>CM056738.1:441127-3296514 GCA_029844215.1 Przewalskia tangutica | reverse complement strand
GTTTTGCAATTCGGATATACTACCAAAGTAGCTGTCGGTGGTGCAATTTGTTCTTTACAAAAAGACCCCTATATTTCTCCTTTCTTGGTTCCTCCGTCTCTCTTCTGTACATCACCATTAGATCTTCGAAACCCATCAAGGGTTTGTTCCAAATTTGTAGTATTTTTTGCTCAATTTTGCAGTTTCAAAAGTACCTGAATTGGGAGAAAACGACGACGTTTTGCGGTTTCGACATACTAAGCAGCTGTCGGTCGTGCAATTCCAGCTGAATTGAGCGAAAACGACGACGTTTTAGTTTGATCTGATCTTTCGTTTAAGATCAGGGGAAAAATTACTGAGTTGTTGGAGAATTTTGAAATAAGATGCAACAACATCATCGCAAGAAGGTTTATTTCTATCTCTATCTCTGAAAGTTTTGATTTTGTTGTACTAAAGAAGATGAGGGTTTTGTTGTTAGTTATTTGCTTTTCAAGAACTTGGAAGTGTCAGCTCAATAATGTTTGTGTGAATTGAATATAAGTAAAACAAGTAAATATTTAACTGAATCTAGCTGGAAAAAATTGATTTTGTGTCAGTTGGAATTCTTCATTTAGGTGTTTGGTCATAGATTTGGTTGAAATTTGCAAAAGTTTTTGATGCTGAAAGTTGTAAATGGTACTATTTGGAAGTTACGTTGTGTTTGTAAATGCGCTTTACTTGGAAAAAGTTGAATTGTTAGTGGAAAAAGTTTCACTTGTAAACAAGTCTTGAGCATCAAACTTGAAAACTAACTAAAAATGATTGCAATATATAACCAAACAATGTTTTGAAAATGTCTTTTGAAAAAGGAAATGAAAAATTCTCCATGTCCAAACAGGCCCTTTCATCCAGTGTCTTGATAATAAGAAGCATTTTTTTGACAAGTTCAAGTCCATATTGCTGCTAAAGAAAGAAACGTTATTAGGCTATATTGTTTTGGTACTTGAGGATATGTAGGTTAATCACTTAATAGTCATCTTTTTTGGGTGTTATTTAACACTATTAAATCTCTAGCTGCATTACCCTTTATTAGTGAAAATGGTTCTTGGAATTTTTCATTTTATCTATATGCTTTCACGGCCTTCCAGTTACTTCTCTCTGATCATTTGATGAACGGTTAGCTATTTTTCTTGCTTCGTAGAAAAAAACAACCTAATGCCTGAGAAGGGGGAGACTAGGTAGGCGTTTGGACATAGATTTGTTTGAAAATTGAAAAAACGAGTTTTTGAAGTTGAAGTTGTGTTTGGACATGCATTTCACTTGAGAAAAGTTGAAATTTTGTTAGTGGGATTACATTGTATGTTGTTGTTGTTCGAAAGCCGGGTCAGATTTTCAATTTTGAGAAACTGATCTTCAAAACCTAACCAGCATATCATTCCAATATATAACCAAATAATGTTTTGATTTTTTTTTTGGTAAAAAAGAAAATATTTTATCCAAACGGCTCCTAGATTCTTAGCTTGAGCGGAGGGTCTGTCAGAACAACCTCTACCTCTCAAGGTAGGGTAAAGTTTATGACACTCTATCCTCCTCAGACCGACCCCACTTGTGGGACTACAATCTCCATTGGGTATGTTGTTGTTGTTGGCTCTTAGGATTCTTACTTTTTACTTCATGACAATTGGTCTGTTTGTTGAATGTGATCAAATTCTTAATGTTCTTGACTTTTCTCCAATTTCTTACTACCTGGTGACTTTTTCTTGAATGATTCAGAATACCAAAGAAGTAGAGTTCTTTACAGAGTATGGAGAGGCAAATAGGTATAAAATTCTGGAAGTTATAGGGAAAGGAAGCTATGGAGTTGTTTGTGCTGCCATCGACACTCATTCTGGAGAAAAAGTGGCAATTAAGAAAATAACCGATATATTCGAGCACACCTCTGATGCAATTCGGATTTTGCGAGAAATTAAATTGCTTAGACTTTTAAGGCATCCTGATATCGTGGACATTAAGAGAATCATGTTACCACCTTCAAAACGACTTCAAAGATATTTATGTTGTTTTCGAGCTTATGGAATCTGATCTTCATCATGTCATCAAGGCTAATGATGACTTGTCACATGAACACCATCGCTTTTTCCTATATCAGATGCTACGAGCACTGAAATATATGCACACAGGTAAATTTATCTTGTGGGTGTGGTAACTAGTCCTTTTCTTTTTTCTCTCTTAGCAGGTATGAGGTATTCTAAATTTTCCATGTCTGACTTGTTTGTGTTTGTTTCAGCAAATGTGTACCATCGCGATCTTAAGCCAAAAATATATTGGCAAATGCAAACTGTAAACTCAAAATTTGTGACTTGGGATTGGCAAGGGTTGCATTCACGATACTCCATTCACAGTACTTTGACGGTATGCTTTCTTGAAGTGCATTTTATTTGTTACTATCTTCAGTTTTTGATGTAATTTATTGACTTTTTGTCTTCTGAGCATGCAGGATTATGTTGCTACAAGGTGGTACAGGGCTCCTGAACTATGTGGATCTTTCTTTCCAAGGTAGTTCAAGCTAACAATGTGCCTTTGCTTTGTCTTCTATTTGGTAATTTCTTAATAGGTGGTAGTTTTTCATGTATCAATACACACTACATCCCTTCCAATGCATCCATCCCCCAAGTCCTGGAAAAGGAAAAAGGGTAAGAAGAGAACAACCCACCAAAGATGGTGCAGATGATTAGTTGAAGAGGGAAATTTGAGAGAAGATGACAAAAATGGTAAAAATGGTCCCCTATGTTTGAGGGTAGCTTCAGAATAGTCCCTTAAGTATGTACTTAACAGTTTTGGTCTTTTATGTTTGACAAAAGTTAACACTTTAGTCTCCGCCAAATATTTTGTTAGATTTGACGGGGACTATTAAAAACAATGGAAATTAGCGGGAACTCACATTCACCGATATAATTTTTGTAGTTTCTATTGTTTTTGATTTATTTTCTAGAGTCTGGTGCAGCTTTTTGAGCTGTAATTTCTGCTATTTTTTATATTTTTTTAGTGTCTAGTGCAGTTTTTTGTGTTGCCTATTTTATGTTTCAATGGGACTTTCATGATGTTTATGGTTATATCTTTCTTTTCCCCACTATTTTCGGCAAAGCTAACAAATATAAATTGTTAGATATTTGACGGAGACAAAGTGTTAACTTTTGCTAAATGTAAAGGACCAATACTGCATACTTAACAGACTATTTTGAACCTACCCTCAAACATAAGGGACCATTTTTGTCATTTTTTTGCAAAGTTGACATGAATAGTTTTGTGTTCCATTTGTTTGTCCGTCTTAGGATTGCAGATTTGGTCATTCTGTAGTCAATCATTTTATGCACTAGGCCAGGGATAGAGCAATTATACTGTTAGTTGTTTTTCCGGTTTTAGTTGGTTCTGTTGGAGTATCATGTATAGGCTTTTTTTTCCCAATAGCTGTAGGAAAGTTTAAAAGGTACTTGTCCCACTCTTCTTGCAGTGTCTGATGTGCTGATACTGTTAGACGCTGTGGTATTTTGGTAATTATAAGTGTATTTGAGTGATGTGTAGATTAAAACCGTTCTTGTTCAGGAGGACTATTGAACTCTCCTGGAAGTTGAATTATCTATTCTTCAGGTAACTGTGTCAGGTCCTGAGTTTA
Source organism: Przewalskia tangutica (assembly GCA_029844215.1). Taxonomy (NCBI): domain Eukaryota; kingdom Viridiplantae; phylum Streptophyta; class Magnoliopsida; order Solanales; family Solanaceae; genus Przewalskia; species Przewalskia tangutica. The sequence goes on along the minus strand of CM056738.1, from coordinate 3,292,883 downwards.
TGTTTCTGCAGGAATTTACTGATGTTTTTCCAGATTAGAATTTTAAAATATTTATATTGTGCTTGCATTACCTTCAGAATACACCTGCCATTGATATTTGGAGTATCGGCTTCATTTTCAAGAGAGGTACTGACGGAAAACCATTGTTCCCGGGCAAAAGTGTTGTTCATCAGTTAGATTTGATGACTGATCTTCTTGGGACGCCAGCTGATACCATATCTGGGGTAAAACATTCACTCTAATAGATTAAGTAAATTAAAATATTTTTATTTAAATAAACTGAGACGGTTCGTCGAGTTTTTTGTTTTACCGTTTTGTCCATACAAAGATTTATTTATTTTAACCAACCGTGGTCTCCCTCGGTTTTAACCCAGACAGTCTGTCAGTTTTCCTCTACTGATCCATCATTTTCCGACATTGTCAAGTACTTGAGTTTTTTCACTATAACTGATGGACGTCCGTTGTTTCTAACCTCTTTTTTTCGACCTGTTTTCAGTCGTGGCATGTCAGCTTTATCTTGCAACATACTAATAGATGAGTATCCTATCTTGAGTGTAGGTTCGTGAATGAGAAGGCAAGAAAGTATCTGACGAGCATGCGGAAAAAGAACCCAGTTCCTTTTACGGAGAAATTCCAATGCAGATCCTCTGGTGCTCCGACTGTTGCAGAGGTTGTTAGCATTTGATCCAAAGGATCGACCTACTGCTGAAGAGGTAATTGTGCCTCCTAATATCCATGATTTTTAACAGTAGCATAAATGGTATCCTTCTATTTATTTTCATCCTTATCTTGCTTAGTAGTAGGTTCTAATTTTGTTTCTACTTGTCCTCACTCCTTTTTCCCTTCGGGCAGTTACATTTGGCCAGTCGGCCAAAAATAATTACATTCGCTAGCTAAATATACAAAAAATATAAAAATACTTTTGTTGGCTATTATTTGGTGGGCGGCTATTTATGTCAATTTCTCCTTTTTTAGGCTTTGTCCGATTCTTATTTCAAGGGACTGGCCAAGATTGAGAGGGAACCTTCTTGTCGGCCAATCTCAAATCTAGAATTTGAATTTGAGAGGCGAAGGGTAACAAAGGAGGACATTAAGGAACTAATTTTTCGGGAGATATTGGAATATCATCCTCAACTTCAAAAGGATTACATAGTTGGAAATGATGGCACAAATTTTCTCTATCCTAGGTTCTAACAAGCTCCTCGACTCATCCTTATTTCTACTTTCAGTTAGCATATTTTATTTAATTTTATGATTAACTTTGTGGAAGTTGTTTACAATTGCAGTGCGAGTGGTCAGTTTAGAAGGCAATTTGCTTATCTTGAGGAAAATAATGGTAAAAGTGAGCCAGTTATTCCTCTTGGTAGAAAGCATGTCTCTCTTCCACGGTAAGATTATACTACAGGATTAGTTTTGTCATTCTTGTTGGTTACTTTTCACCAGTACAAACATTCCTTCATGTATATGCTTCTCTTTGTTCTTGTGTTGCTTATATTTAATGGAGAAGTGATCGTGATTGAGAAAGCAGGATAAATTGCTTACTAAGTTATAAGTTTTTTTGCATTCTTGAAATAACAAGTGTTTCCAATTTACAATTTTTCAAAAAAAGTGTTTCATAGCGGAAATACTTTCCTTGCTGTCTCATATTCTCTCTGTTTATCTTGGATTAATCACGATGTTACTAATTGTGTGCAGTTCAGCGGTTAATTCCAGTACCATTCCTCCCAAAGCTAGGCAGAACTTCTCTGTGTTTGATCATACACAAGTAACAGAAAAGGCAGCTACTGATAGAGTCACAGAGAAAATCTCAGGAACTATACAAAACATTTCACGACCACAACATCGAGTCCATGCAGGTGCAGTTAAACAAATATTCTGTTTGGTCTTTTAGCAGCCTGTGTGATGTTATATCAAATGCCTGTCGATGGAACAAAGTCAATTATTTTACAACGGGTAACTCAACTCAATTGCAACTCAACTATAATGACAGGCTGAGAAAACGATACCATATGTTTGAGTAATAAATCTCAAAAAGTTGCACCAGACTCTAGAAATAAATTAAAAATAGCAGAAACTACAAAAATTGTACATCTAAATGTGAGTTCTCGCTAATTTCCTTTTTTCATTGTCTCTGTCAAATCTAACCGACAAAGTTTGGTAAATATCTGACGGAGACTAAAAGTGTTAACTTTTGACAATTTTAAGGACCAAAACTGTAAGTGCTGCATACTAAAGGGACTATTTTGAACCTACCTCAAACATAAGGGACCATTTTGTCATTTTCTCGTAAAAAAGCCTCTAAAACTTATCCTCCCATGGAGTTGAGGGAATCAAAGATGGGTTAGAAATGATCATGTCTACTCAGACCTTCGATGAATGTACATATATATTGCATGAATGTTACAGAGGACTTTGTTCACAGCATGTTTGTTGGATTTGTCTCTAATAGTCGTTTCTACCCTTTTCAGCCAAACCTGGGAGAGTAGTAGGGCCAATTTTGCCATATGACGGACGAGTACTTCCTCATGGCATTTCTCCGATTATATGTTCAGGATGAACCCTGGGAATCGAGAGAAGTGTGGGACAGAAGCCAATGACACCACTCAAGTTGAGACGAACAGCAACCCGTATTATCACACACATGAAAAAGTAGCACAGTTGGGTGGTCAAATTGCAATAGATGCAAAACTACTACAGGCACAAGTCCAATTTGGTGCAGTCGGTGCTGCTGCTGCTGTTGCCGCTGCTGCTCACAGAGAGGTTGGCAACATCCAATATGGTCTGACTTAGCAATAAATGGAGTAAATCCATCTTGGAGTTGAAAGAATTCAAGGTCCGCATGTTCATATACCAAGAAGCAGCACTATCGGAGATTCAATGATGAAATTGTTACACGGTTGATGAAACATACGCCATCCATGGCGATGATATCTGTCTATCTAGTTAAGGGTCTGTTAGCCAAAATTAGGCATTTCTCAGTTCAGTTTACCCTGTGAGTTAGCATGTATGCCCTTGTAAATTTGTAGTGCTATAGCTACTTCATTATTGATTTTATTAATGAATAAAATTATTGTTCTTCACACCACTTTTTGCTTCATTGTGTGACGTTTCTTCTTCTTCTTCTTGAAGAACGTTGTTGCCGAATTGTTCCTAATTCACAGGTAAAAGATACCCCTACATATTACATCAAGTATAGTATTTCACGAGAGAATTAAATACTTTGAGTTGGATTTTCACTTTGTTCGAGAAAATTTGCAGATCCAGGACTCTGTGACCATGTTTAGTTCGAATGATCAGTTGGAAGACATCTTCACTAAAGCTGTTAGGAGTGCTCGAGTAGATTATATTTGTAACAAGCTAATTTGGGTATACACCGAAATATATAATACAGTTTGAGGGGGGGGGGGGGGTGGGTGTTAAACGAAAAATAGTGAACATTAGGAGTTGGTGTGTGTGTATGTGCTAGGGATCTAAGTGTACATATTATCTTCTTTATTATAATATATATGGTTATACATATACATCTCAATAAGCTAGTAGTAATAGATGCAATGATCATATACTTGCTGCTAAAGTAAGAAACATAGAAAGTAGGATTACAAGTTTACAACTTTGCTCTTCTAGTCCACTTGCAGCTGTATTTCAGGGTCCCCTGTGTGATCATGGCTTCCAGCAATCGTAGCTACAGTCTGATACACTTGTTGCATTGTCGGCCTTTGATTGGGAATGAATTTCATGCAGTTACTTGCAAGTTCAAGTAGCCGCAATATTGTAGCGTCAAACCCTTGGCCTAACAGTACTTTATCCACATCAAAAGAGCTACTGCAAAGATTCAGTGTTGAGCAGTTCAATTGGTAAGATTCCTTCCTCGTTAAAAGTTCAAGAAGCACAACTCCGAATCCATAGACGTCTTTCTTGCAAGATGTAAATCCTAAAGATTCATCAACTACTGGTTTTGCAACTATTGCCTCCCAAAAATTGGATATCTTGGGATCAAAATTTTTATCCAGCAATATACACTTAGTGCTTATGTTACTATGCACGACATGGAAATATTCACCATGATGAAGCCAAGTCAGGGCTTCATGACACCAACAACAATTTTAACCTCAGAGGAAAATCCAAGAATCGTGCCTTCTCGTCAGTTGAATGTAGCCACTCATGTAAATTTCCGCTTGGCATATATTTGTAAACCAGAAGCCGCTCGCCCTGTCCGAACAAAAACCTATCAGAGGCACTAAATTTTGATGCCTGAGGCTACCGAGTGTTGTAATTTCAGAAACAAACTCATCCTCCAAATTCTCGGAGCCATGGAGCCTCTTTATGGCAATAGTCCAACCATTCGGGACCAGTGCCTTGTACACTTTTCCCAGCATTCCCTGACCTATTTCATGGTCTTGACTGAAATTAGAAGTCGCTTTTGCTAGTTCCATAAAACTCATCCTGGTAACAATCTTCTCCAGCTTCGAAATCTGAGGAAATGAACATTTCTAACAATTAGCACAATTTAATTCAATTGCAGCCAGGGGAAGAGTTAGGGGCTAAGGGAGGCTCATTAAAATTACAATGTATATATAAGGTCAAAACTATTTTTTATATGCATAGTAGATGTTGAATCTCTTGGCTTCTTCGGCTATTTACCATTTTATATTTTGTATCCCCTTAGTAACAATCCTCGTTTATATAGCATGATTACTCTTCTTCTATGTAATCAGGGTTTGATTAAATAGTAGATTGTTGAAAGCCAGCAAATTGTTTACCTTGGGGTCCATGTCTGGTTCTATTCTTCTGCCTTTGTTCTCTTCTTGATCAGTAGAAGTAATCTCCTTGCTCCTGAAAAACAAAGAAGAAAAGACATATTCCAAGTAAAGTAAAAGCGACTAACTGGTGACAAAACCATACATGAACAGAGTACGATGGTTTGGTTTTGAGTTAATGGATACATTAAATGTCCGAAGGTGATGTAAATTTGAGCTAATTTCAGGTGGGATTGGACCTTCTAGATTATTGTTGTCTAAGTTGAGGGTACTAAGATAACTGCAGTTTGCTAAGTTAACTGGTATGGTGCCTGAGAATTGGTTATTTGAGAGATCAAGTACTACAATAAAGCTTAGTATTTTCGATATATCGGAAGGGATATTTCCATATAGGTCATTGTTTGAGAGATCTAGAGAGGTTAAAGCAGAGCAATTTTGAAGGCCTCTAGGAAACTCACCCTTTAGTCCCGTGTCTGGAAGCGTAATACTTAAAACCATGTTTTCATCAGGATGCCAGCACTTTACTCCTGTAAATTTGCATATAAAACCTTCTGTCTGATTGTTGAAATTCCATGTAGAGCCCAAGTAATTGTAAGGGTCTGTCAAAGAATTCTTGAATGATTTCAAGCAATCAATGTCACTATGAAATGCATTGCATCCTAGAAATGAGATGCTCATCAGTACCAAAACTAAAACTATTAAGTAAAGAAAGTTGCAGGTTGGCATAGTGTAAGTGAAAATTTCTCTTTTAGAATCCATTGCCTTCTATCAGTAGGATCATGATAGCATAATTTATGAGCAAGAGATAGTTTAGACATGGAAAGTCATGTTTACTAGTTGACTTGTCATAGCTAGCCGGGTCAATCACGGTAGGCAGTATAATTAGTGTCGGGAGTCAGAAATCAAACATCTTCATAACATCGTTGTTTGTTCGGATATTTTTTATTGCTGTAGTAAAATGTTGTTACAGAGAACATACCTCTATTTTTTCTTTGTTCTTCTAGAGAGGACAGTGACAATTTGATTCCAACCAGTTGTTCAAAAGGTGAAGCAGATATTAATAAGGGGAAAAAATGGTCAAATATACCCGTCTACTTTATTTTATTAACTAACTTTATTATTCATTAGTGAAAGTAAATAAACATACCTTTGCCGTCAATAAAGTTTATACTTGTATCCCTATTTGAAAGAAACATTCCAAATCAAACTTTATTGACGACAGTGACTTTCACTAACGGGTGATAAAGTTGGCTAATAAAATAAAGTAGATGAGTATATTTAAATATTTTCGGGTATATTTGTTCACTTTCACTAACGGAGGATAAAATTAGCTAATAAAATAAAATAGAGAGATATATTTGACCCTTTACCCTATTAATAATTTCGTAGTCAATAATTGAGTAAACTCATATAAATGATAGTGTGAAAATTTTAATAAAGTGACCTATAACACAAGAATATTTTTTACATACACTATCCATGTATAAAAACTTAATTCTAATTAGGAGAAATACTAATACTACAGAAAATAGTGATTTTGATCACTGAGTTATTGGATTATTCTGATTTTGGAGCTTATATTATTGGAGTGAGCACATTTAACCTGTAATTAATTCAGATGTATAATTTTTATTTTTAAAATAAAAAAGTGCAGCTAAGTGCACCAAATACTTTGTGTTTACATAGGGTCCGGAAAGGAACACATCTAAAGAAGAGTGTTGTAGGCAGTTTATCCTGATGCAAATATTACTGACTGATTCACAATTCAAATCGGTCCGATATACAAAATTAGCGTTGCTTCAAGGATAGCAAGTATTTGTGGCACTATCAAACTTTTGATGTCACTAATCTATTTAGTTTTACTTTTTTTCATGTATTTTATGCATTAATTTTGTGCTACACATCAGGGACTAAGCCTCCCTCATCCCACCGAGGGCTATACACCCCAACAATTTTTTTTCCTATTACTACTATATTAATAATTATCAAAAAGTCCCCCATAAATTTATATAATATAATATTAATTCTCTCGGAAAAAAATGACTGGCTTCGTCCCTGCGCATACGAAAGGCATTTAGGAATCTATTGCATGTAAAATATGAATGGTACATTCCGAATATTGCATAATCCCTCCAGTCTAATAAATAATTTATATAACTTTCTAAAAAAATTCATGCTAAAGAAGAAATAAAAAGTAACGTAGTCAAGTAACCTCTTAAATTAATGCTGCTAATTAATTTTCTTAATGGGTGTATCAAACAGCGGCAGAGTTAGCTATATAAGTTACGGGTTACGTGAATCTAGTAGCTTTTGCTCAAATCATGTATTAAAAAATTCACAAAATATCTTAACGTATTTAATTGTGCCCAATAATTATTGTATATGAAAGAAATAATCCCTTGATTATTCTTATTGATTGAAGGCATATATATATAAGTTACAATAGGAGAATCATATTCTTACTTTACATCTAAAACCCTATTCTATACAATTAAGGTATAGTATAATTCTAATTATGGTACAAGATTAGGTCTACCAAATATACAATAATAATGTGTCCACTGCTGGACACCGTGAGCCCTGGATATGGCCTGCCCGAGAGCCCACTGGACGTGGGCCTGAGCCGCGGCGCTGTGTCCTAAGTGTCGCGGCGCTGACGGATATTTTCGGACATTGTTTAACAGTATATTAACTCAAGAATGTCGTAAGAATCTATAAACTTCTAATCCTTAATCCGCTTCTTGGTGTCAAAACCAAGGGTGGAGCTACATGGTGGCTGGGGGCCTGCCTCAAATTTAAAATTTTCTTAGATACTACTAAGAATATTCACGATATTAAAATAGAGCCTCAATTTTTCGCCTCCCTAGACCAAAAGTTCTCAATTTTTTGCTCCCCTAAATCAAAATAGACTCCCCCAGACCGAAATTCTGACTTCGCCCCTGGTCAAAACCATAATTAAAATTAAGATATTTAATATGGAACAGAGAAAGTATTAGACTATTTGAGATGCACATTCACAATGTTATTGCAGATTAGACTATTTGAAAATGTTCATCCATAAAGCGTGAAAATATATATATGAATCTCATCAAATATTATGTAAGGTCTCTCATAGTTAGATTTAAATTTAGGTTATTTAATTTTATGAGATTTCAGTGAGTATATTATTATTTAATTTTATTGAGCCGCCACTGACTTAAGTCACCCCACACTTTGCAGTGCGATCATAGAGCCCGATTGACGCTTCTAGTGCTAATAATGGACAAATCTAATACGGTTAAGTATATGCAGTGCCGGCTCGAAGCATTGGCTTGAGGCCCCTTAAGGCTTCATTTTTTAAATTAATATAATATTTATTTTATTTTATGTGATACAGTTTGACTTGATACAAAATTAAAAAAAAAAAAAAAATTGAAATATGTGATCTAAAATAATTCATAACTTTTTATGTGGCAATAAATTAAAAAGAAAAATATACTGCATAAATTGGTACTGAGAGAGTAATAAATTAATTTGTATTTTTTTATTTCTTGCTTCACACAACCGACACTAGTTTGCCACATATTGTTGACCCCAAAGTGTAAGATTTGGTTCAACTTGTGAGATAAAAAGAAACTTCACACTCTAAAAATTAATATCAGTTGTGTGAGTCACAAACTAGAGTTTTCCGGCTAATTATATGATAATGTTCCTCTATTTATTTTTTACATTCTAATAATACTCTTTCCCATTTAATTTGTGTCTTAGTTATTATTCGGAGAGTCAACAAATATCTTCTTTGAACATGATTTTTTATATACCTTTTAAATATTTTGAATCGTTTATTACTGTGACTTACAATATTTTTATGTAGTTTCTAAATATGTCATATTTAAAAAAATAAAAAACTTTATATCCGAATATACACAAAACATTAGTTAAGTTTGAATCCTCTTAATAAACATTTCATCTAAAGAAAGAAATGCATGAGCTAATAATGCATGATAAAGAAAGTGATTTATGAAGTGCAACAACAACAACAATATACCCAGTGAAATCTCACAACGCTGGTCTAAAGAGTATAAAGTGTACACAAATCTTACCTCTACCTTGGTAGGTAGAGAGACTATTTCCAGGATACGCTCAGCTCAAGACAAATCATAATCACAATCAAACAAGCATTACAAAGCAAGAGAAACGGTCAGAGATACAAAATCAAGTCAGATGAATACGCCGATAACAAAATCGAATACGCCATGGTAGCGATTCTCGACAAAAGCAGAGCTAACGCAGAAAAATAATATAAATAAAGTACACTAGGAAACACATAGCATCATAAATCAAATTATATGGACTATAAAGCAATATTGCGCCTATAAGTGTGATGTGCTAATCGGGCCTACAGTAATAATACTATAACTATCATTTTGTGAGCGTAAGTAGGACTACGCACAACTACCTACTACTTGTCTACCCTAAAATGTGTCCTCCACAACCCCCTATCTAAGGTCATATCCTTAGTAAGTTGCACCTGCATCATATCTCGTCTAATCACCTCTGCCCAATACTTCTTCGGCCTACCTCTACCCCTTCTGAATCCCTTCATACCAACCTCTCACACCTCCGCCCATTTGTGTTTCTCCTCTGCACATGCCTGAACCATCTTAACCTCGCTTTCCGCATCTTATCCTCCACCGAGGCCACTCCCACTCTGTCCCGGATATCATCATTTCTAATCATATCTCTACTTATATGCCAATACATACATCTCAACATCTTCATATCCGCAACTTTCATCTGACGCGAAGTCTTGACTAGCCAACACTCCATCTCATATAACATAGTCGGTCTAATCATTGCCCTATAAAACTTGTCTTTAAGTTTTGGTGGCACTTTTTATCGCACAAGACTCTAGATGCGAGCCTTAATTTCATCCGTCCTGCCATCAGTCTTTCCATTCCCTTGAATAATAGACCTGAGGTACTTGAAGATTCCTTTCTTTGGAATGGCCTGAATCCCAAGTCTCGCCTTCACGTCTGTCTCAGGATCGCTCCCGTTGCTGAACTTGCACTCCAAATATTATGTCTTGGTCCTACTCAACCTGAACCCTTTAGACTCTAGAGTTTGGCTCCAAACCTCCAGCTTGGCGTTCACTCCGCTACGAGTCGATCAATCGTGACTATATCGTCGCGAATAACATACACCATGGCACCTCCTCAATTTGTCGCGTACCGCTTCATCACCAATGCAAATAGGAATCGCAAGAGTCGATCCTCGTGCAACCCATCATCACCGAAAAGTGCTCTCAGTCTCTCCTACTGCTCGCACTTAGTATCGCTCCATCATACATATCCTCGACGCCTCTAACAGATGTCACATGCACCTCTAACCTCTAAACATCTCCATGTAACCTCCTGTGACTTTGTCGATGCTTTCTCGAGATCGAGGAAAATCATATGTAAGTTTCTCTTCCTCTCCCTATACCGCTCCACCAACCTCGTAATAAGATTTAATGACTTTAGTAGTCTAACGCTCGATACGAATCCAAACCGGTTCTCCTCCTAATAAGATGAAAATCATATGTAAGTCTCTCTTCTCAATCTTCAGATCCGCCTTAGCATCCTGGCCTCCTCCCGCCTCGACTGAGGGTGTATTAGCACATGTACATTGTATTATATTTAACCATATTTAGTCTTGTGTAATTATGATAGATATAGGATCTCTATCAGATAAAGATTCCATATCAGACACTATATATATTTTGTATTAATGAGAAAGGCTCCAAAGGAGATTAATACAATTCTACAATTTTGAACCCACGATCATGTCCTAACTTTTTTCCGACAATTAATAAAAGAGAGAAGAAAATTAATTTGTTTACCTTTTTATTAGAAAGATGTAATATATAAGAAATCTAGTTTACTGCATGACAGGCTGCTCAAATGAATAAATCATGTTTCAATCTCTATATAAAGACAGCACTATAACATTGTAGCTTCACACAAAATCTACAGAAACATTCTTTAATTAGAGGTATTATTAGTTCATGCACTTCATAAATAGGGCTCATGGAAAGAGGAGTGTACCATGAGAGAAGCAAGGAGGTCAATCTCTTTCAAATATACAACATAGATTCTGGCAATGTAGTTGGACTCTCATGTCGATCCGAATGAATCATCCTTTTCAATGGGAGCAAGAATTTTCAGGAACATTTGGAACAGTTGGTTTTGTGGATGTTGAGGTCCAAATTCAAGTGAAATTTTGGATTTGCTCGTTCTTAGTCGTCATGGATGATTGAGCTGGCTAATCACTTGATGACCCGGTGGAGAATGTGAACAGAGAGTCTCTCATCTATTATCAAAAACAAGTCATTTATGGATATTATTAGGAGGGCCGTGCAGGTCAGTCTAGTCTACCTTTCGATCCAAACACTTTCTATCATAAAGCACTTCACGTTCCTGAGTATATGGTAACATTTCGTCTTTGTGAGGTTATCATAGAATAAAGATAAAATAAAATGTATCATATGTAATTTGCATGGTCGTAATTAATAGGGGCACAAGTCTTTGATCCTTGACTTGTTTGGCATTAAAATAACTAGTGGAGTGGAGTGTAAGTAGTGCAATCAATATCCATCAATATTCAAGTCCCAGAAATTAAAGATGACTTTTATCTAAAGATCTGTGCAAGCTCCATCAATGTTCATTTTCTACAACTGGACCGACAATACAATTTGTTAATAGATTTCTAACTCGTAATTCTCCTATATTTACTGGATTTCTCAATAAAAATATAGGATCTACGCAAAAGTTACTAAATTCCATAAACCCCCACCTAATATCCTAAATTCGCCATTTGAGGGAGGGGTGAGGAGTGGGTCGGGGTGCTAGGTAAGTGGGTAGGGGTTGTTAAAGTATATTGGGTCATTCGGTAGTGCAGCCCAGCAGCTCAGCCGTGGGACCCTTTTTCCTTTTCCTTTCCTTTGTATATTTGTAATATTGACACAGATTCAGACCTTAATTAAGAGCTGAATATTATCATAATCAGAAAGCTAGATTCTATAATAGGGATTCCTAGGTAGAATAGGAAGAGAATCGTCCTTATAACTTGTATATATATGCCTTTCATTAATAAGAATAATCAAGACATTATTTCTTTTATGGTATCAAGAGTCTAGATTCTCTTTACCTTGCTTCTGCTCTTCAAAATTTCCTCTCTATTCTATTCGAAATTTTGCCCTAAATTCTCAATTTTTTTGTGTTCTTCCTCTTTCACAAAAAACCGAGTATCTTCTCTTCCAAAATCCTTTCTCACAAATTTCCTTCTCTGAATCTAATTTTTCTATTCCCTATGGCTGATAAGAACACTTTTCACCCTGCCCTCACAGTTTCTAATATCAAGAGTGTTCTTCCTATCGTTCTTGACCTAGAAAACGTTCAATATGGGAAGTGGGCAAAATTATTTAAGATTCATGCTTTGACACATAAAGTCATCCACCACATCATTCCTCCAACTCCTCCAAAGTGGGTGACGCGGCGCCTACTTCTACGACTGCTATGCCCACTGTTAAAGCAGATCCGCACTACGGGTCACGCTTCGACGCTAAGGTTTTTCAAGATTTACGCCACTATCTCTTTGGATATTTTACGACGACATGGAACCCAACTCCACAACTATAGCAGCTGGGATCAATCATGAGACATATTCCAAGATAATACCATTCTCGAATCATATCCTTGAGCATGATTTTTCTCTGGTTTCTATGGCTAATTTTCAAAACGTTTCTTCGTTTTGCAAACGCCTCAAGGACTTTGCAGACTAACTCAAAGAACGCTGGTTCTCCTGCTTCTAATAGTCGCCTAGTTCTTCGACGGTTGCAGCCTATCAAAGACCTATAGCGTGCCGCTCGTATATTCGACAGAGTAACCCCTTGTCGATTTTATCAAGCCCGCTCTACGCTATTTTGGAAGAAGCCGATTGGCAAGAAAGTGGAGATCGAGGCCAACTCGCCACGATGACAGCTTCCAATTTTACTCCTTCAAATCCAGTCAACATGACCCAAAATCACAACAACGGGGGTGGTAAGAAGGGCCAAAATCGAAAAAATAATGGCAAAAATCGTGGCGGTAACAACGGGGGAAACCATCAGCAGCAGCAGTCCTGGAGCCCACAGGGGCCCCCTGGACAGTGGCAGTGGGTCCTAGCACCTTATAGCGCCGCGACACGCCTTACAAAGACAATGGCGCCAAGATCACCTGGCCGCAAGCACCGCGGTCCAACGTCTTTCCGTGTCGTAATCCGTGTTTCAAACTAACAGTATGGTAGCCCCAACAAGATAATATACTGGGCCTCGCTTACATCAGACTATCACGCAGCCGGCACACCTGCATCGACATCAAGAATGCGATACACACTGGCCCGCTCAACCGGACCCTTAATCGTATAATGGACACCGGCGCCACTACCCACATGACATCCGATCAAGGTATTCTCTCGTCTTATTCCAATTTGAGCACTAATCGTGTTATAACTGTTGGTAATGAAAATTCTATTCCAATTAAGGGTTATGGTCATAAAACTTTGTTCCCTCCTCATCTACCACTTGTCCTAAATATACCATTCATGCCCCAAAATTAATTAAAAATTTGGTGTCTGTCCGTAAATTCACCACTGATAATTGGGTTTATATTAATTTTGATCCATTTGGGTTTTCAGTGAAGGATTTCAAAACGGGGAGTCATCTCATGAGGTGTGACAGTAGGGGGGATCTTTATCTAATCACACCGAGTCTCAGCATCTCGCGTCACGCTATGTCATCCACTTTTGCAGCTCTTGCTCCTTCCTTGTGGCATGCTCGTTTCAGTCATTCGGGGTCGTCTATTTTATCTTCTTTAGATAGACATAAGTTTATTTCTTGTAAGGGTACGTGTAGTACTCCACTTTGTCAATCCTATGCTTTGGAAAAAATTATTAAATTATCATTTGTAGCTTTGAATTCTAATACTTCAATGCCATTTGAAATTATTCATAGTGATTTATGGACATCTCCGGTTCTCAGTTCTATAGATCATCGTTATTATGTTTTATTTTTAGATGATTATTCTAAATATTTATGGACGTTTCCAATTGCGAAAAAATTTCAAGTTTTTTCTATTTTCATAAAATTTAGAGTTTTCATAAGAACACAATTCGAACGGAAAATCAAAAACATCCAATGTGATAATGACAAAGAGTATGACAATGAGGAATTTAGGGAGTTTTGTGCTCAAAATGAGATAAATTTTCATTTTTCTTGTCCTCATACGTCTTCACAAAATGGGAAAGGTGATCGAAAAATTCGTACCATTAATAATATTATCCGCACTTTATTGGTTCATTCTTCCGTTCCTCCATTATTTTGGCAGCATACACTACAAATGGCTATCGATCTCCTAAATATTCTTCCCTATAAAGGTTTGACATATTCATCCCCTCTCAAAGTGTTATACAATAAGACTCCATCATATACTCATCTTAGGGTGTTCGGATGCTTATGTTATCCACTGTTTCCATCCACTACGATCAATAAACTTCAGGCACGTTCTACCTCGCGTGTGTTTTGGGTTTTCCGTCAAATCACCGTGGTTATAAATGCTTTAATTTATCCTCTAAACGAATCATCATTAGTCGTCATGTTCTCTTTAATGAATCTCAATTTCCCTTTTCTAAAGTAGAAACACCCGTGCCCTGTACTTATGATTTTTTGGATGAGGATGTCTCCCCCTATGTTCTCCGTCATTTTTTCGATTTATCCGAAAACACCGCCAGCTACCTCGCACATATAGCGTCGCGCGCCCGACAGATTTCCAAAATTCTAAAATTTCCAAAATTCACTCAATTCAAATTGCAGTCACGGTACACCACTGCAATAATCTGGGTATTTTTAAACCAAAGAGACATTTTAATTTAAATTGTAATGTTCTTAAATCTCTCTTACCCCGTAATCCTATTTCTTCCTTAAATTACCCTAATTGGAAAATTGTCATGACCGAGGAATATAATGCTCTTATTGATAATAAGACGTGGAGTCGTACCTCTTCCTTCCGTGTTAATATTATTCTGGCCTATGTGGATTTTGTATATAGGAAAAATTCACGGTTCATTTGCAAGGCATAAGGCTAGACTTCAGAGCGATGGTAAGACTCGTGAGTTGGTGTGGATCAGGTAGACATTTAGCTCGGTGGTCAAGACGGCTACCATTCGCACAGTGCTCAGATTGACTCTTTCAAAATCATGGTCCATTCATCAGCTATATGTGAAGAATGTTTTTCTACATGGTGATCTTTAGGAGACAGTGTATGTGCATCAACCTTTGTGGTTTAGGGATAATAGATATCTTAACCATGTGCTCATTTAAGAAGTCTTTATACGGACTTAAGCCCTCTCATGAGTTCGTATAAGAGTTTTGATGATTTTATTTCGACTATGGGTTTTTCTCACAAAGACGCCCGATAATTCATCGCTCATATATCGTCGGGTTCTTCCATGACTTATATATTGTTATATGTGAATGATATTATCTTGACTGCCTCTTCTGATGCTTTGAGAAAGTCTATTATGACAATGCTCATTTCTGAGTTTGTCATGAAAGACTTGAGCCCCTGAGCTATTTTTTGAAAATTGCAGTCACTCGTCATGCAAGTGGATTGTTCTTAACACAGAGGAAGTATGCAACAAAGATCATTGAGAGACATGAGATGTCATCCTGTAAGTCCACTTCTACTCCAGTTCATACTAAACCCAAGTTGGGTGCTACAGCTGACTCTCCGTATGAAGATCCGACCCGCTATCGTAGTCTTGCAGGCGCCCTTCTGTATTTTACGTTCACGCGATCAGACATTACATATACAATCCAGCAGGTGTGTTTGTTTATGCATGATCACAGAGTTGAACATATGAATGCGCTCAAACGCATCCTTAGGTACATTCAGGGAACACTTGATTATGGTTTGCATTTGTACCTTTCATCGACGTCTACACTGGCTCACATACGACGTTGATCAGCGTGGTTGTTCGACACCGCATCGCCACGCCCGCTATTGTATGTTTTGGGTAATAACTTAGTCTCACGGTCCGCCAAACGCCAATCTACGCCACGCTCAAGCGCCGAGTATCGGCGGTAGCCAATGTGGTTTTCGAGCCGCCGTTACGAATCAACGCTTAAAGCTTCATTGTCCTATCGGTATGCTACCTTGGTATATCAGGATAATATGTGTCATCTACCTTTCTCGTAATCCAGCAAAGACCATCGCACTAAACACATAGAGATAGATATTCACTTTGTTCGGCAGAAGGTAGCGAAGGACAATACGACGTATGCCACGCTCCTTCAAGATATCAAATTGCGCATATCTTTACAAACGATCTTCCTGGCCCTTTTGAAGATTTTAGAGGGCCTCAACAGACAAGACCGCCTGCCATGAACGCAAGTGTGTGTTAAAGTATATTGGGCCATTCGGTAGTGAGCTCAGTTCCACTCATGGGACCCTTTTCCCTTTCCCTTTCCTTTCTTTGTATATTTGGTAATATTAGACTTATGCTTGTACCTTAATTAGTAGTGTAATATTATCATAATTGTAAAGTTAGTATTCTTATAGAATAGGAATTCTAGGTAGAATAGGAAGAGGATCTTCCTTGTAACTTATATATATATATATATATATATATATATATATATATATATATATATGTCTTTTATTAATAAAAATAATCAATGAATTATTTCTTTCAGTGATAATAACTAATAGGCGGTGGGGTAGAAGGGTCAGTGAATATTTACCGGGGAATAAACCTAAAAAGATGAAACATACCCATTCAGGAGGTGAGGTACGGTTGGGTTAGGAACGGGGAGTGTTGTTAGACAATTAGCATGGAATGTCATTTATTGGACTTGTTTTTCCTATTTTCATCCGGGAAGGCAATTTTTTCTTACTTCTGAAGTTGTTTTTCTAGCGAAAATATTTAACCGACCAAACATAAAAAAGTTGAAAAACATTTCCTCCATTCCAAACACACCCTAAATGTGAACACCTCCTACCATATTTGATATTTAACTGATCTTATCATATAAAATATCTTATTTTACATTGTAAATGGATAAAACTTACATATATCTCAAAGTATGGTGGCAAGAAAATTCCTTAAATTCCTACTACATATATCTCGTGAAGGGCTTTTATTCCCTCCAAAACCAAAACGGTGAGTAAATGCTAGCACGAAATAGAATTAAGTGTCGGTGAACTTCACAAAAAGCTTAGACCAATTATACAAAGCAACCTCATTTTTACCAAATACATTCATCAATTACTCATTCTCTTCTCTTACCATTTCATCAAAAAACTTTATTTGCACATTCTTGAAACAAACAAACAATGGAATCAGCTCTATGGAACTTGGAGGACAAATGGAAACTCTCAACTCAAAAATCAGTTGCATTTTTCGCTTGCACTTGTACCTTAATCATTGGAATTTGCATAGTTGTTGCTTTCATCAGAAGAAGAGCAACAACTAGGAGAAACGGGCTAGTAGGCCCGGCTCATGACATAGAATGGTCTGAGCCAAAGCTATTGAGTTTGAATAGTACATGTGTGAAAAAGGTACTGACGAGGACGGTACGGTGGAGCGGGCCGAGCAAGTGGGAGGAGAAAAGGAGCAGGAGTCATACGGAGAGAGTTTCTCCGTTACTTGTTGCTGCAGGTCAACTTAAGGGCGAGTCTAATCGGTGGCATAGCCACAACTCAGACTCGCCCGTGTGGCAAAGGCCGATACTTATGGGTGAAAAGTGTGAGATGCCGAGATTCAGTGGGCTTATTTTGTATGATGAGAGGGGCAGGCCAGTTCATCATGTAGACAATGATCAATTCAGTGTTGACCAGGTAAAAATGGTTAAAAGGCAATATATACATCAGTCGATTAAGAATTTTAAGTTCTTAGGTTTTGGATCATAACTTTTTTTATTTATTGGGTTATGTATAAATTATTTATATATATATATTTTAGGTTAATTTCTTACTATAAAAGCTCAAAACTATCGGATTTTGTTGCCCTCCTCCTGGAACGAAGGGAACTAACTGTGCGAATCCGTAACTTTTATTAAGGATTTTAAACATGTTATGACATTTTTACTAATATAAGAACATGTTAATTAAGGATAAAATAAAAAAATTAAAGTTTATTATCGTTCTTTTTAAAACAGATATAAATATTGTAATTAGATTTGTATCCACTTCTTAGAATTTTGATCCATATTGTCCTGATGCACTCTCTTTTGCACTATTTTTAAGGAAAATGAGGAAGCTGTTGGGAGAACTACTCTGAAGGACTTGCTGCTGTGACGTTTGCTTTAATATATTCACAAAGTTTTGTATATATAGGAAATAGATTTCTTTCTTGATCATCTTCTTTGAATGGACTTCCAATGGTGCCTGTTGTATAATGTATCAAGTGACAAGGCAATTTTTCCGTTTTCCTCGACAGATATGTGTTAAAATTTCGGAAGAATTCAGGATCAAGAGTAAGTTTTATAGTATGTGTGGGTAGTTTTTTTTTTTTTTTAATTATCTATATATCTATATAAAATCAGGACATATTAAGAATTTTACATCGGAAATGGAATAGAAACATGGACTCCTTATATGGACTTGGACATTCTTCACTCTACAAGTTAACTTTTGGGGTTGAGTTAGGTCCAAGATCCATTCTTTACATGGTATCAGAGTCAAACTCATTACTTATTTGTTCACCACGCCGACCTCAAATTATATTGTTCACGCACCAGTTAACGAGGTCTGGGTGTATGAGGAGTGTTAAGAGTCCCACATCGGAAATGGAATGAGAACATGGACTCTTTATATGAACTTGAGCAATCCTCACCCTACTGCGCTTTGAGTTGAATTAGCCAAGATCCATTCTTTATACCCCGTGACGCAGAGCTCTCTAGGCTAGAAACTCTAAAGGGAAGTCCTAAGATATTGCTCGCCATGCGCTGGATCCTAGTGAAAAAGCCACAAGCCTCATTGACACAACATTATCTTGCATTCTGCCAGAAACTATTTCTATTAGGCAAATATCGTTTGCCCTAAACTTTTCTTTCTTACCTTTCTCTTGGACGATTTTTTCCATTCTTCTTTCCTTTGTTTTTCGTCCACAGTTAGGTAGACCAACGAAATCTCCTTTGCTTTGCTTTTTCGTCCACAATAAGTTTAGTAGACCAATAAACTCCTAAACCTAAACTATTCATCCTAAACCTAAAACACCCTTTAAGTTGACTAATCCACTCTCATTCAAATACAACTTCTTTCACCTCCTTATTTCATTTTTTTCTAAATGGAACCTACGGCCGAAAAACAAACCTTTCATCCTGCTCTTGCCGTCAATAATGTCAAGAACTTCATCTCCATGACTCTTGAAATGAAAAAAGGGCAGTATACCTCATGGGCTAAACTTTTCAAAATTTACTGTCGTGCTTATGAGGTGATTGACCATATTCTTCCATCCGAGTCACCGACGGATACCACTACGGTGGACAAGAAATTGTGGTCTCACTTAGATGCTTGTCCTTCAATGGATTTGTGTCACGATTTCCAATGATCTTTTTCATACCATACTTGAACCCAATTCTACGGCTAAAAAGGTGTGGAAACGCTTAGAAAATATTTTTCAAGATAACAAAATGTCTAGAGCAGTTTATCTTCAACACCAATTTACAAACATTAAGTTGGATGATTTTTCTAACATCTTAGCCTATTGTCAAGAATTAAAAGTACTTGCGGATCAACTGTCCAACGTTGGTTCGCCCGTGACAAATCAGAGGTTAGTCTTTCAGTTGATTGCGGGATTAAATGAACAATTTGATGGTGTTGTTACGTTTATTCAAAGAAAGCAATCTGCTACCTCCCTTTTACGGCTCGCTCGAGGTTAATCTGAAGAAATAAGGAAGGCAAAACAAGCATCATCAAGGCACAACCACTAGTGACACGCCCTCATATCTACCAACTCCTTTTCCACTAATTTGGAACCCAAAATTCTGATTCGGATGGCCAAAATACCTGTCAAAATGGGGTTTGAATAGAAATAATAAAGGAAAAAATAATAGTGGAAAGGGACGTAGACGGAGCGGGGGACAAAACAGCGGCGGGATGGCAGTAGCGGTGGTTTTGCTGGCGGTGGCGTCGGCCAATGGGGGAAGTACCCACCGTGGGCTTGGGCCCCGCAGTGGGCTGCCCCGCCATGTCCTTTCCCGACCTCCTCTTGGGCCCGACCTCCTCCTTCCAATCGCCAACCCGATATTCTTGGATTTCGTCCTCAACATGCTTTTGTAGCTCAGACACCATCTTCCGTCGTCTATGCACCCAAGGCTATTGAACAAGCCGTGAGTCACATGAATCTGAATATTCCAGATGAATCGTGGTACATGGATACAGGGGATACGTCACACATGACGACATCTCAATGTAATCTTTCGTCTTATTTTAATACGAGCGGTAATAAAAATATTATTGTCGGCAGTGGGCATGAAATTCTAATTCGTGGTATTGGTCAGGTAACCCTACCCTCACCCCACCCACCTTTATGTTTGAAAAATGTCTTGCATGCACCAAAATAAATTAAAAACTTGATCTCTGTTAGACGTTTTACAACTGACAATAATATTTCTGTGAATTTTGATTCGTTTGGTTTTTCTGTGAAGGATTTTCAAACGGGGATGTCGCTCATGAGATGTAATAGCACGGGAGACTTATATTCCATCACCTTTGTTTCCACAAATTGCAGGGTCGCACCTTCCACCTTTGCGGCCATCTCTCATAGTTTATGGAACAATAGGTTGGGACATCCAGGAGCACTGGTGTTTAATCAATTTAGGAAGAATAATTTGATTTACTATAATAAAACTTTGGACTCTTCAGTTACCAACTGTGTTTGGTAAACATATTAAACTTTCATTTTCTACATCTACTACTTCTGCTATTATGCCATTTGTTATTTTGCATTGTGATTTGTGGACGTCACCCGTTTTAAGTGCTGCAGGTCATAAGTACTATTTACTCATTCTTGATGATTTTTCAAATTTTTTGTGGACCTTTTCCTTAGGACAAAAGTCACAAACCTATAACATTTTGAAACAATTTAGGGTGTTTATCAAAACTCAGTTTGGCAAAACCATTAAACGTTTTCAATGTGATAATGGGGGGGGGGGGGGGGGGTATTTATAAATACCCAATTTCAAAAATCTTGTCTCCAAAATGGGATGTCCGTATCTCATGTCCACATACATCTTCTTAAAATGGGAAAGCTGAAAGAAATATTCGAACAATCAACAATATGACTCGTTCTATCCTGGTGCATTCGTCCACACCACCACATTTTTAGCACCATGCTCTTCAAATGGCTACATATCTCTTAAATATTCTTCCTAGTAACTGCGTAGCAACTCTCCTTAGAACAGCTACGCCACTTAAGTAATATCGTAAAGAAGAACTGTTACGCAACTAATAACGAATGCGAGAGGTGCTCTCTAATGTGTCACCAACTCAGTTCGATTACATATTTACGAGTTTTTGGGTGTTTGTGTTATCCATTGTTTCCATCCGCCACCATTCATAAACTTCAAGCTCGGTCTACTCCGTGCGTATTTTTGGGGTATCCACAGAATCACAAGGAATATAAATGTTTTGATATGTCAACAGGAAAAATTATTATTTCTCGTCATGTCATCTTTAACGAATCATCTAAACTACCGAAACCTCCCTATCCACTGTTTCGGCCCAAAATCCCAACACTACCCAAACATCCAACGACCCAACTCCTCAACGAATGGAACCCGTTTCATGCGTGGTATTTTTTGACCTAAACACCATTTCAACCTCACCACATCAGTCCAACCCTCACCAATCCCAAAAAAATCCCAAAGCTGCCTTATAAGACCCGAATTGGAAGGCAAGCATGTTAGATTAATTTACTGCTCTTATTCAAAATAAGACGTGCGATTTGGTACCATGAACATCTAATGTGAATATAATTCGATCTATGTGAGTTTTTTGTCATAAAAAGAATTTTGATGGTTCTTTTGCGAGATACAAAGCTCGTCTTGTTGGTGATGGCAGGTCTCAGCAAGTGGATGTTGATTGTGGTAAAACTTTTAGTCTGGTAGTCAAGCCTGCAACTATTAGGACTGTTCTTAGCCTGACACTGTCTAAATCATGGTTCATTCATCAGTTGGATGTCAAGAATGCATTTTTACATGACCATTTGCAGGAAATGGTATACATGCATCAGCTAGGGTTGCACAAAAAATGAACCGGAACGGACGTCTTCGGTCCTATGTTTCTGAAAATTCGGTCCTCGGTCCGGTCCGGATTTTTTTTTCCGATCCTATTAAAATGGCCCATACTCTATCGAATCAGTGGTTTCACTCCTAACTCCAACGAACAGAAGTTATTGCTTTCTTTTGAAGTTATACGGACTTTCAAAAAAAATGCAAGGATATTGGATCCATTATACTAAGGGTCTGAGAACAAAAAGGGAAAAAGGCAAGGGTAGACGAAGAGAAGTGCCTAAACAGGTGAGTGAGTACTGCAGGTTCACCCCAGAGACTTTCCCCTTCCTTTCCCTATTTAATGCTTTTCCATCAACTGAAGCGGGAAGAGAAGGAATAAGGGAAGAAGAGAGCGGCTAAGGGCGAGAATCAACGAGCGAGACTTGGACCCCTGAAAAAAAAACTGAAATCAAAAAGAAAGAAGAGAAATTGGGCCATCTTTCCCGAGAGAGGCCGCCTTCTCTCAGGCCAGCAGTCTTCTACTTCTAGTCGACTGCTCTATGACGGGTCCTCCTCGACTTTGTTACCCAAACACTCATCCTGAGCAATCTCTTCCGGTTCAGCAGTGTCCAGATCTGGCATCTTTGCCTCTTCTTGTTCAGGGTCCTCTAGAACCGCTTTCAGCTATCTTTCTTAACCTGCTTCTATCAAAGCAGCTTGTAAACTCCGGGAGCGAAATGCCCGGATTTTCAAGCAATCTTATATAGCCGCAAGGGAGCTTTTTTACCAGATTTCCGCAGAGAAAATGTAGGATTTCCGCTTCCAAAAGTTGAAGTACTCTAATTCGACCCGTGACCAGCAGATATTAGCCAGAAAAGGCTCCTTCCCCTTCTTGCTGCCATAGAAGCATGAAAAAAAGGAGTTTTCCTGTCACCATTCTTCAACATTCTAGAATAGTCTTCCATAGGATTCATGTATATATATTGTATATTTGGGAGAATAATAATTAAGGGATTCAATTCTTACAATGTCTACGGCTTAAACCCATGACCTCCATGACCTCCTGGTTAATGACAATAACTTTATCAGTTACTAACTCTAATTAGTTGAAAAATAAATTGATATATCTGTTCGGAATAGTTGTTATCAATTTTCCAAACATTGTGTCTTCTAAATAGTATAAATAGTTGTTATCAATTTTCCAAACGTTGTGTCTTCTAAATAGTAAATAGTAGTGTCAAATCTGGTCCTTTCTCCATTCGATGTCGTTACTTTCATATTCACCCATTTCAATTGTACATTACTTCCATAAATAGAACAATTGTACTGCATAAATAGAATAGAATTATATTTTGTATATCTATATTAGAATTCCCTCGACAAATGATAAATATTAATACTACATGTTGAAGTATTGATATACATCATATACACATATCATATACTAGATCATACATATCATATACTAGATCATATACTAGTTTATTATTGGGCTGTTGTTAGAAGTTATTGGGCTAACGGGCTGTTATAAGTTTGGGCCATTGGGTTGTTATATGTTTGCAAGTTTCTTGTATTTCTATTTTCTTTTAGCATAAATAGAGGACTTGTATAGAAAATGAGCTCAAGCTCTCATAATAAGAAAATTCCCTGAAGAGCTCACTGGAGCTCCCCAAAATATCTGGTTCTCTTCACTACTATCTTTCTCTTCTCGATCATTTTAGCTTCAGCAAACATTAACACTACATTCTAGCATTTTACCCTTCGAGTAGAAAATCATACTCAGAGATGTATCAGAGTAACCCGATGTCTCAGAGTGAAAAAGACATTAGATTCTCATAGTTTTCACTTAGGTAGATCAGGAGTGTGCATAATTTGGATAAACTCGAAATCTGAATCTAAATTTAAATATTTTGGATTTATATTTTAAAGTTTTCAGATTTAGCGATTTCAAAAATTGAATTTTGGATCGAATTTCGGATTTAGAACTTCAGATTTGTGGATATTCGAAAATCGAATTTCTTATACCTTATGTTTAGCCTACCCGACTATCTATTAGATATTAGCGCATTAGCTATATGTCTAATCTAATAAGTTAAATATACCATATTCATTACACATCAACTCATATATTAAAAAAATTACTAAGTTCAATATGGTTGGATCTATTAATTTTAAAGATGACTACCTTTTAAATTTTCTTTTTATTCTCATTGCCCGTATATTCTATGTATGAAATAATTTTACTAAATTGGATTTGTTAATTCATAGGACCAGAAGCTTCTGTTGCACCCTTGGTAATGATTTAATTGCTTGTATGAATACTTTATTTATATGATTCTGATAGCAACAAGGAATTATATATTAAGGCAATTTGTTATGTATATTTTGTTTGGTTGTTCATTTTGTAAAAAAAACAATTCAATTCATAGGTCGAACTGAAAATCTGAATTATTCAAACTGATATATTCGAAAATCAAATTTAAAAAATTCAACCCAATCTAAACGTATTTAAATCGAATTCGGATTACATTTTGCGAAATTTAAAAATTAAAATTATAATGTGAAATGTGCTAAACCCGATCCGATCCAACCGATGAACCGGTCTAAGGTTGCCACAAATAATATGAGGAAAAATTAGGTTAAAGTACTTAATTGCATAACAATGCATAGCCGCACATGGTAACAACTAAATTATTTCACCTCTTCACTTTTTGGTAATAACACATTTGATCCTTCAAATTATTTATAAATTTTAAGTTTAGTTCTTAGAATAAAAAAACAGTTCGGTACACTAAGCCCCCGCTATGCGCAGAGTTCGGGAAAGGACCGAACCACAAGAGTTATTTATGCAAGAGATTATTTCTACGGCTTAAACTCGTGGACTCCAAAGTGATACGACAAAGAACTTTATCGCCATCCAAGATTTCCCCTTCTAATTTTAAACTATATTAATATATTTAATTTTAAACTAATTACCAACAACGCTTGTGATGGGATGGATAAGATCATCCCATCTTTAATCAGAGGACTCGTTGGATATGAAAAAGATCCTATTATGGAGCGCTTTCTCATTAAATGGGTTTTACGTGACGCAAATTCAGATTAATTGGCCCCAAATGTATATATCAAAACACCGGATGAAAAAACTTTCAACTAATTAAAATATGTGATTCGGTCATTTTATACAAGAGATATTTTATATTTATAGTATTTTTATAAGTACATTACTTAAAGATCAATGAAGCGAGTTAAGAACTATGAGATTCAAGTTTAATTTTCAGCAGAGATAAAATATTAATGATTTCTTTTCATCTGTTTAAAGTTTTGGGATAGACTATAGAGTTATTCATTTCCTATGTTGGTGAGATATAGCAGATACCTCATAAAATTAATCGAGATGCATACAAACACAAATGGAGACAATCCACAATTATAAAAAAACGGTGCAATAATACAAACTTAGTACAACAATGGGTTCAAATGATAGTACGTTTACTAATTCTGAAAATTGTGATTATTCATAAATAAAGGGATTAAAAATGCACAACAACAATATGTCCAGTGTAATCTCACAAGTGTATTTTGGAGAGCGTAGAGTGTACGTGTATCTTTCTCATATCTTGAGGCGATGTTGTTTCTGCTAGACCCTTTGCTCCGAATACAACAAAAACAAAGCAGGTCAATAAGAAATAAGAATAGTAACTACAACAAAACAAGATGCTCTTAATAACAAACAACAATAAATGGTAACAGAAATCGAAGGATAAAAAAAAAAATGAAAAATATTACAACTATTAGTAAGAGATTAAAAATGCATGTTTTTCAATAATTAAAAATTAAATATATTATCAAATATCACAATAATCAAAATTATAATAAACCAAAGTATTACTTACTCCATTAACCATTTACCTTTTCTCAACATTTCAGTTGGGGTGTGGATCCTAATCCCGATTTTAATCAGTAAGTTAATTTCATCAATTTTCTCTTAATCTCTTTTACTTAATTGCATTCATCCTTCATATTTATTGCTATCAATTTGATCTCAATTGAGCAAATAATCCCTTACTATTCAACAAAATGACCTTACAATTTTGTTTTATTTACTTGTAATCTCCTTACCAAACCAAATAGAGTTAAGGTTTGTGTATATTCTACCCTCCTCAAACACCACATTGTGTGATTTCAGTGGGTATGTTATTGTACTATCTCTTATAATAGGTTAGAATTTCTCTTAATTTGTTTGTTTAATTTAATTTTTTCTTCATAATTGTTGTTGTTGTAATTTAATTTATTACTACAAGTTTGATCTTGATTGAGCAAATAATCTCTTATGATGTGTTTACAATTCGAATAGAAGAAAATGTGTTATATTTACTGATCTCGTGCATTAGTTTTCACTGATCTCGTCTAATATTTGTATTTGTATTGGATCTGTTTAATTTTTGATACTTTTGATCCATTATTTTAATTGGAATTACTTAATTCATTCAGATCTAATATAGTTTAGGCATTTGAATTTGCTGATTATTGTTACGAAAGTTCGGATCTAATGATCTGGGGTTTATTTATTGTTTCATTTTCAACTTTGTGCTTGTTTTATACTAGTTGTAATTTGTAGCGATAGATGGGTGAGATTTAGATAACCTGATTTGCTCTAAAAAAAAAAATGGAATGAAATGAGCGCGAATAGAGCAGAATATGTAGAGGATTCGTATTGCCAATCCCGACTAGTTTCATTTTCAACTTTGTGCTTGTTTTATTCTAGTCGTAATTGATAGGGATCAAAAGGGATGAGATTTAGAGAACCTGATTTGCCCTAAAAACAAAATTTTGAATTGAAATGAACATGAATAGGGTAGAATATGTAGATGATTCATATTGGCAATGCCGATTAGTTTGGGATTGAGGAGTAGTTGAATTGATTGATCACAAAACGAGATATCGTTTTGTTTTTCTATGTTGTTTGTAGTTTTGTTTTCATCGCATGCACACAGAGGGGGGGGGGGGAATCTAGGATTTAAGTTTTATGGGTTCAACCTTTAAGATTTTTAGCATTGAATCCATTGTATTATTAAATTTATAGGTTCATATATACTATTTGTTGCAATTTTCATGAATTTTTGCAATTAAATTTATGCTCTGCGTTGAAAGTAGGAGTTTTAAATAAGAAAAAGTCTCATTCTTTTTTAAACAACCATTACTGGCACTCTGCATGCACACCCTAAAAGAAGGTACAAATGATGAAGGGTGGAATCTTTTTAATTACTTAACGGCAGCATGTTAACCCCCCCCCCCCCCCCAGATGTTGAGGGTTTGTTGATTGTTTAATGCTTTTGTTGGTTTATATTCAGTTGCCGACTCAGACATTTTGCAGTGTTTTGTGCTGTTAGCTATGCAAATGTTGACTTGAAGAAGCGGGTTTTTCTTTTTCTTTTTTAGTATATGTCTGCCGGTTGTCCAATTTGATGAAATTAATCTTTTCACAGCTGGATCCGAGATTACTATAAAACCTTTAACATTGATTTGTAATTTGTCATCTGTAGAAGCTGCTTCAAGATGTCAACATACACCCCTAAGAATATACTAATTACTGGAGCTGCCGGATTTATTGCATGTCATGTAGCCAACAGGCTTATCCGGAGCTACCCCGACTACAAGATCGTTGTCCTTGACAAACTTGATTACTGTTCAAATTTAAAGAACCTTATTCCTTCCCGATCTTCCCCTAATTTCAAGTTTGTTAAGGGAGACATTGCCAGTGCGGATCTGGTCAACTACCTTCTCATTACTGAGTCCATTGACACTATTATGCACTTTGCTGCTCAGACCCATGTTGATAACTCATTCGGTAATAGCTTTGAGTTCACCAAGAACAACATCTACGGGACCCACGTACTATTAGAGGCCTGCAAAGTTACCGGTCAGATCAGAAGGTTTATCCACGTCAGCACGGACGAGGTTTACGGGGAGACCGATGAGGATGCTGTTGTGGGAAACCATGAAGCTTCTCAACTCCTTCCCACTAACCCGTATTCCGCCACAAAAGCCGGGGCGGAAATGCTTGTTATGGCTTATGGTAGATCGTATGGGTTACCTGTTATAACCACTAGAGGGAACAATGTTTACGGTCCTAACCAATTTCCTGAGAAACTAATCCCGAAGTTTATACTTTTAGCCATGAAGGGGAAGCCTCTTCCTATCCACGGAGATGGTGGTAACGTTCGTAGTTATCTTTATTGTGAGGATGTTGCTGAGGCTTTTGAAGTTGTTCTACACAAGGGAGAGGTTGGCCATGTTTATAACATTGGAACTACGAAAGAGAGAAGGGTGATCGATGTTGCCAAAGATATATGCAAACTCTTTAACATCGATCCAGAAAAACACATTCAGTTTGTGGAGAACAGGCCGTTTAACGACCAGAGGTACTTTCTGGATGATCAGAAGTTGAAGAACTTGGGTTGGGAAGAGAGGACAATGTGGGAAGAGGGTTTGAAAAAGACGATTGAATGGTATACCAATAACCCTGATTGGTGGGGAGATGTCTCTGGAGCATTGCTTCCCCATCCTAGAATGCTTATGATGCCCGGTGGGATAGAATGGAATTTGGATGGAGCTGAGAAATATGACTCAGGATCTACCGAATTCTCGGGAAAGTCAACAGAAACCAAAACGGTAGCTCCAGCTTCAAAGACCAGCGACGTGCCTCAGAAATCACCTTTTAAGTTTTTGATCTATGGTAGGACTGGGTGGATTGGCGGTTTGCTAGGGAAATTGTGTGAGAAACAGGGGATTCCATACGAGTATGGAAAGGGACGTCTGGAAGATCGCTCAAAGCTTTTGGCAGACATTAACGCTGTCAAGCCCACACATGTATTCAATGCTGCTGGTGTCACTGGTAGACCCAACGTTGATTGGTGCGAGAGTCATAAAACAGAAACAATTCGAACAAATGTTGCTGGTACTCTTAACTTGGCAGATGTTTGCCGAGAGCATGGCCTCCTAATGATGAACTTTGCCACTGGTTGCATATTTGAGTATGATGCTAAGCACCCAGAAGGTTCCGGTATTGGGTTCAAAGAGGAAGACACGCCCAATTTCGCTGGTTCTTTCTATTCAAAGACCAAGGCCATGGTAAGCACTCGTTAAGACTCTGACCCATAATATAGTCAAACCTCTCTACAACAGCATTGTTTGTTCCAATATTTTTTGGTTGTTGTAGGAAAATTCTGTTATAGAGAACTTATAATATAAGATAACATGAAAAATCGGTTCCACATGGCTGTTATAGAGGATGACTGTTATAGAGAGGTTTGACTGTGCAACATCATTCTCTGATTTAGACATTAATATGTTTTCTTGTTTTCTTTAACTAGGTCGAAGAGCTGTTGAAAAATTATGACAATGTTTGCACGCTCAGAGTCCGCATGCCAATATCTGGAGACCTCAGCAACAATCGCAATTTCATTACCAAGATTAGCCGCTACAATAAGGTGGTCAATATTCCTAACAGCATGACCATATTGGATGAGCTTCTTCCGATTTCAATTGAGATGGCAAAGCGTAACCTCATGGGCATATGGAATTTCACAAACCCTGGTGTTGTGAGCCATAACGAGATCTTGGAAATGTACAAAAAATATATCGATCCAGCGTTTACTTGGGATAACTTCACATTGGAAGAGCAGGCCAAGGTAATTGTTGCAGCTCGCAGTAACAACGAGATGGATGCATCTAAGTTGAAGAAAGAGTTCCCTGAGTTGCTACCAATCAAAGAGTCACTTATAAAATATGTCTTTGAACCAAACAAGAAAACCTCTGCATAAAAAGGTTGTGTCCTCAAGGATTTTGTATGCTATTTTTAGCCATTATTCATTATTAGTACCACGAATTATCTATTCGTTATAGATTTTCATTAGTGATTAGAGTTCACTGTTATTCCTTGTTATTTTGTATGAATTCATAATATTTGTGTTTTCTTTGCGGAAGATTTTGATAGGCTGTTCCCCTGTATTTGTGGTCAACTGAGTATGGTTAGGGGTGTAATTTGTTGAATCTGATATATGAAATTATGAACTTTTTCTTGCTCAATCATTTTTCCTTTTCCACACAGTGATTGATTAATTGCTTTGTACTTGTATTTTAGTGGCAAAAAACGAAGTTAGCATTCATTGTCACAAAATAGTATTGTGTTGTTACGATGGAAGTCATTTTCATAGAAAATATTTTTCGGTGTTTAATTGATGAATGAAAAATAATTCTTGAAAAAAATAAATACTTTTTAAATATTTATAACAATTCAGAGCGTGTTTCGATGAAATTTTTGACTAATAATCAGTGTTGATGAAATTTTTATAGATTAATAATAATGTCCAAGTGTTAGTTGTCAAGTAACATGAAACTAAAACTGATCGACTCTTCTGGGGATCGGACCCAGAATCGCTAGTTTCATAGACCAGCGCCTTATCCCTTGGGCGACAGAGTCGTCGTTGAATTTCATATTCACTGCCTGTATGAAAAATACGTTATGATAGTGTAATATTGAAGTCCCTTCATATGACATTTTACGTTGAATTCTCTGAAGTCTGAACAGTGCATCAAGGTACTGTATCTGTATGTATCCATGTTAATTTTCATAGCTGCTATCAAAAGGATCTCTATCATCACGTATGCTTCCTTTATCTCTTTCTGACTCGAACACGAAAATATGGACTTTGTAACTTGTCACTGTTGAGGATTCTTTCTAGCTTCCATATTCAGCTCCTGAAATGAATGACATTCAGTGGCTCCCTTATCTAGTGCATAGTTGGCTAATGAATCTTAGATAGGACATGACCTTAGATAGAAAAATATGAGGTCGAAAATTAGGATAGAAGATTAGTAGATAGCTACGTGTAGTTGCCTTCTGTGTGGGGAGGGAGGGGCAAGTATCCTTCTCTCCTCTTTTCTTTTTTGTAGTAGTATTCAATTATTGTGTAGTCTCGATGTGTATTACTATATGTTGCTACATTTACGTTGTATCTTGTTATTTTACTATTTATTCTCTTACAATCCTGCCCCAATTACTTTTCTTCTGAGCCGGAGATCTATCGCAAACAGTTTTTCTACCTCACAATGGTAAAGGTAAGGTATGCGTACATCCTACACGACTCAGACCCCACTTGTGAAATCACACTGGGTATGTTGTTATTGTAGTTGGCTAATGAGTCTCCTAGCTCACTCCATTCTCTCAATGTGTGTAACTCGAACATGTCTTCTTCTTATGATATTTTGTATTGCTTCTATCCATATAGCAATATTCCAAGTTTCTTGCCTGTGAATACGCGTAATCTGCAGCTGCATCTCGAATAAAAAAATGCATATGCACTCTTGGCTGACAGTATGTTGCATTTCAACCATCCAACTGATGGTAATTCCCAATCAAAGCACTTTGGTAGTCATCAATATTGGAGTGAGTTCTTCTAATAGCGTGATCATGTCAGTTCATCTATTAGGTATCAATTTGATTGACTAATCGGAGTGAATAAATCACCTTTACTGATTTACGTTGAATATTTCCCTTCCTTCATATGTCTTTTCCGAGTGACAAACATTTATTTTCTTATTACTTGCCTAAAGATCTAAATATCAACTCGATTATGCTCTTAAGGGCAAGGATCCTTAACTTCCCTCTATTCAATTGGCATAGTTCCTTGTTAGGAAGCATGTGGTTTATGGTGGGACATGAGAATGATTTTTTCTGGGATAATAACGTGCATGAGTGATACAAATTCTGCTGCTTCTTTTTTATAACCAAGAAAGCCAAAATCTGATAGATAACAGATGTTGGTCTACCCTTCTTCACTTAAATAGCCGTAACATGTGTGGCTTGCTCTTACCACTAGACCAAAGCCCCGGGGCTGGTGATCTGCTAGGCCTTATCGAGCTCAAAAGCACAAGATAAGTGACTGGACTGGCATTACTTACTAATTCCCTTTCAGCTCATCAAAAAAGTGGTAATAAAGAAATATTTACTTCCTGTAAAAAAAAAACTCTGAAAAGAGGGAGGAAAAAGAAGGCCACTACACACAACTAATAGAAAGACACATTCTTGATAACATCACATCTGAATACAACTTCCCTATCTCCTCGCCTAAGATAACTTACTTTCCAGTTCATGCAGGAACTCCGCCCCCCTCTTCCGAACAACATATCTCAACTGCAATCAACATTTACAATTGACAAAAGGCAAGAAAATCGCAAGAAATTGTTGATCCTAAAGCAATATTCATATTTAAGAATAAAATTAATCTACTCTCTTTGCACTAATTTGATACTTATTAAGTTCAAAGTTACTGAAAGACATCAAACACAGGTGTCTTGATCGCACGATCCTCCAATCAAACCTTGCAGAGGGATAAACAATAAATTAGAAGATCAACACACACAAGAAAGGCTTGGAATAGGAAACAAGTTGTGAAGATAAGGAAACATACTGAGCATGCTTTTGATTCCACCGAAAGTGGCACGGCAGTATAGATGTGAGGTGCGTTGTTTTCTGGTAAGTGAAGTTCAATCATCAATTAAAAAAAATAAAAATAAACCATAACGCAGTTACCAAAATGACAAAAATGATTCCTTAGTTTGAGGGTAGGTTCAAAATAGTCTCTCAAGTATGCACTGGACAGTTTTGGTCTTTTAAGTTCGCCAAAAGGTAACTCTTTTAGTCCCTTAAAATATGCAACACAAAAAACTGCCCCAAACACAAAAAGGATATAAAAAATAGCAGAAACTACACCTCAAAAAGTTGCACCAAACTCTAGTAATAAATCAAAATAGCATAAAAAATGGCAGTCCGGTGCACTAAGCTCCCGCTATGCGCGGGGTCCGGGGAAGGGCCGGACCACAAGGGTCTATTGTACACAGCCTTACCTCACCTTTCTGCAAGAGGTTGTTTCCACGGCTTGAACTCATGACCTCCTGGTCACATGACAACAACTTTACCAGTTACTCTAAGGCTCCCCTTCTGAATCATAATAGCATAAAGTACAAAAATTGTATCTCCAAATGTGAGTTCCCGCTAATTTCCTTTTTTCATAGTTCCAGTCAAATCTAACAACAGAGTCCGGTAAATATTTGGCTGAAACAAGAAGTGTTAACTTTTGGCAAACTTAAAAGGACCAAACGTGTTGAGTGCATATTTAAGGGACTATTTTGAACCTACCCTCAAACATAAGGGACCATTTTTGTCATTTTCTCTAAAAGGTTTAGTAGAAGAAAATATAAATCAGATGCAGTTACCTTCAGATTCCATGTGCAACCAGTCTTGACCACATATCAAAGCTTCTCTAGCATCTGGATTTAGTGCACTGCGATGATGGTCAAGCACCCTGCCTCTGTTATTGAATGCCAACTCTGGCCCAAGAGTGGACGCAGGAACACCCAAGATATCACGAGCCATCATTGATAATGTAGGGTACCTTGGTGTGTGAACTTTCCACCAATTCAATACGCTGAAATCATAATTGCGTGGAAAGACCGGCTCTTCCAAGTATTTTTCAAGATCGGACGTTATGTTGTGGTTTTGTGAAGTTTCATGGAGAAACTTGTCAAAGCCCCTAAGTCCGTCCCTTGTACCAATAGTGGTACTGGTTAAGCTGCCAGAAGCGCCAGCTGTATCTGGATCAAGCGAAGATAAGCCCATAGCATACTCATTGGAAAGCGCTCTTATAGCATCAGATATTTCTTTGATTTGATTCGAGGCATCAGAACCGTAAATCTGAGGATAGTAATACTCCATCAACTTCATCTTGAACCTGGGATCAAGTATTGCTGCTATGGCCAAAGTCAAACTGCACTTGCTCCAGTACATATCAAACTTTTCTTTCATCTTCAACGCTATATTGCTAAGAAAATTATCAGGATTTTTACACCATTCGTTCAACTGGATGTGAATGTCACATATTTCAGGGAAATATAGGTTGGCAGTTGAACATTTATTTGTTGTTAAAAAGTTAGTAACTTCAACAAAAAGTTTCACATAGCCAGCAATAGTACTAACACGATCCCACTCTGTTTCAGATAAAGCGCTAGTGTAGGAAGGATCTTGCTCTTCTAGTAACGAGAAGGCTCCCCTATAATCTAAGGCAGCTTCAAGCATCAAGTATGTTGAACTCCACTGCTGTCCGCAATCAAGAATCAAAGGTCTCTCACCACTAATCGCAGTTTGTTGAGCAATCTCATTGAATTTTCCTAGGGTTACTTGTGAACTCTTAACATGCCTTATGCTTTCTCGAACTTTGTGGGTCACATCTCGAAGTGCTTCTATGACATCGGAAACAATTGATTTCATTAACTGTACTGCACAGCGCACATCAAACAATTCACCATTCTTTAGTAGAGGCCTGTTTTGAGAAAGCCAGTCTTTGATCCTAAAAATCATATCATCATAGCCCGTACAATGATCGAAAGTCATTGAAAACAACTTACGATCAATGGCCCAGTCTGTCAAACTCTTTATAACAACTTCTGAAAGTATGTCATCTGTGTGAGAAGGGTCCAGTGTGATGAAATTCAGCATTTTCTTCTGAAGCTTCCAGTCTTCATCAATGTAATAAGCAGTCAAGCACAGATATCGTGAATTTTCCAACGAATCCCAAACATCAGCAGAAAGATTAATTCTTCCATGTAAGTTATGGATCGCTTCGTACACCTTCTGTTTCTCTTTTGCATGAATTGTCATACAGTCAAGTTCAACAGCACTGTTAGTAGAAACCTCAAATTGTGGCTGTAAATTCTTGACAAAAATTTTGAATCCAACATGGTCAACCATGGCTAAAGGATAACCATGTAACATTATCATACGGGCAAGATCCAGACGGCTCCGTTCTTGATCAAATCTAACACTGCCAAAATTGATAGGCATGTTAACTTCCTCTCTCTTTATCTCTTGATCAAACTTAAAGGTTGTCACAGGGCTAATGGTTTCTTCTTTCCTTTGCCCTTCTTCATAGGTGACAACTGCAAGAGTAGTAGTTTCTTTTCTCTTTCTCTTCGCAGCAAGTATTGAGGAAACATCATAGTTGGATCTTTTTAGACACCGCAACAAATGATTCCTCAGATGAGTTGTTCCACTGTTACTTG
The DNA here is from genome assembly GCA_029844215.1 of Przewalskia tangutica. Taxonomy (NCBI): domain Eukaryota; kingdom Viridiplantae; phylum Streptophyta; class Magnoliopsida; order Solanales; family Solanaceae; genus Przewalskia; species Przewalskia tangutica. Next base: position 3,257,732 of record CM056738.1, on the reverse strand, counting down.
ATCCACTAAGCTTCTTTTTGCAATGCACACAGACAGCATAACAGATATCTGCCTTTCGAACTCTTTCAAAATGGTTCCATACAACGGATGTCAACCTCTTTGTTTTCTTTATTGGGGTCTCAGTTGGAATTTCCATGGCATTGATGAAGACAAATTAACCAATCTGTTATCACAAAAATGGTTTGGTCTAAATGCTGTTAAATGACAAACAACTAGAACGCAATGGCAAACTTTAAGGAATTGAAAAAGGTTTGTACTTAGAAATTAATAACCAATACAGCATCTGAAGAAAGGAAAACAGAAAAAAACTAAAATTCTGAGCCTTATAATACTGTTCCGACCATCGTAGACATTGCTGTAGATTCTGTTACCTAGAAAAAAAGACTATGCTTTAGATTTTTATGTATTCAATCTTGAAAGGAAGCATGCTAATATACTCATCTATCTGATTTATGCTCAGTCACTCACTCGGTATGAGCTTTTTCTGTGTATATCACATATTTTCTAGAAGGCAGTTTGACATAATATTTTTATTTCATAACAACAACCAAGTCTCAGTACCAAAAAAGTTGGGGTAAGTTATATGAATCCTCATTGACCATGTTTCTCCATTTATAAAATCATAACCAACTTTTTAATAATGAAACAAAACAACAAATTGAGAGAAAAACAATGATTAGTAATATATATATGATCTTTTGTTTCCTCATTCTTTTTCTTTTGCTAAGGGTGGGGGTGACAGTGTCCAGAAGAAATGGGAGGCGCAGACGAGAAATTAGCAGTCTCCACACAACCAAAGCTCCACCGAATTACAAAAGAAGGCTATACTTAATTGATGTGAAGCACCCATTGCACCATTGTCTACAACATAAATGTAAGTTCTTCTACATCGTAAGCTCTACTAAAAAGAAGCCAAAGACTAGTCACCAGAAAAGAAGAAAAAAAAATGCTTTGAAAATGATTTGACCAATTTTTAAGCCAATCCAAACACCCTCAAATTCTCGTATTCAACAGGATGAAAAACGGATCTGATAGAAGTGGAATTTCCCTAAAAAAACGCATGAGTTCACTAGAAAAGAAAAAAAATGGTTTGAAAATGGTTTGACCAACTTTTAAGCCAATCCAAACACCCTCAAATTCTCGTATTCAACAGGATGAAAACGGGTCTGATAGAAGTGGCATTTCCCTAAAACGCATGAGTTCCCAAAATTCACGACAACGTTGATTCACGATACTCGCCATAGTAGCTTGACATTGGAAAATGCATACCCCCCCCCCTCCCCCCCACACCACAACTTAAGCTCATTAACCAGCTAAATTGATCTCCAGCAGTTAGCATCATTGTATCTGTGGTGAAACCCTGATTTCAACAAAACTAATATAATTTTCAACACCCACATGATCCAAAATTCCAAACCCCAATCATAACAACAAAACTGGACATTCCAACTTACATAATCATAACCCACACAATAAAGATATTAAAAAAACAATCTTTGCCTGAAAGGTCAATGAATCAGTCAACTACGCCTCAATCTCAAACTAAGCTCATTAACCAGTTCAACCAATATCAAACGGTTAGCATCATTGTGTCTGTGGATGTTTGATTTCAAATAATTTCCAACACCCACACGATCCAAATACCTAATCATAACAACAAAATTGGACATCCCAATTTACATAGTTATAACCCACACAACAAGACATTTAAAAAACAATCTTTGCCTAAAAAGTCAATCAATCAGTCAACTACTCCTCAATCTCAAACTCCTGAGATCCGTTATATAAATCATCTACATCCATTCAACTCTATCCGGCCACAATATATTAAAAAGATGTTCAAAAAAAATTAGTATTGTGTAGTCTCCTGTCGTTTGATTTCTGCTGCTATGTGTTCTTTAGTGTACTTTGTTTATCTTATTTAAATGTATTAGTTACTCAGAATGCTATTGTTAGGCACATTTTGTATACACTTTTTGAGTCATTTTTAGTTAGTATTTTACTCATTTCGTTTGTGTTTAGTATAATATTAGGTTTGTTTTACTTTCTTTTGAGTCACAGCGGTCCTAAATGGAGAAATGGCAAAAAGAGGATGAAATGAACTTGATTTAGATGGAATTGCACACTAAAAGGGCCAAGAAATGAAGCCTAAGATGTCCCGGGAAGCATAGAAGAAATCTGACGAAGTCCGGACGAAAAAAGGATGAAAAATCGCAAAAACCGAAAGAGACGTCGCCGGCGCCGCAGCTCCAGCCAGCAGGGCCGCGGCTCCCAAAGATCTGTGAGTTCCGATTGGCTACAGGATTTCCGGCGCCGAGGCGGAGATTTGATAATTCTAGTCCGAATTGGACACGGTTTTAGGGTCCGAAACGTAATTTTTCTCAACTATAAAATCCCTAAACCCTGACCTTATTATTCATTCTATACCATATTAAAAATCCTACTTTGGGGAGGCAAGAATTGGAGGCAACTTTGTTCAAGTTCTTCTCTTTTCTCTTTTATTTATTTCAGTTTATGTTGGATTGTAATTTAATTCTTGACATGACAATGTTTATGAGCTAATTACTCTATTAGGGTTTTTCATTCGAATCTTCTTGAAACTCTTTCATAAGTTAATGCATTATTAGTGATTTCTTCTTCAATTGTTAAGATCTATTCAATATTGCTTTGATTGCTTGATAGTTAACTGGTCATTAATTGTCATAATTTATATGATTTCGAATCGAGAGCCGAGAGGAGAGATTTAAATATGTTGTAGTTGTCTAGACATAGGTTAAAATTGTGGACGAAAGTACACCGACACTTGTGTAGTATGTAAGGTTATTGCTCTTAATCCTCCTGTGTGGTAAAATCTATCATAGAAATATATAAGGTTTCTGCACAAGGTTGAGCTCTCGTATGTCCTAACCGGAATATGATGACAGATTAGTTAACCTGCTATCTTAATAAGAAGAAGAATCATTAGCATTGCATTAACACGTGAAAGAGTTGATAGTTGAGGAGATTGGAAGCCCTATTTCCTTCATAACTGTTTTAAACCCCAAAGTACTTTCATCTTTAGTTTATTTTCTGCACTTAGTTTTAATTCTTAGTCATAAATCTCAAACTAAAGAACGTTAGCCAAATAGAAACCATAGAATAGATAATCGGTACTTGATAACCAGTCTCCGTGGACGATATTTTATATTACTTGTAACGATATGTACACTTGCGTTAAGCATACGGAAATATCCTAACAGCTATATCATGGCTTATTCGCTTTTGTTATCATAATTTTCATACTGCTTTAAATTTCCTGACTGGTTCTCTTGTTTTTCTTGTGCTTATGCTTTGTCTTGAGCCGAGAGTCTTTCGGAAACAACCGTTCTACCTACCAAAATAGAAGTAAGGTATGCATACACTCTACCCTCCCAGACCCAACGTTGTAAGATTTCATTGGATATGTTGTTGTTGAATCCGAAGTAAAAAAGTATAACCCACAAAAGAAAACATTAAAAATTCATCCTTTACCTAAAAAGTCAATTAATCAGTCAACTACACCTCAATCTCAAACTAATGAAATCAGTTATATAAATCCTCTACATCCATTCCACTCTATTCGACCCCAACATATGAAGAAGCAAAATGTATTAAAAATCTATTATTGTGAAGAATAGTAAAAAATCAAAAGGGATCATCAAAATTGAGCTCAAATATATGTACTAGAAAATGATCCAGGTTAAATCAGCCAATAATGGACACAAAATTTCTATTATTGTGAAGTAGTAAAAAAATCAAAAACAGATCATCAAATTGAGCTCAAATATATATATACTTGGAAAAAAAACTGGTAATAATGGACAGAAAAATACGATCTTTGCCTAAAAAGTCAATCATTCAGTCAACTATACCTCAATTTTAAGCTACCTAAGATCCGTTCATCTATATCCATTCAACTCTATTCGACCCCAATATATTAAAAAGCAAAATGTATAAAAAAAATCTAGTACTATGAAGTATGAAGTAATAAAATATCAAAAGCGATCATAAAAATTGAGCTAAGATAGATGTACTTCAAAAGGATTCGGATTCAAATACGCCGATAATAGACGGAAAATTTCTATTATTGTGAAGTAAAAGATCAGAAGAGATCATTAAAATTGAGCTCAAATAGACGCACTCGAAAAAATTCAGCAGTCATCGCACAACTAAAGCTCCACCAAATTGACGTGAAGCACCAATTGCACAGTTCAATTAATTTAAACCACGGACAAACAACTCATAAAATCAAAATCAATGGAAATACAAGTTCTTCTGCAGCATAAGCTCTACTAAAAAGAAGTCAAAGACAACCAACCGCAAAAAATAATAATCTTGTACTCAGCTGAAAACAGTTCTGATAGAAGTATCATAATGGCATTCCCTTAAAGGGCACGTGTCCACAAAATTCACGACAACGTTGATCCATGATACTTGCCACAGCAGCTTGACACTGGAATATTTAATGCATATCCCCCAGTCCCCACACACACAGAGATAAACTTAAGCTCATTAACCAGTTCCACCAATCTCCAACAGTTAGCATCATTGTTTTTGTCGTGAATACCAGATTTCAACACAACTTATATAATTTCCAACACCACGTGATTCAAATCCCCAATCATACAACAAAACAACAAGACATTAAAAAAACAATCTTTACCTAAAAATTCAATCAATCAGTCAACTACGCCTCAATCTCAACCTACTTGAGATCCATTAAATAAACCTTCTACATCCATTCCCACTCTATTCGTCCCCAATATTATTAAACAGCACAATGTATAAAAAAATCTATTATTGTGAAAAAGTAGTAAAAAATCAAAAGAAATCATCAAGATTGAGCTCAAATATATGTACTCGGAAAATATTCGGATTAAATTCCAGCAATAAAAGGGCAGCCCGGTGCACTAAGCTCCCGCTATGCGCGGGGGAAATCCAACAATAATGGATAGAAAAATACAATTTTTGCCTAAAAAGTCAATCATTCAGTTAACTATGCTTCAATTTCAAACTAATTGAGATAGGTATATAAATCCTCTACATCCAAACCCCCCTTCATTCGACCCAAATATATTAAAAACTAAAATGCATTAAAAATCTATTATTGTGAAGAAGTAATAAAATATCAAAAGGGGTCATCAAATTTGAGCTCAAATATATGTATTTCAAAATGATTAGGGTTAAAATCCATCGATAATGCACATAAAATTTCTATTAATAAAAATCAAAAGGGGTCATCAAATTGAGCTCAAATAGATTTACAACAACAACATACCCAATGAAAATCCCACAACGTGGGGTCTGGGGAGGGTAGAGTATACACAGACCTTACCTCCACCTTATAGGTGGAGCGGTTGTTTCCGGGACCAAACCAATCCTATGTGGATTTATGCACCACCTCCAATGCCCGAAGGCTCACATGTATACCCCTTCCCAGTTGATATAATTATAATCCACACGAGAAGACATTAAAAATTCAATCTTTACCTAAAAAAGTCAATCAATCAGTCAACTACACCTCAATTTCAAACTATCTGAGATCCAATATATTAAAAAATGCACCAAAAAAATAATAATCAAAAGAGATCATTAAAATTGAGAGCAAATATATGTACTTGAAAACAATTCGGGTTAAAGATCCGGAAATATATAATGGAGAGAAAATGCGAACCTTGGGAAAGTTACAAGCGTTGTTCAGATAGATCCGATCGGAGGATCCGATTAGTGAATTAGGGTTAGGGTTTGGGAAAAATCCGGTAAGAATGACCCGATTGCTTGATTTGATGGGATTTGGATGGTTCATACATTTGAAGGGTCCGTTTTGAGGGCTGTACTCGAATTCGGGTCGGGTTGGTTTAGGATTAGGTGGATTAGGTAAATGGATCTTCTCTTTGAGATATTATTTCTTAAGGTCCCTGGATATTATTCCTTGTGATATTTGACTCGATATTGTTAACCTTTAATAAATAAAACGTGCGGTTTTGATTCATTTACATAAATACGTTATATTTGAACTAATATTAGAAGTATATTATCCTCAAATATGAAGTAATAGTTCAAGTTTAATATAATTAATGTGTAATTAAATTATAGAACGATTAATAATTCTTACAATTTATGAATATCCATAAGCAAAGGGGTCAACATAGAAAATTTATTAATTAAAGAACTAAAATTAGAATTTATCAATAACCGGGGAACCAAAGTGCTATTAACACTTTCTAGTCTAGAATAAATACTAGTCTTGTAACTCGATAACTCATGTAGGTTTGATTAATCTATAAGTAGCAATTCAAGATTACGTGTCATAAAATTATGTGTGTCAAATTATTTGGGTTTTAGATAAATATAAAGTTGTACAAATAAAATTATAGTTGACGGGTATAAGACGCGCAGACGGATTTGGGAAGGGCGATTGGATGCGGGGCGGGGGAGGCGGGTATGAGGCGGGTATAACTGCAAATCTATGACCTACCCATACCCGTCAATACCCGCCAAAGTTATACTCATATCCGCGTACTACTCGCCAAAATTATACTCATATCCGCCCCAACTGGAGCGGGTGCAGTGCGGAATCCCCAAAATTGTACTCATTTGACATCCCTACCGTAGAGGTTTTTAACTTTTATATTAATGTTAATTTTATATTATTTTCAAAGATGTGGATTTCTACCCACACAATTGTTCTATTTGAAATAATTTCATAAACCTCACTGCAAACACTTTTGTGAAAGTATTAGCTGATGACAATTAGTTAGTTAATGGCAGTTTAGGTGCTAAGGATAGATTGGTCTTTTGTACAAAGGGTAGAATAGATTTCTTACTCTTTCATATTTGTAAATATCTATATATCTGTGTAGATAGATATTTTGTAAGGCAACCTACATTATTCTTCACTACTGAATACCATTTTCTCTCTTCTCTCGAACTGCTCTCGTTTCTCTCTCAAATTCTTCTTCCTCTTCTGTTTCCTTATCACATGAACACATATTACTCTGCAAATATGTAATCTAACATGGTATCAGAGCCAGGTTGATCGATTAGAAAGCTCGGCGAATTAATTTTCGATCGAGATCAAAATTTAGGGCTTCGAAGTTGCGAACTGTTTTTCAATCGAGACTTAGTGTTTCGATTGAGTTTCTCTTAAATTGAGGTGTATTCTGGTTAAGATTGTTTGATTTGGAGAGAAATTGCAGTCGATTGAAATCTGGATTTGTATATTTGAAGACACAATCAATATTCAAAGGATAATCGGAGATATGCAATTGAAGATCCAAATCATTACTGATCGAAAGATTTTGAACAAATTAAAGACAGGCGATACCACATGCAGTCGAAAATGGATACTACTACGAGGACTTTTGGAGAAGATATGATGATCACATCGACAGTGGTTAACATTGACCACAATCATCCTCTCTATCTATTTTCGTCGGATGCACCAGGATCGCTGACTGTTGGTGTTGTATTGAATGGAATGGATAATTACACCTTGTGGAGCAGGGCGATGAAATTAGCACTGCTTGGTAAGAACAAGATCGGATTCATCGATGGAACCATTAGAAGAGATTCTTTCGATGAAAATCTTGTGAATTTGTGAGATAGGTATAATGCAATTGTAGTTTCATGGTTAATGGGGAATGTAAGCAAAAGTTTGCTTACTGGTATGTTGTTTAATTCTGATTCTTATGCGTTATGGGAAGATTTGAGAGATATATTTGATAAGGTAAATAGCTCAAGGACTTTTCAATTGCATAAATAAAATTTTTCTATGAGGCAGGGCACAATGCCTGTTTCTGTTTACTATTCCAGACTCAAGGATTTATGACGAGTATGATTCGATCATACCATTTCCAAATTGTTGTCCAAAATCGAAGGAGTTCATAGATCACACACAGTACAAGAGAATGTTGCAATTTCTCATGGGACTAAACGATGGATATGGTCAAGTTAGGGCTCAGGTGCTTATGATGCAGCAAATGCCCAACTTAAATCAGGTTTATGCCCTCATCAATCAGGAAGAGAGTCAAAGAATAGTTGGAGGATCGAGTAGAGTAATTCATGAGACAATTGAATCTGTGGCTATGCTCTCAAGTAGGAATGGCAATATGAAACAAAGGAAGTCATATAATCCAAATGCGAAGTGTGATTATTGTCATGTCAAGGGGCATTTCAAAGTGGATTGTTTCAAACTCATGAAGTGTGACTATTGTCACAAGACTGGACACATACATGATGATTGCTATGTACTACATGGTTATCCAGAAAACTTCAAGGGTAAAACAAAGAAGGAAAATGCAGTGATTGGAGGAAATCCTACTTTTGATAACACTGGGCAGGGAGGACAACACAATGTTGTACAAGGAGGACAACAAGGAGTTTATGTGCCATACTATCAGCAAGGAGGTAATATGCTATATTATCAACAAAGTGAAATACAATTTTTGTATAATGCATGACAACTCTATATGGGGAATCAGTTCACTCCAAGTCAACATTAACAATTACTCCACATGCTTAACAACAATAGTGTCAGTGCTAACATGGCAGGTAAACCTAATGCTTGTGAGACCTTGTTGAAATGGATTTTAAATTCAGGGGCTACTAATCACATGATTAGTAATCCGAGACACTTATATAACAAACATTTGGTAGAGAATGCAGGGAAAGTACAATTACCTACAGGAGAATCAACTAAGATTACACATGTTGGTGATTGCAACTTAGGAGAAGGTGATGTACTTAAGAATGTCATGTGTGTACCAAGTTTCAGATTTAATCTCATGTCTATTTCGAAGGTGACTAGAGAACTCAATTGCAGTGTTTCATTCTTTCCCTACTACTGTGTATTTCAGGATCTCTCATCTGGGAAAATGAGGGAGATTGGTAGTGAAGAGGATGGTTTATATGTGCTGGATGTGGATATGCAGAATAAGGAAGGAAAGCTGAGCAAGTGTCTAGCATCCACTCAACCAGTGGATGCAAACACTTGGCATCAAATATTGTGTCATGTTCCTATAGCTGTCATGAAGAGAATTCCAAATCTTTCTAGTTCTTCCTTTGATTTTAATAACTGTGAAGTGTGTCCTATGGCTAGACAATGTAGGGTTCCGTTTCCTGTTAGCACAAGTCGAGCAACGGGACCTTTTCATATGTTGCATATGGATGTATGGGGACCATAAAATTTGAGACATACAATGGAATGAGATATTTTTTTTACTATTGTAGATGACTACTCTAGATGAACTTGATTTTTTTTAATGAGACTTAAGACAGATGTGAGCACACTGCTTAGGCATTTTTTTACTGAAATCCACACCCAGTTTGATGTAAAACTTAAAAGGGTCAGATCTGATAATGGTACTGAGTTCTTTAATCGTCAATGTAAAGAGTTGTTCCAACAGCATGAGGTAGTACATGAGAGTTCTTGTCCTTATACACTACAACAAAATGGAGTTGTAGAGAGAAAACATAGACACTTGCTGGAGACTGCTAGAGCTATTAAGATACAAGCCAGCATGTCAGACAAATTCTGGGGGTATTGTGTAGAAGTGACAACCTATATACTGAATAGAATCCCATCCACAGTCCTGAAAAATAAGTCACCCTATGAACTATTGTATAACAAATGTCCTTCAATTTCTCATTTGAGAGTGGTGGGGTGTCTATGTTATGCTACTGCTTTGCCCAGACAAGATAAATTCAGCCCTAGAGCTGTAAGATGTGTATTTCTAGGCTACGGGAGTGTCAAAAAAGGATACAAACTTTATGATTTAGACAGACAACTAATTTTCATATGCAGGGATGTTATTTTTATAGAATCAATTTTTCTATTCAGAGACAATGCAGGTGACAGGGACATTCTTATACAAGCAGCACATGATCATTTTTTGCTTTGATGATCTAGTTCACTCTCCACCACCAGCAAGTTTTCCATAGCAACTGGGTCTGGAATCTCTAATATTGATGTAGTGTCAGAGGAGGGACAATCATCTGCTGATAGGAATGAAGTTGGTACAAGGATTCAGGGACCTGCTACTAGGAGATCTGCCAGAGTTGGTAGACCACCCATTTGGCATAAAGATTATTGTTAGCAATTTTCACACGCTTAACGCAAGTGTACGTATCGTTACAAGTAATATAGTTTATGTAAGATCAAATATCGTCCTCAGGGATTAGTGTTCAATTACCAAACATCTATCCTATGATATCTACTTGGCTGTCGATATTTTGTTGTGGTTTTTATCTATGAACTACTGAACAATTGTAAAAGTTAACTAAATTACTTTACTTAAATCAGATATGGTGAAAATAAGGCTTCCAATATCCTCAACTATCCACTCGCTTTAATCCTTAATGCAACAATAAAGGTTTTTCTTCTATGTTAAGATAGCAGGTTAACTAGACCGTTTTATATTCTGGTTAGGATATATAAACACTCAACCCCGGTGCATAAATCTTCTATATTTCTATGACAGATTTTACCACATAGGAGGATTAAGAACAATAACCTATAAAACTACACAAGTATCAGAGTACTTTCGTCTACGATTTTAACCTATGTTTATTCAACTATAGCATATTCAAATCTCCCCTTTCGAATTTCGATTCGAAATCATATAAGTGATGATAACTAGTGATCAGTTAATTACCAAGCAATCAAAACAACTATTGAATAAATCTTAACTATATGAAGAAGAAACCAAATTAATGCATTAAGTCATAAAGACGAGGTTCAAGCGATTCGAAAGAAAAACCCTAAATAAAGTTTAGCTCCTAGCCATAGACATGCTAAGAACCAAAAGATTATCCAACATAAACTGAAAGTAAAGAAAGAAAAATACTTAAGAACAAGTCTCTAATCTTGAAGCCTCCAAGAAATTATGTTATGTGATGAATTAGGGATTGTGTCACCCTTGAAAAATCTGCCCAAAGGGCCTTTTATAGCCTCCCAAAACGTGTCCCACTTTTCCTTCTATGCCTTGGCCCATTCCTTCTCGGATTTGGCAAAATTCCTGCGTTGGCGCCACGACCTGTGATGGCGCCGTGGCGCCAAACTCCGCAGCCTTCTCGAGACATTGGGCGTCGTGGCCCTGCAGTCTCTGATGGATTGGCGCCACGACGCCGCCCTGTTCTCGTCCGGGATGCCAACTTTCGTCTCTTTTGGCTCGGGAACCTCCTTTTCTACCCTCTTTTTGCTTCTTTTCTCCACGTTGCCTTTTTAAACCACTGTGACTCAAAAGAAAGAAAAATTATCCTAACATGACACATATTTGGACAAAAGCGGGTAAAATACTAACAAACAATGACTCAAAAGACGTATATAAAATATGCCTAACAATTATGTCACTCAACATGGTTCCACCAGTTGTCTATATTCAATATCAGATGGCATAGATTATAGAGGAGTGTCATATGGATATCAGAACTTTGTGGCTCAAATTTCTGCAGATGTTGAGCCCTATAGCTACTCAGATGCAGTTAAAGACATGAGATGGATTGATGCTATGAAGGCTGAGATTCAGGCATTGGAAGACAACAAGACATGGAAACTTGTAGATCTTCCGGAAGTCCAGAAGGCAAGAAGGCAATTGGCTGCAGATGGGTTTACAAGATTTAAGTATAAAGCTACTGGAAAGGTTGAGAGGTTCAAGGCTAGACTTGTTGCTAAAGGTTACAACCAAAAGGAAGGTTTGGACTATCATGAAACCTTCTCCCAGTGGTGAGAATGACTACAGTCAGGACTGTAGTGGTTGTTGCAGCTGCCAAGAATTGGATTCTTTATCAAATAGATGTATATAATGCTTTTCTTCAAGGAGATTTATATGAAGAAGTTTTTATAAAGCCACTAGATGATTTTCTTATTGATAAGGGGCAGAACAAGGTGTGCAGATTACTCAAATCTCTGTATGGTTTGAAACAAGCATCAAGGCAGTGAAACATTAAATTGACCACAACTTTGCTCAAATCTGTATTTCATTAGAGCCAGTTGTACAATTCTCTCTTTACCACACAACAAGCTCATAAAATAGTGGTGGTTCTAGTTTATGTTGATGACTTGCTGATTACAGGAAATGATCAGGTGCTGATTTTGTCTACCAAACATGCTTTACAAACTGCTTTCAAAATCAAAGATCTTGGGGAACTCAAATACTTCCTTGGGATCGAATTTGCAAGGAATTCTCAGGGGATCATTATGCATCAAAAGAAGTACACTTTAGAACTCATTTCTGATCTTGGGTTGTCAGGTGCCAAACCTGTACAATCCCCAATGGAATTGAATCAGAAACTTACAACAGTTGCCCTCGACAACCTGATAGCATCTCAGTCTTCCTCAAAAGAATGCGCATGTTCATCAGATTCTGTATTATCTGATCCCAGCCAATATAGAAGACTCATTGGTCGACTGTTGTATCTCACCAACACCAGACCTGCTATAGCATTTTCTGTCCAGCATCTGAGCCAATTCATGCAATAACCCAAGACTTCTCACTGGGAGACTGGTTTGCGACTGTTAAATATCTCAAGAGTGCTCCAGGGTCGGGTGTCTTTCTCAGCAGTTCCAGTACATCTGAAGTTCAAGTATATTGTGATGTTGATTGGGGTTCTTGTGTGAATACTAGAAAGTCTGTTACTGGTTTCTTAGTAGTATTTGGGAAGTCACCGATCTCGTGGAGTCCAAGCGACCTCACCATTTCGGAAGTTCGGTCAAGTCGAGTATAGATCATTAGGTGCTGCGATGTTGAAACTATGTGGATTCACGGTTCGTGAATTTGACGGGAATTTCCATTCCATCACATATATCTATGTTCTCTGATAGCAAATATGCAATTCAGATTGCAGCTAACCCCGTATTCCATGAGTGCACCAAACACATTGACATAGATTGTCATTTCATCTGGAAGAAGATCAAGGAAGGTCTTATGCAGATTTCCTATTTGACTTCAGCTGAGCAACCAGCAAATTTACTCACCAAAGCTCTCACCATTGTGCAGCATACTCATCTTTTGTCCAAGCTAGGAATGAAAAATATTTTCATACCTCCTAGCTTGCGGGGGGATGTGAAAGTATTAGCTGATGACAATTAGTTAGTTAATAGCAGTTTAGGAGCCAAGGATAGATTGGTCTTTTGTACAAAGGGTAGAATAGACTTTTTACTCTTTCATATTTGTAAATATCTATATATCTGTGTAGATAGATATTTTGTAAGGCAACCGACATTATTCTTCACTACTGAATACCATTTCCTCTCTTCTCTCGAACTGCTCTCGTTTCTCTCTCAAATTCTTCTTCTTCCTCCTCTGTTTCCTTATCACATGAACACATATTACTCTGCAAATATGTAATCTAATAACTTTACATTTCTTATAGTTTTATAATATTACGTTTACCTCCCTTATTTTAAGGCATCAAAGGACACCCCTCGCAGAAGGATTTCTCCACCACTCGGCCATTGGCCAAACGCCCACCCCCATTACGCATTTCTAGAAAAAGATAGGTGAAATACATAAGCGGCCTCTTTAGAATTATGAATTTCTAGTTATCACACGCACTTGGTGCGCTTGACTTTCTTCAAAATTCTTTTTGTTCCAAGTGTTCAAATGACACTGTTTGGGGTATTCTAACTCAACAACGACGTACTAGCTGTTAATACATAATTAACTAAATAAAAGTGTTCCCTCTCTGATATCTAAGTTTTTAGATGAGACGGTTCACACAATTCACCATAGTAGAGCAGGCAGAGGTCCAGGATTCGAGTCTTGCCGCCATGGTTGGATTCTGATTGAGAAGCCGCATCGGATAGAGAACACGAGATGTTGCCCCCATTGTTGAAGATTTGTTCTTCTCAGGCGTCTCCAAACATGTTCCTATTGAACACTTATCCTACTCAAAAAGTGTACTTATTAGACACTTTTCTAATGCGGAAAGCCACCTAGCCATCAAGTTTCATTCATATATGAGATTGAGATTCAAGATTAAAGAACAAATACACTATCTTTTCAAAAATCATTTCTGGATCAAGATTGTGTACAATAGCTCATTCCAAGAATCTGGAACACCAGCTACACACCAGTGGCTGCAATCCGTTGTGCCACTGGCAAATCTCGCGGGGTGTCCGTCTTTTCGTAGTTGTGTAAGCAGTGTAATATCAAGTAAATTGACAGACTTTGTCATGTTACTTAGTACACTTTTCACCACTGCCTCTCCTGGATATCTTTCACCTGGATAAGTTGAACCCTCTATTGGCTTTGTTTGTCCACTGCAGTCTTGCACCATTGGTTCATCCCAATCCTTGCCTCTGAAAAGAGGAAACAGAACCAAGTTGAACAATCTGGACTAAAATTTTACAAGACAATCATATACTAAATGTTGTAGCAAGAAAACATGAATGATGGTTTGTTGAGAGGAAGGCGTTGTTTGGTTCGCCTACTAGTATATCAGATTCCAAAGGGTGGCCTGGTGCACGAAGCATCCCTCGTCCAAGAAGGGACCGATGAAGGCTTGCCCCTGTAGGGGATGTATTGCAAAAATTATCTATGCGGTGTGAATAACGAAGAGATTGTTATAGGTGATTAATAAATAATGAAGGGATTAATATGTGATGGTTAATAATAAAGGGTTTGTTATGTAACAATTACGTTAAGAGCACTTTTAATTTGTCTTTAAATAGCTTAATCCTAGTATTCCTAATAATATACCTATACTTATTTCACATTTTATCTTGCATAAACTAATACATAAATCTCGCGTAACTTAATACGGATATTATTTTGTACCACCAACAGACCGTTGCATTAATCATGCACGGAGATTACTTTTCCTTATACAACAAACTCAACATTGCATTAGTTATGTTGCAACTAGTTTTTCCTATCGGCTAATTGAACACTGTATTTATTTAATGCCGGGATTGATTATTCTAATACAATCGACCAAACGATCTCTAAATGCTTAGGGGAGAAAAGAGAAGCTGTCTGAGAACTTACCGATAATGAACAGCAGAAATTCCTTGGAAGAACACTTTAGTCACAGCAGGATCAATGTTGGAATCAACCCAATTTGCCCAAGTAGTTAAAGCAATCTTGTATGCTTCCATATGGTCCATATCCTTGTAAAGTTTGTCACCAACTTGAAAGTAGTCCCATCTGCAAAAAAATCAGGACAATGTGTTTTTTCTTGTAAGTCGAATTAACGAAGTCAGGTTGGTAGTAAGTTAGTGAAGAAGAAGTGTACGTTTGTAGACGTCCGGTATGTATCCACCAATGGTAGCTGTTGAAGATTAAGACATCAACTCCTTTCCACTGTTCAGTCCTGCTGAGAGAGTCGAGCTTGAGAACTCGTCCTGCTTCCTCGACCACTAGGTCAACGAGAAATCCGTCTTTCAAGAACGTGACTGCGAACTCAAACTCCTTCAGAAGCAGAAGAAAAAAAAGAGCATGAGAAAGAAGGGAAGAATACATATCGGAAGTTAATAAAAGTTTCAGAACAAGAAGATTCTACAGGCAGATATTTTAGTGTAACTCGAATCTTCCAAAATGCCGGTGGACCCGCGTGCGCTCCTCCAAAAATGCTACAGTTACAGAGGATCCGACACACACCTAGAGACAATTTTGTAGGATCCGAGCAACATAGACAATAATAGGATGTCATGCTAGCTTCTGAATTTTCTTCAAGTATTTAGCAGTTGATGCTTCTTTGTGTAATTATGTCGGACAGAAAATTCATCATAGGCTTAAGTATGCTAAGAATGATTGCAGGTTAACCTCTTGGCCACAACAATTATATATGAAAATTTGCTAGTTAAGCATTATACTAAGTTGAAGATGAATGACATGTTTGAATGCATTCAGTATTAATTGGTCTAAACTCTAAAGCTTGGAAGAATTAGCAATTAGCGTCTCAGCAGTTTCTAATATCATTTACTAATATGTTATCGATCTGTAAACATGTTATTATCGTTGAAAATGGAGTCGGATCATATTCAATCATACTAATGTACTCCCTTCGTCCTAATTAATGTGACACTTTTTGTTTTTCAAGATTCAAATTATGCAAACTTTGACCAACATTTTAAAATGTATTATTTTAATTATATTGACCGAGAAGAATTGCAAGTAGTACTTATCATATTGACATGAGCAGTAAATTAGTACTACTTGCAAATATACTACGGCCGAGAGTTTCATCTTTTGAAGCACTAGTCACCTAAGTGCGACGAGGCCCAACCGAGTCAGAAACCTTTGATGACTCAAGTATCATAATAGGGAAAGGTGAGTGATGAGAAGAGGGGGCAGCCCTCGGCTAGACTGTTGGAGCGCTTTTACCAAGTCTACCAAATAGAAGATGTTAGAGGGGCAACGATTAAGTGGACCAACATACCGGGAATGAGAGAACGGAACGATTCCTTGTTCTGTCAAATGTGTAATTAGAATTTGGAACTGCAGCATGAAGCATGCATGCTAGTGATTGCCACTGGTTACTGCTCAAAGAATCCCCCACAAACATGAAGTTTTTGCCTCTGAAGTTTTTCAGGAGATCTTCACCATTGAACCTACGCCAAAATCCACAAATATCATCTTAACAAGTATATTCTAGTAACCCATTGTGAAGATTCATGAAATCAAATTTGTAATATCATATAATCGAGCAACAAATGTAGTACATGTATATCGACTGATACCTGATGCAACTCACATTTTTGCATTGGATAACTATAACTTTTTTTAGGGTAATATGGAAACTATTGCAAAAGATCACGAATATTGCAGCATTCATACATCGAGGAATTTTAAATGTGTGAGAGGTATATGCAATAGTACCACAAGTTTAATAGTCTACAATATACTTTTGAAGCAGAAATAAATTCTTCTTTTTCTTTGTAAATAACAACTACTACTACACCTTAATCCAAAGTAAGTCTGGGTTGGCTATATGAATCAGTATTGACCATGTTGTTCCATTTAAGCTTATTTCGATCTAATATTATACACATAAAACTAAAAGTGCTAAACATTTCAATTTTTCCTATTGGCATACATGTCAAATAACTAAAAGACTCCTACAAACATAGGACTTCTTTATAAATAATGTTAGAAAAATATAAGAGAGGAGGCATTTACTATTTGTTTGTATTAGCGTATATTCATCGTATATATTGTAATTATTATTGTTGTGTATTTAATGTAGCTTAGGATTCTTACTGTATTAAGAATCAACTTTGTAAAACTATATATATAGTGAATTAATAAAAAAAATCCCTAAGGGAGATTATTTCAAACTTACATGGTATCAGTAGCCAAACCCTAAACCCTACTTTTCTTCTATAGAGCCGCCGACCCCCCTCCCCCTCTCCTACCCGTCGACGGCCACCCTCCCAAATTTTCCCATCCACTTTTGTGACTACCATGTCTCCTCCCACTTCGCCTAACAATTTCGGTTCATCCACTGGTGTCATTGACAACCCCCCTCCACATTCATCGTCTTCTTTTCATCCGGCATTTGGCGTTACCAACATCAAGAATTTTATTCCCATAATTCTTGACCAAGAAGACTATCAATATTCCATGTGGGTTGAACTCTTCTACATCCATGCTTGCGCATACAACGTGCTTGACCACATTGATGATTCTATTCCTCGCCCTACCGATGTCACAAACTCGACATGGCGTCGCCTTAACGCCATTGCCAAGCGGTGAATATACAGTACTATCTCCAAAGACTTGTTATGCACTATCATGAAAATTGGTGCTTCGGCACGTGAACGTTGGGTGTGATTAGAAGAAATATTTCAGGACAATAAAAATACTCGGGCTGTGTATTTGGAGGAGCAATTCAACAATACGCATCTCGAGAATTTTAACATGTCTGAATATTGCAAACAACTGAAACTAATTGTTGACCAACTTTCTAACGTGGGAACATCTATTTCTGAAATGAAGATGGTATTATAACTCGTTGCGGGCCTACCAAAAGGGGAATATGATACTATTGCAACGATGATTCAACAGGCTGACCCACTGCCGAGTTTCAACAAGGCACGTTCACAACTGCTTTTGGAAGAAACTCGACATGCTAAGCAGGATGAGCACAATAAAAAAGCGCTAGATATTGAAAACATGCTATCACCGGCAGTCAACACCACCATCGGACCACCACCACCATCGGGACAATCGTGGCGGAGGAAAAGGCGGTCGTGGCAGTGGCAACAAAGGGAAGGGCCGCAGTAGAGGCCAGAAGGGCTAGCAGTCAGGCCCAACGCCTACACCCTATTTTCCGTGGACTGGGCAACCAAGCTGACCCAATGCAGGGTACTAGGCCTCACCTACTTATCCTTACCTAACAGCAGGGGCCCAATTCCAGCAGGCCTGGTCACCCGGTGTGTTGGGCTATGCCCCATCCAGCAGACAAATCATCAGCCTCACCATTAGGCCCATTTGGTTTTGGCCCAACTGCATCCGCAAGCCCACAACCTGCCCCCACTGATTTGGGCCAGACCTTCAACGCATTGAACCTTCAACAGCCCGACGAAAATTAGTACATGGATACCGGAGCCACATCTCACATCACCCGCTCGTCAGATAATTTATCTCAACTGTTTCCGTTAAAGCATCCTCAATTTATTAATGTTGGTAATGGTCACCGTATTTCAACTTTCTAACGTGGGAAAATTCTCATGCGCTGCAATAGTGTGGGAGACCTATACCCCTTCACTCAGTCTTCCGCTGTCAGACCACAATCACCAACCTCCCTGCAATCTCTCCATCAACTTGGCATAACAGACTTGGACACCCAGGAGCACCTGTTTTTATTTTTCTTAGGGTTAATAAGCGTATTCAATGTAATAATGGAAAACTTTCCCATAGTTATTTTTCTTGCCCGCTTGGTAAGCATACTCGTCTTCCATTTATGTCTTCTTTGAGTGTTACGTTTTCTACCTTCGATATTGTTCATGTTGATTTATGGACGTCTTATGTGGTTAGCTCACTGGATCACAAATTTTATTTAGTTTTATTAGATGATTTTTCTCATTTTATATAGATTTACCCACTGAAATTCAAATTCGAAGTGTTTGTCATGTTTCTTGAGTTTCAAAAGTTTATTAAAACTCAATTTGAAAAATCTATCAAATCTTTTCAATGTGATAATGGACGTGAATTTAATTATTCGGTCGTTCACAACTTTTGCTCAAATCAAGGTATGGTTTTCCATTTTTCATGTCTCCATACTTCTCCTCAAAACGGAAAGGCTGAACGAATAATTTGTACCATAAATAACATGGTTCGTACTCTACTATTTTATACTTGCCTTCCACCGTCTTTCTGGGTCTATGTTATTAAAATGGTAGAATATCTCCTTCATATTTTACCCACCAGCACTATCCACAACAAGACCCCTACCGAAATTCTATTCCGTCGAATTCCATCCTATGAACAACTAAGAATTTTCGATTGCCTGTGCTACCCAAATCTAGCATTCTCCCCCCCCACAAATTAGCCCCACGAACAACGCCATGTGTCTTCATTGGTGTTTCACCAAATCATCGGGGTTATCTGTGCTATGATTTGAACAATCATAAAATAATAGTCTCACGCCACATCACTTTTGATGAAACGAGTTTTCCTTTTTCATATCTCCGCAAATTTCAAACCACATATTACAAGTTTCTCGATGACACCGATCTTTCCCCAACCATCCGATCATTGTTCATCAATAATCCACTGCTCAGGTCCTACCGACGTCTGCTACAGAAGCCGCGCCACCACTAGTGTCCAGTCCCGTCAAAACCCCCGACCCACTCGGTTTTCGGTCACTCATCCCAATGGTCGACCCAACATCCTCACCGACATCCCACCACCCTCTAGTTGAGCTGATGTCCAGCAACCACCACCCGGTTACATCGCCGATCTGCTCTCAGATCGGCAATCCCCAACCAAACTCACAACCACAACTACCAAGCCCATATACTGCGTCCTACCAAACCCAACTACCGACCCCAACAACACACCACAACCCATCAATAACCCAGTCTCCAATGCCACAAACCACCGGTGACCAGTCACTGCTTCTGCCTTCTTCCGAACCCGAGAACCAACAACCACAAAACCAACCAAATACACTCCCTACACCACTGCCTCCCCACCGTATGGAAACCCGTACTCAACACGGGATCTTCAAAACCAAGGTTCATTTCAGTCTCTCCACACAAACCATATCACCCATTCCCAAAAACCCAAAACTAGTCAAACTAGACCCTAATTGGAATGCAGTCATGTTTGAGGAATTTAATTCTTTGAGAAAACATCACACTTGGGATTTGGTACCTAGACCGGATGGGGTGAATGTAATCCTATTCATGCGGCTATTTCGTCATAAATTCAGGAACAATGGTGAACTAGAATGGTATAAGGCGAGACTTGTGGCAAATGACATAAATCAGCAGGAGGGGATTGACTGTGGTGAGACATTCAGTCCGGTTGTTAAAAACCGACTATTATTCGCATTGTTCTCAGTATTGTTATGGGTAAGCACTTGCATAATCATCAGCTTGATATTAAAAATGCATTTCTTCATGAAGATTTGAAAGAAGTTGTGTATATGCGTCAGCCACCTGGATTCGTTCATCCTGCAGCCCCTCAGTATGTATGTCGTCTCAGGAAGTCACACCATGTTTAAAACAAGCACCCCGAGCTTGGTATGACCGCTTCGGCAGGTATATTATGCAGATTGGGTTTATTTGAAGCAGATTTGACAACTCTCTTTTCATTTTTCATCGCGGTAGCAGCACTGCCTACCTATTATTATATGTCGATGACAATGTTCTCACTGCCTCATCTGACGGATTGAAAAATGAAATCATTGCTCTACTCAAAATTGAATTTGCTATGACTGATTTGGGCAAGCTGAGTTATTTCTTGGGTATATCAGTGACCAGATCTATAGATAATATGTTCCTGAGTCAGCGTAAGTATGCATAAGAAATTGCGTACAGGACTAAGATGGACAATTGCAAAGTTATGCCCACTTCGGTCGACTCAAAATCCAAACTCAGTGCCACTGATGGTGATGCAGTGTCTAATCCTACTCTGTATCGGAGTCTTGCAGGTGCCCTTCAGTAACTCACTTTACAAGGACTGACATTGCATATGTTATTCAACAGGTGTGTTTGTTTATGCATGCTCCGAGTGAGCCCTATTTTGCCGCCCTTAAGCGTATTATCAGATACATTAAGGGCACACCGGACTATGGATTGCATCTTTACCCCTCTGCTCCGACCAGGCTGCTCTCTCATACGAATGTTGATTGGGTAGTATGCCCGGACACGCGACACTCTACTTCAGGCTACTGTGTATTTCTAGAAGATAATCTTATTTCATGTACCAAGCGGCAAGCCACTTTATCCCGTTCGAGTGCTGAAGTAGAGTATAAAGGAGTTGCTAATGTAGTTGCTGAGATCTGTTGGCTCCGAAATCTTCTTTTGGAGCTCCAGTGTCCACTGCGTCAGGCGTCTATAGTCTACTGTGATAACATATCTGTCATATATCTGTCTCACCATCCGGTCCAACATCAACGGACCAAACATATTGAGATGGACATTCACTTTGTACGAGAGAAGGTAACTCTTGGTCAGGTCAAAGTATTGCACGTGTCTTCCACCTATCAGTATGCAGATATCTTCACAAAGGGGCTACCCAGACAACTATTCATGGATTTCAGATCTAGTCTTAGCGTTCAGCCTCCTCCCGTTCTGACTGAGGGGGAGTATTAGCGAATATTCTCCGAATATTCACCGTATATATTGTAATTATTATTGTTGTGTATTTAAGGTAGCTTAGGATTCTTACTGTATTAAAAATCACATTTGTACAACTATATATATTGTGAATTAATGAAAGAAATCTCTAAGGGAGATTATTCCAAACTTACATTTATGTGACAAAGCATAATATATTCCAAATCTCAGTGAAGGTAAAATTACTAAGTGCTTTTTCTCATTTGTCCAAATCTTCATTAGAATTGTCTAGTGTCTATGTTAGGTGGAGGTAGGAGGTATCTCGTAGAATTAGTCTATGTACGTGTAAGCTGGCCCGAACATTACGATTATAAAAATAAATAAAAAGTATACATAAATTGGAACTACCTCCGGTCCACTTTACTTGTCATGATTATCTTATGCACCGCTCTTAAGAAAACATTAACTAAAAGAATAAGTTGACTTAATTACACTTATTTATTTATTGGTCTTAATTGTTTCACCAAATTAATTTCCCTCCATATTTATTAAAACAGGAGTAAAGGTGGAAAATATAATTAATTTTATCTTGGCTTTTTAAAATAATAAAGTATTTTGAATTTTTTACTTTTAGCAATTTATGATAAATAAGATTGACCAAAGGAAACAGTTACTCCGTAGGTAATACTAGTCAAACCATAACGAATTCTCTAAATACTAGACAGCCTGAATTAAATATCGAATCTAACTAAATATCAATATAGAGGCTCAGGGTGTCATAATTAGGGGTGCAAGGTTAAAACCGAACCGGACAGGATCGAAGACCGAAAATCGAGATTACTAGGACCGAATGGTGCAGTCCTAGTCATAATGGCAAGCTATTCTATTCCATAAATGTTGGGGTACATTTAAAACCACAAATTTCAAAAATAAATAAATATTTTTTTCTTAAATTTTGTGTTGAATCAAACATAGTCGCATAAATTGAAACGGAAGAAAAGGAGTGACAACTATTACTCCCTTTGTTTCAAATTATATGTCATGTTTCTTTTTTACACATTTCTTAAGAAAATATTAATTAAAAGAATTTTAATTATTTTACCCTCATTTATGTCTTAATATATAATCACTCCTCATTAAATATTTATTCTATAAGGTGTTTGTAGTCTTCAAGAGCAACTAAGGATAAAATGAAAAAAAAAATTAATTTTATCTCGAACTTCTAAAATAATAAATAGATTTAGACAACTATTTTTAAAAGCCACGTCATTTAATTTGAGACAGAAGGAGTAAACTACAACAAGCATTCAGGGACGGAGCTATAATTCTACTTATCGGTTCGGCAGAACTCATTAGCTTTAGCTAAATTCTTGTATTTATTTATCAAGAACTCAATAAGTTTCGTTTTCTAAAATTCAGAATTCATAAAACTCAAAATCATAATACAAGCATGGAATTTTATAGGAAAAGAGAAGTCATTGATGTTACCTGGGGATATCACAATCAGTGGGCTGCCATCTATATTTGAGGTAAAAATTATCTGTTCTTCCATTTTTTATGCAATTGAGACCTTCGTCTATGAATGGACATTGCAAAGAGTCATAAAGTGGATAAGAATCATCAAAAACCCAACTTCCTTGAAAATAATTACAGTTATTTGATACTTCCAATGAATATGATGTTGTTGATAAAAGAAGAAAAACAAGAACTTTATTAATGTAACTTAAACAAGAAAACCAGCTAGAATTGGTTCTTGTTTTAGTAGACATGGAGAAAGTAAGAGAAAAAAGTATGAAGGTAATGTGGGGAAAAAGAAAATGTGATGTTTGTTAATGATGAGTGTGTTTTTGACTTTTTGTGTGTGGTGAATAAGTTAGTTGTCACTTTGTTAATGTTACAATTAATTTAGTGGATTTGGAGCTTGTTTAGATGGTTGTTAGTATTATATTGTGTCATTACTTTAAAAACAATATTTATTTTATTGTATTGTATCGTTAAATTTATTATTGCGTAACGGCGAAAAGTCTCATTTTATGTAATGACCGATTTAGTGATCGCGTCATTTTTTTACTTTTTTCTTCTCATTTTATCTTTGATTATTATCTTATTAAATTATTTAATCTTTTATGCTACCTTTTTATAATATAGTTGTCGCGCCCTTTTTCGACCGCGACATTTTTATTTTCTATATGACTCCTGCTTAAATAACAAAAAGGTTAGAAAATAAAAATAAATAAATGCTAAAGGGTTTAAAAGAATGCTAAAATATAAAAGTTTAAAAATGCTAAAGGGTGCTAAGGAGTCGCCACCTAATTAGTTTGGGTGAATTAGGACACCTAAATGTTTAACTAGTTTAAAGTAAAACATTAACTCCATTTTAATGGTCTGCTAAACTTAATGAGATTCTGGGTAAGGGTTCTTTATTATCCTAAAGGGAAGGGGTTAGGCACCCTAAAGGATCCGCTAACTTGCGGTTGTCCGTTCAAACCTAGGGTCAATTATTGTTGCTAAGAATGCATGTTTTAAAGTATCTGAGCAAAGGATATTTTATAGGTATAAGTGTAATTTAGCCTGCACAAAATATAAGATTTGTTTCAAAATATATAAAGCAGATTTTAGTTGAAGACATGCACTTAGAAAGTAGTTAGAAGACGTATGAAATTATCCGTAGGTTGCTTAGTATAATATAGAAGTAATCATGCAAAGCCCATGATGACGAAAATATGATAGGGAGTATATCATGCAAAGATTAATGATCATGTGTATTTTATATGGGTGCTAATGGGAATTTATAAAAAAGAAAATGATTTCCCTTGATTTAGTAACTAATGTCTTGGCCTTCTAAATGATCATGCAACTAAGCGGTTTAATTATAGTTTAGGAAATGTGCGTCAAGCTATAATGATTAACCTAAAAGGAAGTAGATTTCTAACGTCAAACTAATTAGAAAACCTCTAATGGCGAAAAGACCCTCTTAAACATTCTAATGGTGACCCAAAGATTAATTATTCTAGGCAACTCACTGCTAATAATGTAATGTTAGAACAATTAATTCACAACAAATGAATGGGGGCGGGAATAGAAAACAATAAAGGTGACTCGAGGGAATGGCGATGTCATTCGCCGGTGGCTTGGAATTTATGATGCGGAGAGGGTGAAGCATATAAATGCGGGTCTTCGTGAATTGCGACGAGTCTCGTATTGAGACTCTTCCTTTTGCTCCAAGGCATTGCGTTACATGTGAAAGTAAGAAAACAATGATAAAGATTAGCATCCACCCAAATAATATTAGATATAATTAAACACGTCCAAAATTTACTAACTAATAAATAAGCATTGAGCACAAAGTTCAATATATAACTCGCTTAAAGCGTATCACAGTAAATAAGCGATGAGGAGCAATAGGCAGCCAATAAAAAGGACTTGACTCAAATACATAC
Source organism: Przewalskia tangutica (assembly GCA_029844215.1). Lineage (NCBI taxonomy): Eukaryota > Viridiplantae > Streptophyta > Magnoliopsida > Solanales > Solanaceae > Przewalskia > Przewalskia tangutica. The sequence continues at coordinate 3,232,541 of CM056738.1, read as the reverse complement.
TCCTTAGCACATTTGAATCATTTCATTTCAGCAATTTGAAAGAAAACGAGCCCAAAACAGTGGTTTACATGCGTGAAAATATGTTGGCCCAAACAACAATCAAAACCATAATTAATCATGAACTGGGCTTCATGTTTCCAAAAGCACATGTAAGAGAATAGAACAGACCCAAGACTAGAGATATAACAAAACTAGAAGAAGCTCACCCCAACATACGATGGGCCAACTTAGACGCAGGTTCACAAATGCAAGTATTCAAGACTACATCTAACATGTATACTTGAACAACTGGTAATAAAATGCTTGACATGGGTAATTTTTTTTAAAAAAAATAGGTATGCAACCTATCAGAGGGCATAGACATTTTGTACATACCAAGCCTATTCAAACCAATTCAAACTGAACCCTTTGACAGTTTTAATGCCCAATCATAACCTATGTATATCGGTATGTAAAGGCATAATTATACACCAAGATGGAATTCAACAGGGAACCATGGCTTACTATGACCTAACTTGGTTCATTAAATGCAAGATGCTATTGTAGATACTATTTGGACCACTAAACAGATAGGCCTGACACAAAATATATCTTAAGAGGTATTACACATTATTATGGATGTATTTTGACACTTAAGAAGATATGGGAAGCATATAATCAGTTTAGTAGACAGGTAGACACAGGGATGGACATATAATCAGTTAAAGATGACATTTTAGATGTGCGGGGAAACCATTTGGCCAAGCCATCATGCCCAAATTCTGGATATACTACTACCGAACAAACAGGACATGTGAAAAGATCTGTGTATTTGCAAACAAGTATTACCAATAATTTCAGATCATATCAGTGGGCTAGCAGATGATATACAGATACACATACATAGGGAGATGCGCACAAACCACGTTAAACATATATTTATCAGATCGAATGAGGGCAGGCACACAGATTAATTAGCAGCTAATTCACAACAACACATCAAACTTAAATATTAATCGATTAATGCATAGGACCAGAAAATTTCAATGAAACAATACCGAGAGGAAATTGAATTTACCTTCTCCGGACAGCGACCCGGAGCAGCGTGTCAAGTCGCCGGTCCACTCGACGGGTTTTGGGTTTGCGATGCGAATAGAAAGGCAATGTTTGTTTGCTGATTTTTGGGCTGGAATTGAAATAAGGAGTTCGAACTTCCTATTCTTGCGGTGCTAATGGTTCAGTCTTTGAACCCTAACTCCGATGCTCTGTCGATTCTTGCTCGAATCGCTCTCTTCCCCGAGCTCGCTCTGTGTCTCTCCTCCTTCGCCCGATGCTATGCATGTCGTTTATATAGCCTAACTCTAGGTTCTAAAATTGGTAAGTAAATAAGAAGTGAGATTGGGCTAATATTAGTCTTGATTCGACGAGATTTACTCACGATTTTGTGTGATTGACGGTTATGGTGAGGAAATGATTGAGAATTCGGGTGATGGATATGGTAAGGATATATTCTGGTTTATGGTAGGGAAGACGCGAAAGGCGAGATTTAGGCGTATGGGCGGGAGGCGAGGCGCTTAGGGTTTCGTTTAGGTGAGGAGACGATGGGCGTGGTAGCGGAAATGAAGGCGTCGGGTCGCGGTAATGGGTCGATAAGGGAGAGGGCTTGCATGGGCTTTGCGGTCGCGGATGGGCAGCTGGTCGAGTGGTCGCGGGTCGGATGGGCAAATGGGTCAGTAGTTAGTTTAGGTTAGTTTTAATTAGTTTTAGGAATTAATTAGTGATAAATTAAATTAACAAATGTGATTAAATTATTTAGGTGCTTCATTAATCTAATTGTTATAATAAACGCGGGCGTGTTATTTAATGAGTGCTTAATATTTTAAAAATGCGGCGCTATTATTTAAAAACTTATTATTATGCATTATTGGGTTAAATTAAAATTAAAGTTGAGTTTAGATTAAAATATTTAAATGCTAAATGCAAGTGTGATGTTTAAAGCTTTTATAAATGCGACGCTATTATTAGATCGTGTATTAGATTAAATTGATTTTAAAATACAAATGATTATGAAATTCTCTGGCGTATTAATAAATGCGGCTATGCTACTTGACACGACGTCATTGCTAAATTATTCATTTTATGTATTTATTATTAATTAAGAATCATGATAGGGCTTTAAATTAATTAATGCGGGCGCGAGATTCTAAATGCTTAATACTCTACGTAGAAAATGCGAAGTTATTATTAAATTGTTTATTTATGCATGTATTTATGCTTTATTCGCTGCATTTTATTATAAAAATCCCTAAAAATTATTTTACAAAATTAGTGCAATTTTATAGTTAATGACTGGACGAGAGGGTCAAAATTGGGTGTCAACAGTTGTCCCTCTTTGTATGGAGATGATGGAAGAATCTTCGGACAAAGACGTTGACTCATAGCCAATTTTGTCTCGATCTTCAGAATTGCAAAAATTTGGCGCGGTGGTAATGCGCCGACAAAAAAATCAAAATCCGGTCCGTGTCGAGTTATGGCGACCTGGCTACCATGATCAAAACACGGCGGGCTAACGCGGACTCAAGCTATCCCGGTGTCGAGTTATGGCGACGACCGGGCTACCATGGTTAAAACACGGCGCGCTAACGCGGACTCGAGTTGTCGGTGTCGAGTTATGGCGACGACACCGGGCTACCATGGTCAAAACACGAGTGGGCTAACGCGGACTTAAAGGCTGTCCCGGTGTCGAGTTATGATGACCTTTGGGCTATGCGTAAAAGTAAAAGAATATAAGCGCTTGAACACAGGGTGTCTGCGTATGGCTTGTGGTCTGGGTTATGGTGATGTGAGCGAGTGGACCGACGCTGAGGCCGCTACGCCAATCGTTGGGAAGGTTGGCCCCAACAAATTGCCGGTTATTTGTAAGAGAAAATCCACGTTGTCTCTCGCTCCTGCATGCTAAGACTTAAACAAACGGTTAGTGCATAACTGCTAAGGCGAAATGATGATGCATAATTTTAAAAGTAATTCAACTGTGAGTAGAAAAGGTTATCATGCAAAATGTGATGCCTGTTGTGTTTATACGATGCTTCAAATGCTGTGATTTCGTCCTTGCACGGACGTGTTGCGATAGCATCGCGGATATGTCGATCCTTGCGCTGAATCGCCGTAGACTAGAGCTTAAGAAAGAGTTGGTGCATAACTGCTAAGACAGAATAATAAAGCATGAGTAAGAAATGCAATTTCGAAAGTATAGAAATCGTCCCTGCGTGGATGTGATATGCTGATGATGGCGTCGTTTTCGGACTTGTTGTCCGATAAGCGTCGGCTGCTGGGCGTGTTCTTCTTGGCGTCGTTGAGTAGACTTCTTTGTCTTGCCGATAACGTCATTGCACGGGACGTATTCTTTGTTGGCGTCGTTGCGTGGACTCTCTGTGCTGATAACGTCGTTATGCGGGCGTATTCTTTGTTGGCGTCGTTGCGTGGACTTCGATCGTCGTCGTTATGCGGGCGTATTGCCTTGGGCGTCGTTGCGTGGACTTCTTGATCACGCCGTTATGCGGGCGTGTTCTTCGGCGTCGTTGCGTGGACTTGCGATCACGCCGTTATGCGGGCGTGTTTCCGTGTCGTTGCGTGGACTTGCCGATTACGCCGTTATGCGGGCGTGTTCCGCCGGGCGCCGTTGCGTGGACTTGCCGATCACGCCGTTATGCGGGCGTGTTGCTTCTGGCGTCGTTGCGTGGACTTGCTGATTACGTCGTTATGCGGGCGTGCCGCCGGGCGTCGTTGCATGGACTTGCTGATTACGTCGTTATGCGGGCGTGCCGCGCTTTGGCGCCGTTGCGTGGACTTGCTGATTACGTCGTTATGCGGGCGTGTTGCCGGGCGTCGTTGCGTGGACTTCCGATTATGTCGTTATGCGGGCGTGTTGCTTCTTTGGCGTCGTTGCGTGGACTTGCTGATCACGTCGTTGCCTGGACGTGTTGCTGCTGGCGTCGTTGCGTGGACTTGCTGATCACGTCGTTGCCTGGACGTGTCGCTGCTGCTCCTGTAGAATAAATGCTCCTGCAAGCTAAGCTTGAGAAAAGACGTTAGTGTATACCTGTTTAAATGAAATGATAAATACATATGAGAAGTGCAATTTTATGGGTAGAGATGTCATCCCTGAGATGTTGTCCTTGCGGACATCTTTGACGTAACGGTGACGATTAATTGCCATGATGCCTTTCTTTGTGTGCGATGCGTGGGTAGCCAATGTGACTGTATGCCCGAGTTGATGCGTTAGGTTTTGTTGCGGACCTCTGAACGTTGACTGTTGATTGTCGATGCCCCTTTCTGCTTTGCTGCGGACTTTGGATTGTTGTCATCCTCTCGCTTTGCTTTCTGCTTCGCTATCTGAAGAAACTTTGTCGTATTTTCTGCTTCGGCTATTGCACTCTCTACTTCTGTTAATATGAAAAGACCTGCGCTCAAAGAAAATTTGTGAGTTTGGGGGGGGGTCGATTCGTATCTGACTTCGCTGCCTTGTTCCTTGATATCTGCGTGCCTGGCTTGTTTGGACTTGCAACCCCTGTCTGGTTTCCTACACTGTCCCAGTTTTGAAAAAGGTGTCTGGCATAAAATGGATCTTAATGTAGTTGCTTGTATGCTATGTGTATTCTTGTCATTTTCAAAACGGGGGGGAGAGTTTTCCTAATGGTGTGACCGAAGCCGATTTAGGCCGCCTACGTATCCCCATGAGGGAATCAGGTCGAACGTAGTTCATTACAAGCGAATATTGGGAAAATTAAAATTTCTAGGTGTGGGACCGGCGAGGCGACGCGCTACGTATCCACGAGGAATCAGTCAAACGTAGTTCATTACTAAAGCGGAAGAAATCATTATAAAAATATGAGTTTATAAATTATTCGCTAAAATAAATCGCTTTTCTTATCCGGCTCAGCGGACCAAGACAAGCGGTGCAAATCCAATCAATACGCCTTCACGCTCGCCTCGTGGATGGTCGGTCTTCATGCTCGCTATCTCCTCTTTGGCTTCGCGCGTGCAAGCTCGGATAAATGACTGACTCGAGGGCGGAATGGGCATGGGCAGGGGAGTGTATTCCTCATCTAAGGTTATCAGGTGCACATTGACGTGGCCGTGGTTTGGCAAAGGGTTATCATGCACATTTGGGGCGGGATCCTTTAGCTGAATTACCCCTTATCTGATTAGCGCCTCGATTCTGTCCCTGAGGGAGTGGCAACCTTCAGTGTCATGTCCGCCCGGCTATCGGAGTGATACGCAGCAGCTTGTTCTCATCATACCATCTTGGGATAGGTCGGGAATCCTTCCGAACCGGCCGATTGGATTAGGCTGCACTGCATGACCTTTCATATATTTGAGGTATGGGTTCGGTAGTGGGTGCGAACTTTGGGTGGTTTTCCTTCAAAATTCTTATTTGCTCTGGGTGCATTGGGTGCTCTGTTTTGTTGGCGGGCTTGATGGGTGGATCTATGCGGGGCAGGATAAACGGGTGCTTGTGAAGGGTTATATATAGGCTGTGTGTGGTAGTTGTGGTAGTATGATGGGTTTTGGTATGTTATAAATGCTTCGGGTTTGCGTTCTTGTACAAACATGGAAGGGGAAACTGTCTCTTTCTTCCTCTGTGAAGTACTCCCGAGTGTCCCTGACTGAATCGCCTTATTAGTTGCCTGTAATGCTGCCAGATTTGTAATCCTGCCAGTTTTAATACCTTCTTCTACGAAGTCGCCCATTCTAACAACTTCCGCAAAACTCCGTCCGATGACGCTTATCATTCTCTCATAATAGGTTGCGTCCTTCAAAGATTGTACGAATAATGTGGTCATCTCACTCTCCACCATGGGTGGTTGCACTTTCGCTGCCTCTGAACGCCACCTCATGGCGTATTCTCTGAATGTTTCTGTAGACTTTTTCTCCAACTTCATTAAATAGAATCTATCCACAACGGTTTCTGTGTTGAAATGGAATCGCTCCACAAAATCTCGGCGATGCATTCCGGTGCCATTTCGCGGATCTTGGTTGGTATACCATCTAGTGCCTCGCGGCCAAGCTCGAATGAACAACTTCATAATGGCCGGGTTCTTCCTACCCGATTACTTTGTCGCAATATGACCTCAGTGTGCGCGGGGTTCCTTTTCCATCAAATAGTTCAAACTTGGCACCTTGTACCCAGGCGGTTCCACGCCCGATGCGTGCAAAGATCCTCGTAGTTCAGTCCTTCGTGACCTTTGTCCGATCGCATGCCCGAACCGCTTCTTTCGGACTATGAATTTCTTTGCCACGCCCTCGCCCATTTTGGCTCGGACTTCCTCTCCATTTCTTCGTAATGATCCCCTTCGCGGTAAGCACGGACGGTAAAAGCGTCGGGCACATTGCGTAAGTTAGTTATGCAGGTTGTTTCTTTTTGGTAATGGGTGTGGTGCGTGGGTATTGGTTGGCACAGCGATTAGGGCTGATTATGGTGAAGTAAGCGGCCGAGGTGAGGTATATGGGTAGTGGAGGGTCATTTGAAGGTGGGGTTGAGGGTCGGGCGGGGCGGTTTGTTCGCGATGGTGGCCTTTGTGGAGAGTTCGGGAGATATGTGGTGGTGGAGGTCGATCCGGGATGGTTTGTGAAGTAGTGGCCCTTTGATCCGCATAGGGGTATTCAAGCTAATGGATAGGTTGGTCAGATTCCGTAGCCTCTCCATCTCAACCTGCATATCAGCAATTTGTTGCAGCAGCTGTGCAATACATTCTTCCTGACTGGTGATATTCCTCCCTTCTGAAGGTTCTGTTTCGCTGACAGGAATAATTCTCAAACCATTTGGCTCAGACGCCCCCGAGCCAGTCATACCATCATTTCTTGCCTTGGACCTGGTGAAGTGTGGATGCTCCGACATTGTTGAGTCAAAATACGAACCGTCCTTTTGGGGAAGATGATAAACCTTTCTAAAAAAAATGCAACAAACGGTGTTAGCATAATTTGCAAGTATGTAGCAGATATATTGCACATAGCGCATTTAAACGTTTCCTAACATGCAGGGGGACCTCTTTATGCCAGAGGTTGGCCTAAACGTCACATATGCGAGGTCATGATAGATTTGTCCAAGTCGTCCAACTATAATGCTTTTGTTGGAAATGGCGACCAAATGACGGTGCACTTTTCCCAATTTCAGCATGTCATGATTAGGCCTTGGATTTGTCTATCATTGTCACGCTACACATAATATGCTGGTTGGTCGTTGGGTTGAGAAACCCGTCGATAAGTTTGGTGTCTTCCTAATTGTGGTGTCGATGCCAAGGACCGACCCGCCTAAGGTAAATGCATGCATGCCCTAAAATAAGGGTGGTATAGCTCTATCTTAAGTTTGCTAAGATTTGGCTTTTCTGGACGCAAGGTTCCCGAGCGGACAACTCGAGTGAGAAGGCTACGCGGCCACCGGTTAGACCGGGCACTCCACGTATGTTACCAACTCTCCTAAATTTGGGTTTTGAAGAAAGAATTTTGCTGATGCACCAAGCGCACCTCGCATGCAGTGTGTGATTGTGTGAATTTTCCAGAGTGGAAGAAATATGAGCGGAATGCCAGTTTAAGGAAAGCAGTAAAGCAGGTAGCAAAAAATAAACAAAATACAATACACAAAAATTAAATGCAAAATAATTGCCAAATAATAACCCTAGGTCTGTTGTGGTCAAGAACCTAAAATCCCCAGCGGAGTCGCCATTTCTGTCGTGCCCTTTTTCGACCGCGACATTTTTATTTTCTATATGACTCCTGCTTAAATAACAAAAAGGTTAGAAAATAAAAATAAATAAATGCTAAAGGGTTTAAGAGAATGCTAAAATATAAAAGTTTAAAAATGCTAAAGGGTGCTAAGGAGTCGCCACCTAATTAGTTTGGGTGAATTAGGACACCTAAATGTTTAACTAGTTTAAAGTAAAACATTAACTCCATTTTAATGGTCTGCTAAACTTAATGAGATTCTGGGTAAGGGTTCTTTATTATCCTAAAGGGAAGGGGTTAGGCACCCTAAAGGATCCGCTAACTTGCGGTTGTCCGTTCAAACCTAGGGTCAATTATTGTTGCTAAGAATGCATGTTTTAAAGTATCTGAGCAAAGGATATTTTATAGGTATAAGTGTAATTTAGCCTGCACAAAATATAAGATTTGTTTCAAAATATATAAAGCAGATTTTAGTTGAAGACATGCACTTAGAAAGTAGTTAGAAGACGTATGAAATTATCCGTAGGTTGCTTAGTATAATATAGAAGTAATCATGCAAAGCCCATGATGACGAAAATATGATAGGGAGTATATCATGCAAAGATTAATGATCATGTGTATTTTATATGGGTGCTAATGGGAATTTATAAAAAAGAAAATGATTTTCCTTGATTTAGTAACTAATGTCTTGGCCTTCTAAATGATCATGCGACTAAGCGGTTTAATTATAGTTTAGGAAATGTGCGTCAAGCTATAATGATTAACCTAAAAGGAAGTAGATTTCTAACGTCAAACTAATTCCGAAAGGCACTCTAATGGCGAAAAGACCCTCTTAAACATTCTAATGGTGACCCAAAGATTAATTATTCTAGGCAACTCACTGCTAATAATGTAATGTTAGAACAATTAATTCACAACAAATGAATGGGGGCGGGAATAGAAAACAATAAAGGTGACTCGAGGGAATGGCGATGTCATTCGCCGGTGGCTTGGAATTTATGATGCGGAGAGGGTGAAGCACATAAATGCGGGTCTTCGTGAATTGCGACGAGTCTCGTATTGAGACTCTTCCTTTTGCTCCAAGGCATTGCGTTACATGTGAAAGTAAGAAAACAATGATAAAGATTAGCATCCACCCAAATAATATTAGATATAATTAAACACGTCCAAAATTTACTAACTAATAAATAGGCATTGAGCACAAAGTTCAATATATAACCTGCACTTAAACTGTATACCGTAAATAAACAGTAAGGAGCAATAGGCAGCCAATAAAAAGGACTTGACTCAAATACATACTCCTTAGCACATTTGAATCATTTCATTTCAGCAATTTGAAAGAAAACGAGCCCAAAACAGTGGTTTACATGCGTGAAAATATGTTGGCCCAAACAACAATCAAAACCATAATTAATCATGAACTGGGCTTCATGTTTCCAAAAGCACGTGTAAGAGAATAGAACAGACCCAAGACTAGAGATATAACAAAACTAGAAGAAGCTCACCCCAACATACGATGGGCCAACTTAGACGCAGGTTCACAAATGCAAGTATTCAAGACTACATCTAACATGTATACTTGAACAACTGGTAATAAAATGCTTGACATGGGTAATTTTAAAAAAAAAAATAGGTATGCAACCTATCAGAGGGCATAGACATTTTGTACATACCAAGCCTATTCAAACCAATTCAAACTGAACCCTTTGTCAATTTTAATGCCCAATCATAACCTATGTATATCGGTATATAAAGGCATAATTATACACCAAGATGGAATTCAACAGGGAACCATGGCTTACTATGACCTAACTTGGTTCATTAAATGCAAGATGCTATTGTAGATACTATTTGGACCACTAAACAGATAGGCCTGACACAAAATATATCTTAAGAGGTATTACACATTATTATGGATGTATTTTGACACTTAAGAAGATATGAGAAGCATATAATCAGTTTAGTAGACAGGTAGACACAGGGATGGACATATAATCAGTTAAAGATGGCATTTTAGATGTGCGGGGAAACCATTTGGCCAAGCCATCATGCCCAAATTCTGGATATACTACTACCGAACAAACAGGACATGTGAAAAGATCTGTGTATTTGCAAACAAGTATTACCAATAATTTCAGATCATATCAGTGGGCTAGCAGATGATATACAGATACACATACATAGGGAGATGCGCACAAACCACGTTAAACATGTATTTATCAGATCGAATGAGGGCAGGCACACAGATTAATTAGCAGCTAATTCACAACAACACATCAAACTTAAATATTAATCGATTAATGCATAGGACCAGAAAATTTCAATGAAACAATACCGAGAGGAAATTGAATTTACCTTCTCCGGACAGCGACCCGGAGCAGCGTGTCAAGTCGTCGGTCCACTCGACGGGTTTTGGGTTTGCGATGCGAATAGAAATAGAAAGGCAATGTTTGTTTGCTGATTTTTGGGCTGGAATTGAAATAAGGAGTTCGAACTTCCTATTCTTGCGGTGCTAATGGTTCAGAGTCTTTGAACCCCAACTCCGATGCTCTGTCGATTCTTGCTCTTGAATCGCTTCTCTTCCTCGAAGCTCGCTCTGTGTCTCCTCCTCCTCCTTCGATGCCTATTGCATGTCGTTTATATAGCCTAACTCTAGGTTCTAAAATTGGTAAGTAAATAAGGGCTGAGTTTGGGCTAATATTGGTGCTGATTCGACGAGATTTGCTACTGATTTTATGTGATTCGAACGGTTATGGTGAGGAAATGATTGAGGAATTCGGGTGATGGATATGGTAAGGATATATTCTGGTTTATGGTAGGGAAGACGAAAGGAAGGCGAGATTTAGGGCGTATGGGTGAGGAGGCGAGAGGCTTAGGGTTTCGTTTAGGTGAGGCGGCGATGGCGTGGTAAAGGGAAATGAAACGGGCTGGTCGGGTAATGGGCGATAAGGAGAGAGGGCTTGCGCGGGCTTTGCGTCGCGGATGGGCGATGGTGGCGAGTGAGCGGGTCGCGGATGAAGCAATGGGTCAGTAGTTAGTTTAGGTTAGTTTTAATTAGTTTTAGGAGTTAATTAGTGATAAATTAAATTAACAAATGTGATTAAATTATTTAGGTGCTTCATTAATCTAATTGTTATAATAAACGCGGGCGTGTTATTTAATGAGTGCTTAATATTTTAAAAATGCGGCGCTATTATTTAAAAACTTATTATTATGCATTATTGCGAAGTTAAATTAAAATTAAAGTTGAGTTTAGATTAAAATATTTAAATGCTAAATGCAAGTGTGATGTTTAAAGCTTTTATAAATGCGACGTTATTAGATGCATGTATTAAATTAAATTGATTTTAAAATACAAATGATTATGAAATTCTCTGGCGTATTAATAAATGCGGCTATGCTACTTGACACGACGTCATTGCTAAATTATTCATTTTATGTATTTATTATTAATTAAGAATCATGATAGGGCTTTAAATTAATTAATGCGGGCGCGAGATTCTAAATGCTTAATACTCTACGTAGAAAATGCGAAGTTATTATTAAATTGTTTATTTATGCATGTATTTATGTTTTATTCGCTGCATTTTATTATAAAAATCCCTAAAAATTATTTTACAAAATTAGTGCAATTTTATAGTTAATGACTGGACGAGAGGGTCAAAATTGGGTGTCAACAATAGTTTTAGCGTATACTCTACTTTTCCTATAGGATTATTATGTTGAAAATTTACTAAATGTGGAATTAAGTTTAACCCATTATTTATGATTCGAACGATTGAGGCATCGCATATCGGAAACATCGTTTTCACACACGTACACACATAGTGTCAAGTATCGTAAATTTCATTAGTGAAAGAGATATTGGTACTTAAGTAAAACGTTTGAGACATAGAATGATGGATGATTATTGGCCAAATGACATGTGTTCCACGTTGGTAAATGACGGAAGAAGTGTACGATGTGTTAAAAGATGAAATGAGTCAGGAGACGCAGTCTTGTTAGGTCGCGGCGCTTGGAGAGTCGCGTCGCCTCCTCCCTTGAGTCGCGGCTCTAATTACGGGTTTAGCTACTGGAAGTTTGGCGCCGCGGTGCCTATGACGGTACTTAGCAGCGCCGCGACGCTTGACGTCCAAAAGCTGCGAATGGGAGACGAAAAGACATGACTCTTGGGCTGGGTTTTAGGCATTAAACCTCCATTACATCCCACATGAATTCAACCATTATTTGGTTGAACTGTAACTCAACAATCAAGACCATTACATGGTCATTCAAGGCCATTACTTGGCTATGTGGAATGTCATCTTCTCCACACAATAAAATGAGGCCTTAGGCTCATTTGCAAAGAACTACACACTTGCATGATTTCAGATTTTCTGAAATTTCTTCCTTTCTTGCAATCTTCCACTCACAGATCCTTCTTTCCTAGCGAACACTTGGGTCTCCTTTGCTCACTTGTTTGATTGTTGTTTTATCTTGGGAGATAAGTTGTCAACACACCGTTAAAGGATTATACATGATAATATTATCTTAAGGAAAGATTAAATATCAATCGACTCAGCAAGTCATTTTTTCTTGTTCTATTTCCAGATTCCTAAACAATTTGTTACTGCTATCAAGGTCAAGAAGCTTGTTACAATTGAAGCAAACACTCAAGAACTACTCAAGAAAGCAGATTCAAGACGGATCAAGAACCAAACTTTATTGTGGTTGTCACAACTCTTGTTAGACTTCAAGTCTATTGTATTGTAATTCATTTTGTTTATCCTTTCTAAGTACTAGTAATAGTTGTACACTATTTTCGTACATCCATTGTAATAACTCACATATTATTCAAATGTTGATGTGTTATGACATTATGTAATGACGAAAAATAATATAATTTATTTAAATATTCCATTCATCAAAATAATATAGTATAATATAATATGATATATTATAAAATATATAAATATTATACTATCCAAATAAAGTGTAAAGCGCACTTAGTAAAGTAAGTACTCTAGTAACCAACTGAATAATGCCAGAGATGGAACAGGACATTCTTTAAGTGAGTGCTATGCATCGGACAAAAACTCAACTTGTTCACGTGCTTGTATTTTGGCGGAACTAAAAATAGAAAGAACCAAGAAGTTCTCAATATTAACGAAACACAATCGTTTTAAGTAGCACCAACACCAAACTAGAAACATAAGGGTGGTCATGGTATTGATAATTTTTTCTTACTTTATATTTGAGTTTATGAGTTCGAATTTTGTAATATATAATTTTTTTAAAGAGAGTGTTGTATGGAGTAGAGTATTGGCCGGTCAAGACTTCGCACATCCAAAAGATGAAAGTTGTGGAGATGAGGATGTTAAGATGGATGTGTGGGCATACAAGGAGATAGAATTAGAAATTATGTTATCTGGGACAGAGTGAGAGTGGTATTGATGGAGGATAAGATGCGGGAAGCGAGGTTGAGATGGTTCGGGCACGTACAGAGAAAAGACACAAATGCCCCAGTGCGGAGATGTGAGGGATTGGATATGGACGGGTACAAGAGGGGTAGAGGTAGGCCGAGTAATGATTGAGGAGAGGTGATTAGACGGGACATGACGCAAGTGCAACTCACTGAGGACAAGACCTTAGATAGGGGGTTATGGAAGACACGTATTAGGGTAGTAGGTAGTTCAGCATAGTCACGCCTACGCTTACAAACTGGTAATTATAATATTATTATTGTAGGCTCGCTAGCCTATCATACTAGTAGGCACAATATTGTCTTATAGTCCCCTGTCGTTTGATTTATGATGCTATGTTTATTTTATTTATCTTATTTACTTGCATTATTTATTGCTTCTTTTTACTTCTTTTTTTCTTTCAGAATTCACTATCATGACTTACTCACTTTGTATGTCTTACTTTGCTTAGACTTGTGCTTTGTCTTGAGCCGAGGGTCTCTCGGAAACAGCCGCTCTATCTACCAAGGTAGAGGTAAGGTCTGTGTACACTTCAAGTACAAATAGAATATCACATCAGAGCATGTCCAACAACAATACTTTAAATACAATCAGGATATCACATCAGAGCATGTCCAATAACAATACTTCAAGTACAATCAGGGTATCATATCAAGCATGTGTGATAAATAAATAAGACAATATCAAATATGGCTACGAGCCCACATAATGGCGACAAATCCAAATAACAGTAGTCGGAATCAGCTTAAGGCTAATTTCCCAAATTACCTATTAACATAGTTCAACATCGATACCCACTCAACCGTTCATCATAACCGTCTAAGTGAGAGCCCCAAACACGCTCAATACTCCTCAATATTTATAACTACTATGCAATGTATCAAAGTCTCGAAAAATTAAATCGTAACCTACCTCATTGTCGAACAGTAGCGCTAACAAATCAAACATCGGTGCTCGCCTTGCCCTTTCACTGTGTCTCGCGATAGTCGAAGTCTATCTACGTACATATTATTTTTAACATAAAGCTTACATAACACACAAGGATATAAACCTTACAAACATGACTTTCAATTACCAACCCTGGCCCGTGTCATCAAAACTCGACTTTAATACTCAAAATCATTATTACACACTAGGTAATCATATCCTTAAGTTAATTGAAACACTATACGCTTGAATCCCAACTGAATAATATTCAAAAAGCCCTAAATTGAAACCCTAGAATTTTCTCCTTTTGAAAACAAGCTTCTATAATCAAATTAAGCCTTAAAACATGATAATCTAACATATTTCAATCCTTATTCATAATAATAACACCATTATAAACCTCAATTAAAATCAATCACATAACTCCCTTATTCTCATAGACACATGAAATTCATTCAAAACCATGATTAACCACCATTAAAGAGCTTAGAAACATAAACTTAAGTCATAAAAGGGAAGAATCTATTACCTCAAGGTTGAAATTGCCCATATGGTGCTGAATTCACTCAGTGGCAACTCTGGTCTCGAGGTTTGCTATTTTGGGAAAGAAATTTTGACCTAGGGAATTTGTAAGAATCTGGTATAGTATTTCCTCCCTAACGATATTGACTCCACTGGAGCGGACCCACTACATCGGAGAAAACCTTCGTTGGGGCGATGGTCACTTGACACCTCACCTCTCACCACGATGGACACGACTCCGTGGCGAAAACCACCCATCTCTAATCTTCTGCTTCAGCGAGCCAACCTCTCACCGAGGCAGACACGCCGGAGCGGATACTGGTGCTGCCGTGGCGGACATCAGATACCATCAAAGAGAAAATCAGCCAAAACCTCAATCGAACACCTAAAATACTCCCGAGATCCTCTGGACACAAATCAGATATGCTCGTCTAAGGTAAACAGTGCTATAAAATTACTCGCATCCTCGGATACCACAAATAACTGAGCTAAGACATACTTTTCTAAAGAATCATTCGGAAAAACTAAATATCCAAACTTCACTTAAAGCCATAAAATACATCTGATTGCATTAGGAAGCAAACCAATTACTCGATTAACTCATAAATGACCCTCTAGAACTACCGGAAATTACAGAATCTGAAAACGAAACCATCTAGCCAAAAATCAACTTTCAGTCAAACTAACCAACTCTAAGTTTCTAGACTTTGGTTTTTTTATCCAAAACTCATATCAATAGAACTCGGGATCCATGCCATCCATCCCCGTGCATCACAAACCCCACATGGAGATTAAGGGAAGAGTCAAACGATCAAATAAGGATCTTTAGCTAAAAACCACCGAATGAGTTGTTACATTGGTATAAACAAACGTTCGTCCTCGAATGAAACAAGGAAAGAACAAAAATCGACGAGTAACCAAGGAACCCCCTTAATAACCTCATGAAATTCCCAACATGCCATCAATGAGTCGATAGCACCACATGTACATTTAACTAATAGAAGCTACTATAACTTACCTCAACACATTATATCTCTATTCCTTCAACCAAAATTTCTCTCACAACTGATGCCCAAATGTACGAACTGACTCCACTTGAATTCCCTAATTTATCATAGTTATACCTCTATCCGCGTCCGATTGGATCCATGAATTATCACAATAACCACCACCATCCCTTAGTTACAACCACAACCAGAGTCCAACCTGTACCGATAACATAGTCTGATACTACTAGTCTTTCTTATCAACTATCAACACTATCCTTCACACAAAGATTCCTTAAAACACATAAACACACATCACAAGTCCAATTTCCAAACCACCATACTATAAACATATCTACTGATTACTTTGTCGTGCCAAATCCGTAGAAAATGAATGATCCATCTGAAGACTTTCCATAACGAATTGTACTTCCTCAATGCATACCAAGTAACCATGCAAACCATTAGAACTGTTTGAGTAGTGTCATCCAAAAATTATCATCAATCTTACTTGTAATTTTGATGAGAACCGGTAATACTGTCACACTTCCATTTCAAAATAAAATCCCTCGAATATTTGTCGGTAGTTTACTAGAATATCACAAGTCCTCCAGTCAATATAAACACGAGCCACCCTGCCCCAATTAACAAACCTGACCCTGAATAAAATACTCAATTTCTAAATCATCGATAGCCACCCGAACGGATTCCAAATGAAATAGTAAGCTTTTCATAAACATGCTATGATCTCTTTAATATCTTTTCCTCTCGAACAATTAATTGTGTGCCCTCACCCGCATCTTCAAGAGCAGGATTCTATCCAATTTAACACCGACGAACCATACCCTTGATTATAATCTCCAAGTTCCTCACTTCTACCCGATACGCAAGTCTGATAGAACCACACGAACTCTAAATACATCAAATTTTCCTTATATTTTCTCTAAACTCGCTCACACTCTGTACATTTTGATAAATCTCTATCTGTCATATCTTGCTAATTACCAGCCCTAGCCCTACCAATCTCTGACGTATCAAACTTAGCTTCCATTTACCTTTCATCGCGCAATTACTTCCAAATCTTAATACCTGAAATACTCATTCATGTTATCATTCAACAATGTCTCAACACAGTCTACTACCGATCGTCGAACACAAACCCCATGGAACATTCATCATACACTTAGTCAACTACGATGGACCTACTCCCCCGAGTGTGCCAAACCATTTCACCTGGTCTGAAAGATGTGAAATAAGGACACCATAAACCACATCCAACCCAAGAATTTCTATTATTTCAAATCTGAATCCTTTCCTATCTCGGAGATATACCTTACTCAATTCAAATTAGATCAACACACATTTATCGAAAGCCACAAATAACATCTGATTACTTCGGAAAGTGAACCAATGACTTGACTAAGTCATAAATAATTCTCTGGAACTACCAGAAATAACGGGACTCGAAAATGAGCCCATCTAGCTAAAATTCAACTTTGAGTCATACTAACCAACTCTAAGTTTCTAGACTTTAATTTTTTCATCCAAAACTCATATCAATAGACCTTGGGTTCTGTGCCACCCATCCACGCGTATCATAAACCCCACATGGAGACTACGGGAAGGGTCTTTAGTTAAAAATAATCGGATGGGTCATTACAAAAAATAGTACGAAAGAAAATTCAGACACAAGAACTAATTAACAATCAAATAGGTTAATTATTTGATGCTAGATAGCTTGGAGAATCAAAGAAGTGAAAATAAATGGATTTGGAATCGAATTGAAATCACAAAACCTGAAAAACGTGATATGCGATTCAACCGTGGTACAAAAGCATGATCTGCGATACAATATGCGATTCGCAGATGGTGCACTTGGATCGGCCAATTTCTGTCGCAGTCTGCGATTTGAATGTGGTTTGCAGGTGTGGTTTGCGGTGCAACCTGTAATTCACAGGTTGTGACTATGTTCCAAAATGTTGGTGACGTCAAAATTTCTCGGGATTCGTTTGGCTGACCAACTTTTGATTATTTTCTGCTAATTATGATTTCCACTAGTAAAGAGGCACGTCATTGAACCTCGAAGTTTCCAAATTTATGCTCTATTGCCTTCCAAAGTGATTTAAGAAGTCGAAGGAAAAAAGTTGTTGGATAACTATATACATGATATTATATTAGTATTCTTAAGCTAAAGGTGTGTAACATATCACAAAAAGACTTTTTATACATATCATGTCGTTCTTATAAGAGTGTCTTTAAGAGTAAAATGAAAATATTGAAATTTAAAATTTGTTAAATATAAAAAAAAAAGATAATTTTTTTGGTCAGAAAAAAGAAAAATAATACACATAAATTGAAACGAATGAAATGATAGAAAAATGAGCAAATGACAAATCCAAAAGGTTCTGGATAATGATTTATCGAGAATAATGAAGAACCTTACTCTCGTCCGGTGTTTCCTTCATCCAATAAACACATGACACGTGTTTTTCATTTATCAGTAATCATGAATTAGGACCCGTTGGGCCATGAAATTTTATTACTTTTTTATAAGAAATTTTTCATTTTATTTGAAAATTAGCATTTGGCCATGAAAATTCAAGTTTGTATTTGAAATTTGGAAAAAACATAAACACTGTTTTCACTTTCAATACATTCAAATAACTAAATATTCTTTACAAAAACTAAAGTGAAAAAATATTTGATTTTCATGGCCAAACGTCTACTAAGAGCTCATTTTTCTATGCACTCATTTTTGTTTTTGTAACTGGAAAGAGATGATTAAATCATTACTTTGTTGTCTCTGAAAGTGCAAGTGGGGTGCTTTCCTGCATATGGCAAAATGTAACAGCCAATTCAAGTTATCCAAGCATGCTGAAATTCAAAAGCAGACCTCTTTTCACAATGAAAAGTGCAAAATCTAAAGTTTTTGCTATCAGTGATCTCCTGGAGGTTCCTAACCAAGGATAATTGTGACTCTGGAAGATTAAACTACAGAAGAACCAGGAAGGAGGGACCCCCCGAGCTTTGGTCTAGTGGTAAGAGCGCAGCTCGTGATGTGTGGATTGGGCACACATCACGAGTTCGAGCCCTGCTCTAGACAAAAGTCTGGTATTTAAGTGAAGAAGGGTAGATGTGCGAGTCCATTATCCCAAGAAAACTTGATCCCAAAAAACAAAACGCGAAGGAGGGCCTTCCCCCCTTTCCACCCGACTCTTTGGCCTTAAGAACGTTCGTTCAAGAATGAGTCATTGCCCTTCTTCAACTCCGACGGCCAAATGCGAGATAGTTCTATGGTCAGTCCGTGATCTTGGGGTGATCTCATAGTTCCTACGTGCTGAAGATGATGGGGTCGGTCGATGAATTCCTTTTCTTTTGCTGCATTTCAATCGAAGGGTTTAAGCAAACGACTGAGCTTAATATTAATTGCTCCAACAAACACTATATATTGTTATTAATCTTTAATACTCAACATTCAAACCAATGTTGAGCTGTGGAAACAACCTCTTGCAGAAATGCATGGTAAGATTGCGTACAATAGATCTTTACGGTCCGACCATTCCCCGGACCCGCACATAACTGGAGCTTAGTGCACCGGGCTGTACTTTTATTTTTTTATTTTTATTCAAACCAATGTAAGCCTGTCAAAGTAAAACAAATTCATAATCAAATAAGGCTATCTCTGAAACCTCAACCATTCAGTATCAGAAAAAGTTGAGATGTACTTTATCTTGCAGTGTACTGGTAAATCCTCAATATATGAGGGAATTGCCACTCAGTATTGGCATGGAATATGACATGCCTCTTCCACACTTCAAATCAGTCCATAGATGTTGACGGGACCAGAAAGAGACCAAATTTCTGTCATCTAATATATGGTATAGAAGTTCTACAACACAAAGGCGAAGCACCAATAAGCGTTCGAGCAGTTTTTTGTTTCCACCTGGTCCGGTACCCTCACTGGGCCTGACTAATTCCGGATTCACGCCGAGAATTTCCACATTGGGGGTAAAACGCTCCCTAATAAAGGAGACACCGCACCCAGCATGCGCATATCCAAGACCTCTAGTCAAGAATGAAATAGTACATACTACTCCACCAGTTGCTCCAATTCAGAATGGCTGAGAAGTAATTGTTAGTATATTTTACATTCATGGATAAACTTTTTAATATATTTCCTGCAAACGCAACTATTCGACTTTGGTACACTTTGATTATCTGTTTGAAAAGTCATCATACATAATAATCTACCTGTATGCTGATCAACTCATCTGATACTAAAGAAGTGTTAAGGCACAGTTTGACTAAGTCTCAAAATGTCCATCAGCAACCGATTGACAGAAGCCTTTATTTCATCTGGTATTGCTAATTGTGAAGGAACTGACTCCAACGCGTACAGCGTAATAACCCTCATTACAACAGTCAAGTGTAAATTTGTCATATCGCCTTTGCAGACACTCTGATTCACAAACTTGCATGACGCTTTTAAGGCACATTTGCTACATACCTGAAGTAAACACATAATGTTTTAGATCATAAGGGGAATGAGGGGGAAAAGAAATTTGAGAATGTCCCGAAAAAGGAGGATTTACTATCTTGTAGCCTGTTTGGCCAAGCTTCCAAAATCTGCTTTTTTAGAAAAACACTTTTTTTCCATAAATGCTTTTCAAAAAAGTATTTTTAGAGAGTAGCAGTTTGTGTTTGACTAATAAATTTGAAAAGTGTTTTGTACTTGGTCAATGTTCCAAAAGTGCTTTTGGAGAAGCTACTTAATTTAGCTTCTGCTATTGCTCAAAAGCATTTATTTTTTTTCTTAAAAGCTTGGACAAACTCACACTCTATAATAAGCATTATTTTTATAAAAAAAAAAGCACTTTTCACTTCCTAAGAAGCTTGGTCAAATAGGCTAAAAGATTCCTAAGAGCAAAAGAGACTCACATTATCTTCTTGAATTCTGAAATATGAACGCAACTTCTTAGCAGAAAAAACGGTCTTCTTTGCAATAGAAGGGCAACCAAAAAGGGCCACCTTTTTCAAATCACTGCCAGACAACCATCTGAACAACCAACTCAATAGATTAAGGAGCTGAATGAAAGTGGATATATAGCAGTGATTTAACCAAAAGAAGAAACATTTCTGAATAATCATCTCCCCAACAATGCAATACATGCCACTTGCAGGAATTCGTGAAAAACAAACGTTTCAATGCAGATGAAACGTTTATCAAGCACCTCCCAGGTGATTTTCTACCTTACCGGGACAGTCTATCCACCAAGAACCATCTGAACAACCAACTCAATAGATTAAGGAGCTGAATGAAAGTGGATATATAGCAGTGATTTAACCAAAAGAAGAAACATTTCTGAATAATCATCTCCCCAACAATGCAATACATGCCACTTGCAGGAATTCGTGAAAAACAAACGTTTCAATGCAGATGAAACGTTTATCAAGCACCTCCCAGGTGATTTTCTACCTTACCGGGACAGTCTATCCACCAAGGCTTGGACAGATGGGAACAAATCACCTAGTGGCTCA
Source organism: Przewalskia tangutica (assembly GCA_029844215.1). Taxonomy (NCBI): domain Eukaryota; kingdom Viridiplantae; phylum Streptophyta; class Magnoliopsida; order Solanales; family Solanaceae; genus Przewalskia; species Przewalskia tangutica. The sequence goes on along the minus strand of CM056738.1, from coordinate 3,211,405 downwards.
AATTCAAGGCTCATAAATAAGAAACAAAAAAAAGAACATGGAATTGGTGGCGGTCAACTAACCCCGGTGTTTTGGAAGGCGCACGGCGACAAAAGGCGACACCGTTAGTCTAACCCTTTGCCTAGAGTTACGATCAAGGTCCTAAGGCCAACGTGTCTCAAATTCAAGTCTTATTTCATTCTTCTACATCTATATTTTTGTTATTATCTCGTTAGAATGTAATTCTTTTTCAGCCATATGGTGATACTTTGTATTCTTAGTTCTGTCACAAATAGCTTATACCATAAATAGAAGGACAAGAATAAAGGTAATGAAATAAAATTTTGCTCCGTTTTTCCTCTTCCCTTTTCAGTGGATGGGGAGAGGACCACCAATTTCACCTCAAGCTCTTTGGAACTCAACAAACTCTTTTTATGTATTAATCTTTTCCTTTGTAACTCTTCTTTATGTATTAATCTCCTCAGGTACCTTTCTCCCCATTACTGTGATGTCTAGCTGTTTCTCACTATCAACTACTCTTGTTGTTCCAATTTATATGATATACTTTTCTTTTTAGTCAGTCCCAAAATGAAAGACACATTTCCTTATTTGACAACAATTTAACTTTAAACTTTACCTATGATCTATAACCACACAAATATCTTTGGCTTGTTTTAGACCACAAGATTCAAAAGTCTTCCTTTATTTCTTAAACTCCGTCTCTAGTCAAACTACATCATATTAATTGGGATTGGGATGGAGTAATTAATAATCTTTTGACAAAATAAGGGGGGGGGGGGGGAAAGGAAAAAGAAATATGTGCACATCTGAAATTGAAATTGAATGAAACCAGTCCAAATCCCATGATACACTGGGGGGATGCACATAATTTTGCAGTTATACAGAAATGGAAATTTCACTTTAAATTAATTGTTAACAGATCATTTATTAAGTTCAATATGAAGAAAGTTTAAACATATTTCTGAACTTGAGTTTTGATAGCTTGCCCTAATTGAAAGGAAGCATAGAGCTAAAAGGATTGGTCAACACAAGTTCGAAAAGATATACTATTGAACCACAGTTTATTCTCGGTAAGTGGTTAAGAAATTGGTGTATACAATTTGTTGTAGAGAGCATAAGCAGAACACGAGAATCATGAAATGAATGCAACGATTAAAAAAGAAGCAGCTTTGGAAGGCGAATGAGTCAGCACTTATAAAACAAGAGACACACTAATATAGCACTACGTGGAGGATAATACAAAGGAATTCTAACGTGTGCCGCAGTGTTAGAGCAGTGAATATGAGCAGTAGCAAAGCCCAGAGAGATGATGTGATTCTTCTACAAGACGCTGTCCACTGAAGCCTTCAGTATTCTTAAGGCTATCATATCTACTAGACAATTTTTTGTATGAAAAAAAAGGCATTCATAGTTGCTGATCAATCTGGTGCAGGTGTGTAAGATGAGTTCTTACATGTTTGAAACCTAACTTATCTCCTTTGTCTTTCCCTTCCTGCTCATGAAGAAAAAAAGCTGGGAGAGGGATATAATGTTGTTATATCACTTAAGACCGCAGAAATCTATGACTTTGCATTTTTTAATGAGAAGTGTTGAAGTCTGTCCAACATTTTTCTACACTTGAGGAATCCTAAAGAATGACGTATTCCCCAAACACCTCAACATCATCGACGTTACCAGTTTACAAACTGTCAGCTTCTATCTTTACATAAGGCATAGACAAATACTTACACTTTCCTCAATAATTAGGATATTGTTTGGCCAAGCTTCCAAAGTCGTGCTTATTTAGAAATGTGCTTTTCAAAAAAGTATTTTTGGAGTAACAGTTGCTGCTTGGCTAATCAATTTGAGAAGTACTTTTGCCAATGTTACAAAAGTGCTTATGAGGAAAAGCTACTTCTTTCAACTTTTGAAAAAAGCTGACGCTACAGCTCAAAAGCACTTTTTTTTTACGAAAAGCTTGGACAAACACCTTACAACAACAACACACAATGAAATCCCACAACGTGGTGTCTAGGGAGGGTAGAGTGTACGCAGACCTTACCTCTACCTTGATAGGTAGAAAGGTTGTTTCCGAAAGACCCTCGTCTCAAGACAAAGCATAAGCACAAGCAAAGCAAGAGAAACGGTCTAATTTAAAGCAGTATGAAAATGATGGTAACAAAAAGCGAATAAGTCATGATAAAGCATTCTGAAAAAAGAAGCAGTGCAGTAACTAACGCAGGTAAATAAAATAAACAAAGTACACGAAATAACATACAGCGGCATATATCAAACAACATGGGACTATAAAGCAAAATTGTGCCTACTAGTATGATAGGCTAAGCAGGGCTACAATAGTAACACTATAACTACAAGTATGTAAGTGTAAGTAGGACTACGCTCAACTACCTACTACCCTAATTCGTGTCCTCCACAACCCCCTATCTAAGGTCATGTCCTCAGTAAGTTGCACCTGCGCCATCTCCCATCTAATCACATCTCCCCAGTACTTCTTAGCCTACCTCTACCCCTCCTGAACTCGTCCATAGCCAATCTCTCACGCCTCCGCACTAGAGCATTTGTGTCTCTCCTCTGCACATGCCCGAACCATCTAAACCTCGCTTCCCACATCTTATCATTATCCTCCACCGAGGTCACTCCCACTCTGTCCTGGATGTCATCATTTCTAATCCTATCCCTCCTTGTATGCCCACACATCCATCTCAACATCCTCATCTGCGCAACTTCCATCTTTTGAATGTGCGAAGTCTTGACTGACCAACACTCCGCCCCATACAACATAGTCGGTCTAACCACCACCCTATAGAACTTGCCTTTAAATTTTGATGGCACATTTTTATCGCACAAGACTCCAGATGCGAGCCTCCATTTCATCCACCCTGCACCAATACGATGTGTGATATCGTCATCAATCTCTCAATTTCCTTGAATAATAGACCCGAGATACTTGAAGCTTCCGTTCTTTGGAATGACCTGATGGTCAAACACCTTCATTTTCTAAAATAAGAAATCTTTTTTCAAAAATAAGTATTTTTGACTTCACAGAAGCTTGGCCAGACAGGCTATGAATTTTATCAAACATGACATGGTTGAAAGATTTTGGTAGATAAACAAAACACAAATTAGACTATGCTAAACCTAAATAATAAACGTACACACAAGAGACTAATCACAATCAATATGGAAATGGGAGAAATGTAACTAAAATTTGATCCATACTTAGTAATCTCTTGGTGATCTCTACCAAACTGCTCAGCTGCATATTTTACGAAATCACGAGCATAGCCATTCTCAAAGCAAGTAATATCAAACTTCTTCCCAGGTAAAAAGTTTGAATCTTTAAAATATCCTTCATTGTATAAATGTGTCACAAACATCACTATATCAGGTGAAAGCTATTTGTACACCATAGGATCCTCCATAGTCAACGGCATTGACTTTCTTGATTTTACACTTTTACCCTCATTTTCCAATACCCCATTACCATTTCTAGCCTCCTCTTTACTATTAGCATAGACAAATACTTTTTTCTTTTAAAAAATTAGCATATTGAATTCTACCAAAAATGACATTGTTGAAGATTTTGGTAGATCAACAAAACACAAATTAGACTATGCTAAACCTCAATGAAGCAACAAAACACACATAAAACTAATTGCAATCTATATGAAAACGCGCGAATGTAACTAAAGTTAATCCTTACTTAGCAATCTCTTGGTGATCTCTACCAAACTGCACAGCTGCACACTTTACAAAATCGCGGGCATAGCTATTCTACAAAGCAAGCAATATCAAACTTCTTCCTAGGCAAAAAAGTTTGAATCTTTAAAATACCCTTCATTATATACATGCTTCACAAACATCACCAGGTGAAAGCTCTTTGTACACTGTATGATTCATATATATTTTTTTCTCTTCCCCTTATTTTCCAATACCCAATTACCCTTTCTATCCTCCTCCTTACTATTAGCATAGACAAATACTTTCTTTTTTTTCAATAACTAGCATACTGAATTCTATCAAAAATGTAATTGTCGACAGATTTTGGCAGATCAACCAAACACAAATTAGACTATGCTAAACCTCGATAAATAAATGTAACACACAGAAAACTAGTTGTAATCAATATGCCAATGTGCGAATGTAACTAAAGTTGATCCTTACTTAGCAATCTCTTGGTGATCTCTACCAAACTGCTCGGCTGCACACTTTACGAAATCACGAGCATAGCTATTCTCAAAGCAAGTAATATCAAACTTTTTCCTAGGCAAAAAGTTTGAATCTTTAAAATACCCTTCATTGTATAAATGCTTCACAAACATCACCATATCAGGTGAAAGCGCTTTGTACACCGTATGATCCTCCATAGTCAACGGCGTTAACTTTCTTGATTTTCCACTTTTACCCTCATCATTCACAAACAATTCATATAATTTTTTACTCTTTCCCTCATTTTCCAACACCCTGTTAGCCTTTTCATTTTTCTTCTTCTCCCTCAAAATCCTAACTTCTTCCTCTAACTTTCTTAATTTGCACTTTAATACCTTGTTTTCACTTTCATTTTCAGTTTGGTCCTCACTTTCTGATTGTTCAGATTTTTCTAAAAGACCAACAGATTCTTGAAAAAAAACACATAATGGTTTCTTTGTTCTTTTCTTTTCTGTACTAATTGATTCTTTATGAAACTGAGCTGAAGGGTAAAAGGGTCTTAAAAAAGATGATGAAAAATGTGAAGGTTGATATGTGGTTGATGAGTTTAACCATGTTGATGGTATTATTGGGTTTAAGGGTTGTTTATGGAGTTGAAAATTTGTTAGAAAATGTAAAGATTGGATTTTCTTAAGGTATATCATTGGTGGAGTTTTTTTCTTAGGTTATTTGGTTAGTGATAGAGGGAAGAAGAGAGTTCTGCCATTAGAGGGTTTTTAGGGGTTTTGCAGCAATGCATCTACGGCGTGGGAGTATTTGCACTTTTGTCCCTATTTTGTGGTGGTCGTTAATGTTTGCCCCTCAAGTCAAAAAAATTGCAACGCATAATTTCATATTTTCGTATCATAATATCACACGAGTTATGACTATTTTTGCTCAACACTCTTAAAGAATTCATGTCCCTATGGACACGTTTGAGTGCGTTATTCTATTTGAAGCTATGACAGACAAAATATAATCTGACGTTTGGTGGCGTTTTGATCGAATCTTAAAAAAAAAAAAAAAAAAATACAGTCCATTATATATTAATATTCTAATACCGTCCATTATATATTAATACAATCCAGTTCATTACAATACAGTACAGTCCATGCAAAATTATACAGTCCAGTGTGACGTACCAAACGAGCCCTATAGGCATAAGTTTGATTTTTGAAGGGAAAAAATTAAAGATCAACCCTTTAGAAGGGAAAACCGTGCAATTAAATTAATTGTGTTGTGTTTGGGCCGAAAACTATAGTGAATCAAGTTCCTAATGGGTTAAATCCGCATTTGCACAAATACCTTTTTTGAGGTTACAATTTAAACTTTGATCCCGTTAGGTTAGTAAGCTACTCCCTCCGTCCCAATTCATAACACTCTTTTCTTTTTAATTAGAGGGTATTTGAATTGGCTTTTTGTAAGTAGCTTAAGCTAAAAGTCACAAATTGGGAATATCCAAATTTTATCTTTTAGTTTACTTATATATATATAAAGTAAACTAAAAGTAAGTAATTAAAAAAAAAATTTACATTTTTCAAACACCACGAAAGGGCTTAAAAGCTATTTCGGCCAAAAAAACACTTTAAAGGTCGATCCAAACACCCTCTAACATTTTTTCATATTTTGTACTTAAAATTTAAGTTTAAACTTGTCATGTTATAGAAATCACTGTTGTTGATCCAAGAGGAAAGCAGTTTCAATAAGCGGTTGAATATGAGTGGAAGCCGGAGTTATGTGAGAAGTGTCAAGTGATTGGGCACAAATGTAAACCAGCTAAGCCTCCGGAACAGCCAAAGAGGAGAAGGCAGCACAAGCAAGTCACAACACAATGGCAATACAAAGGGCCATTACCATCCAATCCACCTGAGGCTGAGTTACCACCTACAGATCTCAGTAGTAGTGTTGTGGCTCAAATTTCCCAGTATTATCTGCTGTTAGGACAAAGAATACATTTGAGATGCTGCAGAGGAGTACTAGTGATAAACCTATACTAACCCCTGAGAGCACAGGGGACCAAACCAAACATAAATGAATTGGTTAGTATGGAACATTAGGGGAGTGAATAAAAGGTTCAAACAAAAGGAATTGAGGACCTATATGAATAACCATAGAATAAAGATAGCAGGAATTGTGAAAACCAAAGTAAAAACTCACAAAGCCCAGAGAATTTATAACAATGTAACTCCTGGTTGGGGGTTATTGTCAAATTATCAATATGATGTCAATGGGAGGATCTCGATTATATGGGATCAACAATACTATAGTGTCAGTTTGGTTGCAGCATCTGCTCAAGTCATCCATTGCCAAGTTAAAGAGTTGAATGGGGTTTTAGATTGTTATTTTACTATTGTCTATGGATTTAATGGAGCTGACCAAAGAACCAGCTTATGGCAGAAGTTAATTGAGGTTGATGTGGGGATCAATAAGCCATCGATTCTAGGGGTGACTTTAACAATGTCCTGTATCACCAAGATAGGATCATGGGTAATCCAGTGACTGCTACTGAGATCAAAGAGTTTTCTGAATGTATTCAAGCTCTATCTATCATTGAATTGACCTGGAAGGGTGAATACATACATGGTCAAGCAATCAATATGGGGCTGACAGAATCTATAGCATGTTAGATTGCATGTTTGGGAATCAGGAATGGATGATGCAATGGGGACATGTTCATACAGTCTATGGTCTACCTCATATCTCTGATCATTAACCCATGCAATTAAGCATCAGTGTGACAGTGGAATCCTAGGACCCCTTTCAGTTTTTTGATGTTTGGACTGAACATGAGGATTTTCTTGACTTGTGGCACAAGCATGGACCTCCTCAACTTCTCAGAACAAAATGCTCATAGTATGGCAAAAGCTAAAGAACTTGAGACCCTTGTTGAAGCAGTTGAACAATGAAACTACAAGTATATTCATCAGAAAATTGATAAAGCAACGAAAGATCTAACTGCTATTCAGGAGCAATTTCCCCATCATGTTACTGATGCTCTACTTGACTTGGAGAAGAGTACAATACAGAATCTGGAAATATGGGTCATGTTGGAGGAGAATACACTAAAACAAGAGTCCAGGACAAAATGGATACAACTTGGAGACTCTAATTCCAAGTATTTCTCCTCAGTGGTTAAAGATAGATGTCACAGAAAGCAAATAGGGGAATTGAAGGCTTTGAATGACAACAGGCTGACAGAACCTAGTGATATTGAAGAAGAAATTATCAACTTCTACAAGTCTTTAATGGGATCATCTAACAACACTTTGCCAACAGTGAATAAGGTGGTAATGCGCAATGGACCAATTCTATCACAACAAAGAATTCTACTATGTGCACCAGTTAGTGAGCAAGAGATATATGCAGGGCTGCTATCAATTGGGGATGATAAATCCCCAGGGGTTGATGGTTTCAATGCTGTTTTTAAGAAAACATGGTACGTAATTAAACATGATGTTATTGGAGTTGTTCAGGAGTTTTTCACCTCTGGAAGATACTCAAAGCAGTTAACTGCACTTCTATTACTCTGGTGCCTAAAGTACCTAGTCCTACAACAATAAAAGAATTTCGATCAATAGCTTGTTGCACAGTGTTATACAGACTGATAGCCAAAGTCCTAGCAGGGACAGTGCAGCAGGTTATTGCAAGTGTAATTTGTGAAGCTCAAGCTGGATTTATACCTGGTAGAAGAATTTCTGACAATATTGTTCTTGCACATGAGCTGGTCAAATCTTATACTAGGAAAAATATATCACCAAGGTGTTGCTCAAAATAGACATATAGAAGGCTTATGATTCTGTAGAGTGGGTTTTTGTTAATCAAATGCTACTAGAACTTGGATTTCCTGCTTTGTACACTTCTTGGGTGATGGAGTGCATTAGAACAGTGAATTACTTAATTCTGGTGAATGGTGAACCTACTCAACCCTTTGATGCTGCTAAGGGACTTACGCAAGGTGATCCATTATCACCATTTTTATTTGTTATGGAAATGGAGTACCTTAGCAGAACTTTGAAGGGGGTACATGCAATGAATATGTTTAAATTCCATCTCAGGTGTGTAATGGTGTGCCAAACTGGGCATTACACACTTGAGCTTTGCTGATGACCTCTTGCTCTTTGCAAGAGGGGATTTACTATCTGTTGAGGCTTAGTTTATGTGCTTTACTCAATTCTCCAGTGTATCAGGTTTACAAGCCAACATGTCTTAAGAGTTTTATATATTTTGGTGGGGCGCAGCAAAGAATTCAAGATCAGATACTAGCAAAGTTGGGATTCTCAAAAGGGGAGCTACCTTTCAAGTACCTTGATATACCCCTATCTACCAAGAAGCTCACAATCATGCAATGGCAACCTCTGATTATGAAAATCATAGCTAGAATAACTTCCTGGACTGCCAAAAACCTATCTTATGCAGGGAGGGTTCAATTAGTGCAAAGTGTTCTCTTTGGCATACAGGCATACTGAGCATGACTTTTCATCATACCTCAAAAAGTAATCAAGGTCATAGAAGGAATTTGTAGAAGCTATGTGTAATCAGAGGGGAATATCATCACAAAAAAAAAACATTAATGGCTTGGGAGAAATTATGCATACCCATTGGTGGTGGTCTAAACTTGACAAATCTTAAGCTATGGAACAAGGCTGCAATTGCTAAAATTTGTTGGGATCTTGAGCATAAACATGAGAAGTTATGGATCAAATGGATCCACACATATTACACTAAAAGGCAGGAGTTTGGTAGTTGTCCTATCCCACAGCAAGCCTGTTGGATGATCCGGAAAATCTCGAGTGCTAGAGAAATGAATGATCATATACACTATGATATTTCCAGTGGCAAGAGTCTTATCAGGCAAGGCTATTTGCAACTGATGGGTGATTATGCAAGGGTGGAATGGAAAAGCTTGATGTTTAAAAATGATGCAAGGCCAAAAGCTAAGTTCATTATGTGGCTTCACCTACATGGGAGAATGAGAACTGCTGACAAACTACTATAATGGGGAATGACCGTGAAACCATGGAGCACCTATTTGTTTTATGTGAGTACACTGGAAACTTATGGAAGAGAATATTGCAATGGGTGGATAGGAGGGTAGCCATTACTGGAAACTGGAAGCAATACACCAAATGGGCCATATAAGCTGGGAAGGGGAAATCTCAACAGGCTAAAATTTTTAAGCTAATTTTTGCTGAAGTGGTTCATGTTATATGGATAGAACACAACACTAGAGTCTTTGAAAAGAGGAGACTAGCATCTTCTAGCTAAAGAAATTGCATATGTATCCTGTTTAAGAGCCTCAACTGGGATACAGACTAGACTGCAACAATACAAGTTCTGAGGAGGGCTGGGAGTTTTGCTGAGTGTTCTGTGATTACTGAGTTTTTTTAGTATTGTATTTACTGCTTTGTGATAGCAAGTTATAGTAGCTGTTCTATAGTTATGTAAGGCAGAATTTGGTGACTAATATAAGAAAGTTAGTTACCCAAAAAAAAATATATAGATTTGTTTTAGGCCAAAATTTCAAAAGGGTCATTCGTACAAATGGCCCTGTTTTGGGGTGGACTTTAATTTGTGTTGTGTTGGGCCAAAAACAAAGTAAATCGAGTTCCTTATGGGCTAAATTCCATAATTGAGTTGGTCTGAGAGTTTGGTAACTAGTCTGTATTAATTGTGAGTATAACAATGGATGTACTGGGAATAGTAAACTACTATTACAAGTACTTCGAAATGATAAACAACTATGAATTACAATAGTAATAAACTTGATGCCAACAAGAATTATGGCAACAATAATCTTTTGTGATCTTGATCTCCGATCTTGAATGAATCTTGGATCTTTGTTCCAACTGCAGCAATGTGCTTGAATCTTGATAACCTGAAACCAATAGACACTAAATCTAGAATGGTTACAAGAGTGCTGAGTCGAGTGATATTCACTATGTCCTTAAGACAAGATTGCCTCGTATATATGCTTTTACGTTTAGCGGGCAATTGTCTCCCAAGATAAAACAACAAACTATCACTTGTGCAAAGCAAACACAAGTGATCCTGGCGAAGAAAACAAACACGAAACGATTGTTGAAGAATGGAAAAGAAGAACTTTCGTGAACTGGTTTTTATCAAGACTTGTGTCTTGTGTTTTCTGTTGTGTGTTCTTCCACTCCTCTCAAATCTGAAAATAAGGTCTTGACTTATATTGTTTAAGATGAGGAGAGGTGTTAGGGCTATTAAGAGGGTTAAGAGGGTTGTTAAGAGGCACCGTGAAGGCCAGAAACGTTTTGAAATAAGTGCAAAACATTTCAGCAAGTTAATGCCATCAACCTGTTAGCTTTCCCGTCGCCTGGAAGTTCACTGGTGACGAGGCGCTGGACATGAGGCACCGCGGCGCTTGCCAACTTCGGCGGCTTCTTGAAAACTTCAGGGACCAAACTATAAATATTACAAAGTTTGGGGTCCAAAAAGATAATTTAAGAAGAAGCTCAACAGCCCGCGACCCGGACCGGGAGGGTGGTGGTGGCGTGCGTGTGGGCCTAGGCTTGAACCCAAGCACACCTAGGTCCTCTCTCCTTCAAACACATGGGTTACCCAAACCCTTATTTAGTTTTGAGGCTTATAATATGAACAATTCTTCTTTTTTTCACTGATGTGGTAGATTTGTCCCACACCATATTTTCATGCCTCAAGCACCTTACTTTGCGGACCAATATCTCTTTCATTTCTCAACGAAATTTGGCGATCCTTGGCCTTACAGTTATCTACTCACTTAGTAGATTATGTCATGTGAAGAACCAAAGTTTCCAGCATGCGGAACCATGGTGTTTAAGTCATTAAAGATGGGCGGACGCAACTCCCACCAAAGGCAAATTTCCAACATTAATTGGGGAAAGTCCACGTATAGCAGATTTTGATGCCGTCATTTGACTTGTGCCCGTTTTTAATTAGTTTATGTGTATCTATTTCGTATAACTTCATATATACCGTGTTTAAAGTTAATCTTGATAAAGTCTTACTTCAAACACAAAATTTAAAGTTTCATATGGTTAAAAGTGTAGGCATATATGGTTCAATTTTATTTTTCCTCGCGCATAGATAATTGAAACTTTGGAGATGTATGGAGTCTAAAGGTGTACATGTGGTTTATATTAGGGCTATTAAAGACATGTACGATGGAGCCAAGGTCCGGGTTAGGATAGTGAGAGGTGACTCAGAACACTTTACGGTCATGATGGATTTGCACCAGGGATCAACTCTTAGCCTGTTTCTATTTGTCTTAGTGATGGACGAACTGACACCGCATATTCAAGAGGAGGTGCCATGGTGTATATTATTCACGAATGATATAGTTTTGATCGACGATACGCGTAGGAGAGTGAATGCTAAGCTGAAAGTTTGGAGAGAGGCTCTAGATTCTAAAGGTTTCAGGTTAAGCAGGACTAAAATAGAGTATCTGGAGTGCAAGTTCAATGACGCAATATATGAGGCAGAGATGGTAGTGAAGATAGAGGAACAAGTCATACCCAAGAGATGAAGCTTTAAGTATCTTGGGTCCGTAATTTAAAAAGACATGGAGATTGATGATGATGTTGCACATTACATTGGAGTGAGGTGGGTGAAATGGAGGCTTGCCTCCAGGGTACTATGTGATAAGAATGTGTCGCCAAGGCTGAACGTAAGTTCTACAGAGTAGTGGTTAGACCAACATTGTTGTATTGGGCAGTATGCTGGCCAATCAAGAACGTCCACGTTCAGAGGATGAAGGTAGCAGAGATGAAGATGCTTAGATAGATGTGTGGGCATACTAGGAGAGATATGATTAGGAACGAAGTTATGCAGGACAAGGTCGGAGTGGTCTCCGTGGAGGACAAGATGAGGAAAGAGACACTGAGGTGGTTCGAAATGTGAAGAGGCGGTGTGAGGATGCGCCAGTTAGGATGTGTGAGAGATTGGCGTAGCAAGAGTTTGGAGAGGCAGAGGTAGGCCGAAGAAGAATTGGGGAAGGTGATTAGACAAGACATGACACAACTTCAACTGACTGAGGACATGGTCCTAGATAGGAAAATTTGGAGGTCGAGAATTAAGGTAGAAGGTTAGTGAGTAGTGGAGTTTTTGTCGCATAGTGTGGGAGAAGCAGAGGCTAACCTCTTTATCTCCTCTTCTCCTTCTCTTAGTATTATTATTTATGTATCGCGTAGATCCTTATTTTTTTTTGTGCATTACTATGAGTTGCTTCATTTATTTTGTATCTTAATATTTTGCTGTCTTATTTTCTTGCAATCCTGCATCCACTACTCTCCTCTTGAGCCGAGAGTCTATCGAAAACCTCTTTTTCCCACAAAGGTAAAAATAAGGTATGCGTACATCCTACACTCCCCAGGTCACACTTTGTCAATCATTTTCCGTTGGTGATACTTTCATGCACAAATAACTAAACTTCGTTGATGAGACTTTCTTGGTGTTTAAGGTTAATTTTTTTTTTTAATATTTTTGTCAGCTTTAACGAACATGAATTATTAAATATTTTGACTTAGAAACTAATTGTGTGTTCAAACCCGCATGTGTATAGCTCAGTTGGTTCCAGAGTGGCAGATTGCTTCCAAGTATTAGTGGGTATCTGTGTTTGGTACGAAAACAAAATATATTTCTAATGTTGTTATAGACCACAGTGATCATACTCTGTCAAATCATAATGGGTACCTATTTTTGGATTTCATTTCTCATCATCCAATTAATGCCTACTGTAGCAAAACCACATCTCATCGATTCCCAGTTGAATTTACCTAATTGCCCTTCAACTGATCCTACACTTAATTATCGGCCGGTCATCGGAATTGTTAGTCATCCCGGCGACGGAGCTTCCGGACGTCTCAACAATGCTAGTGATGTCTCCTACATCGCTGCTTCTTATGTCAAGTTTGTTGAAATGGCTGGTGCTAGAGTTATTCCGATTATATATACTGAGTCTCCTGAAATTATCAATCAAGTAAATATTTTACTTACTTCCTCTCCCTTTAATTCAGCTTCAATTACTCCTCCCGTTCCAATTTATATGACCGTGTTAGACTGAATACAGAATTTAAGAATGAAATGAAGAGTTTTGAAACTTGTGGTTTAAATATTTGTGTGGCGATAAAATAGTCATTTTAAAGTTAAATTGTGTTACTAAATACAGAAATTTGTCATTCTTTTTGAACTGTCTAACAAGGAAAGATTGCAGGAGTTTTATGTGATGATATTTGTCCGAGTATGGAGTTTAAGAATGAAAAGAAGAGTTTTGAAACTTGTGACTAAAACAAGTAGATATTTGTGTAGTTATAAATCATCTTATTGAGGTAAAATGTGAAGTTTAAAGTTAAACTGTTACTAAATATAAAAATATTTCATTTGTTTTGGAATGAGATTAATGCGGAGTTTAAAGTTAAAATTTTACTAAATATATAAACGTATCATTTGTTTTGGATGAATTGGTGGATGTAGAGTAGTATATGGGTTCATGGAAATCCAATAATTTTTGCATAGATCGTGTAGTTCTATTATAATATTCATGAAATATTATACAAAGTAAACCCAATAATTATTATTGTATATTAACTTGAAATTGTTACAGGAACCATAAACTTCAAATTCTAGATCCGCCTCTGAAAAGAATGACACATAAATTGGAGAGGGGTATTATTTTTGAAAAATTAATGTTTACATCGGCATCTGGGATGAAATGGGAATGAATAGAGGGCATTGGTACATAGGATTGATATAGTTGACCAGAACAAGTTTGGGATTTAGGAGTATTTGATTGATTGACTTGTTGGTCTTTCCACAACTCTACTGTTAAATGAGGAAGTTGCAACCAGTAAAAATAGTCTTAACTATGATGAATTGAACATAGGTCTGAATAGTTACAAAGGATTCATAGAGCTGGTTTACCTAGTTTGAGATTGAGACATAGTGGTATGATTCGGGATACACGTAGCAGAATAATAAATAATAAATAATAAACAACTTAATAAAGATAGAATGGTAGAAATCCCCAAAAGAACAGAAAGAATCTTAGATCATGGTTGAATGTCTGTGGCAACAATTAAGTTCGCTGAGATGGATGGTGCTAGAGTTATACCCCTTGTATATACTGAGCCTCCTGAATTTTAGGTCAAGTAAATATTACTTTTCATCACTTTTGATTTGGTTCTCCTTAGTCGTTTTAGAAAAGCATTTTCTGATCGATCTAGTTAAGCCATAGTTCAATGATGTTTTCACAAGTTTATGGATAAATAAGTAGAATTTGGTTCGATTTGCCTGAGTCTTGGTGGACAGAGTTCTTCTACTTGCGCAAAGATGGAGGTGATGGGGTTATTCAAACAAGTCATGGTTTCCGTGGTTTCTTCAGGTTACAAATTCTGTGCTAATTTGGTCGATCCAGAATAAATGGTTAATACATTCCATTTGGGAGTTTGATCTTGACTCTTCTAAACGGAATTCATTATCACTCGGCGCCCTAGTTAGCGGGGACACTATATTGTCTTAGAAAAATGAAAAAGGGTTGGAACTGTGTAAAATATTCTAATGATGAATCATCTGAACGTCCACGTCTGCTATTGTATGAAATTGTCTGAGTAGAGTGAATGGATACAAAGCATTTGTATATCCGATGTCAATTAGTTTGAGTTTGAAGCATAGTTTTGATTGACTGATTGGACTTGTCACAAGTTTGTAAAACTACTTAGTTCCTTATCGTTGAAGTATGTCACCATCTTATCTAAAAGCAAGCTTATACTATTATAGAGAACACACTTTTATTTACTTAATTATGTCTTCAACATAGCTCCTCACACGTGGGCCTGACTTTTTTTTATAGGCCAAAGGTGCCGATTTTTTATAATTGGTGGTTGAAAGATTCGAATCTTTGACAATTGTTTGCTCTCATACCATGTTGAAATGTGCGACTATCTCATCTAAATGCTTACATCCTATATTTTTATTATGAAGTCTATTTTTCTAACTGGTGCAATCAACATTAGTAACAAATACAATAGTTTTTCTTCCCTTTTTAGTTAAAATTATTTCTTTTTACTTTTAAATACTACTCCTTCCGTCTCAATTTATGTGATATTTTTTGCTTTTCGAGAGTCAATCTAACTAAATTTTGAAGCTAAATTATACTAGATTAACTCAATAATTTAAGATTAAAATTTATATATTTGAAAACTACATGAAAAGTGTGATTACAATGATGAATACAAGAAAACGGGAAGTAAGCAACCGTTACAAAGATTACAAACTGGAATAAGAACAGAAAAGTAAACTACAACAAGGAATGTGTTGAGTCGAGTGTTAGCACTCTGTCCATAAGAAAAATTGCCCCATATGTATTCTTTTACGATAATTGGCAACTTGTCTCGTAAGTTAAAACAACAACTAACAAGTGAGCAAAGAAAACTCAAGTGTTTACTAAAAGAAGAGCCTATAAGTGTGTGAAAGAAATTAGAGAAGAAGAAGTAAATCAAAAATCTGAATATTTGATGTGTTCTTCCAATTGAGCCAAAGGCCTCAATTTATAGTGTAATGAAGATGACCTCCCAACTAGCCAAGTAATGGCTTTCAATAGCCATGTAATGACACTTATTGATGGGTTATAATTCAACCAAATAATAGCTGAATTCAAGTGTCAAGTAATGGAGGATCAATGCTCCAAAACCAGCCCAAAAGTCAGAAATTTCCGTCGACCTCACTGCTTGTGAAGCGCCTCGGTTATGCCTGGGAGGCGCCGCGGCGCCTGAGCTCTAGTAGGTGATGGTTCAATTTAGAGTCGCGACTCTGGCTGGAGGCGTCGCGGCAATATCCGACTTGTTTCATCTTACACTTCACACAATTCTTCATTCATTTATCAACGTGGAACACTTGTTATTTGGCCAATAACCATCCATCATTCTATGTCTCAAACATGTCACTTCCGTACCAATGTCTCTTTCATTAACGAAATTTACGATACTTAACACTATGTGTGCATGTGTGTGGAAACGACGTTTTCGACGTGCGGGCCCCCAAATTGTTCGAGTCATAAATAATGGGATAAACTTAATTCCACATTTAGTAAATTTCCAACAATCTCCTCTTAAAAGAGATTTTGGCGCACGCACATGGTGCCTTTCTAGCAATCTTTCGGCGGACCGATGTTGCATCTGGATAGGTAGTCGTAGCTTTGAACCTTCCATAGTTGAATACCATCGGACTTACTTATTGCGCGGTGAACGTGATGTCTTGAACCGTCAGTGTTTAGTGTAAGCCAAGTCAACGGTACCAACACAACAACTTTCCTTACTCTGTTCTTCTTTAATGTTTTATCCGTTGTGGCCGTGGACACTTCTTGGATTCTTAAGTGCGTTCATTTGAGGCGGTCTGTCCTCACACTTAAATATGTGGTCTTCTACAAGGTATCCTGCTATTCCCCACTTCACAAGTGTTATGAACAATTAAAAGTTTTCCCAAACCTAACCTCAATCGTTGAGGATCATTAAAGGTTTTGGAAATTTAACCTCTACCCACACTGCATATAACGGCCTTGGATTCATGTTTCTTTACAGAAATCATAATCGGAAGTGCTCTTGCTTCCATCGAAGCGCTCAACTGAACCTTTATGACTTAGTTTTCCCATTGAACCTAATTCCTGGGATCTCCGGTCAGTAAGGTTGGGTATCCACCGTATCAGTCCTTATTGTTTGAATTTTAAGCCCATTCCCCTAGATAGACAGACTGCCTGATCTCTGGGTATGCCTTTAGTCAAATAGTCTGCTATGTTTTCCTTTGATTTTACGTAATCAATGAAAATAATACCCGTGGTGATCAGCTGCCTAACAGTCTTCTGTCTCCGTCAAATATGATGAGATTTACCGTTATACATAGAACTCCGTGCCCTTTCTAGAGTTGTCGCAGTAGATCATTACAGAAGGCACGAGTTTATCACAACACGGGACATCCTCTAAGAAGTCATGAAGTCACTCAGCTTCTTCTCCTGCTTTGTCTAAAGCGATAAACTCCGATTCCATCGTGGATGGGCGATGCAAGTTTGCTTAAAGGATTTCTAAGACACAGCCCCACCACCAATTGTAAATATATACCCACTGTTGGACTTGGTGTTCTCTATGTCAGATATCCAGTTTGCATCACTGTACCCCTAGTACAGCTGGATATCTCGAATAATGTAACCCGTAAGCTAGCGTGTATTTTAGGTACCGTAGTACCCGATTCAACGCTTTCCAATGGTCATCACTTGGATTACAGGTAAACCTAGCCAACTTGTTGACTGCATAGGCGATATCAGGTCGGGTGCAGTTTGTTATGTACATCAAACTGCCAATCACCTGCGCATATCGCTCCTAGCATACGGGCACACCACTATTTTTATCAATCTTTTGATTTACATCTAGTGGTGACGTTATTGGCGAAATGTCGTACATTTCAATCTTTCTCAACACATCCTCGATGTAGTGAGACTGAGATAAGACCAGTCTATCAGATGTCTTAGAGATCTTTATCCCTAAGATGACATCTGCAATACTTATATCCTTCATATTAAAACATTGTTTCAACATGTTCTTAGTCTCTAGGATTAACCTAGGACTACTCCTTGTCGTCTACGAAAAGGCATATCATGACGAACTCATCAGCATTACCTTTCACATAGACACATTTGTCACACTCGTTAATGGCGAACCCTTTCGATAGTAAAGTATTATCAAATTTCTCGTGCCATTGCTTCGGGGCCTATTTCAGTCTGTACAGAGATTTGACAAACCGATAGACTTTCTTCTCTTATCCTGGAACCACATACCCCTCGGGTTGGTCTATATAGAGTTTTTCTTCCAAATCACCATTTAGGAAGACTGTCTTGACATCCATTTGATGTATCTCAAGATCGCGCAACGCGGCGATCGCAATGAATACTCGTACGTCATTCTAGACATCGGGGAGTACGTGTCAAAGTAGTCAAGGCCCTCTTTTTGTCGATAGCCCTTGACTACCAACCTAACCTTGTACTTTTCTATAGACCCATCTGCTTTCAACTTCCGTTTGAGTATCCATTTACAACCCAACGGTTTATTTCCCGGAGGAAGATCAACCAACTCTCAAGTATGGTTGTGTAGAATGGAGTCTATCTCACTCTCGATAGCTTCTTTCCAGAGCGGTGCTTCTGGAGTTGACAACGCTTGAGCAATTGTCCGTGGTTCGTCATGAACCATGTAAGCTACAAAGTCAGGACTTATCCTTCCTGACCCTTTTACTTCGTCTTGGTTCCATCTCTGGAGCCTCCTAGTCCTGAGAACCTGGAACACTAGATTTTCGATAATCAGCCACTTCGGAGTCCACTAGATCTAAACTACCTAGATCCGGGTAGTCAACGACTCCTAAATCCTGAGAGCTTTGTTCATAACTTCGTTTGCGAGAGGTTGTCTCTTTCCTTTCTAGGAAATGTGTAAAAAATTGGCATTCCTTGATTCCATGATTACACCCACATGGATGTCTGGTACATCTGACTTATGCACTAAGAGGCGATAAACACTACTGTTATTTGCATATCCGATGAATATGCAATCTACATTCTTAGGCTCAATCTTGACATGCTTTGGCTTAGGTACTTCAACCTTTGTCAAACAACTCCACACTTTCAAGTATTTGTAGGTGGGTTTCTTTCCTTTCCATAGCTCGTATGGAGTCTTGTCCTTACCCTTATTAGGAACTCTATTAAGAATCTTATTAGCGGTAAGGACAACTTCTCCCCACATGGTTTGGGGAAGACCGGAATTGATGAGCAAGACATTCATCATTTCCTTTAACGTACGGTTCTTGCGTTCAGCGATACCATTTGATTGAGGTGAGTATGGAGCCATCGTTTGATGAACAACGCCTGATTAGGCACAATATTCCTCAAATGGCGCTACATATTCTCCCCCTCTATCTCTACGAATTGATTTAATCTGTACGCTTAGTTGGTTTTCCACTTCTGCTTTATAGCGCTTGAACACTTCAAAGGCTTCATCTTTACTTTTCAACAAGTAAAGATAACAATACCTTGTGCTATCGTCTATGAATGTCACAAAGTACTTGTCCCCCCTCTAGTTTGAGCAAACTTTAAATCACACATATTTGTGTGAATAAGTCTAGAGGAGCGATTTCCCTTTCGACGGATCTAAAAGGAATCTTTGTAAGTTTTGTCTCTACGCACACCTTACACTTACGTTGAGGGTTTGCGTCGATAAACGGCAACAACTCCAACTTTACCAATCTTTGGATAGATTGATAGTTTACATGTCCTAATCTATGATGCCATAAATTTGAAGACTCAAGCAAATAAGAAGAACACTCAATTTTATTAATAGAAGACATTACAGACAAGGTGTTAACTTTGAAGAGGCCTTTACAGATGAAGCCCCTTCCTACAAAAGTTATATTCTTAGTGATTACAAATATATTGGACTCAAACACTAGCCTAAAACGAGCATTCACTAATAAAGGTCCTGAAATTAAATTTCTTCTAATCTCAGGGACATGCACCACCTCCTTCAGAATAAGCTCCTTTCCGGAAGTCATCTTCAGGATCACCTTTCCTACCCTAGTACCTCAGAGGAAGCGTTGTTTCCCATGAACAACTTCTTGTGCGTTACTGGTGTGTATATGTGGAGAAGGCTTCTCTATTGGAACAGATGTGACGGGTAGCACCCGTGTCCATCCACCACTGCATGGGGTTCTCAACAAGGTTGGCTTCAAGCACCACCGCCGAGAATTCCTCAATCATATCGTCAAGAAGCGTGTCTTCGACGATGTTAGCCTTTGCCTTGCCTTTGACTTTTTTTTATTCTCATTCTTGAGTTTACGGTAATCCTTGATCATGTGACCAGGTTTCCCACAATGATGGCAGGTCCCTTAAACTTCTCTGTTGTTGGGGCCTTACCATCCTTCTGGAACTTGCGCTTCTTGCTCATGTTCCCTTTGGCCTCCGCCAGATTTTCCTTTGCCTCAACGGGTTGCTTACCCTTAGGCATGGCCTTCTTATTATCCTCCTAAATCTGGACTTTGATAATAAGTTCCTCAAGGGTCATCTCCTTGGTCTTGAGTTTTAAGTAACTCATGAACTCATTCCACGAGTGAGGTAACTTCTCAATTAACGATGCAACCAAAAAAAATTCATTTGGTTTCATTCCTTCCAAATCCATGTGATGTAAAATCATTTGGAATTCCTGGACTTGGGACATCACAGTTTTTCCATCCACCATTTGAAATTTCAGAAATTTCCCAACGATGAATTTCTTAGTACTAGCATCTTGTGCGTTGTACCTTTTCAGCAGTTTATCCCACAACTCTTTGGCGGTGCCAACAGTGCAATACACCGTGTAGAGAGTCAGACAACCGTTCAGAATATAATTCCGACAGACGAAATCACTATGACTCCATGCATCAAGAGTAATCTTCATGCCATTAATGACATGGATATCTTGGCCCCCTTCAGCCGTTTCATTTTCATCTCCAGCTTGTGGAGGATCTTCTGTTAGGAAACGAGTCATTCTCATAACAGTCAAGTAAAACATCTTCTGCTGCCTTCTCTTAAAATTGGAGCCCACGAACTCTTTTGGGCGTTCATGGTGGAATACAGCGGGTGGAGGAACAATAGCGTTCCCTAGAGCAGCGGGAAAGGCGTTGTTTGAGCCTTGTGCAACAATGGGGAAGGCACTAGGTGTGCCTTGAGCAGCAGTGGGTAAGGCATTGGTGTTGCCTTGAGCAGCAGAAGTTTCAGCAACAAATTGTTCTCCTCCAGTCATATTTTGGTAGCAGTTACAACGAATATTGTCTTAAGATTGTGATTACAATGATGAATACAAGGAAACGGGAAGTAAGCAACGGTTACAAAGATTACAAACTGGAATAAGAACAGAAAAGTAAACTACAACAAGGAATGTGTTGAGTCGAGTGTTAGCACTCTGTCCATAAGAAAAATTGCCCCGTATGTATCCTTTTACGGTAATTGGCAACTTGTCTCGTAAGATAAAACAACAACTAACAAGTGAGCAAAGGAAACTCAAGTGTTTACTAAAAGAAGAGCATATAAGTGTGTGAAAGAAATTAGAGAAGAAGTAAATCAAAAATCTGAATATTTGATGTGTTCTTTCAATTGAGCCAAAGGCCTCAATTTATAGTGTAATGAAGATGACCTCCCAACTAGCCAAGTAATGACTTTCAATAGCCATGAAATGACACTTATTGATGGGTTATAATTCAGCCAAATAATGGCTGAATTCAAGTGCCAAGTAATGGAGGATCAATGCTCCAAAACCAGCCCAAAAGTCAAAAAAAATTCGTCTCCCGTCGACATCACTGCTTGTGAAGCGCCGCGGCTCTGCCTGGGAGGCACCGCGGCGCCTGAGCTCCAGTAGGTGATGGTTCAATTTAGAGTCGCGGCTCTGGCTGGAGGCGTCGCGGCTCCGATGAGGATGCGCCGCGGCCCTTCACGGCTCCGCGGCGATTTCCGACTTGTTTCATCTTACACTTTGCACACTTATTCCTTCGTTTACCAACGTGGAACACTTGTCATTTGACCAATAACTATCATCATTCTATGTCTCAAACATGTCACTTATGTACCAATATCTCTTTCATTAACGAAATTTGCGATACTTGGCACTACGTGTGTGGAAACGACGTTTCCGACGTGTTGGGCCCCAAATTGTTCGAGTCATAAATAATGGGATAAACTTAATTCTACATTTAGTAAATTTCCAACAAAAAGTACTCTTAAGTTACTACTTTATTCATATCAATTTGGTGAAAATATATCTTAAAATGTTGGTCAAAGTTATACAGTTTGAATTTCGAAAAGCGAAAAGTATCACATACATTGGAGTTTTTTTTTTTTAAAAAAATTAATTCATAAACCTACTATCAGTGAAAATGGGGCCCCCAAAATTTGTGGGCCCAAAGCTATTGCTTTGGCTACCTTTCCCTTCAGCCGGCACTGATCACAATCAAACCCATCCATTCATGTTGTTGTGTTTCTTAATGTTGGATCCCCGTATTATGTTATCACGCTCCAATTGTCCAATCGTGGGTGTGCGGGAAGTGCTAAGTCCTATATTAGTTGAGAGAATGGACAATCCTTCCCTTATGAGCTAGTTTTAGGGTTGAGTTAGGCATGAGGTCCAATTTTTTCCACATATAAAGCTCTAATTGAAGCTCTTTCTTGTGTTAGTGAATAACAAGAATCCCTTCGATTTCCTCCCAGTCTTTCACCTTCATTATGTTTTATATATTTTAATTATGGTTGTGTACATATTAGCATGAAAATATCTAAAGACCACTATGTTATCATAAAGACTTGACAAACATGCTATTATCTGTCATCTTCGCATTTGTAGTTTGGCATATTTTAATTCAATGTCTGTGTGCAGAAACTTAATCTAGTCGATGGTGTTATCTTCACTGGAGGACGGACCAAGGAGGGTCTCTACTTTGAAGTTGTTAAAGGAATATTCAAGGTAACTTTCTCCTGCTTGTACACTTGCCTCTAATCAAGTCACTGCTGCTGCATTTTTTCTTCACTTGGAAAATCCCCCGTATGTGTACCTGCATGACTTGACACAAACTAATTCCCTAGATATACACGAGCTTTTATTCCGTAATTCACATACATTTTCTGCTAATTATTTTTGTTTAGTTCGAAGGTGTTTGTATCAACATTGTTGTAACATTGTTGTACAATGGTTGTATGTTTTTTCCTGATATTGCAGAAAGTTCTGGAGAAGAATGATGCGGGTGAGCATTTCCCTCTTCTTGCCATCTGCTTGGGTTTTGAACTTTTAACAATGATCATCTCCAAGGTAATGAAGGCGTATGGGAAGATAGAGTTGGTACTTTTAAGTTTACCAGAAGGCACTAAAATTGAGAAGTCAGAATTGTTTAACACAACATAATTTGTGCTATAGACACTTGATGTGAAATTATCTGGAGTAGCGAACAAAACTTTAACGAGGTATATAAGATTTCTATTGAAGTCAAAAAGAGCTTATACATTTCGGATAATGTTCAAGCTCCTAATACTTGTGCTCTCTTAATATATCCAGAAACTCAAATAACTTTATGAATAGGTTACAAAGATGCTCGTTTTTTTGTGGTATGTATGCAACTTTATTCGGTTATTCTACAGTAGTAGTTTTGGGTAAGACTCCAAGGGCAGTCTTGAGGTAGAACATAGAAAAGGGTGTTGGATCATATCTTGATGAGGAGTATGTTATTGCAGATAAGATCAATAGTCGATATTGAATTGTACATTCTGGTTCTATCGGAAACAACCTCTCTACCCCACAAAGGTAGGGTTAAGGTCTCCGTACACCCCACCCTCCCCAGGCCCCACTTGTGGGACCACACTGGGTATGTTGTTATTGCTACTTACTTGGACATTATATTCGCTTTTTCTTTCTGGTTTAAATTTGTGTAGTGAGTTCTAATTCATTTTTATCTATGCCCAATTTCACCAATATTCTAATTATCTTTACTCGACTATAATTTGATGCCTTGTTGATATTCTGTTAATTACTTTGTAATAAATTTGCAAAGTACTTGACACATCAAACCTACCATGTTTCACTCAAGTAACCCATGACCCAAGCACATGATGTGAGAGATTTGTTCCCGGCTTTTAAAGTGGTGTAGGGGATCATTATTCCTCAATACCTGTGTGAACCAAACAACTCCGCTCAATGATTCACTCGTATTTTCTTCTGTTCTCATGAGTTGATATTAACATTTTTTTGTGTGGATGTAATAGGACAATAACATTCTTGAGGAATTCAGTGCATCGCATCAAGCATCTACAGTACAATTTGTAGAAAATATAAAATTTGAAGGAACAGTTTTTGGAAGGTATAAATTTCCTTTTCACGCCCTTTCTTGTAGTCGATTATTTTTTCCCCTTCTCTTCTCTTTCTCCCTCTTTCTTCCTTCTCTTATTTCCTCCTCCATTTTTGTTCCACTCGGGAAAACCCCAGATTAGCCTTATTTAAAGGCTTTAATGTTAGATTTTAGAAGAAACTGCAAGTTCAAGTGCCTGATTGAGAGAAAATAATAAATAGTGTGTTTGTGTTTCAGATTTTGAAAATTCGAAGGGTTTGTATAATCCTTTTCTTTTCTGTGGTATTAATTATCGCATAATAAGAACGTATGGTTATTTGAAACAACCAAGATTAAGACCTGGCATTGCAATCTAATTTGCTATAAGTGTCAATATTTTCTTGCACCTGTGATTCTGAAACGACCGTTTTGATTGTAAGACTGATTAAAAAGGAACTGGTGTTATGAACTATGATACCTGGAGAGACCTGGGCTCGAATACCAGCAGCCACACCACCCTTGTTTCCATTTCAAAAAAGAAGAAGAAGAAGAAGAAAACTGTGATACCTGGAGTACCAGTTTTGAACTGGTGTGACATGCATGTGAACACTTAGTGAGATAATGAAAATACACTAGATATTAGCAAGAAATTGCATGTAATAATACCGGCTACTTAAACCCACCCGTAGTGGGATACATATCCATAACCGAGTTCATGTACAATAAGTTATGAGCGTAGTGGGAACTGGGAAGACATTGTCTCTTATTTTTCTGCCTATATTCTGATTGAACTGTGACAACCCACATATGCAAATAAATAAAGAAATGCATGCGGTCACTCATGTAAAATGAACATTTGTATTATTTGACAACTATGTTAACAGTTTTATAATGTGTGAAGGGGCATATAGTAATTCTAATTTTGACAATTGGCTATCAACTGTTTCCTGCAGATTTCCCCCTGTGCTGCTAAAGAAGATGAGTACACATTGCATTGTGATGCAAAATCATCGTGTATGTTTCACATGATAGGTTTTTCTTTTCCTTTTGTCGCACTTCCGTTTTTGTAGATTATTTGTGGTCAGTACAAGATTTACTGTCCTTTGCTCTTTTCGCGTTGGAGCTTGTGATGACTTCATGCTGATACTCCTTGTACTTTCTGAGATCATGATTGCTCTGAGTGGTACTCTATAGTAAAAATATTATGTCTAATATGATCACAGCATAAAAAGCCTATGTAATTAGTGCATTGACAGGGAGAGAACAGTTTCAAACGAATAATTCATGCTAATCTTAGCATGGATTCTATGCATGCTAGATATTACCATTTGGCTTTCAGTTTATCTATATTTATCCTAGGACCTTACCTGGAGCTTTTGGAAAGCTGTGACGAGGCTGAATAATTGTTTCCTCATGCTACAGTTTGGTATATCACCAGAAAGGCTTCAAGCAAATAAAGATTTGTGTAACTTTTTCAGGATATTGACGACTAGTGTTGATAAGAAAAACAAGGTACATGATGTATTTATCCCTTTACCCCTTCTAAAATATCTGTGAGAATCTCATCAAATTGTACGGAGTCTAGTATAAAGTATAAACTAGTCAAACCTTTTTGTTTCTGATTTGTCCAAAAATTGATTCAGGTCTATGTCTCTAGCGTTCAAGCACAATGGTATCCCATTACTGCACTCCAGTGGCACCCAGAGGTACTGCTTTGGATACTGTTGTCTGGTCTGTATTTCTATCTCAGACAAACAGGATTTAGTTGTTGTTTAAAATACACAAAATTGTTAGATCTGACAACATCTCAGGTACCATAGGAATGATTATATGACTTATAAGGTTCTATTAAGTGATGAATAATGATACAATAATGATTGCGCAAGAAAACAACAAGAAAGTAAAGATAGAAGGTAGACACAAAAGTTGGAATCAAAAGCAACCAAAGCTATATTAAAGCTAAGATCTCAATTGAATTAACCAAACAAAAACACCCAAACCTATGAAGTGGACCTCAAGGAAATGGTATTCCCAAGCAACCCCTTTTCCAAAACAAGATTCAACAACAGCTTACCATAAGCCTCTCATAAGTTTCTCTCGCTAGAGAACAACAACAATATTCATAATTCATCAAAAGCTTATAATGAAATAAACTAAGATAGTATTTATACTAACTAGACTAGGAAGACTACTATAGCTATTACAATAATACCCTTTAATGAAGTAAGGGTCTTGTTTGGTAGTCTTCTCAAGGGATGAAAGGCTTGCATTTATGGAATAACCCCTTTTTGAATAAATAGCCTTCTCCCAAATGGAGACCTATACTTCCACTTTAGCACATTCTTGAGCTTCAAGCCTTCAATTCAAGCACATTGTAAGCCTCCAAAGTAGTGATCCCTAGCTCGGCTTGGTGTGCATGTTCTTGATGAAGCTCGGCTTGTATCAGATAATGATACAAATTTCTACATGGCTGCGTAGCTATTCCTTTGAAGGGAATGGTTGAACTTAATATGATAATTCAAACTCTTTGACGTCATTTTCCATTCGAAGTTTGAATTTAACTGCATTAGTTCCTCATGTCATTGCAGAAAAATGTTTTCGAGTGGGGCTCATCACAGATTCCACATACCGAGGATGCAATTCAAGTAACTCAACATGTTGCCAACTATTTTGTCAGGTGTTGACCTTTTTCTTCTCAGTGTTCTTGTCCCGTAAGGGTGGGGGATCCTGGAATTAGTTCAGACCCGGCACACAATAGGGAGTCAGGAAAATGCTTTCCAATTTTAAATATTTGATGTTCACATTTTTTATGGAAAATGATTTTTGATGCCGAGTTGTTTTCAAGTTGAAGCTGCAATAAATTTTGCAGAAAGCTCATGCTTTTCTGATGGGAAGTTATAAGTTGATCATCCTATATTGTGCTAGATTTATATTAGGCAACCTTTTTATCAATGTAGATATATGAACTTCAAGAGGTAGGGGTAAGTCTACATACATTGTACCCTGTACCTAGACCCCACTTGTGGGATTACACTTGGTATGTTGTTGTAGATATATGAACTTCACAGGTTTTTTGAAATAAATTGACTTGAATTCCTATTTTGGTGCAATCTTTTCAAATTCGCTCTTACTCTTCGTGCTCCAGTTATGAATGTTTTACCGTTTTATAATTTGATTAAAGAAAATGACAGAAAAGCACAATAACGCCAATTTACATTACCTGAGAATTTTAGCTCATTTCTCAGTTCTTTCCCAGAAGTTTTCTAATTTTGAATGAAGTCGCGCTTCTTGTTTATCTTCCTCCATTTGTTTGTTTATTTTTCTTTGTAATTTGCAGTGAAGCTAGAAAATCTTCTAATAAGCCGGCGACCAGCAAAGTCCTTGACAACCTCATCTACAATTACAATCCCTCTTATGCTGGGAAGGTTCGGTAAGTCCACAACACCCTTTTACTGGTTGAAATTCTTGAGAATTAGCTGGACGAAATTCAAGATTCTCTTGCCCTTATAATGTAGGGGGAGTTTTGAGGAGGTCTACCTCTTCACACCGCGTCCCACCTCGAGCTTTCTGTAGATGCAAGTGAACCGCAAAATCATCGATTAATTGCCTGTCCTAAAGATTATAGATGAAGAGAGTTGACACCGATGGATGTTATTCACGGTTTGGGTTCGTCTTTAATCTCCAGTTCTCCAGCGACACCCGGAAAGTGAATAGCTTTAGACTGCTTGTATGATGATTGTTTATACTTCTTCCATCCTCCACCTTCCATATGCTGGTTTGCATGGTTTGAATTGGGCGCAAGTCTGTGAGCCTTCATGTTTGTGGAGTCTTTTGAGTTCCAAATCACCATGGACTCACTGAAGCCCACAAATGTTTGTAGTAGTACATTAAGCTCGTCTCTTGTCTGGTGGGATGTAGTTACAAATTTCTTAAACTTGTGAAAGAATCTTTTGTGCTAGAAAGAAATATAAATTATAATGATAATTGTTAAGAGTTCCACATCGGTAATGAAATGGGAACATGGACTCCTGGACTTGACAATCCTCACCCTACAAGCTAACTTTTGGGATTGAGTAAGGTCCAAGATCCATTCTTTACAATAACATTCAACCATCATTAATAATATTGTTTACTACGACTAAGTACTTTCAACATGGATCAATGATGTTACTTTTCTCAGACAACAGTGTGGTATGGTAAAATTTCACGGATAGCCTATGTGCACACCATCATTTAATCTGTATCCATTTTTTATTTCTTTTGCACGTCTACACTTCAAAACATCTGAAGTTTCATATTCGGCCATTTATGGCATAAATGGTTGAACTTCGATCATAATACATGAGCTTCTAGTAAAAATGTCTGAACTTCAACTATATGTGTTTCAACTTCAGTCAGAAAGGGTTGATGTATCATATGCCTGAACTAAAGCGAAAAATTATATAATTTCAGCCATATGAAACTTCGAACGTTTTATTAGACGCCACTTGCAAAAAGTTTACGCACTCCGTTTGTGATATTTAAATGGCGATCTTAAAATTGGATATCTCTGCACTTTAGTCGTTTTGGTATGTAACCAAAAAGATTTCAAGCATACAACTATAGATTTCGATAACATTTATGTCCTAGGGCCCACATGATAAATTTTCGACAAGTTT
This sequence comes from Przewalskia tangutica, assembly GCA_029844215.1. NCBI lineage: Eukaryota > Viridiplantae > Streptophyta > Magnoliopsida > Solanales > Solanaceae > Przewalskia > Przewalskia tangutica. Next base: position 3,182,693 of record CM056738.1, on the reverse strand, counting down.
GATTTAGGTAATATTTTGTCGATACTAATTTTAATTTTGAAAAATATCATTAATTCCTCGATGGTTCTTATTCCCTTTTTCATCACTGTGTAATAAAAAAATTCTTTTTAATAGAAAAAATTATGGTAGGACGTGTATACCATCTCCTTTTAATGAATTTTACCCTGCGTGAATTCAAATATTCGGGGTCCTAAAACATGTATTCTGATAATGGCAATCTCCGTCCGGCCCGAGGAAACCTTTGCACGCGAATTTGTTGATGTTGCACCCATGAAGTATGGAAAGTGCCAAACATTGGGAACTACCTGGTGAGGAGTTAGGAACAGGAACAAGGAGAAGCGAGAACTTTTTGAGAGGCGTGGAAGTTGGAAAGGCGTTCCATGCCTTAAGCTGGGCTATAGTAGAACGGATGCCGGAATATTGGTTTACTGGGCAATGACGCTCTTTCCTTAAACTCCCTTAATCCACCCCCCCCCCCCCCCTCTGAAAATGGCGAGCTGGGGTGTTTTCTCCATTGGAAATATGCCAGAGAAGCGAGTAGTATTAATGGGCGATGTGGATTGAAAGGAAGTTGGGGATGGACATAGATCCTTCCGCTTATCCGGAGTGTTGGAAATAGAATACGGCGTTGTATTATTGTAAGTTCTCTATTCCAAACATTTGCAATTTCCTTTGCATTTGTGGTAGGCTCTTTGCCCACATAAGGAGTTTGGGTCGACATTCAATAGCGAGAAACTAAAATAAATAAAATTATCATTTATACTAGATTATCCATCAACACTATTAAATAGAGTTACCTGAACTAACCTGATTGGGTAAATACTTTTTACAAGATCAAAACACCTAACTTAGGACCAGTTTGATCATGAGAATTACTTGAAAATCAGCATTTAATCATAAAAATTTCAAATATTTCACATTCAAACAATCAAATAATTTTTACAAAAATTATAATTAAAACGCAACTTTAACTTCAAAAGTTTCAAATAATTTGATATCTATTGCCAAATGCCTACTTAAAGTCTTAAACTCTATAAAAACATTTCTAGACCATCTCCAAGCACGTGAACCATACGTGAGCCCCTAATGATTTTTTTTTATTTGATAATAATTTAACTTTAAATTTTATCCTTAATAAAATAAAATTGCTCCGTCAAACTAAAGCAGGAAGGGAGTACTGTATAAAACCCCGGACTCCTTTACAATGGCGGGAAATCAAGTGCCCTTTATTGGGGGGAAATTTCAGATTACTCTTTCTTCTCTGTAAGATTTGACCCGACCCGACTCATACATACCCGAATATGGCGGATATCGAAACCCTAGGCATCGTAGATGAGATTCAAGCTCTTGTATCAGACAAACTTCAAGTGGTATATCTCTTTCACTCTTGTATTCAATTTTATTCCCTTTGATTGTTAAACTAGCATTACAGTTAATTAAGATAAGGTTTTAATTGCCGTAGTAATTGAAGGTGATTTTTGATTCCATCAGCTCCTTATATTTCTAATAAAATGGTGCATATATGTCTCTGCCGTTACACAAATGGTATAATTTGCACCCTTCTTGTCTGTTTAACTATCATTTCTGTAATTTAAAATAAGGTTTCACTTGTTGTATTTCTAATTTCTATAATAATTGACTCATTAAAGGCGATTTTTGATTCCATCAGCTCCTTACTTTTGACAATTTCACTAATTTATTTTTTAGAAAAATGTCATTTTTGTTGATTTACGACGCTTAGTTTTTTTAGTTCAGAGACAAAAATATAGAGCTACTTTTTAGTTGATGATAAAGCACAGATTTTTTGGTTCAGAGAGTTTTCTATTTGCATTAGTTGTAGAATTTCAGAGGCTAGGAGAGGAGTTCTTGATACTTCAGGGGGGGTGGGGGAGGTGATGCATACACACACACAACAAATGAATGAGAAACAATCCCGAGTTATAGCTCGAGGAGGATGGAAGCTAGATCAGGAAATGAATTCAAGAATTGCTGTAGAGAGAGTTTAGAGATGAGAGAGAGAAGTTGTATTTCATTGAAATGAAATGGGATCAATTACAAGATGAATCACAAGCTGCTCAAATAGAATTGTAACTAACTAGCTTCAGAATATCAGTTACAATCCTAACTAACTTCAACAAACTATTCTAGCTTAGCAATGCTCTAACCACTTCTGCCAGCTCAGCATCTTGCCTTCATCTTCATCTTAGCAGCTGCATCGTTTGGGGTGGGTTGGGAGGGGGTTGGGGCCAGATGTCATTCTCAGTACATGAATTGCTGATCACTATATAACATGGAAACCCAAGTTTCTTTTAACTATGTCTGTATTATTTTTCTTTGGTGAAACAGATATACGTCTCTCATATGCAGAAGTTCTTTTGATTAGTCGTTGAAGTAAAATTTTCATGTCTAATAATATGGTCAAAGGAAAAGAATTACTAATTCGCCAAAGACTTGGCTTTATCCCCCCTTTTTACTAAATTATACTCTAATTTCTGCATACCGTGTGGGATTTCACTGGGTATGTTTGTTGTTGTACTCTAATTTCTGCATTATGCTATAACACCAAAAGAAAAGACATGTCTTTTTTTTGGGGGGGGGGGGGGGGGGGTGGGGTGGGGTGGGGGTTGGTGGTGTAGGAACAAGATAAGAGTAATCATCTAAACTTCAATATATATTGGGCTGCAGGTTTCATACAAGTGGCTGAGTCGAAATTTTTTAGTGTCCTCAGATTCTGCAAAGAGGTGAGAGCTTTTAATGAATTCTTCTGAAAAGTATATTTTCATTTGCCCATTTGGTAATGCTAAGGATATTTGCTTGCTTACGACAGGTTGCTTCAGGAATTTGTTGAAAATCATGGAGATGGTCTTGAAGTGGTTTACAGCTTGTCTGGCTGGTTGAAAGATAGCCCTTCAACCTACCATATAAGACTTGTCTCTACTCCTAACCTCGCAGGTTGGATATCCTTTTAAATGTCACTTTGTAATGAAATAATTTGTTTGACAGGATGTGAGCTTTATGGTATATTACATTATCACTGTCATATCATCTCTATCCTTAATATCATTTTGCATTGGAGGGGCTGAGCTCATTTCCCTTTTCCCATCTTCTTTTTATTATTATTATTATTGTCATTATCTTACCAATTTAGCACCTTAGTTGGAACCATATGAAGGATGTTCGTGATATATCAACTTCAAAACTTTGTCAACCCGGTATTGGGGCCTGATATAGGGCAGCCCGGTGCACTAAGCTCCCGCTATGCGCGGGGTTGTGGGAAGGCCCGGACCACAAGGGTCTGTTGTACGCAGCCTTACCTTGCATTTCTGCCAGAGGTATTGGGGCCTGATAGCTGAACTAAATTCCCGTTAGTTGCTTCATTGTTTTGCCATATGTCTAAAGACTGATACATATCTTCTTGGTGCCACTTCTGTTTCATACTAAAAGTCTCAGTTAGTTATTTTATGTAAAAAAAGGTTTTCTCCATAGAGAAACATAGCTCTTGTAACATTACATACAAGGCTAAGATTTCTCTTTAATATAACCGTGTTCTTAATTTACATTGATTAGTTACAGTGAAAGCATGTTTGACATTCAGAAGTTAGTACTTGGTTCAGCTCATGCTAATGACAATATCTGCATTCTGATACATCTTGAGCCTTAAAAGTGATACAGGCTTTAAATTCGGGCTTTATTGGTGTTGTTGGAGATTCTGTTCAGATCTAGCAAGTAGTTTGAGTCTATTGATCCTGCTAGAAACTAATAACACAGAGGAAGAGTTTGAGACTATGATTAGATCATTGCCCTTTATCCAACTCATTATTTCCAATTTCATGACATCAAAAACCGGTTGAATATATCAATTCTGATGAAGAATGCATAAGATGATTCTTTATTACATAAGTTTGTTTGCAGATTTCTTATCCTCATCCCCTTTTGAGAAGTTGACATTTGGCTGAATTAAGCTAGCATGTTAGAATTGTCCTTTTACCTTTGCTTAAAGCTTTTTAAGAATGTCATTTTAATGGAGATATGCAAGAAGTAAAGTTTTATGTATTCCTACTTTTCTTCATGCGCTTTAGTTTTGTGGCAAGTTGTTGCAACTATTATCAATGCTCAAGCGGCTAATTTCTATGCAGAAGCCAAGAAAGAATTTTTGGACGATTGCTCAGTCCATGTCTATAGTGTGCAAGCTTGCATCCCAAAGGATCCAGTGGCCCTCTGGAATGCTGAATTTGTCCAAGCAGAAGAGCTCTTTAGGCAGCCCCTCTCAGTTGATAATTGTTTGTTTGATAACAGGTATAGTATTATATTTCAGAGTCTTCAAATCTAAGCCTTTATCTCTGCTCTGGAGTGGACATCTTTTTTTCCACACATGATGCAAATAATTAAGATTTTTGAGATGCATTTATTATTTCAAAAGTAGTTGTTAGGTAATCCATGTTATGAAATGCACTTGTGCTGGGTGGTGTTGGTTCTCTATCTAATGCTCACTGGTATTGTAGGTTTTGTGGAGTTTCAAATCCTTTCGTCCAGCGCAATGGTGGAGGAACAATTCCAAGCACTACTACTGTTCCTCAGGTGAAAAGTGAAGCATCAGGACTTCGTAAAAGTAACTCTACTGCTCAAGTGCAACCTGAGCAGAAAAAGGTTCAACTACCAAATCCTAGTGCCAGTGAGAGTCGTGGCACATCAGGTCCTGGAGAGGGTAGTAAGCTTGTTGCAGATAAACACAAAGTTGCTCAACTTCCGGCTGCTAAGAAGACAGTTCAGTCTGACAAAAGTTCTTCCAAAAATGGCGGGTCATTGGCTAATATGTGGGGTCGTGTACCTACAAAGCCAAAAATTGACAATGTCTCAGCTGCTGCCAGTGATGCCACACCAAATCCTGCTGGTTTGTCCCATTGGCTTTTTGATTCTTTATCTTGGATTATGCATTGTACCTGTCCTTGACTGACTTCTTTTTTGTTTGGAACTAATGTTACTTAGGTAATGCGACTCAAGTATGTGCTCCGGAAAGAGTAGAAGATAGGATCAGTGATGATGATGATCAACAAGTCAACATCAGGAGAACATCAAATGGTGAGGGGAACAGAAAGAGGAGGGTAATTTTCGATTTTTCGGATGAAGAAGATGAATTCGAGGATGCTGTCAACCTAGCGTCACCTGCTCCTCCAAAGCAGAAATCTATTTTAGGATCAAAACAAACTCTTAGTAGTCCAGAACTGGAAAAGCAGGAAGTCAAGAAAGTAAAAGAGGCTGACAGCAAGAGTCATGAACAAGAAAGAAAACCTTTATCTACCAGCGAGCCGAAGAAGTCTCAGATTATTTCTGAACATGCCAGTCTTAAGAATGCAACTGTAAAGGATGAAGTGGCTGCTGCTGCTCCAATTTCCCCTAAAAGGAGAAAAGTTTTGAAGACACGAATTGACGAACGTGGAAGAGAAGGTATGACTTATAGTGAAATATAATCATCTAAATTGAGTATAACAATTTGACACTTGGGTTAGGGTCATGTGATTGAGGCAATAAAGTTAAAAGTGGAAGTTGATCTTTAAAGTTTCTTCATTAAAAGATAAAAGAAAAATTAAAGGCATCTAATAAAGTATTTTGTATGACTCTTCAAGAAAAACTGATGTCATGACCCCTCTGATTGCTGCCTTTCAGACCCTTTAGAGCAGTCTTAAGAAAGCTCCTAGTGAACAAAAGATCAATTCTTAATGAGCTATGTAGTTGACTCATCCGGAAAGATTGCATTGATATTTTTTCTGATCCTGTTCTATCATTCAAGGAATTTTTATTCTTGATATATATTCTCTTATTTGATACTCCCTCCGGATAAAAAGAGTGTCCACTTAGCCATTTGCACACCCCTTAAGAAAATATTAACTTCTAGAAAAAATAAGTAATTTGGCTAAACTGCCCCTAATTAAATAGGTAGTCGGATTTGATCTCATAACACTTAATAGGGACAAATCTGGAAAAGTAAAGTTAATTCTTTCTTGATTTGATAAGTGGACACTCTTTTTTATCCAAGAAAAAAAGGCTAAGCGGACACTCTTTTTGATCCGGATGGAGTAATATGCATGCTCATTTGCTTTCACATAGATATGATGATATCACTACTAATTTCTTTACTCAAGAGTAGCCAGATTCCATGCTTTAATGCGCTAGTATAACTGCCTAAAGGATTTTCTTCCCTGCATTGATTCATTTGCTTACACTCTTCAGTGACCGAGGTTGTTTGGGAGGGTGAAGATACAGAAACAAAGGCTGATGGTAATACAATGAAGAAAACTGACAACAATCCAGCTAATAGTACTGGTGACAGGTGAGCAGATTCATTTTTAGTCTATTTATTGATGTCACGATAGTTCACATGGTTGCTCGTATGTTGGACAGTCCAAGTCCTAATATGTTAAAAGAAAGGTCAAATACAGACCGCCTAAACTTGCCATCAATAGGTCACACCCTTAGATGAGGTGTCTAAATTTAAAAAATGGCAATTTTTAAATTTTAAGGGTCCGTGTATGTATTCGGCCTAAAAGAAATGACATTAACGACATCTAATTGGAAGTATGTGCATGTTAGAGAGCCTTGTAGAGTATCGAGGCTAATTAGCCAAACATGCGAAAGCTTTCCGACTTTTTTCAGCTAGGAAGATCTTGAGACATGGTTACCCACTTACCCTCACGCTTTATGTACAAATGTTGAACAAGTGTGTTACATTATTGTTGTGGCCTTATAAATCAGACATTCTGTGTGTGAAATGGGTCTACTGATTCCAAATATTTTTTATTAACATGGACAATGGTTTGATCAAAGGCGGATTTAGGATTTGAATTTACTGGGTTCAACTTTTAAAGTTCTTAATACTGAATTCATTGCACTTCTAAAATTATGGGTTGGAATTTACCATTTGTTCAAATGTTAGTGGGTTTTCTCCTATATATCTATGTTCCATGTCGAAACTATTAGGTGTTGGTAATAAAATAGACCCCCAAAATAATATTCACTGTATTAGTAATAAACGTGGAACACTAAGTTATGATTAATTAGAAAGAATAAAGAGCAATAATGACACCAAGAATTTTTACGTGAAAACCCTTCTGAATATGGGAAAAACCGCGGGCCAAGAGGAGTAACTGATATCACTATAGCAAGGAATTTACACTGTGTAGTCACGAGTATAAATACTCTAAAGACCACTACACACTCAAAATAAATAACCCTTATTTGATTTTTCCACCTTACTACAATATCACTCACACTCTATTTTTCCTTCAGACTATTTTTTACACGGTCTATGGAATACCTCACACTGCTCTCAGATATATTTCTCTTTCAATTGGTGTGTCAAATGAGAAGTTGAATGCTTCTATTTATAGGCAAGTTTGCCAAGCCTTCAACCAATAAAAAAGAAGGGAAAATTGCAATTTGCAATTGAGAATCGCACTCACCCGAAAGTAGCAATTGCCCATCATAATGCATTGCTCATTTTTACTATTAAATGGGTATGGCCCCAACAATATCCCCCTCCAGACCCATTCACCGGAAGGAGGTAACATCTGACTTCTAGTTCGAGTGCATGTCGACAAGTTCCTTGCATAGCTCGAACTTGTCTCTTTATACCACTTTGGTCAGCATATCCGAAGGATTCTCAATTGTAGGGATTTCTTGACTTGCATAGATCCGTCCTGTATTCTTTCTCGAATTCAGTGATATCGTACGTTGATGTGTTTCGTCCTTGCATGGTACATTGAGTTCTTACTCAAGTCTATTGCACTCTGACTGTCACAATAGACAACATACTCCATTTGCTGCAATCCAAGTTCTTGAAGGAATCATTTGAGCCATATCATCTCTTTGCCATCTTCAGTAGCCGCAATATACTCCACTTCTATTGTAGATAGTGCGACACACTTCTGCAACTTGGACTGCCATGAAGTAGCTCCCACTGAAAAGTAAACAGATATCCAATAGTGGATTTTCTATTATCAAGGTCACCTGCTATATCAGAATCTGTATAGCCCTTCAAGATTGGATCTGATCCTCCAAAACACAAGCATTCATTTGAGTTTCCTCTTAGATACCTCAGTATCTACTTCACAGCTTCCCAATGGTCTTTTCCAAGATTTTCAAGAAACCTGCTAACAACGCCGACTGCATGAGCAATATTTGGTCTAGTGCATACCATTGCATACATCAAACTTCCGACGGCAGAGGAATAATCTTGGCCATGCTTTCTTTCTCCTCCGTTGTTGTAGGACACATCTTCTTAATTTCAGATGACCAGCAAGAGGTGTGCTAACAGGCTTAGCACTCTTCATGTTGAAGCGCTCTAGTACATGTTCAATGTACTTCTTTTGTGAGAAATAAAGCTTCCTTTCATCTCTGAAATGAGCAATCCTCATGCCCAAAATATACTTTGCATAACCCAAGTCTTTCATAGCAAAAGACCTACTCATCTGTTTCTTCAACTCGTCAATCTTGGAACATTTCTGTCCACAATCAACATATCATTCACATATAGCAAGAGGATGATAAACTCATCAGATTTTTTTTGTGCAAATACATAGTGATCAGAAAAGGTCTTCTTATAGTCGTGCTCCCCCATAACATATTCAAACTTCTTGCGCCACTGTTTGGGAGCTTGCTTCAATCCATAAAGACTCTTCTTAAGTTTGCACACATAATTTTCTTTACCTTTTACTTTGAAGTCCTCGGGTAGTTCCATGTAAATCTCTTCTTCTAAGTCACCATGAAGAAAAACAGTCTTCACATATCAATCTCCAAATCAAGACTAGCAGCCAAGCCAAGAATTGTTCGAATGGAAGACATTTTCACAACGGGAGAAAATATTTCGTCCAAGTCCATACCCTTCCTCTGACCAAATCCCTTAACAACCAATCTAGCTTTGTACCTGAGCTTCAAGCTGTGTTCTTCAGCTTTGACTTTGAACATCCACTTGTTCTTCAAAGCTCTCATGCCTTTAGGCAATTTCACTAACTCATAAGTTTGGTTCTCATGCAGAGATTTCATTTTATCTTGCATGGCTTCAATCCATTGATCCTTGTGCTCATCTTTCATGGCCTCCTCATAACATTCAGGTTCTCCCTCATCAGTGATTAATACATACTCATTAGGAGAATAACGGGAAGAAGGAATGTGTTGTCTAGTAGACCTCCTGAGTGGAATATTTGAATCATCCACAGCTTCATGAGTAGAAGCATCTACCTCATGAACAACGACATCATTATCATCATCATCATCATCATCAATTAGATGATTCGGAACATGATTTTAGGCGTCACCGTCATCACCGAGCCCACCAACGTCATTCACATTTGTATGAAGAACTTGATCAAGATTAACTGAACCATCAGAATATTTGAAGATTTTAGCTTCTTCGCTTTGTCAATATCTTCAATGGTTTGATCCTCTACGAAGACAACATCACGACTTCTCACAACCTTCTTATCAACTGGATCATATAGCTTGTAACCAAACTCATCAAGGCTATAACCGATGAAGATGCGCTGCCTTGTCTTGGCAGCTAATTTTGACCTCTCATCTTTAGGCACATCTACAAAAGCTTTGCAACCAAATACTTTCAAATGGTCATAAGAAACATTCTTGCCATACCAAACTCTGTTTGGAACATCACTTTGCAAAGCAACATCAGAAGATATGTTAATAACATGTGCAACGGTCAATAAAGCCTCACCCCAAAAGGAATTCAACAATTTTGTTTCAGAAAGTAAACATCTGACTCTTTCCATCAAGGTCCTGTTAATCCTCTCTGCCAAACCATTAAGTTGAGGAGTCTTAGGAGGAGTCTGATACCCTATTGCTTGCAGTATCCGCAAACGGTCTGCAATATTCATCACCGTTATTAGTACGAATACACTTCAATTTCTTTCCTGTTTCTCTTTCAACTGAAGCCTGAAACTGCTTAAAGACACTCAACACTTGGTCCTTAGTCTTCAAGACAGAGACCCAAAGTTTTCTTGAGCAATCATCAATAAACGTAGCAAAGTAAAGTGCACCACCCAAAGTCCTTGTCTTCGTAGGACCACATAAATCTGAATGCACCAACTCAAGCACCTCTGTCTTTCTTAGAATTCTTGAAGGAGGATGAGACTTGAAAGATACTCTATTTTGTTTTCCAACTAAGCAGTGCTCACACTTTTCTAATTTAGCACTTTTGAAATTTGACAACAATTTCTTCTTGGCCAGGACATTGAGTCCTTTCTCACTGATGTGGCTAAGCCTCTTGTGCCATAACGTTGAAGAGCTATCGCTCTCAAGTCTCAACTGCATTCACCATATTAGCACAAGTAGAAGCTGTAGTCCAGTATAGACCACGACACTTTGTACCACGAGCCACAATCAAGGAGCCCTTAATGAGTTTTCACTTTCCAGCACCATTGGTACTAAATAACCTTCATCACCCAGAACACCAACACATATCAAGTGCAAACGAACATCGGGTGCATGTTTCACATTGTTCAAAACTAGTTTAATTCTAGTACTAGTCTTCAAATAAATTGTTCCAATATCAGCTACCCTAGAGACAATCTCATTACCCATACTCAATCAAGATGGGTCCTAGCATGTGTCTCTTCAGAAATATGATTCAAAACATTATCGTCAACCCACTGTCTAATAAAGCCACAGACTTGTATGTGTAACAGATTCCACTCTTGCCCTTCCAAATGGCATAATTGACATCACTCAAAGTAACCATTCTACTAGTGATGACTTCCATCGTTTGTCACATACATATATTATTTATTAGCAGGAGACCAAAGTAATTTTTTTCTGATGTGGAAGTTTAGATTATGTTGCAATCACAGAGCATACTCACACAGAACCTTAGCTCTGATTCCACTTGTTGGTAATAAAATAGACCCGCAAAATAATATTCACTGTATTAGTAATAAACGTGGAACACTAAGTTATGATTAATTAGCAAGAATAAAGAGCAATAATGACACCAATTTTTTTTACGTGAAAACCCTTCTTAATAAGGGAAAAACCACGGGCCAAGAGGAGCAACTGATATCATTATAGCAAGGAATTTACACTGTATAAATACTCCAAAAATTACTACACACTCAAAAGAAATAACTCTCCTTTGATTTTTCCACCTTACTACAATATCACTCACTCTATTTTTCCTTCATAGACTATTTTTTTACACGGTCTATGGAATACCTCACACTACTCTCAGATATATTTTTCTCTTTCGGTTGGTGTGTCAAATGACAAGTTGCTATTTATAGGCAAGTTTGCCGCCTTCAACCAATCAAAAAGAAGGGCAAATTGCAATTTGCAATTGAGAATCGCACTCACCCGAAAGTAGCAATTGCCCATCATAATGCATTGCTCCTTTTTATTATTAAATGGGTATGGCCCCATCATTTGGTTCAGTTGAACCCATATAAAATAGGCTCCATTAATCTCTACGTTTGATTATGGATTATTCTCTCTACTTGTTGATGTGACTTCAGTCGTAATTATTACCTTCTTCATCTTTGAGCCTTTTGTAGTCATCATCCTTTTCTGATTTCTTCTCTTGTTGTTAGCAATTTCCTAACATTACTTCATAAACTGTTGTACTGTGTATTTACCCGACTTCCGATTTATTTCAGACCGCCTATCGCTAAGAAGTCTCCCGCGCTGGGAAGTACTGCACCTACAAATCAAGCCGGTAAAGCAGGAAACAAGAAGGCAGGAAATAAGGATCCTAAGCAAGGGAATATCCTCTCATTTTTTAAGAAGGCTTAGAGATGGGATTTTCAAAAGTTACCATTTTAGGTTAGCCACAGTGGCGGATCCAGACAACAAAATCTGATGGTGAACATACGAAGTAATAATTTTTTTGCGTATCATTTTTTTTTAAATTTTATGCCTAGAAAGCAAAAAAAAAAATTAAAAATTCTGGTGGTCCATGGTCACCACGGATCCGCCAGTGGTTAGCCAGTACTTAGAACTTCAGACTGATTCACATATGCATGGTCTTGTTCGGGTACAGTTTGGATCACTTTCTTGTAATCGTAGCGTGTTTCTGCATGATTTGTGACACTTCACTGTTTGTAAAGTTGCAGAATTTTCTTAATGCTCACATTTAAAGGAATTGATATCTCTCTTCTTTCCTTAACATACTGTGTCCAAAGACATGACACTACAACAACAACTGTATATCCAGTGAAATCCCACAATGTGGATCTGGAAAGAGTAGAATGTACACAGACCTCACCTCCACCTTGGTAGGTAGAGCGGCTGTTTCCGGCTGTGTCCAAAGATATGACACTGTCTTATATAAACTAAGAGGTGATACACTCAGTCACAGTATACTCAACTTGCACTTACTGTTTATTGAAGTTTAATAATGATAACTCCACTATTTGGTCATCAAGAATTTCAAAGCTCTTCATCTCTATACATCATAAATTATATGAACCTAGACAAATAATAGGGTGGAGTTACAGTTCTGCTTATGGGTTCGGCAAGATCCAATAGTTTTGGCTAAGATTTTGTATGTGTTGAGGGGCAGAGTTACAATTTTGCTTATGGGTTTGGCAAGATCTTGTAGCTTTGGCTCAGATTTTGGTGTTAAAAATCTACTTAATATGTAGAACCTAAAATTAGTTATATTTTCTAGAACCCAGAATTTATAAACTCAAATTCTAACGTCGCCTTAGCACATAATCCCCAAGAAGTTGATTATCAATCTGCAATTTAATGTCTAAACTAAAGTTGCTCAACAAGTTAATTCTCCAATAATGGATAAAGAAAGTCATTGAAAAGTGTCTAAAACACCTAGAAACAGGGACTACTTGCACTTATTTGTCCAAATGATCGACCTTGACATCAAGTTGGGTCACTCAATCCTTGAATGTTTCCTTAACAACAATCACCGCTAACAACACTTCAAATAGCATACTAACAGTAAGATAGAGATGTCGAGTACGACCACTCCGGAGCTGGCCGAAAGAAGCAAGCACAGTCCTTTTTCGTCGTAAAAATAATTTTTAAATTTATACTCCATCCGTCCCTATTTATATGATGGTTGACTAGTTTTAAGAGTCAAACAACTTTTTTTTTTACTCAATTTCAAATATAGATTCTTCGAGTACAACAACAACAACAACAACAACATACCCAGTAAAATCTCACCATGTAAGAGTGCAGGAGGGTAGACAGTCTGTGACCTTACCTCTACCTTGGTAGGTAGAGCGGTTGCTTCCGGGAGATCCTCGGCTCAAGACCTGCGTAATCACAGTCAAAGCAAACGTTGCATAACAAAATAAATGGTCACAAACAAGAAATTAAAGCTATAGGAACCTAATAACAAAATCGAATACGACATCGTAGCACATTCTTCGAGTATTTATAATAAAATTCACATATTTGAAAACCATATAAAAAAATATTATAAGTCTTCATAATTAATAATTCAAAATATATGAAAATAATTGAAGAAAATCGTAGTAAAAGAAAAAGTTGGTTGAATCACCAAACTGGTCAAACCTCGCATAAATTGAAACGAATGAAGCAATTTCTATAATTAAATTAAGGGTATTTCAATTACTTCAAAAGAGAATAAAATTATCAGGTGCAAGTTTTCAACACTTCCATTTCAAATGTATAATTTCTTATATACGGAGTACTATTATATTAGCTTAACACTTTAAAATATTTTTCAACTTTGAGTATTACTAATGTGTTTTATCTAGTCTAATCAAAATTATATAGAAAAGTACGGTAACAGTCGATGTATACACTAAACTAATGAATGTAATAAAACAGTTCTATATCCACTCATTCATCACCAGAGTCGTCTTAAATATTTTGGAGTCTGTTCTAATTTTGTAAAAGTGAGTCCTTAATTGGGCTAAAACCTGCGAATTATGAGTCTTTACAGTAAATTCTGGCTACTACTTAATAAAAAAATTAAAAAATAAATCCTAAAATTATTCGTTTTTTAGGGTCCTGTGAGATAGCACACCTCGCACGGACACAAAAACAACATGTTCATCACTTCCGAAAAGTATCACGAAAAATCTTTTATTTAACCTAATAAAAAAATCAACAGCAACACGAAACACGTGTCATTGAATGATTGGAGAAATGGCGTAGTAAGGAGTCGTATGTAAACGCCAATAAATCAATACGGCGTAGCTCAATAGATCTGGAAAAAACCTTCTCAACAGATCTTCAATTTTGGTAAAGTTCATATTTCTATACAAATTTCTCCAAATTATTTATATTTATTTTGTTCATTTTAAATGTTTTTTCGAGTTATTTATCCGTGAATTTAATGTTTTAATCTGTTTTTTTGGATCGCGAGTGAATATCTGATGATGCTCCTGATTTTTATGCATTTTTTTTACAAATTATTATATGCAATTTCTTCATTTCAAGTTATTTAGGCACGGATTTAATGTTTTAATCTATTTATTGGATCGCGAGCGAATATCTGACGATGCTCCTGATTTTTATGCATTTTTTTTACAAATTATTATATGCAATTTCTTCATTTCAAGTTATTTAGGCACGGATTTAATGTTTTATATCTATTTTTCAATTGCGAGTGAAGTGAATATATAGGTATAGATGTTTTATATAGATGAGGAGGCTCCTTGTTTCATTTCAAGTTTTATTTTCAGTTATTTATACTCGAATTTGATCTTTTAATCTATGTTTGAATTGCGAGTGAAGTGAATATAGATATAGATGATTTATGTTGTTGATGCAGACTAGTTGTTGATCGATTGAAACAACTTAGTTATTGAGCAAAAGAAAAATTAATTTTATCGCGAAAAGAGTGGTGAGGAATGTATGGAATTATGTGTTTTGTTATCATGTTTTTAGATCTGCTGCATGTTAAATTTTGAGATGTAGTTGATTGATTGAAGGCAGAACATATAAACGGACTCTCAAACTTGACCTCAGCTGGCAAGTATGCATTGCTAAGTAGGCACCTCAACTTGTATAATGTTGAACACGTAAACACAAATGCCGACGTGACACATAAATTTTGGAGGTGTCTAAATGATCATTTCTGTTTGTGACTGTTTTAGTAGAGCATTCTGTATATTCAGTTAGTACTCAGTGTTTCTAAGAATTTGTGATTTTGACCAGGACGTTAGGTTGTAGTAATCAAGATGGGAGGCGGATTCAGGGTGCTTCATCTTGTTCGTCCATTTCTTTCGTTCCTTCCTGAAGTTCAGAGTGCTGATAGAAAAATTCCATTTAGAGAGAAGGTTTTATACACTGTGATCTCTCTCTTTATTTTCCTAGTATGCAGTCAATTACCTTTGTATGGAATACACTCCACAACTGGTGCCGATCCATTCTATTGGATGCGTGCCATCCTTGCTTCAAATCGTGGAACTGTGATGGAGCTAGGAATCACCCCCATTGTGACTTCTGGGTTGGTTATGCAACTTTTAGCTGGGTCAAAGATCATTGAAGTTGACAACAATGTACGCGAGGACCGAGCACTCCTGTAAGTTCCA
Source organism: Przewalskia tangutica (assembly GCA_029844215.1). NCBI lineage: Eukaryota > Viridiplantae > Streptophyta > Magnoliopsida > Solanales > Solanaceae > Przewalskia > Przewalskia tangutica. Next base: position 3,167,166 of record CM056738.1, on the reverse strand, counting down.
TAATTCAGTCAATATGTTCTAATGTTGTTGGATTCTCCTAGACTTTCCAAAATCCTCAATCACATGCTGCTTCCTGTTGGTCCCAGTTCTTCTGTGTGATTGATTGATGCCCATTGATCTTTTAAGCTCGATTATGCAAAAATATTACCAGGATAATGCATTTGGAAATAATGTAAGGCAAACCTTGTTTACGAGGCCTAATTGCACAACAGACTCTGAATCCCAATTTGACTCTGCCTAAGTTTAGTTTAGTCTCAACCATAATTTAAGCCAATAGAAACTGTGCTGATCTGGAACTTTGTGAGTTCTGCTCCCATTTATCCTTTTGTAGTTAGCACTAGTTGTGGCATGTTACTGATAATAGGTTGCAGACATGAAAATTGAATTGGAATTATATTTTTCACCAAGCACGGTTTATGCTAAGACAAGACGAAGCATGTCAATTTGGTGCTTCCACGTATGTAGACAGAAATAACACAGCTACAGCTTTCTCCATTAGCATTTTCCAAGCAAAGGTCAAAAGCCCAAGTTATTGCTCCAGTCTGGTAGTGAAACAAGTGTATTTGGTGTTCCAAGGATATGCTGAACCTTCATGGCTCAGAAGAACCAGACCAGAACTCCGACAGGCACTCTACAAGCACCTGCATGGTTGCTGGTTGCCCTAATTTATACTAGTAAAGACAAATATACCATTTATTGCTTAGCCTGGGTTTGTTGACTGAGAAATTGAAGAAAGAAGTGCTAGCTGTTTTTGGATAAGTGCCCTCAGTTTGCAAAAGGAAAAAAGAAGACATTAAATGAAGTTAATTGAAGATTTAGTTGTGAAAAATCTTTCTTAAGAGCAAATGAATCTATCTAGTGAAGCTTTAAGCTCGTCTTTCTGCATTTTGGCTCGTGGAATTGCATTTCACACAATGAACCAGTCATAGTTGGTATTCTGTCTGTATGCCTTTTATAGCTTTACTTTTCTAATATTTTCAGGAACTGGTTACTTATTTGTAATCTCACAGTGCTTTCATCATGTCACTCACTGGTATTCTTTTTTGTTTCAGAAACGGCGCACAGAAGTTGTTAGGCATTCTCATAGCGATTGGTGAAGCAGTTGCATATGTTCTCTCTGGCATGTATGGCAGTGTTAGTCAACTTGGGGTTGGAAATGCAGTGCTGATAATCATTCAACTGTGGTTTGCTGGCATAATAGTTATTTGCCTGGATGAGCTTCTTCAGAAAGGATATGGTCTGGGATCCGGTATTTCACTTTTTATAGCTACCAACATGTGGTAAGCTTCTGATCTTATCCCTCTCATTTACACGGGTAGCACAACTTGTTCTAACTTTTTGAAATTTCTTTGTTTTCCTTTGCTAGCGAGAACATCATTTGGAAAGCATTTAGTCCAACCACAATCAACAGTGGCCGTGGAGCTGAATTTGAAGGAGCTGTTATAGCTTTATTCCATTTATTGATTACTCGAACTGACAAGGTTCGTGCACTTCGTGAGGCATTCTATCGGCAGAACCTTCCGAATGTAACAAACTTGCTTGCCACAGTCTTGATCTTCCTTATTGTTATCTACCTCCAAGGCTTCCGTGTCGTTTTACCCGTTAGGTCAAAGAATGCCCGTGGACAGCAGGGTTCATATCCAATTAAGCTGTTCTACACTTCCAATATGCCCATTATCTTACAGTCAGCACTTGTATCAAATGTTTACTTTATTTCCCAGGTATATTACCTTTTGTTTACAATATTAAACATATGTAGTGGTTACCTTCTTCTGTAAGCTGTTTACATCGCCGAGATCTGAATACATTTGTATGTTCACAGTTACTGTATAGGAAATACAGTGGCAATTTCCTCGTGAACCTCTTGGGCAAGTGGAAAGAATCTGAATATTCTGGTCAATCTGTACCTGTCGGTGGTCTTGCCTATTATATTACTGCACCATCAAGGTAACTTATCTCTGTCACTATACAAGTGATTGCCTTTACATGGTGGAACTTCTCTATGTCAGACCTCAGTCAATGGGATTTCTTTTCAAAACCTTAAACTTATTGCACCCAATTGCAGCTTGGCGGATATGGTAGCACATCCTTTCCACGCTATATTCTACATTGTGTTCATGCTATCAGCATGTGCTTTGTTCTCAAAGACTTGGATCGAAGTCTCGGGGTCATCAGCAAGAGATGTGGCCAAGCAGTTAAAGGTATGATTTATGTTCTGCTGCAAGTCTTTTTTGGTTCGTCTTTACGTTCTTGTGTGCTTTTGTCAATTATGTACTTTACGAGAAGCTATATGGGAGTACAATTTGAAGTTATAAGAATTAATATTAAAAGAACCACTAAAGGCTTAAACGTGGTTATGCTATGACAGATACAAATAGTGATTATAGTAGAACAGAGTAGTATTAAGTTGCGTTGCGTTGCTTCTGCCTGAATGTCCTCTTGATACGTGAAAGCCAGGCAGAGCCAGTAATTTATACGAGGGGTTAAAAAAACTATTAGTGTCACACCTAGGGTTTGTACCTATGAACTAAAGTATTTTTGAACCTCTTTTGCAACTACACTAGAATCTTTCTTTATGTCGAGAGGATTCAACAGTTTAGATATATATAAAAAAGGTTGTTTTTACTCTATTTGTATAGTATATGGGATTTAATTGAACCCCCTTAAGACAAGTGAGGGTTGCTCAGTTGGCAAAACACTTCCACCCATGACCGGTAGGTCCAGGGTTAGTGTCATGTTGGAGGGGAAGTGTGGAAACACTATAGATCCTCCAAAATGGGGGGTAAAAAAAAATTGAACCCCTTTAATCTAGCTTTCCCGTGTGAAACTATGCTTGTATTCACACATGCTTGTAATACGTGTTTTACCTGATAATATCCTTTTATTAAATATTATCCAGGAACAACAAATGGTAATGCCTGGGCATAGAGAATCGAATTTGTATAAGGAGTTGAACCGCTATATACCAACAGCTGCAGCCTTCGGTGGTGTCTGCATCGGCCTGCTGACTGTGTTAGCAGATCTTATGGGAGCAATTGGTTCAGGGACAGGAATTCTATTGGCTGTCACCATCATATACCAGTATTTCGAGACATTTGAGAAGGAAAAAGCCAGTGAAATGGGTTTCTTTGGTCTTTAAAACACCTTAATACAATTTTGTTTACGCTCTTTCAAGTTGCAATGTGTAAGTAGGTTTTCCTTCTCTTACATCAATAGTCCGAGATCAGAGAATACTGGGTAGTTTGTGAGTAGTTTTTGACGGGCCTTTATCTCTACCTCATGTATTAGCTGATAGCTTAACTAGGTAGTATAATTTATTTTGTGTATCAAAGGTACTTGTTAAAATTCTTGTTGATGAAGTTGATGAAAAACATTGAAGAAACTTGTTACACACATTTGAAGGTTTTTTCATTTGATTCTCAAATCTCAAGTAATTAATGAGGTTCTATAACAGAGTTTTGCAAGGCTCTTATGTTTCTCGGGTCCTCTAGAAATGTCGATGCTCCCATCCTCCAAACATACATTACTTTTGGAGGATCTGACACATCATTGCTAATTTTGAAGTCACTTCTACATCCTCTGCTACTTGTTTTAATATGCACATTTGGTCTCATTATATAAAGTTTTATGTTGACAATGAAAACGGATTTCAATGTGTTACACTAAAAATATTTAAAAGGATAAACCAAAGAAAGAAAAAGGAAAAAGTAGTTAACTAAAATGCAAGAACGGACACTAGACATGACCATCTTCGTGGATGGACCTAATTCTAGAATAAGAAAGAGAAGCAACAAGATGTAAATTAGATTTAACCCCCGACCTTATTTGAAGAGATGTACCCAATATTCATTGCATCGTATGACATTTAGAGCTTGGAAATGTTGGGTTTTGTCGGGTTCGTGTACGCAGCGGAATTTAAAAATTTGTGTTTCAAACCTGACAGACGAACGGATGATTATGTAATGATATAAACATACAAACATGTTGTTAATCGTAATACTTCGAACGAAAACTTACAATTTGTATAATTTGTAATCTTCAAGTGTGTACCGAGGGTGGCACACAATAGTTCCTCGATCGCAAGTTCTGAAAACTCTGATGTAATTGACTCTTTCGGAAAGCTAGGAAATCCGGCAGAGTTTTGAGAGAGAATAATTCTTATGAATTAAGTGTGTAAATATAATGATAGAACCCTCTATTTATAGATGTGAAATGCAGTTAGGGTTCCCACGTGAGCCAGACCCATAAATCAAGACGAGGTGGGCCAGTCGGGTTGTCTACTGGACTGGCAGCGTCGCGGCCCTTGGTCCCATGCGCCGCGGCCCTAGTCCAATTTTGCCTCGTCTCCGATTTTAATTAAATCCGAAATTCAATCTCGACTTAATTAAATAATCATTATTCATTCAAATGTCTCGATCAATCGAACATTTATATTCTCTCTCATTACATCCTTAGATCGACGGAACAATTGACTTAGTTTTACCCTACATGCCTGCACATATCGACACTAATTACATTAGGGTCTACACGAAACTCCTAAATGGCGCCAAAGACGAACTCAATATGTGAAGTATAGTTACACGAATCCTGTAAACTGAACCTCTATGTGGGAAGATAAAATTCTTTCATTCACGACACACTCGATCAAGCTTAGGATCTGTCAAATGTCTATTCAAATGGCTTGATCAATATATCTCATCTATATTAGCTGACAACAAGACCATATCATAGATATGTCTACTGTGTTGGCCAACGACTTAGTCAACCTAATACCATATGAGGATCTGAGTGTTCTCTCGAAGATACATTCGAGGAATGAATCCTAATCTTGGCTCAACTACCACCTTTAATTCATTTCGTAATATACCCAATACAAGCCGCGTCTCAACCTATAAGGCATTTGAGCTTAGGACAGGATCAAAGTACATTACTATGTAGACAATGTGCGTATCGACCTCAAATCTAAGGACTTCTATCTCCCACACGCTGATCATACTTTAGACATTGTATAACAAACAGTATATCAGCAGGATATATCAATACTTCCCAAGTATCCATGTGTCCATCATGAGTTACCACAACTCGTAGCAGGTGAGACATACTACATCCTCTAAGGATATGATGCAGACCACATGTCGACTTATCACATATCATCGATATCCCTATTTCGATGATCATTAGTCGAGACTGTTTTAAGAGTTACGCTATAATATTAATATCTCACATTATTAATAATCACGTAACATCTAGGGATACATTTATAGAATATTATAAACAATCAACTAATAATTCAATAATTACAAATGCCATAAAATTAATCTCCATTAATATAAATACAAATATATATAAAATACATTTATCCTAATATAGATTGTCTCTAGACATAAATATACTTTCAGGAAACACACAATTATATTTAATTTTCTCGCAAGAATTTTAGCTCATAATTAAGTGAGATGTTTAAGGAAGAAGTAAAAGGCTAATTTTGATAAAGAGGTGCTCTTATAATAAGAGTTATTAAATAACTTATATATGTGAAATGAAGTCACATGGTGTATTGTACATCATTTTCGAGAAATTATATGGAGGACAAACGGAAGAGGAGGGAAGATAACAACTTTATCAAATTAAATTTTTAATAATACTCCCTCCGTTATACAATAAGTGATTGTTTAGATCGTTTATTTTTTTTCAAAATAAGTGGTTCATTAGAATTTCAAGAGACAGATTCTTTTAAAATTATTCTTATTTAAATAATCAACATTCATTACCTACAATTTCTTTTTCTAGGCATTGATTATGGGTATTAATTAAAAACACTCTTAATTTTCTAGGAGTGAACACTTTTTAAAGAGGTGTGCACAAGCTAAAAGAGTCACTTATTATAAAATGGAGGTTCGCTCATCTCGCTTGTCGGTCCCTACCGTCTTCAAATAAAGTTTTTTATACATTAGCACCATGAATGGAGTACTAAATATTAAATTCAAAACTTGTAATATCCAAAGTGTAATAAACATAGTTGTAATTATCCTAAAAATTAAACTTACTAAATTTTAAATCATAAATTCGACTCTAACGGTTTAATATTTAATCTTCTTCTTCTCATCCTCCTCCTCCTTCTTCTTCTTCTCCTCCTCCTCATAATATCATTTACAAAAAAATACATGATATTAATTAAAAACACTCTTAATTTTTTAGGAGTGAACACTTTTTAAGGGGTGTGCACAAGCTAAAAGAGAGTCACTTATTATAAAATGGAGGTTCGCTCATCTCGCTTGTCGGTCCCTACCGTCTTCAAATAAAGTTTTTTATACGTTAGCACCATGAATGGAGTACTAAATAGTAAATTCAAAACTTGTAATATCCAAAGTGTAATAAACATAGTTGTAATTATCCTAAAAATTAAACTTACTAAATTTTAAATCATAAATTCGACTCTAATAATTTAGGTAATGTAGATATTGATAAAATTAAACTTTAAAGTTATATACACGAATAATATAAATACTTAATTGTATTATTCGTGAATATAATTTATATAAAAAAATAAAATATGATTATCTTGTAAATGATTTTATTGTGTAAATATTCTTTTATATCTATGATATGCAAAGTAAATTAAGTGAATGGGTACTTGGCTTTTGTGCAGAGAATTAAGAAAAGGGGAGGAAAAGAATTGAGCAATTGTTGCAGAAATGTGTTAGCACATTTTACAATTGACATCACATATCAGGTGATAAGAAGTCTAAAATTTCATTAAAAATATTAAAGATTTAAAATATATATATGTATAAAATTATATAGTTGACAAATATAATGTAATATTTACTAGTAAATTGTGAGTAAATGATGTTTACACGACTTTTCAACCTTTTTTTGTGTGTGTCGAAATTTTTGCAATATGAGATCGAATGTTATAACTGTTATATGTATTTTTACCTTTTATTAGTATTTGTTGCAAAATTTGTTACCTACTTTTACTCATCTCTTCGGTATACCTCAATACAAGCGTACTCAACTGAACATTCTTCGCGCCAAGTGTAGCTATGTCGTACGACGACATATCCCAACTTTATCCAAAATTATTGTTTATATATGTACAAAAAATAAATCAAAGTTATTATTAAAAAATCACTACACTCTCAACAAAGAAGTAACTCATACTATTATTTTGAATATACCAATCACGTTTTCACAATGACGATAACTAGTATGAACGCACCATCGCCAGAGGAGATCGTTGTCCAACGGCAGCCGGCACCGGCTGCCGTTGAACAAAAGGACAATTCGTTGAACAGGTGTTGTGTAAAGATTATTGACTGTAAAGAAGCGAAAAATCAGGTGTTGTTTTCCGTTCCGATGGTTGTCGTGAACGGTTCTTTTTACTTCATCAACCTTGTCTCTGTCATGTTCGCTGGTCACTTTGGCAAGCTTGAGCTTGCTGCATCAAATCTTGCTAATTCATGGGCCATGGTTACTGGTTTCTCTTTCATGGTAAGAGACATATAACTTTAAATTTTATGCTTTGACAGATATAAAAATAATATGTTCATTTAAAAGATAATATTAGCTAGGTAACTTTATTTAATAGTATTTATTGATAACCATGACCATCTTTGGATCCGTGCGAGCTGTGCTACCGCACAGGGCCCCTGGAAAACGAAAATTGCCTTTTTTAATTTTTTTATTAAGTAGTATTAGCCAGAATTTACTGTAAAGACTCATAATTCGCAAGTCTTAGCACAATTAAAGACCCAAAATATTTAAGACGACGTTGTTGATAACATAGAAAAAATGATAAGTAACCTGTTCTAACATCTTAAGGCATTTTTGAATTCATCATTCATTATAGGGCATTTTAACTAGAAGACTAAAATTCTTTGACGTTCAAGGAAAATATTTCTCTATTGAAATTTCAAAATGAATTGCAAGGTATTCTAATTAGAAAAATAATCACACAAAACCATAATATAGAGATAAAAATTTTCCTTTTCCTAGTCTAACAAGAAAATCCTATTCTAATAAATTACTATAATTACAATTTATCAAATATACTTGGACTATGATTTTATCATAAAAATAATAGAGTTAAATTAGGAAACATCTCAATACCCCCCTCAAGTTAGAGCATGGGGGTCTCGAATGCCACACTTGCCAAGCAGATATTCATGTTATGATTTGCCCAAAGCCTTTGTAAACATGTCGGCCAATTGTTCTTTGGTTGACACCAGTGACGAATCTACCGAGTTTGAAGTGGTTGTTCGAAAAAAAATTATTGTGTTGTATAAGGGAATGAAGATGTTGTGATTGTTCAAAAGTGGAAAATATCATTGCAAAAAAAAAAGTGGTTGTTCAACTGAACAACACGCCACTAGTTGACACATAACTCGAAAGAATTATATCCGATAGGAGTACGTGTCGGACATAATGTCAGTCAAACTTCAATATGTTTAGTCCTTTGGTGAAATACCAGATTTCATGCAATATACAATGTTGCTTGAATATTACAATACATTTTAACCGAATATTTATGTTCGATGCCCAAGCTATGTAGCATTCCCTTCAATTATTTCAATTCACAAACCGTCATTGCCATTGAACGATATTTCGTTTCTTCTGAAGAGCGAGAGACAAAGTGTTGCTTCTTGGTTTTCCATGATATCGGTGAATTCCTGAGGGAGATAAACCATCTGGTGAGAGATCATCGGTCAACGAACATCAAGCCCAGTTCGCATCACATCACCCATACAACTAGATATCACAATCATTACTTAACAAAATTCCTTTCCTAGAGTTCTTTTTCAAGTATCTTACCACCCGGAGGGCGGCTCTCCTGTTTACTTCCTTCGGTTGGTGCATGAATTGGGATAGAACATGTACACAATAGGACAACTCTAGTCACGTAAAATTGAGGTATATCAATCTGTCGATCAGACGTCGGTATGGTTCCGGATCTTTCAAATTAGCCCCTTTGGCCAATGCCGGATTATGATTCTGTTCCATGAGAGTTTTAATCGGTTTTGCTCCCAGTAGCCCGGACTCAGAGATTATATCCAATGCATACTTCCATTGATAAAGGAATAATATGGTTGGTCCACGCACAACTTCAACACCCAGAAAATACTTCAGGAAACCCAAATCCTTCATGTGAAAACAACCTCGGAGATAATCTTTGAACCGTGCAATGACACCATGGTCATTTTCGGAGATAATCAAGTCATCCACATAAAATAAGATGTTAAGTTGTATACTTCCCTAGCGCATCGTGAAGAGAATATAATCGAAGTATGACTGTTTGAACCCATATTTCATCAAGGCACTTGACAATTTTGCAAACCAGCATCGCGGAGCATGTTTCAACCCATACAAAGATTTTCGAAGTCGACATACTTGCTCTGGACCAGACATATGAAATCTTGGTGGTAATTTCATATAAACTTCTTCCGCTAGTTCGTCGTGCAAGAAGGAATTATGAACATCCATCTGATGCAACTCCCAATTTCGAGTGGTTGTTACCGCTAATAAGGTTCAAACAGACATTACCTTTGCAACCAGAGAAAACGTTTCATTGTATTCAATACCTTCCTCTTGCTTATAACCGAAGATGATCAATCGAGCTTTATATCGTTCAATTATTCCGCCAAGTTGTATTTGATCTTGTACACCTATATACATCCGAGTGCTTTCTTATTCGACGAAAATGTTCCAATGACCATGTGTCATTGTCCTCTAATCCTTGGATTTCTTGTTGTATGGCTTTTCTCCAACATTCCTTTTTCATAGCCTCCGAGAAGGGTTTTGGTTCAATTCCTACGGTAATTGCTACAAGGAAGCTTTGGTGTTGCGACTAAAAATTATCACAGGGTATATAGTGAGCTAAAGGATAAGGTGCACCTAAGGGTTGCTGAGGATCGGGCAAACTCGTTGATGGAATTTCTTTTCGGAAGGTTTCAGTAACGTAGTCACGTAATCGAACCGAGGCATGCTTCTGACGTTTACTTTGACCAAATTGTTCCTTCGGTGGATCTTCATTGGCCTGGTATCTTCCGTCTTTACTTCTTCTACGTTTTCGTTATTCGGACTAGCATCTATCCGAATTTCATCTATTCTAGCTTTGTTCACACCTACATTATCTTCTTAAAAAGTGTTGATTCCTTTCATCCTTTGTTTCGTCCGGGATCACTTCTATTTTATCGACCAATTTACATGTTTCTATGGCAAAAGGGAACTTAGTCTCATAGAAGTCCACATCTATTGAGACTAAATATTCATCATTTTCTAAGTCATACAGTCTCCAATCTTTCTGTCCGTAGGGATATCCCAAGAAGATACACCTACGACTCCGACTCTCAAACTTGTCTCTTGTTCTTCCCTTTGTGTGTGCATAGCATAGTGATTCTAGAGCTCTTAAGTGATCATAATGAGGCACCTCCCCGTATAAAATTTCATAGGGGTTTTCTCATTCAAAATTGAAGATGGTGTTCTATTGATCAAGTATTCCACCGTCAAAACGCATTCTCCCGGAATTTAATCGGAAGATGGCCTTGAAATCTCAATGCTCGCGCCACATTAAGAATGTGACAGTGTTTATTTTGACTCTTTCATTTGGCTGAGGTGTCCCTATGCAAGATGTTTGAAATAAAATTCCATGTTCGAAGAAGTAAGTCTTTATACACGTGAACTCAGTTCCGTAATTACTTCTAACTATTTTCACCCTTTTTCTGAACTGCTTTTCCACAAGAGCGAAGAAATTCTTCAAGGTTTAGGACACTTCTTTCTTATCAACTAAGCGAAGATGCACATGGCTCGTGAACGATCATCCATAATAGTAATAAAATATGAAGCACCACAACAGTAAGGGGTCCTATATGGTCCCCATAAATCAAAATGTATCATCTTAAAAGTATCCGAATCAATATTCTCACTTAAAGGAAAAACACTTATCGTTTGCTTTGCTCGTTGACATACATCACATTCTCTATCCAATTTATCATCATCCTCCTTTAAGCCTAATACCGTAATAGACTTTATTACTTGTGCTGAAGGATGACCCAGCGTTTGTGCCAAAGATCGAACCAATCAACACACATAATTTTATTAAATGTCATATCACAATCTAAATAATCAACTAGTTGTGACATAGAAATTAAATTGCATATTAAATTCGGAACATAAAGAACATTCTTCAATAATATCTTGTCATTCAGCCTGGTTGTTCCTTCTTTTGTAGTCACCGAGCTACTTCAATCCGAAAGCCCAATCGGACACTCAGGAATGTCCCGTTGATCGCTCTATTTCTCTGTATTACCTGTCACATGATTGGTAGCTCCAGAGTCCAGGATGCGTTTTCGGTTTTACCATCCATCTTGCCATTCAAATTTATTCCTTTCGAATTCAACACGTGAATCACTATTTTTCAGATCTTTTCACTCAGATTGTGAGGTCTTATTCTGCATGTGTTCATTTGTTCTATCTCCGCCTGTGTATCCTTGACAACAATGGCGTTAGCCCAATAGTTGCCTCTTACGTGATCAGATCCTGTGTCTTTCCTCTGTTGTTGTTTTCCTCATCTTCTTCCTCCGGATTTTCCGTCTTTTTTATATCTTGGCCACTATTCTGAATACCTAATGAGTTGAAAAGATCCTTCCACAACATGTTCGGATCTCTTGTAATGTGTGGAGAATGCACCATCGTTCTTCCCTTCACTTTGGGCACTGTAAGAATTTCTCCCTTGTACGACCAAGGCCACGTTTTCACTCCGTTCTTTCATTTTTGTGCGAGTCCTCTCACATGCTCTTCTTGCACTAGCTTCGAGTAGACTTTGCTTAATGATGACAATGGTTTATGGGTTAGTATGTTCGATCTCACCATTTCATACATTGTCTCATCCAATCCAATGAGGAAAAGATGCACTTTTCCTTCTTCTATTTTGATTTTCAAGATCATCCCCATATTGCACATGCACTTTCCGCACTTGCAAGTTGGAATATGTTTGTAGTTTGCCAATTCTTCCCACAACTTAGTTAATTTTCTATAGTAATCCACTATGGTCCCTCCCTTCTGCTTGCACTCCACAAGTTCTGCCTTCAGTTGTTGCATTCGAGGGTCATTGATAACAGCGAACTGCTCCCGGATGCTCGTTCATAATTCTTCTGCTTCCACTTTATGTGAAATTGTTGAGCGAAGAGTTGGTTCGATGGTGTTGCGAATTCATGACACCAACAAAAAGTTTATAGTCCACCAATCTTCTAAGTACGTCGACTCTTCATCCGGCTTCTTGATTGTACCATCAACGAAGCTGATTTTTTTCATTGCTCTTACGGCCATCCTCATGGATCTAGCCCATTCTTCGTAATTTTCTCCCTTCAATTGAACTTGTGTCACCACAATTTCAGGATTATCTTTTGACGTAATGTCATAAGGGAAGATTGTCTTTCTTTGAATTTTGTTTTCTTCACCGGCAATTCTTTTATTTTTATCGCCGGTTTCTCTGTCACCCTCTATTATTTAGGATTTTCGTGTTCTTTTAACGAGACTCTGATATCATGTTAAATTTGAGAGGCGACGAAATTTAGAGAGAAGAAAAATATTGGGAGAATTCTTTTCTTGGTTTCATTCATCATAATGACCTCTTTATATAGAGACAAAAATTATCATTTCCCTAGTCTAACAAGAAAACACTATTCTAATAAACTACTATAATTATAATTTACCAAATATAGTTAGACTAGAATTTTACCATAAAATTAATAGAGTTATGTTAAGATTTGAGTCCCAAATTCAACCTAATCAGAAAACTATAAATAAACGAAGAACAAATAACACATATTTATAGTGGTTCTCTCTCAATGCGAGAGTTATGTCCACTTTACCACTGCATATTTCACTATTATCAAAGTAGGGAGTTTGTGTTTACAATTCTCTCTTTTCTCTACTCACACACACAGAAAGAAAAAAGAAAACGGCGCCCTAGAATATATATAGCGAAATTAGGGCGACCATGATACAAGCCTGAAATTCCCAAAATACCCCCACGTCGACCGCTCAGGTCGATCAGCATTCCACACTCTGCGTAGGGTCTTTATAGTGTCGACGATGAATTAGGCTTTGCAACTCAACAAGTTAAACTAGGAAACATCTCAATAAAAAACAATAAATTAATCTCTTCTTTGATAGCAATGCAGTATTTCATATTTAGATTTTACTTTTTGCGACAGTAACACAAAGAGCACTTAACAAGAACAATATTATATGAGAGAATCATTTGGTTAAGGAAAACGAAAAATATAAAGGAGGAGACGATATATCAAATGATAAAATTAGTAAATACAAATAAGATTATTCCATGTGAAATAAAATTTAGTGGTTCGAAATATGGAAGGATTCAAAATTTGAGACACTAGAGATATTTTGAACACCATTGACCACTAAGCTATCACTCTCAGTTATGTCAAAGGTGTCCAAGATTAACTATTTATCCATTAAAAATTATATTTGATCTATATAAACGTTATAATTTTCATAGAGCTTTTGCACATTTTCGTTAATCCATTCCGGCAAAAGTTGTTCGACTTACCACCCTTGAGCCAAAGTAGCTCTGCCACTGTTCTCAATCACTTCATTCATTGATCATTAGCTTACACCCTTGAGTGCAAGTCTTTCTTAAATTTTGTGGACCTAACAAAACTAAGCACATATAAAATACATGGTATAATCGATTCGGTCGATTTTTTCAGTTTTATGCCCACCCCTATCCTGCTCATCTCAAACTCATTTTACAAGTGAGGATATGAACTCTAGAAATATGATTAAAGACCCTTTTCTTGTGTTCTAGACAACTTTTTAAGAATGTATTAAGAGATATATTATATATGCTTGCTTGCTTAGCAAAATTGAAACTTGCACCTTGCATGCCTCTGATGCCATGTTTAATTGTGTGACCACCTCATCTAAAAGTTTAAACTATCAAAAATAATATTGCATGTTTATTTACTGAATTATATCTTCAACAGAACTGAACTCTGAACTTGTCGGTTAACAATCTATTAGGCCGGCCTAAGTGGTGCACTAAGACATTAAGCTGCCAACCTTTGCATGCTTTTGATACCATGTTTAATTATGTGACCATCTCGTCTAAAAAATTAAGAAAGAATACTACATTTTTATTTACTAAATTATATCTTCAACAAAAGTGAACTCTGAACTTGTCGATTAACAATCTATAGGTCGGCCTAAGTGGTGCCCTTGAGACATTATGCGGTCAAGGATACGGAGCGAAAATGTTCAGGATGTTGGGGATACATCTTCAAACATCATGCATCATATCACTCTTCTGTTCTATTGTGGTTTCCTTCATCTGGTGGTATTCCGATAAGATTCTGATTTTACTTGGCCAAGATCCTCTCATAGCTAGAGAATCCGGGGTTTTCTTGAAGTTCCTCATACCTGGATTGTTTGCATATGGTTTATTGCAAAACACTGTGAGATTTCTTCAGGCACAATCAATCATCTTGCCCCTGGCTTGCTTTTCGGTTGCAGCTTTAATTGTCCACATTGGCATTGCATATGCTCTGGTTCATTGGACAAGTCTTGCTTTTAGAGGAGCAGCATTAGCAGCATCAATTTCGTTTTGGATCTCATTCGTCACGTTGAGTCTATACATGCTTTTCTCCAAGAGATTCAACCATATTAGGCCAGAAAGTTTCACAACCGAGCCACTTCATCATATTATTTCAAACTTGAAGTTGGCTTTGCCCTCTGCTGGCATGGTGTGGTAAGAACTAGTCTCACATTTGTTTTTGTTATTACAGTCAAACCTCACTATAACGACGTCGTTTGTGCAAATATGTTTTGGCTGTTATAGCAAATGTTGTTATATAGAACATATAATATAACATAACATGAAAATATGTTCCAAAATTTGCTGGCGTGGTGTGGTGTGGTAAGAATTAGCCTCATATCTATTAATTTTTGTTATTACAGTCAAATCTCTCTATAACGCCATTGTTTATTCTAATATCTTTTGATTGTTATAGCGAAATGTTGTTATATAGATCATATAAATATTACATAACATGAAAATCGGTTATAGTGAACATGTTGTTATAGTGAAATGTTGTTATACATAATGACTGTTATAGAGAGGTCTGACGATAGAATAAAACAAATTCAATTGTAGGCAATTATGGAGCTTATGTAGGCGTTTTAGTCGGGTTCGTACACGCAGCGGAATTTGAAAATTTATGTTTCAAACCCGACTTTCGGTCAAACTGCAGTATGAATATATGATGTAAAATAAACACAAAGCATAATGTAATACTTCGATACAAGACTTACATTTTGTAGATAGCAATCCGCGAATTTTAACGCTTTGTGTAGTCCGAGGTTGCACATGCAAATATCCCTCGATTTGCAAGTTTTGGAAACTTTGATGTAATTTGCTAAGTCTAGAATGCTAGGGATTCTAGCAGAGCTTTAGAAGAGATTTGGTCTCTTGCCTTGGTATATTGAAATGGGAGGGGGAAGCCCTTTATTTATAGTTGCAAAAGACCACCTAAGGTTCCCCATGGGCCAGCCCATAAACCAAGTCAGTAGACTGGGCCAGCGAGTCGGACCCACTTGACGTCTCAGCACCGCGGCCCAGGGTAAGTGGCACCGCGATGCCTACACACGCATCGGCACCGCGGCCCTGAATCAAAGGCACCGCGGTCCTGTCCCAATTTTCTGCCTTGTTCACATTTCTAGTGTTCCGGTTATCAACCGAACATATATATAATCTCCTAATTACATCTTTCAATCGACGGAACATTTGACTTAGTGTTACCCTTCAGGCCTTTACATATCGTCACTAATTACATTAGGATCTTCACGGAACTCCTAGACTGCGCTGGAAGACGAACCCAATATGTAAAGTTTAGCTACACGAAACATGTGAACTGAACCTCTATGTGGGAAGATAAAATTCTTTCATTCATGACACACTCAATCAAGCTTATGATTTGTCAAGTGTCTATCCAAATAGCTTGATTATTATATCTCATCTATATTAGTCGACAACAGGTCTATATCAAAGATATGTCCATTGCGTTGGCCAACGACTTAGTCAACCTAAATACTTATGAGTATCTGAGATGAGTTCTAATCTTGGTTCGACTACCACCTTTAATCCACTTCGTAATGTACCCAAAACAAACCGCGTCTCAACCTATAAGGCATTTGAGCTTAGGACAGGATCAAAGTACATTACTCCGTGAATAAGGTGTGTTACGACCTCAAGTCTAAGGACTACTATCTCCTACACACCGATGACACTTTAGACATATAACAAACAGTGCATCAGTAGGGTATACCAATACTTCAACAAGTATCCAAGCGTCTATCACGAGTTGGGTAACTCGTAGCAAGTGAGACATACTACATCCCTAAAGGATATGATGCAGACCACATGTCGACGTATCACATATCATCGATATCCCAATCTCGATGATCATTAATCGAGGCAATTTAAGAGTTACGTTATACTATTAATTCTCACATCATTAATAAACACGTAAACTCTAGGGATGCATTTATAGAATATTATAAATAATCAACTAATAATTCAACAAATGCAAATGTCATAATATTATTCATCATTAATATATGAATATGAATGTGTATAAAGTACATTTTGTCCTAATACAGATTGTCTCTAGGACATACATATATTTTCAGTTTAAACTTGATTGGTGCAACATTTAAGGTTGTCAGCACTGGACTGGCTTTATTTTAAAATTATGAGTTCAAATTTTAACATTTGTTGAACTTTTAGTGCATTTTCACGCATACATATCTATATGTTCCATGTCAAAAATACTGAGTTCAGTTGCACCACACGCCTCTACCGGTACTGATAGTTTTTTGTTGATGTGCACCAGCTTGGAGTATTGGGCTTTTGAGATTCTTGTGTTATTATCTGGTTTGATGCCAAACTCAGAAACAACTACTTCTGTCGTCGCAATGTGGTAAGTTTTCAATGTGGTTTGAAGCACCAGCAAATTTTTCGTATTTTTGAAGGCTGAATTTTAGCTTTGATCTAATTTTGATTTGGGTTGTGACGTTCCAGTGTAAATACAGAAACCATAGCCTACATGATATCTTACGGTCTCAGTGCAGCTGCAAGGTAATTTGACCAACAAAAAGGTTGACATAGTTCTTATCCTTTCTATTTCCTTCAATTCTAATGCTAAAACATATGCAGTGTTGAAATATGTGAATCTCATTTAAATGTTTAAATAGTTAGAGTTATTACATCCTTATTTACTGAATTCATCTCAACAACTCCTAACGTGCGAGCATGATTTGTTTCATAAACCAAGGTGCAAGTGAAAATTCTTTCTTATGATGGTGAATCTGCACTTAGAATACTATGTTGAATTGTGTGACAACAATCTCATCGAAAAGGTTAAGCTGTTAGAGAGATCACATGTACTCTTATTTACTTAATTGTGTCTTAGTGTGCAGCTGCAAGGTACTCTGACCAACATAAAGGTTGACATAATTCTTATCCCTTTATTTTTTCTTCAATTCTAATGCTAAAACATATGCAGTGTTGAATTACTTCCATCAGTCTCGTTTAAATGTTTATATCAATAGAGATAGCATGCTCTTAATTTATCTCAACACACCTCTTAATGTGCGAGCCTGATTCTGTTTCATAGACCAAAGTCCGCACGTGAAAATTCTGTTTGATGACGGAACGCTATGTTGAATTTACTACAAAAAAAACTGAAATTAGCTATGAACTTCGTCGCTAATCCGTCACTAAATTGCTCGTAGCTAACAATTTTTTTAATACTCCGTCACTAAATAGGATTTGATTTTGCTGTTCGTCGCTACTTATTGCTTTCTTAGTAGTGATTGTGTGATCATTTCATCTAAAAAGTTAAGTTGTATGTATAACTCTTATTTACTTAATTATATCTCAACGTGCAGCACAAGGGTGTCAAATGAGATAGGAGCAGGGAATATTGGCAAAGCTAAGCAAGCTATGGCTGTTACTCTCAAGCTAGCTATTCTTGCTGCCCTTATAGTTGATACAGCTCTAGGTTTTGGTCATAAATACTGGGCTAACCTCTTCAGTGACAACGCGGAGATTATTCACAAATTTTCCTCAATGACACCTCTCCTTTTAGTCTCTTTCTTGTTCGATTTCATACAAGGAATTCTATCAGGTTAAACTTTTTACAGTATGCGTGTCTGTGACACTACATCTTAGTTTTACACATTCAGTAGAACCGAACCAGCTAAAACATAAACTTGTAAATGAATTGATCAGGAGTGGCAAGAGGATGTGGATGGCAGCGTTTCGCTATGTGCATCAACTTGGCAACTTTCTATTGCGTTGGCATGACAATAGGAGCCGTCCTGGCTTTCAAGTTCAACTTTAGCTATAAGGTAATTCAAGTGGATTGTGCAGGCCATGCATTCAATACATTTTATATTAGATTTATGGTAAAAAATACGCCTGAACTTTCATTTTTTTCGCGAGTTTCATACTCCCAACTATCAGTTGTTCCATTTTCTTACATAAACTATCATCATCTATGTATTAAAACACATCTCGAAGCTAATTAGGCTAACTATCAGTTGTTCCCTTTCTTACATGAATTATTAACTAGGTGTGTTTTAATACATAGATAATGATAGTTCAGAAAAATTGAACATTTGATAGTTGGGTGTGAAACTCGCGGAAAAACGATAGTTCAAGTGTATTTTGAACTATTATCTCTTTTATATAAGACTTTAACTTCTATACACTGATAAGTTAAAACCTTTCAACATTATCAAGTACTTAAATTACATGTAACGACTCATAAATTCTATACGATAATAGAGTAAGTATTGTTTATTTTTCTTGAAAATATATGATGCAGGGTTTATGGATTGGGTTGATTTGTGGCCTAGCTTGCCAATCATCTGGCTTGTTGCTCCTGACATTATTTTCAAGATGGGGAAAAGCAGAGCAAGTGTCAAAAACTAGCAATAGAGAAAATGAACTCCAGGCTTAAATTAAGCATATAGTACATGAAATTTACTTGCATTGATCATTGGTAATTAATTATTAATTCATCAATTTTGTAATTTGAGGACATTTTTTACTTGTCTACGTAGTATTAGAATAAATCGCGTATCTAGACATTATTTGTTTGCGCTTACGAAGGTCTGAATCTTAATCATTTAGATCTCAGTCTTTAAGAGTACTTTTTTTGTATCTGAATCTTAATTGAGGACTTTTGTCAAAATAGCTTTTCGGAAAGTATGTTTAGAGAGAAGAAGTGTAATGCAATGCAAGTGTTAGATACAACATTTTCTTGCGTTTCTGCATCTGACTCTCGTATAATTTATATTTCATCTGGCGACCGGCAGCGTGATCAATTTCAAAGTTAAAAATTCGCTAAAAATATTAAAGTTTAATATAAATATGGCGCCATATGAGAATACTTAACTTCATCCCAATTTATATAGCACTTTTAGTTTTTCGAGATTAAACTATGTAAACTTTAACTAATATTTTAACATGCACTTTTTCATCATATTAACATGAGAAAATTTGCAATTTATAATATTTATAACTTGCACTTCATTACCGGAAGTATTTATAGCTCAGAAAAAGAAAAATAAATTGGGACTACACTGAGTTGGACAGGTCCAAACTCTATGCATATCTTCTTCTATACTGTCTTCCCATCCTTGCATTACACTGCATAAAATTCAATTCTTGCAATCTACTAGCTACCTTTTGCACCATGCTACCTCTAACGAACATCTCTTGTATTATCAATCTCACTATCTCTTCTGGTTGTCTACTAATCCTTTCTTGCCACACATAATACATTGCTGCAGCGAGTGCCATTCTATATATGATGGATGATGCATTCTTGCTTCTTTTCCTGTCAATCATCTACTGTATCTCCACATGCCAGTCTGCTAGTGCTCTGTCAATGCCTTGCCAGGTGAGTAATGCTTTTCATATTCGGGCAGTTCTAGGGCAAGTGCAAGTGAAGAAAAGATGTTCCACTGATTCTTCATTCTGTTGGCACACAGGGCAGCTTTTATCTTCAGTGATTCCCCATTTAAACAACCTGTCTCTTGTATATAATCTACCTTAGACTGCCAATGACACTAAAAATAACCACTTTGATGACCCTGGGTTACTACAAGTTAGTCTTCTCTGTTAAGAGTCCCACATCGAAAATGGAATGAGAACATGGACTCCTTATATGGATTTGGATAATCATCACCCTACAAGCTAGTTTTTGGAGTTGAATTAGGCCCAAGATCCATTCTTTACATGGTATCAGAGCCAGACTCATTCCAATTCTATATTCACCGATGTTGGGTGCCCAAATTATGTCATCCACACTCCAGTTAACGGAGTCTAGGCGTGCTCCTTATATGGATTTGGACAATCCTCACCCTAGTTTTTAGGGCAAGATTCATTCTTTACCTTCTCTATGACACTTTAGGGTACTGTCCTAGCAGCTTTAGATACACTTTCTTGATGGAGAAATTCCTCATCCCCTCTAAATCTTTCCTGGTCATTCCTGCTTATTCTATGTAGGTTTTTGCCTTGAATATCTTCTGAATAACCTAGCTAGGCTTGTTTGTTATTGTGAAAAAGGAAACAAGAAGATCAATAAAGATCAGGACGACATCATAGTTAGTGTGAACTGTTCCATTTAGAATACAATTACTACAGAGGGAGTAGTACGTTTGGCTTGCTCGGTAATATATTCCATAGTTGTTGGTTATATATTTTAGCTTGTTTCATTTCGGCCCATGTATTTTCTTTTTATTCCCTTTGTGCATTTCAGTCCCTTCTCCGGTTAGGAGTAGAGGTGTTCACGATTTGATTAAAAATCGATTAAAATGATTAAATAAAGACAACGGCTTGGGATCTCCTAAACTTGTTATCTTTTATTTGGTGTATACCTAAACTATGCATTGACTTAATTACTCTGTTGAACTTGGTCATATGATAGACTCGACCCCCTAGACGTTGATGTGGCAAATAGCGTGATTACATTATCTTTAGGCGCGTGAAAGAGATGAAAAATAAAAATCTCAACCTCCAAGTGAGTATTTTTCAACTATTAATTGCTACATAATCTATATAATGATTTATTTGTTCGCGATTATATTTTTTTCTTTTTAGATACAATGATTATTTATTTCAACTATATATTTTTTTGGGCCAAAATCTACAAAATTTAGTAGCGTCTCTAATTAATTTAGCCAAATAAAAAAAGGAAAAACTACACTTATACCCCTTAAAATAAACTAATTACGCGCCTTTATCCCTATTACTTTTCATACCCCTAAAACTAATTATGTGCCATACCCCCAACCTATATGCCCATGTTCAGCTGCTTCTTTCATTTTTTTTTTCTATTTTCTTTTTGGTATTTCTTTATCTCTTCTTTTCTATTTAATTTTTTCATCTTTTCCTTTTTATTTCCTTACTTCTTATCTTCTTTCTTTTATTCTTTTCTTTTTTTCTCCTTTTTTGTTCATTTATTTTTCACCATAATCTGGTTTTTCGCCTCTATCCCTTTTTAAATTTCATTTATTTATTTTTATTTTCTTTTTTATATTTATAATCTAATTTCATTCACCTTTTTCTAATTTTTTTAAATTTCAGGTGATTTTCATTTATTTTTTCTCCTTTTTAATTATATTTGTTTCCAAATTATTTTCTTTGTTTTTTATTTTTTCATAATCTAATTCTATTAATTTTTTTGGCTCCTTTTCTTTTTAATATAATGGAGAACTTATATATTATATTTTTTTATATCTCAAAAAAAAAAAAATCTAGCATATAGTATATCAAATCAGTAGCAGTTGAAGTATACTATTATAATATATTATGAAACCCGCAAAGTATAAAAATATACTGAGATGGTACTATGCATGACTATTGCAGTCCTTCAATGAAACACTCTTCAATTGTCCTCCATGATAACATCATGGTATAAAAATATACTAAGATAGTATATATCATGATGATATCATGAAAGACTGTTGAAGTCCTTGACTAAAAGTCCCTAGTCCTCCATGATATCATCATGGTAAAAAAAAAATACTAAGATGATAATATCATGCAGGACTGTTGCAGTTCTTCAATGAAACACTATTCAACAATCCTTCATAATACCATCATGGTATAAGAATATACTGATATGGTATCATGCAGGCTATTGCAGTCCTTCAATGAAACACTCTTCAACAATCCTCCATGATATCATCAAGGTATAAAAATATGTTGAGATGATATATATCATGATGATATCATGAAGGAATGCTCAAGTCATCCTTTAATAAAAGTCTTCAGTCCTTCATGATACCATCATGATATAATAATATACTGAAATGATATCGTACAGTTCTTCAATGGAAAGCTCAGTCATTTATGATACCACATGGTATATATTATATACTGATATGGTATTATAAACACTAGTTCATTTCTTAAAAATTAAAAATACTTCTCAGTCTTCTATGTTACCCACATGGTATATATCATATACTAATAATGTATCATAAATAACTGAATCTCAGTCCTTTATGATTCCCACATGGTATATATCTATACTGACAAGGTATCATAGATGACAGATTCATTCCAATACTACTCAGTCCCTATTATACACACATGGTATATATCATATACTGACAGGATATATGTTGTCCTAATTTTACGTGTGAAAAAATTATAAAAAATAAATTCATATTTTAGATATAAAAATTGTTTGAATATGCAAAAAAAAAATTGTTTATATTAAATTAATTTTTAATAAGAAAGCTAGTGAATTTAATATTTTTTAATTACTTCTTATTGTAGTTAAATTACTTAATTTATTGTATTTTTATTAATCTAGAAATAATTAACTAGTATTTACATCTTTAAAAAAAACAAAAAGAGAAAAGGATAAAAGAAAAGGAGAATTAAGAGAAAACAAGAACATGGGAATTGGATAATTAATTAAGAGAACAGAAGGAAGGAAAGTAAGACAGAAGGTGGACTGAAATTGAGCCGCAATGACTGCTACGTGGGCATCCGGGTAAATTAATTATTTAGAGGGGGGTATTATGGTAGATATTTTATATGGGGGGTATATCCGAGTAATTAGTTTACATTGAGGGGGCACTCCGTGTAAGTTTTCTTACCCAAAGTAATGAAGTTTATATTGTGTTTTTTCACAAAAAAAAAATGTGTATTTTTATTTTTATGCGAATGACTATTTATTTTAAATGTTATTTTTTTAGTCTTGAGCCGAGGGTCTCTCGAAAACAGTCACTCTACCTACCAAAATATATATAAGATCTGTGTACATTCTATCCTCTCCAGACCCCACATTGTGGGATTTCACTGGGTATGTTATTGTTGTTGTTATATTTTTTTAGGCAAATTCGTAAAATATTTGATTGAGATTTTATTTATTTTCTTTATAGATGCAATGATTATTTGTTTTAATTGTGTATTTCTTCTTTTCATGGCCAAATATATGAAAACAACTTGATTAGAAAATCATTATCTTTTGCTAAATAAATATTTATAGTCAATTATTGTTGTTTCAATTTTTTTCTTCTTCAGATTTGGCCTGAAAAAAATAATTTATATAATTGGTGAACTTAAAAGGGTAAAAAAAATATTTTATCCATAAAAATGTCACATGGATAAAAAATTCCACGTGTCACACTTTCATGGACTGTCAGTGTCCAGGGGGGATCGTGCCTATCATATTATCAAGGGGGTAATTATGTTAATGTAAAATTTAGGCGTGCATTGAATAAAAATCGTCAAGTTGAGGGGGTCCCAATCTATTTTGCCTTAAACAAATAGATAGTTATTTGTTGATTTGATTTTAATATATTAAAAATAAATCGAAGAAAAAATTGAACCAAATCAATAAATAATATACACAACAATAATAACAACAACAACATACCTAGTGTAATCCCACAAAGGGGGGGTCTAGGGAGAGTATGATGTACGCAAACCTTACTTCCACCTTTGTGAGCTAGAGAGGTTGTTTTCGATAGACCCTCAGCTCAAAACACGTAGTCAATGCAAGATTGAAAAAAATAAGACAACAGAAAATATCAAGATATAGAACAAATGAAGTCATACCCACATAGGAATAATGATCTACACGATACCTAAATACTATTACTAAGAAAATGAGAAATGAGATGGAAAGACTAGCCCCCACCTCCCTCACACACATCGCGACAAAAGTCAACTATCTACTAATCTTCTATCATAATCATCGGCCTCCATATCTTCCTATCTATATTAATGTCCTCAATCACCTGAAGTTGTGTCATGTATTGTCTAATCACATCCCCCAGTTCTTCTTTTATGCCTAACTCTACCTCTTCCAACTCCTACGACAGCCAATCTCTCACACCTCCTAAATGGTGCATCATCACACCTCCTCTTTACATGCCCGAACCATCTTAGTCGATCTTTTATCATCTTGTTTACCATGGAGGCCACTCCAATATTGTCCCGTGTAACTTCATTTCTAATCATATCTCTCATAGTATGACCACACATTCATCTAAGCACCCTCATCTCCACTACCTTTATCTTCTGAACGTGAGCGTTCTTAACTGACCAACACTTTGCCACATACAACAATGTTGGTCTAACCACCACTCTGTCGAACTTACATTTCAGCCTAGACAATATTTTCTTATCGCAAAGAACTCTGGAGGCGATCCTCTATTTCATCAACCCTGCTCCAATACAATGTGTGACATCATCGTCAATATCACAATCTTCTTGTATTATAGACATAAGATACTCGAAACTTTCTCTTTTAGGTATATCTTTTCCCTCGATCTGCACTTCCATATATGTCTCATGTGTCGCGCCACTAAATTTGCACTTCATTTTAACCCTACTTAATCTGAACCCTTTAAATTCTAAAGTCGTTCTCCAAACTTCAATCTATCGTTAACTCCACTATGCGTCTCGTCAATCAAAACTATGTCATTTACAAATAGCATACACCACGGTTACTGGTCAATAAACACCATGTGTAAGTCACACTTTTTGTCCCTAAACTGCTCCAATAATATGTTGCCAATATGAATAGCTTTTGTAGTTGATTGCCCCGACATGAATCCGAACGGATTTTCAGATATCGATACATCCTCATATCGACCACCTTCTCCCAGACTTTCATAGTGTGTGTTAGCATCTTAATACCCATATAGCTACTGAGTTATGAACATTATCATTGTTCTTGTACAACAGAATCATTATACTCTACCTCCAATCCTTTGACATCTTAGTTGTCTTAAGTATGACATTAAACAACCCAGTCATCCACTTCATACATATTTCCCTTGCGCTCTTCCAGAAGAGTACCGGGATCTCATCTGGCCCGATCGCTCGCCCCTTCCTCATCTTACGTATAACCCCTAACCTATGTAGACTTTATACGACTACAATACCCAAAATCTCTACGATTCTCGGAATGCTCTAACTTCTCCATCATGATATCCCTGTTCCATTCTTCATTCACGAGCTTATGAAAGTACATATGACACATCCACCTAATGTGCACCTCATCTACTAACACTTCACCATTCTCATCCTTGATGCACTTCACTTGGTCCATGTCACGAGACTTTATCTCTCTCATATTGGAGAGCCTATACAACTTCATATCCCCGTCTTTGCACTCGAGTTCTTTATACAATTGCTCAAAAGCTGACGTTTAGCCACCGTGACCGCTAGCTTCGCTTACTTCTTCGTTGCCTTATACTTCACCTTATTGCTCATCTTGTCCTCCTCGACGGCGATTTCTTCTAACGCCACACACGCAGCCTTCTTGGCTTCTACTTTTCTTGGACCTTTTCGTTCCACCACCAGGCCCCTTCATATCCACCTGAGTTGCCCCTCGAAACCCCTAGCGCCACTCTAGCTACTTCCTGATGCATTTTGATGCCCTAGCCCACATACTATCAGCGTCCCCACTACTCCCCCAAGACCATAGCCCCCAGCTTCTCCCTCATCTCATGAGCTTTGACCTCAGTCAGACCTCCCAATCTAAATCTTGGTCGACATTCTTCATCTTCTTTATCTTGATCTCTAAGTCCATAACCATGAGCTTATACTGGGTTATAAAATTCTCGCTCAGGATAACCTTGCAGTCCTTGCAAATACTTTATCACCCTTCTTAAGGAGCATGTAATTTATCTTAGTCTTAGCCACCGCACTACGGTATGTCACCAAGTGCTCTTCCCTCTTTCGGAAACACGAGTTAGCTATAACCAACTCAAAAGCATTCACGAAGTCTAAAAGGGAGACTCCTCCCTCATCCTATCCCCCAAAGCCGAACCCGCCATGCACATCATCATATACTCCTGAAGTAGTTTCTATGTGACCATTAAAATCTCCTCTTAACACTAGTTTCTCGGTCTGCAGGATACCTCACACAACCTTGTCCAACTCCTCCCAAAAACGTCGTTTGTCATCCTCGTCCAAACCTACCTGCGTCGCATATGCACTAATTATGTTAAAGGTTAACCCTCCAAAACTAGCTTAACAATCATTATCCTATCATTCACCCTCATAACTTCTACCACTTGATCCCTGAGTTTTGTGTCTACTAAAAATGTCTACTCCATTCCTACTGATTTCCATGAGTACCATAACTTAAACCTATCTACATCCTGATCCATGGTTCCTATTAACACACGCTATATTGATCTTCATCTTCTTCAGAATCTTCACCAACTCTATGGACTTGCCCGTCAATGTCCCTATGTTCCAAGACTAGATCCTCAACCTAGAAGCTCCCCTGGGACCTTACCACCCCTAACATTACCCCTACCCCGATCTCCGCCCCCGCCCCCACCGGAAGACATGACCTTAAATTACTATGGCCCCCGAAGCCACTAATACAAGTTGGTAATATTCAATTCCAAAAAACCTAATAGAATCAAAGATAATAACAGGAAAGCAACAAGGATCAAATGATCTGAAATCAAACAGTTGGGAGGACACCAAAATTGACACTAGAAGTCTAGAACTAGAGGGGTTCAAGGACACAACTACTTTAGGGGATTCAGGGGAGTTAAATGAAACAAAGTAAAAAAAGAAAGAAATATGGGAACAAAAAACAATGAAATAATGCAACAATATACCTAATAAAACACACCACAATTGAACTAGCAGAAGATTCAATATATCCACCAACCAACGAAAATTGAAAGGGATTAATTTAATGTACCCACCGGCCAACAACCAAAAAGATAAACTTGAATTATACTCTTTGAATTCTACTTACCCAATCTCAGTTTGTAGACCAGAGTATGGCTTACGATGATTGTTCTTCCGGTCCAAAAAGTCCCTTGCTGTTACAGCCAGCAGTATCATCGTCCAGCAACCATAGAGACATTTCATCAAACAGGTGGTGTGCAAAGTTGATTGACGTAGAAGAAGCTAAGAATCAAATGTTGTTTTCGTTACCGATGATTGTTGTGAACAGTTGTTTCTACTTCATTAACCTTGTGTCCGTCATGTTCGCTGGTCACCTTGGGAAGCTTGAACTCGCTGCCTCGAATCTTGCTAATTCATGGGCCATGGTTACTGGTTTCAGTTTCATGGTATGTCTTATGCATCTTTAATTTTATACTTATTGTTCTGTTTTATAGATTGTTTGGTCAAACTTATTTTTCTCAAAAAGTGTTTATTTTAAAAAAACAAGCTGTTTGACCAAGCTTTTGGATATAATAAATGTTTTTGGGAGTAGCATAAGCTGTTTTTCATAAACTAAAAAAATAATTTCTCCGTAGAAGTACTTTTGAAGAAAATAAACTTAGAATCACTTTTTAAACGATGGGCCAAACACTTTTCGAAGAAGCATTTTTAAAAAAAACACTTTTCAAAACAATTTTAGAAGCTTGACCAAACAAGTTGTTAGACTACTTTAAAGTTCTATGCATTGACGATTACATAATCATATCACTTAAAAGGTAATTGTAGGTAAGTAACCTGTTTATAGCAGGTTAAATAGAGACAAATTCAGGATTTTAAATTTATGGGTCCTGAATTCTAAAACAGGACAATACTAGATTCAACTATAGATTATTTATATTTATTAAGTAACGTTTTTAATACGAATACAGAGTATGTGTCAAAACTAACCCCTAAGTTATATTATAGTTCACCTCTGAGGTTAATTAACACTTATAGTGTAGAAAATTCATTACAGCTTATATAACTTAAAGTTGTTAAAATACATCCAAGTTCCAACCTCATGGAACTTCATTTGTTTCATTTATGTGACACTATTTCATTATTAGTCTATTTTAAAAAGAAGGAAAAAATCTCGAATATGCCATCGAACTTAACAAAATGGCTCAAATATGCCACTGGACTTAACGAAATGACTCATTTATGCTACTCGTAAAATGAAGCATTTAGATAATGCCACGTGGCAAAATATGATAGTGGTAGAATTCTGTTAGTGAGTAATGGCAAAATGGTAACGGGTGACATTTTTTAGCCCAATTATTAACGAGTGACATAAATGAGTTTTTTTTTATTGTTAGATAGCATATTTGAGCTTTTTCCTTAAAAAGAATGATAAATTCTTATATTAGAAACTATTTAACTATAAAACTTCTGTTTACCCTTAATGGGTGCTTTTATAGCAACATAAATCTCATATCATATTTAAGACCATAATTTAATTTCAAAAGTTCTTTCTTTCTTAAATTTTGTGTCTAGTTAAGAAAGCGGAGGGAGTTGTTTTCTTGGAGCAGGAATTGGCAAGTTTTCTTAGACTGACCGTACAATATTTATTTGATAACTACAAGTAATCCATCATATAAAGTAGGATTAGTGACCTTGAGAAAGACAAGTGACCAACTATAACAGATTAAAATAATATATTGATAGTGTAAATATCCTTCAATATGATGTCTTAGTGTTTATATGAGTTAAATCATTTCTTAAAACATTGTATATTTGTTGAATGACTTGCAGTGGCTAATTAGGACCAAGAAAATAAGCCTTTATTTATTACTTAGTTTTAATATTAAATTAACTTAATATGTATCACTGTTTTCTTCCAATATTTGTTCATATTTTCTTCTTTCCTGCCAGCTGCCAATTGATGATGTTGAAAGATCCATATATTAAGGAAAACACGATTGTCAGTGACACTTCAGGAATATTAACTGATAATGCACGACGCATGTGGTATAAGGATGTAGACTACTTGTTTTATTTTTATGTTTGATCTTCACGTAGTAATCGTTTGTTTTAACAGCTAATAATTTGTTTTTATGTATCTGACTTGTCTATTTAAGCGAAAAAAACTCGAAATATTCAAGACTATCCATTGAGTTTTACATCTCTGGAATAGCAAACAGTTCCAATCTTGTCTGACCTACTCAAACTTAGAAGCTTTGACAATTTAGATCAGTAAGCATAGCGTAAGATCAATAAACATGCGCTATATATGATTTTTGTTCTCATTTCACCACTATTTAGAGGATTAGTGACTATAGTTACACTACTTTTTCGAGTTTTGGACCGATTGTGTCTTGTGGAACTCTCTGATGGTCTTGGAAATGTACTATCGAAATCTTGATTAGGACATTCTTTTTGGCTGCATCTTCCTGCATAAGAAATTTCATGTCCTAATAAAAAGTTAAAGAAATGGAATATTCCAAAGTATGTTGTTAGGTGAAACTAGTTGATTCTTGAATGAAATAAGTTGTTCAAATGAGATACTTGAAGTTGGTATGATCTCTCTTTTGAAAGTAAGACTAGCTCTCTGAAAACATTGCTCCGAAAAAAAGCTCAAGATGAAAAGTGTCTTGTGGAACTTTCTGTTGATGTCTATAGTTATGATATCACGCGGGACCTATTTGGAATTTTGAAGTTCTCGATGCTGAAAGCCCATAAAAAGCTCAAGATATCAAGATTATGGGCTGCAACTCAATGCACCTCTTTAATTGATTGTAGAAAACTAGGCAGTAATGATTTATGCGATATCCTTTTCATCTCAAACTCATTGTGCAATTGAGGATCTGTAACTTAACAAAATGATGATTTTTAGGTGCTAAAGAATAATTCTTGCTTGGTACTCTTGGAATGAGTCGAACTGTTTGTAACTCTAACAAAATGATGATTAGCTTTGCAACTTTTCTATGGAAGTGTTTAAAATATTTGAAGAGATAATATCCTTGCTTGCACAATATTTGAAGAGAAATGCAGGGTAAGGTTGCGTACAATAGACCCTTGTGGTCCGGCCCTTCCTCGGACCCTGCCCATAACGGGAGCTTAGTGCACCGGACTGCCCTAATATCCTTGCTTGCACAGTTAAAATGAGCCCATTGTTTCCTGAAATTGACAATCTATAGGTTGGCCTAAGTGGTGCACTTGAGACATTATGCGGCCAAGGATACGGAGCGAAAATGTACAGAATGTTGGGAATACATTTGCAGGCATCATGCATCATATCGTTCTTCTTTTCTGTGGTGATTTCTGTTATCTGGTGGTTCTCTGATATTATTCTCATTTTACTTCATCAAGATCCTGATATAGCTAGAGAAGCCGGTGTGTTCTTGAGGTTCCTCATACCTGGATTATTTGCACATAGTTTTCTGCAAAACATTTTGAGATTTCTTCAGGCACAGTCAATCATCATGCCTCTGGCTTTTTGTTCAGTGGGATCTTTAGTTATCCACATTGGCGTTGCCTATGGCCTTGTTCATTGGACAAGTCTTGCTTTTAAAGGAGCATCGTTAGCAGCTTCAATTTCAATTTGGATTTCACTCCTCACGTTGGGTCTATACGTGCTTTTCTCCGAAAGATTCAGCCATATATGGCCGGAAGGTTTCACATTTGAGCCATTTCATCATGTTGTTACAAACTTGAAGTTGGCTTTGCCCTCTGCTGCCATGGTATGGTAAGAATTGACTGTAAATTTTGCTGTTGCAAGAAGAGTTAATTTATATATTTGCAGACATTGTCAATACAATCTTTTTACACAAAGGCAATTGCAGGCAACTAATCATGATGAGTAGAATTAGTTGCTGTAAAGTAAGACTAGTGACCTTCTATAGCACGTTAATTACATTGCTAGTATAAAGTTTTCATTACATTGTCCGTGAATATAAGTTAAATCCTTACAGAATAAAACACATTGTCATCCAAGTCGTACTGATAATTTCCTAAATTTGATGTATACCAGCTTGGAGTACTGGGCTTTTGAGCTTCTTGTGCTATTGGCCGGTTTGATGCCTAACTCAGCAACAACTACTTCTGTGGTAGCAATGTGGTAAGCTTCTTTCCTTTTAACCAACACAGTTTCATGATTTTGAAGGCTGAATTTTAGTTGCTGACACCGATTGTTTTGGTTTATGATCTTCCAGTGTAAATACACAAAACATAGCCTACATGATATCTTATGGTCTGAGCGCAGCTGCAAGGTAATATTACCAACAATTTTTTTATGTAATTCTGACCCCCCCCCCCCCCCCACCCCCGATTTTGTCACTGATACCAAAATATGAATGCTAAAAGATATGACGTTTTGATTTGTAATGTTTAAACTATTAGAGTACGCACACCTTTATTTACTTAATTATGCTTCAACGTGTGATTCTTTTTTATGGACTAAGCATGTTTTTCCAAAATCTGCTAATTTTTAAAGTTGTTTTTCGAAAAAGTACTTTTGGAATAGCAGTTTATGTTTGGCTAATAATTTGAAATGTACTTTTGCCAATATTAAAGCAGTACTTTGTGCTTGATCAATGTTCCAAAAGTGCTTCCGGAGAAAAGCTACCCTTTTAAGCTTCTAAATTACAACCTCAGCAACTACCTAAAAGCTTCGCCAAACACCTCAATTTTTTAAAATAAGCACTTTTGGCTTTCCAGAAGCTTGGCCAAACAAGCTATAAGGCTCACACGTGAAAACTCTTTCTGATAACGAACATACGACCTGCTTGCTTTGGTACTGTGTAAAATTGTGTGACCAGATGTTAGAGAGATCAGATGTACTCTTATTTACTGAATTATGTCTCAACATACAGCACTAGGGTGGCAAACGAGTTAGGAGCCGGAAATCCTGATAAAGCTAAGCACGCTATGTTTGTTACTCTCAAGCTATCTGTTCTTCTTGCCATTGCAGTTGACTTGGTTCTACTTTTTTGTCATAATGCTTGGGCTAGCCTCTTCAGTGATGACACAGAGATAATTAACAAATTTGTATCCATGACACCCCTCCTCTTAATCTCCTTCGGTTTCGATTTCATTCAAGGAATCCTATCAGGTAAATTTTTTATACAGCTGCAACACTAACACTATATTTTAGTTTTACACATTCAGTAGAACCAGCTAAAACAGAACTTGTAAATGGATTGATTATCAGGAGTGACTAGGGGATGCGGATGGCAGCATTTGGCTATGTTCATCAACTTGGCAACTTTCTATTTCATCGGTATGCCAATAGCTGGCCTCCTTGCTTTCAAGTTCAACCTACATTCTCAGGTAATACAAGAGTTAAACTTCTATACACTGACAGGATAAAAGAGTTTTGACTCTATTGAATACCTAAAAGATTAACTACATGTGTTCATAATGATTGGAACTAGTAACTTAGAAAATACAGTAGATAACTTGCTATAACCGGTTAAATTACAACTATAATATAAGAATTCTTTACACTGTCAGTATAGTTTGTTGCTCTAACCAAGTTCGGTATTATTTTTTGTGAAAATATATGATGCAGGGTTTATGGTTGGGCTTGATTTGTGGTCTAGCCTGCCAGTCTACTGGCTTGTTGCTACTGACATTGATGACCAGATGGGGAAAAGTAGAAGTCTCAACAAATAGCAATAGAGAAAATGTACTCCTAGCTTAAAGCATGAGTTCATGGGAATAACTTCATATAGCCGACCCCAACTTGTTTGGGACTGATGTATAATTGTTGGCTTATTGATTAATTAATTTTGATTTCTATATATGAGAAGATTTATGACATGGTATTAAAATTTAAATCGAGTCGCATACTAATCGAATACATGTAAATTCTCATAATTGCATTATTAAGGATTGAGGTACATATCTTAAGTCTCAAAGGAGGAAGAAGTAATGCTTCCATTCCCTCGTCATATCTCTAATGGACTATCAAATTTTTTTACACTACAAATAAACAAGTCAGTAAACTTAGAATACCTTCTGGGGCTTTTACTAATGCAAATCAACCATACAAGATAAATACCAACATCAAATAATAGATGTTGTTAGTGTCAATCTAGACCTTCAATGTTTAAACCACAATAAAATATATATAATTCAAAGAAATTGAATTCAACAACACTATTATATAGATACTTCAATTATATATAAATTAACAACAATAGAAAGCAACAGTATGAACATCACATACTAACTTGTTTGTATATAGAGGCCTGCAAATGCAGTGACCTAAGACAAAAATTCGTCTCCGCTTGTGTTGCAGTTGATCGGACGTCTGCCTTGAGGATACAACTATCTGAATGATAGTTCTAGCACAAGAACTTCACTCCCGACGAATCTACTATATGTGTTCTTCAGAAATTTAGTTTTGAGGAAGAAGAAGATGCAACAAGAAATTATTCTTCAATTGATTTTTGATTTTCAAATCTGAAGATTAATCTTGTTAATTGTATTGTTGTATATGAAAAAAAGTGATCAACATGCTATTTATAGCATATCAAACGTCCATAAGCAGCTATTAACCAAAGGTTGTGACTCTATGTGAAGAGTTGCAACTTTTCGTTCAAATCTGAAAATTCCCGTTATGCGTGCGCGACCGCACGCGCGTCGCGCGCGGCGTCGAATTCTGCGACTTCTCTGAAGTTTCAGCGCCGCGGCCCTGTCCTTTGGCGTCGCGGCGCTGTGCCTAAAATTCACAACGCGTATTTTGATCACTTAATCTCTTCTTCTTCTACAAGTTCCAACAGATGTGACAGGAGCAAAACAGAACACAAGAAAATGTAGGTGTTACACCCCGCAATTTTACGCCTGATCGAACGTATAGTTAGTCGATTTGAGCTCCCGCAACCCGAGACCATTCCCGAGGGTCACATACGACTTATATGAGTATTACTTATGTATACAAAATGTTGAAAGTTAATTGGATTAAAGTAAGTACAACTCGACAAAGTATGACGAAAATAAGGCGAAACACTAAGCATTCCAACCCATGAAAGTCGATCCCCCAATGTGTGTTGGGTTCTGCGACGCAGAACCAGCCGCACATCAGGGGCGATGTAGGTTCTATTTCAAGCCAAGAAGCGGTGGCTTTCTTATTTCACTTCCAATTCGACCCCAACTCCTCCCATACTCTCTCAAACATTCCCCTAGGGTTTCTATATTATCAAGGAGCCATTTCACATCAACTTGAAGGTAAATTTTCCATAGATAACCATTACAAAGCTTGAAAATCTTCATAGAACCAAGAAAGAGTAAGAATCTTCTTGGTGTTTGGAGAGAAGTTCATGGTGCAAGCTTGGCTGAGTTAAGGTGAGTTATTGATGTTCTTAATAATCTTAAACATCTCATAGCTTTGTGGAAGTTGTTGATGAAAGTAAAGTGTGGTAGTTGAGCTAGAACTCCATGAAAGATTGGATATGAACCTTGGGTTGTTATTGATCTAGTTTTGGTATGATCATAGCTTGAAATTGAAAGATATGGTGTTAGAAGTTGTGGATTATGTATGGTGATCTTGTGGTTGTTGATGTTGTTAAGTTAGTTGTTGTTGCTAATGATGTTGTGTTGAAAAAGAGTTGATATCATTGGTTGACATGAACACCATAACTAGAGGTGTATGCACTTTAGGTGTTCGTTGTATTTTGCTAGCAACCCGATTATTAGTTTGTCGATCGTATCTTAATCCAAAACCTCAATATTGTGTATATAATCACTCGTAGAGCATTCGGGGGTTCACAAGACGTTAACTAAGCGACGCAGGTATGTAAGACTATCCCCTTCTTTCAAAAACATGAAATCTTGTATCGTTTTCAAAAGAAACGTCGAAAGTTTCATTCTATTAGTACATCGTTATCCCTTGTCGGGAGTTGTTTCTTGTTATTGTTGTACTCATAGTCATTGTTGGTTGGTAGCTTGTCCACATTATCATAAGCCTCTGAAAATAAGTGTTCCAAAGAGTTAATTGTCTAGTCGACCAAGAGTTTTTCCAAAGTAAAGTCAAGGAATTCTGAGTTTCAAAGAGGCCATAAGTGCCATTGTTATCACAGTACATTATCCACACCATCGAACTTATGCTGGTGGGCAGTATATACAGATATATAGATATTTCACACCACCGTTGCAATTAGCCGGTGGGAAGTTGTACATGTACATTATACACATCGCACAGCGCTATAGTCGGTTGGTAAACACTTATATGTGAATCCATACACACCTCAGAGTATACATGAGGGAAGTGACATATTACACATCGGGTTATAAGTCAATGGCAGATTACATACCAAAGTTGATATACAAAGGGTTCAGTACAATTTTAGAGTTTCATTGTTCGCCCTACGTGGCATACAGGTTATCAGAGTATCAGGTTGTTTTTATGCTCTTCTTTATAGTTTATACTTTTATATTGTTATTCATGCTTTACATACCAGTACATTTATTTCGTACTGACGTCCCTTTTGTCGGGGGCGCTGTGTGTTTATACCACAGGTTCTGATAGGGGCCCTGATAGACCACTTTGGTAGGAGTTGTCGAGTTCAGCCATCAGTGAATAAGCTTCGTCTTTTTCGGAGCTTCCTGTTAAGGTGTTGAGTGTTTTTTGTATAGATATGTGCATAGTGGGTATATCGGGGTCCTATCCCGACCATATGACAATACGTGTACTCGTAGAGGCTAATAGACTTGTCTAGTATATATAGTTGTGATGTATGGCCTTGTCGGTCGATTTGTCTTATGTTTCGACCTTGTTTATATATATATATATATATATATATATATATATATATATATATATATTGGGTTGATCTTCACCCTTAGAGGTGGTATTACATCTTGTCTCACATATTGTGGCCTTGTCGGCCCTCCCACAATATTATTGTTTGATATGTATCATAGTATGATCTTTTCGGCTGGAAGTTCTACTCGTACATGAGCCTGATTATCAGAGTGGTGCGCTCGGGCTAGTATGACACCCGGTGTCGGCCACACCCCGTAGTTTGCGGTGTGACAACAGGATATATTCAGATTGAAGAATTGAATAAACTTGCCAGTAAACATCATTCGTGTTAACTTCCTCATGATCATGCATGCACCAATGGGTGTGAAGCATGGCAATACTAGGTGAGGCAGAATGTCACAACCCGCTCAAAACACTCCGATTTTTTTACCAACAACAATGTGCCAAAGATAGTTGACATGACTGTGGCTTATGTCCATGGCCGTGTTCCCGATGTGAGCATGGTCGACGCGGTCCATGTTCATGTTGGATATCCCACATCGGTATGAAACATGATCAAATTTCAATTGTGTTTTTTCAACAATAATTTAGCTACATACATCTTTAGTTAAAAAGGTATAGAAGTACTATTTTGTGGATTATAAGAATAATTCTTTATAAAGTGGAGGAAAAAACTGTGAACAATTGAACAATACAAGCAATTTTTTCTAATATTTCACTACTTATGATTAATTTAACATATAGGTAAAATGAATAGTATCATGTCTTGTCTGTCATAACTTGTGCACAATCAGGTAATACTTGTAACTTTTGCCTCGGAGACGGAACTTGTGACAAATTGAGGAGGTTCATTATCTTCAATTTAAATGTTCTGGACCTTATATGCAAAACTAATTTATACCCATAATTTATGCTCAACGGGAAACAAAAATTTTACCTAGAAAATATTAAGCGGAGATCACCTTTTAAAAATTTTGATAAGCAGGACCGAAAGTTCAAAATTGCACCTTATATAGAGGTCATTCTTGCAATTACCCACTAAACAGCCAGGATTGACACGAATTTTATACAGAAGAGAGAAGCAAAAAATTGCATGGTTGTCCCTTCAAAAGGGCTGGTTTTTTTATTTTTGCCCTACAACTCATTTAATAAAAATTTGTGGGTCAGTATATCCTTATTCGTTGGTCTACAAAATTAGATATATTGGGTTCGGTCCCAACCGAATTAAAAAAAAAAATCGCAAGATAAGATTTTGATAAAAACTATGTCTATTCGCGGAAAAAGTATATATAAATTATGCCTTGCCGACATAGTTATGTAGTACTCCCTCCGTCCCATTTTAAGTGTTTTATTTTGACTTGACACAGAGTTTAAAAAATAAAGGAAAACTTTTGAATCATGTGGTCTTAAATTAAAGATGTGTGTAGTCATTTAAATCTTGTGGTCTTAAACTTGTTAGATAGAATGTTGGAATTAGAAAACATACTAAATATAGAAAGAAATATTTTTTTTGTACAGACCAAAAAAAAAAGTAAGACACTTAAATTGGGACGAAGAGAGTACTAAATTCGCAAGGCAAATTTTTAGAGAAACTATGTCGGACAAGACATAATTCTATGTACCTTTTTCGCGAATAGACATAGTTTCTATTAAAATCTTGTCTTGCAAAATTAGGTCATAGATTTATTTATTTTCAATGTAAGGGATATTTTTGACATTTTTTTTGTAACTTAAAGTAGGCATGTGCAAATTAACGGTTAAACCAAAAACCCGAACTGATTATTGGGTTATTGTGTTAATAGTTCAGGTTAATGAGTTATTGGTTCGGGTATCAGGTGATTTTCTATGGTTATTGGAGTATCGGTTCCCGTCTCGATTTGACTACTTTTGTTAACGGGTGAATCAATAACCCGATAACCATTTATTTAATTATAATTATACCTTTTCATATATAAAATTACTTGATTAGACTTGTGTCATTTGATTTCTCACTTCAGAATAGTCTCTCACTAACGGCGATAGAAACCCTTCTTCTCCAAAAATGTTTCTTACGTGAAAGTGCATTTTAAAACTTTAATTGCCTGGAAAATGGTTCTTATTTTCCTTATGCATTTGGTGTTTGACTGTTTGCAGTGACAAATTTTGATAATTTTGG
The DNA here is from genome assembly GCA_029844215.1 of Przewalskia tangutica. Classification (NCBI taxonomy): domain Eukaryota; kingdom Viridiplantae; phylum Streptophyta; class Magnoliopsida; order Solanales; family Solanaceae; genus Przewalskia; species Przewalskia tangutica. The sequence goes on along the minus strand of CM056738.1, from coordinate 3,129,006 downwards.
TTCAAGTTTATTTATGTCCTTCCTATTCTAATTGAACTATTTTGTTCGAAGCTATCTTCAGATTTGAAAATGGATTCTTTATTTTTGAAAACATTCGTGTGAAATCTTAAACGGTTAAACAGATAACCAAACCGATAACGATCAACAACTCATTAACTAATAACTTAGTAACCGATATCATAATGATTCTTTAACGATTTGACATGTCTACAAACTGATAATCAATAACTTTCAAATTCGAACCGAATCACTTAATACGCATCCATCATTTAAAGTGTTGAAGGACAAAAATTAAGTATCTAAAGTTTGAGGAGCAAAAATTAAAGACCACCCCAACATAGCGGCATTTGCGCGAATTGTCCAGAGAGAGAAGAAACACGTGTGTTGGAAGAAAATACCCGGAGAAGCCACCTCAAAAGTCAGCCGACTGTTATACTTCGCCGGCGCCGGATGTAAAATTAACACTACTTAATTACTCTGTTTATTCTTATAATTTCAATTTATCGCTCGCTAATTAACATTTTTTTCTATTAATTTCTGGTCTCAGTTTTATGCACGATTGCGATTAACAAGTGGAGAGAATGGGAAAAGAAACCTACGATGCAAAAGCATCAGCAATTGGAAAATCCATCAGATTTGGTGCAAAAAGCAGTGGAATAACACTCTTCACCTAATTTTTCCAAGATTTGTTTTTGACATGCAAGTAATTTTCAGCATCATTTTGGATATCTAGTAGTTCAATTGATTGACTACTGAACTTTCACCTTGTTGGTGAGGATTCGAATTTCCACATTGTAATCTCATCCCCATTTCACGTTCCCTTACCGTATGTAATAAAAATAAATTTAAAAAGAAATATTAATACTCATCTTAGTTTTTTGATCGTTTAGCCTTTTTTCTAGCTTTTAACACTTGTATTTTTGTTAATTTCGCTTTTGGAGCCACAAAAGTTTTTTTTTTGTTTAGAAGGATGATATTAGCGTCAACTTGCACCCATTTTAACTATTTCACTGAATACTTGTTATCTCTCGTCATTATAAGTATCCGATAACTCTACTAACAAAATGAAATGTGGGAAGATAAGAAAAAAGACGACTATTTTAGAGATTATGTAACCAATGATATATTTTTGAGATAGGATAAAAAACACACTCAAGTATCACTTTTCTTAGTTTCCTACCTGAACTTTCACGTGTGAAAATTTTCTACATAAACTATCATATAGGAAAAGTGAACAAATGATAGTTGAGGTATGTTTTGTTAACTAATTGGTGATCGTTTAGGTAGAAAACTCATATCTGAAAGTTTAGGAAACAAAAAAAAGTGATATTTGGGAGTGTATTTTTGACCCTTAACTCTATATGTTTTTATAATTGCAGTGTTTGAGACAACTTGGGTGCACTCGACTATCCTGTTATCTCTCAAGATACAATGAACCACTTAGTAATCTTTTAATGTGCACTTAAATAAATACTTGTTATCTCCCATCATATAACAATAACATACCCAGTAAAATCTCACACCGTGGATTATCTCCCAACATATAAGTTATACTGAATAACTCTACCAAGAGGATGTAGTAAGATGAGAAACAATATGACTATTTTGGAGATTATGTAACCAATGATATGCATTTTTTTATAACTATATTGTCTGAGCCAATTAATTATGTGTAATACCTGTCATTTCTCAAGATATAATGATCTACTCGGTAATCTTTTAATGTGTATTCAAATAGAAGTTCGGAATAACTTCTAAATCTCTCAACTAGTACTGCGAGAATGTAAATTAAATTAAGAGCCAGATTCCTAAGAGGACGTGGTTAAAACAATGGTTTGGCTAGTTCCGATTTAAAACAATGTCACGATTTCTAAGAGGATGTGGTTGATCTTGATTTAAAACAATGGTTCCAAGAGGACGTTGCTGATTTTGATTGTCATCAAAGGCTCGATTTGTTCTAAAAGGACGTTGCTGGTTTTCATTTAAAACAATGGCGAGTGGCAGGGTTTTGATGAGGACATGGCAGATTTGGATTGGCAACAGGAGCACGACTTTCGGACATGCAATTAGAAAACCAACTGCCCATAGTTGGAGAATGGAGCAGATAGAAAGAAAAAAGAGAAGGAGATCAACTGAATTTAAAGAGATAGACAAAAGGAGTGCTCAAGAGGAAGGAGAGAAAATAGTACAAATCATATTATGAGAGAAGAGTTTGATCAAATTGTCAACTAAGAGGAGATAACGAATTATTCCTCGAAAGTTAACGCGTTGCTTATGCAGATATATATAATCTATTGTACTTGTAATATTTCCTATATCAAGGTGACTGGTGCGGGTTTAGCAATAGCCCACAAAGATTTCAGCATATTTCAAATATTAAAGGAGTGAAAGTTTAAGTACCCTCACCGCGCTTACGGCTCTACCCCAACCCGAAAATCAATAGAGCAATCCTATGAAAAGCAGTTAGGAATATAAGCAGAACAAAATCCATACAAGAGGAACTTCAAAATTTCCACATAAGAAACAGCTAATTCAACAAAGTAAACCATATCCATGAATCCAGGCATAACGATAAGGACCAGTGTTTAAGGAGAACTTCATGTACACAAACACACAATGTGAATACACAAGGCTCACTTGTGCCACAAGATTTTATTTCTTTCCACGAAGTTTCGCACCAAGAGCTCTCTCTAGTTTAGAGATGATCTGCTGGTTTGGAATTGCCTTCCCGGACTCGTATTCTTGGATGATCTGTGGCTTCTCATTTATCAACTGCAAAACAACATAGGGCCACTATCAGATTTACTTTATTACCCGGGGATTTTAAAGTGAGGAAATACTTGAGCAAGTTGAGCCTGAGTCAGCTTCTTGTCTTGTCTTGCTTGCATGATAGCTTTCTTCAGTTCAGTTGGTACCTTTTCATCTGAAAAAATTAACCAAAGTACGTCTTAACACTTCCATAGGATAATGATATTGTGGTATACTACTAGGGACAAAGTAAGCGCAAAATAACATTAGAACGAAGGCACAACTGCTCAAACATCCCAGGTAGTAAAATATCAAGACAATGATTAGGGGAAACAAAAGAAAGTATGGATTAAGAAAGGAAACAAGGAAATAGAAAAAGAGAACAGGGGAAACAAAGACACTGTGAAACACTATCGTCCAGGAGAAATTGCAAAGAGATGACTAGTGAATTGATTTTTTTATAGATTGTGAATCCGTCCTGTTTCTAAAGTGTAATTGATGGGGAGAGAGAGATCAACCAAAAGGATGTCAAGTTGACCTTGATCATGTGTCCAGAAAGAATGCATTATTTCCTCGATTGACTTGAGACCATAAAAATCATTGAAAATTTCAAATGCACAAGTACACAACGTGTTTAAGGAATTGTATGGTCCTCAAGTATATCAAAAGGAAGATACTGCAGACCCATGCAAGCATATGAAGTAGGCAGAACAAGTAATAAATACCGAAGACATCAGAGCAATCACGACATAACTATGATTTTACTCACAGATATAACAGAGATTAAGCAAGGTAGTTCCCTAGAAGTTTCTCCAATATGTTGGAAAAGGTGTAGTTCAAACTTACGAGACAAATTCTCAGTATCTTCATCAAGTTTCCTGGTGTTCAACGATGTACTACTAGAGGCAGCCTTGTTTGCTCCTGCATTAGCTGCATGAAGAAAAGGTATCGTGAGAACAGCTTATTAATATAAGCAAATTCCATGAGCATACAAAAGTAAGGACATGTGACTTGGCAACAGTGAAAGGGAACAAAGCATCTGAATGTTTCAACTGATAAAACACTGAATAAAAGAGAATTTCTAAGCTAGAAAGAGAACTCTCCAAACGGTTAATGTATATGGAGAACCACACCACAAAAGCTAGCTATTAAGGTGGGAGAGCCCAAGGCTATATAAGCCCACACCAAGCACACTTCAGTACCGATGTGGGACATAACAAACAACCACGCTCTGCATCCGTCGTCCTCGACGGTTGTGCGCTAGACATTACTAGCCCCGGGCAAACACCGGCATACCGGCGTCACCATCCAAGGAACGACGGCACGAAGGGGCTGACTCTGATACCAATTGTTATAACCCAGGGAGAACAACACCCAAAAGCTAGCTATTAAGGTGGCAGAGCGCAAAGCTATATAAGCCCACACCAAGCACACTTCAGTACCAATGTGGGACATAACAGTTAATTGTGTCCACACTTGAACGAACCCATTTTTACAGAAGCTTCCACACTAACAATGAAGCTTTTATCCTTTAGCAACTCGCCACTCAGAATATACATGAAAGTAGGTCAAATAAGACAATTTTTTCCTGGTTTTATAACTCTATTAATAAGAAACAACATGAACTGCTGAAGAGAGAGAAGGACAATGATTTTCAAGAGAGACTCTAATTAGTAAACTCAAATTCAAATTTACAAATCATCCAACTTCAGTTATAATTTTGAAAGGAGTTTAAGATATTACTCCTACTATTTTCTAATTTTTCCTTTACTTGTGCTTAGCAAATATTGGTCAAACAATAAATTCCAGGAATGTAGAAATTACACTACCAGTACACTAGGATAATGATACAAGGTCAATCAACATACAGTTAAGCAGTAAAGTGGCATGTTCAGTGTTTGCAAAGGCAGTGTCAAAGACTGACTTGAAAAAAAATCGATTGCATCATAAAATGCACCTACAGCCGAGAAACAATTCTAAAGTATAACCATGATTAGCAGTGGAAAGAGCTGACAATCTAACAGACGCGAATGATAAATCCTAGCAGAAAGAGAAGTAGCATTCACACAAGCACACAGATTATACAGGTAGACAAAGTAACAAAATCACAACAAATAGCTACACACAGACTGACAACAACTACAATTAAGTCTCAATTCTAAACTATTTGAAGTCGGCTACATGAATCCTCCATGTCCATTATGTTATGCACATACTATCAGAAAAAAGGAGAGAGAGAAACAAGCAATACAAAAGAAATTAGGCATAATTAAAGTAGTTTTTCAATCGAAAAGCCTGATCTCAGAAATCACTTTACAAAAACAGGCTCAATAAACACATTTTACAAAAAAGAAATCTACACGAGATGGTACAGAGATGATGTACACAAGCTAACAACAACAACTACTACACCACAATCTCAAACTATTTGAGGTGAATTCTCCATATCGATTCACTGAATATGGAGAGAGGGAGAGAGAGAAACAAGCAATATAAATGGAGCTAGGGATGATCAAAGTAGGTTTCAATTGAAAAAACTGAGTTCAAAAACCCTGCTTTACAAAAACAGCTCACACATTTTTACAAAAAGTTCAATATGAGATGGTAAGGTGAACACAGTCTAACTACTACTACAACACAATCCCAAACTAGTTCAGGTGAATTCTCCATATCAATTCCCTGAATACCACAAAAAGGAACTAGGGATGATTAAAGTAGTTTTTCAATTGAAAAAAACTGAGATCAGAAATCCTACTTTACAAAAACAGCTCAACAAACAATTTTTCTCGAAGAGTTCTATATAAGATGGTAAGGTCAGGTAAACACAGTAACTACTACTACACCACAATCTCAAACTAGTTGAGGTGAATTCTCCAAATTCTCCCTATCAAATCACTGAATACCACAACAAAAAAAGAGAGAGAAAGAGAGAGAAACAAGTACTACAAATAGACCTAGGGATGATAAAAGTAGTTTTTCACCAGAAAAAACTGAGTTCAGAATCCTATATCACAAAAACAGCTCAACAAACACTTTCTACAAAAGAGGTCTACATGAGATGCTACAGAAATGATAAGATGAACACAGGTGAACAACAACTACTGCTATGCCACAATCTCTAACTAGTTGAGGTAAATTCTCCATAACGATTCCCTGAATACCTAAAAAAGAGAGAAACAAGCAATACAAATGGATATAGGGATGATAAAATTAGTTTTTCAATTGAAAAAAAAAAAGATAATGGTCAAAAACACACTTGAAGTATCACTTTTTTGCAAGTTTACTACCTGAATTATTAGTTGGACTATTAGTTGTTTGCGTTTTCTACCTGAACTATCACAAACTATTTATCAAAACACACCTCGACTAGTACCATCAGGGTGTATACTTTTTTTTTTGTTTAAAAATGGTGCAAAATGACACTCCACGTGGATAGAGGAATTAATTGGAAAATAAAAAATTAAGAGATAATTGTCAAAAACACCTGACCTATCAAGTTTGGATCAAGTTCACGTAGGAAACTCATAAAAAGTGATAATTTAGGTGTGATTTTTACCGTTACCTCAAAGTATAAGAGATGGTAAGGTGAACACAGTCTAACTACTACTACTACTACACCACAATCTCAAACTAGTTCAGGTGAATTCTCATTTCTCTATATCAATTCCCTAAATACCACAACAAAAAAGACAGCGAGAAACAAGAAATACAAAAAGAGCTATGGATGATAAAAATACTTCTATTGAAAAAAATGAGTTCAGAAATCCTACGCTACAAAAATAGCTCAACAAACACTTTGTACAAAAAGTTCTACACAAGATGGTATGGAAACGAAAGCCTATTTTTCAATTGAAAAACGAGATATTAGTATCACATTTTTATGAGGGTGTTTGCATTTTCTACATGAACTATCTATTTATTAAAACACACCTCGAAATTAACCAAAGTCAGTTATCATGTGGACTAAATTTTATAGGCAAATTAAGATGCTTGTATTCAAACACTTAGTCTAGTCAACTTGAAGGTGTATTTTGATAAATAGTTGGCCATAGTTCAGGTAGGACACGCAAACACATAATAGCTCAGGTAGAAAACTCAATCAAGTTGTGTTTTTAACCATTATTTATTGAAAAAATTGAGTTCACAAATACTCCTATATAACAAAAAACAGCTCAACAAACAATATTTCACAAAAAGTTCTATACGAGATATATCGTACGGAGAGGAAAGCGTGTTTATAAGATAACATACACTTTTTGACGGTTTCGATCTCAGAGTTTGACTAAACGTTGAAGCTAAATAGGATTAAATTAACTCAATATTTTAAGATTAAAATTTATATATTTGATAACTACGTGAAGTTGCAACTTTTCTCAGATCAGAAAAAATACATCTTCAAATATTGGTCAAAGTTCTCGAAAAGTCAAAAGTATCACATAAATTGAGACAAAAAGTGTGTATATACATATATAGATAAGGAAGGATAAGATAAGATACACTTTTTGACGGTTTCGATCTCGGCGCCGGAGCGACGGGCGGCATTGACGGCTTTCTCGTCTTTGCGAGAGGCGGCGGTCGGCGCTTTCTTACGGATTACTACCGGCTCCCAGTCTTGTGATATTCCACTCATCTTCACTATTTTTTTTCGTCTCTGATGAAAATATCTCTATCTGTTTGATGAAATGCGTCGTCTCGTAGTTATATATAGTAGGGGTATTTTGGGAATTTTTGGTTGCGAGGTTTTCCTTCATACCCCGAACCGTGTAATTCACGTGACACCGCTGTTGATAGAACCATTAGGAAAATTAAGATACTAATTCGATTTGTATATGAAGATATTTTCAATTAGTAGTAGAAATTAAACTGTTTTATTCTGAGCCGAGGGTCTATTCGAACAATCTTCCTATCTTGGGACCCCATTGATGAAATTATATTGGATATATTATTGTTGTTGTAGAAATTAAACTAAAAGAGAAAAAGTAAAATCTAGAATTGATTAGTCAAATTGATATAGGCTCCATGTGCTTTTATTAAAATTAAGATTGTCTGAATTCAAATACACATTCGATTATTAAGAAATTGTAACGAAATTTTGAACGGTAAATAATCAAGGTTGTTTATTATCTCATCATATGAATGTGTTTTAAGTTATATTTATTAAAAAATTAATTAGTAATATAAAAATCGGATAAATTAATACTAACATTATATCTAGAAAATGTTAGTGACACTATTAATTTATATAATGTTGTAGGAAGAGTTTTCTTGATGGACCAAACCCCAAAAACTAGAAACAACTACAACTCACAGTAATGGTGAACGACATGATGATTGAGAAGTGGTGAATGGTGGCGGTCATGAGGTGGAGGAGGGTAGCAATGGTGGTTGTGTCGAAGGTGGTTGACTAGTTGTGCAGTGATAGTCGTTGGTGATGGATGTATGGTGGTAGCTACCAATGAAGGATGGTGATAGAGGTGGTTGATGATAGCAATTGTGCAATGGAGATTGATCATGCAGGCGATGCGATTGGTGGTTGTGGATTGATGATGCAAGCGATGCGATTGGTGGTGTTGGCTAGTAGTGGTAGCAATCAGTGGTGGATATGATTTTATGAAAACTTTCAAACGGTAGTCAGCCGCTCTACCTATCAATGTAGAGGTAATGTCTGCGTACACTCTACCTTCTCCAGACATTACATTGTAGGATTTCACTGAGTATGTTATTTGACTTATTTCAAACGTTGGTCAGCCTTCCAAACAGACCCTACATCTTCTAGCATGCTTAGTTGAACAAATGCATGGATAAAGCTCTTGACATTTTCCTTTGATATTTGCATCTCCCATGAAATGAAATAGGAATAAATCATTGTACCCTCTCATACTAATAGTTATTTACTTATTTATTTAGTATTAAAATGAAATAAACTCGAATAAGAAGGAAAATTACATGTCATTTATACGACACACCCCTTGTTTGGGATTGAGACATAGTTGTTGCAGTTGTCAATTTAAAGGGTAATTGATTGATTGATTCATCCATCATAATAGTACTACCATTGAACATGGGGGACAGAGAGAATCACTAAAGCATAGGCCTTCCAAGTACAAAAAGTTCCTAAACAGTAAAGCCACTGATGAGGGCATATTCTTAACTTCACTTTCACAAGAAAGAAAATTCAATAAGGTATCATCTGATTAACATTATTAGATAAACTAGTTCAACTAACCTAGATCACCAACCTAAAGTTTTTCCTCATTCATCAAACAACCATTTTTATCATGAAAGAGATGATCTCCTGGAACAAGAGATCTCGAAAGCCGTTTCACCTTGCATTCTCAAAGTTCTTGAATAATAAGGCCATCAACATTCAACTCATGTCGCTAACGATTGTTGTCTCTTTCGAAACATCATCCTTCTGACAATTATTTTCTTCGTTGGCCACAGTCACATCCTCTTGCATTGGTTCCTGGATGACAAATATTATACATGTTTCAGATCAAAAGTAACGAAATCGAATATATGAATTTGTTAGAAGTCTAAGAGAGAAAGAGGAACTAGTAGCTAAATGATGATACAACTGGTTCACCGAGACTGCAAAACCCACAAAGTGAACACTGCACTGAGAAGCACTTCTCTCTTTGGCAATGGAAACTAACTCATCCATTCCGTAGGGTCAACCGGACAAGTTAACTATGTGAAATATGCTTCATAATCAAAAATGCCTTTAAACGTTTGTGATTGTATCATATTTGCCCTCCGTTAACCTATCGGCTCATAAATGCCCCTAGTGTCATCTGTTGTCTCAAATATACCCTTGAACAATTAAAAAGGTCAAAATATGCCCCATGCACTCACGGCAGAAGCCAAGTAGGAACATATTTGGACCTTTTTAATTGTTCATGGGTATATTTGGACCTTTTTAATTATTCAGGGGTATACACTTGGACCTTTTTAATTGTTCACTAGTATAAACTCCTATTTACGAGCTATCTATCATCTACATATCTAACATTCAGAAAAGGCCTAACCCGTGTGGACTGCTAACCAGGTTGGAGGACCAACCCTCCCTCCCTCTCTCAGCCACTCAGGAGTCACCTACCTCCACAATATTGACTAGGATTGACTCCTTTTTGTGATGAGCTGTCTCTGATATACAAATCTAACTTATAATTAGAAACTTTATTTTATTAGTTAAGTACATGTTTATCAAATATTAAAGACGGATATATTGAGTTTCTGGAAGAGATACGAGAAAAGTGGTAGTCCACAAATTATTCATCTCAGAAACGTAAAATAAATAAGCCAACAACCCAGAAACAGATTTTAACGGAACAAACTTCCTATGAAGAATTGCTAGACAAAAGGCCTTACCGGACAATTGGATGCACCCTCTGCATTCTCTTTTGCTGTTTCAAGGTTATAGTTGCCAACATCTTCCAAGCTTCGACTTGCATTGGCTTCACTCGTGGAATTGTGCTAAAGACAGAATACAAGTCAGCTCCAATACTGTCAAATTTATAAGGTATCTGACAAAGCATATAGAAGCTGCATAGAACTAGAGATGCACAAAAAATGGACCGAACCGAAAAAAAAACCTGGACCGAACCGGACCGGACCGAATTCGGTCCGGTCTTCGGTCCAAAAATTCGGTCCTCGATCCGGTCCGGAGTTTTTTTTCGGTTTTTAGGGTATATTGGACCGGACCGAATTTTTTGGTCCGGTCTTCAGTCCGACCTTTCTGGATTTTCGGTCCGAGGTCCGGTCCGAGGGTTTTGTGTAGCCCTAGATAGAACTAACCTCTAAAGTTGTGGAGCCGCCACCATTTTCTTTCTTGCTGGTTTTCATTACCAAAAGGCTCTTTTTGCTGAGATAATTCATTGCTGCCAATATTTAGAGTATCTGTCGTATTGCTCAAACCGTTCTTACCACCATCACCCTCATTCCCCTGCAATATTTCAAAATGTTTACAAATTCAATTTAAAAGCCCCCCCCCCCCCCCAACCCAAATGAATTCTTCAGTGTCAATTTGCTGATGATATCATTGAATCAATTAATAAACCTCTTCTAAACCCAAACTACAGGGGTCACAATATGGATTCTCTATATGCTCCACTCTATTGGGATTACTTTTCATTCCAAGTATAAAGACAAATTGCACCCAAAGGTGTGACCTAGTGGTCGGAGTGATTGGAACCATGAGGTTTCAAGTCCAAATCCCAGCAAAGGCAAACACACTAGTGATTTCTTCCTATTTGTCCAGGCCTTGGTAGACAGAGCTACCCGGTACACGTGCTGGTGGAAGGTAGCAGTATATGTTGTATTGCTTAGACCACTCAAAACCGTCTATACCACCATCATCCTCATTCCCCTGCAATGTTTTACTGGAGCCGTCGTTATTGGGGTTTACCATTGTAAAAAGATTTGTTCATTTTTCTTACAATGAACATAATAATTGGCATACCTGCACCATTGATTACTTACCGGTCCTTCTGATTCAGCAACTGTCTTCTCCTTATACCATCGCCTTTTAGCAGCTTTTCTCATGGCATTTCTACTTTGGCGATGACAGAGAATTGACATTATAAGTACTTGAAGACAATAATCAGATCTTTAAAAGTAAATTTGAGAAATGCAATTTGCCCGGGTTTTATATTTCATATTGGATATGTTAGAATAGGAATAAGATTTGTATATAGTATGGGATATAGTGTCTATAAATAGGAATCGATGTAATGTCGTATATACACAATTCACTAATATTTTCTCCTATAATTTCTCACATGGTATCAGAGCTTTGGTGAGAAAATTTCCGGAGAAGAAAACTCAGTCCAACAGTTGTTGTGCTTCAATTTCCGACGATTGTTTGGGCAGTTTTGTGTCAAATCCCTTTCCCGTAGTGTTGCGTAAAAACCAATACAACTACAGAGCTACCGTGAGAAACCTCCGAGACAGAAAAGTCAGTCACCGCTCATTCTTTTCGGTGACTTTCAGATCTGCCTGTGCCGTCTCTTTCTCCGTCAATATTTCGCAAGTAACACCACCATACGGTGCAGCAAGATCCGGCGACCAAACACCAAGCCACCGCTCCGGCAGACAGTGACCCACGCGCTCTCACGGGCTTCCCGGATATTTAACACTGGCAGAGTGTCCACTCCACGCACCAGCGCGTGCGAGTTTTCCCGGCCAGATTTAGTCCAACTTTTCCAACCCTACACCACTAGGTACATGATTTTCTAGCATTTTCCCAGCAACAAGATCGATTTTCCAGCGAAGTTACTACTTTTCCGATGACTTTTTCAGTTTGTTACTCTTCCACCGAGGTCGACCATCTTTCCCGAGGAGTCCTTACCAATATTTTTGCAAATTTTGATCGTCGGATTAAGGTTCTGACGCAACCAGATTCTTTTTTCAGTAAAATCTGAGTTTTTCGGTGAAGTCCCAGCCCTATTTTCATCAACCCATCGAGTCTCTTTTAGACTCTTTTAAAAGCAGAAGCTTGGTGTTTTCTTTTTGCCCATATCATCTTAAAGTTGAGTCATGTCTCTGGGAATTGATGTTTTTAATTCTAAATATATAAGAATTGAAAATTCAAGTCCTATGATTAACTCATAACTCTTAATGAGAAGATCAGAAAATCAAACATCACAGTCTACGAAGAATCGACGAAAAAGTCACTTTGGAAGACCTCGACCTAAGTGTAGTTATTGTAATAGGTTTGGACACACTCATGAAGTATGCATATCTTGACCTAAATGTAGTTATTATAATAGGTTTGGACACACTCGTGAAGTAATTTATTCTATGCATGATTGACCACCCAACAATGCTCATGTTGCTCAGACTGTCACTACAGATAATCAATGAGTTTATTTATCCGAAGAAGAATATAAAGAGTACCTTCAGTATCTAGCATGTAAGCACACGTCTCCACAAGTAGCCTCAGTTGCACAGACTAGCGCTTCTGATCATATTTCTTGTGATAAATCACTTATCGATTATTGATTATTCACCGTCTTTTTCCGCTATTACTTTAGCCAATGAGATCCAAACAAATCACAAAAAAGGGGTTCTAAACTAAATTTTCTCTACTCACACTCATCCTTACAAAACCTAATGTAACCATGACAACAATTATGCCTTAATCCCAATTAGTGATAGCTATGTCCAATTAAAATCCAACGAAAGAGCAGTAAACAACTTGAGCCTTCACGATTTATCAGAATATTCACCAGATAAAACAATTGGTTAGAAGCCTATTAATGAAGGGGAGTCTTGGAGCACCGATAAAGTTGTGTCCATATATCCTATAGGTCAGGGGTTCGAGCCGTGAAAGCAGCCATTAATGCTTGCATTAGGGTAGATTGTCTAAATCACACTCCTCGGGGTGTGGCCCTTCCCCGGAACCTGCTAACGTGGGATGCTTTGTGCACTGGGCTGCCCTTGATAGAAGCCTATTAATGTCACACTCCAAGAATTTCATAAATGACGCCTTTTGTTTGTGTTGACTGTAGCAATTGAATGCAGAAGTAGAGCCACGTAATCCTAAAACCTCTTCTTCTACCTTTTCTTACCCACCCCACAACACACAAGACAACTAATTCCCCACTATCATGGTTCTTATCATAGTGTTGTCGCAACGCAGCATCCTCGGCAAACGATTTCACAAAAAAGTTATAATCTTGACACCCCCGCGTCGACCTCCGTGACATCCTCATCATCATTTTCAGTATCATCATCACCATCCTCAGCATTGTTTGAGTACTCAAATATTCAGATACAGCCTTCAGAGACTGGGCCTGGTTCACGACAAAACATGACAATTCTTCATATAGAAGCTGCATAAAACTAGCCTATTGAGTACTCAAATATTCAGATACAGCCTTCAGAGACTGGGGGCCTGGTTCACGACAAAACATGACAATTCTTCATATAGAAGCTGCATAAAACTAGCCTAATGCGGTGGAGCCACCAACATTTTCTTGTTGGTTTTCATTACTAAGAGACTGTTTTTGCTGAGATAATTCATCACTGCCAATATTTACAGTATCTGTAGTATTGCTTAGACCACTCAAACTGTCTTTCATTACTAAGAGACTGTTTTTGCTGAGATAATTCATCACTGCCAATATTTACAGTATTTGTTGTATTGCTTAGACCACTCAAACTGTCTATACAACCATCATCCTCATTCCCCTGCAATGTTTTATTGGAGCAGTCGTTATTGGGGTTTACCATTGTGAAAAGATTTGTTCTTTTTTTTACAATGAAATTTGTTCATTTTTATCCTGCTGAAGTGGGTGATTTTAATTCTGAGGTTGTTTGAGAGAAAATGACAAAAATGGTCCCTTATATTTAGTGATAGGTTCAAAATAGTCACAGTATCAACTGAGCAGCAGTTTAGTTACATTGTATGGCAGTAATAGTTGGCATATCTGTACCATTGACTACTTACCAGTCCTTCTGATTCAGCAACTGTCTTCTTCTCCTTATTTATGGCCCTATATCGCCTTTTAGCAGCTTTTCTCCAGGCAGATCTACTTTGGCGCTGACAGAGAGAATTGACATTATAAGTACTTGAAGAAAATTAATCAGATCTTGAAAAGTAAATTTGAGAAATGCAATTTGCCCGGGTTTTATTTTTCATATTTGATATGTTAGAATAGGAATAGGATTTTTATATAGTATCCTACATGGAAAAGGATTGGGATATAGTGTCTATAAATAGGAATCGATGTAATGTCGTATATACACAATTCATTAATATTTTCTCCTATAATTTCTCACATGGTATCAGAGCTTTGGTGAGAAATATCCGGAGAAGACAACTCAGTCCGACAGTTGTTGTGCTTCAATTTCCGGCGATTGTTTGGGCAGTTTTGCCTCAAATCCTTTTCCCATAGTGTTGCGCGAAAATCAATACCACTACAGAGCTACTGTGAGAAACCTCGGGGACAGAAAAGTCAGTCACAGCGCATTCTTTCGGGTGACTTTCAGATCTGCATGTGTCGTCTCTTTCTCCGTCGGTATTTCGCAAGTAACACCACCATACGGTGCAGCAAGATTCGGCGACCAAACCCCAAGCCACCACTCCGGCAGACAGTGATCCACGCGCTCTCATGGGCCTCCCGGATATTTAACACTGGCAGCGAGTCTACACCACGCGCCGGCGCGTGCGATTTTTTCCGGCCAAATTTCGTCCAACCTTTCCAACCCTACACCACTAGGTACATGATTTACTAGCATTTTCCCAGCGACAGGATCGATTTTCCGGCGAAGTTTACTACTTTTCCAAAGACTTCTTCCGTTTGTTCCTTTTCAACTGAGGTTGATCATCCTTGCCAAGGATTCCTTACCAGTTTTTTGCAAATTTTGATCGCCGGATTAGGGTTCCGGTGCAGCCAGATTCTTTTTTCGGCGAAATCTGAGTTTTCCGGTGAAGTTCCAGCCCTTTTTTCATCAACCTAGGGAGTCTCTTTTAAAAAGCAGAAGCTTGGTGTTTTCTTTTTGCCCATATCATCTTAATACAGTCATGTCTCTTGGATTTGATGTTTTTAATTCCAAATATATAGGAATTGAAAATTCAAATCCTATGATTACCTCAAAACTTTTAATGAGAAGATCAGAAAATTGAACATCACGGTCTACGAAGAATCGACGAAAAAGTCACTTTGGAAGATCTCGACCTAAGTGTAGTTATTGTAATAGGCTTGGACACACTCGTGAAGTATGAAGATCTTGACCCAAGTGTAGTTATAAGTGTAGTTATTATAATAGGTTTGGACATAATCGTGAAGAATGTTATTCTCTGCATGATAAACCACCCAAGAATGTTCATGTTGCTCAGACTGCCACTACAGGTAATCAAAGGGTTTATTTATCCGGAAAAAAATATAATGAGTACCTTCAGTATCGAGCACGTAAGCAAACCACAAGTAGCCTCAGTTGCACAGTCTAATACTCTTGGATCGTGGGTTGTAGACTGACACTTCTGATTTCTTGTGATAAATCACTTGTCAAATATTGATTGTTCACCGTCTCTTCCCGCTATTATTTTAGCCAATGGGATCCAAACAAAAGTAAAAGGAGTTGCGCAAGCTAATCGCATATCCTATGTCATCCTAAATTTTGTTCTTTATGTATCTAATTGTCCTTCTAATCTTGAATCGGTCAGTCGTTTGACTCATGCCTTAAATTGTGGCATAATATTTCTTGATAATTCTTTTATTATGCAGGATCGAAGTACGGGACAAACAATTAGTGTAGGATATGAATCACAAGGCCTGTACTACCTTACCTCTACTCTTAATTCCTCCATAGCAAGTCTGGATGCATATCCTCTACACTTAATCCACAAACGATTGGGACTTCCGTGTATGTTCAAGCTACAAAAAATGGTATCTAGTTTGTTTAGTCTGTTCAAATTAGATTACAAGTCATATCAACTTGGGAAACACACTCGCACTACCTTTACACGTAGAGTTGAGAGTCGTTGAGAGTATTTTTTCCTTAGTTCATTCTGATATTTGGGGTCCTAGTAGAGTCAGTTCAAACTTAAGATTTTATTATTTTGTTAGTTTCATTGATGATTATTCAAGATGTACTTGAATTTTCTTAATGAAAGATCGTTCTGAGTTGTTTTCTATATTCCAGAGTTTTTGTGCTGAAATACAAAATCAATTTGGTGTGTCTATTAGTATGTTTCATCGTGACAATGCCTTAGAATATTTGTCCTTTCAGTTTCAACAATTTATGACTCACCAAGGAATTATTCATCAGAAATATTTGTTCATACACTCCTCGGCAAAATGGGGTAGCAGAGAGGAAGAATAGGCACCTCATTGAGACTGCTCGCACACTTCCCATTCAGTCTCATGTTCCACTACGTTTTTGGGAGATGCAGTTCTCACATCTTGCTATTTAATTAAGTGGATGCCCTCGTCTTCCATTCATAATCAAATTCCTTATTCAATAGTGTTTCCTCAATCACCTTTATATTTTCTTCCCTCTCGTGTCTTTGGCAGCACATGTTTTGTTCGTAGCATAACCCTTGGGAAAGATAAATTAGCCCCCGTGCTCTCAAATGTGTCTTTCTTGGTTATTCTCAGATTCAAGAGGGGTATCGTTGTTACTCTTCTAATCTTTGTCGACACCTTATGTCAGCAGATGTCACATTCTTCGAGTCTCAACCTTACTTTACATCTTCTGATCATTCTGATATATCTAAGGTCTTACGTATACAGACTTTTGAGAAATCTACTATTACTTCTACATCTCCATCCACAACGCCACCCGTCTTAATCATGTCGTTTTTTGAAGAATTTACCGTTACTTCTACGTCTTCACTTACAGTGACTTATCATCATCGTCCACATCCATCATCAGGCTCAGATGATTCATATTGTGCACCAAACCCTGCTCCTACTGTGGACGTGTCTCCTCCTAATCAATCGATTGCACTTCGAAAAGATGTACGGTCCACTCGCAATGCTAACCGCCATTATACCTTTTTAAGTTATCATCGTTTATCTTCATCCCATTGTGTCTTTCTATCATCATTGTCCTCTGTCCCTAAATCTACAAGTGAAGCACTTTCTCATCCAAGATGGTGCCAGACTATGATTGACAAGATGTATACTTTAAATACGAGTGGTACTTAGGAGTTTATTCCTCTTCCTTCAAGTAAATCTACTATTGGTTGTCGTTGGGTTTATGCAGTCAAAGTTAGTCTGGACGGTCAAGTTAATCGGCTTAAGGCTCGCCTTGTTGCAAAGGGATATACGCAGATATTTAGGCTTAATTACAGTGATACTTTCTCTCCGTGACTAAAATAGCACATGTCCGTCTTTTCTATCCATGGTTGTTGTCCTCCAGGCTTCTTTATCAGTTAAACATTAAGAATATTTTTCACCATGGTGATCTTGAGGAGGAAGTTCATATGGAGAAACCACCTGATTTTGTTTCTCCTAGGAGTCTAATCTGGTGTGTCAATTGCATCAGTCACTTTATGGTCTAAAACAGTCTCCTCGAGCCTGATTTGGTTAATTCAACACAATAATTCAGGAGTTTGGCATGACTCATAGTGAAGCAAATCACTCTGTGTTTTATTGATATTCTGCTCCAAATTTATGTATTTATTTGGTGGTTTATGTTGATGATATCATTATAACTGGCAATGATCAAGATGGTATCATTAATTTAGAGCAAAATCTCTTTTAGCATTTCCAGACTAAAGATCTCGGTAGACTAAAATATTTTGTAGGTATTGAGGTTGCCCAATCCAGGTCAGGTATTGTTATTTCGCAATGCAAGTATGACTTAGACATTCTTGAGAAGACATGAATGATGGGATATGACTCATTGACATTCTAAACTCCTGCCAGGACATGGGGAGCTACTCAGTGATCCTGAAAGATATAGGCGGTTGGTTGGTAAGTTCAATTATCTCACTGTGACTAAACCTGACATCTCGTTTTGTGTGTTGTAAGTCAGTTTATGGATTCTCCCTCTGATAGTCATTGGGATGCAGTTGTCCGTATTGTGCGATATATAAAATCGGCTTCTAGCAAAGGACTACTCCTTGAGAATTAAGGTCATGAGCAGATCGTTGAATATACAGACGTTGATTGGACAGGATTACCTTTTGATAGACGTTCTACATCTGAATATTGTATTTTAGTAGGAGGTAATTTGGTATTCTAGAAGAGTAAGAAACAAAGTGTGGTTGGATTAGAATATCGAGCAATGGTTGTAGTAACTTGTGAACTAGTTTGGATTAAACAGTTGCTCAGAGAACTAAAAGTTGGAGATATCAGTACGATGGAACATGTGTGTGCTAACAAAGCAACCCTTCATATCGCATCAAATATGGTATATCATGAGGACTAAGCACATTGAGATCGACTGTCATTTTGTCAGAGAAAAGATACAACAACATACCCAGTGTAATTCCACAAGTGGGGCCTGGGGAGGGTAAAGTATACGCGAACCTTACCCCTACCTTGGAGAGTAGGGAGGTTATTTCCGAAAGACCCTCTATTCAAGAAAAAATAAGGGAAAAGGTCAGATAAGAATTGACGAAAGTAAAGAAGTCATGACACAATACTATACATAAGCATTGTCAGTAACTACAACAAACTAATATGATATATGAAGTACAAGAGATTGCAAATAGTAGCGGAGCATAAAGATAATAATACGCCTACACGCGACAACACTCTGCTACCTCCTAACCTTCTACCCTAATCTGCGTCCTCCACAACTTCGTATCTAAGATCATGATCATGTCCTCAGTGAGCTGCAACTGTGTCATGGTCTGTCTAATCACTTCTCCCCAATACTTCTTCGGCCTACATCTACTTCTCCTGAAACCATCCATAGCCATCTTCTCACATAACCATTTCAGTCTCGCTTTCCACATCTTGTCCTCCACCAAGGTCGCTCTCACCTTGTCTCGAATCTCATTTCTGATTCTATCTTTCCTAGTATGCCCAACATCCATCGCAACATCCTCATTTCCACAACCTTCATTTTCTGAAGGTGAGCTTTCCGACCTAACATTCCGTCACATACAACATAGTAGGGTCTAACTATCACTCTGTAAAACTTGCCTTTAAGTTTTGGTGGCACCTTATTATGACACAAACCTCCGTAGGCTAGCTTCTATTTCATCCATCCTGCCCCAATACGATATGTGACATCATCGTCAATCTCCCAATTTCCTTGTATAGTGGATCTAAAATATCGAATACTTCCTCGCTTTTGAATGACCTGTGTCTCAAGCCTCACTTCCACGCCCACCTCTCGCTTTACATCACTTAACTTGCACCTCAAGTACTCGTAATTCTGCTCAACCTAAACCCTTTGTACTCCAGAGTCTGTCTCCAAACCTCTAGCTTAGCATTAACTCCATTGCAGGTCTCTTCAATCAAAACAACATCGTCTGCAAATAGCATACACCAAGGCACCTCACCTAAGATTTTTCGCGTTAGTTCATCCATCATCCATCAACAAAGCAAATAAAAATGAGCTAAGAGTTGATCCCTGATGTAACCCGTCTCAACTGGAAAGTGCTCCAAATCTCTTCCCGCCATCCTTATCTTTGTCTTGACTCCATCATACATGTCATTGATCGCCCTAGTATACTCCATCAATACACCTTTAGTCTCGGGCATCTCTATAGAACTTCCCTCCGGACTGTCATATTCCTTTTCTAGATCGATGAACATCATGTGAAGGTCCTTTCTCTCCCTGTATAACTCCACCAGATTTCTAACAAGATGAATGGCTTCTGTAGTAGAGTGTCCCGACACGAATCAGAATTGGTTCTCGAAAATAGACACCCTTCCTCACCCGCAACTCCACCCTCTCTCAGACTTTCATAGTGTGGCTAAGTAGCTTAATACTCATATAGTTGTTGCAATTTTGGATGTTTCATTTGTTCTTGTACAATGAAATCATTGTACTCTCACTCCATTCTTCGGGCATTTTTGTTGTCTTAAAACTACATTAAATATCCTCGTCAACCACTCTAGACTTTCCTTACCCGCGCTCTTCCAAAATTCCACCGGAATCTCATCTGGCATGTCGCTCTTCCCCTACGCATCCTACAAAAAGATACTCTCCGGAGATATTGTTACAAAATTTATGAAGTCAACTATTAGTAGCTGTTCTTCTTTCTTCTATATAGTTCTAAGGAGAGTTGCTACGCAGTTCTTCTTTACGATATTACTTAAGTGGCGTAGCTGTTCTAAGGAGAGTTGCTACGCAGTTCGAATTGAACTAAAGGATCAGCTTGCGGATATTTTCGCCAAGTCCCTTATTGGTCCTCATATTAGTTACACTTGTAACAAGCTCGGTACATATGACTTGTATGCACCAGCTTGAGGGGGAGTGTTAGAATAGGAATAGGAATATGATTTATATATAGTATCCTACGTGAAAAAAGATTGGCATATAATGTCTATAAATAGGAATCAATGTAATATTGTAAATACACAATTCAATAATATTTTCTCCTATAATTTCTCACAAGATAAATGAAGGTAGAGTCATTTAGATGCTAATATACAAAACAAAGAAAATTAAACCACAACATCCAGCTAGCCAAAAAACAGTATTGTACTAACTTTACAGTGCAATATAGTTTTTTACTACACAATGCCAGCATAACTTTTTTAAAGTAAATGTAACAATATTATTGTAAATCATTAGCAGAAAGGGAGTGCCAATAGTAGGAAAAACATTTATAAGACACAGAACAAAAATGTCTTGTAGCCCATCACAAGGATCCTATGGTGTCTAAAATAGAAACTACATTATTTGAGAAACCATCTTTACACAAACTGAAATAAAAAAATACACTTTTAGTCTTATGCTCAGTGCTGATAATATATTCAAAACATCTTAAGTTTCTCTCCCTCTAGATGGTCCACCAAATGCATGCTGGGATTGAACTCCACCAGTTCTTCCTTGCCATGTCATGCCCCCAGGATCATTCCAACTGGTTAGTATTCGTCAGTTGCTCGAACTCTTCAAAAATGTCAACAGATGCGTGTCGGATTCTCCAAAAGTAGTGTATTTTTGGAGAATTTGACACGGCGGTATCGAAAGTGAAGAGTCCGCACAACTTAGGTTGTAGGCATAGTTCATTTCAGACCTTTCATATTCAGGAATAGTTGCCATTTTCTATCAGTGACATGGCAGTGCAAAAACAGATGGGTATTGCTTTTTATACACAGTTTCTGGAAGAGATGCACACAACAAAGTGGTAGGAGTAGTTCACAATTTTTATTTTGTTTTGATAAGTGGTAGTTCACAAATTATTAATCTCAAACACAAACTAAATAAACCAGAAGTAAATTTTCAGGGAACCAGCTTTCTATGAAAAATACGGTAAATACCAGACCAAAAGACTTACAGGACAATTGGATGCACCCTCTGTGTTCTCTTTTGCTGTTTCAGGTTTACCATCGCTGACACTGGCTTCAATTGGGAAGTTGTGCTGTAGTTTTAAGAATACAATTCAGCTACCATTGACATAATCTCATTGAATACTTTCGTAAGACCAAGCATATAGAAGCTGCATAAAACTAACCTCTAACGCTGTGGAGCCACCACCATTTTCTTGTTGGTTTTCATTACTAAAAGACTGTTTTAGCTGAGATGATTCATCACTGCCAATATTTACAGTATCTGTTGTATTGCTTAAACTGTCTTTACCACCATCATCCTCATTCCCCTGCAATGTTTTATTGGACCCGTCGTTCGAATTAGCCAAACTTGAAGTCTGAAGTCCAGAGCCTAATACCTGAAGAGAAATCCGAGTCCAAACAGAATATTATTTCTATTTGTGATTATTTTGTGTAAACACAAACAGTCCTGGACTTTTCTAGAATAGACAGATAATCATTTTTGTCTCTTCATTTTACGAAATATCTTATGGTTCTCTCTCATGTATTTTCTAGAGATTTACCCTATACTCTCTCAATTTCCTGTTTGATTCTCGGCGTTTTCATATTTCAAAATGTTCACACATTCAATTTATGAGGTAGCAATACTTGAACAGCCAGTATGTCGCTTTGCTTGGTCAAATAAATGATAATTAGAATAGTTGATCTTAGACCTTTATGGTTAATCATGACGCAAACTTGACCACACTGATATTAACTTATTCATGTAAAAGGGGACAAACCACCACAACAACTACGACTTAATCCAATTTTTTAAATTTAAGCTCATTTCATATCATCATCATACTAAATTAAATCAACAACAACATACTCAATATAATTCCACAAAGTCGGGTCTGAGGAGGGTAGAGTGTACGCAGACCTTACATCTACCTTGGCAGGTAGAGCGGTTGTTTTTGATAGACCATCGGCTCGGGTAACACAAAAGCAACATCAGAATAGCAAGGAGAAAGATCAATAAGTATCAAAAGAAAATTAAGAATAAGAAATATGTGAATGCTAAGATAAAATACAAGAAAATAATAAAAATAATATTGAGCCAGCCAGAAAGGTACTACTAATCCTACTACTAGACATCTACCCTAATCCTCGACCTCCACACCTTCATGTCTAGGGTCATGTCCTCGATAAGCTGAAGACTAGTCATATTCTGCCTGATCAACTCTCCCCAATACTTCTTCGGCCTTCCTTGACCTCTCTTCCAGCCCTCCATCACCAGCCTCACACCTCACCGGGGCCTCTGTGCTCTCCACTGGACATGTCCGAACCATCTCAGTCTAGCCACCCTCATCTTGTCCGCCATGGAGGTCACCCCTACCTTGTCCCGAATCTCCTCATTTCTGACCATATCTCTCCTAGTCAGCCCACACATCCATCTCAACATCCTCAATTCTGCAACTTTCATCATCTGAACATGAGAGTTCTTGACTGACACACACTCCGCCCCATACAACACCGTCGGTCTCACTACAACTCTGTAGAACTTACCTTTAAGTCTTGGTGGGACCTTCTTATCACATAAGACACCAAATACGAGCCTCTGTCTCAACCACTCTGCTCAAATACAATATGTGACATCCTCGTCAATCTCCCCATTATTTTGGATTATAGCCCCCAAATACTTAAAACTCTCTCCCTTCGGGACGACTTGTGAGTCGAGCCTCACTTCCACCTCAGTGTCACTCGTCACCGCACAAAACTTGCACTTCACGTACTCTGTTTTGGTCCTACTCAACCTGAAATCTTTCGACTCCATGGATTATCTCCAAACCTCCAACTTGTCGTTCACCCTACATCGCGTCTCATCAATCAATACAATATCATCCGCAAACATGCACCATGACACCTCCCCTTGAATGTGACTCAAGACATCCAACGCCAAGGCAAATAAAAACAGGGTAAGAGTTGATCCCTAGTGTAACCTCATCATGACAAGAAAGTGTTCTGAGTCACCTCCCACTGTCATCACCCGGGTCTTTGCTCCATCATACATATCCTTAATCGCCCTAATGTATGCTACCGACACTCCTCTAGCCTCCAAACATCTTCATAAACCTTTTTAGGACTTTGTCGTATGCCTTCTCTAGGTCGATGACCACCATATGCAAATCTCTCTTCCTTTCCCTGTATTGCTCTACCAATCATACTAAATTAAATCAAAACGAAAAATAAGTTAAATATATATAAATAATAAATGATGATAATATTAAAAGTTTATTGGCAAGTCTACAACCTATTCTCAACTAGTACTTATCACTTTTTTAGTCGGAAAAAAGAAAGTGATATCTACATGATATTTTTCTTCCATCGTATCCTATCTTTAGGTAAGACTGCATTGATAGTTTGATACCAAGGATTTCATGTAAAAGAGGACAATAAAATAAATTTCTTATGATTCTATTTCCTTGCTCTCCCCCCCCCCCCCCCACACACACACATAAGAAAGAACCACCAAAGAAACTCTATCTAAAAATGATCTAAGCTCTCAACTTGCCAGCATCTTGACATCTAGGCCCAAAAAGTGATAAAGTCTCCATTGACAATTAATGATGATTATAGTTAACCAAAACTACCCGGGTCAAAAATATGAATTCTCTAAATATTCCACTTTCTTTGGGACGTGTTTCATTCCAATACGTATAAAGACAAATTACGGGTACACTAAACTAAAGATTCTCTATGCATATTAATCTCTATAATACATAATGCAAACTATAACAACAAAGATTACAACTTGATAAACCCAATGGAATATCAGTAAATCACCCGACCCTCAGCCAGTTTATCAGAAAATTCACTAGGCTTATGACTATCATTCAAGCAATTAACCTAAGGTACATGGGTCGACTCTATGAATTATCATATGTTCCACTCTTTGGGTCGTGTTTCATTCCAATACATATAAAGACAAATTACGGATTCACTAAACTAAAGATTCTCTATACATACTAATATTTATAATACATAATGCAAACTATAACAACAAAGATTACGCCTTCATAAACCCAATGGAATATCAGTAAATAATAAATTACCCGACCCTCAGCCAGTTTATCAGAAAATTCAAGGCTTATAACTATCATTCAATCAATTAAACCAAGCTATCTGGGTCGACGTTATGAATTCTCATATGTTTCACTCTTTGGGTCGCGTTTCATTCCAATACGTATAAAGACAAATTACGGATTCACTAAACTAAAGATTCCCTATCCATACTCATCTCTATAATACATAATGCAAACTATAACAACAAAGATTACACCTTGATAAATCCAATGGGATATCCAACCCTCAGCCGGTATATCAGAGAATTCATTGGGCTTATGACTATCATTCAATCAACTAACTCAAACTATCTGGGTCGACACTATGAATTCTATATATATTCCATTCTTCTGGAGCACACTTCATTCCAACACGTATAAATACAAACTAGGGGTTTTCTAAACTAAAGATTATCTACACACTGATCTCTATAATACACAATGCAAACTATAACAACAAAGAGTATGTCTTGATAAACCCAATGGATTAAAAGTAAATTACCTGACCCTCCGCCGGTTTATCAGAAAATTCACTAGGCTTATGACTTTCATTCAATCAATTAACCGAAACTATCTGGCTCAACACTATGAATTCTTTATAGATGGTCCACTCTTTTGGAGCACATTTTGTTCCAATACGTATAAAAACAAATTATCGGTTCTCTAAACTAAAGATTCTCTATCCACACTAATCACTACAATGCATAATGCAAACTATAACAAAGATTACACCTTGATAAGCCATAGCAGCAAATTTACCTGAGGCTCCACCGGTTTATGAGAAGATTCACTAGGCTTATTATAACCTGCAGTTAAAACAATCGACCGAAGCCTAGTAATATCCAATCCAAGAATGTTACAAATGACCTGACCATAAGCCCTATGCGCCTGCCTCGTATTCATGTTAGCTTTAGTAATAGAATGCCGAACAAGCGCCACACAATGCTTAAACTTCTTCCTCAACCCTTTTTTACCAACCCCACAACAGACTAAACAACTAAACTCCCAACTACTCTCTCTATTCTTCTCATAATACTCCCTCAACCCACCTTCCTCCTCAAACAACTTAACAAAAAACTCGTAATCTTTCTGCCCCTTCTCCTCAGAGTCGTCGATCGAGTTCTTCAAATACTCTGATACCGCTTTTATAGCTTCTTTTACCCTTTTGGGGTTCTTTTTTCGTTTCTTGAATTGGGTTGAACTGGAGGGTTGTAAACTCACTGGGGTTGGAATTGGAGTTTGGTATGGGGTAGGGTGGGTTGGGATAGGGAGGTGGGGGTGGGGGTGGGGGCGAGGGGGATCTTGATGCAATAGAGAATGGAGGTAGTGAACGTCTTGTATTAATCTTTGTTCATCGTATCGATTCATTGGAAAACGTGACATTTTTGAACTATTTTGGCAAATGGGTTTTGAACAATCGCCAGAAAAATGGGTTCTTGAAAAAGGATGTGTTGTGTTGTAGGCTACTGTGATAAGTGTATTATTACTTTGCTGTGGGTTGCGAGCAACGAAATACTCTTCTATGTGCCAACCAACAATGTAGTTTGACTTCACCCCAAGTTTAAGAAATAAAAAATGTTTTAAATTTGGGAAAAGGATATATTTGTCCTCAAACTTAAGGAAAAGGGGCATGTTTGCCCTCCGTCAAAGTTTGGAGATAAATATAACCCTCCCGTTAATAAACTTGTACAATTTGCCCAATATTAAATGAGCTGCCCAGTTGGACGCCACATGGACGTCACCTGTGCGCCATCTGGACGAAACCTCATCAGAGCTCTTCATATCGTGTCACTTTTCAAGTGGTTGTTATGTAACAATTACAAGTAATCTAGTAACCCTGTCGTTCTCCCCCTCTCCAAATCAATACTCCCCCTTTCGTCATTGTCTTCTTTTTTTGGAGATCGTCGGTCAGTGGTCGAAAAGTGTTTAACGGTGAGGTTCAGAGAACAGATGAGAGGATAATTGTGGTTGCTGGTTACTTGAGGTTCGCCGGAGTTCGTTCACCGGTGGTGGGTTCGCGGTGATAGGGGAGAACGAAAAGGTTGGAATTGTTGTCGTTGAAGCTCGGAGAACTGGAAAAAGTGTTGTTTGGTTCGTGGCCGGATGGGTTTTCGCCGGAGCCCGGTGATCGGAGCTCTAGAAGTGAAGGAGTGGTCAATGAAGGGATGAGGTGGGGTGAGGAAGATGGAGTAGGACATTTTTGTTAAAAATATAATTTTAATTTTTTTTCTGACGTATGGAGCTTCGTCCAGGTGGCGTCCACCTGGGAAACTCAGTTAATATTGGGATATTGTACAAGTTTATTAGGGGTATATTTATCCCCAAATTTTGATGGATGGCAAATATGACCCTTTTCCTTAAGTTTGAGGGCAAACATGCCCTTTTTCCGTTTAAATTTTACAAATCAAAATATTTATGTCGTTATATATTATCTCATTAAACGTAAAAGATAAAATTTAAAGTTAAATTGTTACAAAAATATATTATTCTTTTTGAATTGATTAAAAAGAAAAACTTGTCATACAAATTGAAACAGATCAAAATAGTCGTTTAGGTCCATATTTAACCTTAAACTTTCTAAAATAATTCAAAATTGTTAAAAGTGTCACATCGGATATGAAATGAGAACATAAAATCTTATATGCAGTTGGACAATTCTCACCCTAAAAGCTAGTTTTTGGGGTTGAGTTAGACCCAAGATCCATTCTTTATATGGTATCAGAGTCAGACTCATTCCAATTATTTGTTCACTGATGTTCGACCCTCAAATATATTATTCACGCTCCAGCTAACAAGGTCTGGGCGTGCGGCATCGGATATGGAATGAAACATGGACTCTTTATATGAACTTGGACAATCCTCACCCTACAAGCTAGTTTTTGAGGTTGAGTTAGGCTAAAGATCAATTCTTTACAAAAATAATCATTTATTAATAATTGGTCAGATATACTCTTATGGTCGTTTTGTTGAAAATAAGTTATCGCAGAATATATACATACATTTTTTTTTCACGACTACCCATTTCAAACATCTATCTCACACCTTCAATCTTTGTTATTCATCTCTCATATAATATCGGCGCGACTCTAAATCGCCATAAATGCTATTGTAAATTATTTAAAGTTAAGTCTTGTATATTTAGAGTTGTTAGTATTATGAGGTTGATGTGAAGCTATGGCATCACTATTGATGATTTGAAAAGAATTAATGATAGTTATATCAATCGAGTTTCAGTAGACGTTAAAAACTAGCGATGTGAATATATTTAACATCGATAGTTATTAACGGAAAATAAAATTGAGTCGGTTCTCAAAGTTTAGTGACAAAATTGAAAATGAGTCCTGATCCAATCTACCCGTTGGTAAATATTTGACGAAGATTAATATTAACAATTTGGCAAATTTAAAAGATTATAAGCTACTATTTTAAATCTACCCTCAAACATAGGTATGATTTTTGTCATTTCCAAATTTGTTCTTTACTCTTTTTGTTTTTGTTTTAAGGGAATGGGAAACCAAATAGGCAATCAAGTTTGTTCTTTAGTCCATTAATCAGCTGATGCTCAAAGCTCATCATCATCATCAATGGCTGCCTCTTTACTTTTCTTAGTTTATTTCTTACTACCCTTATTTTCCACAGCAACCCTTAGACAACAATTCATCAATCAGCTTGATTCTTCACCCAACAATGCCACTCCAACACCATTTTTTGAAGTCACAAAACCCATAAAACTACCCAAAACCAAACCTTGTTCACACCTAATTCTTGAACATGATTTTGGTTTCACTTATGGAAAACCACCAGTTCTTGCAAATTACACATCCCCTTTAAATTGCCCATCTCAGAAATTTTCCAAGATTGTACTGGAATGGAAAGCAACTTGTAAAGGAAGACAATTTGATCGAATTTTCGGTGTTTGGCTTAGTGGGGTTGAGATTTTAAGAAGTTGTACTGCTGAACCAACTGCAAATGGGATTATTTGGAGTGTCAAAAAGGACATTACTAGGTATTATTCTTTGCTTATGACAAATCAAACCTTTGTTGTTTATTTAGGGGTCGTTTGGTTGTTGTGTTAGAGTATAGTTATGCAAAGTTTAGTTATTATATATTTTGCCCTGTATAATAATACTTAGATTCTCTCATAACTTATTTATTATTTTAGTTATGCGGGACTATAAACTGGTAACCAAGCACAATACTTGGTGTGTTGAATATTATAAATAACAACTAAAAGTGCTACCAGATTTGGTACTAGTTATGTTGGTTTTAATACATGAATAACTCACTTTCTAACCAACAACCAAACGGCCCCTTAGGGAACATTGTTGATAGTAAATATACTGGATTACTGGTGTGTACCATGTAAAATTACCCAAAACTGAACCTTGTTCACACCTAATCCTTCAACATGATTTTGGTTTTACTTATGGAAAACCACCAGTTCTTGCAAATTACACACCCCTTTTAAATTGCCCATCTCAGAAATTTACCAAGATTGTGTTGTTATGGGAAGAAACTTGTAAAGGAAGGCAATTTGATAGAATGTTTGGTGTTTGGCTTAGTGGGGTTGAGATTTTTAGAAGTTGTACTGCTGAACCAACTGCTAATGGGATTATTTGGACCGTCAAAGGACATTACTAGGTATTATTCTTTACTTATGACAAATCAAACCAACAACAATAACATACATAGTGAAATTCCACAACGTGGGGTCTGGGAGGGTAGAGTGTACGCAGAACTTACCTCTACCTTGGTAGGTAGAGCGGTTGTTTCCGAGAGACCCTCGGCTCAAGACAGAGCATAAGCATAAACATAAGCACAAGTAAAGCAAAAGCACAAGCAAAGCGAAATAAATGGTAAGATCCTGGTGGTAACTTCTTCAGGACCTTGGGAAATAGGGAGTTTGGAACCATTACCTAGCTTACTTCTTCAGGACCTTGGTATTCAGAATGAAGCCCAGGTTATCAAGATCAGCTGTGAGGTGATGTGTGGTGCCACTATCCAGTAACCAATTTTGTGAGATGGAGTTCTTGCTAAATTGGAAACAGGTGATCCAGAAACTTTGTTGCCATTGTTAATCCTAGGTGATGACACACACGTGCAATATGACCTTTACCCTCACAGTTATGACAAATAATACCAGACATGTCTGAAGCGTGGGATGGAGTAGAATTGGTATGTGTAGAGTTCTGAAACCCACAATTTTGAGACGATTGAGTAAACCCTTGATTGGAGGAGCGTCCACGGCCTCGACCCCCTCGTCCTCTACCACGTCCACGAGTGGTAGAAAAGGAACTTTGAGTAGACTGTGCTGTAGGTGCAATGACAGTAAGGGCTTCATCCCTTTTTAATTGTCATTCTTCATTCAATAACAACCCATACAATGCATCAAAAGTAATATCCTCTTGACGTGATTCGAGTGACCTGGTGAAAGGACGATAGGCAAGTCCTAGTCCAGCAAGAACAAATTCTACCAAATCATCATTTTGAACCGGATATTGCAATGCATCCAACTTATCTACTATTCCCTTTGCCTTTTGCACATATGACTCAATACTAGCATTATCACGACACAAAGTGTGCAATTGCGTCTTGAGGTCACGAATCTGTGGCTTTGATCCTGAAGCATATGGAGCAACAAGTTTGCCCCAAGCTGCACGAGCAGTCACTGCTCCAACCAACTGAGGCAGGATACTTTCTGAAACAGAAGCAACAATCCAGCTTAAAACAAGTTCGTCTTCGCGTAACCAAACCGTATAGGCCGGGTTTGGTTTGGTTTTGGCATCATCCAAAAATTGTGTTGGCATCTGTGTACTTCCATCAATATGATGGTTCAAACCACAGGCATAAACTGTGTCTTCCACAGTAAAAAAATCGAAGATGTGAGTTTCACAGGCAATTGATGTGCGAGGTTTGGAGAGGAGACAGTAGATAGGCTTGAAGTTATGGAGCTGCTGCTGTGTTCACCCATGGAAGCGTGCTGACCTCTCTCGTTTTTTTTTGGAGGAAAAAAATTTGGGTTGGTTTAACCTCTAATGGCCCGTGATACCATATAGAAAATGCTTCTCGTATTACAATTCTTGTAGGGAGATACATCAATATATACATGAGTTTCTTGGAGAATAAGACTCCAAAGTTATCACTGATAAGGACTCCTAATGAGAGAATAATTACACAAGACTATATATTCTTTATCAGTTGTATACAATTACACTTCCATACAAATTACGTGACCTTATCCTTACACTTATTTATTTTCTTGTGCTCAATATGTAAGCAAAAAATATTATCCTAAAAGAATTAATATATAATCTAGACAAATACTATGGGAGGTGGGATGTGGGCGTGGGGTGGTGGGGATGGGGTTGGAGGTGAAGATGAGGTGTGTTGGCGGTTGAGGGTGACACAATCAATGTCGAATGCCACATATGGAACTTGTTTTTCCTACTTCAATTAGGAAAGTCATTTTTCTCATTTTTTAGGAACTTGTTTTCCTAGTGAAAATGTTTTCCAAAACTTTTGACCAACCGAACAGGGGGAAATTGGAAAACATTTGTGGTTTCCTCCATGCCAAACACACCCTTAGGCTCCATTAAATATTTACCGAACTCCGTCTGTTAGAGTTGACTGGAACTATGAGGAAAAAGAAAGAAAATTAGCGGGAATTCGCATTTAGAGTAACAATTTATGTAGTTTTTGCTATTTTTAATTAAATTCTAGAGTCTGGTGTAATTTTTGAGGTGTAATTCTGCTATTTTTTTAATCTTTTAGTATCTAGTGTAGCTTTTTGTGTTGCATATTTTATGATCTGATGGGACTTTCTTGGGTGTTTATAGGTATTCTTCTTTGCTTATGAAAAATCAAACTCTTGCTGTTTATCTTGGGAACATTGTTGATAGTACCTATACTGGGGTGTACCATGTGAAAATATTTGTTCATTTCTATCCTGCTGAAGAAAAATTGGGTGAGTTTGATTCTGGGGCTGATTTGATTATACCCATTTCACGAAATTTACTGATAAATGATGGGTTGTGGTTTGAGATTGAAAATTCGACCGATATACAGTCGAAAGATTTCAAGATTCCCTCAAATGTGTATAGGGCAGTATTGGAAGTTTATGTTTCATTTCATGAGAATGATGAGTCTTGGTATGCAAATCCACCTAATGAGTATATAAGTTCAAATAATCTTACTATCCCTGGGAATGGAGCTTTTAGGGAAGTGTTGGTTAGTTTAGACGAAATGGTGGTTGGCGTGGTTTGGCCTTTTACCGTGATTTATACCGGGGGTGCGAATCCCCTATTTTGGAGACCGGTTAGTGGAATTGGCTCGTTCGATCTTCCTTCCTATGACATTGAAATTACGCCGTTGTTAGGACAGATTTTAGACGGAGATACCCATAAGATTTCGTTTAGAGTCGCGGATGCTCTGAACGTGTGGTACATTGATGCAAATTTGCATCTTTGGTTGGACGGGAAAAGTAAGAAAACGGAAGGGAAGTTGTTGAAATACAGTTGCTCGCCCCTTTCCTTTTCGCTGCTGACCAATTTTACAGGTCTTGATGGATCCTTTATCATGAACGCTAGCAGGTCCATCACGTTGACCGGAAGGGTAAAGTCGTCCTATGGAACAATCACTACTATGTCGTCTCAAGGTTTAAGTTATAGCAACTATATGGTAATGGGACATGAAGGGAACTTGCAAATAGTGGATCAGATAATTGAATTCAACGATACTGTTTCTTCTTCTGTTCACTCTCTTAAGTCCGTCAAGAAGTTTTTGTTTCAGTGGTATTCCGACAATGTCGATCAAGGAAATCAAAGCTATGCCTCGATATCAAATTTGACATTGGGATTTGATAAAAGGAGGGTAAAGGCTTCCAAGTATGGATCTTCGGTTAGTTCTGTTAAAAATTTGCAAAAAGCGCAGGGCTATATGCTTGTAAAGGGCCAGTTAGTAGTGAAAGGGCTTGGGAGTACTCAACAAGTATATAAGTATAACGAAGGTTCGTGCTGCTACTCAAGGAACATAAGCAGCTCAAATTACACGATACTTTATAATAAAGTGAGGAATAGCTGCGGAAAAAGTACTAGGTCTCATTGGCCTTTGAGGATTGGCAAAAGGCAGTCTCTTCCTGGTTGAAGGGTCTTTTTGCAATCTCATGTGACATTTCCGAATTCCATTGTTTCTCACTCCTTTGCTGCTGGAGTTCCTCTATGTAGACTTCTGTGATCGGAGTTGGCAACAGTGTCATGGTCTTCTACTTATGACGTAAACATTTTTTTTATTATGGTGTTGTCTTCTGCAGTGCCTCTTTTATTCTTACACTTTCTGTTTTTTTCTTGAGAAGGTAAATTTTATTTAAAGGTACCAAGATGGTCCTCTTGTTAACTTTTTGGCTTTGTTAGTGTACTGTACACCATTCTGCTAACAATTTGTCTCTGAAATTTCACTTTGCCTATTTATCTTTGCTTTGTCACTTTTATTCGAACACAAGGGAATTTTCATCTTTGTGAAAGTTTACAGGCTTAACATGCTGGTAAACAGTGAGATCGCTTCTTTCTTGGCGTTTTTTCCTTGTGCTCTGGTTCTAGTGAGTAGTGACGACAGCTACTCTGTGACAAAGACTAGAATTACCCCCCTTCCTTTCTACTACTATATTTTGGAACTTTATCTTCTGTTTAGCTCGAAGCTATATTCTAAGGTATTGTTTTAGGAACTTGCTAAATCTTGATCTATATGTTCTTATTGATCTGTAATCCTATGTTCCGAATGGAAACTGGATCAACTTTGATTCAGATATGGTCGAAATTCATATTGAGATCGAAAAGCCCTTCCTTTAATAAGTACTACTTGAAACTCAGATTACTTCTGCTGTTATTAAATGTCATTGCACTTTGATCATGACTCAATCTCAATTAGTTGAGGTCTGCTATATAAATCTACTATTATCTATTCAGCTCTGTTTAAATTCGAATGTACTATTTAGACGATTCATTATAGTTAAACTATGTCAATGTTGGCTATCAACTTATCGCAATCCTCCACTTTTATCTGATTTTAGAACTGGTTTGTTTTATGGAATTGAGATGACGACGCTAAATGTCACTGCAGTTCAAATGATCTGATTTGCAACAAGGGAAATCTGAGAACGACAAGAAGGATGCACTTACTACTTCTAGCATATTTTGTTCCACCAATAAGATGGTTCTTGTGGAACCATAATTGGGAAATAGTGATTTGTAAAATGTTATGATCGAACTTCGATTTCAAAGTGCCTACATATCTCGGTTCTCGCGAGAATCAGACCGTGTGTAGTTGACCCTGAAAGAGGAAAACAGCAGAAGGTAGGAAGGCAATAGAAAAGAACTGCAGGCTTGCAGATTTACATAGTTAACAAGTAACATATGAAGACTGTCAATGTTGAAGGATAAGTACCTCCATCTATAAAGAAGTGGAAAGTTTAGTATATGCTAACAATTAGGTAGAAATAAAAGAGAAACAATCTCTATTTCTACTCGGTGTTCACTGTTCAGTATTCGATATGAAGCTTGATTAGTCTGGATTCTCACTTTTAAGGTAAAACGTTCTCTACTAAAGACGACTCAATGGATTTCCTTCTCTTCGTACCATTTTTCTTCTTGGTCAACAAAAGATATATCCTATCTGTGTAAGTTTAGATGATATTACTGCTATTTTGGATATTAAATTGTTTACTATCCAATAAAGGAGAAGTCCGAATTTACTCTTGTACTATCCGAACTACATAACTTTGCCGTTAGCAAATTGTTTCGTATTTGTTCTTGCCATTAGTGAAGCTCTAAAGTTGTGATTAGTGATTAGTATTTTAAATATTTTTCGTCTTTAATTATTATTTTAAAAATATTTTTAAATACGAATAAAATTTGTGATTAGTATTTCTTATGTATTAGTCTTAAGAAAATTTTCAAAACAAAAACACTATTTTTTACTAAAATTAAACAATTTAACTATTGCACTTATAACTAGGGGTGTTCATAGGTCAGTTTTTGGTTAAAATTAAAATTAAATTAATGTAGTCGATTTTTTTGAATCTTAAAACCAAATCAAATCAAATATAATACATATCCATCGGTTTGGTTGTTGTCGTTTTGGGTCAGTTTGGTTCTGTTTTTTCATTTTTGAGAAATTTAATGGTATTTTCTCTTTCATTTTTTTCTATGATTAAGACATGTTTTTTCATTCTTTTCAACTTATATTTGTTATTATTACTTTTTTAATGTGAGAGTTATAATATTCTTGGATTATGAAGAAAATATCTTAAGATCTATAAGCTTTAATCAAGTGAATAAAGTTTATAAGAAACACAATCTTTTTAAGATAAATCTCATAA
This sequence comes from Przewalskia tangutica, assembly GCA_029844215.1. Classification (NCBI taxonomy): domain Eukaryota; kingdom Viridiplantae; phylum Streptophyta; class Magnoliopsida; order Solanales; family Solanaceae; genus Przewalskia; species Przewalskia tangutica. Next base: position 3,093,874 of record CM056738.1, on the reverse strand, counting down.
ATATTTTTTGAATTAATAAAATTGAATTTCATGGATCTCTTTTAGTTAGAAATGAACTTAAGGTGTAAAGTTCATTAGTCAATTAGAGATACAGAAAATTTGATAAAGAAATTGTAACAACCCAGCGCACTAATAATATAGTCCGTTTTGGACCTAGACTCGCACGACTTTAAAATGCGTCACTAGGGTCTAAGACTTTCTTACTCAACATTTCTCTTGTGTTTTGCTGATGTGGAATTTTCCTATCTAAGATATCACATACACTCTCTCTTATGGACTCGCTCCTCGCTGAGGTTTGCCCCACCACATGGAATTTTCCTAGACTCAACACTGAGGTTTGCTTAGACGAGCGAGCAGAGCCAGGGAAAGAGGAAAGCCTGTCATAGAGTAGTCGACTAGAAATAGAAGACCGCTGGCCTGAGAGAAGGCCGCCTCTCTCACTAAAGTAAACAAAAATATTTCAAATCACTTATAAAAATTAATATATCTTGTATATATAATTATAAAAATTATGTATATGATTTGTCGGTTCGGTTCGGTTTTTTCTTCGGTTTATTTTTAATAAAACCAAAACGACACCAAAAATTATCGATTTTTAAAAATTTAAAACCAAACCCAAATAAATATCGATTTATTTGATTGGTTTGATTCAATTTGTGATTTGGATCTATTTCTAACGAAAATGTGAACACATTTTCTTCCTTTTTTTGGCAGTTAGCCATTTTGTTTTTATAAAGGGTCACCTAGTAAGAAAAAAGAAAGATAAGGAGAGGGGGGGAAACATCCATTTCTCTTTGTTTCTCCTTCAAAGCATCCATTTTTAGCTATGGGTTTCTCTCCATTAACAACAACAAGGTCTGTGCTTTTCTCTACACACACAATTCTTCCCATTTCCCACATTTCCATTTCTTTATTATTACTGAATTCTTTCTCTGTACACAAAATTTGACTTACAAAACAACAACATACTCACTCACATCGTGGGGTCTGAGGAGGGTCGAGTGTACACATAACTTAACCTTTACAGGTAGAGCTTATGTTTCCGGGAGACCCTCGGGTACACAAAATTTGACTTAATGCATTTTTATTTTATTTTTCTTGCAGTGGGTGTAGTAGCTATTGCAATCTTGGACTAAGCTGGAAATCATCGAGCTTGTTTGTGAAATTAGGGTTTCTTTCAAAAGGGGTTTCTGCTAAACCCGCAAAGCTCAATGCTAGTAAAGTTTTTTGGGCCTGCTCCTCTTCTTCTTCCACTGGTATATATCTATAGGCCCATGTAGTTAGACTTTATTGTTTCATATGCTTTTATTCTTAATGTAGCTGTACAATTTCAGGCATGATTCCGTTATTTTTGAGTAAAATTTACATATTTATGTACTACATTTAGAGGTACTATTATAAATCATAATTTTGTCATGTGAAATAAGATGGAGGGACTAACATTAGTTGACTCTTCAGTGTACATTTGCTAAGATCCTCACAGTCCCGGGGCGGATCCAGGATTTTTACCCAGGGGTTCGGAAAAAGAAAAAGAAAAAGCTAAATATAAAAAATAATGTTGTCCTCGAACAGAGGATGCTAGAGACAAATTTGAACACCCTGCACCACTTGAGCTAACCTTTTGCATTTGTTTAGGATGTTCAAATGTTAATGTATGCATAAACACAGAAAATCTATCTTATATATACACCGTAATTTTTTTGCCGAGGGTGTTCGGGTGGGTGAACACCCTGACCCCCCACTAAATCCGCCCCTGCCTCACACATAGTAAGCGGTGGTGGAGCCATGATTTTCACTAAGGGGATTCGAAATATAAAAAAGTCAAGGGGATGCAATGTCTACTATGTATAAATAAAAGATAATTTTAAACTTGTATGTGTAGTGTAATTTTATGAAAATGAAACCCCTGCGGTACCTTAGCTCCGCGCCCATGCTAGTAAGATATGGTTCTCGTTTGCTGTCGAGTAAAATCAGGATCTTACATCTTAGCAAATGTACTTTGAGGTGGATGGAATTTGTGTATCGTGTTTGATGATGGAAAGGAAGAAATAGCTTTATGCAGACTTGATGAAAAAATAGAAAAAGAAAGCTTTATGCAGAATCAAGCTCTAGTCTTGATCACTATGACATGTATTGATTATCTCATATTAGTACCTTCTTATCGAATAAGAAATATTCGCAGTCTTGCAGAATCATTCAAGAGAGACAATGGTATAACTTGTTTTATCCCTCTGGATACTAACTCTATGATTGCGCCTCTGGTACGAATATTAGATTAAAATTTGTCGAAGTCGTAATTTTGAAGGAAGTGTCTTCAGAGTTTTAATTAATTTCTCTCTTTCATAATAAGTAAATACTAAGATAAACTTAAAAGCTAGACTCTTCAAAAATGTCACTGGGTGTGTGCCAGATCCTTCAAAAGTAGTGCAATTTGGAGGATGCGGCAACATTTATGGGGAGTCCGAGCAACATAACTTAAAAGGGTTATCTAGTCCCCGATCAAGGTGAAAACTGCTCGTAGTGGAACCATGTGGCTTTTGATTTACCCATCAGATCCAAAAACCGCATAGTAGATCGATTATTTCTTCCCTAATAATGAAAAAGCTCTCTCGTTGTAAAAAGTGCATGGTGTTTATATGCCTATAAGCTCTTTCGTCCTTTTGTGCTGGAGCAGAGTGGGGGGGGGGGGGGGGGTAGGTCATATCAGGTTTCTATGGCACTTCACTTTATCTTCCAGATTCTTTGTGGGACTCAGCTTTGTGCTTCCAAATGTATGTGTTTCAGATCCACTTTTGGTGAAGGCTGCAAGAAGAGAAAAGGTGAGTCGTCCGCCTGCATGGATGATGCGTCAAGCGGGAAGGTACATGGCTGTTTACAGAAAGCTTGCAGAGAAACATCCATCCTTCAGAGAGAGATCAGAGACAACTGATCTCATTGTGGAAATTTCTTTGCAGCCTTGGGAAGCTTTTCGTCCAGATGGAGTAATCATATTTTCCGACATACTTACCCCCCTACCCGCATTTGGTGTCCAATTCGACATTGAAGACGTGAGAGGCCCAGTCATTCAGTCTCCCATTCGTTCCGAAGAGGGATTGAAATCATTGCATTCCCTTGACTTGGAGAAACTACAATTTGTCGGAGACTCACTTAAGATTTTGCGGAAGGAGGTATCTTTATTAATTCCATGCTATTTTGTGCTGATAGGATTCTTACTATGATGTCTCTTGATGTAAAATTTAATGGGACAAAGTAGAGAAAATAACAAAATGGTCCTTTACATTTGAGGGTAGGTCCAAAATAGTCTTTTAAGTAAGTACTGAATAGTTTTGCTCCTTTAAGTCTGTCAAAAGTTAACAATTTTAGTCTCCGTCAAATATTTAACAATTTATGTTCGTTAGATTTGACGGAAACAACAACAAAAAAAAGATTTAACCATAAACACCAAAAAAGTTACATTAAATCCTAAAATATGCAACTACGAGAAATGCACTAGACACTCAAAAGAGATTTTTTAAAAAAAGTAGCAGGAGTTGTACCTCAAAAAGTTGCACCGGAAAATAGCAGAAAGTACAAAAATTGTACCTCTAAATGTGAGTTCCCGCTACTCTTCTATTTTCATAATTCTCGTCAAATTTAACAGACATGGTTCATTAGATATTTGACGGAGACTAACTGTGTTATTTTTTTGGCAAACTTAAAGGACCAAAATTGTTCTGAGGGACTATTTTGGACATATCCTAAAACATAAGGGACCATTTTCGTCATTTTCTCGGACAAAGTAATAAAAGCTAAAGGATTTATTTCCCTCACACAAAATGTCAGGTTGGAGAGCAAGCTGCAGTTTTGGGTTTTGTTGGAGCTCCTTGGACAATTGCTACCTACATAGTTGAAGGAGGTACAACTCGTACGTATACGGCAATTAAGGACATGTGCCATACCGCTCCACATGTTTTGAGAGCTCTGTTATCTCATTTATCAAAAGCAACCGCTGAGTATATTGTTTATCAAGTGGAGTCTGGAGCTCATTGCATCCAGATATTTGATTCGTGGGGTGGACAACTCCCACCTCATATGTGGGACCAGTGGTCAAAGCCTTATATTGATGAGGTAAGTTAAATTGTTACTAAATATAGAAAGATGTCATTCTTTTTTAGACCGACTAAAAAGGAAAGAATGTCACATAAAATCGGAACAAAGGGATGTTTGGATTAGAGGAGGCTTCTTTGGTTGCTTTAATAGTCGGTTGGGTCGAAATGTCATTCCTTTATTAGTCATTATGTTTTCTCATTCTATTTCCTTTTTGAACACCTCTCAGATTTTTGAATGCAGATAGTTAGTACAATTAAAAGAAAGTGCCCACAAACACCTCTTGTGCTCTACATCAATGGAAATGGTGGACTTCTTGAACGGATGAAAACAACTGGAGTTGATGTAATTGGACTTGATTGGACAGTGGATATGGCAGATGGAAGGAAGCGATTGGGAACTGATATTGGTATACAGGGGAATGTGGATCCCGCTACTTTATTTTGTCCTCTTCCTGCATTGACAGATGAAATTAGAAGGTTTGTTGCATAGTTGAACTCGCTGCTTGGTTAATGAATTAGGAATTTAATTTGGAAATCAACCTCCAAAATTTATGCTTCCTTTAATGCCAAGTGACAGGATGGAAATTAAGAAAACTAAGTTTGACTGATTTATTATATTTGAGTTTATTATAGATATGTTAAGGTAATAATCCGAAGATGTGAAAACGGTGTAAAAAGGGGCATAAAATGTGATTTCATATTCAACTGTTACATGATAATTTGGCTTTTGAAGATTGTAGGTTCAGTTTTTTAGAAAAAAATAACACCATTCTGAACAGATAAAAACAGAAAGCATGTTAACCGTAAAGGGGCAAAGGGAGTACATTGTATGTATATATTCACTTTGCTGATGTCCAGGATCATTTATGAAATACATAATGTCATGGAGTACTCATGCTAACGTGGGTTGTAATAAACCTGCATTTCATTTATGTGCATGACCAACTGCTACTTGGTTAAAAGTGGTGCTGGATATCGCTGAAGATCTTCGACTTTTGTACAGATTATGGATACTAGAATCAGTGCCTTTCTATATATCTACTAACTTACATGGCTGTGTGAAGCACATTACAGTTATGATTGCTATCATAAATGTACTATGTTCATCATATGGTTAATAGTTAAAGACTATTTACTAAGTGTTCTTTGGTTTAATGATTTATAGAGGGCATGATGTTAATGTCTTCTGCATGTACCACTTCGTCTGAAAGCCTAAACTGTCTGTGGTTTGATGCTAAAGATACAGAAATGAGGAGGGAGGGGATCCGTTTTAGATTCAACATCTCTTATAGTTTTGGACAAAAGATCTGACTATTTTTCTTGGACAGGGTTGTCAAGAGTGCAGGGACCAGTGGTCACATCCTCAATCTTGGCCATGGTGTGCTCGTTGGTACGCCTGAAGAAGCCGTTGCTCACTTCTTTGATGTTGCTAGAAGCTTCAATTTTGACAAGGTTGAGGATTATGTGTCTGAGGCAGATAAAGTTGTAGCTTGAAGACAACAATTTTGTACCAACAGCTGATGTGCAGAGCAGACTTTGTTCATTTAGTAGCTGTGCTGGTTCACCTTAGGTCCTTTAAGTTGGTTGAGGAGACTAATGCTTGTGAATAAACTAGCATCTTTATTTAATCTTATTTCTTGGAAATAATTGAGCAAATTTGTTATATTATTAGTTCTTCTATCAGATGAGAAGCCTTGGACCATCGAAGCAGTCCTTCCGTTCGACTCATCTCCAAGTCGTTGTCAGGAGGGAGATTCATCAGTTTTTGCACTTTCTTAATGGTGCAAAACTTTTAAAGAGATAGGAAAGATCACATGTACCTTGTTCAAGTTGCAGATCACCTTCATTAGCTTTGAGTTCATTGGTTATTCTTCTGGTTCAACAGCATGATTAAGTGATTGGGTGATTATTAACAGAGTAAAGTTGGAGTACTTTGAATCTTGAGGAATTAAATATATTGTCAGTTATAATGGATAAATATTTTTCCGCACGGCACATTTATATCAAATCATATTAACTTATCAAGATTAAGTGATCATAATTTATAATTAAACATATATCATGCATCTATCAATATGATATGAACACCAGGGTGCAACTATGTTTTTTTACCGTTAACATTTGGTATATATGTCGTAATTCCTAGTAAACATGGACAACCTTTTGAAAAAGTTAAAAGGTATATATGTTGTTATTTTAGCTTGATTTAAATTAAGGTGGCAAAAGAACATAGTACGATGCCAATTAGGGCAAAAAGCTGAAAATATGATGACAATGAGGATCTCCCTGAAAAAGATGATCATACAATGAAAATAGAACAAATTATCATATACCATTTTCATGTTCATTAAATGGATATAATAATATAGATATCTTTCCCTTGTCATCAGATTACTAACTTTCTTGATCTTCCGGCACTGAGCAAGCATCACTGACCTTTTATACATGATCTTACGACTTTGCTAAAATCCGTGTTTTTATGAACAATTGCTAAGTTTGATCAGTGAGTCAACCTAATCTTTCATCATAGTTAAGCTGGTGTCAATTTTTCATTTCAACGAAAAAAAAATCATTAATCTAAATAGTTATCCACCCAACCGCTTAAACTAAATCAATGTATAAGTTATGTATACTGGCTAGAACATTAAATTATGAATCCGGTTGTCTATTGTGTAAAGAACCCCACTTTAGTTAAGACTTTAACCAAGAAAATTTCACCTTAAAATAGGATTAGTAAGTAGTAAAATGGAGACTAATTACAATTCAGGTCAATGTCCCTATCAATAAAAAGTTAAAAGATTTTGTAAAGTTGGAAAAAGCAGTAGGACATCGTATACAAAAATTAATATTCTCTAGATATGGCGTCTCTTGCTTTTTTTTTGATATTTTACAAGGCAAATGTCCTTTTATTCTCAATATGTTTATTTGGTATTGCTCTTCCCTTTTGACTTTATTCTAGGTTTATCTAAGAAAATTTGTACATAATCCCATTGGATGTTTAAGAATTAATTAATTAACCATGGTTACTGTTAAATATAGAAGTTATATCGTGATATACACTTAATGTATATCACGGTTTTGTCCATATTTCGGTTAGTATGTTCCGTGTATATAGCCATATATAGGAATAGGTTTTAGGTAATATCGTACATTAATTAGTATTGTATACTTACCATAATTATAGGAGTCTTGTACTACTAGAATAAGGTTTTGGGATTAGAATAGGAATAAGTTTTCTATTATGAAAAATTGTAAATTGTATATATACTATTTCATTAATGAAAATAATCAAAGATTATTTCTTTCATGGTATCAGAAGTCTAGGTCAAATATTTCCTCTCCAACTCGCCGAATTCTGACTTTCCCCTCGGTTTTCATGCCACTTTGATCCCTTCTCTCTTCCCAAATTTTCTTCCTAATCCCTATATCACGTATTGAGTTGCTATTATGTCTAAGAACATGTTTCACCCAACCATTGTTGTTTCTAATATCAAAAATCACATCCCTATCGTTCTTGAAATAGAAAACGTCCAGTACGCGACATGGGCCGAACTGTTCAAAGTTCATACACGCTCGCATCAAGTCCTCCATCACATTATTCCCGCGGCTCCGACAGATACGGAGGTGCCAAAACCCGAGGATGATCCTAAGTTATGGACGACACTTGATGCTACCGTCCTTTAGTGGATTTATTCCACGTTTTCTACCGACCTTTTGCAAATGATTATTGAGCATGACGCTACGGCGAAGGCGACTTGGGATAGACTACGTGATATATTCTAAGATAATCAAAATTCTAGAGATGTTACTCTTGAGCAGGAATTCTCCCACATTAACATGGAAGATTTACCTAACGTTTCGGCTTATTGCAAAAGATTGAAGGAATTGGTGGACCAACTCCGCAACGTTAGTGCGCTCGGTTTTGAATGATCATTTGGGATTAAAAATGGTTGCAGGCCTTCCCGAGGCCTATAGTGGTGTTGGCACGCTTCTTCGTCAGAGCAATCCTCTTTCGTATTTTTATCAGGCTCGCTCTATGCTTACGCTCGAAGAAGACGGCTTGGCCAAAAAGATGGCTATCGGTGTCAGTCCCGTAGTCATGATGTCCTCCACAAATTCTCCGGATTTTGTTGAAAATTTGGGCCAAAACCGTACTCACGATAATGGCAAGAATACTCGAAAAAATAATGGGGACAAAACACCGACAGTGGCCCCATCCAGTTAGCAGTGGGCCACCACCCCATTAGTCCCAGCCCTGGACCCCCTAGCCGTGGGCCTTGTCTAGTGGCCCAAAAGCCCTTACTATCCAACGTCCATAGTACTCTCTTGTCTTATTCTAGTTTGAGCAACTCTCGTGGCATAATTGTTGGTAATGATAATTCAATTCCGATTCGTAGTTATGGTCATAAAACTTTGTCTCCACCCCATCCACCTCTTATCTTGAAAAATACACTTCATGCCCCTAAATTGATTAAAAATTTAGTGTTTATCTCATGAGGTGTGATAGTAGGGGAGATTTTTATCCGATCACACCGAGTTTCGTTCTTTCGAGGCAAGCCTTGCCATCTACGTTTGCCGCCCTTGCTCCTTGCTTGTGGCATGCTCGTCTAGGTCATCCGGGGTCGTCTATTTTGTCTTCCTTAGATAAAAATAAATTTATTTCGTGTAAGGGTACGCGTAGTACTCCGAATTGTCAATCTTGTTCTTTAGGAAAAATTGTTAGATTGTTGTTTGTAGACTTTAATTCTCATACTCTAATGTCATTTAATATTATTCATAGCGATCTATGGACGTCTCATGTTCTCAGTTCTTTGGGTCGGGGTTATTATGTTCTATTTTTGGATGATTATTCTAATTTTTATGGACTTTTCCAATAGCGAAAAAATGTCAAGTTTTTTCCACCTTCTTAAAATTTTGAGCATTCATTAGAACCCAATTCGAACGGAAAATAAAAAATATTCAATGTAATAATGGCAAAGACTATGATAATGGGAGATTTCGGGAATTTTGTGCTAATATGGGATCAATTTTCGCTTTTCTTGTCCTCATACGTCTTCACAAAATGTGAAATCCGAACAAAAAATTCGTACCATTAACAACATTATCCGAACTTTATTGATTCTTGCTTCCGTATCCCTTACTTTTTGGCATCATGCTCTACAAATGACTACATATCTTCTTAAAATTCTTCCTATCAAAAGTTTGACGTATTCGTCCCGTCTTCAAATTTTATATAATAAGACTCATTCGTTTTCACATCTTAGGGTCTTTGGGTGCTTATATTATCCGTTGTTTCCGTCCACCACAATTAACAAACTTCAGGCTTGTTTTACCCCTTGTGTGTTTTTGGGTTATCCGTCTAATCATCGTGGTTACAAATATTTTGATTTGTCGTCTAATAAATTCATCATTAGTCGTCATGTTATTTTTTATGAGTCTCAATACATGTTTGCAAAATTGAGTAGTATAGTGCCTAGTTCGTATAATTCTTTAGATGATGGTATAACCCCGTATATTATTCACCATTTATCTGACCTATCACGTACCCAAATCATTAGCGTGCCCAGCTGCGCCCTATCGCCTCACCGTTACCCATCGCTGCCTGCCATCGGGCTAGTTTGAGAATCGGGCGATTGCCCATCCTATTATCGAAACTGCTCCAGTTTATCATGTTGGGCCAGCAAGCCCACTGCTTGCGGGCCAGTCCGTCCCGTGTCCCGATGTTTCCCAAAATCCGTCCAATTCTCCTCCGATTCAAAGACCAGTCATTCGTAGTCAACGGGATATTTTTAAACTAAAAAGACATTTTAGTTTACATTCTAATGTTATTAAATCACCCTTACCCCGTAATCCAGTGTCTGCTTTAAATAACCCGAATTGTAAAATCACTATAACCGACAAATATAATGCTCTTATTGATAATAAGATGTGGGAGTTAGTGCCCCGTCCATCTGGTGTTAATATTATTCGGTCTATGTGAATTTTTGCTCATAAGGACAATTCTAACGGTTCTTTTGCGAGGCATAAAGATTGTCTTGTAGGTTACAGTAAGACTTAGCAGGTTGGTGTGGATTGTTGTGAGACATTTAGTCAAGTGGTCAAGACGGCTATCATTCGCACTGTGCTCAGCTTGGCTCTTTCGAAAGCATGGCTCATTCATCAGTTAGACGTGAAGAATACTTTCTTACATGGTGATCTCAAGGAGACGATTTATATGCATCAAATCTTGGGGTTTAGGGACCCCAAATATCCTCATCAGGTCTGTTTGTTGAAGAAGTCATTGTATGGGCTTAAGCAATCTCTACGGGCTTGGTATAAGAGGTTTGCAGACTATGTTTCCACTATTGGGTTCCCTCACAGCAGGTCTGATAATTCATTGTTCATTTATCGTCGTGGATCTTACTTGGTTTATATACTCTTATATGTGGATGATATTATCTTGATTGCCTCTTCTGATGCATTACACAAGTCTCATGAAAATGCTTAGTTCTGAGTTTTTTATGAAAGACTTGGGGCCCTTGAGTTACTTTTAGGGATTGTTGTCACTCGTCATGCATGTGGGTTGTTCTTATCCTAGAGGAAGTATATAGCTAAGATCATTGAGAGGGTTGGAATGTCATCCTATAAGTCCACTTCCACTCCGGTTGATACTAAACCCAAGTTGGGTGTTGCGGCTGGCTCACCTTGTGAAGATACGATCCGCTATCACAGTCTTGCAGTGGCCCTTCAGTATCTTACCTTTACGAGAAATTACGTATGTCGTACAACAGGTCTGTTTATTTATGCGTGATCCCAGGGTTGAGCACATGAATGCGCTCAAACGCATCATTCGGTACATCCAGGGGACACTTGACTATGACTTACATTTATATCCTTCGTTAACGTCTACACTTGTCTCGTATACAGATGTTGATTGGGGTAGTTGTCCAAACACCAATTGGGGTAGTCTCGTATACAGACTATGATTCGGTACATCCAGGGTAGTTTTCTTGAAAAAATTTCTAAGTATGGAACTTGTCTTGCACTAGTGTAGGATATATACTACAATGAAGGGTCTAGATTAAACCATTTGTGTGGCTTGGATTTATCAAGACTAAAGTCTTTGTCATGTTGACAAGTTGACTTAGTCAATTTTGTCAAGCTTGTCTTCAAGACTTGCACCTTATCCCTTGGTCAAATGACCTCTTTACCCTTGGCATATTTCGAACAAGCCTATGTAGGGGTGACACATGTCGCCCTCCCATTCGTCCATAGAATTTCGTAACCCTCGTGGGTCCCACAAAACGTAAAATTTCTCGGGTGGGCCCCACGTGACCAAATCCGTAAAATAAATTTCCACAATGGTAATAAATTCCATACTCCTCAAATAATGTATTCTGAGAATCTAATTCTCATCAACGAACATTTTTCCTTTCCGACGTTCGGAAGATTTTCCATCGGAAAAACAATTCTTTCTTTCGTACCAATTTTCAAGTCTTGCGCTCTCGCGTCTATTCTCTTATTCATGTCCTGGAATTACGGGGTGTAACAGATATGTTGGTGATTGGATCTAGGCCAAGTGGAGATTGAAAGTATATGTATGTCCTAGAGACAATTTGTATTAGGACATAATGCTTTATACACATTCATATTTATATTAATGATGATTAATATTATGGCAATTTGCATTTGTTGAATTATTAGTTGATTGTTTATAAAATTCTATAAATGCATCCCTAGAGGTTACGTGTTTATTAATGATGTGAAAATTAATGTTATAATATAACTCTTAAATTACCTCGACTAATGATCATCGAAATTGGGATATCGATGATATGCGATACGTCGACATGTGGTCTGCATCATATCCTTAGTGGATGTAGTATGTCTCACTTGCTACGAGTTATGCAACTCATGATGGACACATGGATACTTGTTGAAGTATTGGTACACCTAGCTGATGCATTATTTGTTATATGTCTATAATGTCATCGGCATGTGGGAGATAAAAGTCCTTAGACTCGAGGTCAATATCATTTTGTTTGCGGAGTAATGTACTTTGATCCTGTCTTAAGCTCAAATGCCTTATAGGTTGAGACGCGACTTGTCTTGGATGCATTACGAAGTATATTAAAGGTGGTATGTGAGCCAAGAAATGATTCATTGCTTGAATTTATATTTGAGTGAACACTCAGGTACTCATATGGTATTAGATTGACTAAGTCATTGGCCAATGCATTGGACATGTCTGTGACATGGTCCTGTTGTCAACTAATATAGATGAGTTATAATAATCAAGCCATTTGGATAGACACTTGACAGATCCTAAGCTTGATTGAGTGTGTCATGAATGAAGGGATTCTATCTTCTCACATATAGGTTCAATTCACATATTTTGTGTAGCTAAACTTTACATATTGGGTTCGTCTTCCGGCGCAGTCTAGGAGTTCCGTGAAGATCCTAATGTTATTAGTGACGATATGTAAAGGCCTGAAGGGTAACACTAAGTCAAATGTTCCGTCGATTGAAGGATGTAATTAGAAGAAGATTATACCTAAATGTTCGGTTGATTACCGGGACATTAAAATGGGAAAATGAGCAGAAAATAGGACGGGACCGCGGTGCCTTAATTCAGGACCGCGGTGCCAGGAACACGTGCCAGCACCGCGGTGCCTCTTATTGAGGACCGCGGTGCGAGAACTGGCGGTCGAATTTTTGCCTGATGCATTCGGTTGGGCCTGGTCCAACTAAAACCCTAAAGCTCCTATTCTCAACTATAAATAGGAGGCTTACCTCTCATTCCAAAGACACCAAAATCCTAAGAGAGGTCAATCTCTTCTAAAGCTCTGTCAGAATCCCTAGCATTCCTGACTTAGCAAATTACATCACAGTTCTCTGAACTTACAAATCGAGGGACGTTTGCGTGTGCACCCTCGGGCTACACAAAGATTGAAGATTCAACTGCTTGGCTGACTGCTTCCAAAATGTAAGTCTTTGTTCGAAGTTTTACATTTACTTTGTGTTTATGTTTTTCATTACTTATCATACTGCAGTTCGACCGTCGTCGGGTTTGAAACATAAATTTTCAAATTCCGCTGCGTGTACGAATCCGACGTAAACACCTACAGTATTCTGTTCAAGTCTTACCCTCAGACCTCACATATGGATGCTTGTTGCAGATAATAAATAGATAAATATTTCTCAAATAATTTAATTTTTTTTGATGAGACGATCAGACAATACAAAGTGTAGTACTACACTAACTAGCAATCAAGCAAGTTGTCCCCAAACTCCTAAATTTCTTTGCACAATACAATTTGTCCATATATTTATGAGGGATCATCATCAGCAAAAGAAACAAAAAAACATAAATAAATTTCATTGAAGCAAGATATTTTAATTCTCGTACACTCTAGTTGTGATTCCAGCTTAATATAAACTCGTGATATATTATTGCTAGTAACTACACTAGGTAAAATATTATTAGAAACACTTACAAGTGAAAGAAATGCCTAAATTATTGATAGTAACAACGTCATACACAGAGTAGTCCCACAAGGTGAGGTCTGGGGAGAATAGAATATTTGCATACCTTACCCGTACTATGGAGGTAGAGAGGTTGTTGGAAAAGAGAACAACAATGTAACTACCACAAAATCATATGTCGGTCGAAAGTACACGACACAACAAACAATAAATTACATTATTAGTATCTTTTGTTTTCTTGAAAGAAAGAACGCAAAGTATAATGAGATCTATGCAACAAGAAGATATAATTAAACACCTAATAGCTCAGAAACATCATATAGATATCAAACTCATATATTTGTGAAGTCAAAGTGATATTATATTGTAATTAAACACCCAAGGAATCATGTATATAAGGGATCTAATAAACATAAGCAACATGAACACATTGGCATGGATCTATATGCACCCTTAAATTTACAAAGTTTTTAATGTTTAATCATCTCCAATTTAAAATAATCGATTTAGAGAGTTGAAATCACAGGTCTAAAGATCTCGCTCAATCGAAAGAAAGAGTAATCAACTATAGCTTAACTCATGTTCCAGAAATCCCTAGACACAGACGTAAATATACCAAAATACTTCCACATACCTATAATATATAGTACTATTTTATTTTCTGTATATACAGAATTCTACTAGCTAGCTATGTATACCTTAATTTAATCTTCTAAATGCTTAATGGGCACCTATTAATGTCACAACATCGTGCAGAATCCCAAATGAGACAAGATTTTATAAAAGCAAAAACACAGAGATTTTAAAATTTAAATACTTATTGCCCTTGTATAATACCTACAATAATATTCCAATCCAAGCATCATAGAAAAATTAAATTACCTTAATTCAAAGTATTTTATGTATACCACTATATTTTACATGACATTTCAAAAATAATACTCTTATTATAATTAAAAGCTTATAATTAGCCATCAAGAAGATTGAAGCTGAAACGTTGCAGAAATAACACCATCATTGCTGTTACTAGCCTTAATTTGCAAATTTGGCCTTTTTTTCTTCTTCTTCTTCTTATATGGAATTCCCCTTGCCTTAGCTTGTGAATCTCTCACTTCTCTTAAATAAACACGTATTGCACCACTTGCAAAAGGGTTAGTTTCTTGCAAACCACCATTTTCTTCATAAGCAGCTCTAAGCCTTCCAATTAGGGCATCTAAGCTCCCCCATGCTTGTCTTAATGGACACGTGCACGGGCCCGGTGGTTCGGGTTGTCCGAAAAATAGGCAACCGTGTAAGTGAACCTTAGTCTTCCCGAACTGGTCGAGGTATCGAAGGAAATCTAACACGTTGTTATAGTTGCACTGGGATAACGGTACCGGTGGTCTTTGATTTTTCAGGTACTGACCGAACGTGTTCCAATCGCGATGTTTCTGCGACTCGTATCGACTCAATCGTGGTGCTGGTGATGGTTGGTGATGATGATTATGGGGTGGTGCTATAGTAATAGCACCACTACTTGATGATGATCCTTCTCCTACTTCTCTTATTTTCTCACTTGACATCATAGTTTAAATTTGTAACACTGATAAAAAAAATTCTTCAAATTTTTGGTGAATTGTTTTGAGCTATGAAAATGTTATAGAAGAAGAGAGAAAGAGAGAAGGAGTGTGTATAGTGGAGAAAAATTGGAAATAAATCAAATTAATCATAGGGGCACTGAGGAGACATGATATGGGGTCCAATTGAAAGTGCTTTAGTTCATCTTTTCTTCTTTCACTATATTGTTTTTTTTCTTTAATTGTACCATTAGCGATAAGCACCGGCGAAACCAACAAGCAAATTCTAATGGTGCAGAAATGTTTTTGTGCAGCAAAATTTTTTTTTGATCGAAGAAAATTAAAACGCACCGTTTCATCCAAAACGACGTCATTTTGATCTAAAATTTTCAAAAAACTGGTGGTGCAATTGCACCACCTTGCTTCACGTGGCTCTGCCACTATCAATAAGTATGGCTTTTTGAAAAAAAAAATCCTTATTTTCTTATAATTGTGCTAGCATCATACATGCAATCATTATCAGGAATATTAGCAAAATCAAGCACTTTAAATTAACCCTATAGTGACTAGCTAGCTATAGTAAAGTGACGTGTTTAACACCGTGTAAATACGGTTAATAACTTATATATGTAAATCTTCAAAGATTAATCTAGAAAAGAAAATATTGGGCAAAATCACAGCCAAAGATATTTCAAATATGGTGTAACATTGTGCATGCGTCTCCAAGCTACCTCTAACATTGTAAGTTAAGGTAGTAAATCAAACTCCCCCGCTATTACTCAGTCGTTTCCATACTCGTCTCTCTTTAAACCATTGACTCTAATATCATATGTTGGATTAAATCAGCTCAGAAATGCTCTTAATAGTTAATATGTCATGTGATACTATCCGTTTTTGGCCAAATCCCCATGTTTTTCTTAAAAGGTTCATACACATTATATGTAGCTTCCAAATCAATGCATTTGAGACTTTGTTCATATACCCAACCAAAAAAAAAACTTGATTAGTTATTAATGTGAACTAAGAACTCACCATCAAGGGGTGTGACGGGAATGTGATGGGTGAAATCACTCCATCCTTAACAAAGGTCTCGTGTTGGGCCCTAAAAATGGAGAAACCCTTAATAAAGAGTACGTTTATCCCTTAAATGAATCTTAAGCAACGCTAATCCAAATTATTTCTCTTTTAATCTCAATAAAGCTCTTAATGCTCGTAAAGTTGACTTATAGTTACTTCTCAAGTTATCTAACAGCGTGAAATTTGTCAGCCTGAAATTTGGAGTCTCGATTCATTCGCATACGCGAAGCGCTTCCTAACTTGATTTTTTCCATATCCGGGGTCGAACCCTAGACCGCTGGTAAACATAAAATTAAAGCAACAAATGCAATAATAAGGTTTTTTCAATTAGACAAATGAGAATGCCAGGAAAATCATCATTTTCTAGTATTTCAGCAAGTGACAACCATTAAAGGTGTATGTAAATAGCGATGGCTACTTCTATTTTGGAAAGAAAACAAAGTCACGGTCCCATTTGATTATTTTTCTTTCAAATTTTCATTATCACTATTATTGATTCCTGTAGATTTGCCCTCCATTATGGGTAAAGGGATAAACTAGATAGATATAAATCAAAGAGAAAAAGGAGGAGTAACTAGGAATTCTATAAGGATTTACTTGGAGTTTAATTTCTATACGTTGATAATGTAAGTAAATGTTTATATTATCAGGTCATTCAAAAAGAATTTTTTAACCCGTAAGAGTAACTGAGTTGGTTAAAAATGTGATCTCTCAAATAGGGGGTCTCAATTCGAAATGCTACATGTTTTCTCAGTCGAGCTCGTCGAATGTGACTTGCTTAGTGCGATTTACTTCTCCTGTGTGTGGTTTGCACCTGTAATGGAAATAATCATTCACCTGTAATGGAAAAGCAGGCAAATATTATAATCCAGGAATTAATTCGTTGACTTCCAAGATCCTTGCTTATACTATACAATAAGCAGATTGATTAAAAGTAAACTTGCTGGTCTCAACTTGGACAAATTATATAAATATTTCCTAACACCCAATGGCGAGATTCTTTTTAATTTAATTATTTGGTATTGAAAATTTACCGATCTGATTAATTTAAATTTGCATTATGTAAGGGCCAAATTTAAGAAAAAAATAATCCGTAGTAAAGTTATTTAATAAAATAGCATTCTCTAGCCATTTTTCGACATTGTTTTTGAAAAATAATCACTATCATTAAGTGTTCATAAAATTTCGCCTATGAAACTCGAAATTTCATAGTAATGCTTATTTTTCAATTACGATGGCCGAAAGTGATTATTTGTGAATTTTATCATTTTCAAGCTCAAACTTGAAACTCAAGTAAAGAATGAATCCGGTCACATCCCTCGATCAAGGGTGGATGCAACATATAGTAATATCGAGTTTATTTGCACGTAATAATTTGACACGGAGCGTAGATTTATGTGTAAAAACTTATTAAAAATTACAGTAAATTATAGTTATGAATCTATAACTTTAAAAATATAATGAATTTAATAGTGAAAAGCTTACAAATGAATACACTGAATTTAAATTCCTTATCGGAGAGGTGAACTCACATATATATATATATAAATAAAAGCTCCCACTATATACGGATCCAAAAAAAAATCAGACCACAAAAATCTATTATACACATCGTATCTTACATTTCTCAAAGCGTCAGAGGTTAACTCATATATATAAGCAAAAGAACTCTCGATCATATATATTCGACACGTAGTAGTGCCACAAAAATTTAACCTCGTTGAGTATTACAGCTGTGGCACTAATCACTAATTAATATTTTCCTTATAATTGTGAAGACAGTGTGACTAGCATCACCATTCAACTGCACTGTCGTTAGTTAATTTGCTTCTTGTTTCCTGATTTTATGCAAACTTGTCAATTTTTTCAGCAGTGTGGGCTGAGTGCATGTATCTATCATCTCATTTCACTTGAAAGTTGAAACACAAATTCCAAATTTTAACACTATGTACAATTCTGAAAGTATATATATATATATATATATATATATATATATATATATATATGTTATTTTAACCTAAACTTTAACCTAAAAACATAGACGGAGCCGAAATTTATAGTTTATGAGTTCTGAACTTAATTACTATCGAACTCATAGCTCGTCTTAGTTACTGAGTTGACAAAATTAAGTATTTATACATATTTAATAAATTTTATAATACACAAGGTCTAAGCAGAATCGAATGGATTCATTCAAATTGGTAAATTTAATAATACTTTACCTCTTTCCCTGCCTTAAATATGTATTATTTATCTTAAGAAATTTATTAACGTGTACTAATTATTAATTTAGAACCTGAAAACTTAAAAGGGATATAATCTCTTGATCTATCTCTGTTTACTTTAACCTATATTTTCTTTTACTATTTCATTTTATTGAAACTAGATAGCTAGTGTATTTAATATAAATACATAGTTAAAGTTGTTCTTTGATGAGTAAATAAATCACATTTTAGTTTCTTAAAAAGATAGTACTTTGTTTAAATAATTTCACAACTGAATCAGGAAAATGTTTGTCTAGAAGGTTTAATCAAACTTCTTCTTTTTTGTGAAGAAGGCACCGGTACTCTTTCGAAACGCATGCGATAATCCCCGACGCAATACCGCAAACCACGCCACCGATTAACCACACTTAGCAAGTCGTAGAATGTAAATTTCAACCAAAAAGATTTATGCAGGGGAACTTAATTATTATTTGATTCGATAATTAGTTGTACATTCAAAATAAGTATGCAATAGCCCCACTTAAATATTCCTACTATCCATTTCTATGCACTAAGTTATAATTTTCAATTTGTTAAAGTAATCTGTTGAGTGGCCACTTAAATGGTTACTATAATTTGCAAATAATTCCGAATTAAGGAGTAAGCATTTTAAACTCCTAATTTATTATTCTAAATATAATAATACTTACCCTAAATTGTATATTTTTACCAGCTCATACTTAATAAAGGAAGTGATAATTAGCTTGAAGTTTACTCTTAATTTTCAAACAACCTCCACGTCCCAAGTGGCCTTCACCATTTTCAGCAAGATGTCTACTACACCTTTGGCATCAGAGAAGAGATAAAACTTTTTTCATTCATTTTGTATCGCTTTTTCCACAGCTTTTCTAATTGCAAGCGCTTCAGCAATTATAGATTTTCCAACGAACTGAATCGGGGACCCATGGACATGAAGCAAAATACCCTTGCTATCCATAGCAACCAAATCAATACTCACCTTCTTCGATTCAACTTGTAATCCCGCATCAACAAATAACAAATTTCATCTTCGGGCACTATTTGCTAATAATCATAATTATCTTGTAAATTGCCATTTGAGGAATCGACAGTCATTATTTCAAGAAATTCATTATACTCAAATAAAATTGTCGCCACAATGTCTGGAGGATCAATTAATTCATTATTAAAACATCAAGTATTTCTAGACTTTCGTATATACCACATTATCATTACTGTTAAATTCAGAATACTTGCAGAACTAGAATAAGTTTTTGTCATATTAATCTTATCATTCCAGGAACTTTAGAGCCAAAACTTGACCTAAACACGTCGGATTCAATAGGTAGCTATCTAGTATTCGAAAATCAATTTGACTCTTTATTGAGTTTTTGTATTATTTAAAAATTTAAATAAGAGTAATTTTAGATTCAATGTACAACGCAGAAAAGCCAAGACAAGAGTAAATTCCTTGTAATGATAGATCAAGAAAGATATATATGTGGTTCCGCAAGCGGCAGTGTGAGAGTTACCCCTCAAGAAAATGAGAGACTCCTTGTGCGCGGTGTGACACGAGTCTAACCTTTGTGAATCAACTAAGTCACCATGATTTAACTCTTCCACCAACTCTGTCGGGCCGGGATGTGGGGCTCCTGGTGGGATATTCCACATTTTGGAACAAGAAAGATATATGTGTGTGTGTGACAATGCGTAGTACAAAAAAGTCACTAAATTCTTTATAGTGATGGATCAAGAAATTACTACTATGTGATAACTCATTAATTTTAAAGATTGTTTTCATTGATGTGATTAAAGTGGGCTGTAGAATTGAGATAGGGAATTCCATTTGACAGTGACAAAGAGGGCATCTGGTTGAGCTAGTATTTGATAGTACATGATAAATGAGTTTAGTTAATTGTACTTGTGGTGAAAAAAATATTTGGTTGATAGAATATACACAATATATTCTTTTGATATTATTAAAAATCATGTACAACTGTAATTATGATAATAATTTTTTATCTTAGTTAAGTGTATATTTGATTTTCATAATTATAACATAGGATGACTATTGTATTTCATGTATATAAATCATTTACATTAATGAAATCGGCAAGAGATTAATCTCTTCCATGGGCTTCAAAATCATTGCAGGTTGGGAAAATTTCACAAATAGCCAATTTTCTGCCCCTACACGTTAATGTCCTAAAATTTCAAATTCATATGGAGTTTTACTTATAGAATTTAAAACTCCGTGATAATGATTATTTTTTTAAAGACAAGGTCAAATAACGGACAA
Organism: Przewalskia tangutica; assembly: GCA_029844215.1. Taxonomy (NCBI): domain Eukaryota; kingdom Viridiplantae; phylum Streptophyta; class Magnoliopsida; order Solanales; family Solanaceae; genus Przewalskia; species Przewalskia tangutica. The sequence goes on along the minus strand of CM056738.1, from coordinate 3,073,167 downwards.
TGGACACTATTTAATGTACAGGTTGACCTCTTTCTAAATAACCACTTTTCAGTTGTTATAACTGAAAATAACCATTGTCACATGGAGTTTCAAAATCCACGATTGAACTCCAAGATATCGTTATGAAGTTTCACCTTGTAATTTGAAACTTCATGAAAATCGTTATTCTTCTAGAATAAAATAGGGGCGAAAAGATGGTAGCGGGGTACTATTTCAGGTAAATTTCCCAAATAGCGACCTTTCGGCCTCTATAATTGAAAAATAATTACTATTGTGGAGCTTCAAATTTCAAGATAATTATCTTGGAGTCTTACTTGTAGAATTTAAAACTCGATGACAATCATTTTTCAAAAGCACGATAGGAAAATGGCTAGTGGATGCTATTTCTACCGCAATTTCTAAGTTGTCCTCTGGTCTTCAAAAAATAATTTAGCCATTGTCATATGGAAGCCCAATGGACAATCTCTAGTAATCTACTGGACCACTTTTGAATTCTAGAACCAAAAGTTTAATAAACACAAAGGGCTTCAACACGAAAGTCGTTTCGATCCAATCCATTCTTGGGGTCGAACGCAAGCCCGAAGCGAACCCAAGCTTAAGAAGCTCTGAGCCCCAAGCCAGTTACCTTCCTTCTAATCGGTTCGAAGAGAAAAGGAAGTTCAGTTGATTTGCAAATGAAACGGGCGGGCAAAATTACGTGAGAGAAAGAACCTCTTGGTGGAGTCCAGTCCCCCGGAGGAGGCCAACTTACTGTTTACTGCCATGGTTTAAGTTTTAGGCTCCATAGACGGAACTCTGTTTAGGTATTAGGGAGTGGGAGGACACCACTCAGCACCGCTTCGTGGGGTGGGGTTCAATGCCTAACAAAAAGGGCCCCCAGATTACGCTCTTTAGTTCACCACGGTTCCTTCTATTTAGATTCTTTATTCACACTTAACTGGACGAGAACTCTTTATTCACCTTTCTTCTTTATCTTTACGGGACAAATATAGTCGGGTCTACTATCGGCCATTCACTTTCATAAACGCCTTCCATATAGAGGGAAAAAGAACTAGCAAACTGCTTATTCCATAATAGTCTTGCCTCTTTGAGATATTGAGATTATTTTACATACATGTAATAGAGACTTATTTTGTTTGAATTATACATATGTTGAATTTCGAAATTGTATTTGTGACTTAGAGTTGGTAGGTGACATAAGTTTATTCTTACTTTCCACATGCGAATTCATGATTTCAAGCTAATAAGAACATCTCGTTGAATCTAAATTTCAATACTTATTTGCGACTATAGTAAAACCTCTATAAATTAATAACCTTGGATCATGAAATTTTATTAATTTAGAGAGATATTAATATATCGATAAATTAATATTTTATTAATTAAAAGAGAGACTTTTTAAATTCAGCAAATTTAATACATATGTATTGAAAATAAATGAATTCATATATGTTTCATTAATTATATTCATACATCAACCAATTCTTTGTAACTAATTAAATATATTCACGTATAATATCAATTCATTGTATACAATTAACTATTATATTCATGGACGCATGTATCAATTCATCGGAATTACTTAAATAATGTATACATGTTTACATTAATTCGTTGCACTTAAATAACTATTATAGTCAATTAAATATATTCATGCATGATGAATGAAACATATACTATATAAATCTCAATATGGAAATAAAATAATTCATAACACCCAACCATGTCTTCTCATCTAAAAGGCATCGCAAAATCATCCATGAATGATCAAATGCGTAAAGCATTATGTGAGTGCACTCAAAAAAATTTACAAGAGTGGGTTGATGAAAAATATCGTTTGAAAATTAGTCAAGGTACAATATCAAACACTCTCAAGAGACCATCGGAGTACCTTTCAGCCAACTTTGAGAAGGGTGGGGATATTAAGCGACACAAATCGGTGAAATATCCAGATATGGAGAATGTTCTTTATGAATGATTTCTTCAGTACCAAGATCGAGTCAACATGACCAGAGAGCTTATTTTGGAGAAAGCAAAGGATATAATGAAGCTTTTGCATCCTCAACACCCTCCTGAACATCAATTTTCTCAAGGTTGACTTGAAAAATTCAAGGTAAGACATGGTATTAAATCATTTCGTCGTTTTGGAGAAAGTGGTTCGGTTGACATACAGGACATGGAAATGAAACTGGAGGCTATAAGGGAGAAAATAAACTAATTTCCCATGAAAGATGTTTTTAATTTGGATGAAACAGGTCTGTTTTACAGGTTACAAGCTGATCACTCTCTTGCAACCAAGCAACTTGAGGGAAGAAAGCAAGACAAAGAGAGGCTTACAATTGTTATTTGTAGCAACGAGGATGGTTCAGAAAAAAATTCTTTATGGATTATTGGAAAATATGCAAAGCCACGTTGCTTCAAAAATATCAACATGAGCAGCATCAATTGTCATTATCGTGCCAACAAGAGGGCATGGATGACTAGTGTGCTTTTTGATGAATATGTTCGCTGATTTAATCACAAAATGAACGGCAGAAGAATCTTGTTGATGATTGACAATTGTCCAGCCCATCCAAAAAATATTGAAGGGTTACGAAATGTTGAGTTGTTTTTTTGCCACCTAACATGACATCAAAGATTCAACCATGTGATGCAGGAATAATTAAAGCTTTCAAGATGCACTATCGTATGAGATTCTACAAAAATCTACTGGAAGGTCATGAGTTGGGGCTACCTAATCCTGAAAAGATTAATGTTTTAGATGCCATCAATTTTGCAGTCTCCGCTTGGACAACCAATGTTTCTCAAGTGTCAATAGCAAATTGCTTTCGGCACTGCAAAATCCGTTCAAATGAAGAAATCTCAAGTGAGACAAACTTTGAAGAAAGCCTACATGAGCTTGAGAATATGGTCAAGGATGTTGGTTATCACAATGAAATGGACGTCAACAAATTGGTGGACTATCCGGGTGAAAATGATGAATGTTCAATGGTTCAAAGTTTAGAGGAAATTGTTGCTGATATTATTGAAGATCCTACTAATGATGAAGCTGAAGATGATTCAATACCGTTGGAACCAGTCACGAGAAATGAGGCTTTGAGCGCGACAACAACTCTTCAAAATTTTTTGTTGCAGCTAGAGAACTCGACACCGGAACTCTTGGCTGCAATTAAAAAAGTTAGGGATGAAATCCAATTAGATTTAAATTTTAAGAAAAATCAAGTAACAATAGATTCATATTTTAGCAAATTACCATAATATTTATAATTGTAATATTTATGAATTATTAATTTAGAGTTTTAATAGGACCTAATATTTATAAAGGGATTTTCCGAAAAATTATTATCTTATTATCTTATCGAATTTGATGATTTTTTACAAAGGCCCAAGTCGAGACCGGAAAATTTTATTATTTTAGAGAGTTTATTAATTTATAGAGTATTAATTTATAGAGGTTTTACTATATATATATATATATATATATATATGCGCCTGCATCTGCAGCCTCCAATGCGCATGTAGAAATTGTTAGGATTTGCCCTTAATTTTTTATTTTATTTGAATTTTATCATAATTATATTACACTTCAAAAACAATTTCTTCGTGGAAAAAATTTTCTTTGTAGAAAAAAATTCCACCATATTTATCTTTTTCTTGTAGGAGAAGTTTCTTCTATAAATAGAAAATCTTTTATTCTCAGACATAATACAATATCATCCATAATGTAGTTCTCAAACGAAGTCTTGTTTAGGATTCTCTCAATAGTTTTAGAATCTTTTTATATTTATTTATCATATATAGGTCAATTAACCAAACTCATATCATATCATAAATCTTTTTAATAGTTTTCTTTGTTGTCTAATTTATCGATGTTTAGGGTTTGCAATTATAACCTTTCGCATTACTCCCTGATTTCGATCATAACGGGTGGTATCAGAGCCAACGATTGAACGGGTTGAAGGCAAGCTCAAGGCGGCGGTTCAAATCAAATTGCAACCAATATCACGATAATGAAGATTTTGTCCGGAGTAACATGTGGAGATGAATTTTCAATCATATTTGAACATCCATGTTGTTGCGTCTTTAAAAATAAAAGCAACATATTTTTAACCTAATTTTTACCCATAATATTTTTAACCATGGCAAACAGCAGTGATGAAGACTATGTGAAGAAGAAGAAGAATCAAGATTAATTTACCAGAAAATTCAGGCCAAGGGGAGATTTGTTAGGATTTGCCATGAATTTCCTACCTTATTTAAATTTTACCATAATTGTATTTTACTTCAAAAAAGTTTTTTTTGATGGAAAATGTTTTCCTTGTGGAAAAGGATTCGACCATATTTATTATTTTCTTGTAGGAGAAGTTTCTTCTATAAATAGAAAATCTTTTATTCCCAGACATAACACAATATCATCCTCAATATAGTCCTCAATCGAAGTCTTGTTTGGGGGTAGATCTTTCTTTTAATAGATTTAGAATCTTTTTATATTGTTTCATCATATGTAGGTTAATAGACCAAACTCATGTCACGAATTTTTTTATATAGTTTTTCTGTGTTGTATGATTTATCGTTGTTCAAGATTTGCAATTATAAACTTCCGCATGACGCTCTGATTTTTTCGATCCAATCGGAAATCACTCTCTTCTCTGTTCATGAAACATGCTCTATATCGAAAATTTAATCAAGTCGATATATAACCACTAAGGTTGTGGGCGGATGATAATAAAACGAAGTGTTAGTTATGAAAGTATATGTATGTCCTATAGACAATCTGTATTAGGACAAAATGTACTTTATACACATTCGTATTTATATTAATGATGATTAATATTATAACATTTGCATTTGTTGAATTATTAGTTGATTGTTTATAATATTTTATAAATGCATCCCTAGAGTTTACGTATTTATTAATGATGTGAGAATTAATGTTATAACGTAACTCTTAAATTACCTCGACTAATGATCATCGAGATTGGGATATCGATGATATGCGATACGTCGACATGTGGTCTGCATCATATCCTTAAGGGATGTAGTATGTTTCACTTGCTACGAGTTATGGCAACTCGTGATGGACGCATGGATATTTGTTGAAGTATTGATATACCCTACTGATGCACTATTTGTTATATGTCTATAATGTCACCGGCATGTAGTCTTTATTCTCGGTCCGGTCCGGTATCGACTCTGGGGCCAGGACCGATAAACTGCAGTCGGGCCGGACCGGAATCGATAAGGTTTCGGTCTGGGGCGAGATCGATCGGGCCGAAACCTTATCGGTCGGTTCTCGGTCCGACGGTAAATTCGGTCGGGCCATTTTTAAAAAATTGAATTTCCAATCGAAATTGACATTCTCGGACGCGGTGCCACGCAAATTTTACGTTGAAATCAATTGTACATCGCGAGATATTTAGATTTGAAAATGGGAAAACGTAACGATTTGGGAAAAGAAATTGAGGGCAATATGGGCGGTTTTGGAGAAATTCGGTGAAGCAGTTTGGGATTATTCGTCTCGAAAAAATACGCGAAATCAAAAAAAAAAATTAGGTAAAACGAACGTCCGAGCGCAAATTTATGACCATATAAAGTTTGATCAATTTACAACTAATTAGAGCTGACATGAAATTTGAGTGGAGAAGTGGGGGCTGAGGGTGGGGGTGGGGACCGGTTCTGGGTATTTCTGGGTTCTGGTCCGGCTCACTTGATCGGATATTTTTAGATACTCGTATCCGGACCGTTAAGGTTCGATCGATTCGTCGGGTTTCTGCGTCGGTTTGGTCCGGTTCTCGAGTATATCCGAACCACTAACAGCCCTACCGGCATGTGGGAGATAAAATTCCTTAGACTTGAGGTCAATATCACCTTGTTTACGGGGTAATGTACTTTGATCATGTCTTAAGTTCAAATGCCTTATAGGTTGATACGCGGCTTGTTTTGGGTGCATTACAAAGTAGATTAAAGGTGGTATGTGAGCCAAGATTAGGATTCATTCATGTATATTCAAGTGAACACTCAGATACTCATATGGTATTAGGTTAACTAAGTCATTGGCCAATGCAATGGACATGTCAATGATATGGTCATGTTGTCAACTAATATATATGAGTTATAACGATCAAGCCATTTGGATAGACACTTGACAAATCCTAAGCTTGATTGAGTGTGTCATGAATGAAAGGATTTTATCTTCCCACATAGATGTTCAATTCACATGTTTCGTGTAGCTAAACATTACATATTGAGTTCATCTTCCGGCGCAGTCTAGGAGTTCCGTGTAGACCCTAATGTTATTAGTGTCAATATGTAAATGCCTGAAGGGTAACACTAAGTCAATTGTTCCGTCGATTCAAGGATGTAATTAGAAGGAGATTATACCTAAATGTTCGGTTGATTACCGGGACATTAAAATGGGAAAATGAGAAGAAAATAGGATGGGACCGCGGTGCCTTGATTCAGGACCGCGGTGCCAGGAACACGTGCCAGCACCGCGGTGCCTCTTATTGAGGACCGTGGTGCCAATGAGTGGTCTGACAGTCCGAATTTTTGCCCAGTCTGTTTCGGTTGGGCCTGGTCCAACTAAAACCCTAAAGCTCATATTCTCAACTATAAATAGGAGGCTTACCTCTCATTCCAAAGACACCAAAAACCTAAGAGATGTCAATCTCTTCTAAAGCTCTGTCAGAATCCCTATCATTCATGACTTAGCAAATTACATCACAGTTCTCTGAACTTACAAATCGAGGGACGTTTGCGTGTGCACCATCGGACTACACAAAGATTGAAGATTCAACTGCTTGACTGACTGCTAAACTTACAATTGGATATGTAAAGGCCTGAAGGGTAACACTAAGTCAATTGTTTCGTCGATTCAAGAATGTAATCAGAGAGTATATAAATGTTCGATTGATAATCAAGACATTAGAATAAAATAGAAACGAAACAAAAATGGAGCAGGGCCACGACACGAGTGAGTCAGCGCCGCGGCGCCACACGTCCAGTGGGTTCGAAATGACCCATTATGTTTCGATTTCTGGGCCTGGTCCGGAAAACTCTAGCTGATATATTCAGTTATATATACAGTGTTTAGCCTCATATTTTATACACCATCTTTTATAAGATTAAACTTTATTGAAACTATGCTGGAATTCTTAGCTTTTCAAAAGAGGGATTACATCAATGTTTTAAAAACTTGCAAATCGAAGGACATTTGCGTGCACACTCTCGGACTACACAAAGCTTCAACAATCCAGATTGCTAACCAATGTAAGTTTTCGTCTGAAGTATTACATTCCTGCTTTGTGTTATTTACATTGTATAATCATCATATAGTTTGACAGTCGTCGGGTTTGAAACATAAGTTTTCAAATTTTGCTGCGTGTATGAACCCGAAAAAATCCTACATTGGTATCAGAGACTGGGCTGTTTTGTGTGATTATACAATGAATATTAATTATAATATGGATTAGTATTTGTTTAAATTTGATTTATGTCGTTTAAAAGCTTTAAAACCTTAAAATCCCAAGAACACATAGTTTTGTCTCCAGATCTGTTAAACAATGATGTAATCAACGAAGTCATTCAGATCTAACTCATCTAAGTTGATATGCGTAACCGGTTCGATTCGAACATGGTTCATTGAGACGAAGAACGAGAAGGGATTTGATGATGGTCGATGAACGTGCTGTAAAATAGTGAAAGGGGTACGAAATGGATCACCAAATCTGAGCCTAAACCAGTTTTAGAGTTTCGAAATTACAGAAGTTGTGTTTCTGGGATCGAGGCACTGCGGCTCTGTTCAATAGGGCCACGACGCTGTTCATCCAGAAAGTTTAAAATAAAATTTTGGACTTCTGACCTCTTAGGCCGTGGCGCCACATTAGAAGCTGCGGCGAGCGATCTGCAGTTTATGTTCTTCGATCTTTTAGCGTACGCCTGTCCACGTAAATTTTTTTTAAAAATTGAAATAAAAAACTGAAGTTTTAAGAATTTCAGAATCTGATTCTGAAAGTTTAAAGAGTTTCAGAATCTGAAAATAAAATTTTAAATTTGACAGATTTGGTCCTTTCGGACAAATCTGTAATTAAAGAAATTTTCTGAAAATTTGATTTTTAAGTTCTGAAAATTGCAAACAGGTCCCTGAAAATATTTTTGAGAGTTCAAATTGTATTTTCTGAATTTATTGGCGTTCGAAATGAACATTTAAATTCTTGAGGGGCTGAACTGTAAATTTTAAAAGTTTGCAGAAATCCTGAAAATCAAAATTTTAAAATCAGAAAATGTTTAGGGACTGTTTGGCATAGACATAGATTTAAAGTTTAGACAAATAGACCCATGATTATCATTAATGATATATTATTCTATAATATACAAATGTGCTAAGTGTTTGAATGTGATGCATTTAAATTATTAGCATAGCGTCCGCAATTATTGTCTGAGTAGGCGCGCCCAGTAATTGTTTACTTTCAATGACCGCTATAACTGTATGGGTAGACGACGCCCAGTATGTGATTAAAACCATCTTGAATCATGCCTAATGGGTTTGATTGTTACTCATCTAAATGTGTTTAGAAATTGCATGATAAGATGTCATGTGATGTATGGCATGATTGTTGATCTTGGTTGAAATCCCCAAAACTGAAAAATTTCCCCAAACATTAAATACAAGTCTAATTAAAATGCGTCGTCCATTATAATTGTTAGGGTGCAAAAAAAATTCGGCGATACGAGTACTTATGCCAAAACATTTGCTCTAAGTCTACGAGAACTCAGGCCCTTTCATAGATGTGTTAAAGTAAAAGTAAAGGTCAAACTTTTGTAGGTATTTACACCAAAGTCTTTGCTTGCAAAGACTAAATTTACTTAGGTACTTAAACGCATTCGCATAATGGAGTTGGCTTGTTTAGATGAATCTTGGCGCCAAAGTGTCGGACTAATCTAAAGACGCAAGATTAAAATGTAAGATAATTTAATCAAACCAAGAGTTGTGAATAAGCTTTGCAATTGGTTGAGGACCTATCAAAATGTGTTATTGAAGTTATCTGCCAAAGCAAACTCGGATATAACATATGTTTGGATCTTGGCCCATTATAACCTTAAAATGATTTAGGTCCGTGTTCTACCTTGGGGTCGTAGAAGTATGCAAAATAGTGAGAGCTAATTAAACAAATGGTCATATTAAATTAGCATATAATGAATGTGTATAATTAGGAGAATGAATTTTGATTGCATTTTCCTGTCTATCTATATCTCTTCAGAATGTCGAGTTTTTCGTTGAAAATGTTAATGGAATCCAACAGATTGACCGGACCCAATTTTCTAGATTGGCTCATGAATGTAAGAATTGTCCTGACACAAGAAAAGATTGAGTATACTTTGGACCAGGTATTCCCTACAGTGCCTGCAGAAACTTCTGCCGAGTATGACACATTTGATAAGGTTGCATACCAGAAATATTATAATGATGCCACTTCAGCTCAATGTTTAATGTTGTCTTCTATGTCACCACCATTACAAAGGCAGCATGAGCACATGGAGCTCAACGAAATGTTAGAACATTTGAAGAGTCTCTATGACTCGCAGTCTCAGACAATGGAGTATGAACCGCTCATAGAACTTTTCAAATGTAAACTAAATGAAGGGGGCCAGGTGTCTCCGCATGTGTTGAAAATAGTTGAGTTGATAGAAAGGTTGGCATCGATCGACATAAATTTTCACGACAGAGTTGCTTCCACCCTCATCCTGCATTCACTTCCACGTTTGTTTGAAAGTTTCATCATTAACTACAATATGAATGGAACTAAGGAGAAGTTATCGGAGTTGCATAATATGCTGAAAACCTTTGAATCTTCGATCTCCAAAAGCAAACCTATTCTCATGGTTGGCTCTTCTAGTCATCCCAAACCGAAAGGTAAGGGATAACATAAGAGGAAGGGCAAAGTCGTTGCTGCGCCAGCAGCCATGAAGCCCAAAGAAGGGGCGAAGAAGAAAAAGAAACTTCCAGCATCGGATGTGTGCATGAACTGCAATAGGAAGGGGCGTTGGAGGAAGGACTGGAGGAGGGATGGCACCAGGTGCACCATCATTTAGCGGACAAGGTATGTTTGTAATTGAAATTAATCTACCTATAAATGATTATCATTCCTGGGTACTAGATATCGCTTGTGGCTCACACATTTGTACAAATGTGCAGGGGCTGACTAATAGCAGGAAGGTCGGACCTCGAGTGGTGGACATGCGCGTCGGAAATGGAGCACGTGTTGATGCTGAGCGCGTGGGAGATTATAGATTAGATTTACCTTCCGACAATATTTTAATGTTAAACAATCGTTATTATGTTCCTTCTTTGACAATAAACATTATTTTCATTCATGTTTTTGACACTGAGGGCTTTTCCTCAAGCATTAATAATAACAATATGATTTTGGATTATGATAATGTTGTGTATGGAATTGCTCCTCTTGTGAATGAGTTGTATACATTAAACTGCCGCAGGAAAATTTTCAATGTACAAAATAAAAGAGCTAAGTTAAATGAAAGAATTCTACCTACTTATGGCATTGCAGACTTGGTCATATCAATCAAACGAGGATAGAACGGTTGAGGAAATTAAATTACCTTGAACCATTTGACTTTCAATCTTATGGTAACTGTGAATCCTGTTTGAAAGGTAATATGACCATTAAACCTCTTTCTGGAAAGGGGATCTGTGCCAAGGAGATGCTTGAGTTGGTACATACTGACGTATGTGGACAAGTTTCAACAAAAACTAGAGAAGGTTTCTCTTACTTCATTAATTTTACATATGACTTATCGAGGTAGGGATATGTGTATCTTATGAGACACAAATCTGAGGCCTTCGAGAAGTTTAAGGAGTTTAAGTGTGAAGCTGAGAAACAACTCTCGAAGAGTATCAAGACTCTCCGATCTGATCGTGGAGGTGAATACTTAAGTAAAGAATTTCTTGAATACTTAAAGTTACATGGAGTTCATTCTGAATGGACACCTCCTGGAACACCTCAGATGAATGGTGTTGCCGAGAGGAGAAACTGAACCTTACTTGACATGGTTCGTTCCATGATGAGTTTTTCAGCTCTTCCAACATACCTTTGGGATATACTATTCTAACCTCGATATATGTTCTGAACAGAGTTCCTTCTAAATTAGTTGAAAAGACGCCATATGGGGTATGGTGTTGCAAGAAGCCATCACTTAGACACATGAGGCCCTGGGGGTGTCCTGCATATGTCAAGAAGTTGATTACTAATAAGTTGGAGTCTAAAAGTGAGAAATGTTACTTCGATGGGTATCCAAAGGAAACTAAGGGATACTATTTCTATCTTCCTGGAAAACATAAGATATTTGTTTCTAGGAACGCAATTTTTCTTGAAGATGAATATGTCTACAAGAAAGAGAGTTGTACAGAGATAGAACTTGAAGAAATTCAAGAACAAAGTAACATAGAGGTTGAACCCTTGCCGAGTGAACAAGGAAAGGATTCAGTGGGAGATTATGGCGAAGATTGGGTACTCCCTTCGGCCAGTGGGAGTGCTACGAAGAGAGATGCAGAAATGCAAGATCCTCATGCACAGACCTTGGGAGCAAATGCACTAGTTGCACCTTCTCCCATTCAGGAAATATATGAAAATGATATTCCAGAAAGCTCTAATGTTGGTGGATCAACCAGCGCACAAGAACCTTCTCACAATCAGAACATACTTGTAACTGAACTTCAAGACACTCAACTCCGCAGGTCTACTAGAACTCATCGTCCTCCGGAAAGACTAAATCTACTTGTGGCAACACAAAATGAGTTAGATATTTCAGATTATGACGAGCCTAGACCTAACAACGAAGCAATGCTAGACATTGATTCGAAGATATGGCAAGAAGCTATAAAATCCGAAATGGAATCTATGTATATCAATCAAGTGTGGAACTTGGTCGATTTACCGAATGATCTTAAACCCATAGGATGCAAATGGGTCTTCAAGAAGAAGATTGATGCATTTGGCAAGGTTCAGACTTATAAAGCTAGACTAGTGGCTAAAGGTTTTACTCAGCGTCCTGACGTGGATTATGATGAAACATTTTCACCGGTGGCTAAGATAAAGTCTATTCGGATTTTTCTTACTATAGCTGCACATTACAGTTATGACATTTGGCAGATGGACGTCAAAACTACATTCTGTTAGGCGTATTTTGTATACGTCTTTTGAGTCATTTTTAGTTGGTATTTTACTCGTTTTTTGTTGAGTATTGTATAGTAGTAGGTTTGTTTTTCTTTCTTTTGAGTCACAACAGTGCAAAAAGGCAAAATAGTAAAAAGGAACGAGAAATGGGCAGAAAAGGTGCTCCCGAGGCGAAAAGGACGAAAGTTGGCAACTCAGAGCGAAAGAAGGCAGCACCGCTATGCCACTATGCAGAACCGCCCTATAGTTGAGATAGCTCCACGAACACCTTTGAGGGAGTACATTGATAGAATCCCTTACCCTCAGATGTTACAAAAGAAGGCAATTGACAAGCAGTTCTCCACGTTTTTGGAGGTGTTTAAGAAGCTTCACATAAATATCCCCTTCATTGAAGCACTAGAACAGATGCCAGCATACTTTAAATTCATGAAGGAGATACTTGGAAAAAAGAGAAGGCTAGCGGATTATGACACAATATCTTTGACTGAGGAGTGTAGTGTCATCCTGCAAAAGAAACTGTCTCCTAAGCTGAAGGATCCAGGGAGCTTCACCTTGCCCTGTACTATTGGTAAGGTGGCATGCAACAAGGTGTTGTGTGATCTAGGGGCCAGTATCAATCTCATGCCTTTGTCTGTCTTCAAGAGATTGGGTTTGGGAGAAGCCAAACCAACCATAGTGAATTTGTAGATGGCCGACCGAACCGTAGTGCACCCCAGAGGCATAACAGAAGATGTGCTGGTCAAGGTGGGAAAGTTCTTCTTCCCAGCAGACTTCCTCATTCTTGATATGGAGGAAGATAATGAAATACCCATCATTTTGGGGAGACCATTCCTTGCAACCGGGAGAGCCCTGATTGATGTAGAAAAGGGAGAACTGGGACTAAGAGTTCATGAGGAAGAGATGGTTGTTCAAAGTGTTCAATTCCACCATTGAATCTCGAGCCATCAACAAGTGTTTCGCAGTCAGCACAGCTGACACAGCAGTTCAACCAGCACAGGCCAAAGCTAGGGAGATCATTCATACAGCGGTGAACCCACAGGTCAGCAAGAATGCTGAAACAAAAATGAATGTCATGGAAGTCGTCGAACAGGTAAGTCTTACTGAACTCCCTCCTGTGAAAAAGAAAACTAGAGCGAGAAAGAGGAGGATGATTTTGAAATGGATAGGTTGTGGAGTTAAAATACCCTAATGATTTAATGAGTAACATGCGTCCAACTACAAGACGTTAAAGACAACGCTACTTGGGAGGCAACCCAATTTTTAAATTATGCAATTTAATTTAATAGAACAGTTTCACTTTGGTACTTTTGTTGTGTTGTGATGCCAGGTGAAGGAATGAGACATAAAGCAGGGAAAAATACTGAAAAACACAGAATTAGGAGTTTCAGCACCGCGGTGCCAGAAAATGAGAGAGGTCGCAGGAATATAGGCACTGCGGTGCTACTATGCAGAACTGCGGTGTCGATAGCGATTTCCAAAAAAAAAGTCTCTGAATCGCTAAATTTCCTCCCACAGATACCGCCACAATGCAGTATTCGCCGCCACCACCACCATTTTGAGCCGCTGTATGTCTGTAAGTCGTCCCATTTTAATTTTTGAGTCTTTTACACATTTAGGACAATGTGTAGTTTAAGTTTGGGAGAGTTTTCATTTTATTTTATTTTTGTGAGTCTTTTATAGTTTTTGTGTTTTATGTGAGTCATTTTTTTTTATATATCATGTATGTTGTGCTTATTTGAAATGTCTAGTGAACTAAGTGAGATAATGTAATGGAATGAGAAGCTAAAATATGTGTGCTTAAGTTAGATATGCCAAAAATTCATGAAAATCTGATTATTTGGAATATTTGATACTTAGCCTATGTGTTGTCAATTGAAAAATGTATGTGAAGTCTATTTGCTTGTTATTTGAGGCGAAATAGTTAAGATGTACATGTTAGGGAGATGATTTATGCATTTCTTGGTTAGCCCTTCTTACCATTCATTACCTACCTTGCAATAAATTGTATCCCTAGTCAGCCCCTTTGAGCCTAAAATAAGTTATTTCTTTGACACCATATAATTACCTTGTGTGTCGTAAGCAGTAATTGAAAAAAATTGGAATGAAGAAGTGTGAAAAATAAATCCAAAAAGAGAGTGAAAAATGGATGCACCCCAATAAAAAAATATGTTAAAGCTTAAGTTTGGGGGTGCTTATGTGAATGTGTTTCATGCTCTAAAAAAGAGAAGAGGGGAACGATAGGTATGAACTGAAAAAGAATACAAAAAAGAAGGACCAAATGGTTGAATCAGAACAACGTTTATGGTACGTAATTTGAGCCTAAATGCCAACTTTTACCTACCCCTGCCTAAGCCTACATTACAACTTTGAAAAGTCCTGAGGACCTCTAGTATGTATGTCTATGATTAGTGGATAATAGCAAGTACACAGGCCCATAAACTAAATGAAATTGACATGCATATGTTAGGTATTCATGCTTCCATTACTTGTGATTGAAATGAATTTGCGAAATATCTGACTTAAAATTCAAGATTGTTGAATTCATGCTATATATGTTCCTTCATATTATCCCAACTGACGTTCATGTGTTTCTAAGTCTTTGTGCAGCTGCTTGATTTGAGTCTTTGAGTCTTTTATTTTCGTGTCTTTGTTTTTGTTTTGATCTTTGCTCGAGTGCGAGCAAATGTTAAGTTTGAGGGTGTTTGTTAGGCGTATTTTGTATACGTCTTTTGCGTCATTTTTAGTTGATATTTTACTCATTTTTATTATGTTTAGTATAGTAGTATGTTTGTTTTTCTTTCTTCTGAGTCACAGCCGTGCAAAAAGGCAAAATGGCAAAAAGGAACGAGAAATGGGCAGAAAATGTGCTCCCGAGGCGAAAAGGACGAAAGTTGGCAACTCAGAGCGAAAGAAGGCAGCACCGCGGTGCCACTGTTACACCTCGTAAATTTAAGGCGATAATTAAGAGCGTCATTAAGGAAATTAATATACTTAAGGATGTGATTCCGGAATATTTTTTTGATACTACGAGCGTGTCAAAGGGAATTAAAGGAAATGGGAGTTAAGATTAATAGAAGTGGGATTAAGATTTATTACTTGGGAGATTGATTTAAATTAAGAGGACACTTTGGGGACCAAATAGTAAGTGTAATTTTTAGATTTTCAAATTGCCCCTTAAAACTTATGAACCCTTACCTTTCCATTTCATTTCAAGAAAAACATTGTCTTCTCATCTTCTTCTCTTCTACACTAACAGCCGAAAATACACCTCCTCCATATTCAAATTTGAGCTTTATTTTCTCCTCTTAGACTAGAATTCTTCACCTAAATTAGGAGTCAAAACAACACCGAAAAACAGTGGGCAAATTCGGCCCAGCTGTACTGAAATTGAGGCTCCAATTTTCCAAATTTTTAAGACAGTTTTTGGAAGGAAAACATGTAGAAATGATGGGTTAACATTGTAGATTGTTGCATGTCAATTTGGATTTGAAGAAGTATGAAAATGGGGGGCAAAATCGGCAAAAACAGTGGCAAAAAAAATCGGGATTTTTGGGGCAGATTTTTAGTAAACTTTGGAAGGGAATATCTCCTAGCATATTAGGAGTTTTTGGGGTGTTTCAAAAGCCTAAAATGAAGTTCGTCGAGTCTAGTTTCCAAAGAAATAAACCACTCGTCGATAGGACACCGGAGTAGAGAGTTATGGATGTTACAAGTTCAGCTGACGAAGCAGTGACTAAAAATCGGGACTGTTTTGGGGATTTAATTAAGGTATGAAAATTCTTCAATCTATGCTATAATTGAAGTTGCATATTGTTGTAGTTGAAGTAATGGACTTATGTTAAGAAGGAACCTTGAATTTAGACATTGCATGTGAATCATTTGAATGTTGTACCCGATACTAGGACTAATGTTACTAATTTTGGAATTGTCGTATTCGATTATTATGTTGTGAAATTCGTCGCTACTTGACATGTTGATATTGGAAGAGAATCTCGACATATAAGTTATAATTGTTCATAAAGAATTATTGGAACAAGATTGGACTCTAAGGAATTAAGAAAATGATTGATTTTGTAAATATTGGCCAAAGACTTGCTTGGAATTTGTGGATATTATCGCGTCAAGTTAGGGGCTGATTTTGTGAAGTTTAAATGTTGGGAATTTGACTATGAACATGTATATAAGTTATGGTAATTACTAATACATGTCTTAAAGGAAGTAAAGTGTAAAAAGGGTGTTATGTTACAAATTATAGAACTTGGTTATTGTTGTTGTCATTAGAGTTGATGGATTATTTTAAGATTGTTCTAATATGGACTAAGGACTGAATTAACATGAGAAATAGGTGTAGTAATCACTTGGTTTGTTGTAGTTGTGATATCGCTTAAAAATAAAAGAGAAGGAATACGTTATGATGACATAACTGGAATATCTGAGATTTTTGTGGTTATATATTTGAGTTATGACTTGTTGTTGGTATTGCTGGCTTGGTTTGAAATTTGTGGATATACATATAAACAGGGGAAGTGCTGCCCAAATTTCTGTAGAATAGGAAGTCGTCATTCAATTTAACTTGTGTTAGGAATCATAGAGTTGACAGGCCTAATGTTATTATTATAGGTTGGAGTATTAGACGAGGCATATTCTAGTAGTGAGTTGGTTAGCTCGACTATAAGGTATGTGAGACTATCATTTCCTTCTTTGGCATGATGTTGTGAAAATCTTCCTTCTTTCTTCTGGCATGATTTTAATGAAAGTACGACGGACATACGTGATTCCTTCAAAGTCTAGTTTTAATAAAATGATATATGATATGATAAGTGTTTTGACTTTCCAAAAGATGTTTTAAAATGATTCATGATATGACCGTGCCTTGATTTTCTAAAGGATAGTTTATTTTACTTATTCCATTCAGTCTTATATGATGGTTTAAAAAGACATATGATTATTCCATTGAGTCTTATATGATGATTTAAAAAGACATGATTATTCCATTCAGTCTTATATGATGATTTAAAAAGGCATATGATTATTACATTGAGTCTTATATGATGATTTGAAATGCACATGATTATTACATGGAGTCTCAGATGATGATTTGTATTGCATATGATTTCTCATGATATTCTACTTGTGTAAGTTGTGATTGTATGTTATGAGGATCGAGTCCCAGAATGGGCCGGGTAGTTATATGTACGCAGTATGAGGACCGAGTCCCAGAATAGGTCGGGTAGTTATATGTATAAAGCATGAGGACTGAGTCCCAGGATGGGCCGGGTAGTTATATATATGGAGATGATCTTGATTATGATGATTGTTAGACATGCATGACTTTCTTTTCATATGGTACATTTGCATTGATATCTCTGATTTTTCATATATGTCTCATGTTATCTTCTGGCCAGTTACAGCCCTTCTTACAGTAATTCATGTTTTACATACTCAATACATTATTTCGTACTGACCCCCCTTTTTTAGGGGGGCTGCGTTCATGCCCGCAGGTACAGGTGACCGGTTAGGTGACCCTCCAGTTTAGGACATCTACCAGCTGCTAAAGAGCTTCCTTGTTCCGGAGCCAGTCACTTTGGTACAGACTCTTATATTTCAGACTTATGTATATCTTGGGCACGACGGGGTCTTGTCCCGTCATATGCCATTTTTGTACTCCTAGAGTGCATGAGCGATCGTGGGTTGATTTATGAGGAGTGTAGACGTGTTTGTTTAGCCATGCTTTCGTATTTCTGTTTGGGATGTTCCCTTATGTTGGTGGAAGCCTTGTCGGCTTGCTTATTATATTGTGTTGGTTAGTTGTGACTCATCTGGAGGCAGGTACCCCATTATGTAAAGACAGTCTGACCGGCTCATCTATTCGGTTATATGTTGTAGATGCAGCGTTATGCTGCCGAAATTTTATTAATCTTGGTATCAAATGGATTAAGTATGACAGATCAGTAATGGTTTCCAATTAGGGCGCCAAGTCGCGGCCCGTCGGGTCGGGTCGTGACAAAAAGTGGTATCAGAGCAGTTAGTCCTCGAAATGTCTACAGATCGTGTCTAGTAGAGTCTTGTGTATGGGTATGTTGTGCACCATACTTATACACAGGAGGCTGCCGGGAATTTAGGATTGGTTTCTACTCTTTCATCTCGTAGATCATGCAATAGAGCTATGTTATTAGGATAATCTCTCCCCCCTCTTCCTTATAATTAATGTGGTTGCAGATATGTTCCAAAAGAAGGCGACAGTGGCCCGAAAGGGAAAATCAGAATTTTTCGTACTTGACTAAGTGCGTCAAGCCATAAGGGAAGTGAAAGGATTTGAATAGAAGTATGAGGACCAGGTCTGGAGATACTAGGTCAACGTCAGATATTGTAACTCTTCAGAATCTTTTACGTACCAAATAAGTTAACCATCCATCACTTAAGGGATGATATCATCAGGTATTAGAACCAGGATCAATGTCCAAGATTACATATGTATACTAGAATGTGTTGGAATTATGGAAAGTACGACAAGTAAGAAATGAGTGAACAAGTGTTAAAAGAAATGAAGTTGTTTATAATTACGAGTAGTGAAGAGATCTCTTTCAGACCATGAATGAAGTGTCGACTTGTGAGATGAATTGCAGTAGTCTCTATCTTACGAATTGATACCCCGTTATGCTACGTTATCTGCTCTATAGTTACAGAGATTGAACTTTTCCTTCCAAAGATAGAAAATGAAGCTTACCTATTATTTTCTCCTTCATAACTCTAATTTAATGTTGAGCTCTAATTGTTAGAATCTGAGATGATTTTATGGTATACCATGTTGCTGAACTATGTGCAGGTAGAAAACTGTAAAAGAACATTGTTCCCATGTAAGGATAAGAAGGGGCTATTACTTCTTGAATAATAAGATTGATATAAATGAATGAAAGTGCTTTGTTATGTTGGACCGAATTCTGGAAAGTAGACATAGGGATTATTTGAGTTTGTTTCACAAATGACTTAGAACTTGGGAATGATAAACACCCTATTAGTGTGTAGTTGTGTCAAACATTTTAAATATCGTAACCTCTGGAATTCATATTTTCAGTTAAGAAGTTATTTGAATGATTGATAACCAAGGTATGCATTCATGCACAGTTTCAATGCATTGGTTCACGCAGAATGCTAAGATGGTGTTATTTGGTCTCTTGGAAGCCTCATCTCGATGAGGTAGATACTAAACTGTACAGAATATTGATACACTGCGGGGTAACACTTAGGGGTACAAAGAAAAGTTTACATAGGACCTTGGTGCGTGCATTCAATGATGAGGCTCTTAAAAGGGAACTGTAGATGAATATTAGAAGGTTACGTGGCCAGGTACAAGGTCCATAGGCAATAATGAGTGATTTCCACTGGGTATTCAGGAGAAATGAAAGAGTGAAGTGTCATGTCGCTATGACGGAGATAAGGAATTTTAAGCAGTATATAACAGTACTTACTAATCAAGTATGGCTTGAAAATCTACGTGCTTCTAAAAGTGTATTTCATGAAACCAGGCCTATATGATCATTCTCTTGGAATAATTAGGTGGGAATGAGGCATAGAGATTCAGTACAAGTTCGGATACTTTGATATGAGAAGGGTGGAGAACAGATAAGAGAGGTACAAAGATATAGATGAATTCAACAAAGTGATAATAGATATTCAGGGTAATGTAGCCAAAGTGACAATTGTTGATGCAACCAAAGATACAACCGAGTCAGTAAATCTAACAAGAGGATAGAACAAATGTCACTTGATGAGACAAAGGGTAATAATGAGAATAAGGAGGAACAAAGAGATACTGGGGAAGAATATAGTAATAAATAGAATAAAGAAGATAACAATGGTAATGTGATAGAAGTAGAACAACTCATCAAGGACCCATGATTGATGGAAGAATCAGAATCAACTCTTGCTACTAAAGAATAGATTGGAAAAACTTTTTGTATCAGCAGATGTTAAGGAGGAACGAGATGTTGACAAGAGTCAGGAGATGTGTATCAATGATAACAACTCTAATAATAGTAACACAGTAATATTAAAGAAATATAGGATAATGATGTCCAATGCGGAGCAGAATATTAATGTAGAAGTGGATATGTCTATTCTAAATATTAATCAACAGAGATAATATAAGGGGTGATCAACATGACAAACTTAAGGACTCAGGAGTGAAAGAGTTACATGATTTATATAGATATCTGGTGACAACTGTGGTATATGCAAACAGGGATACAGACAAAATAGATAAAGAGCAAAGACAAGGAAGACAGTAATTCAGGAAACTCATAGCACAAATAGTCAATGAAAAGAAGATGTAGTAATACAAGAAGCTGATGATGAGAAGCATAAACATGGGGATGAACTGAATGAAAGAGAACATAAAGTATAGCAGGAGAGTTCAGCCTCAGGGATTAACGGTCAACCTGGTGCAAGGAGAAAAATGACAAAGGACAGACAAGTTAACAACAAAACAAGTAGAGGTAGAGAAGCAACATAATGTAGAACGAATACCATTTTGGCTTTGTGGATTGATAGAACCTTTTTCAGGAACCTAATAAGATTGAAATATACAAGAGAAGAACAGGGTTGCAACATTCTATGACAAACTGCTCAGGGAAGATATGTGCATGTGTGGATCACATGTTTGAAATACAAGTTTTGATAGATCATATACAACAACTGAGCATTAGCCTGAAGATTAGGGGAACTTAGAAGAGATGATAGTTACTTTAGTGTATGCCAAATATTCTTAGAGGAAATATTGAAATTGTGGGAATCTTTTAGGATATGGATAATTCAATACAACCTTCATTGTTAATAGGAGGTGATTTTAACACTATTGTGACAGATTTAGAAAAATATGGGAGGTTATCGGTCACAATTAATAAAGTTCAAGATTTTAGAGCTTACACGCAAAACTATGAGGTAACTGACTTGGGATTTAAAAGGCAGTACTTATAATTGGTGAAATGTATATGTGAGTTATATTGTGCCCTTGTGTGGCACCTGTTGGTTTGCTGAATATAGGTGTATCAGCATAGTTATAAAGGATACTCTGCCGAAATTTTTCTAGCATAAGACTTATTATGAACATTCGAGGACGAATGTTTCTAAGGGAGGAAGGATGTTATACCTCGTAAATTTAAGGCGATAATTAAGAACGTCATTAAGGAAATTAATATACTTAAGGATGTGATTCCGGAATATTTTTTTGATACTACGAGCGTGTCAAAGGGAATTAAAGGAAATGGGAGTTAAGATTAATAGAAGTGGGATTAAGATTTATTACTTGGGGGATTGATTTAAATTAAGAGGACACTTTGGGGACCAAATAGTTAGTGTAATTTTCAGATTTTCAAATAGCCCCTTAAAACTTATGAACCCTTACCTTTCCATTTCATTTCAAGAAAAACATTGTCTTCTCATCTTCTTCTCTTCTACACTAACAGCCGAAAATACACCTCCCCTATAGTCAAATTTGAGCTTTATTTTCTCCTCTTAGACTAGAATTCTTCACCTAAATTAGGAGTCAAAACAACACCCAAAAACAGTGGGCAAATTCGGCCCAAATTGCATCAGTGAGGCTCCAATTTTCCAAATTTTTAAGACTGTTTTTGGAAGGAAAACATGTAGAAATGATGGGTTAACATTGTATATTGTTGTATATCAATTTGGAGTTAAAGAAGTATGAAAATGGGGGGCAAAATCGGCAAAAACAGTGGCAAAAAAAATCGGGATTTTTGGGGCAGATTTTTAGTCAACTTTAGAAGGGCATATCTCCTAGAATATTAGGAGTTTTTGGGTGTTTCAAAATCCTAAAATGAAGTTCGTCGAGTGAAGTTTCCAAAGAAATAAATCACTCGTCGATAGGACACCGTAGTAGAGAGTTATGGATGTTACAAGTTCAACTGACGAAGCAGTGACTAAAAATCGGGACTGTTTTGGGGATTTAATTAAGGTATGAAAATTCTTCAATCTATGCTATAATTGAAGTTGCATATTGTTGTAGTTGAAGTAATGGACTTATGTTAGGAAGGAACCTTGAATTTAGACATTGCATGTGAATAATTTGAATGTTGTACCCGATACTAGGACTAATGTTACTAATTTTGGAATTGTCGTATTCGATTATTATGTTGTGAAATTCGTCGCTACTTGACATGTTGATATTAGAAGAGAATCTCGACATATAAGTTATAATTGTTCATAAAGAATTATTGGAACAAGATTGGACTCTAAGAAATTAAGAAAATGATTGATTTTGTAAATATTGGCCAAAGACTTGCTTGGAATTTGTGGATATTATCGCGTCAAGTTAGGGATGATTTTGTGAAGTTTAAATGTTGGAAATTTGACTATGAACATGTATATAAGTTATGGTAATTACTAATACATGTCTTAAAGGAAGTAAAGTGTAAAAAGGGTGTTATGTTACAAATTATAGAACTTGGTTATTGTTGTTGTCATTAGAGTTGATGGATTATTTTAAGATTATTCTAATATGGACTAAGGACTGAATTAACATGAGAAATAGGTGTAGTAATCACCTGGTTTATTGTAGTTGTGATATCGCTTAAAAATAAAAGAGAAGGAATACGTTATGATGACATAACTGGAATATCTGAGATTTTTGTGGTTATATATTTGAGTTATGACTTGCTGTTGGTATTGCTGGATTGGTTTGAAATTTGTGGATGTACATATAAACAGGGGAAGTGCTGCCCAAATTTCTGTAGAATAGGAAGTCGTCATTCAATTTAACTTGTGTTAGGAATCATAGAGTTGACAGACCTAATGTTATTATTATAGGTTGGAGTATTAGACGAGGCATATTCTAGTAGTGAGTTGGTTAGCTCGACTATAAGGTATGTGAGACTATCTTTTCCTTCTTTGGCATGATGTTGTGAAAATCTTCCTTCTTTCTTCTGGCATGATTTTAATGAAAGTACGGCGGACATACGTGATTCCTTCAAAGTCTAGTTTTAATAAAATGATATATGATATGATAAGTGATTTGACTTTCCAAAAGATGTTTTAAAATGATTTATGATATGATCGTGCCTTGATTTTCTAAAGGATAGTTTATTTTACTTATTCCATTCAGTCTTATATGATGATTTAAAAAGGCATATGATTATTCCATTGAGTCTTATATGATGATTTAAAAAGACGTGATTATTCCATTCAGTCTTATATGATGATTTAAAAAGGCATATGATTATTACATTGAGTCTTATATGATGATTTGAAATGCACATGATTATTACATGGAGTATCAGATGATGATTTGTATTGCATATGGTTTCTCATGATATTCTACTTGTGTAAGTTGTGATTGTATGTTATGAGGACCGAGTCCCAGAATGGGCCGGATAGTTATATGTACGTAGTATGAGGACCGAGTCCCAGAATGGGCCGGGTAGTTATATGTACGCAGTATGAGGACCGAGTCCCAGAATGGGCCGGGTAGTTATATGTATAAAGCATGAGGACCGAGTCCCAGGATGGGCCGGGTAGTTATATATATGGAGATGATCTTGATTATGATGATTGTTAGACATGCATGACTTTCTTTTCATATGGTACAGTTGCATTGGTATCTCTGATTTTTCATATATGTCTCATGTTATCTTACGGCGATAACAACCTTCTGATAATTCATGTTTTACATACTCAGTACATTATTTCGTACTGATCCCCTTTTCTTCGGGGGGCTGCGTTCATGCCCGCAGGTACAGGTGACCGGTTAGGTGACCCTCCAGTTTAGGACATCTACCAGCTGCTAAAGAGCTCCCTTGTTCGAGCGATCCAACTTTGGTACAGACTCTTATATTTCAGACTTATGTATATCTTGGACACGACGGGGTCTTGTCCCGTCATATGTCATTTTTGTACTCCTAGAGGTCTGTAGACAGTCGTGGGTTGATTTATGAGGAGTGTAGACGTGTTTGTTTAGCCATGCTTTCGTATTTCTGTTTGGGATGTTCCCTTATGTTGGTGGCAGCCTTGTCGGCTTGCTTATTATATTGTGTTGGTTAGTTGTGACTCCTCTGGAGGCAGGTACCCCCTTATATAAAGACAGTCTGACCGGTTCGTCTATTCGGGTATATGTTGTAGATGCAGCGTTATGCTGCCGAAATTTTATTAATCTTGGTATCAAATGGATTAAGTATGACAGATCAGTAATGGTTTCCAATTAGGGTGCCAAGTCGCGGCCCGTCGGGTCGGGTCGTGACAGCCACTATGCAGAACCGCGATGCCATATTTACCAATGAGTCACAAGACTTTCAGCACCGCGGTGCCATTTATTCTGAGAAGTTGCAGGAGTTTCGGCACCGCGGTGCCGGTAAGCAGAATTGTGGTGCCGACACGGGAAATTTCAGTTTCGAAGGCAAATTGGCTAAGGGCAGATTGGTCCATATGGCACAAAAATCAGAGGATATTTAAGCCCTAAGGATTAATACTACGAAGGAGGTTGGTCATTCTACAACACAACACAACACAATGCGGATTTGAAGCTACAATTGGAGACTTTGTTCTTCGTAATTTTCTTTCTTTCATTTTTAATTCAGTTTATGTATGGATATTGTGTTAGTTCTTAGCGTGACTATGACTAGGAGCTAAACACTCTATTAGGGTTTTTTTTATGAATCGCTTGAAACTTTTATTCATGAAATAATGCAGTAGTTTGATTTCTTTTTCACTTGATTAAGATTTAGTAAATATTTGGTATGAATGTTTGATAATTAATTGATCACTAATTATCATAACCTATATGATTTCGAATCAAAAGTCGAAAGGAGAGATTTTGATATGCTGTAATTGACTAGACATATGTTAAAATTGCGGACGAAAATACCCCAATACTTGTGTAGCATTATAGGTTACTGTTCTTAATCCTCTTAGGTGGTAAATCGTACCATAGAAATATAGAAGGGTTCTGCACTGGGGAGTGATTATATGTCCTAATCAGAATATAAGACAATCTAGTTAACCGCTATATTAACGAAGAAGAAGGATCATTCTAGTCGTGTCAAGGATTGAATAAAGTGGATAGTCGAGGATTTTGGAAGCCCTAATTAATTCATAACTGATTACAACCTTATTTTTTTAAATCTTGCAATTATTCTAGTAGTTAAATAAAAACTCCAATCAAATATCAATTGCCAAATAGATAACATAAAATAGATGAACGGTACTTAGAAACCAGTCTCTGTGGACGATATTCGATCTTACAGACTATATTATTTGTGAACGATGTGTACGCTTGCGTGAGCATTCAAAATATCGCTAACAAGTTTTTGAAGCCATTGTCGGGGACTGGCGTACATCTAATATCGAATCATTTATTTTTATTTCTACTTTGGCTTTATTTTTTATTTTAATTTTAATTTTAATTTTTATTGTCAGAACCTTAATTTGTTTGTTAATTTTGATCTGTTTCAGGAATATAGTGTATGCGAAGAAGGAGAGGAGCAGATACACTTGTTCCCTTCAATCTTGAAATTGAGATAACCTGCAAACAAAACAGGCGCAACAAAAGGATATCTGAGTCAGTGACCATAAACAACGAACCAAATCAGAATGGAGCAGACAATGAGGTTCCTGGGAATGCAGGGGAGTCAATACAGGTCCCAGCAGAGAGAAGTTTAGGGGCCTATGTTCTTCCCACTCAGTCCGCAGTGCTGCAAATGAGGCTCCCGGTATAGGGGCCAACAACTTTGAGATCAAGTCAGTCATCCTGAGCATGGTCCAGAACACTGTACAATTTGGGGGACTGCCATCTGAAGATCCCCACATGCACATTGCAAACTTTCTGGAGCTATGTGTCACTGAGGGATAGAGCTAAAAGCTGGTTGAACTCACTGTCTGCCAAATCCGTCATTACTTGGCAGGACCTGGCCCAAAAGTTTCTAGCAAAGTTCTTCCCTCCTTCCAAGACTGCAAAGTTAAGTGGAGAGCTGAATAATTACTACCAGATGGATGGTGAGTCGCTCTATGATGCATGGGAGCGATTCAAGGATTTGCAAAGGAAGTGCCCACATCATGGCATAGAGAAGTGGATGTTGGTCCACATTTTTTATAATGGATTGAGTGGTACTACTCGTACCATCATTGGTGCTGCAGCAGGTGGAGCGTTCATGAGAAATAGTGTCAATGAGGCACATGACTTACTAGAAGACATGACTTCCAACAATCATCAAGGGGCAGATGACAGGTCAGTGAATAACAGGAAGACTATGGGGATACATGAAATAGATGTCATCACTGCCTTGAATGCACAAGTGGCCCTTCTGACGAAGAAACTGCAGCAGAACACCATGTTTGTGAATGCAGTCCAGATGTCAATGAATTGCGAAATTTGTGGTGGACCGCATTTCTTTGACTTATGCACAGCGGTGGACCCTAGTAATGTGCCAATGGAGCAGGTACAGGCGGTTGGGAACTTTCAGAGGCCTTATAATTCCAACACATACACCCATGGTGGAGCAATCACCCTAACTTTTCGTGAAGGAACGATCAGCCTCAGCAGCAACCATATCAAGGTGGTTACCAGAACCAACAAGTGCAAAATCATGTCACTTCATCCCAGTAGTTTAGACCACATACACAACAGGAGAAGCCTGATGAACTGAGAGCTGCATTGCTGATACTTACCAATTCGCAGAATCAGTTCATATCTGAAACCACGTCCGCTCTCAGGAACCTGGAAACGCAGGTTGGACAACTGACAAACATGGAAACCTACAGGCCGCAGGGCACTCTCCCAAGCAATACAAAGGTAAATCCTAGAGAGCGGTGTCAAGCAGTGTTGTTGAGGAGTGGATAGCAGTTGGAGCAGGTTGCTCCCCAGCCCGCAGAGGTAAGTGAGAAGGAGTGTGATAAAACAGATGAGGTGGAGAATGAGGGGGTCACTGGGGACCGCCCTACAGTTGAGACAGCTCCACGAACACCTTTGAGGGAGTACGTTGATAGAATCTATTACCCTCAGATGTTACAAAAGAAGGAAATTGACAAGCAGTTCTCCAAGTTTTTGAAGGTGTTTAAGAAGCTTCACATAAATATCCCCTTCATTGAAGCACTAGAACATATGCCATCATACTTTAAATTCATGAAGGAGATACTTGGAAAAAAGAGAAGGCTAGCGGATTATGAGATAATATCTTTGACAGAGGAGTGTCGTGCCATCCTGCAAAAGAAACTGTCTCCTAAGCTGAAGGACTCAGAGAGCTTCACCTTGCCCTGCACCATTGGTAAGGTGACATGCAACAAGGAGCTGTGTGATCTAGGGGCCAGTATCAATCTCATGCCTCTGTCTGTCTTCAAGAGATTGGGTTTGGGAGAAGTCAAACCAACCACAGTGAATTTGCAGTTGGCCTACCGAACCGTAGTGCACCCCAGAGGCATAATAGAAGATGTGTTGATCAAGGTGGGAAAGTTTTTCTTCCCAGCAGACTTCCTCATTCTTGATATGGAGGAAGATAATGAAATACCCATCATTTTGAGGAGACCATTCCTTGCAACTGGGAGAGCCCTGATTGATGTAGAAAAGGGAGAACTGAGACTAAGAGTTCAGGAGGAAGAGATGGTGTTCAAAGTGTTCAATTCCACCATTGAATCCTGAGCCATCAACAAGTGTTTCGCAGTCAGCACAACTGACACAACAGTTCATCCAGCACAGGACAAAGCTACGGAGATCATTCTTACAGTGGTGAACCCACAGGTCAGCAAGAATGCTGAAACAAAAATGAATGTCATGGAAGCCGTCGAACAGGTAAGTCTTACTGAACCCCCTCATGTGAAAAAGAAAAACAAAGCGAGAAAGAGGATGATGATTTTGAAATGGATAGGTTGTGGGGTTAAAATACCCCAATGATTTAATGAGTAACCTGCGTCCGGCTACAAGACGTTAAAGACAACGCTACTTGGGAGGCAACCCAATTTTTAAAAAATGCAATTTAATTTAATAGAATAGTCTCACTTTGGTACTTTTGTTGTGTTGTGATGTCAGGTTGTCCCGACCCGACCCGACGGACCGCGACTAAACGTCCTAATTAGACGTCATTACTGACCTGTCACACTTAATCCATTTAATACTGGGATCTATATGAATTTCGGCAGCATAACGCTGCAATGATAACCCCTGTCCACGTAGGTAAGCTGATAAGGCGGCCTTACACGTGGATGAACCTATCTCCCGAGGGAGTCGCATTTAACCAACACAATATATACAAGCAAGCCGACAAGGTTGCCACTAGATAACAACAAGTATACCCGGGAACATCCCAACACAGAGTAGAGCAACATCGCAAATAGAAGTACATACGACCACCCCACAGCTGTCTACAGACCTTTAGGAGTACAATACTAACATATGACGGGACAGGACCCCGTCGTGCCCAAAATATACATAAGTTTGAAATGTGAAGGTATGTACCAAAATAACGGGCTCCGAAACAAGGGAGCTCTTCAGCAGCTGGTAGATGTCCTAAACTGGAGGGTCACCTAACCGATCACCTGTACCTGCGGGCATGAACGCAGCCCCCCGAGGAAAGGGGGGTCAGTACGAAATAATGTACTGAGTATATAAAACATGAAATACTGAAAATGAAATCACAACTGTTTCAGGTAAGAGTAGAGAGTCTTCAAGTTCATAAAAATGTGAGTCATGTCAGAAATCATGAATGCTTACTCATAAATTTACTATGTCCATACCTGTGTATCAATCTGTATAACGTGTCTCGGCCCTTTAGGGAGGGACTCGATGGAATCTGTATATGTGCGCATAACATGTCTCGGCCCTCTATGGAGGGAGTCGATAAAATCTGTAAATATATATATATATATATATATATATATATATATATATAACGTGTCTCGGCCCTCTAGCGAGGGACTCGATGAATTATGTAAGGCTGCGCACGAACATGATCCGGCCCGGGACCGCTTGTGATCCTTCTTTTAACGGTAGAACAAAAATAACAAAGGAGCTCTCCATGCACCAAAAACCGCGGGTTCAACGGGGTAAATACATTCAAAAGGGAGAAATCTCGGTGGAGTGAAACAATAATACTTAGCACGAGTAGATATCATGAGCAACCATGTGCAATTAAAAATCATATTTTGACTCTCGATAATATCATCATAATAAACTCTTTTACTGAAAATCATGGGCACTTATCAACAATTATCTTTTAAAACTGAACTTGTAGGAATCACGTACGTCCGTCGTACTTTCATTAAAATCATGTCAAAAGAAAGAAGGAAGAGTTTCACATACATTTTAGTCGCTCAACCAATGTAAAACTAGGATGCACCTCGTCTAGTACGTCAGCCTATAATAATAATAATAAGACCATTAATTCTAGGACTCCTAGCGTAAGTTATTTGAATAACGTCTTCCTTATTTCTATAAAAATTTGGGCAGCATTTTCTCTGTTTATGTGCGTATCCACAATTAACCAACAATCCAAATCAAACCAACAATCACAACCATTTCAATATGTAATCTAATTAGGCTCCATATACTACATATACGCCATCATACAACCACTTTTCTCCTTACTTATGAAAAGACAACAATTTTAACCATCAACATGTAACAATTCTAACTCTTTTCTTAACTCTTAATCCAACTTACCTTTCCAACAATT
This sequence comes from Przewalskia tangutica, assembly GCA_029844215.1. NCBI lineage: Eukaryota > Viridiplantae > Streptophyta > Magnoliopsida > Solanales > Solanaceae > Przewalskia > Przewalskia tangutica. The sequence continues at coordinate 3,043,304 of CM056738.1, read as the reverse complement.
CCATATAACGATTACATATTTAATCCTCACAATTTCTTCCATTTTTAACACGCAATTAGTAATGAAGTTAACAACACAACACACGAAACCAACATATTGCCGAAACAGTCCACTCTCGGTCCAACACCCACAATTATCACATGCATTGCCTAAATTCAGGATTTCTTCCTAACACAAGTCCATTACTTCAACTACAACAACATGCAAATTTCAACTATATCTTAAGGAGAAGAATTATTACCTTAATTAACACCAAAACAGTCTGTAACCTGATCAGTGTATTTTATATACACCTTTTGAGTCAGTTTTAGTTAGTCTTTTGTCCCGTTTTGCACATATAAGTGTTGTATTAGGATAGTTTTCCTTTCTATTGAGTCAAAGTGGTTAAAATGGCCAAATGGCGGAAAAGGAGCTAAAAAAGGGCAAAAGAGAAGATGCGGAGCGAAAAAGAAAGTGGCGAACGAGGTGAAATCGGACAGCGCGCAACGCCTCGATCAGCCAGGGCGCGCGCCACTATTCAGAGGCTGCGAAGACCAGCGCGCGGCGCCTCCGACAGACGCAGGCCGCGACTCCTAAACATCCGGCTACGAGTTGCGGCCGCCAGCGCCTCAGACAAAGAAATATCAGGGCCGTGGCGCCAAAACACCCGACGAATTGCAGAACTTCCGGCGCCGCGGCGCCTGTCTGCAGGGCTGCGGCGCCGACGCGGAAAAATTAGGTTTTTGGACGAAATTGCAGGCTCGAAGGAAAAGAGGAGGCGGTTTTTCACTATAAAGGAGAACCCAGGCGCTTTTAAGGGTTCCCTTTCTTGCACAACACAAGGCTTCTTGCTTAGAGATTGGAGACCATAGTCTAGTAATTTCTTTTCCTTTTCTTTACTTTATTTCAGTTTTTGTATGATGAACATGAGATTAGTTCTTGTCATATCAATGACTAGGAACTAATTCCTCTATAGGGCTTTCCATGTTGAATCTCTAGAAACTTATGTTATGATTTAATGCATGCTTATGGTTATTTTTCTTATTGTGAGATCTATCCAATATTTGAGTTGAATTCTTGGTAATTAATTGACAACTAATTATCACTATATGATTTCTAATCAGATTCCGAAAGGGGGGGATTGTGAATATGCTGTAAGTTGGATAGACATTCTTGGATTGGGGATGAAAATACCTCAATTATTTATGTAGCGTTAATGAGAGGCTTAACAACCCTAATTTTGCGCATTGTGCGTGACGGTTAACTAGGTTCTTGTTCTTAATCCTCATATAGAGTTATCCTTATCAGAAAGGTAGGTAAGGTGCAATCTGGGGTTGAGTGTTTATATAACCTAACGGAGTATAAAGCGATTTAGTGAACCTGCTTTCTCCAAAAGAAAAAGACCATAAGTTATTGCATTAATAAGTAACATAAGCGGATAGTGAGGAGACGTGGAAGCCCTATTCTCATCACAACTGAAGTAAACCCTTTTAGTTAAATAGCTTTTATAATCCTTAGTTAAAAACAACAAATCTAAATATCAATTTACCAAATAGATACCAAAAAATAGATAGTTGGTAATTGAACCCTAATCCTTGAGGACGATATTCGGTCTTATCAAGACTATACTACTTGTCACGATAACATGCACTTGCGTTTAAAGTGTGTGCATCTTACCGCGCATCAAGTTTTTGGCGCCGTTGCCGGGGATTAGGCATAGTTCAATATTAAATGATCTATTTTTAATTTCTAATTTGGTTTTTATTTTTATTTTTATTTTTATGTACATTGTTTATTTTATTTTATTTTCTTTTGTACAAACAAGTGTGCCGTGATTCGTGTTGACAGTCAATTTTGACCCGTTTTTCGTATATTTATTGCAATTTTATGTGTTTTAGGACACCACATTTTAATCAGCATTTTTTGCATTTTTTATCTTTTTATGTTAAATTAAGCATTATGTCTTTGTTAATATTATGTTTTTATTATTGTTACACCGTCGTTTTATTTTAATAATATTTGCATCTTTTAAAATAATTAGTTGACATCCCATTTTTTACTTTTAATCAGGCATTAAACATGTTTTAAATATTGCATTTTAGTATTATTGCGTCGACATTTGCATTTTTATAATTTTGCATCTTTTTAAATAATTTTTCTGTTAAATAATTAACCAGCCTTCCATTTTTGTCAAACCAGTCCAGTCCAAGACACAATTTGAATCAGTCCAATCCAATACCATTTCTTTTTAATTTCACCCAAACTTTCATCTTTTATTTTTCCCCCTAAAATCATAACCCACTTTTCATTTTCCCCCCCAAAACTAAACCAAACCCTAAACCTAAATACCCCATATAAATAAAACCTTACCCACCCTAAATTAAACTACCCAGCCCACACATTTATCAGCCCTATTATACTTATCAGCACCCCAACCGCACACTTCACCCTCACCCTCTCTCACCAAGCCTCGACCACCACCGCCTCTCTCCCCTCACTCTCCCGTCGACCCCCTCTCCCCCTCTCACCTCTCCCGTAGACCACCATACAAGGTTGCCTCCAGTGAACCCGTCACCCCAGCGTCGGTGAACATTCCGTCCGCAAATCAAGCGCCGCCATCGCACCGCACCATCGTCATTGTCCAGCGTTAAATCGACGGCGTCGCTCGTTCGTCGTGACGCCGCCACCATCGCTGAGTTTGGTTCCCATTTTTAGATTTATTGGCATATTTTCTCTTATTTGACCGATTTCCTTTATTTTGAATCTCGCGGAGTTTGAGGAACTCACGTGGCCGTTCTTATTCTGTTGTTGTTTTGATTTGGAATGATTTCTTGTATTTTTGCCGGAGTTTCTAAACTCCGTGAGCCTCACCTTTCGCGAACTTCATTGCTTGTCTCCACTGGTTTCTGGACCATTATTGTTTTCTATGTTGTTTTCCCTGCTTCTGATTTCGTTGGGTTGCTTGCGCATTGGTATCTGTTGTTGGCGGACTGGTTTGATTTATTGTTTGGGTGATCTGTGGAGTTTTACTCCGTGGCTTTGTTGTTTTCCGGTGATCTGACCATTTTCGTTGCTCTGTTGTTGTTTATTCCATTTGTTTCGGCCGCTTTGTTGTCACTGTTTTTAGCCATTTTGGCGGACTGGTTTTAGGCTATTTTGCTACTGATTTTGGCTATGATACTGGTTTTTGGCCATATTGCTATTGCTATTTTGGACTATTTTACCCCTGTTATGTTTTATTAGACTGATTGGAATATATTTCCAAAAGAAAAGATACTACACGTTGGCATTTCTTGATTTGAACAAGATGCTACACTTGTTTGTAGATGAAAAAGTTATCCGTCGATTTTGAGGCCTCATGATTCAAAGACGGAAAATAAAATAAATGAAGCTTTCTGGGCAATGATGATTTCTTCCACTTACACCGGATAACCAACATGCGCTGGCAGGGCGAATTCTCGCAGCCGCACTTGTTTAGGCTGTCCCACTTTATATATTTTTATATCTGAGCCCTTCGTGTTTAAAACTATTACTGTTTTGACGCGGATCTGAAAGTTTTATTTATTTTATTATTTTTAGCAATATTGGCCGATGAAGGAATCTCCGTCTGATTTCCAAAGCCTCCTCTGTGCAAAAGACGGATTTATTTATTTTGCTTTACTTATTAATTCTTGTCATTGCTTTTAAAATTATTTATTCTACTATTAATACTTTTACTAAGTGTTTATGCAGGTACCCGGAGATTATCTTGTGCAGAAGACCTAAAAAGGGCTAAAAGATGTCCATGAGCTTTATTTTTATGTCGCATTTAATTTTAAGCTTTTATTATTTTTGTATTGCATTTTATTTTAATTATAAATTATGAAAAATGCTTAGAATACGTAGAATAAAAAGGGTAATAAATAATTAACCTGGGCTTGAACGAATAACCGCAAGTTAGCGGATCTTAAAGGATGCCTAACCCCTTCCCTTTAGGATAATAAAGAACTCTGATCCAGAATTTCACTAATTTCGCAGATCATTAAATGGAGGTCAATTGCAGTATTTTATTGCAATAAATCAAGTGTCCTAATTCACTTAAATAATTAGGTGGCGACTCCTCAAAACAACACTATTGCTCCATCCAGGGGAATCACGCCAAAGAGCAACGTTGCGTACACCGTTCAGACCCCCGAGGTCAAAAACGGGCGCGACAATTCGTTGTTGGTTTTGGTTCATCTCAGGAATCCTCTAGATATGTATTTTTACTGTCAATATGATAGAGATCCAACCATAGAGGAAGAGAGGGAGGAATTACGAGAAGCCATACTCAGTTTAGCTAGGTATCAAAAACAGTTCATGGACGAAACGAGATTGGCCATAAAGAAGCTGGAACTGCAAATAGGAGAACTCGCCGTCATTTTTAACAGTGAACAGCAAACTGAGGAGCCTGAACCACACCCAACTATTGAGGAATCTGGTGAGATAGTTGGTGTAGAGAAGGAAAAGATTGCAGAAATCCAATTATTCACCTTCTTGGATTCTGTGGAAATTCTTTTTCTTGCACCTATTATAGAAGAAACACCACCAGCTATCACTGCTGATCCCCAATTAGGAAGTCCACATCATCAAGAGTACCCCCTAGAGTTGAGAGATGTAGAGAATTTCACGGATTCCTACATTATAGAAAACATAAAAGACAAGCCTGTCTTGTGTACTTGGGGGATAATTGTATGTTTAAAGCTCTTGGTTGAACAAATGATCGTAGGGAAATTGAGACCTACAACAATAAATCTGTGGATTGCAAGCAGTTCGCAGAAGTATCCAATGGGCACTCGTACCGGTTAATTGCGTCCGGCTAAAAGACGTTAAAGACAGCGCTTGTTGGGAGGCAACCCAACGTTTTTAATTATGTTAATTTAATTTCTGTCTTTATTTTTATTTTTTATTTTTTAGAACGGTCTCACGGTCTTGGATTCTTGTATTTGTGTTGTGATTGACAAGTATAGGCAAATAAATTGAAGGACGAAAAGCTGAACGAAAGCCAGGATTTCGAGCGGGTAAGCTCATGGCACTGAGGAAGCGTGGCGCCAAAAGAACTGAACATGCGCAGAAGTATAAGCGCCGCGCTCCAATGTGGTCGCGCAGAAAGTCCCGAAGGCCTTGAAGATTAGGCCCGGCTAAAGCGAAGCCATGGCGGGAATCCAAAAACTTAAAATGCCCAGAAATCAGATTTTCCCCAAATCCAATTTCAAAAACCTAACCCTTCCTTTCCAAAACCCACGAAAATCCGAATATTTGCCCACAAATCCTCCATAAATCCAACCCAACTACAATAAAAAACTCCTAAATTCCTAAAAACCCTTAGTTATCTAAAATAACAAAGCTCCATTCCATAGCCTCAAACCACCAATTGAAACAAGAGCAACTTGAATCTTCTCAGAAAAAGGTAATCTTTTTTTTCTGTTCTTGAATCCTTTACTGAAGTCACAGGAGGTAGTAGTTTGAAGGAGTATTGTAGTTGAAGTAGTTGGGTACTGAAAAGTTGATTGTGAAGTTTGGAGAAAAGAGTAGAAAAGGAGTGTGGGTATTGGGTAGAAAAGTTGAAGTTTGGGGGTGTTGTGTTCGCTGCTAGTTGTTGATTGTGTAAGAAACATTGTGCCACTAAATTGAAAGCTCCAGAAACTATTTTAAACCATGGCCACCAGGAAGAGAAGAGGCTCCACATCCACCCCAACCCCACATTACGATAATACTAGGTTTGTGAGCTACGAAGCCTTCCAAAGATACAAAAAGCTTGATACCAGACCCATAATACCAGAAAGGGGAATGGACTGCAGAGGAGTCATATGGGAGGAAGATATTTATGAGCCCATCCGGCTATGATTGAGTTAAGGGGTGGAGGAGATTCGTGAATCAGGAGAAGATAGCACCGATGAACACAACAACGGTGCGTGAATTTTATGCCAACTTTCCGGAGAAGGTGGAAAGAGGATGCTTTGTTAGGGGAGCTTATGTGTCTGTGACAGAGAATGTAAATTCACAATTGAAGACGGTTGATGTTGAAGAAAGAAGTGATTGGAATCACTTTAGAACATGTTCTAGAAGCCGACCACATCGGAATGTCGCTGCAGACAAGTGAGCTACCACGGGGCTGTTTTTGATATTGGAAGAAATGGATCAAGAGCGAACAGTGCCATTCAACAAAGTGGCCAAAGGTTGGCTATATTTCGTCAGCGCCTGCATGATTCCATCCACGCACTTCACCAGAGTGCCAGAGGATAGGATTAAACTGATATATGGAATTATGAGGGGAATGACGATTGATGTGGGGAAAGAAATAGTGCAGAGAATTGAAGAAATCAGCAGGTTGGTAACAACAGGTGGATTGGGACACGGTTCACTTATTATCAGTCTCTGCCACATGAGTGCGGTCCCAAGACTACCCACTGACACTCATGAGAGAAACCAACTGCCGGTGTCCTGTGGGATAGTGCACTCTTTCCCGCACTCCAAGCCCGGACGACGGAGTACAACCAGCGGCAAAGAATGAAGCAGAGACCGCCATGGACGAAGATGAGCCTGAAATAGGGGCTCAATATGAGGCAGGACCTAGCCACCGGCCAACCACAAGAGCAGAACCTCCAACGCCCACGATGGAGCAATTGTTTCAAAATCAGATAAGGATGATGCAGACCTTGGACACAGTAGTACAAGGACAGCAAGAAACAAGGCAACAAATCAACGAGTTGAGTTCCTTGTTCAACCAATGGTCAATAAATTATCCACCGCCACCACCACCATTTTAGCCAAAGTCTGTAAGTCCTATTTCTGTTATTTTTCTTTGAGTCTTGTACACATTGGGGACAATGTGTGATTTAAGTTTGGGGGTGTTTTATTTGTGTTTTATTTTCTTTGTGTCATGTTAGGTTTTACTTAAGTCTTTTTGATTGTTTTTATTTTGAGTCACCAATTTTTTTTTTCCTTTTTGAGTCATAATTGCCTGTCAAAGATCATAATTGCTGTAGTTGCTAGAAACACCTAGTGAAGTAAGGTGGAATAATGTAACGGAATTTAAGCAACTATCTAAACACTTAGGTTAGGTATGCCAAAAACTCACAGAATCTGTCTATTTGAAGTTTCTTGCTTGAATTATGCATGCTAAATGATAAATGCTTATGTGTTATGATTGTTTGCTATTTGAGGCGAAATAGTTAGGATATGTATGTTAGGGAAATGACTCAGGCATTTCTTTGATAGCCAATTCTTACCATTCTTTTCTATCCCGTACTTTAAAAATATCCCTAGTCAGCCCCATTGAGCCTAAATTTGAAACTTCTTCTTTGACACCCTATATTCCCACAAATTGTACCATAAGTGAAAATATGAAATAGTGGAATACATTGTGTTAAAAAAGAGACAAAAAGAGTGAATAAGTCTGTTGCACCCTAATACAAAAGTAATAAGAAATAGGCAAAAGCCTAAGTTTGGGGGTGCTTGTCATTATTATATACTTCACTCTCCCAAAACAAAAGAGGGAAAGATAGAATCAAAATGAAGAAAAGAACAAAAAGAAAAAGGGAAATACTGAAAAGCTGAAGAGCTTATGGTACACGAAATGAGCCTAAATTGCCTATTTTTACCTACCTATACCTAAGCCTACATTACAACCCTTAAAGTCCTGAAGATCTCTTCTATGCATATCCAGGATTAGTGGAGAATAACAAGTAAACATGCCATAGGAATTCTTGAATTTATATGCATGATTTAGTATATTGAATTCCATTAAAGCATGATAATATGAGTTTGCGAAATATCTAGCTTAATGTACTGAAATGTCATGCTATATGTTCCTGCATATTATTTTGCTAACCTTCATGTTTTTCTAGTTAACACTAATGCAGCAAAAGTAATCAATGGCAGTGAGTCTTTTATTTTCGTTTCTTTGAGTCTTTTATTTTATTTCTTTCTATATTTGCTCGAGGGCGAGCAAAGGTTAAGTTTGGGGGTATTTGATCGGTGTATTTTATATACACCTTTTGAGTCAGTTTTAGTTAGTCTTTTGTCCCGTTTTGCACATATAAGTGTTGTATTAGGATAGTTTTCCTTTCTATCGAGTCAAAGTGGTTAAAATGGCCAAATGGCGGAAAAGGAGCTAAAAGAGGGCAAAAGAGGAGATGCCAGTGAAAGCAGAAAGTGGCGAACGGTGAAATCGGACAGTCGCGGCGCCTCTGCGATCAAACGCAGGCCACGGCGCCAACTATTCGAGAGGCTGCGAAGACCAGCGCCGCGGCGCTCGAGCAGCAGTCAGGGCGCGGCGCCTAAACATCCGAGAAGCTACAGAGTTGCGTGCGCGCTCGACAGCAAATATCGGGCGGCGCCAAAACACCCGGATTGCGAACCGGCGCGCGGCCATTGTCTGCGAGGGCAGCGCCGACGCAGAAAAATTAGGTTTTTGGACGAAATTCTGGGCCAGGCCTGAAGGAAAAGAGGGAGGCGGTTTTCAGCCTATAAAAGGAGAACCCTAGGCAGTTTTTAAGGGTTCCCTTTCTTGCACAACACAAGGCTTCTTGCTTAGAGATTGGAGACCATAGTCTAGTAATTTCTTTTCCTTTTCTTTACTTTATTTGATTTTGTATGATGAACATGGGATTAGTTCTTGTCATATCAATGACTAGGAACTAATTCCTCTATAGGGCTTTCCATGTTGAATCTCTAGAAACTTATGTTATGATTTAATGCATGCTTATGGTTATTTTTCTTATTGTGAGATCTATCCAATATTTGAGTTGAATTCTTGGTAATTAATTGACAACTAATTATCACTATATGATTTTTAATCGATTAGAAAGGGGATTGTGAATATCGTAAGTTGGATAGACATTCTTGGATTGGGGATGAAAATACCTCAATTATTTATGTAGCGTTAATGAGAGGCTTAACAACCCTAATTTTGCGCATTGTGCGTGACGGTTAACTAGGTTCTTGTTCTTAATCTTCCTATAGAGTTATCCTTATCACCGAAAGGTAGGTAAGGTGCAATACTGGGGTTGAGTGTTTATATAACCCCAACGGGAATATAAAACGATTTAGTGAACCTGCTTTCTCCAAAAGAAAAAGACCATAAGTTATTGCATTAATAAGTAACATAAGCGGATAGTGAGGAGACGTGGAAGCCCTATTCTCATCACAACTGAAGTAAACCCTTTTAGTTAAATAGCTTTTATAATCCTTAGTTAAAAACAACAAATCTAAATATCAATTTACCAAATAGATACCAAAAAATAGATAGTTGGTAATTGAACCCTAATCCTTGAGGACAATATTCGGTCTTATCAAGACTATACTACTTGTCACGATAACGTGCACTTGCGTTTAAAGTGTGTGCATCTTACCGCGCATCATAACCCGAGCCTACTGTCCACGCGAGTTGCTTGCTTTTTCATCGACTTTTCTTCGCCAAGTGGTCGTCGTTTCAACTCCAAATTGACATGTATATATTCTATGATGTTAGTCCAACATCTTTACACGTTTTCTTCTCAAAAATTTGTCCGAAACTTAACGAAAATCCCAATTACTCTCGGTCAAGGCAGTCCGCGGTACCCACTTTTTTGGGTGGTATTTCTTGCCCAATTCTTCACTTCTTTAATTCCAACTCAACATGCAAGTATTCTATATTGTTACTCCATCATTATAACACATTTCTCTTCCAAAAAAATTCACCAAAACCTTGAAATTTCTAGGCTTGAATTTGGTCCAGTGGGTACCGATTTAACCCATTGTTTGGGTGTTTTAAAATCCTCTAATTCTAGGCTTAGTTGTGTAGGGTAATTTAATCCAAGAAGATGAAGTAAAAAGCTTGAATTTTCTTGCTAAAGAAGGGGAGAAAATTGTCCAAAGGAGGAGGAAGAGGGAGATAAGAATTGATTTTGTGTTTAAGTTTGAAGAATGAAGGTGTTAGGGCTAATTTAAATATTTTTCCAGATTTTTAATATAAACACTTTGGTCCCCCTTGCAATTACACCATGATCCTCCAATTGTTAACTTAACTAAATTAATCCCCCAAGTAATAAATCTTAATCCCACTTCTTTTAATCTTGATTCTCATCCCCTTTAGTTCACGGGAATTCCATAAGGTCTCGCATTCTCCATGTCGTAATTCTTATAATATGTAATAATTCTTAATGGAAATACATATAACTTATCATATTAAATTCTCATTGACGTGCTCGTAGCTTATGTAAATGTATCTTATATCTATTATCTGAATCTTAATCTTAATGATGTCCTTAACCTTTGTCTTAACCTACGAGGTGTAACACAGGTGAAGGAATGAGACATAAAGCAGGGGAAAACGCTGGAAAACACAGAATCAGGAGTTTCAGCATCGCGGTGCAAAAATCAGAGAGGTCGCAGGAATATAGGCATTGCGGTGCCACTATGCAGAACCACGGTGCAGATAGAGATTTCCATAAAAAAAAATAAGAGGCCCTGAATCGCCAAATCTCCTCCCACAGATACCGCCACAATGCAGTATCCGCCACCGCCACCATTTTGAGCCGTTGTATGTCTGTAAGTCGTTCCATTTTAATTTTTGAGTCTTTTACACATTTGGGACAATGTGTAATTTAATTTTGGGGGGAATTTTCATTTTATTTTATTTTAGTGAGTCTTTTGTTGTTTCTGTGTTTTATGTGAGTCAATTTATATATATATATCATGCATGTTGTGCTTATTTGGAATTCCTAGTGAACTAAGTGAGATAATGTAATGAAATGAGAAGCCAAAATCTATGTGCTTAAGTTAGATATGCCAAAAATTCATGAAAATCTGATTATTTAGAATATTTGATGCTTAGCCTATGTGTTGTCAATAGAAAAATGTATGTGAAGTATGCTTGCTTGTTATTTGAGGAGAAATAGTTAGGATGTACATGTTAGGGAGATGCTTCAGGCATTTCTTTGTTAGTCTTTCTTACCATTCATTACCTACCTTGCAATAAATTGTATCTCTAGTCAGCCCCTTTGAGCCTAAAATAAGTTATTTCTTTGACACCCTATGATTCCATTATGTGTCATTAGCAGTAATTGAAAAAATTTGAATGAAGAAGTGTGAAAAAGAAATACAAAAGAGAGTGAAAATTGATGCACCCCCATAAAAAAAATATGCTAAAGCTTAAGTTTGGGGGTGCCTATGTGAATGTGTTTCATGCTCTCAAAAAGAGAAGAGGGGAATGATATGTAGGAATTGAAAAAGAATACCAAAAAGAAGGACCAAATGGTTGAATGAGAACAACGCTTATGGTACGTAATTTGAGCCTAAATGCCAACTTTTACCTACCCCTGCCTAAGCCTACATTACAACCCTGAAAAGTCTTGAGGATCTCTAGTATGTATGTCTATGATTAGTGGAGAATAACAAGTATACAGGCCCGTAGACTAAATGAAATTAACATGCATAGGTTAGGTATTCATGCTTCCATTACTTGTGATTGAAATGAATTCGAGAAATATCTGACTTAAAATTCTAGATTGTTGAATTCATGTTATATCTGTTCCTGCATATTATCCCAACTAACGTTCATGTGTTTCTAAGTCTTTGTGCAGTTGCTTGATTTGAGTCTTTGAGTCTTTTATTTTTGTGTCTTTGTTTTTGTTTTGATCTTTGCTCGAGGGCGAGCAAATGTTAAGTTTGAGGGTGTTTGTTAGGCGTATTTTGTATACGTCTATTGAGTCATTTTTAGTTGATATTTTACTCATTTTTATTGTGTTTAGTATAGTAGTAGATTTTTTTTTCTTTCTTTTGAGTCACAGCGGTGCAAAAAGGCAAAATGACAAAAAGGAATGAGAAATGGGCAGAAAAGGTGCTCCCGAGGCGAAAATGATGAAAGTTGGCAACTCAGAGCGAAAGAAGGCAGCACCGCGGTGCCACTATGCAGAACCGCGATGTCATATTTACCGATGAGTCACAGGACTTTCAGCACCGCGGTGCCATCAGGCAGTACCGCTGTGCCATTTGTGCTGAGAAGCTGCAGGAGTTTCGGCACCGCGGTGCCGGTATGTAGAACCGCGGTGCCGACACGGAAAATTTCAGTTCCAAAGGCAAATTGGCTAATGGGAGATTGATCCATAGGGCACGAAAATTAGAGAATATTTAAGCCCTAAGGATTAATGCTATGAAGGAGGTTGATCATTCTACAACACAACACAACACAACACAAGACGGATTTGAAGCTACAATTGGAGACTTTTTTCTACGTAATTTTATTTTTTTCATTTTTAATTCAGTTTATGTATGGATATTGTGTTAGTTCTTAGCGTTACTATGGCTAGGAGATAAACACTCTATCAGGGCTTTCCTTATGAATCACTTGAAACTTTTATTCATGAATTAATGCAGTAGTTTGATTTCTTCTTCACTTGATTAAGATTTAGTCAATATTTGATATGAATGTTTGATAATTAATTGATCACTAATTATCATAACCTATATGATTTCGAATCAAAAGTCGAAAGGAGAGATTTGGATATGTTGTAATTGACTAGACATAGGTTAAAATCGCGGACGAAAGTACCCCGATACTTGTGTAGCATTATAGGTTACTGTTCTTAATCCTCCTATGTGGTAAATCCTATCATATAAATATAGAAAGGTTTTGCACTGGGGTTGAGTGATTATATGTCCTAACCAGAATATAAGACAGTCTAGTTAACCGCTATTTTAACGAAGAATAAGAATCATTCTAGTCGCATTAAGAATTGAATAAAGTGGACAGTCGAGGATTTTGGAAGCCCTAATTCATTCATAACTGATTACAACTTTATTTTTTAAAATCTTGCAATTAGTCTAGTAGTTAAATAAAAACCCCAATCAAATATCGATTGCCAAATAGATAACATAAAATAGATGAACGGTTCTTAGAAACCAGTCTATGTGGACAATATTCGGTCTTACATATTATATTACTTGTGAACGATGCGTACACTTGCGTGAGCATTCAAAATATCGCTAACACATTCCTCAATAGTAATCTTATTGGGGAAGTATTTATGAAACAACCCGAGGGTTTTTCATCAGAATCCAGACCAAATGTTGTGTACAGGCTACAAAAGTCCATTTATGGGCTTAAGCAAGCCTCTAGGAGTTGGACCATTTGCTTTGATAAGGTTATCAAATCTTTTGATTTCGTTATAAGCAAAGAGGATCCTTGCTTATATCAAATGCAAGGATGAGGGTATTGTCTTCATTATTATATATGTTGATGACATATTAATAATGAGAGACAATAAAAATCGCATGCAGTCAGTTAAGGATTGATTGTCCAAGACCTTCATGATGAAGGATTTAGGTGAAGCCGGCTACATTCTGGAATTAGGATCTATAGAGATAGACCTAATAGATTGTTGGAGTTGTCATAGTCAATCTACATAGACAAAGTACTTAGACGTTTTTCAATGGAGAATTCCAAGAAATACGGTCTTTCAATGGGTCAAGGCATCAAGTTATCTAAGAAGGGTTGCCCTTCTAGTGTTGTAGAACTTGAGCGCATGAAGAGAATTCCATATGCTTCGGATATAGGATTGATCATGTATGTCATGACTTGTACTAGGCCAGATGTGACTTTTGCACTTAGTATGACTTGTAAGTTCCAACAGAATCCTGGTGAGGAACACTGGAAGGCAGTCAAGAGTACTCTTAAGTATCTCAGACGTACTAAAGATTACTTCTTAGTCTATGGTGGAGGATATAAGCTGGTTGCCACTGGGTATACCGATGCTAGTTTCCAGACAGATGTTGATGATTTCAAATTTCAGTCTGGTTACACATTTTTTCAATGGAGGAGAAGTGAGCTGGAAGAGTTCCAAACAAGCTACTACTGCTGACTCGACTACTGAAGCGGAGTACATTGCTGGATCAAAAGCTGCTAAGGAAGCTGCCGCGATTTCTGAGTTCCTGAAGGAACTAGGGGTTGTTCCGTGTGCTAGTTGTCCAATAACCATTTATTGTGACAACACTGGTGCTATTGCACAAGCAAATGAACCAAGATCAACTAACAGAAACAAACATGTACCGAGGAAGTACCACATTCTCCGAGAGATGGTGGAGGCTGAAGATATTAGGATAGATTATGTTCCCACAGACAATAATCTAGCAGACCCGTTTACTAAACCATTAAGTTTGGTAAAACATAATGGTCATTTTGAGAACATGTGTATTAGATATGTTGGTGATTGGCTCTAGGCCAAGTGGGAGATTGAAATTATATTTATGTCCTAGAGACAATCTGTATTAGGACAAAATATACTTTATACACAATCGTATTTATATTAATGATGATTAATATTATGGCATTTGCATTTGTTGAATTATTAGTTGATTGTTTATAATATTCTATAAATGCATCCCTAGTTACGTGTTTGTTAATGATGTGAGAATTAATGTTATAACGTAACTTTTAAATTACCTCGACTAATGATCATCGAGATTGGGATATCGATGATATGCGATACATCGACATGTGGTCTGCATCATATCCTTAAGGGATGTAGTATGTCTCACTTGCTACGAGTTATGGCAACTCGTGATGGACGCATGGATACTTGTTGAAGTATTGATATACCCTGCTGATGCATTATTTGTTATATGTCTATAAGTCACTGGCATGTGGGAGATAGAAGTCCTGAGACTTGAGGTCAATATCACCTTGTTTACGGAGTAATGTACTTTGATCCCGTCCTAAGCTCAAATGCCTTATAGGTTGAGACACGACTTATTTTGGGTGCATTATAAAGTAGATTAAAGGTGGTATGAATGTATATTCAAGTGAACACTCAGATACTCATATGGTATTAGGTTGACTAAGTCATTGGTCAATGCAATGGACATGTCAATGATATGGTCTTGTTGTCAACTAATATAGATGAGTTATATTGATCAAGTCATTTGGATAGACACTTGACAAATCCTAAGCTTGATTGAGTGTGTCATGAATGAAAGAATTTTATCTTCTCACATAGAGGTCCAGTTCACATGTTTCGTGTAGTTAAACTTTACATATTGAGTTTCGTCTTTCGGCGCAGTCTAGGAGTTTCGTGTAGACCCTAATGTTATTAGTGTCAATATGTAAAGGCCTGAAGGGTAACATTAAGTCAATTATTCTGTCGATTCAAGGATGTAATCAGAGAGTATATAAATGTTCGGTTGATAATCGAGACATTAGAATAAAATAGAAAAGAAGCAAAAATGGAGCAGGGCCACGACACGAGTGAGTCAGGGCCGCGGTGTCACAGCGCCGCGACGCCACTTACTCATCGATGTAGCGCCACGCGTCAAGTGGGTACAAAATGACCCACTATGTTTCGGTTTCTGGGCTTGGCCCACTAGGGAAACCCTAGCTGATAAATTCAGCTATATATACAGGGTTTAGCCTCATATTTTATACACCATCTTTTATAAGATTAAACTCTACTGAAACTCTGTTAGAATTTCTAGCTTTTCAAAAGAGGGATTACATCAAAGTTTTAAGAACTTGTAAATCGAGAGACATTTGCGTGCACACCCTCGAACTACACAAAACTTCAACAATTCAGATTGCTAACCAATGTAAGTCTTCGTTCGAAGTATTACATTCTTGTTTTGTGTTATTTACATTGTATTCATTCTACAATTTGACCGTCGTCGGGTTTGAAATATAAATTTTCAAATTTCGCTATTGCGTACGAACCCGACAAAACCCTAGAAGTTATTCATTATATATAGCCTTTTATAAGAATTTTGACGATTAATACAAGTTTGACTGCTCATTTCTTTGTGTTAGTTAACGATAATGTCAAAAAGTTTTAGTATACCATCATTGTGCTTAGAAGCACGCTAAAAATAGTGTTATTTATTGTAGATTAGACACATTATTTGTCGCGAGATCAACAAATAGTGTTAGATATATCTAAGTATTTGTGGCAAAAGACGGTGATCGAATGACAAGTATTTTTTTCATCTTTAATTAGAGATTTTGGGTTCAAGCATTAATATTAAAGTCGTCTTTGGCAGGAAACATTTTACCTGTGTAACCAAAGATTTTTTTTTGTTACGTAATTAAACAAGTTATAAAAAAATAGAAACAAGGTAAGTGTTGAAAGGGTTGGGATATAGTCCATTGTTTAGCTCATTTTAATTCAGTTCAAGTAACTTTTAGGTTGGTTAATAACACATTCAATTAAAGAACAATCAGGTGCACTAAGCTCTCGCTATGCGCGGGGTCAAGAAAAGGACCGGACCACAAGAGTCTAATGTACGCAGCATTATCTTGCATTTCTACAAGAGGTTGTTTCCACGGCTTGAACTCATGACTTTCTGGTCACATGACATCAACTTTACCAGTAACACATTCAATTATCAATCCTATTTAACTCGCTTGGATTCTGTCTAACTCGACCATTTAATATTCTTAATTTTATCTTAAAATGAAAATTTTCAATGTAAATTTAGATTAATCCGACCTTAAAACGAATATCAAATAGCAAGGTGAGAAACAAAATGTTATCAATGCATTATTTTCTTTTATAGCTTAAATGAGGGTCTTTGCCTTTGCCCAGTGTACTTTTAGCTTAAATGAGCGTTATGCGACGTGAACTTAGATTAATCGGGTCCCAATTAAAATATCGGATAACGAATAAGAAACAATAAAAACATTATTATATTATACTTTATTAGAGGACAAAAAATAAATATTCTTGAAAGTTTGGACCCAATAGTCAAGCACATCGTGTATTGGCGGTTTCTGCGGATCTGAGACTTTAGTTCTAATATTTTTGTTTCCTACAAGAGCAACCAACACCACATGAACCCTCACCCCCTTTGAAATTTATGGTCTAAACAATCCATAGAAATTCGTGTGGCTAAAAATAATTTTATTAAAGGTATAAAAATAAATTTAAAGTTAAATTGTTATTAAATATAAAAATGTGTTATTTTATTTAGCTGACTCAAAAAAAGTGTCATATAAATTGAGACGGATGGAGTACTAAATTTTCTTTTGAACTGTTTGAGAGAGGATAATCATATTTTTAGTTTTATTGAAAATATGACAATCTTGTCCTCCGTTCCCTATAATTCAGGGGCAAAATTGGTCCTTTGCATTTCACTAAAAAAAAGGTCGATTTTACCCCGTTACTTTCAAAAATAATTTACATTTAACTTCGTTATACTTTTAGAACAAATTTCCCTAGTTGTTGGTCTTTTTGTTTAAATATACTACTTGCCCTAGCAGAGCCAAAAGTACAGGAAAAGTAAAAGGTAAATTTGGTCCTTTTCTCGAAGTACTGGGACAAATATGTAAAATATGAATCTTGGGCTAAACTCAATCCCAAAAACTACCTTATATGGTGAGAATTGTCCAAGTCCATATAAAGAGTTCATGTTCTCATTTAATATACGATCAAAGAATTGGAATGAGTCTGATTCTAATACCATGTAAAGAATGGATTTTGAGTCTAACTCAACCCCAAAAGCTAGCTGAGTGAAAATTGTCAAGTCATATAAGAATTTCATGCCCCTTCATATCATATCGATGTGAGACTCTTAACAAACCATTTCATGTATATTTTTCTTATTCTTCCTTCATCACATATTTACGCATAAAATTCTAGATGACTTATGGTAACGGTCTTTTAAAGTAGTTAAGCTTCAACTCTAAATAAAAATAATTTAAAGTTAAATTGTTATTAAATATAAAAATGTGTTATTTTATTTAGTGACTCAAAAAAGTGTCATATAAATTGAGACGGATGGAGTACTAAATTTTCTTTTGAACTTGTTTGAGAGAGGATAATCATATTTTTAGTTTTATTGAAAATATGACAATCTTGTCCTCCGTTCCTATAATTCGGGGCAAAATTGGTCCTTTGCATTTCACTAAAAAAAGGTTGATTTTACCGTTACTTTCAAAATAATTTACATTTAACCCGTTATACTTTTAGAACAAATTTCCCTAGTTGTTGGTCTTTTGTTTAAATATACTACTTGCCCTAGCAGAGCCAAAAGTACAGGAAAAGTAAAAGGTAAATTTGGTCCTTTTCTCGAAGTACTGGGACAAATATGTAAAATATGAATCTTGGGCTAAACTCAATCCCAAAAACTACCTTATATGGTGAGAATTGTCCAAGTCCATATAAAGAGTTCATGTTCTCATTTAATATACGATCAAAGAATTGGAATGAGTCTGATTCTAATACCATGTAAAGAATGGATTTTGAGTCTAACTCAACCCCAAAAGCTAGCTGAGTGAAAATTGTCCAAGTCCATATAAGAATTTCATGTTCCCCTTTCATATCTGATGTGAGACTCTTAACAAACCATTTCATGTATATTTTTTCTTATTCTTCCTTCATCACATATTTCTGCACATAAAATTCTAGATGACTTATGGTAACGGTCTTTTAAAGTAGTTAAGCTTCAACTCTAAATAAAAAATAATTTAAAGTTAAATTGTTATTAAATATAAAAATGTGTTATTTTATTTAGCTGACTCAAAAAAAGTGTCATATAAATTGAGACGGATGGAGTACTAAATTTTCTTTTGAACTGTTTGAGAGAGGATAATCATATTTTTAGTTTTATTGAAAATATGACAATCTTGTCCTCCGTTCCCTATAATTCAGGGGCAAAATTGGTCCTTTGCATTTCACTAAAAAAAAGGTTGATTTTACCCCGTTACTTTCAAAAATAATTTACATTTAACTTCGTTATACTTTTAGAACAAATTTCCCTAGTTGTTGGTCTTTTTGTTTAAATATACTACTTGCCCTAGCAGAGCCAAAAGTACAGGAAAAGTAAAAGGTAAATTTGGTCCTTTTCTCGAAGTACTGGGACAAATATGTAAAATATGAATCTTGGGCTAAACTCAATCCCAAAAACTACCTTATATGGTGAGAATTGTCCAAGTCCATATAAAGAGTTCATGTTCTCATTTAATATACGATCAAAGAATTGGAATGAGTCTGATTCTAATACCATGTAAAGAATGGATTTTGAGTCTAACTCAACCCCAAAAGCTAGCTGAGTGAAAATTGTCCAAGTCCATATAAGAATTTCATGTTCCCCTTTCATATCTGATGTGAGACTCTTAACAAACCATTTCATGTATATTTTTTCTTATTCTTCCTTCAT
The DNA here is from genome assembly GCA_029844215.1 of Przewalskia tangutica. Classification (NCBI taxonomy): domain Eukaryota; kingdom Viridiplantae; phylum Streptophyta; class Magnoliopsida; order Solanales; family Solanaceae; genus Przewalskia; species Przewalskia tangutica. Next base: position 3,024,182 of record CM056738.1, on the reverse strand, counting down.
CACATATTTCTGCACATAAAATTCTAGATGACTTATGGTAACGGTCTTTTAAAGTAGTTAAGCTTCAACTCTAAATAAAAAATAATTTAAAGTTAAATTGTTATTAAATATAAAAATGTGTTATTTTATTTAGCTGACTCAAAAAAAGTGTCATATAAATTGAGACGGATGGAGTACTAAATTTTCTTTTGAACTGTTTGAGAGAGGATAATCATATTTTTAGTTTTATTGAAAATATGACAATCTTGTCCTCCGTTCCCTATAATTCAGGGGCAAAATTGGTCCTTTGCATTTCACTAAAAAAAAGGTCGATTTTACCCCGTTACTTTCAAAAATAATTTACATTTAACTTCGTTATACGTTTAGAACAAATTTCCCTAGTTGTTGGTCTTTTTGTTTAAATATACTACTTGCCCTAGCAGAGCCAAAAGTACAGGAAAAGTAAAAGGTAAATTTGGTCCTTTTCTCGAAGTACTGGGACAAATATGTAAAATATGGATCTTGGGCTAAACTCAATCCCAAAAACTACCTTATATGGTGAGAATTGTCCAAGTCCATATAAAGAGTTCATGTTCTCATTTAATATACGATCAAAGAATTGGAATGAGTCTGATTCTGATACCATGTAAAGAATTGATCTTGATTCTAACTCAACCCCAAAAGCTAGCTGAGTGAGAATTGTCCAAGTCGATATAAGGATTTTATATTCCCCCTTCATATGCGATGTGAGACTCTTAACAAACTATTTCATGTATATTTTTTCTTATTCTTCCTTCATCACATATTTCTGCACATAAAATTCTAGATGACTTATGGTAACGGTCTTTTAAAGTAGTTAAGCTTCAACTCTAAATAAAAAAAATGTCGAATAATTAAGTTAAATTGGGCATATTTAACATGAAATATAACCAAAGAGCGTTGATAATGAGCGTTGATATGCCCAACATCATGATTCATGTACCAACGAATCAGATGGCGGGTCTATCAAAGAACGCATAGTTCTACCGGCAGAAAAAAATCGAAGCATATCTCAGACATGGGCGGATCCAAACTATTGGGTGTGGATTCTCGGGAACCCACACATGATAGTCCGAACTCTATATTTATATTGAGGTCCGTTACTTATAGAAGAAATTGCTAGTTGGGAACTCATAACTAAAGGAAATTGTTGGCTCAGCGGCAACTAAGAAGGAATTTGTTGAGAACCTACAAACTTAAAATCTTGGATCCGTCTCTGAATTCTCAAACCCACCAACACAATAAGTTGAGTTTGATCCCTGGACTTTAAGGAATTAAACTCAATACTCAATCAGCACCACTCAAGTTCATTTGATCATGAGTTCCTTAAATTAATATTAAATATATTTTAAAAATTATTCGCGTTTAGTCGAGTGGTCATTGATTCATGTGCCCCATTTTGCTGTCTGCCTAAAGGCTTATTGGTAGCTCTTAGGTTCTCTGATTTAGAAGTACCCTCACTGCACTGACCATAGTAAACCCTTCTCGTTTTATATCTAAATTTTCCCCTGCCACCGCAACCATCTTTTTCACTTATTCCAATCTCAAACAAGTTAGAATCTGCTATATAAATTGTTGAGTCCCGGGGGTTATACTATGGAATAATCAAAAGCAAACAGTAAGTAAAATTGCTTGTTCGCTGAAACAGTGTGCAAATGTCATTAACAATGTCGTCTGGCAGAACTGACGACACTTAGATAAAAAGAGAAAAAAACCTTTGAAGAGTTAAATTGCAACGGAAATAATAAAGACACGGAGATTTAATTTACATAGGTTATATATTAATATAACCTATGATGGTCAATGACCAAAGGTATTGTATGTATATATATATATATATACAATTGAATATATTATTTCTTTTACAATATTACAAGATAATACAAAAAGAATAAAAAGGTGAAGTCGCAAGTGACTTACATGCCTGAAAAATCTAACTAAGTAGATATATACAACATCTCATTATAATTGCTTCAATAAAGAACTAATCTAGAATCTAGGCAGCAACTATAATGTTGGACAGAATGTCATCAAAACACTCAGGCAACACAGTGATCCAGTCTTAGATCGTGATCTGTTTGAGAGCTCTCTCTTGATCTTTTCCTCTTGTAATTTCTGGATATCTATTCTTTGATGTAGCCTCTCTATTTATAGTAGAGAGTATTCCTTTAAATGCTCAATGAATCATTTGATGACTCAAGGTTCATATTAGGGAAAGGAGAGGGGCCTTTCGTCTTTTGATTAGAGTAGGGGTTGTGAGAGCAAGTTGAGCAAAAGGTGGGCTGCTTGACCAGATTTGTTGGAGACGAAAGTGGAGCAAAATCCTCCAACTTCTTGAACTTGTTCCCCAAGTTTAGCAACGCCTTTTGGACTTGGTCTTCCACGTGTATAATCAGCTCAACAAGTTCCTTGTCAGGTCACTTTACCATCGTGGTAAAAATTCCACGAGATAAGCTTCAGTCCGTTGAATAAGGGCAAAACTGTTATCAGAATGTTGGTCCGAATGTCAAAGACATTTGTTTCAACATTTTAATTTTTTAACTTAGTACTGAAAATGTTATGTTAGGAAAACTGTCATAACATAAAACCCAACATTAACATTCTCCCCCTTTTTACCTTTCTTCACAAAAAAAAACCTTTTTAGTGCGAGTGACCTATGACAATTATAAATGCCCCCATTAACCTGTGATGGCACACAAACAACAAATACAAACACGATATATATATATATATATATATATATATATATATATATATATATATATATATATATATATATATATATATATATGTCAATTCACATAGGATTAGATGAACCTAATAATATACAGAACTACTTTGTCCAATCATTACAGCCCCAAAAAAAAACACTTGTTAGTTCACACCATCCAAATAGTAACCAAAATCAGTAAGCACCATCGTTTAAGTACATGCCAAAAAAATAATCAGTCAAAATCATCCATTCATATCATCATTTATATCTTTGCATATCACAAATTCGTAGTAGCTTCCAGCCGCTTTCTACTTGTCCATGATTTCTGCTTGCTCAACCCTCGCCTAGCGCCACTTTTCTGGCCACTCTTAGCCTCATAGCCTTCTGCCAGACGAAGCCTTAGTCTTGTCAGCAAGACTTTTCTTCTCATTGCTTCTTCTCTTTGCATGACAGCATTAACAGCTTCTTCTGCAGCAACAACAACATCTTCTCCAGCAACAGCATCTCTACTCGTGCCTTCACCAGCCATCCTCTGCTCCCTGTGTAACTGCTCCCCCTCAGCTTCAGCTTTTTCTCCCCCTTTTTGTGAAGAAATGAGAAGTAAGAAATGGTCCCTTGCTTGTACTAGTACATCTCTAGCAGTATCAACTTCACCAATTTGGAAGTTAAGTTTTGTAATTTGCTCTACTAGCCAATGTGTGGACGGTTCATACTGTCTCGGACCTGTGTTGCTCTGAATGTTAGGAACATTTCTGGCAACATTTTTCATTTCTTTCTTTTTTGACCAGGGGAGGTCAATTACTCTTTCCTTGATTTTCAAGATAGTTTTGTTCACTGCATATATTTTAGGTTGTTTCCCTAACAACTCATTTTTTGGAGGTATTAACCCCTGACTAACCAGAATTTTGTAAATTAAGGAGGGGTAGGGCAGTACCAGAGTTGATTTCTTTTCAGCAAGATTGCTGACTTGATAAAATATTATGTTTCCTAAATCAACTCTTAACCTGTTTCCAATCTTGTAGAGCAGTGAAACTTGATCTGAAGTGACAATCGACTCATTCATGGAAAGAAGCCAGTTGTGAATAGCAATTTTGTGCAAGATGCAGAACAAGGCAGTCAGTTTTGATGCGGGGCTCGAGAAGTCCACTTTCTTATTATACCTCCAGTGAAGTATTCTATGATCATGTCCTTGTTTGGTGGCATACGTTCAGTAGAATTGCTACTTGTTTCACATTCATTACCAAAACACTCATTTATGACGAGGGGTGTAAAATTGTAAATTATGTTGTTTAGATAGACTTTTCCAATTTTTTTGAATGAAGTCATGTCCATTCCAGAATTCAAATTAGCATAGAATAGCCTAATCACCTCATCGATATAAGGATCTTTGTTTGTTACAGATGTCAGAAGCTTTCTATCGTCCATAAAATCAATCAAATCATATTTAGAGCAAGAAGATAAATATGCCACCTTCTCTGTTCTAATCATCCTATTCTTGTACCAACTCCATCTGTCATGCTTTAATTGTGAATAAAATCTATCAGAGAAAGCATGTACCTCATTTTCAGGTTCAGACTCGGTGTTTGTAGATGAGTATGGAGAAGATCTTTCTTCTGTGGCTTGAGATGTCATAGCAATGTTGCCAACATTTTGGGCAACATTTTGAACAACCTCAGATCTAGCAGGTTGTTGAACTCTTCTGGAACCAAACTTATTCAGGGGTGTTTCATATGGAATTTCTTCTTCATCAGATAACTCTTGAGCATCAGAAACAGAGGGCTCGGATGGAGAAGTTGGGGCTTCTGTTGTGTTTTCAACAGAGGGGTCTCTTCATCAGTGGTTTCAAAAAATAGGTTGTAGTCAATATCATCTGTGTCACTGTTTGAACACACATGAACTTGAGTTTCAACCCTTGATTTTTACATTGCTGGTTGAGACTCAACAGATTTCTCAAATACTCTATTTGACATTCTTGTCGGGAACTGAGAAGTGCTTTCCCTCTTTCCTAAGGCAGACACATCAGGAGTTGCTTCAATGTCTATAAGATTGTTGTTGTCACCTAGATATGCGATTTCAAGAGGTTCTTGAAACTAACTGAGCATAATGTCTGTGCACATAGGTGGACTTGTACTCATTGGTGTGTTGTCGTGGATGTTGGAGGTCATGGATTGTGACATTGGGCTAGTATCCATGGGTGAATAGTGAGGAGATGATTCAGAGGGTTTTAGGGTTTTGGAAGACGAATAAGTGGTTGAGTGTTCCATCGGTCTTGAAGTAAACCGAGAATGATGGGATGCTTCTTTTTTTTAATTTTTTTTTCCGGAAACAGAAGATAACAAGAAGAACTAAAGAAGGAAGATTTTATACTTTGGCAAATAAAATCTTGGGTTTTAGGTATTTGAGTTGTAATCAAATACTTACACCTTATTTTATGAAAAAGATAGACATCAACTTTTGATTTTATCAAAAAAATAGAAAACATCGGCACAAAAAAAAGGAAAAAATAACTGGATTTTCAAAAATCAGTTACAGATAGTATCCCAACAAATATTATCATCTGAGAATGTCAACTGTAATGTTGGCAACATTTTGGACGACACAAGTATTATGATTCCAAAAAAAACTTTTTCAATTTTGGCAACAAATCAAGACACGTTTCATATGTGATTTTATGAGTTTAACCTTCAGATCAATGTAACATTTTCCCATTGTCTTTGATCAAATCATAGAAACACATACAAGATTTATTTTGTGTAAAAAAAATAAGAATACTTATTTAGTATCCTCATAATTTCTTATTTAAGCACTTGATACTCCTATAGAATATGAAGATTATCATTTTTCAAGGAACTTTGCTCATCCGCACATACAAGTGGGCTGCTTGACCAGATTTGTTAGAGACGAAAGTGGAGCAAAATTCTCCAACTTCTTGAACTTGTTCCCCAAATTTAGCAATGCCTTTGGACTTGGTCTTCCCACGTATAATCAGCTCAACAAGTTCCTTGTCATGTCACTTTACCATCGTGGTAAAAAAACCACGAGATAAACTTCAGCCCGTTGAAGAAGGGCAAAACTGTTATCAGAATATTAGTCCGAATGTCAAAGACATTTGTTTCAACATTTTGATTTTTTAACTTAGTACTGAAAATATTATATTAGGAAAAATGTCGTAAAACTCAATATTAACATAAATTCTCATAATGTTCATAGTTTCCATTTAAATTAAAAAAATTAGAATTTTCTATTTGGTGCTGAGATGTTGATGTATGTGATGACATATTATACAGATAAAATTCATGATAAGGAGCTTTTAAAGATTCGAATATTCATCTCTATGGTTCTTGATTTTGATAGGTTGAAGCACGACGACTGATAAGTTGAATTTCACAATAAATAAGTCCATCATGATTGTAATAATGAAAATTTATCATTATTTTATGTTAGGCTAGGAATATGCTGAAATTGATTAATTTTGATAGGTTATACACATCTTTAATTTAAAATTATGAAATTCTAAAATTTCTCTTGCTTTCTTATATTAAATTATGTGTTCAATCAAATTAAAAATATGTAAAATTAAACTAAGTGAGTAATAAATCAAGAAAAACTAATGTGGGGGTCCTCTAACATACTATATAATTCAAGTTTGTCTCAGTTTAGAATTATGACTTGTGTGCAGGGGCGGATCATATCTTGGGCCAGCCTGGATTCTGGCTTACCCCCATTTAAAAAAAAATTGACTACTAGTACTGCACACTGTCTTTCCAAAAAACGAAAAAATTTAACCTATTGAAAAATCATAAAGTCACTACTCTAAACCACGTGCGTGAGTGAAGAATTGCAATTTTCAGCGACAACAAGTAGAACTGCAACGAAAATTTTCTCCAGGTGTTTAGTATTCTCTCTATTATTTTATTAGATTATTTGAAGGTTTTGTAAATAGAATTTTTGGGTTTAGTTTGGATTGTTAATTATGATTGCAAATTAGAGAAATAATTAATTTTAAACCAATTCTTTTATTGATTGGGTTTGATGAATTGTTAGAAATATTTAATTTACGAGAGTAATATTGTGGTCCCAATTCAATTTTAGTTAGGCGATTGGTTATTTAAAATCTTTGATTTTTTGGTCAGATTTGAGAATATTATACAAATGTCAAAACCACAAAAAAAGATTAGTTCGTTTTATTATGTTGTGTAAGTGGATGGTAAATATAGGAAGATCGAAAATCTATCCGTTGATATTCAGATTGGTTTCTCTTGTGCTTACGCTCCCGGTTTCCACTGCAACAAATGAACGTGCATTTTCAGCTACAAAAATTGTGAAGAGTCGACTCCGCAACAAAATGTCAGATGATTATCTTACAAGTATTTTGCTATTGTATATTGAAAGAGAAATTGTCGATGACTTTGACATAAATGTTATTATCAATGACTTTCGTGATTCGAAAGAACGTAAATTGCTATTGTAAATTTGTAATATAGTTATTTAAGCGCTAAATATATTTTTTATTTTATTTTAATCGGCCCACCCTATGATTATTTTGTTAGTCTGCCCCTGCTTGTGTGTGTGTGTTATCATGCCTTTTTAGTAATTTCTTGCAAAATCATGGGGGGAAATGACTCGTAAACTATAAGGTTCGACGTCAAAGGATGATTTTTGGACAAGAAACATATACATGATAAGAAGAGGCATCGATTGAATCGTCATTTTGGGTGTTTGTGTTATCATGCCTTTTTAGTCATTCATTATCTGATGACCTTAATTTGTCTTGATTGATTTTTTTTTTTATATGTCTGACTACTTTGTATATTGTTGATATGTTTGAAAGAACTGGTTCCTAATTGAACTTAAATAAGTATGAAATAAGGGTTATTCATTTGTGAAGTTCCAGTGTTTTAGATATTAGTTTTGACTCATGTAACTTAAATCTGAAATCTAACAAATGTCACAAGAGTGTATATTTTCTATGCACCTTGTTTGCTATTTTCTATGCACCTGGTTTGCTATAATATCAAGCCTGAACTTTGAAATAAGAACTAGGGATTGTTTGTTTGAACATATAGTCTCAGAATGACGAAAGTGTAAAAAATGGAAATTAATGGCCTGTTTGTTCTTGCCCACTTCATTTGTTTTCTTCTATCCTTTCACATTATAAATTTAATATGCTTCTTTAAAAAATGAGACTTAATGCACTTTGGTCATATAAAGACATTTTCTTCATATATTTCATAAATCATATTATATGAAGGCATATTTTTAAGAAGCTAGATTTTTATACATATAGTATGTTACTTCTTTTAAATCGTTTTCCCTACATTTTATAAACAAACCCCCCTATAATTTTTATGGAAATATATGTTTCAAATAAATTATTCGCAACATCTTTTGACCCTATGCTTTTTTTATACAATAATTAACATACGTTTTGATCGGACAACCGCAAGTTAGTGTATCCTGAAGGGTGTTTAATCTCTTCCCTTTAGGATAATAAAGAACTCTTACCCTAGAATCTCATTAAGTTTTGAAGACCTTTTAAATGGAGTTATTTTTAGCATTTTTGCTAAGTAAATGTCCTAATTCATCTTTAAAATAATTAAGTGGCGACTCCTTAAAACAGAATTTAGGAATCAACCATATGTCGTACACCATTTCAACTCCGATTAAAATGGGATATTATACTAGATATTATGGAAACGTTAACATTACAATTTTACCCAATATGTTATTATTTTCTGGAGAAAATTTTAACTTAAAAGGGTATAAAAGTCGTTCAATAATTGAAGGATATTTTGGTAAATCAATATTTATATTCATGCTTTTAAAATAATCAGCTTCAGTTCTTTATGGTGTAATTTTTAATAATTTCATGTTTCTGTCTGTTGTAATTTTTAATTGGAGATAAATTATATTGGATAACGTTGCTTACTATTTATTTTATTTTGTAGAGCGGCTCAGGGCTGGGCCAGGCCGTGATCCGTAGGGTCCCCGAAAAGTCAGGGTAAGAGTCTGAAAATTTAAAAATAAATCAGGGTCAGGGTTGGAGAAGCAGGAGAAAAAATCATCTGACCCGGCCCAACCTGAGCTTTGGACAGGTCTAGTTAAAAGTTAAAGCTAAGTGAAAATACAATTGTTTGCAATAAAATTTTAAGTTCTGAAAATAAATTGCAACCACAAAATAATGATTTTATGTATCAAGAGTGTGAGTATAAATATGTGTATTCCCTTGATTCTTTTCTCCTATTTTTTTCTGTAATTCGAGAGTTGTTAGTAGCGTATTTTTTGAACGTATGATGATTTGGACCTCTTTGCGATGTGTTTGATCGCCAAGAACGTCAGAGCAGCACTTCGAGTTGATCTTGATGAAGAACACCTCTACTTGATGACTTCGACTTTAATAAAGACAATATTTTGATGTCTATCATGCCTTGATCTCTTTGTAAATATTTCATAATTTGTGGGGTTTTCGAAATGACTTTTTAGAGGAATATGTGTCCCTTTATAGGCGTAAGTTAGGGTTTAAGGTAGAGTAGCTTTCAAAAATCATAATAGACTTAGAGGTTGAAGATGGAATGATCTCGTCTTGTAGAGTCCTACAAAATTTCGATGTCTACAACAATATAATTATCGCTCAAGTTAAGTATAAATGTGTGAATTTCACATTCATTAACTTTGTATAAATATGAATTTGACAAGTTTTTATCATAAGTACATAATTGATTCCAATTCCAATTCACTAAGTCGTTTTCTTTTTTTAGACGTTTAAGTCCAAAGAAGTTATATTACTATGGATTACAAGAAATTAATTATTTGTCATCATATTTTTTTTTCTATCAAGTATCTTTAGATAAATTTAAAATTAGGGTAATTGGTCGGTGTTGTGGGCTGAATCATCCCTATATCAATGCTCTATACAGTTGCAACATGCCTACAATCCATATGAATATATGGATTAAAAGTGTATATATATTTTAAATAATTGAAGGTTAAATATATTTAATAAAAAATTATAAGAACTAAACTTAAGATTTAATAATTCTCTGATTCCCTTTGAAGTTGTTTGTTTGACTTACTTTTTCATTCCCTTTACTCTATTTTTCATTCCCTTTCCCTTAGATTGATTCCCCCAACCCCCTAGGTATTTCCATTCCCTTTCCCCAACCCGGACTCCGACCTCGGATCACCCAGAACCAAACATGTAGGAACAATCAGGGTAATTCATTTCATTTCCTTTCCATTCTCTTACGGAATTTCATTCCATTTATCCTGTGTGAACCAGACGCATCCCAAGCGTTGTTAACCCAATTAAAAATCTTCAATAATGACAAAATTATTGGATAAATGGAATAATTCAACTATTAAATCTACATATTATTACTAGCTAGTAGGTAATACTGACACATCTTTCATCACTAGTCGTCAACAAATAATGTTGATAAATCAATGACTCATTTTCTAACTTAAGTTAATGGTGTGGTCTTTGCCTTTGCACAATATTGTACTAATTTAAAAATTAAGTATTCTTGAAAGTTTGGATGCATGGGCTATAGCACATCTTGTGCTGGCGATTTTTTTAATTTCTTGTTTGGTGTACAATATTTACTTTAAAGTCCAACTAATATGAATTCACACCAAAAATCTAACTTTAAGGGGTAAAACGCTCCTTATTAAAAGCGGTTTCATTATTATGACTTAACTCAATATTTATGTTTAAGAATGAAGGAATACACATCACCCCGCTACACTCTATAATAGTATATTATTTAATTATGATTAAATGTCCAAAGTATATGTAGAGAACATATGTTAATTTCTTTAATCAGTTCGACGTAAACATCAAGTATAAGAACAATGAAAGAATAAAAATTCTCAACGATCCCTACTTTCACCAATCACCTCCTACCGAGGGCGGATTTAACATCAGGAGTTGAATAGAACTCAATAATTTTATCTTAGACCTTGTATTTATATTAAAAATTTATTTAATATATATTAATAATATATGCAAAACCTAATAAAATTATAAAAGTATAATTAACAAAAAAAAACAGCTCGGTGTACTAAATTTTCATTATATGCGATATTCGAGACAGAGTCAAACTATAAGAATCTATTGTACACAACTTTACCCTTATAAGAAACTATAAGAATCTATTTGGTGCTTGATGTTGAGGTATGTGATGGCACTATTTACACAAATTTTCATGATTAGGAGATTTTTAAGAATATTCAATTATTCATCTCTATGGTTCGTTCATATGTCCTAATTTTAAAAAACTTCTAGCAAGACTGATAAGTTGAGTTGCACAATTAAATAAGTCATAATGATATTAATAATTCATTGAACTTATCAAATATTTTTTTCATAATTCAAAAGATCACCGACCATCACCCCCTTTTTTTTTGGGTAGAAAGAGACCACAACTAGACATATGCAAAAAAAAAGAGGTTATTTCTTAAACATATGCAACAACTCAAAGGCAAGTACTTGGACAACTTACATGTTCATGGTTGACTAAACTACAATAATGTCTTTTGTTATTTTCTCTTGGCAGTTGGCAAGTTGGTCTCCTCTTCTTGCCTGATTTTTTGTTGAATTATATGATATTAAGAATTTAGTGATTGATTAATTCAAATATGTGCCGCATAGGGTCTAGAAAAGTTCTCTTTATCAAGAATTTTTTCATTCTTAAGGCTCGAACGTCAGACTTCTAATTAAGGATGAATTTTTTTTATTCATCCCGCTACATTCTTTGACAACCACTCAGAAGCCTGGCGGCAATTTGAACTATCAGGACGGAGCCTCCTAACTTCAGCTGCGATACTCTACGCATGGATGTCGAGAAGTTGATCCGGTAGATAGAAGATATCGGTCTACATGCCACATCCACACCTCACCATCGGCGTTAGGAAGCTCGAGGACACATGTTGGTGAACCTTTAGATGCTTGATCTCGATGGTGAATATATAATAAAGATCGGATCGACTAAGGTAAGGTGCGCACCTCCATCCAAAGACACGACCAACTACCTAATACTACGCAGGCTCATCAAACAGCGCTTTTTAGCTTTCAAAGGAGAGGTGCGAAAAGAAGAACAAGAGTTGGAGCTACGCTGTTCTAATAGAATAGTCTCGTTTCGTTCATACCAAATCTAATTAAGAGAGTGTTTGATTAAACTTCTTATAAACTAATCAAATTAGCTTGTAATCATCATCACTGACTACACAACCACTAAAACAACATAAAAGTAAACAGAAACAAATATAATAGATACCACTTCCTTTTAGTGTGTATAAAGTACGGCTTAATAAAATAATAATAGGCTGCCTAAAGGCTAAAGCTAAAATTTAAAAAGAGGTTATTCTAATAGAATATATATATATATATATATATATATTGGGAGTATTTGATGCGAATGAAAATTCTTTTCATACAATTGTGTTTTTTATGAAAGATATTATCGTAGAAAATAAGTGATTTTCTTATTTATTGTTGACGAAGGAACCCGCAGCCGCTACTCTTTCGAGTGCGCACAGGGTAAATCCCGGGCTGATGCAATAGCCTGCAAACCACATCTTTCAAAATATTCTAATTTGTATTCTTTATTTCGAACCGAAATTAATAAGAAAAGAAAATTAGAAAAAGGAAATAAAGAGTGATTCAATAAATATGTCGTTTAACCCTAATATTTAAAAGGAATAATTATATCTCATAGCCAATATCTAAGATATATTATCTACGGTAACTATTGTTTAAATGACTATAATGTGTATTTGAATTATCAATAACTATCATAGCTACATTATATATTTAAAGTAGAATACTATATTTTTATTATTTTTATTCTTGAGAATCTTAGATCTCCCTCCGAAAAAATAATGAATACAATTGGTCGTTTTCGGTTATTTTCCGCTCAGATCCGAGCTTATTCGTCTGTATTTCAAAGGAGATCTTTTTGTATACAAATGAATACAGTGAATTTGAAGTGTGTTTTAGAGTGTATTCATTTTTTCTAGTGTAAAATTTAATTTTTCGTTATGTATTTTATTTTTTATATTCAGTTTTTTAGCATATACAAATGAATACAGCGAATTTGAAGTGTTTTTTTAGAGTATTTGTTTTTTCTAGTGTAAAATCTAATTTTTCGTTATGTATTTTATTTCTTGTATTTAGTTTTTTATTGTATTGAGATTTTTCTATTTTGATTACACTTTACTGAGCCGATTTTTACTCGTTGTAAAGCGAGACCGTTTTATGAATACAGTCAGTCGTTTTATGAATACAGCGAGACTGTATCAACTAAAAAGTAGCTATACCTTGTAAATATTGAAATTATAGCTATGACAAATTTAAACCCCTAAACTATAGTTATTTGTGTAACTTTGAGGCTATTTTCTTACAGGCTATTTAAAAAAATCACTGATTATAAGAAATTGTATCATTCATAAATATGTTGGGAGTATTATCTCATTTTCATGATCTTACTTGTACGTAAAGAAAAAATATTATACAATTAATAGACATATATAGATTGGTTAGACTTTGTAATAGACTATATTACAAAGTCAAATTGGGTCACTCTCAAATTATTATATTTTTGGATATTTGCATCAAAATAATTTTCTTTAAAAATTATATAAAGTAGAAAGTGAATAAGATTGGTTGGTATTCTGGGCTGAATCATCATATATGTTTTAATTTATACAATTGCCAAGATTCCTACATCTCATAATGTATATAAACAAATCATTTCATAAATTAGTTTAATAAATATTTAAATACCAATTATGAGGGGCAGCAAATAGAACTGATGATTCATTGATTCCTTCAATATTATAAATGCATAATTTAGTCATTCCATCTTAATGATTCATTTTTTTAAACCGTTTTGTCCTAATTATTTCAGATATATTCAAAATTTAAACTTGATGAATCCGACTTTCAAAATTTTATTGTTATACCTATTGAACTTTTGAAATATATGGAGTTCGAACCCCAAAGCGGGCAATAAGTTTGATCCTTTCATTTGTTAAAAGATTATTTTCTAAAAGTTAATATTTTTCTAGATTTGTTCTTTCTATTTGTCTTTTTCATTAATTACAATATGCAACTACATATTCTACCCATGGTGGATGTGGTGTATGAATAGCACTATGCATATAACATATTCAATTTTTTATGCAGTGAATGTTAAAAAAAGATAGCCCGATGCACTAAGCTTTCATCATATATGGGGTCTGAAAATAGCCGAATTATAAAGATTTAGTTGTTTTCACGGCTCGAACCCTATAAAATATATAATTGTATTTGTTGAAGTTATTAAGTAGTGATAATTAGTATTGTTATTCAGTGATGTTAGTATTTGGGTCATTAGTAGAATCAGTTGTGTTGGTTAATAAGTGGGACCACCAGGGGTCTTATTTATTTTTTTCTTTATTTTCTTTCCAAGAGTAGTATAAGAAAGCTTTTTGTATGCACTGTCTCGTTTGAGACTTGAGAATAACAGAATCAGAAAAGCTTCCACAAGCTTCTACTCTCTTCTCCTCCTCCTCACTAACTGATATCTCTGAATTAACATGGTATCAGAGCAAGCTAACGATTGATGTTGAAGATCGAAACAGGCGAGAGGTCGAAGCGAGTGATCGGTCGAATCGAAGATCAATTCGATTCTGAAAAAATTGAAGATCGAGAATTGCTCGCAACTCAATTTGAGAGCAATCCGACACATGCAACACAGTCTATAGCATAACTATTACAATCGATAGATGAAAATCAAGTTTCTGGTTCAGTTCATATGCGATATTGTGGTTTTTTCGTTGAAATTGAAATTCTGAAGGTCGATCGGTCAATTGTAGCTGTCACTTGTATCGATTTGTTGTTTCTGTAGCTATTGATTGATTTCGTTGTTGATTAGTTTTGTGATAATCATTTACAATGGAAAATACTTCACAAAATGCACCAGCCATCACTGAGAAGATTTCGAACATGAGTTCAAACATAGTGGATCACAATAATCCATTATTTTTTAGTTCATCTGATACTCCCGGAGCTGTGCATGTCGAAATACAGCTAACGGGAATGGAAAATTATACATTATGGAGTCGTGTGATGAAGTTGAATCTGTTGACGAAGAATAAGATCTGATTCATTGATGGAGATATGTATGAAGGTAACTCGATGAAGCAATGAGATCGTTGTAATGCGATGGTGATGTCGTGGATCATGAAAAATGTTAGTCGCGATCTACTGAGTGACATTTTGTATCGATCGACTGCTTTAGCTGTTTGAAGGGATTTAAAGGAGCGATTCGACAAAATCAATTTGTCTCGAGTGTATCAGTTAAAGAAGGAACTGAGTATGCTGCAGCAGTGAATGTCCCCAGTATCCAGTTATTACTCACGAATGAAGGATATATGGGATGAAATCGATTCCATTATCCCTCCACCTACATGTGAATGCGATAGTCCTCGGGCTTATGTTGATCACCTGGCTAATCAGAGACTGTTAGAGTTTTTGATGGGATTAAATGATGGCTATAACCAAGCATGAAGTCACATTCTATTGTTATCACCTACACCTAGTGTCAATCAAGCATATGCTATGATTACGCAGGATGAAAGTCCAAAGTGTATTACTGGAAGGTTTGGAGGCAACGACTCAAATGAATCTTTAGCTATGTATAGCAAATCAACACAGTATAATCAAAGGAAGCCAAATCAGTATAGTTTCTGTGACTATTGTCAGATGAAAGGGCATACTAGAGAGAACTGTCGCAGACTATTATTGTTCTGTGATCACTGCAAGAAGCAAGGACACATTGCAGGAAAATGCTATGGCGGTTGGCCCGTCGTGATTCAAAGAGAAGAGGAAGGTGAATGTTGCGATGGTGGAACTCGGTGTCTGGTATTGATCATGAACACAGTAGGAATAAGATGCAATTATCTAAGGAGCAGCAGGAATTTCTCCAACATGTGCTTGATCAGCAGGAAGGAAACAATGACAAGGCAGCAGTAGCCAATGCTCACATGACAGGTAATCTTATGTCTCATGAACATATGGGTACCATCTCTTCAGACTGGATAGTGGATACAAGGGCAACTAACTATATGGTTAGTGATAAAAATATGATTGAAAGAAGAGATAAGGACAATGCAGGACATGTACAACTTCCCACAGGTGATATAGCTGAAATTACACAAGTATGCAGTTGTAGATTAAAGACTGGTGATCTCATTGAGCATGTGTTATGTGTCCCTACCTTTAAGTTCAACCTGCTCTCAGTGTCAAAGTTAACCAGTGAATTGAACTGTTGCGCAAGATTTTTTCTTGATTTTTTTGTCCTGCAGGATCTGTTTACTGGGAGGGTCAAAGACTCTGGTAAAGAAGTTGATGGACTGTACATACTGGAATCAAGTAGAAGCTACAAGGAAGCAATAAAGGCACATGCTCATGCATCAACTATGATCACTAAGGATGAGCTGGAAGCAGAACTTTGGCACAAAAGAATGGGTCATGTCCCATTAAGTATGCTGAGGAAAATTAATGCTTTTGGAATCAAGTCGAACTTTTCAATAAACCATTGTGATGTTTGTCCATTAGCTAGGCAAACGATAAAGGCCTTCCCTGATAGTCTTAGTAGGACTGAAGTTCCTTTTCAACTTTTACACCTTGACGTATGCGGACCATACAAAGTGTCATCTTATAATAACATGCGATATTTCCTTACTGTGGTGGATGACTGTACTAGGTGGACATGGGTCTTCTTGATGCATCTTAAATCTGATGTAGTGACTGTTCTTAAAAATCTGTTTATACAGATAAGAACTCAGTTTAGTATGGTTGTTAAGGGTGTTAGAACATATAATGAGACAGAGTTTGTAAATTCTGCTTGTCTAGATCTCTTCAATAGATTAGGGATCATACATCAAAAGTCCTGCCCCTATACTCCACAGCAAAATGGAGTGGTTGAAAGAAAGCATAGGCATATATTGGAGATTGCTAGGGCAATTAATTGCAGGGCCACTTGCCAACTAAATTTTGGAGTGAGTGTGTTGAAACTGTTGTGTATGTCATTAACAGGATCCCTTCTGTTATATTAGAGAACATTTCCCCTTATGAGAAGTTGTTCAAAAGGATACCATCACTCTCACACTTGAAGGTGATAAGATGTCTATGTTATGCATCAAACTTGATGAGGAAGGACAAGTTTGAGCCTAGGGCTATAAAGGCTATATTACTTGGTTATGCAATCAACAGGAAAGGTTACAAGCTGCTGGATTTGTCTAATGAGACAGTATTTGTCAGCAGAGATGTGACTTTCTATGAAAATATATTTCCCTACCAATAATTCAAGGAGAATGGAGACTCAGCTCTATCTCCATGCTCTGAAAATAATCTATTTGTTGATAGTGTACAGGTTCCTTCACAGAATATCCCAGTGGAGAATGTGAGAACTATGTCTCATGCATGATTCACGAAGATGGGCGATGAATCTGAGATGTTGTGTCAGCAGAGATGCCATCACCTGCTGCCACCAGTGCTGATAATGATATGGACACTCTGAATGATGATGTGAACAATATGGACATTTTGGATGATGATGGAGCTGTTGAGGGTGTTAGAAGATCTAATAGAATAAGGAAAACTCCAATTTGATTAAATGATTTCTTGCATTCAGGGACAACAAGTTGTGTTTATCCAATGTCAAAGGCAGTAGATTACACTGGGGTGTCTGACCAATATCACGGCTTCTTGCCAAAATCTTAGCGAAACATGAGCCACAGTCATTCCATGAGGCAGCCAAGGATCCAAGGTGGGTGGAGGCCATGAATTCAGAAATTCAGGCTCTTGAAGATAACAAAACTTGGGAGGTAGTTGACTTGCCTCACAACAAGAAAGCTATTGGCTGCAAATGGGTATTTAAAATTAAGTATAAGGCTAATGGAGAAGTGGAGAGATTCAAGGTCGGACTTGTAGCTAAGGGGTACAATAAAAGAGAAGGGGTCTACTACCAAGAGGCCTTTTCTCCAGTAGTGAAGATGATCACTGTTAGAAGTGTAATCTCTATCGCAGTTGCTAAAGGCTGGGCCATTCAACAAATGGATGTATTTTGTCACGACCCGAACCCCGGGCGCGCGACTGCTGCCCTACCTGGGCACTGATCGGTGTATTTTATATACACATTTTGAGTCATTTTTAGTTAGTATTTTACTTATTTTGTTGATGTTTAGTATAGTATTAGGGTCGTCTTTCTTCCTTTTGTGTCACAGCGGTCAGAAATGGAGAATGACGAAAAGAAGAGGAAATGAGCTTAATTGAGATGGAATTGCACACTAAAAGGGGCCAATAAATGAATTCTAAGAAGTCCCGAGAAGTATAAAAGAAATCAGACGAAGACCGGACGAAAAAAGGACGACGAAACGAAAATCCGCCAGAAAAACGCCTCAGGCGCGCGTGCGGATGTTCGAAAGATGATTTGGCAGATTTTTCGGCCGTGGTGCGATTGCGAGGCACGGCGCGACGCGAGTTTTGAGTTTTGGGCGAATTTGACACGTTTTGAGTCAAAAGGGATAACTTTTCCTACCTACATATTCCTTAACCCTTTACCTAAAGGATTCCATAACTTTTCCTTAACCCTTTACCTAAAAGGATTCCATAACTTTTCCTACCTACATAATCCCTAACCCTTTACCTAAAGGATTCTTGAGCTATAAATAGTCTCTACATCATTAGAAGAATTCATACCATTCTCCATTCCATCCCACACCTGACAAATTCCATTCTCCATCCACCATTCCATCTTGTAAATATTTCACAACACAACTGGATCTTTAGAAGGCTTGGAGACTTGTTCTTGAGTATTTTTCTTTTCTTTCTTTTGCTTTGTTTATTTCAGTTCATGTATGGAGATTATATTAGTTCTTAGCGTGACTATGACTAGGAGCTAATTACTTTGTTAGGGATTTCCTTGTGATTCTCTTGAAACTCTTATTCATGAATTAATAAATTAGTTGATTTCTTCTTCACTTGTTTAAGATTTATTCAATAGTTGTTTTGATTGTTTGATAATTAATTGATCACTAGTTATCATCACTTATATGAGTTCTAATCGAAATCTGAAAGGGGAGATTGTGAATATGCTATAGTTGAATAAACATAGGTTTAAATCGTGGACGAAAGTACCCGATACTTGTGTAGCTTAATAGGTTATTGCTCTTAATCCTCCTTTGTAGTCAATCTTGTCACCGAAAGGTAGAAGGTTTCTCCATTGGGGTTGAGTGTTTATATTACCTTAACAGGAGTATAAAACGGTCTAGTTAACCTGCTATCTTAACGTAGAAGAAGAAGTCAGTCTAATTGTATTAAGGATTGAATAGAGTGGATATTTGATGATCTTGGAAGCCTTAATTCTCCATCATAACTGATTTAAATCAAAATATTTTCATAATTAGTATATTTCCTGCATTATTAGTTTAGAATTCCAACTCAATTAACGTTAACCAAATAGAAACTAAAGCATAGATAATCGGTACTTGAAAACCAGTCCCTGAGGACGATATTCGGTCTTACCTAGACTATATTACTTATAACGATATGTGCACTTGCGTTTAGTGTGTGCATAAATCGCGCATCAGGAATCCTTCTACCCATACAACACAAGTAACACGCGGAAGCTAAATAACACTCATCATCATTTTTTTTGCAAAGGCAAAGCCGACAAGACTGCCATAATATATAACACCCGAATGAGACTACAACTGTACAACAATATAAATCTGACTCACATGAGTCCGGCCAGCATATGAATACAGACCTCTAAGAGTTTGGACAATAACTATGACGGGACAAGGCCCCGCCGTACCCCTGAATATACCTAGCCGTAACGGAAGACCTGTGCCAAAATGACAAGCTCCGGAACATTGGAGCTATCCCAAAAACGCTGAACAAGGATCCTAAGCTCGCGGATCACCCAACTGAGTACCTAATACCTGCGGGCATGAACGCACCCAGAAGAAGTCGATACAACATGTACCAAGTATGTAAACATGAAGTACAGTAAACAAGATCATAACTGTACAAAAGAATGACAGGGACAAGTATGAAAAATCAAATACTAGATCCTACCGTGCCAAAAATAAGAGCCAACTGTACCTTGTATCACTGTACCCCTGTACCACTGTATTGATGTGTCACTGTACCACTGTATCGTTGTACCATTGTACTACTGTATCACTGTACTTTATAAAAATGATTCAACTGTACCCTTTTTAAAATAAGAGTCAACTGTGCCTTTAAATACTCTTTTGACCCTCAAAGGAATAAAATCAAGTTACCATCATGTCGTATACCAATCATTAAAATGAACCCTCTTTTTATAAAAAATTGGGCACCAAAATATCATGCACCCAATAATCTAAGTAACCTCTTTTTAGAAAATCTGGACACCAAAATATCATGCACCCAATAATCTAATCAACTATCTTTTTAGAAAATTTAGGCACCAAAATATCATGCACCCAATAATCTAATCAACTATCTTTTTTATAAAATCTGGGAACCAAAATATCATGCACCCAATAATCTAATCAACTATCTTTTTAGAAAATTTGGGCACCAAAATATCATGCACCCAATAATCTAATCAACTATCTTTTTTATAAAATCTGGGAACCAAAATATCATGCACCCAATAATCTAATCAACTATCTTTTTAGAAAATCTGGACACCAAAATATCATGCACCCAATAATCTAATCAACTATCTTTTTAGAAAATCTGTGCACCAAAATATCATGCACCCAATAATCTAAGTAACCTCCTTTTAGAAAATGTGTGGCACCACATATCATGTACCAATCACATATAAAAAACTTTCCTTTTAGAAATGTATGGCACCACATATCATGTACCAATCACATATAAAAACTTTCCTTTAGAAACTCAAAGTACTATCAATTGGATATATATAACAATCTTTCATTTTAGAAACTCCAAGTACTATCAATAGAATATCACTAAGGATTAGGATCCGCTCAGTTATAAAGATCAAGTCAAGTATATGGTCTACTCGTCGTTTGTACCAACTCGATAATCTAATTCGTCTCGCTCCTCTGTCTAATATTATGGAAACATTTGCATGGTGATAACGGATTCGAATTGCCAAATTAATCCATTTTATGAGCCATTAGACTATATATTAATCATGATCTTATCTAATCAGATGTGAACCTAGAAAGTGTAAAACGAACTGGTTATATCTTAGCTTCTATGCAGATGGAAAATTCTACTCATTTCAATATAATAGATTGTCGATTTCCTTTTCATTAACGCTGCAGTGGCTCGTTCGATACCATTTTCTCATTAGTAGTGTAACTAGCAAGATCAATTCGACTCCAACGTTTACTAAAAGCTCTTACCAACATCTCCCATAAGACTTGGTAAGGACTTAGGAATAATTTAGACATGTCTTTAGCATAGAATCAATAACAAGAATACCCCTTAACTTCTAAGAGTAGAATTACTTTTGAAACAATACCACAGCTATGGTTCACACGAAGAACATGCCAAAAGAGAGAAAGAAGAGGTTCACATACCTTTTTGGCGACTAACCAACTTTACAATCTAGAATACGTCTCAAAGTACTTCAACCTATAACAACAATAACACGATTATCAATTCCAAGCTTTCTAAGGTAGATTAATACCAACTAAGGGTCTCTTATTCTACGGAAAATTGGGCAGCACTTCCTTTGTTTCTACGTACTTTTCCACCTTTTTCAAGGCCCAAATTCAACAACCAACAAGCCACACTTAAGGGCATAACCAACAGTTAACCAAAGGGGATTACACGCCAACTTGACGTGTAAAATTCTGCCCCACAATCGCATTAAAATAGTCCACAAAACAGTCCATAATAAATCAACATTAAGAGTACAATGTGAAGCCTTTAACACCCTTATTCCTTAGGACTTTCATTAGCCATTTTACCACATTAAACATGCAAGTTGGTGGCTGATTTTCCAGCATAACAACACCCCAAAACAGTCCATAAAAACGACATCACAACGTCTAACAATTTTGGGTAGTTTTCGGCCAACAACAACTACAACAATCCAAAGTCCTTTTCCTTAATTCCCTTTTAATCCAATTCTCATTTCAACATGTTATATAAATCATATCAACTTGTAATAAAAATATTCCTTCATAATATCATGCAACGAGTAACGATAATAACAACAATAATCGACATCCAACGACATACCAAATTGCCTAGTTCTCAGCCAACTTGACAAAATGGCACATGCATTTCTTATTTTTCATATCTTCCTTAACACGAGTTCATCTACTAATCATAACAACAAGTAATATCTAATTACTTTAAGAGAAGAAGAACTCTTACCTCAAAATTTCCCAAAACAACCCCAAGCTCACACGACCTTAGCCTCACTTTTTGCACCACTTCTTCAAGTTCCAATCACACACACACACACTCCCTACAAGCTTGCAACCATCTTCCTTTCATGTTTTACTTCCAAAAAGTTCACACAAACTTAGGATTTTTCTTGGCAAGTTTCGGCCAACACCTTGGCTAGAACACTTGCAGAGTTAATCTTGGCTTAGCACCTAATCAAGGTGCTTAATCTAAGAGGATTAATGATTCTTGAACTTCACTTTTTGGTTAAGGGAATCTCGAAATTTATGGGAGAGAAATGGAGAAGATGAAGTCTCAAGGATGAAAATATGAATTGTGAGCCTAAGTCTCAAAGTCTTATCTCTATATATAAGTGTAGTCTTGCAAGACAAGTGGAGTGAGACCCACTTGTCCCCTTAGTCTCAAAATATCTATAAGTCATCATCTTAGCAAGACAAGTTGAGGTGTGACACATGTCACCCTTCTATTGGTCCAAAATATTATAATTTTCGAAGGTCCCCGCGAAATGGTGAAATTCTCGGCGGACCCCATATTATCAATTCTGATACTTCATAATCCAATACTAAGTCCATAAATCCAATTAGAAGTATTAAACTCGAAGTTAATAATTTTTCCGTCGTCACATTTTTACGAAATTTTCCTTAAGAAAATGTAATAATTATTTCCTTCCAAAATTCAAATCTTAAATCCTTAATCACGTTCTCATATCATTCCATTGGAATTACGAGGTGTAACATATTCAATGCATTCCTACAAGGGGATCTAGATGAAGAGGTGTATATTACTTTGCCACAAGGGATTGCGTGGCGGGGGCAGTGCATCCGGTTACTTAAGTCACTATATGGACTCAAGCAAACCTCCAGACAGTGGAATCAAATTGACTATGCACTTGTATCATCTGGTTTTGTCGAGAGTCATTTTGACTACTCCCTACTTATCAAGAAGGATGAAAATACGATAGTTATAGTGTTGATATATGTGGATGATCTACTCCTGACTGGAAATGATCAGGAGATTATTGATGAGACAAAGACCATTTTGCAACATCATTTCAAAATCAAGGACCTTGGTGAACTTAGGTATTTCCTAGGTTTTGAATTTGCAAGGAATAAGGAGGGGATGTTGATGCATCAACGAAAATATTCATTGGAGCTAATTGAGTATATGAGGTTAACTGGTTCCAAGCCAGTTACTTCACCAATAAAAGCCAATGTGAAGCTTACATCTGCTAAATATGATGCACATATGTAGAAAATAGGCAAAACAGACAAAGATGGCATTGCAGGTGCAGATGTTCCCCTGAAGAATCTAGCATCATATCAAAGACTGGTTGGACGACTACTTTATTTGACTAATACCAGACCGAATATATCATTTGCAGTTCAATGTTTGAGTCAATTTATGCAAGCTCCTAAACAGTCGCATATGATCGCAGCAGAAAGAGTGGTAATGTATGTAAAGCAAGCTCCAGGGCTGGGAGTGTTGATAGCAGCAGAGGGCAACAATGTTTTATCAGCTTATTGCGTATGGCCCGGGCCGTGTCTATTACGAAGTCGATGTCAGTTACTTAGTATATTTTGGATCATCTCTTATTTCTTGGAAGTCCAAGAAGCAGCAAACAGTTTCCCGAAGCTTGGCAAAATCTGAGTACAGAGCTTTGGCATCAGTAGTAGCAGAGATTGTCTTTGGATTATATTCAGAGCTTAATGTGTCTTTGCAACTTCCCATCTCGACTCATTGCGACAACAAGTCCGCAATTCAGATTGCCACCAATTCGGTATTTCACGAGCGAACCAAACACATCGAGATCGACTGCCATTTCATCAGGGAGAAAGTGCAGTCGGGCCTGATTTCCACAAAATATATTGCGACTGATGACTAGCCAACGAATATGCTCACAAAGGTTGTGCTACTAGGACAACATGTTCATCTTCTTTCCAAGCTAGGATTGAAGAATTTGTTCTAAACCCCTAGTTTGAGGGGGGTTGAAGTTATTAAGTAGTGATAATTATTATTCAGTGATGTTAGTATTTGGGTCATTAGTTGGGTCATTAGTAGAATCAGTTGTGTTGGTTAATAAGTGGGACCACCAGGGGTCTTATTTGTCTTTTTCTTTATTTCCTTTCCAAGAGTAGTATAAGAAAGCTTCTTGTATGCACTGTCTCGTTCGAGACTTGAGAATAACAGAATCAGAAAAGCTTCCACAAGCTTCTACTCTCTTCTCCTCCTCCTCACTAACTGATATCTCTGAATTAATAGTATATCAGAAATTACTCAATTCTACTGTATGTTAAGTTTTTGGACCATTCATACTTTTGCTAACCTAGTTGCTAGCAAACTGTCTTGTATTTACTCTTGTCACTACAATATGAAATGGGTAAAACTCATGTATCCAAAGTTTTTGAGAAAAATTTGCAAATTTAGCCCTCAACTTTTAATTATTATTTAAAATTACTCTCAAATTTAAGCTCGTTAAAGTGTCAAGATAAAAAACTAAACTTCTTCATAAAGACGGGATAATATTAGACCAAAAATTTGGCAAAAGCAAAGTTGCTTATTTATTTGCATCATACACGGATAAATTTGATCATTTTTCCTTTGTTGTTTATCTTCTTTTTTTTTTTAAATAAAATAATTTATTTACATAAGAGACTTAGGAAAGAGAATGAAGAAAATTGAACTCACAAAACTCTGTTGGGCCGACACTGACACTGAGAGACGAAAGCTAGGGGAGCGAATGAGACTAGATACCCCAGTAATTCTAGCCGTAAACGATGGATACTAGCTTCTAGTTCGCTTAGCTTAATGTAGGTTACTTGCAAGACTTTCAATAGCTGGCTCGACCGAAGATTTTCATTACACACTTCATCTCAAAATAGTTATCGTGTTTTTCATTTACAGTCTCCTTAAGAAAACATTAATAAGGAAAACATTTTTTTTTACTATTTTACCCTTTTAAAATATTGTACCATGTTATTTATCCTTAATAATATTTACTCTATTATATATCTATGTCATTATTGTCATCTCGGTCAATGATGTACTTCTTTTTAATTGAAGTAATTAATACAAAAGGTAAAATGAAAAAGAATTACTCTCTTCGTTTTAATTTAAGTGTCTTAGTTTGACTAGACACGAAATTTAAGAATTAGAAGAAGACTTTTGAATCTTGTAGTCTTAAACTTGCATTGGATTTGAAAAACATGCTAAATATAAAAATAGACACTTTTTTAGACAAATCAAAAAGAAAAGAAAGACACTTAAATTAGAACGAACGAAATATTTTATAATTTTTAAAAATGATAAATATTTTAATAAAGATGTGGGTCCTGACTCATGAAATTCAGCTCATCCCACAAAAAAAGGTAATGAATGATCTTTAAGGCATATTCCATAACAGATTTTAGAATCAAAGTATCACCGAGGATTAGGGTGACATTGATGTAATACAGACGTTTTTGGAGAAATCGGCTGTGTCCGGCCCCATATCGAAAAAATATGTGAAATAAAAAAAAATTAAGTGAAACGGAGCGCCGAGTTATGACCATTTAAAGTTGTACGAATTTACAACAACTTTCTTCTATCTCTCCCTGTATTTTATGTCAATGCCTCACATTAAAACATAAAGTTTACATCACATATATTCTTAAAACATGTAAATAGTCCAACATTAGGGAATATTGCAATTAAATATAATTAGGGTTGGCGGGAGCTGGGGGTTATTAATTATCGAGTAATTAACGGGTTTGCCGGACCGGATCCTTATCGATTCGGGTAATTTTATGGTATTCGTATCCGGACCAATAAGGATTTGGTCCGAGTATCGCTCCGAATTTATCAGTCCGGGATAATTAGCGGGAGTATCCGGACGGATAACAACCGGCCCGTGTGAGGTGTGAGGTGTGTGGTTACAGTGTACGCATATGCTTAACTCTACATTGCTATATATATACATAGTGACCTCACATTATACACTTCTTTTAACATCACACATCTCTCTTCCCTCACAATCAAATTTGGCTCCACTTGTAGGAAAGAGATTATTGTGTGTGTGTGTCTTCTTCTTCATTTGTACATCAAAAATTCAAGATTCAGGTACCCCTATATCTGTGTTACAGTTACACTCAAAACCCACTTCGCCATTTTTTCAAAAAGTTCAAAACTTTATCTTCATTTTCACTCACCATGTATATACCACTGTAAAAGAAATGTCTTTATAAGCACAGTTTATGTTTAATAAATCTTACCCATTGACCATTTCTGTACTATAAATCATGTGGATCAGATCTCCTTAACAATTTTTTTTTTTATTTTGTTAATCCATCAATTACAAGTTAGGTGTGATGTAGAGTCCAACTTATGTGTTCATCTATTTTTTACTAAGGTTTGACATATGTGTTAAAAAATTCACTAAATAAGCAAAAATAATTGATATTGAACCAGTAAATCAAACAAGTTAGTATTAGTAGAATATGGAACCCGAACCCATAAAGTTCAAATCTTGGAGTGGATGTAGAATCTTACCTATGAATTCATTCGAATCGAGTAGTTTTGACTCAGACCTTGTATATGTGTTAAAATGAGTTGTAGAATTTAACCCCAAACCCATAAAGTTGAAATCTTGGAGTGGATGTTAGAATCTTACGTATGAATTCATTCGAATCAAGTAGTTTTGACTCAGACCTTGTATATGTGTTAAAATGAGTTGTGGTCAAATTTGACACTGAATCCATAGAGTTAAAATCTTGGATTCTCCTATAAGCGTGTTAGTCGATAAGACTTTATATGTTTATATATGTGTTAAAGTGAGCTGTGGTAGAATCAAAATCGGAACCCATAAAGTTCAAATCTTGGATTGGTCTTTGAGTGTGTTAGTGAATAAGAATTTAACTCACTGGACCTGCCATCTGGGGTTTTCCATATGACATACAAATGTGGCTCACAATGGCCTAATCCTATCAATATTTTGTGGGTTCTGTGATTTGTAAAGATCAATGATTTTTTTGTTTGCAGGGTGTTTGATAGCTGAATTTACAAGTGGATAGGGTTGTGGGAGAGTGAGAAAATGGCGACTCGGAATTTGGAGAAATTGGCATCAATTGATGCCCAACTGAGGGCTTTGGTGCCTGGTAAGGTTTCTGAGGATGACAAACTTGTTGAGTATGATGCTTTGCTTTTGGATAGTTTCCTCGACATTCTTCAGGATTTACATGGAGAAGATCTCAAGGAAACGGTATATACATTATGCTTTTTTGTTTCACTTTTGTTGTTACAGCTTCACTTACTGTTCTGTTTTTGAGGAATTATGTTTAATCGAGGCAATGATTAGCCAATCGTTGGTCATCTTCCAAGATATGTTGCTCGGACTCTCCAAAAATATTGACCCGTGTCAGATCCTCCAAAAATATGCTACTTTTGGCGGATCCGGATGCATCTGCTGACATATTTGAAGAGTCCGAGCAACTTAGCTTTCAAGTTCTAGTGATTTTACTTGGTTCTAGATAAGCAAGATCAAATTGGATTTGGTTTTTGTGGGGAGGAAGAGGGATACGTTGTGCTTCCTTCTTCAATCTTTTTTCTTGTTTAAAGATAAAGATTGGATCTTTATATCTAGAGTTGAACATAAATATCTTTATATCTAGAGTTGGACATAAATATTCAGTCTTCGACATTTTTAAACTAATCATATTTTGTACTTATCTTGATATGCTTTCTTATTGGTGGATTACTCATAAAGTGGAGTTTGGGTAGTTTGACTGAGATAGTGGAAATATTCAGACTTTCTAAGCATTGATGAGATCCTAAACTCGGTGTTGACTGAAGTGTCCTTTGAGTTGATTGCACTTAATTTACATAAATCAATTATAA
The DNA here is from genome assembly GCA_029844215.1 of Przewalskia tangutica. Classification (NCBI taxonomy): domain Eukaryota; kingdom Viridiplantae; phylum Streptophyta; class Magnoliopsida; order Solanales; family Solanaceae; genus Przewalskia; species Przewalskia tangutica. The sequence goes on along the minus strand of CM056738.1, from coordinate 2,996,151 downwards.
TTGCTTTTAAGACCAGCCCCACGAGTTTTGGTTCAATGTCAATTTTCAAAGGTAGTAAACATGGAATGTGTAATAGGCGCACGTCACTGATTCGAATGTTACTGTGAACCAAGTTTGGTATTAAAGTGGATAAGGGTAGAGGGGTGGACTCAATATCACGGAGTTTTGAAGCTGAAAACAACAGATTCCTTGATTATCTGAAAAAAAATATAACTTCGTGTAACACTGGTCAGTATTGATGTTTTTTCCTTTAATCTGACTATAGGTCCAAGAATGTTATGAACTTTCTGCGGAGTACGAAGGCAAGCACGATCCAAAGAAACTGGAGGAGCTTGGTAACGTGTTGACAAGTTTGGACCCAGGGGATTCCATTGTCATTGCTAAAGCTTTCTCTCACATGCTTAATTTGGCCAACTTGGCCGAGGAGGTGCAGATTGCCTACCGTCGACGACAAAAGTTGAAAAAGGGAGACTTTGCTGATGAGGGCAATGCAACAACTGAATCAGATATTGAAGAAACTTTCAAGAAACTTGTAGGGCACTTGAAAAAATCTCCTCAAGAAGTTTTCGATGCTCTGAAGAATCAAACAGTGGATCTAGTCTTAACTGCTCATCCTACTCAATCTGTCAGAAGATCTTTGCTTCAGAAGCATGGAAGGTCTGCTATTTAATCACCAATCGTCTTCTCTTGAGCAGTTACATACTATGTTGCTCAGTCTCTCCTAAAATGCAGCCGCACTCGTGTCAGATTAAAAAAAATACATGCACCCCTCAGCATTTTTGAAGAGTCCGAGTAACATAGTATTTAGTAGGCATTTGGTCATAGATTGCAAATATTTTTTACTTTATTTGGAATTTATGAAGTTGGAGTTGAAGGTAGAGTTGTGTTTGGTAATACTTTATGCAAAGGAGGGAATAGATCACCTTATTTGGAATTTATGAATATGGAGTTGGAAAACAGGTTTGGAGCACTTTTTCAAATTTGGAATCCAACTCCAAGTTGGATTTGGAAATTTAATAACCAAAAACTGATTTTTAATTAAAGTGAAATTTTTTATTCCAGACGGGTCCTTATATTTGTTGCTATCTCTTGTTCTGACATTTTTTATGTTTAGGATCCGAGATTGCTTGGCTCAGTTGTATACTAAAGACATTACACCAGATGATAAACAAGAGCTTGATGAGGCTTTACAGAGAGAGGTAAATATCGGTTTAGTTACTCGATGCATGTCATTTTCCCTGTCTGAATTTTTGTAGTTTTATCTTAATCTCTAGTGCTTTTGTATAGATTTCTTCACTATTCCGTTAAGTATTTCTGTGCTTCAAATACATAAAAAGTACTAGAAGTTCTTTGTATTCTCTGAAAGATCAAACAACTCATAGAAAAGTATAGGATGTAAGGTAAAAGTATTAACATGGCTAAAACATTTTCTGAACTAATAGATATCTCCAATATAGATCTTTTTCTTCCTTTGTGCTCTATCTTTCGCTAAGTCAACATGAATCTCAAGAAATTCTAGGTCCTTCGAAACAATAGCTGAATTTTTCTGCTCGATCATTCAATTTTCAGTTCTTTCATTCATCATTTTGACTTGTTTAATATAAGAAAGAACTATTTGTTTCTTATCTCTAAAACTGTGCAGTTATTCTACCTGTATCAAAAAATGTATATCAAACAAAATTGGTAGATGAAGACAATATGGTTTTCTCTCTTTAGTCCGTATATGTGTCGTCCAAGTAAAACTGAAATGTGTAGTGCCGAGCTTCGAATTTGAGAAAATGTGTCACGCTTCCCTGAATCATGATGTAGTGATAAGTTAGCTTCTTTGTTTCTGTTCTAAATTTCCTCGGTATTCTTTTGCAGATTCAAGCTGCTTTCCGCACCGATGAGATTCGGAGGACTGCTCCAACTCCACAAGATGAAATGAGAGCTGGAATGAGCTACTTTCATGAAACTATTTGGAAGGGTGTCCCAAAGTTCCTTCGCCGTGTTGATACAGCTCTTAAAAACATTGGGATTAACGAACGTGTTCCTTACAATGCTCCTCTTATTCAATTCTCCTCTTGGATGGGTGGTGATCGAGATGGTACAAATTCTATCCCGTAGAAAATGCTACTTTCCAATTATTTTAGTACGAGGTTGAGAAAGCAAATTACAAGAAACTTTGCAACATTGCATTCAGATTTATGATTCTTTTTTGGGTTAATTATACCTATGACTCAGTTACGGATAGACCCATGTATCTTAAAATCAAACACTTACACACTTACGATATTATCCCTATTCATAAATTATTATTTTTGCTGAATTATTTATCTTCATTTTATTTCATAAAAATAACTCCGTAAAAGATTTTAATTATAGTTTTAGTTTGTCTTTTAATAATTATATTTTAATACTTAGTTACGGATATACATCACAGGGGGTGTAAGTGTAAGTGTAGGATTTTCATAGTACATGGAAGTGTGAGATTTTAAAATATAGGGGATGTATCCAAAATTGAGTCATTACAGGAGTGTTTAATGTAATAAACACTCTTTTTTAATACACACACACACACACACAGTTATACTTCTTTGGTGATTGGTGCTGGATCTTGTGAAGACTCCTCTTATGTTTGTTACTTAGCTGTTATCTGGTACTAAATGTAGGCAATCCAAGAGTGACTCCCGAGGTAACAAGAGATGTCTGCTTATTAGCAAGAATGATGGCAGCGAATTTGTACTATTCACAGATAGAGGAGCTCATGTTTGAGGTATCAAAGAAAAACTTAAAAACATTTTTCCCAATTTGTTCTTGATCCATCTTGAAGCATTGTGTCACTTTCCAATTTTTTTACATGCTTCTAACTCGTACATTCATTCAGTTATCTATGTGGCGTTGCAACGATGAGGTTCGTGAACGAGCAGCTGAACTTTACAGGTCCTCAAGGAGAGACACCAAGCACTACATAGGTAACTAACTATGTAGTTCATCAATAGTAGTCTCTTTCAATCCCTGTTTGGATGGAACAATTGTATAGTTCTTGTCTTCAACTTTTTCCTTTTGTTGTAGAATTCTGGAAGACAATTCCGCCAAGTGAACCATATCGTGTAATTCTTGGGGATGTGAGAGATAAGCTGTATCAGACACGTGAGCGTACTCGCCAAGTGTTAGCCCATGGAATCTCTGATGTTCCAGAGGAGGCAACTTACACTAATATTGAGCAGGTATCTACTACTTGTGACCCTTTCTATATGCATTCAAAATTAGAGGTAATAGAACTTTTGATCCCTCAGTTATGAGTAAATTCTGATTTTCGTCCTTGTGATATCTGTCGAAACACACTTAACCTTCAATTAATCGAAATGTGTATCTTTAGTCCTTTTAAGTAGAAAATATGTTGTATTTGAACTAATTTTAGAAGTATATTACTATCAAATATGGAATAGTAATACAAGATTAACAATACATATTGGTGATTAAGCGGTGAAACGACTAATAATTATGGTAAATTTGTGATCATTCACCAACAGATCAAAACTGCACATTTTAATTAATTAAATGTTAAATGTGCTTATTCAGATATCACAAGGGCCGAAATTAAAATTTACGAATAATTGAGGGACCAAAAATGCTATTAACCCCTAAAATTAAGGGAACAGTCATTAATCTTGAATACATCACTTTCTTCCCTTGAATATTAATTTTGAGAAAATGATTCCTTTTGTCCGAATATGATGCTTATGTAGTTGTACATTTTATGCAGTTCTTGGAACCTCTTGAGCTTTGCTACAGATCTCTTTGTGATTGTGGTGACCGTCCCATTGCCGATGGAAGCCTTTTGGATTTTCTAAGACAAGTTTCTACCTTTGGACTCTCATTTGTTAGACTTGACATAAGACAAGAGTCGGACCGCCACACTGACGTCCTTGACGCCATTACCCAACACTTGGAAGTCGGTTCATATCGCGAGTGGTCTGAAGAACGTAGACAGGAGTGGCTTCTCTCTGAACTCAGCGGCAAGAGACCTTTATTCGGACCCGATCTTCCAAAAACAGAAGAAATTGCCGACGTCTTGGATACCCTCCATGTCATTTCCGAACTCCCATCAGACTGCTTCGGGGCATACATCATCTCAATGGCCACCTCACCGTCCGATGTGCTGGCGGTTGAGCTCCTACAGCGTGAATGCCACGTGAAGCAACCTTTACGAGTGGTCCCGCTTTTCGAGAAATTGGACGATCTCGAGGCTGCTCCTGCTGCTGTTGCACGTCTCTTCTCGATCGAGTGGTACAGAAACCGGATCAATGGCAAACAAGAGGTCATGATCGGGTATTCGGACTCTGGCAAGGATGCTGGTCGGTTGTCAGCAGCTTGGCAGTTATATAAGGCTCAAGAGGAGCTCGTAAAAGTTGCTAAAGAACATGGTGTGAAGCTGACTATGTTCCACGGTAGAGGTGGTACAGTAGGAAGAGGAGGTGGCCCCACCCATCTTGCCATATTGTCTCAACCACCCGACACTGTTAACGGATCTCTCCGTGTTACAGTTCAGGGTGAAGTTATTGAGCAATCGTTTGGGGAGGAACACTTGTGTTTTAGAACTCTCCAACGTTTCACTGCTGCTACCCTTGAACATGGGATGCATCCACCAGTCTCTCCGAAACCCGAATGGCGTGCACTTATGGATGAAATTGCAGTTATTGCTACTGAGAAGTACAGATCAATCGTGTTCAAGGAACCCAGATTTGTTGAGTATTTCCGCTTGGTAAGTGCGCTTTGAAAATGCTACCTTTTATCTGTTCTCAACTCAGTTGGTAGCACTATATATGATACTTCCTATGTCCAGTTTATGTCACACTCTTTTCTTTTTTAGTCCGTCCTGAAAAGAATGACACCTTTCTATATATAGTAACAATTTAACATTAAACTTTCTATTTTACCCTCAATGAGATGATTTATAGCCACATAAATTTCTATAGGTTATTTTAGACCACAAGTTGCAAAAGTCTTTCTTTTTTTACTTAAAACTCTGTGTCCAGTCAAACACCTTCACATCAATTGTGACAAAGGGAGTAACAGATGGTGCAATGAGTTTATTTGTTAATCTTTCTTTTGATAACGATTGCAGGCCACACCTGAGCTAGAGTATGGCCGAATGAACATTGGTAGCCGTCCATCAAAGCGTAAACCTAGTGGAGGCATTGAATCACTTAGAGCTATTCCATGGATCTTTGCCTGGACGCAAACTAGGTTTCATCTCCCTGTCTGGCTTGGCTTTGGGGCAGCATTTAAGTATGCCGTTGACAAGGATATCAAAAACCTACGCATGTTTCACGAGATGTACAATGGATGGCCGTTCTTTAGAGTCACTATTGACTTGGTTGAGATGGTGTTCGCTAAGGGAGACCCCGGTATTGCAGCTTTGTACGACAAGCTTCTCGTATCAGAAGATTTGTGGTCCTTCGGTGAGCATTTGAGGTCCAACTACGAGGAGACAAGGAGCCTCCTGCTCCAGGTAACTCTTCATAAATTCTGAAAAGTATCTATTACTATCACTTACTATGTCTGATTGCTTGAAGGGGAGCCCCAGAGCAATGGTAAAGTTGTCCTCGTTTGACCTATAGATTACGGGTTACTGATACCTGGGTCGGGGTAGGTTGCCTCACATTCCCTTGGGGTGCGGCCCTTCCCTGGACCCTGCATGAACGCGGGATGCTTCGTTCACCGCACTTCCCTTTTCTTTAAAAAAATGTTATGATTGCTTGATAACTCATTACTCTAAGTTACATTTTTAACTGTGTTTTCTTAATAGATTGCTGGACACAAGGATCTTCTGGAGGGAGACCCCTACTTGAAACAACGACTCAGGCTTCGTCACTCCTACATCACTACCCTGAATGTGTTGCAAGCCTACACTCTAAAGCGTATACGTGATCCAAACTACCATGTCACGCTAAGGCCTCATATTTCCAAGGAATACATGGAGTCGAAGTCAGCTGCTGAACTAATTACACTGAACCCGACAAGTGAATATGCTCCTGGCTTGGAGGACACACTCATCTTGACCATGAAGGGTATTGCTGCTGGAATGCAGAACACCGGCTAAACGCAAAGAACCTCGTTCGTGTTTTTCTAATTTTATACTCGAAATGCATCAATCTTGTTTATGAAAGATGATGTATTATTCGTCCTGTTGTGTTTGTGTTGTGTTTTGAGGTGGTGTTGTATTTTGTCCACCCTATAGGGATCATGTTTGATCGAGTTGCTGGTCCCAAGGCCTCGAAAATAAGACTGCATTTGAGCAATGTTGCACCAGCATGAACTGTAATCTCATTGCTGTCCTAATGAAATATCTATTTGCTTCCAACATCCATTTTTTTGGACATGTTTTTTGAGGTTAAATTCTGCTTTTGCTTTTGAGTATTTTACATTAAAATTCGATAAAAATCTAACTTTTTTGTTTAAGTTGACAATACATGGTCAGATAATGTCAGTTTATATGGTATCCATGAGCTTTATATTCACCTAGAGTTTGATCCCCCAAATATAGTCCCCCTCACATCAATCCCACTAGCCTCTTATGTTATCCATTCTCATTGAATGATGGTACGGGAGCCAATCCGACAAGAAAAACTCACATTGGGTTTAGGAATAAACACACACGAACTTATGGCTTTCACTACGTCAAGGTGCCCATCGAAAAGTAGAACTGACTAATCCTAAGTCAAAGGGCGGATGAAAAGGGGAGTACAAAACTAAAGCAAACAGTGATAAGTTAAGAGTATGCAGGATCTATCATCTCTAATTCTCTTGCTTTTCCATCAACATTTCAGATATTGTCTATTATCTTTTGCAAGCACCTTACCAATTATTAACATTTCAAAAACTATTGGAGAGGTAACCATATGTAGGGGTGTACATGGATCGGGTGTTAAATACCAAATCAAACTAATTGTGTCGGATTTTTTTAATTTATAAACCAAATCAAATCAATAAAAGTCGGGTTTTTCAACTTCTGTTTTTTTCGGATTTTTCAGTTTTGTCGGGTTGTTCGGGTTTTTCCCGATAAAGTCTTATACAAAATATATAACTTGTGTTTCAAATATTTCTTTAGTCCTAATAAGATACAACTATCTAATTAAGGTGTTCTTAAGAAAATGACAAAATGTGAAATGAGTGACGACATTGTACTAAAATATTCATAAAAAAAGATATTGAAATCGCTAAACCATAATGATAATTATCATAATCTAAAAGTACTAAAAGCAAAAAGTACAACTAATTATTAAATTGCATGACTATATATTAAAGAACAACTAAATTAAGTTATGTTTTTTCACAGACTAAACCAATGTAAAACTAATAGTACGTAGTAACAGATATCCAACATTATTGTTATTACTGTTGTTAGAATTGAATATCCAACATTATTGCTATTCCTAGTGTTAGAATTGAATTCACATTAGTATTGATTTGGGCTGTATTTAAGTTACTAACATCAATGGGCTATTAAACTTATTTGACCATTAAAAATTCTAAGTTCAAGTTTGAAATAATAGTATTTATCTTTAGTGCTCAAATTTTTATCAATACACCCTCTGATTTACTAAGATCTTTATGAATTTGTAATACATATTCTTTCAAGAAACATTTTCCACGCACATACCCAATACCGAAAAATACTATAGAAAACATTTTTATGAAGAAAAAACAATTCTATCGTGCCAAACACACTCGTGGTGTGAGTCTAATCTGTATAGTTCTAACAACTAACCCATGGTTCAAATTTGACGAAGTATTAGAATAAGTTAGGTCTATTTATGGTAATATAGGGTTTAGTAATTATGATATTATATGATTTGTAGTACTATTATAATAGGATTATCCTTTACTCTATTAGACCCGGAAAATGAAGATCTTACCTATATATAAGGAGATATTATGATGAATGAGAAGTAGAAAAAATTCTCCCATTATTCTTGTCTCTCTAAATTTTCGTCTTTGTCTCGATTTTAATATGGTATCAGAGCCAGACTCATCCGATGTGAGCCCTCGAATGAGGGAGGGGGATGAAATGCATCCGGATCAATTGAAATGGGTGAAAATTCCACGGGTCCATGAATGTGCACGCTCTAGATCGGACAGTGAAACTCCAGATAAAAAAATGTCCGGTGAGGAAGATGTTGAAGAGAAATATATCAAATCGGTGTGGGACGAGATCCCTGAGCTCCTTATAAGGCCTGAGAAATCCCCCTCCCTTTGAGCTAGCTTTTGGGGTGTGAGTTAGGCCTAATGCTTAATTTGACATGGTATCAGAGCCAAGTTTTATTATTCACCGGGGAGGTATGCAATTTAATGTCTTAGTCTGTGTGGATGACTTGATTATCTCCGGAAAAAACCATAATGACTTTGAACGATTCAAAGACAATCTCTGCACCTATTTTCATATGAAGGATTTGGGCCTTCTGAAGTACTTTCTAGGATTGGAAGTTGCACGTGGACCAACATGTTTGTTTCTCTGTTAATGAAAATATGTCTTTATATAATCTTTGAGTCCGGTTTACTGGGAGCTAAACCAATCAATACTCCTATGGAACAGAATCACGGTTTGGCGTTGGCCAAATGAACTACTTTAAGAGATCTGGAACCAGACGCCAGTATTGTGATAAGAAAAGATTGTGATCTCCAGTTGTACGGATGATGTGATTCGGACTGGACCGGATGTTCGTTGACTCAAAAATCACTTACCAGTTTGTTTATATTCTTTGAAAATTCACTTATATCATGAAAAACCAAGAAGTGGCATACTATCTCTCGCTCGTCAGCAGAGACAGAGTATCGATTAATGACAATGACAGTCTGTGATTTGATATGGTTAAAGCGAATTTTACATAGTTTGGGTGTTGAACATAAATCTCCGGTGAAAATGTATTGTGATAGTCAAGCAACATTGTAGTGCGAAATTCGATGTTTTATGAACGTACTAAGCACATTGAAATCGATTGTCACCATGTCCGGGATGCGCTCCAATCTAGAATAATACTTGTCAGTCATGTGTCAACCAGTGAACAATTGATCGATGTGTTTACAAAGGCTTTGGGCAAATCACAACATGAATATTTACTTGGCAAGTTGGACATTCGAAACCCTCATGCTCCAACTTGAGGGGGATAATTAGAATAAGTTAGGTCTATTTATAGTAATAAATGATTTAGTAATTATGGTAATATATGATTTGTAGTCCTATTAGAATAAAGTTACCCTTTACCCTATTAAACTAGGAAAATGAGGATCTTATCTCTGTATAAGGAGATCATTATGATTAATGAGAAGTAAAAAAATTCTCCAATTATTCTTATCTTTCTAAATTTTCGTCTCCGTCTCGATTTTAACACGAAGCACAATGCCATTTGTTTCTCCTCATTTGAAAGATATGAAAAGACAACCATTCAAAAGAATTGGATTGCGAACTATGAGATTTGATTTAATTTTTAGTGAAGATAAAAAAATATTAGTATGTGATATTTTCCATTTATTTATTTAAGTTTTGGTGGATCAAAATACATGATAGGCTCAGATATATTTATGGGTTCATCCAGATTTAGTAACTTTGATTCAAACTTTGTAGTTAAAAAAAATCATCATGAACAAAGAATAAATTTTGAACTAAAGAAATCAAGAAAGTTCTAATCTTGGATCTGCTTTTGATTCATGTGATGCGCCAGATGACATATACCCCATGGAATTAATGCATGTACGGGCAAATTAATCTGGACATCACAATTATAAAAAAAAAATACAAAAATGTACAATGTGTCCTAAGATAACGTGGTACATTTATTAATAATTGCAACTCAATAGTTGTCTGCTTCTGCGAGTTGAAATATGAAATTGTATTTGCTGAGGACAAGTACTCCTTTTATGTTCTTGTATTACTGGTGGGTGGTGAATAGAGATGCCAGTAGATCTTGGATTCGGTCAGAATCCGATGGATTCAGATTCATTTTATAAAATATGGATTTTCAAAATTTGGATCCGACGGATTCGAATCGGACCCGAATCTGTTTCTGACTGATCTGAATCTTGTATTTGATATTTGTATCCGGTCCAGATCCAACCCGTTGATCCAATTTTTTTTAAATATATAATTTTTTTACCGAAAAAATATATAAAAATAAATTGTTAATGTGGGTATGAACTGATTTAGCTTATATTTGTTGATCCAGTGTTCTTTATAATCCCTGAAACTGAAATAATATTTAATTGCTCATTGTTGTCACTTTGTCGGTGATTAAATTAGAATATTTTCTTGATAATTGTGCTTAATTTGACTTGTTTGCTTAAAGTGCAGAAGTTAAAGTATCTTATACTCAATAATCCTTAGTATCTTAATACTTGTAGCTTTTAATTGTTGTATGACATATATATTCATTGTGTTTTCTTAATTTTTTATTATTAACTTGTAAGAAATAGATGGTGAACAATCTAACAATAATGCAAATGCTACTAATAAAAGTCGTGATGCTTCTTCTCGTCCACCTCTAGTGCATCTGTTTTGTGAAGTGGATGATTTAGAAGAGGATTCGAAAGATTTTATTGAATTTGGAGATGACCATAACACTCATACTATAAATGGATCCGATCCGAATATGATTTTATGGACCCGATGGATCTAGATCCGGATCTGAATCTAGTTGAATTCGGTCCAGATCCAATCCGTTGTCATCGTTGATGGTGAGTCATCAAAAAATAAAAATGTATGCGAGGACAAATATGCTTTATTACCAATCAAATATGACTGATCTGTGAAACTTAGCCCCATTTGTTGACCAATCTTGAAATATACTTGGTCCACACTGAAGGGGTACTTGCTTTGCATGTGACCTGCTAATTTACTATAGATCAGTTCATTAGCTATAGATCATTCTTGTAACTTGATTCTTTACTTATTCCATATTGATTCGACTTGGTTCCGTAAAAAACCGAACCAAGCTAACTCTATATACAAATATTAATTTATATTTTTTTTATAATGATGCACTAAACTCATTGTCGCGGGATCGGAGAAATCTGACCAGCGAGGATCTGAGAATTTATTATGCCTTGATTTCCGAGCATTCTCCAAAACTTTTAATAACAAAAGGAATCTTACAGAACTTGAGATGTACATAGTCCGCACTGCAGGATTAGTTGACTGTCAAGTTCAAAACTAATATTATACTAATAATATAATGATGACTATGATTGATGTTGCTTGCTGCTGATGTTGATTCTGATTATGTTATTTCTATTAAATTTCATGGTCGGTGGTGGATGATTGTTTTCCCAGAAACTACCTAGTCTACTTCAAGTCTTCTTTATGTATTATTTATTCTAACTATATTGAAAAGTACATTAAAATATGAAGCAATTTTCCTCTTATGTAAATTACTCCATATCTTTACACTCTTTGGACAAGCCATTCAAGTAAAGAATCCATTCTCAGTTCTCATCACATACCTTTAACACAAAATGTCTCCTGAACAAATGGCTAATGCGAAAGCTGTCGTTTCGACTGTTGCATCTGTTGCTGCTACAGCGATGCTCGTTCGAAGCATCGCCAATGACTTCATTCCAAATGAGTTCCGAAGCTATGTCTTTGAGAGCTTATACGATCTGTTTTGTCGTTTCTCTTCTCAATTCACCATCCTCATCCATGAATTCCAAGGACCGTCCCCAAACCTAGTGTTCGAGGCAATTGAAGTCTATTTGGGAACCATAGTGAACTCTTCAACTAAGAGTATTCGGTTAGGGAAGACGGAGAATGACAAGGGTCTTGTTATTACAATGGACAAAGACGAAGAGATCATTGATGTTTTTGAGGATGTTAAGGTGACATGGAGAATGGAGTGTAGGCGTATCGAGTCAGGGAGCCAAAACGACGAGATAAAAGATATGATTGCAGCGTTGTGTTCCGAACTCAGATGTTACGAGCTGAGTTTCCACAAGAAACACAAGGAAATGGTGTTGAAATCGTACTTACCTTACATTATGGAGAGATCAAAGGCCGCGAAACAAGAATCCAGGGCTATAAAGTTGTACTCAAATTTCAGGAACTGGGGTTCTGATGGGATGAATCTTGAACACCCTATGACATTCGACACTCTGGCTATGGACGAAGAGATTAAGAGCGCGTTAATTGATGACTTGGCAGGGTTTGTTAAGGGGAAAGACTACTATAACAGGATCGGGAAAGCTTGGAAACGAGGCTATTTGCTCTATGGCCCTCCTGGAACTGGTAAATCAAGCTTGATTGCTGCTATGGCGAATCATTTGAACTATGATATCTATGATTTGGATCTTACGGAAGTTCGTAGCAATTCAAATCTAAGGGCATTGCTACTTGGCATGTCTAGGCGTTCAGTTCTTGTGATCGAGGACATTGACTGCAGCATCAAGCTAGACAACAGAGAAAAGGAGGAAGAAAAGGAAAATAAGCACAATAGGGTAAGTACATAAATCAATACTAGTTCATTTTTCAGCACAAATTACATATTTTCTTAGAGCAAATGACAAAAATGGTCTCTTATGTTTGATTGTAGGTTCAAAATAGTCTCTTAAGTATACACTTTAACATTTTTGGTCCTTTAAATTTGTCAAAAGTTAACACTTTTGGTCTCTGACAAGTATTTACCAAACACTTTCTGTTAGATATGATGGAAACTATGGGGAAAAAATTAGCGGAAACTCAGGTACAATTTTTATAGTTTCTGCTATATATTATTTATTTTGAGATTTTAAGGTATAATTTCTGCTTGTTTTATATATATATATATCTTTTTAGTATCTAGTATAGTTTTTTGTCTTGCATATTTTAGGATTTGATGAGAAGTTCTTGGTGTTTATAGTTTAATTTCCGTCAAATCTAACAAGTAAATATTTGACGGTGACTAAAAGTGTTAACTTTTGACAAACTTAACATAAGTGACTATTTTTGTCATTTTCTTACCTTAACTCATGTTGCTTCTGTTTTCACCAGGTGACATTGTCAGGGATACTTAATTTTCTTGACGGGATTTGGTCGTGTTGTGGAGAGGAACGGATAATTGTGGTCACGACCAACCACATAGATAAGCTAGACTCAGCACTGCTGAGGCCTGGGCGAATGGACATGCACATTCACATGTCGTATTGCAGGTTATCGACGTTCAAGCAATTGGTTTTCAATTACTTGGGGATCCGTCAACACGAAATGTTTAATCAGATCGGACAGCTCCTAGAAGAAGTGGAGGTTACTCCGGCAGAAGTTGCAGGAGAACTGTTAAAAAGCAAGAATCCCACAATATCCCTTCAAGGTCTTGTTGAATTTCTTGAAAACAAAATTGCAGAAAGAGAGAGGCTGAAAGCTGAGACGGATTTAACAGCACAGAACGGGATTCCAGAGGAAGAACGAAAAGATGCAACTAATCCTGAACCTATGCTCGACTCTTCCGAGGATCTTACTCACATTGTTGATCTCTAGACGAAGATGGGAGACCTATTTTTACTCTCGTTTTCTTTATTCTTCTAATTGTTTTCTTGAAGGCTATTGTAGGAAGGGAGAGGGATGTTTATCCCATACCAACTGACAAGAATAAATATATTTAGAGTTGTTCTTAAAGATGGGAAGTACTATTGAGTTTCTCTACTTGTTTCTTTCCCAAAATATGGTTCCAAACACGGCTACCCTATGTTTCATCTCACAAAAACATTACATCCCACTCTCGGCGTTAAGAACTGCCAGTCAACAGAAATTGACATGACTAATGCTAGCTTTCTGCAGGCAATGGATAGATATATACGAAAACTGAACTCAATCCCATTTAACTTGAGGTCGGCTACATGAATTCCCAATAACTATCCGGTTCCTTTGGAGTTTTTCATCCAACACTCAATAATTTGTGTTTTCAGACAAAGTTCTCTAAAACTATGAGTTCTCTAAATCTCACCCTTATCACTGACAAAACTGAAACAACTCTAGCCAAACACTAGAACTAACATATGTGAAATGTATCACTTATATCTTTCATTGCACATTTAGATGTGAAATGCAATAGCAAATTATAATTGATTAAACCAATTGTTCTTAGATTCATTTGAAATGAAATGAGTACAACTTGCTCTAGATTTTGAAGATTCGAGAATTATAAATATAGAATTTCGTCTTAAATCCAAATGTCTCCATCTAACATACCCTCTGGGCTTATCAATTCAACCAAAACTGATTGTCAGGGGCAACATAACCTAATTTCACCACCAAAAATCTACTAAATCTACTAAATCTTCTTAAACGGTTGAACATGTAGAATGCCAAGTCTTTGCAATTAATGTGGTCAGGCAAATCATCTGTCAAATATGCACCATAGGCTCATTCCCATAAAATTCATCACGGACACATACCAACATGCTAAGCAGACATCGAACTTGAGGTACCAAAAAGGCTAGCAAATGCTTTGCACGATGATACTCAAATTTCTGGAAATAAATTAACATGCTTATATGAACTCATAGCAAAAAAAAATAGAAAGTTGGTTTGTACCTTTATAGATCAATTCCATACCAAGCTACTAGTTCAGGCGTGAAAAGAAACACGTAGTCATCTACTACAAGGCCTTAGCGCATACTCTGTGCACAATGTTATACTTAGAAGCATACAACGTTCCCCTTCCACAAGTAGAGTATTACTCATGAAGTTGGCTAGATCAATCATTTCTGGTTCCTGAAGTTTACGATTTACAGTAAGTAGACAATTAACTCCAACTCTCAGAAGAATTTACATTAATCAAATAGGCAATAACAAATTGGATAAAACAAGAGACGTCACTCTTTCATACTTGAGCTGCATTTAAGAGTTCTTTCCTCAGCCATACATGCTGCCATCATAAGAGTTTATGTAGATCCTACAGGGTTAGTCAAGTCGGAAGCTGGCACCAATCAAACATTTACCATTAACAGATATAATTTCACAAAAAGAAGGTTTACTGGTAATAACAAATTGGCTCTTCAAGAGCTCTCAATTAGTTTTGTTCTACCAGATATTTCTAAAATGCAAATCATTCATGTGTGTTCTGAGAAGAAATGGCTACGTCAAATTGGACACAGAAAAACCGACTTACTTGAATACTCTAACTAGTAACATCATTCCTAAGAAACTGATAAAAACTAACTAAAATGTGACAGCGAAAAGGTGAATTAAATCAGAAACAAAGGTGACAACCATTCCAAGTCATATTTGAACCAATGAACCAAAAAGGAATTATTTTTTATAAGTGAAGTCTTTTATTCAACTGGTACCAAGCTGGTACATAAGCAAAGTACAAAGAAGAACTATATATAACTATCATCAGTCACACTTCATATTACCCCCTAAGAAATTCAGAAAATTCAAATAATAATGTATCCTATCAAGAGTACTGTATGTAAGATGATATTAATCTCCCTTGGGGAGTCTTTCATTAATATCAAAGTATATATAGAGTACCATGTTCATCCCTTAAACAATAGGAATCCTAAGTCTATACAAAAGAGGAATCATAGTCTTACCATTATTATATTTACACAATATATGAAAATATTCTAATTATGGGTAGGGAATAATATTGTCTCTATTTAAACGTTTACACACCCTCTCAGTCGGAGCGGGAGGAGGCCGGACGCTGAGACTGGATCTGAAGTCAAGAAATAACTGTCTGGGAAGTCCTTTGGTAAATATGTCTGCATACTGATAGGATGATGGAACCTAGCGCAACTTTCTCACGAACGAAGTGTAGGTCTATCTCAATATGCTTGGTTCGCTAATGTTGAACCGGATTATGAGAAAGATAGATGACAGAGATGTTATCACAATACACAATAGATGTCTGACGCAAAGGACACTGAAGTTCTAACAGTAAATTTCTGAGCCAACAAATCTCAGCTACTACATTTGCAACGCCTCTGTACTCAGCTTCGGCACTGGAGCGAGATAGGGTAGCATGCCGCTTGGCAGACCAAGAAATCAGATTATCCCCTAAGAAAACACAAAAGTCGGAGGTGGAGGGTCGCGTGTCCGGTCACCCTGCCCAATCTGCATTCGTATATGAAACCAACCTGTTTGGTGCAGAGGGATATAGGTGCAAACCATAATCAAGAATGCCCTTAATGTATCGAATGATACGCTTAAGAGCAGTGAAATGAGACTCGCAGAGGCGTCGTGAATAAGCACCTCTTTGAACAACATAAGTTATGTCTGGCCTGGTGAAGGTGAGATACTGAAGTGCACATGCAAGGCTCCTATACAGAGTAGGATCAGAGACTAGAGCACCATCCATGGCACTGAGCTTAGATTTGGAATCAACTGAAGTAGACACCTCTTTGCAGTTCATCATCTTAGCCCTGTACACAATCTCTTCTGCATACTTATGCTGACACAAAAACATATGATTGGCATACATGGTCACTGATATCCCCAAAAAGTAACTCAGCTTCTCCAAATCAGTCAATGCAAATTCGGACTTAAGCAAGGCAATAATCTCATTTTTCAATCCGTCGGAGGAGGCAGTAAGAACAATGTCATCCACGTAAAGTAATAAGTAAGCAGTGCTACTAACTCGATGAAAAATGAAAAGTGATGTATCACTCTTGCTGCATACAAACCCAATCTGTAAGATATACCTGGCAAAGCGATCATACCACGCACGGGGGGCCTGTTTCAGGCCATATAGTGACTTACGGAGACATTGCACATAGTGAGAAACTGCTGGATGGGTGGACCCTGGCGGCTGATGCATGTAGACTGTCGCTCTCAGTTCCCCATGTAAGAATGCATTCTTCACATCAAGTTGATGGTCGGCCAGTGTTTGCCCATGACAATGCTCAAAACTGTGCGGATGATAGCCGGTTTGACAACCGGGCTGAAGGTCTTACCACAATCAATGCCCTTCTGCTGATTTGTGTCATTAGCCACAAGTCTTTCCTTATACCTCTCAAGATCTCCACTGTCTCTGAATTTGTGACGAAATAGCCACAGACAACGAATCACATTCACCCCCTCAGGTCTAGGTACTAGATCTCATGTGTGCTGTTTAATTAAAGCATTGAATTTATCAGTCATAACCGCATTCCAATTAGGGTCTTGTTTGGCCAATATAGGGTTCTTGGGAATTGGTGAAAAAGTTTGGGCAGACAAATTAAATTGGACTTTGGGTTTGAAGATTTTATGCTTTGCACGAGTTTCCATTTGGTGAGTGGGGATAGTGGGAGGTTCCAAGGCGGAGGAATTTGTTGGATACGGAGGATGAGAGACAGACGTCGGAGTAGGCACCTGTGGCTGGAGGAGGCCGTCGGCGGCGCAGTGGCTCAGTGATCAGTGTCATGTGCCGAGAAGCGACAAACCTCTCTGATGTTTTGGCGCCGTGGCGCCTCAGTAGGCATGTGTCGTGATGAATCGAGTTCTGTTCGCAGGAGTTTTGGCGCCGCGGAAGAAGAACTGCTATGCTCTAGTTGACTTAAGATGATGGGAGAGATGGCAGGCTCGTCAAGAAATTTGTTGTAGTGAAAGTACAATAATCTCGTATTTATATATAAAACATCAAACTAATTTGAAAATGAAAATTGACGTTATAGTTAAACTCCTAGTATTAATTTGTTAGTTCTGTCAACAATTTGATTATTATATATGAGGAAAAGGGTCATATTTGCCCTCAAACTCAAGGAAAAGGGTCATATTTTCCCTCAGTCAAAGTTTGAGGATAAATATACCCTTCCCGTTATTAAACTTGTTGATTTTGCCCAAAACTAACTGTTCTGCCCAGGTGGACGCCACCTATTCGAAGCCCCATCCCACCGACCCTTAACCCGGGTTTATATCATACAGTCGATTTCCATGCCCTATAAGGGTCGGGTTACGGGTCGGTGGGATGGGGCTTCCAACAGGTGGTGTCCAGGTGGCGTCGATGTGGCGTCCACCTGGGCAGAACAGTTAGTTTTCTCCAAAATCAACAAGTTTAATAACGGGAAGGGTATATTTGTCCCAAACTTTGACGAAGGACAAATATGACTCTTTTCCTTAAGTTTGAGGGTAAATATGACCCTTTTCCCTTATATATATATATATATATATTATGTAAAATAAATTGCAATACCACTCGAATTAAATGCCTGATTAATCAGATTATACTCTTATAATATTTCATGACCCTTCAAGTATTGCAAATTCTAAGCCATTCCAAGTTTGTAGCTAAAAAT
The DNA here is from genome assembly GCA_029844215.1 of Przewalskia tangutica. Lineage (NCBI taxonomy): Eukaryota > Viridiplantae > Streptophyta > Magnoliopsida > Solanales > Solanaceae > Przewalskia > Przewalskia tangutica. The sequence continues at coordinate 2,977,926 of CM056738.1, read as the reverse complement.
TGTTACTATATTATTTTTACAACCACAAAAAAAATGTAAAATGAAGAACGAGTATTATTAAAAAAAACAATATTATGTGGTTTTATGTGAAACTGTTACAGAAATAATCGCTCCACCATATTTTTCTCAACTCCTTTTCAATATAAAAAGGCCATTTCATTGTACTCAAAACACAAAAAAAACAGAAGGAGCATTAAATAAAAGAAGCAACACAAAGAGAGCAATAAAACACACACACAAAAATACCAATTAAAATGGCAAAGGCTATTGTGCTTCTCTCTGCTCTTTGCATTGTGGCCCTTGCCAACTTTGCACATTGCAATCCTGAAGTCTTTGATGTTGAAGGCAAGGTCTACTGTGACACATGCCGTGTCCAATTCGAGACAAAACTCAGCGACAACATTGAAGGTACAAAATTTTCTAACAGTCGATGTATCTGATATGTTGTTTTCGACTTGAACTATATATATTTACATTCATTGTCACAAAAAAAAAAAGGGATGACGTTAATCTGATTACTGACTTCTTGCATTCATATTTCATACATTACCATAATAAGAAAAATAAAAAGAAATAAAAAATTGTTTTTGTGATTCACTTTCTATCGAACAGAACTAAGAGCGTTTTCTCTTTCAACAGGTGCGACCGTGAAGTTGCAGTGCAGGAACATCACCAGTGAGACCGAGACATTCTCGGTCGAGGGTGTGACTGACAAGGATGGAAAGTATAAATTGACAGTGGAAGGGGACCACGAGGACGACATTTGTGAGGTGACAGTAGTGAAGAGCCCAAGGGAGGACTGCAAAGAGACTGTGTCAGGTTATGAAAAGGCAAGAATTGAGTGCAGTGATAATGTTGGCATGCACAATGCTATGAGATATGCCAATCCACTTTTCTTCATGAAGGCTGAGGCTGTTGAAGGCTGCAAAGAAGTTCTTGATGAGTTGGGTTTATTCCCAATTCAATTCTAAGCTATTATTAAAATTTAATAGATGAATAAAACACAACTTTTGCCCTTTTTGTTGATGGGGAAATAATAAATAAACAATGAGGAAAGATGGATTTTCTTATGTATTTGTACTCTCATGGACTGAAAAGTTCCATGTATTATTGAATGAGAAGATCTTGATCATATTTTCAGAAACTTAGTTTTCCGTTTGGTGTTTCGACTTTGTATTTTTTGTTTTTGTTATATTTTTCTGAGTTTTTAAATAATTGTGGGGTAGGCGTCAGTTTGCATGCACCTCGATAAATTTCATGGTATTTGTGCCCTCCCTTCAACACATGTATCAGATAATAATATCTACCAAAGCTGGGGCATATCGAAATCATATAGTGTGTTAAAATCTAGATTGATTCATGAATAAACAGAGAAGAAAACATAAAGCAGCCAAAAGGAAGAGTAAACATAAAGGAAAATAGAGAGAAATATTTGGGGCTCAAATGAGCTTCTGATATTTTCCTTTAGTTTCTCTCAATAGGATTACATTTCTAATCTCTATTTATAGACTCTTCTAACAAAAGCTAAGTAAACTAAGTAAAGCATATATATAACAAACATATATTTAACAAACTAATCTAACAAACTTATAACTAGCTAACCACATATATATACTGTGTATATATGTGATATATCTATACTTCAACATCCCCTCAAGCTAGGCACTGAAAACATATGTTTCAGTCCTAGCTTGGAGACGATAGCAAATGTAGATGCATCATTAACAGCATGAACAACACCAGTAGCGGCTCCAGTTTCAGTAGCAGCACCAATATCCATTATAATATTAGCATTAGTAATCCCAGTTCTCTGTTGGTTAAGACCTCCACTGGTCACAATCAACAGGTATCCATTTGGACGTGTGATGGCTTTGGCTGCAGCTTAGCAATTAGGATAAAGCTTGTACATATTGCTCGAAGCAAGATGGGTTATCTTCCCTCCATATATTCAGAACTGTCCCTGGTAACTTGGTAGCCAATAACACAGTTCCATATTCTCCTGTTTCAACCGCATTCAATGTGGATGATAACTCTGAATATGTCTGCAGTGCTGGAACAGGAAACAACAACATCAAAGAAAGTCCTTGAAGACTCCTCAATGTCCACAGGAGACCTCCATAACTATGCTCCGTGTTTGCATCATGTTAAAGTTTGCAAGAGCAGTGAGATAATCAGCGCTGAAGATCGAGAAGGAAACCAGAAGAAGAAGAGATAACCGTGAAGGGGAGGGAGAGATATTTTAGGGAGCAAAACTTAGTTCTTCTGTGTATTAGATTTAATCCTCTCAAAATGAATATTACAATTAGTGCAACTACTTATAATAACTAATTTGCAGAAATGACCATTACAGAAATAACCACTACTAGACTAACATTGTATATGTATACTACTAAGTAAAAACTGTGTGTATAATATATGTATACTAATTATATACTAATGAATATCTCAACATCCCCCCTCAAGCTAGGCACGAAAAACAAAGTTTTCAGTCCTAGCTTGGAAACAATAGCAAAATCATAACAACGAACTCGATCGCGATCTTGTATATTAGCTATATCAACAATGACAGAAATGCTTAGTCGTAATGAATTACGCAAATGACCGCTTCCATGTTCGAGAATAAGCAGCGACTTCCTTAACTTGACGATGCCATGCGAGTTTCAATCGAATCGTCTCTTGATCTACGATTCCTCTATTTCTCGATGAATAGAGATAGATAACTAGATGTAATCTATTCGCATAGCAAAATCGTGACATCTCTGCGATAATTTCTCAACGTCATAAGCAAGTCTTCCAGCAGCCATCGAACCAACCTGAGCCTCTCCATTCATTGCTACGTATGGCAAGAGCATTCAGGTTTTGTTGTGACAAGTTTCTGGTGGCATCAGCTGGGCTCTCGGGAGTGTATGTAGGAAAAGATTTCTCCCAGCCAGCAGGTTGTTCACCAATGGATTTCAAATCTGCAGCTTTTTTAATCATATAGGTGAATTTCACATTGCAAGTCCATTAATTCTGCAACAATAATATAATCTATTTCCTATGAGCTTTTCACGCTCAATAGTTGGAAGGGTAAGAGACTGCAATAACAACAGCTTAGTCTAATGAATCTTGATAAGAACACCATAAGAATGAGATCTCTTCATAACCGTGAACATGAGTCTCACTCAAATCTGGTCATCAACAAAGAAAAAGTATTATGCCTTGAGAATATGCAAATAAAACCTCCTGCAGCAGCCAAAGCACCAGCAGCAGCTGCAGAGACACCAACAGTAGCAACAACACAGAAAATAGGCACTTATGTCTTCATAAAGCCATCCACAGTCCCTGAAGCTTAACTTTTATGTCCAAAAACAAATATCATCTGGATTGAGGGGTAAAGAAGCAGGATAAAGTTCAAAGGATCCAACTTCAGTCAGTCTTGTTCTCTGAAAAAGATCACAAATCTGATCACTTTATCTAAGTAACCAATTTGGACACCAACATCCATTGCATAATAAGAAAGAAATCTCCACAACTCGGTTTGAAAGCTGCGAGGGCACGAGGAGAGATAACGAGGATACCAAACCGGTGACAACAAATCGATTTGCTGATTTATTTCTGCATTGATTAACAACAGTGTCGTGCCCGTTTTTGACCTCGGGGTCTGAACGGTATCCGCAACGTTTCTCTTTGGCGTGGTTCCCTGGATAGAGCAATAATGTTGATTTTAAGGAGTCGTCACCTAATTATTTAAGTAAATTATGACACTTGATTTATTGCAATAAAAATACTGTAATTAATCTCCATTTAATGGTCTGCAAAATTAATGAGATTCTGGATCAGGGTTCTTTATTATCCTAAAGGGAAGGGGTTAGGCATCCTTTGAGATCCGCTAACTTGCGGTTATCCGTTCAAACCTAGGTTAATTATTTATTGCCTTTTTATTCTACATATTCTAAGCAGTTTTCATAATTTACAATTACAATGGAATGCAATACAAAATAATAAAGCTAAATCGAATAAAAAAACTTCGGAACATCTTTTAGTCCTTTTTAGGCCTTCTGCACAAGATGATCTCCGGGTACCTGCATAAACACTTAGTAAAAATGTTAGTAATAAAATAAATAATTTTTAAAGTAATAGCAAGAATTAATAAGTAAAGACAAAAAATAAATCCGTCTTTTGTACAGGGGAAGCCTTGGAAATCAGACGGAGATTCCTTCATCGGCCAATATTGCTAGAAACAATAAAATAAATAAAACCTTTAGATCCGCGCCAAAACAGTAATAGTTTTAAACACGGAGGGCTCAGATATATAAAAAATATAAAGTGGGACATCCTAAACAAGTGCGACTGCGAGAATTCGCCCTGCCAGCGCATGTTGGTTATCCTGTAAGTGGAAGAAATCATCATTGCCCAGAAAGCTTTATTTTATTTTCCGTCTTTGCAATTGTGGAGGCCTAAAAAATCGACGGATAACTTTTTCATTGGCCAATCAAGTGTAGTACCTTGCTCATTATCAGTTAACCAGCAAAACAAATGTCAAAATCAGTAGCAAGATGACCAAAAATTAGTCTGATAAAATAGCCAAAAATCAATAGCAAAATGGCCGAAAATCAGTCCAAAGTCAGTAGCAACATAGCCGAAAATCAGTAGCAAAACAACCTAAAAATCAGTCTGATAAAATAGCCAAAAATCAATAGCAAAATGGCCGAAAATCAGTCCAAAGTCAGTATGGAAATACAAAACAGTAGCAACACAGCCAACCCAAATGGTCTGCGGGACAGTAGAAACAATAGACAGTGACCAACGCTGGAGCGATTACCCGGGTAACTATCACAAATTAGCAATGTTAAAATAGTCCAGAATTAGCTAACAATATTCAACAGCAACAACAAAAAATGCACGATACGAGTCCAAAACCAGAGATAATGACCGAGTCCCGCCGGAGTCAGAACTTCGACGAACATAACAACAAATAGGTACAAGGGTCACCGGAAAATAGCCACAGTAAAAAATAGCGAAAATAGCCAACTAGAGAGAAAAATATAAGAAAAAGATAGCATCGCCGGAGTTCAAAACTCCGGCCAGATCCAAACCGCGAGAATCAATCCTACCAAACCCAAAAATATAGCAATAAGGATGAAGAACCAACTATAGTGTCACCGGAAATGCGACGGTCGATAGTCGGATGAGGCGGGGCGGAGGCGCCACCGGCGGTAAGAATACCGGAGCGACGCCACCGCAGTGGTGTACAGCGACGGGCAGAGGTTCGACGGGAATGGAGTTCGTCGGCATAACAGTGGGGAATGGTGGTGTTGTTGCTGGTGGGTATGGTTGTTCGTGGTGGTTCGCTGGTGTGACCGTCGGTCATCACCTCCGGCGGACAGTGCGTGGAAGCGATGGGGGTGTGAGTGTGTGCGTGTGAGCGGTGAGTGAGATGGTGAAGATAACAAAAATCTGAAAATGGGGCTCAAGGGGTGCGGCTGCTGGTCAAAATCGTGGGGTAGTGGTGAGGTTCGCCGGAGATGGAACTCCGGCGAAGGGCCAGCGGCGACGGGAACGAGGACTCCAAAATAAAAGAGAGAGAGAGTTCTAAAATATAATAGGCCAGAGGCCCCCCTTCTCTTGAGGTAGCATTTCAAAAATTCGTTGAACTGGAATCATCTGTTTAGGCACCTGCTTCAAATGGAGCTTTCAAGAAGCCCTTCGCTAAGGGCGCATCTGTTTTCTTGCTGCATCCGTTTTCTTTCTTAGCGCAGCCGTTTTCTTGCTCCATTACCCAAGTTGATTATCAAAGAACTACGCATTTGACCAGGCTTTTTGGGCGTTCCATGATTAAACCGACTAGCGGCACTTTCGAGATGCCACCTTGAAATATAAAAAAAGTCTTTTCAATTCCATTTGACTCGGGGCGTCAGGGACCCTCCAACAGAAACCTCGTCTTTTTTGTCGTCGATAAGTTCTCCCTCAGTGCCCTACTATTCATAAGAAATACTGATTGTTGAGAGACTAGGACTGTACCGATTATAGAGTAGCATTCTTCTCCTTCACATCGTCGGTCAACTCTGGGGACAGTGGATAGAGCTCGTCCCTATTTGACTGAAGAGGGTAGGGTTCGCTCCTATGACAAGTGCAGGTTGTTGACTGCCACAAACCGGCTTTCCTCAGTCGTTGACTGTGGCGAGGCTACCCATCTATCAAGAGAAGAAGTTTTCCCGAATCAATGAGAGATCAATGTGCGAATTTCCTTTCCAATCTACCTTGTGGTTGAGAGAAATGCGCCTGACTCGATCGGTACCACTCCAACTGGCTTGGCTGGAAGGGGCTATAAAAGGACCTGATTGAGATCACACTTCTTTTGGCCTGGAGAGGAGTCTGACGTAGAGGATCTGTTTGGGAAGTAAGAAGCCCCTTTGACATCTCTTCATCTGCAAATAATCCTCGATGTGAAAACACATAGCCAGGGGGCTGATCTTTGAGTGCGGCTGTTGATGTTGTTGTGTTGTTATGTGTGTGTGCGTGGGCGGCTGATGTTAAGGAGAGGGGAATGGTAGGTTTTTTTATTTATAGGGGTATTTAGGTTTAGAGTTTGAGTTTTGGGGGGAAACAAGATGAAAGTGTATTGGACTTTATTTTTTGGGTCTTGGTTTGAGCTTCGGTTTTAGGCAGACTGGACTGATCCGGATTGTGTCTCGGACTGGACTGATTTGACAAAATGCAAAACGGGTTAATTATTTAAAAGAAAAATTATTTAAAAAGATACAAAATTATCAAAATAAAAATGTCGACGCTATAATAATAAAATGCAATATTTAAGAAATATTTAATGCCTAATTAAAAGTAAAAACGCGGTGTCAATTAATTATTCAAAGAGATGCAAACATTATTAAAATAAAACGATTGTGTAATAATAATAGAAACATAATATTAACAAAGACATCATGCTTAATTTAAAATAAAAATATGCAAAGCCATTTTGCGAAGAAATAAACATAGAATATTATGTAAAAATGCAAAAAATGATGATTAAAATGCGGTGTCCTAAAATGCTTAAAATTGCAAGAAATGACTAAATGATGGGTCAAAATTGGGTGTCAACAAACAACAACTATCATGAGCTGCAATATGCAGCAGTAACAATAGGTAAAAGCAGCAACACAGTTGCATCAAGCAGGAGCTTCAACTCCCACATCAATAATGAAGAACCCCTCGTTCTCTAGTCTCACTCAGACTAGAGAATCTTTCGATTCTCTTTATGTAAAAATGGCGGCAAGAACTCCTCGTACTCTAGTCTCTCTTGGACTAGAGAATCCCTCGATTCTCATCACGCAAACTATTTCAATAAGCTCGGATATGCAGCGAGTCTCCCTTAATTTCTAGTCCAACTTCGGCTAGAAATCCTTCGATTCTCCTATCCTGAGCTACACATATAAAAACAGGAAATCTAACATTTGATCGACCTATGAATAACTCTTTGAATTGAGCTTCAACTCAATCCATATTGTCTTTGACGAAGTATCCCTCAATTCTTAGTCTATTTATCGCTAAGAACTCTTCGATCCTTTAATCAATTCTCATGTAGAAATTTATTGCCACATAATTGGGCATCATGTTGCTTGTTGTTTCATAACATGCAGCAGATTCCTTAACGATTATTGTATACCAACACAACCTCAACAGTCAACTACATCAGCATTAGCCACAGCTGAAACACAGTGTCCATCAACAATAATACCAACACAAATCCAACTTTAATACAACTCGCCAACACAAAACAGAGAACAACAACACAACAATTATCAACAACAACAACGATGGACTCGACACCTTTTCTCCAATTCGTCAATTCACCAACACAAATACAACTTTAACCAACACGCCAACACATAACAGAAACCAACACAACAACAATACGAAAATGACTTTTAGAAATATTTTCGGCGAACTTAGACGTTGATTATGTGTCACTCGCAACAAAATCGATCGATATACTACAGATATTACCTCAATATTCTGTCGATTTCGATTTCTTGACTCCTTTAATTCGTTCTTCGATCGCGTGGTGACTTTATTCAATCTCGGCAATTCCTCCTCAATATGTTACAGAATTCGATTCGATCCAGAGAGAATCCCTCTGTGTTGAATCACTAATCTGGAAAACCACCGCTTCGATCTCTCAATCGATCTTCAATTCTGATTTTCAGTCGAAAATCACGATTTCGATTTTTCGTTTTCAATTGCTTCTGATTTTTACCTCAATATGTTCGATCAACTCCTCGATGTTCAGTTCCTTCGCAATTTTGATTTTTTTCGAAGAAAACCGCAATTTCGTTCCTTCGCGATTTTTAATTTTCAGCGATTTTGAATTTACGAATTTCTTCACTGCGATTGGATCGATCTATAACGAACATGGCTTTGATACCATATTAAAATCTAGATTGATTCGTGGATAAACAGAGAAGACAACATAAAGCAGCGAAAAGGAAGAGTAAACATGTCACGACCAGGCCGGGCGCGGTACCTGCCGGTACCTGTCGGAATCGTCGAGAGAATAGCGTGAAACATCCATCCATAACACATATCTTATAAAAAGGTAAACATCACTGGTCAGCCGATAACGCTGCCTTCCATACAACATATTAAATCACAAGTACAGCAGTACAACTTGTTCTTATAGCCCAAAACACATATGTGACCACAGACTCTAAGAATAACAACTGTGGCGGGACAGGGCCCCGCCATACCCCTGAATGTACAAAATACCTATAGCATCAGGGAATACGTGCACGATAAACAAGCTTAGGAGGAATGGAGCTTCGACAGGCGGTGATCCTAAGGCGAGGATCCACAATCGCCTTACCCCTGCGGCATGAGCGCGCCCAGGAAGAGGGTCGATGATATGTACCAAGTATGTAAAGTGGAAAATACGTAATAATGATATCATAAGTCTAAAAGTAAATTTGAGTCATGGAAGACAAGCAAAATACATTTCTTGTGCCTTACTAACAATGAGAGTGACAAGTATATATGTAATCTGCGTAAAATAGGGCCTCGTGATCAAAGCGGTACTCGCCTGCGTAGTATCGATAAGCACCCCTACTCGCGGGACTATTTCACCCGCATAGTCCTGTGGACCCGCGTGAGGTATTTCTCGCATAAGGTACCGCGTGGGACTATTTCACCCGCTTAAGCCCATAAGGACTCGCATGAGGTATTCCTCGCATCGTGGGTAGCAAATCCACGGAACAAGTGGTATAACGATCTTGGGGACTTACCGCCGGATATACTCTTACCACAGGCGGATGGTATAACGATCTTGGGGACTTACCCCTCAGATATACTCTTACACTGAAGCAGATGGTATAACGATCTTGGGGCTTGCCCCTCAGATATACTCTTACACTGAAGAAGGTGGTATGACGATCTTGAGGCTTGCCCCTCAGACATACTCTTACCCTGGAGAAGGTGGTATAACGATCTTGGGGCTTGCCCCTCAGATATACTCTTACCCTAGCTCAAACTGTCATTATATCATAATCATAAATAAGTTAAGAAAACTTATAATTTCTTATTAGCCTTGTTCATATACCCTCTCATTTTAGTTTACTTAAGGCACTTAATCATATCTTTAATAAAAGAAAATCGGGAATTTAACCCAAGTACTACATACTTCAACTCTTTTAAAAGTGACTCTTTTTCATACATAAAACCTTTGGGCAATTGATACCTTAAAATCAATTTGTCTTTCATAAATCAAATCATTTGTCCTTACTTGTCTTACTTAGAGTAAACCTCTTCTCATTAATCTTTTATAAAGCTAATAAACCAACTTCCCATAAAGTTGTTATATTAACCCTTCACTTTAGTAAAATCATACTTTTCCCTTAACCAAGGGACTTATACATTTCTTAAAACGAAGCAAGTCATTATATACTTAAAACAAGTAAGAATACCAAATCTTGTACGTCTACCGTACTACATAGTTTCATCTATTCATGCTCAAGAGATAGGAAAACTCAACATACCTCTTTGGTCAATCCACTTGCTAAGCTCAACTACCGCAAGTAATATATCAACCTATAATAATAATGATACGTTTATTAACCTCTAATTCCAATGTAGAAATAATCTAAGTTCAAAGTCACTAAATTCTAGGGAAAATTGGGCAGCATTTCCTTTGTTTCTACATACTTTGCCACCTTTCTCAAGGCCGAATTTATCATCCAAACGCCACATTGAAGGCTCAACAATCCAACATTTCAAAGGGGATTACACACATATACTTGGGTGTGTAAAATTCTGCCCCATAAGGTACAATAATTCACTTAGTAATTCTAAGGTAGTTTTTAGGCTACAACATGCTCATAATATCTTCTTAATCAATTCTTTCATAACCAAACCACATTTCTTACATGCAAGGACTCTAAGTGCATTATTTACTACTACACATCCCTTCTTCTTCACATGCAACATTAATAACTAACCATAAGAGAAGAAATGTTACCTTAAAGCTTTAGCCAAACTTATTCCAACAATTTTGCTAGCCTCCTTGCCAAGAACACCACCACAACAACACCAACAAACTAGCTACAAGCTTCCTTCTTGTTCTTAACTTTTCAAATTTTTCTTAGGCTTGAATTCCTCTTGGAATTTTAGAGAGAAGTGAGAGCTAATTTAGAGAGAGAGAGAGGGGTTGAAAGATGACCAAGTCTTCAAGACTTGGTCAATATAAACATCTGAAAATCAGATGGGGAGACACATGTCACCTCGTGGCCTTTTTAAAAAAAGAAAATCAGATTTTCCTAAGTTTTTCCGCCTGGAATCCCGCCTTGGCGCCGCGGCCCTGACGCCGGCGCCGCGGCGCTGAAACCTCTGCGGACTCTCGGAACTTCCGGCGTCGCGGCCCTGCTGTCCTGGCGCCGCGGCGCTGCAACTTCAGCGACCCCTCAGTACTTCCGGCGCCGCGGCCCTGTCGCCTTTGTCCGCAACACATTTCTGTCCGACTGCGCACTGAACTTGTAACTCTCATAACTTTCTACTCCGACGTCCTATCGACGAACGGTTGGTTGCGTTGGAATCTAGACTCAACGAACTACGCCCTAGGCCTTTGAAACACTTAGGAACTCTCAATGTACCGGGTCATAACCCGCCTCAAAGTTGACTAAAACCCGTCCGGAACAATTCGTCAACCTATCCTTTAAAAAAAAATTAAGTCTTACATGCTTTCGTACGCTCTCATACGTAGGGTCAGAACTACGGGGTATAACAAAACATAAAAGAAAAGGGAGAGAAATATTTGGGGCTCAAATGAGCTTCTTGTCACGACCCGACCCCGGGCCCGCGACTGGTGCCCTACATGGGCACCCTTACAGGTATACATCAGAGAAAAACAGCGGAACATACATGAAACTTATAAAATAAAACAACAGGTTAGCCGATAGGGCTACCTTCCTGAACGTACATACATAAACGAAGCAGTTGCCTCCTTTCCTTACAAATGACCACAAATGTGACTACAGACCTCAAGAGTTCTAACATAACATCCGTGGCGGACGGGGCCCGCCATACCACGAATGTACATGAATCTACTACTTGAGGAAAAGTACCAAGAGATAAAGCCTCGGAGCAAATGGAGCTTTTTCCCAAAAGCGAACCGAGATCCTAAGAGCGAGGATCACCAACACAGGTACCTAAAACTGCGGGCATGACGCGGCCCCAGAAGAAGTCGATTACAGTGCGAATATGGAGCGAAATAACGTCTGAAGAAAGCGGATCATAATGTACAAAAGAATGACAAGGACAAGTATAAAAATACATACGGATCTGTAGTGTCATTACCACTTATGAACTTAATCGCACTTATTATCTTTTTCATTCTGCATAAAAACTATAGCCACGTTCTTACGCATACTGATTAGGAAAAATCATTAAGTTCATTACTATATAACTTACTTATCTCTCATAAGTATAACCGTACTGTGGGAGGGACGCATACTACGACCCGATCTGGACGCGATCAAGTCACATAGTCTACGTAAAGGTATCTTGCTGGCCCGATCACGGGTCGATAACGTCGTCTAGTGCGCGTAAAGGTATCTTGCCCGGCCCGATCACGGGTCTATAACGTCATCTGATGCGCGTAAAGGTATCTGCGCCCGTTCTGGGTCGATAATGTCATATAGTGCGCCCGTAAGGTATCTTGCCGGCCCGTTCTGGTCGATAATGTCATATAGTGCGCCCGTAAGGTATCTTGCCGGCCCGTTCTGGTCGATAATGTCATATAGTGCGCCCGTAAGGTATCTTGCCGGCCCGTTCACGGGTCGATAATGTCATATAGTGCGCCCGTAAATGTATCTTGCCGGCCCGTTCTGGGTCGATAATGTCATATAGTGCGCCCGTAAAGGTATCTTGCTGGCCCGTTCTGGGTCGATAATGTCATATAGTGCGCCCGTAAGGTATCTTTGCGGCCCGTTCTGGGTCGATAATGTCATATAGTGCGCCCGTAAAGGTATCTTGCCGGATACTAACAACTATAGTATCAAGTCTATCCACTTTCAAGACAAGTCACAATACCTTTTTAGAAATACGATTACAGAACACAAACAAGTGACTTCTTTCTTAAAACCCTAAGCAAGCGGTACCTTAAAAGCAGTTTGCCATATTTCAAATCATCTCATTACTTACATTCTTGAAGAAAACCATTCTTTAACCTTCCATAAAGCCGTTATAACCAACTTCCCATAAAGCGTTATAACGGCTTTGTAGTTTTAGACCAACTCGTTCCTTTTATAACCAAGAGACTTCTACTTTTGAAACCAAGTATTAAATACTTTCAAATCAATTCTCTTAACTTTAAAAAAATACAATTAGTCTCTTAACCTTTTGAACTCAGTGACTCCTTTTATTATAAAACCTTAGGCAATTGATGCCTTAAAATCAAGTTGCCTTTTCATTAAAAACAAGTCATTTATCTTTCCATAAAGCAAGTATAACTAACTTCCCATAAAGCCGTTATATTCACTTTATGCCTTAGTCAAAAACAATTTCCTATCCAAGGACTTATACGTTTAAAGCGGAACAAGTATCACATCTTCAAAACTCTTGAAGTCCCTTAACTTTACTAAGACTTAAGACATCCTTAATATTTTCAAAGAAGTGAGTTAATCTCTAACTCACCCAACTTGGCTATTCATAAAACTAGTAAAGGATATCAAGGTGTTGTCGTCTGCCGTACTACATCGCATGACTAGTCATACTCGAAAGATAGGAAAAGTTCTACGTAGAGTAAATCACACCACTACCTCTTAACTTCTAAGAGTAGAAGGAAACATGAAATGATACCACAAGTATATTCCATACATAAAATCATGCCAAAGGAAGGAAGAGGTTCACATACCTCGCGACGATTGTCGACAAAAAGCAAAATGCTCCAAAGTACTCCAACCTTGATAGCTATTCCACTCTCCAGTAGGATACGCTATACTTAGTACTTGACTATAATGGTCACAATATGTCCATTAACCTTTTACTTCCAACGTAGAATCATTCTAAGTGCTAAGTCACTAATCCTACGGAAAATCGGACAAAGACCTCCTTTGTTTCTACTAACTTTGCCACCTTTTTCAAGGTCGAATACAATAACCAAACAGCCCGATTGGCTCACCACAATTAATACGATAGTCGAAACAAAAGAATAACAAACTACTAGCCCAATTCGCTAACTCAAGTACTCTGACATCAATTCTTATCCAATTTCCATTTCAATCCAAGTTATTAGCCTAACATGATATCAAGTCATGGCGATTAAAACTACTACAATCTCGAGTAATTAACATGCGACTATTCTAACTACGACCAACTTGAAATCCAACGAATGGCTAATGTGTCATTTCGGTTCCTAGGCTACAACAATTCATAACACTTATAAAACTTCAACACATATGCTTCATGCTAGTAAAATGTAAGGCTAACAACAATACATAATCTTGTAACACTTAAAGAGAACAAAATTATACCTCAACGAATCTCAATCTAACTTCCAAATCCGAAGTCGCTCCCTAGCAACTTAGAGCCTCTTCAAGACACTTCAATCCGCTACTTGAGACCCTTAGAACCACACCAACAACTTTCCTTCAAACCTTCAATCCAAAACCTAGAAAGCCACTAGGTTTTCACTTTGCGACTAATACGAAAACTCTCTTTTTCCGGGATTTTTCTATTGAGATACACTCATGAACCTTGGTTTAAAGTGTGGAGCTTAAAGAACAAGGAACAAAAAATTTTCCTTTTCTTCCAAGAGTGAAGCCGAGAGCAACCCTATGAGTTCTTCCAATTTGTGTGAAAATTTTCTAAGTGTGGGAACTAGTCTTGCTACTAGTATACATATATAAAATAATGGAGGGTTAAGATAGGAACAATTGGGTGTCTTGGATAAGCTTTTAGTAAATATCAAGGCTAAGTGGGGTCATTGACTTAGTCAATTTTCTCATACTACTACTTGCAAGACTAAATCATCCTACCAAAGGTCAAATGACCCTTGTGCCCATGGCATTTCGTCCAAGCTCACTATAAGGGGGGGGTGACACGTGTCGCCCTCCCATTCGTCACAATAATACAATTTTCGACAATTTCATAATTTCGCTAAATTCTTACAAGTCTCAAATCTTAACACTTGTGAGTTCTTACTTACGTTCTTAAAACATGTCCTGTAAATACGGGGTGTAACACTTCTGACTCCAGTGTCCAGTATCCACACTCCACAGTCCACAATCCAGACTCTAGTGTCCATTACACCACTGCCACAGTCCACACACAGTCTAGCACTCCAGTGTCCACATTCCACACTCCACACTCCACAACAAAGTTCTCTAGTTGAGGGTCTTGAGGCTTCATTTACTTTCTTTTGTCAAACACTAAAACCATCAAACACAGATGGTAGATTCATCAATTCCACACTTTTAAAAATCTGTATGAAAGAAAATAATAAAGTTAGTAATAAGAATGGTAACTCTTCTAATTCTTGCAATGAGATATCATTATATTCATATCATATCATTCTCCAAATCTTGCAACTCTTCTAATGATTCTTCCACGTTAATAAGTTTGGATTTGTTCGTCAAAGTTGCACGAAGTCAATCTTGACCACAAATGAGTCCTTGCACCATCTTTAACATAAAATAAAAGTTAAGAAACACAATTTACCAATTAATATAATAAAAATTAAACTTGCTTTATAAAAATAATACAAAAGAAAATGTATTACCTTAGGTGTCAAAGAACTCCTGAATTGATCAAGTGTTCGTCCTCCGGTACTAAATGCAGCCTCAGAAGTAACTGTAGATATCGGAATAGCTAATATATCACGAGCCATGCGTGAAACAACGGGAAATCTTAGTGAATTGAGCTTCCACCAAGTTAAGATTTGAATATCTTCTTCATCCGCCTCTTCATTCGAATATCGATCAAGCTCCGGCCTCGTACTATATTTACCATTTGCTTCTAATGAAGATTTGAGCTTCCTAACTTTAGCCTTGAGATCTAATCTCATGTCACTTGATTCAGTTACATCACTTGTCCCACTCAAAACGACAGTAGAGAAATATATAGCCTTATATTCATCAAACAAATCATTTAGAACTTGTTGAATATTCTCAAGAAAACTATCACCCTTCACTTCCCCATACATCTCATGTAAAGTCAATTGCAAACCAACATTTTTCATCGTAGGATCAAGAATGACAACCACATAAATCAACATGTTAAACTTTTCTAAACTACCCCAATACTTATCAAACTTTTCCTTCATCTTAACAGTCATTGCACTCAATTTTTCATCACAAGTACTTTCTAGTTCTTTTGATGTCCAAGAGTTGTATCAATATCAAATAATGCACTATTGCACGTGACACTCAAAGAAGCAGAAACATTATTAGTTAAAGTATAAAACTTTTCTAGAAAGATAACAAGCCTCTTGGCCAACAACCAATAACTCTCCTTAGGAGGCCCTACATTAGTAGGCTCTTTAAGATCTTGCTCTTTGTGAAGTTCAAGCATACCAAAAACTCGCTCAAATTTTATAGTTGCCATCAACATAGTATACGTGGAGTTCCAACGAGTGGGCACATCAAGTGACAACAAAGATTTGCTCTCTATTTTCAAGACTGTTGCAATTTCTTTAAATTTATGAAGCATAACAGGAGAATTCCACACAAATTTCACAACAGCTCGAATTCTTTCAGTTGCTTTAAGAAAATCTTTTATTTTCAAATCGTCCCAAACAATAAGATTAAAAATATGAGTAACACATCTCATATGCAAATACTTTCTATTACTTATTGCATTACCATTGCTTTGAACTATTCGTCTATTCTCATCAAGTGACTACAAGCAACATCATTTGAATAGACATTATCAACAGTTACGGTAAAAAGTTTCATATGTAAATCCCAACTCTCTAAAGAGATTCTATAACTTTTGCAATTGATTCACCCCTATGACTTGTAATTGGACAAAAATTTAGAATTCGTTTTTGCAAATTCCAATCATTGTCTATAAAATGAGCGATAAGACACATATAGTTGATTCTTTGATTAGATGTCCATGAATCAGTTGTCACACAGACTCGTTGGCATGACAATTTGAGAAATTCTTTCAACTTTTCTTTTTCATTCAAATAAAGTTGAAAGCAACCACGTGCCACAGTCATACGGGAGGATAATACAAACTCAGGGCAAGCAACAGAAATGAAATGCTTAAAACCAGGTTTTTCAACACAACGAAAAGGAAGTTCGTCAACTATCACCATATAGCACAATGCTTCCCTAAGTTCATTAACAATTAAAACCCAATTTCTCAACTTCCCTTCTCCTTTTTTATCCGCAACATGCTCCAAAAACAATTTACTTTGATTTTGTTTAATCACATTCTCCGGGTTTTTTAGGCATTGAGTTGCATGATTTTTCACATTTTTGTTACCATTAATAGTAGAGTCACACACAAAGGTTTTATGGCAATACTTACATTCAGCTCTACGCTTGTCCTCATCATTAGTCAAATACAACTTGTATTCCTTCCAATATTCAGCCATTTGTTTGTTGCAAGTAATATACTGTCGTTCCTCCGTTGACATAATACTTGTTTGTGTTTCGAGTGTATTTGTTGGTGTTTGAGAAGACAATGCAACCCCAACATTCGTATGTTTTGAGGAAGCGGTGCGTAAAAAATGTAACGACGAGATTGAAGCGGTGCGTAAAAAATTCGTATGTTGTTCTTGATAAGAATTACACTTAATCTCATGAAATAAAATTACGTGGATGTTTTGAGGAAGTAGTACGTTGATGCTCACCTTTTTTTCTTCCTCTAGATAGAAATTACATTGTTAACAAGCTTTGAATTACAAGCTGCAGCACTAATTTAAATGGATAAGCAAGATGTAAAAAAGAAAGTACTCACACTAATTACTACTAAAATGATACATGTTATCTTGTCCTAGCATTAATGTCTAGTAGCAGCACATTCATCTAAGTGTCATCCATATACCACATAAGAGAACATTAGTCACTTACTAATTTTGACTATGGCCCTCCACGTGGGCATTTGTACACATCACTCTTTATTCACTTAATTTAATTAATGGCTTATTCCCACGACAATGTATATTTAATCAATTATACATATAATTAATTTTTTGATTTCATTATTTAAATAATGAATTATTTTTAATACACTTTATATACTCATTATCATAGTCATGTGATATAACATTGAAGACTCTTTTGGAACATATGAAATATTATTTTCAATCCATGTCGACACAATGTTAAATCGTAAATCATTTCGATACTTCAGCCTTTTATACGTTGAGCTCTTTGATGTTCGATATAAAATACATATAATTATTCATTGTTTGTCTCACATTTTAGTACTTTTAATTATCTTTAGTACTACCAAGTTTTGGTCTCCCCAAGTGAAGACAAAATAAATGATGAAATTAGTCCGAATCGTTCAGCTTGCTGGGCGAAGGTCGAATTCGTGACCCTAGGGTCACGGGTTTGATTCTCACTAGGACATCGCTCTCCGGGGCATATACTTGTGATTAAGCCTGGGCGCTAAAAGACGCGCGACACGTCTTTGCGGTGTGAGTTTGATTCCTCCGCATGTCCCGTTGTGGTCGACCTTGTATCGTTGATCCGTTGACGCAGCGACATCGACACGTGCACATCCCGCGATTTACACGTGGTGGGGTCTTTGAAGAGCGGTCCCATCGCCTCCGTGAGTCCAAGACTGGCCAGGTATGTGTACTAGCGATAGGGGGAATGAGGGTTCCCCGATACCTGGGTCATAAAAAAAAATGATGAAATTAGAAGTGAAGAAAGCAAAAGACGTCTCAGCTGTTGTCCATTCAATGCGACACACTGATGCCGCGAACAGACGCTCTCTGAAGTTGTTTTTCTCTTCTGCGCCACCCTTGAGATGAAGGGGTGGCACGAGTCCCTAGATTTTTCCTAGTCCGAGTTGGTTTTGATTTTAAAAGCTCACGCTTTTTGATACCCTATAAACATATTTTACACGGTTTTTACACAACTTAAGGATAATTTATGACCTTGAGTTCAGAATCTTTTTGACTCAGAGAAAGCTTGGAGCCGTCGTGAAAGTCGGAGTTATTTGATTTTACATTTTCTTCTCCTTACTACTAGTTTCTGTGTTTCTGTCACGACCCAACCCCGGGCCTGCGACTGGTGCCCTACCTGGGCACCCTTCTAATCATAAAATACAAAATAACCGCGGAAGATAAGTAACACATTTTTTTTAAAACAAAGGCAAAGCCGATAAGGATGTCATAATATAAATCACCCAAAAGGACCTACATTATTCAATAATGTAATTAAAACTCTAACCAGTCCAGCCCACATATGAATACAGACCTCTAAGATTTTGAACCAATACTATGACGGGACAAGACCCCACCGTACCCCTGAATATACATAGTCATTATGACAAGCTCCGGAACATTGGAGCCATCTCAAAATACTGAACCAGATCTAAGCGGATCCACAATCGTACCTAAACTGCGGACATGAACGCGGCCGAGCGGGGTCGCATACAGTGCACCGAATATGGAACGGAAAATAAGGTACAGTAACCAAGTCATAACTGTATAAAAGAATGACAGGGGCAAGTATAAAAAGTAAATACCAGATCCTACCATGTCATTACAACTCATGAACTTAATCGCACATTCTTATCTTTTCCCATTTTTCAATAAGAGTTATAGTCAAATTCTTACGTACATACTTAGGAAAAATCATCAAGTTCATTACCATATAACTTACTTATCTTGCCTAACATAATCCGACCCTTTATGGAGGGACGCCTTATTTTGAAGTTCACTTTGATTATCTATACGTAATAACGTAACCCGACCCATTTGCGGGACACGGCGAAGTCATACAAAAGTCTTCCCACGAAGGTATACTGCCCGGTCCATTCTGGGACGCGATAAAGTCACATAAGTCTGCCCATAAAGGTATACTGCCCGGCCCAATCTGGGAAGCGATAAATTCACATAAGTCTGCCTATAAAGGTATCTCGCCTACTAACTGGGACGTGATAAATCACGTAAGTCCGCCATAAATGTATCTTGCCTTACCAATCAAACGCGATAAAGTCACATAAGTGCGCCATAAAGGTATCTCGCATAAAAATAGGAAGCTTATGATAAACTTAGGCCACCCGCCCATAGTATCATTTGGCAATCCTACTCACGAGACTATTTCACCCGTGATAAAGCCGTATGGACCCGCGTGAGGTAATTTCTCGCATGATCAGTATCCGCTCGCAGATAGTCGATAGACCCGCATGAGGTAATCTCCTCGCATAGGACTATTTCACCCGCATAAGCCCTACAGACTCGCATGAGGTATTCCTCACATCATGGGTAGCAAATCCACGGAATATGCAAATGCCACAAACCTGGGGAATGACCTCGTAATGAACAATATATCACTAGCACAACCGGCTATCATACATAACATAAACACTACCAGCTTATCATACATAAGCACTACCGGCTTATCATACATAACATAGGCACTACCGGCTTATCATACATAACATAAGCACCACCGGCTTATCATACATAACATAAGCAAGTTAAGAAATCCCCTAACTTCTTATTAGCTTTGTTCATATACACTCTCATTTTAGTTTACTTAAGACACTAACATGTCATTATAAAATCCGGGAATTTAACCCAAAGTACTACGTACTTCTATTCTTTTAAAATGACTCTTTTTCATGTAAAACTTCCAAGATACTAATAACCGTAGTATCAAGTCATATCTACTTTTTAAAACAAGTCACTATATTTTTAGAAATACATTTCTAGGCTTCTAAAATCAAGTGACCCTTACTTTAGAACTTTAAGCAATTGATACCGTTAAATCAATTTGCCCTTCTTTATTTCAAGTTATTTCTTGGTTTACATTACTTAGAGAAAACCATTCTTTTAACCTTCCATAAAGTTGTTATAACCAACTTCCCATAAAGCCGTTATAACTCTTTATGTCTTAGACAAATTCATTCTTTTTATAACCAATAGACTTATACTTTCAAATCAAGTTACATAGCTTTCGAAATACTTAAAGTCTCTTATCTTTAGAAATCAAGTTTCTTAACTTTAGAAATCAAGTCTCTTATATTTAGAATATCAAGAAATCAATACTTTCCAAATCAAGTATTTATACTTTTAAATCAAGCCATTCCTTCCTTTAAGAATCAAGTCCCATAACTTGAAAAAATAAAGTCTCTTAACCTTTTAAGAATTTAAGGTTCATAGTCTTAAAACTTCATAACGTAAAATCTTTAAATTAAGTAACATATACTTTTGTGTGTTGTGATAGGTTATACTTGTTTATAACGATCTTATTAAAGCAGTCATGATCTAGAAAATGTAATACAATTTTGTCTTATCTTAGCTTCTATGCAGATGGAGAATTCTACTCATTTTAATTTAATTGATTGTCGATACATTTTTGTTTATTAACGCTGCAATGGCTTGTCCGATACTTATTCTCATTCGTGCAGTAACTTAGCAAAGTCAACTCGACTCCAAATACTTCCTAACGACTCTTACCAACATCTCCCATAAGACTTGGTAAGAACTTAGGATAACTTAGACGTAACTTTTACATAGAGTAAATCAACATACATACCTCTTAACTTCTAAGAGTAGAAGGGACCATGAAATAACACCACAGGTATATTTCATACATAGAATCATGCCAAAAGAAGGAAGAGGTTCACATACCTCGCGACGATTATCGACAAGTAGCAAAATGCTCCAAAGTACTTCAACCTTGATAGCTACTCCATCCTTCAAGTAGGATACGCTATACTTAGTACTTCAACCTATAATGGCCATAATACGTCTATTAACCTCTAGCTTCAAACGTAGAATATTCTAAGTGTAAAGTCACCAAATTCTACGGAACATCGGGCAGCACTTCCTTTGTTTCTACGCACTTTTCCACCTTTTTCAAGGCCCGAAAAATCAATAACCAAACGCCACATTTAAGGCCCAACAATTCAGCAAATACAAAGGGGATTACACGCCTTACAATACGTGTAAAATTCCGCCCCGCAATTAATACCAAGTAGTTCAATATTCAAAGCCATTCTCGGCTAACATGTACAACAACACAAAGTCCTTTTCAATTCTTTTTCAATCCTAGTTCTTAGGTCTAACATGTTATATAGTCATAAACAACTTTAACAACTATAATTCCTTCTTTATATAACACGCGATGACTAAACTAACAACCAAATTGAATTACAATCTCAAAGGCTAAACATGCTAGTTTCGGATTAGGGTTCCAATATCCAATACACTTATCAAACTTCATAATATATACCTCATGCTTGCTAATATCCATAACTACAACGATAAGTAATCTTTAATTACTAAAACGACAAGATTTTTACCTTTATAAGCCCTTATAAATTCCAAGATTCAAAGTCGCTCCTTTTCTTAGCTCATTTCCTTTACGTTCAAATCCGCTATTTGAAGCCCTTAGAAGTTCACAAACAACTTCTCTTCCATTTCCAATCCAAAACTATGAAAACGACTTAGGTTTTCGCCTTGCGACTAACGTGAAAACGTCGTTTTCCCGAGATCTTTCTATTGAGATATCCTTACAATACCCTTAGGGACCTTGGGTTAAAGTCTTGTGAATAAAGAACCACAATTGTATTTTTTTTTGTGGATAATAGGTGAACCCGAGAGCAACTAAAAGGGACAAGAATGTTGTGAAATTTTTCTAAGTGTTGAAGAGCTTGTCTTGCAACTAGTGTAGTATATATAACACAATGGAGGGTCAAGATTACAACATATGTGTGGCTAGGATGAAGAGTAATTAATTATCTACACAAGTGGCAAGTTGACTAAGTCAATAATCTCAAGCTTGCAAGACTTGATCATCTACAATGGTCAATGACCATTAAACCCTTGCCAATTCGTGAAAGCCTATGTGTGTGGTGACACGTGTCGCCCTCCCATTCGTCCATAAAATTTTGTAACCCTCGTGGGCCCCACAAAACGTAAAATTTCTCGGGTGGGCCCTACGTGACCAAATCCGTAAAATAAATTTCCATAATGATAATAAGTTCCATACTCTTCAAATAATGCATTTTGAGAATCCAATTCTCATCAACGAACATTTTTCCTTTCCGACGTTCGGAAGATTTTCCTTCGGAAAAACAATTCTTCCTTTCGTACCAATTTTTCAAGTCTTGTGTTCTCGCGTCTATTATCTTATACATGTCCTGGAATTACGGGGTGTAACAGTTTCTTTATATGAATTGTGATTTTTCCTCCATCTATATGTGGAGCTAAACTTCGCGTTCTAAGGTTGTGGTATAGCCATAAATATTGATGTTTGACGATTATTTCGATCTTAATATGAATTGTTGATTTTGATTGTTATTTAATTCTGTGCATAATTGCTTGAAAAAGCTTCTACAGTTTGGGAAGGGTTTTTGATTGATCAAAAGAAGAATCTACTTAGAAAGATTTGGCGTCGCTCACTAAATTCTGTGGTTAATGAGATTTGTAAATCGGTTGTTCCTGGGGCTTTCGATTTGAAAAAATGTGGTGCGGGTTCATCTCTCTCCGGAGACACGGTCGAAGCACGCCCGTCCAGTGTGCTTCTTTCACGACATTGGCGCCGCTCACTAAATTCTGTGGTTAATGAGATTTGTAAATCGGTTGTTCCTGTTTGGAGAAGAATCAACAGAATAGCTAATAGCATAAAAACAGATCCAAGTAAAGTATAAAGGAATTACATGCTTGGGAAAGATGTTGTAGATTAGAGAAGTGTTAAAGAGAGAGTGATCTGTGTTAGGATTTACGTGTCTCAAACCGTTATTAGGATCTACGCGTCTCAAACCATACTTAAGCCGAAAATACTTAATATGTGAAGAACAAAATAACACACACAGATTGACAGTAGTTCACCCTCAATGCGAGAGCTACGTCCACTTGCTGCTGCAGATTTTACTATAATGGAGTTTTGAGTTTACAATCTCTCTTTCTCCCTTATCTAGCTACATCGTCTTACGACTAGCCTTTTTCTCTTAAGAAAGAAACTATTTTGGCCGCTATACTCAACTCACTCTTTTTGGAAGAAGATACAAAGAAACGGCGTCCTAATTAATATATATATATAGAAAGAGAGAGAGAGAGAGATTAGGGTGAACCCTAATACAAGCCTATTTTTTGCGATTCTGACCTTTTTTGCCGCCACCTTAGTCGCGATTTTGGTCGGATTGTTAGAAAAACCATGAGAATTTTCGAAGGACGCTATCATGACCATAGAACTAGCATTAGTAATCGCCTTTTTAGCCAAATCGGCTTCTTTCAATGTAAGCATGGAGCGTGCTTGATAGAATTTCGGTAGAGGGTTACTTTGACGAAGAATTGAAGCAATGTCGTTATAGGCCTCAGACAGGCCTGCAACCATCTGTAGAACGAGACGACTATTACTAACAGGAGCACCCACGTTGCGAAGTTGATCCGCCAAGTCATTGAGTCGTTTGCAATAAGATGAAACGTTTAAAAAATTCTCCATAGCGACTTGAGAAAATTCTTATTCAAGGGTGACAATGCGGGAATGACTGTTATCTTGGAATATATCACGCAATCTATTCCAAACAGCCACAACTGAAGAGTTAGGTTCCATAATCGTCTGTAAGATGTCTAGAGAGATAGTGATATAAATCCACTGGAGAAATTTTGCTTCAAGAGTGACCCATAATTTTGGACCGTCATCTTTGGTGGGCACACCCTCCGTATTAGGAGTCGGATGGATTATGTGGTGGAAGATTTGATGTTCCGTTGCATGAATCTTGAACAACTCTGCCCACGTTCCATATTGAACATTTTCTAGGTCTAGAACAATAGAAAGAACGCTCTTGATGTTAGAAACTGTTAGGGCATGATGAAATATGTTCTTACCAGTCATAGTGAAGAGAACAAAATTTGGACAAGAAACATTTTTTAGGGGGGGGGGGGGGGGTAGGGATTTGCACGGAAATCAAGAAGAAGAGAAAATTTTGCGGAAGCAAGGAGAAGAACCTAGACTTTTGATATCATGAAATAAATAATCCCTTGATTATTCTCATTAATGAAAGAGGTATATATACACGTTACATATAGAAAATTCTTTTCCTATTCTACATCTAAAACTCTATTCTATTTGGAGATTAATTATACAATTATGGTAAGACTACAAGACTAATTAATATACAAGAGTATTATACAATATACCATAAAGAATCTACATGGGCAGTCCACCCGAGATGGGTTGCTACTGCTCCAGTCCGTGACAATGTCTATTCAATATACATGTATATTATGTATATATGATGTATATTTAACACCAACAAATCAATTTTTCTTCATAAAGGCTCATGCTGTTGAAGACTGCAAGGAAGTTCTTGATGCGTTGGGTTTATTCTAAACCGGTCTAAGGGACCGGGTTGACCCGGAATCGGACCGGTCGACCCGGTACAAAATCCGGTCTGGTCCGAATCGGTAAGCCTTATCGGGTTGGGGGTTGGTTTGACCCCAACCCCAACCCGCACGGGTTACACAGAAATCCAGTAAGGACCCGAACCGGTTGAATCGGTAACGGGAAACCGGTCCGGACCGGTAAGGTAAAAAAATTTAAAAGAATAAAACAAAGGGTTGTTGGCCCAATGGTAATATTACCGTTGGGGGAAGGGTTGGGGGGTGGGGCAATGGTCTTAAGACCGTTTTTGGCCTTTTTTTTTGTTTTTTTATTTTTTTATTTTTTGTTATTACATTTTTATCCTTTAAAAAATCTATAAATACTCTACATTCTTCTCATTTTTATCACACAATTATTTATACAATTCTCAATTCTCATACTCTCTTAATTCTCTATATTATCAATTCTCAAGTTATTATTATTATTATTATTATTATTATTATTATTTTTTAAAGTAGCAAGACGCAAGACTTCGAGCTTCGAGTTTCAATTGAGTTCTGAATCCCGAAGTTTGGTACACTCGTTTCATTCTCTAATTATTTTATTAAATTGTCATATTTATTTGTTGATTATTTAAATTAAAATTAAATATTTTATAATGGATAAAGGTAAAACTATTTCAAGTGGTACAAAATCTAAAGGTTCTTCATCATCTAATCAAAATATAGATTATGATCAAATGGAAGAAGATTTTTAAATGGAAGATAATTATTATGATAATGCTCATCTAGATAATATTGTTGAAACTGAAACTCATACACCTACTAGTGTGCCTTCTATCAATGTTAGTACTACTAGTTGTACAACTCCTTTACCAATAGTAAGGAGTAAAAGAATCAGAATAAGGAGTAAAGTGTGGAACTTTTATGATAGAATTGGGGACACTGATAGAGTTAGATGTAATATTTGTGGGGAAACTTATAAACATGGTAATGACGGGGGGACGGGCACTTTAGTTAGGCATGTACAGAGAGTTCATCCGACACACTGGTCAACAACAAATTAAGTATAAAATATAAAGATGCAGTTACATTATTTGATAATTGATAATTGATCAACTCTGCTACTAATCTTCATTCTAGTTCTGATTATGTTCTGTGTCTACATCTGCAGGATTCAATGAAGACGATGATAATGAATCTAGATTCTAGATATATGGAGCACTTTTACAACAACACAAGTTGCGGCGGAACCGCGGAAACGAGACTGGAATTTCAACTCCAGATTTAGAGGCTATGGACTATGGAGCATCACCAATTCAATCAACCTATAAATTAAGAAGAACTTTGTAAAAGGATGCATAATATGTAAATCAAATTATTATTACTTCATTATGTACTCTTATTAACATTATGAATAATGAAAGTTCGAAAGTTTAAATCTTATCATTAGTTTTTATTTAGTTGTTATTTGTTAACTTATGTCTACTAATTTCTACTAATTTAATAAATTAATAAATTTTCGGAATAAAAAAAAATTATATAGTTTATATAACTACAATATAAACTATAAATTATAAAGTTATAAACTATATTATATTATTATATTACATATTTAAATTGAATTTAGTTAAATTTTCAAAATTTACAAAAAAAGCGGACAGAGGTCTTGGTTCAACCCGAACCCCACGGTCGATCGGAAATCGGTAATGAACCGTCCGAAATCGGTTCAACCCAGAACTGCCAATCTGGTCCGTCCGAATCGATCCGTTAGACAGATATAGTTTATTCCCACTTAAATTCAAAACTTGCTACTGTTTTAAGTGAAAAAATACTAATAGCTTTTGCCCTTTCTTGCTCTGTCTTGAGCCGAGGGTCTCTCAGAAACAACCGATCTTCCTACCAAGGTAAATGTAAGGTCTGCGTATACTCTATCCTCTCCAGACCTCACGTTGTGGAATTTCACTGGATATGTCGTTGTTGTTGTTGTTGTTAGCTTTTGCCATTTCTTTTGATGGTTTATAGTGAATAAATAATGAAGACATTAGATAGATTTTCTCCATGACGTATTCGATTTTATTATATGTATGTTCATAATGCTTTAATTTCTCATTTGAGTCTGACCGTTTCTCTTGCTTTACTTTGCTTGTGATTATGCTTTGTTTTGAGCCGATGGTCTCCCGGAAACGCCCGCTCTACCTATTAGTACTCTATCCTCCTCAGATCCCACGTTTTGGAATTTGACTGGGTTTGTTGTTGTTGTTGTTGTTGTTGTTATTGCAGATAGATTTTCTCATGTATGTGTAATCTCTCATGGAACGAAAAATTCTATGTATTGTAATCTCTCGTGGAATGAAAAATTCAGAATTTCTTTTATCTGTTTTTGCATGTTGTATTGTCTTTGATTTTCTTCAAGTTGACAAGTTGGTGGAGCACTATGAGTACTAAAAGTCTAAATCCTGAATTTTCTTAAAGAAGCTAATTTAGGTTATGCAAAAATAATTGTCTTTTGTCTGATAAGTCTAGCCGATTGACTATCTGAATTTTCACTGATCGATTTTCTACTTCGTAATCCCTCCCCTCCCACTAGGTAGAACATAAAATTTCACAATTTCATTTGATAAGGAGGTTCCATAAACTAGCAATTTCAGAGAAATCAATTGTGTGATCCTCTATATGTTCACTTTTTTTTTGTTGTTGACGAAGGAATTCGCAGCCGTTGCTCTTTCGAGTGTGCACAGGGTAAACCCCGGACTGACGCAATAGCCTGCAAACCACGTCAGCCAGTTAAACCACACTTGGCAAGCCAGGTGTTACAGGCTCCCCCAAGAGGCGAAGGCATGCCAGACGTTACCCTGGGGTTTCGAACTTGTGACCAAGCTCTCCTACACCACTCAATGAGGATACCCTCTGCCTTCAAGACCAACTGGTCTAATGAATTTGAATATACAAAATAATGGTCAACGCCTAACCCCCCACCTTCCACCACCCCGGGAGGTAAAAACCTGTATGGATAACTTAATTAAAAATAAATAAAATCAATCATGTCCAAGTCTAGGAAGGCAATATGCCATATTTTACTTTAGTAGTATTTATTGGCGGATTTAAACGAGCTAAACATAATTTACAGAACTAATTGTGTCTATAGTTCCGTGTGGCTGATCATCCTCTCGGACCAGCTACTGATCATCGCCTTGGTAAGTTATTGTCTCACCAACTAGCTAATCAGACATGAGCCCCTCCTCGGGCGAATTCCTCCTTTTGCTCCTCAGCCTACGGGTTATTAGCAGTCGTTCCGACTATGTATTATAAATATGCGTGTGTAAAAAAATTGACATACATATTAAAAAAACATAACTCGCTCTAAAATATTCATTAATTACAACCAAATCCAAGCTTGATGGACACATTAGACAGATAGTTCAACCTGTGTTTGCCAATAATACTTTTTGGGCAGACAAATTAGATAGTATTATATTTGGAAAGTCTAAAATATTGTGCTCTTACTGAATAATCCGAACGAGCAAACTATAATGGTATGTAGTGATGATCAATTATTTTGTGATAATGCATAATTATGTATAATATTGTGTCCTTTTTTAACCCCAAAACAAAAACTGCATGTTCAAGTCGAGGATCGTGACTCATATATAGAGCCGTCTTTGGATTCGTGTGAGGTGTGCTATCGCGCAAAACACCCGAAAAACAAAAAAAATTAGGGTCCTTTTTTTCATTTTTTATTAAATAGTATTAGCCATAATTTACTGTAAATGCTCATAATTCGCAGGATTTAGCCAATTAAAAGTCACTTTTACGAATTAGAACAGGACCACCAAAATATTTGAGACGTCCTACTCATCCCATAAGACATAATGTCAACAAATGGAGTAAGATTTGACATTTAACTAACAATTTGTCCTTATTATATTGTATAGTCCACCAATGAAAGTGATAGATGGTTTTCTTCACTAACAATTGGTCCTATAACATCGTTTTTTTTAGTTGTACCCAAAATAATTACATAAAATGATATAAATTTTATACCGAAATCATACAATCAAATCTTTATTTGAAACCAAACTTAATAAACATTATTACAAAATTGCAATCAATTTATTTGAGACTTAGTTAGCAAATGATAACATCATCTAATAATGTCTTGTAAATATTTATGTTAGCATTTTAAATTAAAAAAAAATTATGATTTTTTTTCAAAAGGTGGGCTGGTCCAGCTGGACCCGTAACCCACTTAGTAATGAGTTGAGCTTGCTGTTTAAAGGCCCATCAAAATGGTGGTTTGCTTCAGTCTGACTCGTCAAATTTCAAAGCCCGTGTGGGCTAGCTCGAATCTGCTGGCCAGCTCGTTTTGACAGCTCTAGCCATTGAGTTGTTAACGGAAAGTGGTATGAATTAGTCATTTCAGTCACGACAATGTCATAAATGAGTAATTTCGGTCACGACGATAGCATAAATGAGCCCAATTATTAACAAGTGAGTTATTTTTAATAATCCGATGACATATTTGAGTTATATTATCGACACAAATACCCATTTTATTACTTTCTCTCTCTAGGAAAAAAAAGTGTTCTCTTAGCGTAAACTTTACACAATCGATTAAATTTTCAATGGCTAATAGCAATCTTCCTCGAAGAATTATTAAGGTTAATTTCCTTTTTTTCGTTTGTTTTAATGTATAAATTACGATTTTTAGACTTATTTGTGTTTGATCACTCGTTTAGCTAGGGTTTTGATCTATAGTTCGTTGTTTTTATTTCGATTTTTAGTTTGAATTTTGATGATTTTGTGTTTTGTTTTGTGATTTTACAGGAAACTCAACGTCTTCTCAGCGAACCTGGTAAATATAAGTATATATTAGAAGAGAAATCATTGAGTATTCGAATGAAATGACTCCAATTAGAGCTGAATGAATATAGATTATGTGTATACCTGAAGAGATTAAGGTAAAAAACAAGTATCACCTTTTTTTAGTTTCGTATCTGAACTATAAGTGTGAGAGACTACCAAACTATCACCAAATAGTTAGCAAAACACACCCCAACTATCGGTTGTTCACTTTTCTTACCTCAACTTCAGGTAGGTAGGTAGGTAGGAAATGTTAATAACGGATAGTTAGAGTGTGTTTTGCTAACTAGTTGGTGATAGTTTAGATAGAAAACTCTCACACATGAAAGTTCAAGTTGAAAACTAAAAAAAAGTGATGCTTAGGTGTGTTTTTGACCCTCAATTAGTTCGGGATTTAGTTGTTGTTGGTTAATAAATCGTGCTAAACAATTCTTGACTATGTCTCCAAAACAATTGTGTTTAAGAAGTACTACAACAAAGATATTAGCTTTTTTATTTATTTATTAGAAGAGAAATTATTTAGTATTGAAATGAAATGGCTCCGATTAGAGCTAAATGAATATAGAGGATTTGTATAGTTGAACTCAACTATTTAGGGATTTAGTTGTGTTATTTTAATAAATCGTGCTTAACGAGGACATGACATTAGATAGGAAGTTATGGAGAACCCAAATTAGGGTAGAAGGTCTATCATACTAGTAGGCACATTATTGTTTTATAATTTTATGTACTTTGATTTATGCTGCTATCTGTTGTTTTGTGTATTTTACCTGGTAGTTAGTTACTGCTTTTTTCAGAATGTTTCATCATGGTTTATTCGCTTTCGTTACTTTCATTTTTCATTTTCATACTGGTTTAAATAAAATTTTTGGTCGTGTCTGACCATTTCTTTTGCTTTCTCTTGAGCCGAGAGTCTTTCGGAAACGATTTCTCTAGGTAGAGGGATATGTTGTTGTTGTTGTATTTAATAAATCGCGTTGATCAATTTTTGTCTTGGTCTCCAAGTAAGTTGTGTTTAAAAGGTACTACAACAAAGATATCAGTTTGAAGCATTAAAGTCATTTATTTTAACTGCATGAACTTCTTTTCTCCTCTCCGTTAACCCAAGAAGCATTTGAGTTTTTCCCTTGAATTTCGGAGTATAGTTGACATGATTTGGTTTGTTAATTTTGGTATGAGCAAGTGTTATGCCACTTGAAGCTTATCGTGGGTTTGTTCACTGGATTGTGGGTTAAATTGGTTTAAGACCTATATTGCTAAGAGAGATTTAATTTTTTTTTGTGTGGTTTAACTTTGACTGCAGCACCGGGTATAAGTGCTTCTCCGTCAGAAGAAAATATGCGATATTTTAATGTCATGATTCTTGGTCCAACACAGTCTCCTTATGAAGGTAATTTGCTCAATCAATTAAGCTAAGTAAATGAAAGTCCATGTTGCTATTGTGCTTCTCATTTTATAGTAAAATTGTGTCTTTTCTCATTTGCCTACCATAAAGAGAATCTTTTCTTATATTTATCTAATATGTAGTCTTTGGGATCTGAGATATATCTGGCTTTGGAAGCTCTTGTTGTGGATCTGTTTGATGTAGAACACATAAATGGAACATGAAATCAACTGGTGTCACTGAATAATTAATCCTGGTGAAGCTGAAATGAACTTGACTAGCTGACTGCAAGTACCAGTAGGATATGAGGCTGCATTTGTCAATTTAGTATAGTGGTAGTTAAGTTGGTAAAGATGTCCCAACTCCCATAGTTTCAGTATCAACACTGTACAGCATAGTGGAAAGTTAGCTGTCCGTTTACTATTTTCATAGTATAATTCTAGTAGAAATGTGTTACAATGAATGGCATTTAGATGAAAGACATCTATCGTTAGCCTTCCAGTGTTTGCTTAGTTTTTTTCTGCTGTAATCTTCTTCGCTTAATTCCACTGCTTGCTGCTTTTGTGTAGGAGGTGTTTTCAAACTGGAACTCTTCTTGCCTGAAGAGTACCCAATGGCTGCGCCAAAGGTATTTGAACCCATTAATGGATGTTTTGGCAAGTTTCAACAGATGCTCAGAATCTCAGACAGACTTTTCTAATTGCATATTTAAGAATTATATTGCTTGCGTTTATATGGGGTGTCATTTTTTATATTATGCCTGAAGTTCATAATAGATGATGAAATTGCTTGATTTGACTGATTTATCCGAAGCGTTAACTGCGGACCTCCTTATACTTCTACCTGATCTCCCTTTGCAAATCACGTGTCAGCTCTTCTTTGTTGTTGATAGTGATACTCTTTACTTTTTGGAGTTTTCCATCTCCAGATCACCTATGAGACTGTCATTAGAAGTTATTGTCTGTTGTCTTTATGTATAGACTTGTGATTTACCGTTTAGAATTTTCTGATGTGCCTCTTTACATTTGAAAAACTTCTAAAACTTTTCCACTTTTACCATCTCAATCATCATACATTATGTACTTATACGTAAATGTCAATTGAAGTATATGTGCGGATTTAGACTTTGTAACCCAAATCACAATATTTGGTATAATAAATTTTCAATGTTGATGTGTAATCCCATGGATATTAAAGCTGATGATGATAAAAAATATATATTGACGAGATGTATCTGTTGGGACTTTGTTATACTAGCTTGGCATAAGTTAAGGCTGCTCTCCTAGATGTGTGGTTGTTTGCTCTTCTCTCTCCTTTTTCCCTTTTTCCAGTGATGTGTGCACCATGGATGGGTTGTATAACTTGTATTATCTACAACTCAAGCTAACTATAAGTTGTTCTAAATGAAATTATTTCTGGCAAATGTTAATTTCAGGAAAATAGGTACAAATCATTTGACATAATCCTTAAATGCCATTGTGAAAATTTTCCTAAAAAATAATCTCACGTCTACACAAGTTAGTACTGCACAATTTGACATAGATCACCAAATTCCCCGGAATTGCTAATGACCTTAATAATGGGTGTAGTCCTATTACTTGTGTTCTTTCTTTCAGAAGCTTATAACCTAACATCCATCAATTCAACTGGTTTGTTTTCTTGACTAATTCAGGACTCTTCTTAAAATTTTCTTCCTGAGAATATTTGTCTATCACTAACTGTAACTGTTGAAGGAGATTTTTCTGGTCACAATGGTGATTAGGACAGTAATAGTTAGTTTCCTCTTACTCCTTTTGTTGCTGAGACACCTTTTAGTGTGAGTGATTAGGACACTGAAGCTGCGAAAATACTGCATACTTTCCGAAGTGTTTTGCATGTTTGAGTTTTCTAGATGTGAAGCTTCCTTTACCTCATATCTCATGGTCTTTGCACGAGTCTTGCCCCTTTCTAAATGGTTCATGGGCTTTTACCTATATGCAGCATGTAGGTTTGATCATATTGGTTGTAGAGATTGTATGCTTGTGTGAATGCTTGCAGTATGAATTAAAACGTAAATTAAGTTTTGCTATTTTTGTTGCCACTGTTGATTCAGCCATTGATCAAGTTGCATGCTATTAACAGGTTCGATTCCTCACCAAAATCTACCATCCGAACATCGATAAGGTTTGTTCTGTTATTCGATTTTGTTATACATAATTTTAAGCTACAAGCTACCTTGCTTATGTTGACCATCCTTATGAAGCTCGGGAGGATATGCCTTGATATTCTTAAGGACAAGTGGAGTCCTGCTCTTCAGATTCGTACCGTTCTTTTGAGGTATTAAATATCAGATTATTTATGGATATTATTGTTCCTGAGGATCTAATAAATTTTACGAACATGATCGCCAAATTTTGGCTTTTAATGCAGTAGAATTTAACAATATGGTTGTTCCATTTTCAGCATTCAAGCACTTTTGAGTGCTCCAAATCCAGATGATCCACTCTCTGAGAACATTGCAAAGCACTGGAAGTCAAATGAGGCTGAAGCTGTTGAAACGGGTAATTTGCCTTCAGGGTCTTTCCATTATCTACCAGTAGTACAAAGTCGAAAGTTGAAGACACTCAATTTTAATACATAGTTATATTCCATTTAGTCCTTGATTTAGTTTATTTCCTTCAACCTTGCAGCTAAAGAATGGACACGCCTTTATGCGAGTGGTGCCTGAAGACCATAATTAAGTCATCTGTGGAATGTATTGTATCCACTGTTTAATCAGAATGGGACTCGGGAGGACTGAACGCTTCAAATTACCATCTATAATTGTTTCCCTGTCCTTGAAATTGTATAATTGAACGTGGCACCTTTTTTTTAGTTGGAATTGGTCTTTACTTTGAGATTAGAAATGGTTCTAAAGAATTATCTCACAGAACACTGAATTTTGGAGGCTAACATTTGCTGTGCGAGTGAGTCCTCATGAATTTGCTTAAGTTGGATAGGTAATTGCAGATTGTTTCTGGGGTTGGTATTTCCACCTGAGAAGATTGTTTTTCTCTTATCATTTTCATCCATGCGGACTCGAGAAGAACCTCAAAACTATGAGTTAAGTCGACGAAACAGAACTAACAACTAAAATCGGAATGGAGTCGCCTTTGGTAGGATTAGTGAGGTGGTAGCTATCCTTCAATGATTTTGGGTTTTCCATCAATGGAATGTTGTCATTTCTGGTAGGGAGTATGTTACTTACTCTAAATTGAGACTTCTTGGCGTGAATCTGGATTAATCGCATCCCGTGGTGGGTACCAAACGCGTGGGAAACAACAAAACCAACCAAGAACCAATGAGCTCCTTTTAAAAATTTAGCCAAATATGGTTCTGCGACGACACCGATTTAAATATCGGCCCTGCCAACAAAATTGTAACAAATGTAGACTTTTCTTCCTTCTTCCATCTCCTCCTTCCAATAAATTCAACCTATTGCTTATTTGTGAATGGATTGGTCTAATTGAAGAAAATGATAGAACATCGTTGTTGGGTTAAGGTTGACGAATTGGGAATATTGATTTTCGAGAATTTTGGGTTGCATTTGACCATTGAGCTTGACAAGGTGGGTATTAAATTTGGATTAATTTAGATCAATTTTAAAGCAAAAATGTGCAGTGAATTTGTATACAACAAGTTATGGTGATCGTCGGATTGACACAGAAGGATTTTAAAGATCTTGGCGATTCATTGGGATTTGACCTGAAATCTTGACGATCACCATAACTGTGTAGCACTCCAAGATCCAAGCGACCAGTTAGGATTTTGTTCAGAATCTGTGTAGCACTCCAAGATCCTATTTGAACAAATCACTCAAATCAAATTAGCTTAATACAAGTAATAAAGACATGTCATTATCTGAGGTGTACCATAGTACGACGAAATTTGTTCTTATTTATGCGTTAGCTTTCACTGATTTGATCAAACACCTTTGTCCCATAGGCAAACACCAATAACTGCATCTAATTCCTTGTGCAATTACTCCACTTAGTTGTCTTCCTCAACTAATTGGATTTTTCTCTTTAGTTTTGATGATAAGACAGCCCATGATTATTCTAAGCTTCACACAACTTTACCATTTCAAGAAAGGATTACAACGGACCCGCATGAGTGTAGCTCAGTTGGTTCCAGGGTGGCAGATTGCTCCCAAGAAGGCAGGTTCGAGCCCTGGCAGCCGCAGTGTGGGAGTTCATTTCTTCTTTGTGAGGGATGACTCGCGTGGGCACTGTGACAATGCCTCCCACAGTAGCCATCGCGAAATCTGTGATTTACCTTCCTCCACCAATCTCTGTCGGGTCGGAGGGGTGGGGACCCTGTGGGCGAGAGATTTCACCCTTTTGCTCCCAAGAAAGGATTACAACGGGCCCGCATGGGCGTAGCTCAATTGGTTCCAGGATGTTAGATTGCCCCAAGTAGGCAGGTTCGAACCCTGGCAGCCGCAGTGTGGGAGTTTCATTCCTTCTTTGTGAGGGATGACTCCTTGTGGGCACCAGACACTGTGTCTCCCACCTAGTGGGCCGCTGAGTCACCATGATTTAAATCCTCCACCAATCTCTGTGGGGGACCTCTAGGCGAGGGATTTCTCCTTTTGCCCCCAAGAAAGGATTACAACGACATGACTAGTTATTTTTTCCCCTTTGTAATTTGTTCAGACGACATTTTTGGTAGGCCATGCATCAATTCAGGGCCGTCTTTGGGCACGTGCGAGCTGTGCTACCGCACAGGGTCCTCGAAAAATTAAAAATTTAAGTGCTCCTTTTTTCCATTTTTTATTAAGTAGTGTTAGCCATAATTTATGAAGTTGTATTGGGTTGTTATTTACAATTTAAAATAATTTCTAATTTTTAAAATCGTATATTTAATTATATTAAAGGCCCACTTTTACGAATTAGAACAAGACCCTCAAAATATTTGAGACGACACTGCATCAATTTCTTAGTTCATTTTCATTGATTGCTAATGGTGATGGAGAATAAATAGATGGTCGGGATCACTCTCTCCTTGACTAAAGGTATTGTATTTGAATTCAAGGAATTAATAATCTTTTGGCAAGGACAGATTTAGAAGATTGATTACGAGTTCACGTGATTTTAGTAGTTTTTGGTCAATATTAAAAAAATTATTAAATATTTAATTGTAAAACAACTTATTTTTGTAGTATTAATTTGAAGTCGTTGTAGGAACTCATTCTCTTCCTTTTAGTAGGAAGTATATTATTATCCTTATTTCTCTATGAATTTGAATTAGTTAGAGTCGTAAATTTCAAATATTATGTACAACCTTCATTTCATTTTATGAGGCATTATTTTCTAATTAATTTGTTCTATGAGTAATGTTGTCTTTCTGTATTTGAGAAAAAAGTTGACTTTAATCATACTACTACTATTTTATCCTTAATAAAATAGTTTTATATTTATATAAATTCATGACATATCTAATGACTACAATTTTCAAAAGTATGTTGCTTTTTCTTGAATTTTGTCATATATAAATTGAACACAATATCATACAATGCAACGTTAAAATATAAAAGATTGATGCCTGTAGGGCGCAGTTCAGTTGGTTCCAGGGTGGTAGATTGCCCCCAAATAGGTAGGTTCGAGTCCTAATAGCCAATGAGAGTTTCATACAATGCAACGTTAAAATATAAAAGATTGATGCCCGCAGGGGCGTAGTTCAGTTGGTTTCAGGGTGTTAGATTGCTCAAGTAGGCAGGTTCGAGCCCTGACAACCGCAGTGTGGGAGTTTCATTCCTCCTTTGTGGGGGATGGATCCTTGTGAGCACCATGTCTCCCACCTAGTGGACCGCTGAGTTATCATGATTTACCTTCTCCACCAATCTCTGTCGAGTCGGAGATGAGGGGCCCGTGAGCGAGGAATTTCCCCCTTTTATGCCCCTAAATATAAAAGATCGACTGTCAAACCTTACTGATGTATCTGTGTCATGCCACGTCAAGATATTTCAGTTGTCAGTGTGCTTTGAAGGCAATAGGAGGAAAGGAAATAGGGACATGACCAAAGAGGAAAGCATTGGGATTAGTAGCTAATTGACATGACTCATCCATGTTAATAGAGTATTATTATAGCTACGTCTATAATAAATTCAGAACATGATGGTATAGATAGATTGATCTATAAAGGCTACAATATTGAATGATAGATCTGATCTCATTGACTGATCATATTTCCTTTTTAAGTTTTTCCCTCGATATCATATATCTTTTTGCCTTTGATTAATTAAGGTGGTCGAGTTGGTTGAGTAGAAAAAATGGGGGGTTTCAGGTTCGAAACCTTCTCTATGTTTTTTCGATCGAGTTTGTTGCACTAAATTTGTCTAGTATGGTTTATCTTGCTTGTGTGATTAACAAACTATTACACTGAAGGAGGGATTATCCTATGCATCCGAAGGGATATATAGCGACTGCAGATTCTATTCTTATAAAGAGAAAAATTGCATGTTGGAAAATCCCAATCTTGAGAAGGCTCCTTCATTTACTGATCATTGATTGCACATATTTTCTTTTTGTTTGTTTTCAACTCGGTGTCCGATATATGCTTTTTGAAAAACGGTAAATTTGAATTCGCATCGTGGAATTTCATTTTAGACGTGTTTTCTATAAAAAAAAAAAGCCAATTCATTCACAGAGCTCGATTTAAGACCTCTAACTAAGAATACAAAAATACTCATCCCGCCACTACAATTATTGGTAGTGATCATATTCTTCCTTATCTGAGTATCATTAAACATCAATTTTGGTAGTTTCTCATTTGTTGTTCGATATTCGTTTTGGAGTCTGACAAATCTGAAACTGCGTCGAGAACTTCATTTCGGAAGGTAATATGATTCTTATTAGTGTTAATTTTGTAAACGTGTATAGTCAATATTATAATCCCTACCCCTAATTAGAATATATTCTATATATTGTGTAAATATAATTATGGTAAGACTAGGATTCCTCTTATAATTAGGACTAGGATTCCTCTTGTATAAGGGATGAATATTGTACACTATATATATTGATATTAATGAGAAAGACTCATCGAGGGAGATTAATATCATCTTACATGGTATCAAGAGCCAAAACCCTAAAATCATAGAATTGTTTTCTCTCCAACCTCGGCGCCCCCCACCCTCTCTCTCTCTCGGCTCCTCAGCAGCCGCGGAGCCACCCTCCCTAATTCAGGGTTTTCTTCTTCTCTCATAAATTATATCCACTATTATGACTCCTCTTGAAACCCATACAACCTCCTCCTCCACCGTTATCAATCCCGAAACACCAAAACCATCTTTTCATCCAGCCCTAACCGTTACCAACATCAAGAACTGAATTCCCATTTTTCTTGATAAAAAAAACGGTCAGTATTTTTCCTGGGTTGAACTGTTTCGCATTCATGCATGTGTCTATAACATGCTTGACCATATCGATAATGATATCCCACGCCCCCCGGAGGTTAATGATTCTATATGGCATCGTCTCGACGCTGCCGACAAACAGTGGATGATATATGGTAGTATCTCTCAGGATCTACTCCTGACTATCATGAAATCTGGCGCCACCGCCAATGAATTATGAATTCGCTTGAAGGAAATTTTTCAGGATAACAAGCACACTCGTGCTGTGTATTTGGACGAACAGTTTAACAAAACACGTCTTGAAAATGGTGATGGAGAATAAATAGATGGTCGGGATCACTCTCTCCTTGACTAAAGGTATTGTATTTGAATTCAAGGAATTAATAATCTTTTGGCAAGGACAGATTTAGAAGATTGATTACGAGTTCACGTGATTTTAGTAGTTTTTGGTCAATATTAAAAAAATTATTAAATATTTAATTGTAAAACAACTTATTTTTGTAGTATTAATTTGAAGTCGTTGTAGGAACTCATTCTCTTCCTTTTAGTAGGAAGTATATTATTATCCTTATTTCTCTATGAATTTGAATTAGTTAGAGTCGTAAATTTCAAATATTATGTACAACCTTCATTTCATTTTATGAGGCATTATTTTCTAATTAATTTGTTCTATGAGTAATGTTGTCTTTCTGTATTTGAGAAAAAAGTTGACTTTAATTATACTACTACTATTTTATCCTTAATAAAATAGTTTTATATTTATATAAATTCATGACATATCTAATGACTACAATTTTCAAAAGTATGTTGCTTTTTCTTGAATTGTCATATATAAATTGAACACAATATCATACGATGCAACGTTAAAATATAAAAGATTGATGCCCGTAGGGCGCAGTTCAGTTGGTTCCAGGGTGGTAGATTGCCCCCAAATAGGTAGGTTCGAGCCCTAATAACCGCTGAGAGTTTCATACAATGCAACGTTAAAATATAAAAGATTGATGCCCGCAGGGGCGTAATTCAGTTGGTTCCTGATAGATTGCCCAAGTAGACAGGTTCGAGCTCTGACATCCGCAGTGTTGGAGTTTCATTCCTCCTTTGTGGGGGATGGATCCTTGTGAGCACCATGCCTCCCACCTAGTGGGCCGCCGAGTCATCATGATTTACCTTCTCCACCAATCTCTGTCGAGTCGGAGATGAGGGCCCGTGAGCGAGGAATTTCCCCCTTTTATGCCCCTAAATATAAAAGATCGACTGTCAAACCTTACTGATGTATCTGTGTCATGCCACGTCAAGATATTTCAGTTGTCAGTGTGCTTTGAAGGCAATAGGAGGAAAGGAAATAGGGACATGACCAAAGAGGAAAGCATTGGGATTAGTAGCTAATTGACATGACTCATCCATGTTAATAGAGTCCCCATTATGGGGCATGTTATTAGGACCGGGGGTGTTGATGTCAATATCAACACCCATCAATTCAAACAGTGGCACTCCCATCATCCCTTTCCCTTTTTTTTTTTTTCCTTTTTTGCTTTTTTTTCCTGATTTCGTTTTTTTTTAAAATTATATTATCTAAGATAATATTAATTTAGTATATTAAATAATAAGACGGAAAAAACAATAACTATTATAATCAATGATAATTAGTAATATAAAAAATCTCTTAAATATTGGAAATCATTTTTTATCACTTTCTCACTTACTCTTTTTTTTTATTAAATTAAAAAATAACAAAATAAAATAAAATTGCACTAAACCTATTACATTAATGTATAAAATTGCCCCCCTACGCCTGCCCTACCCCTGCCCCCTATTAACGCAAATGTAGGAAATTACGGTCAAATAAATTTAGTTAGTGACTCGTGATGTATATTTGTATTTTTTTTGATACG
Source organism: Przewalskia tangutica (assembly GCA_029844215.1). NCBI lineage: Eukaryota > Viridiplantae > Streptophyta > Magnoliopsida > Solanales > Solanaceae > Przewalskia > Przewalskia tangutica. Next base: position 2,937,424 of record CM056738.1, on the reverse strand, counting down.
TTGAAATGTATTTTTTTTTTTTTATTGAATACAATAAGTTTAGTGCAATTTTATTTTATTTTGTTATTTTTTAATTTAATAAAAAAAAAAAAGTAAGTGAGAAAGTGATAAAAAATGGTTTCCAATATTTAAGAGATTTTTTATATTACTAATTATCATTGATTATAATAGTTATTGTTTTTTCCGTCTTATTATTTAATATACTAAATTAATATTATCTTAGATAATATAATTTTAAAAAAAGCAATCGAAAAAAAAAAAAACGAAAAGCGAAAAGGGAAAGGAAAGATGGCGTAGGGCGGTAGGGGCGGGCGGGGGTAGGGGGCAGTGATGATGGGACTGTTTGGGGTGGTATTTGCAGTGAGGGGACAGCAAATACCACGGTGTATTTAGCTGTCCCCATTATTATAGCTACGTCTATAATAAATTCAGAACATGATGGTATAGATAGATAGATCTATAAAGGCTACAATATTGAATGATAGATCTGATCTCATTGACTGATCATATTTCCTTTTTAAGTTTTTCCCTCGATATCATATATCTTTTTGCCTTTGATTAATTAAGGTGGCCGAGTTGGTTGAGTAGAAAAAATGGGGGGTTTCAGGTTCGAAACCTTCTCTATGTTTTTTCGATCGAGTTTGTTGCACTAAATTTGTCTAGTATGGTTTATCTTGCTTGTGTGATTAACAAACTATTACACTGAAGGAGGGATTATCCTATGCATCCGAAGGGATATATAGCGACTGCAGATTCTATTCTTATAAAGAGAAAAATTGCATGTTGGAAAATCCCAATCTTGAGAAGGCTCCTTCATTTACTGATCATTGATTGCACATATTTTCTTTTTGTTTGTTTTCAACTCGGTGTCCGATATATGCTTTTTGAAAAACGGTAAATTTGAATTCGCATCGTGGAATTTAGACGTGTTTTCTATAAAAAAAAAAGCCAATTCATTCACAGAGCTCGATTTAAGACCTCTAACTAAGAATACAAAAATACTCATCCCGCCACTACAATTATTGGTAGTGATCATATTCTTCCTTATCTGAGTATCATTAAACATCAATTTTGGTAGTTTCTCATTTGTTGTTCGATATTCGTTTTGGAGTCTGACAAATCTGAAACTGCGTCAAGAACTTCATTTCGGAGGGTAATATGATTCTTATTAGTGTTAATTTTGTAAACGTGTATAGTCAATATTATAATCCTTACCCCTAATTAGAATATATTCTATATATTGTGTAAATATAATTATGGTAAGACTAGGATTCCTCTTATAATTAGGACTAGGATTCCTCTTGTATAAGGGATGAATATTGTACACTATATATATTGATATTAATGAGAAAGACTCATCGAGGGAGATTAATATCATCTTACATGGTATCAAGAGCCAAAACCTAAAATCATAGAATTTTTTTCTCTCCAACCTCGGCGCCCCCCACCCTCTCTCTCTCTCTCTCTCTCTCGGCTCCTCAGCAGCCGCGGAGCCACCCTCCCTAATTCAGGGTTTTCTTCTTCTCTCATAAATTATATCCACTATTATGACTCCTCTTGAAACCCATACAACCTCCTCCTCCACCGTTATCAATCCCGAAACACCAAAATCATCTTTTCATCCAGCCCTAACCGTTACCAACATCAAGAACTGAATTCCCATTTTTCTTGATCAAGAAAACGGTCAGTATTTTTCCTGGGTTGAACTGTTTCGCATTCATGCATGTGTCTATAACATGCTTGACCATATCGATAATGATATCCCACGCCCCCCGGAGGTTAATGATTCTATATGGCATCGTCTCGACGCTGCCGACAAACAGTGAATGATATATGGTAGTATCTCTCAGGATCTACTCCCGACTATCATGAAATCTGGCGCCACCGCCAATGAATTATGAATTCGCTTGAAGGAAATTTTTCAGGATAACAAGCACACTCGTGCTGTGTATTTGGACGAACAGTTTAACAAAACACGTCTTGAAAACTTCTCCAACGCGACTGAGTACTGCAAGCAGCTAAAACTTGTGGCGGATCAACTCTCCAACGTCGGCACGCCTGTCTCTGAAACTAAAATGGTGTTACAAATGATTGCAGGCCTTCCTAAAGGCGAGTATGATACTTTTGCCACCATGATTCAACAGGCGGATCCGTTACCCAGTTTTAACAAAGCTCGCTCACAGTTGTTGCTCGAAGAAACACGTCGTGCTAAGCAAGATGAACACAATCAACAGGCATTAGTTGTCGACACGCAACCCCAAGACCCGACATCGCCGAAAAATTTTCAACCGCGTCAGGGCCGCGGCGGCAAGGATGGCAATGGTCGTGGTCGTGGCAAGGGTCGCAGTCAGCAGAACCAGCAACAGTAGCAACAACAAGGTCCGCAGAACAACTGGGACACAATGTCTCAACAGTACCAGTACAGCGCCGCGTCGCCCCAGTACAGAGCCGCAGCGCCGGCCCCATTCCAGTACCAGCAGCCCTTCAACCAGTATTCTCAACACGGGTTGTTGGGCCCAGCTCCAGCCCCTCAGCAAGCCCAGTACCCGCAGCAAGCCCACTTCATGCAAGGACAGTTCCAGCAGTCCGCTTCCGGCATGGCCCCCTCTGACTTGGGTCAGGCCTTCAGCAGCCTCAACCTGCAACAACTGGAAAACAATTGGATCATGGACTCCGGTGCCAATCTCACCTCACCCGGTCTGCATGTAACATTCCTAAAATGTTCAGTTTAACGCATCCTCAATTTATTACAGTTGATAATGGCCACCGCATTCCAATAAAGGGCTATGGTACATCCTACACACCACCTACTCATCGACTATTCTCCCTTAAAAATGTTCTATATGCCCCACACATCATTAAGAACCTAATTTATGTTCGCAAATTTACTCGTAATAACTCTGTCTCTGTTGACTTTGACCATTTTGGTTTCACTGTGAAGGATCTGTATACGGGGACACCTCTTACGAGATGCAATAGTACGGGAGATCTCTATCCATTCTCTTCCATCTCCGCTGTCGGATCTTGCTCTCCCGTCTCTCTAGTGGTTATTTCTTCATCAACATGGCATAATAGGTTTGGTCATCCAGGTGCCCCAGTTTTTAATTTTCTTAGAGGCAATAATTTCATTATTTGTAATAATGGGAAGCTTGCCCAAAACTGTGTTTTTTGTTCTTTAGGCAAACATACTCGTCTTCCATTTAAATCATCTACTAGTATTATCTTTGCACCATTTGATATTATACATGTCGATTTATGGACATCACCTATTGCTAGTTCTCTCGGTCATATATATTATCTTGTCTTACTAGATGATTTTTCCCACTATGTTTGGTTATATCCTCTCAAATTTAAATCGGAAGTGTTTGCCAAATTTCTGGAGTTTCGAATGTTCATTCAAACACAATTTGAAAAAGGTATTAAATCATTTCAGCGCGATAATGATCGTGAATTCAACAACTCTATGTTTCACCATTTTTGTACTAATAATGACATGATTTTTCTCTTCTCCTGCCCTCACACCTCCCCACAAAACGGTAAAGCTGAAAGAATCATCTACACCATTAACAATATGATTCTCACTCTATTGATTCATGTCTCCCTCCCTCCATCCTTCTAGGTATATGCTGCTAAAATGTCAGAATACATTTTAAATATCCTCCCAACTAGCACCCTTCACAATATGACCCATACCAAAATCCTCTATCATAGAGTCCCCTCTTATGATCATCTACGAATATTCGACTGTCTATGCTATCCCAACCTTGCCTCTACCGCCCCTCACAAGCTAGCTCCCCGGTCCACTCCATGTGTCTACATAGGCTTTCCGCCGAACCATATGAGATATCTATGTTATGACTTGTCCACTCATCAAATCCACATCTCTCGTCACGTCACATTCGACGAGATCACATACCCGTTTTTTCGAATCTTCAAAAATCCAAAAATCGGATTACTCCTTCCTTGACGAGTCTGTCATTTCTCTCATCATTCTCAGTCAACTACAGTCATCACCATCATCACCGTCATCAGCGCCATCCTTCCAGTGACTAAGATGTTTTAGTCCCGTCGTCAGCGCCGCGACGCCGAAACTTCAGAGACGACTGTTCATCCACACCGTCATCAGAGTCGCAGCCTAGTGATGAGGTGCCGCGGCGCCAAAACTTCATAGAAGATTGTTCATCTAGCGTTGTGGCCCTTGATCTCGACACCGCGGCGCCTCCGATGGCTTCACCTCCACCCTCTCCATATCCGACCTTACCATCCGTCTCGGACCCCAGCCACCCATTTGTTACACCTCGTAAGTTTAAGACGATAATTAAGAACGTCATTAAGTATTAAGGTTTCCAATTTTATCGGATGTACATATATACTACGTGCTAATACGGATTAAGATTTGTGATAGCGAATGTGTGGAAATCTCTTTAGTTATGGGGTATAAACATATATATATTCTTCCGTTATGAGTTAGCAAGGTATAAAAAATACGAGAATAAGAAATTAAGGCAATGGAAATTTAGATTAAAAAGTTGTGGGATTGATTTAGTTAAATAAACACTTAGAGGGGCAAAGTGTGACTTCTAAGGGGGCTAAAGTGTATTGTTTAAAAATCTAAAAATGGGAACTTAAATTGCCCTAATAAGTTCATTTCCACTTAAAACAAAATCAGATTTTTATTTTCCTCCCTTCTCTCCCTACCTTGCTCGAATTCCTCCCCATATTTAACAAGAAAATTAAGTTTTTTTTTACTCCATCATCATAGCCTAAAGTATCCTACACATTTGAAGCCAAAAATTTAGCCCAAAACAGTGGCTAAATTAAGCCCATTCTTGGCAATTTAGGGCTCTCTTTTCTCCAAATTTTGGACAATTTTTGGAAAGAAAAACATGTTAGAATAATGACTTATCATAGTGGAGGTGTTGCATGTTGAATTAGAGTTGAAAAAGTGTGAAATTGAAGCCAAAATTGACCCAAACTTGATGACAAAATCATTTGGGCGATGGACATATGTGGGGGGCTGATTTGCTTCAAAATCAAGGTAATAATTACCCTGCTTAAGATATTATTTAAGTGCATGTGATTTAATTGAAGTAATGGACTTGTATTAGGAAGAAATCTTGAATTTAGGCAATGCATGTGATAGTTGTGGATGTTGAACCGGAAATGGACTATTTTTTGAAATACGTTGTGTTGTAAATTTCATTACCAATTGCGTGCTAAAAATGGAATAACTTGTGAAGATTTAAAAGATGTTCATTATATGGAATTGTTGGAAGGATAAGTTGGATTGTTAATTAAGGAAAGAGGAAAATGGTTACATGTTGATGGCCTAAAATCCATGGAAAAGTTTCGGACATTATGTGACCTTTACGAGCTGATTTGGTGCACTTTAATTGTTATTATTATTATTATCAGCGTTGTCACTAATTGTATGTTAAGAATTGAAAGAAACATTGATACTTGATATTGTAATTTGTTATATAAGGTGACGCGAGACGAAATGGAATTAAGAAACCAAGAAATGAATTATGAAATCTTTTAGGCATTGTTATAACATTTTAAGTATTGAATGAATATGGTAAATAGGTGCGACAATCACCTTGATGGTTTAAATTATTGTCTTTCATAAGTAACGAGGAAGGAGGTGGTATGATGGCGGATATGTAATTTATGGAGCCTAATTAGATGACATATTGAAATGATTTGGATTATTGGTTTAATTTGAATTATTGGGTAGATTTGAATTGTTGGTTGATTTGGATATTGGTAAATTATGGATACACACATAAACAAATGAAATGTTGCCCAAATTTTTATAGGAATAGGGGAGTCATTATTCATATAACTTACATTAAAAATCATAGAATTGACGAGCGTATCATTCCTTATTATAGGTTGAAGTACTAGACAAGACATACCTTAATATTGAGTTGAGTAGTTCGCCTAAGAGGTATGTGAGACCTTTCCTTCTTTCTTTTGGCATGATTTTTATGAAAGTACGGCGGACGTACTTAACTCCTACCAGTTCAGTTTTAAAAATGATTATTTACTAGTGATTATGATTTCAGTAACAGAGTTTATGGTAATAATTTTATTAAGAGTCACATAATGATTTTAATTGCATACAGTTGTTCATGATATCTACTCGTGCTAAGTGTTACTATTTCACTCCACTGAGTCCCGGGCCAGGTCATGTTTGTGCGCAGCCATGCATCATTCATCGAGTCCCTCACTAGAGGACCGAGACACGTTATATATATATATATATACAGATTACATCGAGTTCCTCCATAGAGGGCCGAGACACGTCACGCGCGCAGATACAAATTCTATCGAGTCCCTCCGTAGGCGAGACATGTTATCTGATTTTATATCTGCATACGAGCATGATGATTTATGATTAAGTATACATGATATGATTTTGCACATGATTCTCGCTTTTATGAAATTTGATGACTCTGCTTTACTTGGTACGATTGTTATTCGATTTTGATATTTTATGTTTTACATACTCAGTACATTATTTCGTACTGACCCCCTCTCCTGGGGGGCTGCGTTCATGCCCGCAGGTTCAGGTGTTCAGATAGGTAACCCTCCAGTCTAGGATTTCTATACAACAGTTGGAGAGCTCCCTTGTTCCGGAGCCAGCTATTTTGGTACAGACCTTCATCTTTCAGACTTATGCATATTTTGGGCACGACGGGGTCCTATCCCGTCATATGTCAGTACTGCACTCTTAGAGGTCTGTAGACATTTGTGGGTTGGACGTTTGTACCTTGTTTTTGGTTTTTGATGTTGTTATCTAGTGGCAGTCTTGCCGGCTTGCTTATTTTGATTATGCCTTTGTGCACGTGATGCTGGTTGGTGGCAGCCTAGTCGGCTAGCCTATTATGATTGTTGTTTTGTTATTATTTTGGCAGCCTTGTCGGCTCGTCCATTTTAGGGATATGTTGTAAAAGCAGCGTTGTGCTGCCGAAATTTCTATAAATCTCTGTATTAGATAAATTAAGAGTGACAGGTCAGCAAAGACGTCCAATTAGGACGCTTAGTCGTGGCCCGTCGGGTCGGGTCGTGACACCATTGTCCCTACTCACCAAATGGAGACTCGTGCCAAACACAGAATCTTTAAACCCAAAGTCCAATTCAACTTGTCTGTCCAAATCATCTCTCCAATTCCCAAGAACCCCAATTGGCCAAACAAGACCCTAATAGGAATGCGGCTATATCTGAGGAATTCAATGCTTTGACTAAACAGCACACATGTGATCTAGTACCTAGGCCTGAGGGGGTAAATGTGCTCCGTTGACAAATTCAGAGATAATGAAGATCTTGAAGGGTATAAGACACGTATTGTGGCTAATGACACGAATATGAGGGCATTGATTGTGGTGAGACATTCAGCCCGGTTGTCAAACCGGCTACCATTCGCACAGTTCTGAGCATTATTATGGGCAAACACTGGTCGATACATCAACTTGATGTGAAGAATGCATTTTTACATAGGGACCTGAGAGAAATAGTCTACATGCATCAGTCGTCTCACGTCTGGGTTCACCCATCCAGCAGTCCCTCACTATGTGTGCCGTCTCCGTAAGTCATTATATGGCCTGAAACAGTCCCACCGGGCGTGGTATGGTCACTTTGTCAGGTATATTTTGCAGATTGGGTTTGTATGCAGCAGGAGTGATACATCACTTTTCATTTTTCATCGATGTAGTAGCATTGCTTACTTATTACTGTATGTGGATGATATTGTTCTAACTGCCTCTTCCGATGGGTTGAAAAATGAGATTATTGCTCTACTTAAGACTGAATTTGCAATGACTGATTTGGGCAAGCTGATTTACTTCTTGGGGATATCAGTGACCAGTTCTGCCAACCACATGTTCATGTATCATCGTAAGTATGCAGATGAGATTGTGTACAGGGCTAAGATGACGAATTGCAAAGTCATGGCTACTCCAGTTGATTCACAATCTAAGCTCAGTGTTATGGATGATGCTCCAGTCTCCGATCCTACTCTCTATAGGAGCCTTGTAGGTGCACTTCAGTATCTTACATTTACAATGTCAGACATTGCTTATGTTGTTCAGCAGGTATACTTATTCATGCATGCCCCCACGAAGTCTCATTTTATTGTCATTAAGCGTATCATCCGATACATTAAGGGTACACTACATTATGGTTTGCACTTATACCCCTCTGTACCAAACATGCTGCTCTATTATACGGATGCAGATTGGGCAGGGTGTCTGGACACGCGACGCTCCACCTCCGGCTTTTGTGTTTTTTTAGGGGATAATCTGATTTCTTGGTCTGTCAAGCGACATGCTACCCTATCTCGTTCCAGTGCCGAGGTTGAGTACAGAAGCGTTGCAAATGTGGTAGCTGAGATTTGTTGGCTCAGAAATTTACTGTTAGAGCTTCAGTGTCCTTTGCGTCAGACATCTATTGTGTACTGTGATAACATCTCTGCCATATATTTTTCTCACAATCCGGTTCAACATCAGCGAACCAAGCACATTGAGATAGACTTACACTTCGTTCGTGAGAAAGTTGCGCTAGGCCATGTCAGAGTGTTACATATTCCCTCATCCTATCAGTATGATATATTTACCAAAGGACTTTCCAGACAGTTATTTCTTGACTTAAGATCCAGTCTCAGCGTCCGGCCTCCTCCCGCTCCGACTGAGGGGGTGTGTAAACGTGTATAGTCAATATTATAATCCCTACCTATAATTAGAATATATTCCATATATTGTGTAAATGTAATTATGGTAAGACTAGAATTTTTCTTGTAATTAGGACTAGAATTCCTCTTGTATAAGAGATGAATATTGTACATTATATATATTAATATTAATGAGAAAGACTCTTCAAGGGAAATTAATATCATCTTACAAATTTAATTGACATGACTTAAACTCAAAGCATCTGGATAAGAATAGTGGAGTACTTCCTATCCCACCATAAACTTCAATGTCGACAGACGTGTATCTAATGAATAAGTTATCGTGAGTTATATAAATCCATAGTTTTTGACTTAGATTACGTATATTTGTTAAAAAATTGCTAAATATATATAAATAATAAATTTTGAATTCAGTAAATTTGACAGGACATGTCATATCTGTATCTTACTGATGACATGACTCTAGATAAGATAATTTGGAGGTTGAGAATTAGATTAGTAGATAGTTGAACGTTTTCTAGTTTTCCTTTTCAATATTGTTATTAGTACTCTTTTATTTAATTTTTTATTTTATTATTACATATTATTTCATTTGATTTTGTTATCGTATTATTTACTATTCCTACTATTCTTTTCTCTATTATTTTGGACATGACTTCATCATCGATTATGAAATACTTTACTTGAGAGTCGTGAATCTATTGGAAACCACCTCTGTACTTCACAAGGTAAGATAAAATTTGTGTACACTCAAATCTTCAAACTCCACTTATGAAATTATATTGGGTATGTTACTATTATTATTATAATTATTATAAATAAGAATTCATAAAATTCAAGTTTTAATTCGTTTTTAGGTGATGATCATATCTTTCCTTTTCAAGTATTATACTATTATTACACATTAGTCTTGAAGAATCATTTGCTCCCTACTATATACACTGTGTAACGTAGTTTGTACGGCAAGCACTGACTACGTTTTGAGTGGGTGACAATGACTTTGAAGTCACTTAGCAACGTGTCTTTTATTCTTATCTTTAAATTCCAATTTTTCTTCCAAATCCTTTAATTTTGCCGCTCTCTTATTTTGGATTTTCTACGCGGAGAAATGGTCATATTTGTCATTCAACTTTTGAAAAAGAATCATACTTGTGCTCTGTTAAAGTATGAGTCAAATATACCCTCAACGTTAGCAAAAATATCACTTGTGCCCTCTGTTGACGGAAATTTGACGTGGACGTCACATCGGATCCACGTGGACGCCACCAACCTCCAACCGTCGTCCCCCCCCCCCCACCACCAAATATGACCCCTTATCCACCACTGCCGCCAGCTGTCGTTCCCCCACCCCCAACTGTCGTCACCCCACCCACCAGTAATCGGCTCTGTGTCACCACCCATCCCGATTGTCGTGTCACTATCCCCGCCGCCGAAAATCCACTCCCAAACCAACCCATCAAGCCCACCACAATAGTTCACTACCACTCATTAATTTTAATTTTATATCTACTTTTTAAAAGTTTCAGTTCCATCTCCGGTGAGCTCCTCACCGGAAAAATGACCAAAAATTAGTAGAAAAGTTTGTCTTAGCCACCACTCTCCTCTGACTATTCTTTTCGTTAGCCAAAAAAATTTCCACCCTAATTTCATTCATTTTCTTTTCCCTAAATTCACAATTTTTCTCCAATGTCAAAACCACATAAAAAATGAAACCCAAATCAAAATGAAGTAATTATTGATTCTTGTCCGACTTTTTCATTTCAAAGATATATGAATCTTTAATTTGTTTTGTTACCCTTTCGCTCTATCAGACTTATATGTGTTTTTAAGTATTATAAATTTTTAAAAAGGTTTTTGGTGAGTATTGAAAAGACGATGGTAGGGGATGGGCTTTGTTTTCTCCTATATAATTTGGCTGAAGCAAAAATGAAGATATTTCTTGTCATCTATTTGATTCTTTGATTTAGATTTTACTGATTTTTCTCTTTTTGGAGGTTTTGGGGATGGTGTTTCAATGGAGTAAGGAGATGAATAAGGTTGGAGAGATGAGTTTTGAGGATTTTTGTGGTTGAGGGACGATAGTTGGGGGTTGGTGGCGTCTACGTGGATCCAATGTGACGTCCACGTCAAATTTCCGTCAACAGAGGGCATATGTGATAACTTTGCTAACGTGGAGGGTATATTTGACCTCATACTTTAACGGTGGACAAATATGACCCTTTTACAAAAGTTGGATGACAAATATGACTATTTTTCCTTTCTACACTGTTATGTCCTTTTCCAGCCTTTATCTTCTTTTTCATGCTTTTCGTTAATGTTCGGATCAGTTTGCGTGTACATCGATTATTTGAAAAAAATTATTCGTATCAAATGTATATATCAAGCCACTTTCGGCACCTAATCGTGGTTAATGAATATGTATCATCACCTTATTTTAAATTATTATTTATATAATTTAATATAAACATTTGGTACAGGTAAATATCTACCCGTCGACTACTATACACATTCCCTTTCACTAGTAAAGATAGTAAACTTTACAGATGGAAGACTAAATTTGAATCTTGATTTTTTTTTTTTTGATGACCCAGGTATCGGAGAACCCTCATTCCCCCCTATCGCTAGCACCTGTGCTGGACTCCTGGAGGCGATGGGACCGGCTCTTCAGCACCCCACCACCAGGTAAATCGCGGGATGTGCACCCGTAATCAGTGTCTGCTTGCGTCCAACGGATCAATGCATACAAGCGCCCGCTTCTAACAGACATGCGGAGGAATCAAACCCACATCGCAATGCGCCGCGGCTTTTAGCGCCCAGACTTAATCACAAGTATATGCCCCGGAGAGCGATGTCCTAGTGAGAATCGAACCCGTGACCCTAGGGCCACGAATTCGACCTTCGCCCAGCAAGCTAAACGATTCGGACTTGAATCTTGATTTCTAAGTGGTTGTCCAATTGCCTCACATACAATTAAAGTTTGGGTTTTGTAAAAGTTTCAGGTTTGTAACTTTAATTTCAAGTAGTGGATTGAAGGGGTATGCCAATTGTCAAGTGAATTAAATCTCTGACTTGAAATCTCAGGTTACCTGGTTCTGTGGTGGTGAGAGGTAATTTATATCCGTGGTATTAGTCTAGACTCGTACAAGCTGACTCAATCATCACGATTATAAAAAAAATCGTAGATTTGTTTCTGCAGTAACAACCCAAAACACATACCAAGTTTGTTGAAAACTGAAATGGAATATATTCATCCCAAGAACAGCTGATTCTCTGATTGCACAGTAAAGCACTAGATATCTAATGTCACTTATTTGAAACATCACCATAGCATAACAGTGCAGTGGAGAATTAAGACGAAATAGAGTTGTCTAGGGAAGTAGACAAACATCACCATAGATACTCTCCCAGACAAATGACATTTACCAAAGTTGAGGTTCCACATCAATATACCAAGAACCAAACATCAATTATAAACTTGAGGGACGAAACTATTATTCACCGAGTTTCTATGTCCGTGGTACATTATAGATAGCAAGACAAAGGAATAGGGATAAATGAGAACATCATATTCATTCTTCTTTATTGATTTAGAATGCTTGAAAGCTAAGGATCATCCATATCACAAGTAGCATCATATTCATACATCCACGATATCCCTTTCCTTGGCCTCCAAATAGTTTGTATATGATCATGTACATACATTGCTATGATCCTTATCTAACTCCAGCCAGCCCATCTACTTTTTCTTTCTAACTGTTCAGCTACATTGCCATGATATCAATTCTACAATGTTCACTGCTCCTATGAGGAATGAATAAAAAATGGAAGATTATGCGAGACGTGAAAAGAGATGGAAACCAGACAAATGAGGAATGAATGAATGAACAAATGAGGGTTAAAAAGGAGACTAAACTTTCCCTCTGAAGATCAATAAGCACGGTTTGAATCGGCCTATAGTACAACATTAAGTGGCAGCTCTGATTATGTAACATGTATATGTAAATCTTTATAGGTGGGAGCGGAGAAAGGGTGTTCAGAGTAATCAGGCAATTGGAATGGCAAGAAGCAGCACAATGAAATGGCAATCGTGCTGTTAAAAACTGTAATGCCTAACCGAGGACTCCAACACCACTGCACTTGGGTGAACCATCTCCTTCATGCAGCTGCCATTCTTGTAAATCTTAAAAGTAGGTACTATTCTAACGTTCTCTGCTGTAGCGATCGCTGGGCTCTCTTCCACATCCACCTACAGTAGAAATCAGAAGACAAAATGTAAATTACTACGAGTTTTCTTCATTCCCCTGTTGTGCACATAAAATCATTGAAAAAACTGAAAAGGTCCAAATATGCCCTTAAGTATTTAAAATTGAGCAGATATGTCCTTCGTTAAATAAAGGACATATTTGGACCAACTATTGAACTATAAGGGCATATTTGGGCTACACTATTAATGAAGGGATGTATTTGCAGATTTGCTCAAATATCAAATAGGGGATATTACAATAGCAGCTTAGAGCAAGGTGTTCCCTAGGTCACATGTGAAAGTTTTGAATTCAGCACGCAACCCCCCCAACCCCCACGTCTGAAATGCACGGCATTTCCTATGATTGTTTACCTTGAGAAAACTTATTGAAGGAAATTTGGTGCTTAAGGTGTCCAAGAATGGGGATATCTGCTTGCATTGTAGTTTAGATTCTGCTTTAAAATGGACCACAGACGCACCTGCAGTTTCCAACTGTAGTTGTTGAGTTGTATAGTAAACGATACGAAGAAGATTAAGATACGGATGCAAGAAAAGCCTACCAGATGACGAAATCGCAGATCGGAACTGCTCAAGACCCGAAACCAACTCCACCTCCCCACCAAATTTCATATTGCTAACATCTTCTCCACGTGACTCCTTTAATGCAACTTGAGCATGGAATAATGATTCAGCAACCTCATTGTCATATGGAAGTTCCCTCCGTAGAGCCTCGTAATCTCTCACAGCTTCACTCCATCTTTCCAGCTACAATCCATTGCATACAGTCAAATTTATGATTTTTTGCTCAGAGAAAAATAAAGAACTCTTCTAGGTCATATAGTAGCACTAATTAAGATTTAAAGGTGGCATGTTACCTTGGCATTTGAGGCAGCTCTTCGAAGGAGAGCTTTAGTATAATTTGGCTGGATAAGGAGAGCTTGGTTGCAATCATCCAGAGATTTTTCCCACTGTTCGAGTTTATACCAGCAAGCTGCTCTATTGCAGTACAGAACTGAATTTGAAGAATTATTCGTGAGCCCTTCTCCATAAGCAGCACAAGCTTCTGTATATCTTTCAGATTTAAACAAATCGTTGCCACGAGTACGAGCTCGCCCCACCAGCCTCACATTTTTTAGTAAAAGCGATACTTCAGCACTTCGAGGATCAACTTGTGCAGCTCTCTCAATGGCAGTAACTGCACTTTCAAACCTGCAGATATTCATGATCAGTTCTCTCATACTCCTGTTGAACCTCTTTATTTCTAGGGATAATAGCATTTTTGGTCCCTAAATTGTAGGTATATTCTGATTTTGGTCCTTGTGATATCGACGAAACACATTTAACCTTCAATTAATCGAAATGTGTGTTTTTAGTCCTTTTATGTAAGAAATATGTTGTATTTAACTACTTTTAGAACTATATTACCGTCAAATATGGAGTAACAATACAAGCTAAACATAATACATGGGTAATTAAGTGGTGGAACGACTAATACTAGGTGAATATTCACAAGCAAAGGGATCAAAAGTGCACATTTCAATTAATTGATCAGATATCACAAGGATCAAAATTAAAATCTATCAATAATTGAGGGACCAAATGTACTATTAACCCTTATTTCTCTACATATTACAGCCTATGCAGTATTCATAAACTCACCTTCCCAGAGCCATGTCGATCTGAGCGTGAACAAAGAATATGTATGCTTCGGAGAGCATCCCAAATATTTTTGACTTGCATGCAGAAGAGGACGGTTCATACTTCCCAACTTTAGATAGGCACAATTCAGCGTCCGCTAATTGGTGTAGCTTCAAATAAGCTTCCGCTCTACATGCAAGTAGCTGTGAATTCAATATCAGCTATTCAGTACCAGCACTTAAATTTTCATTCACCAATTTGACTACTAGAGATGTTTTACCTGAGGAGATGCCTCAGCTTCTTTTAATGTACTCATCCAATCTCCAAGTCTCCGGGCGGCAGTGCATTTGCTGATAGTTTTCTCCACTGCTTGCAACTTCTGTAACTCGGCTTGATCTGGCTTATGACCTAGGGAAAAAAAGTGACTCCTTGCGTTTTCAACCTGTCCTAAACTGTAAGTTTTACAGGAATGAGATTGCGCTCACAATTCTAGGCAAAATAAGCAAAGCAAACTCCAATAATCGAATTCAGATAAGGAATTGGCAGAATTACCAATAATCGAATTCAGATAAGGAATTGGCAGAATTACAATCCATGACGAAACCAGTGTTAGCGTCAATCTAGACCTTTAATGTATAAACCACAATAATATACAAATAACTCAAGTAAATTGAAATCGACAACAATAATGTTCAGCAAAAGCATAAACACATACTAACTTGTTTGTAGATAGAGGTCTGCTCGACGCAGTGTCCTAAGACAAAAATTCGCCCCCGCTTGTGCTGCAGTTTAATGGACGTCTGCTTTGAGGATACAACTATCTGAGTGATAGTTCTAGCACAAGAACTCCACTCCTGGCGAATCTACTTTATGTGTTCTTCAGAAATTTCTTGAAGAGGAAGAAGAAGCAACAATGATCCTCCAATGATTTGATTCTTAAATCAGAAGATTAGATGTTGTTAATTGTATTGTATATCTTAAACAAGTGATCTACATGCTTTATATAGCATTAATGTCGACCAGATGCATCCATTAGTTATGACTCTATGCGAAGAGATGCAACTTTTGGTTCAAAACTGAAAAATTCCGTCGAAGGCACCGCGGTGCCTCCACAAGGCACCTAGGTGCAAATTCGATTTTTTCTTTCCAGTGACTTACTGTCATCCAAGCACCCCAGTGCCTCCACAAGGCACCTAGGTGCAAATTCATCGAAAATTTCAGTGACTTACTGGAGCGCAGGCACCTCGGTCCTTCCATCGGAACCGCGGTCCTTGGCCAAAATTCCAAAAAATGGATTTTAATCACTTGTTTTCTTCTTCAATCCACACAAGTTCTAACAATACCCCACATTTTCTATTCACACATCAACAATACCCCACATGTGGATAGAAAATAAGATAAAAGGAACTTATCATTATTTCTGTCAAACGAGACATGACACGCATCGGAAAAGGTGTCTTTTGGACTTGAACCTTTCGTAGTGAATACCTATCGGGTCCACTTGTGAAGTAGTGGACGAAGTGCCTTGAACTATTCACGTTTTGTAGTAAACCGAGACAACGAGTATCACACATATCATATCAACATATTTCAATTCTTACGGTTGTGTTCTTTTCGGTTATGAACAACTCCTTTCTTCATGAAAATTTCTAGAGAACGTAGCCATCTCAGTTCTCCCAGATGCGACCCCACATCAATCTCACATAGGTAATATTAATCAAGAATAGTCCGTACTATCCCACCATAATGGCTATTAATATTATTAAGAACCAAGGTTCAGGCCTATATCACAATCTGGATTAACACTGTACATCATAGAACGAGCATATGTGTTTTACGCCTCGAGTCTTCCTCACTAGTTTGCCTATCAACCTAAATCATGGGATGAGATCTCCAATTATGATAGGTTAGGTTTCCACGATTCCACAACTCATCAGACGCTTTAAGCTCATTCCCCTCGATGTAAATACGACTTGCTCTCGTGTAAGACCTTTTGTCAAAGGATCCGCTATATTGTCCTTTGACTTTACATAATCAATAGAAATTATTTCATTCTTCAGCAAGCTTCGTATTGTATTATGACGTCGTCTTATGTGTCTTGATTTGCAATTATATATTTGATTCTTCGCCCTCGTCAGGGCAGCCATACTATCACAATGTATATCACAATGTATGCAAATGGCGGTCACTGGCATTGTCCACAACAGAATACCTTCTAGGAAGTTTCTTAGTCATTCTGCCTCTTCGGCAGCTTTATCTAAGGCTACAAACTCTGCTTCCATAGTTGATCTCGTATTTACCGTTTGCTTTGATGATTTTCATGATACCGACGCTCCACCAAGTGTAAATACATACCCACTTGTGGACTTACTTTCTGAATGGTTGAAAATCCAATTAGCATCACAATATACTTCTAACACGGAAGGATATTTTGTATAATGCAACTCATAGTTCATTGTATGCTTTAGATATCGTAGTGCTCGTATTAGCGCTACCCAATGATCATTTTCAAGATTGTGTGAGTATCGACTAAGTCGACTCACTGTATATGCTAAATCCGGTCTCGTACAATTTATTATGTACATCAAGCTTCCAAGAACTTGCGTATATTCCAATTGAGACACACTATCACCTTCATTCTTTTTAAGGTGACAAGCGGGATCAAATGGCGTAACAACCGGCCTATCATCATAGTGTCCGAATTTTCTAAGGACTTTCTCCACATAATGGGATTGAGTTAATATATAACCCCCAGAATTCCTTTGAATTCTAATACCAAGAATGACATCCGCTATTCTCATATCTTTCATATCGAAAGCGGCATGCAACATCTTCTTGGTTTGATTAATTACATCCTTATTTGCTTTCATAATTAGCATATCATCCACATACAAGCATATAATGACACATGTATTCTTACATTTCTTAATGTAGACACATTTGTCACATTCGTTTATTTGAAAACCATTTGATAATAATGTATTATCAAACTTCTCATGTCATTGCTTTGACGCTTGTTTAAGTCCATATAACGACTTAACCAATTTACAGACTTTCTGCTCTTGACCTTTAACAACGAACCCTTCGGGTTGTTCCATGTATATTTCTTCCTCTAGCTCACCATTGAAGAATGCAGTCTTCACATCCATTTGGTGAATTTCCAAATTGTGAATCGCTACTATAGCAATTAGCGTCCTTATAGACGTAATTCTAGACACTGGTGAGTAGGTATCAAAGAAATCTACACCTTTTTGTCGGAATCCTTTGGCTACTATCCGAGCTTTGTATTTCTCTATAGTACCATCAGGTCTTAACAACTTCCGTTTAAAGATCCATTTATGGCCTATTGGTTTTTGTTCCGGAGGAAGATCAACCAATATCCATGTATTATTTTGTACAATGGATTCTACTTCACTTTGGATGGCCTCCTTCCAATAAGGTGTTTCGGATGATTCCATTGCAGCCTTATACGTTTGAGGTTCTCCTTCAACGAAAAAGGTCATAAAGTCTGGTCCAAAATATTTGGTAATTTTCCCACGTTTACTTCTTATTTCAGAATTATTTTCTTGAATGGAAGAAGTAAGATTCTCAACATTTAGAGTGTCTTGGTTTGACTCATTTTGAGGTTGTGTCCTCTTCTTGTAATTAGGAACACTTTTATCCTTGTTTTTATATGGAAATATATCCTCAAAAAATTTTGCTTCAACAGATTCTATTAGTGTGTTCTTGTGAATACCTTCAACATCAGAATGATACACCAAAAACTTATATGCTGCACTATTATTGGCATGATCAATATACATGCAATCCACCGTTTTTTATCCAAGTTTAGTTCTCTTTGGTAAAGGAACTTGAACTTTCACTAGGCAACTCCACACTTTCATCCTTTTGAAAGTAGGCAATCTTCCATTCCATAATTCGTATAGAAATTGATCATTTTTCTTTTGATGAATTCTATTCAATATCATATTTGCAGTAATTAATGCCTCACTCCATAGACCAAGAGGTGCACCCGAACTAATCAACATTGAATTTATCATATTCTTCAATGTTCTATTCTTTCGTTCGGCAACTCCATTTTGTTGTGGAGTATATGACGCAGTGGTTTGATGAATGACACCATGATTAGAACAAAATTTTTTGAACTCATTCGATGTATAATCACCACCTCGGTCTGACCTTAGAATCTTAATCCTTTGGTCAAATTGGTTTTCCACTTCTGCTTTGTATGTTTTAAACATGTTCAAAGTCTCATATTTGGTATGTATTAAGTATACATAACAAAATTTACTGCAGTCATCAATAAATGATATATAATAATTTTTTCCTCCACGAGAGGGGGTTGCTTGGTAATCACACAAATCACTATGAATTAAACCAAGCATTTCATTTGATTTCACAACAAATTTATGAGGATGACTTGCATATTTTGATTCTATGCAAACTCTACATTTAGTCATTTTGTTCATAGAACATTTTGGCAACATGTCTATCTTTACCATTCTTTATAAGGAACGATAATTTACATGGCCTAATCGAGAATGACATAAAGAAAGGGAATCAACCACATACATAGAAGCAGTGCTAGTGCCTGCATTTTCATTAATAATGGCAACAACTTGAGTAGGTACAACACTTAGTTTGAAGAGCCCCTCACTGAGGTAACCCTTTCCTACATACACCCCACATTTGGTGAGTATAAATTTATCAGATTCTATTACAATTTTGAAGCCTTTGTTACTAAAAACAAATTTCAGGCACGTGCAACACATTTGTGAGCACAAGATCATTCTCGGAAGTGAGCCTCAACGTCACCTTCCCTTTCCCTTCTACCTTCACCGCAGCGGCATTTCCCACGAACGTTCTCCATCCTTGATGGCCTGGTATGATGAAAACATGCCCTTTTCAGAACATACATGCCTTGTAGCACCCGTATCCATCCACCAATCGGTTGAATTTGTAACCAAGTTTGCTTGTGCAGCAATAACACCAATAAATTGGTTCTTAGAAGCATTGCCTTCAACCATATTGGCATTAGGCTCCAATGAAACAACATCAGCCCTTTCACTCTTCCGGTTATCCTCTTCAACTCGAATTTTCAAAACCAATTGCTCAAAATTCATTTTCTCCGTTAGATGCTTCAAATATACCTTAAAATCCTTCCAAGAAGGACGTAATTTCTCAATAATAGCACCAACAAGGAAATACGGGTCAAGGCCCATACCTTCAACCTCTAGTTCATGAACTATGACTTGGAGTTCCTCCACTTGCTTAACAACCATCTTGGCATCACTCATCTTAAAGTTCAGAAACTTTCCGATGATGAACTTCTTGAAACAAACAACCTCAGTTTTGTACTTGTTTTCCAATGACTGTCATAACTCCCGTGCTGATCCGAACGTGGAGTATATGTCATAGAGAGTATCATCCAAGGCATTGAGAATGTAGTTCTTGCAAATAAACTCTTGGCTCCCCCAAGTCTTAATAGCCTTTCAGTCTTTCGGCTCTCTCCACATCAGTAATAGGAGTATTCTCCCCTTCTCCTTCCGGAAAAGCCATAGGTTCCCTCAGCAATCAATACGTTTGCCACGTGAAGAGTTGTCAAGTAAAACAACATCTTCTGTTTCCGGCGTTTGAAATCAGAGCCTTTGAATTTCTCAGGCTTCTCCACATGGTTTTTCACCATTGACGATCTAGATTGATCCATCTTTTGCAAATCAAGAAGTGTATTCTCTGAAAAATTTGCAAGCTTTACCAAATCAGAAAAATAAATTTTCTGAGAATTTTTGTATTAGATTGTTAGTGTCAATCTAGACCTTCAATGTATAAACCACAATAATATACAAATAACTCAAGTAAATTGAAATCGACAACAATAATGTTCAGCAAAAGCATAAACACATACTAACTTGTTTGTAGATAGTGTTGGGTTAAAAGCAGCAAGCAGCAAAATAAACAGTGATGCTGCAAAATAACAGTGAATTCACTGTTCATCAGTCGGGAAATGAACAGTAAAATCAATGTTCATCTTGGGAAAAATCATAAAATTTTGCCTATAAATAGAGGCTTCTTCATTCTCATTATAATCATCCTAAAACTAGAGAGAAACACTAAGAGAAATATTCTTAGTGAAAGCTTAAGAAAGAGAAGCTTTTGAGAGAGAATTTTGGTGAGAAAATTTTCCGGTCTAATTAGGATCGGGTTGTGAGTCTAGTGTTGTAAACACTGTTGTAATATTCCTCCCTATATAAAAGATCTGCAGCAGTCCGGAGACGTAGGCAAAATTGGCCGAACTCCGTTATCAATTGTGTGTGTTATTTATTCTTCGCTTACATCACGGAGTAAGTAGGTTCTGTCTAAGGAGGTCGGTATTTAAGTGGTCCATTGTGACTCTCCAATCTTTCCTGGGAACCTCCTTACAAAAGTCGGATTTGTGATTCAAATCCTAACAACTGGTATCAGAGCAACAGGTTGTGTTGTGATTCAGAAACGATGGGAGGCGAAGATGGTTCAACGCACGACATCGGTAAATTCGATGGTACAGATTTTGCGTTCTGGAGAATGCAAATTGAAGATTATTTATATGGCAGAAAGCTTCATGAACCTCTGAGTCCGAAACCAGAGGAGATGAAGCAAGCAATTGGGATCTCCTCGACAGAAAAGTTCTGGGAGTCATTCGACTGACACTGTCGAAGAACGTTGCTCACAACGTGGCGAAGGAGAAGACCACCGCAGACATGATGAAGGTGTTGTCTGACATATATGAAAAACCTACGGCAAATAATAATGTATTTCTCATGAAGAAACTATTTCATCTAAAGATGATTAAAAATGCTCTTGTTGCTGCACACGTAAATGAATTCAATACCATTGTAAATCAATTGTCATCGGTAAAAATTGATTTCGATGATGAAGTGCAAGCTCTAATTTTGTTGGCATCCCTACCAAATAGCTGGGAGCCAATGAGAGCAGCGGTTAGTAATTCTGTCGGCAGTGACAAACTAAAGTTCAACGATGTTAGGGATCGTATCCTTGCTGAGGAGGTGCGCAGGATAGATTCTGGAGAGGCATCGACGAGTTCTGCTTTTAATGTTGAAAACAGAAGCAGAAATTATGACAGAAACTACAACCGAAATAGGGGCAGATCGAAGTCAAGGAATGGCAGGGGTCAATCCAGACTAGGACGAACACTTGAGTGTTGGAACTGTGAAAAATCAGGTCACCTCAAGAAGAACTGCAGGGCGCCAAAGAAGGAGGACAACAAGGGGGCTGGAATCAACGCTGCTACTTTAGACATTGGCGATGCGTTGTTGCTGTCGATTAACATCCCGATAGATTCTTGGGTGCTTGACTCAGGAGCGTCCTTTCATACCACCACACATCATGATATAATGACGAACTACGTGGCTGGGAATCTCGCAAAGTTTATTTAGCCGATGGAAAGCCACTAGACGTTGTTGGCACGGGAGACATTAATTTGAAGATGTCAAATGGATCATCGTGGAAGATTACAAAAGTTAGACATGTTTCAAAGCTGATGCGAAACCTGATCTCAGTGGGTCAGCTTGATGATGAGGGACATGATCTCAACTTTGATAATGGGTCTTGGAAGGTGGCGAAAGGTGCTATGGTAGTTGGCCGAGGAAAAGAAGATTGGTACTCTATACATGACGACTAGTTGTCGTGATACTGTTGTTGTGGTTGACAACACAAAGAAGACAGATTTGTGGCATTGTTTACCGGGCATATCACCGAGAAGGGGACGGTTGGTGACAAATGGCTTAATTCGTCAAGAAGGCGGTGGACCTTCATACGTGGGAGAATGCATTCGGAAATGTGCGAGTAAGCTTCTCAAATGCAGGCAGGGAGTTGAAGGTCGAGAAGCTGGAATTGGTGCACACAGACGTGTGGGGCCTACCATTGTCCCCTCTCTGGGAGGATCACACTACTACGTGACCTTCATTGATGATTCAACCAAGAAGGTATGGGTTTATTTTATGAAAAATAAATTCGATGTGTTTAGTGTATTCAAAAGATGGAAAGTCATGGTCGAGAATGAAACAAACCTCAGTTAAAGTGTTTGAGGTCCGACAACGGCGGAAAATACATCGGAAGATCATCCGAAGCAGGAATGTTGTCTTCAACGAAGAGGTGATGTACAAAGACAAGTTGTAGAAAAAATCAGAATGTCAGGACAAGGAATCGGAAATAGTCGATTTGAGGGACTTCCCGACACCTGAGCCGCAGCCAGGTGCAGCCGAGGCAGAGGAACAAACAGTCCGAGAAGGTGCTGCTGAAAGTGCGGATTCTGAAGATTTGACCACAGCTAACAAGGCCAAAGAAACAATGACCACAAATATCCAAAATTCCAAACAGACAAATCACAAAACTATTAACTCTAAATCCTCCAGAACAATCTAATATAACGTACAGAAATTAGATTTCCCAACAAGGCCAGCAAAGATAACGTACAGAAATTTCACCACATTTCCAATACTGGTGATCAACAATAAGCGAACAAGCATGTAGATTCTAAAGATTTGAACTTCTTATACCACTTACCTAAGTAACAAAGTAATCAAAATAACACATTTAACACTTACGGAGCCATTTGGCCATGAGAATCATTCGCTTTTTCCGGAATATTGTTTCACTTTATTTCAAATCAGTGTTTGGTTGTAAAATTTCCAAATCCAACTTGGAGTTAGATTCCAAATTTGGAAATGTGATCCAAACCTGTTTTCCGACTCTAACTTCATAAATCCCAAATTACGTGAAAAATATTTCAAAACTATGGTCAAATGCCTACGAAATCTCCAATACAACCTACAGAAATTTCACCACATTTCCAAGATTTATCCATAACCAATTCGCATACACGCATAATATTCTAAAGATTTCAACATTTTATATCACTTACCCAACTAACAAAGATCCTAACCGTTGGTGTGCTCTAACATACGATGGATCCAACCTAATAGCTTCTTCACATTCCCTCACTGCTTCACCTAATCTCTTCAGACCGATCAACGCAGTAGCTCGATTAAAATGTAATGTAGCATTGCCCGGCGAAATCGCTATAGCTTTATCATAAAGATTCAAAGCTTCAACAAAATTACCCTTCTTGTAATTCTCATTACCAATTCTCTTCAACTCCTCCGGATCATTTCTCAATATCCCTCTTCTTACTGTCTCCCCTCTTCCTCCAACCATCAATCCCCTCGAACTGCCCGAATTACCAACACTACCACCCGAAACACCATAGGGCCCGGGCCCGGGCCCGCCATATCTCAGGGACGCACCTCCAAGTATGGGCCTGCTCAAATATGTACCACCGGGCCCAGGCATGTTCAAGGATGTGTCGCTAGGCCCGGGCCTGTTCGTGGATGCAATGTCGGGCCTGGGTCTGTTCGGAGATACACCGGACCTGCCACGCATTATGCTACCGTGGCCATAATTACCCATACCGGACCCGACAACATTAGTTCTAGTAGGTTTACTAGCCATGCCGGTTCTCACAATATTACCGGCCCGGCAAATATTTCCAGCGGGAAGCACATTAACCGCCGGCGAACTAACGGAGCTTCCACCACCGGAGTAGATTAACGGACCTGAATCGGGTCGTCCATGACCCGGTTTGAACCCACGTAACGCAGTAGGAGAACTCTCAACTGAACCCGAAAGCTCACCGGAATGTCCCGAATCAGACTTTCTTGGACCCGAAAGTTCACCGGAATGACCCGAAAGTTCACCGGAATGACCCGAATAAGACACATTTCGACCCGATACCGATCCAGATGAACTCGAACTACTAGTACTCAACCCACTAATTCGGGTCAATAATGGTGAAACGGGTGAACCCAGATCCAATTCTTTAAAATCAGGCTTATTATCATCTAACGAGTCAATACCCATATCCGAAATGGGCTTTTTATGACCCGACATTATTTCAAGAATGTAGTTCTTGTACAATACTTAGAGCTTCAAATTCGAACTGGGTTTACTGTAATTGTATAGAATTGATTGAATTCGAATTGGGTTTACTGGCTTTAACAATGCTAGTGGATTGAAGTGTAAGAAAATGGAAAATATGGAGTTGAAAATGACATATACAGAGAACTATATTTATTGTTCTCTGTATATGGGAATCTCGTGAATTGAAAGTGTAGAAGTAAAGAATGTAATGTGAGTTGGGGTTAGAGAGAGAGTAGAAAGAAGAAAAAAAATGAAAGGAACTGTTTTTCTTCTTCCTTATACTGCATGTACTTGATTATTATCACCATATATATATATATGTACTTGATATACATGTATTAAAGTATGTTATAAAATTATGAATTTATGATAAATGAAAAATATTATGTCGTCTTAAATTCATTATTTAGGTATAATTACTATAATTAATAAAGTTTGATTAAGTTTCAACTCGTCTATATGAGTTTGTTCACATTGTCGGTCTCAAGTCTGAATGAAGGAGACGGGTTGCGTAGGATAGCATCCAACTTAAACTAACCGATTCAGAATAAGATGTGCTCATTTAGACTTGTATGACAGAAATAATATTGTATGGTGAAATATAACTAGTGAGGATTCATACAAAAGGAAGAAAGAAAATGTAAGAAACGGTTTTGTCTTCCTTATAGTGTACTTTGATTATTATCAACCATATATATGTACTTGATATGTGTATTGAAGTATGTTATAAAATTATGAATATATGATAAATAAGGAGTATTTTTTGTATTAACTCAATATTTAGCTATAATTATTAACTAATAAAGTTTGATTGAGTTTTAACTCGGTTGGCGGTGTGAGTTTGTTCATATTGGCGGTTTCAAGTCTGATAAAGTAAAAAGCATATGGTAGAGTGAGTCAACGTAACAGATGTTAATATTGTTATTGCTAATATATGCTCGTCTATGTATGGCGACTTCTGACGATATTAAATAGTAAAATATAGTTAGTAAGGATTCATATAGTAAATATACGAAGAATTAGAATGCTCACTTAGGCAAAAGTTATGGTCCGAGGTAATTTTAAATAATAAAATATGAGTGAGGATTCATATGATCAATTTAAACTTATCTGGAAACGAGACGTAATTATGTCGTTGTTTGCTTAATCCTTTCCTACATATAGCCATATTTTAGTCTTTCTTTTTCTGTCCCTATAAATTATTTAGAATAGTGCTATTACTTTTGGAAGATAAAGTATTTTTTTTCCTTTAGTATTTCATTTTTCTGTCTTTACAGAAAAAGATAAAAGAGAGGGTACATGCAATACTCATATAGATAATTATATAATAAAAAGGAATATTACAGAAAATATATTGAGATCAAAATGACAGAATATATTAAATATATAAAAATGACTCATTATGTGGATTTCACCGAGTATGTTATTATTGTATATTAAATTTACAAGATATATGTCTTGCATTTATTAATATGTTGTAAATATCGGGTGCATTCACATTTGAACTTTCTTGAAGGCAAAGACAAATATTAGACTATTTGTGAACCGTTGGTTTATATATTGTTGTAAGATGATATTAATCTCTCTTGGAAAGTCTTCTCATTAATATTAAAGTATATATAGAGTACAATATCCATATCTTATACAATAGGAATCCTAAGTCTATACAAAAGAGGAATTCTAGTCTTACCATAATTATATTTACACAATATATGAAAATATTCTAATTATGGGTAGGGAATATTGTTTTATATATTTACACGTTTACACACCTCCTCAGTCGGAGCGGGAGGAGGGACGCTTCAAGAAATAATTGTCTGGGAAGTCCTTTGGTAAATATGTCTGCATACTGATAGGATGAGGGAACATGTAACACTCTGACATGGCCTAACGCAACTTTCTCACTTAACGAGCAGTCTATCTCAATATGCTTGGTTATTGATGTTGAACAGGATTATGAAAGATAGATGGCGAGATGTTATCACAATACACAATAGATGCCGACGCAGCGACATCAAGTTCTAACAAGAAATTTCTCGAGCCAACAAATCTCAAATACCACATTTGCAACGCTCTGACTCATCCTCGCCTTTGGATCGAGATAGGGTAGTCCGCCGCCGCGGATCAAGAAATCGATTATCCCTAAAAATACACAAAAGCCGGCGCGAGCGTCGCGTGTCCGACACCCGCCTAACTGCATCCATATAAGAGAGCAACTTGTTTGGCGCAGAGGTATAGTGCAAACCATAATCAAGAGTGTCCTTAATGATCGAATGATACGCCAAGAGATGAAATGAGACTCTCAGGGGCATCGTGAATAAGCACATCTCACGAACAAAGATAAGCTATGTCCGACCGCGGTGAAGATATCTTGAAGTGCACTCGCAAGCACTTATACGAGTAGGATCGGAGACCGAGCATCATCCACGGTAATCGAGCTTATATTTGGAATCAACTGGAGTAGGCACATCTTTGCAGTTTGCCATCTTAGCCCTGTACACAATCTCTTCTGAATACTTACGCTGACACAAGAACATATGATTGGCAGACCTGGTCACTGATATCCCCAAAAAGTAACTCAGCTATCCCAAATCAGTCATTTCAAATTCGGACTTAAGCAAGGCAATAATCTCATTTTTCAATCCGTCGGAGGAGGCAGTAAGAACAATATCATCCACGTAAAGTAATAAGTAAGCAGTGCTACTACCTCGATGAAAAATGAAAAGTGAAGTATAACTCTTGCTGCATACAAACCCAATCTGCAAGATATACCTAGCAAAACGATCATACCACGCACGAGGGGCCTGTCCATATAGTGACTTACGGAGACGACACACATAGTGAGGAACTGCTGGATGGGTGAACCCTGGCGGCTGATGCATGTAGACTGTCTCTCTCAGATCCCCATGTAAGAATGCATTCTTCACATCAAGCTGATGGATCGGTCAGTGTTTGCCCATGGCAATTCTCAAAACTGTGCGAATGGTAGCTGGTTTTACAACCGGGCTGAAGGTCTCACCACAATCAATACACTCCTGCTGATTTGTGTCATTAGCCACAAGTCGTGTCTTATACCTCTCAAGAACTCCACTGTCTCTGAATTTGTGACGAAATAGCCACAGATAACGAATCACATTCACCCCCTCAGGTCTAGGTACTAGATCTCATGTGTGTTGTTTAGTTAAAGCATTGAATTCCTCAGACATAACCGCATTCCAATTAGGGTCTTGTTTGGCCAATATAGGGTTCTTGGAAATTGGAGAAATGGTTTGGGCAGACAGGTTAAATTGGACTTTGAGTTTGAAGATTCCACGCTTTGCACGAGTTTCCATTGGGTGAGTGGGGATAGTGGGAGGCTTCAAGGCGGAGGGATTTGTTGGATATGTAGAAGGAGGGACAGACGCCGGAGTAGGCACCGCGGCGCTGGAGGGAACCGTCGGCGGTGTCGTGGCACCGTGATCAAGTGTCGCGGTGCTGGAGGATTGACAAACCTCTCTGATGTTTTGGCGCCGCGCGCCAAAGACTGCATCGCGAGTCGCCGACGGTGAATCGTGACTGCTCACAAGAGTTTCAGCCGCGCGCGACCTCGAGGCCGCGGCCGATCTCAAGAAGAACTGCTATGCTCTAGTTGACTTGGGATGATGAGAGAGATGGCAGGCTCGTCAAGAAAAGAATAATTCGGTTTGTGGAACTTTTTAAGATTCGAAAACGGGAATGTGGTCTCGTCGAATGTGATGTGACGAGAGATGTGGATCTGACAAGTGGACAAGTCATAGCAGAGATAGCCCATATGGTTCGGCGGGAAGCCTAGGTAGACACAAGGAGTGGACCGGGGGGCAAGTTTGTGAGGGGCAGTAGAGGCAAGATTATGATAGCATAGACAACCAAATATTCGGAGATGATTGATGCGCGGTAAGATGCACACACTTTAAACGCAAGTGCACGTTATCGTGACAAGTAGTATAGTCTTTGATAAGACCGAATATCGTCCTCTGGGATTAGGGTTCAAGTACCGACTATCTATTTTCTAGTATCTATTTGGCGAATTGATAATTGATTTGGTTGTTTATAACTAAGAATTATGAAAACTATGTAAAATATAAAGATTTACTTCAGATGTGATGGGAATAGGGCTTCCATGTATCCTTACTATCCGCTTATGCTACTTACTAATGCATTAACTTATGGTATTCTTCTTTTGGAGAAAGCAGTTTCTTAAATCGCTTTATACTCCGTTAGGTTATATAAACACTCAACCCCAAGATCGCACCTTACCTACCTTTCGGTGATAAGGATAACTTTATAGGAGGATTAAGAACAAAACCTAGTTGGCCGTCACGCACAATGCGCAAAAATTAGGGTTGTTAAGCCTCTCATCAACGCTACATAAATAATTGAGGTATTTTCATCCCCAATCCAAGAATGTCTACCCAACTTACAAAGATATTCACAATCCCCTTTTCGTAACTGATTAGAAATCATATAGTGATAATTAGTCACAATTAATTACCAAGAATTCAACTCAATTATTGGATAGATCTCAATAAGAAAAATAACCATAAGCGTGCATTAATTTATAACATAAGTTTCAAGAAATTCAACATAGAAAGTTCTATAAGAGAATTAGTTTCTAGCCATAAAGATGACAAGAACTAATTCCATGCTCATCATGCAAAATCAAATAAAGAACAAGAAAGGGAAAAGAAATTACTAAACTAATGGTGTCCAATCTCCAAGCAAAAAGTCTTGTGTTGTGCAAGAAGGAACCTCAAAATCGCCTAGGGTTCTCCTTTATAGCTGAAACCGCCTCAACTTTTCCTCGCAGCCGTGCCCAAAATCCGCCTAAAAACCTATTTTTTCGCGGCGCCGCGCCGCAGATAGCCGCGCTTCCGCAATCCGTCGGGTGTTTTGGCGCCGCGCTCGATATTTGCTGCTCGGTAGCCGCGGCCGCAACTCCCGTGGCTACCGGATGTTTAGCGCCGCGACCGCATCTGGTCTTCGAGGCGCCGCGACGCCGAGTCTTCGCGGCCTCTCGAATGGTGGCGCCGCGCTCGCTTTACTGCAGGAGGCCACTACCGGGTCCGGATTTTAGCCTCGTTCGCCACTTTCTATGTTTTCAGCTCTGGCATCTCCCCTTTTGCCCTCTTTTTGCTCCTTTTCCGCCATTTGGCCATTTTAACCACTTTGACTCAAAAGAAAGAAAAAATATCCTAATATAACACTTATATGTGCAAAATGGGACAAAAGACTAACTAAAACTGACTCAAAAGGTGTATATAAAATACACCGATCAATGATCATAAGAGGGGACTCTATGGTAGAGAATTTCGGTAGGGGTCATATTGTGAAGGGTGTTAGTTGGGAGAATATTTAGAACGTATTCTAACATTTAGCAGCATAGACCCAGAAGGATGGAGGTAGGGAGGCATGAATCAAAAGAGTGCGTATCATATTGTTAATGGTGCGAATGATTCTTTCAGCTTTACCGTTTTGTGAGGAGGTGTGGGGGAAGGAGAAGCGAAAGACCATGTCATTATTGGTACAAAATTGGTGAAACATAGAGTTATTGAATTCACGACCATTATCGCACTGAAAAGATTTTATGTCTTTTTCAAACTGTGTTTGAATGAATTTTTGGAACTCAAGAAATTTGACAAACACTTCCGATTTAAATTTGAGAGGATACAATCAAACAAAGTGAGAAAAATCATCTAG
Organism: Przewalskia tangutica; assembly: GCA_029844215.1. Taxonomy (NCBI): domain Eukaryota; kingdom Viridiplantae; phylum Streptophyta; class Magnoliopsida; order Solanales; family Solanaceae; genus Przewalskia; species Przewalskia tangutica. The sequence goes on along the minus strand of CM056738.1, from coordinate 2,907,161 downwards.
TAAGATAAGATAGTATTTATGACCAAGAGAACTAGCAACAGGTGATGTCCATAAAACGGCATGTATAATATCAAAAGGTGCAAAAGTAACACTAGTAGATGATTTAAATGGAAGACGAGTATGTTTGCCTAAAGAACAAGAAACGCAGTTTTGGGCAAGTTTCCCATTACAAGTAATGAAATTATTGTCTCTAAGAAAACTAAAAACTGAAGCTCCTGGATGACCAAGCCTATTATGCCATGTTGAAGAAGAAATGACCGCTAGAGAGACGGGAGAGCTAGATCTGGCAGCGGAGGTGTGAGTGAATGGATATAGATCCCCGTGTTATTGCATCTCGTAATAGGTGTCCCCGTATGAAGATCCTTCACAGTGAAACTGAAAGAGTCAAAATCAACAAAGACATAATTATTACGAGTGAATTTGCGGATAGAGATTAGATTCTTAATTACATGTGGGGCATATAGGGTATTTTGAAATGGGAATGAATTAGGAGGTGGTGTATCTGATGTACCAAAACCCTTTACTGGAATGTGGTGACCACTACCAACTGTCACAAATTGAGGATGTTTTAAACCAAACAGTTTGGAAATATTACCTGCAGTCCGGGTGAGGTGAGAAATGGCTCCGGAGTCCATGTACTAGTTGTTGTCAGGCTGTTGCATGTTGAGACTGCTGAAGGCCTGACCTAACTCAGTGGGTGTCATAATAGATGAGGGCTGCTGAAACTGATCGTGCATGAAGTGGACATGCTGCGGGTACTGGACTTGCCGAGGAGCTGGAGCAGGGCCAACACACCGTGATGGGAGAACTAGTGGAAGGGTTGTTGGTACTGAAATGGCGGCGGCGACGCGGCGCTGTATGGATACTGTTGGGGCGCCGCGGCGCTGTATTTATTCTGCGGATATTATTGTTGCTACTGCTGATTCTTCTGTCCGCGACCCTGCCGCGGCCACGACCTCCTCTACCGCAACCCTTACCACCCTTGCCACCGCGTCCCTGCTGCGGTTGAGAGTTTTCTGACGGCGTTGGATTTTGAGGGTGCGTTTCGACTGCTAACGCCTTCTGATTGTGCTCATCCTTCTTAGAACGTCGAGTTTCTTCGAGCAGCAACTGTGAGCGAGCTTTGTTAAAACTGAGAAGCGGATCTGCCTGTTGAATTATGGCGGCTAACGTATCATAGTCACCTTTGGGGAGACATGCAATCAATTGCAACACCAATTTAATGTCCGAGACAAGCGTGTCAGCGTTGGAGAGTTGATCCACCAGGAGTTTCAACTGTCTGCAGTACTCAGTCATGTTGGAGAAATTTTCAAGGCGTGTAATGTTAAACTGTTCCTCCAAATACACTGCACGAGTGTACTTGTTATCTTGAAAGATTTCCTCCAAGCGATTCCATAACTCAAGAGTTGTGGCACCAGATTTCATGATAGTAAGAAGAAGATCCTGAGAAAGTACTATCATAAATCCACTGTTTGACGCCGGCGTCTAAACGACGCCAAGTAGACTTATCAACCTCCTGAGGGCGCGGAATAGTGTCGTCGATATGATCAAGCACGTTATAGAGACATGCATGATTGCGAAACAGTTCAACCCAAGGAAAATACTGACTGTTTTCTTGATCAAGAAGAATGGGAATAGAGTTCTTGATATTGGTAACAGTTAGAGCGGGATGAAAAGAGGATGATGACATGGTGGTGGGATTGGTGGAGGTTGAAGCATCAGAACTATTGGAAGAATCCTCAGTAGTCATTCAGAGAAGAGAGGAAAGGAGAGAAAACCCAAGAATTTTAGGAGAGAGGAGTAGCGCACGAGAATCCAGGGGAGGGTTTAGTACGCTACTCTAGAAAATTCTAGGGTTTTTGTTTTAGGCTCTTGATACCATGTAAGATGATATTAATCTCCCTTGGGAAGTCTTCTCATTAATATTAAAGTATATATAGAGTACAATATTCATCCCTTATACAATAAAAATCCTAAGCCTATACAAAAGAGGAATTCTAATCTTACCATAATTATATTTACACAATATATGGAAATATTCTAATTATGGGTAGAGAATATTGTTTTCTATATTTACACGTTTACAATGGTAAATAAGTGATGGAAACCTTATGCTAATTATTATCATGTCTATATAATAAATTAATAAGTGATAATTAAAAGTATGCATTATATGGCGTTTGGATAAAAAATTTGGGTGAAGATTTTAGTTTTCGAGAAAATTACTTTAGTTCTCTAAACAAATCAAAACTGGTCCATTTTTTAATTGGTTAATTAGGAATATTTGGGACTATATACAACCCAAATTAGCAATAATAACGTGATTACGATCCATGTGTTCATGGTTATCAGGCTTTATTTATTTATTGAGAATAAGCACTCATTAAGTTAAGCAGGACAATTGATGACCGCCACAGCACCCGCGGACAACCGCCACATACGGACAGTCCGCAGGGTGGCCGCGACGGCGGCAAAGGCAGAAGCCGCGGAAGAGGAAGAGGCCGCGACCGAGGCAACAATACCGGTGGACAAGTTTTTCGGAAATTAGGCTTCGGTCCAATGCCCGTACCCGACCGTCTCGGCCTAAAACATGGGCCAGTGGTAGCAGCCCAACATTCTGCGGGCCCCTCCAGGCCCACGTCTGACGGCCCAACCACAACAGGTTCATTTCTCGGTGGCCCAACAGCAACAACAACCATACGATCTACTTACCCCTATCGAACTAGGCCAGACCTTCAGCACTATGAATTTACAGCAGCCAGACGATGCATGGTATATGGATACGGGCGCCACATCCCACCTCACTCGTAACTCTGGTAATCTTCCTCAACTGTTTAATTTGAACAATTCTCAATTTATTTTGGTCGGCAATGACAATCACATTCCAATTCAAGGCTATGGCACCACTCAAACTCCACCACCTCACCCTCCCTTTTCCCTAAAAAATGTCCTATATGCTCCTAATATTATTAAAAACTTAATCTCTGTTAGGAAATTTTCTAGTGACAATTCTGTATCTATTGAGTTTGACCCTTTTGGTTTTTCTGTGAAGGACATACATATAGGGACAACTCTTACAAGATGCAATAGTGTGGGGACCTCTATCATTTCTCATCAACTTCTGCTGCAGGTGTCACTCAACAAACCTCTCTAGCCGCAATCTCTCCATCAACTTAACACAATATACTTGGGCACCAAGGGGCACCAGTTTTTAATATTCTTAGAAGTCAAAATTTAATTCAATGTAATAAAGGGAACTATACCCTCAACTACTACTCTTATCCTCTAGGAAAGTATGTTAGACTGCCTTTTATGTCCTCATTGAGTGTAACTTTTTCTCCTTTTTATATCATTCATGCGGATTTATGGACATCTCCAATTACTAGAAATCTGGATCACAAACATTATTTGGTGTTTTTGGATGACTTCTCTTTTTTTTTTTCTTTGGGTTTTTCAATGTGATAATGGTCGTGCGTTCGACAATTCACCTTTTCATAAATTTTGTGTGAAAAATGGCATGATGTTTCGATTCTCTTGCCCCCATACCTCACCTAAAAATGGCAAAGCCGAAAGAATCTTGCGCACCATCAACAATATGATCTGCACCTTGCTCCTGCATGCTTCTATCCCCCCTATTTTTTGGGCCCACGCTTTGCACATGGCAGCCTATATTCTTAATATATTACCAACGAGTACGCTCCATAATAAAACTCCAACGTCGAATTCCCTCTTATGGTAACCTTCAGATTTTTGGTTTTCTTTGCTACCCGAATCTCGTCTCCATAACTCCTCATAAACTAGCGCCTAGGACTACCCCTTGCATCTTCTTGGATTTCCCGTCGAATCATAAGGGGTACTTATGCTATAATTTGTCCACAAATAAAATCATAGTCTCTCACCATGTCACATTTAAGGAGCACATTTTCCCATTCGCAAACACCCGTAAATACCAAGTCATTGATTATAGCTTTCTTGATGATTCGGACACATCCTCTCTCATTCGAAACATAATCTATTAAACTAGTAGTCCGACCCATTCTCTTCCAATGACCGCCATTGCTTTTGCCAAGGTCTCCTCACACTGCTTGCCTACGGGAAATGTACCGTCATCATCGTACCATTCCCCATCACACATTGCCCGCATCCATCAGCCCACCATGCAGCCCACGTTGATCACCCCACAACCCCCGTCACCAGCCCCTCATCCCCCATTGACCACTCATCTGCCCACTATTCTTGTCAACCCCTCACTGCCCCACTTTCCGAGCCCACTGTCCGAAATAGTTTGCATCCTGTAACATCACATGGAAATCCGTGCCCGATACGGGATTTTCAAATCAAGAGTTTATTTTAACATATCCACTAAAACCATCTCACCTATATCAAAGAACCCAAAACTAGTCAAACTTGATCCAAATTGGAATGCGATCATGCGTGAGAAATTTGATGCGCTCACTACACAACACATTTGGGATCTTGTCCCGAAATTAGAGGGGGTCAATGTGATTCATTGTATGTGACTTTATCATCACAAATTCAGGGATAGTGATGAGCTCGAACGCCATAAGGCGAGACTTGTGGCAATGGCATGGGGCAATAAAATGGAATTGATTGTGGTGAGACCTTCAGTCTAGTGGTAAAATCAGCCACCATTCGCATGGTTCTGAGCATAGCTATGGGACAAAATTGGCCAATTCATCAACTTGATGTGAAAAACACGTTCTTACATGAGGATTTGAAAGAAACCGTATACATACATCAATCACCTGGCTTTGTGCATCCTTCGGCTCCACAATATGTATGTCGGCTAGAAAGTCACTTTATGGCTTGAAACAAGCCCCCAGGGCTTGGTATGACCGTTTTACCACTTATATCTTGCAGATTGGGTTCATGTGCACCGAAATGATAACTCACTTTTTTATTTTTCATGGTAATGGCACTGCATACCTTTTTCTCTATATGGATGACATTGTCCTGACTGCCTCCTCAGATGTGCTAAAAACGAGATCATCATCATGCTCAAATCTAAATTTGCCATGACAGACTTGGGTAAGTTGAGTTATTTCTTGGAGATTTCCGTGGCCAGATTCGAGAATTCCATGTTTCTATGTCAGTGTAAGTATGCCGAAGAGATTGTTTACATGGCTAAAATGACTAATTGCAAGATCATGTCCACTCCAGTTGACTCCAAATCAAAGCTTAGCGCGGATGACGGAGATCCGGTGCTTGATCATTCTCTTTATAGGAATCTCGCCGGTGCGCTTCAGTATCTTACTTTCACTAGGCCCGATATTGTCTATGTTGTTCAGCAGGTGTGCTTGTTCATGCATGTCCCAGGGAGCCTCATTTCACAGCTCTTAAACGTATCATTTGTTACTTTAAGGGTACTCTTGAGTATGGGTTACATCTTTATCCATCTGCACCGACCAGGATGGTATCATATACGGACGCTGATTGGGGCCGTTGTCCAGACACACATCGATCTACTTTAATCTATTGTGTATTTTCGGGTGATAACCTCATCTCGTGGTCTGCCAAACGGCAAGTCACACTTTCCCGTTCGAGTTCAGAAGCAGAATATAGAGGCATTGCGAACATTGTTGCCGATATTTGTTGGCTTAGAAACCTCCTTCTAGAGCTCTATTGTCCCTTACGTAGGGCATCTATTGTCTAATGTGATAACATATATGTTGTCTACTTATCTCGTAACCCGGTTCAGCATCACCGAACCAAATATATTGAGATAGATATTCATTTTGTTTGTGAGAAGGTTGTCATGGGCCATGTTCGAGTGTTACATGTTCCTTCTTCATATCAGTACACAAATATATTTACTACGGAACTTCCTTTGCAACTGTTCCTCGACTTCAGATCCAGTCTGACCGTCCGGCCTCCCCTCGCTCCGACTGCGGGGGTGTGATCGAGAATATGTAAATATTTTCCATATATTCTGAAATTTTAGTATAATTATGTAAAGTAGATATCCTTATACGATTAGGATTACAATTATAAATACTTATATATATATATATTATATTAATGAGAAGACTCGACAATTACACTATTCTACAAAAAATACTGACTTTGCCGCTCCGTCTAACATCACTGTCCTAAATCATAAGTGGCGATAGAGATATATCGATCAGTTAGTGGATAATAGTTGAGAGAGGGAGGATGTGGATGGTTCTGAAAATGTCACGTGATAACCCACATGGCCAATGAAGAAGAGCAAAATAATCCCATGATTTGTATCTGTGAGACTGTGACTATGGTGGGACTCAATTTCCATGTTGCAGAGAAATGGAATCCTTCACTAAAAGTTGTTTCTGTCTATCATTTATCTTATGCCTAACTCCTGACTTTTCCCTTTCTTTTCACCTGTTCTTTATCTTTCTTCTCTTCAGATGTATCCAACTAGAACTTGTTATTAACCTAAAGCAACTCAAAGATTTTTTTATTATGATGTAATATTATTCGCTTTGGGCCAAGATTACATAATTTTTAGAAGGTTTTACACTATTAAGAATGAGCCATGACACTTTGTTCACATTCTCAACAATCTTCCCGTCGAAACTAATTAAGTTCTGAACAACCCAACCATCATCAAGATTTTATGGGCTTATCTAGAGATTAATTGTGCACCGCCTGAGATTATATTTATGTCTGTCAAAACCCACATACTTCTTTTGTGTGTATACATCTTCAAACTACGGGTAAAGGCAATAAATTGACTCATAGACTAACAAAGGCAATCACATTCGGGCTCCACACTATCACTTTTCCATCTCCATATGTCTAATCCAACCATTGGATTAAAATAAGTCAAATACACTCTTAACATGATGTCCGCTTTGGTCAAGTCCACACGATACGTCACGCCATTAAAGACATCCTACACCTTATATGTAGCGTATTTTTGTTTCAACTGACTTTGTTGCATGCATGACAACCAACTTCACTTATGATCTTACCATGTCTGGACATTTGTATGTCTATATTTGATGAACATGTAATTGATAATCTGATATAATATAAATGATAATAATTAACCTTCTATTATATATTAAAATCTAGTAATAGTATAAATTATTTTTGTACCAAATCTATAAAAGAATGTTATTAAGATTAAAATAAGAAGTTTGAAGTTATAATATTTTTGATATAGAACATAGGTGTTCATTTTCGAATGGATTAATTAAAAAGTATCACATGAAACACATAAAGTATTATACCCTTCCTTTAGAACAGGATTTAGAATGAGTGTTGAACACATTATTCGTAACCTATATATTATATATAAGAAACAGAGCTAAAGGAGAGGAAGGAGGTCCATTTTATATAAAAGATAGTCAATATTTTTTTTGTATATACCATAAACGTTGTAACCATAACAACATAATCTCTGTAATTTCATACAGTGAAGTCTGGGGAGGATAAAATGTACGCAGTTCTTACTTCTACCTTTATGGGATAGAGAGATTGTTTTCGATACACACTACTAAAATTACTGTGATTTTCGACCAACAAATTTTGACCACAGTTGTGATCGAAAACATTTCAACCTCATGAGGTCGAAATGTGCAGTATTTTATTATTTTTTTAAAAAAAAATTGACCTGAGTAGGGATGGCAAATGGAGCAGGGCATAGCGGGGTAGGACATGTCAAACGTTAAACGGGGTAGGGCGGGGCAATGCTTAAATGGGATAGGGCAGGGGGACATGTCAAAACACATTTTTAGAAAATTCTAAATAGGGCAGGGCAGTTAATAGGGCAAAACTTTCTTTGTGCAGATTTAAAGATATAATTTGTTACGCTGGGTTATACTTGTTAGAATTGGATAAAATTTTATAGAGTTGTACATATTTCTGTTACGACCATATTGAGACTTTACGGGGATTAATCCGACTTACGGTTTGAAAGTTATCACTGTTTAAAGTTTCTGCCGCATATCAACCGAAATCTGGAAGGGCGGAATGTATAACGTAAAACCTGTATAAATTGGTAAAGAATCTGAAAGTTTGTGTTGAATAAAAGTTCTATAGTACTCCGTTATTGACAATTTGAGACTTTACGGGGATAAATTCGACTTACGAATTGAAATTTATCACTGTTTAAAGTTTCTACCTCAGATCAATCAAAATCTGAAAGGGCAGAATGTATAACGTAAAAACTGTACAAATTGGTAAAGAATCTGAAAGTTTGTGCTGAATAAAAGTTCTAGTTTTCTCTGTTCTCGACAGTTTTATACTTTATGGGGATTAATCAGACTTACGGATAAGAAGTTATGACTATTTTAAGATTGTGTCTTGTTTTAGAAAAATTATGGCAAAACGGTTTTTATAGGGTTGTTCTTGCATGAATTTGTACTAGTTACACTAAGTATTTCAAGAGTAAACTTGGGATAATGTTAGGTCTCCGTGTTACCTTCATCTCGGCATAAGAAATACCTTATTTGGGGTTATGGCTTGAGAGTTGTAACTCTTACGAGTGGAAAGTGCGAAAGGTTGAAAGAAAGGAATAACATTTAAAAAATAAACTCAGTTCATAAATTACTTGATATTAAGAAATTATGACAATAGATTGATTGTTCATCCATTTTTTTTAAAATAAAATAAAAGAAGTTAACAAAATAAATATCAAGTTGAAAGTGAAAAAAATGAAAAATAACATAAACAGGGCATAGCTTAACGGGGCAGGACAAATTTTAAAAAAATATTAAACGGGGCAAGACAGGTTAACAGCTTAGCAGATTAAGGCTTGCTCTGCCCTAATCCGCCCCATTGCCATCCCTACTCACGAGGGTTGGGGTTTGCTCCAGTATGTAAATCTCGTTAGTGTGCTAGATGAAAGCCACTTGGTTATTTAGAAATTTGATGGTTTGGATGAGTTTATTTTTTTCTTTGTATATTTTCTTTGTCATTTGTAGAACTTTTCTATTCAAGCTCGCACGGTTTAACAAGTTCTACCTTTGTCCTGATTTGTGTAGATGAAATCTCGTGGTTGGATGTATGATAGAATTAATCCTGATTGATTTGGGTTGAGGGATGAATTTGTAGCAGGTGTTTATCATTATATTGACTATGCTAAAACACTTGAGGATTTTACAGTTTACGGCGTGGTTAGGTGTCCTTGTTCAAAATGTGAATGTATGAATTTCGAGACCCCAGAGATTGTTAGGATGCATCTATTTGAGCTAGGTTTTAAAAGTAAGTATACAGTTTGGACTAGTCACGGAAAACGTTTAACAGTTCGGATACATTTTAAAACTTTGTAGTAGGTCTGCACAAAATTCGGTCCGGATCGACCCTGTTTAGACCGGACCGGTAAGTTTCGGTCCGGTCCTCGGTCCTTTTAATTTATATTTTCGAGTTTCGGTCCGGTCCATGTCCGAACTCAAGCTCCCATCGACGTCAACAATGGTGTCTTCATGACGAGTGTTAATCGAGGAACGGGGGTAAGTGTTTCTTGTAGTATGGACCAAGACGAATCTAATGGTACCACTGCCGATGCCTGAAACCACCTGAGTTCGCCGGAAAATGAAAAACGGCGACTAGGGTTTCGGTGTTTTGCGATCTAGTCGTCGGAGGTGTAGGGGATGAATCGAGGGACGTGGGAGGTATAGAAATGACGGCCAGGAGAAGGCGGTGCTAATGACACCACCCACCACCGTCGATTGTGACTGAACTCGCCGTAAAATTAAAAAAAACGAGGACGAACTGAACCTGAATTTCGATCTGAAAATTGAATATCTAAACCTTAAAATTGATCGATGTGGTTAGCATGGGAGTGATGGACTTGATGAGACGAAGCTAATGGTGTTAGTCTCGTCTCCAATGGAGGTCTGAGCTCGCCGGAATCGTTGTAGAGCCGCGACAGCTACTGTAGCTCTGTGGCGGTCGCTAATGACAATGTCAATTCAGTCCATATAACCGGATCGGACCGAAAAAGACTTGGACCGGACCAGATGTTGCGATATTTTTGTATGCTTACGCAAGTGTACGTATCGCTTAAGTAATATAGTCTGTAAGACCGAGTTATCGTCCACAGAGACTGGTTTGTCAAGTACCGAATATCTAATCTACGGTATCTATTTGGTAACCGTTCTTTTGTTTGAGATTTTAAACTAAGAATTATAACTAAGTAAAGTGCAGAAAATAAACTAAGGTGATGATACTTAGGGTTTAAAACTGTTATGATGGGAATTTAGGGTTTCCAATCTCCTCAACTATCTACTCTTTCACTTGTTAATGCAAAGTTAACGACTCTTCTTCTTATTAAGATAACAGGTTAACTAATTTGTTCTATATTCTGGTTAGGACATATAGAAACTCAACGTTATGCAGAAACATTCTATATTTCTATGATAGATTTTACCACACAGGAGGATTAAGAACAATAACCTTAAATACTACACAAGTATCGGGGTACTTTCGTCCGCGATTTTAACCTATGTCTAGACAACACAACATATTCAAATCTCACCTTTCAAATTTTTGATTCGAAATCATATACGTGATGACAATTAATGGACAGTTAATTATCAAGAAATCAATACAATATTGAATAGATCTTAATAAAGCTGAAGAAGAAATCAATAACTATGCATTAACTTATGAAAGAGTTTCAAGCAATTCAACGGAAAACCCTAATAAAGAAATTAGCTCCTAGACATTGTCATGCTAAGAACTAATTTAATATCCAACATAAACTGAATTAAATAAAGTAAAGGAAAAGAACTTGAACAATTTGATGTCTCTAATCTTGCTCTTGCCTCCGTTTCTAGCCTCCAAAGTATGATGTCTGCTTTTAGAATAATCCCTAGGTCTTATAGATGTAAAAATCACGTTTCGGACCCTTTTGCCCTTCGAAAAATCGGATTTCTCGCCCAGTTACCGTGTCGGCGCAGCGGCGCAGCGGCTCAGCTGGTCTTATATTTCTGTGTACGTATCGCTTAAGTAATATAGTCTATAAGACCGAATTATCGTCCACAGAGACTGATTTGTCAAGTACCGAATATTTAATCTACAGTATCTATTTGGTAACCGTTCTTTTGTTTGAGATTTTAAACTAAGAATTATAACTAAGTAAAGTGCAGAAAATAAACTAAGGTGATGATACTTAGAGTTTAAAACAGTTATGATGGGAATTTAGGGTTTTCAATCTCCTTAACTATCCACTCTTTCACTTGTTAATGCAAAGCTAACGACTCTTCTTCTTATTAAGATAGCATGTTAACTAATTTGTTCTATATTCTGGTTAGGACATATATAAACTCAACCTTATGCAGAAATCTTCTATATTTCTATGATAGAATTTACCACATAGGAGGATTCAGAATAATAACCTTAAATACTATACAAGTATCGGGGTACTTTCGTCTGCGATTTTAACCTATTGTTGACACCAATTTTGACTCTCTCGTCCAATCATTAACTATAAAATTACACTAATTTTTCAAAATAATTTTAACAATTTTATAATAATAAAATGCGACAATAAAACATTAATACATGCATAAATAAGCGATTTAATAACAACATCGCATTTTACGTAGAGTATTAATCATTTTTTAGTCTCACGGCCGCATTCGTTATTTGCATAAATATTATTCATAATTTAAGCTCTATTCTATTTCCATTAATTCTTAATAATTTTAATAATAATAAATACGTAAATAAATAAATATTTTAATAATGGCGTCGCATCAAGCATTCCTTAAAATTATATCCACATTTATTAATATCCAAAGCAATTTCATAATTATTATTTGTAATTTAAACCCCCATTAAATCAACATTAATTTAACATCGCAAAGTATGCATAGTAAAAAAAAAATTAATAACGGCCTAGCATTGTAAAATATTAAGCACTAATTAAATAGCACGCCCACATTTATTATTGTAATAATTTAAACCCAAGCTAAAATTAATAAAGCACCTAAAGTCATATTAAAATAATTTTATAAATAACTTAAACCCCATTTATTTACCACTAATTAAAACTAACACTTAAACTATACCCAAAATAAAATAAAAACCAAGAAGCCCAAATAACCAATCCCCTTCATTTGAATTCCCAACAGCCCAAACCCCTTCCATTTTTATTTTGGCCCAAATCCGAATGAGCCCATCAGCCCTTTATGTATTCATCTTCCCTAATAACCAAAAAAACACACTTCACCCTAATCTCAACCTAAACCTAGAGAGAAGTCGCCTCCACATTACCAAATCTGTCCAAATTCGCCCTATATCACACCCAAATCTTCTCAAATCACTTACCAAAAGCATCAAACGAATCTCCCAAAAACTTACCATAGTTGAGATACTCAAATCCATCCCAAATATTACCCGAAATCAGTCCCTAAATGGTCACAAATCTTCGTCCTAAAACCGACCAAAATCAAGCACGAATCGCACCAAATCAGTAAAGAATAAAACGCTCAAATCAGTCCAAAATCAAACCAAATCAGCCTTAAAAATACCAGAATTAGAACCCAATTCGAGCCTATAAAAGGCCAATCGATTTACACACTTCAGTAAGGGGAAGCATCGATTTCAACAGAGTAGGGCATCGGGAAAATCAGCAAAAAGGAAAAAAATCAGTCTTAATATCCGGAAATCATCTACGCCGGACAGCAAGGAACCCATCAGGAGAACAATGGAAAACCAATAGGAAAACATCCGAAATTAACAAAGAAATAAAGGGCAAGAACCCACAACAACTTAGAATCGTTAAGTCGCTTTACGTAAGTTACCGTTGCAGCGTAAACTTCATCCCTCAAATCGCATCGCAATTCCGAGTAGATCGACGACTTGATACGCTGTCTCGGTTCGCTGTCCGGAGAAGGTAAACCCACTCCCTTCATGTTTTTATGCGATTTACATTTCGTGGTTTGTGCGAATTTTGTGCTTCGTTAAATATGCTTAATGCCATTTAATTGTCATTTGTGTATGATTTGAAGTGCATTTATTTATTGTCTGAACTTGTTAGATGAAGACGTAACACGATTAAGTTAGTCTATAGCCAGCAAAGATAAATGTTAAGTATGTTAATAGTTATTTATGTTCGTTTGGATTGATTGTTGAGCATGTCTAATTGAGAGCCGATATTCGTTTGGATCTATCAGGCTAATGTTCATCTTTGCTAGTTCTATTTTAATGAGAAATGTTCCTTGCATATGAACCAACCCATATTAATGCGCGATGTGAATTACTCGTCTTTTTCCCTTTGTTGTGTACTATTGTTGCTTCATTAATGTTGTTTGCTTTCTGGATTAATCCCTTTAGGATAAGGCAATAATGAAACAAACATTAACTAGTAACCCCTCTGTTTTGTAAAAAGATGGCAAATGGTAAGCCGGTCCAGCTTGGAGTCTCGACTGGCATGTCTTCATGAACTCATATGCATAGGAACTAGGCCGTAAAGATGGGATAAGGATACTTGTGTATGTTTTATAGGCTACTGTGCGATTCTGTCTGGCCTTTAATGTTAAAGCATGTCTGTTCTTCTTGTTAAATTTTGTGATGGGCGATCTAGACCATTTCTGTGTGGTGTGTGAGATCTTCCATGAAGTTATGCAGGTTGTGGTGTCTTGTTTAAGTCCTTTCCTATTGCATTTTCCTTTGTTTACGTATAATATATGATTATCTGTCTTTCTTCCCTAAGCAATTGCCTATCAAAGATGATATGTCTCCGAGTAGGTATGACATACCATCCCAGAGTACACCCAAACCAGACAAGTTATATATACCTGCATCGTACACATATTTTGAATATGTCGTATATATTAGACCCTTTACATATCTGAATGCATGAATACACAACCTGATCTTTGTTAAGTGCTTGCCTTCCTTCCTCTTAAATCAAATATATTAAGGTGATAAATTGAATCTGGGATATAAGAAAATTTGAGACTATGCACTGTCGTATACTTGATATTATGGGCTTGTTCTGAATTTAAATATTGACTCAGGGCATTTACTTTGTTCTAAATACACTGATGTATGTGCCCAGTTTAAGTATAATGAATGTACTTTTAAGCATGTCTTCGTAACATTCAGATCTGGCTATGATTATTAGCCCTAGCCCATATGGCTTACATTATCATATTACCTTCACATAATTGCATTGATCCGCTCAGGCCCACAAGTATTCGGGCCTCGCCAGACCGCTGCTTTTGGGCCTATGAGTTTATGTTTAAACCCATTCTGTCTGCTTCCTATTCTATTGCTATCTACTGATATATGTCACGGCAAAGTGTAACTTTTATGTGTCGATTTTTAGGCCAATACTTATTTATTATGTTTGGTAAAATTGTGGACATGTATTAATCCTTATTTTTTCTTATTTTCACATGAAATGCATTGGAGCAAAAATAAAGAGTCTCATTGCGAGACTCATCATGAAGCTACTTCAAATGAAGACCCGCATCTATGTGCATCCGCATTCGCATTCCCGCCTCAGCACTCCTAAAACGAAATGGGACAAGATGACATCGTCATCCATCTCAACTCCTTTTACTTTCTTAACCTCTCTGCCCTATTTTTGTGTCTCTTATTTGTTATTGTAATTTTGTTATCTAACTTTGTAATTAATAGGAGACCTAGAGAAATTAGTCTTTGAACATATAAGGTGAGAATGTAATTTATAATTAGAAATGCACTTCTAACTTGCTTGTCTTTTAGGCTTGTCATGCATATCTAAACTTTGCCAAACAATTTTGTTTGCATATCCAATCACGAAATTAACAAAAGAAATTGATTTTCTCATAACTCACTTAATGACATTATAATTTGTTTTCATAATAAAATTATCTTCTTATCAATTGCAAAGAATAGCATCTTTTATACCATGCATACGTTAATCAAAATCGATTTCTTGCAAATGAATGCATATCTCTAATAAATACATCAATTTTTGCATCATTTATTTTTATAAATAATACCTTACATGTATTTTTATAGCATTAGTCTTATAAATTTTTAGCAAAAAATGCATTCTTTTATAAAACCATTGCACCATCTTTTAAAACATGCATTGTTCTTTAGCATATTAATTACCCTAGGTTTGACCGGACAACTGCAAGTTAGGGGATCTTAGAGGATGCCTAACCCATTCCCTCTAGATTAATAAAGAACCCTTGTCCAGAATCTCATATAAGTTTAGCAGACCATTTTTAATGGAGTTAGTGTTGACTTTAACCTAGTTGACATTTAGGTGTCCTAATTTACCCAAACTAATTAGGTGACGACTCCGCGAACCCTTTTAGCATTTTAGGCTTTAGCACCTTTTTTAAAAAAAACACCTTTTAGCATTTTATTTTCTAACATTTTAAGCAGGAGTTGAATTTGTCGCGGTCGAAAAAGGGCGTGACACCTATGTCTAGACAACTATATCATATTCAAATCTCACCTTTCAGAATTTTGATTCGAAATCATATAAGTGATGACAATTAATGGTCAGTTAATTATCAAGCAATCAATACAATATTGAATAGATCTTAATAAAGCTGAAGAAGAAATCAATAACTATGCATTAACTTATGAAAGAGTTTCAAGCAATTCAACGAAAAACTCTAATAAAGAAATTAGCTTCTAGACATTGTCATGCTAAAAACTAATTTAATATCCAACATAAATTGAATTAAATAAAGTAAAGGAAAATAACTTGAACAATTTGATGTCTCTAATCTTGCTCTTGCCTCCGTTTCTAGCCTCCAAAGTATGATGTATCCTTTTAGAATAATCCATGTGTCTTATAGATGTAAAAATCATGTTTCAGACCCTTTTGCTGTTCGAAAAATTGGATTTTCTCGCCCAGTTACCGCGTCGGCGCCGCGGCTCAGCTGGCTGGCGCGGCGGCGCTGACTTCGACAAAAATCTATCAGAATTTGCAGTATATTTGGCGGCGCTGCTGGTTGGAGCCGCGGCGCCGTCGACGTGAAATGAGATTTTGCGTCATTTTTCTGTCCGGACTTCGTCAGATTTCTTTCGTGCTTCCTAGGATTTCTTAGGCTTCATTTCTTGCCCTTTTATTGTGCAATTTCATCCTCAAAAGCAATACTTTCTCCGTTATGACCGTTGTGACTCAAAAGAAAGAAAAACACACCTAACACTATACTAAACGCAAAAGAAAAGAGTAAAATACTAACTAGAAAGGACTCAAAAGTGTGTCTAAAATACACTCAACACCAGACCGATAAATTCGGTCCGGTATTCGGTCCTAATTTTCTGAATTTTCGATCCTCGGTCCGGTCCGATTTTACCCTGTTGTGCAGCCCTACTTTGTAGTTGGTGAAAGTAATAGGGCGGTAGAACCTAATGTCCATAATTTTAGAATGCATGACATAGTTTGGGATGCTTACGGCATGCATTCAGACTTTGATTCCGGTGGCCATGTTGAAGAACCTCCAAATGAAGAGGCCAGACGGTTTTATGAAAAGTTAAATCAAGCTAGTCGGCCCTTACATGATGGTTGTACCCGCTCTCAATTATCTATGGATGTTAGATTATTGAGTATCAACGCAGATTACAATGTTTCCATTGGGCAATGGATTCTGTGATTGACCTCATGCATGAATTGGTTGACCCGAATCTAGAGATACCCGATAATTACTATAAGGCAAAGAGATTAATGTCTAAGTTGGGACTCTCATCGGTGAGAATTGATTGTTATGAAAATGGATGAATGTTATATTATAATGATGGTGTCGATCTAGAATCTTATAAGTTTTGTGGTAGTGATTTGTTTAAAGTTTTGTGGTAGTGATTAGTTTAAAGTTTTGTGGTGGTGATCGGTTTAAGGATACTCGTAGTGGAAAGATAGTTGCTATTAAAGCGATGCATTATTTATCTCTAATATCAAGATTTAAAAAGTTGTATGAATCTAATAGCTATGTTCCTTATATGAGATGACACAGTAAAAATAAAAGGTCACCAGGTGTTATGTATCATCCATCGAATTGTGAGGCCGGAAAGAATTTTGATAGAACTTATCCAGACTTTGCAGTTGAACCACGAAACGTTAGGTTGGGTTTATGTTCGGATGAATTCACTCTGCATTCTGTTTATGTTGCTCTATATTATTATTAGCCTGTGTTCATAACCCCATACAATCTTCCCCCTGATATGTGTATGACTAGTCCATATTCCTTAATTGCATTATTTTTGGCCCGTGTAATTTAAAAGTTTTAATCGATATATACTTGCAACCTTTGTTTGATGAGCTGAAACAGTTGTGGGTTGAAGGGGTTGAGACATATGACATTTCGCGCAAGCAGAATTTTAATTTGAGGGCCGCTTTAATGTGGACTATTAATGATTTTCCTACGTACAAGATGTTGTTTGGTGGATGACAGTCGAGAAGTTAGCATATCCTCACTGCATGAAAAATACAAATCCTTCACTTTAAAAAACGACAAAACAAATTCATGATTTGATTGTCACCGTCGGTTCTTGCTGATGGATCATCCCTTTAGGAGAATGAAAAATGCATTCAAGAATAATATAATTGAACAATATTGTCCACCTCCAATGTTGTCTGGTGAGGATATTTGGGAGAGGGTTCAGCACCTCCCAAAGGTTACCGAAGAAGAATCGTATAGATTCGATGGGTATGTGGTTTACCATAACTGGACAAAGCAGAATATATGTTGGGAGTTGCTTTATTGGAAGGATAATCTTCTAAGCCATAATCTTGATGCCATGCACATTAAAAAAATTACTTTGATAATTTATTTAACACAATGATGGATGTGAAGGGAAAGACCAAAGATAATGTAAAAGCTAGAATGAACTTGCTCGAGTATTGTAGACGAGAAGAGTTATGGTTGCATCAGAAACATAACAATGTCTTCAAACCAAAGGCTATCTATTCTTTTAAATGTGTCACGATCCGAACCGACAAGCGATCGGTGCCACTGCACGCACCCTTATACCTCACATCACATATAAACCAATAAGCTTAAGAAAACTCATATAATAAAAGCAAAAAGCCGACAAGATCACATCAGATATCTTGAATAGCCAAAATGAATTACAACTGTATATGTCCAACCCACACATGACTACAGACCTCTAAGAGTTTGATAATGAAATGTGGCGGGACAAGACCCCACCGTACCCCTGAATATACATAGGTATGTACCAAAATGACAAGCTCCGGAATAATGGAGCTATCCCAAAAGCTGAGCAAATATCCTAAGCTCGAGGATCATCAAACTGAGTACCTATACCTGCGGCCATGAGCGCAGCCCCCCGGAGAGGGGTCAGTACAACAATGTACCAAGTATGTAAACATAAAGTACAATAAATAAGATCATGACTGGACAAAAGATGACAGAGACAAGTATGAAAATCAAATACTAGATCCAACCGTGCCATATAAAATAGAGCCAACTGTACCTTTCAAAGATGAGAATCAACTGTGCCTTTTTAAAAAAATGAGAGTCATATCAAAGTCATGCATGCCTGTCCCTATAATCAAAATATATATACATATATACTTGTGTGGGTATCTCGTACCCGCATCACGGAGGTCGGTCCATGGAATCATAATACATATATACACACATGAGTATCCTGTACTCGCATCACGGAGGTCGGTCCATGGAATAATAATACATATATAACACATGAGTATCCTGTACTCGCATCATGGAGGTCGGTCCATGGAATAATAATACATATATAACACATGAGTATCATGTACTCGCATCACAGAACATGTCCATGGAATCATAATACTTATATACACGCATGAGTATCCTGTACTCGCATCACGGAGGTCGGTCCATGGAATAATAATACATATATAACGCATGAGTATCCTGTACTCGCATCACGGAACATGTCCATGGAATCATATAATCGCATGAGTATCTATACTCGCATCACAAATCTTGTCCATGGAATCATCTTATCTATTTACATATAACGTATCCCGGCCCATTCTGGGACTCAGTCCATATAACCATCATGTCTATATACATATAACGTGTTCCGACCCTTTAGTGAGGGACTCGGTGGAATCATCAGTATAACGTGTCCCGGCCCTTTAGTGAGGGACTCGGTGAGCATACACTTGCACGGATAGCTATCATGAGCAACCTTGTGCAATTTAAATCATTTTTGAACTCTCAATAATATCTTTAAAATGAACTTTCATTTTAGAAAAACCAATGCACTATCATATCATATATCCTTTTAAATCATCATTTGAAAAATCAAGACACTTATCATATCATGTATCACATAGAAATTAGGATTCGATGGAATTACGCACATTCGCCGTACACCCATTTCATATACATTATGCCAAAGAAAGAAGAATAGTTCACATACCGCTTGTCGTCTGTACCAACTCGATAATCTAAATTTGTCTCGCTCCTCTGGCTAACATTATGGAAACATCTGAATGACGATAACAAATCTGAATTTGCCTAATTAATTTTTATATGGGCCGTGAGTAATTTATCTTTTTTTATAAAGATCTTATCTAATCAGCTGTGAACTAGCAAATGTAAAATAAACTGGTTATATCTTAGTTTCTATGCAGATGACATTCTAATCATTTTAATATAATAATCGTTAGTCGATACATTTTTCACTTAACGCTGCAATGACTTGTTTTAACACGTCTACTAATAACATACTTACTTATTTATTAAACCAGTTTCAACACTTAATACTTAACAATTCCTTTAAATAGCAGATTCAACTTGGCTCATATGCTTACTAAAAACTCTTATCAACATCTGTCTCATATGCCTTAATAAGGACTTAGGAACAATTTAGACATGCTTTTAGCATAGAATCAATAACATGAATATTCCTTAATTCCTAATAGTAGAGTAAACTATGGAGCAATACCACAGTTATAGTTCACACGTAGAACATGCCAAAAGAAGAAAGGATAGTTCACATACTTTATTGGCTATATCAACACGATAAGTAGAATACGTCTCAAATATGTACTTCAACCTATAACAACAACACGTCTATCAACTTCATGAATACTAGTATACGTAGTATAACGAATAATGACTCTCTTTTCATATAAAAATTCGGGCAGCACTTCCCCTATATATACTCTCATCCACAACTTACAATCAAGGCCAATAACATCAATAACCAAACACCAATTAAGGGCACAACCAAAACAGCAACCAAGGTGATTCACACACCTACTTCTCATGTAAATTCGGCCTCTTATTCCATATTAAAATAGTCCACAAAAACAGTCCATATTCCAACAACAACGAGGATAGAATGTGAAGCCTTTCTACATCTTTTTATACTCTTATTCATTTAGTACTTACATTAGCAATTACCACATTTAACATGCATAATGGTAACTAAATTTCCAGCTTTATACACGTATAAAACAGACCCTAAAACAGCACGACCATATCCAACAGTATAGTTTCGGCCAACAACAACAATGCAAAAGCCCTTTTCATAATTCCTTATAATCCAATTCAAGTTTCAACGCTTTAATATAAACCATATCAACTATCAACAACAATATTCCTTCATTTTAACATGCAATAAGTGAATATAGCAACAACAATAACCAACGAAATTCAATATAATAAAACAGTCCAAAATCGGCTAATTTGCCCAAAAACTGTCACATGCACTTTTTATTCTCCATTTCACTTAACACAAGTTCATCCCTTAATTATAACATCATTTAACTTCCATTAATCTTAAGAGGAAGAAGAACTCTTACCTTCACTTTTAGCCAAAACAGTCCCAAGTTCTCGGCACCTTTGCACCCTTTCTTCAAGTCACAACAACATGCATGTATCCTTTACAAGCTTGTAACCATCTTACTTTCTTGTTTCTCTTCCAAAAAGTTCATTTCCAAGCTTAGGGTTTCAAAGAAGTTTCTTGGCCAAAACCGTGACCCACTGTTTTGGAGAGTTAACCTTGCATAGAACTTAGTTAAGTAGCTTAATCCTGGAAAAGAAACTAATTCGTTCTTCACTTGGCTAAGGGAATTTCAAAACTTGATGGAGAAGGAAGAGAAATGAGTTTGAAGGAGAAGATATTATGAACATAAAGTCTTGCCAAGTCTAGATATAATTGGAGTTTGCACACAAGTGGAGGGGGGACCCATGAACCCCACTTGTCCACTTGTATTTCTCATCACAAAAAATATCACACACTTAGCCAAATATCTATAAATTTTCGATGGCCTCACTTCTCAATACCAAGATTTAGTAATTCAACATTAAGCCAAAATTCTTAAAATTTCGATGGGCCCACAAAATTGTGAAATTTTCGGTGGACCTCATATTATCAATGTCAAGACTTCATAATACAATACTAAGTCCATAAATCCATTGGAAAGAATTTAACTACTAGTTAATAATTTTCGTCGTCACATTTGTCTCGAAATCTTTTCCATATAGAAAATGTAAAAATCCTTTCCTTCCAACATTCAAAT
Organism: Przewalskia tangutica; assembly: GCA_029844215.1. Classification (NCBI taxonomy): domain Eukaryota; kingdom Viridiplantae; phylum Streptophyta; class Magnoliopsida; order Solanales; family Solanaceae; genus Przewalskia; species Przewalskia tangutica. Next base: position 2,885,710 of record CM056738.1, on the reverse strand, counting down.
CTTATTTCCATAATCATGTTTTCAATTAAATACCCTGAAATTACGGGATGTAACAAAATGGATCAGAAGCGAAAGATCAGTGGCTCCAGAACTTGAAGCTGCCAGATGGGCATGCATTAAATTTTGGATCATGTGTTGATATGGAGCAAGGAAGGATACATGGGATGAAAAGTCATGATTGTCACGTTTTCATGGAAACTTTACTCTCGATTGCTTTTAGTGGCTTGCCTGAATGAATCTGGAAACCTATAACAAAAAATAGTTATTCTTCAAAGACTTATGTTCCAGTACGTTGAAGGAAGACAATCTTTCTCGGATGGATCAGAATATTCTTCTGGTTACAAATAAGTTGAATAAGATTCTTGCATCGGGGTTCTTTGATGTGATGGAACATCTTGCAATTCACCTTGCGTATGAAGTCCGCAGTTCAATATCGGTAGATGTATTCCTTCGAGAGGTAATGAGTCATTTGTTTTTATATAATCACTTTTAAAAAATCAGACTTAACACACTATAAATGCAGGTCTATTGGTAAGTTAAAAGGAGTATCAAGCAGAAATTCCATAGGGATCGGAAGGCTCAATGATCCTAATTCGAAATATTGTAAGATCGTAATAATTTATTTTAGGATTCTTCTCATTATTACAAAATATTTACATTGTGTATAATAGAGGAATCTTAATTCGGTAAAGATCCTAATATATCATAAATATACATTTATCATAATTATACAATATATAGAGAATATTCGATGAATATTCGCTAATAATAATATTTCGCTATAACAGTAAAAAAATATTCATACAAAGAACAAAAAGTTGAATCATATCCAATAATTTAGTACATTAATGATGGAGATAGGACGACTTTTACCGCGAAGAATTTAACATTTATTATATGGACATATATAGTAAAAAGTTTAATCTTATAGACAGTGTGAAATTCTAATAAAAATAAGTAGGAATGAATCCCCTTCTGCCTCTCCTAAATACATGAGTATTAATAAATCTCTCTTTCTATCTCTTCTCTCTTACCGTAGTAATTTTTTTTTTTGTTGTCCTTCGGGGCATAGTCCAGTCACAAAAGTCTGGGCGCTATAAGGCGCTCCGATAGACATTAACGCGCTCGATTCCCGCAAAGACGAAGAATTCTCAGACGAATTAGACTGCTCATCGATCACCAGACGCCCCGTAAATTTGGTCACAGTGAAAGACATCCCGCGATTTATCTGGTGATAGTGTTGAAGGACCGATGCTATTACCTCCAAGACGTCTGGTTAATACCAGTAAAGTAGTCAAACGCAAGCCTAGAAACTTGAGTTATAAAAAAAAATTGTTTGTTTGTTTCAAGAAACTGCAATGGCACGTGAAAGACAGAAAGGTACTCCAATTTATGGTGTCTTTAAATTATAAAAGCTCGAAATAGTATGATAAGGCCGTACGTCTCACAAAGTTATAAGAGAAAAACTACAAATACAATGATCATAATTTGTCAGATTTTCCTCTGAACAAACTTCTTGATTGGCAGAAAACATAGCAAACTCAGTATCTTTAATTGTTTTTTGTTTTTATCTTACGTACTCTTTTAACATTTCCATGCAATCCATATTCTTACAAATATCGTCAATGATTGTCATGTACCTGGCGGAACCACAATCCATCAAGGTGTTCAATCAAACACCCTTCTTCGATTTTTTTTTATCGTATTCACATGTCAATTATGACGTATTATATATATATATATATATATATATTACATATTGAACACCGTTAACATATATTTTATATATTATTTCTTCAAAATTCGAACATCCTTTATTGATTTTTTTATTCCGCCACTAATACCATCCAAATTAGTGCGAACTTTGATGATTAATTATCATCAAGAAAAATCATCATCTATAAAATTATTCTTATTTATATAGTGTTATTTTCGACGAAAGTGTTCTAATGAACCCTTTCGCCCCTTTAACTATGTCTTAAGTGAGGTCTTATTTATTTTCATTAAGATTAAGACGTCTGAATTTGAATGCACACATGAATGATTAAGATGTTGTCTCTAAATCTAAACATTGAATGATTAAGACTGTTTGTTTTTAAACATCTGAATGTTCATAATTATATATTTAAACATAATAAATATTATTCAAACAAAAAAGTAACTAATTATTAGAAATAAATATAAATTTAACAAAATAAAAATATTATTTGATCGAAAAAACATTTATATTCTAGTGATGGTGGAGATGTTTTGTAGTGGTGGTGGTGGTGATGGTTGATGCTAGTGACTAGTTATGATGGTAGTGATAGTTGTGATTGTGGAGTGGTTGGTGTTGTAGTGACTGGCGCAATGGTACCGGTTGATAGTGGTGGTTGTGATGGTAGAGTTAGTTGATGTTAGTAATTGGCGGTGTTGTCTAAAAAATGTGTGGTGGTTGACGGTGTTGGTGGTAGTTGGCGGCGTTGCTAGTTATGATAGTGTAGAGGTGGTTAGTAGCAAGGATTGATCGTAATGGTGGTAGTGATGACAACGGTGGTGGCGGGTGGAGAATAGATGGGATAGCTAGTGGGGGTGGGATGGATGAGTGGGGATTGGGATGAGGGTTGAGAGGGTGGGGGTGGTGGTGATGGTTGTGATGACAGAGATGGTTAATACTAATAGTGGTGGGGTGGGGTGAGCGAGAGTGGGTAGGGGTGGGTGGTGGGTGTGTTGTGGTGGTGGAGGTAGGATTGGAGGGGTGATGTAGAGGTTGGGGGTGGGAAAGGAGGTGGAACTGGTGGTTGTGGATAGAGTGTTGGTAAAAGTTATTCATATAAAAATAATTCTTAATGATATTAACATTTTTTTCAAGAACATAATGATTAAAATATATTCAGACCAAATAAATGTTTAGATCTTAATGTAAATAAATGCACTTAATGACATAATGTCTGAACCATTCAAACCTTCATTTAGTGTAAACAAATGAGGCATGAGTGTGAGACTGAACATGGCATCAAAGACTTATTCCAACAACAACAACATACCCAATGAAATCCCATAAAGTGGGGTCTGGGGAGGGTAGAGTGTACGCAGACCCGGACAAGACAAAGCAGTATGAAAATGCTGGTATCAAAAGCGAATAAGCCATGATAGTGTATTCTGAAAAAAGAAGCACTAATTGATGCATGTAAATAAGATAAACAAAGTACACTAGAGAACACATAACAACAAAAATCAAACGACATGGGGCAATAAAGCAATACGTGCCTACTAGTATGATAGACTAAGCGGACCTACAATAATAACATTATAACTACCAGTTTGTAAGCGTAAGTAGGACTACGCTGGACTACCTACTACCCTAATCCGTGTTCTCCATAACCCTCTATCTAAGGTCATGTTCTCAGTAAGTTACACCTACGTCATATCTCATCTAATCATCTCTCTTCAATACTTCTTCGACCTACCTTTACCCCTCCTAAACCCTTTCATAGTCAACTTCTCACACCTCCGCACTGGGGTATTTGTATCTCTCCTCTGCACGTGCCCGAACCATCTTAACCTCGATTCTCGCATCTTATCCTCCACCGAGGCACTCCTACTCTGTTCCGGATATCATCATTTCTAATTATATCCCTTCTTGTATGCCCACACATCCATCTCAACAACTTTCATTTTTTAGGTGTGCGAAATCTTGACCGGTCAATACTCCGCCCGATATAACATAGTCGGTCCCCAAAATTATCATATCATAAAATCTGAGAAGCTAACGGAAATCAAAACTTTGAAAAGGTCAAAGTTCTTATATATATCTTGGGTCTCATATTTAGCCAACCAGTTAGTTTAGATTCTTTATAAGGATGATATAAAAAAATCTTTACATTATCAAGTTATCTAACAAAATATTATGGTGTAAATATTCGAAGTTAAAATTCTGAAGAAAAAAAAAGGTTATGTGATATTAATATAGATTAAAATACACTTATAGTTTAAGAACTTTGTTTACATTATTAGTGTGTAAAAGTTAAACTTTTAACCTATATATGTATTATAGAGATATAAATACTTTTAGTCAGACAACTAAAAAAATCAGCCGCCTAGCCATATTAGTGGTCGACATTGTATACTCAATATATAATAAGTGTATAATAAATACATAATCAACATATAATATATAATATAGACAGACTTATTATACTATAACAGGTTATACAGTGTTTATACATGCTAAACTTTGTAAAGTACAACAACAACATATCCAGTAAAATCCACAACGTGGGATCTAAGGAGGGTAGAGTGTACACAGACCTTACCCCTACCAAGATAGGGAGACTGTTTCTGAAAGACTCTCGGCTCAAGAGAAAGCATAAAAAGATGTCAGATAAGGACAATAAATTCAAAGCAGTATGACAGGACATAAAATTTGTAAAGTAAAAAAAAACATGACATGGAAGGCATCGATCGATCCAATTCTAAACGTAAGTCTTGAAGATCTCTCAATATTGGTTACTCATTAACCAACCTGTCTTTTGTTCTCAATGAGATACATTATTATATATCTAGGAGCAAAAACCACATGATGAACTATAAAGTATAATTTTTTTATGATATGGTATTAATCTGATCACTTGTCAAGTTATATATATGGGGTCATTGGATTCCTTGTGTTTATAAAAAATCAAAAAACATAAAAGCAAACAATAAAAAGTATTGTATGATAGTTACTCAAGAAAGAGAGTTTTCCCCATGTCTTGACATTGAACATTTTTGTCCTCAATAAGTGCTTTTATATATGGTCCATGTTTGCCATTGGCCATTCTGTTTTTGTTCAGAAAAGACCCTTGGATTCAGTTCTTACCTAAAACAATTATTTATATAAATTTAAAATTTTGTGTTTGACATATGTAATGTACCTCGAATAATGATACAAATGGATATGTCTGATATTGCTATCATTGGACTTGTATACATATTATATTTCATTGCTCTTGTATTGTTTTAAGTGTTTTAGTTTGATTAAAATATGTATGAAGTTTGTGAATGCAATTTTTTTTAAAATGTTGTGATTTAAAATTAAAAGGATAGATTTAAATGAGGTGTCATGAGTGAAAATTAGAGGTCATGGCAATTTGCTAAAGTAAATGGTAGAGGTCATATTTTGAAAATGTTTAATTACATCATTATTTGTAACACTTTTAAGCAAATCTTTTTCAATAAAACATATAAGACAATCATATAAAAATTGATCACAAATTCGATTTCATAGATCCGTTTTGACAATATTCATTGCAGAGATGTATCTTTACACGGTTGTTGTTGCTACCGACAAAATCAATGCGAACTTCAAAAGCCGACACACCAATGAGTACGACAAGTATTTTCGTGTTTGTACAAGCAATGTAGATAGATCAACAATCCCCTCCAATCGACTGAACCTGTCATCTGATCGCAAATCCATAATATATGTCTCTAGTTGATTTTCAAGCATCATACAATCAACTAGAGAGAAGTCATCCGGATAAAAATGAGTCATTCTTATCAATTTTGCAATATTGAAATCAACAAAATCATTACTTGGATTCAAACAAGCAACACAAAGAAGCAACTCAGAATTAACCTCATTGAACTGATTATTAATCTCTAAAATTTGCTGATCCATAATGACATTAAAACATTCCACACGATAATGAAAATCGTTAGTAATGTTTGTCTTACACCGAGGACGGTGACGATTAACATATTCAACATTCATATTCACACAATCAATCTTTTTCTCATTGCAAAAATCAGTAATCTTACCTAGAAGAGATTCTCATCCATCATTTCTTGTCGCTTGCAATTTTTGCCTAGTTACTTTAACAAGTGTCATAACATTCAAAATATCAGTATCTTTCCTTTGCAAAGCTAATGACAACTCATTTGCGAACGAAAGTACAATCAGCATCAATTGCAAATTAAAGACAAAATCAAATGATTGCAAATATCCCAATAAACCAACTGCTTGAGCTTTTTTCGATGAATCTGTAGCATCACACGAAACAACTTCAAGAACTTCAATAACAGAAGAAAACAAAGCAACCAAGTTCAATAATGATTTATAATGAGACCCCCAACATGTATCCACAACCTCTTAAGACTTAATTCTTAATTTAATCTCTTCCCTGTATCAAGCAAACCACTATCGATTTCTTCCGCCACTTTTTGTGCTTGTTTTTGTCGATAATGTCTTTACGCTTACAAGATGCTCCAACAACATTTAATAAACTGGAAATAATATTAAAAAAGTCTGCAATATCAACATTTTTTCTAGCCACAACAATAAGAGCTAATTGAAGTTGATGAACAAAGCAATGAACATAATATGCAGACCGATTTTCATTCATAATCAAAGTCTTCAACCTCTGAATTCACCATTCATATTACTTGCACCATCATAACATTGACTCCAAATTTTCATCACTCTCAAACCAATATTAGTAAACACATTACCAATAGCAGACTTCAAAGACAAAACAGAAGTCTCTATCACATGCACAACACAAATAAACCTTTCTTGAACATTTTCACAAGAGTTAACAAATCGCAAAACCACAACCATTTGTTCTTTGTCAGATACATCACTAGACTCATCCACCATTAATGTAAAAAAATTATCTTTGATCTCCAATTATTTTTCGTACTATCTCTTGTGCAAAACAATGAACAATATCCTTTTGAATGTGCGGAGAAATCATTTGACAATTTTTTTGAGCATTTCCCATAATGACTTTACGAACAGAATCATTTTGATCACCACAAAACTTAATCATTTCAAGAAACTTCCCTCTATTTGAAGAATCTTCAGTCTCATCATGACCACGAAAAGTCAACCCTTGGTTCAATAAAAATTGACAAAAATCAATTGAAGCACCTAATCGAATTCGATATTCATTTCTCACAATGTCTTATTGTCTATGAAGAACAACTGCAATAGATTGACTTTGTCTCATTAGATCATCACACTTTTTTTAAACACACATAATGAATACTATTAATTGCACCATCATGGGAATCCAACCTAACTTTTTTATTCCAAGTAGAAAAATATTCAGTTATAAATGCCCCACCACCTTGATTATTGATTTGATCTCTAAACAAATAACAACATAAGCAATATGTTTTATCTTCTTTCATGCTATACTCTAATCAATTAGCATACTGATCAAACCAATCAGGATTAAAACGACGCATTTTATTTCCCATCATTTTCTGAGGGAAATTATGGCCACGGGGTTGACAAGGCCCCTTTAATAGATAATTTCTTCTAATTTCATCAACCTGGTTTGGGTGAAATTCATATATCTTTTTCCTTTCTGCAGGATCTGAAGGAAGACTATTCAAATCAACAAAATCTTTCCTAGTTGAAGTTATGGAAACATACGGTTGAGTACTAGGAGATGCACCACTAGAACCACCAATTTCAATTTTTGTCAATTTTCGTTTAAAAAATCTCTCTGTATTTCCTTAATAGTAAAAAACCCTCTAATCATGTTGAAGAGACAAAAACCAAAATTCACAATTTAAAGATTACAATTTAAACAACTAACCATGTAACATGTAACAATACCACAAATAACAAATTCATAATTTGCACCCAAATAAATATGCAAATAAAAAAGCCCTAATTTTGAATATAACATCAAGCCCTAATTCCAAATTTTCAACCAATCAAATAAAAAGGCCCTAATTTTAGACATCAAACATTTGAATATTCAAATTCAATGATTCAAAATTTCAAACCAACAATATTTTATGAATATTATTAAAATAAAAGATAAATAAAAATTAAATATATTAGAAATAGTGACAATCAGACAAACCTTGATTTTGATAAAGTGAATTGTTAAAACAACACAAAATGTTTTGTCCTTTACTCCTTTTCTGATTTGTAATTGTGAAGATTGATTGAAGATTTGAAGACAAAAACGGAAGCCTCTTTCCTGCTCTCCAGACTCCAGCAGCGCCTCTCCTCCTCTTCCTCTCGGTTTCTTTCCCTCTTTGAGACTTTGAATGTAGTGTTTTGAGTTTCCCTTTCTTAGATCCCCAATTCCCAGTTTTTCCTCCCCGACACGGCGACTCGGCAAGTGAAGACTGCCGCGACTCCTCGCCTCCTCCTCACCCTCGCCTGACGCATGACGGCCACAGATCGCGAAACCCCCTCTCTTTCTTTTAGGTCTTAGCGACTTAGAAAATTGAAGGTGGGTCACGTACGTTGCTAATGAAAATAATAATAAAAATTGAAAGTGACATCACTTCACCCAGTTTGGCAACCGTGCGTCCGCCGCTGGGTACTCACAAAACTAAACATCATGACAATTCGGTAGAGTAAATGAAATAAGTTCATTGAGGTACTCACAAAACTAAACATCATGACAATTCAGTAGAGTAGATGGAATAAGTTTACACATTAAGTATCAAGCACGAAACTAGAAACATAACAATCTTGTAGCGTAAAAGAAAAAAAATTATATGTGGTATAAGTCATGACAATCTAGTAGAGTGTGTGAGTTATCCAACAAGATCGCTAAGTTAATATAACATATAACTCTATTAATTTGTCATGACTTGCATGCCTTAATTACTGCATCTATTTACCACATGCGCTCAACTTATTATAATTTGATTTTTTTTATTAAACTAAAAAAATGTTTTAATGAACAATTGTCAAAACCGGGATAATTTTTAAATATCAGCGTAAAAATAGACTATTTGTGCATATCAGTCCCATTAAGCCACATGTGTAATCAATCCCTCTCCTTCTCTAAGAAACTAGTATTACCTGTTTTGCGGCCCAATAGTAGTTGTTGCAAATTTGTGGGTGTGAACGAGAATGAAAGAACTGAAATGGTAAACACAAAGAGGTTTAGAGCAACGTTTGTCGAGTCGAGTCGATTGTTTGACAATCTCTCCTTAAGACAAAATTACCCCCGTATATAATGGCTTACGGTATGTGGGTAATAGTCTCCCAAGATAAAACGATAATACTTTCTCAAGCACAAGCCAAATACTTGAGAATCCTTTTAGAAGAAACAGGAACAAGAGATTACTAGAAGAAGTCTAGAGCTCTCAACAATTTCAGATTTTTTGTTTTGTGAATGAGTATGTAAATCTGAAAATTCAAGCTCTATTTATAGTTGCAAAATACTATCCACAAGCTTGTGTGAATACTTTAAATGGGTTACTTTGATCTCATAAAAAGTCATCTTGAACATGCCAAATGTTGGATAAGATGTGGCCTTTTCAAGGAGATCGAAATCCAGAAGATTATATCCAATTTCGGTTCACTGGACAGGAAGGGTCGCGCTTAATCGAAGCGGCCGCATTCCTAATTCAAAGAAAAATTCCGACTTATCGAAATTGGAGCCATCGCTTCTAGTGAAGCGGTCGCGACCCTTCCCCCATTTTTCGTGTTTTTGCACATTTCTTCTTTAAATATACCGTCGTGGGAGACACATTAATTTGGCCAATTAAATTTCCATCCTTACCTAACTTACGAACACTTTAATATGTGTACCAACATCTCTTTCACTACGTGAAATTTAGCTAGATATTGTACGACGTGTGCATGTGTATAGAAAACGTATTTCCGACATACGGGGCCCCATTATATTCAAGTCATTAAGGACGTGATAAGCTCAATCCCACTAGGTAACATTTTCAACAATCCCCTCTTGAAAGAGGTGTTGGTGCACGCGGAGTGCCAAATCATTAGCAATCTAGTAGCGGAAGTATATTGCATCGGAATAGGTAGCACGCAACTTTGAACCTTTCCTAGTCAACTACCATCAGACATATTTACTGCGTGGTGAACGTGATGTCTTGAACCGTCAGTATTTAGTATTTAGTATATGCCAAGACAATGATAGAGACGCAAATAACAGTCCAATCTCTTGTTTCTTCTTATGTTTTGTCCGGTGTGGCCGTGGACACGCTTGGATTCTTAAGTGCGTTCAACTGAGGCGGCTTGTCCTCGCACTTAAATAGGTGACCTCCTACAAGATACCTTATAGTACCTTGTTAGGAGTCATTAAAAGTATCTTTACCTCAACCTCAAACCTCGAGTGTTATGTTGAGATGTTGACACTTATCATGTACCCATAATTCAGGTAGCACTATAAGGAACCAGTATCCGAAGTGCTCTTGCTTTTCTGTAAGCGCTAAACTAGACCTTTACAGCTTAGTTTTTCCATTGAACCATATTTCTGGGATCTCCAGTCAGTATGGATGGGTTACCACCATATCTGTCCTTATTGATTGGGTTTTAAGCCCATTCCCCTAGACATGCAATTCATCTGATCATTGGGTAATCCCTTAGTCAAAGGGTCAACTATATTCTCCTTTGACTTTATGTAATCGATGGAGATAATACCCGTGGAGATCAATTGCCTAACGGTCTTATGTCTCCGGCGTATATATCGAGATTTGCCGTTGTATATGCTGTTTCGTGCCCTTCCTAATGCCGACTAACTGTCGCAATGGATCATTACAGAAGGTACAGATTTATCCCAGCAAGGGATATCCTCCAAGAAGTCATGAAGCCACTCAGTTTCTTCACCTGCTTTGTCTAAAGCGATAAACTCCGATTCCATGGTGGATCGAGCGATGCAAATTTGTTTGGAGGACTTCCAGGACGCAGCCCTACCACCAATTGTAAATACATACCCACTGGTGGACTTGGTGTTTCCGTATATCAGATATCCAGTTTGCATCACTGTACCCCTCTAGTACAACTGGATACCTTGAGTAGTGCAATTCGTATGATATTGTATATTTCAAATACCGGAGTATTCGATTAAGCGCTTTCCAATGGTCATTTACGGGATTGCGTGTGAACCTCGCCAGTTTATTGACGGCATAAGCGATACCAGGTCGGGTACAATTTATTACATACATTAGATCGCTGACATGCTACAAGATATCGCTTCCGAGCACGGGTGCACCACGATTCTTGTCAATGCTTTGACTCTTATCCATTGGTGACCTTAGTGGCGGACAGTCAAACATCTCAAACTTTCTCAAGACACTCTCAATGTAATGAGACTGAGATAGTACTAGTCCGTCAGATGACTTAGAGATCTTAATTCCTAAGATGACATCTGCGATACCCATGTCCTTCATGTCAAAATATTGTTTCAACATGTTCTTGATTTCCAGGATCAAGGCTCTACTACTGCCTATGATTAACATGTCATCTACGTAGAGGCAGATTAAGACGAAGGAGTCAGAGTCTCCTTTCACGTAGACACATTTGTCACACTCATTAATGGAGAAACCTTTCGATAGTAATGTACTATCAAATTTTTCATGCCATTATTTTGGAGCCCGTTTCATCCCGTACAGAGATTTGATAAGTCTACAGACTTTCTTCTCTTATCCTGGAACTACATAACCCTCGGGTTGTTCCATGTATATCTCTTCTTCCAGATCACCATTTAGGAAGACTGTCTTAACATCCATTTGATGGATCTCAAGGTCATGTAGTGCTGCAATAGCAATGAATACCCTTATGGATGTCATTTTTCATACTGAAGAGTATGTGTCGAAGTAGTCAAGACCTTCGGTTTGTCGGTATCCTTTGGCTACCAACCTAGCCTTGTACTTATCTATAGATTCATCGGCTTTGTACTTGCGTTTAAGTACCCACTTACAACCTAGTGGTTTGTTTTCCGGAGGAAGATCAACCAACACCCAGGTGTGATTTTGCATGATGGATTCTATTTCGCTTTCCGTAGCTTTTTTCCAAAGCGGTGCTTCTGGAGTTGACAATGCTTCTACAATTGTCTGTGGTTCATTCTCAACCAAGTAAGCTAGACAGTCATGCCCAAAGGATTTCTCTATCCTGGCCCTTTTACTTCGCCTAGGTTCTTTCTCAGGATCAGTTGGATTCTCGTCCACATCTGTATCCATTTGGTAAGACTTGTCATATTCCAGGGAATCATGATTTCTCTTGCGCGAGGCGACTTCATTTTCCTTCTTAGGAAAGATTGTCTCAAAGAATTCAGCATTCCTTGATTCTATGATGGTATTCTCGTGTATATCTGGTATGTTTGACTTATGTACCAGAGATTGATAAGCACTACTGTTATTTGCGTATCCAATGAATATGCAATCTACAGTCTTGGGCCTGTAGGGTGTATGGTGCAGTAGTTTGATGTATTATGCCGATTTGGGCACAGTATTCCTCAAACGGAGCTACATACTCTCCCCCTCAACACTACAGATTGCTTTAATTTGTAGGCTTAGTTGGTTCTCAACCTCGTCTTTCTAACGCTTAAAGGCATCGAACGTTTCGTCCTTACTTTTGAGCAAGTAAAGGTAGTTTTACCTTGTACTATCATCTATGAAAGTCACAAAGTGCTTATTCCCCCCTCTAGTTTGAACAAACTTTAGATCACATATGTCCGTGTGTATAAGTTCTAGAGGAGCGGTATGTCGTTCTACGAAACGGAAAGCCAATTTGGTATGTTTTTCCTCTACGCATACCTCACATTTGGATTGAGGGTTTACAGCATTAGATGTCAATATCTCCAACTTTACCAATCGTTTAATTGACTGATAGTTTACGTGTCCTAGTATATGATGCCATAGACTGGATGACTCAAGCAAGTAAGAAGATGCATTTTCATTGATATTGCGAATTACAGTTATGACATTTAACTTGAAGAGGCCTTCACAGGCGAATCCCCTTCCAACAAACACACCATTTTTAGTAACAACAAACTTACCGGATTCGAGCACAACTCGAAATCCGGCCTGCACTAAAACATTAACTGAAATCAAATTCTTCCGGATGTCCGGAACATGCATGACATTCTTCAGTTTGAGGTCTTTGCCAGACGACAGCTTGAGTACCACAACACCTTCCCCCAGCATATCTGAGGTAGCATTGTTCCCCATGTACATCTTCTACCTTCAACAGTTGCATAGGTAGATAAAACATTTCGGTCATAGCATATATGACGGGTTGCACCCGTATCCAACCACCACTGTTTTGGATTCTCCACCAGATTTGCTTCTAGCACAACGGCCGAGAAGTTTTCACAGAGATCATCAAGGATCTTGTCTTCAACCATGTTGGCTTTAGCCTTGTCCTGTTACTCGCGCTTCAACTGGCGGAATTCTCTGATCATGTGGCCTGTCTTGCCACAAAGGTGACAACTTCCTTTGAACTTCTCAATGGCCTGAGTTTTGCCTTCCCTTAGAAACTTTCGTTTCTTGTTCGGATTTCCTTTGGTCTCCACCAAGTTAGCCTTAACATCAGTAGTTTGTTTGCCTTTTACCAAGGTCTTTTTGTTGTCTTCATGGATATGTAGCTTGATGACAAGCTCTTCAAAACTTATTTCCTTGGATTTGAGTTTCAGATAACTAGTGAACTCGCTTCATGAATGAGGCAGTTTCTCAATAAGCGAAGCGACCAAGAAAAACTCATTGGGCTTCATCCCCTCTAGATCCAACTCATGGATGATTAACTGGAATTGCTGCACCTGTGACATGACGGATTTGTCATTCACCATTTGATACTTCAGAAACTTCCCGATAATAAATTTCTTCGCACCCGCATCATGGGTATTGTATTTCTTCTTTAATAGATCTCATAACTCTTTTGCGGTGTTCACAGTGCAGTACAATAAAAATGAATTAATTAAATTGAAGTTCTTTCTTTGGCCTAATTATCGATTAGAAGTTAGAGTGGATCGCATATGCAGTTCAGGATGTAGTTCCTGCACATATAGTCATTTTGACTCCAGGAGTCAAAGTTCATCATCAAGCCAGCAGTAGCCTAGATATTCTGGCCCGCCTCAACCGTTGTGTCGGTTTGGACGTCCATATCATCTCCAACAGTAGGAGGATCCTCAGATAAGTATTTAGACATACCTAGAATGGTGAGATAAAACAACATCTTTTGTTGCTATCTTTTGAAGTTGGTGCCCGTAAACTTTTCGGGTCTTTCGGCTTGGAAGTTGGGAGGGAGCATAGTAGGCCCAATGGTTCCGAATGTGAAACTAGCAACCGGGGTATTACCCGGAGTAGCAGTGCCAGAAGATGTGGCGTTGTTGGAAGCAGTGACTTGTTCTTTTTCGTTAACCATCTTTCGTTTTTCGTAATAATAATTTTGTCTTAAATGTTGTAAATTTGTGGGTGTGAACGGGAATGAAAGAACTGAAAGGGTAAACACAAAGAGGTTTAGAGCAACGTTTGTCGAGTCGATTGTTTGACAATCTCTCCATAAGACAAAATTACCCCCGTATATAATGGCTTACGGTAGGTGGGTAATAGTCTCCCAAGATAAAATGACAATACTTTCTCAAGCACAAGCCAAATACTTGAGAATCCTTTTAGAAGAAACAAGAACAAGAGATTGCTAGAAGAAGTCTAGAGCTCTCAACAATTTCAGATTTTTTGTTTTATGAATGAGTATGTATGTTACACCCCGTAGTTCAGGTCATGCGTATGAGAGCGTACTAAAGGGAGTAAGACTTAAAATTTTCGAAAGATAGGTTGACAGATTGTTTCGGACGGGTTTTTAGTCAACTTTGAGTTGGTGTATGTCCAGTTATCTTGAGAGTTTGTAGGTGTTTCAAAGGCCTAGTGTGTAGTTCGTTGAGTTTAGTTTCCAACGCAACCAACCGTTCGTCGATAGGACATCGGAGTAGAAAGTTATGGAAGTTACAAGTTCGGTCTTGCAATGGGCAGAAAAATTCGGACAGAGCCACGGGGCGCGCACAAGGGTTGCCGAGGTTGCAGAAGCGGCGCCGGCTGCATGTCCGCGGCGCCGAGGCGGGTTTTCTAACGAAAAAACTGAGGAAATCTGATATTTTCTTTTAAAGAGGCCATGGGTGGGTGACAAGTGTTCCCCCCATCTGATTTTGCATGCACTACTTATTGACCAAGTCTTGAAGACTTGGTCATTCTTCAAGTTCATCTCTCTCTCTCTAAGATTAGAAGCTCTCCCTTCTCTCTATAAAATCAAGAAGAACACAAGGCTTGAGAAAAATCTGAAAAGTGTGGCAAGAAGGAAACTTATTTGCAAGCTTGTGGGAGTTGTTGTGGTGGTGTTTGTGGAAGAGGAGGATAGCATTTTGTTGGATTAATTTGGCTAAAGCTCTAAGGTAAAGATTCTTCTCTTGTAGCTAGTTATTGGTGTTGCATGTGAAAAAGAAGGAACTTGTAGTAGTAAATAATGCTCTTAGATTCATTGCATGTAAGAATTATGGTTTGGATATGAAAGGATTGGTTAAGAAGGTTATGTGATCATGTTGTAGCCTAAAAACTACCATAAACTTGTTATGCATTGTGGGGCAGAATTTTACACATCCAAGATTAGGTGTGTAATCCCCTTTGAATTGTTTGGATTGTTGGGCCTTAAATGTGGCGTTTGGATGTTGAATTCGGCCTTGAAAAGGTGGCAAAGTATGTAGAAACAAAGAAAATGCTGCCCAATTTTTCCATAGAATTTAGTGACTTGAACTTGGAATATTCTACATTGAACTAGAGGTTTATAAACGTATTATGGTCATTATAGGTTGACATACTACGTGCGGTATTTTGGACTTAGCAAGTGGATTGACCGGAGAGGTATGTGGAACTTTCTTATCTCTTGAGCATGAGTAGTTATACTATATAGTACGGTAGACGTACGTGTTTTAAATAAAGTAGTCCTTTGGTATACTTGAAGTATTTTTGAAAATTGTGTAAACTGATTTGAAGTATAAGTCTCTCGGTTAATAAAAGGACGAAATTGTTTATAAGGAGTTATAACGGCTTTATGGGAAGCTAGCTATAACGGCCTTATGAAAGGATAAGAATGTCTTAATTTCTAAAGCATAAAGTTAGTATAACGGCTTTATGGGGAGTTGGTTATAATAACTTTATGGAAGGTTAAAGAGTTGGTTTTCTTGAATAAGGTAAACAAAGATGAAAGGATCGAAATTAAGTAGGGCAATTTGATTTAAAAGGCATCAATTGCTTAGAGTGTAAAATGAGAATTTTTATGTGAAAAAGGGATCTTTTGAAAGAGTAGAAGTACATAGTACTTCGGGTTAAATTTCTTCGAATTTGATTAAGCATTAAGAAGGTGCCTTAAGGTCAAGAATGAGATTTATTTTGTAGATTAATGAAAGTCTAAAGAGGTTATGAGTTTACTTGGACGTACCGTCAGTGATGGAGGATTCCACGGGTATGCTTCCATTGTCTTAGTATGAGTTTACTTGGACGTACCGTCAGTGATGGAGGATTCCACGGGTATGCTTCCATTGTCTTAGTATGAGTTTACTTGGACGTACCGTCAGTGATGGAGGATTCCACGGGTATGCTTCCATTGTCTTAGTATGAGTTTACTTGGACATACCGTCAATGATGTGGGATTCCACGGGTATGCACCTTGGACATGCTTACGATGAGGGATTCTGAGGCATGCAGTATGAAGGGTAAGAGTATAAATGAGGGGTAAGTCCCCAAGATCGTTATACCACCTTCTTCAGGGTAAGAGTATAAATGAGGGGTAAATCCCCAAGATCGTTATACCACCTGTTCCGTGGATTTGCTACCCACGATGCGAGGAATACCTCATGCGAGTCCGTTGAGGCTTATGCGGGTAAGTACAGACTATGCGAGGAATACCTCATGCGGGTCCACATGACCCATGCGGGTGAAATAGTCCCAGGAGTAGGAGTGCTTAATGATACTGCGGGCAGGTGACCTGGCTTTGATCATGAGCTTCCTATTTTCATACAGTATGGTATATACTTGATATTGTCATTGTTAGTAAGGCACAGTGTTACGTAACCGATTATTTTACATGTCTCGGTTATTTTAGACTTATGAGGTATTTTGATTTTCCCGATTCGCATACTTGGTACTGTTATCGACCTCGCCGAAGTGCGTTCACGCCGAGTTGAGCGTAACTGGCGATCCGCACTCTTTGGATCACCGCGCTTCTTGGAAAGCTCCATTCCTCCGGAGGCTTTGTCTTTTTGGTACGGTTCCCTGAGGTTGTAGACTTTTGTACATTCAGGGGGTATGGCGGGGCCCTGTCCCGTCACAGTTGTTATTCCTAGAGGTTAGTAGTCACATTTGTGGTTTGGGCTATAAGAACAAGTTGTACTTTTGAGTAATATACTTTTTATGAAAGGCGGCCTTGTCGGCTAGCCAGTGATGTTTGCTATATTCAGGTTTATGTGTATGTATGTTCCGCTGCTATTCTCTGATGTATACGGCGGTGCCGGCGGCACGATCGCGGCCGAGTCGGTCGTGACAAAATTGGTATCAGAGCAGTTAGTCCTCGGAAAGTGTCTACAGATCGTGTCTAGTAGAGTCTTGATTATCGGTGCGTTGTGCACCACATATATAATCAGGAGGCTGCAGGATATTTAGGATTGATTTCCATTCTTCTCTCTCTGAGATCGTGCAGTAGAGCTGTCGTACTAGGTTGAGTCCTCTCTGACCTATTCTTATGTACCAGTTATGCCTCTACGCAAGGCAACCGAGCTCGAAGGCAAAGCGGTGAGGAGCCGCAAGTAGGGCGCAGAGGTGTGAGGGCCGCAGGCCCGATCTACCGAGATGACGTTTGGCGGCGAGTTCCACGACGCGTCGCCCGACCTCAGCGAGTTCGGCAGCGGCGCACTCACGAGACCGCGATGCGGAGCCTCCAGTTCCACGGCCGGGGGCAGAGTATATGGATTACGGAGAGCAGATCAGGTTGTTGACTAGCATTGTGGCGGCGGCAAGACCGCCGAGCCGTGCTAACCCTGTGAGCAATTTAAGGATTCGGGACTTTCTGAGTTGTAATCCACCCGAGTTCCATGGGTCGAGGTCTGAGGAGGATCCTCAGGAGTTCCTTCGGCAGGTGCGGCGGACTATGCAGGTGCTTAGGACCTCGGAAACAGAGTCCGTTGTGTTAGCTTCTTACCGACTATGCGATATTGCGTTGAATTGGTTTGAGGCGTGGGTGTTGTCTAGAGGTGTGGGTGCTCCTCCAGCTGTTTGGGATGAGTTTACGGAAGCCTTTCTCGGTCACTTTTTGCCTCCTGAGATGAGGAGAACCCGCTTGGATAGGTTCTTGGCATTGAGACAGAATGGGAGGACCATCAGGGAGTACAACCTGGAGTTTGATTCATTGGCCAGGTATGCGCCCACTATTGTGGCGGACATGGCGGACAGAGTTCACCGCTATGTGATGGGGCTAGACCGTTATATGGTTACTGCATGTCTGGGAGTGGCTCTTCAGCCAGGTATGGATATTGCAAGGATGCAGGCGTATGCACAGGGAATTGAGGACAGGGAGAGTAAGGGCCAGCCAGGTCCAGCCCAGCCCAAGAGGGCCAGGACGGCAGGGTTTCAGGATAGCTTTCAGGGTGGACAGCCTCAGCAGCAGGTTGGGTCTACATTTTCGCCGACGCAGAGTGCCCCTTCCCGGTCTTCCGGCGGGTGGTTTGACCGCCGGGGATATTCAGGAGCAGGTCAAGGCTCCGGGGCAGCAGGTTCACAAGTATCCGAAGATAGTATGCAGGGGAGGCCACCTTTGCCTCGGTGTGGTCACTATGATAGATCTCATTTTGGAGAGTGTCGGACTAGGTCGACAACTTGTTATGCTTGCGGCCAACAGGGCCATTTGGCGAGAGACTGTTCGACCAGAGGTGGCACTGGTGGAATGACACAGTCTATTGGATCAGTTGCGAGTTCTTCACCTTCAATGGCTAGGCAGGATGTTCATACACCGGCAGGACGCGGCAGAGGTCGTGGTAGCGATTCTCAGATTTAGCGATCCTTTGACCCGCCTATGTGACGTCAGGTATATCTTTGACCCTTTAGAGATTAGTATGCATGATAGTATTGTTGTATGATGGAATGTCTTGAGTGGATAATATTAAGGTTATGTATGTATGCTAGCAGTAGGTTGGAAGTACGATAAGAGAATCCTTTTAGGCCTTGAATGGGAGTAAAATAGCGTTGATGCCCCTTTTCGACCGCGACATTTATTTTCTAACGAATCTCCTGCTTAAAATGCAATGTTAGAAAATAAAGTGCTAAATGTTAAAAGTGCGAACAAATATTAAAGTGCTAGAAATGCAAAAGTGCTAAGGTTTAAAAAGGTGCTAAATTTAAAAGGATGCTAAAATTTAAAAGAGGCTAAAATTTAAAAGGATTAATTTTAGAGCTAAAGGGTTGCTAGAATGCTAAGGGTTCGCGGAGTCGCCACCTAATTAATTTGGGTGAATTAGGACACCTAAATGTTTAACTAGTTTTAAGTAAAACATTAACTCCATTTTATGGTCTGCTAAACTTAGTGAGATTCTGGGTAAGGGTTCTTTATTAATCTAGAGGGAAGGGGTTAGGCACCCTCTAAGATCCGCTAACTTGCGGTTGTCCTGCCAAACCTAGGGTAATTATTATATTTAAAGAATGCATGTTTTAAA
The DNA here is from genome assembly GCA_029844215.1 of Przewalskia tangutica. Taxonomy (NCBI): domain Eukaryota; kingdom Viridiplantae; phylum Streptophyta; class Magnoliopsida; order Solanales; family Solanaceae; genus Przewalskia; species Przewalskia tangutica. Next base: position 2,866,274 of record CM056738.1, on the reverse strand, counting down.
AAATATAAAGGATGCTTTCAAAGATATTTTATAGAAAGGGGCATGTTGATAAAAAGTTTGCAAGATTAATACTAAAAAAATAAAGTTTTAAAGTGTGCTTTTATACTGTTTATAAATATATGCCGTGTTGACTTATGCTAAAAGACAAGCTTTTAGAATCAAATATATATGACATAGTGCAAAAGATGATTATTTTATAGTTTTCCGATAATCGGGTTGTTCAACACAAATTATTTATATTATGCTAATGAAAGAGCTTATGAGAAAATTAATTTATTTTATCGTGAATTATAAAAAAATAATACTCTAGTCGCGAGTTGTTTAGTAAAGTTTAGATATATATGACAAGCACAAAAGACAAGCAGGTCGGAAATGAGTTTCTAATTATGAATTACTTTCCCACCTTATATGTTTGAAACTTAGTTGTTCTGAATATCCTAAATATTACAGTAATAGAATAATTAAATTAACATAAACAAATAAATGCATGACTAGCAAGTAAAAGAAAGGATGGGGTTTGAGAGTGTTCTTTACGACGGATGACAACGTCCTATTTGTTTTCTAGGAATTTCTGAAGTGAGGATGCACATAGACGCGGGTTGCCATTTGAAGTAGCTCGTGATGAGTCTTGCTGTGAGACTCTTTATTTTGCTCCGGTGCGTGCCATGTAAAATAAGAAAAAGATGAGGATTAGTACATATCCAAATCATATTAACAATGCAAATAGAAGAATGACACAGCTATGCAAATTTAAACAGACACATAGGAGACGTCCCTGGCAAGAATGTTATATCTGAGATATATTTATATATAACTTTGCTCACATCGAACGTCTACCAGACTGTATACTATGTATGCCCCAGGACATACCATCCATGACAAGCATTTATTTTATTGGAAGGAACAGATACGACAAGCCACATGTTCGGTAGATTACATACTTCACGGTGTAAATTGCCAATAGAGGTTCATCTTTTAATAAACACTCTAAAGAGTTACACAGCCTTAATAAAATAAAGACAACTTCTTTCTTAAATGAAACAGGTTCCAATCATATGCCAAACCATCTCTATTTAACTAAGCATTTTCAAAAATCGGATTATATGGTGCGTAGGTAGTATACCTGAAACATTATCAGTTAAACTTGAAATGCAAACAGAGACCATAGATTAATCCAACAAGTTAGTTTCAAATGAGGATACACAACACCTAGACAACTCAATGGATATGGCACTTCAGCTGTTCCCACATTTTATGGGGACAAGTAAACATGTTCTATAACACCACAAGTGAAACATGATATTGGTTGATTTAAAAGAGAATGTATTAACCCAGATAGCATAAAAAGGGTCTGGTGTCCCCTGCCGAATCTCTATATGAAACGTATTACATAAATGGCTTAAAATTGGTCAGACAAACAGGTTCTTGGATACACACAGTGATACCAAATTCGTAGTTTAAACTCCCTATACGGTTTACATTCGTCCTAAACAGGTTTATGAGTATAACCGAATCCATTTTGTAATATTCATTTTTACTACGAAGGCATTAAGAGGGCATCCGACTGTTATAAATCTTGATCACGAAGGCAGAACAATATCAGATTTATCAATCTCGACAGTTCTAAAAAATTGACAATTTACAAATAACCAAACATGACTTTGACCGATACACAACATTATACCTGCTAAATAGAGCAAATCTGAATTACATATTCTGACCAAATTGCTACCAACAGACAACCCAGAACATACATAAGGATGAAAATAAATAAGAGATATATTAAGGGATGCAACCACATGAGTGAACTAACATATGTTTAACACACAAACACAAAACAAAATGAATGAAGTGAGAAGAATCCAGATTTAGTTAGAAATACATTACAACTTTTATACCAAATAACACGGGATTACATGAACAGGTTATACATGGTTAGATAGACCACGTACCAGCTTCTAAACCCAGCATACGATTTATATATATAGACTGGAGTTGTTCTTAAATCAACACATCTATCCGTAACAACAAGCGATCGACTAACGACTAAAGTCAGTTTTGAACACCTTAAACTAATTCATACACAAATTAGGCATCAGTACCAGAGTTCGACAGAATCATATTTGACTAAACTAAGCCCAAACTAACGAGATAAAGCGTTACAGACGTCGACAGGAACATATGTGACTAAATATGCTTGATGGATTATTAACTAATCTTCAGCTTATCACCGAGCCAAAATCATCTAATATACTTGAGCAATGTTAGATCGATCCTTATAACAACATCTATCACAAAGCATTTTCGCAAAATAAGTATTTGCCATCACAATCAAACAAATAAATATTCACCAAGACCGGGATTTCACTATTCGCCGAAATAATCTTGCATTTATCGTAATCCGCGTAACTACACAAATAAATTCTAACATTATCTCGCACGAGACACGCAAAAATGCGTAAATTCAAGAATGCGACGTAATCAGTAGGGAGTGGAATTTTACCTTCTCCGGCGGCGAACCGAGGCAGCGTATCAAGCGTCGACGCCACTCGGAGATTTCTGCGATTATGCGATTGAAAGTGATAAAGGAGCTAGGACGGTTTTGCTCGTTTCCAGAAAAGTAAAGAGTTTGGTTTTTGTGTTCTTGCACCGCTTTTCGCATTGAAGGGTTTTTCACCATGCCCGCGGGTTGTTTATTGCTTTTGACCGCCTCACAATTGCGCTCTATTCTAATGCATGACCGGTTTTGTGAAAGAGAGGTCTAGATCACGCCTTCCCCGCTTATGCAGATACGAATCGCCCATATATAGCCACAATTTTTGTATTTTTGGGCTGATGTTGGGACGATTTTCTTGGAGATTTGCAGATGATTTGGGGACGATTTTTATGGAATGATTTTGGGAAGGTTCTGGTAATAATGACCTGGAAGATTTCGATTTGAAGGGATTTGGTTAGGTTATGGTAAGAGGAGCTGTCTGGGGTGCGTGGGTAAAGGGGAAGATCGCCGGATTTTCAGCCGAAAATCTCGGCGAGGAAGGTGGCGTGAGGGCGGCGACTGCTAGGTACTCTAGGGCAGCGTTTTTGTTCTGTTTGTTTTTTTTTAGGGGCTCAGGGACGATGGGAGATGCCTTAGGCTAAAATGCCTTAAGGCTTTGGGCGTAAAAAGCTGAAAGGGGGAGTTGGGCCCGCGGGCATTGGGCCTGCGGGTTGTTTAAGGGAAAGGTTCAAATGGGTAGTTAAATTAGGGTATTATTTAACTAGGGGTATTAGATTTAGGTTAGTGTTATAAGTGTTTAATTATTTAACTAGTTAATTAGTAGTAAATTAAATTAATAGATTGTGCTTAAATTATTTGGGTGTTTTATTAATCTAATTGTTATAAATGCGGGCGTGCTATTTAATTAATGCTTAATATTTTAGAATGCGACGCTATTATTTAAAATCTTATTGTTATGCATTATTGTGAAGTTAAATTAAAATAAAAAAATGAGCTTAGATTGAATTATTTAAATGCTAAATGCAAAAATATGATTTTTAAGAATTGTTTAAAGCTTTTATAAATGCGACGCTATTAAGTGCATGTATTAGATAAAAATTGATTTTAAAGTTACAAATGATTACTAATAAACGCGGCTATGCTACCTGACACGACGTTATCGCTAAATTATTTATTTTATGCATTTATTAATTATTTAAGAATTACGACAAAGCTTAAAGTTAATTAATGCGCGCGGACTCTAAGTGCTTAAAACTCTACGTAAGACGCGATGTCATTATTTAAATTAATTATTAATGCCTCAGATTTATGTTTTATTGTTGTATTTTATTATAAAAATCCTAAAAATTATTTTTTACAAAATTAGTGTAATTTTATAGTTAATGGCCGACGGAGGGTCAAAATTGGGTGTCAACAGGTGTCCCTCTTTGTATGGAGAGGATGGAAGAATCTGATGACAAAGACGTTGACTCACAGTCAAGTTTGTCTCGATCTTCGCACTGCGTAAATCTTTGGCGCGGTAGACAAGCCGACACAAAAATCAAAATCGCCCCGGTGTCGAGTTATGACGATTTCGGGTTACCATGGTCAAAACACCGGCGCGCTAACGCGGCTTAAAGATGTCGAGTGTCGAGTTATGACGACACTGGGTTACCATGGTCAAAACACCAAGGCGGGCTAACGCGGGCTTAAAGATGTCCCAGTGTCGAGTTATGATGACACTGGGCTATGGTGCAACAAAAAAAGTAAAGAAAATAACTGGCTTGAACCTGGGGTGCACTGCTATGGCTTGTGGTGCTGGGTTCTTCGGTGGAGCGAGTGGACCGACGCTTGAGGCCGCTTCTGCCAATCGTTGGGAAGGTTGGCCCCCCAACAGATTGCCGGTTGTCAGAAGAGAAAATCCACGTTGTGCTCCTGCTGCTGCATGCTAAGACCTGAACAAACGGTTAGTGCATAACTGCTAAGGCAAAATAATTTTAAAAACAATGTAACTGTGAATAGAAAAGGTTATCCTGCAAAACGCGATGCCTGTTGTGTTGATGCGATTTTGCGAATGCTGTGATTTTCGTCCTTGCACAGACGTGTTGCGATTGTGAACGCGGGTATGTTGTCCTTGCTGCGATTGTCCCTGTGTACTAAAGCTCAAGAAAGAGTTTAGTGCATGGCACGAGACGTAATAATAAATGAAAAACGCACTTTTGAGAACGGAAATCGCCCCTGCGTAGATGTGATATCTTTGACTTGTCGCCGTTTCGGACTTGTCGCCGTTTTCGGACTTGTCGCCGTTTTGGACGTTGCGTCGTTTGACGTGGCGTCGTTTCGACGCGTGGCGTCGTTTCGACCGAGTCGCTTCGACTTGTCGCCGCTTTCGACGTGGCGTCGCTTTCGACGCGGTCGCCGGACCGGAGTCGTTTCGGACTTGTCGCCGTTTTGACGTGGCGTCGTTTGACGCGAGTCGCTTTCGGACTCTGAGTCGCTTGACCGGACGCCGTTTTGGACGTGGTGTCGTTTTCGGACTTAGCGTCGTTTTCGGACGTGGCGTCGTTTTTAGACTTGGCGTTGTTTTTAGACTTGGCGTCGTTTTTGGACTTGTTGCTGCTGCTCCTGTAGACTGAAGCTCAAGGAGGAGTTAGTGCATAACTGCTAAGACAGAATAATAAAGCATGAATGATAAAAAATGCAATTTTGAGAACAGAGAAAATCTTCCTTATGTAATATGCTGATGATGGCGTCGTTTTCGGACTTGCTGGCCGATAACGCCGCTGTTCGGACGTATTGCCGGGCGCTTTGGCGTTGCGTGGACTTGCTGATCACGTCGTTGTCTGGACGTGTTGTTGCTGATAACGTCGTTGTCTGGACGTGTTGCTGCTCCTGTAGAATAAATGCTCCTGCAAGCTAAGCTTGAGAAAACGTTAGTGTATACCTGTCTAAACCAAATAATAAATATATATGAGAAGTGCAATTTTAGGGGTAGAGATGTCGTCCCTGATATGTGAATGCTGAGATGTTGTGGGTGCTGAGATGTCGTTGTTTGTGTGCGAATTTGACTTTGTGTCCGAGCTGATGCGCTCGGCTTTGAGTTTTGACTGCTGATTCTGCTTTTGCTGCTTCTTCCTGCTTTTGCTAATATGAAGAACCTGCGCTCAAAGAAAATTTGTGAGTTTGAGGGGGGGGCGGTTGATTCGCATTGACTTTGTAGTTTTGACTCTTGATATCGGACGCCTGCCTTGTTTGGGACTCGTAACCCCTGCCTGGTTTCCTACCTTGTCCCAGTTTTGAAAAGGGTGTTTGGCCTGAGGGGGTCTCAATGGAGTTGCTTGTATGTTATGTGCATTCTTGTTATTTGTAACGGCGGAAAGTTTCCTAATGGTGCGCCGGAAGCCGATTTAGGCCGCCACGTATCCCCACGAGGAATCAGTCGACGTAGTTCATTACAAGTGAAATTGGGTAAAATTAAAATTTCTAGATGTGGGACCGAAGCCGAGACGGCCGCCTACGTATCCACCAAGGGAATCAGGTCAAACGTAGTTCCAATTATTACATATAAAGGGCAAAATGCATTAAACTAACTATTTCAGACTCGGCCGAGGCGCGGCGCGAGTCCACTTCTTCTGTGTCTTTGATGGTCGAGTCTTGGCAGGATCATCTCGCACAACTAGACGAATGACCTATTCAATAGTTAAACAATCTCCGCGAGCACCTCCTTTCTTACGCGGTTGGTTGATGATTCGACTTTCTTCCCTCATGGCCGTGGCGTAATAGTCCCTTCCGCATCGCCTTCTTCATTTTCAGCTATCATGCTAACACGGGCATCTTCATAACCCTACAGAAAAGTTATTGTTTGCATTGAGAGGACCATCTTTCACCGAATGACTCTCCTCGATTAATTCCTCTACTCGCCTCGAGTGTATAGCAATTTTCGATGCCGTGTCCTCTCGCACCGGAGTGGTATGCATGTTTAGTCTTATCGTGCCTGGAAGTAGGCCCGGAGTATTTCCGGGAATTGATGGAGTATTCTGCGCTTCGCCTTCATACACTCGAGCTATGGGCTCGCTAAAGGTGTATAGGTTTTGTGGTTTTCTTCGCATCTACGCGGGGTTTGGGTCCGTTTGGGGTGCGAGCTCGATCAGGTGAGTATTTTGATATGCTGGTTGGGTATGGTAAACAGGATATGGGTGGCGCAGGTCTGATAATATGACCGGATTCCGGTGTTTTGCAAGGCGGTGGGCTTTGATATACCGATGTTGTTCGCCTATGCTCCCGAATGACTACGATGAGGTGATGATCTCTTCTCCTCCGGAGGTACCTCCGATGGTATTTGACCGCATCGCTCGCTAGTTGCTCGTAGGGTCGCCAAGTTTGTAATCCCGCTCGTCTTAATGCCTTCTTCCACGGTCGCCATTCTACGACTTCGCAAAACTTCGCCAATTACACCGATCATTCTTTCATAATATGTCGCGCCCTTAACGATCGCACGAACAAGGTGGTCATTTCGCTCGCCATCGAGGTTGGACCTTGCCGCTTCGACCGCCACCTCGCGTATTCCCGAAAGTTTCGTGATTTCTTTTCAAGTTTCATAAGATAAAATCTGGCCCAGACCGATGTTGAACCCGAATCGCCCATGAAATCTTGTGCCATGGCATTCCAACCGCCCCATTTTCGAGGGTCTTGGCATGTGTACCACCAAATACCGGTTAGACTCACGATGAATAGCTTCATGATGATTGCTTGATTTTTACCAACGCCAATCAATTTATCGCAATATGACCTTAGATGAGCTCGAGGATTCCCTTCCCATCGAACATGTCAAATTTGGGCACCTTGTACCCTGCTGTAATTCAACGTCGCGCATGCATAAGTTTTCATACTCTAAACCTTCCTCCCTTTGTTCATTTGAATGCTTTTGAATGCCTCTTTCAAGTCGCGGATTTCTTTTGCCACATTTTCATCGCCTCTAGCTGGTCCGCCGCCCATTTCCTTGTATTGATCTGTCTCGAGAGGATGCATGCACAATAAATGGTTGGCTTTGGTCGGATGTGCTAATCCTCATATTGTTTGTGTGCCATCCGCTCGTATTGGGTGGCTTGGCAATTTGGGTTGAGTGGGAGATATAAGTAGGTGGAGGTTGAGATGTGTATATAGTGAACGGATCATTTTGGCGGTCGGTTTGCAAATTGACCGGCGAGCGACATTTTGGCGTGAGTGGTATGTCATGCGGCTCTGCGGAACTTTGGAGAAGTGGAGGCTCGGGGCTTGTGATACGATTGCATTTGTCCCTTGCTGCAGGAGTGGTGCATTCAAGCTAATAGATGTGTTTGTGATGTTTGAGCCTTTCTATTTCGGCCGCATGATTTCCATTTGCCGCAATAGTGTGGCGAGGTGTTGATCATTGGTGTTTCGCTCGCTCGACGCCGCATCCTCTACGAACGGTGATGAGTCCTAAGTTGTCTCGTCCCGATGCTTCTGGATTAGTCATTGGATGATTGTGCTTCTACTAGTCAACGCGAATCAACCTTTTGGGGAATAGGCTAGGCAAAAATAAACCTTCAACAAATGAGGCAAACCAAGTTAGTATAATATGCAAGAGTTGCGGGCAATATATACAAATAAGCAAATTGCAAATCAAGTGCGTGTTCTAACATGTTTGGGACCTCTTTATGCCAGAGGTAGGCCTAAACGCCAGATATGCGAGATTATGATAAATTTGTCCAAGCCGCCCAACTGTAATGCTTTCGTTGGAAATGGCGACCAAATGACGGTGCACTTTCCCCAATTTCAGCATGTCATGATTGGGTTTGGATTTGTCTGTCATTGCCACGCTACACATAATATGCTGGTTGGTCGTTTGGGTTGAGAAACCCGTCGACAAGTTTGGTGTCTCCCTAATTGTGGTGTCGATGCCAAGGACCGACCCACCTAAGGTAAATGCATGCATGCCCTAAAATAAAGGTGGTATAGCTCTATCTTAAGTTTGCTAAGATTTGGCTTTTCTGGACGCAAGGTTCCCGAGCGGACAACTCGAGTGAGAAGGCTACGCGGCCACCGGTTAGACCGGGCACTCCACGTATATTACCGACTCTCCTAAATTTGGATTTTGAAGAAAGAATTTTGCTGATGCACCCAGCGCACCTCGCATGTAGTGTGTGTTTGTGTGAATTTTCCAGAATGGGAGAAATATGAGCGGAGTGCCAGTTTAAGGAAAGCAGTAAAGCAGGTAGCAATTTAAAAATATACAAAACAAAATACAGCACACAAAAATTAAATGCAAAAGTAATTGCCAAATAATTATCCTAGGTTTGTTGTGGTTAAGAACCTAAAATCCCCAGTGGAGTCGCCATTTCTGTCGCGCCCCTTTTCGACCGCGACATTTATTTTCTAACGAATCTCCTGCTTAAAATGCAATGTTAGAAAATAAAGTGCTAAATGTTAAAAGTGCGAACAAATATTAAAGTGCTAGAAATGCAAAAGTGCTAAGGTTTAAAAAGGTGCTAAATTTAAAAGGATGCTAAAATTTAAAAGAGGCTAAAATTTAAAAGGATTAATTTTAGAGCTAAAAGGTTGCTAGAATGCTAAGGGTTCGCGGAGTCGCCACCTAATTAATTTGGGTGAATTAGGACACCTAAATGTTTAACTAGTTTTAAGTAAAACATTAACTCCATTTTATGGTCTGCTAAACTTAGTGAGATTCTGGGTAAGGGTTCTTTATTAATCTAGAGGGAAGGGGTTAGGCACCCTCTAAGATCCGCTAACTTGCGGTTGTCCTGCCAAACCTAGGGTAATTATTATATTTAAAGAATGCATGTTTTAAAAAATATAAAGGATGCTTTCAAAGATATTTTATAGAAAGGGGCATGTTGATAAAAAGTTTGCAAGATTAATACTAAAAAAATAAAGTTTTAAAGTGTGCTTTTATACTGTTTATAAATATATGCCGTGTTGACTTATGCTAAAAGACAAGCTTTTAGAATCAAATATATATGACATAGTGCAAAAGATGATTATTTTATAGTTTTCCGATAATCGGGTTGTTCAACACAAATTATTTATATTATGCTAATGAAAGAGCTTATGAGAAAATTAATTTATTTTATCATGAATTATAAAAAAAAATAATACTCTAGTCGCGAGTTGTTTAGTAAAGTTTAGATATATATGACAAGCACAAAAGACAAGCAGGTCGGAAATGAGTTTCTAATTATGAATTACTTTCCCACCTTATATGTTTGAAACTTAGTTGTTCTAAATATCCTAAATATTACAGTAATAGAATAATTAAATTAACATAAACAAATAAATGCATGACTAGCAAGTAAAAGAAAGGATGGGGTTTGAGAGTGTTCTTTACGACGGATGACAACGTCCTATTTGTTTTCTAGGAATTTCTGAAGTGAGGATGCACATAGACGCGGGTTGCCATTTGAAGTAGCTCGTGATGAGTCTTGCTGTGAGACTCTTTATTTTGCTCCGGTGTGTGCCATGTAAAAATAAGAAAAAGATGAGGATTAGTACATATCCAAATCATATTAACAATGCAAATAGAAGAATGACACAGCTATGCAAATTTAAACAGACACCTAGGAGACGTCCATGGCAAGAATGTTATATCTGAGATATATTTATATATAACTTTGCTCACATCGAACGTCTACCAGACTGTATACTATGTATGCCCCAGGACATACCATCCATGACAAGCATTTATTTTATTGGAAGGAACAGATACGACAAGCCACATGTTCGGTAGATTACATACTTCACGGTGTAAATTGCCAATAGAGGTTCATCTTTTAATAAACACTCTAAAGAGTTACACAGCCTTAATAAAATAAAGACAACTTCTTTCTTAAATGAAACAGGTTCCAATCATATGCCAAACCATCTCTATTTAACTAAGCATTTTCAAAAATCGGATTATATGGTGCGTAGGTAGTATACCTGAAACATTATCAGTTAAACTTGAAATGCAAACAGAGACCATAGATTAATCCAACAAGTTAGTTTCAAATGAGGATACACAACACCTAGACAACTCAATGGATATGGCACTTCAGCTGTTCCCACATTTCATGGGGACAAGTAAACATGTTCTATAACACCACAAGTGAAACATGATATTGGTTGATTTAAAAGAGAATGTATTAACCCAGATAGCATAAAAAAGGTCTGGTGTCCCCTGCCGAATCTCTATATGAAACGTATTACATAAATGACTTAAAATTGGTCAGACAAACAGGTTCTTGGATACACACAGTGATACCAAATTCGTAGTTTAAACTCCCTATACGGTTTACATTCGTCCTAAACAGGTTTATGAGTATAACCGAATCCATTTTGTAATATTCATTTTTACTACGAAGGCATTAAGAGGGCATCCGACTGTTATAAATCTTGATCACGAAGGCAGAACAATATCAGATTTATCAATCTCGATAGTTCTAAAAAAAAATTGACAATTTACAAATAACCAAACATGACTTTGACCGATACACAACATTATACCTGCTAAATAGAGCAAATCTGAATTACATATTCTGACCAAATTGCTACCAACAGACAACCCAGAACATACATAAGGATGAAAATAAATAAGAGATATATTAAGGGATGCAACCACATGAGTGAACTAACATATGTTTAACACACAAACACAAAACAAAATGAATGAAGTGAGAAGAATCCAGATTTAGTTAGAAATACATTACAACTTTTATACCAAATAACACGGGATTACATGAACAGGTTATACATGGTTAGATAGACCACGTACCAGCTTCTAAACCCAGCATACGATTTATATATATAGACTGGAGTTGTTCTTAAATCAACACATCTATCCAGAACAAACAGTCCACGACTAACGACTAAAGTCAGTTTTGAACACCTTAAACTAATTCATACACAAATTAGGCATCAGTACCAGAGTTCGACAGAATCATATTTGACTAAACTAAGCCCAAACTAACGAGATAAAGCGTTACAGACGTCGACAGGAACATATGTGACTAAATATGCTTGATGGATTATTAACTAATCTTCACAGTTATCACTGAGCCAAAATCTGTCTAATATACTACTGAACAGCAGACTGATCCTTATAACAACATCTATCACAAAGCATTTTCGCAAAATAAGTATTTGCCATCACAATCAAACAAATAAATATTCACCAAGACCGGGATTTCACTATTCGCCGAAATAATCTTGCATTTATCGTAATCCAAGCAGAACTACACAAATAAATTCTAACATTATACTGGCACGAGACACGCAAAAAAAATGCAGAAATTCAGCAATGCGACGAATCAGTAGGGAGTGGAATTTTACCTTCTCCGGCGGCGAACCGAGGCAGCGTATCAAGCGTCGACGCCACTCGGAGATTTCTGCGATTATGCGATTGAAAGTGATAAAGGAGCTAGGACGGTTTTGCTCGTTTCGTAAAAGTAAAGAGTTTGGTTTTGTGTTCTCGCACGCTTTCGGCCAGACAAGGGTTTTTCACTGTCTGTGCCCCCTGGGTTGTTTATTGCTTTTTGACTGCCCTCCTAATTGCGCTCTATTCTAATGCATGCACTGGTTTTGACTGTGAAAGAGAGGGTCTAGACTGCTGCCTTCCTCGCTTATCAGATGCATTTAATCGCCCCATATATAGCCACAATTTTTGTATTTTTGGGTGATGTTGGGACGATTTTCTTGAGATTTGCAGATGATTTGGGGACGATTTTTATGGAATGATTTTGGAAGGTTCAGTAATAATGACTGGAAGATTTCGATTTGAAGCGGATTTGTTAGGTTATGGTAAGAGGAGTGCAAAGTGCGTGGGTAAAGGGGAAGATCGCCGATTTTCACCAAAATCTCATGGCGAGAAAATGGCGTGAGGCGCGATCGCAGTACTCTAGGCAGCGTTTTGTTCCGCTTTGTTTTTTTGTGGCTCGGGGACGATGAGATGCCTTAGGCTAAAATGCCTTAAGGCTTTGGGGCGAAAAAGTCGAAAGTGGAGTTGGGCATGGGCATTGGGCTCATGGTTGTTTAAGGGAAAGGTTTGGGCTGGGTAGTTAAATTAGGGTATTATTTAACTAGGGGTATTAGATTTAGGTTAGTGTTATAAGTGTTTAATTATTTAACTAGTTAATTAGTAGTAAATTAAATTAATAGATTGTGCTTAAATTATTTGGGTGTTTTATTAATCTAATTGTTATAAATGCGGGCGTGCTATTTAATTAATGCTTAATATTTTAGAATGCGACGCTATTATTTAAAATCTTATTGTTATGCATTATTGTGAAGTTAAATTAAAATAAAAAAATGAGCTTAGATTGAATTATTTAAATGCTAAATGCAAAAATATGATTTTTAAGAATTGTTTAAAGCTTTTATAAATGCGACGCTATTAAGTGCATGTATTAGATTAAAATTGATTTTAAAGTTACAAATGATTACTAATAAATGCGGCTATGCTACCTGACACGACGTTATCGCTAAATTATTTATTTTATGCATTTATTAATTATTTAAGAATTACGACAAAGCTTAAAGTTAATTAATGCGGGCGCGGGACTCTAAGTGCTTAAAACTCTACGTAAGACGCGATGTCATTATTTAAATTAATTATTAATGCCTGTATTTATGTTTTATTGTTGTATTTTATTATAAAAATCCTAAAAATTATTTTTTTACAAAATTAGTGTAATTTTATAGTTAATGGCTGGACGGGAGGGTCAAAATTGGGTGTCAACAATGCACCCGTGGGATCTGTTTCCTTGGGTGATAGTAATGGATGGATATGCGTGTGCGATATCTTAGAACCATAGGTGGCATAATGAAGTTCCGTTAGTGTAAAGTACGAGGATGTACCGAGGAATAGTAGATTGGCTCCAAAAGAACATTCGGGGACGAATGTTTCTAAGGGGGGGAGAATGTTACACCCCGTAGTTCAGGTCATGCGTATGAGAGCGTACGAAAGGGAGTAAGACTTAAATTTTTTGAAAGATAGGTTGACGGATTGTTTCGGACGGGTTTTTAGTCAACTTTGAGTTGGTGTATGTCCAGTTACCTTGAGAGTTTGTAGGTGTTTCAAAGGCCTAGTGTGTAGTTCGTTGAGTTTAGTTTCCAACGCAACCAACCGTTCGTCGATAGGACATCGGAGTAGAAAGTTATGGAAGTTACAAGTTCGGTCTTGCAATGGCGGGAAAAATTCGGACAGAGCTGTGGCGCGCACAAGTCTTTGAGGTTGTAAGAGTTTCAGCAAGGCGCCAGGCGGTTTTTCCGCGAAAAACTGAGGAAATCTGATCTTTTCTTTTAAAGAGGCCATGGGTGGGTGACAAGTGCCCCCATCCGATTTTCAGATGCACTACTTATTGACCAAGTCTTGAAGACTTGGTCATTCTTCAAGTTCATCTCTATCTCTAAGATTAGAAGTTCTCCCTTCTCTCTAGAAAATCAAGAAGAACACAAGGCTTGAGAAAAATCTGAAAAGTGTGGCAAGAAGGAAACTTATTTGCAAGTTTGTGGGAGTTGTTGTGGTGGTGTTTGTGGAAGAGGAGGCTAGCATTTTGTTGGATTAATTTGGCTAAAGCTCTAAGGTAAAGATTCTTCTCTTGTAGCTAGTTATTGGTGTTGCATGTGAAGAAGAAGGAACTTGTAGTAGTAAATAATGCTCTTAAATTCATTGCATGTAAGAATTATGGTTTGGATATGAAAGGATTGGTTAAGATGGTTATGTGAGCATGTTGTAGCCTAAAAACTACCATAAACTTGTTAAGTTAGTTGTTATGCATTGTGGGGCAGAATTGTACACAACCAAGATTAGGTGTGTAATCCCCTTTGAATTGTTTGGATTGTTGGGCCTTAAATGTGGCGTTTGGATGTTGAATTCGGCTTTGAAAAAGGTGGCAAAGTATGTAGAAACAAAGAAAATGCTGCCCAATTTTTTCATAGAATTTAGTGACTTGAACTTGGAATATTCTACATTGAACTAGAGGTTTATAGACGTATTATGGTCATTATAGGTTGACATACTACGTGCGGTATTTTGGACTTAGCAAGTGGATTGACCGGTGAGGTATGTTGAACTTTCTTATCTCTTGAGCATTAGTAGTTATACTATATAGTACGGTAGACGTACGTGTTTTAAATAAAGTAGTCCTTTGGTATACTTGAAGTATTTTTGAAAATTGTGTAAACTGATTTGAAGTATAAGTCTCTCGGTTAATAAAAGGACGAAATTGTTTATAAGGAGTTATAACGGCTTTATGGGAAGCTATCTATAACGGCCTTATGAAAGGATAAGAATGTTTTAATTTCTAAAGCATAAAGTTAGTATAACGGCTTTATGGGGAGTTGGTTATATTAACTTTATGCAAGGTTAAAGAGTTGGTTTTCTTGAATAAGGCAAACAAATATGAAAGGATCGAAATTAAGTAGGGCAATTTGATTTAAAAGGCATCAATTGCTTAGAGTGTAAAATGGAAATTTTTATGTGAAAAATGGATCTTTTGAAAGAGTAGAAGTACATAGTACTTCGGGTTAAATTTCTTCGGATTTGATTAAGCATTAAGAAGGTGCCTTAAGGTCAAGAATGAGATTTATTTTGTAGATTAATGAAAGTCTAAAGAGGTTATGAGTTTACTTGGACGTACCGTCAGTGATGGAGGATTCCACGGGTATGCTTCCATTGTCTTAGTATGAGTTTACTTGACGCATCCGTCAGTGATGGAGGATTCCACGGGTCTGCTTCCATTGTCATAGTCTGAGCTTATTTATACGTACCGTCAGTGATGGAGGATTCCCCGGGTATGCTTCCCTTGTCTTAGTATGAGTTTACTTGGACATACCAAATCGGTGATGTGGGATTCCACGTATGCACTCGACATGCTTACGATGAGGGATTCCGAGGCATGCGGTATGAAGGGTAAGAGTATAAATGAGGGGTAAGTCCCCAAGATCGTTATACCACCTTCTTCAGGGTAAGGGTATAAATGAGGGGTAAATCCCCAAGATCGTTATACCACTTGTTCCGTGGATTTGCTACCCACGATGCGAGGAATACCTCATGCGAGTCCGTTGAGGCTTATGCGGGTGAAATAGTCTCATGCGGGTGAGTACAGACTATGCGAGGAATACCTCATGCGGGTCCACATGACCCATGCGGGTGAAATAGTCCAAGGAGTAGGAGTGTTTAATGATACTGCGGGCAGGTGACCTGGCTTTGATCATGAGCTTCCTATTTTCATGTAGTATGGTATATACTTGATATTGTCATTGTTAGTAAGGCACAGTGTTCTGTAAACTGATTATTTTACATGTCTCCAGTTATTTTAGACTTATGATGTATTTTCAGTATTTTCCCTGTTCGCATACTTACCGTTATCGACCTCTGGGCCGCGTTCACGCCGCGAGTTGAGATCGTAACTGGCGATCCGCACTCTTCGATCACCGCGATTCTTGAAAAGCTCCATTCCTCCGGAGGCTTTGTCTTTTTGGTACGGTTCTCTGAGGTTGTAGACTTTTGTACATTCAGGGGGTATGTGGGCCCTGTCCGTCACGATTGTTATTCTGCAGGTGCAGAGTCACATTTGTGGTTTTATCTTGTAAGAACAAGTTGTACTTTTGAGTAATATACTTTTTATGAAAGGCGGCCTTGTTGGCTAGCCAGTGATGTTTGCTATATTCAGGTTTATGTGTATGTATGTTCACGCTATTCTCGATGTATACTGACGAGTGCCCAGGCAGTACCATCGCCCGGTCGGGTCGTGACAATGTAAATCTGAAAATATTTTGCTCTATTTATAGTTGTAAAATACTATCCGCAAGCTTGTGTGAATACTTTAAATGGATTGCTTTGATCTCATAAAAAGTCATCTTGAACATGCCAAAGGTTGGATAAGATGTAGCCTTTCCAATGAGATCAAAATCCAGAAGATTCTATCCAATTTCGGTTCATCGACGAAGCGGCCGCGACTTAAGCGGAAGGGCCGCGTCCTAATTCAAAGAAAAATTTGGACTTCATCGAAATTAGAGCGCGACCCTACCAAGGTCGCGGCCCTTCCACCATTTTTCGTGTTTTTGCACATTTCTTCTTTAAATATACCGTCGTGGGAGACACATTAATTTGGCCAATTAAACGTCCATTCTTACCTAACTTACGAACACTTTAATATGTGTACCAACATCTCTTTCACTACGTAAAATTTAGCTAGATATTGTACGACGTGTGCATGTGTATGGAAAACGTATTTCCGACATGCGGGGCCCCATTGTGTTCAAGTTATTAAGGACGGGATAAGCTCAATCCTACTAGGTAACATTTCCAACAGTAGTATTAACACTTCTATTTGTGAATGATTTTGTTTTTTTTTCGCCGATTTCCCTTCAAAGGCATTGGTTTTTAATTTTTGCCCCTCAAATTTGAAATCTTTAATTTTTGCCCTTCGCATAAGGTTCCGGGTTCGAACCCCTGCTCAGTCAAAAATCAAGAAAAAAATTGAAAGGCAGAGTTTACATGCAAACTTTGGTTGCCTTGAGGTAGAGTTTGTTGTCTTAATGCAAACTTTGTATTGTCCGGTAGAGTTTGAAAATATGTCTTCATGCATAGTTTGCAGGCAAATTCTATCTTGCGAACTCCAAACTATGTCTTGCGATTTTATTTTTAATTTTTGTCTGAGCGGGGATTCGAACCCAGAACCCAGGGATTTTATGCGAAGGGCGAAAATTAAAGATTCTCAATTTGAGGGGGAAAAATTAAAGACCACCCCAAAATAAGGGCATTCCTGTGAATTGCCCGATTTTGTTCAAACTTAGCTTATATTAATAAAAAAAATAAAGTGCACTCGTTATATTGTACTAATCAATAACAACATATAATTTCACAAGTGGGGTCTGAAGAGGATAGAATGTACGGAGACCTTACCTCTACATTTGGAAGGTACATAGATTATTTCGATAGACCCTCAGTTCAACTTTTTATATTTTAATCATGTTCTTTTTTTTATAGTCACGTTTCACATTAGATGTTTGGATGTGAGCTTAACTCCAAGTCGCAAGGCATATTTCCTTGTTTGTGATGGACCTCCAAGTCTAGGAACTTCCCGGCAAGACGCCTATGGTAAACATTGGTGAAATATCAAGAGTTGAGAGCAATGACTTCCCGGCAAGACGCCTATGGCCACTAGCTGCATTAAAACGTGTCACTCGGGTCTAAGACTAAGGCTCACTTTCTTTATAAATCTAGCATCTTTTTCTTGTTTTGTCGATGTAAAATTTGCCTAAGGTATTACACATTGGTCATGATTTTCATTGTAACATTTGTAATGGCTCAACAACCTAATTTTGTTGGTTAATACTATGAAATGTACTAAGTCATCATACAAACACTGGTGATGATTTTATGTAGCTTACATATTTTACTCTTCATATGCATGCTTGAACTAAAATTGTTCTACTAAGAAATCTTAATTTTGGTTGAGAACTCACATAATTGTAGTTGATTCACACATCCATCTCAAAAAAGGGTTTTAGTTGATTCACACATGAGACAACCTAGAATTAAGGCAGACAATATCATCTTCACAAACCAACAGTCAATTGAAAATCTCCAATTTACTATAAAAGTTTTGAGCGCTATGTGCAAATTTGCAACATCAGTACAACAACAACTACGCCTCAATCCAAGCAAGTCAGATTCGGCTATATGAATCATCGATCACTGTCCATGTCGCTCCATTTAAGTTTTATGCAACATCAGTGGGAAAAATATATTTTTATATCTATCTCATAAGTTGCTTACAAAATGCACATGTGACTTCTACTGTTGACTAAAATCCAGCAGTCAACACATTAGCCTGAAGAAAACCAGCTCTACTCATCATCTGGTGGTAGAGTTGGGCTCTTTGAGCAGATGTCGTTTGCATGAAGTTCCAACATTTTCTTCTCAGGATTACACAAACCTAAAGGATAAAATCAATGGAAAACACTGGTATCAGAAAGTCGGCAAGAACAAGGAGAAATATCGCCAATTTCTGAAAGCTTATCAAACAACTTCCAATGACATCTAGATGGTTCAGTGGCGCGTTAATAGCACCAGATACCAAGGAAAGTAGTGCACATGAAATTATGCCACCTTGTTGGTTAACCATACTAAATGAACTTGGAGCATGTCACGGAAACATAATCAGGTGTTTCATAGAATTTTGGGATAAGACAATGTGCAAACAGAATGCAGAGATGAACAATCAAGAAACCAAGAGTTAAAATGCAACAAAAAACAACTAGGCAACGTTCAGTCAAGCCTCTCTATAACAGTCATCTTCTATAACAACATTTCACTATAACAACCAAGTTTTTTTGGAACCAATTTTTCATGTTATATAATGTATATATATATATATATATATATATATTCTCTATAACAACATTTTGTTGTAGCATCCAAAGAATATCCGGACAAACAACACTATTATAGAGAGGTTTGACTGTATTTGTTAACCTTGAAACATAATCACTAATATATTTCATAAGCTAATAGTACATGTTGGATATATTTTACAGCAATATGTGCACCACGTATAGGAAATAGACAAAAACAAACAGTTTTTCATCTGCATTAATGAACGTTAAAATTTCATCATCCAGGATTCACCAAAAGCAAAAACATTATTTTCTATTAGTCAACACAAATTTAAACACCACGAGAGTATCTAGAGAATGACATTCTTAATGAAAGATTAAAGGACAGACCTGAACACTTTGGAATATCCCACACGGCAATAGATGAAGCTGTACACTCTGGTTCACATAGTTGCTTATTATTCTCATGATTGACATTCATTGCAAGCATCCACGTTCCAATGGTAACGTCCTCATTGCTAAACATTCGAAAACTTAGAATTCACAGGAAAAATGAGACAACTAATGAGCTATCGCTCTTTTGACTAGAAATAAGCAGAGACAGAAGGCTCAATAAAATAAAGAAATGAATCCCAGAAACACTATGATGTGAAATGATTTTTAAAGACTAATGTGAAAGGATATATCCAGCTTTTTACCATAAATATCTTGTGTTTAATCTACCAAATGCCAATAGATATTCTGCACTTGAAGAATTATAAGAGCAATTTCTTGTTGCTGAAATGTACTGAAAAATGTCTGTCTTTGATAATTCTAGTTTTACAGCAAAATCAATCATGTCAAAGAAGTCGCCAACACATTCTCTTTCTTTTCTGTATCTTAGCAATGCTTGATTTCCGATCAGTGTGCTTCAGAACAAATGAATGACAGAAATATTCAAACAAAGCAAACTTGCCTGTTGTTCCTCAGGGAAACCAAACTTGCAACAACATCAGCAGAAAGAGCATAAATAGGACCATAACTCCATAAGCATGCAGGAAATATTCCTTCCCCAGAATAGATGAAAGTGGTTCATACCTGTAGTATTGTACAGATTCAATGAGATAATACTGAAGATAAAAACAACAATAGTCCTGATAATAGATAACACAATTTTTCTTCACATTTAGTCATTGGTATGTATTTATCTACATCTTCTAATCCTCACCATTGTCACAAGTTTCACAGCATCTATCAACAGGCATGAATTGCTACTTTTTTGGTTGGTTGCTAATGATCATTGTGTTCTCATAATACATAAATAATAAATATGAGGGGGAGAATACCTAAGACGAGAAGAACTTCAGAAGTACAATTCGGGAACAAGTTTGGGCATCTTTTTAGGGACATCATGTTAGTTGTTATTATTTGTGCATTTTATATGTCGAATTGGGAGGCGGGAATCACTTCTAACAAAGGAAATACAGCAAGTAAGTTTTAATCTAATGACTTCCCGTACCGAATCAGTTGTTTAAACAAATCATATTTGAACTCCCATCCTAACAATCCAGCCAAGTAAAATTTAGGATATTCAACTTGGAATGCTCTTCACACGTTTAGAGCAAATAAACTTAACAAATTTATATTTCGCCAGTTATATCAGCATATAGGAAACTCCTGTTAGACTAACCATTTGAGCTTGGGGTCGGTGAAAACTGGACCCTTTTTCATGCATCCAAGGTATGTCTGTGAATGAGACCGCTCTTTGACCAAGAGCAGTGAAAGACGGTCTGTTCATGGAAAATCAAAGCAAAATGAGTTCACCAAAAATTACAGTAATAATAACACACACGGTAAACGTATAGTTGTTCATTAAATCATCCCTATCTCATAATTAAAATATATTTCATATATTGTGTAAATATAATTATGGTAAGACTAGGAATTCTCTTGTGACTAGGTTTAGAATTTATATTGTATAAGGGATGAATATTGTATTAAACAATAGGAATTCAATGCGGCTATGTATGAGGAATTAAATGCTTTAACTAAACAACACCCATGTGATCTAGTACCTAGACCCGAGGGGGTGAATGTGATCCGTTGCATGTGGCTATTTCGTCACAAATTCAGAGACAGTGGAGATCTTGAGAGGTATAAGACACGACTTGTGGCTAATGGCACAAATCAGCAGGAGGGCATTGATGGTGGTGAGACCTTCAGCCCGGTTGTCAAAATGGGTACAATTTGCACAGTTTTGAGTATTGTCATGGGCAAACACTGGTCGATCCATCAGTTTGATGTGAAGAATGCATTCTTACATGGGGATCTGAGAGAAACAGTCTACATGCATTAGCCGCCTGAGTTCACCCATCCAGCAGTTCCTCACTAT
Source organism: Przewalskia tangutica (assembly GCA_029844215.1). Taxonomy (NCBI): domain Eukaryota; kingdom Viridiplantae; phylum Streptophyta; class Magnoliopsida; order Solanales; family Solanaceae; genus Przewalskia; species Przewalskia tangutica. The sequence goes on along the minus strand of CM056738.1, from coordinate 2,845,068 downwards.
GTGTGTCGTCTTCGTAAGTTACTATATGACCTGAAACAGGCCCCCCGTGCGTGGTATGATCGCTTTGTCAGGTATATCTTGCAGATTGAATTTGTATGCAGTAAAAGTGATACATCACTCTTCATTTTTCATCGAGGTAGTAGCACTGCTTACTTATTACTTTACGTGGATGATATTGTTCTTACTGTCTCCTCCGACGGGTTGAAAAATGAGATTATTGTCTTGCTTAAATCCGAATTTGAAATGATTGATTTAGGGAAACTGTGTTATTTTTTTGGGATATCAGTGACCAGGTCTGCCAACCACATGTTCTTGTGTCAGCGTAAGTATGAAGAGAAGATCGTGTACAGGGCTAAGATGGCGAATTGCAAAGTTTCACCTACTCCAGTTGATTCAAAATCTAAGCTCAATGCCATGGATGGTGCTCCAGTCTCCAATCCTACTCTGTATAGGAGTCTTGCAGGTGTACTTCAGTAACTCACATTTACAAGGCCAGACATTTCTTATGCTGTTCAGCAGGTATGCCTATTCATGCATGTCCCCAATCTCATTTCACTGCTCTTAAGTGTATCATCTGATACATTAATGGCACACTTGATTATGATTTACACATATACCCCTCTGCACCAAACATGTTGCTCTCTTATACGACTGCAGATCGCGAGTGTCCTGACACGCGACGCCCACCTCCACTTTTGTATTTTTAGGATAACTGATTTCTTGAGTCATGGCGATAGACTACTCTATCTCGTTCCAGTGCCGAGACTGAGTACAGAGGCGTTGCAAATGTGGTAGCTTAGATTTATTGGCTCAGAAATTTACTGTTAGAACTTCAGTGTCTTTTGCGTCAGACATCTATTGTGTACTGTGATAACATCTCTTCCATATATCTTTCTCATAATCCGGTTCAACATCAGCGAACCAAGCATATTGAGATAGACTTGCACTTCGTTCGTGAGAAAGTTGCGCTAGGCCATGTCAGAGTGTTACATGTTCCCTCATCCTATTAGTATGCATGCAGATATATTTACCAAAGGACTTCCCAGACAGTTATTTCTTGACTTCAGATTCAGTCTAAGCGTCTGACCTCCTCTCGCTTCGACTGAGGGGGTGTAAACGTATAGTTGTCTATTAAATCATCCCTATCACATAATTAGAATATATTCCATATATTGTGTAAATATAACTATGGTAAGACTAGGAATTCTCTTGTGATTATGTTTAGGATTCCTATTGTATAAAGGATGAATATTATACACTATATATATATTTGATATTAATGAGAAGACTCACAAGGGAGATTAATACAATCTTACACAGACCTCGACTAAAGAACAATAACAATAAGAATAACAAAGCTTCACAATTCTAGCTACATGGGCGTAAATATATGTCATCATCAGCTTTAACATAGAACTCGGAATCATAAAGTGCATAAGCAGCCTTGAAAAAAGCTAAGCTGTAAAAAGCATCTCGGCGTAAGTATAGATCAGAAACAGAACGAACTAAGGGATAATAAATGTCAGAACTAACGTTTTGTATGTGAGCTTACTGTACTCTTCTTCAATGTCTAATAGTACAAAATCATCATATTATGCTACCTCTTTCTTAAGCGCTGATTCATCCAGCTGGTTCAGCAATAATATGGTCAAGCAAATTCACAAATACGGGGTAGTTTAACTACATATAATAGTAATTCGCAGGCCAACTTCATATACACACATATAGGCATGGTTATTGCAAAAAAACTAAAAACTTTAGTAAAAATAGGAGTGTGAACAAAGATGGAAGAACTGAAAGGGTAGACAAAAGAAAGCTTAGTGCAATGTTTGCCGAGTCGAGTGATGGTACTCTCTCTTTAAGGCAAAATTACCCCGTATATTGTCTTATGGTCGATGGATAATAGCCTCCCAAGATAAAATATCAATACTTTCTCAAGCACAAGTCAATACTTGAGAATCCTTATAGAGAAAACAAAAACAAGAGATTGCTAGAAGAAGATGCAAAACTCTCAAATAATTTCATAATTTAGGAATGTAAGTGATGTTCTAAATCTGAAAAATGAGACCTCTATTTATAGTTTCAAATTTGTAATTCACATGCCATGTGAAAGTATTAAATGGGGTTGCATGGATCTCATCAAAAGTCACCTAGATCATGCCAAGAGTTGGCTGAACTTTGGCCTTTCCAATGAGTGCACATTCAGAAAAATTCTTTAACTTTCGAATTCACTGCACGTGGAGCGCCGCGGCGCCACTCATCAAAAGTCACCTAGATCATGCCAAGAGTTGGCTGAACTTTGGCCTTTCCAATGAGTGCACATTCAGAAAAATTCTTTAACTTTCGGATTCACTGCACGTCGAGCGTCGCGACCCTTAACTGATGGTGCCGCGACGCTAAATAGGCAGTAACCAACATCAAGTCTCGGGACTTTTGGCGCCGCGGCTCGATCGAGGCGCCATGCCGCTTGATCAGCCGCGACGCCGACCCGTCGCGCTTTCGCCGCGCTCATACGCGCCGCCGCTTCTTCCCATTTTTCGTAGTTTGCACATTTCTTCTTTTCTTATACCGTCGTGGGAGACACATCAATTTGGTTAATTAATCGTCCATCCTTACATAACTTAAGAACACTTAACATGTGTACCAACATCTCTTTCACCACGTGAAATTTAGCTAGACGTTGTATGACGTATGCATGTGTATGAAAATCGTATTTCTGACATGCGGGCCCCCATGTGTTCAAGTCATTAAGAATGAGATAAACTCAATCCCACTAGGTAAATTTCCAACAATCCTCTCTTGAAAGAGGTGTTGGTGCACGCGATGTGTCAACCATTAGCAATCTAGTAGCGGAAGTGTATTGCATCGGGATAGGTAGCCAATGGCCTTGAACCTTCCCTAGTCAAATACCATCGGACATATTTACTGTGTGGTGAACGTGATGTCTTGAACCGTCAGTGTTTAGTATATGACAAGACATTGATAGAGACACAATAACTGTCCAATCCCTTGTTTCTTCTTTATTGTTTTGTCCGTTGTGGCTATGGACACACTTGGATTCTTAAGTGCGTACAATCGAGGCGGCCTGTCCTCCCATTTAAATAGACGATCTCCTACAAGGTACCCTGCAGTACCTCACCACACTAGTGTTATGAATCATTAAAAGTATCCTCATCTTAACCTCGACTTTCGAGGGTTATGTCAAGACTTTGATACTTAACTTGTACCCATTATGCAGGTAACACTTTAATGTCTATCGCGGGAAGGCTCTGGATATATATTTCTGTGTAGGAATTATAATCCGAAGTGCTCTTGCTTTCACTGAAGCGCTCAACTGAACCTTTACAACTTAGTTTTCCCATTGAACCAAATCTTTTGGATCTCCAGTCAGTATGGTTGGGTACCACCGTAAAGTTTCGTATGTATTGGGTTTTTAGCACATTCCCCTAGACAGGCAGTTAATTGATCTTTTGGGTAGGTCCTTAGTTAGCGGGTCCGTTATATTCTCCTTTGATTTTAGGTAATCGACAGAGATGATACCAGTGGTGATCAACTGCCTAACAATCTTATGTCTCTGAGGATTGTCGAGACGCCGTCATCCGTGCCCTTCCAGAAGCCGACTGGTTAGTCATAGTGTGAAACTGCCGAAGGCACGGGTTTCTCCCGATAAGGGACTTTCTCTAAGACGTAGTAAACTTACTCAACTTCTTTTCACGCTTTGTATAAAGCGGAAGACTCTGATTCCCTCATGAATCAACTGATGCAAGTTTTCTTAGAGGTTTGTATAAGATATACCATACACATTCTCTTGTGGCTATGACGTTCTTCATATCTGATGTCCGATTTGCATCGCTGTGTTCTTCCAGAACGGTCGGACATCCAGAATACCTTAATCCGTAGATTAAGGAATATCAAGATATCGTCATATTTGTCTTAGTGACATCTAGTGATTATTTCCAGGATCACAAGTGAACCTGGTTTAACTGGTTGATTTGGCAAACGATATCAGGTCGGTTGTAGTGTGTAGTATACTTTGAACTACCCGAGACCTGCGCATATCACTCATGGTATATGGGTGCACCATGATTCTAGTTAATTTTATGACTTCTATCCATTGGTGACTTCAACGAGACTTCCAAACACCTCACTGATGAGTTTGGAATTAGACCAGTCCGTTAGATGTCTTAGAAATCCAATTCCTAAGAAGTCATCTGTAATACTCATATCCTTCATATCGAAATATTGTTTCAACACACTCTTAGTCTCTAGGGTTAACCCATGACTTCTCCATGTGACCAACATGTCGTCTATGTAAAGGCTCATCATGACGAACGAGTCAGAATTACCTTTCATGTAGACACATTTGTCATACTCATTAATGAAGAAACCTTTCGATAGTTGAGTACTATCAAAGTTTTCGCACCATTGATTCGGGGCTTGTTTTAGCCCGCACAGAGATTTGACAAGTCGACAGTTTTTCTTCTCTTTTCTAGAACCACAGACCCCTCGTCTTGTTCCGTATTTTCTTTCTTCTTCCACTTTTGGACTTTTGCTTTTCCAACTGTTGACTTTCTAGCTTCAGAGTCAATGTTTCTGTAGTCAGATTCATTATTTTTGTTTTATCTGAAACTTTCAGGACCAAAATATAAACATTTCAGGGACTGTAAGGAAGTTCAGGAAAGAACCCAACAGTTCTACAAAAACCAACTCTCCGATTAGGAAGACTGTCTCGACATCCATGTCACGCAATGTTGTGGTGACCCTGGAGGTTAAGCTACTCACATATGAGACTTTATACTTGTCAATAAATTCATCCACTTTGTACTCAATTTGAGTATCCTTTTTTACAACTCAAAGATTCTTTTCCCAGAGGAAGGTCAACCATTATTATGGTTCTGTAAGATATATTCTATTATTTTCCTTTCCAGAGTTGTGCTTCTGGGATAGACAAATTCTTAACCAATAGGCTAGAAGGCCTAGGCCAAGTTCAGCCCCCTGTTTGCTCCGTATCGGTTCAACCTCTAGAGCCCCGAGTCTTGTGGATCTGGAACACTAGTTCTGGATTATCAGGCCTTCACGGGTTCTTGTTAACCTCGAGCAACTACTTTTTTCCCTTCTCAAGGGAAGATACCTTCAAGGAATTCAGAATTCTTTGACACCAAGAGGCGATAATCACTACTATCATTTGCAAATCCAGTGGATATGTAGTCTACAGTCTTAGGTCCAACTTGACCTGTTTCGGTATTCTAACCTCAACCAAACACCTGATCAAAGGTGTCTCTCTACCTGCATTGTGAACATGACTCTTCACTTTCAATGTGAACGTGCCACTTCACTTGTAGTATGAACATGACTCTTCACTTGCAGTGTGAACGAGCCTCTTCACTTGCAATGTGAACATGAATCTTCGCTCGCAGTGTGAATGAGACTCTTCACTTGCAGTGTGAACGAGTATCTTCACTTGCAATGTGAACGTGAATCTTCACTTGCAGTGTGAACGAGACTCTTTACTTGCAGTGTAAATGTACCTCTTCACATGTAGTGTGAACGTACCTCTTCACTTGTAATGTGAATGTGCTTCTTCACTTACAATGTGATTCATACTAAGGTAAGTAGGGAGTGGACGTTCAGCGAACGATGCTCCACATTCTCCCCCTCTGTCTCTATAAATTCCTCAATCCATAGGCTTTTCAACTTTGCTTTGTAGCGCTCATCCGCATCAACAACTTCATATTTGCTTTTCAATAGACAAAGGAACCAACACTTTGTACCATCGTCAGTGAAGGTCACAAAATACTTGTCTCCCCCTCTTTCGTACAAACTTTAAATCACCCACGTAGGTGTTACTAAGTTCTAGAGGGCCGGATCTTCTTTCGCTATTCCGTTGACGAAATGAAAAGGTAATTTTGCCTCTTCGACTACCTCACATTTATTCTGAAGGTTTATATCGACAGACGACAACAATCTCAACTTGATCAAAAGTGTCTTGATCTATGATGACATTGACGCACAGATTATAAATGTATAATACACTACGTCAGTTCATATAAACAACTCCATGCCCGTGAATAGCGCGCAATTGGAGAATGCTTCCAGTTAATGGAGAATTAGTACTCCATTATTTGGTTGTGTAATAAAGATTGAATGCTGGTTCAATTCACCAGAAGTCATCTCAAAAGTCACAAGACTCTTGGACCTCAAAAACCAGAACTCTAGGTTTTACGTTTCATCGGTCGAGATTCAAGACCGCGGCAAATCGATGGCGCGCACTAAGGTGGCGATAGCTTCGCTTCCTTCAGTCGGGGAGCGTCGCGATCCTAGTTCAGGCGTCGCAGCCCCTTCTAGAAATCAGCCCATTTTGGACGTTTTGCATGCCGATGTATTGGATCCTTTTATCCACAACCTTGTTGTCAAGATCCGAAGGTTTTGTCCTTGTCTTGCCCAACGATAGCCTTAACCTTCTGGTCATTTAAGACTTAAATATTCCGGCCCACTCCAGTCGCTCGTAGGTTTTGTATGACTGAGTGTCTAGTTTGTCCCACCTCATCGGGAGTCCAATTCTATCATGTGAAGGACCTTCTGCCCGATAGTGTGACAGGTTCATCTCTTACCATCCTATCAGATGAAGGATCTTCTGTCGGAAACAGTGACAGGTTTAACTCATTTTTAATCTTCTTCCCCTTATACCATTAGATCGGATCATATAGGATTGATTTCTATAATTCAATCACTAGGTGGGAAGGGTGTGAAGTTAAAATTATGATTTCAAAGACTTATGGAATATGATTTTTAAGAAATCTTTTCATATTTCATTTCTTGCCTTTAATCAGAAACCTTTTAACTTCATAATTGACAAAGAAGAAATGCTCACCTTAATACAACATTGTTTCTTCCAGCCCATCATATTCCAGATCTTTCGGATCTGTAGCCTAGACACATGTAGTCGTAGTCTGACGTGCAAATCTCCTTGCAACACCTTTCTCGTCGTGTTTTGAACACAGAGCGGATCACATAGACAATTCAGGATGTAATTCCTGCACATGAAGTCATTTTGACTCCAAGTGTCAAACTTCATCATCAGGCCATTGATAACCCGGGTACCTTGGCCCACCTCAATCGTGTTATCGGTTTGAGTGTCCATCTTATCTCCATTAGCAGGAGGATATATAATTAGGTATCTATCCATACCCAACACTCACTCGAAAACTTCTCGGGACATTCAACTTGAAAGATTGGGAGGAATCAAGGAGTTTCCAATGGTTTCAAAATTGAAACCAGCGACCGAGACAGTGGTGTTGCCCGGAGTAGCAATGCCAGAGGAAGTGGCAAGAATAAAAGCAGAGACTGGATCTCTTTCATTCACCATCTTTAGTTCTTCACAATATATAATTTTTCCTTAAACTGTAGTAAACATAGGAGTGAGTAAATCTGCTGGTTGGTTTGTAGTATGTATGTACTCTGTCTTCACCATTTCTTTCTGAATTTTCTCTCTTATAAAGTGTAGATCAATCTCTATATGTTTAGTCATTTCATGAAAGACATGATTTGTTGCATTGTATTGTTGATTTACAATCTGTGAAAACTGTCACTGGATGATTGAAATCAATGTCAATATCTTTTAGTAAGCCAAGTATCCAAGTTAGTTAAGTTATTGTACCTGCTAAGCTTTTGTATTCTGATTTAGCTGAGCTTCTAGAGATTGTACTTTGTTTCTTTGACTTCCAAGATATAAGAGAATCACCAAACTTTATCACATTAACCTGTAATTGATTTCCTTGTATGAGGGCAGGAAACCCAGTCTGCATCACAATAGGCTACTGTTTCCTGTTTGTTGCTAGACATAAGAACACATTGTCCAGGCCGACTCTTTATATATCTCACTATTCTCAGTGCTGCATTAAGATGTGACTTTTATTTATTGTTGTAGAAATTGGATAAGTGTCTGAACACTGTAAGTTATATCTGGTCTTGTAATTGTGAGATATAGTAACTTACCTATCAATCTTTGATATGAATTGATGTCATCTATTGGTTCATCTTCTGATGTTGATTTACTCTTTTCTGTTTTCTGCTGCTTCTGTGCATAATCATCATACTCTTTTGTAGTTAGTTTTATACTACAATCTATAGGTGTATTAATTGGTTTAGCTGCAGCTAGTCCTAGCTCAGAGATAAGTTCTAGTGCATATTTCCTTTGATGCATTAAAATTCCTTTATCAAACCTTGCAAACTCTATTCATAGAAAATATCTTAGTTCTCCTAGATCTTTCATTTTGAATGCTTGTTGTAGAGACTGTTTTTTTCCTTTTATTAGTTCTAAGGTGTTTCCTGTAATTTACATATCATCCACATATATTAATACTATAGTCAACCCTTGTTCAGTCGGTCTTATAAATAGTGAATGATCAGACTGAGACTGTCTAAACTTCATATGTATTAAAGCTTCTGTAAGTTTAAAGTTTTATTGCCTAGGTACTTGTTTGAGTCCATACAAAAATTTAATCAGCCTACACACCTTTTGTCCCCTGCCTCATGAATTCTTGTGGTAGTTCCATATATATCTCATCACATAGATCTCCTTGTAGAAAAACATTATATACATCCATTTGATGTATGTGCCAATTTCTAGAGGCTGCTATTGATATGATAGATCTCATAGTAACCATCTTAACAACTGGAGAAAAAGTTTCATGATAATCTATTCCTTCTTTGTGGCTATATCCTTTGGCCACAAGTCTAGCTTTGAGTCTTTCAATCTCTCATGTGTCTTTGTAATTTATTTGTAGACCCACTTGCATACCATGATCCGTGTCCTCCATACCCTCCTATCTAAGGGCATGTCTTCGGTGAGCTGAAACTGTGTCATGTTCTGTCTAATCACATCTCCCCAATACTTATTCGGCATACCTCTACTCCTCATAAAATCATTCATAGTCAACCTTTCACACCTCCGCACTGGTGCATCTCCTTTGCATATACCCGAACCATCGCAACCTCACTTCCCTAATCTTGTCCTCCACCGAGGCTACCCCACCTTATCCCGAATATCTTCATTCCTAATCATGTCTCTCCTCGTGTGCCCACACACATAAATAAAATTAAACGCGTGCAAAATATGTCATATCTTTTATTATGCACATCAACCTCAATTGGAACAAGTTTGGTGTTTTACGGCTCATTTAAGACTAATGCGTATAACTAAAGTTGATGATAAATTTTAAGTGATTAACTTACCTATATAATGGATGGTTAAAAATATGCGCATAACTATTTTTAAAATTTGAACTGAATATGTCTAATAAGAATATTTTATCATTTATTCAGGAAATCAATGGAAACATACTATATCTTGAGTATCTAAATGAAATTTACTGACACGGTTAAGAGATAGACGATGTATTTCGCCTTAAAGTCATGTTTGACATAAAAATACTACATAGGTGAACAAGTAGAGTATATTAAGGCACTTGACCGAATTATGTCGAAGGAACACAAAATATTATGTATGGACAAATAGGTGTATCGTATGAAAACATGAACTATTTGCCTTCTCAATGACTACTATTTTTTTGTGTAATTACAATATTACATAGTGAAAATTTGAATGAAAAGCCTAACTCAATGCTTCTGTTGCATCTTCAGTCATAAAGTTGTATAATTGGAGACCAAAAAATGTGGAACAACATCACATCTAAGTTGCTCCATTTATGTTATATTTCATGTATTTTCTGTCTCATTCAGAAGCTCCTGTGCCTCTATCTCAGACTATGACTTCAACAACGAGAACAACATTCACACTTTGACCCTCCATTAAATAACAACTCTTTGCTTTATTATATTTTGAATAGTATATTAGCCTTCAAGGTAGATGTAATGTCTGCGTACATTCTATACTCTCCCGACCTCACGTTGTGTGATTTCAGTGGATATGTTATTTGTTGTTGTAGATGAGCCTTCAGATACTATATTTGCAACTTAATTAATGTAATGATATCTTTACATATTTGTCCTACTCCAAACACTTTTTATGCTCTTTGGTAGCGCGATTGTGCTCTTCTTTCTTTGCAAAATTCAATATTCTAATAATTTCATAACATAATTAGAATATGGATGCGATCAGTGATGGATTCACAATTTTCATTTAAGAAATTTGAAAAAAATAACAAAAACTAAACATAAAAAATAATGTTGTTCCTGAGAATCAAACCTAGTATGTTGGAGAAACTTTTGAACACTCGGATCGCTTGAGCTAACCTTTTACTTTTGTTCAGGATATTCAAAAATTAATATATATACATAAATATAAAAAATCTATTCTATATATACCGTATAATTTTTTGACGAGGCCTTAAATCCGCCCAGGATACCATTAACCATTAGGAAATAGTATACTTATTTAAAGCCCGAATTTGATTCTAGGCCCAAACATCGGCTCGTTTAGCTCCCTCCGAGCCCATTTGGGCCCGCTCCCGATTCGCACTTCTTCTACTAGGGTCTCCACGCCCAAACTTCAATTCCTTTTGCTTCTCATGGCTTCCCCAAACCCTAACACCTCGCCGCCGCCAGTCGCCGTTGACCAGCGCCGTCTCCAATTTACTCCGGTCGATTTACCGATCACTCTGCCAGTAAGTACTCCTCTTCCTCGCTGTTGCGCACAAGAGTCGGAGCCAGGATTTCAACTTTATGAGTTCTGTATTTAAGAATGACGACTTTAAGTGATAATAACTAGTTCTAAATCTAATATTTATATATATTTAATGAATTTGTTAACACAAATACATTGTTTGTACTATTCTAAATCTATATGTGTTGGACATGGGTACAAATTTGAGTTGGTTTTGAATTTTTGTGAGTGATTTGGAATGAAAATTATGAACATAGCTTTTTGGAGTTTTTTTAAGTTCCGGAAAATTGTAACAATTCTATGTCCAAACAGTGAAAACTATCCATCGCCAAACGAGCACTAAATCTAATATTTGTACATATTTAATGAATTTCTTAGCACATTGATTTTGTGAATGAGAATGGAAATGAATGAGCATTTCGAAGAGGAGAAGTTGTGTATATAATGAATAAGATAGTTAATGCTATTTGCCTGAGTCGATGTTGAAAGGGAAAAGTTGTTGTTTTATGCTTAGTGTATCTCTTGAGTTTGTTTAATACTTTAATTCAAACGGTTCCTTGCCTTTTGCTGACAAACATGGAATTAGGAGAAGTTCTGTATATAATGAATCAGCTAGTAAAAAGTTGTTTTTTAACCCGAGTTTGTTTAGTTCATGTGTGGCCTTGCCTTTTGCTGACAAACATTGAGTTAGGACACTGATGAATATCATAGGCGAATCCAAGATTTCCAGAGTATGGTGCGCCATTGCTTTTAAAGGTGCTTTAGAAATTAAAAGAAAAGACACAAAAGTGCAGCAAGTTGGGTTCGATCCCTCAACTTAAAAAATTAAACCCAATGCTTAACCAGTGCACCACATAGTCTCATTTGACCATAGGTTCCTTCAGTTAATATTAGATAGTATATTTTATGAATTATACTGGTAAATTATGGAGCCATGGAGGTTGTGCACAGAGAAGGAGATCGGAGGAGGAAAACTGAGGAGAAGAACAGACACTAGAGAGAGATATATTTTGGGCTCAACAGTGAGAATAATATTTCTATTACTTGAAAAATTACAGTATAGTCTCTATTTATAGAGTTTTATACTACTAAGTTTGCACTATATATCACTATTACAAACATAACCAAAGATGTAAAATATAGCCTAACTAGTAATAGGAAAATTACAACTAGTGTGTGACAAGATGCAGCTAACATGTATCCACTGTATACTAGCCTAACTAGTAATAGGAAAATTACAACTAGTGTGTGACAAGATGCAGCTAACATGTATCCACTGTATACTTGTGTATATCTACTGTATATGTTCAACACCCCCCTCAAGCTAGGCACATATTTGGTCTGCCTATCATTGTCCATGTTGGGCTGACTCCGTTAGGCAAGAGGAACAGAGTTTTCCCTCATAGCTTGGAAGCAATAGCAAAGCACTGAAGTCAAAGGCACTGAGCAAACTGAAGCTAGTGTAGCAGTCATCCCCATCAGTGCATATACATGTGGTTGGGCAATATCAACATTCCTACTCCACACAGCATTCCCAGTATCAGATACAATGGAAGCTCAGCGGCAAATTTCATATCATACGTGGGCACTGTGAAATCCTGTGTCTCTCCAAGTACTGCATTTGATACAGTTGATGACATAACAGTAGTTTCAATTCTGGTGGTTGCCACAATAATGTCAGCAGCCCAAACTCCACACCATCACCGCGATGGATATCAATGTCCACATAAAGCAAAGCTCTATTCCTAATACAACTCCTATTTCGTAACACCAAGAATAAGCAACAAGAGAGGCACGTTGATAAGCCTCATGTACATCGATAACTCTCATCATCAATTCCATCATCTAGTGGAGCGAGAAGTGAGTAGTAGTTTCCACTTCCAAATCTAATATCGAAATAATCGCTCTATAGCGAATAACAATTTGCAACACGGTGGCAAAGAATAACAAAGAAATGCAAAGACAACGGCAAAGAATAACAACAAAGCGGTAACACTCACGCATTCCCAACAAGATTTCGCTTTTATTTTTTTATTTTGAGAAGACAACAACAAATTTGAACATCAACAATTGAATCTCTCGCCATCGCCCTTAATTCACGGAATAACCACTGGATTCATCTTGACGGAGAACCCCTCGTTCTCTAGTCTCACTCGGACTAGAGAATCCCTCGATTCTCTCTATGAATTTGTTCTGAACCAGCACCAGCAGACTACAATTTTAATTCTGAACCAGCACCAGCAGAATTTGATAAGCGGCAAGAACTCCTCGTTTTTTAGTCTCATTCGGACTAGAGAATCTCCTGATTCTCATCACGCAAGCAATTTTAATAAGCGGCAAGAACCCCTCGTTTTTTAGTCTCGTTTGGACTAGAGAATCTCTCGATTCTCATCACACAAGCTACTCATATAAAAATAGGCAATCTACAACCTGTGAATAACTCTTTGAATCTTTGAATTGGGCTTCAACTCAATTCATATTGTCGTCGACAAAGTATCCCTCGGTTCTCAGTCTGTTTGTCACTAAAAACTCTTCGATCCTTCGATCGATAGAAATTTCCTATTCTTTGATTTCATGGTTGCACTAGGAGAAGCATTTCCAGCAACAACCATATCAGCAGCAGGTTTAACATATGATTTACCAGTAACGATAATACCAACACAAAATCAGTGTCATTAGCTATATCAACAACAACAACATCAGCTGCAGTAACACCAGCTATGGTTCATACTAGTCAAGTTCCTTTTGCATAAGGAAACCAACAACGCTTATTACTACCATCAACAACAGCAACATCAGCTGCAGTAACACCAGCTATGGTTCATACTAGTCAAGTTCCTTGTGCATAAGGAAACCAACAACACTTATTACTACCACACAGAACAGAGAACAACAGCTACAACAACTATCAACAACAACAACGACGAACTCGACACCTTTTCTCCTTTCTCCAATTTATCAATTCACCAACACAAATTCAATTCTAACATTACAAAATGATTCACCAACACGAAATAATACGAAAATAACCTCTAGAAATAATTTCGGCAATCTTCGACGTCGCAATGATAGCCAAAGGCGGAGTGTATCCGCACATACCGATAACATATCCATACGACTCGATCGACAAAGGCGATAGTAGAAATTACCTCAATCTTCGATTCTCTGTTTTCCGAAAAATCGCAATCGCGATTCTGTTTTTCCAAAAAAATAGCTGTTGATTTTCGATTCTATGTTTTCGATCGATTGATCTCCTTCTTCGATCTCTTATCCTGGCTAATCAGTTCCTTAGCAATTATTGATTTCGATCAAGAACAATTTCATCGCATCGATTGGGCAGTTTCAGTTTCTTCACATCGATATCTTCAATCAATTGCGCGATATGAAGGTCTTACGGATCGGTAGGCTCTGTTAAATTATGGAGCCATGGAGGCTATGCACAGAGAAGGAGATCGGAGGAGGAAAACTGAGGAGAAGAACAGACACTAGAGAGATATATATTTTGGGCTCAACAGTGAGCTTCTGATAATATTTCTATTACTTGAAAAATTACAGTATAGTCTCTATTTATAGAGTTTTATACTACTAAGTTTGCACTATATATCTCTATTACAAACATAACCAAAGATGTAAAATATAGCCTAACTAGTAATAGGAAAGTTACAACTAGTGTGTGACAAGATGCAGCTAACATGTATCCACTGTATACTAGCCTAACTAGTAATAGGAAAATTACAACTAGTGTGTGACAAGATGCAGCTAACATGTATCCACTGTATACTTGTGTATATCCACTGTATATCTTCAACATATACACATAATATACCGAGTTTAGTCGGGTGACCATGGGTTCACGTGACTCATTTTCCTGCAGAAATTCTCCCTTGCTGATGATTCATGAAAGATTAGCTTAAAGTAGAATTCAGCTAGTTTGGGAGCTTCTAGTGATTGATTTGGGGTCATATTTTGAGCCTATTCGGGCTTTGATGAAGAAACAAACTTAGTTTTTAGCCTATTCGGGCTTTGATTAAAAAAAGTCAGTTTTTTTATGTAAAAGATTAAGTTTGAATGATCACTTTGTGGTAGCAGAGTAAATGATAAACAGAAGTGAAGAACTCTTTTTTTGTTTTTGTTTAACCATATGATATCTGAATCAAACCGGCCAGACTCCTTGCCTTTTGCTGACAGACATTGAATTAGGAAACTGATGATTCATTAAGCTTAGCTTAAAGTAGAATTCCGCTAGTTTTGGAGCTTCCAATGATGGACTTGGGATCATAATGTTATTTGGCCTTTGATTAAAAAAAGTCCTAGATTCTTTTATAAAATAATAAGTTCGAATAGTCACTTTGTCATAGGCCTCATTTGTTTTTTATTCTGCTATCTTGTCATATTTTCTTGATCCGACACAACATTGTCTTTATTTCGAGCGGAGGGTCTATCGGAATAAGGTCTGCGTACATCCTACCCTACTCCCAGACCCCACTTGTGGGACAGTATGTAGTTGTTGTTGTAATCACTTTGTCACAGCAGGGGAAATGATAAAGGGGAGTGGAACTCTTGTTTTTTTTATAACCAGAAATCTTCCTCTTTTTCTTCTTTAACCATCCGGTATGTGAAACACATTGCCCAGACTAATCTGTATTCGCGCCGGATAGAAAAATATGGGTAGAGCGCACTCTACCAAGAAGTTCTTGATTCCCAGAAGAACTAAAATAAGGGTTGAAATGGAACATTTAAAACTTTAGATGCCAAATGTTTTTTCTAGAAGCTACTACAATACACATTTGATACAGTGTGTTTCTTTAGGGTTACCATCTTGCTGAGACGTGGGAGTAATATATACTGAAATAGTTATGAATCTTAGCACTATTTAGTTGTCATCGATCAGTCTATAAATCATAAATGCGTTGCTGACAAAGACTAATGTAGTAAATTATAAAAGAACGCTTATCCTCTGAGAAGTACAAAAGAAAGCAACGTGTTGCAATAAGTGATTTGTCAAGCTTGATCCTTGCTTAGATAAAACTTCAAGCCTAACTATTTGAAGTACCCGATTATAGTATATCTACTGCTTGACAAGGTACTATACAATACGATATATCAACTGTAAAATATGTTTGCAGCTTCCGTTTCTTGTATATGGCGTTAAGTTATAGGATCTTCCTTGAGGCTCGTTTTTGGAAAAGATAATGACCCGTTGTTGATGATATTTTGTTAAATGATTTGTACAAGTTATCGACATACCACTGGGGTATGTCGTTGTTTGTTGTTATCGACATACAGTGGTGTTATTGATCACATATAAAGAGCTCAAATTTGTAAATACACTTACTTTTGGAATTAATTGACTTGTGTGATTTCATGTTAAATCTTTAACGTGCATCAGCTGCGTTGGATCTCCTTTGTTGATTCATATTTGTAAACTTGTTGCTTTTATTTAGACGGCAGATGCTATTCCTGAGGGTATTGTGGATATAACCAGTCTGACTGAAGGAAGCATTTGTGAGAAACGAAAAAGAGAAGGAAGATTAAGATCTAGAGTTTGGCAACACTTTACGAAGCTAATAAAGGAGGATGGAACTTGTGACAAATGCAAATGTAATCATTGCCATAAAATTTTCACTTCTTCAACCCGAAGTGGAACGACTCATTTGCTTCGTCATATAAGCGAAGGAATATGTCCGGTATTTAAGAAAGTCAAAAAGGAAAACTCACCAACAGTTTTCAGCTATATGGGTGGTAGCATAGACCGAAAAGTCGGTATTAACCCTTGGAAGTTTGACCAAGAACTAGGTCAACCATCTTTCGAACAGTCAATTGATGCAAATGATGACTTGTTGCCAATGGGGTTAGATGATATTGAACGTCAAACATGTACCACGTCAGAAGGTGACTATGGTGGGGGCCACACATCAATACCTGTATTTTCAAAACCTGTATTTTCAAAACTTCCTCAGCAACCTGCTGTGAAGGCCCATACTATTGCAGAACCATGGATGACCGAGTTAAGGGCTTGTGTAGGTAAACTCGTTGAGCTCACAAATGAACGAGTGTCAACAAAGCCTAACATGAATAATAATAAGACTTGTGTGGCTGTTAGTACTCCAGATTTGTCCATAGCTTCTGTTGTAAAGTGCTTGAATGAGATGGAGGATATTCCACAATCAAGTGCAATGTATTTAGATGCTTTGGATATCGCAAGGGATCCAGAAGAAAGAGAGTGTTTCGTTTGTTTAAACCCGGAGCCACGTAGGAGATGGCTGCAAAGGATGTTGCATCGTCGTTTTCCCTTACACTATAGCACTGATGTTTGACCAACTGTAAGTAGTCAACTGTCAATTGCTAAAACACAATCAGCACGTGGAGGATCACAATACTTACTAAAGAACAAGGGAGATATCATTTGACAACCAGGGAAGGCCCTTTCATGAACAGTTGTTTTTAAAGAGTTGTAAGATTACTTGACCATGCTTGTTATCAAACTTTGGTTATTGACATTTAGAGCCATTATAGTGTACTGTACAATTTCTGTTTCATATGAGGAATCCATACTAGAGACACTGAAAATATGAGGAAGCTTTATGATTGTGCTATCTGAATATTGAGATTAAGGAAGTCTTATTTCCTACTCTTATTTTGGCTAGGCTTCCTAGTTCTTGTTTTTTTTGTGATAACGGTGGTGTCCAGTTCAGTTTGCGTGAACGTTAGGTTATCAATCAAGCACCATATACCTCATGCCAACATAAGCCTGCGTACCAAAGCTTAGGTAGATATGACTAATTCATTAGTCACAAGATCAAACTTGAATTGTCATATTCGTACTCCAAAACTATTTTGTATCGTGCATAATTTAAGAAAAATACTTTTAAAACTTTTGGTTAAAATAAGTTTTAGACATTTGTGTGACTATAAATAATCTAATTAAAGATTAAATAAAAAAATTAAAAATTAAATTATTTCTAAATAAAGAAATGTGATATTTTTCTTGAGATATACTAAAAATGAAAGTGTGCTACATATATATTTTAGAAAATCAACAATAACAATAATAACATACCAAGTGTAATTTCACAAGTGAGTTTCGGGGAGGCTGAGATGTATGCAGGTTTTACCTCTACCTTTGTGGTGTAGATAGATTGTTTCCGATAGACCATCGACTCAAAAGAAATAATACATATTGTATAGTTGTTGAATATCTCAGTTTTCATTATTAAATATTAATTTGATCTAATCCAATTTAGGTTCAAAAATTAATCAAATCGCATCTCAAGAAGGGAATAAAGTGAGTTCACATTGACTTTAGAAAATCATTATTTAAATTTTGATATTTCTCACTGACTTTTTTACATTTCTAAATGATATTATATATTCAAAATTACGTAAATAATCATACTACAAATTGTAACAAATTTCATACCTATTACAATAATAACATACTCAGTGAAATTTCATAACGTGAGTCTGGAGAGGGTAGACTATACACAACTCTTACATCTACCTTGGTAGTTAAATCTGCTGTTTTCGAAAGATCATCGGCTCAAGCAAATCACAAGCACAAGAAAAGCAAGAGAAACAGTCAGATCCGGATAAAAAATTTAAAGCAGTATAAAAATACTGTGCCACACTTGCTTTCATTTTTGATAAACCCTTCACTCACTCTATATAAACCCCTATCACTCCCTCTGTTTCTTGTTTAGGGTTTTCACAGAAATGGCGACTCGATACCTAACGCGTTCACTACTCACTACTCTCTCTCGCTCCTGTTCACTTTCTCTCTCTACACCACCTCCCTATTTACCTCTCCTCCGTTTCCGTCCACTCATCGCCGCATCCAATAACCTCCGTACCTTCTCTCCGTCACCGTTATCGTTACGAGGTTTTGCGACTCGTCAAACGTCGTCGTCTTTGAATGACCCGAACCCGAACTGGTCTAACCGTCCACCTAAGGAAACGATTTTGCTTGATGGATGTGATTTTGAACATTGGCTTGTTGTGATGGAGAAACCTGAAGGTGACCCGACCCGAGATGAGATTATTGATAGTTATATCAAAACCCTAGCTACAATTATCGGAAGGTAATAATTGAAATGCTCTTACATTTTGTTTGTTTTTTATTTGCGTTAATAATCGATTAATTACACTCTGTTTGAATGAATGTTACATAATGTGTCGTATTGTATTGTTTTTAACGTATGTATATATTGTAGAGATACTATAAAAAAGTAGGTTAAAGGATACAATAGGAATATTAGATAATAAGCCGAAGGAGACTATTCTGCTTGATGGATGTGATTTTGAGCATTGGCCTGAAGGTGAATCTACTAGAGATGAGATTATTGATAGTTACATCAAAACCCTAGCTACGATTGTCGGAAGGTGATAATTGATACGCTCTATTACATTTTTTGTTGATTATTTATATCATTCAATCAATTATACTATGGAGTAGTTTTTCTTATCTTCCACCTTATCTCTACAGCTTTGGGGGACCCCTTCCCTCCTTTTTCTTTTTCAGTTTCAAGCATGGAGTAGACGAAATACGAACTGAAGCCTGAAACTTGATATGCCTAGAACAATACATTTTTGTACCACAAGATATGTTGGCAGCAACCAATCATTTGATTGGGCTGCTTGTTTCACTATGCGGGCTGCTAACTTAGTGTAATGTTTAATTGGTCAGAAATAGTAATAGGAGAAGTAAAAACACCTGAATTTGTGTGTCTGGAGATGGTGTATAGAATTTGAGAATCTTTTTATTAGTTTTATAAGACAAACTGTTGAGTGTTTGTACGGAACATGTTCAAATTGAGCGGAATGGATTAAGGATTCATATAGCTAATTCAACTAGCTTGGGATTGAGGCTTAGTTGTTGTTTATTCTAAATACTTTAAGCATTCTGCCTGTAAAATAAGAGTGGGTCGCTTGTTGATGGTATAGGTCTAGATTGTAAGAGGTTTTGGTCATGTGAAATACTTCCAAAGAAGTATAGTTAATTACTGTGGATGATTTATGCGATTAATTTATCTTGCAGCGAGGAAGAAGCAAGAATGAAGATCTACTCTGTCTCGACGAGACATTACTATGCATTTGGAGCTCTTGTATCCGAAGAACTTTCTTACAAGCTAAAAGGTGATGCATTTTTTTAGCGTCCTTGACCTTATCCAAGTATTCTTAAAGGTAAAGAGGTGAAACTAAGCATTTGTTCTTTCATCCATGTGCAGAATTGCCCAAGGTTAGATGGGTGCTTCCTGATTCCTACCTGGATGTTAAAAATAAAGATTATGGAGGTAGGTAGTGACTAGTATTTGTTGTCACACCATACTTGTGAAATTATAATATGATTTTTATTTTTATTTTAAGTGAGTATTATATGATTAATAAAAAAAACTAGGCATTTGCTCCTGGCTGATATAGTTGAAGTGATTTCTTTCTTCAATTGTTTCTCTGCCTGAATTCAAATCTGATCTGCTGTGGATTTGCTTTCCTGTCCCGTCCCGTCCCTTCACATATGTAGCTTTTGGTGATCCTATTTTGTGTAACATAGTTTGGTTGGCATGGATATTATAAAATGTCAATTTGAACTTAGTGAAGAGTTAATATACTAGCTAAAGGAAATACAAAAACACTAGCAAAATTGATCGGGAAAATGTAGTAGTTTTTAAATGAAGCTGAATCCTTGAAATTTGTGAAAGTAACATCAAGCAGTGTTTTAAAAGGTGGGGGCGTGAGGCGAGACGTAAAAAATTATAAAACAAGAAATTAATAATTCAAAATAATTAGATACATGATTAAAGAAACTCATAGAAAACCAAACTTCTAACATGATTTTACAAGTATAAATAATGCAATGATAGAAAAGCTATTAAGAGATGCAATCAACTCTAACATCTTAACTTTCAAACAATAAAAGAATCACAATTTCATAAAATATATTATTGCGATACTATATTTACCCCCCTAAAAGAAAATAATCAGGAGTAATTATCCATGTAATTACGGTCTTTGTTGGCCGTTCTATCAGTACTATCACTAAAACATCACTCCATGAATAAAATAAATTTATTCCAATTTATTTTTAAATAACGAATTAATAATTAATGATAATTTTGAGACGTAGGACAAACCATAAAGATCAACTACATGTGAAAATGTAAAATTCGGTTTTGTATTTTTAAAAGAAATATTAATTGATATTCACCCTCACGATGTTCTCAAATAGTAAATATACAATACTACGACTTGTTATTTAGTTAATTTCAATCATCTTATTTCTATAGACAAAAAGAACTATTAAACACCATTCATTTATTAAAAAATTATGAGGGTCAATAGTGTTAATTGAGGAATTTGTCACATAATTTGTGCAAGACCGTAAGGCGAGCCCCGAGCGTTGGGCGTTAGGCGTGCTTAGGGCGTAATCCTCACAGAACTAAGCCCCACATGTAAGCCCCGAGGTGTTTTGCTAGTGCCCCGCCACGGGGCGAGCCCCGAGGTGAGTCCCAAAACTGCCTTTTAAAAAATTGACATAAAGTAGTGTTATTAGTTAAAGTTGTCGGGAATGTCCCAAGATAGAAAATGTCACGTAGATTGAGACAAGGAGATTATTGGAAAATGCAGTTGAAATATGAAATGCTCGATTCTGAACAGTTAATTCATTTATGATTTGATGCATATGGTAATTTATTTTGCGGGTAATGGCAAGAACAGTTTATGAGAAAATTGAGACCAGCTCGATATGGTACTCATTGAAGGTTATATTCATTGCTACAAGCTTATGTTGCATTCAAGCTCTTCTATGTCTTCTGGTAGCATCACACTTGAATCACCAATCTTCTGCAGATTGTAGGCAATTGCATGAAGAGCTTTCGTACATGCATATCTTGCCCCTTGTGGTTACAATCATGTTCTTTTCTTACACTTGTACTTTATGACTGTTGTGGTGCGTGTTGCAGGGGAACCTTTTATCAATGGGCAAGCTGTACCATATGACCCAAAATACCACGAGGAATGGGTGAGAAACAATGCCCGAGCTAATGAGAGAAACAGAAGGAATGACCGACCTCGTAACTTTGATAGGTCCAGAAATTTTGAGAGAAGAAGAGATATGCAGAATCCTGGATCCAACATGGGTGGTGGACCCCCCAACATGGGCGGGATGCAGCAGCCTAACATGGGAGGGCAACCCAACATGGGTGGTGGACCCCCCAACATGAGGAATGCACCACCCCCCAACATTGGCGGGATGCAGCAGCCTAACACCGGAGGGCAACCCAACATGGGTGGTGGACCCCCCAACATGAGGAACACACCACCCCCCAACATGAGCGGGATGCAGCAGCCTAACATGGGAGGGCAACCCAACATGGGCGGGATGCACCAACCTGGCATGGGAGGGCCACCGAACATGGGAGGTGCACCTCATAACTATGGTGGAGGGCCTCCGAATAACTATGGTGGAGCACCTCCCACTAACTATGGCGGAGCGCCTCTCAATACTTATGGTGGAGCACCAAACAATCCAACCAACTTTCAATACAATGGTGGACCAAACAATGGAGGCATGCCTGACCAAACAGGTCCAGGGCCAAACCAGAATTATGCTTCAAATACATCTGGTGGAAACCCTTATCAGAACCCAAATATGCCCCCTCCAAATCAGAACTATGCTCAGAATACGTCTGGTGGAAACCCTCATCAGAATCAAAACATACCTGGAAGAGATGTGCCCCCTTCAAATTATCAATAGGCCATTGTAGATAAGTATGAAATTTGTATTTCTAGGATTTTATTGCACGAAGTGATAACACATATCGTGGTTGATAGGTTGTTTTGCTCGTAATGGTTGAACGTGCAATAAGATGTGTTTTGTGGTATGCATTATGCAATGCTAAAATCGTGCTCATCCTATTGTATTTTCATTGCGATGCTACTATATGGACATCCTCAGTTAATCTATTTTCCTAATGAGTGTTCTAGCTTGTGAAATTATTTCATATGGTTTACGGTTGTGAATGATTGAACTTTTAGGGCATCATTGCATGAAGATTTACTCTATTATGTGTACCAGATGTTTTCAAGGTGACTAGTAGATTTATTTTTGTTAGAAACCCTTATGTCGTGATGCCTAATGCTTGTATCCGTTAAGCCTGGATATTATGCACAATGTTCATTTTAAAGCACAATTACCAATATTGAACATGATATACAGCAGTAGTACTAGAAATGCAGATCTTTACGTTTCCTCTCCTGTGATGAAGAATTCCTCTGTACTTGAAGGCAATTCATTAGATCGTGTAGATGTTTCCTCTCCTGTGATGAAGAATTCCTCTGTACTTGAAGGCAATTCATTAGATTGTGTAGATGTTTCAGAGCAGATAAGGGAACTCACGACCAGCTACCATCTAAACATTATCTAAAGGGATTGGCAAAGGATCTGAGTTTGTCTCGCTACTAGCTGAAATTGCTCAAGTTTGCCATCCCTTAACTGAAATTGCTCAAGTTTGCCATCCCTTGCCGTTAGCAGATTGTCTTGTATTCGCCCTTATCATTAATGAAGCTTAGTCCAGATTCGTTAGTAGGTTAGGAGCAAAAAAATGACTTTTTCTTGACAGTGACATAATGTTATATCAAAAGTCTAATCAAGGGCAAGTCGCTCATATTTGATGGTAGATGAGCACGTTTGACCCTTTTCCAAAGGAATTTTTCTGGTGTTGTCAAGATGCCCCAAGTATGTACACATTTTTGTTTTTGTGGAGATAAGATTATGAGATGCTTTCTATTGCAAGTACAACATTTTCTATGTCACACTCCCAAAACTTACTGCCTGCCAACACCCTCTCCATGCTAAATTCTCCTCCACTTGTGAGTAAGAAGGCATAATTCAAGCCTTTTAGTACCTACGATTAGCAAAAATGTCACCACAGCCAGCAGTGGCAATATACATGACTGCGCCCTTGCACTAGCTCCCACGGATGTTGCATAGTGGTCATTGAGTTGAGAACATGTCTCAGATTCTAATCTCAGCAAAAATATATGTAGTAAGCAATTTCTTTTTGATTAAGCACAAGCTTTAGAAAATGAGAGAATATATGAATAGCGAGAGGTGAAATTTCTCCAAAACTACTGTTATCTTCTTTTGGGCTATCAACCTTTCATCTTTCTATCAACCTTCCATCTTTCTAGCAACCTTCATTCTTTGTTTACTCCAGGGATCTTGTTCAAATGTTCTGTTATCGCCCATTCCCTTTATGTCATGGTCTCCTTAGCATTTTTGTTAATCGGCGATTCTATTATGACATCTTCTCCTGCTAGTCCTATATCTCTTTCTCACCACTCCTATCGAAATCATCGTCTATTAATTCTACATGCGTACTAACAGAGGTCTCCGAGTATAACTTAGGTGATTGTCATTAAAGAAATATAACTATTCCAACTTACGGAAATTTGTTGTGGTGATAGCATTATCCCATACTCACTATAGCCTTATTAGAGGTTTTGGTTCACATATCATTATATCTTTCATATTCCGATATCACACACATCATAGATCCATATCGGAGGGTGGAAAACGACCAACACCTTCTCCGGCATTCCTGTTCAACTCTCTACTAGCTGTACCTTTCTTCCATATCAACATCATTGAAAAGGAAAACCAGGTGAGAAACGGAATTTCAAATGCTTACGACTTCGCTCTAACCGCACAATCTCGATTTCAAAGAAAGGTAACAACCTAAATGCCCTGTAGCCTCCTGATTATAAATGTGGCGCGTTACACATCTATAATCAAGACTCTACTAGACACGGCTTACAAACATCCCTAGGATAGAACTGCTTTGATATCAAGTTTGTCACACCCAACCTTGGGGTGTGTGGCCAGCAACCAACACCCGAATGTCCGAGCGAACCAACCATGGCATCTGTAACCTGTGACATAATATTGGGCCAGCAAGACCACTAAATGATAATAATAATAACTAGACATGACCATTTGCAAGCAGAAGAAGCCCAACAACCTATATATACATATGCAAGGCCGACAAAGATATAAAAAAAGTGACATCGACTATCCAGAAGGCCGACAAGGCCAGACAAAACACATATATACACTGACTGCAAGTCTTCGAGCCTCTAAAAGTATTGTACAGCGTCTACTGGTCAGGACAGGACCCCTACCATACCCAAAACCACATAAACATATGCATATGTACCTATAGACTCAGAACCAACAACTCTGGAGAAGTGGAGTGCGACACCCAACTACTAATCGCGGTATCCTACTGAGGAGGTACACCGATACGCCTGTGAGCATGAACACAACACACAAAAAAGTGTGTTAGTACGGAATGTGTACTGAGTATGTAAGGTGATAAGCATAAGTATAAAGAATGTAATAACATGAGAAAGAGGTACAAAGACAACCTGAAACTCAGAATAAGGTCACTACGAGCATCTGGAGAACACAATATGACTATAAATGCATGAACATAAAATCATTCCTCACTGTGGAGGCATACATCATATCATATAATAATAAATCCCTCTGTGGGGTGAGTTCATCATAACTGCCCGACCATATAGGGGTGTGCACATAAAAGTGCCTGCTTGACCGACTATAGCGCGGCGCAGTAAAAAAATAGATACATATATATAAGTGCAATGCAAGACAGACCTTAAGGGACACCACACCATGAGCGGAGTCAGAGTGACCTATGGTCGTTACCTTCCGCCGTTCATTATTGTCACTACGTTCATCATCTTTCAGTTAGTAGCCAAAAGAGATAACCGTTATCGAGAACATGAAAGAAATTTAATATATATTACACATGAGGTAAGGTTCAACTCAATCGGGTAAACCACTATCAACTCAAGTTTATTGGGGACGATCCAATTGATAGCCAAAGGGAATATGAGAATAGAGAAAGTACTTGACACAACTCATATATGAAATAAAAATTAGTCAATCACAAGGAAGCCTATTCATCTCATGTTTATCGGAAAGTATATCAACGGAGGGTCCGTCATTTGAGTAATGGAAAAGAGAGATAATGATGCGAGAATATACTTTAATACAGGTCGTTCATGAGAATAGGTAAGCTTAACCATTTTTAAATACAGTCGACTCAAGTTTAACGGAAACATTTCAATCAATAACCAAAGAAACATGAAAACACATGAAAGTATGGGCAGTACTTTAGTATAAGTCATATATGAAGTAGAGGTCATCTCAAGCATAATAAAATGATCGACTTATGTTTTCACGAATGTATCAATGAAACGTTCATCAGTTCTAGTCATGTCACACAAGAGAAGAGAAAGCCCTACATACCCCGTAGATGGAACTATATACGTTTCCCGAGTCCTCGAACACCTTACAACTGATTTCCTACATAACACGAGGAATTTGGGATCAAGTTCAAGCTTATAGAAACCTTCATTTAGGCATTTAATTGAGCAACTCGCGGGCGCGAGTTTATGTGCTCTTTTGTAACATAATTTTCCCGTAAAACGCTACCATATTTTACTTTTTTACTCCTACTCTTCATTACAATCCCATCCGTAACCCCAACACTCCAAACAACACATTAAAACTATATAAAATAGCCCAACAATCAAGTTGTGTTAATAGGAGTTCCAAGAGTTAACAAAGACTTGTTCACAAGGAAATTTCTCTCCAATTTTCTAGGTTTAAATGTTTATGGAGTTCAAGGAGATGAGGAAGAGATTAAAACATACCTTAAATGATGAAGACCAATTCAAAATACAAATTACTTCAAAGTGAAGTTTTCTTCCGAGAAGCGAGGTAGCCAGGAAATCACGATTCTATGATTGTCACGTTGTTCCTTGCATTAGAGTTGATTAATTTGAACTTGGATTGGTTAGGATTCATGGAGGATTTGTTTGGAGAGTATATTACGGTTTCCCTGGTCTTTAAAGATGAGGAAATGGAGAGAAAAAGGTGATATATATACAAGGGCAAAAATTAAGCTACCGATCACTGTCCCGCGTCATTTTGCACCCTTGGACAGAAATGCGAATATCCTTATACTCTGATATCGTATCGATGAACGGTTAAATGCGATGGAAACTAGACTCTTAGACCTTCAATTTGATGGGTGGAGCACCCCATAAATCGAATTATATTGAGAGAAAGCTCCGCGACATCTGACCCAAATTTCAGTGAAATTGTGAATGTAACTTGCGACGACCTTTGTCAACTTTCGTTCTTACAACTCACTTGACATCCAAACTTAACAAGCGACTATTATACGATTGAAATACATCATATCATTACTTTCTTAGCATGTGAATCACTCCTAATCTCACCCCAAAAGTACGAGTTATCGTATTCCCAACTTGCTGACTTTTGACGAAACTCATTCTTCTTTGATTCATTCACCCTCCAAACCTTTCGCTACTTACTAATCGTATTTATAGATCCTTATAACTATTTATATTAATAAGGTCAATCTCTTTTAACCTCAAGATAATTTCTTTTGTACTTGCGTCGACTAACTCACGAAGCGACTTTAACGTGCGAAAATCTGGGGTGTAACATACCTGAATAGATCCCTCAAGCAATTGAGGCATGACCCCAATTTTAATTATTTTGGGAACACCCTGTCTCAGAAACATGTGTCACTAAGATGCTTTATTAAGATAGACATTAGGAAAGCTTATGATTCAGTGGAGTGGGACTTCCTAAGAATGGTGTTACTAGATTTTGGGTTCCCTGTTAAAATGGTAGAGTGGATTATGACTTGTGTTGCAACTGTAAGCTACTCAGTTCTGATTAATGGGAACCTCACTGATTAAACGTATACTTTTTGAGATGCAAATTATTGGGCTCGGGTTTTTTTACTTCCAGAAAAAGTCATTGCAGTGGTGACCACTGTATGTAGAGTTTTCTTATGGACAAGCAGTCATGAAAGTTCCAAAAAGGATCTAGTAGCTTGGGGTTCTCTGTGTCTCCCAAGATCAGCAGGAGGCCTCAATATTATTGAATTTGAGCAATGGAACGGAGCAACAATTTGCAAACTTCTTTGGGCTTTGTCTCATAAGGACACACTTTGGATCCACAACTTCTACATGACTACAACAGAGATAGGGACTTGAATGATATGGACATACCTAGGCAAGCATGTTGGCTTGCATTCCTACTATGTGTAGCGCAACCTATTGAGCCTATGAAAGCTCGGAATTGCTTCATTTCATTCGACTTCATTCAACCTTCCCCTTTGGAGGCTTCTTTAGACTAAAATACCATAAGAGCAATAAGCCAGTCACAGGCAAACAACCTCTTGAGTCTCTAACTTCCGCCCAACTACTGGTCGGCCATTGCTGCCTACGATTCAGTGTGCAGGGTGCTCGCTGATCGGAAACAAGGAAAAAGGGAAAGACACCTTGACTTTGAAAACTCAAAGGGAAAGCAAGGGAAATGCAAGCTAACTAATTGCAAGGGCCGGAGATAGAGAGTGATGAAGGGGGAAGAGGAGCATGGTAGCTTGCTCCAGTCCAGTTTCAGAGGTTCAGAAGCCAAAGACAACTTCGATTTCCTATAGGCAAATCCAAAGAGGGTTCATCACAAAATCTTTCTAGATCCCAATACACCCAATGCCAGATAGCCGCCAAAAAGCATAAGCCAGAAAAGACAATATGTGCTTCAGCTACACCTTCCTAACTCCAAATACCCGAATTCGTTACAGTCCCCCCTGTGATACTCCAACCGCTAGAAGGAAAAAAACTTACAGGAGAGTTGCGTAGCAGTTCGAATTGAACTATGATATTAGAATAGGGCATGGAACACCTCTCCTTACTTAAAGTATAGTTGCGTAGCTGTTCTAAGGCGAGTTGCTTGGAACGCCCTTCCTTTTTTCAGCTCCTCTCACATTCGTTCGAGTTGCTTCGTTCCTCTCTTTTGCTTGTTTTCGCTACCTTCCCCTTGTGCTTAAGTCATAAAGGCGAGCTACCTTCGTTCCTCATTAATGAAAAGAAAAGGTAGTTATTTAGCCAAAAAATTAATGTTTGATTCCACTTAGTACTTACTTTTTTTCTCTTTTTTTAGTGGTATACCCATGTCCTAAAAATTCTAGATTTGCCTCTGCGACTCATATAGACAATGCAGCAAATCATATATTTCATCATGCGAGAGACTGGTATGAAAAATCAACCACCATGCCGAAAAAATGAAATATATCAACTTCGCTAAGTACTGGTAACAAGATTGGCATCAAGAGAAACCCTCCAACTAAACTGAGTTCAAATATGAGTTGAAGACCAACTCCACAAGGACATTGCATGACATGCGATGGGCAAGTACTATTGAGAGCTCAAATAGCACTTCAGAAAAGAAGTTATTTTATCAAGGCCAAAATCTCATCAACCCTGATCTACTTACTGAAAAAGTAAATGTGACATACAAACTATCTACCAAGAAAGATGCCCAAAACAAAACAAAACAAAACAAAACAAAACAAAAATGGTTACATATGTACACCGTCTACGGTAATTCACTTTATGGTTTACACTATACAATACATCGACAATACATGTTAACCTATCATAAACTGCACTTTGTCTTTATACACCCAGGAAGTTGCAGGACCTCATACAATCATGCCTAGTAGCTTGGACGCCAGCACAAGATTTTTTTCGCGCAAACTGGTCAAGCAATCTTGTGTATTTACAGGTTCTATATTTCTCCCATTACCACTGTAACCAATCTGATTTAGTTCCAAAACAGCAACCACCTTGTATAATTATAGATCAACTAATTAAATGATGGTAAAAATGAAAGATCTGTGCCCTCCCAGTATCATCAAGGAACCACGCCTCATGAGTCAAACTTGAAGTTCTGAATCAACACGTCTGAAAAAGATTTCCTGCAAAACTAGAAAAGAACACTTCAGACAGAGAAGGGGGGGGGGGGGGGGGGGGGAAAGCAACTGAATGTTAAAAGATCAAAAATCCTATAACCAAAACATTTCTGGAAATGGTCCAAGTCCTCGGATTTTCTTATATGTTAAAATTGGGACTACCAAAGTTCACACCACCAAACACTCAATGAAGCATCCAGTAAAATAAAGAAGTTATCAGATGAAAAAATGGATCACTATCAGGCAGCATTCAGAACATTAATACTAACTGAGCATAAAGAAAATAAGTCGAGTTGATTTTCTATAATTATGTTCTATTCTTTCTGTCATTAAGTGCAATGAGACTGCCAATCTCTCCCCTGCCCAAAAAAAAAAGTAGGGGTTATATATACTCTGAAACCTCTACTAATCAAATCCAAATTGATAACAAAGACGCCCCCAAATCAACATGTCGCAGTTGATCATATTTGAAATGCAAGGAAACGTAGGTAAAGACTTCCAAGTTTGCTAGCGACTTTAATTCATTACATTTTTGGTCCAAGTCAGCTCTCTCATCAAAAGTTCAAGCAAACATTGAAAGACGTAGAAGTCAGGCGTTTGGTTTAGAAAGCATTTCGACAAAACAAATTCAATTTCGAAAACAGAGGTGGTTTTGAAATCAAAATGAAAATATCTCAAAGCCAAGACGACTGAAGTTTCCTAAAACGCGACTTTTAACTCATTACATGTTTGGTCCAAGTCAGTTATCTCATTAAAAGTTCAAGCAAACATTGAAAGACGTAGAAGTTGTCCAGGCGTTTGGTTTAGAAAGATTTTCGACAAAACAAATTCGATTTCGAAAACAGAGGTGGTTTTGAAATAAAAAATGAAAATATCTCCAAAAGCCAACAAAACTACATTTTCCTAAAACTAACAATTGGAAATGGCTTAATACCTAGATAACCCCATAAACTTGACATGTTTTATAAGATAGACATATAAACTTACGGAGTGACCAGATAGACATCTAAACTCATTCAAAGTGTCGTTTAGACACAAGTATCTAATGTGGCAAGGAGCAGTTTTAAAAGGCAGTTTCAGGACTCGCCCCGGGGCGGGACACTGGCAAAACACCTCGGGGCTCACGTGCGGGGCTTAGTTCCTGTGACGCTTACACCCTAAGTGTCCGACTGTACTCACTAAACACGCCTAACGCTTAGGGTTCGCCTAACATTTCTTACACAACTTATATGTTAAAATTCTTTAATTAAATCATTGGCCCTCATAATTCGTTATCAAATGAATGATACTAAATAGTTTTTTCATCTATAGAAATAAAAAGATTGGGTGTAACTCAAATAACAAGTCGTAGTATTGCATATTTACTATTTGAGAACATCGTGAGGGTGAATATCCCTTGATATTTCTTTTAAGAATACATAGCCGAATTGTACATTTTCACTTGTTATTTTTCTTGTCATGTGTATCAAAATTATCATATTTTATTATTTCACTATTTGAAAGTAATTTTATTTTTATTCATGAAAGAGTTACGTTTTAATTATAATACTGATAAAATTTATTGATTATTTGCTTATAAGGAGATAAAATGAATAGTATGATAGTAATATTGTTTTAAGAAATTGTAATTTTTTTCATTGTTTGAAAGTTAATATGTTAGAGTTGATTTACATTTCATAATAGCTTTTGTTTCGTTGTATTGTTTATACTTGTAAAATTATGGTATATAAAATTACAAGTTATAAATAGTGTCTAATGAATTGCTTTGATTAGTTTTTTGTGAGGATCAAGCGCGCGCGCGCGCACACACACACACATATATATATAATGTAATTATATTATTTGTAAAATACTAAACATTAAATACCCATGGGCTTAAGCCCCGTGCCTCGAGGCTTATGCCTCGCCGAGGCATATGTAAAACGCACTGCCTTATGCTCCTGCCTCACTGGCAAGGAGTGTCTCAAAGCAATTTTTAAGCGCGTGAGTGTACTTTTCAGTTTTTTTTTTTTTTGAAAAAGCCTTGAAATTTCAAATCATCTCCTCTTGGCGAATATTTAATAGGTAAAAATGACCATTCCGGCATGAATTTCTCTTCTCAATCAAAATCAGAACTACTTAACATTCAGAAGAGTGGTTGCTCGCTATTTCCTCAAGCTTAGAAATTGAAACCCAGGAAAAAATGAATAATAGAAAATGGTTGCTCGTTAATTAGGGTTGATTTTGCAATTGGATTGCACTGGAAATATGCTCTGTCTGAGAACATGTTGAATTGAAAGTCCAAATTCAATTGTTTCATATCTCTGAAATTTCTTCGATTGTTAATATCATTTTCCAATGGAATTTAAAAAAAGAAAAGAAAAAGAGGAATATGGTAATGAGCAATAGAAGAATGATTATATGGGAATTGATAAAAGAAGAAGAAAACAAAGAGAAGATAAAAATAAACAAAAAAACAATGAAAAAGAAATGAGGAAGATAGAGGTCACTGTTATGAGGAAGAAGTTGCTGGAAGAGGTACTCTGCCGGCCGGCCGGCCTAAGGGGTGTGGAAAGGGAGGGGACTTCTACGGGTGGCATTTGGAGAAGAAGTGAGATCATTCTTTATTTTGTTCCTTATTTTATTTCTTTTGTATTTTTAGTTATATTTTTAGATATATTTGTAATTTTTTATCTTGAAATTCCATGTGTCATTAAATGATAAGTCTCATTTGACATGTTAGTAATCCCGTATCCAGTAACCCAGCCTATACAAAGGGCATCAAAGCCCCTTGACTAGGTTGGAGCTATAAAGCTTACCTTATTATTATTATTAAAAAGGCAAGTGTATTCCACACACTTGGTCTTTAACTATGAGTGTTCAGAAAAGACACATCTGTCAAGTTAAGGTGTCTAATTGGTCACCCTGTAAGTTTATATGTCTATCTTATAAAACATGTCAAGTTTAAGGGGCTATCTAGGTATTAAGCCATTGGAAATTCTAACAAGAACTTCCATTCGGAAAGCTCTGTTTTTAGTGTCATGACTTCAACTCTTTATTTTCCCTTATATCTTCATTTTCACAATTTTTTCGGAAGATTGTTTTGTAATGATTCTTCTAATATAACACAACTTTTTGAAAAAAATAACTATTACTCCCTCCATCCCAATTCAAGTGTCTTACTTTTCTTTATGGTTTTTCCCAAAAAGAGTATCTCTTTCAATATTTAGTAAGTTGACAATTCAAAGATACATGACAAGTTTAAAATCACAAAATTCGAAGGATATTTTTATGTACATTATACATATCTTTAAATTAGGACCACAAGATTCAAAAGTCTCTTTATTCCTTAAACTTTGTGCTCAGTCAAAACAAGACACTTAAATTGACACGGAGGGATTACTTATAATTTTACAATTATTTCTTTTTTTATATTGCTACAATAACTTATACCGCCCGGTACACTAAGCTCCCACTATGTGCAGGTCCGAGGAAGGGCCGGACCACAAGGGTCTATTGTACATAGTCTTACCCTACATTTCTGCAAGAGGCTGTTTCCACGACTTGAACCCGCGACCTCCTGGTCACATGACAACAACTTTACCAGTTACGCCAAAGCTCCCTTCTCTATATTGCTACAATAAATTATAATATTTACTTGATAAAGATAGATTTTTTATTTGATGAAGTAAAGATGGAATTGTTGCTCCAGACGATATAGTGATAGATACATGAATCTGGAAAATGCCTAATTCGGCACCATCATTTCCTTCCAAATTTTGACAAATATTGTCCCATGCCAAAAATTGTAATCCAAACACGTAATTGTTTATTGAGGATTGTTGTATAGAAGTTAGCCAGATGATCCATACTAGACACATATCTATACTACTATCATCACAACATCCATAATCTCTTTAGGAAATCCATTTCTTAGTCTTTGGATAATCCATTTTTTATTCAGAAACAGCTTTACTATTTCTTAGCTCAACCATCTTTCCGAAAATAGTTAAAAACTGGAAACATACTTGAAAGCATATTGCATGTAATCCTAACATTAAAAAAGTTGCAGATTCGCAGGGAAAGAATAATTGTCACCCAAAAGAAAAAACCAAATGTATTAGCTAATGACCATCTACTTACGTCAAATACATTTTCACATCCTAGGTCAGTGCCCTGCATCCGATCCATCAGTAGAGGAACTGTCGCTATCAGAATCTGCAAACATGTACAAATGAAATTAAAGACAGGCTTTTTACTGGCTGCAAAATCAATACAAATAAACATCAAAGATCATGGTTCATGAGTAGATGGAGAGTTGCAACATAATGAACCATAATTTTTTTCATCAGTTGACTGAACAGTTATTACCGCTAGAGGATGATCCTGAATCACTGCTAGAACTGCTTGCATTATCCGCCTGTCTCCCACCTTCTACGTGGGTTGAAGGAGCACCAGTATGCATATCATCTACTCATAAAGCAACGAGACACGAGGTACGATAAATATTTTCCATGTAAGGTCTATTTCTCAGACAATGGTTTCTCATATTAAAGACTTACCAGTTCTAGTTTCTTTCAATGCATCAGCAACCGTTGGGCCAGAACTCTACAATAAAATGTGAAAACTAAGAAACCCTGATCCACACTGGATAACCAGGTACTCACTCCGTCTCAAAATATTGCTTACTAAAGATATCTGTCTCGAAACACTTGTCATTTTGAAAAACCAAGATAAATTAAGTAGTTTTTTCCCATTTTACCCTTTGTATTAATTACATTATGAGTTCACATATTAAAAAATATTAGTTCTGCCTTGTACTTTTAAATGCAAATAACTAGTGCAATTAATTGCTCCTAATCTTTAACTCCTTTCCCCATTGGGTTGAGATTAGCAGCAATTAAGAGGTGCTACATTATTGATGGAATTAGCGCAAATATTTATTGGGGGGAGATCACATGCTGAAAATTTTAAGAGAGTCAAAAAGTCAAAATGCTACCCATATTAATGCTTTCCCAAGGGACGCGTAAATGAAAATCATGACAAGTATTTTGAGACAGAGGGAGTATTTGGAAAAAACAGAGAAAATGGGCATGGAAACTCACTGTAACGGGAGCACTCTGTGCAGTTCTTGCTCTGGCTTGAAGAGCTAGTTCAGCTTTCCTCTTGTACTTGCTCAGGCTCTTTTTGAAATTTGTCACAAACCTATCTAGCTCCCACAGAGTTTCTGTATCAACACTGTCTATGTCTACTTCAATCTCCTCGTTAATCTGATTAACCGCTGAGCTCCTCTTCTTAATGATCTGAACAATTGCATCAAGCTTTTCTGGAGGTAAATTCTCAAGATTCATACTAAGTTTCTGCTTTTCTTCATACGTCATGTCCCTCTTATCCAGATCCTTTGCTTTGGGTTTCTTCGGGACTGGTGGCTTCTTAATTGACTCAGACCTTTCCAAAGTCCTTGCTTGAGGAGCATGTGTAAGTGCATGATAAGGCATAGGCTCATGGACAAAGGGAGGATGATGATGATGGGCCTTTCTAGAAGTGGGCCCCGCATTATACTTTGCCTCTATTACAGCCCACCTCTCTTTGAAAATATGTGACAACTCCTCAGCCATTACATGAACATCCTGCCCTTTAGGATTATAAGTCATGGCATTGCTAAAAACAAGTCTTACATCCTCCGCAAATTCCTTCGGAGACTTGTACCAATTCTGGGATAGCCTAGACTTAATAGTACCAAAATCCATAGGATGCTTAATGATATCATGATAATCATGTAGCCCAAGAGACTTTGCATTTACCGGCTCATTAAACACCCAACCGTGCTTATGTTTCATTAACCTCTGAAGCAAGTCAGTACAACTTCTAAACAATTGTTTTATATGCTTATCAAAGTGCTTCTTCCCGCTTCCATTGGTCTTCAACTTTTTATTGCTTTCAGAAGGTAGTCTGTCCTTCCCAAGAAGGAACTCGGAGTTCTTGTAGTACGGGTTCGCCTTTGGGGTCCTTTTCTCCCTCTCCATGAATTCACCGACCGCATTGTTATTTACAACAACAGCAAGCCTAGGTGGTGGACGGAATGGTCTTGGTTGAATTTGAATATGCCTCACTGAGCCTACATCTGAATTAACTCGCATTAAGGACCTACTATTCATCACATTGTCGCTAACCGTATATTGTGGATAATAACTACGAGAGACAATAGCACTACCATTGTTACACGAAGTTAGCTGAAGCTCCTTAGCTTCAAGCTTCTTCACCAAAATCCTAACGTAATCGAGTTCACCCTCTAACGTCCTTCTAAGATCTCTAATTTCAACTCTCGAACTCGCCCCACTTAAACTAATCCTAACCATATCTTCATCAACTCTAGAAATAAGTGGTTTAACAAACCTATTAGCCACCTCATGATTAGGCTGGCCGCCGCTACCGCCTTCTGGGACTACCTCTCGGTTAACCTCCTGGGTCCCACCACCACCACCGACACTACTTCTTTCCGGGACTACCTCTCCTGTAACCTCCTGGGTCCCACCACCACCGTCTCCATTTGCACCTCCTACGCTACCTTCCCGCAATTCCACACCGCGGTGCACATTTCCCGTGGCAAAATTACCAGTCAAAAGATCCTGTCTTTGAGGTACTGCCTCATCCTGCTGGAGCTGTGTCCGTTGCTCTGCTAATTTCGCTTTTTCTGCCTCTAGGATTTGTGTAATTGTCTGTGAAACATCCACATCCTCATTACCATTTCTTCTTTCTACATCTATGGTTCCTGAAATTGGAACGGCAACATCATTATTCTCATAAAGATTACTCCTTTCTTGGACTATACCAATCACCAGTGAAGCTACACAGGTGGTGGCGGTCTCTACGGCGGTGGTCGCCGGAGAAACACTGTTATTACGGTTTTTTCGGGTATAAACTTTGCCCCAACGAAGCCTTTCATTTAAAGCCATACATGTAAATCAAGATTCGCACCAAATAACAACCCGAAATGAAAAACACAAGCCGAACCAAATTTAGGAACTAGGGCATGTAAATCAAGATTCGCACCAAATAACAACCCGAAATGAAAAACACAACCCGAACCAAATTTAGGAACTAGGGCATGTAAATCAAGATTCGCACCAAATAACAACCCGAAATGAAAAACACAACCCGAACCAAATTTAGGAACTAGGGCATGTAAATCAAGATTCGCACCAAATAACAACCCGAAATGAAAAACCCTAACCCGAAATCTCAAATTAGGGTTCCCAAAATTGGGAACTAGGGTTTCCGAAAAAAACCAAATGGAACCCCAAAATTCTCAATTTTCAGGGAAATTGAACACCATTTTTTTCATATATTTTTTTTCGAAATAGTGAAATTCTGAAGATTTTTTTTGAAGGATTTAATTGGGAAGAAAAGAAAAAAAGAAGTAAATTTGGGGGCAAAATTAGGGTTTTGGAAATTGGGATTTTAAAGAGAAGCGAATTGAGAGTAATTTTTTGGATCTGAACTGTACTTGGCTGAATTTTTTATTTTTAAATTTTGTAATAATAATGACATGATCGTGATACATATTCGCTAAAAATTTCCGATGTAATCAGAATGTAAAGCTGCGTATAATGCAGCGCGTCCGACACTTCTCCGGATCTCACGCATAGCGAAAGCTTAGTGCACCGAACTGCCCCTTTTGTGTAATTGTAGTTACACGCGCGAGTCAAATGTATGACACGTTGGACACTGACAAGCTAGTTGTATTTTGTGTTGTTCAGTGTTCATGTCTAAGTTTTTTTTCTACGCGTTTGTGAGATCGTGTGCTTCACGTTTTTAGTTTTAAAATTACGCTAATCATCCTTATAATTTAGCTTGATTACATATGTTCATGTATTTTACTATCTAAAGAAGAAGATAGTTTTAAATTCTTCTTCCTTATGTGTCAAATGTGATCCCTCTATTGCGGTGCTTACCTTAATAATT
Source organism: Przewalskia tangutica (assembly GCA_029844215.1). NCBI lineage: Eukaryota > Viridiplantae > Streptophyta > Magnoliopsida > Solanales > Solanaceae > Przewalskia > Przewalskia tangutica. Next base: position 2,807,625 of record CM056738.1, on the reverse strand, counting down.
GCCTTATTTTTTATTGATTTTCCTCCTCCTTGATCCCACTTTCTTTCTATTGGTTGACTGTCTTCCCTTGGGATTCATTCCGCTGGCGCGAAATCGTCCAATGGGTGCACCTGATTCATTTCAGTTGAAACAATCACCTGCTTTCATTGGCGGGGAGCTGACTAAAGTCTCCCTAGTTTACGACAATGGTCAAGTTGTTGATGTGCGGTAAGATGCACACACTTTAAACGCAAGTGCACGTTATCGTGACAAGTAATATAGTCTTAGTAAGACCGAATATCGTCCACAAGGATTAGGGTTCAATTACCAACTATCTATTTTCTAATATCTATTTGGTGAATTAATGATTGATTTGTTGTTTATAATTAAGAATTATGCCAGCTATTTAACTATAAAGATTTACTTCAGTGATGATGAGAATAGGGCTTCCATGTATCCTTACTATCCGCTTATGCTATTTACTAATGCTACTTACTAATGCATTAACTTATGGTATTCTTCTTTTAGGAGAAAGCAGGTTTACGAAATCGTTTTATACTCCCGTTAGGGTTATATAAACACTCAACCCCAGTATCGCACTTTACCTACCTTTCGGTGATAAGGATAACTTTATAGGAGGATTAAGAACAAAAACCTAGTTGACCGTCACGCACAATGCGCAAAATTAGGGTTGTTAAGCCTCTCATCAACGCTACATAAATAATTGAGGTATTTTCATCCCCAATCCAAGAATGTCTACCCAACTTACAGCATATTCACAATCCCCCATTTTCAGAATCTGATTAGAAATCATATAGTGATAATTAATTGTCAATTAATTACCAAGAATTCAACTCAATTATTGGATAGATCTCCCAATAAGAAAAATAACCATAAGCATGCATTAATTTATAACATAGGTTTCTAGTAATTCAACATGGAAAGCCCTATAAGAGAATTAGTTCCTAGCCATAAATATGACAAAAACTAATTCAAAGTTCATCATAAAAACTGAAATAAAGTAAAGAAAAGGAAACGAAATTACTAAACTAATGGTATCCAATCTCCAAGACAAAGTCTTGAGTTGTCAGAAGAGGAACCCTTAAAAGCGCTAGGTTCTCTCTTTTATAGCCGCAAACCGCTCCCTCTTTTCCTTCGTGCGACCCATATTTTCGTCAAAAGACCTGATTTTTCCGCGTCGGCGCCGCATGCAGCATAGCCATGGCCACGGAAGTTCTGCAATCCTTCGGTGTTTTGGCGCCGCGCCCGATATCTGGCTGCTCGGTAGCCGGCCACTGTATCTTCAGAGCTCGCCGGATGTTTAGCGCCGCTACCGCTATTGCTCGGCAGCCGCTACCAGTCTTCGACCTCTGAATAGTGGCGCCGCGCCCGCTGATCGCAGGAGGCCGCTACCGGGTCTTGATTTTTCCCTTGTTCGCCACTTTCTCTGTTTCCAGCTCTGGCATCTCCTCTTTTGCCCTCTTTTTGCTCTTTTTCCGCCATTTGGCCATTTTAACCACTTTGCCTCAAAAGAAAGAAAAACTATCCTAATACGACACTTATATGTACAAAACGGGACAAAAGACTAACTAAAACAGACTCAAAAGGTGTATATAAAATACACCGATCAAATACCCCCAAACTTAACCTTTGCTCGCCCTCGAGCAAAGATAGAAAGAAATAAAATAAAAGACTCAAAAGAACAAAAAATAAAAAGACTCACTGCCATTGATCACTTTTGCTGCATTAGTGTTAACTAGAAAAACATGAAGGTTAGCAAAATAATATGCAGGAACATATAGCATGAAATTTGACACTAAACACACGGTTTGAATATTTCGCAAACTCATATTCATCATGCTTAATGGAAGTCAATATACTAAACCATGCATATAAATTCAAGAATTCCTATGGCATGCTTACTTGTTATTCTCCACTAATTCTGGATATGCATAAAAGAGATCTTCAGGACTTTAAGGGTTGTAATGTAGACTTAGGTAGAGGTTGGTAAAAATAGGCATTTTAGGCTCATTTCGTGTACCATAAGCTCCTTAGTTTTTCAATATTTCCCTTTTTCTTTTTGTTCTTTTCTTCATTTCGATTCTATCTTTCCCCTCTTTTGTTTTGGGAGAGTGAAGTATATAATAATGATAAGCACCCCCAAACTTAGGCTTTTGCCTATTTCTTATTACTTTTGTATCAAAGCAATGACTTATTCACTCTTTTTGTCTCTTTTTTTAACACAATGTATTCCACTATTTCATATTTTCACTTATGGTACAATTTGTGGGAATATAGGGTGTCAAAGAAGAAGTTTCAAATTTAGGCTCAATGGGGCTGACTAGGGATATTTTTAAAGTACGGGATAGAAAAGAATGGTAAGAATTGGCTATCAAAGAACTGCCTGAGTCATCTCCCTAATATGCATATCCTAACTATTTCGCCTCAAATAGCAAGCAATCATAACACATAAGCATTTATCATTTAGCATGCATAATTTAAGCAAGAAACTCCAAATAGACAGATTCAGTGAGTTTTTGGCATATCTAACTTAGGTGTTTAGATAGTTGCTTCAATTCCGTTACATTATTCCACCTTACTTCACTAGGTGTTTCTAGCAACTACAGCATACATGATCTTTGACAGACAATTATGACTCAAAATTCAAAAAATTTTGGTGACTCCAAAATAAACATAAAAACAATCATAAACATAAAAACAATCAAAAAGACTTAAATAAAACATAACATGACACAAATAAAACACCCCCAAACTTAAATCACACATTGTCCCCAATGTGTGTAGACTCAAAGACAGTAAAAGAAATAAGACACTTACAAACTTTGGCTAAAATGGTGGTGGTGGCGGTGGGTAATGCATCGACTATGGTTGAATGCGAACTCAACTCGTTGATTTGTTGCCTTGTTTCTTGCGCCTTGTACTCATCGTGTCCAAGGTCCGCATCATTCTCACCGATTTTGATACAATTGCTCCATCGTGGGCGTTAGAGGTTCGCTTCCCGTGGTTGGCGGCTAGGTCCCGCCATATTGAGCCCCTATTTCGTGCTCATCTTCGCCCACGGCGCTCTGCTGCTTGCTGCTGGTTGTACTCTCCGCCCTGGCTTTGGGGGCTTGGTCTGGGAAAGCGTGCACTATCCCATAGACACGAGCGGTTGGTTTCTTTCACGAGTGTCGGTGGTAGTTTTGGGACCGCACTCACGTGACATAGCTTGGTGATAATCGAAGTCATGTCCTAATCCGCTGTTACCAACTCGCTGATTTCTCAATGCTCTGCACTATTTCTTTCCCACATCAATCGCCAACCTCATAATTCCATATATCGCTTAATCCTATCCTCCGCACTCTGGTGAAGTCGTGGATGGAATCACGCAAGGCCGATTTAAATATAGCCAACCTTGGCTACTTTGTTGAATCGCACTGCTCGGTGCTCTTGACCCATTTCTTCCAATATCGAAATTTCACGGTAGCTCGCGGTGTTCGCGACGCAGATTCCGTCGATGTGGTCAATCTTAGACATGTTCTAAAGTGATTCCAATCACTTCTTCTTCAACATCAATCGCTTTCAATTGTATATTTATATCCTCTCGCCACGTGCACATAGCGTCCCCTTACAAAGCATCCCCTTTCCACCTTCTCCGGAAAATTGGCATAAAATTCACGCACCATTGTTGTGTTTACTGGTGCTATCTTCTCCGGATTCACAAATTTCCTCCAATCCCTTAACTCAATCATCGCCCGAATGGGCTCATAAACATCTTCTTCCCCATATGACTCCCTCTGGTAGTCCATTCCCCTTTCTGGTATTATGGGTCTAGTATCAAGCTTTTTGTATCTTTGGAAGACTTCGTAGCCACAAACCTATTTTCATCGTATTGTGGGGTTGGGGTGGATGTGGAGCCTCTTCTCTTCCTGGTGGCCATGGTTTAAAATAGTTTTATGGAGCTTTTCAATTTAGTGACACAAATGTTTCCTACACAATTGATAACTAGCAGCGAACACAACACCCCCAAACTTCAACTTTTCTACCCAATACCCACACTCCTTTTCTACTCTTTTCTCCAAACTTCTCAATCAACTTTTCAGTACCCAATTATTTCAACTACAATACTCCTTCAAACTACTACCTCCTGTGACTTCGGTAAAGGATTCAAGAACAGAAAAAGATTACCTTTTTATGAGAAGCTTCAAGCTTGTTCTTGTTTCAATTGGTGGTTTGAGGCTATGGAATGGAGCTTTGTTGGTTGAGATGGCTAATGGTTTGTGGAAATTTAAAAGTTTAGGTTGTGGTTGAGTTGGATTTGTGGAGGATTTGTGGGCAAATTTCTGGAATTTCGTGGGTTTTTGGAGAGGAAGGGTTAGGTTTTTGAAATTGGATTTGGGGAAAATCTGATTCTGGGCGTTTTAAGTTCGATTCCCGCTTAGCGCTGGCGCCAAACTCTGCGCCATTCGGGACTTTCTGCGCCATTCTGCATGGAAATACGCTAAACTTGGCAAATTTTACAGGATTTTAGCCGCGCGCTTAAACTGCACTGCTCGCTTCTCTTAGCCGCGCTTTCCCACTTTTCCGAAATTCGCTTTTTCTTGATTTTCGCCTTGCTTTATTTCCTGTACCTATCAATCACAAAGACAAACACAAGAACCCAAGACCGTGAGATCGTTTCTTAGACAAAATAAAATAAACTAAAGAGAAATTAAAATAACATAATTGAAAACGTTGGGTTGCCTCCTGGCAATTGTCTTTAACGCTTTTTAGTGGACGCAAGTTCCTTAACCTTAATAACCTTGGGGTGGATTAAGCCCCAACCTATCCATTTCTCCACATTTGGCGCTTTTCTTCTTCTCTTCTTAGCATTATCGTGAAGGGAGTTCAGGAATACTTACCTCCTTTAGTGACATTTCAGCAAACCATGCCTGCTTTCTTGGGCTCATCGCTCTTTGGTTGACTTGTATTGGCTCGCATGGGGGTTTGATGGTGCTGATTGCAAAGCACCCACTCCTTGTTGGTGGCTCAATGACGTGTTTAAAAACTTTAAACACTATTTCTTCAGACTCCACCCTTAGTGTTAATTCTCCTCTTTCAACATCAATCAAAGCTCTCCCCGTTGCTAGGAATGGCCTCCCCAATATGATAGGGATTTCCGCGTCTTCTTCCATATCAAGAATGAGGAAGTATGCAGGAAAGAAGAATTTTCCCACTTTCACAATCACGTCCTCGATCTTGCCTCTTGGATGAACCACTGTCCTGTCGGCTAGTTGCAGACTTACTGTGGTTGGTTTGGCTTCACCCAACTCCATTTTTTTAAATACTGATAGGGGTATTAGATTTATACTTGCCCCTAGATCACATAGAGCTCTGTTGCAAGTTACTCTGCCCACTGTGCAAGGTAGTGTAAAGCTCCCTGGATCTTTTAGCTTTGGTGGCAACTTTTTCTGCAAGATAGCACTACACTCTTCTGTCAGTGCTACTATTTCGTATTCTGCCAGCTTCTTCTTCTTCTTCCCCAATATCTCCTTCATAAACTTGAAATAGGAGGGCATCTGCTCTAATGCTTCTATGAAAGGTATGTTGATATGCAGCTTTCTGAATGTCTCCAAAAATTTGGAGAATTGTTTATCAACCGCCTTCATTTGTAGTCTCGGGAAAGGGATCTTATGTATACTCCTTCTCTGGAGTTTTCTCTCTGGGCTAGGCTCAATCACCTTCTCTTTTCTAACTCGCTCTTCTCAACCATCGGGCCGAGGTCGCCGCTTCCAATCGTCTTCCACTTCTCAACCGCATCGCTCGACATCGCTTACCTCTGTATTGCTTGGCAATGTCCCTATGGCTCTTGTTTGCTTTGCTACCGACCCACCCGTGTCTCAAGTTTACGAGCGAGGATCTAGCTTCATGAATCGCTCGGCGCTGGCCGCTACAAATGCCAGCTCATCCGCTTTTCTTTCGAACCTGCATTGAATCGCTGAGGCCGTGGGATTGAATGAAGGTTGCCGATTCTCGCTCTGCTGATTCTGCATCGCCCCTTATACCGATTCTCACGCTTCGACATCGGGTTCTGCGCCACGGTAGTCGATTCGCTGTTCTCGTATTGGTTCTGCTGGTTACGTGCCGTTCTGCGCGTTCGGTCTCTCTCCATGAGAAATTTGGGTGGTTCCTCCACCGGATTATAAGTGTTGGAGTAGGGGTTGTTCTGTTGCTCGATAATTGCCTATGGCCCGACACTCGCCGCTTCCATGGGTATATTGTTGGGATCATTGAAGGACACCTATCAAATGTATGTGGGCCACCACATATCTCACAACTTTAGGCATCTGCACCGCATTTATCGACCTTTGTATGTTGCCGCAATTGCTTTCGCTAGCGGCCACTGGGCATTCAAGGCGAATAGCATCTATTTCATGGACTCCCAACGTTCTTCTCCCATTTGTCGACCTCTCTTCCGTGACATGGTTGTTAGTGGCCATGTCTTCTAATAACTCACGAGGCCGTGGGCTGTTTTCCTCATGAATGCTCCACCCGCCATCGCATCTATGATAGTTCGGTTGTCTTTGCCAACCCGTTGTAGAAAATGTGGACCAAGTTCCACAACTCAACGCAATGGTGTGGGCACTTTCTGTAGATCTTTGAACCTTTCCCAAGCTTCATAAGGACTCTCCATCCGCTGGTAGAAGTTGTTCAACTCCTCTTAGTTTTGCCGCTTTACGGAGGAAAGAACTTGGCTAAGAATTTATGTGCCACCGTACGTGAAAATCGAATCTACCGCAGAGAATTCAACCATACTTTTGCTCTATCCCTGAGTGAGAAGGGAAAGAGCCTCAATCTGACGACATCATCAGTAACGCCGTTATATCTAAAAGTTGCACATAGCTCCAAGAAATTAGCTATGTGCATATGTGGATCCTCCGATGGCAGTCCTCCGAATTGCACTGTGTGCTGTACCATGCTCAGAATCGTCGGTTTTATCTCGAAGTTGTTGGCTCCTAGGAGCCTAATGCATGTCTGTGCTCCATTCACTCTTGGTAGCACGTAGTCTCCCAAACTCCTTTCTGGCTGGATTTGGACTCTCTCTTCCACGTCTATGGGTACTTGCCTAGGTATTCCTGGGTGGAGTTGATTCTCTCCTAACCCTTCTCCCATCCCGTTGTTGTTCTGGACGCCGTTCATCTCTACCAAGGTTGCGATCCGCTGATTCTTTCTGTTCTGTTTGCAGGTTTTCTCAATTTCTGGATTGAAGGGAACAAGAGTGTCTGCTCCTCTTCTCCTTCGCATAAACTGACTTCCTGAAATAGATCAAAATGCATAACAAATCACGGCACCTCGAGTTTTCAAAAGAAAAACAAACGTAAAAATTAAAAATTAAAATAAAAACCAAATTAGAAATTAAAAATAGACAAATATTGATATTGAACTATTGCCTAATCCCCGGCAACGGCGCCAAAAACTTGATGCGCGGTAAGATGCACACACTTTAAACGCAAGTGCACGTTATCGTGACAAGTAATATAGTCTTAGTAAGACCGAATATCGTCCACAAGGATTAGGGTTCAATTACCAACTATCTATTTTCTAATATCTATTTGGTGAATTAATGATTGATTTGTTGTTTATAATTAAGAATTATGCCAGCTATTTAACTATAAAGATTTACTTCAGTGATGATGAGAATAGGGCTTCCATGTATCCTTACTATCCGCTTATGCTACTTACTAATACATTAACTTATGGTATTCTTCTTTTAGGAGAAAACAGGTTTACGAAATCGTTTTATACTCCCGTTAGAGTTATATAAACACTCAACCCCAGTATCGCACCTTACCTACCTTTCGGTGATAAGGATAACTTTATAGGAGGATTAAGAACAAAAACCTAGTTGACCGTCACGCACAATGCGCAAAATTAGGGTTGTTAAGCCTCTCATCAACGCTACATAAATAATTGAGGTATTTTCATCCCCAATCCAAGAATGTCTACCCAACTTACAGCATATTCACAATCCCCCCTTTTCAGAATCTGATTAGAAATCATATAGTGATAATTAGTTGTCAATTAATTACCAAGAATTCAACTCAATTATTGGATAGATCTCACAATAAGAAAAATAACCATAAGCATGCATTAATTTATAACATAGGTTTCTAGTAATTCAACATGGAAAGCCCTATAAGAGAATTAGTTCCTAGCCATAAATATGACAAGAACTAATTCAAAGTTCATCATAAAAACTGAAATAAAGTAAAGAAAAGGAAAAGAAATTACTAAACTAATGGTATCCAATCCAAGCCAAAGTCTTGAGTTGTGCAGAAGGGAACCCTTAAAAACTGCTTAGGGTTCTCCTTTTATAGGCTGCAAACCGCCTCCCTCTTTTCCTTCGTGCCCGCCCATATTTTCGTCAAAAGACGATTTTTCCGCGGCGCGCCTCGCATGGCCGCGCTGGCCGGAAGTTCTCGCAATCCTTCGGTGTTTTGGCGCCGCGCCCGATATTCGCTGTTCGAGAGCCGCGCGCACTGTATCTTCTGAGCTCCTGGATGTTTAGCGCCGCGGCCTCGCTTTGCCATTCGGCGCCGCGCGAGTCTTCGACCTCTCGGATAGTGGCGCCGCGCTCGCTTGTTGCTCGGCAGCCGCGCGCCAGTCTTCGACCTGTGGATAGTGGGCGCCGCGCCACGCTGATCGCAGGAGGCGCCGCGACGCTGGTCTTGATTTTTCCTTGTTCGCCACTTTCTGCTTTCCACTCCGCATCTCCTCTTTTGCCCTCTTTTTGCTCTTTTTCCGCCATTTGACCATTTTAACCACTTTGCCTCAAAAGAAAGAAAAACTATCCTAATACGACACTTATATGTACAAAACGGGACAAAAGACTAACTAAAACAGACTCAAAAGGTGTATATAAAATACACCGATCAGCTGTCACGACCGTAATGGGTCAAATAGAAATAGCCTTATATGTTATGTTCTTATATTTATTTCTTATTCCTTTAGAAAAGATACTATGGATAAGACACCCGTATTTAGGTATCGGCCATATCTACTTCCGCCGCGGGCGATGTGCGCGAGAAAAAGAGCGCGCACCCTTTCTCCTATGAGGAAAGTGACTTTCCGATTCATGTCTGGCCCTTCCTAGGTCTGGTTGAATTTCTTTATAAATGAAAAAATGTGTTTTTGAATCAGTATTAACTATTAATGAAGTAATGATAGGGTAAAAATTGGGAACGGATAAAGGAAAGAGTAATCTACATTTAATTAACTAATTCGTCATGGTAAAGAAAAATACCGCTACTAGAATTACGTCCAAAATCTTTATAGTACGTGTGTATATTACTTAGAGGAGAGTGTATGATGAGAGTATTTGGATTGACTTATTTTAAGTGCTAATTGGTTTTTAAGCGCTTTTCTAATTTTTGTGATATTTGATAATGAAAAAAAATACTTAAAAACACTTATTTTTAGGCATGAAAAATACAAAAATAAGTCAAAAGTTGACTATTATCAACTTATAGCTTTTGACTTTTAGCTTATAAACTACTTTTAAAAGTCAATCGAAACACCATCCATAAATGTCGTTAGGATGTACCATGTAAGCAATGTGTGTGTTTAATAGATACAGAATAATTCGATCCTTTTGAATAGAAGTCCATGAAAAATGTTTTTTTCTATCAATGTTCAGTTTTTACTTTTTAGAATAACCTTACTATATTAATACATAAACAACCTCAAAGAGTTAAAAGATGTAATGACCCGGACAAGAAGTTTAAAACATTCTGGAAAAAGAAGCAGTAACCAACGCATGTAAATAAAATAAACAAAATATAATGCGTCTACTAGTATGATAGGCTAAGCATACCTACATTAATAATGACACTACAAACTACCAGTCTGTAAGTGTAAGTAGGATTACGTTCGACTACCTACTATCCTAATCTGTTTCCTCCACAACCCTCTATCTAAGGTCATGTCCTCAGTAAGTTGCACCTGCGTCATATCCCGTTTAATCACATCTCCCCAATACTTCTTCGGCCCACCTCTACCCCTCATGAACCCGTTCATAGTCAATCTCTCATACCTCCGCACTGGGGCATTTGTCTCTCCTCTGCACATGCCCGAACCATCTCAATCGCGCTTCCTTCATCTTATCCTCTACCGATGTCACTCCACTCTGTCCCGGATATCATCATGAAGAGAGATTATAAGTTAGACATTATAGGAGTAAAGTAGATCAAATACCTCTCTTAATTAATATTTTTAAGGGACATGTAAACTAAAAAAATGAAAAATAATTTGAGACGGATGGAGTAGCTAGTAATTTAGTACTACCAAAATCTTAGTTATTGCGTAGAAAACAACATATGACGGAATTAAGTAGATATGCAAAACCACATCGTGAAGTTGATTTTCTTCTGCATGATAAAGTAGTGGTAATTGATTAAAATGTCAACTAAATATTACTTTACTGAAAACTGCTAGTGGAAAGTCTATGTAATGTAGAAAGATAATTGGTTATATGTGCACACTAAAGAAATTGAGATCATCCAAAAATATTAGAAAAATGTAGACGTTGGTATGTTGAGTGCTTTTCATTTAACCATTTAATATTCGAAATTTATGTATCGATTCACGTCAGTTAAGCTCATTAAAAAGGTAAAACATTCACTATAAGAAACATTTCTAATTCTAAAGTTCGAACTAATATTTATATAATTTTTCGATGAACAATGTTCAACTAATTACCCTACATGTAGGTAGGGGTGTACAAAACAGGACCGGACCGAAACCGGACCGGAATGGACCGGACCGGTCCGTACCGGTGGATTTCGGTCCGGTCCTCGGTCCGTCAAAATGGTGGATTCCGGTTTTCCGGTCCGAACCGGTTTTTTATTTTTTTTATTTTATAAATTGAATTTCCAATATTGAAATTGACATTCCCGGATGCGGTGCCACACAATTTTTACGTTGAAATAAATTGTACATCGCGAGATATTTAGATTTGAAAAGGGGAAAAACGTAACGATTTGGGGGAAAAGTGAAATTGAGAGGCAAGATGGATGTTTTTGGAGAAATCGGAGGAATCAAACTGCTAATGCAGTTTGGCCGCCCCCGTATCGAAAAAATACGCGAAATCATTTTTTTTTTTTAGGTAAAACGGACGTCCGAGCGCAAAGTTATGACTGTATAAAGTTTGATCAATTTACAACCTATATTAGATATGTCAATACGCCCGGCCGGGTCAAGCAGGTGGATGAGGCCGTGGCGGGGGTGGGTTGGGGGGGACTGGGGGCAAATCATTCGGTCCATTCGATCCGAGTAATCTGTAATTTCGGTCTTCGGTCCGGTCCGGTTTTAACCTTTTGTGCACCCCTAGTTTCAGGAATGTCCAAATTCCAAATAGAAAATAGAAAATATAAATGTGGTGTGTAACTTTAATTAATGAGTAGTTCAGTAGTTCGTATACGAACCAAGTACATTTAGTGATTTTCTTTAAGTTAGTAACCGGTCCAACCGGTCCTCGGTCCAGAAATTTTCTGGATTTCGGTTCCGGTCCATTCCGGTTCCGGTTCGGTTCTGGATCGGTGAACACCCCTACATGTAGGGGTGTTTACAATGTGGTTAAAAATCGATCCGAACCGCAAACCGATTAAATAAAACGATAGTTGTTTGAGTTTGATTTGAATTTTTTTAAATCGATAATATTTGATTTGGTTTGGTTTATTAAAAACAAACCGAAAAAAAAATCGAACCAAACATACTAAATAGTATACACAATTTTTATAAATATATGTACAATATATTAATTTTTATAAATAATTTGTAATACTTTATTTACTCTTCATCGAATTTTTCTTTATCTCTATTAGACTAATGAACTTTACACCTTAAGCCTGCTTCTTAAAAAATATTATAAATTCAAACACAATATTCGAAGAAACAACTATGAGATTTACCTAAAAGGGATGTACTTTTTGATTACAATGATGGTTACTAGGAAATGGGAAGTAAGAAACAATAACAATGACTACAATTTGGAACAAGAACAAACAAAAACTACAAGGAATTTGCTGAGTCGAGTGTTAACACTTTGTCCTTAAGACATTATTGCCCCGTATGTATTCTTTTACGATGATTGACAACTTGTCTCCCAAGATAAAACAACAATGAACAAGTGAGCAAAGAAAACTCAAATGTTTACCAAAAGAAGAACCTTTTTGAGTGTGTGAAAGGAAGCTTAGAGAGGAAGAAATACTCAGAAATTTCGGATTGCAAATGTGTTCTTCAATTGAGCCGAGGGCCTCAATTTATAGTGTGAGAAAGATGACCTCTCATCTAGCCAACTAATGACAATCAATAACCATGTAATGACACTTATTGAGAGGTTTCATTCAGCCAAATAATGGCTGAATTCATGTGTCAAGTAATGGAGAATCAATGCCCCAAACCAGCCCAAAAGTCAAAAACTTTTCAGCTACCCGTCGAGCATTCTGCCAGCGAAGCACCGCGACGCATGAGCTCCAGTGGCTAAACAAGCATTTAGACGACTCAAGCAAATAAGAAGAAGGCTCAATTTTATTAATAGAAGACATTACAGATAAGACGCTAACTTTGAAGAGACCTTCACAGACGAAGCCCCTTCCTACAAAAGTTCTACTCTTAGTGATTATAAATTTATTGGACTCAAACACTAGCCTAAAACCAACATTCACCAATAAAGGTCCAAAAATTAAATTTCTTCTAATTTCCGAGATATGCATCACCTCCTTCAGAGTAAGCTCCTTTCCGGAAGTCATCTTCAGGATCACCTTTCCTAACCCCAACACCTCAGAGGAAACATTGTTTTCCATGAATAACTTCTTGTCCGTGACTGGTGTATATATGGAGAAGACTTCTTTGTTGGAACAAATGTGATGGATAGCACCCGTGTCCATCCACCACTGCATAGGATTCTCAAAGAGGTTTGCTTCAAGTATCGCCGCCGAGAACTCCTCAATCATATCGTCAAGAAGCGTGTCTTCGACGATGTTAGCCTTAGCCTTTTCCTTGGCTTTCTTTTTATTCTCATTCTTGAGTTTGCGGCAATCTTTGATCATGTGACCAGGTTTCCCACAATGGTGGTAGTTCCCCTTAAACTTCTCTATTGTTGGGGCTTTACCATCCTTCTGAAACTTGTGTTTCTTGCTCGTGTTCCCTTTGGCCTCCGCCAAATTTGCCTTTGCCTCAGCATGTTGTTTACCCGTAGGCATGACCTTCTTATTATCCTCATGAATATGGAATTTGATAATAAGTTCCTCAAGGGCCATCTCCTTGGTCTTGAATTTTAAGTAACCCATGAACTCATTCCACGAGGGAGGTAACTTCTCAATTAACGATGTAACAAAAAATTGCTCATTTGGTGTCATTCCTTCCAAATCCAGGTAATGCAGAATCATTTGGAATTCCTGGACTTGGGACATCACAGTTTTGCCATCAACCATTTGAAATTTCAGAAATTTCCCAATGATGCATTTCTTAGTACCAGCATCTTTTGCGTTGTACTTTTTCTGCAGTTTATCTCACAACTATTTGGCGGTGCCAACGGTGCAATACACCGTGTAGAGAGAGTCAGACAAACAGTTCAGAATATAATTCCGACAGACGAAATCACTATGACTCCATGCATCAAGAGTCATCTTCATGCCATTAATGACATGAATATCTTGGCCCCCTCTAACCATTTCATTTGGCTGAGGGTCCGTTTCATCTCCAGCTTGTGGAGGATCTTCTGTTAGGAAACGAGTCATTCCCATAACAGTCAAGTAAAATATCTTTTGCTGCCATCTCTTAAAATTGGCGCCCATGAACTTTTCTGGGCGTTCATGGTGGAACCCAACGGGTGGAGGAATAGTAGCTTTCCCTTGAGCAGCGAGAAAGGCATTGTTTGAGCCTTGTGCAGTAATGGGGAAGGCACTAGGTGTGCCTTGAGCAGCAGCGGAAGATTGAACAACAAATTTTTCGCCTCCAGTCATCTTTGTTGTCACTTACAGCGAATATTGTCTTAAGATTGTGAGTACAATGATGGTTACAAGGAAATGAGAAGTAAGTAACAATAACAAAAACTACAATCTGGAATAAGAACAAAATGTAAACTACAACAAGAAATTTGCTGAGTCGAGTGTTAGCACTCTGTCCTTAAAACAATATTGTCCCGTATGTATCCTTTTACGGTGATTGACAACTTGTCTCCCAAAATAAAACAACAACGAACAAGTGAGCAAATGAAACTCAAATGTTTACAAAAAGAAGAACATTTTGAGTGTGTGAAAGGAAGCTTAGAGATGAAGAAGTACTCAGAAATTTCTGATTGCAAATGTGTTCTTCAATTGAGTCAAGGGCCTCAATTTATAGTGTGATAAAAAGATGGCATCTCATCTAGCCAACTAATGGTAATCAATAGCCATGTAATGAAACTTATTGAGAGGTTTCATTCAGCCAAATAATGGTTGAATTCATGTGCCAAGTAACGGAGAATCAATGTCCCAAACCAGCCCAAAAGTCAGAAACTTTTCAGCTTCCTGTCGAGCATTCTGCCTCCGAAGCTCCGCGGCTCTGCCTAGGAGGCGTCGCGGCGCCTGAGCTCCAGTGGCTATACAGTCATTTAGCGCCGCTGCCCTTCGCGGTGATTTCCGACTGGTTTCATTTTACACGTCGTACACTTCTTCCATCATTACCAACGTGAAACACTCGTCATTTGACCAACAAATGTCTATTATTTCATGTCTCAAACATTTTGTTTACGTATCAATATCTCTTTCACTAAGGAAATTTACGATCTTTGGTACAACGTGTGCACGTGTGTGGAAACAAAGTTTCCGACGTGCGGGGCCCCAATTATTCGAGTCATAAATAATAGGATAAACTTTATTTCACGTTAGTAAATTTTCAACATACTTATTTCTTATAAACCTATTTTACTTGATTAAAGCTATAGATGCTATGACATTTTCTCCATAAACCAAGAAAATAATAGCTCCCACAATAAAAGTGTCATAACGGATTATAAGTTGAAAAATGATGGAAAAGTCTTTCCTAATCGTAGGAAAAATAAGAAAGAAAAAATTAACATTAGATTTTTTTAAAACCAAACCAAAACCGACAACAATCAATTACCGATGATTATATGTTATATTTGATTTGATTTTATTTTAATAATTAAAATCAACTAAATTAATTTAGTTTTAATTTTAACTAAAAGTCGTTCTAAACCGACCCATAAACACCCCTAACTGCATGCATTACCCTATGCTCTTTTTTTCACATATTATTGTCACATAAAATGTATACGAGATCTAGCAAATTTTCTTTTGCATTACTAATTTCCATACAAGCGAAAACCACTAATTCAAAGTTCAAACAATAGAAATTCACCCGCAAGGGTAGCCAAGTTGGTGTAGCAGTAGAGCGCGGGACCGCAAGGTCACGAGTTCGATCTCCTGCATAAACCTTCTTGGTTGAGTCTGTCACACATGGCTTGCCAAGTGTGGTTTACATGGCTGACGTGGTTTGCAGGCTACTGCGTCAGTCCGGGGTTTACCCTGTGCGCACTCGAAAGAGTAGCGGCTGCGGGTTCCTTCGTCAACAAAAAAAAAAAAAAAAAAAAACAATAGAAATTCAACTGGTGTACTACTATACATTCTTACATTATCTTTTTTTTTTGTTTCTCATGTGGTGTCTCGTATTCATATCAGAGTCTCGATTAATTTAAATTCACGCCGTGTAAGACTTATTTAAGAGAAAAGCGTTCCCTATCAAATTTTTTTCTATACTTAAAACTTGAACCCGATACTTCTGATTAAGGATGGAGAGACCCTATCGATCCCATCACAACCCTTGTTGAATATATATATATATACACATATTATCGATCATCTCAAGTTCTGAATCGCTTACTACGTTTAGAAATGTGATCACGACAAAGAATGAGACATGACCGTATCAAAATTCCAGAGAACTTTCAATATTATAATATATCGAATTCTTGACGAGAAAAAGTATACACACTTAATATTCGATCTTTTTGTTGTATTAGATAACACGTGTTGCTTACTAGTACTAATATATGGACACTACTAGT
This sequence comes from Przewalskia tangutica, assembly GCA_029844215.1. Lineage (NCBI taxonomy): Eukaryota > Viridiplantae > Streptophyta > Magnoliopsida > Solanales > Solanaceae > Przewalskia > Przewalskia tangutica. Next base: position 2,791,538 of record CM056738.1, on the reverse strand, counting down.
CTAGTGTAATCATTCCATCCATAACAAGTTTGTGATAATTAGATATATATATAATCATAAACACAAATAAAAATCAAAGATTAGTTGTACATTATGAAGAAATTGGGATACATAGTGCCCCAAATTAAAACAACTCAATTCTCATCATTCCTTGTTCGGTACTCCCACGTTGTTGCACTTTATCTTTTCCACTTATCCAGAATTGTCAACTTACGTATATATTAAGAAAGAATATCATCAACCATTAATGAAAAAAGGTTTATCATCTACCACACATTATAAAGTCAAAGTCTATCCCATTAATTAGCTATAGGCGAAAAGTAACAAAAAGTGTGGTTATTTTTTTTTTTTTATAATTCAGGTCTCGGGGTGACCTTAGTACCCTCATATCGCTAGTATCTGCACAAGTACTAGTACTAGGCTCCTGAAGGCGATGGAAACCATCCTTAGCCGCTACCGCCGGGTAAATCGCGAGATGTGCACCCCGCATTCAGTGTCTGATCGCTACCAACGGATCAATGCTACAAGGTCTGACCCCCTAACAGGACTTGTCTGTAGGGAATCAAACCCACACTGCAACATGCCCGCACGGTTAAGCTACCAGGCTTTAATACGAGGCATATGCCCCGGAGAACGTATCCGCCGAGAATCGAACTTGTAACCCTAAGACCACAAATTTGACTAATGACCACTGGGCCACTATCAGCGGATGAAAAGTGTGGTTATTTTTCTTGCTGATGAAGTGTGGTTATCATAACAAAATTTATTTATTTTTATTAAATATAGTGGAATTAATCTTGTGGAGTTCAGAAGGAATATAAGGTAAATCTTTAAATAATTAAGTGGAATATATTGTGGAGTCAAAATCAAGGAAGATGTAGTGTATGTTTGGTTGAGTTTTTGGAAAGGTCAAAAGTGCTTTTTTTCTTAACAAAAGCGTTTTTGGCTTTTTTAGAGTGTTTGGTTGAAAGAGTAAAAGTGTTTTTGGCAAAAGCAAAAACTATTTTACTTCTACTTTCAAAAGCTTAAATTTTGGGTTTTTGAAAGTAGAGGCAAAATGATTTATGCATTTTGTGATTTTAAGCTAAAATAACATTTTTTATTGACAACCAAACACCTAACAACTTTTTGATAAAAGTTCTACTTAAAAAAACTCTACTTATATAAGCTCTTTTTAATAAGTTGTACCAAACAGAATTCCTCGATCCAGTAGTTCCAAAAAAGTAATTAAGTAAAAATATTATTAAGTTTTCATGTGCTCGACTCATAAAAAAGTATCAAATCAGCACATAAGGGGAACGGTCGAAGACATAATTTACTTGATAAAAGTGTGAATGACAACATAATCGACAGAGAATCAAAGTCGATTCATCCTATTTTGTTTAATGTTTTCGATTATCGCATTTGTCGATTTAGTCGGATTGAGATGTTATTGTTTTCTGCGGATACACTCCGTCTTTGACTGTCATTGCGGCGACGAAGATCGCCGGAGTTCTTACTAAGTTGGATGAAATCGAAGAGAATATATTTTGAAGTTACATACAAATCTGTATCTTGTGAATACTGTGATAGTTGTTGCTGTTCTGTGTTGGCGTGTTGGTTAAAGTTGTATTCGTGTTAGTGAATGTTGGATTGTTGCTGTTGTTTCACTGTGTCTATTAATGTTCATAAAGCAGCAAATGCTATTGATTTTGTATTGTCGTGTTGGTGTGTTGATATGCTGAGAATTGACGAATTGGAGAAAAGTGTCGAGTTCGTCGTTGTTGAATTGGTTATATACTGGTGTTAGTGCTTGCTGTTGGGATTTATTGCTGGCATAGCAGATGATAATGGTTATAGATTGGCAATAGGAAAGTCTTTTGCAGCTGCAGGGGCTGAAATTCTTGTTGGTGTCGTTGCTGTTATTGTTAAAACCTACTGGAATTAATATGCAGCTCTGAAAATGAAATAAAAGATATTGTTGCTAGATCAATGGAACTCTAGTTCAAGGAAACTGTGGATCAGTGGAATTCCAGTTCAAAGAAACTGTGGTTCTGTTTTTTATTCAAGAAGATTGGAAAATTGGTATTATCGACTGCAGAACTTAAGTATCTGATGGTCGATTTTCTAGTATGCATTTTTGCTCCCATAGGAGATGCTGAGAGTTGCATATTCAATATATCGATTGAAGGATCGAAGAGTTCTTAGCGACAAACAGACTGAGAACCGAGGAATACTTCGTCGACGACAATATGGATTGAGTTGAAGCTCAATTCAAGGATTCAAAGAGTTATTCACAGGTCGATCAAGTGTTAGATTGCCTATTTTTATATGTGGAGCTCAGGATAGGGGAATCGAGGAATTTCTAGCTGGAATTGGACTAGAAACTGAGGGAGACTCCGCTGCATATCCGAGCTTATTGAAATAGCTTGCGTGATGAGAATCGAGGGATTCTCTAGTCCAAAAGAGACTAGAGAACGAGGGGTTCTTGCCGCTTATTGAAATAACTCGTGTGATGAGAATCGAGGGATTCTTTAGTCCAAGCGAGACTAGAGAACGAGGGCTTCTTTGTTACACCCCGTAATTCCAGGATATGTTTAAGAGAATGTAAGTAAGGAATCAGGACTTTAAAAATTGGTACGAAAGGAAGAATTATTTTTCCGAAGGAAAATCTTCCGAACTTCGGAAAGGAAAAATGTTCGTTGATGAGAATTAAATTCTCAAAATGCGTTATTTGAGACGTATGAAATTTATTTACGGATTTGGTCACGTAGGGCCCACCCGGGTTTACGTTTTGTGGGGCCCACGAGGTTTTCGATATTTTGACGAATTATGGAAATTTCGGAAAACGAAATATTATGGACCAACGGAAGGGCGACACGTGTCACCCTTCACATGGGCTTGTTGGATGAAAAGAAATGGACCAAGTCAAAGGGCAAGTTGAAGCTTGATATAATTGACCAATCTTAGCCTTCCATTTGGATTAATCCTAGCCCTTGGATGGTATTATATATTACTACTACTACTAGTGAAAGACTAGCACTCCACACTTAGAAAAAATTCAAGACTTGTGTACAACAATGAGGCTCTCGGTTTTGAGCTCCTAGAGAGAACAAAAATTTTGCAATCTTGTTTCATAAATCCCAATATTCAAACCCAAGGCCTCTAAAGGTATTCTAAGGATATCTCAATACAAAAATCCCGGAAAAACTATGTTTTTACGTTAGTCGCAACATGAAAACCTAAGAGGTTTTTCATAGATTGAGTTAGAACTTGAAGAAGAGTTCTTCATAAGCTTCCAAGGGTTGCTTGGAGTGGATTGGAACGTCAAGAAGAGGAGCTAAAGTTGCTAAGGATCGACTTTGAATCTTGGATTAGATTTGGGCTTATTGAGATAATAATCTTCGTCTTACTATTGTAATTAAAGATTCCATGTTATGAAAGTGATAGATGATCATGATATATATTATGAAGATTGATAAGTGTTATGGAATATTGGAAGCCTAAAATCCGAAAAAGTTCATGTTAGCCATTAAGATTGTAATTCAATTTAATTGTTAGTTACGATCGTCGCATGTTATAGAAAGAAGGGATTATAGTTGTTATAATCGATTGCGGCTATATAACATGTTAGAATAACAATTTGGATTGAAAAGGAATTGGAATGAACTTTATGTTGTTACACATTTGAGCCGAGAATTGACTTAAAGAAATGGACAGTTTTTATATTAATTGTGGAGCAGAATTTTACACGTCCTGTTAGGCGTGTAATCCCCTTTGGTTAGCTGAATTGTTGAGCCTTAAATGTGGCTTGTTGGTTGATGGATACGGGCCTTAGAAAAGGTGGAAAAGTACGTAGAAACAAAGGAAGTGCTGCCCGATTTTTCGTAGAATTAGAGGACAATTATTTGGTATAAGTATTACAATAGTAAGTATGATATTGATAGAAGTACTATGGCCATTTTAGGTTGAAGTACTACGTGTATCAGAGTCTACTTGGCTTAAGGAATAGTCGATGAAGTTGAAGTACTTTGGAGCATTTTGCTACTTGTCGTATTGGTTAGTCGTCACGAGGTATGTGAACTTATTCTTTCTATAGAAATGAGTATTTTTATGGTATACTTGTCTTGTTGTTAGGAGTATACCTGACGTGATATTGAAGTATACTTGCCTTGTTGTTAGGAGTATACTTGCCTTGATATTGAAGTATACTTGTCTTGTTGTTAGGAGTATACTCGCCTTGATATTTGAAGTATACTTGCCTTGTTGTTAGGAGTATACTTGCCTTGATATTGAAGTATACTTGCCTTGTTGTTAGGAGTATACTTGCCTTGATATTGAAGTATACTTGCCTTGTTGATATACTTGCCTTGATATTGAAGTATACTTGCCTTGTTGTTAGGAGTATACTCGCCTTGATATTTGAAGTATACTTGCCTTGTTGTTAGGAGTATACTTGCCTTGATATTGAAGTATACTTGCCTTGTTGTTAGGAGTATACTCGCCTTGATATTTGAAGTATACTTGCCTTGTTTTTAGGAGTATACTTGCCTTGATATTGAAGTATACTTTCCTTGTTGTTAGGAGTATACTCGCCTTGATATTTGAAGTATACTTGCCTTGTTGTTAGGAGTATACATGACTTGTTCTTGAGTATACTTTCCTTGTCATAGGAAGTATTCATGTTATTGATTTTATGCTAAAGACATGTCTAGAATATTTCTAAGTTCTTACCAAGTCTTATGGGGGATGTTGGCAAGAGTCGTTAGGAAGTATTGAAGTCTAGTTGACCTTGCTAAATTACTACACTAATGGAAAAAAGGACCGAACAAGCCATTGCAACGTTAATGAAAATGTATCGGTAATCAATTACATTGAAATGAGTAGAATCTTCCATCTGCATAGAAACTAAGATGAGACAAAATTGTATTACATTTTTTAGATCATGGCTCAATGGACAAGATCGTTATAAACGAGTATAACCTATTCACGACTCATAAAAGTATTAATTTGGAAAGTACTTGAGACTTGAATTTCGAAAATATGTAGTGACTTGATTTATTTGAAGTAAGTAAATTGATTTTGAAAATATATAAGTCTTGATTATGAAAGTATAAGTCACTCGAACTACTTTAAAAGATTATGAGACTTTATTTTTCAAGTTATGGGACTTGATTCCAAAAAAGTTAAGAGACTTGATATATTTTGAAAGTATGAGAATTTGTTTGAAAGTATATGATACTTGAATATTGAAAGTCAAGAGATTGAGTTTATTTTGTGTCCTAACATTTCATGGTTTAAATCTTCTAATAAAGAAATGATGTACAAAGTACTTTGGGTCCAAACGCCCTAATACTTCATGAAATGATTCTTGTTATAACAAATGTATGTACGTAGTACTTTTGGAGTTCAACTCCCAAATAATACATGGTAACTAATGCCTTGATTTTCCAAATCATGTTTTTAATAGATACTTGAAATGATAAGTGTCTTGATAGCGCCTTGATGTGTTCTAAAAGGAAAGGTGTGATAGCACCTTAGTTTCATAAGAGTTGTTATAATGGCTTTATGGAAAGTGGTTATAACTGTTTTTATGAAAAGTCTAAATATGGTTAATAGAATGAACTTGGTTTCATTATAGTACATGAAAGGAGTAACTAGAGTATAAAATGTGTAGGTCGCTTGATTTGATGAAAGAGTAAATTGATGTTGCAGGGCTAGTGCCTTGGGATTTATATAAAGGAACATGACGTGCGGCGAACGTACGTAGTACTTTGGCTTGCTAAAATGATAATTGTATTGATTTGGTTTAAAGGAAGGCATGGCATTGTCTTGATTGTATAAAATGATGGTTGTTCATTTTATTGTAATGAGAGTCAAAGATGATTTACTTGCATATGTTATTTATGATAGCCGGTTGTGCTAGTGTCATAGTATTTATTACGGGGTCAATCCCCGGGTCATGTTGCATTTTGCCTATTCCGTGAAATTGCTCCCCACGATGCGAGGAATACCTCATGCGAGTCCGTAGGGCTCATGCGGGTGAAAAAGTCACATGCGGGTGAAATAGTCCTATGTGAGGAATACCTCATGCGGGTCCACGAGGTCCATGCGGGTGAAATAGTCCCATGCGGGTTCAATTCCCATGATTATTCCATGGACTGCTACTCCATGATGCAGGTATATCTATATATATACTCATTACGGGTCTACAAGATCCATGCGGGTGAAATAATCCCATGCGGGTGAAATAGTCCCATGAGTTGATTTTCTATTATTAAAATTGTCCAGTTTACTCTCATTATACCGAGTCCCTCACTAAAGGGCCGGGACACATCATAGGCATATAGACATGACAGTTGACTTTATATTATATCATGGACTGCCGACAGTGATGTTGGAATTCCACGTACCCTCGACGGGTTATATATTATACTTGTTACACGCTGACAGTGATGTTGTATTCACGAGCATGCTTCTGTGATATTATATGCTGAGGGCAGGTGTCCCTGATTTTGACATGACTTTCATATGTGAAAGTGGTACGGTGTTATAGTAGTACAGTGATACAAGGTACAGTTGGCTCTGATCGTTATATGACACGGTAGGATCTAGTATTTGATTTTCATACTTGCCCTCAGTGATTCTTTTATGCTTATGATCTTGTTTATCAGATCGTATTTTTCGTTCCATACTTGGTACTGTTATCGACCTCGGCCGAAGTGCGTCATGTCCGCAGTCTAGGTACGATTGTGGATCCGCGAGCTTAGGATCCTTGTTCAGCATTTTGGGATAGCTCCAATGTTCTGGAGCTTGTCATTATGGATAGGTATATTCAGAGGTACGGAGGGACCTTGTCACGTCATAGTATTTGTCTAAACTCTTAGAGGTCTGTATTCATATGTGGGCTGGACTGACTAGAGTTGTTTTCACATTGTTGAACAGTGTAGCCCTTTTTTGGGTGATGTATATTATGGCAGCCTTATCGGCTTTGCCTTGGTTTTAAAAAAATAATAATAATGAGTGTTATTTATCTTCCGCGGTTTATTGTATTGTATGAATAGGAGGGTGCCCAGATAGGGCACCAGTCACGGGCCCGGGATTCGGGGCGTGACATTCTTCCCGCCATTTTACATAAGGATAATTGAAGGATTCTCTAGTCCGAGTGAGATTAGAGTACGATGGATTCTTCATTATTACCGTGGCACCTGATGTTGTCGATGTTGCGACTCGTGCTGCTGGAGCTATGTTGTGGTTTTTATTAGCAGTCGGGAATTATGGAGTTTATGCATGTGTAGCGGGATTGAAGGCGATGCCATCGTTTTTTCCGGTATTTCATTTAGTGCGGATCGTTTTTTGGCTCCTTTTCGCGCTTTGGTGCAAACTGATGTCTGGCTGATGAGTATTGCTGCTGAAAAAAATATGTTACAGTTGTTGTTAAATGCAGAAACTGCTGATATTGCTGAAATTCATTTGTGCTTGTAGGACTGATTTCTGCCTGCTGATATTGCTGGAATTCTAGTGAAGTTGATATTGCTGGAATTCTTGTGATGCTACTAGAAAATATTTGAGGCTGCAGGAGCTACTGGATACTTGCGTGCTTTGCTGCCTGCTGGAATTTTGTAGTTGTTGTTGTTGCTTCTGAAAATGAAAAGTAACAATTGACAGGTTCAATGATTTGGTGGTGTCTGTTTACGTCACTGCTGGTGTTGTGGCTGCCATTCATGAATTTGCTTTAGCCAATTCTGCTGGCCCTATTGCTACATACTGATGCATCGACAAATGTTGATTGCTTCCAAGCTAGGACTGAAATCGTTGTTTTCAGTGCCTAGCTTGAGGAGTGTGTTGAGATATACCACACATATATATATATGTGGTTAGTTAGTAGTTAGTTTGTTATAAGTTCATTGATTAGATATTTTTTATTAGAGAGATTTTGATTAGTTAGATATTTTATCATTAGGGGCTAATTAGTCACCTATAAATAGGGACTATATTTGTAATATTGCACTTGAGAGGAAATAATAAAATACGCTGAAGAGCAGTTTTACTCCAAACAATATTCTCTCCATTTCGTTCCTTCGTCTTCCTCGGTTCTTCTCTCAAATCTTCTTCTTCTTTGCCTCATCTCTTACTCTCTGCAAACTTTAACAGTGTGTTTCCACTAAGGAAACTTTGTATTTGACATTAGTATATATTTTGATTCATAAGAGCACAAAGCAGCCCTGAAAATAAATTGCTTCAAAGGATTTTAAAGAGTCTTAGGTAAATAATCTGTTTCAAAATGAATGACATGAAAAAAGGTCAAGGCAGATGCACCTCATTCGCTTTCGAATTTAAAATGAGTTTGCTTTAGTAGAAGTGAGATAGATACCTCTTTTCACCAAGTCGTGCGATTTCATAGCATGTGGGCAGCGAAACTCGAACTCATAATTTTTGTGCTCTGATACCATGCTAATTGAATTATATAATCATCTTTTCTAAAAGTATATGACTAAACTTTAGCGAGTCCACTTGCATAATTACTTTCTTTCCTCATGTCATGTCGTTATGTACTTCTCTCTCAACTCAACATATAGAGCTTCTTATATTAAATAAGCTCATTAAGCTATTGACATTGATGTGATTATTAAACTTGATATGACAAACTATATGAAAGCCTCTCTTCAGAAATTCACTTCTACTATAGTTCTTTGGATCAAACCGCCCATCCTTTTTGTGAAGCTTAATAATGATTGTTCTTGTACTGGTGAAAACTGTGGAGGAGGGGGTGTGATCAGAAATTATGAAGGCAAACTCATCATCATGTCATATCTATTCCCCTAGGCCAGAGAACAAGCAATGAAGCTGAGACAAACACTACAATATGATCATAGGAGAGACCGATTCTCTCCTTGTGTATAATTCTGTAAATAACAATTGGGATATTCCTTGGAGGATTGAAGAAACCATTAAGGAAATAGCAGGATTGTAGCTAGACATGATATTATCACCAGACACTATTTAGAGAAGTTAATCAAGTTGCGGATAAGCTAGCTTCTCTAAGTCACAATCAAAAAAACATATGTATATATAACACTTTTGTTGACCTCCCTTTACAAGTTAGAGGGTTGATGAATGCAGATAGATGGCAAATACCTTTATTCAAATTCAAGAAGAAAAGACCAAGCTTGCTCACATATGAGCCTCCTTGAAACTTACTGCTTTATTGTCATGTTGTTGAAAGAAATAATCCCTTGATTATTCTTATTAATGAAAAATATATATATACAAGTTAGAAGGAAGATCCTCTTCCTATTCTATCTAGGAATCCCTATTCTATAAGAATACTAACTTTACAATTATGATAATATTACACTACTAATTAAGGTACAATTCTAAGTCTAATATTTACCAAATATACAATTGAAATCAGCCCATTGCTGGCCTCACTGCTGGACGTCCTCTTTGGCCGTGTATTATTTAACACACCCCCGCAGTCATAACGGGTGGTCTTCGTACACTGAGACTGTCTCTAAAATCTTCAAAAAGGACCGAGGGAAGACCCTTTGTAATGATGTCTGCAATCTGATATCTGGAAGGAACATGACAGACGCATACTTGTCCTTTAGCTACCTTCTCTCGAACAAAGTGAATATCCATCTCTATGTGTTTAGTGCGCTGGTGCTGAACTGGATTACCAGAAAGGTAGATGACACTTATATTATCACAATACACCAAAGTAGCTTTCTCAATAGGACAATGAAGCTCTAAAAGTAGATTTCGTAACCAACATGACTCGGAAACCACATTGGCTACCCCTCGATACTCGACCTCTGCACTTGAACGTGAAAGCGTAGATTGACGCCAGCGGACCATGAGACCAAGTTAATACCCAAAACATACAATAGCGGACGTAGATCGCCCGTGTCGTGACAACCACCCCAATCAACATCTGTATATGAGACAAGTGTAGATGTCGATGAAGGTTACAAATGCAAACCATAATCAAGTGTTCCCTGAATGTACCTAAGGATGCGTTTGAGCGCATTCATATGTTCAACTCTGGGATCATGCATAAACAAACACACCTGCTGGAATGCATATGTAATGTCTGGTCTTGTGAACGTAAGTTACTGAAGGGCGCCTGCAAGACCACGATAGCGGGTCGGATCCTCATACTGAGAGCCAGTTGCAGCACCCAACTTGGGTTTAGTATCAACTGGAGTAGAAGTGAACTTACAGGATGACATCCCAGCCCTCTCAATGATCTCTGCTGCATACTTCCTCTGTGTTAAGAATAATCCGCATGCATGACGAGTGACTGCAATTCCCAAAAAATAGCTCAAGAGTCCCAAGTCTTTCATGACAAACTCAGAACTGAGCATTGTCATAATAAACTTTCTCAAAGCACCCGAAGAGGCAGTCAAGATAATATCATCAACATATAATAATATATAAGTCATAGAAGAACCCCGAAGATATATGAACAATGAATTATCAGACTCAAAACAAAATCAGCAAACCTCTTATACCAAGCCCGTTGAGACTGCTTAAGTCCATACAATGACTTCTTCAATAAACATACATGATTAAGATATCTAGTATCCCGGAACCCCAACGGCTGATGCATATACACTGTCTCATGAAGATCACCATGTAGAAAAACATTCTTCACATCTATGTTGCATACTTCCTCTGTGTTAAGAACAATCCACCTGCATGACGAGTGACTGCAATTTCCAAAAAATAGCTCAAGGGGCCCAAGTCTTTCATGGCAAACTCAGAACTGAGCATTGTCATAATAGACTTTCTCAAAGCATCAGAAGAGGCAGTCAAAATAATATCATTCACATATAACAATATATAATCCATGGAAGAACCCCGACGATATATGAACAATGAATTATCATACCTGCTGTGAGAAAAACTCATAGTCGAAACAAAATCAGCAAAAATCTTATATCAAGCCTGTGGAGACTGCTTAAGTCCATATAAGGACTTCTTCAATAGACAGACATGATTAGGATATCTATTATCCATAAACCCCAAAGGTTGATGCATATACACTGTCTCCTGAATATCACCATGTAGGAAAACATTCTTCACATCTAGCTGATGAATGGGCCATGATTTTGAAAGAGTCAAGCTGAATACAGTGCGAATGGTAGCCGGCTTGACCACCGAGCTAAATGTCTCACCACAATCCACACCAACCTGATGAGTCTTACCATCACCTACAAGTCTAGCCTTATGCCTTGCAAATGAACCATCAGAATTTTCCTTATGAACAAAAATTCACATAGACCGAATAATATTAGCACCAGATGGACGGGGTACCAACTCCCACATCTTATTATCAATAAGAGCATTATATTCCTCGATCATGACAATTTTCCAATTAGGGTCATTTAAGGCAGACACAAGATTACGGGGTAAGGGAGATTTCAGAACATTAGAATTTAAATTGAAATGTCTTTTTAGTTTAAAAATACCCCGTTGACTGCGAGTGACTGAACCAAGACTCTAGGCTGGATTGGGTGAATTTTCGGGAATTTCCGGAATTACCGTCGAAGGCGCCGCGACGCTAGGGGTGCAGGGCCGCGGCGCTGTCTCGCAGGAGTTTTGGCACGGGTTAGATATCCTCATCCAAAAAATCATAAGAACTTGGCACGAGTTTTTCTACTTTAGAAAAAAGAAATTGAGATTTATCAAAGAGAACATAACGACTAATGATGATTCGTTCAGAGGATAAATCAAAGTATTTATAACCACGGTGATTTGACGGAAAACTCAAAAACACACAAGGAGTAGAACGTGCCTGAAGTTTATTGATTGTAGTGGATAGAAACAGTGGATAACATAAGCATCTGAAGACCTTAAGATGAGAATATGACGGAGACTTATTATATAAGACATTGAGAGGGGATGAATATGTCAATCATTTAGAAGGAAGAATATTGAGTAGATCAGTAGCCATTTGTAGCACATGATGCCAAAATAATTGAGGAACGGAAGAATGAACCAATAAAGTACGGACAATATTATTAATGGTATGAATTTTTCGCTCAGCTTTCCCAGTTTGTGAAGATGTATGAGGACAAGAAAAATGAAAATTTATCCCATTTTGAGCATAAAACTCCCTAAATTCTCCATTGTCATACTCTTTGCAATTATAACATTTAATGTTTTTGATTTCCCATTCAAATTGTATTCTTATGAAAGCTCTAACTTTTATGAAAAAGGAAAAAACTTGAGATTTTTTCGCAATTGGAAACGTCTATAAATATTTAGAATAATCATCTAAGAATAAAACATAATAACAATGACCCATAGAACTGAGAACCGGAGATGTCCACAAATCACTATGAATAATATCAAATGACATTGAAGTAGTAGAATTCGACGCTACAAATGGTAACTTAATAATTTTTTCCAAAGAACAGGATTGACAAAGTGGAGTAGTACGCGTACCCTTACAAGAAATAAACTTATGTCGATCTAAAGAAGATAAAATAGACGAGCATGCCACAATGAAGGATCAAGAGCTGCAAAAGTGGATGTGTTACACGTCGTAATTGCAGGACATGTTTAAGAGAATGTACGTAAGGAATCAAGACTTAAAAGATTGGTACGAAAGGAAAAGTTGTTTTTCCGAACGTCGGAAAGGAAAAATGTTCGTTGATGAGAATTGAATTCTCAAAATGCCTTATTTGAAGAATATGGAACTTATTATCATTATGAAAATTTATTTTTACGGATTTGGTCACGTGGGGCCCACCCGAGAAATTTTACGTTTTGTGGGCCCCACGAGGATTGCGAAATTTTATAGACGAATGAGAGGGAGACACGTGGAACCCCCCCACATGGTCTTGGACGAAATTGGGCAAGGGTATAATGGTCATTGACCTATGTGGAAGATCAAGTCTTCAAAGCTTGAGAAAATTGACCAAGTCAACTTGTCCACTTGGCTAATTAATTAATGCTCTTCATCCTAGCCTCACATTTGTTATAATCTAAGCCCTCCATTGTGTTATATATACACTACACTAGTGCAAGACTTGTCTTCAACACTTAGAAAAATTAGAAACCTTGTTCTTCACTTATGAGTGCTCTCGGCTTTAGTGTTTTTCTCATAAGAAAAATTTGCAATTTTGGTCCATTATTCACAAGACTTTAATCCAAGGTCCCTAAGAGTATTGTAATGATATCTCAATAGAAAGATCTCGGAAAAATGGCGTTTTCACGTTAGTCGCAAGGCGAAAACCTAAGTCGTTTTCATAGGTTTTGATTGGAAATGGAAGAGAAGTTGTTTGTGAACTTCTAAGGGCTTCAAATAGCGGATTGGAGCGGAAAGGAAATGAACTAATAATTGCTAAGGAGCGACTTTGAATCTTGGAAATTATAAGGGCTTATAAAGGTAACAATCTTGTCGTTTTAGTAATTAAGATTACTTATTGTTGTAGCTATGGATATTAGCAAGCATCAGGTATGTATTATGAAATTTGATAAGTGTTATGGATATTGAAAACCCTAATCCGAAAGTTGCATGACTAACCCTAAGATTGTAATTCAAATTGGTTATTAGTTTTAGTCGTCGCTTGTTATATAAAGAAAGTATTATAGTTGTTTGAATTGTTTATGACTATATAACATGTTAGACCTAAGAACTTGGATTGAAAAAAATTGGAAAGGACTTTGTGTTGTTATACATATTACTCGAGAATGGCTTTGGTTATTAAACTACTTAGTATGAATTATGGGGTAGAATTTTACACGTATTGTAAGACGTGTAATCCCCTTTGTTTGGTTGATGTATTGCGCCTTAAATGTGGCATGTTGGTTATTGATTATCGGGCCTTAAAAAAGGTGGAAAAGTATGTAGAAACAAAGGAAGTGCTGTCCGATTTTCCGTAGAATAAGAGACCTTACACTTAGTATGATTCTACGTTAAAAATCTAGGAGTTGATAGACATGTTATGATTAATATAGGTTGAAGTACTACGAGTAGCGTATTCTACTTGGAGGGTGGAAAAACTAGCAAGGATAAAGTACTTGGGAGCATTTTGCAACTTGTCGCTAGTCGTCGCGAGGTAAGTGAACCTCTTCCTTCTTTGGCATGATCCTACGTTTGAAATAGCCATGTGATATTATTTCATGATTCCTTCCACTCCTAGAAGTTAAGAAGTATTCACGTTGTTGATTCTAAGTTAAAAGTATGTTTAAATTATCCCAAGTCCTTAGCAAGTCTTATGGGAGATGTTGGTAAGAATGATTAGGAAGTTATGAGATTTGATTTAAAGCTATGTGTCTTGATTTATTTAAAGTAAGTAAGTTGATTTTATGTTTGAAAATGACTTGAATTTATATGTGAAAAGGGGATTGATTTTAAAAGTGGAAGTTATATGGTTTTAAAGAGAATAAGTTACTTGGTTTTGGGAAGTGTGAAACTTTATTTTTCAAGTTATGGGACTTGATTTCTAAAGTGTAGATGACATGATTTTATAAGTATAAGTAAATGGACTTTAAAGAATGTATGTTATGAAGTTTTAAGACTATGAACTTTGATTGTCTTTTAAGGATTATGAAACTTTATTTTTCAAGTTATGAGAATTGATTTCTAAAGTATAGATGACATGATTTTATAAGTATAAGCGACATGATTTTAAAGAGTGTATGCTACGAGGTGTTAATACTATAAGCCTTGATTTTATGAGTGGAAATGACTAAACTTTAAAAAGCATGGCTTCTTAATTTATTTCAAAAGTTAAGAAGATGGTTTCCAAAAGAGTGTGTGACTTGAGCTTTAAAAAGAAATGAGTTTTATGATTCTTTTAAGTATGTATGTACGTAGTATTTTTGGGTCTAGTTTTCCCTAGTGTTGTAAGAATAAAAGTGTCTTAAGTTCTCTAAAATGAAAGGTTGTTATAATAACTTTATGGGAAGTTGTTATGACGACTTAAGAAGAAGTGAAAAGATGGTTTAAAAATGTTATGTAAGGAACATCACACCGAGCCTACAAATAGGTCGGATTATGTTATGAAATACACCGAGCCTACAAATAGGCCGGATTACGTTATGAGATACACCGAGCCTACACATAGGCCGGATTACGCCATATTACCCCGAGCCTACACATAGGCCGGGTTACGTCATCTTACACCGAGCCCTACAGGCGGGCCGGATTATGCCACATGATTCATCAGTACACCGTGTCCCACAAATGGGCCGGATTACGTTATCACGTATGGATAATCAAAGTAAGCTCCCAAACAAGAGGTCCCTCCATAAAGGGCCGAATTATGTTATGTAAGATATGTAAGTTATGTGAGAAAACTTGACTAAATCCTTAAAGTAAGTATGTAAGAATATGATGTTAATTTTTATTGAAAGAAGGAAAAGAACGGTTAATATATGATTGATTTCAGGAGTTAAAATGGCACGGTAAGATCTGGTATTTCATTTTTATACTTGCCCTTGTCATTTTTTTTACAGTTATGATTTGGTTACTGTACCTTATTTCTGTTCCATACTTGCACTGTAATCGATCCTTCTGGGCCGTGGTTCATGCCCGCAGGTGTTAGGTACACAGGTTGGTGATCCTTGCTCTTAGGATCTCTGTTCAGTTTTTGGGAAGAAGCTCCACTCACTCCGGAGGCTTATCTTTTGGGTACGGTTTCCATGATGTTGTAGATTTATGTACATTCAGGGGTATGGCGGGGCCCTGTCCCGCCACAATTGTAATTCTTAGAGGTCTGTAGTCATATTTGGTGGGTCGGTTTGTAAACAAAAGAAGGATGTAACTGTGGTTGTTTAAGTATATGTATATGTGTCCAGAGAGGTGGCCTTATCGGCTAACCTGTTGTTTAAATTCTTGTTGTTTTATTTTATAAGTTTCATGTATGTTCCGCTGATTATCTCGACGATGTACTGTAGTGGTGTCCAGTAGGCACCGCCGCGCCCGGTCGGGTCGTGACAGGATGACATAGCTTGACGCGAGTTGCTGAGACTTGGAGTGATTGAATAAAGATCACCCCTACTGTTACACCTCATGAGATGACTCCCTGTCTTGAAATCCTTCACAGAAAAATCCAAACGGATCAAAATTAATAGAAACTCAATTATCAGTGGTAAATTTACGGACATACACCAAATTCTTAATCAATTTTGGGGCATGAAGGATATGTTTCAGGACAAGGGGTGTAGGAGGAGGGGACAAAGTTTTATGACCATAACCCTTAATTGGAATAAAATTGTCATTACCAACAGTTATACCACAATTAGTGCTCAAATTGAAATAAGACGAGAGAGTACCTTGATCGGATGTCATGTGGGTGGTATATTATGGGGTCTCCCCTTCCAGCAGGATCAGAAAAGGTTGTATTAAAGTTTCGATCGGTTAATAACATGGTAATTTCCCCTGCCAGTACCGGAAGTGATAATAAAAGTGGTGCCGGTGTTCATGTACCAATTTGGGTCCGGTTGAGTCAAGCCAAGCGTATGCATTGCTGCTTCAATGTTGGTCTGGGTGGGCCACACTGCATGGTGGGCCTGATGGGGCGAGGCCCAAGTATACCGGATCGCCGAGGCCGCCATGCCGGTCCGAATTGGGAAGAAATCGCCGCGATCGAGGCGCCGCGCGCTGTAAGGCTGAGCCGCGACGCTATAAGGCTGCGCCGCGGCGCTGTAAGGTGGAACCGCGACGCTGTGAGGCGTTGGTACCCACTGCCACTGTCCAGGGGGTCCCTGTGGGCTCTAGGACTGCTGCTGTTGCTGACGGTTGCCTCCGTTGTTGCCGCCACGATTCTTGACATTATTTTTCCGATTCTAGCTCTTCTTACCACCCCGTTGTTGTGATTTTGAGTCATGTTGGCTGGTTTGGAAGGAGTAAAATTGGAAGTAGTCATCATGACGCATGTGGTCGCCCCACCGCCACTTTCTTAGCCAATCCGCCTCCAAAGTAAGCATAGAACGGGATTGATAAAACCATGACAGGGAGTTACTCTAACGAATCACCGAAGCAACACCACTATAGGCCTCTGACAGTCCTGCAACCATCTGAAGAACTAGTCGACTTTGAGAAATCGAGGAACTCACGTTGCTGAGTTGGTCTACCAAGTCCTTGAGACGTTTGCAATAAGAAGAAACGTTGGAAATACTCGCCATAGCCATCTGGGAGAATTCCTGCTCAAGGATAACAATTCGAGAATGACTGTTATCTTGGAATATGTCGCGCAATCGATCCCACGCCGCCATAGCTGTGGAATTTGGTTCCATAATCGTCTGTAAAAGGTCCAAGGAGATAGTGGCATAAATCCAGTGAAGAACCTTGGCATCAAGCATGACACATAATTTTGGATCTGCTTCTTTAGTGGGCACAATCGTCGTAGAAGTAGATGTCGTATCACCCCCCATTTGGAGGAGTTGGAGTAATGATATGGTGGAGGATTTTATGTTCCAAAGTATGAATCTTAAATAATTCCGCCCACGTCCCATATTGAACGTTTTCTAGGTCAAGAACGATAGGAAGAACACTCTTGATATTAGAAACTGTGAGGGCAGGGTGAAAAGTATTCTTATCAGCCATAGGGAATAGAACAACAAGATTCAGAGAAGAGAATTTGTGAAAAAGGTTTTTGGAAGAGAAGATACTCGATTTTTGTGAAAGAGGAAGAACACAAAAAATCGAGAATATAGAGCAAAATTTCGAGTAAAAGAAGAAGAATTTTTTAGGAGCGGAAGCAAGGTAAAGAGAACCTAGACTCTTGATACTAAGGAAAAAATGGCGCATGAATATTCATTTCTTTTTTGGAATCTAATGGCTTAAATAGAACTATAGAAGTAATAAATAAACTAAGTTGAGTTGTTATTTCTTCTTAAAGTTGATTACCTAATTAAGTGGAATTCTTCATGCCGCATATATACTTGTGCTACTTGACGCCTCCAATTAATTAAATATAAAAAAATTTATATAAGGGTCTATATAAACCTAAACATCGTGTACATTTCATGAAATTACCTTAGAGCTCTTAACAAAGGTTAATTTCCCCCTAATTAACCCCATCTCAAATAATCAATGGCTAGTTTAATTAGGTTGTGGCTATTGTGCTTCATTCTCATCTTGCTTTCATGTCCGGGCTTCGAAAGTCGTCCTCTTGAGCCATCTTTGCAGAGGAGAAGAGAGAAGATGATGATGAAAACTGCCCGAAAAATTATAAGGGATAGATTGAGACATGCAGTCAAGTACGATGTGAAAAGGTTAAGTCCCCGAGGACCTAACCCTAAACATCACTAGGGTGGTTTCATAAGTTTAATCGCAATGGAGGTAGAGATGAATGTAAGATTGAGACATGCAATTAAGTACGTTGTGAACCGGTTAAATCCCCGAGGACCTAGCCCTAAACATCACTAGGGTGGTTTTATAAATTTTATTGCAAAGGAGATAGAGGCGAATGTAAGATTTAAGAGTCTATGAATTAATATAGGTGCGATTTATTATAGTTTGTCTTTAATTTATTTTATGAGAATAAATATAATTTACATATGATTAGGAGTGATGCGGCCTCCAGCCATTGTGATTTGAAATTTTGAATGACCAAGTTGTTATAGTGATAGTTCTTGATGTGATTGAGATGTAACTCATTATTCCGGATTGCAAAATTTCTTAAAAGTTTTAAAAGTTTTAAAAGTTGAAGCATTTCTATTGTTAATGTCAACGCATGTATAGACTTGCTATATGCCAATATACATATCTTGGGGGCATTTGAAATCTCTCCCCCACGGGGTCTCCACCTTCGGCTCGACAGGAAATGGTAGAGGAGGTAAATCATGATCAATATACATATCTTGTGTGATATAATCAAATATATAGTTAACTCATATATATTAATTATTTCTTTACCCACTTGGCCACTAGTAATTATCCAACTGAGCAGAGTATATTGATTGAAGAAATCCATGTGTTATCGATAAGAGGGCTAATCGATTAAAGATGGTGATAGAATGATAAATATTTTTTTATTTTTAATTAGAGATTTTGGTTGGACTCGATAATTTCTATAAAATTAAAATAGACATTTCATCTCTACTTGCTGCTAATATTATCACCGATTACTTGTTGGAAAATATATATCAAGAACATCAAAACTATATTAAGAAGAACGCAAAGATAAATGTTTGATAATATGAACCATAAACACATAATTGGAGGCTTGAAATATGTGTGCAAGACTTTCCTAAAAATGATATTTACTCCCTCTCCTCTATGAGATTGTTATGAGATTGTATGCAAATAGTTTTAATGGATATGACAAGCCTATAAAATTACTACACTAAGCAATAGTGAAACATTTCTGTAGGAAAGCAAATACTTGAACTTGAACTTTTGGAATAGGAGAAGGAGGATTTGCAAAGAAAATAACGTACTTTTTAGAGAAGAAATTACGTCTTTTATGGAGAAGAAAAGTTACTTTAGAAATCTAAATAAGTAGTCTTTAAAAGAGTAGGTGGTAATCAAATAATGAAAGGACACAACTTTTCATTTAAAATATTTAATTTTATTTAAACAAAATTCTAACAATTCCCCACTTGTTTAAATATAAATTAGAATACAAAGATCAAGTTATGTTCACGCGTAAAATAATGTATCTTTCGATTTGAACATTACCCTAATGCAACGTCACAAGATGAAATCGAAATCTCATATAGCATAATAGCCTTGAAGGAGGTTCAGGGAGTGCTCATCTCTTTTTGCTTTTATTTTGGTGCATCGAGGACAATGCACAATCTTTTTAGTTGGGGTGGATTACTTGTATATTCGTGGGCGGGAGTTGGATTATGATACTTTGATTTGTCAATATTTAACTATTCAGATGTTTGATTTTTTTTATTAGTATGTTGACATTTGTCATGTGTTTTTCGTTAGTATTTTCATATTTTTTGTGTGTGATTTGCCGATGTGTCATGGTATTATCTATATCGTTGGTTTTCTTAGCCGTGATTCTTTTCCCAAAATGCTATTAGTCTTTTGAACCCAGTATTTTAGGTAGTGTTGAATCGCTTTTTCCAATGATGGATAGTTAGGCAAGTTCTTAAGGGAATTAAGCCTTAAGGTATGTCATTGTGACTTGTTTGATACCAATACATTGAGACATGTGCATGTAAGATTGATACCCCCTCCAAAAAATTTAGAAGTTTTAAAAAATTGAATTTTCAAAGATTGAGAATGATCGACTGGCAACATTTGGCTCATTGTGTGACTTTTCGATATCATTTTTATAAGTTTGCACTAAGTGAGTTTGTGTTGAAGTCAATTGCTTACCTTATAATAATGCATGTTCCATGTGTGTGAGTTTTGTTCAAAGTGAATTTTGTGCTTACTTGTATCTACTAGAACTTGTCCGGTCAGTCTAATGAATCTTATCTTGAGGATGGTTGTTGGAAAAATGAACTTAGGCATTCTTTGTTTGTTCAAAATGCAACCCTTCTAATCTTTTTGAGCCGACCAAAGTATAAAGTTTATCCCTAGTTAGCTCTTTTGAGACTTGATCCTTTCTTCGTAACCACATTACAAGCCGTAACCTTTTTGACATCTAACCGCTTTTGAACCCGTCCTTCCTTGGTCTTGAAGTCTCAACTTAGAGAACTCATGTGAATAAGGTGAAAAGATCAACTTAGGCTGGCCTAAATTGGGGGTGAGATGCCAAGTGTGTGAAGAAAATAGTGTGGTGTAGTTGTTCACAGGATCCCCCGTTTAAAAAAAAAGAAAAGAAACAAAAAGACGTTGTTTGTTTTATTTGTGATAAAAGAATGAGGGGAATTGTTGAATATACGTTTGGAAATAAAAAGTGTCATCATAAAGGAAGAATGATTTTGTAAAGGTGAGAAAGAGGAAAAAAGCAAAGAGGAATCAAATAAATGACCCCAAAATGAAAAAAATGTGTAGAGTTCAAGGAAGGTGTAGTCATTACATATCCAAATGAGTATCCTACCCTACCTTAAGCCTACATTACAACCGAAAAAGTCCTTAGAGATCTCCAAACAATCACTCTTGAGTTAGAATCGAAAGAAAGTAAGGTCAAGCCTATGATTTAATACTTGTTGCACTTTAGATTCTTTGTTGAGTGTGAGTGATTGATTATTGTCCCGTGCTTACTTAATATATCTTTGTGTCTGGGACTTTCTTCTTGTGAGGGTACATGTGTTACCAAAAAGGGGTGAAAATTGTACTTTCCTTACTTGCTAAAAAGAGTGTGAACAAGAGAGTGGTAACCTTTAGTCACACTTTGAGGCTTGTGTTTTTCTTGTCGTTCTATCAAATACAATTCCGTGAAAGGAACGGTGATTTTACGAAGTGAAGAAGCATGTTATATTATCATTATTGGTACCAACCGACAGTCATATGCATCCATCATGTTATGACTTGTGTGAGTCGAGTCTTTCATCTTGATTCGTAGTTTTGTGTTAGTGATTGAGGACAAGAAAAATGTTATGTTTGGAGTGTTGATAAGTCGTGAATTTTCGAATTATTAGCACTCACTCCTCATATTTTTAGATGTCTTTGAAGTGAGTTTACTATTTATAGTGTTTTCGTATGTTTTCAGGTATTTGAAGCTCAAGGAATAAAAAGGAAGAAAATAATAGAAAAAGCCTAGAAAAGCACTGAATGTGAGGGGTGGAGGAGGAGGGGACAAAGTTTTATGACCATAACCCTTAATTGGAATAAAATTGTCATTACCAACAGTTATACCACAATTAGTGCTCAAATTGAAATAAGACGAGAGAGTACCTTGATCGGATGTCATGTGGGTGGTATATTATGGGGTCTCCCCTTCCAGCAGGATCAGAAAAGGTTGTATTAAAGTTTCGATCGGTTAATAACATGGTAATTTCCCCTGCCAGTACCGGAAGTGATAATAAAAGTGGTGCCGGTGTTCATGTACCAATTTGGGTCCGGTTGAGTCAAGCCAAGCGTATGCATTGCTGCTTCAATGTTGGTGCAGGTGGCCACACCGCATGGTGGGCACGATGGGCGAGGCCAAGTATACCGGATCGCCGGGCCGCCATAAGCCGGTTCGACTGGGAAGAAATCGGGCCGCGATCGGCGCCGTGGGCGCCAGAGGCCGAGCCGCGACGCTATAAGGCTGCGCCGCGACGCTGTAAGGTGGAACCGCGATGCTGTGAGGCGTTGGTACCATCGCCATCGCCTGTCGGGGTCCTCGTGGGCTCTAGGATCGCCGCCGTTTACGGTTGCCTCCGTTGTTGCCGCCACGATTCTTGACATTATTTTTCCGATTCTAGCTCTTCTTACCACCCCGTTGTTGTGATTTTGAGTCATGTTGGCTGGTTTGGAAGGAGTAAAATTGGAAGTAGTCATCATGACGACAGGGCTGGCCCCAATCGCCACTTTCTTAGCCAATCCGGCTTCCTCCAAAGTAAGCATAGAACGGGATTGATAAAACCATGACAGGGAGTTACTCTAACGAATCACCGAAGCAACACCACTATAGGCCTCTGACAGTCCTGCAACCATCTGAAGAACTAGTCGACTTTGAGAAATCGAGGAACTCACGTTGCTGAGTTGGTCTACCAAGTCCTTGAGGCGTTTGCAATAAGAAGAAACGTTGGAAAAACTCGCCATAGCCACATGGGAGAATTCCTTCTCAAGGATAACAATTCGAGAATAACTATTATCTTGGAATATGTCGCGCAATCGATCCCACGCCGCCATAGCTGAATTTGGTTCCATAATCGTCTGTAAAAGGTCCAAGGAGATAGTGGCATAAATCCAGTGAAGAACCTTGGCATCAAGCATGACACATAATTTTGGATCTGCTTCTTTAGTGGGCACAATCGTCGTAGAAGTAGACGTCGTATCACCCCCCCCCATTTGGAGGAGTTGGAGTAATGATATGGTGGAAGATTTTATGTGCCAAAGTATGAATCTTAAATAATTCCGCCCACGTCCCATATTGAACGTTTTCTAGGTCAAGAACGATAGGAAGAACACTCTTGATATTAGAAACTGTGAGAGCAGGGTGAAAAGTATTCTTATCAGCCATAGGGAATAGAACAACAAGATTCAGAGAAGAGAATTTGTGAAAAAGGTTTTTGGAAGAGAAGATACTCGGTTTTTGTGAAAGAGGAAGAACACAAAAAATCGAGAATATAGAGCAAAATTTCGAGTAAAAGAAGAAGAATTTTTTAGGAGCGGAAGCAAGGTAAAGAGAACCTAGACTCTTGATACCAAGGAAAAAATGGCGCATGAATATTCATTTCTTTTTTGGAATCTAATGGCTTAAATAGAACTATAGAAGTAATAAATAAACTAAGTTGAGTTGTTATTTCTTCTTAAAGTTGATTACCTAATTAAGTGGAATTCTTCATGCCGCATATATAATTGTGCTACTTGACGCCTCCAATTAATTAAATATAAAAAAAATTATATAAGGGTCTATATAAACCTAAACATCGTGTACATTTCATGAAATTACCTTAGAGCTCTTAACAAAGGTTAATTTCCCCCTAATTAACCCCATCTCAAATAATCAATGGCTAGTTTAATTAGGTTGTGGCTATTGTGCTTCATTCTCATCTTGCTTTCATGTCCGGGCTTCGAAAGTCGTCCTCTTGAGCCATCTTTGCAGAGGAGAAGAGAGAAGATGATGATGAAAACTGCCCGAGAAATTATAAGGGATAGATTGAGACATGCAGTCAAGTACGATGTGAAAAGGTTAAGTCCCCGAGGACCTAACCCTAAACATCACTAGGGTGGTTTCATAAGTTTAATCGCAATGAAGGTAGAGATGAATGTAAGATTGAGACATGCAATTAAGTACGTTGTGAACCGGTTAAATCCCCGAGGACCTAGCCCTAAACATCACTAGGGTGGTTTTATAAATTTTATTGCAAAGGAGATAGAGGCGAATGTAAGATTTAAGAGTCTATGAATTAATATAGGTGTGATTTATTATAGTTTGTCTTTAATTTATTTTATGAGAATAAATATAATTTACATATGATTAGGAGTGATGCGGCCTCCAGCCATTGTGATTTGAAATTTTGAATGACCAAGTTGTTATAGTGATAGTTCTTGATGTGATTGAGATGTAACTCATTATTCCGGATTGCAAAATTTCTTAAAAGTTTTAAAAGTTTTAAAAGTTGAAGCATTTCTATTGTTAATGTCAACGCATATATAGACTTGCTATATGCCAATATACATATCTTGGGGGCATTTGAAATCTCTCCCCCACGGGGCCTCCACCTTCGGCTCGACAGGAAATGGTAGAGGAGGTAAATCATGATCAATATACATATCTTGTGTGATATAATCAAATATATAGTTAACTCATATATATTAATTATTTCTTTACCCACTTGGCCACTAGTAATTATCCAACTGAGCAGAGTATATTGATTGAAGAAATCCATGTGTTATCGATAAGAGGGCTAATCGATTAAAGATGGTGATAGAATGATAAATATTTTTTTATTTTTAATTAGAGATTCTGGTTGGACTCGATAATTTCTATAAAATTAAAATAGACATTTCATCTCTACTTGCTGCTAATATTATCACCGATTACTTGTTGGAAAATATATATCAAGAACATCAAAACTATATTAAGAAGAACGCAAAGATAAATGTTTGATAATATGAACCATAAACACATAATTGGAGGCTTGAAATATGTGTGCAAGACTTTCCTAAAAATGATATTTACTCCCTCTCCTCTATGAGATTGTTATGAGATTGTATGCAAATAGTTTTAATGGATATGACAAGCCTATAAAATTACTACACTAAGCAATAGTGAAACATTTCTGTAGGAAAGCAAATACTTGAACTTTTGGAATAGGAGAAGGAGGATTTGCAAAGAAAATAAAGTACTTTTTAGAGAAGAAATTACGTCTTTTATGGAGAAGAAAAGTTACTTTAGAAATCTAAATAAGTAGTCTTTAAAAGAGTAGGTGGTAATCAAATAATGAAAGGACACAACTTTTCATTTAAAATATTTAATTTTATTTAAACAAAATTCTAACAATTCCCCACTTGTTTAAATATAAATTAGAATACAAAGATCAAGTTATGTTCACGCGTAAAATAATGTATCTTTCGATTTGAACATTACCCTAATGCAACGTCACAAGATGAAATCGAAATCTCATATAGCATAATAGCCTTGAAGGAGGTTCAGGAGTGCTCATCTCTTTTGCTTTTATTTTGGTGCATCGAGGACAATGCACAATCTTTTAGTTGGGGTGGATTACTTGTATATTCGTGGCGAGTTGGATTATGATACTTTGATTTGTCAATATTTAACTATTCGGATGTTTGATTTTTTTATTAGTATGTTGACATTTGTCATGTGTTTTTCGTTAGTATTTTCATATTTTTTGTGTGTGATTTGCCGATGTGTCATGGTATTATCTATATCGTTGGTTTTCTTAGCCGTGATTCTTTTCCCAAAATGCTATTAGTCTTTTGAACCCAGTATTTTAGGTAGTGTTGAATCGCTTTTTCCAATGATGGATAGTTAGGCAAGTTCTTAAGGGAATTAAGCCTTAAGGTATGTCATTGTGACTTGTTTGATACCAATACATTGAGACATGTGCATGTAAGATTGATACCCCCTCCAAAAAATTTAGAAGTTTTAAAAAATTGAATTTTCAAAGATTGAGAATGATCGACTGGCAACATTTGGCTCATTGTGTGACTTTTCGATATCATTTTTATAAGTTTGCACTAAGTGAGTTTGTGTTGAAGTCAATTGCTTACCTTATAATAATGCATGTTCCATGTGTGTGAGTTTTGTTCAAAGTGAATTTTGTGCTTACTTGTATCTACTAGAACTTGTCAAATTCGATCTAATGAATCTTATCTTGAGGATGGTTGTTGGAAAAATGAACTTAGGCATTCTTTGTTTGTTCAAAATGCAACCCTTCTAATCTTTTTGAGCCGACCAAAGTATAAAGTTTATCCCTAGTTAGCTCTTTTGAGACTTGATCCTTTCTTCGTAACCACATTACAAGCCGTAACCTTTTTGACATCTAACCGCTTTTGAACCCGTCCTTCCTTGGTCTTGAAGTCTCAACTTAGAGAACTCATGTGAATAAGGTGAAAAGATCAACTTAGGCTGGCCTAAATTGGGGGTGAGATGCCAAGTGTGTGAAGAAAATAGTGTGGTGTAGTTGTTCACAGGATCCCCCGTTTAAAAAAAAGAAAAAGGAAGAGAAAAGAAACAAAAAGACGTTGTTTGTTTTATTTGTGATAAAAGATGAGGGGAATTGTTGAATATACGTTTGGAAATAAAAAGTGTCATCATAAAGGAAGAATGATTTTGTAAAGGTGAGAAAGAGGAAAAAAGCAAATAGGAATCAAATAAATGACCCCAAAATGAAAAAATTGTGTAGAGTTCAAGGAAGGTGTAGTCATTACATATCCAAATGAGTATCCTACCCTACCTTAAGCCTACATTACAACCGAAAAAGTCCTTAGAGATCTCCAAACGATCACTCTTGAGTTAGAATCGAAAGAAAGTAAGGGCAAGCCTATGATTTAATACTTGTTGCACTTTAGATTCTTTGTTGAGTGTGAGTGATTGATTATTGTCCCGTGCTTACTTAATATATCTTTGTGTCTGGGACTTTATTCTTGTGAGGGTACATGTGTTACCAAAAAGGGGTGAAAATTGTACTTTCCTTACTTGCTAAAAAGAGTGTGAACAAGAGAGTGGTAACCTTTAGTCACACTTTGAGGCTTGTGTTTTTCTTGTCGTTCTATCAAATACAATTCCGTGAAAGGAACGGTGATTTTACGAAGTGAAGAAGCATGTTATATTATCATTATTGGTATCAACCGACAGTCATATGCATCCATCATGTTATGACTTGTGTGAGTCGAGTCTTTCATCTTGATTCGTAGTTTTGTGTTAGTGATTGAGGACAAGAAAAATGTTATGTTTGGAGTGTTGATAAGTCGTGAATTTTCGAATTATTAGCACTCACTCCTCATATTTTTAGATGTCTTTGAAGTGAGTTTACTATTTATAGTGTTTTCGTATGTTTTCAGGTATTTGAAGCTCAAGGAATAAAAAGGAAGAAAATAATAGAAAAAGCCTAGAAAAGCACTGAATGTGAGGGATTTGTAACGTTGCATACCATGATGCGGCCACACATGAGACCACAAATTAGAACAGAAGAGTTGAAAAAATCAAGCCATATGCGAAGAGTATGTGACACCGCAAACTCTCATATGCGGTCGCATACTCTCGATGAAATCAACCAGTGAGCTGAACGAAAAAGAGAGAAATGTGACGCAAATACAACATCGAATACTTCAGAAGTCATCGCATACACGCCACATACGAGCGGGGAGAAAAGTTGGGCATAAGAATGCGGCCAAGATACAACCACAAACTCGTTATGTTGCCGCATTCTGTCATCGCATAGTGACCCATTAGTAGGGTTGTCAATGGGGCGGGTAAATGCGGGTACCGCCCAGCACCCGCTCCAGTTGGGGCGGGTATGGGAGATAGTTTGGTGGGTGATGGGGTGGGTATGCGTATCAAAAGTGCTACCCGCCATGAACAATGGGGCGGGGGTGGATTTCATATAAGATTCGCACCGTACCCGCACCTCCAATACCCGCATCGTCTATTAATTTAATTAGGCTATTTACTAATTTATTTGTCCATTTCTTGATTTAAAATGTGACTTCACTAACTTGGGTCATTCCCTTTTAAATCAGCCGAGCGAGCCCAGGCCCAACTCAACTAAGCAAAAAGGAAAAACTACATCTCATTACTCATATTCTCATTATAATCTTCGCCGCAGTAGCCAGTAGGGTGCCTTAAGCTAAAAAAAGCTCCAAACCAGTTGGGTCCTCTAAAGCAAATCGGCGAATCTTCGTCTTCGGGTTGAGGGTGGGATGGATCGGGGTTTAAATCTAGGATCACATGAATTATTTTCAGTGGTTTGTAAGTGAAGAGATGACAGCGTGGTGATGGTCAGCCATGGTGGCTTCATCGTCGGTGGAAGAAATTTTTTCGAATTGATTATTTAGTCATATTATGTTTATATCATTTCAGGGAGAGGAATAAACAATGCAATGATAATGAAATAAATTTATGGTGTAGTAATTCTTAGTTTCCATTTCTAATTCATTCTGATACACCATCCTATGTTTTGTCCCTGTTGAAGTTACTGCTGGAAACAACAAACAGGTTGTTGAAGTTATTTTATTTTTGTTGATATTTTTTTCCCTAGCTTTGATAAAGTAATGTTGTAATTTGTGGGAGTTGATTAGGTGGTACCCGTCGGGTAAGTGGGTACCCACCTGGGGTAAGTGGGCGGGGGCAGGTGGAGGAATTACTACCCGTGATTAGTGGTGGGGCATGGATGGGGGTGGGTTTTAGGTGGCGAGTACAGATATGGGATACTCTTCCCCCGCCCATTGACATCCCTACCCGTCAACGAATATTTTGTACTTTTTGTCCCTTCCATATAAATACTAGGCATAAATTTCTGAGCAGAACATTCCATACTTTATTCTCTGAACCTAATTTACTTTTTGCATTGAAAAAAGAGCCTTTGGATTGCCCCTTTCAAGATATTCCTTTGTATTCATCTTCATTACTCATTGTAAGGATTTGATTTCTTTCAATTTAATTAAATTTTTTATTTATCTTTCATTGATTATGAGTAGCTAAATTCTTAGCTAGGGTTGTGAGACCAAATGAGTTTTGTAATATCCCATTTTAACCGGAGTCGAAACGGAATACGACATATGCGTGATTCTTGAATTGAATCACTGTTTTAAGGAGTCGCCACCTAATTATTTGGGTGAATTAGAACACCTCAATGTCAACTAAATAAAGTCAACATTAAACTCCATTTTTAAGGGGTATGCAAAATTTATGAGATTCCGGGTAAGGGTTCTTTATTATCCTACAGGGAAGGGGTTAGGCATCCTTTAAGATCCGCTAACTTGCGGTTATCCGGTCAAATTTAGGTTGGTATTATTGTGCTAACATGTATTCTAAAGGTATTTTCTACAATTATTAAACTAACTAAAAGATATTTAAACTAGGCATGCAGATATTTAAATAAGATATATAATCTTAACATTTTAATATTCATATATGTATTCAGATTCAAACGTCTTAATCTCAATCAACTACCACTACATCCACAATCGCTATCCTCAGCCATAGCAATTACCGCCACTAATCACCATAGCCATAAAGTGACTTACGAAGATGACATACATACTGATAGGCTGTATGATGAGAAAAATCAGGCGGTTGATGCATGTAAACAATTTCGTTTAAGGCCCCATATAGAAAGACATTCTTTACATCAAGTTGATGAATCAGTCAATGCTTACCCATAGCAATACTCATAATTATACAAATGGTGGCCGATTTAAAAACACTGAAAGTCTCACTACAATCAATACCTTCCTGATGATTTGTGTCATTAGCCACAAGTCTTGTCTTATATCTCTCAAGGTCACCACAGTCTCTGTATTTGTGACGAAAATGCCACATACGTCGGATCACATTCACCCCTCTGTTCTAGGAACCAAGTCCCAAGTGTGTTATTTCGTTAAAACATTAAATTCCTCACGTATGACCGCATTCCAATTAAGATCTAGTCTGGCTAATTTTGGATTTTTTGGTATTGGGGACATGGTTTGAGCGGATAAAGTAAACTGAGTTTTGGGTTTGAAAATCCTGTGGTTGGCATGGGTTTCCATGTGATCAATGGCGGTAGGTGCAGGTTGGAAACTAGGTTTGGGTGTCGGGTCGAGTGTGCTACTGGTCGGAACAATGGCTGAGGGTTTTTTGGTATGGTCCACTGGACTGTGGAGGGAATAAGGAGTGACGGTTGTGTGAATCTGGGTTATTTAGGTCGGTAAGGTGTTAATATCTGGTGGGTTGGGGCTACCGTTTGTCAGAGCCGGTGATAGAGAAGTGTTGAGATCTAGTTGATTGGGGAAATGGGTTATCGGAGCCGGTGATGGGGAATGACAGTGTTCGAATTGGTTTTAGGAGTAGGCACTGTTGGGTGGTCAGGGATCTGGTGTGGTAGTGGTGTTGGTGGCGGGGACACATGGGATTGATGGAGAGGCGATGGGAGTTGGTTGTGACACATGAGACGACAGAGACATGAGATGAGGGTGATGCAGCGGGGACGGTGGGTCGATGGTCCGCGCGATAGCGGAGGTGGAAGTCATTGTAGTGGCCGAGGCGCGGACTTCGGCGAGAGATATCACCGGGCGGCGATGCGTGGCATAAGTGGTGAAATAGTGGCTGACTGACACAACTCATGTAGTATTACGGGAGAGGTTTCTGACTCGTCGAGAAAGGTGTAGTCTGTGTTGCGGAATTTTTTAATATTGGCAAACGGAAAAGTCATCTCGTCAAATGTGACAGGAGATGTGAATTTTCTGAATGGACAAGTCATAACATAAATAGCCCCTATAATTAGGCGGAATGTCTACGAAGGCACATAGAGTGGTTCGAGGTGTTAATTTATGAGGGACGGTAGAGGAAATGTTTGGGTAGCACAAGCAATCGAGAATCCGTAGGTGATCATAATCAAGTGGAATATTAAGTAGAGGCAAGGTTTGGGTGTAGGTTGTACCATAACCCTGAATTAGAATGTGATGGCCATTGCCCACGGTAATAAATTGAGGATACTTTAAAGTTTAAATGAAATAGTTTGAGAATATTACATGCATTCTGGGTGATGTGAGATGTGGCTCCCGTGTCTATGTCTCAATTATCGTCGTGCTTTTGTAGGGACATGTTGTTGAAGGCCTGACCTAATTCAGATGGGGCCAACCCGTTTTAACTGAAAGGTTGTTGGGCTTGAGCATAATGGGCCTGGATAGGCCGAGGGCAGAATCCATGATGTGGGCCGAGAAGGCTCTGTTGTTGGGCCTGTTAGTTTAACTGGTAAGCGATGGCTATTGCGAGTAATGGACTAGTCTGAGGGCCTGAGTGCGGTGTTGTGCCTTGCCAGGGCGACTGCGTTGCTATAGTTACAGATTGCTGGGGGCTAGACTTGCCACCACACCCTCAGCCCCGCCCCCTTTGACACTGCCCCACCCTTCCGTTGCGGCCACCCCGCTGATGGTGGTTGTCCGATGAAGGTTGGCCGGTGATAGAGGCAGTGGTACTGGCGGGGATGTCAACCGTCAACGCTTTTTGGTTGTGTTCATCTTGTTTGGCACCTCGTGTTTCTTCCAACAACAATTGTGATCGAGCCTTATTGAAATTGGGTAGAGGATCGGCATATTGGATCATTATTGCTAGTGTATCATATTCACCTTTTGTAATCCTGCAATAAGTTGGAGAACCATTTTGTCTCTGTAACTGGGGTCCCCACGTTAAATAATTGGTCTGCAACGAGCTTTAATTATTTGCAATATTCTGACATATCGGTGAAGGTTTCAAGACGTGTGTTATTGAATTGTTCTTCCAAATACACGACACATGTATGTTTGTTATCCTGAAAAATCTCCTCCAAACGGACCCAAAGTTCAAGTGCTGAGACACCTGACTTCATGATAGTGTGAAGTAGATCTTTAGAGATAGTACCATAAATCCATTGTTTGACAATGGCGTCAAGACGACGCCATGAAATTTCAGGGATGTCGAGAGGGCCAAGAACGAACTTATCAATGTGGTCAAGCATGTTGTACGCTCAAGCATGAATATGAAACACTTCAACCCATGAAGAATATTGACCTTCCTCCTGATCAAGAATTAAATGGACGAAATTATTGATGTTTGTGACGGTGAACGCCAGATGGAATGAGGGATTTGAGGAGGGAGGGTAGTCGTCAAAGGCAACAGTAGAAGATGTGGACGCTTTAGGAGTGGTGAGAGCAGACATGGTAGAGACAGACAGGAAAAAGAAGCCGTGAAGGAAAGGGAAATTTGTTTTTAGACGGGCAAGGGCCGTCGACGGTTGTTTTCCCGAGGGGGGGGCAGCCGATTTGGTGGAGAGAAAAAATTAGGTTAGGCTACTGACGAATTGTATTAATCTCCATTGGGGAACCTCTCTCATTAATACAAAATATATATATATATGTATATATATATATATATATATATATATATATATATATATATATATATATATGTACAATGTTGAATCCTTCTATAATAAGGATCTCAATTCTACCAT
The DNA here is from genome assembly GCA_029844215.1 of Przewalskia tangutica. NCBI lineage: Eukaryota > Viridiplantae > Streptophyta > Magnoliopsida > Solanales > Solanaceae > Przewalskia > Przewalskia tangutica. The sequence continues at coordinate 2,759,378 of CM056738.1, read as the reverse complement.
AATTATACAACACAAAATATGGTAAATATATTCATTGTTACACGTGATAATAATTATATTAGGAAATATTTTAGTTTTATATTTTATTTTATCTTTAATGAATTTTTGTATAGCTATAAAGATGGTATGACATGTTTAACGCTATTAATTCATTTTGTTATAGATATACAAATATTATAGCATATTCAAAATTAGAAATTTCAAACATTTTCATTTATTTTTTAAACTTTACGTTGAATAAAATTAAGTCATACCAATTAGAGTGAAATAGTAAAATCTCTACAAAATTATAATTATGAAGCTATGCGGCAAAAAATGAATCGATTAAGTATATCGAGTTAAATGCTGACTCATATATATGGTTGATGACATTTTGCATCTTCAAAAGGGGCACCACGAGAAGTTGTATGTATGTACGTGAGTTTCCAATAACAAAACTTGGTATTGGAGATTATAAGTAATTCATTTCAACCGATCAATTGACTAGTGATCTATTTATTGATTTGACCTATTTTGATCCAAACACGCTCATTTGCCACTTTTAATGTTTAGATTCATCATAGCATAATCCAACTTTGAGTAAGACTCTCCTTCAAATAGTTACTCCCCGTTTTCTTTCAAATTCAAAATAGCTTCGATTTTTGAGGGCAAAAGGCGAAATCTCTCATGAGCTCCACCCCGAATGGCGGTGGAGGAGGTAAATTATGGTATTCATTGCCGTTAAGTGAGAGACATCTTTTGATCTTGCGAGGAATCATCCCAACAAAGGAAGAAGCTTCTATTTTTCAATAAAAGCAAGATAGATACCTCTTTTCACCTAGTCATTGTCTCATAACGTAATAGGTTGGGAGGATATTTTATCATTTATGTTACAAAAAACAAAGTGCCAATCTTAGAGGAATCTAGACTTAGCTAAGCTTAGTTTGACAAATAAATAAATTGGTGAAGAAAAGGAGCTAAGCTAGGAACAGTGACCTTTCACAACCTCAACGGGGAAAGTTACATATATGTGGAGATGACTTGATGTGGTTCCAATATTTTTTTAGTTAGCCAATAACCAATCTGTAGCTGAGCTAAAATCCAACCCTCTATGACTAGGAATATTTATCTTAATTAATATAAGGAGGTGGTTGGAGATGAGAATATATATTATGTAGAGTGGTGGAGTCACATAGAATTCAATTGAATTTCCTTAGTCGAAAATTTACATGAATTTTCCATAGCAGATTTTTATATTAGAAAATAATTTAATTTTAAAGTTCTTTTTTTATAACTATGGTGTTCGGGCCAGTTTGTGCGTACCTCAAAAAAATTATTTGATATTTAATGGCAAGTTTTTAGAGCTACATAAATATTACGACATATTTAACATCATAAAAATTCAAAATCGTATAAATACACAAACGTTATAGAATATTTTAGACAATATTTTTTAAATTTCTTAAAACTCTGTATTAAATCAAATTAAGCCATATACATAAGATGAAAGGAATAAACTTTGGAGAATGATTTTGAAAGGGATCAAGTATACTACTAATATTTAGGAATTAATGCTGAATCACATGTTAGGTTGAGGAGATATTGCATCTTTAAAAGGAAGGGGCACCACGAGAATGAAAGCAATATAATAATAATGAGAAGAAAAGGTGGGTTTCTTTATAGAAATTAAAAAGTTGTACGTGAGTTTCCAATAATAAAGCTTGGTATTGGACATCACATTAGTAGTATTTTGTAAGGTGATCGGTGTATTTTATATACACCTTTTGAGTCAGTTTTAGTTAGTCTTTTATCCCGTTTTGCACATATAAGTGTCGTATTAGGATAGTTTTTCTTTCTTTTGAGTCAAAGTGGTTAAAATGGTCAAATGACGGAAAAGGAGCAAAAAGAGGGCAAAAGAGGAGATGTCAGAGCCGAAAACAGAGAAAGTGGCAAACGAGGGCGAAATCCAGACAAGCGCGCGGCCTCGCCGATCAGCGGACGCGCGCCACTATTCGTAGAGCGAAGACTTCGGCACATGCGCCTCGACAACAGTCTGTGGTCGCGGCGCTAAACATCCGGAGAGCTACGAAGATACAGCGCGCGCCTCGCATGACAGAGATAGCGGGCGCGCCAAAACACCCGACGGATTGCAGAACTCCGGAGCGCGGCGCGCCGACGCTGAAAAATTAGGTTTTTGGACGAATTTACGGGCACGAAGGAAAAGAGGAGGCGGTTTGCGGCTATAAAAGGAGAACCCTAGGCGGTTTTGAGGTTCCTTCTTGCACAACTCAAGACTTTGCTTGGAGATTGGATACCATTAATTTAGTAATTTCTTTTCCTTTTCTTTTACTTTATTTCAGTTTTGCATGATGAACATGGAATTAGTTCTTGTCATCTTTATGGCTAGGAACTAATTCTCTTATAGGGCTTTCTATGTTGAATTGCTTGAAACTTATGTTATAAATTAATGCATGCTTATGGTTATTGTTCTTATTGTGAGATCTATCCAATAATTGAGTTGAATTCTTGGTAATTAATTGACAACTAATTATCACTATATGATTTCTAATCAGATTCTGAAAAGGGGGGATTGTGAATATGCTGTAAGTTGGGTAGACATTCTTGGATTGGGGATGAAAATACCTCAATTATTTATGTAGCGTTGATGAGAGGCTTAACAACCCTAATTTTGCGCATTGTGTGTGACGGTCAACTAGGTTTTTGTTCTTAATCCTCCTATAAAGTTACTCTTATCACCGAAAGGTAGGTAAGGAACGATACTGGGGTTGAGTGTTTATATAACCCTAACGGGAGTATAAAACGATTTCGTAAACCTGTTTTCTCCAAAAGAAGAATACCATAAGCAATGCATTAGTAAGTAGCATAAGCGGATAGTGAAGATACATAGAAGCCCTATTCTCATCACTCCTGAAGTAAATCTTTATACTCTAAATAGCTTTTATAATTCTTAATCATAAACAACCAATCAATCATTAATCCACCAAATAGATACTAGAAAATAGATAATTGGTACTTGAACCCTAATCCTAGAGGACGATATTCGGTCTTATCTAAGACTATACTACTTGATACGATAACGTGCACTTGCGTTTAAGTGTGTGCATCTTAACGCGCATCATAAGGTTGTCCAATGGGGCGGGTATACCGATCCCCCCCGACCCCATACCGACCCTACCTCGATCCGCATCTGTCTGCATTGGTATTGCATACCAGATTCGATCGCACTGCACGGCCGAGAAATAACCGACCTGACACCGACTCACCCCGCCCCAGCCCCGACCCCTTCCCACTACCCCCGACTCCTTCTAGCCGTTGCACAATGGCTTTGCCCAATCTGATCGTTGTGCAACGGTCATATACCCTTCCCTTTCCCCCAATCTCCCTAATATTTATTTTTAACCCTTAAGTTATTATATTTACACTTTAACCCAATTTTCAACTATAAATACTTCATTTTCTCTTATCTTTCTCACAAATCTTCCTACAATTACAATCTCTCTAATAATCTCTCAGTATATCTCTCATTATCTTTACATTGTCTTCTAAATATTCAATTTAATTTATTCATTTGAGAATTGAGAGTGAAGTTGACAACTAGCTTGAGGATCATCCGTTGAGCAAAGTTTCAATTTTCAACATCTCTCGATTACACGTCGACGTTACGTCAGCGTTTGGTACATTCGTTCCTTTATTAAATTATTATTGTTTCTTTATTTTAATTAGCGCACTTAATTTCATTATCTTTAACTATTTAAGTATTTATTAGCATAAATTAAAATGAAAGGAATAAGAGGTATGTTTGGTATGTCTGGTTCTAGTAGGGGTGACAAGGGCAAGAGTCCTTCTTCTAGCCATCCTATTCCTCTTAGATAAGATGAATTTATTGATACTGAACATTTTCCTGAAGTACCATTAGATTTAGACGATGAGCTATTTTCTGGAAATCAACAAGAGTTTAATTTAGAAGAACATCTAGATGACACACCAACTAATCTAGATGACACGCCAACTAATGCACCTCAAACTGGAACGCCTCCTATTCCCCCTAGTATGAGACGAGACCCACCAAAACGAAAATTAAAATCACATGTATGGGCTTTTTTTGATAGAGACGTACAAAATCAAGTTGTTACATGCAAAATTTGTAAAATTGTTTATAAATTTAAAATGGGAAAAAGTCAGAGCGGGACGGAAGGTTTAACTACGCATTTGAATACCAAAATACAAAGCTAGGTGGGATGAATATAAGGCTCAAATGAAGGGTGAGTCAACAATGCCCTCTCAGTCGGGACAAGCTTCACATACTGTCCTGCACCAGATACAGGGTCAAATTGACCCTATGACGGGGGTAGTTGTAGGCCCTAAATACGATAAAATGAAAGATAGGGAAGAATTATCAAAATTAGTTGCAGTGGAGGGTTTACCTTTTTCATCCTGATTCTCCTGGTTTTATTCATTACATAAGATCAATGTACAATCCTGCTTATAACGGTTTTCCTAGATCAACTGTTAGGAGAGATGTTTTTAAATTTACACACGAAATATTTACGTTATTATTTATATCATTATCCTGGAAAAGTATATATCACATCTGATATAGGCCGTAGTACTAACGACCATGATTATTTAACGGTAACATGTCATTGAGTAGATTATAAATGGTGTATGCAAAAAATATTTTAGCATATAGATATATAGATAGTAGGCACACTGGTATTTTTATTCAAGAAAATATTTCTTCTGTTTGCGATTATTATGGCATAACTGATAAAGTCATGACTATTACATTAGATAACGTTTCTTCTAATGTTTTTGTTGTTAGATTATTAAAAACTGTCTTAACTCCATCTTTTCCAGATCATTTTCATATTAAACGTGCATGTCATATTTATAACTTAGTTGTAAAGGATGATATATCACTTTTTGAAGACATTCTTGGAAAAATTCAATTTGTTATAAACTATATTTTTAAAAATAATAGAATACAACGACTAAAAGAATATAAAAAAACTTGTCACGATTGTGGTCTACCTTACAGAAAAATTTCCGAAGAAGTATGCACTAGATGTAATTCTTTATACAACCAACTACGTATTGCTTATGAGTATAGACAACCTATAACCCAATTTTTTAACGCCCGTAATCAAAATCCTAATGATATGCTTATAGATTCCGATTGGGATACAATTTTAGAACTTAATACATTTTTAGAGAAATTTTATCTAGCTACTAAAGAATTTTCTGGTATTTATTATCCTACTATTTCATCAATGTTATTTTATATAGCTCTAATATATATATTACTTAGTGAATATATGGAAAAACCAGCTTATAAAGCACCTATTAAAAATATTTATAAAAATTAAAAAATATTTTATTCCTATTCCCCCAATATTTTTTATTAGTGCTGTATTAAATCCGTCTATTAAAATAGACGGTTGTAAAAATCTTATTGAAACTATTTACGATTGCATAGATATACTACCACCTCCAACTCCTAAAAATCCAAATGACCCACCACCTATTGAAAAAACTAGAGAAGAAGTGTTGTCTAACATTCAAGATGAATAAAAAAGTATATACGCATTACCAACAAGAAAGTGTTAGCAACCAACCGGCTTTCATGTCATCTTCTTCTTCTTCAACACAACCTCAAAAACGACATGTTGTTTATGCGGCTAGTATTCAAAGCCTCAGACAGAGAATGTTAAGTCGTACAATTTCTAACTAAGTTAGCGAGTTTGATGTTTTTGTTTTGCAGGGTGTTGTACCGTACGAAACAATTGAAAATGAAGAGGGACGTAAAGACTTGCTGAAATACTGGAAGAAGAATGAGAAGAATTTTCCAACACTAGCAAATGACCCGATATGTGTTGAACTAACAGTGTCAGAAAGCACATATTTTGCGGGAAGATTTCAAATAGGGGAGCACAGACATTCATTGGCAGGAGACTCATTAGAGATTGCAGTTCTATAACAAAACCAACTCTATTTCATCCGACTGCATATCTTTGCCTTTCATCGCACAAGTTTATGATGTCACATATTTTTGTAAATCTGTGGTTCCATCATACTTCGGGAGATCCAGCATTTTGAACATTTTTGGAATCAGCTTTGGAGCCACACTCAGTGGAAATGACAATTGAATATATCTCTTTGAATCTGGTCCTTTTAAGATCTGAGGTGATTCCAAAATATGATCTATCCATGAATTGAAGGTTTTAACCTTCTTTTCGTTACTATCCATACGTTTATTCAAAGCTTCGAGTAATTTCAAGACCTCCGAAGGCTCATTTGCTCCCGATCCATTGCCATTCACTCTAACTCAATCCTCTATGCGGACTGCGTTATTTTCAACTGCTACACTCGCTCCACTGCATTTTTTCTGCTGTAAAAACACATGTTGCTGTTTCTTCAGCATGTCAAAGATATTAGCCAAATTTGCCCTACTTACCCGCACTCTATCATCTGCTTCTTCATCATCATTTGGTGTTCATTCATCTCTGGTTCTCCTAGATCCACGGGGTGAAACAATTTGTTCGTTCTGTGTTTCGCCAGTTATTGGATTGATGACTGGCATTGTTGTTGGCATTATTATTGTTATTGTTATTGTTAAGTACCTCATTGTTGTTATCATCAACCTGACTTCCTCTTTCAGCCATCTTGTTAACGTATTAGTATTAACATGTTTACAAAAATCTAAAAAAAATAAGTGAAACTTGAACAAATCACCACAATTATCCTTAGCGCCACAGTAGGCGTCAAGTTGTTTACCCCAAAAAAGGTACAATTAAATTTGTTAGTGATTTAAATAATATGTGGATTGATTTGCAATAGTTGATAATGAATAATAAGCAATAAGTAATAATTGAAATGATAACTAATAGGATTAGTCTGGTCTGTCTTGAGCTCGGATGAATTTCCTGTGTTAGATAGGTACGAGCTAATAATAATCTTTAACTGAATAACTTCTGTTATAGACAAGAAATAAGAACATTGTATTGAGCTTCTAGAATAATGAATGCAGAGTATATACTGTGAATTTGGATACCCTTCCAACATGAAGGTTGAGTTACTTTTATAGTTATGAAAACAAAGCATTGATATTCGAGGATTCCTCTCAAATTAAATGTCATTAATGCTAATAATGACCTCTTAATGCTTAAAAAGTAACGGCTGACGTCATATATAGACCGAATATACGTTGAGTACCTTCAAAACTTCACTCGGTGTCAACTGGCTCGGTCGTATGGATTTGCCTCAACTGCTACCTTGTCCCGGTCATGACTCATATTTGATATGAAGTTTACCTCTTTACCTAGAACCCTTATTCCGATATTGTCACATGTCACGCCGAATTTTAATGTATACAATTGGGTCAAACGGGTCAAAATAATATAACCGAACAGGTCAAAATGCATCAAAACCCAAGCATATCAAAACAAAATTTGAGACTGACAATTAAATAAATTTGAGAAAATTTTAACTAATAGCGTTTAAGAAAAATATGCAATTAGTTCTTGTACTTGCTTTCAAACTCAGAATTAAAAACAAAGTAGGCTAGAGGTTATGTTATGCCTGTCTAGTTAGGTTCTGACCTGTCGATTCTCATGACTCATTTATGGATTGATTTGATTATAAATTTATAATTCAATTCGTGACGATCATAAGTAGAAAGTTCATTTTCTTCGATGAATTTGAACCTGAACCGGTGGCTCACTTTTTCTAAGTAATGGAGAGGCGCGGGGAGCCACTTGCTTGACTATGAGTGAAAATATCTCTCGCATCACTACTTCTTACCTATTCACTTCTACTTGAACCGTTCAAGTTTTTTGCACTTGACTGGGTGGACAGTTGACCGGAAGATAACTTCGATTCGCCCGAAGCCGTTGCGCGTTAGTGTTAGTAACGCGCATCCGTTTTCTTGCTGCATCCATTTTCTTGCTCCCTCGCCCTTCTCAAAGAGGTATCCACTTCAGCTGGGTGAGCCTTCGCTTTTTGGATCTGTTTTGACACCTAATAAATTTAACCTCAACACACCTTATTGCCACATATAGTTCTTTGATAATACGCCTCACTTTCGCATTCGAAGCAAGTAATTTGTTCTTTTAGTGAAAGCCAGATAGATACCTCTTTTCACCTAGTCATGATTTCATAGTTTAATGCCCTAATAGGTTGAGAGGATATTTTATCATTTCTATTAAAAAACAAAACAAAAAAGGTGCCAAATTCTAAAAGAATCTAGGCTTAGCTAAGCGTAATTTTGATATCACATAAATAATAATTGGTGAAGAAAAAGAGCTAAGGTAGGAACAGTGACCTTTCAGAACCTCAACAGGAACATTTATATGGCACAAGATTGAACTTTTTTTGTTCAAACTCAAATGTTGGAGTTTCATAGCACAAGGGAATAGACTTTCATTGACAGGACCGCCTCGTCTATGTATTCGGCGCCTCTCTCGATTGTCAGAATGATCTATTTTAAAATTAGATGATCCACCTCTTTGTTCGTTTGGGAGGGCTAACTTGGATAAGTCAAATACGAGGGAAAGAACCCATAAAAGAGGAATCGAATGTCCTTTCCGATGAAGTTCACGATGCGAAGCTGCCATGAATTAATACTAGTTAATATAGTACCAATATTTGTCTAGCCAATAACCAACCTATAGCTTTGTTAAAGTCCAACTCTCTATGACTAGGAATATTCATCATAGGGGGTTGGGGCTATATTATGTATAGTGGCTGAGCAACATACCATAAAGAGAATTTAATTGAATCACTTTCGTCGAAAAATTGCACGTTAAGATCTGAATTATGTTTACGCCTCCAAACAGTATGATTATATCATCACAAATCTAGAGATGCATTGGTTCACTGTGTGATTATAACCATCGACTAATAACAAAAAAGGTGCATTTATATATATATATATATATATATATCTATATCCACTTAGGCAGATTGAATATTGAGTTGATTCTTCTTCTTTTTTTCTCTTTTTTGGAATCAAATGGCCTAAAAGAATTAATAAAAAATTTGAGTTGATCAGTTATAATAAAGTGTTGATGACCTAATTAAGTGGTTATTCTTCATCGTCGCCACATACTTGTGTTAATTGATGCCCCTCCTTAATTAAATATAATGAAATTTAGGATCATAATGGCCTATATAAACCCAATAGACCTCTACATTTCATGCAATTACCTTAGAGCTAGCTCATTACAAAAAAAAAATGGCAAACCGTATCTTCAAAAATGGCTAGTTTTAGGTTTTGGTTTTGCTTAATTCTTATCTTGCTTTCATGTCCTCGCTTTGAAAGTCGTATGCTCGAGCAATCTTCACATAGGAGAAGGGAGACGGTGATGGAAACCGCCCGAGAAATTTTAAAGGAAAGATTGAGACATTCAATCAAGTACGATGTGAACCGGTATAGTGTCGGAGGACCTGACCCTAAACATAATTAGGGTAGTTTTTCTTTTTAGCATGTCCTTGAAAAGAACAACATTTTTCTATTTTGGTACTTGATTAATTTTAAATTTTTCATTTTTCCCCTTAAAATAACATGCTTTGACAACTATTGAAATGTCAGGTTTAAAATCATAAGTTTTACATATACTTTAGTTTACGTGTCAAAATCTTCTTTATCTTTCTTAAACTCTTCGTCCAATAAGCGATGTCACATAAAATGAAGCAGAGTTCGTTTTATAAGAGCATAATGACCGGAGTCGCACTACTATCGGTAAGATCAATGAGGAAAGTGGGGGTTGGGAGCAGAGGCGGATGAAGAGTAAAAGTAATGAATTCAACTGAGCCCATGATGTCAGAAGTGCAATCGGTTCAATCATAAGAATTTAAATATCAAACACATTAAATATAAATCTTGAATTTATCTTTAATAGGTAGTGATGGACCTCCCATAATCGTGAAGCTCTTTTAGAAGATGTAATTTGATTCGAGCTAGCTTTGTAATTTGAAATTGTAATTGACCAAGTTGTTGTACTCCCTTCCCTTTTATTCTTATAGTGATACTGATAGTTTCTTCAATGTGATTGAGTTGTAATTACTTTTCAATGGTGAGTATCTAAATGCATACTGTACTAAATAATATATATAGGTGTACAATGTTCATTCCAATTACAATATGAATCCTAGTCTCATATACAAAAGGAATCCTAGTCTTACCATAATTATATTTACATAAATATTCTAATTATGGGTGATGATCTTTATTTTACACATATACACGTTTACATTGGAGATGAGAAGAGAATGATAGAAGATTAGACACAAGAATAGTAATCCAAAACAACCAATGATATATGAAATCAAAGAACTCGATGAAATTAAACTATAAAAGCACCTAAACTAGGAAAGATGAGTTCACAAGTGAGCAATGCTCATGTGCAATTCATGACTAGATTCAAGGTAACCAAGCTATCACACTAATTAACTATCCTAATCACTATGGCTAATCCCTAGACTAGGCTCAACTACAATACTAATCTCTCATAAGAGTTTTCATCATCAAAACAAACTAAAAAAAATGACTAAGGCATGTATTTATACTACATGCTTATTACAAGCTAGGTCCAAAAGTGACTATACCCTTCAAATTTCAATTATAACCTAAATTGGGATCTTCAATTCTTTTTCCAATTCTAGCCACTTTTTGTAGTGGCCTTCTCTTTTCCTCCCTTCTAAGCAATCATCTGTACAATGTATAACCTTGGGGCTTGATCTTCCATGGCCTTCAAAGGCCCTATATCCATTATCAACGGGCATATGACATGAAAATACTCGTCTAAAGCTTTATCATGATCCTTAGCCCTCATAAGTGCTCATGAGCCTCCTAAGATCATATTAGGTAAGCTATATAAATATAATAAGAGTTAAAAAGTACGATCTATATCAAAATTCAGAAGCAAAATTATAGTACAAACAAACTAATTTAACTATCTAGGCTTATGTAAAAAGGAAATAGTTTGAAGTATGTTGATGGACAATTCAAGGTGTAAGACATGCACAAGTTGTAGTGAATAAGCTATGGGTTTATCTAAACGATTTGACTCAATATTTAATTTTTATACGTGAGGTTCATTAGAGGTTAGAGGTTGCTTTATCATGTCCCATTAGTTTCTAATTGTTTTCTTTGCCAACTATAAGAAAAGCTTAAGTGGGTCTATTGAAAGTATGACCTCATGTGCTTGCCATACTCCTTTGATATAAATATATCAAGACTGATAAAGGTTCATATATTCTTGAACATTAGAGATATCAAAACGGGTTGGTTCAGCTCATCCAGGTTAGGCCACTACAAAAAAAAAAATTGGTATAAATTATGGAGGTTGAAAATGCAATTTGAGGAGGTTCAAACCTCAACTATTTGTTGTGAGCAAATAGCCGAGGTTTTTAACCTCCTCATATTGCACTCTCAACCTCCACAATTTATCTGTTTTTTTACAGTGGATCATACGAGCTTTGGAATTTGACGAGCCAGATCGGACAGACTCATCTTTTTTATGGACCTTAAAACAGCCAGCACAACCCATCACTACGTGGGCTGCGGGCCTGACTAGTCCAACCCACTTTTTAAAAAAATATATTTTTGATAATTCTTTTAATATAAATATTAAAATACTAACATAAATATTAACAAGACAATATTACATGGTGTTACTACTTGCTAACCAAGTTTAATTAAAACAATGTTTTCAAAAGTGTCTTTGGGGCGACTCCTAGGGCTAGGCGTACTAAAGTCACTTCGGGACGCAAATGAAAGGCGTAAATCCATAGGGCGTACGCCTAGAATTAGAATTAGGGGGGGGGGGGGGGCAATAGCGTAAGCTTCGGTCGTAAAAGTCTACACCCTAGGCATTTAATTTATTTTTTGTTGTTTTAAAAGTAATTTTGGCTCTAAATCATGTCTTTTATTAGTGATTTAATGATATTTATACCCAACGTCGCTCAAGTCCACGGGCTAGCCCAACACACCGTCGCTCAAGCCCATGAGCCAGTGGGATTTTCGGGCCAGGCTAAAAAGCATCATTTTTGGGCTCTAAAAATGTTAGCACAATCCTATCAAATCACGGGTTGGACTTGTCACGATCCAAATTCCATTTGTGTCATGAGGACACCTACACTAACCCGTAGGAGAACCACTACCATTAGCCATAGAAAATACATGAGTTTAAATGTGAAAGTAGAAGAAAGATGTATATATATATATATATATAAACTCCTTTGATAGTTACATAGTTCACCAAATACAATAGTTTACTACCCATAACCTGGTGTCACTCATACAAGGACTCTAAGATACAAAATAATAAAAGAATTGACAATTGCGCCCTGAATGAATAGGGGCGACCTGACTGGATGAAGACTAAGGCTACCAAAAATGGATGGTCTGCCTTAACATTTACGTGCTCCAAGCTGCAACTTGAATAGACCAAATACTTACATCCACGTAAAAGATGTAGCAAGTGTAGCATGAGTACACAACGTATCCCGTTGACATCAAAGGACGACAACAACAGAAGTTACGTAACAGATATAAACATCAAGTTGACTCCCAGATAGGTCATATTCTAGGCAATTCAAATAGTCACATAATTCGCCTTGTTCACATAAGAGTTCATGAATCATACAAATCCCTCAATTCACATAAGGGTCAATCACATTCAAATACACATCCATTCATATAGTACACAGAGATTTTACTATCAATACCCACCAATCTGACCCTCTACCTAAGTTATGTTCATATTTCACCTACTTATCCGACTTGACACATTAAATAAGCAGGTTGACACTTAGTATACAACATCGTCGTAAAAATACTTACAAGGATATTATAATCAAACTGATCAAAGTCACATTAGCTCTTTTATTAACTTTAACCTTTAGACTTAGTACGACTATGCGTTCACGGACATGACACATATTAGTTCATTACATGCATTCATTATATCCTAGGTAGAAGTCTACACCTTACACCCTTGTGATTAAGGAGGACGGTCTACACACACATAGCATACGAGTCAACAACTACCACAACGACACCTCACTAGTTCTCTGTTAGACACTTTACGAAATAACCCTATCAATCACCAAGCAAACACACATATACACGTAGTTCCCTTGTTCTAGAAGATAATTCTGACAAATAAGAATTATCGGCCACAATAACAAATAACACTGCATACTTAAACTCAAAGTTGTAAACTACAACCCCTAATTCACAAAGAACAAGCCTAACATGGCAATCAATTCAATTTACTAGAATCAATTCAATAATCCAAGTCATTTACTTATGAAAGTCACCCAACTTTCAATAACCATTCCAAATCACTTTACCAATCAATAACCAGTATTTCCTTTATCAAGAGTCACATGATCATGAAGTCTATCATTGTTCATCACTGAGTACACACGACATCAAATACACATCAATAACTATGAATGAAATGCAATGCAGATGTTATGTATTATGCAATGATCATATATATCCGGTATATACACGTTGTTGCAGTAGTTGTGCGTGACCCATGAGAAACTCATGAGGTCCATATACACATCTGACCCCATCGGACCCTAGCTCTGTGATTGTAGTATCATAATCAATTATATACATCCGTAATTTCTTATCGGATCGCAGCTTTGTGGTTTTAGTATCATCATAAGTCATCACTATCATATCATGTACCATATCCAATAACCGGTTTCCCAAGTCCCTTTCATCAGTATCTCAACAATTCAGTTGTCAAATATAATATGTATAAATGACATGGATATGACAATGCAATCAACATAAGTAATACAATCGGTATTATCAATCCCTTTTCAAGTATTTAAATAAGATGTAGAGTGATGAATACATGACAATACAAATCACAATAAGCTATCAAGCATAAGGAATGAATATCACAAGCTTACATAATCTCAACAACACGTAACTTCATGTACATCAGTTCATCATATCGAAAGCAATGTGATGACTAAACACACAATATCAACAATGGCGTTAAGCCCACATAATGACAACGAGCTCAAACAACATCAATCAGAATATGTCTTAAGTTGATTCCCCAAAACACCCATTATCACAATTCAACACTGGTACTCACCCAAACATTTATCACAGCCGCTAAGATGAGACCCCCAAACACGCTTAATACCCCTCAACATTTATAACTAATCTGTACTCATATCAAAGTCTACAAAAGAGAAATTGTAACCTACCTCAATATCGAGCATGTGCCACAAACTATCCAACAATCGTTTTTTGGGTGTGTTTGCATGTATCACTAGTAGTCTTCAATGCTTCAGTTGTTAAGTTTGTAATGTTATGTTTAGTTGTGTGTGTCTTGCCCTAGGGCCTCCGAACACACAAGGTCTAAATAAGTATACTATCTTAGTTTATGAACTCAAAAGAAAAGGAAAGAATCCCAAATAAAAGGAAATCTGAACCTAAAAAGGGCAAAATAGTAACTTTACATCGAAAAAAAATTATCCAAAGTTTCCAAGATCCAAATTATTAATCATCAATCTAACTAACATCAATTTAATCAAAAATCCCCAATCTTTATGTGAAAGCTAATTTAGCAATCCATTTAGGAAACTAGTTTAAACCCCAACATTCAACGTAATAGTTATTTCCCGTCAACACTACATGATCAGAATAAAAAAATCATCTCGAAAATCTCATCTTTAATTGAAGAAATCAAGTTGTCAAAAACTAGTGTTTCAACATTTAAACCCCTTCTTCCCCACCAAGTTACCACCATTAAAATCATTACATAAAAACTTAAATAATCACAAGAGAGTTAAATATTCTTGCCCCCAAGAAATCCTTACTAAATATCTTCAAAAATCCTCCTCTACTGAGCCGCTTTGCTTAAGAAAATATTTTGGGAAAGTGTGATTCGAAATGGGAAAGTGGGGAAATAAAAAGGGTTTTCTGATTTAGCGATGTCCGCTTCGGCGGACACGCTTCGACGAACAAACCATCCGCTAAAGCAGAACTCATTAAATATCTAAATTTTCGCATCGGCGGAAGATGCTCGCTTAAGCAAGTGCGCGTCTGTGGAAATAATCCCCGCAGATGCGGAGAAAGGCAATAAACATTGAGGCTCGTATCTGCAGACCAGGTGTCTCCTAGGTGGGCCCGAAAACATACAACCATTCGCTGAAGCAGTACACCAAATATCAGAAAAATCTGGTTTCTTCAAATTTCACCTCGAAATTCTGACATTCATCTAATACCTCGCGAATACAAATCAAACATGCGTACATACGTAAAAATGCAATACGAACTCAACTGTGCCCTCAAAATTCTCAATGGGGGTCACCTTGACCGGGTCAACCCCCAAACGACCAAAACCAAGTTTCCAACCAAGTGTACAAAATGCTCCCAAATGCCTGGGAAACTGGACCAATCATGCCACCAAGTCATAATCGACCCTCCGGACCTCATGAAATCTATAATTTTTTTTAAAATGTTTGTTTACCCAAAATTCAACTATTGATCAAATGATTTCAAATTAAAAGCTCTAATTTCCTCAAGACTCGCCCGATGACCTAGAAAATCGAGTCGCCCATCCCCGCGGGTCAAATGAGCGCTAACTGGCTATGGGAACGGTCAACGGGTAAAAGGGTAAAATGCCTAAATGACCAAACGGGTCGTTACAGGGATGGATCGGCCCAACGGGATTAGCCCATATTAACGGCTCCATTTAACATCATGTGAAGTTGTGAATCTAATTATTATTATTATTATTATAGCATTAACTTAAGGTCACCGTCAGAACTCATAAATTTTAAATTATGCATTTACTTCTACATGTTGCAACTCTGTTAATGTCAAAAGCAAATATGAGACAATTTACTAAGTTAAAAGACCCGAATGAACCAAAACCGAAACTAGAAATTCAATTAAATACAAGATAAAATAATACGTTATTTATTCTCGAATTATTACGTAGTTTTTATCCTTGTAATCAAACTATCCGTAATAAGTAGTGAATTGTCATTTCTTATCATACCCTTTTAGTACGATCTTGTAGACCGAATTAGTGGATTTTTAATTTGTTATTATACTATAGAAACGTTTTCTCTTTTTTTATTTAAATTTGAGAACCCTATTACTTTTAGGATCCTAGTCCACTAGGTTTATGTTTAAAAAGTTGTAAGTGTGAGCCACTAATTTATATTCTAGAATATAGGCTCTGAACTTTTTGAACGTGAGTTAAGATTGCGTATAATAGACTCTTGTGGATGGGCTTTTTCACGGACCCTGCGCATAACGGGAGTTTAGTGCATCGAACAACTCTTTTTAATATAGGATCTGAACCCAGGACTCAAGAAATTTTTGAACCCCCTTTACTACTACACGAGAACCTTTATTTACGTCAAGGGAATTCAATAGCTTATATATGACCAAAAAAAGTTATTTTTACTCTATTCCCACAGTATACTTTTTTGAGAAAAAAGATTCAATTGAACCTCCTTCCGTCCACTAGCTCTGCCCCTATTAAGCGTAGTGGAAGTTGGTTAAAATAGTAACAGGTACCTGATTTGTCCATGCAAGAGATGCTAAATCAGGTACCTGCTTCGACTCAAGGATTGTGTGCATAAATATGTAAAACTTTAATGGTCTTAATATTCTTGTTAGTATTTCAAATTATGGGTTCTTGTTACTATTTTAATCATATATTTAGATGGTTGCCATTACTATGAAGTTTCATTACTACCTTTCTATTACAGATGGTGATCCATTTTTGCTTGACATGTCGCTTGTGGCTGCTTTTTTCTGCAGCCCATTGAGAATTTTTCTATCTGTTAATTGGTTAATTGGCCCTTGCCCTGATCAATTTCCCTTCAGGAATTTGCCGCAAGGGCTTTTGGTTTAGTGGTAAGAGCGCAGTGCATGATGTGTCGCGTAGGCATATGTCATGAGCTCAAACCCTGCTATTTAAGTGAAGAAGAGTAGGGGGCCGGCACATTATCCACCGAGTTTCAAGCCTTGCGCCATTGACCCTCGGGGATTTCTCAGTTATGAAAATAAATCCCTCCTGAAATTTCTTGCACTATTTCAATCCTTCGTCTCGGTTTCTTTCACGTCTCTAATTGTTCGTGAAATGCTTTCAGAGAATTCTCCGCTTGGAACATTCAGACTTCTCAAGTGATGGAAGCAGATTTTCTTATGCATATACTTATTATATGGAAGGACATTTTTTTTTATTATCCCAGCCGTTTTTTTGTCTTGCATTGATTAAACATTAAAGCATGCTGGAAATTTAGTCCTTCCTGCAGTTTTATCATCTTCATTACATTATCATTTCATTTAGCTTATATGCTGTTCTTACTTGTTTTCATCTTCCCTCAATGCCGTGTCTTCTTAGCTTCTTAATATGCAAAAAGAAACACAAAAGCAGATGGGTATGATGGTGTCACGACACCAAACTGAGGACCGCGACGGGCATCCGGACCTCACTCGCCGGGTACCGCCATTCGTAATTATAACTAATTACGGACTAAGCCGAAAGAAAATTATGTGAAATCTGTCTAGTAAACCAATTTATATATATACAAACCATACATATACCCACAGGACACCATCTACAAACCTCTAAAGAGTATAAGACTGTAAGAAATATTTAGAATTGGAAAATCTTCCTTGATTCTTCTCCATCTCCTAAGGGAGAATATATACAAGTAATATACATTAATTATGAGGAGGAAATCATGCCTCATAATAACTAAGAAATCCTACCTAATAATGTCTTCCTACCATATATATTAGGATTCTACATAAATATAATATTACTAATTAATTATGTATCTAGAATATTCTAACATAATATTCTATCATAATATGACCAATTAATTACACATCTAACATAATATTCTAACACTCCACATGATCGAAGCGGAGGGCGAATCTTGAGGCGTCGAAATTCTTCAAATAAGATCAGCGGAAGCCCTTTTGTGAAGATATCTGCAATCTGATGTCGCGTCGGGACATGTAACACTCGCGACTGTCGCGAGCCACCTTTCACGGACAAAATGAATATCTAACTCAATATGCTTAGTGCGTTGATGATGGATTGGATTTCGGAGAGATAAATTGCACTAATGTTATCACAAGATACCATGGTATTTGCCGTTAATAGACAATGAAGCTCAAGTAAAGATTAGAATCGGCATGTCGACACAACATTGGCTACCGCATGCGGATTCACGACCTTTGGGCGTGATACGGTGGGTTGCCTTTTGGAGGACCATGAGATTAAATTATCACCGAGGAAGACGCAATAACCAGAGGTGGAGCCATCTACAAACCTCTAAAGAGTATAAGACATCAAAAGGTCGGGACAGGGACCCGCAATACCCATTTACACATGCAAAAATATGTCGTACCAAAATTAGACCGACACTCCGAAATAAAGGGAGTGCTTCAAACTCCGCTGAATCCGCAACCTACTAACGTGGACCGTCTCGTGAACATGCGGGCATGAAACGCATCGTCCCCGACAAAAAGAACGTCAGTACTGAGTATGTCAGACATGAATAATAGCATAACAAAGATATGTCAATAAACTGAAACGAAAATAACTGACCAGTAGTAAATGCTTAAATGTTATGCACAATGCAGTATACATATACATCAGCCTCTTCGGGCATCTTCCTTACCATAATAGCCTATGTGGGCATCATTTCATATCGGCCTCTGTGGGCATAATATGTTTAAATGTCATGCATGCTGCAAATGTGGTAATACATATATACTGACCACACAAGGGCATCTTCCTTCCCAATCATATATATATTGGCCCTTATTCATCTGACATCTTCCTTCATATTAAGCAACACAGGCTAGACACACATATTTTATCATTATCATATCTTATCTGATCAGGTGGTATGCGTACCCTGTTTCCCATCTCCAATATAAGGTCTCGGGTAAAAACATGAATGCAAATGCAAATGTATGAATGACAATAAAATATTCTGAACTTATCGGATGACATAATACCTCTAACACTGTGAATATCAACATATTTTCCGTATGCCTCAATAAGAACTTAGGGACATATTTAGACACGCTTTTAACATATGAATCAATAATATGAACATTCTTAACTTTTAGGAGTAGAATAAATTATGAAGCAATATCACAGTTACATTTCGGTACATTGAACATGTCCAAAGAATAAATAATTTGTCTTAACATACCTTAATAATAACGGAACCCGCCCCTTATTAATATTGCTTGCTGGAACGTTTTGTTCTAAGCCAAAAATGAAGTGCTTCGTACGTTTCCTAACCCCAACTGAAATGCACTGTTTTGGTTTATAAAAAAAAGGGTTGGTTGGAGGAGTTTTCTTAGCTATACGTTTTTACTTCATAGCAATAAGACAACGACCCAGCATAGACCACAGTGTCGATGGACTTAACATTTAGAAGGAATATTTCCATTAATTATATTTAGCAATATCCAACTACATAAAAGGGGTCTTCTATTTTTCTTTTTGGTCCCTTTTTGTGTTTGTTCATTGTTGTTGTACTTTATATCAGGGCCGTTTTTGGATCCGCGCGAGGTGTGCTACCGCACAGAGCATTCCGAAAAACGAAAAAATTTAGGGCCCCTTTTTTCATTTTTTATTAAGTAATATTAGTCAGAATTTACCGTAAAAACTCATAATTCGCAGGTCTTAGCCCAATTAAATGTCAACTTTTACGAATTAGAACATGACCCTTAAAATGTTTGACACGACCCTGTTTTACATGCATGCAAAAGAGGGACCCACATTTTGCTAAATGCTGAATTGACCAGCAACCCCCTTATTTGCCAAGATTTGGGAACAAATTAGATTTAGAAAATGACTGAGTCAGCATTTTAATAAGTTTATTTAATTAGATTTTGCATTTAAAGTTTGAATCTTGAAATGTTGGTTTTCTTTAAATTGTCTTTTCTTGTGTATATGTTTCTTTCCCATTTCCAAATGTTAATTATCTTATTTATTTATTTTACGAAGGAATTCGCAGCCGCTACTCTTTCGAGTGCGCTCTGGATAAATACCGGATTGACGCAATAGCCTGCAAACTACGTCAGCCGTTTAACCACACTTGTCAAGCCATGTGTGACAGACTCAACCATGACCTTGCGGTCCCGCGCTCTACTGCTACACCAACTTGGCTACTTAATTATCTGATCTGTCTCTTAGACAACTGGTTTTGACTAAATATCCATAAGTCTCAGATTTTATTTCCCATAAATCATTCACATTAAAGTTGCATTAACCTTTTTGCCTGAATTATGGTGAGTGTTCTTTTTCCATATTAATAGCCAATCTTTGACTCAATGACCTGCAACTTTTCATATAATCAATTGATTGAAATTCAATTTTACCTTAGATTTTTTCAGATTCCTCTAAAAATTCCCATTTGGGAGTTTTCCAAAAAAACAGATTTTATATATCTTATGGAGAATCATAGTATTTGTGTTGGGTGAATTTTCTGTCAATGTACAATAACACCTCTCTATAGCAGTTATCCTTTATAACGTTTTACTATAACGGCCAAAATTTAGTTGGAGCCAATTTTTAATCTTATTTATATTATATATTCTTTATGATAACATTTTGCTATAGCAGCTAAAAATATCACAACAACCATTAATGTTATTATAGAAAGATTACTATAACAGTTAATTCTTTGAGACCGACTTTTAATCTTATGTTATATTATATGTTCTCTGTAACAACATCTCATTAATGCTCATTTTTCCCTTATAGGTAACCAATCTTGAGTCAATGACCTGCAAGATATCATGTAATGAATTGATTGAAATTCATTATTTTTTCCTAAACATTCAGATTTTATGTATCTTAAGAGAATCATAGTCTTTGTGGTAGATGAATTTTCTGTTCATACACTTTCATATTTCTATGTAATAGTCATCATCGTTTATATTAACATTTCACAATAACAACTATATTTTTTTTGGAACTGATTTTTAATCTTATATATATGTTCTCCATGACTTAATTTCGCTATAGCAAACGACTTACAAAAATATCATTATAACGGCCAAGTTTTATTTGAAACCGATTGTTAATCTTACGTTATATTATAAGTTCTTTATAATAACATTTCGTTATAGCAATCAAAAAATATTCGAACAAACGACGTTGAAATTTCATGGGGTGTTCATTTTACCCTTATAAATAGCCAATCTTGAAATTAATTTTTCCCTTATACCTTAGATTTTCTCTGATTCCTCTAAATTTTTCCATAACACTCAGATTTAATGTATCTTAAGAGAATCGTAGTCTTTGTGCTGGATAGATTTTTCTTTCCGTATCTCTGTAACACAATCATTCTTTATAATAACATTTACTATAATGGTTAAGTTTTTTTTTTAATCGATTTTAATCATATGTTATATTATATATTCTTTATGACAACATTTAATTATAGCAGCAAAAAAATATTTGGACAAACGACAATGTTATAGAAAGATCTCTATAACGGCCGAGTTTTTTTAAAATTGATTTTTAAACTTATTTTGTATTATATGCTCTTTATAGCAAAATTTCGTTATAACAAACCACATTATAAATAAATTTCATGGGGATTGTTCATATTTCCCTTATAAATAGCCAATCTTGACACCATGACATGCAAGATTTCATGTACAAATCATGATTGAAATTCATTTTTTTCCCTAAACCTTAGATTTTATCTGATTCCTCTTAAATTTTCCATTTGGGGTTCTTTCAAAACCACTCAGATTTGTATGTATCTTAAGAAAATCATAGTCATGTGCTGGATGGATTTTCTTTCCATCTATAGCTACCCTTTTGGCTTTACTTAAAGACCCTATAAATTTGCACTAAATTTCATGGCCAAGAACCTAAAATGGCTATAGAGGAACATATGCAAATGAGTAACACTAATACTAAATCATCAAAAAAGATGAAGATGAAAAAAACACCACAAAGAGGACTTGGTGTTGCTCAACTTGAGAGAATTATATTAGAGGAACAACATAAAAAAGATTCAACTTCTCAATCAGTACAATGCCTCAATTCTATACCAACATCACCAAGAATTGATTTTTCTTCAAAAGATTGTGTCTTTAGACCAAATCAATCTGCCCCATTTATTCTTGATAATCTTGAAAGTGTGAGTCAAAAAAATAATCATCATGGTGTAGTTTTTGGGTATAACTTGAACATGCCTAGTGAACCCCATAATCGGATTTTTCCTATGCTACAAAGATATCAGCAAACTTCTAGTTCTTCATCAATGGTAAGTCAACTTCATCGAGTAGTAAGTATTCTTTCATCGTTAACTAGAAGGTCTCATGGCAAGGTTGGATCCACAATTTCGATTATGGGTTTACGTGAACTCAGTAACTTTTGTCTATACATTGTATATATGTCTATAAATATTGTGAACCTATCATTATTGTATATATGAATTTGAAGCCGTTGTAGAAACCTATACACTTCAAATCCTGGATTCACCTCTCTGTATGGGCGCCTTTGTTAGAGAGTGTTTTACCTGCTAATGTGGGACTTCCGGGCCCGAATCAGTATTTAGTCAGGCCCATATGCGGATACCGGCTGGGAAACCAAAAGAAAAAAACCAGCTTCATTAAACATATGCAGCTATGTATATATGTACTGGTGTTAACATTGTGTATAGTTTTTGTTTCTTGTGATTTAATTGCTGAGGAGAATTGCTATTGTGGATTGCAGGTGAATATCTCATCAGGGATTTCATCATCATCATCTGTACAGAAATTTCAGATGAAGCCTCCTTCAAACCAAAGTTATTATCGCTGTAATTGTTTACCTCTTCGGCCTGAAGAAATTAAGGTAATTCTTTTAGTCTGCTTGATCACTCCCCTAATTAATTGGAGTGTCGAGATTAGTTATTTTACCGTGAAGTTCACACAAAGTATCTTCTTTACCGTGGTTTTCAATGGTGGAGCACATTTGCTCATTTGGGAAGCCTTCAACTACCTCATGAACTTTCAAAGTTTGAGGTTCATCTTTTGGTTTGTTTCCAAAAATACCTGCACCATTATCAAGACAACTAGAAAAGAAGAAAAAATTAGATGAGTTAGAATTGAGTTGTGACAATCCTCTCACATCACTCCACACACCCTCTCATTTTTCCTCTCTAGAGTTGTCATTTTTCTCTCCCTTACTCTCAATTGCATAAGAGTTGGGGCAAGTGCTAAGAATATCTTGTGAAGGATTTGGTGAACCCTTCATTTCTTCTTTCTCTTTGGCTTCACTTGGAGTAGCCTTCTCTTCTTGTAGTGGTTCTTTCCTTTTCCGAATGTGCTTGGTTCTCTCCTTCTTTCCATATGGATTGAAAAAGCGACACCTCCAAAACTCATTCAAGGAACTCCAAGTCTCAATTGGGTGCCCTTTTACCTTCTCATGCTCCCAATGCTTAATAAGTGCTAATCTTAGGGTGCTAGAAGCTAGCTCCACTTTCTTCTCTTCGAATTAGTTATAGCATTTAAAGATCTCATCCAACTTGTGTTCCCATTCGAAGTAATCTTATTCACTTGATTTTGTTCACCAAGTTGGCCACTCTATGTTGGAATGTTGTTTACTTGCATTTTCCTCGAGATTAGGATGCGGAAATAGAAGTTTTCCTCTAGCATTCACTGTGCATTTGTACCACTTTTGCTCATATGGAATCATATGTTCTTAGAATCGAGGATTTCCCAAACATATGTGACAAGTATCCATGAGGAGCACATCATACCAAACCTTCTCTTGGTACTCAGCATGTGCAATGAATACCTTCACGCTCCTATCAACCAAGTACCCTATTTGATCATAGTAATAGTTTCATCTCATCACACAAGGTACTCCCAATTCTCCAACCGCTTGAGGTGTAATGAGTTGTCGTAACTACCATCATCAAGCACAAGATAGTAACCTTCACAACCAAAGACACTAACCTTCATAGTTCATTCTAAGAATTCATCTCTTCAGATCATTTCCTCCTTGACATGTGGTATTTCCTTTACTTCTATTGTCTATTGATGCTCCCCTCCTACCTTCAAGATCATCGCCATATCGAGAACATGGCACACACGTTCTAGGATAAGTAGCACAATTTATCGTATTTCTCATAGTAGAAAATGTATACTCCATTCTCCTTCTAGGTTGACTCCTACTTGGTCCAATCCACACAGTTATGCCATTTTTCTTGGAATAGGAAATATCACAAGTTAATGTATGTGAATATTTACTAGAAGGCTCTTCACAGGTATCATATTCAAACTCACTACTGTCTCGGCCATATTCACGACAAAGCCCATAACCACAAGGTTCATGTTCATCACAACTTCCTAATTCACGCAAATCTTCTCCAATTGATTCATAATGTAGGTATGATTTAACGATATACCTCAAGTCACCTCTATACCCGTGGTGTGTAGTATGAGAACCTCTATCGCCTTCGTCCTCACCATAGGCATCCTCACAAGACTCTTCTACTACTTCACCTTTTTCATAAGCCCCATGAGAATCATTTGTCCCATATTCGCTTCCGGATAGTCACCATAATAATGACCATGATCATGTAGACCATCATCGCCTGCATATTATTCATCACAACATAGCCATATCCTCCATTACTAGCGGCATAGCTCTCCATGTCACCACCATAAGATTATGAGGCTACAGATGACATGATTCCTTATGACACCACTTCTTGTACCTACAAAACGAGCAAACAAGTTAGTAGTAAAAGTCTCTCACGCCACTCGTATTTACACGCAAGCCTTACCACAACCTAATGCTTCTTCCAAAGTTGGTATTGAAACCTCTTGTTCAATCAAATCACATGGTTGCTAAGCTTTGTGGAAGAATTGATTCTTGTATAAGAAATGACGGACGACTCAAAAACAAACAGACAAGAGTCAAAGAAGCTCAATGAAATAAATTTAAAAACTTAAGAAGAATTAGCACAAAATAAAGTAGGACTCAAGAACTAATTTACAATCAAATAGGTAAATTACTTGATGTTAAATAATTTGAAGATTCAAAGAAATGGATTCAGAATCAAATTCAAATCACAAAACCTGAAAAGCATGATATTCGACGTGATTTGTGATTCAACAGTGGTACAAAAGCAGATCTGTGATTCAACAGTGGTACAAAAGCATGGTATGCTCTTAATCCGCGGTTCGCATACCGTGTCTTGAATTGGCCAATTTTTTGTCACATTCTGTGATTAAAGTGCTGTTCGCAGGGCCTGTTTGCGACACAGCCTATGATTCGCATGTTGTGATTGTGTCCCAAAATGCTGGTGATGTCAAAATTCCATGGGATTGTTTGGCTGATCACCTTTTGAATATTCTCTGCAATTTTAACGAATTGGACCCATTTTTTTGGATTTTTGCTATTTTTTGCCCAAAAACACTTTTCTAACTTTGTCTTAGGATTTTTGGATCAAACACTACCTTTTGGTCTTCTTCGTCACAAGAACTTGATTAACTTTGTAGAACAATTTAAATTTCCAACTAGTATCAAATCAATTCCAAATTGGCTTAAATTTCCAACTAGTATCAAATCAATCCCAAATTGGCTTAAATTTCAGATCTAGCTTCCTCTCACCAAGGAGAACAATGTCCAATAATTTTCGAAATCAATTGACCACTAATTTACTAAACCCACTTGTTTATTCTTCAAGTTCAACAATGATGAATTCTTCCAAAACAGCTCCAAATGACTTGACAATTTGATATGTGATAGATTCAACCTCTAGGAACTCAAATCTATCAATAGAAACTCTCAAATCAAACAACAGATCAATTTTTTTGTGAATTTTCAAAATTTTCAGATTTTTTGTGATTTTCTAAATAAGAAGAACCTAGGATTGAGAATTGTAGAAACAAATCTCTAGCCTAAGCTTTGATACCAAATAATATGATTCGGCTTGTGGAAGACACGGATTCAAACAACAAAAATGCGAAAACTAAAATAGTAATAAGTCAGAGATGAGAATTGAAGAAATTGGGATGAGAATAGAGGATGAAGCAGCACCAAAAAGTAATGATTCTACAAGGCAAACTTAGATATCGAAATCTAAATCCTCTCAATTGAAATCAACCCTAAAAACATATACTAGTTGATCTTCAACAAAGAAAGAATCCAAATGAATCCACAAATGAACAACTCTATATGAAAATCAATGGAAGGGATTTCAATACCCAACAACGGAATTCACCATAATTAACTATCACTAAACTAATTACTAAATTAACACTATACTAAACTACCGTACTAACTATCACTCTTTAAGAGTATTCATCTCAACATCATCAAAAACTAAGTAATAAAATGACAAGTGTGGTATTTATACTACTAGGCTAAAGAAGACAAGACTATCTATTACAAAACTTTCCTTAATGAAGTAAGGATCTTGTTACGATGTCTTCTCAAGGAAAGATGGTTTTGTCTTTAAAGAATTGTCTCTTTGCATAAATATGTACCTTCTAGTAGCTTGCAATTGTAGCCACACATCAACATTTGAGCTTCTTTAAGAAACAAGTTTTGGGCCTTGGGCTCTTGAACTCTTGTAATCTTCCTCTGTGCTATCTCCCATAGCTTGAAGGCCCTCCAATGGCTCTCTTCAAGTGCTTCCATGACTTCATTCTCCATGAACATGGCTCCTAAAGATTGGAAGTCCTTGGCTCGGATTCTAGTACAATGCCCTGGAGAAGTTTGAGCAATTGAGCCTTCCGATATCGTATCACTTTTCATATCATCTTTATACCCGATGTGATCTCATAAGTGGAGTCTGGGGAATATATATATATATATGTAGGTTTGTAGGCAGTAGGTTGTGTACGCTTAAATTTTGACGGTATGTTTTTCTGATAGCTACATTTTGGTTTGTTCATTATGTAATATAGATGGCTGGCATGAAGAGGCCTTATCCATTCTCTCCTGAATACCCGTCTGTCCCTTCATTTCGATGCAAATTTCCTCAATGCTCTGTTGCCTCTGTATCCAGATCACATGAATCTGCTTCCAGCAGCAATGAATGCTCAGTCAATGTAGAAGAGGGCGATGCGTTTAAAAGGTTCTATATCTCACCTGGAAATCGCTTAATTTTAATCCTCGAGAGCCTAATAATTAGTCATTTGGCATTTTTACAGAGAAATTGTTTCAAAATCAAGAGCTTTTTCAGAGTCCGGACCATCGATTTCAGTAAGAGAAACTAAAGCTCTCAATGGAGATTTTCTCAGATTGGCTCCTCCACCAGCAGCTTTGCCACATTTAGAAGGAGTAAATCGGCGTTCTTTAACTAATTCAGCCCCACACACTCTTGAGCTATTTGACTATGTATCCTCTCAGGTAAGACTAAGTAGACGTTTGGACATAAAAAATGAAAAGGACTTTAGCATTTATATTCTTGTTCATGTACTGTGCTTTTTGATCTCGGTTTCACTCACTTCCGAACGTTGTTTAATCTACAGGTAGCTGCTGCAGAGCTTACACTGCCTTCAGGCCTAAACATATCAGTTCAACAACCGATTCTCAGATTCTTCCCATCTGCAAAGGTGCAAATTGGTCAAGAAGGAACTCGTGGAAGCTGTTTCCATACTGAAGTAGTAGGAGATGTTGATTTGGACCTAAAGCTATAGAAGTTAGTACATGCCATATTGTTGTGATGTCCTGGTGAGTAAGGCTCGTTAGAGGTGTGTCCGCGGGGCTTTAATTCTTTTACATGGTAGAGAACATTTCTTCGAGTGATTGTCCAACCATTTGTAGAAAACTTCATACATTGTGCCCTGAAAAACATTGTGATAGTTGAGTTTTTCATTAGCATTTGAGAATCTGGTTCTTAGTTGAGTTTTAAATGTTTCTTCCTAGAATATAACTGAAATGTTATAGAATATCAAATCCTAACTCAAAAAGTTAGATGGGATGCTATAGAATATCAAATCCGAACTCATAAAGCTAAAATCATAAATTCGCTTCGTGAGTCTCATCTAGTAGCACTTTTTTAATAAATTGTTTAACACAAGGTGCAAATTAATAGAGGTTGATGTTGCTCTCTATGTTATTATCAGTGGTGTGGAGGCAGAATTTTTATTAAGAGGCCGGATTCAAAAACTCAAAGAAAAGTGAACACGTGAATTTTTTTGAGGGGATTCAATATCTATAAATACGAGTAAAACAATTGACCTTCTGTACATTAATTTTCCCGCAAAAAAGATTCGTATGAACCCCTTCTGCTCTCTAGCTCTATCCATGTGCATGAAAATAACACTGAAAGAGCAGCTTATTATGCCAGTATAATATTGAGCTTTTTTCAATCCATTGGCAAAAAAAACATCTAGCAATTAATCGGATATGTATGATAAAGCAACCTCCAATTAACCTCAATGTAAATGTTAACACACTTTTCAACTACGTTATACAGACTCATTTCCGAGTGCATATAATTTGAACATGCAGGTGTCTGCTAGTATCTGGTATTGGTATGTCCAACTTCGTTAATTTAGAGAGTATTTTGCGATAGACCAGTAATCAACGTAAAACTATTCAATCTATGATGAATTTTCATATATGATAGAAACATATAATTCAGACCTCACTAGTACCTCACTTGTAAAATTACACTGAATATATTATTATTATAATACATACATAAGTAATATTTGTAGGGTTCAGATAAATTTTACCAAAATTATATGATTTATCAGGTCATAAGGATTCATACAGTAGACTTTTTTTTTGTTGACGAAGGAACCCGCAGCCGCTGCTCTTTCGAGTGTGCACAGGATCAACCCCGGACTGACTCAATAGCCTGCAAACCACGTCAGCCAGTTAAACCACACTTGGCAAGCTGATGTGCGCTCCCAAAAGCGGCGCAGTCGACGTTATCAGGGTTTCGAACTTGTGACCAAGCTCTTCCACACCACCCAATGAGGATACTCTCTGCCTTCAAGACCAACTGATCTAGGGCTTCGGATATTCATACAGTAGACTTCATCAATTTATTTAGCGTTGAACCATAATAGCTGTTGTCTTTAGGGGAAAAGTCCGCAGCCATATTAACTGTGGAGATCTAGAGCATTGAATAAATGTGAAATGTGTATCAAGTATTTTATTAATTACAACAATCCATCGTTCAAGTTACATGCATGTTTCCACCTAGATAGATAATTTTATTACTTTCTCAGCAAATAAAATAAAAATATATCTTTTTAAAAATATATACTCCATTATAGGGAATGTTCATTGTTCCTATATAAATAGCCAATCTTTGCTTATTAGGGTATTACAGTACCTTTTTTTTAAGAGCGTAACATGTGCAGGATATATCTCTTTGTATCATTCAATGTATTGCACTTTTAAATAGAACCCTGATGCAGATTAGGGGTGACAGATGGGCCGCTTGGGTTAAAGTTAGGCGGGTCATTTGGATTTGGGCTAATTTTGCCACCCCTAATACAGATACACAATATGATTTGTATGTTGCAGCAGAGCTTGAAGGAATGGTATATGTAAACATGTATATTATATAAACAATTGTATCCCTACTCATAATTAGAATATTTTCATATATTGTGTAAATATAATTATGGTAAGACTAGGATTCCTAGTTTGTATATGCTTAGGATTCCTATTGTATAAGGGATGAATATGTACTCTATATATATTTTGATATTAATAAGAAGACTCCCCAAGTGAGATTAATATCATCTTACATGGTATCAAGAGACTAAACTCCAAAAACCTAGAAATTTTCTACAAGTCGTCCCCTCCTCACGGCGCCGCGGCTCCCCTCTGTTTCTTCCAAAAATTTATTGGTTCTTCCTCTCTTCTCTAAATGGCTATCCCTGATTCTTCCACATTTTCTGACGCATCTACCTCCACAAACCCCACCATAAAGTCATCACCCCCGTTTCATCCCGCCCTTACTGTTTCCAACATCAAGAACCATATTCTCATCCTACTTGATCAAGAAAACAAGATTACTCTTGGGTCAACTGTTTCGCAATCATGCATGTATCTACAACGTGCTTGATCATATTGATGACACCATTCCGCACCCTCCGGAGGTTGATGATTCTATTTGGCGTCGTCTAGACGCCGGCGTCAAACAATGGATATATGGTAGTATTTCTCAGGATCTACTTCTCACTATCATGAAATTTGACTCCACATCCCGTGACTTGTGGAATCGTTTGGAGGAAATTTTTCAGGACAATAAGCACACTTGTGCTGTGTATTTAGAGGAGCAATTTAACAATACACGTCTTGAAAATATTTCCAATGTGACTGAGTACTGCAAACAGTTAAAGCTCTTGACGGATCAACTTGTTGTTGTCGACTCGCCTGTTACTGACACCAAAATGATGTTACAATTGATTGTTGGCCTCCCTAAAGGCGAATTTGATACATTGGCCACCATGATTCAACAGGCGGATCTGTTACCCAGCTTTAACAAAGCTCGCCACGATTCTTGCTCAAGAAACTCGATGTGCAAAGAATAGGACAAAGCATCAAAGGCCGCTGATGCCTCAAAGATGTATCCGCAAGGCCGCTCTATTCCAAGACGCTAGCCTCTTCAACCCTTATTCCTACCACGAGTTTAGTCCAGCTCCAAAGACCACAAATGAGTCCACTTCACGCAGGATAGTTCCAGCAGCTCTCCTCCGCCAGACACCCACCGAAGTGGTCGCCAAAGACTCTCAACATGCAACAACTTAACAACAATTGGTACATGGACTCCGGAGCCACATCTCACATCACCCAGTCTGCAGGTACTATTCCCAAACTGTGCAGTTTAAAGCATCCTCAATATGTTACAGTTGGTAGTGGACAACGCATTCCAGTAAAGGGTTATGGTACATCATACACACAACCTCTCCATCCATCATTCTCCCTTAAAAATACCTTATATGCCCTACACATGATTAAGAACCTAATCTCTGTCCGCCAATTTACTCGTAATAATTCTGCCTCTGTTGAATTTGACCCTTTTGGTTTCACTGTAAAGAATCTTTGTACGGGGACACCTCTTACGAGATGCAATGGCACGGGGGATCTATATTCATTCACATCCACCTCCGCTGCCAGATCTTGTTCTCCCGTCTCGCTAGCGGCTATTTCTTCTTCGACATGGCATAATAGGCATGGTCACCCAGGACTCCCAGTCTTTAATTTTCTTACAGGCAATAATTTCATTACTTGTAATGGGAAGCTTGCCCAAAATTGTGTTTCTTGTTCTTTAGGCAAACTGTCACGCCCCGAACCCCGGGCCCGTGACTGGTGCCCTACCTGGGCACCCTTCTACCTTAACAACTAAGTACATCATGAAATTAATAATACTCATTTTTTTAAAACAACCAGACGCGTGTAAGGCAAAGCCGACTAGGCGCCATATAATATACATAAACAAAAGACACTACACTGCACACGCAGTCCAATCCCACATATGAATCTGCACTTCAGGAGTTAAATCGAACCACGACGACAAGGCCCCGCATTGCATCTAAAATTGTACAAAGCTCGCATCAAGGACATATACCAAAGATAAACTCCTAATAGAGGAGCTATCCAAAACCCCGAGCAGATCCTACACTGCCGATCACCGAATCACAGACCTAAACTCGCGCAGATTTAACGCACTTCAAGGGCGAGGTCGATTTAAAAATGTACCAAGTATGTGAATGAAGTATCAGAATGAAATCATAACATTCTAAACAAAGCAGGAGACATTTATGATAGCCAACCTACAGTACACAATACATAAGCAGTCACATCAAGTCAGGGACGCAGGCCCTCGGAGTCATTACCCAAATATAACCATGGGTCTCACGCCCATAACATCAATCATGCCCGTGGAATCTTTCCTCACTGCCGATCCATGATATAGTACAACACCAATAGCATATACATGAATACCAAGTCCCACCGGTGGTATAAGATCTCGGGGTTTACCTCACTTATACTCTTACCCCGAGAAGGTGAAAGCGGTGGTATAAGATCTTGGGGTGCACTTCACATATACTCTACCCGAGAAGGTGGTAAAACAGTGGTATAAAGATCTTGGGGTGCACTTCACATATACTCTACCTCGAGAGTGGTAAACAGTGGTATAAAGATCTTGGGGTTTACCCTCACATATACTCTACTGGAGAAGTGGTAAAACAGTGGTATAGCATCTTGGGTGTGCACTTCACTTACACTCTTACCCTATCTCGACCGACCATCAAACAAGACATAAGCACCACCATGTCTTTTATAAAAAGAACCGAATTTAACCCAAGTACTACAAATAACGGAAGATACCCGTGAATCCCACATCACCGCTTGTGACGTCCCAAGAACTTACAACTGCATGTAATTCTTCAACCGAGAGTCGCGACAACGTAATAAAACATAGTACTTGCACTCAAAGGCTATTACCAAAGACATATAGGCAAGTTCTAAATTAACCAAGCCAAAGTACTTATCGGGCACAAATAGAATAAATTCTCATTTAACAAGCCAAAGTACTAATCCGCACAAATAGAATAAATTCTCATTTAACAAGCCAAAGTACTTATCCGCACAAGTAGAATAAATTCTCATTTAACAAGCCAAAGTACTTATCCGCACAAATAGAATAAATTCTCATTTAACAAGCCAAAGTACTTATCCGCACAAATAGAATAAATTCTCATTTAACAAGCCAAAGTACTTATCCGCACAAATAGAATAAATTCTCATTTAACAAGCCAAAGTACTTATCCGCACAAATAGAATAAATTCTCATTTAACAAGCCAAAGTACTTATCCGGGCACAAATAGAATAAATTCTCATTTAACAAGCCAAAGTACTTATCCGGGCACAAATAGAATAAATTCTCATTTAACAAGCCAAAGTACTTATCCGGGCACAAATAGAATAATTCTCTTTTAACAAGTCAAAGTACTTATCAAGGCACACTTTAGACAAATTCTCAATTTATCAAGCCAAAGTACTACATAATGCATATTCTTTTATAAAAGACTCCTTTCTATGTAAAGCCCCAAGATACTAACACCCGTAGTATCAAGGCGTGTCTATTTTTCAAAGTAAGTTACTACACTTTTAGAAAACTCATTTCAAAGCTTGAAATCAAGTAACTCCAAATTTTCACAATCTAGGCAACTTATGCCGATTTAATCAAAATAGACCACTTTCTAAACCTTCCATAAAGTCGTTATAACCAACTTCCCATAAAGCCGTTATAACCCTTTATGGTTTTAGACGTATCCATTCCTTCAATAACCAAGAGACTTATACTATTAAAACCAAGTATCACATACTTACAAATCAAGTTCTTAACTTTCAAAATACTTCAAGTCTCTTACTAGTTAGAAAACAAGTTTTCTTATACTTTTTAAACTTCAAGTAACTTCACCCTTAACGCAAGTTACTTCTCTTAAATCATGTCTTTTCTCCTCTTTTAAATCAAATAAGTAAATCACTCATTTGACTTCTAAAGTCATTATAATGACCTTTAGGTTTTAGAACTAAGGCATTAGTCAAAGATTTGGAAAACCACTTCCTTTTCAAGTCTCTATGTACTTTAAGAAAAATACCTTCACTTTTAAGAATCCAAACTTCCTAAGGAAATGGATTATACTACTTACAATTTAAACATCAAAGTACACCCAAGGAAGTACATAGAACAAATTCTATCTTAGGCAATCCAAATACAAGCAAGGAATGGATCATTCAATGAGTAGAACTTACTTTCTTTATTCTAAGGAATCATGCTAGAAGGAGATAGTTCACATACCTTTCGCTAAATCCACAAGCTGCCGAATACGCTGCACGTAGAATTTGTCAACCTATAATGGTCACAACAAGACTATCAACTTCTAGTCTCTAACGAGAATAATACTAAGTATACGGTCTCTAATTCTACGGAAAATCGGGCAAAGACCTCCTTTGTTTCTACTCACTTTGCCACCTTTTCAAGGTCGAATACAATAACCAACACGCCACATTTAAGGCTCTAAACAACAACCAAACAAAAGGGACTACACGCCTTACAATACGTGTAAAATTCCGCCCACAATTCATAATGTAGTTCGATACTTACTAGTCATTCTCGGCCAACAATGACTCAACACAAGTCCTTTTCAATCCTTCTTAAAATTCCAAGTTCTAAGGTCTAACATGTTATATAGTCTAAACAACTTCAACAACTACAATTTCCTTCTTTATACAACATGCGACGCTTAGACTAATAATCGACTGTAATTGAAATCTTAAAGTTAAACATGCTAGATTTCGGATTAGGGTTCCAATAGCCAATATCCTTATCAATACTCATACTATATATCTCATGCTTGCTAATAACCATAGCTACAATCATAAGTAAGCCTTAACTATTAAAACGACAAAATTTATACCTTTCAAAGCCCTTAAAATTTCCAAGATCCAAAGTCGCGCCTTAGCAATTCTTAGCTCCTTTCCTTAAGTTCCAATCCGCTCCAGGCACTCCCAGAGGCCTATGAAGAACCCATCTTCAAGTTCCAACTTCAAAGTCAAGAACTCACTTAGTTTCCGCCATGACTAACGTAAAAATACGCTTTTTCCAAATCTTTCTATCGAGATTACCTTACAATACCCTTAGGACCATTGGGTTAAAGTCTTGTGGCTAATGGATCAAAATCAAAAATTTTTTTGTGTGTGGGAGGAGCAACCCGAGAGCACAATTTCATGGCACAAATGAGTTCTAATTTTTCTAAGTGTTAAATGACAAGTCTTGCACTAGTAGTATACTTATAACACAGGAGGGTTTAGATGTCCACAATGTGAGGTTAGGATGAAGATCACTTGATCGAGCCTAGTGGACAAGTTGACTTTAACAATATCGCTTTGAAGACTTATCTTCTACCATGGTCAATGACCATTTTAGCCTTGCTAAAAACGTCCAAGGCCACCATGGGGTGCCACGTGTCGCCTCTCATTCGTCCATAAAATTCAGAACCTCGTGGGCCCCACAAAAATGTAGAATTCCTCAGGGCCCCACGTGACCAAATCCGTAAAATAATTTTCCATAAGGTTAAGAGTTCCATACTCTTCAAATAATGTATTTTGAGAATTCAATTCTCAACAACGAACATTTTTCCTTTCCGACGTCCTAAGATTTTCCGCGGAAGAACTATTCTTCCTTTCGTACTAATGTCCAAGTCTTGTTTCCTTACGTACCTTCACTTACACATGTCCTGAACTTACGGGGTGTAACACAAACATACTCGTCTTCCGTTTAAATCATCTACTAGTGTTACCTATGCACCATTTGATATAATATATATGTCGATTTATGGACATCACTTGTTGCTAGTCCTCTCGGTCATAAATATTATCTTGTCTTGCTAGATGATTTTTCTCACTATATCTAGTTGTACCCTCTCAAATATAAATCGGAAGTGTTTACCAAATTTCTTGAGTTTCGACAATTCATCCAAACACAATTTAAAAAAGGTATCAAATCATTTCAGTGTGATAATGGTCGTGAATTCAATAACTCTATGTTTCACCGTTTTTGTACCAATAATGGCATGGTTTTTCGCTTCTCCTGCCCTCACACCTCACCACAAAACGGTAAAGCTGAAAGACTCATCCGCACCATTAACAATATGATTCGCACCCTATTGATTTATGCCTCCCTCCCTCCATCCTTCTGGGTATATGCTGCTAAAATGTCAGAATACATTCTCAATATTCTCCCTACTAACACTCTTCACAACATGACCCCTACCGAAATCCTCTACCATAGAGTCCCCTCCTATGATCATCTACGGATTTTTGATTGTCTGTGATATCTCAACCTTAGCTCTACAGCCCCTCACAAGCTCGCTCTTAGGTCCACTCCATATGTCTTCCTAGGCTTCCCACCGAACCATAGGGGATTTCTATGCTACAACCTGTCCACTCGTCAAATCCACATCTCTCGTCACGTCACATTCGACGAGACCACATTCCCGTTTTCAAATCTTCATAAATTTCAAAAACTGGATTACTCATTCCTTGACGAGCCTGCTATCTCTCTCATCATCCTTGATCAACTTATCTCTTCTGACTCGTCGACAGCGCCGCAGCCCAGTGTTGAGGCACCGCGACGCCAACTTTCCAGAGAGGTCTGTTCTCTCAACCCGTCGACAGCGCCGCGGCCCGGTGTTGAGGCGCCGCGGCCCGGTGTTGAGGCGTCGCGGCGCCATATTTCCAGTAAGGCCTGTCACTCAGACATCGCCGCGGCGCTAGATCCAGGCGATGTGGCGCCACCGACGGCTTCGCCCCCACCTTCTCCTTTTCCGACCCTACAATCGGTCTCAGCCCTCCCTACTCAGCCAGCACCGCCTCCTGATGCGCGTAATATGCACACACTTTTAAACGCAAGTGCACGTTATCGTATCAAGTAGTATAGTCTTGGATAAGACCGAATATCGTCCTCTAGGATTAGGGTCCAAGTATCAGTTATCTATTTTCTAGTATCTATTTGGTGAATTAATGATTGATTGTTTGATTTGTAACTAAGAGTTATGAAAGCTAATTAAATATAAAGATTTAATTCAGATGTGATGAGAATAGGGGTTCTATGTATCCTCACTATCCGCTTATGCTACTTACTAATGCATTACTTATGGTATTCTTCTTTGGAGAAAGCAGTTTACGAAATCGCTTTATACTCCCGTTAGGTTATATAAACACTCAACCCCAGATTGTTCCTTACCTAACTTTCACGATAAGGGTAACTCTATAGAGGATTAAGCACAAAACCTAGTTGATCGTCACACGCACAATGCGCAAAATTAGGTTGTTAAGCCTCTCATCAACGCTACAAATCTAATTGAGGTATTTTCATCCCCAATTCAAGATGTTCATCCAACTTACAAAGATATTCACAATCCCCTTTTCGTAACTGATTAGAAATCATATAGTGATAACTAGTTGTCAATTAGCTACAAAGAATTCAACTAAATTATTGGATAGATCTCTCAATAAGAATAATTACCACAAGCATGCATTAATTTATAACATAAGGTTCAAGAAATTCAACATAGAAAGCTTATAAGAGAATTAGTTCCTAGCCATAAATATGACAAGAACTAATTCCATGTTCATCATACAAAACCGAATTAAAGTAAAGAAAGGGAAAAGAAATTACTAAAATAAATGGTATCCAATCTCCAAGCAAGAATCTTGAGTTGTGCGAAGGGAACCTCAAACCGCCTAGGTTCTCCTTTATAGTTTAAAACGTCTCCTTCTTTTCCTCGCAGTTCGCCCAAAAATCCGTCAAAAGACCTAATTTTACGCGTGCCGCGCTGCCGCATGCAGCGGCGCGCTGAAGTTCTGCGATCCGTCGGGTGTTTTGGCGCCGCGCCCGATATTCGCTGTTCGAGCCGCGCGGCCAGATCTTCTGTAGCTCTCCGGATGTTTAGCGCGCGCCCGTGATTCGCCGTTTTAGCCGCGCGCCGAAGTCTTCGCCTCTGAATAATGGGCGCGCCCTCGCTTTGGCAGGAGGCCGCGTACTGGTCCGATTTTTAGCCTCGCTTCGCCACTTTCTCTGCTTTCACTCGCATCTCCTCTTTTTGCTCCTTTTCCGCCATTTGGCCATTTCAACCACTTTGACTCAATAGAAAGAAAAACTATCCTAATACGACACTTATATGTGCAAAATGGGCCAAAAGACTAACTAAAAAGACTCAAAAGGTGTATAAAAAATACACCGATCAAATACCCCCAAACTTAACCTTTGCTCGCCCTCGAGCAAAGATAGAAAGAAATACAATAAAAGACTCAAAAGAATGAAAAAAAAGGACTCCCTGTCATTAATCACTTTTGCTGCATAGATGTTAACTAGAAAAACATGAAGGTTAGCAGAATAATATGCAGGAACATATAGCATGGAATTTCAACACTTTGAGCTAGATATTTCGCAAACTCATACTTATCATGCTTAAATGGAAGTCCATATACTAAATCATGCATATAAATTCAAGAATTCCTATGGCATGCTTACTTGTTATTCTCCACTAATTCTGGATATGCATAAAAGAGATCTTCAGGACTTTGAGGGTTGTAATGTTGGCTTAGGTAGGGGTTGGTAAAGATAGGCATTTAGGCTCATTTTTCTGTACCATAAGCTCTTTGGCTTTTCAATTTTTTTTCTTTTTCTTTTGATTCTTTCCTTCACTTCAATTCTATCCTTCCCCTCTTTGTTTTGGGAGAGTGAAGTGTATTATACTAATAGGCACCCCAAACTTAGGCTTTTGCCTCTTTCTTATTACTTTTTATCAAGGTCAACAAACTCATTCACTCTTTTTGTCTCTTTTTAACACAATTGATTCCACTATTTCATATTTGCACTTATGGTACAATTTGTG
Source organism: Przewalskia tangutica (assembly GCA_029844215.1). NCBI lineage: Eukaryota > Viridiplantae > Streptophyta > Magnoliopsida > Solanales > Solanaceae > Przewalskia > Przewalskia tangutica. The sequence goes on along the minus strand of CM056738.1, from coordinate 2,720,943 downwards.
GGAACATAGGTGTCAAAGAAGAAGTTTCAAATTTAGGCTCAATGGTGACTAGGATATTTTTAAAGTACAGGATAGAAAAGAATGGTAAGAATTGGCTATCAAAGAAATGCCTGAGTCATCTCCCTAACATACATATCCTAACTATTTCGCCTCAAATAGCAAGCAATCATAACACATAAGCATTTATCATTTAGCATGCATAACTCAAGTAAGAAACTCCAAATAGACCGATTCTGTGAGTTTTTGGCATATCTAACCTAAGTGTTTAGATAGTTGCTTCAATTCCTTTACATTATTCCACCTTACTTCACTAGGTGTTTCTAGCAACTACAGCATATATGATCTTTGACAGACAATTATGACTCAAAAAGAGGGGGGGGAAAAAATTGGTGACTCAAAATAAACATAAAACAAAGAAAAAGACTTAATTAAAACATAACATGACACACAAATAAAACACCCCCAAACTTAAATCACACATTGTCCCCAATGTGTGTAAGACTCAAAGAAAATAAAAGAAAAAGACACTTACAGACTTTGGCTAAAATGGTGGTGGTGGCGGTGGATAATGCTTTGAATTCCGTGAGGGGAGGATTATTCTTGATGTTTCGACCTGGCGATAGGGCCTTCGGATCAGGGTATCCTCTCAGACTCATAGTTTCCGTTGTGGCGCCGCGGCCCTGCAATTTGGCGCCGCGGCGCTCAAACTTCTGGGCGCCTTCTGCTCATTTGGCGATTTTTCTGGATATCCTTGGCTTCCACCTGTTAACACAGCACAAATACACTAACCCAAGACCGTGAGACTGATCAAGATAAATTAAAAGAAACTAAAACAGAAGTTGAAATAACAAAATTAAAACATTGGGTTGCCTCTCAACTAGCGCTGTCTTTACCGTCTTTTAGCCGGACGCAAGTTCCTTATTATTTTAAGAATTGAGAAGTTACCAAGTTCATGTATTCCATTTCATCGATCAGGTAGGGTTTTATCCTCTGTCCATTTACCTTGAAGGTGGCTCCCTCTCTCCCTTTTATTTCAATTGCTCCGTATGGGAATACTCTTACCACCGTGTATGGTCCTGTCCAACGTGATTTTAACTTGCCTGGAAACAATCTCAACCTTGAGTTGAATAGCATCACTTGTTGTCCTTCTTGAAAGTCTTTTGGTATCAAATTCTTATCGTGCCATGCTTTCGTTCGTTCCTTGTAGATCTTTGCATTCTCATAGGCATTGTGTCGAAATTCATCTAATTCGCCACCGTAGTAGCCTCCTCTCATTGCCGTGGTATCCATGTTTAACTTCTTCATTGCCCAAGATGCTCTGTGTTCCAACTCTACCGGCAAATGACATGCTTTACCAAAAACTAATTTATAAGGTGACATACCATTGGTGTTTTGAATCTGTCGGTATGCCCACAACGTCATCCAATTTGATAGACCGGTCTTTCCTCGAAATGTTCACCGTCTTTTCCAATATGCTCTTCACTTCTATTTGACACTTCCGCTGCCCATTAGCTTGAGGATGGTAAGCGGTTAGTGCGATGGTAAACTCCATATCGGGAAAGCAATGAATTCACTTTATTGCGTAAATGGCTCCCTTCATCACCGATGAGAGCTCAGTGTGCCGAACCTTGTGAAAATATTCTTACGAGGAATTTTTGAACGCTTTTATCGTTTTCTTTGGTGGCCACCGCTTCTACCCATTTGGACACATAGTTCATCGCTGTAAGGATATATTGATTTCCAAAAGATGGCGGGAATGGTCCCATGAAATCAATTCCCACACATCGAATAGTTCTACTTCCAATATCCCGTGAAGGCATCTCGCTTTCGTCTTGAGATGTTCCTGTTCTTTGACAATTATCACATCTCTCGCACAAAGGCATGGGCATCCTCAAGAGTGTTGGCGATAGAATCCGTGATTGCAATACCTTTTCCGCTGTTCTTGATGCCCCAAAGTGTCCACCACATGATAAGGTGTAAATGGGTGAGAACTCGTGCATCTCTTCCTCCGGTATGCATCGCTGATGACTTGGTCGGCAGTTGTTTGTATAGCATTGTTCCTCCCAATAGTAATGTTTTACTTGAGAATAAAACCTCTTCACTCTTTGCCTTGACAAGCCCGGGGTAGAGCTTTAGCCGCAAGAAAGTTAACAAAATCAGCGTACTCAAGGTAAATTAGAATTCATACTTACTCAAACAGTTGTTAAATGCGAAAGTGATCATTTATTTGCACATCCTCGTGTTCGCTCTGTGTTCTCCACCGACAAGTGGTTCAGAATCGAATTCTCTGTTCCTTTCTTATCACGAATCTCTACGTCAAATTCTTGTAGAAGTAGGACCCATCGAATGAGGCGAGGCTTTGCATCCTTCTTTGTCATTAAGTACTTTATAGCAGAGTGGTCAGTGTATACTATCACTTTATTTCCAATCAAGTAGGGCCTGCATTTCTCAAACGCATATACTATAGCTAGTAATTCTTTTCATGAGTTGCATAATTTAATTGTCGTCATTTAGAGTTTTACTAGCATAGTAAATGGATCTAAATACCTTGTCGATTCTCTGTCCAAGCATCGCTCCAATCGCATAGTCGCTTGCATCGCATACGAGTTCAAATGAGCTCACAATTTGGTGCAATGACTATAGGCCGAGGTAAGCTTCTCCTTGAGCGTTTGAAATGCGGATAAGCATTCTTTATTGAAGTCGAAGGCTACCCCCGTCATTAGCAATGTAGAGAGGGGCTTTGAGACCTTTGAAAAATCCTTGATGAATCTTCTATAGAAGCCTGCATGTCCAAGGAAACTTCTGACTCCTTTTGTTGATACTGGAGGTGGTAGATTTTCGATCACTGAAATCTTTGCTTTGTCTACCTCAATACCTTGGCTTGATATTTTATGCCCCAAGACGATTCCTTCACACCACGGTTGACACTTCTCCCAATTTAGCACAAGGTTAGATTCTTCGCACCGGCTCAACACTGCTTCTAGATGCCTTAAGCATTCATCAAATGATGCTCCAAAGACCGAAAAGTCATCCATAAAGATCTCTATAGTCCTCTCTACCATATCTGAAAAAATTGCCATCATACACCTTTGAAAAGTAGCAGGTGCATTGCAGAGTCCAAATGGCATTCTTCTAAATGCAAATGTGCCAAAAGGGCAAGTAAATGTTGTCTTTTCCTGATCTTCTGGGGCTATTGCAATCTGGTGATACCTCGAGTATCCATCCAAAAGCAATAGTAGTTATGCCTGCGAGTCCGTCCAACATTTGATCTAGGAATGGCAACGGGAAGTGGTCTTTTCTAGTTGCTTTATTCAACTCGTAGTCAACGCAGATTCTCCATCCGCGATCGTTTCAGTGGGAATGAGTTCGCTTTCTTCGTTAGCCACCACCGTTATTCCACCCTTTTTCGGCACCACTTGTACTGGACTTACCCAAGTGCTATCAGATATGGGGTAAATTACTCCTGCATCGAGCCATTTTAGGATTTCTTTCCTTACTACCTCCTTCATATTGGGGTTCAGTCGCCTCTGGGCTTCGATGGATTGTCTGCTTCTCTCATCTAGCGGATCTTATGCATTACCGTTGATGGACTTATCCCTTTTATGTCCGCTAATGTCCATCCAATAGCCCGCTTGTGATTCTTTAGTACTCTTAGCGCTTTATCAATCTCTTCGTGACGGTGGTATGAAATGATCACCGGTAGGGTTTTCTTCACCTAGGTATTGGTATTGTAGATGATTAGGTAGGATTTTTAACTCTAACTCTGGGGCCGTCTCTGTGGATGGTAATGATCTTTCTGGTATCTGTCCCAGCTCTTCATACTTCTTTGTCCTTGTATCCCATTTTTCATAAGCATTCATCCAATTTGCATACTCCATCAGATCTGGATCGTTTCTACTATCATCATCCCATGTGGTCGATTTCTTCAAGCGTATCATCGATTCGAACTCTTTGTTTGACATTGTCTCTTCGATAAGATCAATGGCCGAGCGATTATCTTTGGCATCTGGAAAATTTGCTGTTTGAAGAACATTAAAAATTACCTCTTCTTCATCTACTCGAAGCTTCAATTCCCCTTTTTGAACATCAATGAGAGCCTGCCCTGTGGCTAAGAAAGGTCTGCCCAGTATGATGGGTATTCCATCGTTATCTTGTATGTCTAAGATAACGAAATCGTGAGGAAGATGAACTTGTCCACTTTTACTAATATATCTTCGACGACTCTCCGGATGAACAATTGAGCGGTCACTAGCCGCGAGTGATGTTTGTAGGTTTGATTTCTCCCATTTCTAGTTTGCGTAAAACTAGATAGGCATCGATTTATGCTGCTCCCAGTGTCGCATAGTGCCTTTGACATTCAAACTTTCCAATAGTGTATGGGATGGTAAAACTCCTGTGGTCTTGTAACTTCGAGGTAGTTGTCTCTCGTAGGATGGCACTACATTCTTGATTAGCATCACCGCTTCGTAATCCTCTATCTTCCTCTTTTGCTAAGCACATCCTTCATGAACTCGACGTGGCTCGGCATTTGTTCTAGTGCTTCAAAGAACGGGATATTGAGTTGCAATTGTTTGAGAACCTCCACGAATGAGAATTGCTTGTCAAGAGTGCATGTTTTTAACTTCGGGATATGGTATCATCACCTGGGGTGCAGTTGCCACCGCTGGTGCTATTTTCTCGATTTCTGGGTTCTGGGAGCCGCGGCTCTGATCTTGGCGCGCGGCCTCACTTTCTGCTTGTCTCGAGAATCGCCGGCGTCGGCCACGATCATAGCGCGGCGCGAAGTCTTGCGAACTTTCTCTCTCCCCTGATTCGGCATCCTTCAGGTCAATTGCCTGACATTGTGTTTCCTCATTGCTTATCCCAGATGCAGATTGCTCTTCTTGCGGTTCGCTGTTGAATATGACCGCGAGTTCTGCTATTTCTGTTTCCAACTTCTTTATGCCCGACCTTATTTCGTCCATGAACTGAGCTTGGAACCTCGTGAGACTGAGTATAGTTTCTCGTAATTCCTCCCTTTGTTCCTCTATGGTTGGCTCTCTATCATATGGACAGTAAAAATCCATATCTAAAGTGTTCCTGAACGAATCAAAGCCAACAAAAGATCACGGCACCTCGAATTTTCGTAAAAACTAAAAATAAAAATAAAAAAAAATTAAAACCAAATTAGAAATTAAAAATAGATAATTTGATATTGAACTATTGCCTAATCCCCGGCAACGGCGCCAAAACTTGATGCGCGTAATATGCACACACTTTTAAACGCAAGTGCACGTTATCGTATCAAGTAGTATAGTCTTGGATAAGACCGAATATCGTCCTCTAGGATTAGGGTCCAAGTATCAGTTATCTATTTTCTAGTATCTATTTGGTGAATTAATGATTGATTGTTTGGTTTGTAACTAAGAGTTATGAAAGCTAATTAAATATAAAGATTTAATTCAGATGTGATGAGAATAGGGCTTCTATGTATCCTCGCTATCCGCTTATGCTACTTACTAATGCATTACTTATGGTATTCTTCTTTTGGAGAAAGCGGTTTCTGAAATCGTTTTATACTCCGTTAGGGTTATATAAACACTCAACCCAGTATTGTTCCTTACCTAACTTTCACGATAAGGGTAACTCTATAGGAGGATTAAGCACAAAAACCTAGTTGACCGTCGCGCGATGCGCAAAATTAGGGTTGTTAAGCCTCATCAACGCTACAAATCTAATTGAGGTATTTTCATCCCCAATTCAAGATTGTTTATCCAACTTACGGATATTCACAATCCCCTTTTCGTAATCGATTAGAAATCATATAGTGATAACTAGTTGTCAATTAGCTACCAAGAATTCAACTCAATTATTGGATAGATCTCTCAATAAGAATAATTACCACAAGCGTCATTAATTTATAACATAAGGTTCAAGAAATTCAACATAGAAAGCCTATAAGAGAATTAGTTCCTAGCCATAAATATGACAAGAACTAATTCCATGTTCATCATACAAAACTGAATTAAAGTAAAGAAAGGGAAAAGAAATTACTAAAATAAATGGTATCCAATCTCCAAGCAAGAATCTTGAGTTGTGCGAAGGGAACCTCAGCGCCTAGGGTTCTCCTTTTATAGGTTTAAACGCCTCCCTTCTTTTCCTGCAGGTCTGGCCCAAAAATCCGTCAAAAGACCTAATTTTTACGCGTCGGCGCTGCGGCCCTGCGAGCGCGCGGCCGGAGTTGCGATCCGTCGGGTGTTTTGGCGCCGGCACGATATCTGGCATGCGAGGCGCGCGACAGCTGTATCTTCTGTAGCTCTCCGGATGTTTAGCGCGCGTGCATCTGCTTGTCTTAGTAGCCGCGTGCAGAGTCTTCGCTCTACGAATAATGGGCGCCGCGACCACGCTTTAGCTGCGAGGCCGCGCTGTGCTAGTCTGGATTTTAGTCTCGTTCGCCACTTTCTCTGTTTTCAGCTCTGGCATCTCCTCTTTTGCCCTCTTTTTGCTCCTTTTCCGCCATTTGGTCATTTCAACCACTTTGACTCAATAGAAAGAAAAACTATCCTAATACGACACTTATATGTGCAAAATGGGACAAAAGACTAACTAAAACAGACTCAAAAGGTGTATATAAAATACACCGATCACCTCCCACTGTCCTTACTCACCAAATTGAAACGCGTTTCAAGCATGGAATCATCAAACCCAAAGTCTAATTTAACTTGTCTGTCCAAACCATTTCTCCAATTCCCAAAAATCCTATATTAGTTAAACAAGACCCTAATTGGAATGCGGCTATGTCTGAGAAATTCAATGCTTTAACTAAACAGAATACATGGGATCTAGTACCTAGACCTGAGGGGGTGAATGTGATTCGTTGTCTGTGGTTTTTTTGTCACAAATTCAGAGACAATGGAGATCTTGAGAGGTATAAAGCACGACTTGTGGCTAATGGCACAAATCAATAGGAGGGCATTGATTGTGGTGAGACCTTCAGCCCGGTTGTCAAACCGGCTACCATTCGCACAGTTTTGAGCATTGCCATGGGCAAACACTGGCCGATCCATCAGCTTGATGTAAAGAATGCATTCTTACATGGGGATCTGAGAGAAACAGTCTACATGCATCAGCCGCCAGGGTTCACCCATCCAGCAGTTCCTCACTATGTGTGTCGTCTCTGTAAGTCATTATATGGCCTGAAACAGGCCCCCCGTGTGTGGTATGATCGCTTTGCCATATATATCTTGCAGATTGGGTTTGTATGCAACAAGAGTGATACTTCACTATTCATTTTTCATCGAGGTAGTAGCATTGCTTACTTATTAATTTACGTGGATGATATTGTTCTTGTTGCATATAAACGGTTTGATAAATGAGATTATTGCCTTTCTTAAGTCCGAATTTGCAATGACTGATTTGGGGAAACTGACTTACTTTTTGGGAATATCAGTGACCAGGTCTGCCAATCATATGTTCTTGTGTCAGCGTAAGTGTTACAGCCCGACGGCGCGACGCGCGCCTGGTGGACACCTGCCGACTGTCACATATAATCCAACTGACACCCAAAAACAATACATAAATCCCGTGAAATAGCTGGCGGCGCATGGCGTATATATATACCAAAGTAAACATGTCTCACGAGTCACATCTAATCAAATATAACAAGGGAGGCAAGCCGACAAGGCCGCCACTATACGACATCACCTATATACGGGAACATCCCAAAACAAAGTACAACAACACAGCTGACCAAAATAGGTTTACAAATCCACATACGTACAACCCACAACTGTCTACAGACCTCTAAGAATACGATAAGGAAATATGACTGGACAGGGCCCCATCGTGCCCCTAAATATACATAAGTCAAAAATAGGGTTCTGTATCAAAATGACAAAACTCTGAATCAATGGAGCTCTCCAACCAGCTGAACAGGAATCCTACACTGGAGGATCACCAAACTGAGCACTTGTACCTGCGAGCATGAACGCAGCCCCCCCCCCCCCCCCAGGAAAGGGGGTCAGTACGAAATAATATACTGAGTATGTAAAACATGTAGTACTGTAAAGCAGGTCATAACCGGTCAATAGATAACAGGAGACATGTACGATTATCAAATACCAAATCCAGTTGTGCCATATAAAATAGAGAGTCAACTGTGCCTTATAAAAATAGAGTCATATATACACTGCCCGGCCCTCTAGTGAAGGACGTGGTGAAATCATATACGGCCAGGCCCATTCTGGGACTCGGTAAAATCATATACTGTTCGGCCCTTTGGTGAGGGACCCGGTGAAATATACTATGTTGGGTATCTGTACCCGCATCAAATGTACGTAAACTGCCCGACCCTCTAATGAGGGACGCGGTGAATCATACAAGGAATCTGCGCGCGTATCTGCCTGGCCCGGGACGCGGTGAAGTGGAATAATAACACTTTGCACGAGTAGATTTCATGAGCAACCATATGCAACTTAAATCATTAAATAACTTTTTACTAGAAAATCAAATGCACTTCTCATAACACATATCATTAGAAATTAAACTGTGTAGAAATCATGTACGTCTATCGTACGTTCATTAAATCATGCCAAAAGAAAGAAGAAAGAGTTTCACATACCTTATAGTCTATATCGACTCAATAATTAGGATTCGTCTCAACTAGTACGTCAACCTATAACAATAATAGCACGTCCATCAACTCTATGATTTCTAACGTAAGTTATATCAAATGACGACTTTCTTTTCTATAAAAATTCGGGCAACACTTTCTCTGTTTATATGCACATCCATAATTTACAACAAATGCCAACAATACCAATTAACAAGTCACAATCACAAAATCAGTCCATATACTCTACTTACACCATAGTTATGCATTCTTTCTCCTTACATTTACGGAATACAACAACCAAGAGTGCAAGTCTTTTAGTTTGCAACATATCACCTTACTACACTTTAATTTCTTTAAGATATGTATTGACAATTACCACAACGTATTTATAAGTTCATAACTTATATTTCCATCATTATAACTTAACAAAAACAGCCCCTAATATATCACAGTCATGTCCAATAATTTCATGCAAGTTTTCAGCCAACATCCACATTACCAAAGCTCTTTCCTTAACTCCTTAAAATCCAATTCATGTTTCAACAATTCCATATAACAATTACAACTTAACCATCAAGATTTCCTTCATTTATAACATGCAATTAGTGATAATAATGAAAACAACAACAATCGAATCCAATGGACACAAAACAATCCCACAAATCGGTAACTACCCAAAATAATCACATGCATTGCCTTAATTCCAAGTTTCTCTTAAGACAAATTCATTCCTCAAACAACAACAACATACAACTTCAATTATACCACAAGAAGAAGAATTTCTTACCTTAAATTATGCCAAAAACAGTCCCCTAAGTCTCGGTATTTACTGCCCAGATTCTTCACCATTTCACCATTTCTTCAACTCCAAAATGGCATGCATGTGTTCTATAAGTTTAATCATCATTCTTTACACGTTTTTCTTCCAAAAAATCATTCAAAACTGGAAATTTCTTGGCTATAGCTCTCGGCCAGCAGTGGTGTTTACCCACTATTTTTGGAGTTTATAGTTTGCTTAGAATTGATAGGAGGATTAATCTAGGAAGGAGTAAATAAAAAAAAACCTCAATTGCTATGACAATGGGGGAGGGGAATCGGCCAAGAGAGAGAGGAAGAGAGGGAGAGGGTGTTTTGGATTAACAGTGAAGAAGAGGAAGTTAATAGGTTTTAAGTAAAAAATCTGAAAATTAGCTTATTGAACTTTGGTCCCTATTGTAAAATTAATCCCTCAAGTAATAATTAAATCTTAAATTCCGCTTCCTTTAATTCCTGAAAATTTCATAAGTCTTGTATTCTCAATGTCATAATTCTTATAATACGACACTAGTCCATAACGAGAATATACAATTATCAATGTAAGTTTTCCAACGTCACACACGTTGTAACCAACATTTTTGCGGAATCACATCCTCTTGTATACTAATTTCTTTATTAGCATAAATAAGTACACTTTATTTCCAATACTCGAACCTTATTTCTTATTTACGTTCTCTAATTATCGTCTTAAAACCACGAGGTGTAACAGTAAATATGCAGAGGAGATTTTGTACAGGGCTAAGATGGCAAACTGCAAAGAGGTGCCGGCTCCGGTTGATTCTAAATCTAAGCTCGATTACCGTCGTGGTGCACCAGTCTCTGATCCTACTTTGTATAAGAGCCTTGCAGGTGCACTTCAGTATCTCACCTTCACCAGTCCAGACATAGCTTATGTTGTTCAGCAGGTGTGCTTATTCATGCATGCCCCCATGGAGTCTCATTTCACTGCTCTTAAGTGTATCATTCGATACATTAAGGGCACTCTTGATTATGGTTTGCACTTATATCCCTCTGCACCAAACAAGTTGCTTTCATATAAGGATGCAGATTGGACAGGGTGTCCGGACACGCGACGCTCTACCTCCAACTTTTGTGTTTTTTTAGGGGATAATCTGATTTCTTCGGCTGTCAAGCGACATGCTACCCTATCGCGCTCCAGTGTCGAGGCTGAGTACAGAGGCGTTGCAAATGTAGTAGCTGAGATTTGTTGGCTCAGAAATTTATTGTTAGAACTTCAGTGTCATTTGCGTCAGACATCTATTGTGTATTGTGATAACATCTCTGTTATATATCTGTCTTATAATCCGATTCAACATCAGTGAACCAAGCATATTGAGATAGACCTACACTTTGTTCGTGAGAAAGTTGCACTAGGCCATGTCAGAGTGTTACATGTTCCATCATCATATCAGTATGCAGACATATTTACCAAAGGACTTTCCAGACGGTTATTACTTGACTTCAGATCCAGTCTTAGCGTCCGGCCTCCTCCCGCTCCGACTGAGGGGGTGTGTAAACATATATATTATAGAAACAATTGTATCCCTACCCATAATTAGAATATTTTCATATATTGTGTAAATATAATTATGGTAAGACTAGGATTCATACTTTGTATATGCTTAGGATTCCTATTGTATAAGGGATGAATATTGTATTCTATATATACTTTGATATTAATAAGAAGACTCCCCAAGGGAGATTAATATCATCTTACAGTACATTGTGTTTGCGCAGTGATACTTAACAGAAAGAATCAAGTTAGTTAATAAGAACTAGGAGTGACAGTTTAGTCCTTGAGTCTAAGTAGTAGTTTTAGTATTTACAATTTAGTTCCACTGTATTTTCGATTTTAGAACTTTTGGTCCTAGACAAGTTTGTTATGTCGTACTGAGTTGCAGATAGAATTCAGGAGCTGCGTCTCCAGCTATATAGGCAGTGTCGGTCCTGAATTTTTGAGGGCCCATGGAAAAAGTAAAAATTAGGCCCTATATATATATTTAAACTTAGTGATGAACTCACTCTTATTTTTCAACCAAGATCTAACTTGTTCAAATTAACTAAAAATTTAACATTCAAGCCAAATAAATTGTATCGATTCAAACCTAGAGGAGTGAAACAGATGCACAAAAGCGTTCTTCTTTTTTAGAAGTGGAAGTGGAACAGACCATCGTTGGTTTAGGGTTAATAGTTACAATAATCTAATAACTGCTACAAATTATTACAGTTAGGCAAGTTAAAATTTACTTAATAAGAAATTGATTTTCGATATAAAATGGATTTCTTTTTCTTTTTCCTTTGATTCCATATAATAAGTCCATTGTTTTTGCAAGTAACGAGCACATAGAATGATAATCACAGTAATGCAAATAGTTAAATTTATGTCCAAGGTAAGGATAAGGATTGCGTTCATTCTACCTTCTTCAGATCAACTTTGTGAAAATTCACTGGGTATGTTGTTGTACTTATACCACTTTTAAGCATGTTGAATCTAAATATTCAAGCATTTAGCAAAATATATAAAGAGTTTAACATCTAAATTTTCAACTTACTAAAAATTAGCTACAGCTGAAAAAGATCATATTTCAAAGGAGTTTGAATTACCTTCCTAGATATAGAGTATCATCAAGCAATAATGAACTAGTTAGTGCCACGAAAAGAAGTATTAAAGGGTTGAAGACCGAGACAAATAGTGGGCCTCTTTTCTGAGAGCACCATGTCATCAAAATCTCCACAATTCCAGATCCTAAAATCCCCTGCATAAAAAAATACTATATAATTAGAAATTATAGTACTTCTTTCGGCCATATTACTTGGCCACATTACTAAAAATATTCATCCCAAATTATTTGATCACTTTCTAGAAACAAGATATAATTAATTAAGTTTTTTCCACTTTGCCCTTGACACTTATTATTTTAAAAATAACTAATATTGATTAGAGTATAATTAATTAGAGAGATCAGAGTAAAAATACTCTTTTTACTACTAAAAAAAATTGGGTCCCTCTAAATTTTGGGCCCAGGGCAATTTCCCTGTTTGCCCCGGCTCAGAGCCAGCACTGTATATAGGTAGCTCGTACTCTCTTTTGGACGATTACGAATGAAATTATCTACTTATAACTTAGATAGCTTCTTCTTTCCTTTATTTCCTGCCTCTCTTTTCTTTAGTTCTTATTTTTCTTGTTTCTACTACTGTTCCATTGATATTCCGGTGTTTGCAAATTCATTTTGCATCATTTGGTATCAGAGCACTCTCCTGAGCTCTGTGAGAATCATGAGTAACGATTTACAAGAGATTAAGGAGATGTTTGATAGAGTCACATTGGAGATGGCCAACTTCACAGTGCGACAAAATCAAATTGAAGATCAGCATCAGAAGGTCATAGCTGGTCTTCGAGATTCTTTGAATGAAGTTCAAAGGAATGAAAGGGGAAGGAAAGTGGGTTCTGATACCATATAAAAAATGGATCTTTGGCCTAACTCATCCCAAAAGCTAGCTTATAGGGTGAAGATTGTCCAAGTCCATATAAGGAGTCCATGTTCCCATTTCATTTCCGATGTGGGACTCTTAATAGAAAGTCAGTTTAATGAGAGATCTAAACACCATCTGGAAACCCCGCGGAATGGGTTGCTTCTATCCCCTGCTGAACTCTCCAATTTTGCCTTCACCAGTTGCAAATCCAATAGGTTCAGCTGGTCATACAACTTCATGGGCTACAACTATGTCTGTGGGAAATCCACCAGTGATTCAATCTCCCATGGATCATCAGTTTGGCACATCTCAGTATCAACAATATCAAACCCCACTGAATGGTCATTATCAAGGTTATTCTGGTGCACAGCAGCAGTACTATGCATATGCAAGTCAAGTACCTGCATCAAGTTATGTGGGAGGGGTTTATGTTCATGCAGCAAATCATACTCCCATAAATCACAACAATGGGTCAATGACTCGATTAGGTAGATTTCCCTCGTTTTGATGGCACTAACTTGAGAACTTGGATGTATAAAATAGACCAATTATTTTCCTATGATGATACTCCTTTAGCTCAGAAATTTAGAGTAGATGCCTTGCATTTTGATGACTTAGCTATAGAATGGCATTTATCCTATCTCAAAAGTAGACCTCATTTACCTTTTCCTACTTAGGAAGAGTATATCTATGCCTTAATGGACAGATTTGGGGTGAATATGAGGATCCTATAACTGAGTTTAAGTTAGTGAAGCAACATGGTTCTGTGAAGGATTATCAAAGAGACTTTGATAGGATTATGACTTAGGTTGACTATAGCACCTGAACATGCTATTAGTGGATTTATTGCTGGGCTGAAATCAGAAATTGGATTCACTGTAAAGAACCACAAACCCTTTACCTTGCCACAAGCTTACCGAATAGATAGGAACACTGAATCTCAACTACATGCTCAAATGAAAGCAACCAGGGGAACTGTCACTAGTAGTAGTAGCCCATACTAGAAGGGGAGTTACAACAATGATTTCAACAAAATGAAGAACATGAAGTAGTGGTAGTGGAGGATCCACCACAGGAGATAGAAGTAGTTAGATTAACCTCAGTTAATGTTAAATTAATTCTAGTTATATGTTGATCAAGTTACATCTTTAACCAGTATACACAGTGAGCTTGAACTCCATAATTTGGCATGTGTTTTCAGTACCTTAGCTACACTTGAGGAGAAGACCAGATTCATGTCACCTGAAGTACTGTTTAGTTCTTGTATTCCATGCTGCAGGTGAAATACTGGTGTTTGCAATTTCTTTTTGTGTGTTATTGGTGGTCAACAAATTAATATTGTTGGCATTTTGATGACCTCTGTGGTTTTAGTTGCTTCATGTTTTGTATACATAGAGGATATTTCTTATAAGCTTTTAAGCTGAATGGGTTCATATTAAGGATTGCTTTCGATGTGTCCTGATTGTTTTCACAGTAAATACTATTAGATGAACGTAGAGACATCGTTTTTGTGGTTAATGAATGATATATTTCTCTGGTGGCAAGAAGCCATTTCAAGTCCTGACTATCCTATTTGAATTCAGGCTAGTGCAAAATTTTGGAGAGTTTATTGTTACCTTTTCACGAGCCTATAACTCAGAATTTTGTCACGGTAGTAGGTAGTTGAACATAGTCCTACTTACACTTACAAATTGGTAACTGGTAGTAGTAGTTTTATTATTGTAGGTCTGCTTAGCCTATCATACTAGTAGGAACAGTATTGCTTTATAGTCTCTTGTCACTTGATTTCTGTTGCTATGGGTTCTTTAGTGTACTTTGTTTATCGTATTTACATGCGTTAGTTATTGATTCCTTTTTCAGAACGCGCTATCATGGCTTATTCGCCTTTGTTACCCTCATTTTCATACTGCTTTAAATTTCATGTCCGGATTGTTTTGAACCGAGGTTTTTTTGGAAACAGTCGCTCTACCTACCAAGATAGAGGTAAGGTCTGCGTACACTTGCTTGGTTAGTGAAAATGTGGAGGTACCTAGGAAGAAGATAATGTTTATGGGAGATGGTAGAAAGAATAATATCATTACTGGAAGCAGGAATATCAAAGATGGTAGCACTACTTTCCAATTCTCCATTCTGTCACTGTTGGTAAGTTTAAATCTATTTGTAATTAGCTTTTCTTTTTAGTACTATTATTATTCATGCATTATTATTTTTCTAGCACTTGGCTTATTTATTATTATTAGGTCGCTTTTGACAGTTTACCTGGTGATGTTTTAATACTTGAAAGCTCAGATTTCCTCCCAATGTATAGGAGTAGATTAATATTGCTACAACTTAATTGACATATACTAATATGTATACAGGGGATATTCTTTCAAATGGCGAACTTGTTCAAGAAATAACACATATTTCAAATGGTCGTGATTCGAGAAGCTGCTAATTCTCTGGGAAAAACATTTGTGGCGTAGTTTTCTTGTTTCTTCATTGTTGAACACTTCTTTTTGTTTTGATGTTATAAAAGAGTGATTGGTTAAATACGTCGAATAACGTAGATTCATGGTCAATTTTAGCTACCATAAATAATTGTCACTGTTAAGAGTTTCACATCGGTAATGGAATGGGAAAATGGACTTCTCATATGGACTTGGACAATCTTCAGGTGGCTTTTAGGGGTTGAGTTAGCCCAAAATCCATTCTCGACACAGATCGTAGTCGCCTCATTTCAATTCTTCCCACATCGGTCATGGAATGGGAAAATGGACTTTATACTGACTGACAATCCTCACCCTACAAGCTAGCTTTTGGGGTTGAGTTAGGCTCAAGATTCATTTTTGACATGTTAAGAGTCTCACATCGGTAATGGAATGGAAAATGGATTCCTTATATGGACTTGGACAATCCTCACCCTATAAACTTTGGGGTTGAGTTAGGCTCATGTCCCCTCTAGTGGAAATTATTGCATCTTTGCCGATAATAACAAAAGCCACAAAATATGCTTGATATACATTTCTAAGGTAGCTTTACTGGCAATAGTAAATGGCACTAAATAAATTACACTAAAAGTAATTACTTTTAGCGGCAATAATATGGGTCTTTACCATCACTCACATGTCACTAAAGGCTTTAGCGACTTTGGATCCAATAACATTTAATTAAATGCCGGTAAATGATTTATTGCCACTAAAAGCCTATTTTGGTGTAGTGATTTTCTGTCCATACATTCACACCTCTCTATAGTAATTATCCTCTATAACGTTTTACTATAAACGGTCAAAAAAAATTGAAAATGATTTTTAATCTAATGTTATATTATACATTCTTTATGATAGCATTTCGTTGTAGCATTCAAAAAATATTACGACAAACTATGTTATTATAGAAAGATCACTATAACGGTTAAGTTGACTTTTAGTATTATGTTATATTATATGTGTACTGTAACAACATTTCATTAGTGTTCATTTTTCCCTTATAGGTAGCCAATCTTGACTCCATGACCCGCAAGATATCATGTAATGAATTGATTGAAATTCAATGTTTTCCCTAAACATTAGATTTTCTTTGATTCCTCTCAAATTTTCCGTTTGGGTTCTTTTGAAAACACTCAGATTTTATGCATCTTAGAGAATCATGTCTTTGTGGTAGATAAATTTTCGGATCATATACAGTCAGATTTCTCTGTAATATTTCTCTGTAATAGTCATCATTCTTTATAATAACATTTCACAATAACGACCACACATGTTTTCTTTGGAACCAATTTTTAATCTTATATATATGTTAGCAAACGACGTTATAGAAATATCACTATAACGGCCAAGTTTTATTTGGATCGAACCGATTTTTAATTTTGCGTAATATTATATATTTTTTATAATAGCATTTCGTCATAATAACCAAAAAATATCCGGACAAATGACGTGATTTCATGGGGTGTTCATTTTACCCTTGTAAATAACCAATCTTGAAATTAAATTTCTTTCCCTTATACCTTAGATTTTCTCTGATTCCTTTAAATTTTTCCATTTGGGAGTTTTCCAAAACACTCAGATTTTTATGTATCTTAAGAGAATCATAGTATTTGTGCTGAATGGATTTTCTTTCCATATACCGTTAGACCTCTATGTAACACAGTCATCCTCTATAATAACATTTACGCAAATTTTTTATTTTGGAATCGATTTTTAATCCTACGTTATATTATATGTTCTCTATGACAACATTTAACTATAGCAATCAAAAATTATTCGGACAAACAACAATGTTATATAAGATCACTATAACGGCCGAGTTTTCTTTAAAACTGATTTTTAATCTTACTTTATAATATATTCTCTCTATAGCAACATTTCGTTATAACAAACGACATTATAAATAGATTTCATGGGAGTATTCATATAAATAGCCAATCTTGACACCATGGCATGCAAGATTTCATGTACAAATCAAGATTGAAATTCAATTTTTTCCCTAAACCTTAGATTTTACCTGATTCCTCTTACATTTTCCATTGTATGTATCTTTGGAGAATCATAGTCATGTGCTGGATGGATTTTCTGTCCATATATAGCTACCCTTTTGGCTTCACTTAAATATCCTATAAATTTGCTCTAAATTTCATGGCTGTAGAGGAACATATGCAAATGAGTAACACTAATACTAAATCATCAAAAAAGATGAAGATGAAAAAAGCACCACAAAGAGGACTTGGTGTTGCTCAACTTGAGAGAATTATATTAGAGGAACAACATAAAAAAGATTCAACTTCTCAATCAGTACAATGCCTCAATTCTATACCAACATCACCAAGAATTGATTTTTCTTCAAAAGATTGTGTCTTTAGACCAAATCAATCTGCCCCATTTATTCTTGATAATCTTGAAAGTGTGAGTCAAAAAAATAATCATCATGGTGTAGTTTTTGGGTATAACTTGAACATGCCTGGTGAACCCCATAATCGGATTTTTCCTATGCTACAAAGATATCAGCAAACTTCTAGTTCTTCATCAATGGTAAGTCAACTTCATCGAGTAGTAAGTATTCTTTCATCGTTAACTAGAAGGTCTCATGGCAAGGTTGGATCCACAATTTCGATTATGGGTTTACGTGAACTCAGTAACTTTTGTCTATACATTGTATATATGTCTATAAATATTGTGAACCTATCATTATTGTATATATGAATTTGAAGCCGTTGTAGAAACCTATACACTTCAAATCCTGGATTCACCTCTGTATGGAGGCGCCTTTGTTAGAGAGTGTTTTACCTGCTAATGTGGGACTTCCGGGCCCGAATCAGTATTTAGTCAGGCCCATATGCGGATACCGGCTGGGAAACCAAAAGAAAAAAACCAGCTTCATTAAACATATGCAGCTATGTATATATGTACTGGTGTTAACATTGTGTATAGTTTTTTGTTTCTTGTGATTTAATTGCTGAGGAGAATTGCTATTGTGGATTGCAGGTGAATATCTCATCAGGGATTTCATCATCATCATCTGTACAGAAATTTCAGATGAAGCCTCCTTCAAACCAAAGTTATTATCGCTGTAATTGTTTACCTCTTCGGCCTGAAGAAATTAAGGTAATTCTTTTAGTCTGCTTGATCACTCCCCTAATTAATTGGAGTGTCGAGATTAGTTATTTTACCGTGAAGTTCACACAAAGTATCTTCTTTACCGTGGTTTTCAATGGTGGAGCACATTTGCTCATTTGGGAAGCCTTCAACTACCTCATGAACTTTCAAAGTTTGAGGTTCATCTTTTGGTTTGTTTCCAAAAATACCTGCACCATTATCAAGACAACTAGAAAAGAAGAAAAAGTTAGATGAGTTAGAATTGAGTTGTGACAATCCTCTCACATCACTCCACACACCCTCTCATTTTTCCTCTCTAGAGTTGTCATTTTTCTCTCCCTTACTCTCAATTGCATAAGAGTTGGGGCAAGTGCTAAGAATATCTTGTGAAGGATTTGGTGAACCCTTCATTTCTTCTTTCTCTTTGGCTTCACTTGGAGTAGCCTTCTCTTCTTGTAGTGGTTCTTTCCTTTTCCGAATGTGCTTGGTTCTCTCCTTCTTTCCATATGGATTGAAAAAGCGACACCTCCAAAACTCATTCAAGGAACTCCAAGTCTCAATTGGGTGCCCTTTTACCTTCTCATGCTCCCAATGCTTAATAAGTGCTAATCTTAGGGTGCTAGAAGCTAGCTCCACTTTCTTCTCTTCGAATTAGTTATAGCATTTAAAGATCTCATCCAACTTGTGTTCCCATTCGAAGTAATCTTATTCACTTGATTTTGTTCACAAAGTTGGTCACTCTATGTTGGAATGTTGCTTACTTGCATTTTCCTCGAGATTAGGATGCATGGATGAAAATAGAAGTTTCCCTCTAGCATTCACTGTGCATTTGTACCACTTTTGCTCATATGGAATCATATGTTCTTAGAATCGAGGATTTCCCAAACATATGTGACAAGTATCCATGAGGAGCACATCACACCAAACCTTCTCTTGGTACTCAGCATGTGCAATGAATACCTTCACGCTCCTATCAACCAAGTACCCTATTTGATCATAGTAATAGTTTCATCTCATCACACAAGGTACTCCCAATTCTCCAACCGCTTGAGGTGTAATGAGTTGTCGTAACTACCATCATCAAGCACAAGATAGTAACCTTCACAACCAAAGACACTAACCTTCATAGTTCATTCTAAGAATTCACCTCTTCAGATCATTTCCTCCTTGACATGTGGTATTTCCTTTACTTCTATTGTCTATCGATGCTCCCCTCCTACCTTCAAGATCATCGCCATATCGAGAACATGGCACACACGTTCTAGGATAAGTAGCACAATTTATCGTATTTCTCATAGTAGAAAATGTATACTCCATTCTCCTTCTAGGTTGACTCCTACTTGGTCCAATCCACACAGTTATGCCATTTTTCTTGGAATAGGAAATATCACAAGTTAATGTATGTGAATATTTACTAGAAGGCTCTTCACAGGTATCATATTCAAACTCACTACTGTCTCGGCCATATTCACGACAAAGCCCATAACCACAAGGTTCATGTTCATCACAACTTCCTAATTCACGCAAATCTTCTCCAATTGATTCATAATGTAGGTATGATGAATGCATATACCTCAAGTCACCTCTATACCCGTGGTGTGTAGTATGAGAACCTCTATCGCCTTCGTCCTCACCATAGGCATCCTCACAAGACTCTTCTACTACTTCACCTTTTTCATAAGCCCCATGAGAATCATTTGTCCCATATTCGCTTCCGGATAGTCACCATAATAATGACCATAATCATGTAGACCATCATCGCCTGCATATTATTCATCACAACATAGCCATATCCTCCATTACTAGCGGCATAGCTCTCCATGGCACCACCATAAGATTATGAGGCTACAGATGACATGATTCCTTATGACACCACTTCTTGTACCTACAAAACGAGCAAACAAGTTAGTAGTAAAAGTCTCTCACGCCACTCGTATTTACACGCAAGCCTTACCACAACCTAATGCTTCTTCCAAAGTTGGTATTGAAACCTCTTGTTCAATCAAATCACATGGTTGCTAAGCTTTGTGGAAGAATTGATTCTTGTATAAGAAATGACGGACGACTCAAAAACAAACAGACAAGAGTCAAAGAAGCTCAATGAAATAAATTTAAAAACTTAAGAAGAATTAGCACAAAATAAAGTAGGACTCAAGAACTAATTTACAATCAAATAGGTAAATTACTTGATGTTAAATAATTTGAAGATTCAAAGAAATGGATTCAGAATCAAATTCAAATCACAAAACCTGAAAAGCATTATATTCGACGTGATTTGTGATTCAACAGTGGTACAAAAGCAGATCTGTGATTCAACAGTGGTACAAAAGCATGGTATGCTCTTAATCCGCGGTTCGCATACCGTGTCTTGAATTGGCCAATTTTTTGTCACAGTCTGTGATTAAAGTGCGGTTCGCAGGGCCTGTTTGCGACACAACCTGTGATTCGCATGTTGTGATTGTGTCCCAAAATGCCGGTGATGTCAAAATTCCATGGGATTGTTTGGCTGATCACCTTTTGAATATTCTCTGCAATTTTAACGAATTGGACCCATTTTCTTGGATTTTTGCTATTTTTTGCCCAAAAACACTTTTCTAACTTTGTCTTAGGATTTTTGGATCAAACACTACCTTTTGGTCTTCTTCGTCACAAGAACTTGATTAACTTTGTAGAACAATTTAAATTTCCAACTAGTATCAAATCAATTCCAAATTGGCTTAAATTTGCAACTAGTATCAAATCAATCCCAAATTGGCTTAAATTTCAGATCTAGCTTCCTCTCACCAAGGAGAACAATGTCCAATAATTTTCAAAATCAATTGACCACTAATTTACTAAACCCACTTGTTTGTTCTTCAAGTTCAACACTGATGAATTCTTCCAAAACAGCTCCAAATGACTTGACAATTTGATATGTGATAGATTCAACCTCTAGGAACTCAAATCTATCAATAGAAACTCTCAAATCAAACAACAGATCAATTTTTTTGTGAATTTTCAAAATTTTCAGATTTTTTGTGATTTTCTAAATAAGAAGAACCTAGGATTGAGAATTGTAGAAACAAATCTCTAGCCTAAGCTTTGATACCAAATAATATGATTCGGCTTGTGGAAGACACGGATTCAAACAACAAAAATGCGAAAACTAAAATAGTAATAAGTCAGAGATGAGAATTGAAGAAATTGGGATGAGAATAGAGGGATAGAAGCAAGACCAAAAAAGTAATGATTCTATGGGCAAACTTAGGTATACGAAATCTAAATCCTCTCAATTGAAATCAACCCTAAGAACATATACTAGTTGATCTTCAACAAAGAGTAATCCAAATGAATCCACAAATGAACAACTCTATATGAAAATCAATGGAAGGGATTTCAATACCCAACAACGGAATTCACCATAATTAACTATCACTAAACTAATTACTAAATTAACACTACACTAAACTACCGTACTAACTATCACTCTTTAAGAGTATTCATCTCAACATCATCAAAAACTAAGTAATAAAATGACAAGTGTGGTATTTATACTACTAGGCTAAAGAAGACAAGACTATCTATTACAAAACTTTCCTTAATGAAGTAAGGACCTTGTTACGATGTCTTCTCAAGGAAAGATGGTTTTGTCTTTAAAGAATTGTCTCTTTGCATAAATATGTAGCTTCTAGTAGCTTGCAATTGTAGCCACACATCAACATTTGAGCTTCTTTAAGAAACAAGTTTTGGGCCTTGGGCTCTTGAACTCTTGTAATCTTCCTCTGTGCTATCTCCCATAGCTTGAAGGCCCTCCAATGGCTCTCTTCAAGTGCTTCCATGACTTCATTCTCCATGAACATGGCTCCTAAAGATTGGAAGTCCTTGGCTCGGATTCTAGTACAATGCCCTGGAGAAGTTTGAGCAATTGAGCCTTCCGATATCGTATCACTTTTCATATCATCTTTATACCCGATGTGATCTCATAAGTGGGGTCTGGGGAATATATATATATATGTAGGTTTGTAGGCAGTAGGTTGTGTACGCTTAAATTTTGACGGTATGTTTTTCTGATAGCTACATTTTGGTTTGTTCATTATGTAATATAGATGGCTGGCATGAAGAGGCCTTATCCATTCTCTCCTGAATACCCGTCTGTCCCTTCATTTCGATGCAAATTTCCTCAATGCTCTGTTGCCTCTGTATCCAGATCACATGAATCTGCTTCCAGCAGCAATGAATGCTCAGTCAATGTAGAAGAGGGCGATGCGTTTAAAAGGTTCTATATCTCACCTGGAAATCGCTTAATTTTAATCCTCGAGAGCCTAATAATTAGTCATTTGGTATTTTTACAGAGAAATTGTTTCAAAATCAAGAGCTTTTTCAGAGTCCGGACCATCGATTTCAGTAAGAGAAACTAAAGCTCTCAATGGAGATTTTCTCAGATTGGCTCCTCCACCAGCAGCTTTGCCACATTTAGAAGGAGTAAATCGGCGTTCTTTAACTAATTCAGCCCCACACACTCTTGAGCTATTTGACTATGTATCCTCTCAGGTAAGACTAAGTAGACGTTTGGACATAAAAAATGAAAAGGACTTTAGCATTTATATTCTTGTTCATGTACTGTGCTTTTTGATCTCGGTTTCACTCACTTCCGAACGTTGTTTAATCTACAGGTAGCTGCTGCAGAGCTTACACCGCCTTCAGGCCTAAACATATCAGTTCAACAACCGATTCTCAGATTCTTCCCATCTGCAAAGGTGCAAATTGGTCAAGAAGGAACTCGTGGAAGCTGTTTCCATACTGAAGTAGTAGGAGATGTTGATTTGGACCTAAAGCTATAGAAGTTAGTACATGCCATATTGTTGTAATGTCCTGGTGAGTAAGGCTCATTAGAGGTGTGTCCGCGGGGCTTTAATTCTTTTACATGGTAGAGAACATTTCTTCGAGTGATTGTCCAACCATTTGTAGAAAACTTCATACATTGTGCCCTGAAAAACATTGTGATAGTTGAGTTTTTCATTAGCATTTGAGAATCTGGTTCTTAGTTGAGTTTTAAATGTTTCTTCCTAGAATATAACTGAAATGTTATAGAATATCAAATCCTAACTCAAAAAGTTAGATGGGATGCTATAGAATATCAAATCCGAACTCATAAAGCTAAAATCATAAATTCGCTTCGTGAGTCTCATCTAGTAGCACTTTTTTAATAAATTGTTTAACACAAGGTGCAAATTAATAGAGGTTGATGTTGCTCTCTATGTTATTATCAGTGGTGTGGAGGCAGAATTTTTATTAAGAGGCCGGATTCAAAAACTCAAAGAAAAGTGAACACGTGAATTTTTTTGAGGGGATTCAATATCTATAAATACGAGTAAAACAATTGACCTTCTGTACACTAATTTTCCCGCAAAAAAGATTCGTATGAACCCCTTCTGCTCTCTAGCTCTATCCATGTGCATGAAAATAACACTGAAAGAGCAGCTTATTATGCCAGTATAATATTGAGCTTTTTTCAATCCATTGGCAAAACAAAACATCTAGCAATTAATCAGATATGTATGATAAAGCAACCTCCAATTAACCTCAATGTAAATGTTAACACACTTTTCAACTACGTTATACAGACTCGTTTCCGAGTGCATATAATTTGAACATGCAGGTGTCTGCTAGTATCTGGTATTGGTATGTCCAACTTCGTTAATTTAGAGAGTATTTTGCGATAGACCAGTAATCAACGTAAAACTATTCAATCTATGATGAATTTTCATATATGATAGAAACATATAATTCAGACCTCACTAGTACCTCACTTGTAAAATTACACTGAATATATTATTATTATAATACATACATAAGTAATATTTGTAGGGTTCAGATAAATTTTACCAAAATTATATGATTTATCAGGTCATAAGGATTCATCTGAGACTTTTTTTGTTGTGAAGGCGAACCCGCCATTGCGCTTCTTCGAGTGTGCACAGGATCAACCCCGGACTGACTCAATAGCCTGCAAACCACGTCAGCCAGTTAAACCACACTTGGCAAGCCGATGATGCGCCCCCAAAAGGCGCAGTCGACGTTACTGGGTTTGAACTTGTGACCAAGCTCTTCCACACCACCCAATGAGGATACTCTCTGCCTTCAAGACCAACTGATCTAGGGCTTCGGATATTCATACAGTAGACTTCATCAATTTATTTAGCGTTGAACCATAATAGCTGTTGTCTTTAGGGGAAAAGTCCGCAGCCATATTAACTGTGGAGATCTAGAGCATTGAATAAATGTGAAATGTGTATCAAGTATTTTATTAATTACAACAATCCATCGTTCAAGTTACATGCATGTTTCCACCTAGATAGATAATTTTATTACTTTCTCAGCAAATAAAATAAAAATATATCTTTTTAAAAATATATACTCCATTATAGGGAATGTTCATTGTTCCTATATAAATAGCCAATCTTTGCTTATTAGGGTATTACAGTACCTTTTTTTTAAGAGCGTAACATGTGCAGGATATATCTCTTTGTATCATTCAATGTATTGCACTTTTAAATAGAACCCTGATGCAGATTAGGGGTGACAGATGGGCCGCTTGGGTTAAAGTTAGGCGGGTCATTTGGATTTGGGCTAATTTTGCCACCCCTAATACAGATACACAATATGATTTGTATGTTGCAGCAGAGCTTGAAGGAATGGTATATGTAAACATGTATATTATATAAACAATTGTATCCCTACTCATAATTAGAATATTTTCATATATTGTGTAAATATAATTATGGTAAGACTAGGATTCCTAGTTTGTATATGCTTAGGATTCCTATTGTATAAGGGATGAATATGTACTCTATATATATTTTGATATTAATAAGAAGACTCCCCAAGTGAGATTAATATCATCTTACATGGTATCAAGAGACTAAACTCCAAAAACCTAGAAATTTTCTACAAGTCGTCCCCTCCTCACGGCGCCGCGGCTCCCCTCTGTTTCTTCCAAAAATTTATTGGTTCTTCCTCTCTTCTCTAAATGGCTATCCCTGATTCTTCCACATTTTCTGACGCATCTACCTCCACAAACCCCACCATAAAGTCATCACCCCCGTTTCATCCCGCCCTTACTGTTTCCAACATCAAGAACCATATTCTCATCCTACTTGATCAAGAAAACAGTCAGTACTCTCTTTGGGTTGAACTGTTTCGCAATCATGCATGTATCTACAACGTGCTTGATCATATTGATGACACCATTCCGCACCCTCCGGAGGTTGATGATTCTATTTGGCGTCGTCTAGACGCCGGCGTCAAACAATGGATATATGGTAGTATTTCTCAGGATCTACTTCTCACTATCATGAAATTTGACTCCACATCCCGTGACTTGTGGAATCGTTTGGAGGAAATTTTTCAGGACAATAAGCACACTTGTGCTGTGTATTTAGAGGAGCAATTTAACAATACACGTCTTGAAAATATTTCCAATGTGACTGAGTACTGCAAACAGTTAAAGCTCTTGACGGATCAACTTGTTGTTGTCGACTCGCCTGTTACTGACACCAAAATGATGTTACAATTGATTGTTGGCCTCCCTAAAGGCGAATTTGATACATTGGCCACCATGATTCAACAGGCGGATCTGTTACCCAGCTTTAACAAAGCTCGCCACGCTTGTCGTCAAGAAACTCGATGTGCTAAGCAAAGAATAGGACAAAGAGATCAGCTGCGCGATGCTCAAAGACGCATCCATGGCGCGCCCTATTCCAAAGACGATCCTTCAACCCTTATTCCTACCACGAGTTGTTAGGTCCAGCTCCAGCACCACAGCGAGTCCACTTCATGCAGGGATAGTTCCAGCAGCCCTCCTCCGCCAGGACACCCACTGAGTTGGGTCAGGCTTTCAGCACCCTCAACATGCAACAACTTAACAACAATTGGTACATGGACTCCGGAGCCACATCTCACATCACCCAGTCTGCAGGTACTATTCCCAAACTGTGCAGTTTAAAGCATCCTCAATATGTTACAGTTGGTAGTGGACAACGCATTCCAGTAAAGGGTTATGGTACATCATACACACAACCTCTCCATCCATCATTCTCCCTTAAAAATACCTTATATGCCCTACACATGATTAAGAACCTAATCTCTGTCCGCCAATTTACTCGTAATAATTCTGCCTCTGTTGAATTTGACCCTTTTGGTTTCATCAGAAAGAATCTTTGTACGGGGACACCTCTTACGAGATGCAATGGCACGGGGGATCTATATTCATTCACATCCACCTCCGCTGCCAGATCTTGTTCTCCCGTCTCGCTAGCGGCTATTTCTTCTTCGACATGGCATAATAGGCATGGTCACCCAGGACTCCCAGTCTTTAATTTTCTTACAGGCAATAATTTCATTACTTGTAATGGGAAGCTTGCCCAAAATTGTGTTTCTTGTTCTTTAGGCAACCATCACGCCCGAACCGGGCAAGTGGATCGTGCCTACACGGGCACCCTTCTACCTTAACAACTAAGTACATTCATGGAAATTAATAACTCATTTTTTTAAAACAACCGTGACGTAAGGCAAAGCCGACTAGGCCGCCATATAATATACATAAACAAAAGACACTACACTGCATACGCAGTCCAATCCCACATATGAATACAGCACCTGGAGTTAAATCGAACCACGACGACAAGGCCCCGCTGCACCCAAAATTGTACAAAGCCTGCATCAAGGACATATACCAAAGATAAACTCGGAATAGAGGAGCTATCCAAAACCCCGAGCAGATCCTACACTGCCGATCACCGAATCAAGGTACCTAAACTGCGGCATGAACGCACTTCAAGGAGGTCGATGCGAAAAATGTACCAAGTATGTGAGCGATGAAATGCGTAATGAAATCATAACGATCTAAACAAAGCGGGGAGACATGTATGATAGCCAACCTACGATACACGATACATAGCGGTCATATCAAGTCGGGACGCAAGCCTCCGAGTCATTACCCAAATATAACCATGGGTCTCACGCCATAACATCAATCATGCAGTGGAATCTTTCCTCACCGCTGTGATCCATGATATAGTACAACACCAATAGGCATACATGAATACCAAGTCCCACGGTGGTATAGCATCTTGGGGTTTACCCTCACTTATACTCTTACCACGGAGAAGGTGGTAAGCGGTGGTATAGCGTCTTGGGGTGTACTTCACATATACTCTGCACGGAGAATGTGGTAAACAGGTGGTATAGCATCTTGGGGTGTACTTCACATATACTACCTGGAGAAGGTGGTAAAGCAGGTGGTATAGCATCTTGGGGTTTACCCTCACATATACTCTCTACGGAGAAGGTGGTAAACAGGTGGTATAGCGTCTTGGGGTGTACTTCACTTACACTCTTACCCTATCTCGACCGACCATCAAACAAGACATAAGCACCATGTCTTTTATAAAAGAAATCCGAATTTAACCCAAGTACTACAAATAACGGAAGCATACGGTGGAATCCCACATCACCGATGCGTCCCAAGAACTTACAACTGCAGACCCTTCAACCAGAAGTCGCGACAACGTAATAAAACATAGTACTTGCACTCAAAGGCTATTACCAAAGACATATAGGCAAGTTCTAAATTAACCAAGCCAAAGTACTTATCGGGCACAAATAGAATAAATTCTCATTTAACAAGCCAAAGTACTAATCCGCACAAATAGAATAAATTCTCATTTAACAAGCCAAAGTACTTATCCGCACAAGTAGAATAAATTCTCATTTAACAAGCCAAAGTACTTATCCGGGCACAAATAGAATAAATTCTCATTTAACAAGCCAAAGTACTTATCCGGGCACAAATAGAATAAATTCTCATTTAACAAGCCAAAGTACTTATCCGCACAAATAGAATAAATTCTCATTTAACAAGCCAAAGTACTTATCCGACACAAATAGAATAAATTCTCATTTAACAAGCCAAAGTACTTATCCGGGCACAAATAGAATAAATTCTCATTTAACAAGCCAAAGTACTTATCCGGGCACAAATAGAATAAATTCTCATTTAACAAGCCAAAGTACTTATCCGGGCACAAATAGAATAATTCTCTTTTAACAAGTCAAAGTACTTATCAAGGCACACTTTAGACAAATTCTCAATTTATCAAGCCAAAGTACTACATACGTACATTCTTTTATAAAAGACTCCTTTCTATGTAAAGCCCCAAGATACTAACACCGGTAGTATCAAGGCGTGTCTATTTTTCAAAGTAAGTTACTACACTTTTAGAAAACTCATTTCAAAGCTTGAAATCAAGTAACTCCAAATTTTCACAATCTAGGCAACTTATGCCGATTTAATCAAAATAGACCACTTTCTAAACCTTCCATAAAGTCGTTATAACCAACTTCCCATAAAGCCGTTATAACCCTTTATGGTTTTAGACGTATCCATTCCTTCAATAACCAAGAGACTTATACTATTAAAACCAAGTATCACATACTTACAAATCAAGTTCTTAACTTTCAAAATACTTGAGTCTCTTACTAGTTAGAAAACAAGTTTTCTTATACTTTTTAAACTTCAAGTAACTTCACCCTTAACGCAAGTTACTTCTCTTAAATCATGTCTTTTCTCCTCTTTTAAATCAAATAAGTAAATCACTCCTTTGACTCCCCTAAAGTCATTATAATGACCTTTAGGTTTTAGAACTAAGGCATTAGTCAAAAGATTTGGAAAACCACTTCCTTTTCAAGTCTCTATGTACTTTAAGAAAAATACCTTCACTTTTAAGAATCCAAACTTCCTAAGGAAATGGATTATACTACTTACAATTTAAACATCAAAGTACACCCAAGGAAGTACATAGAACAAATTCTATCTTAGGCAATCCAAATACAAGCAAGGAATGGATCATTCCGAGTAGAACTTACTTTCTTTATTCTAAGGAATCATGCTAGAAGAGGAGATAGTTCACATACCTTTTCGGCTAAATCCACAAGCTAAGCCGAATACGCCGTACGTAGAATTTGTCAACCTATAATGGTCACAACAAGACTATCAACTTCTAGTCTCTAACGAGAATAATACTAAGTATATGGTCTCTAATTCTACGGAAAATCTGGCAAAGACCTCCTTTGTTTCTACTCACTTTGCCACCTTTTCAAGGTCGAATACAATAACCAACACGCCACATTTAAGGCTCTAAACAACAACCAAACAAAAGGGACTACACGCCTTACAATACGTAAAATTCCGCCCACAATTCATAATGCAAGTAGTTCGATACTTACTAGTCATTCTCGCCAACAATGACTCAACACAAGTCCTTTTCAATCCTTCTTAAAATTCCAAGTTCTAAGGTCTAACATGTTATATAGTCTAAACAACTTCAACAACTACAATTTCCTTCTTTATACAACATGCGACGCTTAGACTAATAATCGACTAAATTGAAATCTTAAAGTTAAACATGCTAGATTTGGATTAGGGTTCCAATAGCCAATATCCTTATCAATACTCATACTATATATCTCATGCTTGCTAATAACCAT
The DNA here is from genome assembly GCA_029844215.1 of Przewalskia tangutica. Taxonomy (NCBI): domain Eukaryota; kingdom Viridiplantae; phylum Streptophyta; class Magnoliopsida; order Solanales; family Solanaceae; genus Przewalskia; species Przewalskia tangutica. The sequence goes on along the minus strand of CM056738.1, from coordinate 2,690,961 downwards.
AGCTACAATCATAAGTAAGCCTTAACTATTAAAACGACAAAATTTATACCCTTCAAAGCCCTTAAAATTTCCAAGATCCAAAGTCGCTACTTAGCAATTCTTAGCTCCTTTCCTTAAGTTCCAATCCGCTCCAAGCACTCCTAGAGGCCTATGAAGAACCCATCTTCAAGTTCCAACTTCAAAGTCAAGAACTCACTTAGTTTCCGCCATGACTAACGTAAAAATACGCTTTTTTCCAAATCTTTCTATTGAGATTACCTTACAATACCCTTAGGACCATTGGGTTAAAGTCTTGTGGCTAATGGATCAAAATCACAAATTTTTGTGTGTGTGGAGAGCAACCCGAGAGCACAATTTCATGGCACAAATGAGTTCTAATTTTTCTAAGTGTTAAATGACAAGTCTTGCACTAGTAGTATACTTATAACACAGGAGGGTTTAGATGTCCACAAATGTGAGGTTAGGATGAAGATCACTGGATCAAGCCTAGTGGACAAGTTGACTTGTAACAATATCAAGCTTTGAAGACTTATCTTCTACCATGGTCAATGACCATTTTAGCCTTGCTAAAAACGCCCAAGGCCACCATGGGGTGCCACGTGTCGCCTCTCATTCGTCCCATAAAATTCAGTAACCTCGTGGGCCCCACAAAAATGTAGAATTTCAAAGGGCCCCACGTGACCAAATCCAGAAATAAATTTCCATAAGGTTAAGAGTTCCATACTCTTCAAATAATGTATTTTGAGAATCCAATTCTCAACAACGAACATTTTTCCTTTCCGACGTCCGGAAGATTTTCCGTCGGAAGAACTATTCTTCCTTTCGTACTAATGTCCAAGTCTTGTTTCCTTACGTACCTTCACTTACACATGTCCTGAACTTACGGGGTGTAACACAAACATACTCGTCTTCCGTTTAAATCATCTACTAGTGTTACCTATGCACCATTTGATATAATATATATGTCGATTTATGGACATCACTTGTTGCTAGTCCTCTCGGTCATAAATATTATCTTGTCTTGCTAGATGATTTTTCTCACTATATCTAGTTGTACCCTCTCAAATATAAATCGGAAGTGTTTACCAAATTTCTTGAGTTTCGACAATTCATCCAAACACAATTTAAAAAAGGTATCAAATCATTTCAGTGTGATAATGGTCGTGAATTCAATAACTCTATGTTTCACCGTTTTTGTACCAATAATGGCATGGTTTTTCGCTTCTCCTGCCCTCACACCTCACCACAAAACGGTAAAGCTGAAAGACTCATCCGCACCATTAACAATATGATTCGCACCCTATTGATTTATGCCTCCCTCCCTCCATCCTTCTGGGTATATGCTGCTAAAATGTCAGAATACATTCTCAATATTCTCCCTACTAACACTCTTCACAACATGACCCCTACCGAAATCCTCTACCATAGAGTCCCCTCCTATGATCATCTACGGATTTTTGATTGTCTGTGATATCTCAACCTTAGCTCTACAGCCCCTCACAAGCTCGCTCTTAGGTCCACTCCATATGTCTTCCTAGGCTTCCCACCGAACCATAGGGGATTTCTATGCTACAACCTGTCCACTCGTCAAATCCACATCTCTCGTCACGTCACATTCGACGAGACCACATTCCCGTTTTCAAATCTTCATAAATTTCAAAAACTGGATTACTCATTCCTTGACGAGCCTGCTATCTCTCTCATCATCCTTGATCAACTTATCTCTTCTGACTCGTCGACAGCGCCGCAGCCCAGTGTTGAGGCACCGCGACGCCAACTTTCCAGAGAGGTCTGTTCTCTCAACCCGTCGACAGCGCCGCGGCCCGGTGTTGAGGCGCCGCGGCCCGGTGTTGAGGCGTCGCGGCGCCATATTTCCAGTAAGGCCTGTCACTCAGACATCGCCGCGGCGCTAGATCCAGGCGATGTGGCGCCACCGACGGCTTCGCCCCCACCTTCTCCTTTTCCGACCCTACAATCGGTCTCAGCCCTCCCTACTCAGCCAGCACCGCCTCCTGATGCGCGTAATATGCACACACTTTTAAACGCAAGTGCACGTTATCGTATCAAGTAGTATAGTCTTGGATAAGACCGAATATCGTCCTCTAGGATTAGGGTCCAAGTATCAGTTATCTATTTTCTAGTATCTATTTGGTGAATTAATGATTGATTGTTTGATTTGTAACTAAGAGTTATGAAAGCTAATTAAATATAAAGATTTAATTCAGATGTGATGAGAATAGGGCTTCTATGTATCCTCACTATCCGCTTATGCTACTTACTAATGCATTACTTATGGTATTCTTCTTTTGGAGAAAGCAGGTTTACGAAATCGTTTTATACTCCCGTTAGGGTTATATAAACACTCAACCCCAGTATTGTTCCTTACCTAACTTTCGCTGATAAGGGTAACTCTATAGGAGGATTAAGCACAAAAACCTAGTTGGTATCACGCACAATGCGCAAAATTAGGGTTGTTAAGCCTCTCATCAACGCTTACAAATCTAATTGAGGTATTTTCATCCCCAATTCAAGATCATTTATCCAACTTACAAGATATTCACAATCCCCTTTTGAGAATCGATTAGAAATCATATAGTGATAACTAGTTGTCAATTAGCTACCAAGAATTCAACTCAATTATTGGATAGATCTCTCAATAAGAATAATTACCACAAGCGTGCATTAATTTATAACATAAGGTTCAAGAAATTCAACATAGAAAGCCTATAAGAGAATTAGTTCTAGCCATAAATATGACAAGAACTAATTCCATGTTCATCATACAAAACTGAATTAAAGTAAAGAAAGGAAAAGAAATTACTAAAATAAATGGTATCCAATCTCCAAGCAAGAATCTTGAGTTGTGCAAGAAGGGAACCTCAGCGCCTAGGGTTCTCCTTTTATAGGTTTAAAACGCCTCCATTCTTTTCCCTGCAGGCTGGCCCAAAAATCCGTCAAAAGACCTAATTTTTCCGCGTGGCGCCGCGCACAGACGGCGCGCGGCTGAGTTCTGCGATCCGTCGGGTGTTTTGGCGTCGCGGCCCTGATATCTGTCGTGCGGCGCGCCAGTATCTTCTGTAGCTCTCGGATGTTTAGGCGTCGCGCCCTGCGTCTCTGTCTTAGCGCCGCGGCCCAGTCTTCGCCTCTGAATAATGGGCGCCGCGGCCCCTGCTTTTGGCTGCAGGAGGCGCCGCGGCGCTGGTCTGGATTTTAGCCTCGTTCGCCACTTTCTCTGTTTTCAGCTCTGGCATCTCCTCTTTTTGCTCCTTTTCCGCCATTTGGCCATTTCAACCACTTTGACTCAATAGAAAGAAAAACTATCCTAATACGACACTTATATGTGCAAAATGGGACAAAAGACTAACTAAAACAGACTCAAAAGGTGTATATAAAATACACCGATCAAATACCCCCAAACTTAACCTTTGCTCGCCCTCGAGCAAAGATAGAAAGAAATACAATAAAAGACTCAAAAGAATGAAAAAAAAGGACTCCCTGTCATTAATCACTTTTGCTGCATAGATGTTAACTAGAAAAACATGAAGGTTAGCAGAATAATATGCAGGAACATATAGCATGGAATTTCAACACTTTGAGCTAGATATTTCGCAAACTCATACTTATCATGCTTAAATGGAAGTCCATATACTAAATCATGCATATAAATTCAAGAATTCCTATGGCATGCTTACTTGTTATTCTCCACTAATTCTGGATATGCATAAAAGAGATCTTCAGGACTTTGAGGGTTGTAATGTTGGCTTAGGTCGGGGTTGGTAAAGATAGGCATTTAGGCTCATTTTTCGTACCATAAGCTCTTTGGCTTTTCAATTTTTCCCTTTTCTTTTGATTCTTTCCTTCACTTCAATTCTATCCTTCCTCTTTGTTTTGGGAGAGTGAAGTGTATTATACTAATAGCACCCCCAAACTTAGGCTTTTGCCTCTTTCTTATTACTTTTTATTGGGCAACAAACTCATTCACTCTTTTTGTCTCTTTTTTAACACAATTGATTCCACTATTTCATATTTGCACTTATGGTACAATTTGTGGGAACATAGGGTGTCAAAGAAGAAGTTTCAAATTTAGGCTCAATGGGGCTGACTAGGGATATTTTTAAAGTACAGGATAGAAAAGAATGGTAAGAATTGGCTATCAAAGAAATGCCTGAGTCATCTCCCTAACATACATATCCTAACTATTTCGCCTCAAATAGCAAGCAATCATAACACATAAGCATTTATCATTTAGCATGCATAACTCAAGTAAGAAACTCCAAATAGACCGATTCTGTGAGTTTTTGGCATATCTAACCTAAGTGTTTAGATAGTTGCTTCAATTCCTTTACATTATTCCACCTTACTTCACTAGGTGTTTCTAGCAACTACAGCATATATGATCTTTGACAGACAATTATGACTCAAAAAGAGGGGGGGGGAAAATTGGTGACTCAAAATAAACATAAAACAAAGAAAAAGACTTAATTAAAACATAACATGACACACAAATAAAACACCCCCAAACTTAAATCACACATTGTCCCCAATGTGTGTAAGACTCAAAGAAAATAAAAGAAAAAGACACTTACAGACTTTGGCTAAAATGGTGGTGGTGGCGGTGGATAATGCTTTGAATTCCGTGAGGGGAGGATTATTCTTGATGTTTCGACCTGGCGATAGGGCCTTCGGATCAGGGTATCCTCTCAGACTCATAGTTTTAGGCGCTGCGCCGCGATTAGCCACATTAAACTTCGGCGCCGCTTCATTGGCGATTTTTCTGGATATCCTTGGCTTCCACCTGTTAACACAGCACAAATACACTAACCCAAGACCGTGAGACTGATCAAGATAAATTAAAAGAAACTAAAACAGAAGTTGAAATAACAAAATTAAAACATTGGGTTGCCTCTCAACTAGCTGCCGTTTTTACTGGCTTTTTAGCCTGACGCAGTTCCTTATTATTTTAAGAATTGAGAAGTTACCAAGTTCATGTATTCCATTTCATCGATCGTAGGTTTTATCCTCTGTCCATTTACCTTGAAGGTGGCTCCTCTCTCCTTTTATTTCAATCCGTTCAGATGGAATACTCTTACCACCGTGTATGGTCCCGTCCAACGTGATTTTAACTTGCTCGAAACAATCTCAACCTTGAGTTGAATAGCATCACTTGTCCTTCTTGAAAGTCTTTTGGTATCAAATTCTTATCGTACATGCTTTCGCTCGCTCTTGTAGATCTTTGCATTCTCATAGGCATTGTGTCGAAATTCATCTAATTCGCCACCGTAGTAGCCTCCTCCGCCCGCCGTGGTATCCATGTTTAACTTCTTCATTGCCCAAGATGCTCGTGTTCCAACTCTACCGGCAAATGACATGCTTTACCAAAAACTAATTTATAAGGTGACATACCAATTGGTGTTTTGAATCTGTCCCAGATGCCCACAATGCGTCATCCAATTTGATAGACCGCTCTTTCTTGAAATGCTTCACCGCCTTTTCCAATATGCTCTTCACTTCTATTTGACACTTCCGCCGCCCATTAGCTTGAGGATGGTAAGCGCAGAAAGTGGTAAACTCCATATCGGGAAAGCAATGAATTCAAATTGCCTATTGCGAAATGGCTCCCTTCATCACCGATGAGAGCTCGTGTGCCGAACCTTGTGAAAATATTCTTCCGAGGAATTTTTGAACGCTTTTATCGTTGCTTTGGTGGCCACCGCTTCTACCCATTTGGACACATAGTCTATCGCCGTAAGGATATATTGATTTCCAAAAGATGGCGAATGGTCCCATGAAATCAATTCCCACACATCGAATAGTTCTACTTCCAATATCCCGTGAAGGCATCTCGCTTTCGCCTTGAGATGTTCCTGTTCTTTGACAATTATCACATCTCTCGCACAAAGGCACGGGCATCCTCAAGAGTGTTGGCCAATAGAATCCGCATTGCAATACCTTTTCCGCTTTCTTGATGCCCCAAAGTGTCCACCACATGATAAGGTGTGGCAATGGGTGAGAACTCGCATCTCTTCCTCCGCATGACGTCCGATGACTTGGTCGACACGTTGTTTGTATAGCATCGTTCCTCCCAATAGTAATGTTTTACTGTAATAAAACCTCTTCACTACTGCCTTGACAAGCCCGGGGTAGAGCTTTAGCCGCAAGAAAGTTAACAAAATCAGCGCACAAGGTAAATTAGAATTCATACTTACTCAAACAGTTGTTCGTCCGAAAGTGATCATTTATTTGCACATCCTCGTGTTCGCTCTCGTGTTCTCCACCGACAAGTGGTTCGCAATCAATTCTCTGCCTTTCTTATCACGAATCTCTACGCCAAATTCTTGTAGAAGTAGGACCCATCGAACGAGGCGAGGCTTTGATCCTTCTTTGTCATTAAGTACTTTATAGCAGAGTGGTCGTGTATACTATCACTTTATTTCCAATCAAGTAGTGGCCTGCATTTCTCAAACGCATATACTATAGCTAGTAATTCTTTTCAAGAGTTGCATAATTTAATCAAGGCCATTTAGAGTTTTACTAGCATAGTAAATGGATCTAAATACCTTGTCGATTCTCTGTCCAAGCATCGCTCCAATCGCATAGTCGCCAGCATCGCATACGAGTTCAAACGGGAGCTCACAATTTGGCGCAATGACTATAGTGCCGAGGTAAGCTTCTCCTCGAGCGCTTGAAATGCGGATAAGCATTCTTTATTGAAGTCGAAGGCTACCCCGCCATTAGCAATGTAGAGGGCTTTGAGACCTTTGAAAATCCTTGATGAATCTTCTATAAGTCGCATGTCCAAGGAAACTTCGACTTTTTGTTGATCATCGAGGTGGTAGATTTTCGATCACCAAATCTTTGCTTTGTCTACCTCAATACCTTGGCTTGATATTTTATGCCCCAAGACGATTCCTTCACACCATGGTTGACACTTCTCCCAATTTAGCACAAGGTTAGATTCTTCGACCGGCTCAACATCGCTTCAGATGCCTTAAGCATTCATCAAATGATGCTCCAAAGACCGAAAAGTCATCCATAAAGATCTCTATAGTCCTCTCTACCATATCTGAAAAAATTGCCATCATACACCTTTGAAAAGTAGCAGGTGCATTGCAGAGTCCAAACGGCATTCTTCTAAATGCAAATGCCAAAAGCGGCAAGTAAATGTTGTCTTTTCTCGATCTTCCGCTATTGCAACCGGTGATACCCGAGTATCCATCCAAAAGCAATAGTAGTTATGCTCGCGAGTCCGTCCAACATTTGATCTAGGAATGGCAACGGAAGTGGTCTTTTCTAGTTGCTTTATTCAACTCGCGGTAGTCAACGCATTCTCCATCCGGATCGTTTTCAGGGAATGAGTTCGCTTTCTTCGTTAGCCACCACCGTTATTCCACCCTTTTTCGGCACCACTTGTACCGACTTACCCAAGTGCTATCGATATGGGTAAATTACTCTGATCGAGCCATTTTAGGATTTCTTTCCTTACTACCTCCTTCATATCGTTCACGCCTGGGCTTGATGGATTGTCCGCTTCTCTCATCTAGGCGGATCTTATGCATTACCGTTGATGGACTTATCCCTTTATGTCCGCTAATGTCCATCCAATAGCCCGCTTGTGATTCTTTAGTACTCTTAGCGCTTTATCAATCTCTTCGTGATTGTGCGTATGAAATGATCACCGGTAGGTTTTCTTCACCTAGGTATTGGTATTGTAGATGATTAGGTAGGATTTTTAACTCTAACTCGGGGCCTTCTCGGACGGTAATGATCTTTCCGCACTGCCCCACTTTCTTCATACTTCTTTGTCCTTGTATCCCATTTTTCATAAGCATTCATCCAATTTGCATACTCCATCGATCCGGATCGCTTCTACTATCATCATCCCACGTGGTCGATTTCTTCAAGCGTATCATCGTATTCGAACTCTTTGTTTGACATTGTCTCTTCGATAAAATCAATGGCTGAGCAGTTATCTTTGGCATCTGGAAAATTTGCTGTTTGAAGAACATTAAAAATTACCTCTTCTTCATCTACTCGAAGCTTCAATTCCCCTTTTTGAACATCAATGAGCCCGCCTCGTGGCTAAGAAAGGTCTGCAAGATGATGGGTATTCCATCGTTATCTTGTATGTCTAAGATAACGAAATCGGCGGGGAAGATGAACTTGTCCACTTTTACTAATATATCTTCGACGACTCCTCTCGGATGAACAATTGAGCGGTCAGCTAGCTGCAAGGTCATGTTTGTAGGTTTGATTTCTCCCATTTCTAGTTTGCAGAAAACTAGATAGGGCATCGATTTATGCTGCTCCCGTGTCGATAGTGCCTTTTGACATTCAAACTTTCCAATAGTGCATGGGATGGTAAAACTCCTGCGTGGTCTTGTAACTTCCGAGGTAGTTGTCTCGTAGGACGGCACTACATTCTTCGCTTAGCATCACCGCTTCGTAATCCTCTATCTTCCTCTTTGCTAAGCACATCCTTCATGAACTCGACGTAGCTCGGCATTTGTTCTAGTGCTTCAAAGAACGGGATATTGAGTTGCAATTGTTTGAGAACCTCCACGAACTGAGAATTGCTTGTCAAGAGTGCATGTTTTTAACTTCGGGATACGGTATCATCACCGGGTGCAGCTTGCCACCGGTGCTATTTTCTCGATTGGTTCCGGGAGCCGCGCTCGATCTTCAGCCGCGCCACTTTCCGCAGACTGCCTCGTAATCTCGACGCCGCGTCGATCATAGCGCGCGCGCAGAGTCGCCGCGAACTTTCTCTCCCGATTCGCATCCTTCGTGTCAATTGCACGACATTGTGTTTCCTCATTGCTTATCCTGCATGCAGATTGCTCTTCTTGCGTTCGTTGAATATGACCGCGAAGTTCTGCTATTTCTGTTTCCAACTTCTTTATGCCCGACCTTATTTCGTCCATGAACTGAGCTTGGAACCTCGTGAGACTGAGTATAGTTTCTCGTAATTCCTCCCTTTGTTCCTCTATGGTTGGCTCTCTATCATATGGACAGTAAAAATCCATATCTAAAGTGTTCCTGAACGAATCAAAGCCAACAAAAGATCACTATGACTCGAATTTTCGTAAAAACTAAAAATAAAAATAAAAAAAATTAAAACCAAATTAGAAATTAAAAATAGATAATTTGATATTGAACTATTGCCTAATCCCCGGCAACGGCGCCAAAACTTGATGCGCGTAATATGCACACACTTTTAAACGCAAGTGCACGTTATCGTATCGCGAGTATAGTCTCGATAAGACCGAATATCGTCCTCTAGGATTAGGGTCCAAGTATCAGTTATCTATTTTCTAGTATCTATTTGGTGAATTAATGATTGATTGTTTGGTTTGTAACTAAGAGTTATGAAAGCTAATTAAATATAAAGATTTAATTCAGATGTGATGAGAATAGGGCTTCTATGTATCCTCGCTATCCGCTTATGCTACTTACTAATGCATTACTTATGGTATTCTTCTTTCGAGAAAGCAGGGTTTATTTAAATCGCTTTATACTCCCGTTAGGGTTATATAAACACTCAACCCCAGATTGTTCCTTACCTAACTTTCACGATAAGGGTAACTCTATGGAGGATTAAGCACAAAAACCTAGTTGATCGTCACGCACAATGCGCAAAATTAGGGTTGTTAAGCCTCATCAACGCTTACAAATCTAATTGAGGTATTTTCATCCCCAATTCAAGATCATTTATCCAACTTACAAGATATTCACAATCCCCTTTTCGTAACTGATTAGAAATCATATAGTGATAACTAGTTGTCAATTAGCTACCAAGAATTCAACTCAATTATTGGATAGATCTCTCAATAAGAATAATTACCACAAGCATTAATTTATAACATAAGGTTCAAGAAATTCAACATAGAAAGCTTATAAGAGAATTAGTTCCTAGCCATAAATATGACAAGAACTAATTCCATGTTCATCATACAAAACTGAATTAAAGTAAAGAAAGGGAAAAGAAATTACTAAAATAAATGGTATCCAATCTCCAAGCAAGAATCTTGAGTTGTGCGAAGGGAACCTCAAAACCGCCAGTGGTTCTCTTTATAGTTTAAAACGCCTCCTTCTTTTTCCTCGCAGCTCGGCCCAAAAATCCGTCAAAAGACCTAATTTACGCGTCGGCCGCGCTCGGCAGATAGCCGCGCCGAAGTTCTGCGATCCGTCGGGTGTTTGGCGCGCGGCCCGATATTCGCTGTTCGAGGCGCCGCGACAGTATCTTCAGAGCTCTCCGGATGTTTAGCGCGCGCCTCGTGATTCGCCGTTTGTAGCCGGCGCGCCGAGTCTTCGCCTCGACAATGGCGCCGCGCCTCGCTGTTTGCAGGAGGCCGCGTACTGGTCCGGATTTTAGTCTCGTTCGCCACTTTCTGTTTCACTCGCATCTCCTCTTGCCCTCTTTTTGCTCCTTTTCCGCCATTTGGTCATTTCAACCACTTTGACTCAATAGAAAGAAAACTATCCTAATACGACACTTATATGTGCAAAATGGGACAAAAGACTAACTAAACAGACTAAAAGTGTATATAAAATACACCGATCACCTCCCACTGTCCTTACTCACCAAATTGAAACGCGTTTCAAGCATGGAATCATCAAACCCAAAGTCTAATTTAACTTGTCTGTCCAAACCATTTCTCCAATTCCCAAAAATCCTATATTAGTTAAACAAGACCCTAATTGGAATGCGGCTATGTCTGAGAAATTCAATGCTTTAACTAAACAGAATACATGGGATCTAGTACCTAGACCTGAGGGGGTGAATGTGATTCGTTGTCTGTGGTTTTTTTGTCACAAATTCAGAGACAATGGAGATCTTGAGAGGTATAAAGCACGACTTGTGGCTAATGGCACAAATCAATAGGAGGGCATTGATTGTGGTGAGACCTTCAGCCCGGTTGTCAAACCGGCTACCATTCGCACAGTTTTGAGCATTGCCATGGGCAAACACTGGCCGATCCATCAGCTTGATGTAAAGAATGCATTCTTACATGGGGATCTGAGAGAAACAGTCTACATGCATCAGCCGCCAGGGTTCACCCATCCAGCAGTTCCTCACTATGTGCGCTGCCTCAGAAGTCATTATATGGCTCAAAAGCAGGCCCCGCGTGGTATGATCGCTTTGCCATATATATCTTGCAGATTGGGTTTGTATGCAACAAGAGTGATACTTCACTATTCATTTTTCATCGAGGTAGTAGCATTGCTTACTTATTAATTTACGTGGATGATATTGTTCTTACTGCCTTCTCCGACGGTTTGATAAATGAGATTATTGCCTTTCTTAAGTCCGAATTTGCAATGACTGATTTGGGGAAACTGACTTACTTTTTGGGAATATCAGTGACCAGGTCTGCCAATCATATGTTCTTGTGTCAGCGTAAGTGTTACAGCCCGACCCGACGGGCCGCGACCCGGCGCCCTAATTGGACACCCTTACTGACCTGTCACATATAATCCAACTGACACCCAAAAACAATACATAAATCCCGTGAAATAGCTGCTGACGCATGACGTCATATATATATACCAAAGTAAACATGTCTCCTGAGGAGTCACATCTAATCAAATATAACAAGGGAGGCAAGCCGACAAGGCCGCCACTATACGACATCACCTATATACGGGAACATCCCAAAACAAAGTACAACAACACAGCTGACCAAAATAGGTTTACAAATCCACATACGTACAACCCACAACTGTCTACAGACCTCTAAGAATACGATAAGGAAATATGACTGGACAGGGCCCCATCGTGCCCCTAAATATACATAAGTCAAAAATAGGGTTCTGTATCAAAATGACAAAACTCTGAATCAATGGAGCTCTCCAACCAGCTGAACAGGAATCCTACACTGGAGGATCACCAAACTGAGCACTTGACTGCGAGCATTTAACGCACCCCGAGGAAAAGGGATCAGTACGAAATAATATACTGAGTATGTAAAACATGTAGTATCAGAAAGCGGTGTCATAACGGCAATAGATAACAGGAGACATGTACGATTATCAAATACCAAATCCAGTTGTGCCATATAAAATAGAGAGTCAACTGTGCCTTATAAAAATAGAGTCATATATACACTGCCCGGCCCTCTAGTGAAGGACGTGGTGAAATCATATACGGCCAGGCCCATTCTGGGACTCGGTAAAATCATATACTGTTCGGCCCTTTGGTGAGGGACCCGGTGAAATATACTATGTTGGGTATCTGTACCCGCATCAAATGTACGTAAACTGCCCGACCCTCTAATGAGGGACGCGGTGAATCATACAAGGAATCTGCGCGCGTATCTGCCTGGCCCGGGACGCGGTGAAGTGGAATAATAACACTTTGCACGAGTAGATTTCATGAGCAACCATATGCAACTTAAATCATTAAATAACTTTTTACTAGAAAATCAAATGCACTTCTCATAACACATATCATTAGAAATTAAACTGTGTAGAAATCATGTACGTCTATCGTACGTTCATTAAATCATGCCAAAAGAAAGAAGAAAGAGTTTCACATACCTTATAGTCTATATCGACTCAATAATTAGGATTCGTCTCAACTAGTACGTCAACCTATAACAATAATAGCACGCCCATCAACTCTATGATTTCTAACGTAAGTTATATCAAATGACGACTTTCTTTTCTATAAAAATTCGGGCAACACTTTCTCTGTTTATATGCACATCCATAATTTACAACAAATGCCAACAATACCAATTAACAAGTCACAATCACAAAATCAGTCCATATACTCTACTTACACCATAGTTATGCATTCTTTCTCCTTACATTTACGGAATACAACAACCAAGAGTGCAAGTCTTTTAGTTTGCAACATATCACCTTACTACACTTTAATTTCTTTAAGATATGTATTGACAATTACCACAACGTATTTATAAGTTCATAACTTATATTTCCATCATTATAACTTAACAAAAACAGCCCCTAATATATCACAGTCATGTCCAATAATTTCATGCAAGTTTTCAGCCAACATCCACATTACCAAAGCTCTTTCCTTAACTCCTTAAAATCCAATTCATGTTTCAACAATTCCATATAACAATTACAACTTAACCATCAAGATTTCCTTCATTTATAACATGCAATTAGTGATAATAATGAAAACAACAACAATCGAATCCAATGGACACAAAACAATCCCACAAATCGGTAACTACCCAAAATAATCACATGCATTGCCTTAATTCCAAGTTTCTCTTAAGACAAATTCATTCCTCAAACAACAACAACATACAACTTCAATTATACCACAAGAAGAAGAATTTCTTACCTTAAATTATGCCAAAAACAGTCCCCTAAGTCTCGGTATTTACTGCCCAGATTCTTCACCATTTCACCATTTCTTCAACTCCAAAATGGCATGCATGTGTTCTATAAGTTTAATCATCATTCTTTACACGTTTTTCTTCCAAAAAATCATTCAAAACTGGAAATTTCTTGGCTATAGCTCTCGGCCAGCAGTGGTGTTTACCCACTATTTTTGGAGTTTATAGTTTGCTTAGAATTGATAGGAGGATTAATCTAGGAAGGAGTAAATAAAAAAAAACCTCAATTGCTATGACAATGGGGGAGGGGAATCGGCCAAGAGAGAGGAAGAGAGGGAGAGGGTGTTTTGGATTAACAGTGAAGAAGAGGAAGTTAATAGGTTTTAAGTAAAAAATCTGAAAATTAGCTTATTGAACTTTGGTCCCTATTGTAAAATTAATCCCTCAAGTAATAATTAAATCTTAAATTCCGCTTCCTTTAATTCCTGAAAATTTCATAAGTCTTGTATTCTCAATGTCATAATTCTTATAATACGACACTAGTCCATAACGAGAATATACAATTATCAATGTAAGTTTTCCAACGTCACACACGTTGTAACCAACATTTCATGAATCACATCCTCTTGTATACTAATTTCTTTATTAGCATAAATAAGTACACTTTATTTCCAATACTCGAACCTTATTTCTTATTTACGTTCTCTAATTATCGTCTTAAAACCACGAGGTGTAACAGTAAATATGCAGAGGAGATTTTGTACAGGGCTAAGATGGCAAACTGCAAAGAGGTGCCGGCTCCGGTTGATTCTAAATCTAAGCTCAGTGCCATGCATGGTGCACCAGTCTCTGATCCTACTTTGTATAAGAGCCTTGCAGGTGCACTTCAGTATCTCACCTTCACCAGTCCAGACATAGCTTATGTTGTTCAGCAGGTGTGCTTATTCATGCATGCCCTACTGAGTCTCATTTCACTGCTCTTAAGTGTATCATTCGATACATTAAGGGCACTCTTGATTATGGTTTGCACTTATATCCCTCTGCACCAAACAAGTTGCTTTCATATAAGGATGCAGATTGGACAGGGTGTCCGGACACGCGACGCTCTACCTCCAACTTTTGTGTTTTTTTAGGGGATAATCTGATTTCTTCGGCTGTCAAGCGACATGCTACCCTATCGCGCTCCAGTGTCGAGGCTGAGTACAGAGGCGTTGCAAATGTAGTAGCTGAGATTTGTTGGCTCAGAAATTTATTGTTAGAACTTCAGTGTCATTTGCGTCAGACATCCATTGTGTACTGTGATAACATCTCCGTTATATATCCGCTTATAATCCGATTCAACATCATGAACCAAGCATATTGAGATAGACCTACACTTTGTTCGTGAGAAAGTTGCACTAGGCCATGTCAGAGTGTTACATGTTCCATCATCATATCAGTATGCAGACATATTTACCAAAGGACTTTCCGCATTGCTATTACTTGATTCAGATCCGCCTCTTAGCGTCCGCCTCCTCCCATCGTGAGGGTGTGTAAACATATATATTATAGAAACAATTGTATCCCTACCCATAATTAGAATATTTTCATATATTGTGTAAATATAATTATGGTAAGACTAGGATTCATACTTTGTATATGCTTAGGATTCCTATCAGTATAAGGGATGAATATTGTATTCTATATATACTTTGATATTAATAAGAAGACTCCCGAGGAGATTAATATCATCTTACAAAGACATTGTGTTTCTAAGATGATACTTAATGAAAGAATCAAGTTAGTTAATAAGAACTAGGAGTGACAGTTTAGTCCTTGAGTCTAAGTAGTAGTTTTAGTATTTACAATTTAGTTCCACTGTATTTTCGATTTTAGAACTTTTGGTCCTAGACAAGTTTGTTATGTCGTACTGAGTTGCAGATAGAATTCAGGAGCTGCGTCTCCAGCTATATAGGCAGTGTCGGTCCTGAATTTTTGAGGGCCCATGGAAAAAGTAAAAATTAGGCCCTATATATATATTTAAACTTAGTGATGAACTCACTCTTATTTTTCAACCAAGATCTAACTTGTTCAAATTAACTAAAAATTTAACATTCAAGCCAAATAAATTGTATCGATTCAAACCTAGAGGAGTGAAACAGATGCACAAAAGCGTTCTTCTTTTTTAGAAGTGGAAGTGGAACAGACCATCGTTGGTTTAGGGTTAATAGTTACAATAATCTAATAACTGCTACAAATTATTACAGTTAGGCAAGTTAAAATTTACTTAATAAGAAATTGATTTTCGATATAAAATGGATTTCTTTTTCTTTTTCCTTTGATTCCATATAATAAGTCCATTGTTTTTGCAAGTAACGAGCACATAGAATGATAATCACAGTAATGCAAATAGTTAAATTTATGTCCAAGGTAAGGATAAGGATTGCGTTCATTCTACCTTCTTCAGATCAACTTTGTGAAAATTCACTGGGTATGTTGTTGTACTTATACCACTTTTAAGCATGTTGAATCTAAATATTCAAGCATTTAGCAAAATATATAAAGAGTTTAACATCTAAATTTTCAACTTACTAAAAATTAGCTACAGCTGAAAAAGATCATATTTCAAAGGAGTTTGAATTACCTTCCTAGATATAGAGTATCATCAAGCAATAATGAACTAGTTAGTGCCACGAAAAGAAGTATTAAAGGGTCACATCGAGACAAATAGTGGGCCTCTTTTCTGAGAGCACCATGTCATCAAAATCTCCACAATTCCAGATCCTAAAATCCCCTGCATAAAAAAATACTATATAATTAGAAATTATAAGATTCTTTCTACCATATTACTTGCCACATTACTAAAAATATTCATCCCAAATTATTTGATCACTTTCTAGAAACAAGATATAATTAATTAAGTTTTTTCCACTTTGCCCTTGACACTTATTATTTTAAAAATAACTAATATTGATTAGAGTATAATTAATTAGAGAGATCAGAGTAAAAATACTCTTTTTACTACTAAAAAAAATTGGGTCCCTCTAAATTTTGGGCCTGTGGCAATTTCCTGCTTGCCTACAGAGCCAAAGATCAGATATAGGTAGCTCAGACTCTTTTCGACGACACGAATGAAATTATCTACTTATAACTTAGATAGCTTCTTCTTTCCTTTATTTCCTCTCTTTTCTTTAGTTCTTATTTTTCTTGTTTCTACCATCGCTCCATTGATATTCCGGTGTTTGCAAATTCATTTTGCATCATTTGGTATCAGAGCACTCTCCTGAGCTCTGTGAGAATCATGAGTAACGATTTACAAGAGATTAAGGAGATGTTTGATAGAGTCACATTGGAGATGGCCAACTTCACAGTGCGACAAAATCAAATTGAAGATCAGCATCAGAAGGTCATAGCTGGTCTTCGAGATTCTTTGAATGAAGTTCAAAGGAATGAAAGGGGAAGGAAAGTGGGTTCTGATACCATATAAAAAATGGATCTTTGGCCTAACTCATCCCAAAAGCTAGCTTATAGGGTGAAGATTGTCCAAGTCCATATAAGGAGTCCATGTTCCCATTTCATTTCCGATGTGGGACTCTTAATAGAAAGTCAGTTTAATGAGAGATCTAAACACCATCTGGAAACCCCGCGGAATGGGTTGCTTCTATCCCCTGCTGAACTCTCCAATTTTGCCTTCACCAGTTGCAAATCCAATAGGTTCAGCTGGTCATACAACTTCATGGGCTACAACTATGTCTGTGGGAAATCCACCAGTGATTCAATCTCCCATGGATCATCAGTTTGGCACATCTCAGTATCAACAATATCAAACCCCACTGAATGGTCATTATCAAGGTTATTCTGGTGCACAGCAGCAGTACTATGCATATGCAAGTCAAGTACCTGCATCAAGTTATGTGGGAGGGGTTTATGTTCATGCAGCAAATCATACTCCCATAAATCACAACAATGGGTCAATGACTCGATTAGGTAGATTTCCCTTGTTTTGATGGCACTAACTTGAGAACTTGGATGTATAAAATAGACCAATTATTTTCCTATGATGATACTCCTTTAGCTCAGAAATTTAGAGTAGATGCCTTGCATTTTGATGACTTAGCTATAGAATGGCATTTATCCTATCTCAAAAGTAGACCTCATTTACCTTTTCCTACTTAGGAAGAGTATATCTATGCCTTAATGGACAGATTTGGGGTGAATATGAGGATCCTATAACTGAGTTTAAGTTAGTGAAGCAACATGGTTCTGTGAAGGATTATCAAAGAGACTTTGATAGGATTATGACTTAGGTTGACTATAGCACCTGAACATGCTATTAGTGGATTTATTGCTGGGCTGAAATCAGAAATTGGATTCACTGTAAAGAACCACAAACCCTTTACCTTGCCACAAGCTTACCGAATAGATAGGAACACTGAATCTCAACTACATGCTCAAATGAAAGCAACCAGGGGAACTGTCACTAGTAGTAGTAGCCCATACTAGAAGGGGAGTTACAACAATGATTTCAACAAAATGAAGAACATGAAGTAGTGGTAGTGGAGGATCCACCACAGGAGATAGAAGTAGTTAGATTAACCTCAGTTAATGTTAAATTAATTCTAGTTATATGTTGATCAAGTTACATCTTTAACCAGTATACACAGTGAGCTTGAACTCCATAATTTGGCATGTGTTTTCAGTACCTTAGCTACACTTGAGGAGAAGACCAGATTCATGTCACCTGAAGTACTGCTTAGTTCTTGTATTCCATGCTGCAGGTGAAATACTGGTGTTTGCAATTTCTTTTTGTGTGTTATTGGTGGTCAACAAATTAATATTGTTGGCATTTTGATGACCTCTGTGGTTTTAGTTGCTTCATGTTTTGTATACATAGAGGATATTTCTTATAAGCTTTTAAGCTGAATGGGTTCATATTAAGGATTGCTTTCGATGTGTCCTGATTGTTTTCACAGTAAATACTATTAGATGAACGTAGAGACATCGTTTTTGTGGTTAATGAATGATATATTTCTCTGGTGGCAAGAAGCCATTTCAAGTCCTGACTATCCTATTTGAATTCAGGCTAGTGCAAAATTTTGGAGAGTTTATTGTTACCTTTTCACGAGCCTATAACTCAGAATTTTGTCACGGTAGTAGGTAGTTGAACATAGTCCTACTTACACTTACAAATTGGTAACTGGTAGTAGTAGTTTTATTATTGTAGGTCTGCTTAGCCTATCATACTAGTAGGAACGATGATTGCTTTATAGTCTCTTGTCACTTGATTTCTGTTGCTATGGGTTCTTTAGTGTACTTTGTTTATCGTATTTACATGCGTTAGTTATTGATTCCTTTTTCAGAACGCGCTATCATGGCTTATTCGCCTTTGTTACCCTCATTTTCATACTGCTTTAAATTTCATGTCCGGATTGTTTTGAACCGAGGTTTTTTTGGAAACAGTCGCTCTACCTACCAAGATAGAGGTAAGGTCTGCGTACACTTGCTTGGTTAGTGAAAATGTGGAGGTACCTAGGAAGAAGATAATGTTTATGGGAGATGGTAGAAAGAATAATATCATTACTGGAAGCAGGAATATCAAAGATGGTAGCACTACTTTCCAATTCTCCATTCTGTCACTGTTGGTAAGTTTAAATCTATTTGTAATTAGCTTTTCTTTTTAGTACTATTATTATTCATGCATTATTATTTTTCTAGCACTTGGCTTATTTATTATTATTAGGTCGCTTTTGACAGTTTACCTGGTGATGTTTTAATACTTGAAAGCTCAGATTTCCTCCCAATGTATAGGAGTAGATTAATATTGCTACAACTTAATTGACATATACTAATATGTATACAGGGGATATTCTTTCAAATGGCGAACTTGTTCAAGAAATAACACATATTTCAAATGGTCGTGATTCGAGAAGCTGCTAATTCTCTGGGAAAAACATTTGTGGCGTAGTTTTCTTGTTTCTTCATTGTTGAACACTTCTTTTTGTTTTGATGTTATAAAAGAGTGATTGGTTAAATACGTCGAATAACGTAGATTCATGGTCAATTTTAGCTACCATAAATAATTGTCACTGTTAAGAGTTCCACATCGGTAATGGAATGGGAAAATGGACTTCTCATATGGACTTGGACAATCTTCACCCTACAAGCTAGCTTTTGGGGTTGAGTTAGGCCCAAAATCCATTCTTGACATGGTATCAGAGTCAGTCTCATTTCAATTCTTCCCACATCGGTCATGGAATGGGAAAATGGACTCCTTATATGGACTTGGACAATCCTCACCCTACAAGCTAGCTTTTGGGGTTGAGTTAGGCTCAAGATTCATTTTTGACATGTTAAGAGTCTCACATCGGTAATGGAATGGAAAAATGGATTCCTTATATGGACTTGGACAATCCTCACCCTATAAACTTTGGGGTTGAGTTAGGCTCATGTCCCCTCTAGTGGAAATTATTGCATCTTTGCCGATAATAACAAAAGCCACAAAATATGCTTGATATACATTTCTAAGGTAGCTTTACTGGCAATAGTAAATGGCACTAAATAAATTACACTAAAAGTAATTACTTTTAGCGGCAATAATATGGGTCTTTACCATCACTCACATGTCACTAAAGGCTTTAGCGACCTTGGATCCAATGACATTTAATTAAATGCCGGTAAATGATTTATTGCCACTAAAAGCCTATTTTGGTGTAGTGATTTTCTGTCCATACATTCACACCTCTCTATAGTAATTATCCTCTATAACGTTTTACTATAAACGGTCAAAAAAAATTGAAAATGATTTTTAATCTAATGTTATATTATACATTCTTTATGATAGCATTTCGTTGTAGCATTCAAAAAATATTACGACAAACTATGTTATTATAGAAAGATCACTATAACGGTTAAGTTGACTTTTAGTATTATGTTATATTATATGTGTACTGTAACAACATTTCATTAGTGTTCATTTTTCCCTTATAGGTAGCCAATCTTGACTCCATGACCCGCAAGATATCATGTAATGAATTGATTGAAATTCAATGTTTTCCCTAAACATTAGATTTTCTTTGATTCCTCTCAAATTTTCCGTTTGGGTTCTTTTGAAAACACTCAGATTTTATGCATCTTAGAGAATCATGTCTTTGTGGTAGATAAATTTTCGGATCATATACAGTCAGATTTCTCTGTAATATTTCTCTGTAATAGTCATCATTCTTTATAATAACATTTCACAATAACGACCACACATGTTTTCTTTGGAACCAATTTTTAATCTTATATATATGTTAGCAAACGACGTTATAGAAATATCACTATAACGGCCAAGTTTTATTTGGATCGAACCGATTTTTAATTTTGCGTAATATTATATATTTTTTATAATAGCATTTCGTCATAATAACCAAAAAATATCCGGACAAATGACGTGATTTCATGGGGTGTTCATTTTACCCTTGTAAATAACCAATCTTGAAATTAAATTTCTTTCCCTTATACCTTAGATTTTCTCTGATTCCTTTAAATTTTTCCATTTGGGAGTTTTCCAAAACACTCAGATTTTTATGTATCTTAAGAGAATCATAGTATTTGTGCTGAATGGATTTTCTTTCCATATACCGTTAGACCTCTATGTAACACAGTCATCCTCTATAATAACATTTACGCAAATTTTTTATTTTGGAATCGATTTTTAATCCTACGTTATATTATATGTTCTCTATGACAACATTTAACTATAGCAATCAAAAATTATTCGGACAAACAACAATGTTATATAAGATCACTATAACGGCCGAGTTTTCTTTAAAACTGATTTTTAATCTTACTTTATAATATATTCTCTCTATAGCAACATTTCGTTATAACAAACGACATTATAAATAGATTTCATGGGAGTATTCATATAAATAGCCAATCTTGACACCATGGCATGCAAGATTTCATGTACAAATCAAGATTGAAATTCAATTTTTTCCCTAAACCTTAGATTTTACCTGATTCCTCTTACATTTTCCATTGTATGTATCTTTGGAGAATCATAGTCATGTGCTGGATGGATTTTCTGTCCATATATAGCTACCCTTTTGGCTTCACTTAAATATCCTATAAATTTGCTCTAAATTTCATGGCTGTAGAGGAACATATGCAAATGAGTAACACTAATACTAAATCATCAAAAAAGATGAAGATGAAAAAAGCACCACAAAGAGGACTTGGTGTTGCTCAACTTGAGAGAATTATATTAGAGGAACAACATAAAAAAGATTCAACTTCTCAATCAGTACAATGCCTCAATTCTATACCAACATCACCAAGAATTGATTTTTCTTCAAAAGATTGTGTCTTTAGACCAAATCAATCTGCCCCATTTATTCTTGATAATCTTGAAAGTGTGAGTCAAAAAAATAATCATCATGGTGTAGTTTTTGGGTATAACTTGAACATGCCTAGTGAACCCCATAATCGGATTTTTCCTATGCTACAAAGATCACAACAGTATCACCAAACTTCTAGTTCTTCATCAATGGTAAGTCAACTTCATCGAGTAGTAAGTACTCTTTCATCGTTAACCAGAAGGTCTCGTGGCAAGGTTGGATCCACAATTTCGGTTATGGGTTCACATGAACTCAGTAACTTTTGCCCATACATTGTATATGTTAGAAATTACCTGAATATCTATAAATATTTAACTGTGAACCCATCAGTATTGTATATATGAATTTGAAGCCGCTTTAGAAACCTATAAACTTCAAATCCTGGATCCTCCTCTATATGGAGTCACCTTTGTTAGAAAGTGTTTACTAGCTAATGTGGGACTTCCTAGCCCGAATCAGAATTTAGTCAGGCCCCAATGCGGATAGCGGATACCGGCTGGGAAACCAAAAGAAAAAAACCAACTTCATTAAACATTTGTAGCTATGAATATATGTTTTGGGGTTAACATGTGTCTAGTTTTGTGTTTCTTGTGTTTTAATTGCTGAGGAGAATTGCTATTGTGGATTGCAGGTGAATATCTCATCGGGGATTTCAGCCTCATCATCATCTATACAGAAATTTCAGATGGAGCCTCCTTCTAACCAAAGTTATTATGGCTGTACTAATTGCTTACCTCTTAGGCCCGAAGAAGTCAAGGTAATTCTATTATCACTCCCCTAATATAATAGGAGACAATGGGAGGAGGAAGTATAGGTTAAATGTCTATTAAACCCTATGTTGCTTGGATATTTCAAAAATGCCACCAAGTGCGCGTCGGATCCTCCAAAAAATGCATTTTTGGAAGATCTTACACGGGTGCGGTAGTATTTTTGGAGAGTTCGAGCAATAGTTAAACCTATATTACTGAGCTAATATATTCGAACTTCCAACCATTACACGATGGGGATGTAGGGGCAGATGCTGATCATAACTTATGTGTTCATTCAAACTCAGTAGCTTTTTGTCACACCCCAACCTTGGGGGGGTGGGGTGTCCGACACCCTAAGGCCCGAGCATACCAGTCATACAACATAAGGACAACATTTCAAGATCTGGGCCGACAAGGCCTCTAATAGGTAGTTGTGTAACAACCTGCAAGCAAAAAATGACCCTAACAATATCTATAGATATGCACACGCCAATGCCGACAAGGCCATCATAAGTATATCGGGGACCATATAGAAGGCTGACACGGCCATATACGACATCTCTATACAGGACCACTGTCTACAAGTCTCTAAAGAGTACATGAACATCATCAAAAACTTCTATATTCAAATTCTATATGAAACCCAACACCACAATCTTCCAAATTCTCCTTCCACCATCCCACAACACATACAATCAAGGTTTAATTATCAATTCCCAAATTCCATGTAAAACAGCCCATCAATAACATAACCTCTACTTAAAGTTCCAATGCTTGTTCTACAAGGTCCTTTATCAATCCTACTTCAAACACTTCCATAATTCTAAGAATGAATAGGGAGGAATGAAACTCACCTTTGATTACAATAATCTGCTCAAATAAGGAGTTACTTCACCTTCAATAATCCTCCGAAATCAACGCAACGAAGAATAAGATGATAAGATGATAACCACGGAATCCTCCACGTCGAATTTACGTAATTTACCTTCAAGGTGATGGAAAACCATTGAGAGGATATTAGGAGAGTTCTAAGGTCTGTGAAGATACGAAATGAGGCCCCAAGGCCGAGAGATATAATTTATATATGAAAAGAGGTCTGCACCGCGCTGTTTTACGCCCGGAAGTATGGGCCGTACAATTTTATACAGTCCGTAACTTTCACTGTATTTCTCATATTGACGAACTGTCAGTTGCATTGGAAATTAGACTCTCTGAAGTTGAATTTAGATAGGTTATGCACTCCATAATTCCTTATATACTAGGAGATATACCCCGACAAGTTGGGCCAAAAATCAGGTCCGGAAATTCTGTTTGTCTTTCCCGAGTTGCGACGAACTTAATTTCTTTCATCCGTTTAATCCCAAAATACTACGAAACATACGTAGAACTTGTTTCCATTCAAAAATGGTATGTTAGCCTCACCGGGCTTAACGTTATTTTACTTACGACGCATACGAGCGCGATAATACGGGGTGTAACACTTTTGCTCGGATTCTGTATATATGTCAAAAACTCCACTAAATATACAAATTTCAAACCAAATAAATCAAATGGGATGTGGCAGAATCTAGTCGAACACATAATGTTCAAATGCTAGATCCGCCTCTTTAAGGATGAATTGGGACTCACTCACCAAATATAGATGTTAGGTTTGTAGGTTGTGTACAATAACAACAACTACGCCTCAGTCCAAACACGTTGGGATTAGTTATATGAATCTCCACTTCTTCATTAAGCTCATTTTATATCAACGTACTAAATAAAATAAAAGTGAAAAATATTTATATATATATGGTTTGTTGGTTGTGTATGCTAAAATATTTTACTATATTTTTCTGATAGCTACATTTTGGTTTGTTCATTATGTAATATAGATGGCTGGCATGAAGAGGCCTTATCCATTCTCTCCTGAATACCCGTCTGTCCCTTCATTTCGATGCAAATTTCCTCAATGCTCTGTTGCCTCTGTATCCAGATCACATGAATCTGCTTCCAGCAGCAATGAATGCTCAGTCAATGTAGAAGAGGGCGATGCGTTTAAAAGGTTCTATATCTCACCTGGAAATCGCTTAATTTTAATCCTCGAGAGCCTAATAATTAGTCATTTGGCATTTTTACAGAGAAATTGTTTCAAAATCAAGAGCTTTTTCAGAGTCCGGACCATCGATTTCAGTAAGAGAAACTAAAGCTCTCAATGGAGATTTTCTCAGATTGGCTCCTCCGGCAGCAGCTTTGCCACATTTAGAAGGAGTAAATCGGCGTTCTTTAACTAATTCAGCCTCACACACTCTTGAGCTATTTAACTATGTACCCTCTCAGGTGAGACTAAGTAGGCGTTTGGACATAAAAATCTGACATTTGAAAGAAGAAAAAAGTAGTATTTGGAAATCGAGTTGTGTTTGGAGTTTGGACATGCGTTTAACTCGAAAAAAAGTTAAAATTTTGTGAGCGGAAAAGATATTTCACTTGACAAACTGGTCAAATTAATTTTTCAAATTTGAAAAACTCATCTTCAAAAAAAATTCAAAAAATCAATCCAATATATAACCCGTCGTTGTTTTGAATTATCTTTTGAAGAAAAGGAAAAGAAAATTGTATGGACAAACGGCTCCTAAAGGACTTGTAGCATTCGTGTTCCTGTACTGTGCTTTTTTATCTCGGATTCACTATCTTCCGAACCTGTTTAATCTACAGGTAGCTGCTGCAGATCCTACGCCACCTTCAGGCCTAAGCATATCAGTTGAACAACCGATCCTCAGATTCTTCCCATCTGCCGAGGTGCAAATTGGTCGAGAAGGAACTCGTGGAAGTGGTTTTCATACTGAAGTAGGAGGATATGTTGATTTGGACCTAAAGCTATAGAAGTTAGTCCATGCCATATTGTTTTGATGTCCTGGTGAGTAAGGCTCGTTAGAGGTGTGTCCGCGGGGCTTTAATTCTTTTACATTGTAGAGAACATTTCTTCGAGTGATTGACCACCATTTGTACGGATAGTTTGTAAAAAAGGGCATAGACATGTTAGATTGTTAGTGCTATGAAACAAATATTGGGGTATGCGAACCACAAAAGAGATGTTTTCATTAGCCGTTGAGGATCTGGTTTTTAGTTGAGTTTTAAATGTTTCTTCCTAGAAGGTAACTGAAATGCGCGGTTTTCAAGGTAATTATTACTTGTAACAATCAACAATTCTGCAAAATATGGAGATCTTGATTCTGCTTGAACTTGCTAGGTTCATGTAGTATGGTCGACTTGCAAAATTTTCTTAAAGCTTAAACGGTTAGAAAGAGCATACTTTGCCCCTTTCATGTGGGCCTGATTATTTTTATGGATCAAGCTTGTGGGCATATTTTATGATAATAGGTGGCGGTAGCACTCGAACTCCAGATATTTGTACCATATTGAATTATATGACCATCTCATCTAAAACCTTAAATTGTTACAAAGAGCACACTTTTAATTACTTAATTTATGTCTTCCAATCTAGTTTTGGTCACAAATTGATGAACAACTATTGTCTTCTCTTCACATCGCCTTTTGGGATGTTTGTGAGTAAAGGTTATGTCACTCACTAAATCAATGTGATAGTTAGCAATACTTGTCAAAAAGCATAGAAAGAGAACCAGTCCTCCCATTTATTCAGAAGTCACAATAGAGCCAACATGCTTGAGCTTTTTTGTTAAACGAAGAAGTCATAATCTAGAATGTAAACCAACACTAAAGAGAACGGATAGAGCAGGAAAGCAATGGCGGATACCCAAACAGGGAATGATGTGCTCAAACTGGCAACGCATCCCATTATTCCGCAAACCAGTAGCACACTAAGAACTTCAGCTGAGAAGTTCCAAGCTAATCCCCGGAAATATATTAATGAAAGCAGAACGGTAAGTCCAAGCATGTTGTTGATGAACACCCCGCCATATATCTGCTTAGTTTAATTTTTTTTATATCTTTTCATCTATAACATACTAATAGAATGTTTGGCCAAGCTTCTGGAAAGTCAAAAGTGCTTATTTTAGAGCGTTGAGATGTTTGGCGAATTTTTAGGCTAAAAATAAGTGCTTCTGAGTAGTAGCTGAAGCTTGTAAAAAAGTAGTTTTTCCACGGAACACTTCTGGAACTTGGCCAAGCATAAATTTTTGCTCTAATATTGCTAAAAGTGCTTTTCAAATTGATTAGGGAACACAAATTGCTAATCTCCAAACATACTTTTTTTAAGAACACTTCTAACAAAGAGTGTTTTTTAAATATTTTCTAAAATAAGCAGATTTTAGAAGCTTGACCAAACGGACTATAGAAAACAAGGGGAGAGACAGCATAACGAACCTCTGATAGTGTCAATGAATTAGTTCTTTGTTTCTTTCGACTTGCTTCATTAATGGCTGAGATTGCTATTCTTGCATTTGTAGCCAAAGGGACTAAGATAAACGAGATGAAAAACGAAGGTACGTTTATCGCTCTGGAGAAACTCCCTACACTCTTGATGAGAGGTTCTGCTAGAAGTCCCAATATTACTATTCCAATAACCAGAAGCAGTATGGCTTTCATCCATGCAATTGCAGATCTATCAGTCTCTTTCTGCAGCAGCTTTTCTGCCATTTCCCAATTCATCTGCATATCACAAATCATTTCATTATGCAAGATCTCTCTATAATAGCAATCCTCTACAACAACATTTCACTATAACAGCCAAAAAATATTACCTAATTTTCATGTTATGTTATATTATATGTTTTGTATTACAACATTTTATTATAGCAGCCAGAATATCGGGAGAAACAGCACTGTTATAGAGAGGTTCGATTGTATATAGTCTTATACCAGTCATTCATACATTGTGGAACATATTCATGGATTATAGAGTCAGAAGCAACATGCGTGCATCCTTTTTTCTTACTTGGTAGTTATCATCTTTGGACTCTGGTGATAGAGAATGATGTCGATATTGGGAGAATCCTGTAATGAATTCCTCCACACTGATCATCTCGTCTCCACTCACATCAAATTGTTTGAAGATTCTGTCTACTTTTTCATCAAGATCCAAAGGTGCAGTACCGAATTTGATATTGGTTATAAGTTGTCTCAATTCAGCACGTGAAATGACGTTATTTTTATTGTGATCAATGCTTTCGAATAACCTGCAATGCAGTGATTAACGATAATGTTCATAACAAGTTTTACAATCTCAATATGCCATATAGACCAAATATTGTCCAAAATGTTGATGCACTAGTGTCGGCTCCTCTAAAAATGCACTAGTTTTGGAGGATCCCACACCTACCTAGTGGCATTCTTAAAAAGTTCGAGCAACATAGTTAATCATTAGTAGCAGTAACTCACTTTCTAATTGCATGAATACTTGGTTTCCCGTCTTCTGTGTATAGAGTTCCTATTGCAGTGCTTTCGACGTGTTGAAAAATATCTGGTAGAATATGTTTCATCATTTCATGTTCTTCCCTTTTCTTTTTTAGCCAAGGCTGTAGAATCTGTGACAATAAAGCCAAGAAATTTTGCCCCAATAAGGTACAGAATCCAAAGTGGGATTAATAACTCTGATTTGTTTAATGTTATGTTGGTCTGACTCTTTAAAATATCAGACTCTTTAAAATATCACAGGGTGCGTGTCGGGTCCTCCAAAGTAGTGCATTTTTGGAGGATCCATGAGTACGCATTTTTGGCGAGTCCGAGCAACATAAGATTTAAGAACAAAATATGTGTTTGTTGTGTGATTATTTCATGCTACTAAATTTAATTTTGTTGTCTGTATATCTTACTAACTTTAAAAAAGGGTAGCCTGGTGCACAAAGCATCCCTTAGTTGATTCTAACCCTTGACCTACAAGCTATGTTGCTTGGACTCTCCAAAAATGATTCCGCACCCGTGTCGGATCCTCAAAAAATGCACTACTTTTGGGGGATCTGACACGCATCGACATTTTTTAAGAGTCCGAGCAATGTATTGGTCATTAATGGAGAAAACTTTACCACTAATCAAAGGTAGTTGATTCCCGGCTCGAACTCTTGACCTACAAGCTATGTTGCTCGGACTCTCCAAAAATAATGGCGCACCCCTGTCGGATCCTAAAAAATGCACTACTTTTGGAGGATCGGACACACATTCATCGACATTTTTGAAGTGTCCGAACAACATAGCGTACAGGTCATTAACAGAGACAACTTTACCAC
Organism: Przewalskia tangutica; assembly: GCA_029844215.1. NCBI lineage: Eukaryota > Viridiplantae > Streptophyta > Magnoliopsida > Solanales > Solanaceae > Przewalskia > Przewalskia tangutica. The sequence goes on along the minus strand of CM056738.1, from coordinate 2,662,357 downwards.
TACTGAGGGGCGTATGTAGCATTAAAGGTGAAGGTTCAATTGAACCCCTAACTTTCGATGCGGAGCATGAATTTATGTGTTAAAATTTATTAAAATAACAATAAATAGTAGATATGAACCCATAACTTTTAGGGTCGTTTGGTAGGATGCATTAGATAAAATAATTCATGCATTAGCTTTGTATATTAATAATACCTTGTTTGGTACACTTTTTTAGTCTATGTATAACTAATGTTATTATACTAAGCATAACTAATGCATGGGAAAACATGGCATCAGTAATGCAATGGGTTTTAATGCATGTATAAGCATGGCTAAAGACACAATTTCCCATAAAGTTCCTCACATAGTATAGTATGGAGGGTATTTTTATAAACAATCAATTACTTTTAGAAATTATGCAATGCGTGTTATTTCTAATACATCAAACTAAACGGTAGATAAAAAATAATCTCTAATGTCAGCATTACTAATACACCCATCCAGCATTATTATTATCCACTCTACCAAACGATATAATGGGTTCATCTAAGAATCTTAAAAGGTTGAACCCCTAAAGTTTAAATCCTGGATCTGCCTCCGCCACTACTCCAAGGTGCCCCTTCTAGTTAGGGAAGTATATCTTACTGGATTTATGAGAGCTAATTACCTCATATATATCTTTCAAGGATCTTATAGAATGATATCTTTTACCCATTGCATCCTTTGTTTCATCTATCCATCTCATGAAACCTTTGACGAATTCATCCAAGTCGATCATTCCATCATCATCAAGATCAAATTCCTCCATTACCTCGTCCGTTTTATAATCCTTGTCCTGGTATAATTTTCTTGATCTGATTTTCATGAAAAGCTGTTTTAACTCAGGAACTGATATAAACTTATCTCCGTCCTGATCAGCCTCTTCAAATAACCTGCATTGAATTGACAAGAACATGGTTACTTTTTGCACATTATATACTGAAATTCCCGCCCATGTTGCTCAGACACTCCAAAAATGTTGACACACCCGTAACGGATCCTCCAAAAACGTACTATTTGTTAAGGAACCGACACGCATCTGCCGGCATTTTTGTAGAATCCAAGCAACATAGACTCCCAATATGAGATGCAGAGCAAAACAAAAAAAAAGTATTACTTTCTTATAGCATGTGTATTAGGCGAACCGTCTTCTTGGATGAGTTTCTCTATGGTATGTTCCTGCACATGTTTTAGTATGTCTACTACAAAATGCTCATGCTTGATATATTCTAGCCTCCTCTTTTGAATCCATGGCTGGAATATCTGCAGAATGCTTGTGGTTATATCATAGGGCTTGTCGATGTTGCTCGGACTCTTTAAAAATGTCGACGGGTGCGTGTCGGATCCTCCAAAAGCAGTACATTTTTTAAGGATCCGACACGGGTGTGACAACATTTTTGGAGAATCCGAACAACGTCAGCAGTTTTAACATATTAAGATCACGATCAAATCATAATATAAGGATTTTCGAGGTACCTGGTAGAAAAAGTAAGACAATAGGAATACAATGGAAATCACAAGAGATAGTATGATGAAAATTCTTTTTGGGATTGCTGACAAGTGCAGGATTGTTGGTACTAGGATGATTATGAGTGGAATCACAGACAGAACCATTATTCTTGCAGTGTAACATGTTTCCAAGTCTGTCACCATCCCTGCACCTATAAATAATAGAAAAACGGTTTTAAAAAAAACACAAGAATCACATATCAAGATGAAGAAATATTCAAGCCCCCAAGGTTTTGGTCCAGTGGTAAGACGTAGTTTGTGATGAATGGATTAGGTGCACGCCAGGGGTTCGATCCCTACCGCAGATAGCAGCCTAGTATTAAGTGGAGAACGTTAGAGGGGTGGGCCCATTATCCACCTCGTTCCGAAACTTGCACCACAGATGGGGCTGAATGAACCCCATTCATCGGAAAGTTATATTGTCTATACAAGGTCAAAATTACTTTATATATATTGGCTATAATGCTCAAACTCTTCAAAGATGCCGACGGGTGCGTGTCGGATCCTCCAAAGTAATCCATTTTTGGATGATCCGACACGGGTATTTAAACATTTTTGGAAAGTCCGAGCAACATAGAATATTGGATCCCCTTGGCTTCTTCCTATGTTTACTTTTTATATTTTAAATCTCCTTAATAAAAATTTACGCTTCATTACTAGGCTCACAAGTCCTGGGAATTTCTCGGGTATTAAAATAGATATTATCCCATCCCTAGGCCACTTGGATTTCAGCATAAAAGATATATAGCATTATAAACTTTACTGTAAGTTATGAGTATATAAGAACAAACCAGTCCATTGAGATAAAAATCTTTCCAAATGGCTTTGCATGTGATTGAGACCAGCTGAAGGATTTGGATTGGATGTCACACTGGTTGTTGATTGTTGACTGCCAACAAAAACACAAGTTCCCCAAATTAAAGTGAGAAGCAAGATTGTTGATCCAGCTAGCAACCCCACTCCAGTTAACACATACTCTTGAGCAACTTCTTTACTGTTCAATAGCCCTGATGCTGACAAGAAGGAGCCAAAAAGGGTAAGCAGACGAACTCTTATCAAGAATTAGTTACAAAACTTGTCTCTAATCTATCACTAAATTGCCGTAGCTAACAAGATATTTTAATAACCTGTCATTAAATAGGATTAGGGATGGATTTTTGCTATTTAGCGATAGAAGTTGTTTGTCGCTTAATTTATGTTTCTTCGGAAAGATAGAGATTAGACTGATTAAGTTCCACGAATATTCTGGCTAGAAAGATGCTATTTGTTGCTATTCTATCTATTTATGCGTCAAGTTCGAAAAAAATCTCAATTTATAATGAAAAACGATAGTAGCTCTATGTTTTACAGGTTTTATCATATTCAATTCCTATTTTTTCTTTTTTATAGTGATTCAACATCTCTATGCAAGATGAAGGCTAGAAGGAGATAGTGGGTAATCCATAAATTAGTTGAGGTGCATGTAAGCTAACCCGAACATCACGGTTATAAAGACAAAAAGATTAAGGCTGGAGGTTAAATTACCAAGTAGTATCAAAACCTCTGGAAGGAAGCCAAGAATATGAAATGCACTTGCACCAAATACACTATTTGGACCAAGAATCTTGAAAATCCCTTCACCTCCCATGGCCACATAGCATTCTCCATGAAATAACAAATACTCATACACCACAATGAGGAAAAAATGCCCTGTAACACTCTTTGAACATGGCAAAAATCCATACATTTGCTCACACTTCTCCATTGAATCCGTTGTATACAGACGTATGAACGACGATTTCTTCTGAATTTCATCAACACCATCTGAAATTGTCTTGTAATAATATGGTAATGTTCGAAAACCAGTAACTTTGATGAGAGCTAGTGGCAATAGAAGGAAAAACAGAGAAGCAAAAGAAGTTTTTAGGAATATTCCCATTTCTGTAATGCAGATGGAGAAAAAGAAAAGCCTTAATATATAGATGATCACTACAAATTTGATGAGTTATGTTGAAGTTTTTGAGACTATTTCAACTGGATTTGTTAATAATTTTGTGATTGCTTAGATGTGTGTCGTCATAGTTAGTGACATACGCATGATTTTCGTAAGCAGTGTCAATATTTGAAGTGAACAAATGAATTAATCACTATGATGAAGAAATCGACAGTCACATCACATGACACTGGTTGGGGAAATTGACGAAAGATTATAATTTGGCAGAATACGAGGTTTCTTGCAAGTTACCACTTCATATGTTTATGTGAAAATTTGAAATTTTAAGTGACTTCTTTACCACAAGCCACAACAAATATTGCCACCAACTAAGCTACATAAACAAATCACAACTTGAAGTTCCTTCTTTATTACAACATATATTTCCACCAATGATCATATATTTTCTTTTAACAATCCTTCTCTAGTTGAAATCTTGTTTCATAAGAATTGCTGGAACTATTTTATGGTTAATGACTGTAAAATACTTGAAGACCAAAACATTGACTCCTTATTTTATAGCCACTTCGTTCCATTGGAAACTTTTCAAACAAAACTTACAAACTAAAATAATATGGGACCTTACCAGCCTGAGCATTATATGATACTCCACAACATGCATATTGTGTAGTGTCACATTTTGTGCTCCTATTCAAATAGAGGAAGAGTTAGAATTTTGAATTTATGAGTTCGGAATCATAGGTTCTGTCATCTTTAGTGGACTTTTAAAACAAATAAAAGATCTGGATGAAAATTACTGGATTGTGTCGAACACGTAAGTCGAACTGTAGTCCCGCCCCTATATTCAATCCCTCGCGGATTCGTTCTACCAAAATGGGGTATAATACACTTAAAATATAAAGTTTCTTTTTACGCTATTAAGATATTTTAACATGTGATAGCATATTAGTTACTATATTTACATATTACCTTTGATTATGCTTGGTCTTGAGCCGGGGGTCTCCAGGAAACAGTCGATGTATCTATCAAGGTGGAGGTAAGGTCTGTGTACAATCTACCTTCCCCAGACCCCACGTTGTGGGATTTCACTGGATATGTTGTTGTTGTTGTTGTACCTAATAATTGACTTGATTGCGTAAATATTTGTTACATTGTTAGTACAATGGACACAACTTTTAATTGCATTTATCAATATATTTTTAGACAGAAGAGAATGATTTAAATCAAGTCATCAGTCTTTGTATGTTGTAATTTATTTTTAGCTGACTATTTGTTGGCATTTTTCCCCAGTGCAAATGCATTATGCTCGGTGGGATAGATAAAATTCCTCCACCCTTAATAAGAAATCTCTAATTCGAGCTCTAAATATGAAAAATATCTTAGGGAGTGCTTCCTCTTTAGATGAGCCTTACGTGGTTCAAATCCAGATTAAATCAAAGCGGATCATTCGCACAAATGCCCTTGTTTTGGGGTGGTCTTTAATTTTTGCCCCTCAAATTTGTGATCTTTAATTTTTGTCCTTCAACACTTTTTGGCGCGACATAATTTACATTTCGTATGGCATAGTTTACGTTTATTCTCATCATATGTATCAATAACATTCACACCACTTATAAGGACACAACTTCAACACTCAACATAATTTGACATAATTTTAGATTTCGTTCGGCATAATTTACGTTTAACTTCAGCATATATATCATAAATCCACACAAGTTTTTCTTTTCTTTTTTTTACTGGGACCTGTAGTGTTTCCATACTTCCCCTCCAGCGTGACTCAAACCCTAAACTCACCGATCGAGGGTGGAGGTGCTTTACCAACTGAGCAAGCCTCACTTGTCTAAATCCACACAAATTATGTTGAACAAAACAAAATTTTCAACACTCACATAATCTAAAAAATACTACAAAATCTATGCTGCATAACTTAATTCCTACAGAATATATACCGCATAACTCAGTTTCCGAAGATAAAAATGTTAAATCAATTATGGCTTGTGAAGCATGTATGGATATTTTCATTCAATAAGTAACAGGGACAAATTAAAGACCACGTATATGAGGGGTAAAAATTAAAGACCAATTAATTTAAAGGGAAATCCATGCAAAAAAAAAAAATGAATCAAAGCCCCAATTACACCGGGTGAGAAACTAAAAAAAAAGTTCATTGCTCTATCCAAAATTTAGACATGTCCAAAGTTCGGATCGGGCCAGGGTAACCGTCTGTCTTCCCAATTTCAAGAAAGTCTTCCCAATCTAAATCAATTATTTTTGGATAAAACGGACATCCGAACTAAAAGTTATGACCATTTAAAGTTACACCAATTTACAACTACTTTGTTCATTCCCTATATTTTATGTCAATGTTTCACATTAAAAGATAAAGTCTACATCACATATATTCTTAAAACATGTAAATATTAATAAAGGAAAAATAATATAAATTATATTAAAAAGATTAAGTGGCGGATCGAGGTCGGGTCAGAGATCGGGCCGGATCGAGTGGGTAAAAAAAACTAACCTGGCCCGACCCTACGTACCCAGCTCGACCCTACATATGCTCAGGTCCCCACTTTTTCGTGTCAGGTGGCTCGCGGATCAGAAATTAGCTGACCCTGACCCTGGTTTTTCGGGTCGGGCCGGGTCCCGTCCCGATGGACAGGTCTAGTCTAAATCTATCAATCTCCTTCAGTACCTCTTAGCTGCCAATCATACCAACAATGAAATACATTGATTTCACCAAACAAATGCATAAAAACGAACACAGGAAATACCAATATTTCTTTGCACAACTAATATAAATACTAATGTATTATTATAGATTCAGAGTACACAGACTTAAGTTACATATTGAAAACAAAATACTATCATTCAGCAATCTACAGAATCAGAACCTCTACCAATAAAGCTGCCTTCCCTTGGATGCCTAAATTACTCATCTCAGTCGCCAAAGATATATCCAAATCCTACCAACGGAAAGATCACCTGATTGTTGTGAAAGTAATTAGTGTTACAGTCGTTAACGGTATGACCGTCCTTGTCCTCTTCCCCGACCACGCCAACTCCTGCCTCCTCTTCCACTGCTTCTTCCACCGTCATGGATACCTGCAAATGCCTTGTTAACCAGCTGGTGTTGCATACCACCGGTTCGGCCCATTTTTGTTGCGTTACTGCTTGACCCATTTGTAGTAGCAGCTGGTCGCTTCTGACTGCGAGCACAATATCATATACTTAGATATTACTATCTTCAATGAGAAATACTACAGATGACTAAAGTCACGCAAAATATTTATCCACCATACCCTGCAACAGAAGCAGTTGAAGGACCCGAAGGCTTCGCAACTTCTTTCCATGACAAATTTACTTTTTGATCTCCAATAAATTTTGGCGTTTTTGTACGCAATGGCTGTAATATATATGATGTTAGTTCAAGAAAACATGTAACGTGTTATATGGTAGAGCACAAAATTCAAAATCAGCCGACTTCACCTGGGTCATTGTTAATATATTGTTGCAAGCTCGAAGAGCAAAGGTAGCATTCTGCTTTTGTGTCTTCTGCAGAATAAAGATAATAGCTAAGCTCACACCAACTGAAGAAACAAACTGGTCATGGGGGAGGGAGAGGTGAAAGAAAAAAGGCAAAACCCACAATAGCGTCCTTTTCTTCTTCTGTTTTAGCAGCAGCAAGTGCTTTGTTTTGATCTGCCATTCCTTGGGTTAATTTCTTGATCATAGCCCTAGCCAAATCCTCAACCGTGCTTAATCTGTTTCATCAACATGAAAGACATCAGCAGGCTATAAGCAAACACCAGCAACCACTACAATATAACAGACTCCAGCTTCTCCTCTCTACCGTCAAGAACAGCTAAATTCCCATCTTTTGGTTAGCAGGAGTATGCAGATACCACCCACAGCCTCCTCCCAAGTTCTTGTAACCAGCACAGACAGAAAAAATCCACCCCACCCACCCCAAAGGTTATGCCTTGTTAACAATTGGAAAGAAAGGAAGAGAGAAGCCTTCAGTTGTCTAAATACTGAAGTGTGGCAAACCCTCTTCTTGCATGACAATATTGAGGCATTCATGGGATATTCAGCTGCTTTCGGGTTATACCAGCAGAGTAGAGTCAGTAGACTAAAGACGCCGGAAAATTGCCTTGTCCATACAATTTGTATTACTCACGTTTAGGGGGGGGGCGGGGGTAACAGATGTATCATGTATGATAATTTCTTGTGTCAAAAAAAATCATATGGAATCCTCCCTCAGGAATGATGCATACTTAACTTTATGCATATAGAGGTGTATAAACTAAATATTAGGTGGCCTTCCACAAACCAGAATACTAAACTGAAGCCCAGTATCTCATTTTTAGTTCAAACGAATTTTCTTTTCAATGATCCAGAAGCTGAAAATAAATCAAATCTAAAATTAGCATCTTCCAAGCATAAGCATATAGGGTTTGGGTTATAATATCAAGGAATAGAAGAACAAGTAGAAGCACCTCTCAGTAAAGTCCTTGTATTGCTCCGAGAAATCCTCCCCCAGTCTATCTGATGGTTGTCCAGTGACAATCTTGTGCCCACAGAGACTGTTTGTGGCGTTTGGAATCTATAAATTCAAATGGAAAAGTATAAGCAGGTTGATTCCATGCATTCAGGTAAATTATCCATGGTCAAAGAGTAACTCTTACCTTGTGAGCTAGATGGTGGAAGGTATACAACAAACACTCGATACACGTGTAGTTAATTTCTTCAATCTTTCTTCGAACCATGTATTTCTGGGGAAAACAAGAAAAACATTTTCAGCAAGAGTTCCAAAGCATTTCAATCAGGAGATCCTAATGACTGGAAACTCAGAAAATCTAGTAAGAGTGTAACCAACTTAGGTTGTATGAGCAGGACTTGATTAGAAGAGAGAAGATGACTAATATTGCTAAACAAATGCTGAATGATTAATGCACTTAACAAGTATGAATAACAGCAGTACAGCATACGACACTAAGCAACCAGAAAACACATGCCATTATTTTTTGTACCGTGTATAATGCAAGAGCCAGAGCAAGAGCAAGAATTTATTGTGTGGTCTCTGAGTACTCTTTTGTACCAAACAACAATACAAACATTGATCTTGAAGAGCAAAAGGTTAAGCAGAAACACAGGAACAGATTTAGAATCTCCAAATCTACCCAACTCTAAAGTTACAAATTCAATGTTCATGAAATTCTCAAAGAAAACCTTTAGGAGCTGAACTACTGATGAAAGCAACTGTCGGGAATCCTGAGTTGTTGCATAAAGCGAGCACTCGGCGAGGTTCTTGAGCAAGTCCAACTTCCATTGTTCTGGAAGCTGAAAACAAAAAAAATTACATTACACTTGATAACTTGAACAAACAGTTAAGTGCGTCAAACGCACTCACTGCATGAAGAAACTAATAAATATAGGAGTATTAAGAAATTACCTTGTCAAAAACAGGCATGATTTGCTTGTTCAGATAGTTGAGAAACTTACTGCCCGATGCACCCCTCTGAAGACAAAGAATTGCCAAGTAAATGACTATTGTAACAGTCATCTACAGTGGACAAATAAAGGGAAAGCAACACACACCTTGAAGAAGGGAAAGGCCACTGAAAGGCACAATATGAACCTCTTGATATGATCAGCATCTGACACCTACCAGAAAGGCAAACAAACACTTAGACGCATATCCCAAAGGCACTAGGCATCAATCTTCCGGGTTTTGTAAAAAGGAAGGTTGCAGAGAAGGAAAAGGAGAATCTGAACATGAACTCCATCAGACAAGGAATGAGATACCCATGAGAGTAATAAGATCAAAATCTAACTGTAGGCCTTCATCAAACCCTTGAAATGCTATCTTTGAGTACTATGTGAGGTGTAAACAGTACCAAGACACCCCGTACAGGAGATTCTTCAACGAAACAGTACAATACAACAACTTTCTGATCAATATTTCGTCGAAAAGCATTTTGTATTAGAGTCAACACGTTCTTTTTTTAAACCACAAAAGTCTGCTTTCATTTTACCTTACAACTAAAAGCCCTGGAAACATATTCAGTTTCTAATCAGATACTAGAACGTTGACCTCTAATAACTGGGTATACCTCAAGATTCAAAAGGGAGAAGGTAGGAAGCAGAACTCAATATTGAGTACAAAGTGAGAAAAATAATATACTTCAACGGGAACAAAGAAGCAGTTATAAAACCACAGCAAATAACACAGTGATCAACTGAGCACTGTCACGGCAATGAAATGTTGCTTAAAACCAATAACTTAAGTAACAACCACATAAATTAGGGTTGCCTCTCCCAACAAAGGAAAAGGAACTACCGCTTACATCGAATTGAGCATCAAGATCTGCCTGACCTTCAATAATCTCAACAAGCTCCTGAATACACTCTGCAGGAGCATTATGGCCAAATAAGCTCATGCTTTTCAAAAAGTCCATGAACATTTTAAATTCAGCAGCAGTTACATCTTGCAAATTCTACAAAAAAATCCATTTTAGAACTGGTTAACAAGAGCAAGGACAGTTAAAACCCACATATACCCATAATAGAATCATCAAATGTGAATTAATATCTTTAGCCCTAAAATTAAAAATAAATTGATATAAAAGAAACTGGAAAAGTGAATGAGAACTACACTGAAAAAATTCACAGGATACCAATCAGTACCTGCTTCACCAAAGTAGTTATGTGCCTCTCCATCAGCTCCTGTGGTTGTAAGAGTTCCATCTTAAGAGGGAACACCTGCAAAGTAATGGGAATAGAATAGCAATGATGAGCCACAAACTTATGAAGTTCATCAATATTCCTTCTAGGTAGACAGTAACCACTATTGAAAAGATAAAAGCAGCCAAGTCAAACAATCTGCAAAGCAATATCCGTTATCATATTCACAACAAAGATCTTCAAGTCACTGTGTTGAACTCATTCCCTTCTTTGTCAAATGACCCCAGCACTATTTTACTTTTCCTTAACAAAATAGTTCAACAGTAGAGAAATAGTAACCTTATCTCTAAGAAATAACAGAACTTTTTCACGAATGCTTTCCCAAGTGCTAAGATCCTCAACACTCCGATCCCCGATGCTCCCAATACGCTTAAACAAAGCAGTTAGAGAAGCTGCAGTAGACAAGTGCAACCAAATCGTAAGCAGGATAACCAATGCGAATTGCATGACTCCAAACACATGCAACAGATAAAAGAATCTAAGCATCATATCCATAAAGCATTAACATATTTAATGTTTACCATAAAACTAGTAACTTTAACCATTTTATATAACATGGTAGCTCCTAGTATCAAGGCAGCACATTTTTTTATAAAAGTAAATGTATATATGATGGGAGTAACCCCATCTACAAGACGTATACCAAAAAGTAGAGAACCTACACCAAAAAACAGTTCTTTACAAAAGAACCCCATTCTTCCATACAAATAGGAACCTTAGGAACTTCATGAATACAGCGAAAAGAAACTAGAAACTATAATACTTTAGAATATCATTGACAATCCATTCAAAGGCTATCTTGTTCCTCTCCTTCATAACCCACACAAGGCCTTAATGGATAACATCCCATGCCCTCCTTCTGAAGGTGCCACTGTGGAATGTCTCCTTTATTGTATTCGGGATCAGCCATTATATTCCAAACAAAATTGGTACCACCTATGACAACCGTGCAGCTGCCTGACAATGTAACAAGAGAGTTTACATTTTCGCCCAAACATATGTACAAGAAACACCAACCAACATTGGTGACTCTCCCCCGGTGCCAACCATGTGAAGAAAACACCTTCATGTACACCTTACAAATCCAAATAAAATGATGTGAGGGGTTCCTCTCTCACAACAAACTTCGAAAATGTGATTTGACAGTGTACAAATTATTCCTACTCCATTTCCATCTACACAAATTGGATGTATCATACAGTGCATTTTCCTATACAATAGATCAACCATGTTTTGAAATTTTCCCCGGAGGCTCCTCCTAAATCAAAAGCTTCAATGAAATTCCCTCGCATGTGTTCCACAAATATGTTGAACAGTCAACTTTTCTGGCATGGGATTCTAAATATGTCGAGAAATGCAAACCTCAACTCACTCTCTCCACATCACATGTGTCCCAAAAAACTAATACTACTTATAGTTTTATCACTCATCCTAAAAATAATATGGCTCTGAAGTCGCCTCTTCATAATACTCATCAAAAGACTGCACCCAAATGGAATGGTGATGTTTCTAGTCCGCCACCCCATTCCGTGCTTCCATATTTTTCTGCTACCACTTTCCTCCCAAAAACATCCTCATCTATCCCAAATCTCTAATCTACTTTCCTAGCAAGCCTTTGTTGAACACCCTGAGATCTTTCTCTCCAAGTTCTCCTATTTCTTCGAGTATGTGATAACTTTCCAATCACTAAATAGAACTTGCCTGTTTGTAAAAGGAACATAGATAGGATGATCCTTCTTTTGTAATTGTCTAATTGGGGAATGTTAATATATAGAAATGTTACCAATGTCAAAAAAACTTGCTTGTTCCATCTGCAACATCCCATGAAAATTTCCCAAGTCTTTCTAACTTTTAAAATAACAACATAAGCATGAAGAGATGCTAGACATCATGCTCTTTATTAACACTTCATCTCTCCTTTCAACTATCTTTTTTGCATCCTACTAATCGTTTATCAACTCTCTCAATTAGTGGATTCTACAAATACAAGATCCTTGTTTGAAGCACCCAACAGTAGGCCCAAGTATGTAGACAGTAGTGCACCTACCTTACAATTCAGCAACTCTGCTAGCTCTTCGATGTTGTCTACCGCACCCACTGGTAAGATCTCACATTTACTGAGATTTTCTTTTAAAGAATAGTTACACCTTTATTGAATTAGTTTGAGACCTGATACTACCTAGAACCATATGAGAATCTGCCTGAAGTATGATAGCTAAGAAACATCTACATCACAAAAAACCACTATCATCTGCAAATAAATCACGCCGTAATGCCCCTTGAACGGGGCAGAGAAACCCTTTTTTATGCAGTAGATTCCATGGGTAGCATCAAGCATTTTTCCGTTTTTCTTTCTACATTATTTTCACTATTATGAAACAATCTTCCATTTCATTTGTTCCATATACTCTAAAAGAAACAAACTGGAGTTATCTTCCATGTTGCTTTCCTTTCACTACCAATCCTCTCCACTATCCAACTCGTACTTGATAGCACCCAATAAATATTAAATAATGAGAATGCTATTGTCCGAAGTTGGAAGGCCAATCTGCAACGCGACAAGAGATGGTTAGATCCTCTCCAAATTACTTGTACATGCAACACACTTGTACAAGATCAGCTCATAAATATGTCTCTTTTAATCCACTGTAAGTTAGCATCTCGGATTGCACATCAAACAAAGAAAGCTACTTTTTTCGGAGATTTGATGTCCCAAACGGTAGCAGGATTTAAATGTAAAGAATTTAGCACTGACCCCCTCTGTATCAATTTTTCTCCTTCCTCATCCCCGATTAGGTAGTTATATATCTTCTGAAAATAATCCTCAATTTCATCCCATTTCCAGCCTTGATTGGCCCTTCTTAAGCATATAAACCCCATGTACTTCCTTGTGGTATCACTTCAAATAATCAGCTATCAAAGCATCTTTTTTACATTTGCCAAGTCACATACGTGTAGATATGCCTCCTTCAATGGTATTTCCTCACACATACACCCTTCCAAAACCTAATTCTAGAGACATTACCAGCCCTGTAAATGATACATTTACCAAATCTCTCATTCCATAGACTTACACAGCATAAGAACTTATCTTTTCAAGAGAAAACCATCTATTCCGTATCAATCCATATTTGGCAGATATAACTTCTCAACATAATACATTCTCCTCTTGAGCAAATCTACATAACCATATCCCCAGGAGTACTGCATTAAAGGTGGATAGTCTCCTGATTCCTGAACCTCCCTCCCATGTGGGAACCGTATTCTTCTTCCACTCGACTAAGTGAAATTTACTTTTCCCCTCCTCTTCTCATAAAAAGTTTCTTATCAGCTTCTCTAATTAATTAGCAACATTTATAGCCATATGGAGTATAAAGACATAAAGGTATGTTAAGAGAGGTTGACTTCAATAATATTATCTTCCTGCCCTTCGATAGATGTTGCCATTTCCAACAATTCAATCTATTCTCGAACTACTAAATAATTGGTACCAGAAGCTATTTTCTTTATACTTCCCCTAGAGGCAAGCTTAAATACATCGTAGGAAATTGGGTCACTGTACATCCATAAACACCTTTCAAATTGTTGATGTTTTCTACATTCCAACCGGGGTTAATTCAGATTTTTGTATGTTTATGTGTAACCCAAACACAACTAATTAAGATCTTGAATGGATAATCAAACTGTCCAATTTGTGGTTTGCAAAAAATAATGTATCGTCGGCACAAAATAGATGAGATATAGACAAATTTCCCTCCTATTATCACCTTCCACTGCCCTATCCATAAGCCTAATGAAAGCCTCCATCACAAAAAGGAACAGTGGAGGTTTAAAGGATCTACGTATCTAATTTCCCCGTTGAGCTTTTGAAAATTTTGCATGGAGTACCATTCACCAGGATGGAGAATTTAACTATAAACATGCAATGTTTCATCCATGATATCCACGTTTAGGCAACTGCCATCTCTATGGACATCTTGTGTCAGTTTCAAGAAAACCTATGACCAAGGAGTTTTCCATTCAACCTGTTATGTTGGGCCTAATCTGATAAGATAAGAACTAATGTGATTATATTTGTGATAAAGTAGTAAGATTAGAAGTAACTGTAGTTCTAAATGACTACATGAATAATCATGTAGAAACCTCAATAATGCTGCTAATAACCGTAAGTGGAATAATTGACCACAAAACTATTGGACTTTTAAGGCTTTGGGGAGGCAGTGATTCAATGACTGAACTTCAGGAACAGAAACTTACACTTCACATCCTGACGCAACACAGTCATAAGAGCCTTGTGTACGGCGGCACGCTCTACATTTTCTCCTGACAAAATTGGAATAAACTGTATCAATATGAGCAAATGATGTGAACCAATCAAAGCTCACAAAGCATTGAACACAAATCTTACCTGCAACAAGGAGCTGACCAAGAATGTCAACAACTTTAGACAAATGCTCAGGTGTATCTTTGCAGAAAAGCGGAAGTCCACGGATCGCTTGTACACGGACCTGGTAATCAATAAGGAAAATACAAAATTTTAATTGATTCACACGGTAAAAGTCTAACCTAGTTGTGATATACTACCACTTCTTCACTAATAAGCAATACTCTATAATAACAACTATTTTCTGATAATTTTTGTGAGTTAATTGGTATGTTGTTGTTGTTCTGTGAGTTAATAATGAAGACTAAACCACAGTAATGCAATGTAGCATTCCGCTAGATAATATCAATACCCATCACACCATCAACCTAATAAAGTTGGCTAGATATATTCCTCTGAATATTTATGTGCTTCTCGGTCTCATTATAATTTCATTGAAACAAGTAGACCATATATTTCAAGGAGGGGCGAATTTTTAAAAAATTACGGTGCATGTGAACCCATGGTCTCTCCGCAAAATTCGATATTTTATGTACATATTTTGTAGATTTATCTAATATTGTTTGTTGGCACCCATACTCTAAAAGGCTAAATGGTGCACTTGATTGAATGTTACTCCCTCTGTTCCAATTTAAGTGTTTTAGTTTGACTGGGCATAAAGTTTAAGAAATAAAGGAAGACTTTTGAATCTTGTGGTCTTAAATGAAAGATGTGAGGTCCTGTAAATCTTATGGTCTTAAACTTGCCAAAACTTACTAAATATAGAAAGAGGCACTCTTTTTGGGACAAACCAAAAAGGAAAGTAACACACTTAAAATGGAACGGAGGGAGTAAATTATTTACCTAGAAGTATAGAGATCACTTCTCACTTAGCACTTCCTTTCTTCTCCTTTTTTTACTGGTGCACCCATATTCTAGAAATCCTAAATCCGCCTCTGATTCCAAGGCCTTACTGTTTGATTCTTCCACTAGTTGAGAAACTTTATGAGACCTTTCACCGGTAAGAATTTTCCTTTTAGTGGATATAGGTTATATTCTAGTAAAAAAAATCAAGTGCACTTTAGTTTGCAATAGTCATCCATCAAAGAACAGAAAGTTTCAATAGATTTTTTCATCAAAGGGCCGAAAATCAAAGACACTAGACGGATTGCCCACCAAATACAAACACTTACTTATACATGTGACTAGCGGTAATTATACATCAAAGGGAATGGTGCACCATGCCCTCTGAATCCTGGATCCGCCTCTACTTGAGATATAAATAAACACTAGGTTGCACAAAACTGTGTCTAAATCAGTCAAACGGCCCAAATGGTTTATAAGTTTAAATGGTTTGTCGAGAACCTCAAGGATATGTCATAATAGATCCAAACACTTGGGCGATCTTACAAGCAATCTTAGCGACCCTTATGCAATGCAGCAACTTTGTTGCCTTACGGTGCTACAAGAGATGCTATGTCCGTTCCTCTATGCTCGGTTGCGCTACGAGTAATTTAAAGGAGCAAGAAATAGACTATGGCAAGACCCTTTCAACAGAGGCAAAGGTCATTTCTATTAGAATCTTACTTTCCTTGGCTACACATATATCATGGTCATTGTATCAGTTAGGTGTGAAAAATGCCCTCTTGCATGGGACAGATTGACTTGTCAGCAATAACCAATTAGGTCCAAGGTACAACAACAAGATACCTAAGGTTATCTCACAAGTGGCGTGTGGAGAGGTAAGGATGTACGTAGACCTTACTCAATTAGGTCCAAGGTAAGATGTTGATTATATAGCCAAAATGTTGAGAACCCAAGGATGTACCCTAGTGGTCAAAGAAGCGAGTACCATGAGGTCTCAAGTTCAAAATTGCTATTGGGAGGTAGCACGTAGCCGAGGGAATCATTCGAGGTGCATGCAAGCTATTCCGAACACCACCGTTACTAAAAAGAGGATTTCTTTCAATTTTGTCCCTTCGACCAAACTTATTTACTGGTGCTAGCCAAATATACAAAACTTATACATTGATTAGGTATATTATATGTATATGTATAATCTATGTATATTTAAGTATAAATATACAAAACCTAAGCTATTTTGTAAACTAGATCACCCAAAGGCAGGCATTGGACTGTAATTATCCCAAAAAATACAGCCAGAATGTTGTTCAAATTTTATTATGCCACATTGAAGAGTTACTATGATGGAATCTACTAATGGTAAAACAGGCACGCAGGTATGGATCGAATACTAACCCCAAGCTGATCATCTTCAATAAAATTTAAATGTTCATCAAGAGCTTGCGCCTCTAACTGAGGAAAAAACTTGAAGAACTTAGGGATGAGCTGCGCAGCCAGTTGCTTGACCTTCACACTTCCATTTGCTGCCGCAATAATGCCTTCATAGTCCTGCCTATGCTGTTCAGCAAACAATCACAAACTAAATAAAATCAAACATGCTTAACGGAAGCTTCCAGAAACCCTAACAGAAGAAAAAAAACGGAAATCACAGTAATCCTGCCTGTGCTTTTCAACCAGAGCAACAAACAATTCACAGACTAAAAAAATCAAAATATGCTTCACCGAAGCTTCCAGAAATCCTAACAGAAACAACAAAACTGAAAATCACACTGAAGTTGAGGAATTACTGCCTATGATGCTCAACCAGAGCAACAAACAATTCACAAAACTAAAATAATCAAAACATGCTTAACAGAAGCTTCTAGACAACCCTAACAGAAAAACAAAACCGAAAATTACGCTGAAGTTGAAAAATTACTGTTTATGCTGTTCAACCAGAGCAACAAACAATTCACAAACTAAAATAACCAAAATATGCTTAACGGAATGTTCTAGAAACCCTAACAGAAAAACAAAACCAAAAATCACACTGAAGTTGAGAAATTACTGCTTATGCTGTTCAACCAGAGCAACAAACAATTCACAAGCTAAAATACAACAACAACAACACATACCCAGTAAAATCCCACCACATGGGGTCTGGGGAGGGTAGAGTGTACACAGACATTACCTCTACCTTAGTAGGTAGAGCGGGTGTTTCCGGGAGACCCTCGGCTCAAGACCTGCGTAATCACAATCAAAGCAAACGTTGCATGGCAAGCTAAAATAAAATCAAAATATGCTTAACGGAAGCTTCTAGAAACCCTAACAGAAAAACAAAAAACAAAAAACAAAAAAATTAAGCTGAAGTTGAGACATTACTGTCTATGCTGTTCAACCAGGGCAACAAACAATTCACAAACTAAACAAAATCAAAAGGCATAATACATAAATAGACACTTAAACTTGGTCTCTATTGTAAGTTGAACACTCCAACTTTGAGAATGCACATCGAGACACCTCAACTCGTCTCCACCGTGTAAGTGTAACACTCAAACTTACAAAATGATCATCTAGACACATCCAAAATTTATGTGTCACGTCAGCGTCGGGTGCCTGAGAGATAGGGTAGAGACGAGTTGAGGTGTGTAGATGTGCATTCTCAAAGTTGGGGTGTTTAGTTGTCAGTCGAGGCCAAGTTAAAAGGTGTCTATCTATGCATGTGCCTAGTAAAAAATATGTGTAACCGAATCTTCTAGAAACACTAACAGAAAAATAAAAACGGAAAATCAAAGTAAAAGTTGAAAAATTATTGTCTATGTTGTTCAACCAGAGAAACAAACAGTTCACAAACTAAACAAAATCAAAAGGCATAATACATAAATAGATACTTAAACTTGGTCTCTACTGCTAATTGAACACTCCAACTTTGATAATGCATATCCAGACATTTCAACTCATCGTGTGTTGAACACTCCAACTTACAAAATGATCATCTAGACACCTCTAGAATTTATGTGGCATGTCACTGTGGACACAGTAGGGACGAGTTGAGGTGTCTAGATGTGCATTCTCAAAGTTGGAGTGCTTAGTTATCAATTGAGGCCTAAGTTAAAAGGTGTATATCTATATGTATTATGCCTAATTAAAAATGTGTAATGGAAGCTTCTAGAAACCCTAACAGAAAAAAAACCAGTAAAATCACAGTAATCATGCCTATGCAGTTCAACCAGAGCAACAAACAATTCACAAACTAAACAAAATCAAAAGGCATAATACATAAATTGACACTTAAACTTGGCATCTACCATCACTTGAACACTCCAACTTTGAGAATGCACATTCAAACAACTCAACTCGTCTCTACTATGTATCACAAGACACAGTGAGGACGAGTTGGAGTGTTTAGTTGCCAGTTGAGGACTAAGTTAAAGGTGTCTATCCATGTATTATGTCTAATCAACAAACATATATAAATAGACACTTAAACTTGGACTCTACCGTCAGTTGAACACTCGTCCAACTTTGAGAATGCACATCTAGACACTTCAACTCACTCGTGTCTTCAATGTGTCAGTTGAACACTCCAAAGTTTATGTGCCACATCAGCACGAGTTGGATTGTTTAGTTGTCAAGGTGTCTATCTATGTATTATGCCTAATCAACAAACATATATATATAAACACTTAAACTTGACCTCTACCTTCAGTTGAACACTCGTCCAACTTTGAAAATGCACATCTAGACACCTCAACTCACTCGTGTCATCAGCACGAGTTGGAGTGTTTAGTTGCTAATGTTATCTATGTATTATGCCTAATCAACAAACATATATAAATAGACACTTAAACTTGGCCTCTACCTTCAGTTGAACACTCGTCCAAGTTTGAAAATGCACATCTAGACACCTCAACTCACTCGTGTCTTCAATGTGTCAGTTGAACACTCCAAAGTTTATGTGCCACATCAGCACGAGTTGGATTGTTTAGTTGTCAAGGTGTCTATCTATGTATTATGCCTAATCAACAAACCTATATAAATAGACACTTAATCTTGGCCTCTACCTTCCGTTGAGCACTCGTACAACTTTGAAAATGCACATCTAGACACATCAACTCACTCGTGTCTTCACTGTGTCAGTTGAACACTCCAAGTTTATGTGCCACATCAGCACGAGTTGGAGTGTTTAGTTGCTAAAGTATCTATCTATGTATTATGCCTAATCAACAAACATATATAAATAGACACTTAAACTTGGCCTCTACCTTCAGTTGAACACTCGTCCAACTTTGAGAATGCACATCTAGACACTCGTGTCTTCCCGTGTCAAATGAACACTCCAAAGTTTATGTACCACATCAGCACGAGTTGGAGTGTTTAGTTGTCAAGGTGTCTATTTATGTATTATGCTTAATCAAATGTGTAATGGAAGCTTCTAGAAAATACTACTGACATGAGACTTGTCTTTTGCGTCGTTGAGGCGTTCACCGAATTCATAAAGCTTTTCGATATCATCAGTAGCTTCCGCCATTGATAAATTGTGAGAGAATAAGAGAAAGGGCGTGCGCTAGGGTTTAAGAGAAGAAGAGAGGGAAGGGAGAAGGCGTGTTAAGCTTTATTTTTTAAGAGGATTTGTAATAAAATGAGCTTTTGTCAATGCACTAATCTCCTGCGGTGTGCGAGATCACAAGTATTTATTGTAAGCAATTTTATGTCACATTTCTACGGGAGAGTTTTTATGATAACACATGACCTTGGAGCAACTTTACCCGTTATTCTAACGTATAAAAGAAGCTTATAGGACAAATAAATAATATACAACATAGGGGAAAATATGTATAAGAGTGTGTTTGGTAGAAAAGAACTGGAAAATATTTTCATGTTTAGTGGGTTATTTCTTTAACACTGTTTGGATGGTCGTTACTCATGGTTTCATAATGTATAGTATCGTATTGTATTATATTATACTATATTAATGAATATAATATTTGAATAGACTGTATTATTTGTTGTGATTTAATAACATTTTTATTGTTTGATTCGACTGTATGATATTGTATAATAACATGTAAGTTTATTAAAATATCATTACCCCATAACTACAAACTAGTTTATATATAATAAAATTAGAGTAAAGAATAAAATAAGAACTTTAAAAGATAAGTAAGTGGTGGTGGGTGGTGGGCTTGGTAATTGTTGGGTGGGGGTGGGCGGTGGGATGGTGGTGAGAGGTTGTAGGTGGTGGGGGTTGGGCGTAGTGGGTGGCGGAGGGTGGGGTGGGTGACGAAGGATGGGATAAGTGGTGGAGGCATGGGTTATAATGGATAATGAAATAAGAATCTGTGATTATAAAAATGAGTTTTTTCATTCTTATATAACCACGAAATTGCAATAGGTTTACAACATCATACAACATAATTTTATAAACAATGAAAACAAACATGATATCAATCAAAACCGTACAATAATGAACCACGGGAAACAACCATCCAAATAGGGGGTAAGAAAATAAGTTTCTCGCAAATTTGAGTAGAAAAGTTATTTAATTTGTGAAAGTAGAAATAATATATTTCATAAGTGGCACTCGATCGCCCCTGTATCACCACTCCAACAGTCCAACTTCTGATCCCCACCTAACTCTCCCACCACCTCCACTCCTCCCTCACGGTGTTTGCCTATATATATATATATATATATATATATATATATATATATATATATATATATATAATACTTTTATGTATATACTAAAATACCGGAAATAAGCTTAAAATTTTCACTTACTTTTCAGAAAAATATTTTTGTTTATACCAAACACACCTAAATAATATAACCTTTTTTTCTCTTTTGATAATAGTTGAAGGATAGTTTTTCTTTCTTTGGTTAAAAAGGATTCACTTTTGTTTTAGAACGTAGTTCTTAAACACCCCAAAAAATCATGATCCATAGAGTGGTGTCTTACCTAAGGAATTTAGAAGAATTAGCTCCAAACCTAAAATAGATGTTAAAAATGAGACCAAAATGTTTCTCGAAAAAAAGAAAAAAGAAACATGGTAAGTATTGACTGTCACGCGACAGTTTGCACGCAACTCAACTAATTCTACTGAATAACTCTATCCACCAAAGCTTGAACAGATGAAAAGAAATCAGCTACTGAAAAACTATATACCAAAATCAACTTCAAACACCACCAGTATTGCATCAGCAGTAACAAGAAGAAAGTAATACATAAGAACACATTAACAGAACATCCAGGATAGTTGTCTGAAAGGGGATAAAATGCCCATTACAGGTCTGTACAAGTGTACAACTACAGAGGACAGACCAAAAAAAAAACTACAAGTTTCTGTACAACTTCAGGTGACATAGATAAGGCTAACAAAATGTTTTAGGGCATGTTGACAGTTAGTCATATCTTGCCGAATATATACAAAAATACAGTACATTTGTACAGTTTCAGGAATGTTTCCTCTCGTCGGATAATAAATATTTAGCAAAAGATCCAAAATGTTTGCCTTATAATTCATTCAGGCGACCATCTATCGCCTGTTTTCACGAATCATTTCCTTCTGCCGACAATGCTGCGGACTTGCAGATGGGACAATTGTTCTTCATAGTTAACCATTTCTTGACGCACTCTGTATGGTATTCATGACCACAATTGAGAGTCCCCACGTTCTCTTGGTCCTTGTAATCACACTGAAATAATAGTACATATACACACGCCATTAGAGATTAATTATTAAGTATTCAGCTCGGGAAAAAAAGAGCAAAAGAATGCAGCTTGGAAGAATATCAAAGCTTGTGAGCGATCCGGCCCAGCATTTAAAAATAGCTGTTTGGTAACGGCCAAAAACATCTAATTACACCCCCACCCCCCAATTTTTATTTTAACCCCAAGTTTATTAAATTACACTTTGGCTCTAATTCTAAACTATAAATACCCTCCATATTCATGTTACAAACATAGTACACAAGTACAACGTTCACCTTTGAAGGAATAGACATAACAAGACCGTCAAGACGGTCAGAGACATCTTAAGAGGTTGTGGCAACATTGTGCGGTACACAACAAAAGAAATAGTAAATTTATCCAACTTCTAAAGTATGGAAGCCTTGGAGGATTTAGGAAGGCGACAACAACATAAATATCACCGGTGTGCTTTAATGAGTTAGAAAAACATTTAACTCAATAAGCTATGGGGATCGTCAAAAGTTCCTGGAAACACGTCATCAACAACAGCAACAACATACCCAGTGTAATCCCACAAGTGGGGTCTGGAAATACGACATAAATTGAATAATTAATGATCCCTCTATAGAATCACACTCAAATGTTCCCATGTTAACTGTAAGTCAGCATAGAGGAAATACCTGGCATATGACACAGAAATCAGTCTTGTGATCTGAACATGCAGCACTTTCCAAATTGCAAGGAATTTCCACGGATGAAAATGATCTTGTTTTCAAATGGCTAATAATAACCTCCTCTGATAACCCAGTTTTTGCAGTGCCAATATGCTCTCCCAATGCAAGAAGCTCCTGGTGTAGGATTTTAAAGTGGAACACATTTAGTTTCCAGAAGTTACAAGAATAAGGGTTCTTTGGATTGATGGTTAGTTATGCAGGGTTTAGTTAGTCATGTTAAACTAATTCATGTATTAGTTATTCCATCTTTTACCCTGCATAAAATAATACATAAATTGACTCATAACTTGTACTCCCTCCGTTTCAATTTATGTGAACCTTAAGGGTCAAACTTTATAACTTTGACCTTAAATTTTGACATAGATTTTTCAAGTTTGTAAAAATAAAATTTATATATTTAGAGAACTACACTAAAAGTACTATAAGTCATGATAATTTATAATTCAAATAATTTAGAAAAAATGTAAGAAAAACGTGGTCAAAGAACCACCACGTAGACTCCCCAAATAGTAAAGGGTTCACATAAATTGAAACAGAGGGAGTATATGTTTTAGTTATGCGGGAATGTAAACTGGTAACCAAACATCGTACTTAATGTGTTGAATTTTATACATAGCAACTAAAATGCTACCAAATATGGTACTATTGTGCTGATTTTAATACATGAATTATTCACTTCCTAACCAGCAACCAAATGACCCCTAAGTGCTACCTGAACATTAATAAAGTACTCCAATATATAACTTACCCCTAAGTGCTACCTGAACATTAATAAAGTACTCCAGTATTTAACTTATGCAAAAAGGAAAATGGAGAAGTGGCATATAATCATTAACCATCATGATAAATATAAACCGGTACATACAACTGAGGAACGTTCGAATCTTCCTACCTCATAAGACATGTGATCTACGTCCATACGCATCTCTCTGTGCTGATCAGCAGAATCACGCACTTCATGGTAGCCAGGAATATCCAGTATCGCCACTCCCTACATATGCACCAAATAAGAATATAAACAGTTATCTTCAGTCCATAACTTTTAGGGTGAGTTTGTTACGAAGGAAAATATTTTCCAATGTTTTCCTAGAAAATAAGTGAGTTTCTTACTTATTCTGGTGTTTGGTAAGTAAACATAAAATATTATTTCAAAAGCATTTTATATAATCTAAAAAGACGCTGTGTGGTGAGGGTGGTGGGTAGGAGTGAGGATGGACGCTATGGGGTAGTGGGGATGGGGCTACGGGGGTGGGGAAGGTGGGGTGTGTAGAAGGGTGGGAAGGAGACAATTAATGTGGAATGCCACTTATGGAACTTGTTTTCCCTAATTCATTTCCCTCATTTTTAAGAAAGTTGTTTTCCTAGGGAAAATAGTTTCCAAAAAGTTTGACCAAACATGAGAAAATTGAGTAAATATTTACTGAAAAATAATTTCCTCCTTGCCAGACACACCCTTACTACCCTTACTGCATGAAATTAGACCATAATGTGAAAAGAAGTTCTAGAAAGCTGGTACAACAGAAACATATTTACATCTTCTGGAAGTACTCTCAGGTTAGGTAGGTTCTGATGTCTAGTATTTGTTCCAAGCATAAATTCCCCTCGCTGAGGTCTGTACAATCTAAAGCCAGTCGGCGGGAATGGTCTAATATATCTAGACCCTGCCTCTACAAGGGCAAATGGATTCATACTGTTGTCAAACGAGCTACTTGGTAGGTGTCTGTGTGAAGAAGCCGTCATTTGTGGAGGGAGGGTGATAAATTGGGGTCTCACTCCTTGAATATTTGGTGGCAGATGACGAAGGTTTGGGTGCCCTTGAGGAATCGATGGATACACAAAACTAGTCAAACCTCCATTGCCATATGTTACTTCATAACCTGGCA
The DNA here is from genome assembly GCA_029844215.1 of Przewalskia tangutica. Lineage (NCBI taxonomy): Eukaryota > Viridiplantae > Streptophyta > Magnoliopsida > Solanales > Solanaceae > Przewalskia > Przewalskia tangutica. The sequence goes on along the minus strand of CM056738.1, from coordinate 2,637,630 downwards.
TACTGATGTTTCCACCATCTTCACGGCCTTGAGTATCACCTAGAGTAACGGAAAAAATCAGAAGAGACATGCAATCAGTTGAGAAAGTTAACTTTTGGTGCTTCGAACGAAGACCTCGAGTTTCCCTCGAAGATTCGGGGAAGGGCTAAAACAGACTGTCCTAGAGAAGTATAAAACTATGTGGCTCGGACTCTTCAAAAATGTTGTTGGGTGCGTGTCGGATCCTCCAAAAGTAGTGCATTTTTGGAGGATCCGAACAGGTGCCACAACATTTTTGGAGAGTCCGAGCAACATAAGACTATAAAATAAAGGAGAGACAAGAAATTGTTTCTCAAAGTTATTTGTTAAATCAATCAATCAATCAAATAAACTATGCATCAATCCCAAACTCGTTAGGTAGCTATAGGAATCTTTTATAACCATTCCATAAGACTTGTTTCCCGTGAATATATCATTTTACCATATATAAATGCAGAAGGAAAGCTCAAACATGCACTGTTTAACTGGGTGACTGATGCTGCACATATTAGAACAAAACTTTAAAGAGCATCGACTTTGATGAACATTAAATGAAGAGAAGAATAGGAAACATTTAGTTGAACAACTTTTTTGCTTTTTCTGTTTTTCTTTTCTGGGTAAAAAGGAAGAAAATGGGGAAAAGACATTCATGACTAAAAAAGGACAAATTTCCCATGAAGATTCCTCAGAAAATATATCAATTCAAGGAGATAGCTGGGGGAGTTTCCTTATTTTCTCCTTGTAGAAAAACACAGCTTTTACTGTTCGAAAATTATGTACAATCTCTCCAACTTTGTGCATTACTCCCTCCGTCCCAAAATACTTGTCACATTTCGCTTCCCGAGAGTAAATTTAACTAATCTTCAAAGCTAAATTAGATTAGATTAACTCGTATTTTAAAATCAACAATTAGATATTTGAAAACTATACGAAAAGTATATAAGTAGGAATTCTTCTTGTATCAATATCGTCAAAAAATACATATTAAAATGTTGGTCAAAGGTGTGATTCTTCCACTTAATTCTCTCCTTTCTTGCTACTAATTTTAGGTTTTCTTCATATAAATTTGGGTTAGCTTCTAGAGGAGGAATTTTAACAATGTCTTGCGGTTAAAGATGACAAGGAAACTCTTCTATCCTACGAAAGAAGTTTTCCGCAAATCAGGCAAATCAAGAAAATAAAATGGATAGTCAAAACCAAGAATTTATCATTAAAAGAAGGAAAAGCATAGGTTAGAATAGACCCATAAAAGTCAAATAAAAAATGAATAGAGAGTACCAGGAAGATAAGGTAGACGAGCACTATGATTCCATGCCCAAGCTTCAGTCTCTCTAAAACTGCTGTTGAACTGCAAGCCTGACCAATAATTGCCAGGCAACTGACAGGCTTGGCTGACATAGTTTCCTTGAAGCATATGATTGCCGTTTTGTCCTGATGCAGCACCCATTGAAGCAAGAGGAAAGCTGGGGCCCACCAAAGCATGCTGATACTGAAAAATAACAGGGATTCCTTCAGCATTCTTTCTCTTAAACGAGCCTCCGACACCGTCTACATAACTGTCTTCATTAATTCCAAGGGTGCCTTGAGGGCTCGCAAATGGAAGCGGCTCATGTTGCCCATGGTTTACTGCAACCGGGAAATCTTTAGGAGCAGATGGAGCAGCCATGTAATGGTTATAGTTATTCGACGATGAAGCAATGGCTGGGTCAGGATGCTGATATTGAACCCCGTTGTGCTGAAACTTACCATAAATTAATGCACCTTCTTGATGGTACTGCAGACGGTGCAAATAGAAATTACCAGCATTTCCAGGAGCTGGTACTATCGCGTGGACATTAGCCTGTGGAAAGGTTGATAAGCTCCTGTAGAAAGCATAAGGCTCCGGTTGAACATCTTGGCTTCTCTGTTCCGCTTCCGAATCAGTTATTTGATTACTATACGACATACTCCTTTGCGCAACGTTATCGAGTTAAATTTAGTGGATGCTGCCTGCTTGAAGAAGAAGAAGAAGAAGGCATCATTATACATATTACTTTCCCGTAAATTAGTAGTAAGAGATTGCACAAACTTAATGAACTACCAGTATCATTCACAGAGGACACAATTTTGGATACTTCATAATAAATATCTGTCTATGTCCAATTCAATAAGCATCGTTCAATACAACCAAAAACTTATGTTGTTTTTTCTTTTTTTATAACCGTGGTGTCCGTGCACACTCCTCGACTAACTCCACGGGATACCTGCCACCTCCCACCACCTCCCACCAGCAACAAGTACAAGTAACTCTGTCGACCAAGGCTAGGACAGATGGGAAGAATTCACCTAGAGTTTTTGTCTCTACTGGGATGGGATTTGAAACCTAAGACTTCACAGTTCTCAACCCACTTCATTGACCAATATGCCACACCCTTGAGTGCACTTATGTAGTTCTCATTCGGATGTTTTTGTGTTCATGATCTTTGAGTAAAAAATCTGATCTTATCTCACAAATTCTCACCTACATATAGCAACCATGGATGACTTGCTATTTAATAAAGAACAGTTTTTTTGGTAAAAAGCACACCAATCCATGCGGAAATAGATATCAGAATCAAATGAAACGAAGACGGCACATGGATACATGGCAAGCTATTCTTTCTTTACTCAAATTTACCAAACCACTATTTCCAAGATTTACTCATGAAGGGAAAGAGTCGACGGTGGGGGTAGGTTATGAGTGATGGAGGAAAGTGGTGTACATCATGAACCTGATAAGATCTTGAATGCTTTAGTTTAGGAAAGGAAAGATCCAAAAGGCATGCAAAACGGAGTGGAGAAAAGCTAGAGTTTGGTGGAGATGTGTTATGGTTCATTAACAAAATTGAATCCATGACAATAGTAAATCATTAGGGCAAAATAATTCAACTCCATTTGAGAGTCAAGTGGTTATATGATTTTTTGGAAATTCAGTAAGCATAAATTGCCTAGAATGTCTCAGATCAATCTGTCTCCTTCCTATCCTTTTGACGCCAACATGCCACTAAAACAAGGCAGAAAAAGTTGCTCAAGCAACATCACGAGGCTTCAATATAATGAAGGCTCGAGCGATTCTCAACTACGACCACTCTTTTAGACTCACTGACTCGATGACCCACTTGAAGCATGCACTCAAAGGGTTTCATCAGTCACGCTTTCTACCAAAATAGGAGTACGATAAGAATAACAAATGAAGATTCTAGTTTTATGAATAACATGTTACATATTTGGAAGAGTAAAATTCAACGACAACTATAAGATTGAACCCCCTCAACAATCAAATTTGGCCTGGACTTACAGGATCACATCACCAATGAACATAAATGCTCATTTGAAAACCAAAATCAGCTTCATATACAAGCTTACAAGTTACATCCAAACAGGAAACTATTGTACCGAATCTGCAATTACTATCATCCTTAGATAATATGAGACTTATCGGTAACCAACGCATCGACTATGGCCAGAATACCGACATGAAAAGAGTGACGACCCATTCTGTACAACATATTTCAGATATGGTCTCTCAAAACATGTATTCATCTGTTTATAGAAACAAAGGACAGAGAAATAAATGCATCCAGATCATACCTTTTTTTCTTTCTTTTTCATTTATTTGATAAGTTGGAAACAACGTAAAACCGAATTATCAAACATTTATCAAGAATGAAAAGCAGTATGTACATGTGCGGTGGAGTAGAGACTAAAAACATCCAAATTGAGAATCTATCTTACAATTCTATAACAACAAGAACCGGACAAATCGACCGATTTAAAAAAGGGCAGCCCGGTGCACTAAGCTCCCGCTATGCGTGGGGTCCGGGGAAGGGCCGGACCACGAGGGTCTATTGTACGCAACCTTACCTCACATTTCTACAATAGGTTGTTTCCACAACCGGACAAATCAACCAATTTAAGTTTAAGAAATGAAAGTGAAAAAGTGTCGAGCAAACTTTGACGACTTTGTTCGATAAAAGGAAACTTTCACGTCTTTGTTCAAATATTCAGAGATCTCTACGGTTCAATATGAAACACCTTCAAGTCTCCAGCCATATAGCATCAAATGCTTCATCATACACACTCGGAGCTCTGAACCTAATAGTACAAGTAACTCAAAGGAACTTTGAAGAAAGGGATAACCTAGATAACAAATTTACCAAATTAGAACTTGCTTAACATACTCCCAACAACCTCAACTTATACGCATGCGTTGAACCTTAAATTCTTAACCGTCTTTAAAAGTGGCAGGCGTAGATGCATAAATTATGAGGAAGATTGTTACCATGTGAATAAAGTTTCTACCTTTCTGAGTAATTGTTCCTAAAATATCTCCATTTAAATTTATTTTCTCCCTCCTGAACCTGGGAAAGAAACCAAATTATACGGATACTCGGTCATCGAAAACAAATCATATATACTCGGTTTATTATGAAATAGGTCATAGATACAGGTGTACGGTTCAACAGGAAACATATTCAACCTTATAGCATCAAATGCTTTGTCATATTCACTCGAACCGCTAAACCTAATAGTACAAGTAACTCAAGGAAGTTCTAAGAAAGTAATATCCTAGAAAACAAATTTACCAAATCAAAACTTGCTTAACATATTCCCAAACGACTCAACTCATAGGCGCGTGAATGATTTAAACCTTAAATTCTTAACCATCCTTAAAAGTGATTATAGCATCAAATGTTTCATCCTATACACCAGACCTTTGAACCTAATAGTACAAGTGACTCAAGGAACTTCTAAGAAAGGGATAATCAAGACAGCAATTTTTACCAAATCAAACCTTGCTTCACAAATTCGAAAACAACTCTATCCACAAACCATGTGAATGCTTTAAACATTAAATTCTTAACCTTCTTTAATAGTGACGGACGTACAACAACAACAACAAACTCAGTGTAATCCCACCGAGTAGGGTCAGGGTAGCGTGTAAGCATACCTTACCCCTACCTTGTGGAATACATAAATTATGAGGGGTGAAATTACCATGTGAATAAAGTTTCCACCTTTGTGAACAATTGTTCCTAAAATGTTCCATTTTACTTTTATTTTTTCCATGTTGAACCCATAAAAGAAACCAAATTATACACACACACACACCTATCTGCATTATTCAATAGAAGTAAATGCAAGTGATACACAACAACAACAACAACAAAAACATACCATTAATGGAAAAAAAATAAGATATAGCAAATCAAAAAGGCACCTTTTTACCATCCAAAAGAAACAAAGCAGATGATCTTGAGATAAATTAATTCCAGCACATGTCAAAAAAATGAGTCTAAAAAGGTCAAAATTGAAACCCCAAATTTGAGTTAGATACAAAAATCACAATCAAACCAAAATCAAAGCAAAACCCACAAAAATTTCTTCATCTTGGACCCAAATGCATGCACTTTTAACGATAATGACAAGAAAAAAAGATAACAATTGAAACTTTTTAACTGAATGGGATAAAGAAAAAGCTAACCAGAGTTAAAGATTAATAATGGGATTAAGAGATACCAGATGAAATTGAAATAGAGAATTATGAGGGGAATAATTACCATGTGAATAAAGTTTCTACCTTTGTTAATAATTGTTCCTAAAATGTCTCCATTAAAATTTTATTTTTTCCCCTCTTAATATTGTGGGATTTCACTGGGTATGTTGTTGACCTTCTTAACCTAGAAAAGAAACCAACAACAACATACAACATACATACCCAGTGAAATAACACAACGTGGGGTCTGGGGAGGGTAGAGTGTACACAAACCATACCTCTCGTAGGTACAGAAATTATTTCCGAAAGTCCGCTCAAGATAAAGCATAAACATAAGAAACCAAATTATATATATATATATACACACACCTCTATCTACATTATTCAGCAAAGGTAACATGCAAATGATAACACAAAAACATACCATTAATTAAGATATAGCAAATAAGAAAGGCATCTTTTTACCATCCAAAAATCAGTCTATAAAGGTCAAAATGAAAACCCCAAATTTGAGTTAGATACAAAAATCATAATCAAACTAAAATCAAAGCAAAACCCACAAATATTGCTTCATCTTGGAGCCTAATGCATGCATTTTTTACAGAAATAACAAGAAAAAATTGAAATTTTTAACTGAATGGGATAAAGAAAAGGCTAACCAGAGTTGTTAAGATTGATAATGGGATTAAAGGGCATCAGATGGATATTATTATTATAGAGATAATTATGTGAAAATTTGAAGAGGGCGGAGATTTCAACGGAATTTCACCAATTGTGGTTCTTGAAATGCTCCATGTGTTGTTAATGGTGCTCTTCTAATGTTTTTATTCTCTAATTAATTAATACTAGTACTATGTTTTTGGTTTTAATTTCTAAATATTAAGAATAGATTCTTGGATTTTTAATAATAACATCAATACGAGTAAGTTTTTTTTTTTGGTCATTTATAATTGTGATAGATATTTATTTAAGTAGTAGAATTATAGCACCCGATAAGATAAGGTAGAAGTGTATTCCAAATTTTAACTTGATAAGTTAATTTTGAAAAGTCATTAATTAATACACCTTCGATGTTGGTAAGACCGGAATAGTGTTATCTGTTTTTGATTTGCATGTCTAATATATCTCTGAAATTGACATACAACTCAATCTCAAACATTTTGTGGTCCTGTTCTAATTCATAAAAGTTGACCTTTAAAAAAAATTATATTTTTTTTTTGGCTGATATATTTTTTGGACTGATATATCACAGTAATATATATGAGTTATATTTTTTAGAAGCGCCTAAAATCTTTGGGCCCTGTGCTATAGCACAGTTGACACTTGACACAAGCCCAAAGACACCCTGATACAACTACGTTGATTTAACTACTTTTATTTATTAAAAAGGAAATAACCATGATTGAACTTCATTGTCATTTGCAGAAAATTCAAGTTTTCTTTCATCATTAGCTAGGGTAGAATAGTACGACTGATTATTCAAAAAAATAAGATGAAGTTATTAAGTGATAGTTAGTGATTAGTGTGGTGTTTAGTGACTTAGAGAGCTTGTTATGTGTGTTAGTTAAAATGTGGGACCAAAATGTAGACTCACATATATTTTACCTCTTCTCTTCACTTTGTATAAATAAGTGATATGCACTCACTCTGTAGATTGAGCTTCCAGTTAATAGCAATATCCAGAAAAGCTTCCACACTTCTCCTCTCAACATTCATTAAGATTAGCATTGTGTATCTCACATGCAGTGAGAACACAGTGACGATTACCGAATTGTGACTTGCATTGTGACAATTAACATGGTATCAAAGTCGTAGGAAGAAGACCGGCGCCATTGAAATCGACAGCAAGTTCGAGTAATTGAATATTGAGATTTAATTGAAGATCGAGACTTTAAGTTCGAATCTCTGACTTATGATTCAAATCGAAAAGATCGAGGATATTGCAATTGAAGATCGAGATTCTGAGTTAGAATTTCTACCTGTTCTGATCAAATTTCACTTAATAATTGAAGTTTTTTTTTGTGAGTTTTCGTTGATTAAAATCGATCTACTGAGGACATATCGATCTATCACTAATGCTCTTGTTATTGTTGTTGTTATCAATTTTGTTGTTAATCATTTTGTTTGATGGAGAAGACTTTGCAAAGCGTACCAGTTATTACAGATGAAACTTCGAATGTAAGTGTAACACCCCATTTTAAACCGGAGTCGAAAACGGGATTCTAGCGAACCCTGCTTAATAAGAAATGTTAGAAAATAAATAAAAGTGTTAAAATGTTAAAATGTTTAAAAGAGTGCTAAAAATGCTAAAATGCTAAAAGGGTTCGCGGAGTCGCCACCTAATTAATTTGGGTGAATTAGGACACCTAAATGTTAACTAGTTTAAAGTAAACATTAACTCCATTTAATGGTCTGCTAAACTTAATGAGATTCTGGGCAAGGGTTCTTTATTATCCTAAAGGGAAGGGGTTAGGCACCCTAAAGGATCCGCTAACTTGCGGTTGTCCGCTCGCACTAGGGAATTATTATTCTAAAAAAAAGTGCGTGTTTGAAAGTGTTTAAAAATTATGAGATTTATTTAGAATATAAAATTAGCTTTGGATAAAACTTGCATTCATAACGTATTAAATAAGATACATGTATTGTAAAATCTTATTATGACAAAACGTGTACTTTATAAAATGTAGGATATCTATTATGCAAGGACTAACAAAATAATTTTTTTATTATGAATGTTAGTAAGAGTTTATGAAAGGATTGATTTGTTATGCTAAGGATTTAATAACGAGTGACGCTTTAGCTACGCGAATTTTTATGTCATTTTGGTATGGCTTAGGCAATGTATAACTAGTCATAAGAATAACTAATTTAAGAAAAAGTGAATTTCTAGCGTCAAGCCCAAAGTTTAATTATTCTAAATGTGTTACTAATAGTGTAATGTTAGACAAATAATTACAACAAATAATAGGGGGAGGATATGAATTAATAAATGACTCGAGGAAACGACGAGGCCATCTCGCTATGGTTTTGGAGTTTGTGTGCGGAGGTAAAGATGCACATAGATGTAGGTCCTTGTTTGTTGCGACTTGTGATGAGTCTCGCAATGAAACTCCTCATTTGGCTCCGTCGTTTCATGTAAAAAATAGAAGAAAATAAGGATTAGTATATACTCAAACCCTTTAAATAATAAATGACATTGTCATAAGATTTAAAATGCAGATAAATCATTCCATTAACAATGGACAAACAAACAACCTAAATCCATCAAGCAGATTCAATACCCAAGACAAAACTATCAAAAACAGCATTTGGTTTTGTTAATGTTATTATCAAGTTTTGATAATTATCCTTTGGAAAAGAAATGCATTCTTACTCTTCAACCAATATTTCAAAATATGTGGGATCCGAACACACTTAAAAGGACTCAATTTATGTAATAACAAACATAGCCCATCCGAGACATTCCATAATATGGATCGCAGATCAGATATACTTATATATCAAATATACATGTATATTATGATGGACAATAGACTAGAAGCGATTCACGGATATTTCAGACATAAACAACAACTAAACAGTCGGCCTCGGAGTATCCAACTATGCAGTGGCACTTAACAAAACAAGCATGAGGCTAATCCATTTAGATACAATAGTTGTATTTCTATTCTTGAATAGACGATGTATTAACAATGGCCTATTCCCAGTGACCAATTAATCCTCTACACCGATTGAGATGAACATGGACTTAAGTGGTCCGGATAATAACAGAAGCACATATGACCTAAACCTTGTTTCCGAGTTAATGATCACGAGCACTTTAAGGCAAAAGGTAATCGTTACTGGCGTAGAACAGATAGTCAATTTAAGCACGACATTTCCAGAAATGATGGACAAGTCTATATATTGACGACGTGAGTAAATGCATGGACATTTGTATGGTTCAAACAATAGCACTAAGCCAATCAAACTCATCATTAATCTACTCAAACTCTATACTATAATCGAAAGGACCGTAACGAATATATCTGAATAAAGCCTCATATATACATGAAGTCGAGGTTGGTTTTGGACCAAATAAAAGAGAGAAGGAGAGAAACAATAAGATTGATGACCATTTGAGGAATCATCTTAAGTGCAGGCTATGAATATGAGAGACATGAGCGCATTATCCAAGATAAGGGCATACGATCAGCGACATATAGTAAGAGATCATCCATACATATTTAAAGACAAGCAGTTTTTATTCCTTCGATATGCAAACATATAATGGTTCAGGGGACCCAGATTCAAGGTAGAAGATGAGACCTTTAGACAAGACAAGAGATCAGATACCAAGACCACATATTCCTAATTCACTTAGAACTAGCAGATGGGGAAAATCAGCAGAGACTGCATATACGCATAATGGGGCGTAAACAGACAACTATGGTAGACTATCCAGTCAATACTTAAAAAAAAGTTTCTTATTACATTTTTTACTGCCAAGTATAAAGGATCATGCTCGCCAAGATTCAAAGTTGGAATCACATTGTCATTTATCTAATATAACATCGACTGATTCCTACAGCGACGTCGAATGTTATCAGCTAACAGATAGCACACCATCAGAAACTACATTAATAGGCGTAATCGTGAGCGTCGATAGCGATTAACGTTAGTCACAGATGCGACATTAAACCAAGAATTTCACCAACACAGCAGCAATTGACGGCATTAAACATTATTAACAGAAACACATCATTCAAACAGGTTATAATGTGTAAATCGCATAAGAAAACAAAAAAAATGGGTTTACCTTCTCCGGGCAGCGAACCGAGGCAGCGTATCAAGTCGTCGACTCACTCGGGTTTTGGTTTTCTTGGATGCGAATAAGAGACAACGTTTGTTTGCTAATTTCTTGACTGAATTTGGAAAAGAAAAAAAAAGTTTTAAGATTCTTGTTCTTGCTCTTGTCGCCATCAAGCTTACGCTGCTTTTTTATTGTGATTCTCTGATTTTCCAATGCCCTGCCCTGGATCGATTGAGTTTCGATGGAGAGCTCCTAATCGCTCGATGACGATCGGTTTTGCCCTCCAAGATCGATGCCAAGAGCCTCCCCTTCATGTCCGATAATCGTCCGTATTTATACCCCTTTTTCGTTCTAAGATTTAAATCCTAAATTTGGAAAGGGATCTTCATTTTATTCTATGGAGTCTGGAAGTTTTAGCCAGACAATCAAGGCCATTCGATTTCCATTTTTGCCTCCTAAAAATCGTGATTTGCGAGACGATTATAGGACGGATTTTAAGGGATTTTAGAATGATTTATGGTGTATTTTGGTTATGGTAAGGTTTGGACGAGGATATTTTGGTTGCACCGGATTTTCCAACCGGAAAATCCGGCGAGGATATCGTGCGCGTTGTTGAATAGGGTGGGAGGTGCGGCTGGTTCTTAGGTTTTGTTGAGAGGGAGAAGGGTCGTTAGGTGTTGAATGGGAAGATGATGGATAAAATAAGGAATGGGCTGCTGGGCGACGGTAAGTGGATCGCTCATGTCGCGTAAATGGTCAAGAGGTTTGAATGGGTAGTTAAATTAGGGTATTAGTTTTAGGTTATTGGTAAAGTAAATTAGGAGTTAATTTTAGGTATTTAATTAATTAGCTAATTAATTCTAGGCGAGTGTATTAATTAATAGTTTTTTTAGGCTTTTAATTAGTGACAAAGTAATTAATTAATTGTGATTAAATTATCTAATTATTATAAAATAAATGCGGGTGTGTTATTTAATTAGTGCTTAATATTTTAGAATGCGGCGTTATTGCTAAAGTATTTATTAATTAATTATTTAAGAACTACGACAGAGCTTATAATTAATAAATGCGGGCGCGAGATTCTAAGTGCTTTAAGACGCGGTGTCATTATTAAATGGTTTATTTATGTCTGTATTAATGTTTTATTGTTGTATTTTATTATTATAAAATTGCTTTAAAATTAGTGTAATTTTATAGTTAATGACTGGACGGGAGGGTCAAAATTGGGTGTCAACAGTAAGTTCAAACATAATAGATCATAATCATCCATTATATTTGAGATCATCTGATACTCTTGGGGTTGTGCATGTCGAAATACAGTTACATGAATGGAAAACTATACATTGTGGAGTCGTGCAATGAAATTGAATTTATTAACGAAGAATAAGATTGGTTTTATTGACGGCACAGTGAGGAAGAACATGTAAGATGAAAATGTGATGAAAATGGTGATTTCATGAATTATAGAGAATGTGAGTAGAGATTTGTTGAGTGGAATCTTGTACAGATCCTACTGCTCTTGCAGTTTGGAGAGATTTGAATGAACGATTTGACAAGATCAACTTGTCTCATGTATATCAATTGAAGAAGAAACTTGTCATGCTCCAGCAAGGAGTATCGCCTGTGGCTAGCTATTATTCCAGGATGAAGGAGTTGTGGGATGAAATCAACTCAATCATCCCTCCACCTGCATGTGAATGTGACATTTTTCGAGCATATATTGATCATATCGCTAATCAGAGATTATTAGATTTTTTATGGGATTAAATGATGGCTATAATCAGGCACGAAGTCACATTTTATTTCTATAATCTACACCTAGTGTCAATCAAGCATATGTTATGATTGCGCAAGATGAAAGTCAAAAATCTATTACTGGAAAATTTGGAGGCACTGACTCAAGTGAATCTATGGCTATGTATGGCAATACAACACAATATAAACAAAGGAAACCAAATCAATCTAGATTCTGTGATCACTGCCAGATGAAAGGCCACACAGGAGAGATTTGTTACAGGTCGATGTTCTGTCACTACTGCAAGAAACAAGGACATATTAAAGACAAATGTTACAGGCTTTGTCACGACCCGAACCCGGACCCGTGACCGGTGCCTTGACCCGGGCACCCTAGTGACACAACATCAGAGAAAACCAGCGGAATATAAACTCAAGATAAACAACCATTAAGATATAGAATAGTCTAGCCCAAAATGGCTAACCCAAAAGTACATAAACCAACGATTACATCCTTAACAAACCAAGTTCTGACAAGACTACAGGCCTCTAAGAATGAATAACACTATGACGGGACAGGGCCCCGTCATGCCCTGAATGTACAAAATATCAACGACTCCAGGGAGAACCATACCAAAAGTCGAGCCTCCGAAGAAATGGAGCTCCTGACACCTGAGTACAAGATCCTAGGAATGAGGATCTACCACCGCTTCCCTTACTGCAAGAAACGCAGCCCGGCGAAGGGGTCAAGACACAACGTACCAAGTATGTAAATCGAAAATATTTGTAGTAATATCATAAGTCCAAAATGTCAAGTTATAGATAAAATCAAATTATGTTGCACTGTGCCTTACTAATAATGAGAGTAACAAGTATAAGTTTTATAGCATAAAAATAGGAGGCTCACGATCAAAACAGGGTACCTCGCCCGTAGTATCATTAAGCAATCCTACTCCTGGGACTATTTCACCCGCATAGGTCCTGTGGACCCGCATGAGGTCATCCGCCTCGTCATAGGACTATTTCACCCGCATGGGACTATTTCACCCGCATGGATCCCGTGGATCCGCATGAGTACCATCGCAGACTCGCACGGGACTATTTCACCCGCATGGATCCTATGGTCCAGATCCGCATGAGTACAAGCGCCGCACTCGCGTCATGGGTAGCAAATCCATGGCATAAATAGTAAACCATCCTATCGAGCATACCCGGCCACCCATCGCACAAGTATGTCCAAAGGAAATAACAAGAATAACCCGGTTTACGTAATAATATATATAACACACCTCATCCGGCTATCATACATACGTAAGCACTACCTACTATCATATCATAACATAAGCACTACTGCCTATCATATCATAACATAAGCAAGTTAAGAAAATACCCTAACTTCTTATTAACATTATTAATATATCCTCTCATTTTAGTATACCTAAGGCACCAACATGTCTTTTAATAGAAAATCCGGGAATTTAACCCAAGTACCATGTACTTCTAACCTTTTAAGAAATAACTCCTTTTTATACAAAAATTCCAAGATACTAATCACCATAGCATCAAGTTACAATTCCTTTTCAAAACAAGTCACATTACCTTTTAAAACTATCTCAAGCTTCTAAATTAAGTGACTTCATTTCTTGTAAAACCTTAGGCAATTCATGCCTTAGAACCATTTTCCTTCCACAAGTTCAAATCATCAAAACCTTTCTCCATTAAACTTTCACAAGCTAATATAACCAACTCCCCATAAAGCCGTTATATTAGAGTTAAACAATAGTAAAACACATTCCCTTAAGTCGAGGATTTTTATACTTTTCTTTTAAAACGAAGCAAGTATCAAATACTTATAACAAGCGAAGATTTCCAAATCTTGACGTCTCACCGTACTACATAGGTACAACTAATCATGCTCAAGAGATAGGAAAGCTCCACATACCTCTTCGGTCAATCCACAAGCTAAGTCCAATTTACCGCACGTAGTATGTCAACCTAAAATGACCACAATACGTTTATCAAGCTCTAATTACAATGCAGAATTTTCCAAGTTAAAGTCACCAATTTCCTACGGAAAATTGGGCAGCGTTTCCTTTGTTTCTACATACATTGCCACCTTTTCCAAGGTCGATTTTTAACGCTCAAATGCCATGTTTAAGGCTCAACAACCAACCAATACCAAGGGGATTACACACCTAAATTTTGGTGTGTAAAATTTAGCCCCACAAGTTACAACAACTAACCCAACAAGTCTAATGTAGTATTTAGGCAACAACATGCTCATAATACCCCCCTAACCAATTCTTTCATAATCAACCCCATTTCTTACATGCAACTACTCTAAGTGCATTTTCCAACTACAAGTTCTTCCTATTAAACATGCAACACCCAAAACCAACTACAAGAGAAGAAATGTTACCTTAAGTTTTAGCCAAACTCATTCCAACACCTTGCTAGCCTTTTCTCCAAGAACACCACCACAATAGTCTTCACAAGCTTGTAATAACCTTTCCTTCCTATTACACTTTTCAGATTTTTCCCTTAGGCTAGAATTCCTCTTGGGAATTTAGAGAGAAGGATGAGCTTTTTAAATTAGAGAGATATGGAGTGTAAAGATGAAAAGTTGAAAGAAATGACCAAGTCTTGGTCAATATAATGCATGTATCATAAAATCAGATGGGGGTGGACACTTGTCACCCTCTCATGGCCTCTTTTAAAACAAAATCAGACTTTCTAAGTTTTTCCGCCCAAAATTCGCCGGCCATGGCCAGATCCCGGCCATGGCGCGCAGAATCTCCGCGGACTCTGAACTTTAGGCGCCGCGCCCGATTTCGCCGCGCGACGTAATTTCGCCATGGCCATGCGCTCGCTCCGCGGCTACGAGGCCCCCGACAAGTTTTCTGATTTCGAGTCCTAACTCCTTCCACATGGCCCCATACGCACGGCCTGAACCACGGGGTATAACAGGCTTGTTGGATATCTAGCAGATTACAAAGAAAAAAAGAGGTGAATGTTGCAGTGATGGGAACTCAGACTAGTATGGGTGACAATTCCCATTGGCATGATGATGTAGTTGATGATCATGAACATAGTAGGAACATGAGGCAATTATCTAAGGAGCAACATGATTATCTCCAAAACAGATTGTCCTCATGCACTCCAGATAGGTATGAGAAAGTCCTGCATGTATTTGATCATCAGGGAGAAGAGAACAACAAGACAGTAGTAGTCAGAGCTCATATGGCAGGTAATCTTGTATCTCATAGGCATAAAGGTAATATCAATGCATACTGGATAGTGGACACAGGGACAACTAATCACATGGTCAGTAATAAAAACATGATTGAGAAAAGAGATAAAGAAAGCGCAGGCCAAGTACAATTACCCATAGGTGATGTGTCTGAGATTACACAAGCAGGAAGTTGTAGGCTAAAGAATTGTGATATTATAGAGCATGTGTTATGTGTCCCAACCTTCAAATTTAATCTGCTCTCAGTGTCAAAGCTAACCAGGGAACTGAATTGTTGTGCAAGGTTTTCCCTGATTTCTTTGTCCTGCATGATCTATTTACTGGGAACGGGGAAGGTCAAGGAGACTGGTAGAGAGGTTAATGGGTTGTACATACTGGAGTCAGGAAGAAGTTATAGAGAAGCAATAAAAGTACATGCTCATGCATCAGCTGTGGTGTCTAAAGATGAACTGGAAGCAGAATTTTGGCATAAAACAATGGGTCATGTTCCATTAAGTATGCTCAGAAAAATAGCTGCCTTTAGGACTAAATCAAAATTTTCAATAAAACATTGTGATGCGTGTCCCTTAGCTAGACAAGCAATGAAGTCTTTTCCTGATAACAATAGCAAAACTGATTTTGCTTTTCAACTCTTGCATTTAGATGTATGGGGACCTTACAAAGTGTCATCTTATAACAACATGAGATATTTCCTAACTGTGGTGGATGATTACACTATATGTACATGGTTTTTTTTAATGCATATCAAATCTGATGTGGCAACCATTCTTAAGAATTTGTTTGTGATGATAAGAACAATATTTGGTTTAACTGTCAAATGTATTAGATCAGACAATGGGACATAATTTCTCAATTATGTCTGTTTTGATCTATTTAATCAGTTAGGGATTATACATCAGAAATCTTGTCCCTACTCTCCACAGCAAAATAGAGTAGTAGAAAGAAAACATAGACACATATTGGAGATAGCAAGGGCCACTAAGATGCAAGGTCACTTACCAGCAATATTTTGGGGTGACTATGTTGAAACTGTTGTACATGTGATTAATAGAATTCCCACTGTTGAGTTGGGAGATATTTCACCATATGAGAAGATATTTAAAAAGATGTCATCACTTTCTCATTTAAAGGTGATAGGATGTCTTTATTAGGTGTATTTTATATACATTTTTTGAGTCATTTTTAGTTAGTATTTTTCTTATTTTCGTTTAAATAAGTGTTGTGTTAGGGTCGTTTTTCTTTCTTTTGAGTCACAGCGGTTTAAAAAGGGAAAATTTCGAAAAGGAGCGAAAAGTGGGCAGAAAATGAGGCTCCCGAAGCAAAAAGGATGAAAATTGGCAGATCCGTACAAAAGCATTCAGGGTCGCGGCGCTGAGCAGCAGGATCGCGATGCCAGAAATCCTGAGAAGCCGCAGAATATTCGGCGCCACGGCGCCATAATGCAGGCCCGCGGCGCCGACGCGAGAAAATCCGATCCGAGACAAAATTGGTCAGGGGCAGAAGGGTCTAGAGCACATAATTTTTGCAGCATATTTAAACTCTTAGCAACATATTTTAGGGGAGAGACCGGATACACAACACATCACAACGCTTGACGGCTAGAATTGGAGACATTAGTTCTAAGTATTTCTTTTCTCTATTTTAATTCAGTTCATGTTTGGCTTTGTATTAGTTCTTAGCATGTCTATGACTAGGAGCTAAACACTTTATTAGAGCTTTCCTATTGAATCGCTTGAAACTCTTATTCATGAATTAATGCATTAGTTGGTTTCTTCTTCACTTGATTAAGATTTATTCAATATTGGTATGAATGTTTGATAGTTAACTGATCACTAATTATCATAATCTATATAATTTCGAATCAAGAACTGAGAAGAGAGATTGGATATGCTGTAATTGAATAGATATAGGTTAAAATCGCGGACGAAAGTACCCCGATACTTGTGTAGCATTGTAGGTTATTGTTCTTAATCCTCCTATGTGGTAAAACCTATCATAGAAATATAGAAGGTTTATGCACTGTGGTTGAGCGATTATATATCCTAACCGGAATATAAGACAGTCTAGTTAACCGCTATCATAACGGAGAAGAAGAAGTCATTCTAGTTGCATTAAGGATTGAAAAGAGTGGATAGTTGAGGATATTGGAAGCCATAATCCCTTCATAACTGATTAAACCTCAATAATTTAGTTTAATTCTTGAAATTACTCTACTAGTGTTAGTTAAAAACCAAATCAACTTATCGTTTGTCAAATAGATAACCTAGAATAGATGTTCGGTAATTAGAAACCAGTCTCTGAGGCGATATTCGGTCTTACAAGACTATATTACTTGTAATGATATGTACACTTGCGTAAGCAATTGGAAATCGGGCTAACAAGTTTTTGACGCCGTTGTCGGGGACTGACGTACTTCTAATATCGAACAATTTATTCGTATTTCTACTTTAGTTTTTGTTTTTGTTTTTTTGTTTTTTTAGAACCTTGTTGCCTTGATTTGTTTGTTGATTTTGATCGATTTCAGGGACTTAGTTTATGCGAAGAAGAAGATGATCAAATACACTTGTTCCTTTTAATCCTGAAATTGAGAAAACTTGCAAGCAAAACAAGCGAAATAAGAGGATCTCTGATTCAGTGACAATGGACAACCAACCGAATCAGAATGGGGCGAACAATGAGGTTCCTGAAAACGCAGCAGAGCCAGTCCAGGTTCATGCGGAAAGAAGCTTGGGAGACTATGTTCTGCCCACGGTTACTGGTGCACATACATGCATTAGGCTCCCAACAATAGGGGCAAACAACTTTGAGATCAAACCAACCATCCTGAGCATGGTCCAGAACACAGTACAGTTTGGGGGATTGCCGTCTGAAGACCCCCACATGCTCATTGTCAATTTTCTGGAGTTGTGTGTCACCTTCAAGTACAATGGCGTTACTGACGCCGCCATTAGATTAAGGCTCTTCCCGTTCTCACTTAGGGACAGAGCCAAGAGCTGGTTGAACTCACTGCCTGCCAACTCCGTCACCACCTGGCAGGATTTAGCCTAAAAGTTTCTTGCAAAGTTCTTCCCTCCTTCAAAGGCGACAAAGTTAAGGGGAGAGTTGAACAATTACTATCAGGTAGATGGAGAGTCGATGTATGATGCATGAGAGCAATTCAAGGATTTGCAGAGAAAATGCCCACATCGTGACATAGAGAAGTGGATGTTGGTCCACAATTTTTATAATGGGTTGAGTGGTACTACTCGTACCTTCATTGATGCTGCAGCAGAAGGAGCGTTCATGAGGAAGAGTGTCAATGAGGCACATGAGTTGCTAGAAGCATGGCTGCCAATAATCATCAAGGGGAAGATGACAGATCAGTGAGTAGCAGAAAAACTATGGGCATACATGAGATAGATGCTATCACTTCATTAAATGTGCAGGTGGCCCTCTTGACAAAGCAACTGCAGCAGAACACTATGTTTGTGAATGCAGTCCAGATGCCGGTGAATTGTGAGATTTGCGGGGGTCAACACTCTTTTGACAGATGCACAGTGGTGGATCCTAATAATATGCCCATAGAGCAGGTTCAAGTAGTGGGGAACTTTCAGCGCCCTTATAACTCCAACACATACAATCCGGGGAGGAGAAATCACCATAATTTTTTCTGGAGGAATGACCAAGCCCAGCAACCACCATATCAAGGTAATTACTAGAACCAGCAGGCACATAATCAGGCTATATCTTCCCAGCAGTTTAGACCACCTACCCAACAGGAGAAGCCTGATGAACTGAGAGCAGCATTGCTTACACTCACCAATTCGCAGAATCAGTTCATGTCCGAAACAAGGCCCTCTCTCAAGAACTTGAAAACGCATGTGTGGCAACTGGCAAAGATGGTAAATAATAGACCGCAGGGTACTCTCTCAATTAACACAGAGGTTTATCCGAGAGAGCAGTGCCAGAAAGTTTTATTGAGAAATGGAAAGCAGTTGGAGCAGGTTGCTCCCCAACCAGCAGTGGTGAATGAGAAAGAGTGTGAAAAGATAGTTGATGTAGGAAAGGAGGGGGTCACTGAGAACCGCCCTACAGTAGAGAAAGCTCCACCAGCACCTTTGAGGGAATACACTGACAAAATCCCTTACCCTCAAAGGCTCCAAAAGAAGGCCCTAGACAAACAGTTCTCCAAGTTCTTGGAGGTATTTAAGAAGCTCCACATCAATATCCCCTTCATTGAGGCGTTAGAACAAATGCCCACATATTTTAAATTCATGAAGGAGATACTTGGGAAGAAGAAAAGATTGGCGGATTATGAGACAGTAGTGCTGACAGGGGAGTGCAACGTCATTGTTAGACATATTTTATATACACTTTTAGAGTCATTTTTAGTTAGTATTTTGCCCATTTTTGTTCAAATATGGGTCGTGTTAGGGTAATTTTTCTTTCTTTTGAGTCACGACGGTTTAAAAAGGTAAAGTGGCGAAAAAGAGCAATAAGTGTGCATAAAAGGATGTTCCCGAGCCAAAATTGACCACCATGCATTACCCGCCACCGTCACCGCCACCATTTTAAACCGTAAAGTCGGTAAGTCGTCCCGTTCTTTTATTTTGAGTCTTGTACACATTAGGGACAATGTGTCATTTAAGTTTGGGGGGTTCTTAGTCTATTTTGTGTGTCTATTGTGTGTTTTTTGTGTCTATTTGATTGTCTTGTTTATGTTCTTATTTATGTTTTATACGAGTCAATATTTTTTTATGATCATGCATGTTGTAGTTACTTGAAACACCTAATGAAGTAAATGGGATAATGTAACAGAATTAGAAATAAAATCTGAATGCTTAAGTTAGATATGTCAAGAATTCATGAAATCAAATTATTTGGGGTACCTGTGCTTAATTTATGCATTGTCAATAATAAGATCTAGGTGTCTGTTTGCTTGTTATTTGAGACGAAATAGTTAGGATGTACATGTTTAGGGATATAATTCAGACATTTCTTTGTTAGCCCTTCTTACCATTCACTGCATATCTCAGATAATAAATTGTATCCCTAGTCAGCCCCTTTGAGCCTAAATAAGATCTTTCTTTGACACCCTATGATTCCATGTTTGTGTCATAAGTGATAATTGAATATTCTTGGAATAAAAAGTGTTGAAAAAGAGATAAAAAAAGAATGAAAATTTGATGCACCCCAATAAAAAAAATATGCAAAAGTCTAAGTTTGGGGGTTCTTGTTATAATGTATCTCATTCTCTCAAAAGAAATGAGGGGAGAAGATAGGTATGATACTAAAAAAAGAAAATCAAAAAGGAGGAAGAAGGAGTTGAATGAAAATAGTTTATGGTACGTAATTTGAGCCTAAATGCCTATTTTTACCTACTCCTGCATAAGCCTACATTACAACCCTGAAAAGTCCTGAAGATCTCTAGTATGTATGTCTATGATTAGTGGAGAATAGCCAGTGAACATACCATAGAATTTTGAAATTGACATGCATATGTTAGATATTCATACTTCCATTGAGCATGATTGAAATGAATTTGTGAAATATCTGACTTGAAATTCTAGATTGCTGAATTCATGCTATATCTGTTCCTGCATATTATCCCAACTTACATTCATGTTTTTCTAGTGGCAATTGTGCAGCAAGCTGATCAGAGTTTTGAGTTTTTTCTTTTTGTGTCTTTGATTCTGTTTTTTATCTTTACTCGAGGGCGAGCAAAGGTTAAGTTTGAGATGTTTGTTAGACATATTTTATATGCACTTTTAAAGTCATTTTTAGTTAGTATTTTTCTCATTTTTGTTCAAATATGTGTCATGTTAGGGTACGTTTTCTTTCTTTTGAGTCACAGTGGTTTTAAAAGGTAAAATGGCGAAAAAGAGCAATAAGTAGGCAGAAAAGGAGGTTCCCGAGCCAAAATTGACGAAAGTTGGCAGTCCGAACAAAAGCAGAAGCAGGGCTGTGGTGGCCAAAGATCTGAGAAGCTACAGGAGTTAAGGCGCTGCGGCGCCAGTCAGTAGGGTCGCGGCGCCTAGGCGGAAAATTGTCCAGATCCGAAAGGGAATTGGCCAAGGGCAAGGAGGTCTAGGGTACACATTTTTGGAGCATATAAAAAGCCATGTGGGCAGATTTTTAGAAGAGGGACTCAACTTTTCTTCACAACACAATATAGTTTTCTTGGAGGCTACAAGATGGGAGACTTGTTCCAAAGTATTTTCTTTTCTTTGCTTTATTTTAATTTAGCTCATGTTGGATATTAATTTGGTTCTTAGCATGTCTATGGCTAAGAGCTAAACTTTTAATTAGGGTTTTCCTTTCGAATCGCTTGAACCCCGTCTTTATGAATTAATGCAGTATTTTGGTTTCTTTTTCATATAGTTAAGATTTATTCAATATTTGGTTTGATTGTTTGATAATTAATTGATCACTAGTTATCATCACGTATATGATTTTGAATCAAGAACCGAGATGGGAGATTTGGATATGCTGTAGTTGAATAAACATAAGTTAAAATCGTGGACGAAAGTACTCCGATACTCGTATAGCTTTATAGGTTATTGTTCTTAATCCTTCTATGTGGGAAAATCTATCATAGAAATTTAGAAGATTTCTACACTGGGGTTGAGCATTTATATATCCCAACCGAAATATAAAACAGTCTAGTTAACCTGTTATCTTAACATAGAAGAAGAACCTTTATTGTTGCATTGATGATTAAAGCGAGTGGATAGTCGAGGAGAATGGAAGCCCTATTTCCACCATAACTGATTCAAATAAAGTATTTTAGTTAATTTCTGCAATTACTTCAGTAGTTTATAGATAAAACCAAAATAAAATATAGATAGTCAAATAGATAACTTAGGATAGATGTTTGGTAATTGAAAACCAGTCTCTGACGACGATATTCGGTGTTACCAATACTATATTACTTGAGCGATACGTACACTTGCGTAAAGCATAAGGAAAATCGCTAACAACCATCTTACAAAAGAAACTGCCTCATAAATTGAAAGATCCAGGAAGTTTCACTCTGCCCTGCACTATTGGAAAAGTAACCTGCAACACGGCACTTTGCGACTTCGGGGTTAGCATAAATCTTATGCCTCTATCAGTGTTCAAGAGATTGGGTTTGGGGGAAGCCAAGCCAACCACAGTTAATCTGCAGCTTGCTGACCGATCCGTGGTACACCCCCGAGGTATGGTGAAAGATGTGCTAGTCAAGGTGGGTAAGTTCTTCTTCCCAGCGGACTTCCTCATTCTTGACATGTAGGAAGATGAGGACATGCCCATAATTTTTGGGAGATCATTCCTTGCAACAGGTAGAGCCCTAATTGATGTGGAGAAGGGAGAGTTGAGACTCAGGTTTCAAGAAGAAGAGATGGTATTCAAAGTTTTCAAATCTACTATTGAATCCCATGCCAGCAACAAATGTTTTGCAGTGAGCACAGCTGACACAACAACTCATCAAGCACAAACCCAAGGTAGGGGAATCATTGCGACATCGGTGAACCCACAGGTTAGTGTGAGTGCTGAATTAAATATTGATGAGATGAAAGTTGACAAAGAGGTAAATCTTACTAAACCCAATCCTGCGAAAAAGAAGAATAGATTGAGGAAAAGGAAAATGATCTTTAAATGGATAAGTTGTGGGGTTAATTTATCCCGGTGATTGAATAAATGACATGCGTCCGGCTAAAAGACGTTAAAGACAGCGCTGTTTGAGAGGCAACCCAATGTTTAAATTATGCAATTAGTTTAAATTGAACAGTCTCACTCTTGGGTATTGTTGGTTGTGTTGTGATGACATGTGAGGGAATTGGACATTAAACATGGAAAATGATGAAAGCATAAAATCTTTGCATCGTCGCGGTTCCACTATGAAAGACCGTGGCGCCGAATGTTCTGAGGAGATGCAGAAATTTTAGCGTCGTGGTGCCCAAATTCAGGACCACGACTCCTATTAATCAAAGGTGGGTGGAGGCCATGAAGTCAGAAATTCAAGCTCTAGAAGATAATAAAACTTGGGAAATATTGGACTTGCCCAACAACAAAAGAGCCATTGGATATAAATGGGTCTTTAAAATTAAGTACAAAGCTACTAGAGAGGTCGAAAGGTTTAAGGCCATGCTTGTAGCTAAGGGGTACAGTCAGAAAGAAGGAATTGATTACTAAGAAACTTTTTTCCCAGTGGTGAAGATGGTGACTATTAGAAGTGTGATCTCTGTTGCAGTTGCAAATGGATGGAGCATTCAACAAATGGATATGTTTAATGCTTTCTTGCAGGGGGATCTCAATGAAGATGTGTACATGAATTTACCACAAGGGATTGGGCATAAATAAGGAAAGGTGTGTAGATTGCTTAAGTCATTGTATGGTCTTAAGCAAGCCTCCAGACAATAACAAAAAAGTTAACAACTGCCTTGATTTCCTCTGGTTTTGTTCAAAGTAGTTTTGATTACTCTTTACTTATCAGAAGGGATGGAGACAAGATAGCTATGGTATTTATATATAAATGATCTTCTCTTGACTAGAAATGATCAAGGGTTTATTAATCAGACAAAGACCATCTTGCAGCATCACTTCAAGATCAAGGATCTTGGTGAACTCATATACTTCTTAGGTTTTGAGTTTTCTAGGAACAAAGAGGGGATAGTAATGCATCAACGAAAGTATTCTTTGGAGCTCATTGAGGATATAGGGTTAACAGGTTCTAAGCATGTCAGATAACCAATGAAGGCTAATGTGAAGCTTACTTCTGCTGACTATGATAAACACATACAGAAAATGATGCATGGGAAAGTTAGAACTAAATATATTCTACTGAAGAATCCAGCAGCATACCAGAGGTTGGTTGGAAGGCTGCTTTACTTGACTAATACCAGGTCAGACATAGCCTTTTCAGTGCAGTGTTTGAGTCAGTTCATGCAAGTTCCAAAACAGTCACATATGATGGCAGTAGAGAGAGTGGTGAGATATGTCAAGCTTGCTCCAGGAATGAGAGTGTTAATTGCAACAGAAAAGAGTAATGTTGTATCTGCATACTGTGATGCAGACTGGGCTTCATTCCCAAATACCAGGAGATCAGTCTCGAGGTATTTTGTATATTTTGGATCTTTCCTCATTTCTTGGAAGTCTAAGAAGCAGCAAACAGTCTCAAGGAACTCAGCAGAATCTAAATATAGAAGTTTTGCATCAGTGGTGGTTGAAGTTGTCTGGATCAATGGTTTGTTTTCAGAACTTGGTGTATCTTTGCAACTGCCTATTCCTTCTTATTGTGATAGCAAGTCGGCTATTCAGATTGTCACTAATCCTGTATTTCACGAGAGAACTAAATACATTGATATTAATTGCCATTTCATCCAGGAAAAGGTCCAACTAGGCTTGATTTCTACTAGATATGTAGCCTCTGATGATCAGCCTCCGATATGCTTGCCAAAGCTTTGTTGCCAGGGCAACATGCTCATCTTCTTTCCAAGCTAGGGATGAAGAACTTATTCTTAACTTAGCTTGAGGGGGGTGTTGAAGTTATTAAGTGATATTCAGTGATTAGTGTGGTGTTTAGTGACTTAGAGAGCGTGTTATGTGTGTTAGTTAAAATGTGGGACCAAAGTGTAGACCCATATATATTTTACCTCTTCTCTTCACTTTATATAAATAAGTGTTATGCACTCACTCTGTAGATTGAGCTTCCAGTTAATAGCAATATCCAGAAAAGCTTCGACACTTCTCCGCTCAACATTCATTAAGATTAGCACTGTGTAACCCACATGCAGTGAAAACATAGTGACGATTATCGAATTGTGACTTGCATTGTGACAATTAACAGAAGTCGTTTGATAATATGATAAACAAGTGCTAAAAGACATCTTAACCCCCTCGTGTTTAATTTTTCATATTCTTAGTAATCAACTGACTATATTATTAAAAATATTGATTTGAAATCTATTATTTGTTAAAATTTATAGCATTTGCATGTTTATATATATGTTATGAGTCAAAAATATTGAATTAGTTTGACTACACATCACTAATGCTACTTCAGCCGACGGGTTCGGGATTGGGACTCCGTGCCCAGCCGTCAGAGCCAATCCTTTTTCCGAAGTTACGGATCCATTTTGCCGACTTCCCTTTCCTACATTGTTCCATCGATCATAGGTTGTTCACCTTGGAGACATGATGTGGTTATGAGTATGACCGGGTGTGGACGGTACTCGGCCCTTCGGATTTTCAAGGGCCGCCGGGAGCGCACCGGACACCACGCGACATGCGGTGCTCTTCCAACCCGCTGGACCCTATCTCCGGCTGAACCGTTTCCAAGATGGACAGGCCGTTAAACAGACTGCCACTACTTGGAGGCTATTTGAATAAATTCATCTTATGAATCTCTTTTTTTAATAGTAACTTTAGTCCGACAATTATTAGTAAACTTTAATTTTAGATTGTGATATTTGATTCAGAATATTGAAACACACTTTATAATTAATTGAGAATTAAATGTATTGAATTATATATTACAAGGATCAATACCAGAATCTACTAATAATTGAGGAACCATAAATGTTATTCTCCCTCTTTTTTCTTTCTATTTTCTAATTCAAGTTAACAAATTGAAAGCAAAACCACAACAATAAAACAATAAACAGTCTCAATTGAATATGTGAAGGAATCTTAAAACAATGTTTTATAAGATATTGTTGCTTATCTTTAAAATCTCATGCAATGGACAGTGCAAGGAGAATAAAATAAGAAAAACTCATTAATCAGTCGAATTATTAACACCTTGATTAACACCTTAATTGGGCCTCAGATTAAAAAGTTAAGTTTTGAATTAATACAATCTATAAAATATAATTCCATTCTGAGAGCCCGAATTCGAAATCTTTAATTAAAGATTAATGAGCTCTAACACTTAATTTATATGTGTACATATCTTTTTTTTTTTGTTGTCAAGGGAATCCGCAGCCTCTATCCGTAGGTGCGCTTTGGGTAAACCTCGGACTGACGCATAGCCTGCAAACCACGTCAGTCAGATTAACCACACTAGGCAAGCCATGTGTGACAGACTCCCCAAAGAGGCGAAGGTAGGCCAGTTATAACACTGGAAGATTCGAACTTGAGACCTTGGCTCCAAACTCACCCACGCCATCCCTTTGGATACCCTAGCATCCTTGACCAATGGGCCAAATGCTTCGGATATATATGTACAGATCTTTATAGTGATATAGGTGGCTTTGTAAGTTTTTTTTGTTTTTTTTTTTTTTTTGAAGGCGAACCCGCACCGCTACTCTTTCGAGTGCGCATTGGGTAAACCCCTGACCGACGCAAAGAGTCGCAAACCACGCCGATCCATGTAAACCACACTTGGCAAGCCATGTGTGACAGGCTCAACCAAGAAGGTTTATGCAGGGGATCGAACTCGTGACCTTGCGGTCCCGCGCTCTACTGCTACACCAACTTGGCTACCCTTGCGGGTACTGGTGGCTTTGTAAGTTGGAGGCCAAATATAGGGCCTTTGAATTTGTTAGACTTCTTTATTTAAATATTTAAACTTAGGTTAGTATCTATTGGACATCAAAACTTCTCAAAAAGTATATCAATTAGACATATTTTATTGACATACCAAGACTAATTTAAATATCTAAATTTAGACTTTGATATGCTTAACTAAATATCTGAAATTAAGTTGGAATTTTAAAACGGCAAATATTCAAACATGTATGTTTGGAGTTTTTAAAACTTCAGAGTTCAGACATGTATATTTGGAGTTTTCAATACTCAAATGCGTTAAACATTGAAGAGGTTAAATTTACAAAAATTATAAACTTCGACTGACTTTAATAAATAAGTTCCAAAAATTGGCCATTTGTGCACTCCTCCCCAAATGACCAAAGTTTTTGAGTTGTTTTCCTTCATATGTATTGGTCTTTAATTTTTGCCCATCAAATCGCTAGTCTTTAATATTTGTTTATGTTTCTCATTTTATGAAAATTTGCGGGCAAAAGTACTCTTATTCATTGGTTTACGAAATCAGAGATTATAGATTCGATCTCCAACAAAGTAAACATAATAATTTCATAAGACAATGTTTCATAGAAACTATGCCTATTCGGGCAGAGTTACACCGAAAACTATGTCTTGTCCGGATAACTTCATTTCTACATAACTATGCTGGACAAGGCATATTCATAAACATGTAAGTCAGTGTTGAAACATCATTCTGCTATGCTATAAATTGTCGACTATCTTCAAAACGTTTTCCTCCATGATCATCTTTAGCCCATTCCTATTTGTCTTGGTGATGGATGAATTAACGCGATAAATCCAAGAGGACGTGACATGGTTATGTTATTCGCAGACGACGTAGCCCTAATTGATGAGACTCGCAATAGAGTGAACGCTAAGCTGGAGGTTTGGAGACATACTCTGAAGTCTAAAGGGTTCAGGCGGAGTAGGACCAAGACAGAATACTTGGAGTGCAAGTTCAATAACGGGAGTGACCTTGAGACATGCATGAATGTGAAGCTCGGTACTCAGGTCATTCCAAAGAAAGGAAGCTTCAAGTACCTCATGTTTATTATCCAAGGGAATGGAGAGATTGATGACGATGTCACACATCGTATTGGGGCAGGGTGTATTAAATGAAGGCTTCCATCTGGAGTCTTGTGCGATAAAAAGGTGCCACCAAAACTTAAAGACAAGTGTTAAAGTATATTGGGCCTCAAGCCCATCACGTGTACAGCAAAGTTGGTACACGGCAAAATTGATTACATATTTGTATATAATTAGGATTGTAATATTACCATAATTGTATAGTTAGTCTCCTTATAGAATAGGGATTTAGATGTAGAAAAGGAAAAGAATTTCCCTATTGTAACTTGTATATATATGTCTTTCATTAATAAGAATAATCAAGGGATTATTTCTTTCATAGTATCAAGAGTCTATGTTCTCTTTACCCTGCTTCCGCTCCTCAAAATTTCTTCCTCTTTTCTCGAAATTTCGCTCTATATTCTCGATTTTTTGTGTTCTTCCTCTTTCACAAAAATCGAGTATCTTCTCTTCCAAAAACCTCTCACAAATTCCATTCTCTGAATCTTGTTGTTCTATTCCCTATGGCTGATAAGAACACTTTTCACTCTGCTCTCACAATATCTAATATCAAGAGCGTTCTTCCTATCGTTCTTGACCTAGAAAACGTCCAATATGGAACGTGGACGGAATTGTTTAAGATTCATGTTTTGACACATAAAGTTCTCCACCATATCATTCCTCCAACTCCTCTAAAGGAGGGTGATAAGGCGACTACGTCTACGACGGCCAGGCCCACTAAAGCAAGCAGATCCGCACTACGGGTCACGCCATGCCAAGGTTCTCCAGTGGATTTATGGCACTATCTCCTTGAATCTTTTACAGACGATTATGAAACCCAACTCCACAGCTATGGCAGCGTGGGATCGATTGCGAGACATATTCCAAGATAGCAGTCATTCTCGAATTGTTATCTTTGAGCAGGATTTTTCTCAGGTTTCTATGGCAAATTTTCCAAACGTTTCTTCGTATTGCAAACGCCTCAAGGACTCGCGCACCAACTCAAAGAATGCTGGTTCTCCGGTTTCTAATAGTCGTCTAGTATTCAGATGGTTGCAGGCCTGTCAGAGGCCTATAGCGGTGTTGCTTTGGTTATTTGACAGAGTAACCCCCTGACAGGATTTTATCAAGCTCATTCTATGCTTACTTTGGAAGAAGTCGGATTGACAAAGAAAGTGGCGATTGAGGCCAACCCTGTCGTCATGATGACTGCGTCCAATTTCTCTCCTTCTAATACAACCAACGTGACTCAAAATCACAACAACGAGGGTGGTAAGAAGGGCCAGAATCGAAAGAATAATGGCAAGAATCGTGGCGGCAACAACGGAGGCAACCGGCGCCAAGAACACCAATCGAGCCCACGGGCCTCGGGCGATGGCTGGTCCCAAAGACCTACCAGCGCCGCGACTCCACAGTACAGCGTCTCGGCGCAGCCTTACAGCGCCATGGCCCAGCCGACACAGGCACCGCGGTCCAACTTCTACCTGTGTCAATCTGTGTTTCGCATCAGACAAGGTAAACAAGCCTAGTATACTTGGGCCTCACCCCCCATCAGGCCCACCACGCCGCGGCCCCCACTCAGACCGACATTGAAGCAGCGATGCACACACTTGACTTGACTCAGCCGGACCCTAATTGGTACATGGACACCGGCGCCACTACCCACATGACATCCGACCAAGGTACTCTCTCGTCTTATTCCAATTTGAGCACTAATCGTGGTATAACTGTTGGTAATGACAATTCTGTTCCAATTAAGGGTTATGGTCACAAAAATTTGTCCCTTCCTCATCCATCACTTGTCCTGAAACGTACCATTCATTCCCCAAAATTGATTAAAAATTTGGTGTCTGTCCGTAAATTCACCACTGATAATTGAGTTTATATTAATTTTGATCCTTTTGGGTTTTCTGTGAAGGATTTGAAGACGGGGAGTCATCTCATGAGGTGCAACAGTATGGGTGATCTTTATCCAATCACTCCAAGTCTCAGCGTCTCGCGTCAAGCTATGTCATCCACTTTTGCAACTCTTGCTCCTTCCTTGTGGCATGCTCGTCTAGGTCATTCGGGATCGTCTATTTTATATTCTTTAGATAGACATAAGTTTATTTCTTGTAAGGGTACACGTAGTACTCAACTTCGTCAATCCTGTGCTTTGGGAAAGAGTATTAAATTATCATTTGTAGCTTCAAATTCTAATAGTGATTTATGGACATCTCCGATTTTCAGTTCTATGGGTCATCGTTATTATATTTTATTCTTAGATGACTATTATAAATATTTATAGACGTTTCCTATTGCGAAAAAATCTCAAGTTTTTTCCATTTTCATAAAATTTAGAGCTTTCATAAGAACACAATTCGAACGGGAAATAAAAAACATCCAATGTGATAATGACAAAGAGTATGACAAGGGAGAATTTAGGTAGTTTTGTGCTCAAAATGGGATAAATTTTTGTTTTTCTTGTCCTCATATGTCTTCACAAAACGGGAAAGCTGAGCGAAAAATTCGTACCATTAATAATATTGTCCGCACTTTATTGGTTCATTCTTCCGTTCCTTCATTGTTTTGGCATCATGCGCTACAAATGTCTACCGATCTCCTAAATATTCTTCCCTCTAAAGGTTTGACATATTCATCCCCTCTCAAAGTGTTATACAATAAGACTCCGTCATATTCTCATATTAGGGTTTTCAGATGCTTATGTTATCCACTGTTTCCATCCACTACGATCAATAAACTTCAGGCACGTTCTACTCCTTGTGTGTTCTTGGGTTTTTCGTCAAATCACCATGGTTATAAATGCTTTGATTTGTCCTCTAAACGAATCATCATTAGTCGTCATGTTCTCTTTGATGAATTTCAATTTTCTTTTTTTAAAGTAAAAATACTCGTGCCTAGTTCTTATGATTTTTTGGATGAGGATGTCTCCCCATATGTTCTCCGTCATTTTTCAGATTTGTCCGAAAAAACACCGTCAGCGTCGCGGCCGCCGCGGCCCTGCACAGAGGCGCCACGACGCCAAAACTTCAGAGAGCTCTGCAGCTCTTTTGGCGCCGCGGCGCTTCCTACGATAAATTCTGACACTACTCCAAATTACCAAAATTCACCCACTCCATCCCATAGTCAAGGTCCAATCACTTGTAGTCAACGGGATATTTTTAAATCAAAACGACATTTTAATTTGAATTCTAATGTTCTTAAATCACCCTTACCCCGTAATCCTGTGTCTGCCTTAAACGATCCTAATTGGAAAATTGTCATGACCGAGGAATATAATGCTCTTATTGATAATAAGACGTGGGAGTTGGTACCCCGTCCTTCTGGTGTTAATATTATTCGGTCTACGTGGATTTTTGTTCATAAGAAAAATTCTGATGGTTCTTTTGCGAGACATAAGGCTAGACTTGTAGGTGATGGTAAGACTCAGCATATTGGTATGGATTGTGGTGAGACATTTAGCCCAGTGGTCAAGACGGCTACCATTCGCACTGTGCTCAGCTTGACTCTTTCAAAATCATGACCTATTCATCAGATAGATGTGAAGAATGCTTTCTTATATGGTGATCTTCAGGAGACACTGTATATGCATCAGCCTTTGGGGTTTAGGGATACTAGATATCCTAATCATGTCTGTCTATTGAAGAAGTCCTTGTGTGGACTTAATCAGTCTCCACGGGTTTGGTATAAGAGGTTTGCTGATTTTGTTTCGATTATGGATTTTTCTCACAGCAGGTCTGATAATTCATTATTCATATACCGTCGGGGTTCTTCCATGGCTTATATACTACTATATGTTGATGATATTATATTGACTACTTCTTCTGATGATTTGCGAAAGTCCATTATGACAATGCTCAATTCTGAGTTTTCCATGAAGGACTTGGGTCCTTTGAGTTATTTTTGGGGATTGTTGTCACTCGTCATACAGGCGGATTATTTTTGTCACAGAGGAAGTATGCAGCAGAGATCATTGAGAGGGTTGGGATGTCATCCTGTAAGTCCACTTCTACTCCAGTTGATAAACCCAAGTTGGGTGCTGCAACTGACTCTCCCTATGAGGATCCGACCCGCTATCGCAGTCTTGTAGGTGCCCTTCAGTATCTGACGTTCACGCATCCTGACATTACATATGCAGTTCAACATGTGTGTTTGTTCATGCATGATCCCATAGTTGAACATATGAATGCGCTCAAATGCATTCTTAGGTACATTCAGGGAACACTTGATTATGACTTGCATTTGTATCCTTCGGCGACGTCTACACTTGTCTCTTACACAAATGCTGATTGAGGTGGTTGTCCTGACACCAGACGGTCTACGTCTGGCTATTGCATGTTTTTAGGTAATAATTTGGTCTCATGGTCTGCCAAACATCAAGCTACGCTTTCACGTTCAAGTGCAGAGGCCGAATATCGAGTGGTAGCTAATGTAGTTTCCGAGTCATGTTGATTACGAAATCTACTTGTAGAGCTTCATTGTTCTATTAAGAAGGCTACCTTGGTATACTGTGATAATATAAGTGTCATCTACCTTTCTGGTAATCATGTTCAGCACCAGCGGACTAAACACATAGAGATGGATATTCACTTTGTTCGAGAGAAGGTAGCTAAAGGACAAGTACGCGTCTGCCACGTCCCTTCCAGATATCAAATTGCAGACATCTTTACAAAGGGTCTTCCCTTAGTCCTTTTTGAAGATTTTAGAGGCGATCTCGGCCGTCTGAGACCATGCTATATGCGAGGGTGTGTTAAAGTATATTGGGTCTCAAGCCCATCACGTTTACAACAAAGTTGGTACACGACATAATTGATTACATAGTTGTATATAATTAGAATTGTAATATTACTATAATTGTATAGTTAGTCTCCTTATAGAATAGGGATTTAGATGTAGAAAAGGAAAAAGATTTCCCTATTGTAACTTGTATATATATGTATTTCATTAATAAGAATAATAAAAGAATTATTTATTTCAGCAAGTTTTATAGGGTGGTGGTTAGACCGGCTATGTTGTATGAGACGGAGTGTTGGCCGGTCAAGAATCCGCAAATCCAAAGATGAAAGTTGCGAAAATGAGGATACTAACATGGATGTGTGGACATACAAGGAGGGATAGAATTAGAAATGATGATATCCATGACAGAGTGAAAGTGGCCGCGGTGGAGAATAAGATGCGGGAAGCGAGGTTGAGATGATTCGGGCATGTGCAGAGGAGAACACAAATGCTCGAGCGCGGAGGTGTGAGAGGTTAGCTATGGAGGGTACATGAGGAGTAGAGGTAGGCCGAAGAAGTATTGGGGAGAGGTTATTAGACGGGATGTGACGCAAGTGCAACTCACTGAGGACATGACTTTAGATAGGGGGTTATGGAGGACACTGATTTGGGTAGAAGGGTAGTAGGTAGTTCAACGTAGTCCTACCTACGCTAACAAACTGATAGTTGTAGTGTTATTATTGTAGACTCGCTTAGCCTATCATACTAGTAGGCACAATATTGCTTTATAATCCATTGTCGTTTGATTTATGTTGCTATGTGTATTTGTTTTTCTTATTTACTTGCATTAGTTATTGGTTCTTTTCAGAAGTCGCTATCATGGCTTAGTCATTTTGTTTGTCTTACTTTGCTTAAGCATGAGATTTCACTGAATATGTTGTTGTTGTTGATCATCTTTAGTAACTAGTCTGAAATCCATGGTACATATAGCGAATGGATAGATGAATGTGCACGTGTCAATAACCTCCCTCGATAATAGCCAAGCAGCCTTTGTGCTAGGGAAGGATCATACACGACAACATCATTTGAGCCACGAGCTAGTTAAAGGATAAGGGAGGAAAGGAATTTCTCCTAGGTGTATGCTCAAAATCGACATGCAAAAAGCATACAATTCAGTGGAGTGGGACTATCTATAGCAGATTCTGGCTAATTTGGTTCCCGACAAAGTTTATTAAATGGATCATGGTTTGTGTTACAACTGTCTCATAATTAATTTTGATTAACGGAAGTCAACACAACCCTTTGATGTCAAGAGAGGACTGCGACAGGGTGATCTCATATCACCCTAATGGAGTACTTTTCAAGATTGTTAAAGAATTCAAGTCCCACCCTAGATGTGCCATGATGAACCTAGTGCAGTTAGGATTCGCTGATGACTTGCTACTCTTCTGTAAAGGAGAGGTCACTTCTGTCCAATTGATCTATGAATGCTTTCAAGAATTTTTCAAGGCATCTGGCCTAGTTGCAAATACAAATAAGAGTTTCATTTACTTTGGTGGGGTTCATCCAGTTATACAGGATCAGATCTTGGATGTGTTGAGGTTCACTAAAGGGGAACTCCCATTCAAATATTTAGGTGTCCCCCTCAGTGCTAAACGACTATCAATTGCCCAATGTCAGCTCCTAATTGATAAAATGATTCGAAGAGTAACAATGTGGACAACTAAGTTATTATCATACGCATGTAGGATTCAGTTGTCAAAAGAGTGTTGTTCTTTATACAGACATTTTGGGCACAAGTGTTTATCCATCCTAAAAAGATACTGAAGTCTATTGAATCAATTTGAAGAAGCTTTCTATGGACTGGAAAGGACACAACATCTAGGAAAGACCTAGTAGCTTGGGATGTTTTTTTGGAAACCTAAGACTGCAGGAGGATATTACTACATGGAATAAAGCAGCCATATGCAAAGCTCTTTGGAATTTGTGCAACAAAAGAATAAAATTTGGATAAAATGGGTGCATACATACTACATAAAAAGGAAGCCAATAGAGGAAGTTCAAGCTAAATAAGCTTCATAGGTTGTACAGGATATTTGAAGGCTAGGCTGTAGGAATTTGTTGGGTTCGTAAGCACAACAAAAATTTAAAATTTTGCTTACCCAACAATGATCCTGTTGGAAAATTTACTAAGGTGAAATTAAGTTTAACCCACTATTTATGATTCGAACAATTGAGGCCTCGCACGTCGAAAACGTCGTTTCCACACACGTGCACATGTAGTGTCAAGTATCGTAAATTTTATTAGTGAAAGAGATATTGATACGTGAGTAAACGTTTGAGACATGAAATGATGGACTGTCGTTGGTTAAATGACAAGTGTTTCACGTTGGGAAATGAAGGAAGAAATGTACGATGTGTAAAAGATAAAACGAGTAGGAAATCACCGCGGAGCCGTGAAGGGCCGCAACGCCTCCAGCCAGCGCGGCGGCGCTTGAGTGGCAGTTTAGTCACTGAAAGTTTGGCGCCGCGACGCTTCGGAGGCAGATTGGTCGACGGATGACGAAAAATTTCTGACTTTTGGGCTGGTTTTGGAGCATTGATCCTCCATTATTTGGCATTTGAATTCAACCATTATTTGGCTGAATAACACCTCTCAATAAGTGTCATTACATGGCCATTGATTGTCATTAGTTGGCTAGATGAGAGGTCGTCTTACACACAGTATAAATTGAGGCTCTTGGCTCAATTGTAGAACACACTTCACTCTTGTTTAGTTCAGATTTTTCTGAACCTCTTCCTCTCTAGCATACTTTCACCCACTCAAAGGTTCTTCTTGAGAAACACTTGAGTTTTCTTTGCTCATTTGTTTAGTTGTTGTTTTATCTTGGGAGACATTTGCCCATATCGTAAAATGATATATACGGGGCAATAATGTCTTAAGGACATATTGAATATCACTCGACTCAGCAACGAAATTGTAACACTACCAGATTTAGTGTCTCTTGATTTCAGGCTATCAATATCTAAGAGTTTGCTGCAATTGGAATGAAGACTCAAGACAGACTCAAGAACTGTTCAAGAACGAAGACCAATATCATCAAACTTGTTGTTGTTGTCACAACTTTTGTTAAGCTTCAAGCCTGTTGTATTGTAAACCATGATAGTTTATCCTTTCAAATCACTAGTAGTAGTTGGATACTATTTCCGTACATTCATTGTAACTCACAGATACTGACATGGCTTATATGACAATCATGTTTATGTTCAAAACATAATGATAGAAAACTATGTTGTATTCACTACTAAGGTATCCACGCGATTTGAATACTCGATTGCGAGTTCCAACTCCAGTGTATCTCCTAATCAAGAAAGCTCGGAAATTTTGTTTAGGAATCGAGAAATTATTTCATGTGTCCTCATAATTATGGGGTATGTGTTGTATATATAGGAGTCTTGGACAAAATCTAAACAGAAAAGAACTGGGGGCCATGTTGATGTTCAGTGGACCAGCCCAGCTGGTCTACCCCACACGTGTAAGGTGGACGACCAGACCCCAATTTTGGGCCAGTAATTTCGGGCCCAATTGCTTCCCTGTATTTGTCCAAGTACCTATATAATATATCCAACACATTTAATTAAATGTGAAATCCAATTCGACTTAATTAAATAATTTCTATCAAATAGAAATATTTCATAATTATTATAAATTAAAGGGAAAAGGGTCAAATATAACCTAAAACTTTAGTAAAAGGATCACATATACCCTATGTCAAAGTATGATGTCATATTTACCCTATGTTAGTTAAAACTTATCAAATTTACCCTTTTTAACGGATTGGACATGTGGCACTCATGTGGCTGCCACAGGACAGCCACATAATCCAATTAATTTCAGATATTTTATAGCATTTCAGAGCCATGGCCAGAACCTCCAGTAGCCACCGCGGCAGTGCCGCCTGCCATCGCCGAAAAATTAAAAAAATTGAAAATCGAACTTCGAGAATTAGTGTATGTTGTAGAGAATGAGGAGACGAGATTAGTGATACCACCCACAGTCCTCGATTCTGTCGGAGCTGACCAGAAAAAGCTAAAAACCCATCGGAATTTTTGATTTGATCGACCGGACGATTGGCTTGGAATTGAAAGCCGTGGTTGAGTCTAAAATGTCAGCGTGAGGGCGATGAGTCTGCTGGTACCCTTCACAACCGTCGATTATACCTCAGTTCTTCAGAAAGGCGTTGGCGGCGGTTAGGGTTTTAAATGGTCGACGGATCGAGATGGAAGAGACGATGGACGGCGTAAGTATGGAAATGACCGCCTTGAGTTCCCCAGCCAGGGGAACATGATGAAGATTTGAGAGAGACCGTCCAATTATTGGCAAAGATAGTGGCGGGACAGGTTCATAGACAAGAGCGATTAACCCAGGCGACAGTTTGAGGTTAGAGATTTCTGAGTTGCGATCACGGGAGTTTTGTCACGCGACGACCGGGGCGCGACTAGTACCTCTTGGGTACCTGTCGGTATATGTCGAGAGAATAGCAATGGAACATAACACAACACATAACATCATAAAAGGGTAATACATATCCGGCGGTAGATAAAGAACATCTTTATACTTAACCAAAGTATTTATAATACAACCGGTTCTTATAGCCCAAAACACATAGGTGGCCACACTTAAAGATAACAATTGTGGCGGGGCGGGTCCGCCATACCACGAATGTACAAAATACCTATAGCGTCGGAAATATCCGTACGATAAATAAGCTTGGGAGGAATGGAGCTTCGACAGGAATAGTGATCCAGAGCGAGGATCCTCGATGCTTACCACCTGCGGCGTGAACGCGGCCAGGAAGGGGTCGAGACACATATGTACCAAGTCGTAAAGGTGGGAAAAATCAGTAATATGATATCATAAGTCTAAAAGCAAATGCCGAGTCATGAAAGACAATAAAATATCTTTTCTTGTGCCTTACTATGATGAGGTGACAAGTATATATGTATAATCTGCGTAAAGTAGGAGGCTCGTGATCAAAGCAGGTACCTGCGAGTGGTATCAATAAAACCATCCTACTCGCGGGACTATTTCACCGCGTGGGTCCCGTGGACCGCGTGAGTACTCACCGCATCGGTACCGCCGGCGTGGGACTATTTCACCCGCGTAAGCCCATAAGGACTCGCGTGAGGTATTCCTCGCGTCGTGGGTAGAAAATCCACGAACAGGTGGTATAACGATCTTGGGGACTTTCCGCCGGATATACTCTTACCAGGCGGATGGTATAACGATCTTGGGTGTACCTCGGATATACTCTTTGCTGGAGCGGATGGTATAACGATCTTGGGGCTTGCCCGCCGGATATACTCTTATCTTGGTGCGGATGGTATAACGATTTTGGATCCGCCGCCGGATATACTCTTACTGGAGAAGGTGGCGTGACGATCTTGGGGCTTGCCGCCAGACATCTTCTTACGGAGAAGGTGGTATAACGATCTTGGGGTTTGCCCGCCGGATATACTCTTACCTAACTCAACTGTCATCATATCATAATCATAAATAAGTTAAGAAAACTTATAACTTCTTATTAGTCTTGTTCATATACCCTCTCATTTTAGTTTACTTAAGGCACTTAACCATATCTTTAGTAAAAGAATACTGGGAGTTTAACCCAAGTACTATATACTTGACTCTTTTGAAAATGACTCTTCTTTATACATAAAAACCTTTTGGGCAATTGATACCTTAAAATCAAGTTGCCTCTCCATATACTTATCTTATTTAGAGTAAATCTCTTCTCATCAACCTTTTATGAAGCTAATAAACCAACTTCCCATAAAGTTGTTATATTAACTCTACACTTTAGTAAAATCATACTTTTCCCCTAACTAAGGGAATTATACATTCTTAAAATGAAACAAGTCATTATATACTTAAACGAGTAAGAATACCAAATCTTGACGTCACCGTACTACATAGTTTAATCTATTCATGCTCAAGAGATAGGAAAACTTCACATACCTCTTTGGTCAATCCACTTGCTAGGTCCAACTACCGCAAGTAATATTTCAACCTATAATAACCATGATATGTTCATTAACCTCTAATTTCAATGTAGAATAATCTAACTCAAAGCCACTAAATTCTACGGAAAAATGGGCAGCATTTCCTTTGTTTCTACATACTTTGCCACCTTTCTCAAGGCCGAATTTATCATCCAAATGCCACATTCAAGGCTCAACAATCCAACAATGCAAAGGGGATTACACACCCAAACTAATTCTGCCCCACAAGGTACAATAATTCAAGAAAAAAAGACGTGGGTGGCATTATGACTGGGGTGTCAGTTAGAAAGGTCTACAACATGCTCATTTGTTCTTTTAACCAATCCTTTCATATCCCAACCATATTTCTCACATACAATCAATCTAAGGGCCTTATTTCCAACTAAAAGTTCTTCCTACTTAACATGCAATACCAAATACCATCTATAAAAGAAGAATGGTTACCTTAGAGCTTTTAGCCAATTTACTCCAACAATTGCTAGCCTCTACTCCAAGAATATCACCACAATAGTATTCACAAGCTTGTAATAACCTTTCCTTCCTATCACACTTTTCAGATTTTCTCTAGGCTTAGAATTTCTCTTGGAAACTTAGAGAGAAGGGATAACTAAAGCTTTAGAGGGAGAGGGAAATTGGAAGATGACCAAGTCTTCAAGACTTGGTCAATATATTGCATGCAAGAAATCAGATGGGGGGACACTTGTCACCCTCCCAAGGTCTTTTAAAGAAAAATCGACTTTTCTAAGTTTTTCCCCAAAATCCCGCCTACTGAAACCTCCGCAGCTCTCTGAACTTTGGTAGCGCGGCCCTGCATCTGGGCGCGGCGCTGCAACTTCAGCGACCCCTCGATACTTTAGGGCGCCGCGTTCGCGCCGGCCGGCGCCGCGCTTTGCTCAAACGCATTTATGCCCATTGCTTGAACTTGTAACTTCATAACTTTTACTCCGGCGTCATCGGCGAGCGATTGGTTGCGTTGGAATCTAGACTCAAAGAACTACGCCTAGGCCTTTAAAACACTTAGGAACTCTCAATGAATCGGGTCATAACCCGCCTCAAAGTTGACTAAAACCCGTCCGAATAATCCACAACCTATCCTTTGAAAATTTTAAGTCTTACATGCTTTAAATGCGCTCTCATACGTAGGGTCGAACTACGGGTATAACATTCTCCCTCTTAGAAACATTCGTCGAATGTTCCTTCAAACTTACTCAAATCATATTATCGACATAGACCCTCTCAACTATTCTTTTGCAAAAATAGGAAGCTCCACGAGCCACAACATACTTAAGCGAAATTATCAATCAAAACTAACAAGCGGAAAGTAGGTTACACGGAGGTATAGGGAATAAGTGAGGATACTTCTTCATCATATCGCCCTCTGCTTCCCATGTCATTTCCTCCTGTTGTTCCGCCATAGCACTGACTAAGCCACATCTTCGTCCAAGTCGCCTAACGACGATCGAGTATCGCATGGGACTCTCTCATACGATAACTCCTGTCACTTGGACATCCCGAACCGTGCACTCTAGATGGATCTCGATACATTTCCGCAACATAGACACGTGAAAAATCGGATGCACCGCCTCCAAATCGGACGGAAGATCTAACTCATGCGCAACCTTGCCTACCCTACGACAATCCGAT
This sequence comes from Przewalskia tangutica, assembly GCA_029844215.1. Classification (NCBI taxonomy): domain Eukaryota; kingdom Viridiplantae; phylum Streptophyta; class Magnoliopsida; order Solanales; family Solanaceae; genus Przewalskia; species Przewalskia tangutica. Next base: position 2,597,328 of record CM056738.1, on the reverse strand, counting down.
CACGATGTACCTTGGGCTAAGTTTCCCCTTCTTTCCAAATCTCATCACGCCCTTCATGGGCGATACTTTTAGAAAAACCCAATCATCTACCTCGAATTCCAAGTGTCGACGCCGATGATCTGCATACGACTTTTGCCGACTCTGAGCTGCCAACAATCGCTCTTGGATAAGCTTCACCTTATCCATCGCTGTGAACTAAGTCCGCCCGACTAATGAACTTCTCCCACTCGAACCACTATCGGTGACTGTACTTCCTCCCGTATAAGGCCTCATGGCGTCGTCGAATCTTTGGAATGGTAGCTATTGTTATAAGCAAACTCCACAAGAGGTAAATGATCCTCCCAGCTACCCTTGAAATCAATAACACAAGCCCGCAACATATCCTCAAGTGTCTGGATAGTGCGCTCGGCCTGTCCGTCAGTCTGAGGATGAAACGCCGTACTGAGACTCACCTGTGTCCCTAATCCCTTCTGAAAAGACCTCCAGAAATTAGCCGAGAACTGGGCCTCTATCTCGATATAATCGACACCGACTCCGTGCGGTCTCACAATCTCTCTAATATATAATCGGCATAGTCACCAAAACGTCGTTCGTAGGAAGGAAATGGGTGATTTCACACCTGTCGACAATCACCCAAATGGAATCACGCTTCCTCCGAGTGGTAGCTAGCCCGTAATAAAATCCATATTTATCACCTCCCACTTCCAAGTCGAATATCAATGTCTGCAACACCACCGAACTTCGGTGCTCAATCTTAACTGGCGACAATTCGCATCGCCACGAACTTCGCAACGTCCCACTTTAGGCCATCCCACCAATACACGCATATGAGGTCATGGTACATCTTAGTCGACCCCGGAAGAATAGAATAACGAGCACTGTGTGCCTCCGAGAATCTGGCCGAAGTCTGTCCGCCACACCGAACACACAACCGGCCGTGTCAAATCTTAGCACCCCATCGTGTGCTACTCAAACAGACTCTTCTCTTCTAAACAGCGATGCCGTGCAAAATCGGATCCTCATCATCGCCTCTTTACCTCCTCGACGATAGAAGACTCGGCAACCTCTCGAACCGAATTCCTCACTATCGGAATCAACCAAGCGAACCCCAGGCTCGCATTGGCGATGTAACTCTCGGACCATATCCTCTTCCTGGTGAACATCAGACGGACTACCCATCGACTGCGACTAAGGGCATCCGCAACCACATTGGCCTTCCCGGGTGGTATAGAATATCAACATCGTAATCCTTAAGTAGCTCCAACCACCGCCTCGCCGCAAGTTCGACTCCTCCGGTGAAGATGTCGGAGACTCTTGTGTCCGTGTAAATGTCCACATGAACTCCATATAAATAATGCCTCAGGATCTTTAAAGCATGAATCACCGCGCCAACTCAAGTCATGCGTGGGATAGTTCTTCTCATGCTTCCTAAGCCGCCGAGATGCATAAGCTATAACTCTGTGCCGTCTTTGCGTGACGCACTCCAAGCCCGACACGATGCGTCGCACAATAAACCACGTATCCATCTAAGCCTGCGGAAGAGTAAGAACTGGGCGGTCGCCAACTTCTCCTTTAGCAATGGAAACTTTCCTCACAAGTATCCGTCCCATCGAACATAGCCGCTTACGAGTCACTTAGTCAAAATCTTGAAATAGAAGCAAACTTTTCTACAAACCTCCGATAATAACACGCAAGGCCCGAAAGATCGCACTCCGTCGGTGTAGTGGAGTGCAGGCCAGTCTTGGCTTCAATCTTAGTCAGACAACCCGAATACCGTCGGCCGATAACATGCCCTAAGAAAGCCACCGACGCTTAACCAAAACTCGTGACCGAGAACTTGGCATACAATTGCGGTCTCGGAGGACTCTCAATACCGTCCTCAAATGATCTGTATGCTCCTGCTCTGTGCGCAAATATACCAAGATATTATCGATAAACACTATAACGAACATATCCAAGAATGTCCTGAACACCCTATTCATCAAATCCATGAACACTGCTGGGGCGTTGGTCAACCCGAAAGACATCACTCTGAACTCATGGTGCCCATACCAAGGTCCCGAATGCGATCTTTGGGATATCTATCTCTCTAACTCGCACTTTGATGATAACGGACGCAGTCTATCTTGAAAAACACTTTGCACCTGCAAATGGTCAAACAAATCGTCAATCACGGGAGGATATCTGTTCTTGATAGCTACCTTGTTGGTGCACGTAATCAATACACATACGCTGGCCCCATCCTTCTTCTTTACAAATAACACCGGTGCTCCCAAGGAGAAACACTTGCCTAATAAAGCCTTTCTCCAAAGAAATCTTTGGTGGTCCTTCAACTCCTTCATTTCGGCGGTGTCATCTGTATGGCGGAATAGATATCGGTCAGTATCCGGCGCGAAGTCAATGCAAAACTCGATCTCCCTCTCGGGAGGATACCCTAAGCTCATCCGGGAATACGTGCGAAACTCTCTAACGGCCGGATCGATGAAGGTCGGTACCTCGACCTCGATGTCGAATACGAACCATATGATAGATGTACCCGCCACACCATTTTCCTAGCCTTGAGGTAAGAAATAAACTTACCGCCGGCGATCACGAGATTCCTTCCACCGATAACCTGGCCCGGCGGAACCGAACTAATCTCTCTACGGTCCACGTTGGCATAGCAAGATGCTAGCCAATCCATACCCATAATCACATCAAAGTCTGTCATATCCAACTCTATCAAGTCGGCCAGTGGTCGGCGGTATCTAGTCACGAGGGCAAGCCTTATACACCGCTCGGCTACCATCTGAATCACTCATCGCGTAGCCACCTCAAAGGTCTTATGGAATCGGGCTCACATCCCTATTCTACCGCAATATGAGGAGATATGTAGGACAAGGTAGAACTCGGATCTATCAAAGCATATACATCACGAAGAAACCAATAATGTACTGTGGCGACATCCGCGACGCCTCGCGGTCTGTCATTGGACATAGCATATATGCGGTTCGAGGACCGCTAAAGCGGAACCCTACCACGACCTGCCGCGGCTCGCCGCCCATAAGTACCACGCCTCGGGACGTCTAACCATCGAAGATGAAGATCCAAAGCCACGGACCGTCGGTGAACCGTAATGCTCCGCCGCTGGGGCGGACAATCCTTCTCGGATGGCCTGCTGCCACAAGAGTAACATGATCTCGAACCCATACGCACTCGCCGGATGAGACCTACCGCGTCGAGCGCGCAGAGGTAGGTGGTCTCGATTAGTCTTTGGTCTCGCCTCGCGAAAACGGCGTCCCGGAGCCACGACCGCTCCGAATAACCTGCGATCGGACCTCTGCCGGAAAAGCGTGAAGGAGCACTCTGTCTGGTGGAAGGTGGACTGGTCTGCTTGAGGCCCGCCTCGAAAGCGCCACGAGAACCCGATGTCACGCCTCTTGGGGTGGCCCAAATCTGGTGATCTGTCTCTCTGTCCTCGATCCGCGTGCGTGCGTGCATCTGGCAATATCCATCCACGGGTGAAGAGCCACCCCAAGCATCTGATGTCGTGTGACGGTCTAGTCCCATCACGTATCTATGAACCCCATGCGCCATATCATTTCTGATGATGTGTGCATATCGGCGAGTCAAACTCGGTGTACTCCGATAGTCCTCCGTCGTCTCAAGGTCAAGAACCTATCTACGCGGGCTCTCCTGCCTCCGAGGCAAGAAGTGGTCTAGGAACGCCTCGTGAACTCCTCCCAATCACCGGGAGAGCATCCTCACCTCGACAATACCCATGACTCAAACCAGTTCTACGCATATCGCGTAACTGTAGAAGCTAGTATAACAGACTCGGTCTCGATGCCTAAGAACACTGCGTGGTCCAGAATCGCCGGACAAACTCCTGCGGATCCTCATCAAATCTCGAACCATAGAACTCGGGTGGGTGTGACAACCTAGAAATCCGAATCAAGTAAGCTCGGCTCACAGGGTTGGCGCCGCTCTGTCGTTTGCCACCGCCACTATCTTTGGTCGATGCGAATCTGTTCCGTAATCTACGTACTCGGGCCACGGTGGGATGGAGGCTCGTCTGCGTCTCGATGGCGCGTCCGCCGCCGAACTCGCTGAAGTGGCGATGGCGTGGAACTCGCCGCCTAAACATCATCTCCGTGGGGATCGGGCACGTGCCTCGTGACTCTCCGCGTCCCCACTAGCGGCACCTCGTGCCTTGCCGCCACGGGCGCGGTTGCCTTGCGTGGAGGCATAACTGATACATAAAGGAAAACATCAGGGGAGATTCACCCTATAACTCAGCTCTATTGCACGAACTTAGAGTGAAAGAATGGAAACCAATCCTAAATATCCTGCGACCTCACGATTATAGATGTGGTGCGCGACACGCGATAATCAAGACTCTACTGACACTGCATGGACACTTTCCGAGGACTAATCGCTTCGATACCACTTTTGTCACGACCGAGCCGGGCGCGACTAGTACCCTCTTGGGGTACATCGCCGTATATGTCAGAGAATAGCAGCGGAACATAACACAACACATAACATCATAAAAAGGGTAATACATATCTGGCCAGCCGATAAGGCTGCCTTCCATAACATACTTAACCAAAGTATTTATAATACAACTGGTTCTTATAGCCCAAAACACATAGGTGGCCATGACTCTAAAGATAACAACTGGCGGGACGGGGCCCGCCATACCACAGATGTACAAAATACCTATAGCATCGGGAAATATCCGTATCAATAAATAAGCTTGGAGGAATGAGCTTCGACAGGAATAGTGATCCAAGAACGAGGATCCTCAATCGCTTACCACTGCGGCGTGACGCGGCCAGGGAAGGGGTCGATTAATGATATGTACCAAATGCGTAAGGCGGGAAAAATCGTAATATGATATCATAAGTCTAAAAGCAATTTGAGTCATGAAAGACAATAAAATACCTTTTCAGTGCCTTACTAACAATGTGAGTGACAAGTATATATGTATAATCTGCGTAAAGTAGGAGGCTCATGATCAAACAGGTACCTCGCGTAGTATCAATAAAACCATCCTACTCCGGGACTATTTCACGCGTGGGTCCCGTGGACCGCGTGAAGTACTCTCTCGCATCGGTATGCCGTGGCGTGGGACTATTTCACTGCGTAAGCCCATGGGACTCGCGTGAGGTATTCGCCGCGTCGTGGGTAGCAAATCCACGGAGCAGGTGGTATAACGATCTTGGGGACTTTCCGCCGGATATACTCTTACCCCGGCGGATGGTATAACGATCTTGGGGTACCTCGGATATACTCTTTGCTGAGCGGATGGTATAACGATCTTGGGGCTTGCCGCCGGATATACTCTTATCTGTGCAGATGGTATAACGATCTTGGATCGCCCGCCGGATATACTCTTTGCTGGAGAAGGTGGCATGGCGATCTTGGGGCTTGCCGCCGACATACTCTTACCTGGAGAAGGTGGTATAACGATCTTGGGGTTTTCCTCGGATATACTCTTACCCTAACTCAAATCATCATATCATAATCATAAATAAGTTAAGAAAACTTATAACTTCTTATTAGTCTTGTTCATATACCCTCTCATTTTAGTTTACTTAAGACTTAACCATATCTTTAGTAAAAATACCTGAGTTTAACCCAAGTACTATATACTTCAACTCTTTTGAAAATGACTCTTCTTTATACATAAAAAACCTTTTGGGCAATTGATACCTTAAAATCAAGTTGCCTCTCCATATACTTATCTTATTTAGAGTAAATCTCTTCTCATTAACCTTTTATGAAGCTAATAAACCAACTTCCCATAAAGTTGTTATATTAACTCTACACTTTAGTAAAATCATACTTTTCCCCTAACTAAGGGAATTATACATTCTTAAAATGAAACAAGTCATTATATACTTAAAACGAGTAAGAATACCAAATCTTGTACGTCTACCGTACTACATAGTTTAATCTATTCATGCTCAAGAGATAGGAAAACTTCACATACCTCTTTGGTCAATCCACTTGCTAGGTCCAACTACCGCAAGTAATATTTCAACCTATAATAACCATGATATGTTCATTAACCTCTAATTTCAATGTAGAATAATCTAACTCAAAGCCACTAAATTCTACGGAAAAATAGCAAGATTTCCTTTGTTTCTACATACTTTGCCACCTTTCAAGGCCGAATTTATCATCCAAACGTCACATTCAAGGCTCAACAATCCAACAATGCAAAGGGGATTACACACCCAAACTAATTCTGCCCCACAAGGTACAATAATTCATTTTAACAAGTTTAAAGTAGTTTTTAGGCTACAACATGCTCATTTGTTCTTTTAACCAATCCTTTCATATCCCAACCACATTTCTCACGCAATCAATCTAAGGGCCTTATTTCCAACTAAAAGTTCTTCCTACTTAACATGCAATACCAAATACCATCTATAAAGAAGAATGGTTACCTTAGAGCTTTTAGCCAATTTACTCCAACAATTGCTAGCCTCTACTCCAAGAATATCACCACAATAGTATTCACAGCTTGTAATAACCTTTCCTTCCTATCACACTTTTTTGATTTTCTCTACGCTTAGAATTTCTCTTGGAAACTTAGAGAGAATGGAGCTAAAGCTTTAGAGAGAGAGGAAATTGGAAGATGACCAAGTCTTCAAGACTTGGTCAATATATCATGCAAGAAATCATATGGGGGACACTTGTCACCTCCCAAGGTCTTTTAAAAGAAAAATCGACTTTTCTAAGTTTTTCGCCCAAAATCCGCCTCGGCTGAAACCTCATGAGCTCTCTGAACTTTGGCGCGCGCCCCTGCCATCCTGGAGCCGCGCTGCAACTTCAACGACCCTCGATTTTGGCGCCGCCGCATCGGCGCCGCGACTGTCGCTTTGCTCAAACGCATTTACGCGCATTTGGAACTAACTTGTAACTCATAATCTTACTCTCGGCGTCCTATCGACGCGAGCGGTTGGTTGCGTTGGAATCTAGACTCAAAGAACTACGCCCTAGGCCTTTAAAACACTTAGGAACTCTCAATGAATCGGGTCATAACCCGCCTCAAAGTTGACTAAAACCCGTCCGGAATAATCCGTCAACCTATCCTGTGAAAAGTTTAAGTCTTACATGCCAGACGCCTCATACGTAGGGTCGAACTACGGTATAACAAGTTTTACGGGTCAAGGCCGAGGATGATCTCATGAGTTCATCCGCCGCACGATGACATTGAGGTGATCCGCTTGAGATCGAAGTCGATTATATTGGCCTCATACCGGTTGCGCGATATAGCAGTCAACTGGTTTGAGTCCTGGGAGTTGTCTAGGGGCGAGGGTGCTCCTCCTGCAGTGTGGGACTTTCATTTAATTTGATTTTAATAAAAGTACGGCGGACGTACATGATTTTCTACAGAGATAGTTTTAAAGGAAAATTGTTATGGCAAGTGCCTATGATTTCAGTAAAGGGTATATTACGATGATTTTATCGGAAATCAAAGATGATTTCAAATTGCATATAGTTTCTCTTGGTATCTACTCGTGCCGAGTCCTATTACACATTCATCGAGTCTCTCACAGAGAGGGCCGACACTATATAGTATGTTCCGGGTTCGAGTCCCGGCTATTATTATTATATTACTTGGGTTCGAGTCCCAAGCGGGTTAAATTTCCGGATTATTATTATTCCATGGATTAGCTCTCCATGATGCGGGTTCGAGTCCTATGACATTATATTATTCCATATATTTACGTGGGTTCGAGTCCCACGATATACATGCTTATTTGGGTTCGAGTCCCATGATATATATATATATACCTAGACGGGTTCGAGTCTCGTGCTATTATATCCTGAGGATAGAAGTCCATGATTTTAGCCTGACTTGCATATTTTGAAAAAGGAAGAACTGATTTTCATTACTCTCATTTGATGGAGTACAATTATACAGTTAAGTTGAATTCTTACATGTCTACTGTTTTACGTTGAACTGTTATGATTTATAGTACATTTTTTCCAGTTCCACATACTTGGTACATCTATCGTCGACCCCTTTTCCTGGCTGCGTTAAATGCCGCAGTTCAGTGTTGAGATAGTGACCCCGCCTAGGATTTCATGCAGCGGTTGGAGAGCTCCTTTTTCCGAGCGCTATTTTGCATGCACCTTTACCTTCGAGACTTATGCATATTTTGGGCACGACAGGTCCTCGTCGTCATATGTCGATTACACTCTTAAGTGCAGAAGCGATTGTGGGTTGGACGTTTGTACCTTGTTTTGGTTTTGATGTTGTTATACCCTGTGTTGGGGCGTTCCCAGTTATACTTGTTGTTATCTAGTGGCAGCCTTGCCGGCTTGCTTATCTTGATTATTCCTTTGTGTACATAATGTTGGTTGGTGGCAGCCTAGTCGGCTAGCCCATTATGATTGTTGTTCTGTTGTTGATTTGACAGCCTTGTCGGCTCGCCCATTTTTTTAGGGAGATGTTGTAAAAGCAGCGTTGTGCTGCCGAATTTCTATAGATCTTTGTATTAGATGGATTAAGAGTGACAGACCATTAATGACGTCCAATTAGGACGTTAGTCGCGGCCCGTCGGGTCGGGTCGTGACACAAATGACTTAATCACTTTATCTCACATTTATTAGTTGACAACTAGATCATATTCTAAATATGTCTCTTGCAATGGCTAGTGACTTTAGTCAACTTAATAACATTGAGAAGTTGAGTGATCTCTCGAATCAATCGAGGAATGAATCATATTCTTGGCTCAACTACCAGCTTGGTTTACATCCTGATGCACCAAACACAAGCCGTATCTAATCCAGAAGGAGTTTAAGCTGAGAACTTGGTCAAAGTACATCATTCTGTAAACAAAGTGCATATTAACCTCAAGTCAAATGACCTTTATATTCCACACGCCAATAACACTATAGACATGTATAACAATTAGCTTATCGATATGGTATATCAATACTTCTCCAAAGTATCCATATGTCCATCACGAGTAATCATTACTCACAGTTGTGAGACATACTACATTTTCCAAGAATGTGATGCAGACCACATGTCGACTTATAGCATATCATCGATATCCCATTCTTGGCGATCATAGTCGTGGCCATTTTGAGAGTTATGTTCTATCATTAATAACTCATTTTATTAATGACAACGTAAGCTCAAAGGATGCACATATATGAATAATTGCAAATAATAAAACAATAATTCAATAATTGCAAATGTCATAAATATTAATCTCAATTAATAATAATACGAATGTGTTCAAGTAAATTTTATCCCTAATATAGATTGTCTAGGACATATATATTTTTAATCTCCCACTTGACCTAGAGCCAATCTCCAATGTATCTAATACCCATGTTTTCGAAATGACCATTATGCTTAGCTAAATTTAATAGTTTAGTAAATGGGTCAGCTAGATTATCATTAGCGGGAATATAGTCTAGATCTATTTCTTTAGATTCCATCATTTCTCTAAGTATATGATATTTCCTCTGTACATACTTATTTCTGTTTGTTAATCTTGGTTCCTTAGCTTGCGCAATCGCACCACTTGGACAAGCTTCACCAGTTGGATTCTTTATATGGACTCGGACAATCTTCGCCACCTGGACAATCCTCACATGGCTTACATAACATACGGTGCTAAGTTTGGTTGATGATATTATGATTAGGTGAGTGAGAACATGAACTTCTTATATAGATTTAGACAATCTTCACATGACTTACATAAGAAAACATTGATATAGACTTGGACAATCTTCACACTGACTTACCTAACATACAGTGCTAAGTTTAGTTGATGATAGTAAGATTAGTTGAGTAGCAGAGTATGTGGCTTGTCCAAATCAGCAAATACAATTTTGTCTTGAGCTGTAAATATCACTTTTGGTAAATAAAATTCGTTTATTTTCTAAAAATATATATTTAAGATAAAAAAATGTAAACAATATTTTTGAAATGTTATATCTGCGAAGTAATCCAAAGCAAACCACTTTACACATTTTACTTCAATTGCAATATCAATAGAAAATAAAGTACAATCAAGCTTTTTTAAAGTGATCACATTTATTTAATTTTTTTTAAACGAAATGCTATAATAGAGAATATACAATATAATATAATAATAACATAAAAATTTAGTTAAAAAAAATTAGACCGTTATATTGAAATATTATTATAAAAGGTGATTTTTTTTTAGGTTTTCACCGGGTGTTCGATATTAACATTAGAATCTGAATAAATTTGGATTCGCGACGGAAAATATTATATTAAGGGATAACGGGCTCCCTAATAAAGGCTACCCTTATCTAAGGATAGGAGACTACCGAGCCATCTGTTTATAAATGTGAATTATAAACACGGTTATAAAGAAGAAAAGCAAAGCCAATTCAGATTTCCGCTTTCTCGCAAATTCTATCCGCCTCCGCCGTCTTCCGCCCGCCGGCGGTAGGTTTAGGTACTTATTGAGATTTAAATTGTTCTGTATTACATCAACGCCGTTAGCAAGATGGGACGACCACCGAGTAACGGAGGACCTTCTTTCCGTTTCAACTCAACAGAGGTTAATACCAAATTTTTTATTATCTGTATACATGTTTCGTAGTCTTCAATTGCATAATTAGTGCTGAAATTTTGCTTTATATGCAGTTTATTTGTGTATCTTTGCTAGTAATTGCTCTTTTTACTGTCTTACATTATGCATTTTTGTAGTTGCTAAGACGACATTCTCACATTAATTATTACTCCTTCCGTCCATTTTTACTTGTCCAATAACAACAACAACATACCCAGTGAAATACCACAAAGTGGTGGTATGGAGAGGGTAGAGTATACACAGACCTTACCCCTACCTTGGTAGGTGGAAATGTTGTTTTTGGTAGACCCTCGGCACAAGGACAAGTAGTTCAAAGCAGTATATAAAGCCACTGAAAAATACTAAAAAAACGTGATAAAGCTGTATGAAAAGAAAAAAGTTCATAACTGCATAAATCAATACGTTAATCGAAATACAAGAAACAAGTGATAATAACAGAAATAGAAGGACAAGAAACTACAATACTAGAATTACTAGTATGAAAGGGTAAGTAAGATAATACTCAACTACCTACTAGCATTCTATCCTAATTCATATGCTCCATAACTTTTTTTATTAAGGTTATGTCCTAGGTAAGCTAGACCCGCGCCGTGTCTTGTCTAATCACCTCTCCCCAATAGTTGCTGAGATTTTGGATTCTCATATTAATTATTACTGCTTTTGTGTTTTATATGGAGTTTATTTTGTATTTTTGCTCGTGATTGTTCTTTTGCCTGTTTGGTATTTGCCCTTTTCTGTATTTCATTATGTATTTTGTAGTTGCAGAGACTTGGAATTCTCACTTTTATTGTTTCTCTTTTATGTCTAATGAGACTCTATTTTACTACATCATTTTTAGCCCTTGTGCAGTACAACAAAAAAGTACATGCTTGAGTTATTTTCGGATTTTCTTTTCCTGAACCAGTGATTCTAAATGAAGTATGAGACCTTGTGAAAGTTTTAAAAAGCCTTTAAAATATAGGTAGTTTATAGCCCGAGCTGAGAATCACAGAGATTTGATCCTTTTTTGATCTGTCCTAAGCTCTGGCGGAGCCAGGAATTCAAGGGGATTGATTTTTTTTATGCCAAGGGGATTCAACAACTTATATATATATATATATATATATATATATATGTGCAAAAAATTAACTTTTCCCCTTTTACATAGTATAATTTTCAACAACCTTGCACCCCTCTGCCTCCTCCCCTGGTCCTAGGAGTTTCGATATGTTAACAAGTGGCCCTGCTGTGGGGTGGGGGTGGGTATCCGGGTGGGTGACTTCCTGTTAATAAAATTAAACATGCAGTGCACCCATCGTGTTGGACAAAATCCTTATAGTTTAACTGTCAAGATGAGTAGGTGTTAACAACAACATACCTAGTGTAATCCCACAAGTGAGGTCTGGTGAGGGTAGGATGGACCCAAAACTTACCCCTACCTTGGTGAGGTAGGGAACTGTTCTGATAGAAGATAAGTAGGTGTTGAGTAATATAAAAAGAATATGGGACGGAATGGGTTGGTGAGGTTTAAAGTTACTATATACTGACTAAAGAAGGAAAACTCTAAAGTGTTTTGGAAGAGGGAGTTTTCAAGATAACGGACGACGTAAATAATTATATGTGCATATAAATAGGAAGTTACAGGATGATTAAGTGAGATGGAGATAACTAAATCTTTTTGCTTAATGACTATCCTTGCCTTCCACGTTCTTCATGGTTATCCTAACCAGTAAGAAGTCTAGTCCTTTTGATTGATAGACTTGACCTCTATATGGCTAAAGGATAGTTCGCTAAGGCTTTTAAATGATGATAACAAATGATGTCCTAGCATGAACTACATATCTGGTGTCATAAAATGAGCTTATCGTTGATAAACTTAGACCTGATGAGAGCTAAAATACCTTTGGGATAAAACTGAACCTTAGTGATTGTTAAATTAGTCAAACTCATGGATATGGTAGACTCTTGAATTTCGTAGATTTTTTTTGATGACAAGGTACCCCGCAGCCACTGCGCTTCGGGTGCGCACAGGGTAAACCCTGCTCATGTGTAATACCCCGCAAACCACACAGGGGAGATAACCCGCACTATGCAAGCCCCGTGCGATGAGCTCGACCCGGAATGCAAATCCTCTACTGTCGTAGGTAGGGGGTTTCGAATCTGAAACCTTCATTATAGAAGCCCCATGCTCCACCAACAGAGCCACCCTTGTGGGTGAATGTTGTAGATTTATTGAAGTTAGATAGTTAAGATACGAGTTCTATATGGGTAATATCTAAGTAGAAAAGATGAAAACGGAGTAGATTCCAATAGTGGAGAGGGTGAAGGAGATCATCAACAGAGTGAGATAGATCAGATTTGAAATGGTTTGGACTGTTCTTTGAATCATACATGTGTATTTTAGCCATTGTAGAGTGAAAAATATTTAGAAATTGTATTCATATGTAGTTTTAGTTGACCTTAAAAGTTCATCAAACTAATAGAAGAGCTACCGAGAAAAGTGGTTGGAGAGCAATGGACCACGAACACACTATGATCTTTTTAGATTGAAGAATATAAAATTTATCTGTGGAAAAGGATAAGGAGTACATGAATGAGGATAAGATATCTTTTTATTAGAAAACCAGGAAACAAAAGTTAACCCAATAAATAAATAAGTACGAAACACTACGCTAGCAGTGCCTTGCAAGTCTAGTGCCTTGCAAGTCTAGTGCCACCCGCATATACCGTTACCATTGTTCTTTCTAGTTTCTACCCTTCCTTGGGTCAGTGTATGGAAGAGATCTTTGAAAAGAGGGGTAAGGAAGTTGATAGTGGTGCTTGACTAGGGCTCCGTTTGTGTTCCTTTATCCTCTTTTGCTTTCCTTTACTCCAATTTCCCACATTTTTTAGTTTTAGTCTTCAAAGAACCAGTAAACTGAAAGGAAATAGGATGCAAGTTATTTGAGTAATGGAGTGCAAGGATAGGGGTTCATCTGAGTTGGTCATATGATGCTGCACATTAGGGCTTTGATGAGAGTCACGAGGAAAAGAGTGTTGTCTCTGACATAGATATATAATAAGTGTTTTACTGAAGATGGAAGAAATTAAGCTAATTAGCTGAAATTCTAGCACGGACATCATTCAATCTAGGATCTATGATTTTTTTTTGAAATTATTGCGGCCAAATCATTAGAACATGTAGAAAATGTAGAGGAAGATAGGGGTGCACTCCTGACAATTCATGTCCATTAGTTGTTAAGAAAGGGGTCTCCCTCTGTCACGATCCGAACCCCGGGCCCGCGACTGGTGCCCTACCTGGGCACCCTTTTACTCATACAACACAAGTAACCTGCGGAAGCTAAATAACACTCATTTTTTTTAAGCAAAGGCAAAGCCGGCAAGGCAGCCATCACATATATAACACCCAAAAAGGGAACCACATATGTACATAAGTCCAGCCCACATATGAATACAGACCTCTGAGTTTGGACACATAACTGTGACGGGACAAGGCCCCGCCGTGCCCATGAATGTACATAAAATCATAATACAACTCCGTACCAACATGGCAAACTCCGGAATAATGGAGCTACCTCACTGAAAGCTGAGTGGAGAGCCTAAGCTCGCGGATCACTCAATTGAGTACCTAATACATGCGGGAATGAACGCAGCCCCCCGAAGGGGGTCAGTACAACAAGGTACCAAGTATGTAAACATGAAGTACAACAAATAAGATCATAACTGTACAAAAGATGACAGGGACAAGTATGAAAACCTTATACCCGATCCAACTGTGCCATATAAAATAAGAGCCAACTGTACCTTTTAAAACAGAGAGTCAACCGTACCTTTTAAAACATGTGAGTCATATCAAAATCATGAGTGTCTGACCATATAACTTTTTACACAACGTATCCCGGCCCATTTTGGGACTCAGTGTCTTTTTACACAAAACGTATCCCGACCCATTTGTGGGACTCAGTGTATCACATAACGTATCCCGGCCCATTTGTGGGACTCGGTGTATCACATAACGTATCCCGGCCCATTTGTGGGACTCGGTGTATCACATAACGTATCCCGACCCATTTGTGGGACTCGGTGTATCACATAACGTATCCCGACCCATTTGTGGGACTCGATGTATCACATAACGTATCCCAGCCCATTTGTGGGACTCGGTGTATCACAACGTATCCCGGCCCATTTGTGGGACTCGGTGTATCACATAACGTAACCCGTCCCATTTGTGGGACTCAATGTCTTGGAATAATAACACTTGCACGAATAGCTATCACGAGCCACCTTGTGCAATTTAAACCATCCTTTGACTTTCAATAAAACCTTTAAAATGAACTTCCATTTTAAAAAACCCAAGGCACAATCACTTATAAAATCAAGTCACTTAAACTTTTTGAAACCAAGTCATTATACTTCATATAAATCAAGTCTCTTATACTTCATCTAATCAAGTCACTTACACTTTTAAAATCAAGTCACTTACACTTTTAAAATCAAGTCACATGTACTTCATATAATCAAATCTCATATACTTTCAGATAAAGTCTCATATATTTTCAGATAAAGTCTCATATATTTTCAGATAAAGTCTCATATATTTTCAAATAAAGTCTCACATACTTTCAAGTAAAGTCTCATATACTTTCAAATAAACCAAGTCTCTTTGCATATAAAATCAAGTCAAGTAACTTACTTTATAAACCACAAGAAAACTGATTTGCGATAACAAATCCTAATTGCCTAGTTAAACCATTACGACTCGTTAGTAGTTTATATCTTTTATAACGATCTTATCAAATTAACCGTGATCTAGAAATGTAAAACAGTTTTGTCTTATCTTAGTTTCTATGCAGATGGAAGTCTAATAATTTCAATATAGTTGATTTTCGATACCTTTTCATTTAACGTTGCAAGAGCGATCAAATTAAACTAAGCTAAGCTCCATTGAAAAGGGAAACCCGGTGCACTAAGCTCCATTATTACTAGA
Source organism: Przewalskia tangutica (assembly GCA_029844215.1). Lineage (NCBI taxonomy): Eukaryota > Viridiplantae > Streptophyta > Magnoliopsida > Solanales > Solanaceae > Przewalskia > Przewalskia tangutica. The sequence goes on along the minus strand of CM056738.1, from coordinate 2,581,776 downwards.
AATTATGAGCAAGTTTTGTTCATTAAACCAAAGAATCTGCTCATAAACAAAAGATAACAGCTGGAGGGCGCAACCTAACTGGAAAAAAGCTAAATTACATAATTCTACTAAATTTTACCTTGTAAAAAAAAACTTACCTAATTCTACTTTAGAATGTCCCGTGCTCGAAATTATAGTACAGCTTCCTTCTTGCTTGACTGGAACTGTACTTTATTCTCTCTTCCTTCTCAGTTAGAACTACTATCTGTAAAGTAAATTTGACAATATCAACTCCTATAATTATTTGGTGATCCCAAAAGTTCTCATGATTTCTTAGTATCACATTTTCCCTGCAACAGAAGCACTAGGTTGAGAGACTTGTGCAAATTGAGATATGAAATAACATCATGACTAAGATAGATGACATTACTTACTGAAAGGAAGTCTAAGTCATATGTTCTTTGATCAAGTGTTTATACCGGAGAAATGGAGGTAATCTCCCAATCAGTATATGGAATATGGAGTTGTCTAGAAATAAAGCCGCGGGAAACTCCTGTTAATTACTTATGCCCCTAGTTGCTTTACCTATCTTTACACTAGTTATGAGTTATTATTATCCTTTCAAAAAATGCTCATTCCTTTTGCTAGTAAAGTTGCCTTCCATGATAGGCACCCTTTGATGTCACTTGTCAACATGAGCTGTTTTTCGTCAATTTATGAGTTTGATAGTTTTAAAGTAACCATGGAAAAAACTGTATGCCATAGAAGCTTTCCCACTTATCATACTTCCTTCCCTTTTTTCCCGTCTGGTACATCCTTCCCTTTTTCAATTATTGTATTCAAACGTTTCAAACATGTGGACCTTACAGCTCAAACTGCGCACAGTAGTTGCATCTGATAACATCACAGCAAGATATAGAATCATGTTGAAAACCTTAATAATTTGTCAAATGTTGCAGGTTGCTGAGATGGAAGGTATATTGCAAGCTCATAATATCCAAATGCCGGCTAATGAAATTCTTGAAAATCTTGCTGAGAAGTTCAGGTAGGTTGTTAATGTGCCAAATATTTGGATTTACTCCTTAGATTTATATGCTCGTGAAGTTTGGATGGTAATGTACCTACTTCAATGTAGTTCTTCAGCGGAGAGATCTGGAAAATTTGTGGTTCAAATGAAACAAGTAAGAGGCTTTTCATTTTTTGCACCGTAATTTCTGATGATCAAATGAAAATGCTTTCGTAACTATGGCTATTTATGTTGTACTTAAAATTATGGAAGTATTGTTATAGGTTTGGAACTGGTTCCAGAATAGACGATATGCCATTAGAGCAAAATCAGCTAAGAGTCCTGGTAGATTTATTGCCCCACCAGTGCCTCAAAGCGATCCAGCTGCAGTAAAGGCTCCTGCAAAATTGAGTGCCTCACCTATGCCACAGAGTGATCCAGCTGCAGTAAGGATTATGCCCCAAGCCCCTCAACCCATACCTTCTCCTCAAGGTAAAATTTGAAATTTCCTACCATATTTCAATACAACAACAACAACATACCCAGTGAAATCCCACAAAGTGGGGTTTGAGGAGGGTAGAATGTACACAGACCTCACCTCCACCTTGGTAGGTAGAGCGGCTGTTTCCGGGAGACCCTCGGCTCAAGACACCATGTTTCAATACACAGTCACAGATTTCTCTTAGGCTTTATTTATGATTAGCAAGATTCTTATATATTCGGTTTTCACTATTCTCGCTTAACTTGTCCTACTTTTGTTAGCTACTGTGAGAACAATGCCCCAAGTGCCTCAACCTCTGCCTGCTCCATCAGGTAGAACCTTAAGCAATATTCTTATGGTTTCTTTTTTTTGCAAAGAGTCTTCTTAGCGATCCTTTCAATGGGGTTTACCAACTTATGTTTGTCTATCACGAATTGTCATTTATCGTAGTTGCATATTACCTCATCATACTGTTATGTAGGTTCTTTACTTTTTGATATACTACATGTGTACAAGGTTGTGTACCCCAAAACATCAATTAAATATTACTTTGTAAAAAAAATAAAAAAATAGAAGAAAAACATTACATCATTCTACTAATCTATATTTTGTCATGTGATAAATGCCTGATTATCTTGAGCAACACGTGCTATATGTCTGGTTACTCTGTCCTGTGGCCTTCTCATATGTGGGCAGTGTGCTCATTTGATCAGTCTTAACTAGAACTGGAGGGAGCAGAGGTATTTAGTACTAGTAATAACTTTTTTTGATACTTTTGATAGTGTAATGTGCTAAGGCGAGGCATCACAGTGCTTAAGCTGTTTATTGAGATTCTTAGTATCCACCTTATTTTGAATTAATCTCCGCTAGCTGAGAAGACGATGCTCTCGGTTTTGGAGGAGGTCGGCAGAATTTATTATTAGTTTATAATTTTTGAAAAGATGACATGACTTTGATCCTGATTTGGGGTTTATTACAGTAAATTCATTTCAACTTGCATTAAAAATTGGAGGATACCTGTGAACCACTGTGATATTGTTAGCTAGCTGAGTACTCTCTCTCTTATAAGTTTCGGATTACCAAATAGGTGATAATTAATTACAATAAATAGCTAGGTCTACCAATGTGAAGGTTCCTCTGTGGTTTACAGACGAGCAGATTGGTGCTTGGAAACATAGAATCACTGATTTTGATCTTCAGAAGATGGGTGATTAGATTTGGTTGTTTCAGGACGAGTAAGGAATATCTCATCAAGTAGAAGTTTAATTGTGGTCTCATTAGATGATGATCATGTTCTGAGAATCTGTCCGTCTCTCCGAAAGTACTTAGACAATGGTATTGTGGAAAATAATGGCTAAATCACTAGCACCACCACCAACATACCCAGTGTGATCTCATTGTAATCAAGTATAATGCTGCAAAAATTGTAGGTTCCTTTTGCTCATTTTTCCTGTTTCTCTCTTAAAAGGAACTTGTTTTTCCTTTAATTATATTTCTTTCAATTCATAACCCAACTCCACGTGTTTTCTACTTAATTTTTAGTGGCAGTGCAAAATGTGGGCAGGAGTGCTTCAGATAACACTCAGATGGAGTTTGAAGCTAAATCTGCAAGAGATGGTGCATGGTTTGTCTTTTCCAGTCATTCAATACATTCTACCTTCTTTTTATCTTTGTAGCTAGTAATTATAGATTAATGATATTATCCTTCCTTAGGTATGATGTAGCAAGCTTCATATCACATAAATCTGTGGAGAGTGGTGATCCGGTAATTCTCAGAGCTACATATCTAATGCTTCCATAAAAGAAATTATTGTTAGCCTGCTTGGTAGTTAAATTTCTCTGACACATGGAGTTATCTTTATGCTCTGTCTTTTTACCCATGGAGTTCACGGTTGATTGTTGAGGCAAGGTTAGCCCTCTTATTTTTTCAGAAATCAGTAAACACATGCTTGGCTCTTTTATAGTTTCCTTTTCCAGCCCTCTGTAACATGCATGTCCTTTTCGTCTGATGTTGAGGGTTCAACTGCAAACTATGTTTTGGTCTGAAATATGCTCCGAAAAGGATATAATTGTGCATATCTTCTTATCTCTTTTTTTAAATGGTGATAAACTTCTGATTTCAGGAAGTTATGGTTCGATTTGCGGGGTTTGGAGCAGAGGAGGATGAATGGGTAAACGTACGTAAGCACGTAAGACAGCGATCCCTGCCATGTGAATCGTCAGAATGTGTTGCAGTTCTCCCTCGTGATCTGATTCTTTGCTTCCAGGTGCATTTTACTATGGTTCAAATGTTAAAGCTAAACTTACCAAATTGTCATCATGTAGCTAAGGCTCTTATAATTTTCAGGAAGGCAAAGAGCAGGCTCTGTACTTCGATGCGCATGTCCTTGATGCTCAAAGACGCAGACATGATGTGAGAGGTTGCCGTTGTCGGTTTCTGGTTCGTTACGATCATGATCAGTCTGAGGTATTCAATGATATCCTTCTGTAATATTTTGCTTTTATCTCAATATTCGGGCGTAAACTTTCATGAACTTGTTTCAGATTTCTGACTACTTTGTGCTCTTCTTTACTGTTACAATTGTCCGTTCCTTATAAACGAAGGAACAGTTGTTTATAAGGAACACACATTTAGCAGCAAATAAGCACAAATAGTCAGATTACTCATTGAAAAATGGTGTTCCTTGTAGATTTGACAACTGTGGTTTACGATTGGTTATTATCATATTATGTACTCTGAATATTAAAGTTTTCATGAAAATTTAGCATTCCTGCTGCTTTTAGCCTTGTATGGATCTGTCATGGTACACTAGTTTATACAATTGTTGTTTGGCTGAAATAAGCAGCAACAACAACATACCCAGTGAAGTCCCACACCATGGGGTCTGGGAAGGGTAGAGTGTACACAAACCTTACCTCCACCTTGGTAGGTAGAGCGGTTGTTTCCGGGAGACCCTCAGCTCAAGACTAAGCATAATCACAAGCAAGACAATCAAAACAAAGCACGAGTAAAGCAAAAGTAAAGAGTAAAGTAAGAGAAACGGTCAAACTCAGATAAGGAATTAAAGCAGTAGCTAACAATACACAACTAAATAATCTAAACAAAATACACTAGAACACATAGGAGCAAAAATCAAACTACAGTGGGTTATACAACAATAATGTACCTATAAGTGTGATAGACTAATCGGGCCTACAGTAATAGCCCTACAACTATCAATTTGTAAGCATAAGTAGGACTACGCTCGAGAACCTACTACTCTTCTACCCTAATCCGTGTCCTCCACAACTCCCTATCTAAGGTCATGTTCTCAGTAAGTTGCACATGCGTCATATCCCGTCTAATCACCTCTCCTCAATACTTCTTCGGCCTACCTCTACCCCTCCTAAACCCGTCCATAACCAACCTCTCACACCTCGCACTGGGGCATCTGTGTCCCTCCTCTGCACATGCCCGAACCATCTCAACCTCGCTTCTCGCATTTTATCATCCACCGAGGCCACTCCCACTTTCTCCCGGATATCATCATTTCTAATCCTATCTCTCTGTGTGCCCACACATCCATCTCAACATCTGAAATAAGCAACTGAAGAGAAATAGGATTTAGCCCAACACTCTTTCTCTTCGTGAAGGATGGGTGTGAGCTGTGAGAAACCACCTCTTGTTCCTTTGCATGATTAGTACAATTCCCCTGAGAGATGGGTGGAATATCAATTCACTAACAGAAATAAAATTGATCAAATGTAAAACCTAGTCTATGAGGGAGAATCAAGATAAACTTGGAATTAGACCCGGTGGGGGTGGGGGGTTGGGGGGGGGGGGGATCCATGGCCATATGAGACCTCAGACCATCCATTAAAAGAAATAGAATTAACGTCTTGGAAGGCCAACTATATGCTACTGCAGACGAGTGGTTTTAAAATTTCAGGTAGCATTTTCAAACATCATCCATGGTTTCTTAGAACACTGAAAACATTCTTATTGTCATGAACAAGCATCAAATCATCGTCTTCAGTTGGGTTTAATTCACTTGTCTTTTTTCTATATAGGAAATTGTTCCTCTTCGGAAGGTTTGTCGTCGGCCTGAAACTGATTATAGGTTGCAGCAACTCAATGCTGAATCTCTGAAGCAACATAAAATAGGTAACGACCCTACAACAGGCAACACTATGAAGGCCTACCCTCCAGCTGATACACCACAGAAAGCTCAAATCGAATCAAGGCTAAAACCAGCTGAACCAACACAAAAGCAGCCTGCGCCGGAGGTCACCATCAAGCCAGAACCCAATGTGGTTCCTATGCAGCTGCAAAAATCTGGTACTGATTCGTTAACAGGAAATACTTTGGCGGAAACAACACCACCCAAGCTTATGGAAGAAATTACAGAGAAGCCTGTAGTTGAAACAACTGAGGTTTCTCAGGAAGAAAAAAGAGAGATGTCTATGGCAGAAATAACAAACAAAGCACCAGCTGAAACAGCAGAGAAACCTCCTGATGAAACAACTCTTAAGCCTCCAGCTGCTTCAACATCGAAGCCAGATGAAGCACTACAGGAGCCTCCTGATGAAACAACTCTCAAGCCTTCGACTGTTGAGGCATCGAAGCCAGATGAGGCACCAGAACAGCCTCCCGCTGAAACAACTCTTGAGCCTCCGGATGCTCCAATGTCGAAGCCAGATGAAGCATCAGAGGAGCTTCCTGCTGAAACAACTCTTGAGCCTCCAGCTGATTTAACTTCAAAGCCAGCCAAAGCATCGGAGGAGCCTCCTGCTGAAACAACTCTAGAGCCTCTGGCTGCTTCAACATCGAAGCCAGATGAGCCTCCTACTGAAACAACTCTTGAGCCTCCAGCTGATTCAAAATCAAAGTCAGCCGAAGCACTGGAGGAGCAGCCTAAGGCCGAGGAGCATGTTGATGCTGGAGCAACCACAGCTCCCATGGATCATGACAATGCATCTGTATAAGCAAATCATTGTCGCCAAAAGTTGTAAACATTGACAAATATAATATCTAAACTGGGGCTGGGGACTTCATCGAAGGGCTTCTTTCGCCTTTCAGTTCTTTCTCGCGTCTTGCCGGGCTTGACGGAATACAGAGATTCTTTAATTAGTCAATCTTGGTACCGGTTTTTACTGAATCCGCATTCCCTAGCGGCCTGGACATTTCCAAATTAGGATTCCGAGGGAAAGAGAAGCCAAAAATTGGAGGGGGCCGGATAGAAACTTATTCTTGTGCATCCCTCCCGCACTCCCTCCCTTGTGCTGTTAAAAGCACGAATTGCACGAGGGACTTTACTAGTGGCTCTGGTAGACCAGTGATAGTCTTGTAAAATATATACATCTTGATCTTTAACTCTAATTCTATCTTTTGCCTCATCAGCAGGTACTATTCTATTTACACTACATGAGTTTTACTTGTGTCTAGAAAACGTAAAAGAAGTTTCTTACTGTTTTTGTTCATTATAGTTCCGTGATTTTTAGAATAAAATATCAGCAAGGATCTTAGATTTTTTCACTTAAAAATTAATTTTTATGTGAAACTCCTTCACCCAGTAAAAAGTGGAGTGACATGAACATGCAAAACATTTATTTGACAATGCAACATACTAATGATCCACAGTTCACTAATTCTTCGTTTTCTTAAAGAAGAAAAACTCACATCTCCTAATCATTTTGAGACATTAATAATGTCTTAGTATATCTCTTCCTTTTCTCTGCATATGCCTAAGATTTTTGGTTGGTGGGATGAGATATATAAGGATATTCCATGCAATTAGCTATCTCACTTTATATATGGGATAATCAATTCCACCATTTAGTACAACGGGAGGAAATTAAAATTATTATTTTCGAGTTTAATTAGAAGGGGAGTCTTGGAATAACCGATAAAGTTGATGTCATGTGATTAGGAGGTCATGGGTTCAAGCCGTGGAAATAATCTCTGCAGAAATACAAGGTAAGTCTGCGTACAACAGACCCTTGTGGTTCGGCCTTTTACCGGACCCCGCGCATAGCGGAAGCTTAGTGCAACAGGCTGTTTTTTTTTTTAAATTTTCGAGTTTAATTAATTCCCATAATCCTTAATGACTTCATTCGAAATTTTAACAAGACATGGCTGCTCAGGTGATAAACACGATCATATAAGGGTAAAACACACACGTCAATTATCCTTTTTTTGAATTTTCTATCTGAACTATTACCAATTAGTTAGCAAACACATTTGAATTATCATTTGTTCACTTTTTCTATCTTACCAACTAGTTAGCAAAACACATCTGAAGTATCGATTGTTCACTTTACATGTCTCAACTATCAGATAGGAAAAATGAACTGATCGTTGAGATGTGTTTTGGTAACTGATAATTTAAGAAGTAAATTCTCTAGAATGATAATTCTGATAAAAAAAAAAAATACTTCGTCTTTAAACTTTATTGTGCTTTGGTAGCAAACAAATAAAAGAATTGTGACCTGTGAGATTTTTCTTCTATCCAGATATTATTCATTCAATCCAACATTCTTAAAAAATATTCGTTTTTTCCTTTTTTTTTTGAGTGCTCAAAAACCATAACTCCTATCCTCTTCATCACCATTAACATAAACTCAAAAATGTTGCAGACAAAATCCTTAGTCTCATCCAATTACCTCTTCCCTCTCTCTTCTCCTCCCAAACCCATCACTTATTTCACTCCATTTCACAATTTCCTTCACAAACCCAACCCCAAGCGCTTACCACGCGTCGCCACTAAATCACACGCGCCGCCATCTCCACAGTCATTTCTGACCGAGGCACCAGAAGAAACAACCAATGTGCCACCGGAGGATGGACCCATTCACAATTTCCTCCACAAAAACAATCCCACGCGCCGTACAGTCTCAGCCACTAAATCACACGGGCCGCCGTCGCCTCAGTCGTGGCTAGCCGAGGCCCCAGAGGAAACTACCAACGCGCCACCGGAGGAGGGACCCATTGAGCTGCCTTCTTCAATAACGGATATATTTGCTACTTCTGATGACCCTTCTACACTTCAAACTGCCACCAGCCTTCTCCTCACCGGAGCTATATCCGTTTTCCTCTTCCGGTCACTACGCCGCCGTGCTAAACGTGCCAAAGAACTGGTAAAAGCTCGTGCCTTTCTGCTCGATGTGTTTCCATTGAGCGCCTAAACACATGGTAAAATATTTCCATTACACTTCAGACTAAAATTTTGGAAATGTTTATGCGTGTATTTTCAAACGCCTATTACGTAGATAAGTTAATCACTTAAAATATGTTATCTCTTTTAATTATACGCCTTAGTCTGAATAAGACGAAAACCTAGGACATGTTTCAATTGATGCTGATATGTGTAATTAAAAGAGGTGGTATATTCTATGTGACTACGAAATGGGCATTTGAGAACACACGTAGAATAAATTCATAATTTGAGGCGGAAGTATCTAATAGGAACGTTTTAATATATATATATATATATTAGGAAATTGGAACAGACCTAGTTCGAGTTCGAGTGTTTAAATAAAATATATTGACAAGTTTAAGGGATTGTGTATTCAGCCTATTTTAGTAGTAAAAATGTTTGAGACAATGAAAGATGACTTGAATTCTCAAATAGTAATACTATCATATACAATGGAGAAACAAAAGTTACTGGGCAATGAATTGGTTCTACATGCTTGCATCTACATGTATTTCCTCTATTTAATTTTAGTTTCATGGATATGATTATAGAAGTATGAGTAAGCATATCACTCCTTAGCTTTAGTTGATTGGATTTGCATATTTGCTTGACATGATAACATAAAATAAGGCGGCGTCATCTATTCTAGGACTTTAATCTCAGTTATGACTAAAGGTGTTAGGGAGAATACATGTTTATTTTGTGATAATAATGTGGTCTTTCTTTTTTGCTGGTATTAGAAACTTAGGTCAACAGGAGCGAAAAAAACATTGAAGGAGGAAGCAGTCGAGAGTTTGAAAGCCATTACGCCAACACCAATCGATGCCAAGGCTCCACCTTCACCTGTTCAGGCACTGTTGGGAGGTTTAACAGCGGGTGTTATTGCACTTCTCCTTTACAAGTTCACTACCACCATCGAAGCTTCTCTTAACCGCCAGGCGCTTTCAGATAGTTTCTCAGTTCGCATTCTCATTTGCCTTTACATTTGCTGTTTCTTTTCTTCCATTTTCACACTGTGACCTATATAATGCATTACAAGTAGGGTAACTATTCAGACAACTCATTCAGCACGGAAAGAAGGGATCGGGAGGTGTTGGTTTTTAACAAAAGAAACTTAGAGAAATAACTGAGGAAGTTAAGAGAAATATACTGGTTATGCAGTCAGTGGGAACTATTTTATTTAGCTTTGTTGAAATTTGAATTTATAGGGAATTGTTAGGTCCCACATCGGTACTTGTATGTGCTTGGTGTGGGCTTATATAGCCTTGGGATCTTTCACCTTAATAGCTAGCTTTTGGGGTGTAGTTCTCCTTGGGTTATAACAATTGGTATCAGAGCCAACCCCTTCGTGCTGTCTTGCCTTGGATGGTAACGCCGGTATGGCAGTGTTCGCCCAGGCCCTGGGGCTAGTGATGTCTAGCTCACGGTCGTCGAGGACTTACCGATGGGTGGAGATGGGGCTTGGAAAATAATGGACCGTTCTCTGTGAAGTCCTTTTATGAGAAACTTTTGGTAAGGGAGGAGGTTGATTTCCCATGTAATGCAATATGGGTTCCACGTGTGCCGAAGAAGGTATGTTTTTTCACTTGGCTAGCCATTAGAGGGGTGATTTTGACAGCAGAAAATCTTAGAAAGCGAAAGGTTGTCTGCGTCAGTTGGTGTTACATGTGCAAGGAGACGGGCGAGGATGTGGACCACCTTCTCCTACATTGCGGGCTGTCTATGAGATTATGGTGGGGTATGTTTAAGTGGTTTCACACTTCTTGGGCAATGCCAAGCACGGTGAAAGATTTGATGTTCAGTTGGAAGAGTGTGCGAAGGAGGAGAAGACGAAGGACTTGGAATGTGGTTCCGCTTGCGTTAATGTGAGTAGTATGGAGAGAGAAAAATAGACGAGCTTTTGAAGGAGTAGAATCGAGTTTCTCTCCGTTGAAGAGTATCCCTTGTATACGGCCAGTTTGACTATATGAATGAAAATACTTTTACTTGATAAAAAAAATATACACCCTTGGAGATTTAGATACTCTTTGCCTAGTTATGAATACCAATTACGAGCATACTCCTTGTGGATGAGTTTTTCTTGAAGTACTTATGGACAAGTTTCACCCTTAAATGCTGCATATGTAGTGTTAAGCAAGGTGGAAAAGTAACAAAGCCGTTGATTCCTGTTTATTATTTCCTATTGGTCATGACAATTCATGTTCAATTACTGTTCCTTTTTTCTATTGGTCTTGAGCAATATTATTCTGTTGCAGTGTTGCAGTTACTGTTCTTTTTTTATTTGCCCTGCTGCTTTATTATTGTTGCCGTATTGCTTTATTTTTAGCCGAGGGTTTATCGGAAACAACCTCCCTACCTCCCAAGGTAGGGGTAAGGTCTGTGTACAACCTACCCTTCCCAGACCCACCTTGTGAGATTCCACTGTGTTTGTTGTTGTTGTTATTGATTCTTAAGCAAATATGTGCTATTAAAGCTATCTGAAGTTTGCTGGTGTCAGTTTGATACTTCTATTGTTTATTTGATAATAATTCTTCTTTGTGTTTGCAACAGGTTCGCCAGATAACAATAACAATTAGGTAGTTTCTAATAGCTTTCCTTTATACTAACTGCGTGCATTACTGTTGAAAGATTATGAAACCTAATTATTTACTAATGTTTGCAGAACTATTATAAATGGAATATGCTACCTCGCAACATTTGTCTTTGGCATCAATTCTGTCGGGTTGTTCCTTTATTCTGGTCAACTTGCCTTGAACTCTATCATGGGAGATTCTGCCAATGAAGAAACTAACAACAACGGTGAAGCACAGTTGAGTTCAAAGGATTCAACATCAGCACGTCCTGTAGATAGCACAGAAGGGAACAAAGACGATGGGAATAAAACTTCCTGAGGATACAAAATAGCGGAAGAGTGTGGCTTAGAAATGAAGATCAGGTTTAGTACACTACTATTCCATTAACTTTTTGCAATTTGTAGACTACTATCCTTCCTCTATTAATCATGTGAAATGGCTAGTAGGGGTGTCAAATGGGCGGTTTGGGCTATAAAATGAACCGAGTTAATAATTAACCTGCCCAAAAGTTATCTGGACTGAGATTGACTAAAAAGCGGATCATAACTCAACCAACTCAATTCTTACTACGTTTTAATTTCTTTGTTCTTTTATAATTTTTGAAGTACCTAATAAAGCTATTTTTTTTCTTTATTGGGCTGTGTAACATATCCAATAAAAATGTCTTTTTGAATATATTTTGATAAAGTTTCTATGGGTGAATTTGGGCTACATATCAGCCTAATTTTTAGAGCTCTTTTTGTGCGGATTACCCTTCAAAAGCAATGGTCTTTAATTTTTGCCCCTCAAATTGTTGGACTTTAATTTTTTCCCTTCGCTAAAAATACCTCGAGGTTCCGGGTTCGAACCCCGCTCAGTAAAAAATTAAAAAAAAAATGGCAAGGTAGAGTTTGAATTCGTAAAACGTAGTTTGTCTGCAACATCTTATAAAGGCAAACTCTGCCTTAATGTAGATTTTGTCAGAGTTTGCTGCCTTGCGAATCCAAACTATGTCTTATGATTTTTTAATTTTTTTTTGACCGAGCTGGGGTTCGAACCCAGAATTTTTTAGATGAAGGGCAAAAATTAAAGACCACCACGAAAGAGGGGCATTTGTGCGAATTTCCTTTTTAGATGGGCTGAACTAATAATTGGGCGGGTCATTCTTGAATGGGTTAGGCGCATGTTTTCACAGGCTAATTTTGCCACCCTTGGATTATATGCTGTTGTATAGTCAAGTTTTTGATATTCTATCAAGAGCACAAATAACAACACAATAATGTCAGTTCTGATGGACAAAATCCCTTTTTTGCAGCCATACAGCGATAGTAGCAGATACTAGCCAGTTTATGTGCAATATTCCTGTAGGTGCACGAGGCAGCTCGGATCAGGCTATATTAAGGCCAGCAGTGCAAACTCAGAGGTGTTAGATTGGTTATGGCCAGAAGACCATATGTTCGATCTTTGATAGGGAAATGTAATGCAGCAAGTGATGATGTTCCTCTTTTTGGTGAAGTCAAAATGATTGAACCACTAAATACATCCTCAGCCAGTTCATCAAGTTACAGTGCAACGTATAAACGCCAAACAAAATTCGTAGGAAGCCACTTGAAATTTAATTGATCATTTCGACAAAATAGGGATACTAAATAGTAGACAGTGAAGTTCATGTTGATCTTGTATGTTGTACACTTGTACATTTTTCTAGTTGCAATGCTTGTGAAGTTCTCTTGTTTGCATTGCTATAGGCGCAGACGATGGTCACCGTTATACTGTTATGCTTTAGTTACATCGTCTCTGAGTACAGTCTGCAGTTTGAATGGCAATTATCACCTCTGAACAACCTTTCATGGTTCCCTCTGTCCAAGCTGGTGCTTCTATATATATATATATATATATATATATATATATATATATATATATATATTTTGATAATCCAGGTCTCGGGGTGGGGCCTAAGTACCCCTATATCGCTAGTACCTGCACAAGTACTGGTGCTTCTATTCCTCTGTGAACGAGTTCGTTTTGCGTTGGCTAATTAAAAGTAGTTGGTGTTGGAATAATAATATGTATTTGGTTAAATAACGTTTCAACACAATCTGTTAAACACTTAGTAAAACAGATTACACGGTATAAACATTACTTAACAGTAAATTGATCATGAAACAGTAAACGAAAACATAATCTGTTTTGGAAAATAATTTCAGAATATAATCGAGTCCACTTAGTTCAAAGTGTGTCCTTAAGGAAATTATTTCCCTCACAGTACTCGAGGTTAATGGAATATCGCCTTCCAGGATAGAACGATTATCTTACCAGAATAGTAGTACTCCAAATTCCGGTAGCAGCGAACCACTCAACAGTAGTATATCACACAAACTTAAGAAGAATGAATTTTCCGAAATGTAGAGAAATTCAGATTGGAAATCAGTGAATGAATTCTTGGAACAAATCAAGAATTTATAGGTTTTGGAGGTACTGATTCTGAATGTTTGCAACCATTCAGAATATTAATATATTTAATTAATTAATTAATTAAAGAAAAGTTTGTCCAAAAAGATTATCAATCAATCTTTTGACAAATCCAAATCCAAAGTCGAAGCCGAGTCGAGCGAGCGACAACGACGACGCGAGGGGTCCTTGCCCTCTCAACCCTTTTAGCAACTAGAGAAGGTGTAATGTAATATATACACCTCTTTCCTTCTCTTTTTTCGATGTGGGACAAAAGAGCCTTTTACTCCCTTTAATTTTCATCCCATCATTTCCCATTCACCCATGAATGGGGAATGGCTATAAGATAAAAAAATATACAGAAGAGTGTGATATACAAGCGAGAATTGACTGTATCTGGATAAGTAGGTTTCCCTTTGAACTTTCCGTAGTGAACTTATATCGGATATACTCGATCAATCGGTAGATTTGATATCTTTGAACCGTCGAACTTTGTTGTATACCTAGACAACATAAGACACACAATCAACCTTCAACCGTTTATGGTTCTCACGGTTGTGTTCGTTTCAGCCATGAACACCGCCTGGTCTCATGAGTGCATAGAGAATTGGCCTTTACTGTCATTCCCCTTTAAAGCGGCTTACACTTAACACTCACATAGGTGATTTCTAAACATGTGGTCCTATAGCCACATTATCTGGTCATACATTGCCAGATTTAGATAACTATTAAAAAACCTTAATGCTTTATTAACTCATTAACAAGCCATAAAGTCTTATCCTTATTTCTGAACATTGTCTTCATCCGAGAATGAGTTGAGTTATTTGACAATGTTGAACCGTCAGTCACAACTTTGTTTGATCTCTTTGAACCTAGCTCTTGGGATCTCCAGTCTGCTAGGTAGAGTTACCGCCATGATGACTTGTCCTTGGCCTTAACCCCATTCCCATTGATGATCTACTAACTCCCTCTCTAGATAAACCTTTTGTAAGCGGATCCGCCACGTTATCTCTTGACTTTACATAATCAATTGTGATAACGCCACTAGAGAGAAATTGTCTAACGGTATTGTGTCTCCGTCGTATGTGGCGAGATTTTTCGTTATATATTACGCTCCCTACCCTACCTATTGCTGCTTGACTGCCACAATGTATACATATATGAGCCAAAGGTTTGGGCCAGAATGGAATATCTTCTAAGAAATTTCGGAGCCATTCAACTTCTTCACCGACCTTGTCTAAAGCTATAAATTATGATTCCATTGTAGAGCGGGCGATACATGTCTGTTTTGATGATTTCCAAGACACTGCTCCTCCACCAACGGTGAGAACATATCCACTCGTGGATTTAACTTCAAACGATTCGGTGATCCAATTTGCATCACTATATTCCTCAAGTACTGCGGGATATTTATTATAATGCAAAGAATAGTTTTGGGTGTGTTGTAAATATCCCAAGACTCGTTTCATTGTCATCCAATGAGTTTGATTGAGATTACTCATGAATCGACTCAGCTTGCTTATAGCACATGCTATATCTGGTCGTGTACAATTCATAATATACATCAAACTTCCCAAAGCTCGTGCAAAGTCCAATTGTGAGTCACTTTCACCTTCATTCTTTTGAAGTGCAAAACTTACATCAATTGGAGTCTTTGCAACATTGAAATTTAAAAACTTGAACTTGTCAAGTATTTTTTCAATATAATGTAACTGTGATAATGCTAGACCTTGTGGAGTTTTATGAATCATAATTCTTAAGATCAAATCAGCAACCCTTAAGTCTTTCATGTCAAATTTGCTAGCGAGCATACGCTTCGTAGCATTTACATCGACAATATCTTTACTCATTATCAACATGTCATCAACATACAAACAAACAATGACTTCATGATTTGAAGTATTTTTAATGTAAACACATTTGTCACACTCATTAATCTTAAATCCATTTACCAACATTGTTTGGTCAAATTTCGCATGCCATTGTTTGGGTGCTTGTTTAAGTCCATAAAGTGACTTAACAAGTCTGCACACTTTCCTTTCTTTACCAGGAACCACAAAACCCTCAGGTTGTTCCATGTAAAATTCTTCCCCCAATTCTCCATTTAAGAAAGCTGTCTTGACATCCATTTGATGGATTTCAATACCATACGGCCGTCAGTGCCACTAACACCCGAATAGATGTTATTCTTGTTACCGACGAGTATGTGTCAAAGTAATCAAGGCCTTCTTTTTGTCTATAACCTTTGACCACAAGTCTTGCCTTATATTTTTCAATAGTGCCATCAACTTTCATTTTCCTTTTAAAAATCCATTTTGATCCTAAAGGTTTATTTCTAGGAGGAAGATCAACTAATTCCCATGTATGGTTGTTTAAAATTGATTCAATCTCACTATTGACTGCTTCTTTCCAAAATGTTGAATCAGAAGATGACATTGCTGCTTTAAATGTTTGAGGCTCATTTTCAAGCAAGAATGTTACAAAATCTGGTCCAAAAGAAGTAGATGTCTTTTGACGTTTGCTACGCCTTGGATCCTCTTTGCTTGGTATACTTTCCTTTGGTTCTTCCCGCGGTCGTTTAGATATTTCACTTGACGACTCACATTCAGTTTTATACAGATAGATGTTTTCAAAGAATTCAGCATTATCTGATTCAATTACCGTATTAACATGAATTTTGGGATTGTCCGATTTGTGAACCAAAAACCGACAAGCTTTGCTGTTTGTAGCATAGCCAATAAAAACACAATCCACAGTTTTTGGTCCGATTTTTACCCTTTTGTGAAAAGGAACTTGGACCTTCGCTAAACACCCACACTTTGAAATATTTCAAGTTGGGTTTTCTTCCTTTCCATAGATCATATGGAATAGATTGTGTTTTCTTAGGGTACTCATTGAGTATTCGATTAGCTGTAAGGATAGCTTCCCTCCACAAGCTCTGCGGTAAACCGGAACTAATTAGTAAGACATTCATCATTTCCTTTAATGTTCGGTTTTTCCTTTCCGCAATTCCATTTGATTGTGGTGTGTAAGGGGCAGTAGTTTGATGAATAATTCCATATTCCAAACATGTCTCTGCAAAAGGAGATTCGTACTCTCCACCCCTATCACTTCTAATCATTTTGATCTTTTTATTCAATTGATTTTCCACTTCGTTCTTGTATTGCTTAAATGCATTAATTGCTTCATCCTTACTATTAAGCAAATACACATAACAGTATCGAGTGCAATCGTCAATGAAAGTTATAAAATACTTTTTCCCACCACGAGATAGTGTTGACTTCATATCACATATATCTGTGTGAATTAAGTCTAAAGGATTTGAATTCCTATCAATAGACTTATATGGATGTTTAACAAACTTAGATTCAACACAAATTTCACATTTTGATTTGTTACACTCGAATTTAGGCAATACTTCTAAATTAATCAATTTTCGCAAGGTTTTGTAATTGACATGTCCTAAACGAACATGCCATAAATCATTTGACTCCAATAAGTAAGACGAAGCTGAATTTTCATTAATACTGTCAACAACCATTACATTGAGTTTGAAAAGGCCCTAGGTGAGGTAACCCTTTCCTATGAACATATCATTCTTACTAATTACAATTTTCTCACTAACCAACACGCACTTAAACCCGTTCTTGACGAGTAGTCCGGCTGAAACTAAATTCTTCCGAATTGTTGGAACGTGCAGAACATTGTTGAGAGTCAGGACCTTGCCGGAAGTCATCTTCAGAAGTATCTTCCCATATCATTCAACCTTGGCTGTTGCAGTATTTTCCATAAACAGTACCTCTTCGGGTCCAGCGGGAGCATAAGTTGCAAATGCTTCTTTTGCAGCGCAAACATGTCGAGTGGCACCAGAATCAAGCCACCACTCCTTTGGGTTTCCAACCAAATTGCACTCTGACATCATTGCACACAGATCATTCATTTCCACCATATTGGCTTGTCCTTTTCCCTTGTCCTTTTTCTGGAGACGACAATCTGGGACTTTGTGGTCAGCTTTCCCACAATTAAAGCAGTTGCCCTTGAACTTTTTCTTGTTAGAACCCTTCTCTTTTCCAGAAGGCCTCTTTCTTTTCTTGTTCATTTTCGGAGCAGCATCTTCAACGATGTTGGCCCCTTCAATTGGTGAACTCTTACGATACTACTTTTCAGCGGTTTTGTTATCTTCCTCGATCTCGAATCACAAGATCCTCCAATTTCATTTCCTTTCTTTTGTGCTTAAGATAATTCTTGAAATCTTTCCACGAAGACGACAACTTCTCAATCATTGCAGCCACTTGGAATGCTTCATTCACATACCTTCAGCAAAGGTCATGGAAGATAAGTTGAAGCTCTTGAACTTGGGTTCCAACGGTTTTTTCATCAACCATTTTGTAGTCTAGGAATTTGGCAACCACAAACTTCTTCAAGCAATCATCCTCTGTCTTGTACTTCTTTTCAAGTGCACTCCATAGTTCTTTGGAAGTCTCTACTGCACTGTAGACATTGTACAAGTCATCTTCTAAAACACTTAAAATGTAGCCTTTGCACAAAAAATCAGCCTGTTTCCAAGCCTCAGTAACCATGAACTGCTGGTTGTCAGGCATGTCGGCGGCAGGCACGGGAGGATCCTCACTGGTGAACTTTTGCAAATCAAGGGTGGTAAGCCAAAAAAACATTCTTTGTTGTCATCCTTTAAAGTTGGCACCGGTGAACTTCGCAGGTTTCCCAGCCGGTGGTACTGCGGTACAGGTTGTAGTAGTAACCGCTGGTGCAGTATTTACAGAGGTAGTTGCAGTCTCAATTGCCATTGTTTGTCACTGTCAAATCGACAAACTATTTTAGTTAATAAAACCAAAATAGCAATTAATTCACAGACTTCAACGATGAAGATTTTATTTCTTCAAATCGCAGTTGAATTATAAACTTAAACGATGAAGATTTTATTTCTTCAAATCGCAGTATAATTATGAAACTTTAGTATTCCAACGAAGTTTTTATATCTTCGAGTCAGAATACTAATATTCATATGGAGTAGAAAACTACACAAGTTTTAATCTCCTTAAACAGAACGACGAAGATTTTATATTCTTCAAATCGTTGTACAAGTATCGCATGAGTAAGTCAAATTCATTCTTACTACCTTGAAAATAATCTTCACGTATTTCATGCAACAAATATAATACACAACGGTGAAGATTTTATTTCTTCAAACCGAATCAATTATGCTTGAAACGAAGTGCAGTAGATTGTATGTTGTGTACTTGATGAAGTTTTTATATCTTCAAATCAAGTACCCAAATGAGTAGAAAGTTATGAAAACTTTAATCTCAACCGGAGTAGAAAATCTGAAGATTTTAGTCTCCAAACAACATATAAGAAAAACATTTTTTTTTTCCTCTGGAAAACACCTTTTTTTTTTCCTTTTGGAAAACACTTTTTTCCTAGACTTTAATATTCCAACAAAGTTTTTATGTCTTCAAGTTAGAATATGAAATCTCATACGGAGTAGAAAACCACACAGGTTTTAATCTCCAAACCAGAATACAGATTAAAATAAAATAAACGTAATTTCCTTAAGAATGTTGGAATAATAATCTGTATTTGGTTAAATAACGTTTCAACACAATCTGTTAAACACTTAGTAAAACAGATTACACGGTATAAACATTACTTAACAATAAATTGATCATGAAACAATAAACGAAAACAGAATCTGTTTTGGAAAATAATTTCAGAATATAATCGAGTCCACTTAGTTCAAAGTGTGTCCTTAAGGAAATTATTTCCCTCACAGTACTCGAGGTTAATGGAATATCGCCTCCCAGGATAGAACGATTATCTTACCAGAATAGTAGTACTCCAAATTCCGGTAGCAGCGAACCACTCAACAGTAGTATATCACACAGACTTAAGAATAATGAATTTTTCGAAATGTAGAGAAATTCAGATTGGAAATCAGTGAATGAATTCTTGGAACAAATAAATTTTTTATAGGTTTTGGAGGTACTGATTCTGAATGTTTGCAACCATTCAGAATAGTCACCAAAATTTTGGAGGGAAATTCGAAAAGAAAAGGACTTAAACCGGACGGGTCGGTCGCGGGTCTTGGGTCGATTAGTTTAGATTTATTTTAATTAAATATTTAATTAATTAATTAATTAAAGAAAAGTTTGTCCAAAAAGATTATCAATCAATCTTTTGACAAATCCGAATCCGAATCCGAGCCGAGCGAGCGACGGCGACGACGCGAGGGGTCCTTGCCCTCTCAACCCTTTTAGCAACTAGAGAAGGTGTAATGTAATATATACATCTCTCTTTCCTTCTCTTTTTCCGATGTGAGACAAAAAAACCTTTTACTCCCTTTAATTTTCATCCCATCATTTCTCATTCACCAATATCAAAACCCTACCGTTGGGAAGCATCAAATGTTGAAAATCAATTTAGGAGCTAAAATTGAATTCATATATAAGCAGTTACATATTTGGATGGTCACAGAGATACTGAATCTGTTCAAAAAAAGTATTGAATATGATAATAAGATTTAGAGTTCGTTTAGATTGGTTGATGTATTTATTAGAGTCCGTTCAGATTAAAAAAAAGTATTGAATATAATAATAAGCCGTTAATGTATTTAGAGTTTGTTTAGATTGGTTGATGTATTTATTGTTGAAAAATTTACCTAGTGGGATTGAGTTTATCCCGTTCTTAATGACTTGAATACATGGGGCCCCGCATGTCGGAAATACGATTTTCATACACATGTACAATGTCTAGCTAAATTTCACGTAGTGAAAGAGATATTGGTACACATGTTAAAAGTGTTCTTAAGTTAGGTAAAAATGAACGATTAATTGGCCAAATTAATGTACCTCCCACGACGGTATAAGAAAAGAAGAAATGTGCAAAATACGAAAAAATGGGGAAGAGCCGTGGCGCCTCGAGAAAAGGGCCGCGACACCGAGTCACGACAGCGCCGTGACGCTACCTGGTGAAGCACCGCGGCGCCTCTGGCAGGGGCCGCGACGCCTCTCGACCAGTAGCTCGAAGTTCATTTTTGGCCATTTAGGGCCGCGACGCTTCTCGAGGCGCCGCGGCGCCGACGGTACAGTGAATTGAAAAATGTCCAGAATCTTCTGATTCATGGACTAACTTGAAGGGCCAAAGATCAGCCAACTCTTGGCATGATCTAGGTGTCTTTTGAGGAGATCAAGGTACCCCATTTAAGACATTCACATATCTTGTGAATCATAACTTTGCACCTATAAATAGAGGCTTCAAAATCAGAATTTATACACTAACTACAACTCCAAAATCTGAGATTGTTGAAAGCTCTTCTTCTATTTCTAGCAATCTTTTGTTCTTGTTTCTTCTGCAAGGGTTCTCAAGCATTTGGCTTGTGCTTGAGAAAGTACTGTCGTTTTATCTTGGGAGACTATTACCCATCCACCGTAAGACATTATATACGGGGGTAATTTTGTTTTAAGGAAAGAGTGCTAACACTCTGTTGACACCCAATTTTGACCCTCCCGTCCAGTCATTAACTATAAAATTACACTAATTTTAAAACAATTTTATAATAATAAAATGCAACAATAATACATTAATACAGGCATAATTAAGCACTAACCAAATAACACACCCGTCTTATTTTTGTAATAATTTATAATTCAAACTTGGACTAATCAAAACACCTAAATAATTTAATCACAATTTAATTTGTCACTAATTAATACACCTAAAACTAACTCCCTAATTAAATAACTAATGACCCACCTAAATTAATACCATCAGCCCACTCCCAGCGACCCATAAACCCGCAGCCCAACAAATTCCTGGCCCAAAACCGCGACCCGCGATCCGCTACCCGCCCATCTGCCCTTTATTTCCTTCATCGTGCTCCTTAGCCCCTAAAACAAACAAGAACAAAACGAACACCTTAAACCTAAACCTAAAAAAAACACATCGCCGCCAGCACCTCGCCCATCACCCAGCCGAGATTCTCGCCTGAGAATCCGGCGTAATCAGACTTTCCTTTCCCTTTACCTGCACACACGTCTTCAGTGATTTCTTACCATAAACCAGCACCCAATTATCAATCGAATCTACCTAAATCTTTTCGAAATCTCAGCCTAGAATCAGCCCTAATTGCTTAACAATATTAGAACCTAGGGTTAGCCTATATAACGACATGCAACAGACCAATCGATGGGGGGAGAAATCAGTCGAACTCAGAGATTCAGAAATCGGGGAGCACCCAAAATCGATAGGCATTGATGTGCACCCCCTAGCAGCAGTCATTGATCGTCCAGGGCTCAATAGGGAAACAGTGAGAACAATCGAGTCTAAACCTCTTCTCCTCAGTCGCAAATCAGTAAGTATCCTCAATAAACAAGTTCTACCCTTTTCAATCGCATCGCAATAACCCGTCGAGTGGACCGACGACTTGATATCTTGCCGGTTATGTCACGTCCTAGGTAAAACCGAACTCTTCTTTCATTATACTTATTTATGTGATATGTGTGTTTATTGCAGTTCTGCTTGTTTCTAACTATGTTAGCTCCTTCTGTATTTCGGTTGATATAATCTGGTCTTACAATGAAGTGGAATGTGCAGATTGAGTTTTCGGAACTTACAAACGATTAAACGATAGCTTTGAATGGCTGTTTGCGTGTTCATCGTGTCGATTGCAACTGTCCTGTTTGTTTAAGTGTCGAAGCATGTCCATATAAGTATAGCATGGCCTCAATGGTGCCTGTGTCAATACCCTTCATTTTATTGAAATCTGCCCCCAAATTGATCTGAAAGTGACTAACAAATCGCAAACTGGTCGGACAATCTGGAAACATGTCGATAATCTGTTTACATGTAGTGTAAGATAGGTTTGGTTTTAAATCTTTATTAACATGTCTACAAACTCATGGGTATGAATCAGGGGGTAGCAAAATGTGGAAGGTGATAGGAAGTAGCGTGTGTGTGTAGGCGTATAAATTTGGACTCATGTTTATCATCAAAAGACTCAAATGCTGAAGCATGACTTGTGTTATTAAACTTGTAATTAGATCATTCTTAATAAGCATTATCTGTTGTTCTGGATAAGATAAGCCAGTCAACTAGTTCAGTCACATGTTTGATAACCATTCACCATATTATGCCTGCTTCAAGTATCCATCATTAGCGTGCTCATAAATACACCTCTGCTTTTCTCGCACGCCACCCCTATTTGTAAGTTTGTTTAAATAATATTGCATTAGTATCTTTACCCGATTACATCACTTGAGCCATTTTTCTGAAGTTGCAATCCCTGTTGCCTTATACAGTTAAGATGACAATAATGTTTCACGTAGTAGGATACATACAAGGAACTGTTTGGCTTTGAAATTGTTTGAATAAGGATTCTCATGTTCAGAATTTCATGAATCTGTAAACCGGCTTAGTACTTCACATCAAGCATATTGTTGATGAACTAGTAAACTCGCTTGTGTGTTTGTCATAAGTCTTTTATAGGGAAAACCCAGACATGTCATACTGGGCTAGTTGCTTTTCTCACCTGAGCATGTTCATATTCTACATATTGATAGTTTGTTCTCTTTGGTTTTGCTGCTATATATATGATACACTATTCCATCTTAGTTTTCTTCCCATGTTTCACCCCTCATCCGAGTATGTGTTACTTGTGCGTCAGAGCTAAAACATGTTCCATACAGGATGCTGCCTCTGTTAGATAAATTGTTGTACGCCTCGTCTGTTTTACATGTTTCTTATTCGCGTTCCGAAGGCTAAAACTGTTCACTGTTTCTGTTATGATTCTCCTAAATGATATCTGACAATTCCCTTTGGGCCTTTGTTGGTTTGGACTTGTTAGTTCATATTTTGACTAATATTTAAAATGAAACCATACACATGCTTGAGTTACATGGTTATTTGTCTATTCTCTGGGATATATACTAATCCTTATCTTTTCTTTTTTACATGAAACGCACCGGAGCAAAATAAAGAGTCTCGCGGCGAGACTCATCTTGAGCTACTTCAAAAGAAGGCCTGCGTTTATGTGCATTCATCTCGTATAGAAAATTCCAAACCGCGACGAAAGGGACATCGTCTTTCTTCGAGTCATCCCCTTTCTATTTATATCCTCTTTCATTTATTTGTTGTAATTATTTGTCTAACATTTACCCTTAACATTAATATATATTTAGAATAGTTTGAGCTGGGGTCGCCCTCTAAGTAAACCATTAGTAGCTTAAGTTATAATTAAACCATTTGCTTGCGTACGTTAAGTCATGTAACTAAGACATTATTTCCTACCTAATTCCTAACCCAAAGAAATTAATTTTCTCATAAACTCTTTTACTAATATTATATAAATAATTTATCGTTTTCTTATTTAAGCACTTTATATATCATGTCACATATATATTAGCAAAAAATTAAATTTTGCAAATACGTGTGTACTTTTCCTAATAAATCAATCTTATATTTTATAAACCATGCCATGCTACTTTATGTTATTTGAATGTGTCTTTCATGAAAATCAATTCTCGCATTATTCCTTTTCTTTCATACTATGCTTTTATGGCAGTGAATATGTATTTTAAATAATGTCTACTTCTACCCAAGAATTAACTTATATCTATTCTTATAGAATAAATCCTATAAGTCCTTTATGTTATCAAAAATACACTTTATATATCTTCAAATATCTTTTACTTAGAATATTTTCAAAACATGCATTTCTCTAACATAATAATTAACCCTAGGTTTGACAGGACAACCGCAAGTTAGCGGATCTTGGAGGATGCCTAACCCCTTCCCTCTAGATTAATAAAGAACCCTTACCCAGAATCTCATTAAGTTTAGCAGACCATAAAAATGGAGTTAATGTTTTACTTTAAACTAGTTAAACATTTAGGTGTCCTAATTCACCCAAACTAATTAGGTGGCGACTCCCTAGCAACCCTTTCAAACATTTTAGACATTTTAGCACCTTTTTTACATCTTTAACTTTCTTTTAGCATTTTGTTATTTCCTAACATTTTTTATTCAAGCAGGGTTCGCTAGAATCCCGTTTTCGACTCCGGTTTAAAATGGGGTGTTACAGATGGCGACTCCACTGGGGATTTAAGGTTCTTAACCACAACAGACCTAGGGTTATTATTTGGCATTATTTTTGCATTTAATTTTGTGTGCTGTATTTTGTTTATTTTTTGCTACCTGCTTTACTGCTTTCCCTAAAACTGACATTCCGCTCATATTTCTTCCACTCTGGAAAACTCACACAATCACACACAACACGCCGGTGTGCTTCGCGCACTTGCAAATTTCTTTCAAACACCCAAATTTAAGAGAGTTGGCGTTTGCGCGGAGAATCCGGTCCAACCGGTGGTCGCGTAGCCTTCTCACTCGAGTTGTCCGCTCGGGAACCTTGCGTCCAGAAAAGCCAAATCTTAGAAACTTAAGATAGAGCTATACCACCCTTTATTTTAGGGCATGCATGCATTTACCTTAGGTGGGTCGGTCCCTGACATCGACACCACAATTAGAAAGACACCAAACTTGTCGACGAGTTTCTCAACCCAACGACCAACCAACATATTATGTGTAGCGTGACGATGATAGACAAATCCGAACCTAATCATGTCATGCTGAAATTGGAAAAAGTGCACCGTCATTTGGTCGCCATTTCCAACAAAAGCATTACAGTTGGGCGACTTGGACAAATCCATCATAACATCGCGTATTTGACGTTTAGGCCTACCTCTGGCATAAAGAGGTTCCAAACATGTTAGAACACGCACTTGATTTGCAATTTGCTTATTAGTATATATTGGCTGCAACTTTTTGCATATTATACTAACTTGGTTTGCTTCATTTGTTAAAAGTTTATTTTTGTCTAGCTCATCCCCAAAAGGTTGATTCGCGTTGACTGGCAGAAGCACAATCATCCAATAAATGACTAATCCAGAAGCACCAGAACGAAACAACTTAAGACTCGTCCCCGTTCCCGTAGAGGATGCAGAGGCGTTGGAAAGGAGAAACACCAATGATCAAAACCTCGCCACACTATTGCAGCAAATGGAAATCATGCAAGCCGAAATATTGGAACTACGTGTGACCTGATTCCCTTGGCGGATACGTAGGCGGCCACATCGGCTTCGGTCCCACCTTTTAGAAAAATCTCAATTTCTCTTTACACCATTGGAACTACGTTCGACCTGATTCCCTTGGCGGATACGTAGGCGGCCACATCGGCCTCGGTCCCACCTTTAGAATTTTACCCAATATTCTCTTGTAATGAACTACGTCATGACCTTATTCCCTCATGGGGATACGTAGGCGGCCTAAATCGGCTTCGGTCACACCATTAGGAAACTTTCCCTTTGTTTTGAAAACAACGAGAATACACATAACATACAAGCAACTCCATTAAGACCCACTTTAGGCCAAAACGCCCTTTGCATATTCAAAACTGGGACAATGTAGGAAACCAGACAGGGGTTGCAAGTCCAAACAGGCCAGGCACACAGATATCAATGAACAAAGCGGCGAAGTTAACGCGAATCAACCGCCCCCTCTCAAACTCACAAATTTTTCTTTGAGCACAGGTCCTTCATATTAGCAGAAGGTACAACAAAGTTTCTGCATACTAGCAGAAGCAGAAAATACAACAAAATTCTTCAGAAGCAGCAGAAGCAGACAAACATCAACAATCAGAGTTCAAATCCCGCAACAAATTATAGCGCATCGTCGCCTAGAGTCAAATCAGAACTCATGCGGTGCACAAACGCACAACAAAGACATCACGACAATCCACATGGTTCACAAATGCATCACAACAAAGGCATCATGACAATTACGATGGCGGATCTAGCATGTCCGCCAAGGACAACATCTCAAAGATTCACAACACCCCACATATCATACGGGGAAGACATCCTTATTCACATAATTGCATTTCATATATTTATCATTTTGTTTTACCGCTTATACACTAATTTTTCAAGCTTAGCTTGCAGAACATTTATTATCTGAGCATCGCCACGCGTCCAAAACGACGCCGAGTCCAAAACGACTCGAGTCCAAAACGACGCCACGTCCAAAACGACGCCACGTCCAAAACGACGCCGAGTCCAAACGACTCAGTCGAAAATGACTCCACGTCCAAAACGACGCCAAGTCAGAAACGACACCACGTCAAAACGACGTCGAGTCGAAAATGACTCAGTCCAAAGCGACTCCGTCCAAACGACGCCACGTCCAAAACGATTTACAAGTCCAAACGACGCCAAGTCGAAAATGACACCACGTCCAAAACGACGCCGAGTCCAAACGACTCGAGTCCAAAGCGACTCGGTCAAAACGACACCACGCCCAAAACGGCGTCGAGTCGAAAACGACTCGAGTCAGAAAACTACTCGCGTCCAAAACGACGCCACGTCCAAAACGACACCACGCCCAAAACGGCGCCGAGTCCAAAACGACTCGGTCCGAAACGACTCGGCCAAAACGACGCCACGTCCAAAACGACGCTAAGTCCGAAACGACACCACGCCCAAAACGGCGCCGAGTCCAAAACGACTCCAAGTCCGAAAACGACTACGCGTTCGAAAACGACGCCACGTCCGAAAACTACGCTAAGTCCGAAAACGACACCACGTCCAAAAACGACGTCGAGTCCGAAAACGACTCCGAGTCCGAAAATGACTCCGCGTCCGAAAACGACGCTAAGTCCGAAAACGACACCACGTCCAAAAACGACGTCGAGTCCGAAAACGACTCCGAGTCCGAAAACGACTCCGCGTCCGAAAACGACGCCACGTCCGAAAACGACGCCCCGTCCGAAAACAACGACGAGTCCGAAAATGACTCCGAGTCTGAAAACGACTCCACGTCCGAAAACGACGACAAGTCCGAAAACGACGACAAGTCCGAAAACGACGCCAAGTCCAAAACAACGCCAAGTCTGAAAACGATGCCAAGTCCGAAAACGACGCCATCATCAACATATCACATCTACGCAGAGACGATTTTCTCTGTTCTCAAAATTGTATTTTTTCTCATTTTATGCTTTATTATTATTCTGTCTTAACAGTTATGCACTAACCCTTTTTTGAGATTTAGTCTACAGGGGCAACAGCAACACGTCCAGGCAACAACGTCATCAACACAACAAGTCCAAAAACGACGACAACTCCGAAAACGACGCCAATAGCAACATTCCAACACAATGCATTCGCCAAAGTCAAACTGCAACAAGTCTACATCAAATACATCTTGCAAAAATCACAGGCTACATCATTTACACTTTAGTTATTTCATCTAGTTTTGATTACGCATGAATTGCGACACAACTCCATATATAAAACAATTTTATCTATGCCCTAGGAGGCGTCATTTGCATCTCGTCTATACAACGACGAACGTTTGCATTTCATCTATACAACGACGACAACGCCCATACAAGGCGTCATTTGCATCTCGTCTATACAACGACGAACATTTGCATTTTCGTCCATACAAGACGATCCCGCCCACACAAGGCGTCATCTACATCTCGTCTATACAACGACGAACATTTGCATTTTTCGTCCATACAAGACGATCCCGCCCATACAAGGCGTCATCTACATCTCGCCTATACAAGACGGCGTATCATCACACCATTTCATTTGACTACAACCACAACACAAAATTCACATTCTTACATTGTTTTGTTTTGACAGTTATGCACTAATGCTTCTATCTTAGCTTCATCTCTGAGGCGCAAAGATGGAGCCTGGCGTGATTTTCTCTACAATGACAGGGCAATTTGTTGGGGGGCCAACCTTCCCAATGAATGGCAGAAGCGGCCTCAAGCGTCGGTCCACTCGTTCCACATCACCATAAAACCCAGCATCATAGCGGTACACCGAGTTGGCTTAGTTTATTTTATTTTTTATTCTTTACACCCCAGCCCAGTGTCGTCATAACTCGACACTGGGACAAATTTTGAGTCCGCATTAGCCCGCTTTGGTATTTTGACCATGGTACCCCAGTGTCGCCATAACTCGACACTGGGACAATTTTGATTTTTCGCATCAGCCTTGCCTAATTGCCCAACATTATAATTCTGAGGGTTGAGACAAAATTGGCTATGAGTCAACGTCTTTGTCCGAAGATTCTTCCATCATCTCCATACAAAGAGGGACAACTGTTGACACCCAATTTTGACCCTCCCGTCCAGTCATTAACTATAAAATTACACTAATTTTAAAACAATTTTATAATAATAAAATGCAACAATAATACATTAATACAGACATAATTAAGCACTAACCAAATAGCATACCCGTCTTATTTTTGTAATAATTTATAATTCAAACTTGGACTAATCAAAACACCTAAATAATTTAATCACAATTTAATTTGTCACTAATTAATACACCTAAAACTAACTCCCTAATTAAATAACTAATGACCCACCTAAATTAATACCATCAGCCCACTCCCAGCGACCCATAAACCCGCAGCCCAACAAATTCCTGGCCCAAAACCGCGACCCGCGACCCGCTACCCGCCCATCTGCCCTTTATTTCCTTCATCGTGCTCCTTAGCCCCTAAAACAAACAAGAACAAAACGAACACCTTAAACCTAAACCTAAAAAAAACACATCGCCGCCAAGACTCGCCATCACGGTAGAGATTCTACTGAGAATCCGGCGTAATCGACTTTCCTTTCACTTTAGCTGCACACACGTCTTCAGTGATTTATTACCTTAAACCAGCACCCATTTATCAATCGAATATACCCAAATCTTTTGAAATCTCACTAGAATCATTCTAATTGCTTACCAATATTAGAACCTAGGGTTAGCCTATATAACGACATGCAACAGACCAATCGAGGGGGAGAAATCAGTCGAACTCAGAGATTCAGAAATCGGGGAGCACCCAAAATCGATAGGCATTGATGCGCACCCCCTAGCAGCAGTCATTGATCGTCCAGGGCTCAGTAGGGAAACAGTAAGAACAATCGAGTCTAAACCTCTTCTCCTCAGTCGCAAATCAGTAAGTATCATCAATAAACAAGTTCTACCCTTTTCAATCGCATCGCAATAACCCGTCGAGTGGACCGACGACTTGATATGCTGCCCCGGTTCGCTGTCCGGAGAAGGTAAAACCGAACTCTTATTTCATTATACTTATTTATGTGATATGTGTGTTTATTGCAGTTCTGCTTGTTTCTAACTATGTTAGCTCCTTCTGTATTTCGGTTGATATAATCTGGTCTTACAATGAAGTGGAATGTGCAGATTGAGTTTTCGGAACTTACAAACGATTAAACGATAGCTTTGAATGGCTGTTTGCGTGTTCATCGTGTCGATTGCAACTGTCCTGTTTGTTTAAGTGTCGAAGCATGTCCATATAAGTATAGCATGGCCTCAATGGTGCCTGTGTCAATACCCTTCATTTTATTGAAATCTGCCCCCAAATTGAATCTGAAAGTGACTAACAAATCGCAAACTGGTCGGACAATCTGGAAACATGTCGATAATCTGTTTACATGCAGTGTAAGATAGGTTTGGTTTTAAATCTTTATTAACATGTCTACAAACTCATGGGTATGAATCAGGGGGTAGCAAAATGTGGAAGGTGATAGGAAGTAGCGTGTGTGTGTAGGCGTATAAATTTGGACTCATGTTTATCATCAAAAGACTCAAATGCTGAAGCATGACTTGTGTTATTAAACTTGTAATTAGATCATTCTTAATAAGCATTATCTGTTGTTCTGGATAAGATAAGCCAGTCAACTAGTTCAGTCACATGTTTGATAACCATTCCGACCATATTATGCCCTGTTTCTGAAGTATCCATCATTAGCGTGCTCATAAATACACCTCTGTTTTACTGCATGCCACCCCCCTATTTGTAAGTTTGTTTAAATAATATTGCATTAGTATCTTTACCCGATTACATCACTTGAGCCATTTTTCTGAAGTTGCAATCCCTGTTGCCTTATACAGTTAAGATGACAATAATGTTTCACGTAGTAGGATACATCTGGAACTGTTTGGCTTTGAAATTGTTTGAATAAGGATTCTCATGTTCAGAATTTCATGAATCTGTAAACCGGCTTAGTACTTCACATCAAGCATATTGTTGATGAACTAGTAAACTCGCTTGTGTGTTTGTCATAAGTCTTTTATAGGGAAAACCCAGACATGTCATACTGGGCTAGTTGCTTTTCTCACCTGAGCATGTTCATATTCTACATATTGATAGTTTGTTCTCTTTGGTTTTGCTGCTATATATATGATACACTATTCCATCTTAGTTTTCTTCCCATGTTTCACCCCTCATCCGAGTATGTGTTACTTGTGCGTCAGAGCTAAAACATGTTCCATACAGGATGCTGCCTCTGTTAGATAAATTGTTGTACGCCTCGTCTGTTTTACATGTTTCTTATTCGCGTTCCGAAGGCTAAAACTGTTTCACTGTTTCTGTTATGATTCTCCTAAATGATATCTGACAATTCCCTTTTGCCATTTGTTGGTTTGGACTTGTTAGTTCATATTTTTAATAATATTTAAAATGAAACCATACACATGCTTGAGTTAAATGTTTATGTTTCTATTCTCTCGGATATATACTCATCCTTATCTTTTCTTTTTACATGAAACGACCAGGAGCAAAATAAAGAGTCTCATGGCGAGACTCATCTTGAGCTACTTCAAAAGAAGGCTGCGTTTATGTGCATTCATCTCGTATAGAAAATTCCAAACATGACGAAAGGGACATCGTCTTTCTTCGAGTCATCCCCTTTCTATTTATATCCTCTTTCATTTATTTGTTGTAATTATTTGTCTAACATTTACCCTTAACATTAATATATATTTAGAATAGTTTGAGCTGGGGTCGCCCTCTAAGTAAACCATTATTAGCTTAAGTTATAATTAAACCATTTGCTTGCGTACGTTAAGTCATGTAACTAAGACATTATTTCCTACCTAATTCCTAACCCAAAGAAATTAATTTTCTCATAAACTCTTTTACTAATATTATATAAATAATTTATCGTTTTCTTATTTAAGCACTTTATATATCATGTCACATATATATTAGCAAAAAATTAAATTTTGCAAATACGTGTGTACTTTTCCTAATAAATCAATCTTATATTTTATAAACCATGCCATGCTACTTTATGTTATTTGAATGTGTCTTTCATGAAAATCAATTCTCGCATTATTCCTTTTCTTTCATACTATGCTTTTATGACAGTGAATATGTATTTTAAATAATGTCTACTTCTACCCAAGAATTAACTTATATCTATTCTTATAGAATAAATCCTATAAGTCCTTTATGTTATCAAAAATACACTTTATATATCTTCAAATATCTTTTACTTAGAATATTTTCAAAACATGCATTTCTCTAACATAATAATTAACCCTAGGTTTGGCAGGACAACCGCAAGTTAGCGGATCTTGGAGGATGCCTAACCCCTTCCCTCTAGATTAATAAAGAACCCTTACCCAGAATCTCATTAAGTTTAGCAGACCATAAAAATGGAGTTAATGTTTTACTTTAAACTAGTTAAACATTTAGGTGTCCTAATTCACCCAAACTAATTAGGTGGCGACTCCCTAGCAACCCTTTCAAACATTTTAGACATTTTAGCACCTTTTTTACATCTTTAACTTTCTTTTAGCATTTTGTTATTTCCTAACATTTTTTATTTAAGCAGGGTTCGCTAGAATCCCGTTTTCGACTCCGGTTTAAAATGGGGTGTTACACACTCGACTCGACAACGTTACACTTAGCTTTATTCAGTCTATCCTTTCAGTTCTTCCGTTCCCGTTCACACCCATAAGTTTACGACATTTATTAGAGTCCGTTTAAAGAATAAAAAATACTAAGTTTTAACTAATGTGATTATGGATTTTTACATAGTCAAACAGTAAAATTTAACCCCATTTCTATAAACAACCTCAAAATACGGAGTTAGTTAACCATATCTTTAATTTTTTTCGACAACCATATTTTTGATTAGTTATGTCGAATTTTGTCTCACCAAACAGTCGCACAAACAGAGTAAACACTCCATGCAGGAGAAAATGATAAAATAGTCTCTTATATTAGAGGGTAGGTCCAAGATGGTTAGTTAATTATTTCATCAACAATTTAATTCTTTTAAGTTTGTCAAAAGTGATTATTTGTCTCCATCAAATATTTAACGAATTCTGGTCGTTAGATTTATCAAGAACTGTAAGAAAAAACAAAGATATAATATGAACTCACATTTGAGGTGCAATTTTTATATTTTCTGATATTTTTTATCTATGCAGTTTCTGCTACTACTTTTTATCTGTTGTTTAAGATTTGATAAGACTTTCTTCGTATTTTTAGTTAATTTTTTTCATAGTTTATATATGTAAGATGATATTAATCTTCCTTACAGAGTCTTCTCATTAATATCAAAGTATATATATAGTTCAATATTCATCCCTTATACAATAGGAATCCTAAGCCTATACAAAAGAGGAATCATAGTCTTACCATAATTATATTTACACAATATATGAAAATATTCTAATTATGGTGTAGGAATGGAATTGTATCTAGAATATACACGTTTACACACCCCCTCAGTCGGAGCGGGAAGAGGCAGGACGCTGAGACTGGATCTGAAGTCAAGAAATAACTGTCTGGGAAGTCCTTTGGTAAATATATCTGCATACTGATAGGATGATGGAACATGTAACACTCTGACATGGCCTAGTGCAACTTTCTCACGAACAAAGTGTAGGTCTATCTCAATGTGCTTGGTTCGCTGATGTTGAACCGGATTATGGGACATATAGATGGCAGAGATGTTATCACAGTACACAATAGATGCCTGACGCAAAGGACACTGAAGTTCTAACAGTAAATTTCTGAGCCAACAAATCTCAGCTACTACATTTGCAACGCCTCTGTACTCAGCCTCGGCACTGGAGCGAGATAAGGTAGTCTGTCGCATGGCAGACCAAGAAATTAGATTTTCCCCTAAAAAACACAAAAGCCGGAGGTGGAGCGTCGCGTGTCTGGACACCCTGCCCAATCTGCATCCGTATATGAAAGCAACTTGTTTGGTGCAGAGGGGTATAGGTGCAAACCATAATCAAGAGTGCCCTTAATGTATCAAATGATACGCTTAAGAGCAGTGCAATGAGACTTCCTGGGGGCATGCATGAATAAGCACACCAACAACATAAACTATGTCTGGCCTGGTGAAGGTGAGATACTGAAGTGCACCTGCAAGACTCCTATACAGAGTAGGATCAGAGACTGGAGCACCATCCATGGCACTGAGCTTAGATTTAGAATCAACTAGAGTAGGCACCTCTTTGTAGTTCGCCATCGTATCCATGTACACAATCTCCCCTGCATACTTACGCTGACACAAGAACTATGATTGACAGATCTGGTCAGTGATATCCCCAAAAAGTAACTCAGCTTCCCCAAATCAGCCATTGCAAATTCGGACTTAAGCAAGACAATAATCTCATTTTTCAATCCGTCGGAGGATGCAGTAAGAACAATATCATCCACGTAAAGTAATAAGTAAGTAGTGCTACTACCTCGATGAAAAATGAATAGTGATGTATCACTCTTGCTGCATACAAACCAAATATGCAAGATATACCTGGCAAAACGATCATACCACGCACGGGGGGCCTGTTTCAGGTGATATAGTGACTTACAGAGACGACACACATAGTGAGGAACTGCTGAATGGGTGAACCCCGACGGCTGATGCATGTAGACTGTTTCTTTCAGATCCACATGTAAGAATGTATTATTTATATCAAGCTGATGGATCGGTCAGTGTTTGTCCATGACAATGCTCAAAACTGTGCGAATGATAGCCGATTTGACAACCGGGCTGAAGGTCTCACCACAATCAATGCCCTCCTGCTGATTTGTGTCATTAGCCATAAGTCGTGCTTTATACCTCTCAAGATCTCCACTGTCTCTGAATTTGTGACGAAAAATCCATAGACAACGAATCATATTCACCCCCTCAGGTCTAGGTACTAGATCCCATGTGTGCTGTTTAGTTAAAACATTGAATTCCCCAGACATAGCCGCATTCCAATTAGGGTATTGTTTAGCCAATATAGGGTTTTTGAGAAGTGAAGAAATGGTTTGGACAAACAAGTTAAATTGGACTTTGGGTTTGAAGATTCATGCTTGGCACGAGTTTCCATTTGGTGAGTGGGGACAGTGGGAGACGGTTGTTAGGCATATTTTATATACGCCTTTTGAGTCATTTTTAGTTGGTATTTTACTCGTTTTTATTGTGTTTAGTATATTGGTAGGTTTGTTTTTCTTTCTTTTGAGTCACAGCGGTGCAAAACGGCAAAATGGTAAAAAGAAACGAGAAATGGCCAGAAAAGGTGCTCCCGAGGCGAAAAGGACGAAAGTTGACAACTCAGAGCGAAAGAAGGCATCACCGCGGTGCCACTATGCAGAACCGCGGTGTCATATTTACAGAGGATTCATAGAAATTTCAGCACCGCGGTGCCATCAGGCAGTACTGCTGTGCCATTTGTGATGAGAAGCTGCAGGAGTTTTGGCACCGCGGTGCCGGTATGCAGAACCATGGTGCCGACACGGAAAATTTCAGTTCCGAAGGTAAATTGGCTAAGGGCAGATTGGTCCATAGGGCACGAAAATTGGAGGATATTTAAGCCCTAGGGATTAATGCTATGAGAGGTTGGTAATTCTACAACAGAACACAACACAAGGCGGATTTGGAGCTACAATTGGAGACTTTATTCTACGTAATTTTCTTTCTTTCGTTTTTAATTCAGTTTATGTATGGATATTGTGTTAGTTCTTAGCGCGACTATGACTAGGAGCTAAACACTCTATTAGGGCTTTCCTTATGAATCGCTTGAAACTGTTATTCATGAATTAATCTAGTAGTTTGATTTCTTCTTCGCTTGATTAAGATTTAGTCAATATTTGGTATGAATGTTTGATAATTAGTTGATCACTAGTTATCATAACCTATATGATTTCGAATAAAAAATCGAAAGGAGAGATTTGGATATGCTGTAATTGACTAGACATAGGTTAAAATCGCGGACGAAAGTACCCCGATACTTATGTAGCATTATAGGTTACTATTCTTAATCCTCATATGTGGTAAATCCTATCATAGAAATATAGAAGAGTTATGCACTGGGGTTGAGTGATTATATGTCCTAACCGAAATATAAGAGAGTTTAACAATTATTACCAGGTGGATGGTGAGTCGCTCTATGATGTATCAGAGCGATTTAAGGATTTGCAAAGAAAGTGCCTACATCATGGCATAGAGAAGTTGATGCTGGTCCACATTTTTTATAATGGATTGAGTGGTACTACTCGTACCATCATTGATGCTGCAGCAGAGGGTGCTTTTATGAGAAAGAGTGCCAATGAGGCACATGAGTTACTGGAAGATATGTCTGTCAACAATCATCAAGGGGCAGATGACAGGTAAGTGACCAGCAGGAAGGCTATGGGCATATATGAACTAGATGCCATCACTGCCCTGAACGCACAGGTGGACCTTTTGACGAAGCAACTGCAGCAGAACACCATGTCCGTGAATGCAATCCAGATGCCTGTGAATTATGAGATTTGTGGTGGACCGCATTCCTTTGACAGATGCACAACGGTGGACCCTATTAATGTGCCAATGGAGCAGGTACAAACGGTTGAGAACTTTCAGAGGCCTTATAATTCCAACACATACAACCCAGGGTGGAGAAATCACTCTAACTTTTTGTGGAGGAACGATCAGCCTCAACAGCAACCATATCAATGTGGTTACCAGAACCAGCAGGTGCAAAATCAGGCCACTTCATCCCAGCAGTTTAGACCACCTATACAACAGGAGATGCCTGATGAACTGAGAGCTGCATTGCTTACACTCACCTATTCGCAGAATCAGTTCATGTCTAAAACAAGGTCCTCTCTCAGGAGCTTGGAAACACAGGTTGGGAAACTTGCGAAGATGGTAACCAATAGGCCGCAGGGCACTCTCCCAAGCAATACAGAGGTAAATCCTAGAGAGTGTTGAGGAGTGGAAAGCAGTTGGAGCAGGTTTCTCCCCAGCCCGCAGTGGTAAGTGAGAATGAGTGTGAGAAAGCAGTTGAGGTAGAGAATGAGGGGGTCACTGAGGACCGCCCTACAGTTGAGACATCTCCACGAACACCTTTGAGGGAGTACATTGATAGAATTCCTTACCCTCAGAGGTTACAAAAGAAGGCAATTTACAAGAAGTTCTCCAAGTTTTTGAAGGTGTTTAAGAAGCTTCACATAAATATCCCATTCATTGAAGCACTAGAACAGATGCCAGCATACTTTAAATTCATGAAAGAGATACTTGGAAAAAAGAGAAGGCTAGCAGATTATGAGACAATATCTTTGACAGAGAAGTGCAATGCCATCCTGAAAAAGAAACGGCCTCCTAAGCTGAAGGATCCAGGGAGCTTCACTTTGCCCTGCACTATTGGTAAGGTGACATGCAACAAGGAGCTGTGTGATCTAGGGGCCAGTATCAATCTCATGCCTCTGTATGTCTTCAAGAGATTGAGTTTGGGTGAAGTCAAACCAACCACAGTGAATTTGCAGTTGGCCGACTGAACCGTAGTGCACCTCAGAGGCATAATAGAAGATGTAATGGTCAAGGTGGGAAAATTCTTCTTCCCAGCAGACTTCCTCATTCTTGATATGGAAGAAGATGATGAAATACCCATCATTTTGGGGAGACCATTCCTTGCAACTGGGAGAGCCCTGATTGATGTAGAAAAGGGAGAACTGAGACTAAGGGTTCAGGAGGAAGAGATGGTGTTTAAAGTGTTCAATTCCACCATTGAATCCCAAGCCATCAATAAGTGTTTCGCAGTCAGCACAACTGACACAACAGTTCAGCCAACACAGGCCAAAGCTAGGGAGATCATTCATACAGAGGTGAACCCACAGGTCAGCAAGAATGCTGAAACAAAAATGAATGCCATGGAAGCCATCGAACATGGAAGCCTTACTGAACCCCCTCATGTGAAAAAGAAAACAAAGTGAGAAAGAGGAGGATGATTTTGAAATGGATAGGTAGTGGGGTTAAAATACCCCAATGATTTAATGAGTAACCTGCATCAGACGTTAAAGACATCGCTACTTGGGAGGCAACCCAATATTTAAATTATGCAATTTAGTTTAAATAGAACAGTCTCACTTTTGGTATTTTTGTTGTGTTGTGATACCAATGGGACATGAAACAGTGGAAAACGCTGGAAAATATAGAATCAGGAGTTTCAGTACCGCGGTGCCATCATGCAGAACCGCGGTGCCAGAAGATCAGAGAGGTCACAGGAATTTAGGCACCGCGGTGCCACTATGCAGAACCGCGGTGCCGATAGAGATTTCCGAAAAATAAAAAGGCTCTGAATCGCCAAATCTCCTCCCACAGATACCGTCTCAGTGCAATAGCCGCCTCCACCACCACCATTTTGAGCCGCTGTATGTCTGTAAGTCGTCTTATTTTAAATTTTTGAGTCTTTTACACATTTGGGACAATGTGTAGTTTAAGTTTGGGGGGAGGGGGGGGGGGGGGTTATTTTGTTTTTGTGTTTTAGGTGAGTCATTTTTTTAATGATCATGCATGCTGTGCTTATTTGGAACGCCTAGTGAACTAAGTGGGATAATGTAATAGAATGAGAAGCTAAAATCTGTGTGCTTAAGTTAGATATGCCAAAAATTCATGAAAATCTGATTATTTGAAATATTTGAGGCTTAGCCTATGTGTTGTCAATTGTGAAAAATGTCTATGAGTCTGTTTGCTTGTTATTTGAGGCGAAATAGTTAGGATGAACATGTTTAGGGAGATGATTCAGACATTTTTTTGTTAGTCCTTCTTACCTTTCATTATCTACCTTGCAATAAATTGTATCACTAGTCAGTCTCGTTGAGCCTAAAATAAGTTATTTTTTTGACACCCATGATTCCCTCATGTGCCATAAGCAGTAATTGAATAAAGGGATGAAAAATAGTGAAAAAAATACAAAAAGAGAGTGAAAAATTGGCGTACCCCAATGAAAAAGAACGTAAAAATTTAAGTTTGAGGTGCACTATATGAATTGATTCATGCTCTCAAAAAGAGAAAAGAGGAATGATAGGTATGAACTGAAAAGAATACCAAAAAGAAGGACAAAACGGTTGAATGAGAAAAACGCTTATGGTACGTAAATTGAGCCTAAATGCCTACTTTTGCCTACCCCTGCCTAAGCCTACATTACAACCTTGAAAAGTCCTGAGGATATCTAGTATGTATGTCTATGATTAGTGGAGAATAACAAGTACACAAGTCCGTAGAACTAAATGAAATTGACATGCATATGTTAGGTATTCATGCTTCCATTACTTGTGATTGAAATGAATTTGCGAAATATCTGACTTGAAATTCTAGATTGCTGAATTCATGCTATATTTGTTCCTGCATATTATCCCAACTGACGTTTTCTAAGTCTTTGTGCAGCTGCTTGATTTGAGTCTTTGAGTCTTTTATTTTTGTGTCTTTGTTTTATTTTGATCTTTGCTCGAGGGCGAGCAAATGTTAAGTTTGGAGGTGTATTTTGTATACGTCTTTTGAGTCATTTTAGTTGGTATTTTACTCGTTTTTGTTGTGTTTAGTATAGTAGTAGGTTTGTTTTTCTTTATTTTGAGTCACAGCGGTGCAAAAAGGCAAAATGACAAAAAAGAACGAGAAATGGACAGAAAAGGTGCTCTCGAGGCGAAAAGGACGAAAGTTGACAACTCAGAGCGAAAGAAGGCAGCACCGCAGTGCCACTATGCAGAACCGCGGTGCCATATTTACCGAGGAGCCACATGACTTTCATCACCGCGGTGCCATTTGTGCTGAGAAGCTGCAGGAGTTTCGGCACAGCGGTGCCGGTATGCAGAACCACGGTGCCGATGCGAGAAATTTTAGTTCCGAAGGCAAATTGTCTAAGGGCATATTGGTCCATCGGGCACGAAAATTGGAGAATATTTAAGCCCTAGGGATTAATGCTATGAGGGATTGTTCATTCTACAACAGAACACAACACAAGGCGGATTTGGAGCTACAATTGGAGACTTTGTTCTACGTAATTTTATTTCTTTCGTTTTTAATTTGTATGTATATTGTGTTAGTTCTTAGCGTGACTATGTCTAGGAGATAAACACTCTATTAGGGCGTTCCTTATGAATCACTTGAAACGGTTATTCATGAATTAATGCAGTAGTTTGATTTCTTCTTCGCTTGATTAAGATTTAGTCAATATTTGGTATGAACGTTTGATAATTAATTGATCACTAGTTATCATAACCTATATGATTTCGAATAAAAAACCGAAAGAAGAGATTTATATATGCTGTAATTGACTAGACATAGGTTAAAATCGCGGACGAAAGTACTCCGATACTTGTGTAGCATTATAGGTTACTGTTCTTAATCCTCATATGTGGTAAATCCTATCATAGAAATATTGAAGAGTTATGCACTGGGGTTGAGTGATTATATGTCCTAACCGAAATATAAGACAGTCTAGTTAACCGCTATCTTAACAAAGAAGAAGAATCATTTTAGTTGCATTAAGGATTGAATAAAGTGGATAGTCAATGATTTTGGAAGCCCTAATTCATTCATGATTACAACTTTATTAGTTTAAATCTTGCAATTATTCTAGTAGTTAAATAAAAACCCCAATCAAATATCAATTACCAAATAGATAACATAAAATAGATGAACGATACTTAGAAACCAGTCTCTGTGGACGATATTCGGTCTTACAGACTATATTACTTGTCAACGATGCGTGCGCTTGCGTGAGCAGTCGAAATATCGCTAACAGCGGTGCTGGCTGAGTAGGGAGGGCTGAGACTGATGGTAGGGTCAGAAAAGGAGAAGGTGGGGGCGAAGCCGTAGGAGGTGCCATGACGCCTGGATATAGCGACGTGGCGCCATGCGAGTGTGAGACCTCTGCGGAAATATGGCCGCTGCCTCATCAACGGGCGCGACTGTCAACGGGTTGGGAGAACAGACCTCTCTGGAAAGTTGATGCCGTGGTGCCTCAACACTACGAGTCAGAAGAGATAAGCTGATCAAGGATGATGAGAGAGATAGCAGACTCGTCAAGGAATGAGTAATCTAGTTTTTGGAATTTCTGAAGATTCGAAATGGGAATGTGGTCTCGTCGAATGTGACGTGACGAGAGATGTAGATTTGATGAGTGGACAGGTCGTAGCATAGATAGCCCCTATGGTTCAGTGATAAGTCTAGGAAGACACATGGAGCGGACCTAGGAGCAAGCTTGTGAGGGGCGGTAGAGCTAAGGTTGGGATAGCACAGACAACCGAAAATCCGTAGATGATCATATGAGGGGACTCTATGGTACAGGATTTCGGTAGGGATCATGTTGTGAAGAGTGCTAGTAGGGAGAATATTGAGAATGTATTCTGACATTTTAGCAGCATATACCCAGAAGGATGGAGGGAGGGAGGCATGCATCAATAGGGTGCGAATCATATTGTTAATGGTGCAGATGATTCTTTCAGCTTTACCGTTTTGTGGTGAGGTGTGAGGGCAAGAGAAACGAAAAATCATGCCATTGTTGGTACAAAAATGGTGAAACATAAAGTTATTGAATTCACGACCATTATCGCACTAAAATGATTTGATACCTTTTTCAAATTATGTTTGGATGAATTGTCGAAACTTAAGAAATTTGATAAACACTTCCGATTTATATTTGAGAGGGTACAACCAGATATAGTGAGAAAAATCATCTAGCAAGACAAGATAATATTTATGACCGAGAGAACTAGCAACATGTGATGTCCATAAATCAGATGTATTATATCAAATGGTGCAAATGTAACGCTAGTAGATGATTTAAACGGAAGACGAGTATGTTTGCCTAAAGAACAGTAAAAACACAATTTTGGGCAAGCTTCCCATTACAAGTAATGAAATTATTGCCTCTAAGAAAATTAAAGACTGGGAGTCCTGGGTGACCAAGCCTATTATGCCATGTCGAATAAGAAATAGCCGCTAGAGAGACGGGAGAACAAGATCTGGTAGCGGAGGTGGATGTGAATGCATAGAGATCCCCGTGCTATTGCATCTCGTAAGAGGTGTCCCCGTACGAAGATCCTTTATAGTGAAACCAAAAGGGTCAAAGTCAACAGAGACATAATTATTACGAGTAAATTGGCGGACATAGATTAGGTTCTTAATCATGTGTGGGGCATATAAAATATTTTTAAAGGAGAATGGTGGATGGGGAGGTTGTGTGTATGATGTACCATAACCCTTTACTGGAAATGCGTTGTCCACTACCAAATGTAACATATTGAGGATGCTTTAAACTACACAGTTTGGGAATAGTACCTGCAGACTGGGTGATGTGAGATGTGGCTCCGGAGTCCATGTACCAATTGTTGTCAGGCTGTTGCATGTTGAGTCTTTGGCTGATCCAACTCGATGGGTGTCTGGTGGAGGAGGCTGCTGGGCCCCTGCGTGAAGTGGGCTTCTTTGTGGTCTTTGGACCTAACAACCCGTGGTGGGAATAAGGGTTGAAAGTCTACTGGTACTGAAATGGGGCAGGCGCCTATTAGACACATTTTGTATACACTTTTTGAGTCATTTTAGTTAGTATTTTACTCATTTCATTTGTGTTTAGTATAGTATTAGAGTTGTTTTTCTTTCTTTTGAGTCACAGTGGTTCTAAATGACAAAATGGCAAAAAGAAGCTAAAAGTGGGCAGAAAAGGAGCTCCCGAAGGAAAAAGGACGAAAGTTGGCAGATCCGGACGGAAGTCTGCAGGACCGCGGTGCCATTCTACTGGACCGTGGTGCCATAAATACTGAGAAGGCGCAGTACTTTCGGCACCACGATGCTATTCTATAGGATCGCAGTGTCTATGCGGGAATTTTCAGTCCGAAACAGAATTGGCAAGGGGCAAAAAGGTCCAAGGCACACGTTTTTGACAACATATATAAACCCTTGTGATAAATTTTAGGGATTATTCTACCACATATCTTCTTCTCTTGGGGAAAAACAAAACACAACGCTTGACGGCTACAATTGGAGACATAGTTCTAAGTATTTTTCTTTCTTTTCTCTATTGTAATTTAGTTCATGTTTGGATTTGTATTAGTTCTTAGCATGTCTATGGCTTGGAGCTAAACACTTTATTAGGACTTTCCTATTGAATCGCTTGAAACTCTTATTCATGAATTAATGCATTAGTTTGATTTTCTTCTTCACTTGATTAAGATTTATTCAATATTGGTATGAATGTTTGATAGTTAATTGATCAATAATTATCATAATCTATATGATTTCGGATCAAGAACCGAGATGAGAGATTTGGATATGCTGTAATTGAATAGACATAGGTTAAAATCGCGGACGAAAGTACCCCGATACTTGTGTAGCATTATAAATTATTGTTCTTAATCTTCCTATGTGGTAAAACCTATCATAGAAATATAGAAGGTTTCTGCACTGGGGTTGAGCGA
Organism: Przewalskia tangutica; assembly: GCA_029844215.1. Lineage (NCBI taxonomy): Eukaryota > Viridiplantae > Streptophyta > Magnoliopsida > Solanales > Solanaceae > Przewalskia > Przewalskia tangutica. Next base: position 2,538,555 of record CM056738.1, on the reverse strand, counting down.
TTATGTTATACCCCGTGGGTGGCACAGACGCGGTCGAGTCTCGTGTGCGCCGGAGCGATCTTGCATGGCGCAGGAGTGATTGTAGGGCGCAGCGGAAGTCGAGGCGACTCGAAAATGCGAGTCGCTGAGAAGTTTCAGCGCCCATGTGGAAGCGAGCATGGCGCCAAAGATCCGAGGTCGCGGGAGTTCTGTGCCATGGCGCCGGGATCTGAGGCAGCGGCGAGAAATTTGGGCGGAAAAACTTAGAAAGTCTGATTTTGTTTTAAAAAGGCCATGGGAGGGTGACAAGTGTCCCCATCCGATTCTACGCTACGTCATTATATTGACCAAGACTTGGTCATTTCTTTCAACATTTCATCTCTACACTCCATCTCTCTCTAAGTTAAAAGCTCATCCTTACTAAATTCCCAGAGGAATTCTAGCCTAAGGAAAAATCTGAAAAGTGTAATAGAAAGGAAAGGTTATTACAAGCTTGTGAAGACTATTGTGGTGGTGTTCTTGGAGAAAAAGGCTAGCAAGGTTTTGGAACAAGTTTGGCTAAAACTTAAGGTAACATTTCTTCTCTTGTAGTTGGTTTTGGGTGTTGCATGTTTAATAGGAAGAACTTGTAGTTGGAAAATGCACTTAGAGTAGTTGCATGTAAGAAATGAGGTGTGATTATGAAAGAATTGGTTAGGGGGATTTTATGAGCATGTTGTTGCCTAAATACTACATTAGACTTGTTGGGTTAGTTGTTGTAACTTGTGGGGCTGAATTTTTACACACCAAAGTTTAGGTGTGTAATCCCCTTGGTGTTGGTTGGTTGTTGAACCTTAAACATGGCATTTGAGCGTTAAAAATCGACCTTGGAAAAGGTGGCAAAGTATGTAGAAACAAAGGAAACGCTGCCCAATTTTCCGTAGGAAATTGGTGACTTTAACTTGGAAAATTCTGCATTATAACTAGAGCTTGATAAACGTATTATGGCCATTTTAGGTTGACATACTACGTGCGGTAAATTGGACTTAGCTTGTGGATTGACCGAAGAGGTATGTGGAGCTTTCCTATCTCTTGAGCATGATTAGTTGTACTACGTGATGCGGTGAGCGTCTGAATTTGAAAATCTTCGTTTGTTATAAGCATTTGATACTTGCTTCGTTTTAAAAGAAAAGTATAAAAATCCCTTGGACTTAAGGGAATGTGTTTTACTATTGTTAACTCTAATATAACGGCTTTATGGGGAGTTGGTTATATTAGTTTGTGAAAGTTTAATGGAGAAAGGTTTTGATGTTTTGAACTTGTGGAAGGAAAATGGTTTTAAGGCATGAATTGCCTAAGGTTTTACAAGAAATGAAGTCACTTAATTTAGAAGCTTGAGATAGTTTTAAAAGGAAATGTGACTTGTTTTGAAAAGAAATCGTAACTTGATACTATGGTGATTGGTATCTTGGAATTTTTGGTATAAAAAGAGTTATTCCTTAAAAGGTTAAGTACATGATACTTGGGTTAAATTCCCGGATTTTTATTAAAAGACATGATCGTGCCTTAGGTATACTAAAATGAGAGGATGTATTAATACTATTAATAAGGAGTTAGGTGATTCTTAACTTGCTTAAGTTATGATAGGCCGGTAGTGCTTATGTTATGATATGATAGGCCGGTAGTGCTTATGTTATGATATGATAGGCGGTAGTGCTTATGTTATGTATGATAGCGGATAAGCTATGTTATATATATATTGTTACTGGGTAAACCGGGTTATTATTTATGCCATGGATTTGCTACCCGTGATGCGAGTGCGGCGCTTGTACTCGTGCGGATCTGGACCATAGGATCCGTGCGGGTGAAATAGTCCCGTGCGAGTACGCGATGGTACTCATGCGGATCCACGGGATCCGTGCGGGTGAAATAGTCCCGTGCGGGTGAAATAGTCTATGGCGAGGCGGATGACCTCATGCGGGTCCACAGGACCTATGCGGGTGAAATAGTCCCGAGTAGGATTGCTTAATGATACTACAGGCGAGGTACCTGTTTTGATCATGAGCCTCTATTTTTATGCTATAAAATGTATACTTGTTACTCATTATTAGTAAGGCACGGTCTGACATAATTGGGTTTTATCTATAACTTTAATGTATTTTGGACTTATGATATTACTACAGTATTTTTCCAGTTTTACATACTTGGTACGTTGTGTACTGACCCCCTTCCTCGGGGGCTGCGTTAAATCTGCGAGTAAGGAAGCGGCGGTAGATCCTCGTTCCTAGGATCTTGTACTCAGTGTCGGGAGCTCCGTTTCTTGGAGGCTCGACTTTTGGTATGGTTCTCCACAGGTTGTTGTTATTTTGTACATTCGGGGCATGGCGGGGCCACTGTCCGTCATAGTGTTATTCATTCTTAGAGGCTGTAGTCTTGTCGAACTTGGTTCGTTAAGGATGCTTATTTGGTTTATGTACTTTTAGGTTAGCCATTTTGGGCTAGACTATTCTATATCGTAATGGTTGTTTATCTTGAGTTTATATTATTGGTTTTCTACGATGTTGTGTCACTAGGGTGCGGGTTAGGCAGGTCACGAGTCGGGTTGGTCGTGACAAAAGTGGTATCGAGCGATTAATCCTCGGAAGGAGTCTACGAGCCGTATCTAGTAAGTCTTGATTATCGGTGTGTTGTGCACCACATCTATGTCGGGAGGCTGCGGATATTTAGGATTAGTTCCCATTCTTTCACTCTAGATCGTGCAATAGAAATTTGTTATAGGTTGAATTTCCTCCGACGTATTTTCTGTATCGATTATGTCTCCGCGCAGGCAACCGCGGCCAGGCGGCAAAAGCGATGAGAACTACGGTAGGGCAAGGGTCACGAGAGCACGAGCAGTCCTTACGAGCAGGTGTTTGGACGGCGAGTTCTGACGTCGCCAACCCAGTCGAAGCGGCAGCGGCGGCTGCGAGACGCGATACACGAGCCCCGATCCAGCGGCGAGCGGAGGATATGGGCTACGAGAATAGCGATTCTTGGCGAGATCGTGGCGAAGAGAATAGGTTGAAACGGCGATTCATTTGCACTGTAGTGCGGCAGGCTGCTTCGAGGCGAGGACTTTTGAGTTGTAACCCACGAGTTTCTGGTGAGACACGAGATGATCCTCGAGTTTATCAAACGATTCTGCGGATCATGGCGGTGATCGGGGCTTGAGAGCCCGAGTCGGTGGTCGAGTTCGCATCGGTGCGGGATCTGGCGATTGGTAGTATGATTCATGAGGGTATCGGAGAAGCATGCGCTTCCGGCCGTTTGGGGCGAGTTCTCGAGGCATTCTTAGCCATTTCTTGCCTCCGCAGATGAGGAGGGCTCGGCCGATAGATTTTTGGCCCGAGGCAGAATGGCGGGCGGTCAGAATACAACGTGGAGTTTGACTCATTGGCTAGGTATGTGCCGCATTGGTAGCGAACATGGAGGGCGGGTGCCGCTATGTCACAGACTCGATGATCACTTGGCGAGAGTTGCTCGGGGTGGCTCTCCAGGGCATGGACATTGCCGCATGCGAGCACATGCTCTCGGGTGAGAGCGAGGGCCAGCGGATCGGCAGTATCGCGAGAAGAGGCGAGGCAGCGAGTCCTCGGTAGTTTTAAAGGGTAGACAACCCAGCGAACCAGATTTGCACCACGGCCGGTCAGGCGCTCCTCCACATCTCCGGGGCGTCTGAGTATTCGGGAAGCGGGGCGGGGTTCGAGGCTTGGGTTTCGGAGGACGAGTTCGGTCGGATGAGGCCACCTATGCCTCGGTGTGGTCGATGTGGTGATTGCCATTATAGGAGATGTCGTGTTACTCCGGGAGCTTGTTACTCTTGTGGCGGCGGGGCCATTTGAAGAAGATTGTCGTCGAGGCGGCGGGAGTGCCATGGCTCGGTAAGCGAGTTGATTCTTTGAGTCTTCATCTTGATGGTTGGCGCCCGGAGAAGCGAGGTGTTCACGCGACGAGCGCGGCGGTCGTGGTAGGGGTTCGATTCAGCGGTCCTCGAACCGCATTTATGCTATGTCGGCCGCCGAGATCGGGCGTCACGATGTAAATCACGGTACATTATTGGTCTCTTCTTTGTGATGTTTATGCTTTGATAGATCCAGTTCTACCTTGTCCTATATATCTCCTCATATTCTTTGGTAGAATAGGGATAGAGCAGAGTCCATAGAATCCTTTGAGGTGGCTACGGCCGTAGGTGCCGGTGTTAGGCGGCGGGTATATAAGGCTTGCCCGGTGACTATAGATGGTCGTCGGACTCTGGCCGACTTGATAGAGTTGGATATGGCAGACCGATGTGATTATGGGTATGGATTGGCTAGCGTCTTGCTATGCCAATGTGGGTATGAGGAGATTAGTTCGGTTCGGTTCCTGGTGGCAGGTTGCTCAGTGGAAGGGAATCTGCATCGTAGGGGTAGGTTTATTTCTTACCTCAAGGCTAGGAAGATGACGGAAGGGTATATTTACCATTTGGTTGGGTATTCGATCGAGGTGAGATCTGGGACCTTGATCGATTCCGGTGGTTAGAGAGTTTCGGACATTTTCCCGACGAGCTTAGGGTATCCCTCACGAGAGGAGATTGAGTTTGTATTGATTTGGCACGGACACTCGGCCGATATCTATCCCGCCATACGAGGATGGCACTGCCGAGTTGAGGCGAAAGACCGGTGAAGGACTTGCTAGAAAAAGGCTTTATTAGGCCTAGTGTTTCTCCACAGGGAGCGCCGGTGTTGTTTGTAAAGAAGAAAGATGGGGCGTTGCGTATGTGTATTGATTACTGAGCGGTGAATAAGGTAACCATCAAAAATAGATATCCTCCCGGGATTGATGATTTGTTTGACGGTTGCGAGTGCGAGATGTTTTCCAAGATCGACTGCGATCCGTTATCATCAGTGCGAGTTAGAAGGCGGATATCCCAAAGACGCATTTAGGACCGGTATGGGCACTATGAGTTGAGGTAATGTCTTTTGGATTGACAACGCTCAGTGGTATTCATGGATTTGATGAATAGGGTGTTGAGCCATTCTTGGATATGTTCGTTATAGTGTTCATTGATGATATCTTGGTGTATTCACGCCTGAGCGAGCATCTGGTCATTTGAGGCGGTGTTAGGAGTCCTCGAGGGCCGGCGATTGTATGCCAAGTTCTCGAAATGCGAGTTTTGGCTGGATTCGATGGCTTTCTTAGGACATGTTATCGGGCCGATGGTATTCGGGTTGATACTGACAAAAGATTGAGGCGATCAAGACTTGGCCTAGACCCACTACAAGCAGTGCGCGGCTTTGGGCCTTGCGAGTTATTATCGGAGGTTTGTGGAGAAGTTTGCTTCTATTTGGCACCTTTGACTAAGTGACTCGGAAAGCGGCTATGTTCGGTGGGCGGATACTTGTGAGAAAGTTTTCAGTTGCTAAAGGAGAAGTTGGCGGCCGCGTTCTTACTCTTCCGGAGGGTTTAGATGGATATGTGGTTTATTGTGGCGCGTCAGTGTCGGGCTTGGAGTGCGTCTGATGCGGCGCGGCAAGGTTATAGCTTATGCGTCCAGCGGCTTAGGAAACATGAAGAACTATCCCACACATGACTTGAGTGGCGATGATTCGTGCCTTGAAGATGCGGAGGCATTATTTATATGGAGTTCGTGTGGACATTTACACGACCACGAAGTCTCGATGCATCTTGACGAGAGGAGTGAACTTGCGGCGAAGGCGGTGGTTGGAGCTACTTAAGGATTACGATGTTGATATTACGTACCACCGGGAAAGCGATGTAGTGGCGGATGCCGCAGTCGCGGATCGATGGGTAGTCTATCGATGTTGAGCGAGAAAAGGATATGGTCAGAAGTTACACGATTAGCAAGCCTTGGGGTTCGTTTGGTTGATTCAGTTAATGCGAATTCGGGTTCGAAGGTCGCCGAGTCTTCCATCGTCGAGGAGGTGAAGAAGCGGCGATATGAGGATCCGATTTTGATGCGATGCAGAGATGCGACTCTCGGGAAGAGAAGAGTCTATTTGAGGTAGCCGGATGGGGTGCTAAGATTCGAGCGGTTGTGTGTTCCCGATGTAGCGAGGACTTCGTCGTGATGCAGGGAGGCACCGCGGTGCTCGTTATTCGATTCATCAAAGTCGACTAAGATGTACCATGACCTCAGTGCGTGTATTGGTGGGATGGTTTGAAGAGGGCGTGGCGGTTTGTTGCCCGATGTCTAATTGTCGTGAGTTAAGGTTGAGCACGAGCCGGTGGGCTATTACGGTATTGATATTCCGATGTGGAAGTGGGAGGTGGTCAACATGGACTTTATTACGAGTTACCTCGCACGGAGGAGACATGATTCCATTTGGGTTATTGTTGTGGTGGAAATCAGCCCACTTTCTTCCGATCGGGGCAGCGTTTTCACCGAGACTATGCGGGTTATATATTAGAGAGATTGTGAGATTGCGGAGTCGGTGTCGATTATATCGAGATAGAGAGCCAGTTCACGGCTAACACGGAGGTCCTTCGAAGGATTAGGGACACAGTGAGTCTCGACGGCGTTCATCCTCGAGACGGACGGGCGGGCGCGCTATCCGCAACGAGGATATGTTGCGGGCTTGTGTTTATTGATTTGGGGTAGGCGGGAGGATCATTTACCTCTTGTGGAGTTTGCTTATAACAACGGCTACCATTCTAGTGTTCGGATGGCGCCTTATGAGGCCTTATACGGGAGAAGTGCAGTCACCCATAGGTTGGTTTGAAGTGGGAGAAGTGCGATTAGTCGGGCAGATTTGGTTCATTGAGCGATGGATAAGGTAAAGCTCATCCAGGAGCGGTTATTGGCAGCCCAGAGTCGACAGAAATCCTATGCAGATCATCGGCGTCGACACTTAGAGTTTGAGGTTAATGATTGGGTCTTTCTGAAGGTGTCACCCATGAAGGGTGTGATGAGATTCGGGAGGAAAGGGAAACTTAGCCCAAGGTACATTGGGCCGTATCAGTTGTCAGAAGAGTGGGCAAGGTTGCCTATGAGTTGGATCTGCCGTGCGATCTTGTGGCGGTACATCGATTTTTCATGTGTCTATGTTACGGAAATCGTTGGAGATCCGTCTAGAAGTACACCGATTCGGGATGTCGGTGTGAGAGAAGTTATCGTATGAGAGAGTCCCATAGCGATACTCGATCGTCGAGTTAGACGACTTGGACGAAGGGCGTGGCTTGATCAAGTCTTATGGCGGAGCGAGCAGGGAGGAAATGGCGTGGGAAGCGAGAGGATGACATGATGAAGAAGTATCCTCACTTATTCCCTACACCTCCGGGTAACCCACTTTCGCTTGTTAGTTTTGATTTAGTTGATTATGCTTGAGTAATGTTGTGGCTGGGAGCATTCTTATTAAAGGAATAGTTAAGAAGATATGTTTATATTGTGTTTTGTGTGAGGCTAGAAGGAACATTCGGACGAATGTTTCTAAGAGAGAATGTTATACCGTGGGTCGCCCGACCGCGGTCGAGTCTCAGCCTTGCGGAGGCGATCTTGCGCGCGCTGGCGAGTGATTGTAGGGCCTTGGCCAAAGTCGTGCCAGCTCCGAAAAATGCGAGGGTCGGAAGTTTCAGCCAGCGCCGCGAAGCGAACGCGGCGCCAAAGATCAGAAGTCCGCAGTTCTGCATGGCCGTGGGATCTGGCCATGCGGGAAATTTGGGCGGAAAAACTTAGAAAGTCTGATTTTTGTTTTAAAAAAGGCCATGGGAGGGTGACAAGTGTCCCCCCCCATCTGATTTCTGCTACATGCATTATATTGACCAAGACTTGGTCATTTCTTTCAACATTTCATCTCTACACTCCATCTCTCTCTAAGTTAAAAAGCTCATCCTTCTCTCTAAATTCCCAAGAGGAATTCTAGCCTAAGGGAAAAATCTGAAAAGTGTAATAGAAAGGAAAGGTTATTACAAGCTTGTGAAGACTATTGTGGTGGTGTTCTTGGAGAAAAAGGCTAGCAAGGTTTTGGAACAAGTTTGGCTAAAACTTAAGGTAACATTTCTTCTCTTGTAGTTGGTTTTGGGTGTTGCATGTTTAATAGGAAGAACTTGTAGTTGGAAAATGCACTTAGAGTAGTTGCATGTAAGAAATGAGGTGTGATTATGAAAGAATTGGTTAGGGGGATTTTATGAGCATGTTGTTGCCTAAATACTACATTAGACTTGTTGGGTTAGTTGTTGTAACTTGTGGGGCTGAATTTTTACACACCAAAGTTTAGGTGTGTAATCCCCTTGGTGTTGGTTGGTTGTTGAACCTTAAACATGGCATTTGAGCGTTAAAAATCGACCTTGGAAAAGGTGGCAAAGTATGTAGAAACAAAGGAACGCTGCCCGATTTTCCGTAGGAAATTGGTGACTTTAACTTGGAAAATTCTGCATTATAACTAGAGCTTGATAAGCGTATTATGGCCATTTTAGGTTGACATACTACGTGCGGTAAATTGGACTTAGCTTGTGGATTGACCAGAAGAGGTATGTGGAGCTTTCCTATCTCTTGAGCATGATTAGTTGTACTACGTGATACGGTGAGCGTCTGAGATTTGAAAATCTTCGTTTGTTATAAGCATTTGATACTTGCCGTTTTAAAAGAAAAGTATAAAAATCCCTTGGACTTAAGGGAATGTGTTTTACTATTGTTAACTCTAATATAACGGCTTTATGGGAGTTGGTTATATTAGTTTGTGAAAGTTTAATGGAGAAAGGTTTTGATGTTTTGAACTTGTGGAAGGAAAATGGTTTTAAGGCATGAATTGCCTAAGGTTTTACAAGAAATGAAGTCACTTAATTTAGAAGCTTGAGATAGTTTTAAAAGGAAATGTGACTTGTTTTGAAAAGAAATCGTAACTTGATACTATGGTGATTGGTATCTTGGAATTTTTGGTATAAAAAGAGTTATTCCTTAAAAGGTTAAGTGCACGTGATACTTGGGTTAAATTCCCGGATTTTTATTAAAAGACATGATCGTGCCTTAGGTATACTAAAATGAGAGGATGTATTAATACTATTAATAAGGAGTTAGGTGATTCTTAACTTGCTTAAGTTATGATAGGCCGGTAGTGCTTATGTTATGATATGATAGGCCGGTAGTGCTTATGTTATGATATGATAGGCCGGTAGTGCTTATGTTATGTATGATAGCCGGATAAGCTATGTTATATATATATTGTTACGGGTAAACCCCGGGTTATTATTTATGCCATGGATTTGCTACCCATGATGCGAGTGCGGCGCTTGTACTCATGCGGATCTGGACCATAGGATCCATGCGGGTGAAATAGTCCCATGCGAGTACGCGATGGTACTCATGCGGATCCACAGGATCCATGCGGGTGAAATAGTCCCATGCGGGTGAAATAGTCCTATGACGAGGCGGATGACCTCATGCGGGTCCACAGGACCTATGCGGGTGAAATAGTCCCGAGTAGGATTGCTTAATGATACTACAGGCGAGTACCTGTTTTGATCATGAGCCTCTATTTTTATGCTATAAAATGTATACTTGTTACTCTCATTATTAGTAAGGCACGGTCTGCAACATAATTGGGTTTTATCTATAACTTTAATGTATTTTGGACTTATGATATTACTACGGTATTTTCGATTTTACATACTTGGTACGTTGTGTCGACCCTTCCTGGGGCTGCGTTCATCTGCGAGTAAGGAAGCGGCGGTAGATCCTCGTTCTAGGATCTTGTACTCAGTGTCGGGAGCTCCATTTCTTCTGAGGCTCGACTTTTGGTATGGTTCTCCCAGGTTGTTGTTATTTTGTACATTCAGGGGCATGGCGGGGCCTGTCCGTCATAGTGTTATTCATTCTTAGAGGCCTGTAGTCTTGTCGTAACTTGGTTCGTTAAGGATGTAATTTTGGTTTATGTACTTTTGGGTTAGCCATTTTGGGCTAGACTATTCTATATCGTAATGGTTGTTTATCTTGAGTTTATATTCATTGGTTTTCTCGATGTTGTGTCACTAGGGTGCGGGTTAGGCAGGTCACGGTCGGGTTGGTCGTGACATTATATATCTAACAGGAATATAAGGCGATCTAGTTAACCGCTATCTTAACGTAGAAGAAGAACTCATTCTAGTTGCATTAAGGATTGAAAAGAGTGGATACTTGAGGATATTGGAAGCCCTAATTCCTTCATAACTGATTAAACCTCAATAATTTAGTTTAATTCTTGCAATTACTCTACTAGTATTAGATAAAAACTAAATCAACTTATCGTTTGCCAAATAGATAACCTAGAATAGATGTTCGGTAATTAGAAATCAGTCTCTGAGGACGATATTCGGTCTTACCAGACTATATTACTTGTAACGATGCATAACTTGCGTGAGCAATTGGAAATCGGCCTATGGTAGCGCGACTGCATCTTTGTGGCACGCGGCTGTATTGATCTTTGAGAGCAGCGGCGGCTGATGCAGTGCTCTTGCTTACGACGAATTTCTTGGCGAAAGCGTGGCGAGCTTTGTTAAAGCTGGGTAACAGATCCGCCTGTCGAATCATGGTGGCCAATGTATCATATTCGCCTTTAGGGAGGCCAACAATCAATTGTAACACCATTTTGGTGTCGATGCGAGTAGTCGGCAGTGAAGTTGATCGTCGAGCTTTAGCGCTTTGCGATGCTCGATCACATTGGAAAAGTTTTCAAGACGTGTATTGTTAAATTGCTCAACTAAGTACACAACACGGGTGTGCTTGTTGTCCTGAAAAATTTCCTCCAAACGATTCTACCAGTCACGGGCTGTGGAGTCAGATTTCATGATAGTAAGAAGTAGGTCCTGAGAAATAATACCATATATCCATTGTTTGTCGCCGGCGTTTAGACGACGCCAAGTAGAATCATCAACCTCCGAATGGCGCGGAATTGTGTCATCAATATGATCAAACACGTTATAGAGACATGCATAATTGCGTAACAGTTGAACCCAAGGATAATACTGACTGCTTTCTTGATCAAGAAGGATGGAGATATGGTTCTTGATGTTGGAAACAGTGAAAGCGGGATGAAAAGAGGATGACGACTTGGTGGTGGAATTTGTGGAGGTAGAAGCGTCAACAACAGTGATAGTCTCCTGAGTATCCATTTAGAGAAGAGGGGAAGAAAAGAAAGACCAAGAAATTTCTTGAAGAGAAGAAGGGAGTCGCGGCGCCGTGGGAGGGGGGTGGTGCCGGCGGCTGGAGAAGAAAATTTCTAGGGTTTTTGGAGTTTAGGCTCTTGATACCATGTAAGATGATATTAATCTCCCTTGGGGAGTCTTCTCATTAATATTAAAGTATATATATAGTACAATATTTATCCCTTATACAATAGGAATCCTAAGCCTATACAAAAGAGAAATCCTAGTGTAACCATAATTATATTTACACAATATATGAAAATATTCTAATTATGGGGTAGGGATAGAGTTATATCTAGAATATACACGTTTACAATATAAAATATTACAACCAAAATTTATTAAATATTTGACGGCGATGCTCGCACTAACAAACTTAGAAGACCAAAGCTACTCTAAAATATATTTGAGGAACCATATTGCAACTTAGTCATTTTTTCCTCCACAAAACATCAAAACATGCATCAATAAATTGAGATCGAATCCACTGCCTTAGTAGCAAATTCAAGATTCAGATCTAAGTAGAAAAAAAATATGTCATCACAAAACAAAAACAAACAGTTACACATAACAATGTTCCCATGGTTTGCACTAGGTCACATAACCCCATTTCTTCATCTTTCAAATGAACTAGCTAAAAGAGGTCATCATATCTCATTTTTACTGCCAAAAAAGGCTCAAATCCAAGTAGAAAACATCAATTTACATCCAAATCTCATCACATTTCACTCTCTTAAAATTCCTCATGTTGATGGCCTTCCTCTAGGCACAGAAACAGCCTCGGATGTGCCAATTTCCCTATCATGTCACCTTGCCACGGCCTTAGACCAAATGCGCGATCAAATCAAAATCTTACTCGTGAATTTAAAACCCGACTTTGTATTTTATGATTCCGCGTATTGGGTACCAGATATCGCCTTAGAAATCAGGTTCAAGACCGTATGTTACAACGTTGTATGTGCAGCATCCATCGCGATCGCGTTAGTCCCTGAGAGAAAATCATGCACCATTGAAGAGTTGATGAAGCCGCCAAAAGGTTACCCTCCGTCAGAAGTAGTGCTCCACGAGCATGAAGCTCGAGCACTGTCCTTCGTATTTCAAGAATATGGTAGTGGTGTAACGTTTTTTGACCGTGTCACGACAGCATTGGCACGATGTGATGCTATATTAATTAGGACATGTAGGGAACTAGAAGGGCATTTTTGTGACTATTTGTCTAGCCAATATAACAAACCGGTGCTCCTAACCGGGCCCGTACTGCCTGAACCATCTTCGAAAGACCGTCTAGACGAAAAATGGGCTAATTGGCTCCAAAAGTTCAGGCCAGGGTCAGTCTTGTTCTGTGCTTTTGGGAGCCAATTGGTTCTTGAAAAGGGTCAATTTCAAGAACTCGTGTTAGGAATTGAATCGACAAATTTACCCTTTTTGATCGCGGTAAAATCTCCATTAGGTGTCAAGACGGTCGAGGAAGCCTTGCCGGAGGGATTTGAAGAGAGGACTAAAGACAAAGGAATAGTATATGGGGATTTTGTACCACAAATTGGGATTTTGAATCACTCTTCAATTGGGTGTTTTGTGAGCCATTGTGGGTTTGGATCAATGTGGGAGTCTTTAATGAGTGAGTGTCAAGTTGTGCTTGTACCAAATTTGGGTGACCAAATCTTGAACACTAGGCTTTTGGCTAATGTGTTAAAAGTTGCTGTTGAAGTTGAAAGAGATGAAAATGGATGGTTCACAAAAGAGAGTTTGTGTAAAACTATAAAAAGTGTAATGGATGAAGGAAGTGAATTGGGTGAATTGGTGAAGAAAAATCATGTTAAGTGGAAAGAGACACTAACAAGGCCAGGATTCATGAGTGGCTATATTGATGAGTTCATGAATAATTTGCACAAGCTCTAGTAAGTTTTTCAACTATGTATTTGGGTGTTATGCATCAACAGCGGAGCTACAATTCTACTTACGGGTTCAACAGGATTCAGTACATGTGGCTGATCAATACTTATATCATTATTAAATAATCTTGAACGTTTGGCTCCACCCGTGTTATGTATCCTTTGCTAGTGTGATTCATGCTTCGAGTGTTGAATTGTATGAGTGTGTATGTCACACTATAATTTATAATATGATCACTTTTCTATCAGTTATTCGTTATTTTTGGCTTTAACTTTCTGGGTGTAACTTGATAAATTTTACGTTCTATATATGAAAAGAAAAGGCGAAATATATAGACACACTAAGTTGGGCACCAAAATTCATTTCAAATTCACTTTTCAGTTGACCTTTCAAATTGTGAATTTCTATCAAATCTTTAGCAATAATGAAAATGTCATCAATATATAACAATAGGTAAACAAATGGACCATCATTTAACTTCCAAAAGTAAACACAACTATCATACATGCTCCTCGAATAATCATGACCCAACATAAAGGAATCAAACCTCTTGTACCATTGTCTTGGAGACTGTTTTAATCCGTACAAGAATTTCTTCAGCAAACAAACATGATCTTTTTTTCCTGCAATCTCAAAACCTTCGGATTGATGCATGTATATTTGTTCCTCAAGTTTGTCATGTAAGAAAGCAATCTTAACATCAAGTTATTCTAATTCGAAACCATACATGGCAAGTAGCAATCAAAACATGAATAGAGCTATTTTTAACAACAGGTGAGAAAATATCTTTAAAATCAACTCCTTGTACCCGACTATAACCCTTTGCAACTAATCATGCCTTATACCTTGCATCTTCAACCACTGGAATTCCATCTTTTTTCTTGAAGACCCATTTGCAATCAACAATTCTCTTTCCTGATGGTGGCTTCACAAGAGACCAAGTACCATTCTTGTGGAGAGATTCTATTTCTTCATTTATTGCAATCAACCACTTGTCTAAATCAGCACCAGAAACGACTTCTGAATATTCTGATAGTTCTCCAATTTCTTTAGTTTCCTGTGCAACTGAAAAAACAAATGCAACATATCTCTATATCTTCATGGTCTTCGAATTTATCTTCTTGGTCTGTGTGTGGCTATGGAATACTCGTTTGGTTCAACGTCTGGCTCAACTTCTGGAGCTTCAGCTTCTGACTCAACTTCTGGAGCTTCAGCTGTATTTTGTTCCACAGTTGATAAGCTTAGCTTAGAACAGATGGCAAGTTCAACCTCCACCTGCTCATGTATACCCTGCTCTTTATCCTTGTTATAAGAACTAGAAGACTCTTTTCTGGGATGCAACATAGATAATTCGTCAAAAGTTACATCTCTGCGAATTATAAATTTTGGTGATTTTGGGATCAGGATACCAGAGTCCGTATCCTTTCACCCCAGATGCATATAAAAGAAAAATAAACTTTTTAGCTATTGACTATAATTTTCCGTCATTCACATGCATGTACGTAGGACAACCAAAAAAATTTAAATTAGAATAATTAGCAGGAGTGGCTGGCCACATTTCCTCCGGAGTCTTTAAGTTCAAAGGCGCAAAAGGAGCACAGTTGACAATATAACATGTTGTAGCGATAACCTCTGCCCAAAAGGCTTTTGCCAACCAAATATTTGAAATCATGCAATGAGCTCTTTCCAAAAGAGTTCTATTAACACCATTTTGCTGATGGGTCATCCTCACAGTGCGATGTCGAGCAATTCCTTCATTTTTACAAAATTCGTTGAACTCATCATTACGAAATTTCAAGTCATTATCTGTTCTAAACCGCTTGACTTGTTTTCCTATTTGCTTCTCAATCAAAAAATTTCATTGTTTGAAAGTTAAGAAAACATCACTTTTATTTTTCAGGAAATAAACCAAACTTTCCTTGAATAATCATCAATAAAAGTTAGTATATACATGACAACACCTTTTGATGGGGTATAAGAAGGACCCCAAAAATCTGAATGAATGTATTCCAAAGTATCTTTGTTCGATGAATTGCAAGAGATTTGAAGCTGTCTCTTTTTTTCTTCCCGAACACACAATGTTCGTAGAACTCCATATTTTTGGTACTTTTTCTACATATGAAACTTCTTTTGCTTGCTGAGGTGGAAACATCTTTCTTACTCATATGCCCCAATCGCATATGCCACAATTTGGTGATGTCAGAATCAAATTGATTTGATGTGGAAACTACAGCAACACCCGTAACATTGGATCCCAACAAAGTATACAACGTACAAGATCTGCATGCTTTCATGATCACAAGAACACCTAGAGAGATTTTTAGAACTCTACCTTCACCTATGTATTTGCATTCAAGAGATTCTAGAGTGCCCAGTGAGATGAGATTTTTCTTTAAGTCATGAACATATCTAATATCAGTGAGAGTTCTAACCACACCATCGTGCATTCTGATTCAGATTGTACCTCTACTATTAACTTTGCATGGAGCATTGTTGCCCATCAAGACAACTCCACCTCCAACAGATTCGTATGTGGTAAACAAATCCCTATTGGGACACATATGATAAGAACAACCTGAATCTAAAATCCACTCATCATTAGATTTAAAGCTATTGTTAGTAGATAAAAATATTGTTCACTCAGTCTTATCAACAACTACACTTACTTCCGTGGTGTTAGTATTTTGGTGCTCATTTTCTTTTCCTTATGCTTTTATTTATTTTTCAACTTAGAGCATTCAGAAATATTATGACCTTGACAAAATTTGCACATAATATTTCTGTATCTAGACTTTGACCTTGATTTAGACCTCTCACTATTTGATTCTTTCTTATCATATCTACCTCTTACAAAAAACCTTTTCCTTGGATAAAACTAGTTCCCCCAGTAATACCTCTATCTATATGTTCTTTTGATTTTAAGATAGATTTGATTTTTTTATAAGAGATATTATCCTTTTCATAAAGCATAGTATCTCTGATATGTTTAAATGAGTGACGTAAAGAGATAAGCAATAACACAGCTTGATCCTCATCTTTAACTTTAACATCTATATTACTTAAATCCATAAGAATGGAATCAAATGTATCAAGATGTGAGAGTATAAAAGTACCTTCAACCATACGAAAAGTGTAAAACTTTTGCTTTAGGTAACGCTTATTTTCCACTGTCCTCTTCATATACAAGGTTTTTAATTTGTCCCACATGACCTTGGCTGTATTCTGCAGATACTTCACGTAAAACTTCATTTGAGAGATTTAAAATAATACTTGATTTTGCCTTTTGTCTATGACGACAAACTCTGGGTCCATCATACTTTAGAATAGCTTTCATAATTAATTTCCACATCCTGAAGTTTGCATTTTGATCAAATTTCACAATATAAGTCTTTGTTACAATCATCTTTGGCTACTGAAATAACCCAGTTAGGTCGGGCTCTTATACCAATTTGTTAGGATCGAGAACCCGGGTGTTATAAAATTTAACCAAATAATATTATAATGATAACAACAAAGACAATAGTAAGTTGATAATAACGACAAATAGAGAAAATAAACGAGGCACAAATTTAACATGGTTCGGCCAGTATGACCTACGTCCATAAGCGAAGAGGGAGAATTTCACTATACCAATAAGAGTACAATAGAGATTACAAAATTAGATTAAATACTCTAATTACACCAAAAATATCCAAAGAGAATAACCTCACAAGATCACTCCAAAATAAAGATCACACAAGTGTTTCCCAACACATAACTCTCTTACAAAATACTCTAAATAAAAGGAAGAAGAGAAGAAAAGAAAAACGAGATAAGAGAATCTTGAATTTGGTGTGTTTGAATTGGAGAGAAATGCCCTCCTTTTACTGGCCAAAATGGCCTTCAAGTTGTGGAAAAAGAAATTGAGAAATGATAAAACAATTTATCATCCACCACATAAACGAAAAGTTTGGATCTAAGCATGTTAATTTGTCTTTCAAATTGCGATAACAAAATAAGATGATGAATTATACTCATGTGGAGGGAATCCTACAGTGTGAAAGAAAAGTAAAGGCCACATTACATAGGTAGATGTTTGAGTTCTGGTGCAGGATCAAAGAAAACGGAAACAAATGATGTTCATCTATTGCTAAGTCTTTGATGTGTTTGGTTGCTTCAGAAACACATTAAATATCTTATTTTAATTTGACACATGATTCAAGTTTTATATACTTAAAGTATAATATATCAGGATCTAACTGCGAGATGAAAATGTTAGAAATTTGTCTTTGGTGGAGGTTGGGTTCGCCCATCTTCAATGACTTAAATATCATGATTCCACATGTTGGAGAACCTGGTTCTTTACACATATGTAATCTACCAAGTGAGTAGATGACCGTAGGGCCAAGAATCGTTAAATTCCATTAAGAAATGGAAGAGATATTGGTCTACGAAGTAAGGTGTTTGAGACATGAAAGGGTGGTGTAGGACAAATCTACCACATCGGTAGGAAAGAGAAGAACATGTTATAAGTCTCTAAACTGAATAAGAGATTGGGACCCCTAGGGGTAAACCATGTGTTTGAAGGAGGGAGGACATAGGTGTGCTTGGGTTCGAGACTAGGCCCACGCGCGCCACCGCCCGCCCGGTCCGGCTTGGCTTGGGCCGTGGGCGTGGGCTATTGGACTTCTTCTGATATTATCTTTATAGTTTGGTCCCTGAACTGGAAGGAAATTTTGCACACCGGAGCCACGGCGTTAATTGTCCAGTGAGCTCCTAGCAGTCAACGATAATAAATCATAATAATGGCCATTACTTGCTAAAACGTTTGACACTTATGCCACAACGTTTATGGCCTTTATGGAGGCCATTAACACCTCTCCTCTTCCCTTAAACACAATATAATCATTCCTTAGTTCAGATTTGAGAAGATACATTATACACATAATGTACATGGAACACACAATCTATGAGAACATATATAGAACAGAATATAGAGGAAGAACACACATAGAATACATATTTCTATAAGTTCTTCCTAGTTCATGAAATTTCTTCCTTTCTTGCAATCTTACACACTCAAAGATCCTTTTAATCAAGCGAACACTTGAGTCCCTTTGCTCACTTGTTTGATTGCTGTTTTATCTTGGGAGATAAGTTGCTAAGAAAACCATTGAAAGGATATACGGGGACAATATTATCTTAAGGAAAGATTGAAACTTCAATCGACTCAGCAAGCCAATTATCTTATTATATTTCCAGAATTCTAAACATATTGTTGTTGTTGTTCTCAAGGGGCTTGCTGCAGTTTCAACCAACATCTCAACACTTCAAGGAAGGATCAAAGACCGAAGATCAAGATCATCCAATACTTATTGATGGTGTGACAACTGATGTTAGACTTCAAGCCTACTATATTGAAATTGTAATTGATTATCCTTTCTAAGCACTAGTGATAGTTGTATACTATTCCCTACATCCACTGTAATATCTCACAGTCTTAAGATAATATTGTACTAAGTGCTAGAAAGATGTGTGCTCTCAACAGTACGTTGTGATCTTTATTGATGAGAGTACAATGTATTGTATCCTTTGTTGTAGAACAAAGATGAAACGAGTCAGAAACGCCGAGGACCCATGAAGGGCCGCGACGCCTCTTGCCAGAGCCGCGGCGCCAGAAACTCTATGTAGTTTCCGCGCCACGACGCTCCTCTACAGGGCCGCAACTCTAAATGTTGTCTGTGTTCTAGTAGCTTAATGGATAGAAAGTGCCGTGGCGCCTCCACCAAGAGCCGCGACTCTTGAAGCCTGGATTGCTACTGAGAATCAGGAGTCGCGGCGCCTCTGAGGCATGGCCGCAATGCTTTGGAAGCACAAGTTGGAAATTCTGCGGATTGTGAAATCTGTAGTGATAGAGGGGGAGAATGCGAAACATTGTTGATCCAATGACTGCTCCTTATTCACCTCAGACAAAATGGTGTTAGCCAAGCGCGGACTTGTACGTCCAAGACACAAGACGATCCTTACCGCTAATGCGAATCTTAATAGAACTCTGCATAAGGATACGTTACATGGATGTTAAGATAATATTCTTAAACCGGAGAATTGAGTTTGAGTACTTTTGGGCTTCATCCTGAAATCCCTTATGGTCCCGAGAATGTCTATATTTCGGTCCTGGGAGTTTCAGATAGAACATAAATAATGAATCTGACTACAGAAACATTGACTCTGATGTTAGAAAGCCAATAGTTAGAAAACCATAAGTTCGGAAGTGGAAGAAGAAAGTAATACGGAACAACCAGAGGGGTTTGAGGTTCTAAGAAAGAGAAGAAAGTCGATCGGCTTGTCAAATCTCTGTGCGGGCTGAAACAGGCCTAAAGTTTTGGCACAAAACATTTCTCCTGAAATATATGTTTCAACATGAAAGAATATGAGTATGAAGATGACATCTTAGGTTTGGAATCCATGAGACATCTAACGGACTGGTTTGATTTCAAACTCCTCTATGAGGAGCTAGGCAGTCTCGTTGAAGTCACCAATGGATTTGAAATCATGGTGCACCCATATGCCAGGAGAGATATGCTCAGGTCACACTGTAATTGACCTGATATTGGTTCATAGCAAAAGATCAGTTGAACTAAGGTTCACTCGTGATTCTGAAAATGATCAACAGAAGGCGTTAAGTCGGATGTGACGACATCTGAATCATTCGCTTATCTGTGATTTATGACATTCTTGATGTTCAGTGGTTCTACGAGAACAAAAATGATGCAAACTGGATATAAGGCTTGGAGAACACTAAATGTACATGGTGTATCTTAAGAAAATCCTCTAAGCAAATCTTGCATCGACCGATTCATGATGGAATCAAAGTTCATCACTTCGAACAAAGGATGATGAGAAGTTGAATAACTTCACAACCACTTATAGGATGTCCCTTCTTGGGAGTAATTCGTGTCTGCTCTAGTTTGACATTGTGAGAGCACGAATGACGGCGTCTGGATATATCTGTCACAGACATAAGACTGAATGGCAGTTGATCTTCACGGGTAACACTTCATTGATTACTGATCAAAGGAAAATATAGTATACCCTCACATATCAAGAGTTCTGCATGTCTAGGGGAATTGGCTTAAAATCCAATCAATAAGAACCGATATAGTGGACACCCAACCTTACGGACTGGAGATCTCAGGGATAAAGTTTAATGGAAAAACTAAACTGTAAATGTTCAGTTGAGCGCTTAGATGAAAGCAAGAGCACTTTGGATAATAGTTCTTAAGAAACATAATTCAAAGCCATTCCCGTGATAGACATTAAGTGTTACATGTAGAGGGGTAAATGATAAGTTTCCAAAACCTTTAACGATCCTCCAAATTTGAGGTTAGGTTGAGGAAATTTTTAATGGTTCCTAATGCTTGTATAGCTGGATATTGCAGGATACCTTATAGGAGACCACCTATTTAAGGGTGAGGACAAACCGCCTCAAATGAACGCACTTAAGAATCCAAGGGTGTCCATGGCCCACGACGGACAAAACACAAGAAGGATTGAGTAGGAAATGTGTTGTGTTGATACCATTGTCTAGGCATATACTAAACTCTGACGGTTCAAGACATCACGTTCATCGCGCAGTAAATATGTCCGATGGTATTCTACTATGGAAGGTTCAAAGCTACGGCTACCTCTCCAGATGCAATATTGATCCGCTAAAAAGATTGCTGAAAGAAGGCACCCTGTGTGTGCACCAAAATCTCTTTCAAGAGGGGATTATTGGAAATTTGCCTTTGGTGGAGGTTGGGTCAGCCCATCTTCAATGACTTAAACATCATGGTTCCATATGTTGGAGAACCTGGTTCTTTACACATGTGTAATCTACTAAGTGGGTAGATGACCGTAGGGCCAAGAATCGTCAAATTCCATTAAGAAATGAAAGAGATATTGGTCTACGAAGTAAGGTGTTTGAGACATGAAAGGGTGGTGTAGGACAAATCTACCACATCGGTAGGAAAGAGAAGAATTATTCATGTTATAAGTCTCTAAACTGAATAAGGGATTGAGACCCCAAGGGGTAATCCATGTGTTTGAAGGAGGGAGGCCCTAAGTGTGCTTGGGTTCGAGACTAGGCCCACACGCGCGCCACCACCACACCACCGCCTGCCCGGTCCGGCTCGGATTGGCTCGAGCCGTGGGCGTGGGCTATTGGACTTCTTCTGATCAAGTGAGCTCCCAGCAGTCAATGACCATTACTTGCTAAAATGTTTGACACTTATGCCACAACGTTTATGGCCTTTATGGAGGCCATTAACAGCCCTCTTAACATCTATTAACACATCTCATCTTCCCTTAAACACTATATAATCATTCCTTAGTTCAGATTTGAGAAGATACATCATACACATAATGTACATGAAACACACAATATATGAGAACATATATAGAACCGAATATAGAGGAAGAACACACATAGAATACATATTTCTATAAGTTCTTCCTAGTTCATGAAATCTCTTCCTTTCTTGCAATCTCACACACTTAAAGATCCTTCTAATAAAGCGAACACTTGAGTCCCTTTGCTCACTTGTTTGATTTCTGTTTTATCTTGGGAGATAAGTTGCTAAGAAAACCGTTGAAAGGATATACGGGGACAATATTATCTTAAGGAAAGATTGAAACTTCAATCGACTCAGCAAGCCAATTATCTTATTATATTTCCAGAATTCTAAACATATTGTTGTTGTTGTTCTCAAGGGGCTTGCTGCAGTTTCAACCAACATCTCAACACTTCAAGGAAGGATCAAAGACCGAAGATCAAGATCATCCAACACTTATTGATGGTGTGTCAACTGATGTTAGGCTTCAAGCCTACTATATTGAAATTGTAATTGATTATCCTTTCTAAGCACTAGTGATAATTGTATACTATTCCCTACATCCACTGTAATATCTCACAGAAAACACATTTAACATAGTAATTTAAGCATGCTAAATTGCTAATGTCTATTTTTAGCGCTCTACATGTTGAGAATGAGAAATTGTTCTTTTGTTCAATAGTAATTGGTGTTAAATTTGTCATAACATATGTGAACATTAAAAGCCACTTTTATAGTATGAAATTAGTAAATGTATTTACATTGCATAATCACATTTTAAGTGATGTCATGCATGACATTAGTGAGATAATTTTCCTTCTATAAATAGCAAGGTTTTGTTCATTTGAAATCATCCTCCACTTGCCTTCTCATATTCTACGACATTTGAATCTTCTTTCTCTCTAGTAGTATTTCACTTGTAATTTTAGAGCGGAATAAAATTTGGGTTGGTTGTGTCCGAGGATTAGATAAAAATACAATTTTGCCGAACCTCGTAAATTATTGATATTCTTTTTTATTGTTGTCTTTATTACTATGTATTAGTTGTCTTTAGATATAGTAGTTGAGATTTAATCACTCTCTATAGATTCGGCTTCCGCAACAATTGGTATCAGAGCAATGTTCTGTCTGAGTATGCTCTGTAGTTGCAGCACAATCTGAACTTTCACATCAGAAAAAAATTACTTTGATCTTATGTATTGTCAGCTAATAAATAGTATTTGTAGTAGAAATGAAAGACAAGAAAAATGAAGAATCCACACCGGGTGTCACTAATATGTCATTGACATCTTCGCTTATGACAAGAATTGTGTCAAATGCAAAATTTGCAATTAAATTTTTTGACGGGTCAAGACATTTCGGGATGTGGCAAGGCGAGTTTCTTGATGTCCCTTTTAAAAAAGGGCTAGATATTTACATAGAATAAAAGAAACCAGACCATATACGAGAAGAAGATCTGAAGATTATCAACCGTATTACTTGTGGTAACATTCAATCTTACCTTGTAATAGAACAAAAGTATACATACACGAAGAAAACTTCTGCAAGTAAATTGTGGAATGCATTGGAGGATAAATTCGTGAAGCAAAACAGTCACAACAAACTATACATAAAAAAGGTTGTTACGCTTCCAATTTTTTCCTGGTATCACAATGAATGATCATATCACAAGCTTTAATAAGTTAACGATAGATTTGCAAAATATGAACGTGACTTTTACTAATGGAGATATAGACTTAATGTTGTTAAGTTCACTTCCCAATGAGTACGAGCACCTCGAAACTACTCTACTTCATGGGAATGATGAAGTATCTCTCAAAGAAGTTTGTTCTGGCTTGTACAATTATGAACAACGAAAGAGAGAAAAAAAAAGGTGGAGAAAGAGAAGCACCGATCGTGAGAGGTCGTTCTCAAAACCAAATGAGAACGAAGAAAGGAAGATCCAAGTCAAGATCTAGATTTAATAAAGATGAATATGCTTTTTGCTGAAAAAGGGCACTGGAAGAAAGACCGTCCAAAGTTGAAAAACAAAGTCAAACCTAACAATGAGAAGGCTGTCATGGATTCAAATATAACTGATTGTGACGATTCTAATTTCTCACTAGTTACAATAGAGCCATCTAGACCATCTTATATCTATCATATGTGTCCCAATCGGGACTGGTTGGTTGATTTTCAATAAGGAGAATATGGAGTTATTCACACTGCAAATAATAATTCTCTTACCACATATGGGATTGGTTCAATCCAATAAAAGAATCATGATGGATCAATTAGAACATTAACAGATGTTTGATATGTATCGAATTTGAAGAAAAAATTCATTTATGTGGAGCCCTAGAGTGAAAGTGGTTCAAAGTCGTTGTAGAAAATGAGTTACTGAAAATATGCTCCGGTGCACTGGTGGTAATGAAGGGAATTCAAAAAAATAACAACATATACCACTATCACGGTAGTATCATTATTGGGATAATGACAGTGACATCCAATGATGACAAAGAGGCATTAATGACCATGCAATGGCACATGCGCTTGGGATATGCTGGAGGAAATTGTTTGAAATATTTATCAGATCAAGGATTGTTAAAAAAAGTGAAAGCTAGCAATTTAGAGTTTTATGAGCATTGTGTCAAGGGAAAACAAACAAGGGTTAAATTTGGAATAAGTATTCATAATACTAAATGTATTTTGGATTATGTTCACTCTGATGTTTGGAGTGCTTCCAAAACACCTTCATTAGTAGGAAATACTATTTTGTAACCTTTATTGATGACTCTTCCTAGAGAGTGTAGGTGTATACAATGAAAACTAAAGATGAAGTGTTGAGAATTTTTCTCAAATGGAAGACGATGATGGAGACTCAAACAGGCATAAAAATAAAATATCTTCGCATATACAATGATGGAGAATACAAAAATGATCTTTTCAATAAGATTTGTGAAGATGATGGCATCGTCAGACATTTCACTGTCAGAAATACACCACAACAGAATGGAGTGGCAAAACGCATAAACCAAACTTTGTTGGAGAAGGTTCGATGTATGTTGTCCAATGCTGGCTTGGGAAAAGAGTTTGGGCTAAAGAAATAACATATACATGCCTGCTCATTATTCATCTACAATCTGCCTCTATTGATGTCAAGACACCATTTGAAAAATGATATGGAAAACCTGCAGAAGATTATGGTTCTTTACATGTATTTGTCTCAATTGCATATTATCATATAAAATAGTCAAAATTGGATTCGATAGCAAAAAAATATATATTTATGGGGATTACTTCTATAGTCAAGGGATATCACTTATAGTGTCCCGAGACAAGAAAATTTATATTCAGCAGGGATGCTACCTTTGATGAATTTACCATTTCAAAGCAAGTGGAGTTTGAGGGAAAACTAATTTTCCCAATACAAAGAGAAAACGAGGAAATAACAGAAGATTTTCCTCTGGAAGAAGAGCTAGTTGAGAGGGAGATTCCAACTCAGGAACATTAACAACAATTTGAATCAATAGCAACCAGCAAGCTAAAAAGAACAATAAGAAAACCTGCTCATCTTATTGATATGGTGGCTAGTTCAGCCTTAATTGTAGTTGATGGTATCCCGATCACTTACAAATATGCAATTCAAAGTTCAGAAGAAGATAAATAGAGAATTGGCATGAATGAAGAAATGTAATCCCTTCATCAGAATCGCACATGAAAATTGGTCAATCTCCCGAAGGGTAAGAAAGCAATTGGCCGCAAATGGATATTTACAAAGAAAGAATGATTTCCTAACCAAGAAGATGTTCGCTACAAAGCAAGATTAGTGGCCATATGATACACTCAAAAGGAGGAAATTGATTATAATGAGGTATTTTCTCCAGTCGTGAAACACTCATCCATTAAAGTTTTGTTGGCTTTGGTAGCACAATTGAATGTAAAAACTACATTTTTACATGGAGATTTGAAAGAAGAATTTTATATGACTCAGCCAGAAGGATTCAAAATTGTTGAAAAGGAAAATATGGTGTGCAAACTTGAAAAATTATTGTACGGATTGAAATAATCTTCTAGACAATGGTACAAACAATTTGATAAGTTTATGTTACAGTAGAGGCATAGAAGAAGCAAATATAATCATTGTGTGTATTTGCGCAAGCTTGAAGATGGATCCTTCATATATCTTCTCCTATATGTTGATGATATGTTAATAGCTTCCAAAAGACAAGAGAAAATTGAGAAGTTGAAGCTTCAACTAAGAAATGAGTTTGAGATGAAGGATTTGGGTGAGGTAAAGAAAATTCTTGGCATGGAGATAAAAAGAGATAGACATTAAAAAAACTATGTTTATCCTAGAAAAGAATACTTGAAGAGGGTGCTAGATCAATTTGACATGAATGAGAAAACAAAGTCAGTTAGCACTCCACTTGCTCCTCATTTTAAGCTTAGTGCCGCTATGTCACCGAAGAATGGAGCGGAACGAGAATATATGTCAAGAGTACCCTATGCAAATGTTGTTGATAGCTTGATGTATGTAATGGTTTGTACAAGATCAAATATTTCGCATGATGTTGGAGTTGTAAGTAGGTATATGTATAATCCAGGAAATGACCATTGGCAAGCTGTGAAATGCATTCTACGGTATATTTGTAATACTATAGAGGTTGGTTTAATTTTTAGTAGAAACAAAGTCAGTATCTAGTCGAATATTGTGACTCATATTATGCAGGTGATTTGGACAAACAAAGATCA
This sequence comes from Przewalskia tangutica, assembly GCA_029844215.1. Lineage (NCBI taxonomy): Eukaryota > Viridiplantae > Streptophyta > Magnoliopsida > Solanales > Solanaceae > Przewalskia > Przewalskia tangutica. Next base: position 2,512,465 of record CM056738.1, on the reverse strand, counting down.
ACTACTAGTTGTGTTTTCACTCTTGAAAATGCACCAGTTAGTTGGAAGTCTACGTTGCAGTCAACAATTGCTTTTTCTACCACTGAGGCAAAGTACATGAAAATTACGGAGGTTGTGAAAGAGGCAATTTGGGTTCAAGGTTTGCTTAGAGAGCTTGGTATTAAACAAGAAAGCATCACAATATTTTGTGATAGTCAAAGTTGTATCCAATTAGCAAAGAATCAAGTTTATCATGCAATGACGAAGCATATAGATGTTCAATATCACTTTATATGAGGCATTATAGAAGAAGATGGAGTCATGGTGCATAGAGTTCGGACTATAGATAATCCTGCAGATATACTAACGAAAGTAGTGACTGCGGTCAAGTTTCAACATTGTTTGAACTTGATCAACATTGTTGAACATTGAAGTTGAAGACACAACTAAAATTCATTGGAGAAAATTAAAAATGAAGAATCTTGTCAAGATAGAGATTTGTTAAATTTGTCAAGATTCTATGTGAACATTAAAAGCCACTTTTATAGCATGAAATTGGTAAATGTATTTTCATGCATTTACATTGTATGATCACATACCAAGTGATGTGATGCATGACATTAGTGAGACAATTTTCCGTCTATAAACAACAAGATTTTGTTCATTTGAAATTATCCCTCACTTGCCTTCTCATCTTATAAGGCATTTGAATCTTCTTTCTTTCTTGTAGTATTTCACTTGTAATTTGGAGTGGAATAAAATTTGGGTTGGTTGTGTCCGAGGACTAGGCAAAAATACAATTTTGCCCAACCTCATAAATTCTTGGTGTTCTTTTTATTGTTGTCTTTATTACTAGGTATTAGTTATCTTTAGATATTGTAGTTGTGATTTAATTGTAAATGTGTATATAGTAGTAACAATTGTATCCCTACACATAATTATATTTACACAATATATAAAATATATTCTAATTATGGGTAGGGATACAATTGTTACTATTATATACACATTTACATTAATCACTCTCTATATATTTGGCTTCCGCAACAATTGATTGAAATGAAAGTTCCAAATATATTATTTACATGAGAACTTCTAGGATCACACGTTTTTTTTCCAGGTGTCAAAAAAAGTTGTTAGGCACTGTCCAAAGTCAGCTTTGCAACTTCTTTGGTGTTATGAAATTTGTGGCGCATCATTCCTTTTTATCTGACTCGCATGCATTCTTATGTGAAAGGGATAATTGAGCTGAAAACTATGTGTTTCCGTTATTGTTATGCTTATGCATTAGGGTAAATAATGGATTTTAGGCCTAACGCAACCCAAAAGCTAGCTTGTAGGGTGAAGAGTCCAAGTTCATATAGTGTCCATTCCATTTTCGATGAGAGACTCTTAAGTTAGTAACTCGAAAATGTTAGCCGGAGACTGGTCTGTATTTTGGATAACATCCTATCACTGAGGGAATTTGAGCTTTCTCTTTGATGTCAAGGCTTCATATTTCAACAGAAATTTCTTTCCTACTTTAAACTGGTAATTAGTGGATCAAGAAATATGTATCCTTTTATTGTTGATGCTCATCTGTGTTTTCTGAGGAAAACATAATTTCTTGTTTGACTGTTTAAATTGATTTTAAATTCGCTTCCTTCTACATTCTGAGCCTATAACATCATTCCATTACAAATTTCTTGATTTAGCACACTCCTAGGCATTGCTTCTTTCTTATTTTAGTTTCTATTTTGTATGTTGTGTGCCTTTACTGTCTCTTTTACCTGGTCTCTGATGCATTTTGAGTATTTATATCTATGACTGTGGTGCCTATCTTTGAACAAGCCGCTAGCTAATCACTGGAGTAATTCTATTGTGCCTCATTTGTATACTGTTGGGTTTTGATATTGGTGAATAGGAAATGATGGGATAAAAATTAAAGAGGGTAAAAGGCCCTTTTATCCCACATCGAAAAAATGGAAGGAAAGAGAGGTGTATATATTACATTACACCTTCTCGAGCTGCTAAAAGGGTTGAGAGGGCAAGGACCCCTCGCGCCGTCGTCGTCGCTTCGCCCGGCTTCGCTTCGATTGATAATCTTTTGGACAAACGCTTTCTTTAATTAATTAATTATTTAATTAAAAACAAATCCAAACGGATCGACCCGCGACCGATCCGCTCTCCTCTCTTTTCGAATTTCTCCAAAATGAGGTGACTATTACGAATGGTTGCAACCATTCGTAATCGATTTCTAACCCTATAAATTCTTGATCATTTCAAGAATTTATTAACAAATTCATTCTAATCAATTCTGAAATTCTGAAGTTGCTCTTCAACTCGAAAATTTCATTCTGTGTGATATACTGCCGTTGAGTGGTTCGTTGCTACCGGAATTTGGAGTACTACTATTCTGGTAAGATAATCGTTCTATCCTGGGAGGCGATATTCCGTTAACCTCGAGTACTGTGAGGGGAATAATTTCCTTAAGGACACACTTTGAACTAAGTGGGCTCGATTACATTCTGAAATTATTTTTCCAAAACAAATTCTGTTTTCGTTTATTGTTTCATTTATGTTATATGTTTTACTAAGTGATAAACATATTGTTTTGAATCATTATTTAGCCAAGTACAGATTATTATACCAACATATACAACTAACTGTAAACTACGAAGGCATCCAACTTAACTGGCAATCCTAGCTTCTTTTGTCATTCTAGATGATGTTTACTGCTTAAAATAGCTTTTATATTTGGATTGGTCTCTTGTATTCACTAAGATTTGTTATACTTTGTAAAGATTTACTGTTGAGGACACTGAAATTGGAAATTTTTTCTCTGTCTTTTATTCATCAGTCTGTCATGTATTTATACAATGCTATGTAGCAGAAATAAAGAATAATAGAAAATGTAATTACAGTTGTCCTATTCCTATTTGTTAATATGTAACAAATTCTAACAAACTATTCTACTCACGTGTTGGTCATGACTATATTAAATCTGGTATGGTTCTAATCCAAGAGTGGAGAGTTAATTTATCAGTAAAGTATTGTGTGGCTGAGATCAAAATAAATGTTTCTGTCCAGCATTTAAACATTGCACAGAACCACGTGAAAAGTAGTCCATTTCTTCACGCTTTGTGCTCCCTCAGTCTGTCACACGTCAGTCACTCTTTTACCTTTCACGCATGCGTTGCACCGTCCATGCATGTTTTTTTCTCTTCATATGCATTCGTCTTTCCCTTTCTCTTTCATTTCCATCCATTGTCTTTCTCTTTCTCTTTTCTCTGTTTGCCTATCGCCTCTTTCATTTCTTCATGGTAGCCCATGGAGTTTCTGCATGCTAACATCCTCAAGGTGTGGTGGGTAAAGACATGACCCCAACTTGCATAAAATGTCTTTGTGAGAAACTCGAGAGAGGTTTAGTAAAAGGTCCATGCGGTGATCTTTAGAGGGAACGAACGAAAGTGTAATCAAACCGGATTGAAACTGTTGACGCACAAAGTGACAGTCTAACTCGACATGTTTGGTGCGTTCGTGAAAAATCGGATTGCGAGCTATATGAATGGCAGCTTGGCTATCGGAGTGGAGCGTGATTGGAAGTGAGATTGGAGCAGATAGATCCTCCAAAAGACGAACTAACCAAGTAAGCTCAAAAGAACACGACGCATTGACCAGATTCTCGCTTCATGAAGATAGAGAAATGGAGATCTGTTTCTTCGATTTCCACGAGATCGGAGCACCCCCAAGGGTAATAAAGAAACCACTGACTGACTTACGAGAATCCTTACACGAAGCCCAGTCCGCATCGCAAAAAGCCAGTAAAGAAAAGGATGGATTGGAAGATAGTAAGATTCCCTGACCCGGATCTGAACTCAGGTATCGCAAAACACGTAAAGCAGCCGAGAAATGTGACAAATAAGGTCTTTGCTTGTATTGACTCAGAGCAGCGATGAATGAAAGACAGATCCGACGAGTATTGGTCAAATAATTCAACTTGCCGACCAAGTGGCGATAAAGTGTGGTTATCCACGCGAGGACTATCATCTGCTTGAAGTTTGGCTGATGGATCCAACGGAGAACCAACTCTAGGCAAATGAGAGACATTAAATTCACGAAGCAGGTCCGATGTAAACTTTCTTTGATTTACAATAAAACCATGTTCCTCTCGTAGAATTTCCATGCCAAGAAAATAGTGAATTTCGCCCAAGTTCTTAACTTTGAACTCTGTATTAAGAAAACATTTGATATTTTCGAGTTCACTCAAATCATCCCCTGTTAGGAGAATGTCGTCTACATAGACTGCTAGGATGGAAATAAGTGACCCATTCTGCTTGAAAAATAGAGAATAATCGTTTAAGGAAGAGGAATAACCTTTGAAACTTAAGGCACCTGCAAGCCTAGCATACCACTGCCGTGAAGCTTGCTTTAAGCCATAGAGGGATTTTTTTAGAAGACAGACGTGTTTAGGGCTAGGAGGTATCATTCCTGCTGGAAATCTCATAAAAACTTCTTCTTGTAGGTCACCATGCAAAAATGCATTGTTCACATCTAGTTGTGAAACAGTCCACTTTTTCTTAGCTGCAATAGTGAGTAAACACCGGATAGTTGTCATTTTGACAACTGGTGAAAATGTTTCTCCATAGTCTATCCCTTCTCGTTGAATGTCCCCCCTTACCACAAGCCTTGCCTTTAGTCTTTCAATGCTGCCATCCGAAAGATGTTTTATCTTGTACACCCATTTGCAAGGCAGAGCTCTCTTTCCCTTAGGCAATGTCATAACTTCCCAGGTGTGATTGTTTTCCAAAGCCTCGATCTCTAAGTTCATGGCCTCTCTCCATTCTGGATGTTGAGAAGCCTGGTTATAGGTACTAGGCTCAGTAATGGTGGAAAGGGAATGGAATAGTTGCTGATTGTTGGAGGATAGTGAAGAGAATGCGTAACTCCTAGGCTTATGTGGGTGATCAAAACAATTTGTTCCTAGATCAGTGAAAACCACACTGTTACAAATGTAGTCTTTTAGATAAGCAGGCTCATGGGAGATCCTGGTAGATTTTCTTGGTGGGTTTGACAAAAGGACAGGGGTGGAAGAAGAGGATTCTGGTGAGGGAGAACTTGGGTGAGAAGAGTCACCATCGGGAGGGGCTGATCTGTAGAATTGATAGGTGGAGGAGAACTTAGGGACAAGTGAGTGAGTGGAGAATCAATTCTTGGAGATGTATGGGGAGAATCTGAGGGTGTAGTTAGATGAGAGGGCTGAGCAGCAGATGGTGTTGGTTGAGTGTGGAGGGGGCTATCAAATTGATCCTCTAGGGAAGAAGGGGAATTTGAAAAGATAAATGTGTGTGAATTATCAGAGGAGTGGAAAGGGAAATGTGATTCATGAAATTTGACATCTCTGGATACAAATACTTTCTTCTTATCAAGAGATAGTAGTTTATATCCTTTTTGTTGTAGAGGATATCCTAATAAAACACAGGAAGTAGCTCTTTCATCAAACTTGGCCCTTCCCTGTGCTAGAGTGGAAGCATAACACAAACACCCAAAATTCTTCAAATGATCATAAGTAGGTTTTTGCCCAAACAAAACTTCATAAGGTGTCTGTCCCTTGAGTACTCCAGATGGCAGTCTATTAATGATATGTGTAGCAGTCAGAATAGCCTCTCCCCAGTAAGATATAGGCAATTTGGATTGTAACATTAATCCTCTAGCAATCTCTGAAAGGTGTCTATGTTTCCTCTCAACAATTCCATTTTGTTGAGGGGTAGCTACACAAGACAATTGATGCAAAATCCCCTTAGAAGCAAGAAATGCTGCTTCTTGTGTTCCTTTCCCCAACTCCAAAGCATTGTCAGATCTGATCATTTTAACCTTTACAGTAAATTGTCTTTCTACCATAGATAGAAAGCTTTTTAGCACAGGAAAAGCATTACTCTTAGTACTTAGCAAAAATGTCCATGTTCCTCTACTGAAATCATCTACTATAGTGAGAAAGAACCTGAAACCATTGTAAGTATTACACTTGTAGGGACCCCAAGTGTCTATATGAATGAGATCAAAAATGTGTTTGGACTTTATGCTACTAGTAGGAAAGGGTTGTCTAGTTTGTTTAGCTCTAGGACAAACATCACAAATGAAATCAGAATTAGAGTCACAGGAAAGAAAACTTAAATGTTTCATTGCTGAAAAAGGGAGGTGTCCCAGCCTTACATGCCAAAGCTTTACATTAGGAACAGCATTAGCATATGTGGGATTAGAAATTGAAACTGATTGTGAAATGGAATTTCTTCCTTTTGGAATTGAAAATACAGCATTGGAAATAAAAGTACTTCTAGACTTAGCATTATCAGGTTCCAATAGATAGAGTCCTTCTCTAACTTCACCAAAAGCTTGAGGACTCTTGATTGAAAGGTCCTGCAGCAAACATCCACTGGTTGTAAATAGGACATTATATTGAAATTGGGTGCAGAATTTGTGAACTGACAGCAGATTATACTTAAAATCTGGGACAAGTAGCACATCAGTTATGACATGACCTGGTAAGATAGAAATACTGCCTATATGGGTTACACTTACCTTGAAAGAATTGGGTAAGTTAATGTTTAAAGGCACAGGGAGAGGAATTAGAAATAAGAAAGAGTTGGAATCAAAACACATGTGTTCTGAAGCTCCTGAATCAATTATCCAACTGTTTTGTTTAAGGCTAGTGAATACAGAATTTGAGTATTTAAGAATGGTACCAGCCACTGCATTTGCATTGATTCCTGTTTGTGTCAATCTACTTTGCTTATACATTTGCATCATTTCTGTAATCTGCTCCTTGCTAAACTGCTCTTCAAATCCTCCATCATTGACTCCAATATTTTCTTCTTCCTCATAGGTTAAACTGGCATTTGCTTTAATCTGGGGCTGATGGTTTCTGGTAAACTCAAAATCTGCAGGGAATCCATGCAGTCTGTAGCAATCATCTTGCACATGTCCTGTTTTTCCACAATAGGTACAGGATACATTTGGTTCATATTTCTTCTTCCCTTTAAATTTGTTCTGTGGTTTGGCAGTCCTCTGGTTTGGGTTATTGTATTTTTGATATGTGTTTGATCCTTTTGGTGTTTGTCTTTTAAAATTTTGTGCATTTCTTCCCTGTCCATTAGCCATAAATGCTGCAAAATCAGCAAATAATTTGTTGTCTGGTTGTTTTGCTGCCATAAATGATGTAGAATCAGAGGTGAAGTGTGCATTTGCATACACTTCCCTTTGGTTCTCATCCTGTAAAATCAGGGAATATGCAACATCTATTCCAGGCAAAGGATTCATCATGAGTATGTTTCTCGCTTCGACCATATATATATCATTTAGTCCCATTAGGAATTGAATCAACCTTTGATCCGCCAGGATTTTGTTAGTCTTGCTTTCCTATCAGACAGATTCACATGAGCAACAAATGATCACATTTATTCCATCTAACTCATCCCATAGTCTCTTAAGCTTGGTGAAGTACCCTGCAATGTCACTATTGCCTTGCACTAGTCCTGTTAAATCCTTTTGTAAGTGATAGAGTTTGGCACCATTTGACTTGCCAAATCTTTGTTCTAGACTGTCCCAGAGTTCTTGTGCAGTCTTGGAACTCATTACACTGTCTGCAATGTCTTTAGATAATGCATTTGATATCCAGCATATAATCATATCATTAACGCAACTCCATTGTTCAAAATCTACAGATTTTAGATCTGGAGCCTTACATGTTCCATTAATGAAACCAAGCTTCCTCTTGGCTGATAGAGATAGGAGGATCGATCTCCTCCAACCTGGATATCCTCTTCCATCAAAAACAGTATTGACTAGAGTCATACCAGGTGAATCCGAATTGTTTAAGTGATAAGGATGTCCAATTTCATATGCCATTCTTTTCTCACTACTGCCTGATTCTGTTATACTTGCTTCAGTCATTTTGGTTCACCAAGAATGAAGATGGTAATGAAGAAGATGTTACAGATCCGGATCGAGCAAGCTCGATACCATGTAAAGATTTCATCATTGAGGACACTGAAATTGGAAATTTTTTCTCTGTCTTTTATTCATCAGTCTGTCATGTATTTATACAATGCTATGTAGCAGAAATAAAGAATAATAGAAAATGTAATTACAGTTGTCCTATTCCTATTTGTTAATATGTAACAAATTCTAACAAACTATTCTACTCACGTGTTGGTCATGACTATATTAAATCTGGTATGGTTCTAATCCAAGAGTGGAGAGTTAATTTATCAGTAAAGTATTGTGTGGCTGAGATCAAAATAAATGTTTCTGTCCAGCATTTAAACATTGCACAGAACCACGTGAAAAGTAGTCCATTTCTTCACGCTTTGTGCTCCCTCAGTCTGTCACACGTCAGTCACTCTTTTACCTTTCACGCATGCGTTGCACAGCTGTCCATAGCTGTCTTTTTCTCTTTCATATGCATTCGTCTTTCCCTTTCTCTTTCATTTCCATCTGTTGTCTTTCTCTTTCTCTTTTCTCTGTTTGCCTATCGTCTCTTTCATTTCTTCATGGTAGCTTCCATGGAGTTTCTGCATGCTAACATACTTGATTTGTGGTCAGTTTATCTGATGAAGGCTGGTGCAACCGTCATCCTTCGGAGTGCCAAGATCGACATGTTCAAGACTCAAGAGCACCATGAGACTAGCCGTGGACAAATGGGGACGTAGTCGAGGTTACTGAACCTGCATCATTTGAAGTGAAACAGGGTAACAATCTCTCTCTTATTGAGTATGAGCTGGTGAATGTGGAGGAGTGAACAAGTATTTTTTTGGGTGAAAGCTGACTAGTTGAAGTTCATAGTTTTAGTACCAAGTAATAGCACTGTTGTCCTCTATTTTGTTGTAGTAGTTGTTTTCCTTTGGAATGTGAAAGCACTGACTTTGAAGATTATAATATTTTGGTTTAGAGGAAACTCAGAAACCAGCAGGAATGAGTGGTGTAAAAATGATAACTTACTCTAGTACTTATGGTTATCTTTAACTTTATATATGAATCTAGTTTCTAGTGTGATAGTTTTTTATTTGTGAAAATGAAGATACTGTTGTAAAATTTATGGGTGTGAACGGGAACGAAGAACTGAAAGAGAATAGAGAAAGCTAGTTGTAATGTTGTCGAGTCGATTGTTTGACAATCTCTCCTTAAGATAAAATTATCCCCGTATATATTGGCTTACGGTAGATGAATAATAATCTCCCAAGATAAAATGACAGTACTTTCTCAAACACAAGCCAAATGCTTGAGAACCCTTGCAGAAGAAACAAAAAACAAAAGATTGCTAGAAGAAGAATAAAGACTCTCAATAATTTCCAGATTTTCTGTTGTTTGAAGTATATAAAATCTGATTTTGAAGCCTCTATTTATAAGTGCAAGATTGTGGATCACATGACATGTGAATGTCTTAAATAGGGTGCATAGATCTTGCCAAGAGACATCTTGATCTCTTCAAAAGGAACCTAGATCATGCAAAGAGTTGGATGATCCTTAGCCCTTTAATTATGTCCATGAATCAGAAGATTCTGGAGTGTTTTTCGTTCACTGTACCGTAGGCACCGCGGCCCAAAATCGGCCGAACCGAAACTTCGAGCTACTGGACAAGAAGCACCGCGGTCCCTGGCCAGGTGGCACCGCGGTGCTGCCTCCTTTTTGGCTCGGTGCCGCGGTCCTTTTTCTCGAGGCCCCGCGGCTCTTCCCCTTTTTCCGTATTTTGCACATTTCTTCTTTTCTTATACCATCGTGGGAGATACATTAATTTGGCCAATTAATCGTCCATCCTTACCTAACTTAAGAACACTTTAACATGTGTACCAACATCTCTTTCACTACGCGAAATTTAGCTAGAAGTTGTACGACGTATGCATGTGTGTGAAAATCGTATTTCCGATATGTGGAGCCCCTTGTGTTCAAGTCATTAAGGACGTGATAACTCAATCCCACTAGGTAACATTTCCAACAACCCCTCTTGAAAGAGGTGTTGGTGCACGCGGAGTGCCAACCATTAGCAATCTAGTAGCGGAAGTGTATTGCATCGGAATAGGTAGCACACAACTTTGAACCTTTCCTAGTCAAATACCATCAGACATATTTACTGAGCGGTGAACGTGATATTTTGAACCGTCGGTGTTTAGTATATGCCAAGACAATGATAAAGACACAAATAACTGTCCAATCTCTCGTTTTTTCTTATGTTTTGTCAGTTGTGGCCGTGGACACGCTTGGATTCTTAAGTGCGTACAACTGAGGCGGTCTGTCCTCGCACTTAAATAGGTGACCTCCCACCAGGAGTCATTAAAAGTATCTTCGTCTTAACCTTGACTCTCGAGGATTGTGTTAAGACCCCGACACTTAACCTTGTACCCATAATTCAGGTAGAACTTTAATGTCTATCGCGGGAAGGCTTTGGATTTAGTGTTTCCGTAAGGAACCAATATCCGAAGTGCTCTTGCTTTTCTATAAGCGGTCAACTAGACCTTTACAGCTTAGTACCATTGAACCAAATTCCTGGGATCTCCAGTCAGTATGGATGGGTTACCACCATATCAGTCCTTAGTGATTGGGTTTTAAGCCCATTCCCCTAGACAGACAGTTCATCTGATCATTGGGTAATCCCTTGGTCAAAGGGTCAGCTATATTCTCCTTTGATTTGATGTAATCGATGAAGATCAATTGCCTATACTTGTGGAGATCAATTGCCTAACGGTCTTATGTCTCCGACGTATGTGCCGAGATTTGCCGTTGTATATGCTACTTCGTGCCCTTCCTAATGCCTACTGAATGTCGCAGTGGATCATCACCGAAGGTACGGGTTTATCCCAACAAGGGATATCCTTCAAGAAGTCATGAAGTCACTCGACTTCTTCACCTGCTTTGTCTAAAGCGATGAACTCCGATTTCATGGTGGATCGGGCGATGCATGTTTGTTTGGAGGACTTCCAGGACACATCCCCACTACCAATTATAAACACATACCCACTGGTGGACTTGGTGTTCCGTATATCGGATATCCAGTTTGCATCACTGTACCCCTCTATTACAGTTGGATACCTCGAGTAGTGCAATCCGTACGACATTGAGTATTTCAAACACCGAAGTATTCGATTAAGCGCTTTCCATTGGTAATCTCCGGGATTGCGTGTAAACCTCGCCAATTTATTGACGGCATAAGCGATATCAGGTCGGGTACAGTTTGTTACATACATCAAACCGCCGATTATCTGCGCATATCGGTCGTGGAGCACGGGTGCACCCCGTTTCTTGTCAATGCTTTGACTCATATCCATTGGTGATCTTAATGGCGGACAGTCAAACATATCAAACTTTCTCAACACACTCTCTATGTAATGAGACTGAGATAGCACTAGTCCGTCAGATGACTTAGAAATCTTAATTCCTAAGATGACATCTGCGATACCCATGTCCTTCATGTTAAAATATTGTTTCAACATGTTTTTTGTTCCCAGGATCAAGGCTCGACTACTTCCTGTGATCAACATGTCATCTATGTAGAGGAAGATCATGACGAAGGAGTCAGAGTCTCCTTTCACGTAGACACACTTGCACACTCGTTAATGGAGAAACCTTTTGATAGTAGTGTTCTATAAAATTTTTCATGCCATTGTTTTGGAGCTTGTTTTAGCCTATACAGAGACTTGATAAGTCTACAGATTTTCTTTTCTTGTCCTGGAACTACATACCCCTCGGGTTGTTCCATATATATCTCCTCTTCCAAATCACCATTTAGGAAGACTGTCTTAACATCCATTTGATAGATTTCAAGGTCATGCAGTGCTGCCATGACAATGAACACCCTTATGGAAGTCATTCTTGATACTGGGGAGTACATATCGAAGTAGCCAAGACCTTCGGTTTGTCGGTAACCCTTGGCTACCAACCTAGACTTGTACTTATCTATACATCCATCCGCTTTGTACTTGCGTTTAAGTACCCACTTACAACCTAGTGGTTTATTTCCCGGAGGAATATCAACCAACACCCAGGTGTGGTTTTGCATGATGGACTCTATTTCGCTTTCCATACCTTCTTTCTAGAGCGGTGCTTCTGGAGTTGATAATGCCTCTGCAATTATCCGTGGTTCATTCTCAACCAAGTAATCTAAAAAGTCCGGACCGAAAGATTTCTCTTTCATGGCCCTTTTGCTCCGCCTAGGTTCTGTCTCAGGATCAGTTGGATTCTCATCCACATCCGCATCCATTCGTACAGAATCGTAAGATTCCGGGGAATCATGACTCATTTTGCGCGAGACGACTTCATTTTCCTTCTTAGGAAAGATTGTCTCAAAGAATTCGGCATTCCTTGACTCTATAATTTTACCCCCGTGGATATATGGTATATTTGACTTATGTACCAGAAAGCGATAGGCACTACTGTTATTTGCATATCCAATGAAGATACAATCTACAGTCTTAGGTCCTATCTTGACCTGTTTTGGCTTAGGTGCCTCGACATTGGCCAAACAACCCCATACCCTTAGGTATTTGTAAGAGGGTGCCTTTCCTTTCCATAGTTCATATGGAGTTTTCTCCTTGCTTCTGTGAGGGACTCTGTTGAGTATCATGTTGGCAGTAAGAACTGCCTCTCCCCACATATTATGTGCAAGGTCGGAATTGATAAGCAAAGCGTTCATCATTTCCTTTAGTGTACGGTCTTGCGTTCCGCCACACCGTTTGACTGTGGAGAATAAAGTGCAGTCGTTGGATGGATTATGCCAGATTAAGCAAAGTATTCCTCAAATGGGGCTACATACTCTCCCCCTCTATCGCTACGAATTACTTTAATTTGTATGCTTAGTTGGTTTTCAACCTCGGCTTTATAGCGCTTAAAGGCGTCGAACGCTTCGTCTTTACTTTTGAGTAAGTAAAGGTAGCTATACCTTGTACTGTCATCTATGAAAGTCACAAAGTACTTATTCCCCCTCTAGTTTGAGCGAACTTTAAATCACATATGTCAGTGTGTATAAGTTCTAGAGGAGCGGTATCTCGTTCTACGGAATGGAAAGCCAGCTTGGTATGTTTTGCCTCTACACATACCTCACACTTAGATTGAGGGTTTACAGCGTCAGACGGCAATAACTCCAACTTTACCAATCGTTTAATTGACTGATAGTTTACGTGTCCTAGTCCATGCCATAGACTGGACGACTCAAGCAAATAAGAAGATGCATTTTCATTGATATTGCGAATTACAGTTATGGAGTTTAAATTGAAGAGGCCTTCACATGCGAATACCCTTCCAACAAACACACCATTTTTAGTAACAACAAACTTACCTGATTCGAACACAACTCGAAATCCGGCCTGCACTAAAACATTAACTGAAATTAAATTCTTCCGGATGTCCGGAACATGCATGACATTCTTCAGTTTGAGGTCTTTGCCAGACGACAGCTTGAGTACCACAACACCTTCCCCCAGCACATCTGAGGTAGCATTGTTCCCCATGTACAACTTCTTACCTTCAACAGTTGCATAGGTAGAGAAAGCATTTCGGTCGGAGCATATATGACAGGTTGCACCCGTATCCAACCACCACTATTTTGGATTATCCACCAGATTTTCTTCTAGCACAACGACCGAGAAGTCTTCACAGAGATCATCAAGGATCTTGTCTTCAACCATGTTGGCTTTGGCCTTCTTCTTATCTTTGTCCTTCTCCACCTGCTCGCGCTTCAACTGGCGACAGTCTTTGACCATATGGCCAGCTTTGCCACAATGGTGACAGTTGCCCTTGAACTTCTCAACGACCTGAGTTTTTATCTTCTTTCAGAAATTTGCGTTTCTTACTTGGATTTCCTTTGGTCTCCACCAAGTTAGCCTTCACTTCAGTTGCATTGCCTTTAAACAAGGTCTTTTTGTTATCCTCATTGATGTGAAGCTTGATGACAAGCTCTTCAAAACTCATCTCCTTGGATTTGAGTTTTAGATAACTAGTGAACTCACCCCACGATGGAGGCAGTTTCTCAATCAGTGAAGCGACCAATAATGACTCATTGGGCTTCATCCCCTCTAGATCCAGATCATGGATAATCATCTGGAATTCCTGTACCTGTGACATGATTGATTTGTCATTCACCATTTGGTACTTCAGAAACTTTCTGACTATGAACTTCTTAGCACCCGCATTATGAGTGCTGTACTTCTTCTGCAACAACTCCCATAACTCCTTTGCGGTATTTGTAGTACAATATACCGTGTAGTGTGGGCTGCACAGGCAATTCAGGATGTAGTTCCTGCACATATAGTCGTTTTGACTCCAAGAGTCAAAGTTCATCATCAGGCCACCAGTAGTCTGGGTCTCCTGGCCCGTCTGAACCGTGTTATTGGTTTGGACGTCCATGTCATCTCCAATAGTTGGAGGATCTTCAGATAAGTATTTTTCCATACCTAGCACGGTGAGATAAAACAACATCTTTTACTGCCACCTTTTGAAGTTGGTGCCCGCAAACTTTTCGGGTCTTTCGGCTTGGAAGTTTGGTGGAATCATAGTATTCCCAATGGTACCAAAAGTGATACCAGCAGCAGTAGTAACAGTGCCAGAGGATGTGACATTGTTGGAAGCAGATACTTGTTCCTTTCCGTTGACCATCTTTAGTTCTTCGTAATAATAATTTTGTCTTAAGTGTTGTAAAATTTGTGGGTGTGAACAGGAACGAAGAACTGAAAGAGAATAGGGAAAGCTAGTTGTAATGTTGTCGAGTCGATTGTTTGACAATCTCTCCTTAAGACAAAATTATCCCCGTATATATTGGTTTACGGTAGATGGATAATAGTTTCCCAAGATAAAACGATAATACTTTCTCAAACACAAGCCAAATGCTTGAGAACCCTTGTAGAAGAAACAAGAACAAAAGATTGCTAGAAGAAGAATAAAGACTCTCAACAATTTCCAGATTTTGTGTTGTTTGAAGTGTATAAAATCTGATTTTGAAGCCTCTATTTATAGGTGCAAGATTGTGGATCACAAGACATGTGAATGTCTTAAATAAGGTGCATAGATCTTGCCAAGAGGCATCTTGATCTCTTCAAAAGGCACCTAGATCATGTCAAGAGTTGGATGATCCTTAGCCCTTTAATTCTGTCCATGAATCAGAAGATTCTGGAGTGTCTTTCGTTCACTGTACCGTAGTCACCGCGACCCAAAATCGGCCGAATCGAAACTTTGAGCTACTGGACAAGAAGCACCGCGTCCTCGCCAGTGGCACCGCTGTGCCGCTCCTTTGGCTAGTGCCGCGTCCTTTTCTGTGCCCCGCGGCTCTTCCCTTTTTCCCGTATTTTACACATTTCTTCTTTTCTTATACCATCGTGGGAGATACATTAATTTGACCAATTAATCGTCCATCCTTACCTATCTTAAGAACACTTTAACATGTGTACCAACATCTCTTTCACTACGTGAAATTTAGCTAGACGTTGTATGACGTATGCATGTGTGTGAAAATCGTATTTCCGACATGTGGGCCCCTTGTGTTCAAGTCATTAAGGACGGGATAACTCAATCCCACTAGGTAACATTTCCAACAGATACAAAATAAAGATTCCTTCTGAAATGCTATCTAATTTTTGTACGCTACTGGCAAAACCATCTTTTACTGGTATTATTTTTTATTCGTGATAATTCATATAATCGATTTCAACTTATTTGAGCTCAGAGACTATTTCGCTTTTGTCCGATGGACCTATAGTTGGTTCATTTCATAATATTCTGTTTTAGCCTGGTACTGACTAAGTTGGCAACTAAATTTGGTTTTTGAAATTACATTACATAAAATGAAAATTAGGAAGTTAGGTATGGGATTGCCTAAAACTATATGGTATGTTTAATACATTTTTATGAGTGGTATCCGCTCCAATTTACCCACATCTCAACTATTCCAATAAATACCTATTATCTCCCGTCAATACAGATATCAGGTAACACTACCTGCTAAAGCTTAGGGAGATTGAAAGAAATTTTGATTCTAAAATCTCATCATTCTCTTCTCACTTTATTAATCATGATGATACACCCTTGAATGCTATAATAAGATTATTACATTATTATTTAGAAAACAAATCATCTGATAAAAGCCAGTAAGCCATATCTATCTCGCATGATTGTTGATAAAAATTAAAAATATTGAGGTCTACTTTTGAATATAAAGTTTCCAAAAATGGCATGGTCAAACAAGATTACGAAGAATCCTATCAAGCTAGCTATTACTTAATTAGTAATCATGGTAGCAAGTCATGTGACAGATAAGTTTGTTTAATGTTTATCATAGATCATCGATTCCTTGAACAAACATAAATCCTACATTAGTCCCCTTCTTGTATAATAAGCAAATAACTCAACTAGTGGGGTCCTTCTAAAATTCTAAGGACTTTGGACACTTTTAATCTAATAGTATCTCCTCCATCATCTTCACATCCATCAAATCCAATTAATAGCATAAAGACAATTGAAATTAAATTTTATGAATTGGCAACATAAAAAAAATACTTATCCAACTATATCACTTAACTATAGAGTAATTATAACCAAATTCTTATGATAATTGGAATTAGGGTTGCACAAAAAAAGGACCGGATCGAAAAAAATGATCGGACCGATAAATTCGGTCCGGTGTTCGGTTCTTTTAGTTTGTATTTTTGGGTTTCGGTCCGGTCCTCAGTCCTTTTAATGTATATTTTCGGGTTTCGGACCGGACCAGACTTGGACCGGACCGATAAATTCGATCCGGTCTTCGATCCGACTTTTTTGAAATTTCGATCCTCGGTCCGGTCCGGTCCGATCCAGTTTTAGGGTTTTGTGCAGCTCTATCGTCCACTATGTAATTTAAGGATTCCAAATTGAAATCCTTAAATTACATAGTGGACGATGCACCTCTATATAGGTAGGATTATTGCATTTGTTGTATTTTGGGAGAAGAACCAAAATATTATAGTCCCGCCTACTCAAAATTAAGAGGAGATGTCGCCTACTATAAATTCTTTTATTTGGCAACAATTGCGTTCTTCTATGACTAGTTGATAATATGAGAAGTTCGGACAAATTGAAGAGGAGGGAAGTCAGCAGGACTCTTCCTTTAGGACCGACTATAACAAGCTTGCGGCTCAAATAGAAAGAAATGATGCGCTCTGCCCTATGATTGTTTGAGAATGCTAGTCGTCCAGCTTAGAAATCATTGAACTAGCTGCTGAAAAGGACAATCAACATATATTATTTAGCAATCTGAAAACTCTAAATATTAATTAGTACCTGGCATGCTATATCACACGCTAAAATTACATTTAACCGTATAAATTTTTTAGCACTTAGTTTTAGTGGATATACCTTAAATTCAGAACATTTTTAGAAGCAAGGTGAAAGTAGAGGGGTGGGGGTGGGAGTGGGGTGGATGGTGCTGTTAGGGTGGGTGGGGCTAGTTAAGAAAAGGGGCCAAGTTTAAAATCTTGATCAGGATCCCAAATTTATATCAAAAGGAAATAAGTAGATATATCAATATTATGACATAAGCCCTCAGGTGCATGAACAAAGATTCCAACCACCATTCTTTACTTAAAATAATTTGTGGGGAATGTTATGCCCTTCAACAGCCTACAGTTTTTGACAAAAATTAGTTCAACTCTACCAAAAGAAGATTGATTTCCAATTGGTGATGGGAATAAATCATAATATGAAAGGACTAGATAACATAGATAAAATTAGAAATTAATGGTCAAAATGAAAATTTAAGTGATTGGATATTAGTTGAGTAGACAAAATTAATCTGTATATTATTGGTATACTGCTTCATGAATTGACTAGTTTTATATTGGATGCTAGCTTATCCGATCCTTCTCTTTTTTCCGCATTCAAGATAGATAATATGAGCAAGTTCACACAGGTAGAGTAAACAAAGTTAATTTAGAAAATATTGACAAATTATTTTATGAATTGACTAGTTTTACATTAGGTATTCCTACTCATGCCAATTGTTTTATCTGAACTTGAGAAAGACAATGTGAGCAAGGATCACACTAGTCGAGTTGGAACTTAAATGGAGAAACACGGTCAGTGAGCAGAGGCAGAGTCAGAGTCAGGATTTGAACTTTATGAGTTCTAAATTTTAGGATAGCGATATCAAGTGTTTGTAAATGAGTTCTGAATTTAATTTTTGCATATATTCAGTGAGTTTCTTAGTATAATTATTGAAGAACATATTCTAGTCTAATTATAATAGTTTAGTCTATTTATGATACAATTGTAATTATAGTAAATTTATGATTTGTAGTCCTATTGGATAGAGTTACCTTATAAGACTAGGAGAAAGAGAACCTTACTTCTATATAAGGAGATCATTATGATGAATACAACATAGAAAAAATATTCTCATTATTTTTATCTCTCTAAATTCTCGTATCTGTCTCGATTTTAATATGGTATCAGAGCTACGTTAGAAAGAACACCAAAATCATAGAATAATGACAGTGACAGTAAAGAAATTAGCGATAACGACAAAGGAATTACTGGTGAAGAAAATAAAACTCAAAGAAAAATAATCTCTCCCTACGACATTACGTCTAATGATAATCATGGAATTGTGGTGACACAAGTCTAATTGAAGGGCGAAAATTATGAACAATGGGCTAGATCCATGAGGACAACCCTAAGAGCAAGAAAGAAGTTTGCCTTCATCGACAATAACATATAAAAACCGGAAGAAGAGTCGCCGTACTTGGAATATTTGAGGACTATAAACTCACTGTTTGTGTCGTGAATTCGCAACACCATAGAACCGACGCTTCGCTCAACGATTACACATAAAAAGGAAGTGGAAAATTATGGACGAGCATACAAGAGCGGTTCATCATTATTAATGACCCTTGGGTGCAACAACTAAAGGAGGAACTAGCGGAGTGCAAGCAAAAGGGAAGGACCATAATGGATTACTATAGGAAGCTCACTAAGCTTGTTACATCTTGTACTTTCATACGTTAAAGTTTTGTTGTAAGTTTATCGACGTAAGCTCGGAAGTGAGATTATATTTGAGGTTATAAGAGGTTAAATGTGTTCCTCCTAAGGCTAAAAATGTGTATGATTAGGATTGGTAAGTATTAGAAGGTTTAGAGGTTAATCGAATCGAAGAAAATACTTTTCAATGAAGTTCGCCGAAGGGAAGTGGATTGTAAAGCTCACACATTCAGGGTGAGACTAGGAGTGCTTAATATGATAAGAAGGTCGTGCTTTAAGGTGTTTGAAGTGTTTAATATTCATATATTATGTTTTGAAGTCAAGCGAGTTGTAAAACAAAACTCGACAAAAGTTATTGCAATTTACGTTCATAAATGTGATGCAAGTTGGGTCAGATGTCACAATGACTTTCTCCAAATATACTTGGAATTACGGGGTGATCTACCTACTAAATTGAAGGTCTACGAGTCTAGTTTCTAGTGAATCAAACCGTTAGTGGATACAACATCAGAGTAGAGAGATATTTGTGTGTTCGCAAGACTGCGCAGGCAGTCCTCTTTGGGACCCGCATATGCAGTGGAATCTTATCCAATTATATATAAACGGTGGAGACCCCATTTAACCTCATGTTTTGACCAAATATTATCCCCACTCTATCCAAAACTCACAAGTTAGTTCCTACCATTCAAGTAAAGTTCTTCAAGGTATTGGGGTGATTCTTTCATGAAAGTTCTTGTGATGTTAGTTTAAGTTTATCCTTCCTCTTGTGTTGTGAATTTGAGATTTCTTCAAGTTGAGGAAAGGTTAAGGAGAGCTTGTTATTTTCATTCCAGGTAATATTTTCATTCTTCTTCATATTTTTTAGCTTAATAGAACTGTAGATTGGATGGATAGCAATGAAATTGCAAGTGGAGGTTGTTATGTTGAAGTTGAGCTAAAGGTATTGTTGTGTGACGTTTTGAGGGTTTGTTCTTGTTGTTCTTCTTCTTCAGGTGATGAACATAGAGTGATTGGTTGTTGTTATTGTTGTTATTATTTACTCGAGGGATGTAAAATAAATGGGAGAGATGCTATCCAAATTGCAGTAGAACTAGCTTGTCGATATCGTATGGTATGCGACTTTTTAAAGAAATGGTTATGATGTGTTATGGCTGGAAATTGATGGAATAGCATGAATATGATGTTTTAAATATTGTTCTTGTGTTGTTGGTGTTGTTTTGAGTTTGATAGAAGTAGAGGGAAAGAGGGGAGGTACTATCCGATTTTGTATAAACAAGTTTGCCGCTTGTCGGCTATCGTCATACTTCATATGTATTATAAGGTTATATTTCCATCTTGTAGAGTAGTATATTGGTGATTCGCATGGGATTGTGAAGTACGACCATGGTTGAAGGTATGTTAAGACTTATTGCTTCTTTTGGCATGCTTTTGTTAAAAAACAAAAATGCAACAAAATGTCTTTCAAAACGACTCCATTCCTTTTGAGTTTCATATGCCTATATCTTCTATTTCATTGAGTACATGATTCTTGTTTGTCCCTTGTTGAAATTACTTTCCGCACCTTATAGAATCTAATCTTATGGCCCTTGTTGGTTTTCATGAAAGTTAGAAATGATGTATAGTGCCTTGTTGATTCATATGAAAGAGTAAAATGGTATGTTATTTCCATGATGATAATCAGAAGTATAACAACTCTATTCTTGATGGATTAGGAGATCTTACTTAAGGCCTCATATGATGTAGGTATTCATGTTAAAAGGACTCTCTTAATTTAAGATAAAATGAATATTGTTGATGATAGTATCCAAATGCAAATCAGGAATCTAGCGATATTACATCATTGCGATGAGTTAATAGAAGTATCTTATGACACTTCAGGTATGTATGTAGTACCTAGAGGGGGCATAGATATGGTATTGTGATTTACCACCAAGCTACAATTGGTTGGACATATTATCTATTTCTAATTACCACGGGGCTATGATCGGTTAGACAGTTATCACCGATTGGTAGTTATGTATTATTATTATTTACCATTGGTTGGGAAAACACGTATTTACCACCAGACTACGGTCGGTCGGGCAGTTACCACTAGTTGGGCATTTATGTATCATTATTTACCATCAGTTGGACAAGCATGTATTTACCACTAGGCTACGGCTGGTCGGGCAGTTACTATCGATTGGGTAGTTATATATTGTTATTTACCACCAGTTGAGAAGACACGTATTTACCTCTGTGCTACGGCCAGTTGGGCAGTTACCATTGACAGTTGGACAGTAAAACAGTTAGAGTTACGACGTTGATGTAGCAATATAGAATAATGTTACAAGATAGGTATGATCGGTATGTATATTATGACTCAACGACATTTCTGAGGTTCAAGTTGATTCATATCCCTCCTTTTATGATTATGTATTGTTGTGTTTTACTTTCGGCTTACATATTCAGTACATTATTCGTATTGACATCCATTTACCTGGGGACGCTGTGTTTCATACTATGCAGGTTCAGGTAGGCGAGGAGAGGGTCCGTCATTGTAGGTCACCTCTAGATATCAACTTTTATTGGTGAGATCTATTTCCTCTTGGAGTATTTCCAAGCCAGGGTCATATTTATATTTTTTTATATTTTGGGTATGTGGGGGGACCCTATCCTGACTATGTTATGTCAGTCAGATGTTATTAGAGGATTTTGTAGACACATGTATGCATATGGTCAGGTTCAGTATGTTGTTATAGTGGCTGTACATATGAGGTCTATTAGGCCTATGCGTATGATATATATGTTGTTGGAATTTTCTGCTTGCATGTGTGTAAATGCAGTAAGTTTAATGGTTTTATAAGATGATTCACTGTACGTAAGGAACTAGGTGTCTATCCACTTCACCTAGATTGGGGTGTAACAAAGATGTGGGAGGAATTGTCGAATTACGAACATATCCCAACTTATACGTGCGGAAAGTACACGTGCAATATAGAAACGATCATAGAAGCCATAAAAGAAGAAGAAAAAGTTCATCAACTCCTTATGGGATTGGATGAGGGAACGTATGGAACAGTGAGATCGAACATACTGGTCCAGGAATCATTGTCATCATTGAACAATGTCTACTCAAAGTTGATACAAGAAAAGTGTGTGAAAGGAATCACACGAAAACAGAGGATCGGAGTGAAACCATGACTTTTGTCGTACAAGGGAGAAATCCTTACCGTGACCGATGTGAAGGAAAAATTGATGGTGCATTCTTCACATATTGCAAGAGGTTCAGACACGTTGTGGATGGATGTTTTTGACTCATTAGTTATCCGGATTGGTGGCTGGGAAATAAAAAAAAAAGACAAAAAAATCAGAGGAAGATGACGAAGACAACAACAATAGTAGAGGAGTGTACCATGATCCGATCGTGGTAAATCCTATATGATGTCGGTTAAGTTGCCCGGTCTTACAACGAAGGGGAACTTAATCTCGTAGAAGTCCATATCTCTTGAGATAAAATATTTGTCATTCTCTAAATCATACAATCTCCAACCATTCTTTCTGTAGGGGATATCTCAAAAGGCACACATACGATTCCGACTATCAAACTTGTCCCTTGTTCTTACCTTTGTGTGTGCATAGCATAGTGACCCTATCACCCTTAATGATCATATCGAGGCGCTTCTCCGTATAAATTTCGTAGGGGGGTTTTCCATTCAACAAGATGGCATTCTATTGATCAAATACTCCACAATCATAACACATTCTCCCCAGAATTTGATCAGAAGATGACCCTGAATCTCAACGCTCGCGCCACATTAAGAATGTGACGGTGTTCTCTTTCGACTCTTCTATTCTGCTGTGGTGTCTCTATGCAAGATTTTTGGAAAAGAATTTCATGTTTGAAGAAATAAGTCTTAATACATGTGAACTCAGTTTCGTTATCACTTCTAACAATCTTCACTTTATTATCAAACTGTCTATCCACCAAGGCGAAGAAATTCTTCAAGGTTTGAGACATTTCTTTCTTATCAACTAAGAGAAAGATTCACATAGCTCGTGAATGATCATCCACGATAGTAAAAAAATATGAAGAACCAAATGAGGAAGGAGTTCTATATGGTCCCCATAAATCATAATAAATCATCTCAAAAGTATCCGAAGCAATATTATTACATAAATGAAAAATACTTCTCGTTTTCTTTGCCCTTGACATATATCACATTCTCTATCTGATCTATCATCACTGTTCTTTAAGCCTAATTCCATAATAGACTTCGTTACTTGTGATGAAGGATGACACAACCGTTTGTGCCAATGATCAAATCAATCAACTGTCTTTGTCTTCATAGCCTGTATCAGCGGCATATTACGAAAATAGTAAAGTCCACATCATCGCTCACTCTTTCCAATCAGCTTCCTCGTGGTTGAGTCCAGTATATCACACATAATTCTATTAAAAGTCACATCATAATCTAAATAGTTAACTAGTTGTGATACAGAAATTGAATTGTCAATCCGGAACATAAAGGGCATTCTTTAACCATATTATGTCATTCAGCCTGATTGTTCCTTCTTTTGCAGACACCGAGCTACTTCCGTCCGAAAGTCCAATCGGACACTTAGAATGTCTCGCGTATTGCTCAGTTCTTCTAGATTACCTGTCAAACGGTCGGTAGCTTAAGAGTCTATAATCCAAGATGAGTTCTCGATCTTACTATCCATCTTCCCATTCGAGTTTATTTTTTGAGAATTCAACATGTGAAACACAATCTTCCAGATTTCATAACTCAAAGTGTGAAGTCCTATGCCGCCAGTGTTCAAAGTTCCTGTCTATGTCTGAGTTCCTTATTTGGCAACTAGGGCATTAGCTCGGTAGTTGCCTCTACCATGATTGAATCCTTGTCCACCCCTCTACTATTATTGATGTCATCGTCATCTTCCTTCAATTTTTTCGTTTTATTTTTTATTTTTTAGCCACATATATGAATAACCAGTGAGTTAAAAACATCCGTCCATAACGTGTCCAGATCTCTTGCAATGTGTGCGAAATGCACCATCATTTTTCCTTCACCTCGGTCACGGTAAGGATTTCTCCCTTATACAACAAAAGCTATGATTTCAATCCGATCCTTTGTTTTTCGTGTGATTTCTCTCACACGCACTTCTTGCACCAACTTCGAGTAGACCTTTTGTTCAATGATGACAACGGTCTTGGGCCAGTATGTTCGATCTCACTGTTTCATATGTTCACTCATCCAATCCCATAAGGAAAATATGTATTTTTTCTTCTCTTTTGGCTTGTAGGACCGTTCCTAGATTGCACATGCACTTTCCGCACGTACAAGTTGGGATTTGTTCGTAATTCGTTAATTCCTCCCACAACTTAGTGGTTTTCCATAGTAATCCACTATGGTCCTTCCATTTTGCTTGCACTCCGCTAGTTCTGACTTTAGTTGTTACATTCAATGATCGTTAATAATGATGGACCACTCTCGGATGCTCGTTCATAATTCTTCCACTTCCTCTTTAGGTGTAATCGTTGAGCGAAGTGTCAGTTCTATAGTGTTGCGAATCCACGACACCAACAGTGAGTTTATAGTCCACAAATCTTCCAAGTCTGGCGACTCTTCTTTCGATTTTTGTATTGTACCGTCGACGAAGCCGAACTTCTTTCTTGCTCTTAGGGTTGTTCTCATGGATCTAGCCCATTCTTCATAATTTTCGCCCTTCAATTGGACTTGCGTCACCACAATTCCAGGGTTATCATTAAACGTAATGTCGTAGGGAGATATTATTTTTCTTTGGGTTTTGTTTTCTTCACCGACGATTTCTTTGCCGTTATCGCTGGTTTCTTTACCGTCACCTGCCATTATTCTAGGGTTTTGATGTTAAAATCGAGACAGGAATGAGAATTTAGAGAGACAAGATTAATGAGAGAATTATTTCTACTTTACCTTCATCATAATGACCTCCTTATATATAAGTAATGTTCTCCTTCTCCCAGTCTAATAAGGTAAATGATAATCCTATTCTAATAGAACTACAAATCCTATATTACCATAATTATCAAATTCTATATTATCATAATTATCAAATTCTATATTACCATTAATATACTTAATCTATTAAAGTTTGAACTAAAGCTATTGAATTCGACGGAACCTATACATTTAACTTCTAAATCCGCTCATGTCAGTGAGAATTCATGCAATCGACTCCAATTTATTTAGACTTGAGTCCTAACTATTATTGTTCGTATTTGAGTACTGCTTCAAAGATCTTTCTTGTATTGACCTAAAAACTCTCATAAAATTTAGCTTTAATTTGATCACCAAGAAAAAAAATGGGTGACATTAATTTGGATATGTTTCCTTTCTATTCTCTTCCTTTAATATCTTTTGTCTTTTTTCAATGAATTTGAAGCTAGTTTGGTATTATATTTTTCTTAAACATTAGAAGATATTGTTACTTTATTTGATTATCAACCCCTTAATCTGTACAGGATAATAAAGTTAAATACTCTAAATGTTAATTTACTCAACAAAAACATTATTTATTACAACATAGTAGGGCCAACTTCACGTGAACATCAAACTCACTTCATGAGAAATCAGCCCTATATATCCACCTCTTCATATAGTTCTTTTCCCACACAAATATTTTTATTATTTTTAATCCTGTGTTTAGTATCTGTATTAGCATCTGATAAAATTTGGAGTCGGGCCGGAAAGTTTTACATTGGGGATAAAGTGGTTTCTAACAAAAGAGATTTCATACTTAGTGTTCAAATCTGAGACATCTGATAAGGATGAAAGAATACTTATCACTACACATAACCAGGAGCAGAGCCGCATTAATAACTACAAGTTCGGCAGAACCTAGTAGTCTTGACTCGAACCCTATATTTATGTTAAAAAATATTTAATAAGTACAAATAATATTTTCAGAAACTAATTATTATTTTTTTAATTGAAAACCCATAAACACAAGTTTTGATTCTACCTCTTACCACAACCCTACTTGGTTGCATAAATATTTTTTAACCTTCCCTATGTAACATTAAACAATTCTAAAGAATAATTTAATTACAAAGCCATCTGGTACCAAGTGCTTTCAAGACTTTAGTATAAATTCAACAACATAAAAGCATTACATCATATTACAAGTTCCAAACTCTCTTCTTCATTTTCTAACATGAATAATTTCTTGAAATCTCAATACCTACATAAACACCAATCTATAATGAACCACAATAAAAAGAGGCTAACTCAAGAACAAGGCAAGAGGTTGGAGGAAAGTTTTGATTCAACAAAAAAGCTTGAGCCTGAGCAAAAACTCCAACTTGCTAGAGAGTTGGGTGTTCCTCCTCGACAAATTGCTATTTGGTAAGTACTATTAAATTGTAGTGCACTAAGAAAATTAGCTATGAAATTCGTCACAAACCTATCGCTAAATTAGCAATGTTGTACTCATAAACTTTAAATTCTGGCTCAGCCTCTGGGATTAACAACATATTTATTTTTGTTGTTTAACAAATAAGAAATGGTCCGTCACGAAAATCGACGTAACCGTAATTATCATTAAAAAAGGTCAAAATATAAAGTGACAGCAAAAAAATGGATGCAGCAAAAAAATATAAAATATAAAGAAATAAATACACTATAAAGCCAAGAAAATTCAAATATATATATAATTCTTTTAACCTATATGCACAGTGAAGTCTTCGTCAACTAGCCCCCGAATAAGGGTGGCTCCAGCGCGACACTGGCCACTAATTCCTTTTATTTTTATAGTGGTATATATAACCGCCTTATATGAAAACTTAAGTTATTAAAGAGGGTTATATGCGTCTTAATTATATTTTTAACAGATATCAAAACAGACGAGCTAGATGGAAGAACCAGAGCCTTGAGCTTGACTATTCTGCACTTCAGCTTAAGCTAGACACTACATTAACTGAGAAGAAGCAAATAGAAAAAGAGAATGAACGTTTAAAAAATGAGTTGAAGAAGGTAAATGAGATGTTAATTGCTTGTAAACAAGCTCAAGGTCCAGAGGAAGCACAAGGGATAAGCTCAAGTTCAAGTTTTCAAGAAGATGTGATTTGTTCATGGGTGAATAATAATAATAGTAAGTCTAATTTGCCACTTGATGAGCTTTATGCTTGCTTGATGGGTGGAGAAGAAGGGTCAAATAAATGTAGTTTAACTTGGCAAAATGGGACAAATCTTTGGGTGTGGAAAAATTAAAAGACATGTACTATGTGTTACTGGAAACTTTTCTTTACCTGCATCCGCTATTTATATTAAATCAATGAATATAAAACATGTTTATATTTTCTTTTTATTAACTAAAGTTCGATCAATAAATGCTGTATTTTTTAGAAAGGTCTTTTAGTAGCGTATTAACTTTGTTAAAAATTATAATTTGCTCATTTAATAAGATTGTTTAGAAATTTGAGGAAGTTTTGATGATTTTCACAACTTGTGGGTTTTTTATGTTAATGAGAAAAATACAACTAAAGAAATCCAAATTGCATGTGCAAATAAAACTTCAACTTCAAATCATCCTGATTTCAAATCAATGATTTCATATCATGATTTCAAATCATGTCCAAACGAGACCTAAATATGTAGGAGTTTGTGCGGGCCCCATTTTCTCTTGAAAGACCGCCTCTCAACCTGACTCGATCTGATTTTTTTGTGTGGATTGTCATTCATACGGGTTGGTCTTTAATTTCCCCCGCCCCCCTCAATTCGATGTTCTTTAATTTAAGGGGGGGAAATTAAAGACTTCCCGAAATAGGGACATTCCTGCGAATAACCCGATCTGAAACCAAGATCGATAGAGTCACCCTTAATTGTTGGGCTAGCTTGCCTAGTTGATACCCTTAATGTTTTGTCACAAAACATTCGACTTGCTAAGGTCTATATCGTCACAATTCATGAACTCGCTACAATAGAGAACATAATAGATCATTTTCATAGCATTTTAAACAGGGTCGTTCCTATACTTTTAAGGGTCCGATGCGAAAAATAAAAAGAGACCCCATTTGTATTCAAATAAAAAATTAAAATTAACTAATCGTTTAAAGAATGGGGGAACTGGTTGAGACCGGTTGGGACTTGAGGTCAAATCTGATTTTGTGTTTTAAAAAAACATTTCACTACTCATTAGATTCGAACTCGCGACCTCTCACTAGGAGAGAGACTTTTGAAGGGAGACCTCAATCGCTAGGCTACAACTCTCACTGATAAGATTGAAGACATTTGTAATACATATCTTAATAGTTGAAACCAATAAAAGAAAAATAAAAATTTTGGGGCGGAGGCCCCATCGATTGGGGAGTCTGTGCGGCGGCGCCGCCGGTTGGGGGCCTGTATGGCGGCGCCGCCTCGACTGCCCCAGGGACGACTCTAATTTTCAGTATGCAAATATTGCATACAACTATTAGGGGTTGAAAGAAAGTGAAGAGGACATTTCCAAACAAGGAAGGTCGAATAAGAAGGTAGAAGAAATAAGAGAAATGCCCTTTCCTAATCGTTGTTTTTAATTTAAGCACTGAGGTTGATGACTGTTTAAGTTAATTCTTATATTTTTTCCGTCTCAATTTATGTGATGTAGTTTGATTGTACACGGAGTTTAAGAAATAAAAAAAACTTTTAAATCTTATGGTGTAAAACAAACCAAAAATATTTGTGTGGTGCGTAAAAGGTAAAATTTAAAGTTAAATTGTTGACAAATTAGAAAATGTATCATTATTTTTTAGACTGATTAAAAATAAAAACGTGTCATATAAATTGAGATAGAAAGAGTAATTAATATACTTGGATGGATGTTTAACGAAATACTGTAGTTACTAATTTATTAAAGAAAATGACCTAGCTTTTATTGGAATCCTAAAGGTGGGCCTGAGTCCAGCCAAGTTGACATGGACAGGAGATTTAGGCCCATGATTGGATAATCTTGATATGGGCCTGAGTGTTCTACTGGAGTTATTCATTAAAAATGAATTGATCTTTATACGGCTGGTCTTTAATTTTTGTCCATATTTCTCATTTAATAAAATTTATGGGCATTATACTCATATTCACACGTCTACAAAATCAGAAATTCAGGTTCGAACCTCAGCTTAGTAAAGAAACCGCAAGACAAAGGTTTCTCAAAAGTTATGCAATAGTTCTAAGTTATGCCTTAGGGATAACCTCTGTAGCTCTGGGTTCGAACCCCAGCTTATTAAAAAAAAAAAAAAATCGCAATGCAATGCCTTAAGGCATAATTTCGGTATAACTTTCCCGAATAGACATAGTCTGCTCCGAAACTTTGCCTTGCAATTTTTTTCTTTTTTTGACATTGCCGGCGTTCGAACCCAGAACCTCAGGAGTATTTTCGTCCATTTTTTTTAGGTGAAAAGCAAAATTAAAGAATAACAAATTGAGGGGCAAAAATTAAACATCACCCTGAAATAGAGGCATTTGTGCGAATGACCCAAAATTAAGCTTGGATCTAAGTCCGAAATCATTTATATGGCCAAATTTTTTTAAGGTAAAAGGTCTAAATATGCTTATTGCTCAATTTATTCCTCCGTCTCAATTTGGATATATAAATTCAGGGGCGTCTCAAACATTTTGGGGGCCCTGTTCTAATTCGTAAAAGTGGGTCCTTAATTGGGCTAAGACCTGCGAATTATGAGTCTTTACAGTAAATTCTGGCTAATACTACTTAATAAAAAATGAAAAAAATGCTCTAATTTTTTTTTCCGGTGGGCCTTGTGCGGTAGCACACCTCGCACGGATCCAAAGACGGCCCCGGATATATTGATACTCTTGCCGATGGTAAATCACTTTGTGTTTGCCCTTGACATTAATGGAGCTCTAATGCGAAATGGATTGACTAAACATCTCCAAATTCTTGGAGAGAAAATGTTCAAATTTATCCTTTAACTTTTGTTCATGTACTATCCAAAATATTGTTTTGGTTCGTGCTTTGATTATTTTACTTTGCTTTGGTCAATTTCGTTTTTAAGTCCACATTTAGGTTGACTATACAAAGTGTAGGTGGTTGCTTATTGTCCCAGTCCACTTATGCATTGCTTTCACATTCTTTCCTTCCTGGTAATTTTGTATTTCTCCGCTTGGTAGTTTCATTGCTTTAGTATTGCTTCCTGCCTGTTTTGTGTAGGCCCTTGATTAGTTTATTTTCGCTTTGGTGGCTTAGGTGCACGATAGTAGACTAGGGTCATGTTCTCGATTGGGGACGGGGACATGGGAGAGGGTTACGGGTGGTAAGTGGGTTAAGGGAGCTTCTATGTTGAGAGTAGGATCTTGAAACATAGGGACTCAAACAGGGAAGTTCATAGAGCTCGTGAAGATTCTAAAGAAGAGGAAGATTTGTATAGCATGTGTCCAGGAAACCAAATGGGTAGGAACTACGGCTAAGGATGTGGACGGGCATAAGTTGTGATTCTCAGGATTTTCGACTTCTAGGAATGGGGTAGGCATTTTAATAGATAGTGAGCTAAATGATCAAGTTGGTAGAGGTTTAGAGGGTCAACGACAGGATGATGACGATTAAGTTGGTCGTTGGAGGATGTACTTTGAACATTATTAGTGCTTACGCGCTGCAAGTGAACTTGGATGAAGAAGATAAGAAGCGTTTTTAGAATGATTTGGATGAGGTGGTGAGAGCTATACCACCCACCGGGAAGCTATTCGTAGGAGGAGATTTTGATGGACACATCGGGTCAATTTCAGATGGTTATGATGATGTGCATGGAGGGTTTGGCTTCAGAGACAGGAACGGAGGAAGAGTCTCCCTTTTAGATTTCGCAAAGGCTTTTTGGTTGGCGGTAGCCAATTTAAGTTTTCATAAGAAGGAGGAGCACTTAGTAACCTTCCATATTCCGTGCTAGGACTCAGACTTTTTGCTCATTAGAAAAGATGATAAAGATCTTTGTAAAGACTGCACGGTTATTCTGAGTGAGAACCTGATGATCCAACGTAAGCTCTTGGTGATGAATTTTGAGATCAACAGGAAGAAGAGAAAGATGGTCGTGAATGACCGGCCAAGAATCAAATTGGTGTGTTTGACTATGACTAGTGCCCAAGAGATGGGGGAAAAGTTGATGGCTATAGAGGTTTGGGAAAGTAGTGGGATGCAAACAACATGTGAAAAGTATCTACATTAGGGAAACAACTAGAGAGGTGCTAGGGGTCGCGAGAGGTAGTTGTGGTTGGCATCAAAGAGCTTGGTGGTGTAATGGAGAAGTCCAAGGGAAGGCAAAAGCAATTAATGCAGCGTATGTAAAGTTGGTAGAAAGAAAGAATGAGGAGGAGAAACGGACGAATAGGAAAAAAGTGTAAGATGGCGAAGGAGGATAAGTTAGCGATTACGGCGACAAAAATGATAGCTTTTGAACGCTTGTATGCAAAATTAGAGGACAAAGATGGGGATAATAAGTTATATAGGCTAACCAAGGC
This sequence comes from Przewalskia tangutica, assembly GCA_029844215.1. Taxonomy (NCBI): domain Eukaryota; kingdom Viridiplantae; phylum Streptophyta; class Magnoliopsida; order Solanales; family Solanaceae; genus Przewalskia; species Przewalskia tangutica. The sequence continues at coordinate 2,481,059 of CM056738.1, read as the reverse complement.
AAAGGAGAGGAGATCGCATGACCTGGATCAAGTGAAGTGAATCAAGGATGAGGATGACAAAGTACTGGTGGATGATACTCTCATCAGACGGAGATGGTAGTCATACTTCCATAAACTCTTGAACGAAGAAGGGGACGAAGATATTATGTTGGGAGATTTTGAGCACTCTATGAGGTGTCGTGATTTCGGATATTGTAGGAGTATAAAAGTGAGGTGGTGAAAGGTGTCATTCATAGGATGCACAGGGGAAGAATGGTCGATCTTGATGAGATCTCGATGAAATTTTTGAAGAACGTAGACAGGACATGTATAGAGTGACTGACAGAGTTATTTAATGTCATTTTTGAGACGTCGAAGATGCCTGAAGAATGAAGGTTGATTATAATGGTTGCTTGTACAAGAACAAAAGTGACATTCACAATTGCAACAACTATATGAGCATAAAGTTGCTAAGCCACACTATGAAAGTTTGGGAGAGAGTGATGGAGATGAGGGTGCAAAGAGGCGTGTCTATTTCCGAGAACCAGTTTGGATTCATATCGAGACACTTGACTATATAAACTATTCATCTTGTCTCTGATTGGATTGAAATTCACATGGTCTATGAAAAATAGGTTTGTGATCGACACCCACTACTTTGTCATGGCCGAGGTCACTTATTATTACATTTCTAAGCCCAAAAACTCAAATTCGTGATTTTTTGCACTTTCGATGGGTATTAGCACATGTATTTTCTAGAATCCGATCGTGTGTCTCTGATTGGCCTGAAATTCATCCGTTCAATGAAAAATAGGCTGGTGACCGACACCCATCACTTCGTCATGACCGACGTCGCTTATTATTGTATTTCTAAGCCCTGAAAATCGAATTTGTGATTTTTTACACTTTCGGTAGGTATTAGCACACAAATTTTCTAGAATCCTGTCAACCGTCTCTAATTGGCCTGAAATTCACACAGTCCATGAAAAACATGCTTGTGATCGACACTCATTACTTCGTCATGGCCAACATCACTTATTATTGCATTTCTAAGCGCAAAAACTCAAATTCGTGATTTTTTACACTTTCAGTGGGTATTAGCACACATATTTTCTAAAATCCTATCGACTGTCTCCAATTGGCTTGAAATTCACCCGGTCTATCAAAAACAGGCTGGTGATCGACATCCATCACTTTTTCATGGCTGACGTCCCTTATTATTGTATTTCTAAGCCCAAAACCTCAAATTCGTGATTTTTTACACTTTTAGTGGGTATTAACACAAATTTTCTAAAACTCGATCTACATTTTCTAATTGGCTTGAAATTCACCCAGTCAATCACAAACAAGTTGTTGATCGACACCTATTACTTCGTCGTGGATGACGTCACTTATTATTGCATTCTAAACCCAAAAAGTCTAATTGGTGATTTTTTGCACTTTCGGTGGGTGCACACATATTTTCTAGAATCTTGTCGACGATCTCTGATAAGCCTGAAATTCACCCGGTCCATCACAAACAGACTGGTGATCGACACACATTATTTTATCATGGCCTACATCACTTATTATTATATTTATAAGCCCAGAAACTCAAATTCGTGATTTATTGCACTTTCGGTGGGTATTAGGACACAAATTTTCTAGAATCATGTCGATAATCTCTGATTGGCCTGAAATTCACCTAGTTCATCACAAACAGGTTGGTGACCGACACCCATTACTTCGTCATTGTCGACATCGCTTATTATTGCATTTCTATATCCAGAAACTCAAATACATGAATTTTTGCACTTTCGATAGGTATTAGCACATAAATTTTCTAGAATAATGTTGACGGTCTCTGATATTCCTGAAATTCACCTGGTCCATCACAAATAGACTAGTGATCGACACACATTACTTCGTTATGACCTACGTCACTTATTATTGCATTTCTAAGCCCAGAGACTCAAATTCGTAATTTTTTGCACTTTCAGTGGGTATTAACACACAAATTTTCTAAAATCTTGTCGACTGTCTCTGATTAGCCTGAAATTCACCCGGTCCATGAAAATAGGGTGTTGATTGACACCCATCACTTCATCATGACTGACGTCGTTTATTATTGCATTTCTAAGTGCAGAAACTCAAACTCGTGATTCTTTTGGTGGGTATTAGCATACATATTTTCAAGAATCATGTCGACTATTTCTAATTGGCCTGAAATTCACCCGGTCGATGAAAAACAGGTTGGTGATCGACACACATCACTTCGTCATGGCCGACATCACTTGTTATTGCATTACTGAGAGCAAAAACGCAAAAAAAAAATACACTTTCGGTGGGTATTAGCACACATATTTTCTAAAATCCTGTCGACAATCTCTGATTGGACTGAAATTCACCCGGTCCATGAAAAATAGGGTTGTGATCGACACTCACTACTTTGTCATTGCAGAAGTCACTTATTATTGTGTTTCTAAGCCCAAAAACTTAAATTCGTGATTTTTGCACTTTTGGTGTATGCACACAGATTTTCAAGAATTATGTCGATAGTCTCTAATTGGCCTGAAATTTACCTGGTCCATGAAAAACAGACTTGTGATCGACACCCACTATTTTGTCGTGACCGATGTCTCTTATTATTGTATTTCTAAGCCCAGAAATTCAAATTCGTGATTTTTTACACTTTCGGTGGGTATTAGCACACCAATTTTCTAGAATCATGTCGATAATCTCTGATTGGACTGAAATTCATCCAGTCCATAAAAAAATAGGTTTGTGATCGACACCCACTACTTTTTCATGGCAGACGTCTCTTATTATTGCATTTCTAAGCCCATAGACTCAAATTCATAATTTTTGCACTTTCGATGGGTATTAACACATGTGTTTTCTAAAATCCTGTTGATTGTCTCTGATTCGCCTGAAATTCACTCGGTCCATGATAAATAAGGTGTTGTCTGACATCCATCACTTCGTCATGACTGACGTCACTTATTATTTCATTTCTAAGCCTAGAAAATCGAACTTATGATTTTTTGCACTTTTGGTGGGTATTAGCACACAAATTTTCAAAAATAATGTCGATTGTTTCTAATTAGCCTGAAATTCACCCGGTCTATGAAAAACAGGTTGGTGATCGACACTCATTACTTCGTCATGGCCGACGTCGCTTATGATTGTATTTCTAAGCTTAAAAACTCATATTCGTGATTGTTTGGACTTACAGTGGGTATTAGCACAAAGATTTTTTAGAATCCGATCGATGGTCATTGATTGACATGAAATTCTCCAGATCCATGACAAACAGGCTGGTGATCGACACTCATTGCTTCTTCATGGACGACGTCGCTTATTATTACATTTCTATGCCTAGAAACTCAAATTTGCAAACGATTTTTCTAAAATTTCGTCGACTGTCTATAATTAGCCTGAAATTCACCCGGTGCATGAAAAACAAGCTTATGATCGACACCTATTACTTGTCATGATCGACGTTGCTTATTATTGCATTTCTAAGCCCAAATATCAAATTCATAATTTTTTGCACTTTCGGTAGGTAGCACACAGATTTTCTAGAATCTCGTCGACGATGTCTAATTGGCCTGAAATTCACCCGATCCATGACAAACAAGCTTGTGATCGACACTTATTACTTCGTCATGAACGACATCATTTATTATTATAAACAAAGCTTAGAAACTCAAATTCGTAATTTTTTACACTTTCGGTAGGTGCACACTGAGTTTCTAGATTCCCGTCGATTGTCTCGGATTGGCCTGAAATTCACCCAGTCCATGAAAAATAGGTTGGTGACTGACACCCATCACTTCATCATGGTCGACGTTGCTTATTATTGTATTTCTATGCCCAGAAACTCAAATTTGTGATTTTTTGCACTTTCGGTGGGTATTAGCAGACATATTTTCTAGAATCCTATCTATTATATCTAATTGGCCTGAAATTCACCCGATCTATGAAAAATAGGCTTGTGATCGTCATCCATTATTTCGTCATGCCCGACATTGTTTATTATTACATTTCTAAGCCAGAAACTCAAATTCGTGATTTTATGCACTTTCGTTGGGTATTGACAAACAAATTTTCTAGAATCATGTCCACTGTCTTCGATTAGCCTAAAATTCACCTGGTCCATCATAAACAAGCTGGTGACTGACACTCATCACTTTGTAATGGTTGACGTCACTTATTATTGCATTTCTAAGCCCAAAAAACTCAAATTCGTGACTTTTTACACTTTCTGTGGGTATTAGCTCACATATTTTTTAGAATCCTGTCGACTGTATCTAATTTTCCTGAAATTCACCTAATCCATAAAAACAGGCTTTTTATCGATACCATTACTTATTATTGCATTTCTAAGCCCAGAAACTAGAATTTGTGATTTTTTGCTCTTTCAGTGGGTATTAGCACAAAAAAAATTTAGAATCCTGTCAACCGTCTCTAATTGGCCTGAGATTCACCCAGTCCATGAAAAACAAGATTGTGATCGACAATCATTACTTCATCATGGCCTACATCACTTATTATTGCATTTCTAAGTCCAGAAACTCAAATTCGTAATTTTTGCACTTTCGGTAGGTATTAACAGACAAAGTTTCTAAAATCTGGCCGACGTTTTCATAGTGGCCTGAAATTCACTCAGTCAATCACAAACAAGCTTGTGATCGACAACGCTTATTATTGCATTTTTAAACCCAGAAACTCAAATTCGTATTTTTTTGCACTTTCAGTGGGTATTAGCACACATATTTTCTAAAATCCTATCGACTGTCTTCAATTGGCCTGAAATTCACCCGGTCCATCACAAACGGTCTGGTAATCGACACTCATTACTTCATCATGACTGACGTCGCTTATTATTATATTTCTAAGACCAGAAACTTAAATTCCTGGTTTATTGCACTTTCAGTGGTTTAATACACACAAATTTTCTTAAATCTTGTCGACAATCTCTAATTGGCCTAAAATTCACTCGGTCCATCACAAATAGGCTGGTGACCAACACCCATCACTTCGTCATGGCCGACATCGCTTATGAATGCATTTTTAAGCCCAAAAACTCAAATTCGTGACTTTTTGCACTTTCGATTGGTATTAGCACAAATTTTCTAGAATCTTGTCGACTATTTGTAATTGGCCAGAAATTCATCCGGTCCATGAAAAATAGGCTGGTGACTGACACCCATCACATCGTCATGACCGACGTCGCTTATTATTGTATTTCTAGGCCCATAAACTCGAATTTGTGATGTTTTGCTCTTTCAGTGGGTATTAGCACACACATTTTCTAAAATCCTGTCGACTGTCTCCAATTGGCCTTAAATTCACCCGGACTATAACAAATAGGCTGGTGACTGACATTCATCACTTTTTCATGACTGATGTCGCTTATTATTATATTTCTAAGCCCAAAAATTCAAATTCGTGATTATTTACACATTCGGTGGGTATTAACAAACAAAGTTTTAAAAATTCGGTCGACGTTTTCATATTGGCCTGAAATTACTAGTCAATCACAAACATGTTGTTGATCGACACCTATTACTTAGTCGTAGATGACGTGACTTATTATTGCATTTCTAAACCCAAAAAGTTTAATTTGTCATTTTTTGCACTTTCGGTGGGTATTAGCCCAAAGATTTTCTAGAATCTTGTCGACGGTCTCTAATATGCCTGAAATTCACCCGGTCCATCAAAACCAGTCTGGTGATCGACACCCATTACTTCATCATGACTGACGTCGCTTATTATTATATTTCTAAGCCCAGAAACTGAAATTCGTGATTTATTATAATTTCGGTGGGTATTAGCACACATATTTTCTAGAATCCTGTCGACAATCTCTGATTGGTCTGAAATTCACCCGGCCCATCACAAACAGGCTGGTGACCGACACCCATCACTTCGTCATGGCGACATCGCTTATTATTGCGTTTTAAGCCCAAAAACTCAAATTCGTGAATTTTTACACTTTCAAAAGGTATTAACACACAAATTTTCTACAATCTTGTCGACAATCTCTGATTGGCCTGAAATTCACTCGGTCCATCACAAACAGGATGGTGACCGACACCCATCACTTCTTCATGGTCGACATCGCTTATTATTGCATTTCTAAGCCCAAAAACTCAAATTTGTGACTTTTTGTACTTTCGATGGTATTAGCACACAAATTTTCTAGAATCCTGTCAACCGTCTCTAATTGGCATGAAATTCATCCAGTCCATGAAAAATAAGCTTGTACTCGTGTCACGCCCCGACTTTTCTCAAGTCTTTACTTAGGGCGTGATGACACCTGAATAATTATCCTTTTCCAGGAGCACCATCTAACTCTCTTTATTTCTAAATTCAGACGTGTATTTAAATGCGAAAATAGTATCAATATTTATTTTCCTAAGAATTTCATTAATCATAGTGCGAGCATATGCTCGTGCAAACTTTGTTTCTATCTAGACTTAATAAGAGTGAATATTTCAAGTTTGAAAGGAGACAATCTCACACGGGCATTTCCCGATATACTGAAACTAAACCTTTCAACTATATATTAAGCACGACAAGCACCAAGTCTGAAGCAACGGATTTGGTACGACAATGAGGTTGTGGGACGATCACTAGCCTTAATGTGGAGTCTTTCCTCTATCGCGCTTTCCTGAAACATGTTAAATAAAGAGTCAGCCCTACCATCCGGGGTTGAGTGAGAACCTTGCTCTGCAATTCAAAGTAACCTCACAATATTCTAAGTACAATCACATTATAATATAATAAGCATGTTGCAAAAAAATATATTAGGGTACAACACCTTTATCATACAAGTATGCAACATCTTCTCTCAACTTCTTATAGAAAATTCTTAATTTAACCAATATTCTGTTTTAACCCATATCACACATTAATATATTCCTTTGTATTTTTTTTACATTTGTTGCGACGTGTAACCCGATCCAATGCATTTACATATTTGTTGCGGCGTGCAACCTGGTCCCATGCATTTACATATTTATTGCGGCGAGCAACCCGATCCGATCCATTTACATATTTGTTGCGGCGTGCAACCCGATCGGATGCATTTACAAATGCATTTATATATTTGTTGCGGCGTTCAACCCGATCCGATGCATTTATAAATGCATTTACATATTTGTGAACATATATTCACTTTGTATTTTCAGAAGGTCAAATAAATAATATTCTTTTTTTTCAACATTCTGCCTTTCATACTTGTAATGGTCATAACTCTTCAACCGTAACTTCAACTAAGGTGTTTTTACGCTGAAACTAAGGTTACACGGGGACCTTTCACTGTACCAAATTTCATTTAAAAAAACTTTGGGTAACTATTACAAATTCTTTCGCAAAACAGTCACATGTAACTAGTCTCGCCATGGTCAAATCTTAAAATAGTCATAACTTCTAAGTTGTAAGCCCGATCAAGCCCCGTAACATCTCAAAACAACGAGAACGGTGAGTTATATGGCCCCATGTGAACCATCCATTCAGATTCTGTACTAGTTGGTACAATTTTTCATTTTTGTGTTTTGGCTTTTCGGATTGCGATCAATCCGAGGCAGAAACTTTAAACTGCAATAACTCTCAACCCGTAAGTCCATTTTATCTCCTATTTGTATCAATGTGACCTTCACATTCCGATGTACATCACTTCCAAATTCCACTAAATTATAACAAGTATAACCTAGTGAAAACAGGTTGTAAAGTTTTGTCTTCTCGAGTTTCAGTCAAGCCAAGGCAGAAAGTTTAAACAGCGATAACTCTCAACCCGTAAGTCAGATAGACCTATGTAAGGTCTCAAAATGTCAAAAACATATAAATTTAGAACTTTTATCTAGCACAAATTTTCATATTTTTTACCGATTTGTACATTTTTACGTTTTTGTCTTCTGCCTTTCCGGAATCTGATCAATCCGAGGCAGAAACTTTAAACTATGATAACTCTTAAATAGTAAGTATGTTTCATCCCCTCTTTGGCTCGATCTGATCATAATAGAGAGGTGTACAACACTTACGAACTTCATTCAATTATAACTAGTACAACCCATTACAGAACAATTTGAATGTTCATGACTTAGTTAGTTGTTTAAATAATCCAAAGCTCATGATTTCTTCTCAACACCCAATTTATATTCTAATATGTATCGAACTTAAAATATAGGATTTCACTAAGAATTTATGAGTGAGAGAACTCACCTTTTATTGCTTCGTGACCGCGAATGAAAATCTCAAACTTTGACTACACCTTTTTCGGAACTCCTCAATTGCTGAAGGTAATTTTTCTTTTGTTATCTGTATTTTCTGGGTTCTTTCTATCTTATGGAAAAATATATAGGATATGAGACTATATATATATTGTGGATTGTGTGTGTAACTTGCAGAAAGGTGAAAGATTGTGTATAAATTTGTATCTCAAAAGAAGAACTTGTCTTCATTTATAAATGAGAAAGAAACATCTAAAGAGATGGTTATATGTCTGAATGAATGCTCAAACGTTTCATGGATTCAATGACATTAAAGAGAACAAAGTAAAGGCAATAAACAATAGTAAAATAGTCTTTTTTTTATATATATATTTGGAAAAATACGTTAGTGATAGATCAGAATAATGACCCATAACTCATTCAAGTAGTCCACAACGTTTTTCCCAAATTGAATTTAAAGGGTGTTAAAGGCTAATCAAAGGTTAAAGAATGTGTTATAACTTCTTTTTTTCGAGATACAATAATTATTTTCCTAACAATAGTTTATCTCATTTTCATACATTCAAAGGTGTATCTATCTTTTTGAAAACCACCTAAAGTCGTTAAATCATACAGAGTAGTTTTTTTTTCCTGGGACCTTACATTCTCCCTTCCTTAAGCAACATTTGTCCTCGAATGTGAATAAGATCGTAGTGAATAAGGTCGTAACATAATCACATAGACATCCAACATATTTCTGGATTTTTACATTCTCCCCTCCTTAAACAACATTCGCTCTCGAATGTGAATAAGGTTGTAACACATGCATATAGACATGCAAAATGCACACATATGAAGTACTATTTAACACATTTTATTACCTTATTCAAAGAGAAATGGATATTTGACTTTAATCGCGACTTCGGCTTCCCAGGTGGCTTCCTCTGTGGAGTGATTCCTCCATAGGACCTTCACGAAAGCAATATATTTATTTCTGAGGAGCTTAACCTTTCTATCAAGTATTTCTACCAGAACTTATTCATATTGAAGCTCTTCATTATGAATTATCTCTTGGGGAAAGATGACGTGACTTGGATCGTGCAAGTATTTTCGTAACATTGACACATGAAATACCAGATGCACTGCTTCCAGCTTGTGGAAGTGCTAATTCGTAAGCCACATTCCCCACTCTTCGCAAGATCTCATATGGCTCAATAAACTTTGGGCTCAATTTCCCTTTCTTACCAAAGCGCATCACTCCCTTCATTGGAGACACTTTTAAAAATATTTTCTCCCCCTCTTGAAATTCGAGATCTCTTTTTTTGCGATGATCCGCATAAGACTTATGACGACTATGAGCTATTTTGATCCGCTCCCGAATCATCTACACCTTATCATTTGTTTCTTGAATGACTTCGGGTCCGAATAGTTGCGTCTCACCCACCTCAAACCATCCAAGTGGAGATCTACATTTCCGTACATACAATGTTTCAAACGGGGCCATTTATATACTAGAGTGAAAACTATTGTTGTAGGCAAACTCAATTAGGCATAGATGATCCAGCCAGCTGCCCTGAAAATCTAACACATAAGATCGCAATATGTCCTCAAGTGTTTGAATTGTTCGCTCAGCTTGCCCATCTGTTTGTGGGTGGAAAGTCGTGTTCAACTTAACTTTTGTCCCGAGACCCTGCTGGAAACTTTGCCAAAAGTGTGAGGTGAACTGGGAACCCCTATCCGAAATAATTTTTAATGGAACCCCGTGTAACCGCACAATTTTCTTCAAATAAATCTGCGCGGACTGGGGTGCGCGATACGTAGTCTTGACCGGTAGGAAATGAGATGACTTTGTAAGTCGATCTACAATCACCCAGATAGAATACCATTCTCGAGCTTTCGGTAGACCAGTTACAAAATCCATATGAATCACCTCCCATTTCCACATGGGGACACCCATGTCATGAAGTAGTCCGCCAGGTTTTTGATGTTCCGCTTTCACTTGTTGACATGTAAGACACCTTCCGACAAACACCGCAACATCTTTCTTCATTCTGTCCCACCAGTAATTTGGCTTGAGGTCCTGATACATTTTTGTTGACCCTGGATGAATGAAATATCTTGTGTTGTGACCCTCATCTAAGATCTTCATTCTTAGATCACTTACCTTAGGAACACATAACCTACCCTTATACCGAAGGGTACCGTCATTTTCTCCTAATGTAAACTGTGAAGGTCTTCCCTGTTGAATCCTCTCCCGAAATCTAACAAATTCCATGTCCTCAAACTGACTTTCTTTTATTTCTGAAGCTAAGGCAGACTGAGAGGTATCATGCACCGCCACCCTGCCTTCCCCGACCTCAGCTAAACTAACCCCGAGGTTTCCCAATTTTTGTACCTCACGAACAATACCTCTCTTTTGTATTGTCAAGTGGGCCAAACTGCCCATTGATCTCCTACTGAGTGCGCCAGCCACCATGTTAGCTTTTTCAGGATGGTAAAGAATGCTAAGGTCATAATCCTTAAGTAACTCTAACCATCTTCTTTGTCGGAGATTCAAATCCTTTTGCGTGGTTATGTACTGTAAACTCTTATGATCTGTAAATATATCTATATGCACACCATATAAATAGTGTCTCCATATTCGTAAGGCGAACACTACCACGGCCAATTCCAAGTCGTGAGTTGGATAATTTTTCTCATGTACCTTCAATTGTCGAGATGCATACGCAATCACTTTTCCAAACTGCATCAAGACACATCCTAACCCAACCCTAGTGGCATCACAATATACTGTGAACCTTCTTGTCCCGATGGTAAGGTTAGTACTGGTGCAGTAGTCAATAACTCCTTCAGTTTCTGAAAACTCGCTTAAAATGCTTTTGACCATTGGTACTTAACCGATTTCTGAGTTAATCGGGTCAAATGAGCAACAAGACTAGAGAAACTTTCTATGAATATTCTATAATACCCAGCCAAACCCAAGAAACTTCTAACTTTTGTCAGAGTGGTAGGTCTTGGCCAGTTCTTCACAACTTCTATCTTTTGAGGGTCTACCATAATTCCATCATTTGACATAACATGGCCCAAAAAGGCTACCTTTTCCAACCAAAATTCACACTTTGAAAATTTAGCATATATTTTCTTCTGTTTTAAGACTTGAAGCGCTACTCTAAGATGCTCCTCATGTTCTTCAACACTTTTGCTGTAAATTAGAATATCATCGATGAATACAATCACGAACAAATCTAAAAATGATTTAAAGATCCTGTTCATGAGATCCATAAAAGTTGCTGGGGCATTGGTTAACCCAAAAGACATGACCAAGAACTCATAATGGTTGTATCGGGTTCTAAAGGCTGTTTTGAATATATTATCCGGATTTATTTTCAGTTGATGATATCCCGAACGGAGGTCAATCTTGGAAAAATAGCTAGCTCATTGAAATTGGTAAAAAAGATCATCGATTCTAGGTAACGGGTATCGGTTCTTGATCGTGACCTTATTGAGTTGTCGATAATCGATGCACATTCGGAGCGATTTGTCTTTCTTCTTCACAAAAAGGACCGGTGCACCCCAAGGGGAAACACTAGGTCTTATAAAGTCTTTATCCAGAAGATCCTTCAACTGTTCTTTTAACTCCCTCAATTCAGTTGGGGCCATTCGATATGGAGGAATAGAAATGGGTCTTGTACCTGGAATTAATTATATAGCAAACTCCACTTCTATATCCGGAGGAAGTCCTGGAAGATCTTCAGGAAAAACCTCCGGAAAATTTCGAACAATAGGGACATCATGAACTTTGGGGCCTCTTTTTGGGTATCCATTATACTGGCCAGATATGCGTACTCCACTTCGTGGCTTCTTAATAACTTTTGAGCCCTAAGGTATGAAATAAGCTGACGTGAGGATAATTCAATCCTACCATTTATAACAACTTATGGTTCCCCGGGAAAAGATAATTTTCACTATTTTTCGCCGACAAACTAACATGGCATAACATGCTGACAACCAATCCATACTCAAAATGATGTCAAAGTCTACCATATCAAGTAGTACCAGGTTTACTATTGTTCCTCTGCCATTCACTTTTAATGGATTTTTTTAAACTACTCGAGAGGCCCAAACTGAAGCCATACTTGTGTCATAACCTCAAAAGGTTCACTTAAACAGAAGGTTTTACATGTAGACTCTTAGCAAAACCCATTGACACATACAAAAATGTAGAGTCGGGATCATATAATACAAGTGCAGATGTTAGACATATTTTATATACACTTTTTGAGTCATTTTTAATTAGTATTTTTCTTATTTTCTTTGAAATATGTGTCGTGTTAGGGTCGTTTTTCTTTCTTTTGAGTTACAGCGGTCCTAAATGGAGAAATGGTAAAAAGAATATGAAATGAGCTTAATTGAGATGGAATTGCACACTAAAAGGACCAAGAAATGAAGCCTAAGAAGTCGCGGGAAGCATAGAAGAAATCTGACGAAGTCTGGACGAAAAAAGGACATAGAATCGCAAAATCTGGCAGAAGACGTCACAGGCGCCGCGACACTAATTAACCTGCACGCTCTGATTTTCACAGTATTTTCGGCACCGTGGCGCCAGCCAGCAGGGCTGCGGCGCCGAGGTGGGAAATTTCTGATTCTGGGCCGATTTGACACGGTTTTTAGGGTCCACAATGCAAAATATTCCCAACTATATAATCCCTAAACCCTAACTGTATTGAGGGATCAGAGAACATTGTACATATTTCATCTCTCACAGTCTAACACAATTTTGGGAGGCGACAAGATTGGAGACCTAGTTCAAGTTATTTTATTTTCTCTTTTCTTTGTTCTTATTTCAGTTCATGTTGGATATTGAATTAGTTCTTAGCATGTCTATGGCTAGGAGTTAATCTTTTAATTAGGGCTTTTCATTGAATCGCTTGAAACTCGTTTTTATGAATTAATGCATTAGTTTGGTTTCTTCTTCATCTTGTTAAGATTTATTCAATATTGGTTTGAATGTTTGATAGTTAACTGATCACTAATTATCATAATCTATATGATTTAGAATCGAGATCCGAGATGGGAGATTTGAATATGATGTAATTGAATAGACATATGTTAAAATCGAGGACGAAAGTACCCCGATACTTATGTAGCACTTTAGATTATTGTTCTTAATCCCCCTATGTGGTAAAATCTATCATAGAAATATAGAAGGTTTCTGCACTGGGGTTGAGCTTTTATATATCCTAACCGGAATATAAGACAGACTAGTTAACCTGCTATCTTAATGTAGAAGAAGAAGCCATTGTTGTTGCATTAAGGATTTAAAAGAGTGGATAGTCGAGGATATTGGAAGCCCTATTTCCACCATAATTGATTTAAATCAAATCATATTTAGTTAACTCTTACAATTTCTCCAGTAGTTCATAGATAAAACCCAAAATAAACTATCGTTAGCCAAATAGATAAAATAGATTAGATATTCGGTAATTGAAAACCAGTCTCTGTGGACGATATTCGGTCTTACAAACTATATTACTTGGAACGATACGTACACTTGCGTGAGCATTTGGAAAATCGCTAACAGCAAGAATACTTGAGACCAATAAAATAATATGTCTCAGCCTCATTCCTCTGGGGCAATGCGTAAAGCCAATTAGGATTGTTGGACTGTTGACCTCCCTGACTTTGTCGGGACTAGTTTCCTTGATTTCCTTTGTGGGCAGTTGTGGTTTCTTCTAACTTTCCCTGGATAGGCTGAGTTTGGGTTCTTTTTTTGCAATCTCTGGCATAGTGGCCTGATTCTCCAAAGTTATAACATGCTTTCGTTGAGAGCCAACATTCCCCAACGAGTTTCTTCTGACAAACCTTACAAACCGGGTTATCACTTCTTGCGTTAGGGTTGGTGTCCTTGTCCTTGCTACCTTGGTGATTAAACCAACTATTCCCCTTAGGCCTGAAATGAGACTGGCCTACAGACTGGTTCAGTCTTAAAGAACCCTTTCTAACCTCTTGCCTCTGGTTCTGATTCTGATTAAATGATCCTGACGATCGAAATCTCTTCTGCGAATGCTCTCTTTTTGCTTTAGCAAAACCTTCTACCCTCATAGTCACATCGATAATCTGAAGGTAAGTTCGATCATTGGCTAATGTCACTACCTTCTCTGCCAGGTTTGGATTTAAACCCTCAACAAATCTTTTGACATTCTCCCTTTCCATAGAAACAATGTGCGCATTGTATCACAGGAATTTGGTATCGTATTCTTGTACACTGCGGTCTCCTTGTTTCAACTGTTCAAACTCACGCCTGAGCGCATTTTTTCGGGTGTTAGGCATGTATTTTTCAATGAAAGAGACTCTGAACTCCCCACGTCATCGGTGGTGACATCGGGGAACAATTTCTTCTAAAATTTCTCCACCACACTCCTATGTCGTCCATAGTTTATCCTTGCACATCCCCTTCCACAATCCTTTGAAAGAGGTAGTACTAGAATCAAGTCTTTGAAAAGACTCAAGATAGGTACGAAGAGAGTATGAAGGAAGTGAAACTTTTTAGGATGTTATTCCGTTCACTTATTACTAAGGTGGCGCGCACACCGTCGCAATAAGTAATTGTTCAACACCCAACTCAAAGAAAGTTCCTAGAATCTCTTAACTTGGTTCACCTCTGATACCAACTTGTCACGCCCCGACTTTTTTCAAGTCTTTACTTAGGGCGTGATGACACCTGAATAATTATCCCTTTCCAGGAGCACCATCTAACTCTTTTTATTTCTAAATTCAGACGTGTATTTAAATGCGAAAATAGTATCAATATTTATTTTCCTAAGAATTTCATTAATCATAGTGCGAGCATATGCTCGTGCAAACTTTGTTTCTATCTAGACTTAATGAGAGTGGATATTTCAAGTTTGAAAGGAGACAATTTCACACGGGCATTTCCCGAGATACTGAAACTAAACATTTCAACTATATATTAACCACGACAAGCACCAAGTCTGAAGCAATGGATTTGGTACGGCATTGAGGCTGCGGGACGATCGCTAGCCTTGATGTGGAGTCTTTCCTCTATCGCGCTTTCCTGAAACATGTTAAATAAATAGTCAGCCCTACCATCCGGGGCCGAGTGAGAACCTTGCCCTGCAATTCAAAGTAACCTCACAATATTCTAAGTACAATCACATTATAATTTAATAAGCATGTTGCAAAAAAACAACATATTAGGTTACAACACCTTTATCATACAAGTATGCAACATCTCTTCTCAACTCCTTATAGGAAATTATTAATTTAACCAATGTTCTGTTTTAACCCACATCACACATTAATATATTCCTTTGTATTTTTTTACATTTGCTGCGGCGTGCAACCCGATCCAATGCATTTACATATTTGTTACGGCGTGCAACCCGATCTCATGCATTTACATATTTATTGCGGCGAGTAACCCGATCCGATGCATTTACATATTTGTTGTGGTGTACAACCCGATCCGATGCATTTACAAATGCATTTACATATTTATTGCGGCGTGCAACCCGATCCGATACATTTACAAATGCATTTACATATTTGTGAACATATATTCACTTTGTATTTTTAGAAGGTCAAATAAATAATATTTTTTTTTCAACATTCTGTCTTTCATACTTGTAATGGTCATAACTCTTCAACCGTAATTTCAACTAAGGTCTTTCTTACGCTGAAACTAAGGTAACACGGGGAACTTTCATTGTACCAAATTTCATTTTAAAAAAACTTTGGGTAACTATTACAAATTCATCCGCAAAACAGTCACATGTAACTAGTCTCGCCATAATTTTATTAAAACAGGGCCAAATCTTAAAATAGTCATAACTTTTACGCTGTAAGCCCGATCAAGCCCCGTAACATGTATAGATGTCAATTCATATGGCCCCATGTGAACCACCCATTCAGATTCTGTACCAGTTGGTACAATTTTTCATTTTTGTGTTCTGCCTTTCCGGATTCAGATTCTGTACCAGTGGATGACGTCGCTTATTTATTGCATTTCTAAGCCCAGAAACTCAAATTGATGATTTTTGCACTTTCAGTGGGTAGCACACGTATTTTCTAAAATCATGTCGACTGTCTCCAATTGACCTGAAATTTACCCGGTCCATCACAAACAGTCTGGTGATCGACACCCATTACTTCATCATGACCAACGCGCTTATTATTATATTTTAAGCCCAAAAATTCAAATTCGTGTTTTATTGCACATTCGGTGGGTATTAGCACACTGATTTTTTAGAATCCTGTCGACAATCTCTGATTGGCCTGAAATTCCCTCGGTCCATCACAAATAGGTAGGTGATCGACACCCATCACTTCGGCATGGCCGACATCGCTTATTATTGCATTTTAAGCCTAAAAACTCAAATTCGTGACTTTTTGCACTTTCAATGGGTTAAGCACACAAATTTTCTAGAATCTTGTCGACTATTTCTAATTGGCCAGAAATTCATTCGGTAAAAAAAACAGACTGGTGACTGACACCTATCACTTCGTCATGGCCGACTTCGCTTATTATTGCATTTTTAAGCCCAGAAACTCGAATTTGTGATTTTTTTGCTCTTTTAGTGGGTATTAGCACACAAATTTTCAACCGTCTCTAATTGACCTTAAATTCACCCAGTCCATGAAAAACAAGCTTGTGATCGACACTCATTACTTCCTCATGGCCGACGTCGCTTATTATTGTATTTCTAAGCCCAAAAACTCATATTTGTGATTTTTTTGCACATTCGGTAGGTATTATGTATTTTCTAGAATCTTGTCGACTATCTCCGATTGGCCTAAAATTTACCCGGTCCATCACAAACAGGCTGGTGACCGACACCCATCACTTCATCATGGTCGACTTCGCTTATTATTACATTTCTATGTCCAAAAATTGAAATTCATGATTTTTTGCACTTTCAGTGGGTATTAGCACACGTATTTTCTAGAATCTTGTCGACTATCTCCAATTGGCCTTAAATTCTCCCGATCCATCACAAATAGGCTTGTGATCGACACCCTTTACTTCATCATGGTCGATGTTGCTTATTATTGCATTTTTATGTCCACAAACTGAAATTCGTGATTGTTTGCACTTTCGGTGGGTATTATCATACATATTTTCTAGAACTCTATCGACTGTCTCTAATTAGCCTGAATTCACTCGGTACATGAAAATCAGGCTTGTGATTGACACTCATTACTTCGTCATGACCGACGTCTCTTATTATTGCATTTCTAAACCTAGAAAATCAAATTCATGGTTGTTTACACTTTCGGTGGGTAATATCACACGAATTTTCTAGAATTCTGACAACGATCTATGATTAGACTGAAATTCACCCAGTCCATGAAAAACAGGCTGGTGATAGACATCCATTACTTCGTCATAGTCAACATCACTTATTATTGCATTTCTAAGGTCAATTTAAATCACCTCTATCCTCGAGCCCCAAACCGCAAACAAAGAACCCATGATGATATACAATATATTTCAATAACAAAAATCATGTGGTAATGTATGTATGGATGTTAACTCAAATTACCATGAGCTCAAAGCCTTGAGCGTTGAGCCCCGAGCCCCAAGCCTCAAGCCTAGAACTATGAGCATTGAACCCATGATATGTAATATATTTTAATATCAAAAATCCTGTGGTAATATATGTATGGATGTAAATTTAAATTACCCGAGCCACGAACCTCGAGCCCTAAATTGCGAACAACAAATCCCTGATGATATACAATATATTTTAATGTTAAAATTCTATGGTAATGTATGTATGAATGTTAATTTAAATTACCTCAATCCCTAAGCCCCGTCTGTGAACAACGAACCCCTGATGATATATAATATATTTCAATATCAAAATCCCCGTGGTAATGTGTGTAAGGATGTCAATTCAAATTACCTCGAGCCCCGAGCATCGAGCCTCAATCCATGAACCACGAACAATGAACCCCTGATGATATACAATATATTTCAATGTTAAAATCCCGCGGTAATGTATGTATGTATGTCAATTCAAATTAACCCAAGCCCCTAACCACAAATACTGAACCTCTAATTATATATAATATGTTTAAATGTCACAAATCTTTTGGTAATGTATGTATGAATGTCAATTCAAATTACCCCAAGCCCGAACCTCAAGCCTCGAGCCTCAAACCTCATGCATTGAGCCTCGAACCCCAAGCGTGGAGCCTTGAGCCTTAAACCTCATTCCTTGAGCTCTGAGCCTCGAACTGCGAACAACGAACGTCTGATGATATACAATATATTTCAATATCAAAATCATGTGATAATATATTTATAGATGTCAATTAAATTACCCTAAGCCTCGAGCCTCTAACCCCGAATCACGAACAACAAACCACTGATGATATACAACATATTTCAATGTTGAAATTCCATGGTAATGTATGTATGGATGTCAATTCAAATTATCCTGAGCCCCGAGTCTCGAGCCTTAATCCCCAATCCTAAATAGCGAACAGTGAACCCCTAATAATATACGATATATTTTAATGTTAAAGTCCCATGGTAATGTATGTATGGATGTCAAATTAAATTACTCTAATCCATAAGCCTCGAGCCCCCCAAAACTGCGAACAACGAACCCTTGATGGTATATAGTATATTTCAATGTCAAAACCCCATGGTAATCTATGTGTGGATGACATTTAAAATTACCCCAAGCCCTTAGCCTCGAGCCCTGAACTAAGAACAGTGAACCCCTTATGATATATAATATATTTCAATGTCAAAATCTCATGGTAATGTATTTATGGATGTCAATTAAAATTACCCGAATTTTGAGCCTCGAGCCCTGTCATGACCCGACCCCGGGCTCGCGACTGGTGCCCTACCTGGGCACCCTTACAGGTATACATCAGAGATAATCAGCGGAACATACATAACTCAACAAGAAATAAATAACAGGTTAGCCGATAAGGCTACCTCCCTGGATATATATAAATATACATAAATCCAAAAGCAGTTACCTCTTTTTTTTTACAACCCGACCCACAAGATATGACTACAGACCTCTAAGAGTTTTGACATAACAACTGTGACGGGACAGGGCTCCGCCATACCACTGAATGTACATAAATCTACAACCTCAGGGAACTGTACCAAAAGACAAAGCCTCCGGAGAAATGGAGCTTTCCAAGAACTGAACAGTGATCCTAAGAGTGAGGATCAACAAGCTATGTACCTCAACCTGCGGCATAAACGCAGCCCCCCGAAGGAGGTCAGTACAAAATGTGTACCAAGTATGTAAAACTGAAAGTACTGAAATGAAATCATATAGTCTAAAATAAAGCTAGAGACATGTATGATGACCAAGATAACAGTACACTGTGCCTTACTAATAATGAGAGTAAACAAGAGTATACTTTACTACATAAAAATAGGACGCTCATGATCAAATTAGGGCCACCAGCCCATAGTATCATTAAGCAATCCTACTCCTGGGACTATTTCACCCGCATAGGTCCTGTGGACCCGCAATGAGGTCATCCGCCTCGCATGGGACTATTTCACCCGCATAGAACTATTTCACCCGCATAGGCCCGGTGGATCCGCAATGAGTACAAACGCCGCACTCGCATCATGTGTAGCAAATCCATGGAATAAGTAGTAACCCGGAGGTTTACCCCGCAAGAATAACATAACACTAGCACAACCGGCTATCATACATAACATAAGCACCACCGGCTTATCATAAATATCATAAGCAAGTTAAGAAATCCCCTAACTTCTTATTAGACTTAATTAACATGCACTCTCATTTTATTTAAACTTAAGGCACTATCATGTCACATAAAATCCGGGAGTTTAACCCAAAGTACTACGTACTTCCGATCCTTTAAAAAGAACCTTTTTATATAAAAACCCCAAGATACTAACACCTGTAGTATCAAGGCATGTCTATTTTTCAAATCAAGTTACTACACCTTTAGAAATTCATTTCAAGGCTTTAAAACCAAGTAACTTCTACTTTCACAACCTAGGCAACTCGTGCCTATAAATCAAGTAGACACTCTCTTAACTTTCCATAAAGCCGTTATAACTAACTTCCCATAAAGTTGTTATAACTCTTTATGTTTTAGACAATTACATTCTTTTTGAAACCAAGAGACTTATACTTTTAAAACCAAGTATCATATACTTTCAAAATACTTCAAGTCTCTTAACCTTAGACATCAAGTAATCAATACTTTTCCAAATCAAGTATTCTATACTTTTCAAGTCAAGTAATCTTTCCATGTAACCTCAAGTCACATATACTTTTAAAAGCCAAGTTACCTCACTTTTCGAAATCAAGGCAAAGGATTCCAAAATGAAACCGAATTCATTTTAAACATGTACGTCCACCGTACTATACATTTTACAAGATTCATGCTCAAGAGATAAAAAAAAGTCCCACATACCTCTTCGACTTAATCCACTTGCCAAGTTGAATACGCCGCACGTAGAATGTCAACCTATAATAACCATAATACGTCCATCAACTACTAGCTTTCAACGTAGAATATTTCTAAGTATAAAGCTTCCTATTCTACGGAAAATTGGGCAGCACTTCCTTTGTTTCTACGTACTTTTCCACCTTTTTCATGGCCCGAAAATCAATAACCAAATGCCACATTTAAGGCACAACAAATCAGCAATTCAAAGGGGATTATACGCCTAACAGGACGTATAAAATTCTGTCCCACAATTAATATAAAACTGTCTAATATTAAATGGCCATTCTCGGCTCAATTGTTTATCAACGTAAGTTCATTCCAATTCCTTTTCAATCCAAATTGTTCTTCTAACATGTTATATAGCCGCAATTGATTATAACAACTATAATCCCTACTTTCTATAACATGCGACGATTGTAACTAACAATTAAATCGAATTACAAACTTAGTGGCTAACATGAACTTTTCGGACTTTAGGCTTCTAACATTTCATAACACTTATCAATATTCATAACATATATCACATGATCATTTCTAACTTATCATAACATGGAATCTTCAATTACAATAGTAAGACGAAGGTTTTACCTCAATAAGCCCAAATATTATCCAAGACTTCAAGTCGATCCTTAGCAACTTTAGCTCCTCTTCTTGACGTTCCACTCCGCTCCAAACAACCCTTAGAAGTTCATAACCAACTTCTCTTCAATTTCCAACTTCAAAGTTGAAGAACACCTTAGGTTTTCATCTTGCGACTAACGTAAAAACGTAGTTTTCCGGGATTTTTGTGGGGGATATCCTTAGAATACCTTTAGGGATCTTGGGTTTGAATATTGAGATTTATGAAGCAAGATTGCAAAATTTTCTCTCCTTTTTTTCTCTCATTGCCGAGAGCCCTCACTTGAGCACACAACCTTGTCATTTTTTTAAGTGTTGGAAATGATCTAGTCTTGCACTAGTAGTAGAAATATATAATGAGACCAAGGGCTAGGATTTATCCAAATGTGTGGTCAAGATGGGGTCAATTATATCAAGCTCCACTTAACTATTTGACTTAGTCAATATTATCAAGCGAATTTTGGCTACACTTGTTCACTAATTCGTCCAACATGAACCATGTGGAGGGTGACACGTGTCGCCCTCCCATTTGTTTAAAATATTACGTTTCCCGAAATTTCCATAATTGGTCAAAATATCGGAAACCTCGTGGGCCCCACAAAAATGTAAAATCTTTCAGGTGGGCCCCACGTATCCAACTCAGAAAAATGAAATTCCATAATCTTTATAAACTCTTAAAAGTATTAAATAACAAATTTGAGAACCCAACTCTCATTAACGAACAATTTTTCTTCCTGAGGTTCGGAAGATTTTTCCCTTGGAAAACAATTCTTTCTTTCGTTCAGATTTTTAAGTCCTGTGCTCTCCCGTCTATACTCTTATACATGTCCTGGAATTACGGGGTGTAACAAGCCCCATGCCTCGAATCGCGAACAACAAACCCCCGATTATACAATATATTTTAATATCAAAATCCCGTGGTAATGTACATATAGATGTCAATAAAATTTACCCCGAGCCTCAAGCCCCAGGCCCTAAACCGCAAATAGCGAACCGCTAATTATATACAATATATTACAATGTCAAAATCATGTGGTAATGTATGTATGGATCCCAATTAAAATTACCCCGAGCCTCGAGCCTAGATCCTCTAACCTCGATCCCCGACCTTAAATCGCAAACAGAAAACCCCTGATGATATATAATATATGTCAATGTCAAAATCTTGTGGTAATGTGTGTATGGATGTCAACTTAAAGTACGTCGAGCCCCAAGCCTCGAGCCCTGAACCACGAACAACGAACCCATGATGATATACAATATATTTCAATATAAAAAATCTCATGGTAATATATGTATGAATGTTAATTAAAATTTCCCCGAGCCTCTAGCCCTGAGTCCCGAGCCTCTAGCCTCGTGCCTCGATTCTCGAGCCATACACCGTGAACAACAAACCCCTGTTGATAAACAACATATTTCAATGTCAAAATCCCATTGATGTATATTCAAATTACCTCAAACACCGAATCGTGAATAGCAAACCCCTAATGATATACCATGTAGTTAAATATCAAAATCCCATTGTAATATATGTATGTATGTCAATTAAATTTACCCCAAGCCTTAAGCCTCGATCCTCGAGCCCTGAACCACGAACAACAAACCCTTAATGATATACAATATATTTCAATGTTAAAATATCATGGTAATGTATGTATGTATGTCAATTCAACTTACCCCAAGCCTTGAGCATCAAGCTCGAGCCTCGATCCCCGAGCCCTAAATCATGAACAATGACCCCCTAATGATATACAATATATTTCAATATCAAAATCTTATGGTAATGAATGTATAGATATCAATTCAAATTACTCGAGCCTTAAATCGCGAACAGCGGACCCCTGATAATATAGAATATATTTCAATAAAAAAATATTGTGGTAATATATGTATGGTTATCATTTCAAATTACCCCTTTACCAAGCACATAGCCTTAAGCTTCGAGCCTCGTGCTTAGATCCATGAGCCCCAATCCATGAATAGAGAACCCTGATGATATACAGTATATTGCAATGTCAAAATCTTGTGATAATATATATATAGAGAGAGAGAGATATCAATTCAAACTACCTTGAGGCCGAGCCCCAAGACCCGAGCCTCAAGCTTCGTGCCTCGAGCCCAAAATCGTGACAACAAACCCCTAATGTATGCAATATATTTTAATGTCAAAATCCCATGGTAATATATGTATGAATGTCAATTCAAATCACCCCGAGAATTGAGCCACGAGCCTCGAGTCCCGAGCCTCGAACTACATACCTTGAACCCTGATGATATACAATATATTTCAATGTCAAAATCATATGGTAATGTATGTATGAATGTCAATGCAAATTACTCCATCGAGCCCCGGACAGGGAACAACAAACCCCTAATGATATACAACATATTTTAATATCAAAAACATGTGGTTATGTATGTATGAATGTCAATTCAAATTACTCTGAACCCTGAGCCTCGAGCCCTGAGCCTCGTACCGTGAATAGCGAACCCCGAACCCCTAATGATATACAATATATTTTAATGTTAAAATCTCGTGGTAATGTATGTATGGATATTAATTCAAATTACCTGAGCCTCGAGCCTCAAATCGCGAACAACGAACTCCTGATGATATACAATATATTTCAATGTCAAAATCTCGTTGTAATGTATGTTTAGATGTCAATTCAAAGTACTCCAAAACTCAAGCCTTGAGCCTTGAACCCTAAGGCCCTAATGATATATAATGTATAATTAAATGTCAAAATCCTGTGGTGATATACGTATGGATGTCAATTAAATTTACCCTAAGCCCTGAAATCGCGTATAGCGAACCCCTCATGATATACAATATATTTCAATGTCAAAATCTTGTGGTAATGTATGTATGGATGTCAATTTAAATTACCCCGAGCCCTGAGCCTCAAGCCTTGAGCCTTTAGCCTCGAGCATTGAGCCTTGATCCCTGAGCCCTGAATCACGAACAACGAACCCCATAGTGATATACAATATATTTCAATGTCATAATCCCATGGTAATGTATGTATAGATGTCAATTCAAATTACCCTAAGCCTCTGAGCCTCAAACCTCAATCCTAGAGCCCCGAGTCCCAAAATGCACATAGCGAACCCCTGATGATATACAATATATTTCAATATAAAAATATTGTGGTAATGTATATATGGCTATCAATTCAAATTACCCCGAGCCTTGAGCCCCGAACCGCAAACAGCGAACCCATTATCATATACAATATATTTCAATGTCTAAATCATGTGGAAATGTATTTATGGATGTCAATTTAAATTACCCTAAGTCGCGAGCCTTCAGCCTCGAACTGCGAATGGCGAACCCTGATTATATACAATTTATTTCAATCTCAAAATCCTTTGGTAATATATGTATGGATGTCAATTTAAATTATCCTGAGCATCGGACCTCGAGCCTCAAGCCTCGAGACCCAAACCGCGAACCGTGAACAGCGAACCCTGATAATATATAATATATTTCAATGTCAAAATCTCATGGTAATGTAAATATGGATGTCAATTCAAATTACCCCGAGCCTCGAGCCTCGAGCCCCGAACTGCGAACAGCGAACCCCTGATGTTATACAATATATTTCAATGTCAAAATCTCGTGGTAATATATTTATGAATGTCAATTCAAATTACTCTGAGCCCTTAGCCCCGAGCACCGAATCGCAAAACAACTAACCCCTTATTTTATACAATATATTTCAATGTCAAAATCTTGTGGTAATTTATGTATAGATGTCAATCCAAATTACCCCGAGACCGAGCCCTGATCCCCGAGCCTCAAGTCTTAAGCCTCGAGCCCCAAACCACGAACAATGAACCCCTGATGATATATAATATATTTTAATATCAAAATCTTGTGGTAATACATGTATGGATGTCAATTCAAATTATCCCAAGCCTCGAACCGCGACCAGCGAACCCTTGTTGATATGGGTATTAACACTTAGATTTTCTAGAATCCTGATCATGGCGGATGTCTCTTATTTTTGCGTTTCCAAGCCCAAAAACTCAAATTCATAATTTTTGGCACATTCAATGGGTATTAGCACACAAATTTTCTAGAATCATGTCGACACTCCTAATTTACCTGAAATACAACTAGTCCATCACAAATAGGCTGATTATCGACACCCAACACTTCTTCATAACCGATGTCGCTTACTTTGTGTTTCAATGCCCAGAAACCCAAATTCATGATTTTTGGCACTTACGATAGGAGCACACGAATTTTCTTGAATCCTGCCATCCGTCTCTGATTGACCTGAATTTCAACCGGTCCATCACAAATAGGCTGATGATCGACACTCATTACTTTACCATGGACAACGTCGCTTATTTTTGCGTTTATAAGCCCAGAAATCCAAATTCATGAATATTAGCACTTTCGATGGGTATTATCACACGAAATTTATAGAATCCAATTGACGGTCTCTGATTGGCCTGACCTTCAACCGGTCCATCACAAATAGGCTATGATTGATAATAATTTCTTCGGTAAGCCCAGTGTAGCTTATTTTTCATTTATTTTGTTCACGCATTCGAGGTCATGATTTTTTTACCTCTCGTGTGTGTTATCACATGATTTTTTTACAATCTAGTCGTCTGACTCTGTTTGGCGTGAAAATCCACCTATCCGTACCAAACGGGTTAGGGACCGATACTAACTGTTTCGACAAGCCTGACATAGCTTATTGTTTTTCATTTAATTGATCCACACACCTGAGCTCATGATGTTTTTTACTTCTCGTGTGTTAGCACATGGATTTTCCGCAACCTAGACGACCGACTCTGTTTGGCGTAAAAGTCTACCGATCCATTCCAAACAAGTTGTTGACTAACACTAACTGTTTTGACACACCCGGCATAACTTATTTTTTCATTTATAGGTCCAAAACCCCAGCTCCTGATTATTGGACTTTTCATGTGTGTTATATGAATTTTCCTGAACACGACAGACCGGCTCTGTTTGGCGTGAAATTCAACCATTTCATCACAAACATGCTCGTGATTGATACTAATTACTCTGGCACGCCCGACGTTGCTTATTTTTCCATTTACGAGTTCATAAACCCCCAACTCCTAGTTATTAGACTTTTTGTGTGGGTTAGCTCCTAGATTTTCCTGAACTCGATCCTCTCACGCTGTTTGGCATGAAATCCCACCGGTGTATCCCAAACAGGATGGTGACCGATACTAGTTACTCTGGCACACCTGATATAGCTTATTTTTCCATTTACGGTTACATAAACTCTCTACTCCTAATTATTGGACTTTTCGTGGACATTAGCTCATGAATTTTCATAAACTCAGCAGACCGGCTTTGTTTGGCGTAAAATTTCACTAGTCTATCTCAAACGAGCTGGTGACTGACACTAATTGCTCTGACAGGCCCGATGTAACTTATTTTTCATTTATGGGTCCAGAAACATCCAGCTCCTAATTATTGGTCTTTTTGTATGTGTTCGCTCATGGATTTTCCTGACCCCAGCCGACCAGCTTTGTTTGGCGTGAAATTCTACCAGTCCATCCAAAATGAACTAGTGAAAGATACTAATTACTCCGGCACGCCAGACGTATATTATTTTTCTATTTACGGGTCCTGAAACCCCAACTCCATATTATTGGACTTTTCGTGTGTGTTAGCTCATGGATTTTCCTAAACCTGGCCAGCTTGCTTTGTTTAGCGTGAAAATTCCACTGATCCATTCTAAACGGGCTAGTGATCGATACTAATTGCTCCGGCATGCCAGACGCTGCTTTTCATTTACGGGTTCGGATATCCCCTGCTTGTTATTATTAGACTTCTCATGTGTGTTAGCTCATAGATTTTCCTGAACTTAGCCAACTGGCTCTGTTGGCGTTAAATTCCACTCATCCATATCAAACGGGATGGGGACTGATAATTATTGCTTCGGCATGCCCGATGTAGCTTATTATTCATTTACGGGTCCAGAAACCTTTAGCTCCTGATTATTTTTACTTTTCGTGTGTTAGCTCATTAATTTTCCTGAACCCGACCAACCGACTCTGTTTGGTATAAAATTTGACCAGTCCATCCCAAACGACTCTTTTTGACGTGAATTTCCACTGGTCCATCCCAAATGGGTTGGTGACTGATACTAATTCACCAGCTCGTTTGGGATGGACCGATGGAATTTCACGCTAAAAAGAGCTAGTCGGTTGGGTTTTGAAAAATCCATGAGCCAACACACACGAAAAGTCCAATAAACAGGAGTTGGGACTGTATCATGGGTCTATCGTTACAAAATTTGGACATCCCTTTTCCAAAATATTAACATAGGTCCTCACGCAGACATTGAAAAGGGGGCAAAAAGAGTTTATTTACCTTTACAGAATGTATCATGACTATCTATTCATTAAAAAAGAGTTCTACATCTCAAGAGATCAAATAGGCATCGGGAAGAGTGAGAAGAGGGAGTCTTTTCCTTCCCCTTCGCCTCGCCCGATGAGATCATATTTTTAAAATGAAGTGAAGTGCTATGAAGAGGAGATTGCTGGCGAAAACCCCCTGTTCATGAAAGCCATGTGACCAATATTCATCGCTTTGACATGACTTACATCGCCTTTTTGGCACAAATTGATGATTATCTCAATTTTTCGACATCATTTTTCTGCATTTCAAGGTCATAAAACTCAAATTCAGAATTATATGCTTTTTTGTGTATTGGTACATATTTCTTTTCAAAATTTGATTAACAAACTTCGATTGGCGTGAAATTTGGTGGCTTCATAAGCTTTTTAATAGCTTTGAAAGTGTTCAACCGGACTATAGCTTTAAGTTTCGTTTTTACGTAAATTTCGTTCGCAGGGCAATGAATAGGACTATATGAGGAAAGGGATTCGGCAAGTCCTATAAAGTTGCAGTGTTTAGAATTTATTTGGATAAGTTTTTCTAAACACTTCATACAGAGAATGATTTGAGTACTACACAAAATCTGCCATTTGAAAGCAAGACGGAGATTTAGGTAAGATCGATGAGAACTTGCTTGACAAATGGCTTTCTCATCACCTTTCAGCTGCAAGGACAAGGACATTTGCGGTCAAATCATCTCATGACATCTCGAGAAACACAATTTTGAAAATAATCCACTGAAGGACATGTTTTCCAGGCACAAACACATGCTCGAGGGACAATGCTATAAATTCTGACAATTTCCAGGCCTCTATTGCCAAATCGAGGTCTTGTTTATGCGGCAAGGAAACAACTTAATGATGTCCGATTCCATAAGAAAATGTGTTGCCAAAAAGGAAACAACTTAGTTGCCAAAAAGTTTGCACTCAAAATGCATCATTTAGCTGGTCCTTCGGCTATAGCAGACGAACTGGAGAAGACTGTATTGAGTTCTAACTTGAATGTTAGATACAAAATTGTGAGAACTTTCAGAAACCCCACAACTACCCTATGATTTAATTTACAAGTAATTCATATCCAAAAAATGACGCAAAAATAATTGACAGCGATGCGAGGGTGCTCATCTCATACCCTGGACCTTGTAACTAAGACTGCTTCTTTAACACCATATAATGCAGGGGCTAGCTTCATTTTGAAAGTGTATAAAGATAACTGCATCTTGCCAGGCTATTCCAGAAACTTTTGCAATCATATATCCTCGACAGAAAAAACCTTAATTGCGCTTCTTTCATTCGTCAATATCTTGAACCCATGCCAAATCTGCCATCAAAAGTCAACACAAATCATATATAACAAATAAAGGCATATGATTTACAAAATATAGGAGTTATCAATATTGTCTAAATAGTGAGGCAACCAGACAAGTGAAGAATAATGGATTTCACTGAATCAATCACTATAGCACTCTGAATTTACAAACTAAACATTACTATTGAGAGATGTGTCACCTGGGAAATCTGAAAACCATCTTGCAACCCACTTCATTTCTTTGTTCATATAGAACTCTCTTAAATTTTCTACCCTAGACACAAACATGACAGATACAAACACGTACAAAAGATGGTTCCAACAAGACATTAATTTGGTTCGCAATCCAGCAAAGATAAAATGACAGACTAAACTTTTCTTATTAAATGCCAATTGACGTGAGGGCATGCCTTGAGGTGTTAAGAAATAGACCTTGGGCCTAATTCAACCCCAAAATGTAGCTCATGAGGTGATGATTACCCAAAACAATATAAGAAACAGACAACCCTTCCCTAACTCATGCCTACCAACTGGAGCATGGATAACATAACACGGGAGCCCAGCGTTGGGAAACACAATAACTGGGATGGACATGACTCTAATACCATGTTAAGAAATGGACCTTGGGCCTAACTCAACCCACAAAGATAGCTCAAGAGGTGAAGATTACCCAAAACCATTTAAGGAGACGAAGAAACCATCCCGCAACCAATGTGGGACAGTTGACACAAGGAATCAAACCCTCAATGTTGGTTGTGTGGCCCATTACTTAATGGAGGAAGACAACCATAAAATTGTGAAAGGAGAAAATGAAGAATATAACCTTGAAGCACTGATTCTACTGCTGCATTTGGAATAAGCAACCCTACAACTCGTTGATTGTCAGTAGTTGTCACAATCCGTACAATGCGGATTCTTTGGTGGCTTTGGCGAGCCTGCATCCAACAACAATTGGAAACCAATAAACGAGTGAGTTTGGTGCAACAACACTTCTAAAAGTAGATTATTTTTCTCAATGCAAAAATTAAAACAGACGCTCTTAAGCAAAATTTACATTGCCTCCGGAAATCTCAAAATCTCAGATAGAGCCCGCTCACTTTAAACCTACAAACTCCCTTTTTGTGTGGAAATAATGGTAGTGCTATTTGACAGTTGAGATACAGTAGTTAAACCTTGATAAATCAACTCAGCTTACAGGCAAGTGTTTCCAGCCAAAGACTGGCACGATGTGCTATCTAATTCATTGGTCACTTGTGCTAGTTTATATAATGAAAATGGAAAAAGCTCAGTCATGACCATCTATCTGCCTCACAAAAAAATGTACATGTAAAGGGAAAAAACGAAGAGCCAAAACCTAGAACCTTCAGATCAGAAGATAAAACCATTTATAATGGATCAGCCACAAAATCTATGAAAATAGTAGGGATGGAGGCATTGTCATGTTGGTGTGGGGTAGCTAGAAATTCTTTGTTTTGTTTGATGGACAACCACCTCTAAGTTAGAACTCCAAGATTTGTTAACGTGGCTGTAAGATAAAAATCCACAATTACAAACAACATAAGACCTTCATAATAGACCATAATGTTGGGACACAAGATTGAGGTAATGATTGGGAAATATGGTTATTGTATAGGCATGAGAGATTGGGTGGAAATCCAGACTCAAGTTGATTAGTTGACAGAGGACGGAGAAAAAAACAGAGAAGGATAGTTTTTCAGTGAAATCCTATTGGTTGAAGCCCCGGAAGCTTTAGTGACATTGGACAGGATTCATAAAGTAAGCCTTACACCTGGTAAGAAGGAAGAGACTATGACACCCTTGTTTCTTCACTGTACGATGGATAGGTAATTGAGTAATACTTTCACCTCTAGGAGCTCCACTTGACTGTGCCTAGCAGTGGCTGAGTGGCCGGATGTTCCAAAATGTGGAAAGGAAATCTAGTACCAAAGAAACTATGGAAAACTGTTACTCTTTGCTTTTGGTTGGACACTAGTGACTGAGAGAAGAGAAGATGTTTCAACGGACATGCAACAAATTCTAGTAGCCTTAAGAGAAATGTCCAGAAACTCTTTTTCTGCTCTCAGGTTAGATGGTCAAGATTACAACAACGAACAACATACCCAGTGAAATCCCACAATGTGGGGTCTGGGGAGGGTAGAGTGTACGCAGACCTTACCTCTACCTTGGTAGGTAGAGCGGTTGTTTCCGAATAGATAGTCAAGATTAATGCCACTAAATGGTGAAATAGGGTTAATCAAAGTTGTGGGTC
This sequence comes from Przewalskia tangutica, assembly GCA_029844215.1. Taxonomy (NCBI): domain Eukaryota; kingdom Viridiplantae; phylum Streptophyta; class Magnoliopsida; order Solanales; family Solanaceae; genus Przewalskia; species Przewalskia tangutica. The sequence goes on along the minus strand of CM056738.1, from coordinate 2,449,801 downwards.
AAAATAAAAATTTAAACAAATGGAATTCATATGAAAAAGACCAATTAATACATCACAAAAAAAGAAAATGATTTGACCTATTTTCATTAGCAACTTCTTTATCTTCAGACTCTCTCCATCTCTTGAATATCACGAGATACTCTTATTTTTTGCATATTCCTAGTCGAAATTAGCACTTATGGATTGTTAGAGAGTCGTTCTGGAGCAAAGGATGAGTTATCTGTTTGGCTTTCTCAGGAAATGTATCGCATGTCTGACACATCTCCAAGGTATATCAGAGAATATAATGTAGGAAAATAATATTGAAAAACAAATGAAAGAATATCTTACTTGCTTAGAGAGTGCCTTCTCAACAGTACCCCACACAGGAAGTATAAGCCCACCTAACACATTCAGTTCCTGTAATCTTCTACCGACTGTGCAGAAACTGCCTAGCTTACAATTTGGGCCATGCATGCACTGCAGATGAAACCCAGAGTGAGTTCTGAAAGCATTTCCTGCTTGAAAAAAAAATCAGAAACAACCAATCCCCAAATACTACAAGGGTATTTTCATTAAGAGTAATCAGGCGAGCCCCCTCTCTGAGCATTCCATCTAGTAATTGTTAGAATAGGAATTAGGATTTCATATATAGTATCCTACTAGGAAAATGATTGTAATGTAGTGTCTATAAATAGGGCTCAGTGTAATCATGTAGATAAACAATTCAATAATATATTTTCTCCCATTATTTCTCACATGGGTGAGAAACATTCCGAAATAACGCCAAACAGTCCCGTGCATCTAATCCGGCAATTGTACAATATTGTTGTGTCATCTCTTTATTTTTCATTCAGTGTTTGCAAAAACAAACACTGCCATCAGACTCGGAAGACGCCGATGACCAAAGCCCAGTCAACGCCACCGGAAATGAGACTGTGATATTCAGTTTTCCCGTGAGATTTTCTGCAGCTTTTGGATCACGGTTTCTGAGCATTATCAGCCTCTTTAGATTTCTTAAAGTTTTGAATCATGTCTCTCGGATTTGATGTTTTTAACTCCAAAAATACATGAATAGGAAATTCAAGTCCTATGATTAATTCACAACCCTTAATAAGGATATCTGAAAATCAAACATCATAGTCTAAGATTCGACGAAAAAGAGGTCGTTTGGAAGATCTAGACCTATGTGTAGTTATTGTAAAAGGCTTGAACACACTCGTGAAGTATGTCGACTCGACCTAAGTGTAGTTATTATAATATGTTTGGACATACTCGTGAAGTATGATATTCTCTGCATGATCGACCACCCAAGAATACTCATATTGCTCAGACTGCCACTACATCTGACCAACGGGTTTATTTATCCGAAAAAGAATATAATGAGTACCTTCAGTATCGAGCAAGTAAACAGACATCTCCACAAGCAGCAACAGTCGCACAATCTAATATCACCGGATCGTGGGTTGTAGACTCTGGAGCTTCTAATCATATTTCTGGTGATAAATTATTTTTGTCGGATATTAATTATTCACCGTGTCTTCCCGTTATTACTTACGCCAATGGGATCCAAACAAAAGCAAAAGGAGTTGGACAAGCTAAACCCATATCTTCAGTCACTCTAAATTTTGTTCTCTATTCCCTGGTTGTCTTTTTAATCTTGGACCAATCAGTCGTTTGACTCGTGCCTTAAATTGTGACATACTATTTTTTATGATTCTTTTATTATGCAGGACCGCAGTACGGGACAGACGATTGGTGTAGGATATGAATCACAAGGCCTCTACTACCTTACATCTACTCCTAAATCCTCCATAGCAGGTCTAGTTACAGATCCTCCAGACTTATCCATAAACGATTGGGGCATTCGAGTCTTTTCAAGATACAAATGATGGTGCCTAATTTGTCTAGTCTGTCCAAGTTAGATTGTGAGTCGTGTCAACTTGGGAAACACAGTCGCACTACCTTTCCACGTAGTGCTGAGAGTCGTGCAGAGTATTTTTTTTCAATGGTTCATTTTGATATTTTGGGTCCTAATAGAGTCGGTTCACCTTTAGGATTTCGTTATTTTGTTAGTTTCATTGACGATTTTTCCAGATGCATTTGGTTATTCTTAATGAAAGATCGTTCTGAGTTATTCTCTATATTCAAGAGTTTTTGTGCTGAAATACAAAATCAATTTGGTGTTTATATTCGTACTTTTCATAGTGATAATGACTTAGATACAAATCCTCCCAGTTTCAGCAGTTTATGACTCACCAAGGAATTATTCATCAATGTTAAACTAGCTTATAGGGTGAGGATTGTCCAAGTCCATATAAGGAGTCCATGTTTCCATTCCATATCCAATGTGGGACTCTTAACAATCAACTATCTTGTCTGAACACCCCTCAGCAGAACGGGGTAGCAGAAAGAAAGAATAGGCATCTCATTGAGACTGCCCGCACTCTTCTCATTGAATCTCATGTTCCGCTGCGTTTTTGGGGCGATGCAGTCCTCACAACTTATCATTTAATTAATCGAATACCCTCATCTACTATTCAGAAACAGATTCCATATTCCATAGTATATCCTCAGTCATCTCTATACTTTCTTCCTCATGTTTTTGGGAGCATATGTTTTGTGCATAATCTAGCTCCGGGGACTCGCTCTCTTAAATGTCTTTCTTGGTTATTCTCGAGTTCAAAAGGGGTATCATTGCTTCTCACCTTATCTCCGTCGATATCTTATGTATGTCGATGTCACATTTTTTTAGTCTCAACCTTACTTTAGGTCTCCTTTTGATCATCCTGATATCTCTGAGGTCTTACCTATACCTCAGGTTATACCTACATCGACCTTTGAGGAATCTACAGTTACTTTTATTTCTCCGGTCACAAAGCCACAAATTCTGACTTATCATTGTCGATCGCGTCCAACATCAGCCCGACATTAGGCCCAAATGATTCATGTCCTGCGTCGGATCTTGCACCTACTGTGGACTTGTCTCCTTCTGATCAGCCGATGCACTTCGGAAAGATAAACGGTCAACTCGTACCACTAATCCATATTATACCCTTTTAAGTTATCATCATCCCATTATGCCTTTGTATCATCATTGTCCTTTGTCCCCATTCCTAAGTCTACAAGTGAAGCCCTTTCTCATCCCGGATGGCGACATGCTATGATTGACGAGATGTCTGTTTTACACATGAGTGGTACTTGGGAGCTTGTTCCTCATCCTTCAGGTTCAGGTAAATCTATTGTTGGTTGTCGTTAGGCTTATGTAGTCAAAATTGGTCCGGACGATCAAGTTGACCGGCTTAAGGCTCACCTTGTTGCTAAAGGGTATACACATATATTTGGGCTTGATTATAATGATACTTTCTCTCCCATGGCTAAAATAGCATATGTCCGTCTCTTTCTATCCATGGATGTTGCTCACTCTTGGCCTCTTTATCAGTTTGACATTAAGAATGTTTTTCTCCATGGTGATCTTGAGGAGAAAGTTTATATGGAGCAACCACCTGATTTTGTTGCTCAGGGGGAGTCTAATATAGTGTGTCGATTGCGTCGGTCACTTTATGGTTTAAAGCCTGGTTTGATAAATTCAGCACAGTAATTCAGAAGTTTGGCATGACTCGCAGTGAAGCAGATCATTCTGTGTTTTATCGACATTCTGCTTTAAATTTGAGTATTTATTTGATGGTTTATGTTGACGATATCGTTATAACTGTCAATGATCAAGAGGGTATCACTAATTTAAAGCAACATCTCTTTCAGCATTTTCAAACTAAAAATCTCGGCAAACTGAAGTATTTTCTAGGTATTGAGGTTGCCCAATCCACTTCAGGTAAGTTATTTCGCAACGCAAGTTTGCCTTAGACATTCTTGAAGAGACAGAAATGATAGGATGTAAACCCATTGACACCCATATGGATCCGAATGCTAACTCTTGCCAAGTCAGGGAAAGTCACTCAGTGATCCTGAAAGATATAGGCGGCTGGTTGGTAAGTTGAATTATCTCCCAGTGACTAGACCAGACATTTCGTTTCCTGTGAGTGTTGTAAGTTAGTTTATGGATTCCCCCTGTGATAGTCATTGGAATGCAGTTGTCCGCATTTTGCGATATATTAAGTCAACTCCAGGTTAACGACTGTTTTTCGAAGATCGAGGCCATGAGCAGATCATTGGATATACAAACATTGATTATATAGCAACACCTTCTGATAGACGTTCTACATCGGGATATTGTGTGCTAATATGAGGTAATTTAGTATCCTGGTAGAGTAAAAAACATAGTGTCGTTGCTCGATCTAATGCTGAATCAGAATATCGAGCAATGGTTGTAGCAACTTGTGAGCTAGTTTGGATTAAACAGTTGCTTAGAAAACTAAAATTTGGAAAAATCAGTCAAATGAAACTTGTGTGATAACAAAGCGGCCCTTCAAATCGCATCAAATCTGGTAATTCATGAGAGGACTAAGCACGTTGAGATTGACTATCACTTTGTCAGAGAAAGATTATCTCCGGAGATATTGTTACAAAATTTGTGAAGTCGAGCGATCAACTTGTAGATATTTTCATCAAGTCTCTCACTGGTCCTCGTATTAATTACATCTGTAACAAGCTCAGTACATATGACTTGTATGCACCAGCTTGAGGGGAGTGTTAGAATAAGAATAAGATTTCATTCCTACTAGGAAAAGGATTGTAATGTAGATAGGGCTCAGTGTAATCATGTAGATAAACAATTCAATAATATATTTTCTCCCATTATTTCTCACAGTAACATTCATGGCCTGGTAGAAACTTCGAAAGGTGGTCCTTTTGGAGTCAATATTTCCGTGTTGAAAGTACAAGTTGCTTCACTTCCCATCTGTGCAAGTCTTGGTGGACGGAGTTGCCCAATACCTGTGGTGGTGGGTGGTGGTGGGAGATAGAAGGTCCCTCGTTGAAATAGCTGAGGTGAGCGCAAGCTCTCGAACAACACGATTATCAAAATATAGAACGGTCCGAATAAAGAAAGTGTGTACAACTTTGCTTCACATCAAATTGCTCTTACTTTATATTATTTTCTATTTACGGGCAAATAAAGGTGTACTAGAAACACATTGAAGGGAGGGATGCATCTGTTCAAATCAAGACATACCCAGCTATATACAAAAATCTATACACTAAAAATTAAAAAATATTCCAGCTCAATCCACATCCTGTACCGAGCACTCACTGCAAACACAAATAGAAAGTTAATTATCAAGGTTAATCTTTTATTCAGCAGTGTACATCATTGTCTTTCTTCCTCTTCTAATCAGTCATATTTAAAGATGCATTCCAGCCTTTGAGTTCTCTCACAATATTCATCAATAGATTTTAGCCTTTTATGTGAGAAAGGAGGATGATAGGAATTAATAGTTTTCAATGAAGCAATTTAAACTGCTCCATTTTGCCCAGGTATTTTTTCTATCAGATGAACTCTCCCATATCAGGGCAGCAAAATTGTTCAATGGGAGTTTTATTTGCTCTTAGGAGAAGATTTAGTAGGGATTAAGGAACTAGTTTATAAATTAGGATGAGGATGCAGAAAAACACTGGAGAATGCTGATTCTATGATTATGCTAAGACTAGATGTCATATCACATAAACAGATCAAGGAAGCTGCCCAGTGCACTTTTCTTCAGGGTATCCTGCATGATATAAAGAATTTTACCTGTTTCAATGAAACTTCGTATTCATCTTCCCATCCATGACGAGCCTTTTCTAAGGATGATAGTTTCCGGTACTTGTCTTTCAATTCTACGAGGGGCATCTCCCTAAACATCGAGAAGTGTCAAGTAAGGCATACACAAGGGGAAGATAGGGCAGAAAGCAGACTGCAGAGCATGAAGCAATCGATTCCTAAAAGGAAGAAGTTAACCTAAAGAAAATTAAAAGCCTTTAATACCTAAGGGCCTCTCCAACAGTTGGACGAAATACCTTGTACATTCCTGAAGCAGAACTGGAACAAACGAAACAGAAAGATCAAAATCACGGGCATCTGGACCAAAGGCACTTATATGAATAAAATTAACATTGCATGCTTAAAAGAACTCAAACTTGAACATTTAAGACAAATCCAACTACAGGAAAAAGACCTAGACCATGCATGAGCATGCACTTAGTTGGAACCACTATATAGGAAATAAGAGATGCTTCCAGCTTCCACAATAATTCATCTACTTTAAATTTCTAGTTGTGAATGGAATGCTGCTAAGGAAACATCACACTATGCCTCTTTCCAATTCATATGAAATCTTTAAATTGCCAGATGAAAGTTGAGAATGGTGCATTTTTTACTTCAAAGTTTCATGTTGTATGCATGGTGCACATTGTTCGTAGACAATAGTGTTAATTGATGAAACAAGCAAGGAACTAACCAAAAGTTGGAACTATAGAGAGTAAGAGTTTTAGGAGTAGGAGTAGGGCGGAATATATAAATGTACATCCTCTAGTTTACACCAGTAAGTCAACAAACAAAAACATCTATTGAGAATAAAGAAGTTTGGTTTGTAGTGCCCTTGTTTTGTGGTACAACATCTTCTTTGTAACTCCACTAGTGGAACCAAATTCATCCCCTCCATGAAATTTTTCTTTCAAAGAGCTTCTTCACAAACAATAAGAATTTCACATGAAAGAAAGAAGGCATCCCCAGAGTGTTAGAAGATCCTCTTTAGCATGACCCAATTAAGCTCAAACACTGAGCTCAAAGTTGTCTAGCCCCTTAGTAAGAAAATGAATTTGTAAAGTTAAAGAGTTATCTTTTGTTTTTGGTGAATTTTTTGCATACCCACCCACCGTCCACGAGGTCTATTAGGTTAGTTGATTGGATGCGATTCGTTGAGAACCATATTTTCTCTCCTCTTTTGTATGTGCTTTGTATACTGGGGTTTTCCCATAAAATTATTTCTTCATCAAAGTAATAACATAGAAATTAGATAAAATTCTAAATGGAGGTACACAATGAGATTGAAAGATGCCTAATAATGTGAAAGGTAAGTTATATCTACCAACTAGTTGGGATTAAACTAGTTATTCGAGTAGCGTAAGTTTGAGATATAGAAAATCCTAAAGTTGTCTTAAAGAGCAATCATGTGCACTAAACTTCAGCTATGCACAGGCAAAGGGACTTGGATAGAGAGGAAAGTATATAAGTAATATAGTCAATCTGATTTGGGATTGGGATTTTTTGTTTATTAATTAGCATGATTTTAGGAGACTTTATTTTCCTTTTTCTAGAGTAATTATATGAATAGAATATTTTCTTTTATTGTAATTGAGTGTCTTTCCTTAATCAGTTAGGATTCACTTTTTATTTTCCTTAATCAACCTCTACTAAAGTAAAGGAATGGTCGTGGGGCACGAAGACAAAGGTGAGAGAAAAAGTTAGATACCCCGTTTCATGGGATGTAAAAACAAACTGAAATATAAAGAAGCCATTTCTTCTTTCTCAAATTCTACATGAGTGAAACGTAGTTGACTAATTGATCTAGACATAATTCAATTGTGTATGCAAAAGAAATACAATCTGGTGCATCAAAACAAAGTTGAATTAGGTTGACTGCACTTACAAACCAAAATATCAACATACAGAAATAAAAATTACCGACCAAGAATTCCCATACCCTTCAAATGCTAATAAGAAATGTCGTCTTCCCAACCATTCTCGTTTGGATTCATAGAATCCACTATTAGTTGAACTAGCCTCATCCTTTTGCTTCTCTTCAAGCAACGCATATGCACACTACAGGTGGAGAACAAAAGGTTACAAAGCAAAATTGGACGGTAACTATCTAATCAAGTTTATAATGGTAATATACCTCCCAAATTAGTCCACGGTCCAATGTAAAAGTGAACAATATGGTTGAAGCCCCGGACAAGTTGTCAACATGAACAGTCTGCAATAAGTTGATGTCACAACATGTTTTATGTAAGAAAGCAAAGAGAAAACAGGAACAGTATAACCTTTGGCGTCCCTTGTAGTTCAACAGTCGTAGCTTTCATGTCAACAATTCCAGAGTCTAAATGTCCTTCAAGGCGTGCATTCTGAACTAAAAGATCAAGAATGCTGACAAATAACTCAAATAGCCTGAATTCAAAACAAACTTTTATCATTATAGACATAGATAACAAGCATCCATATATAAATTGATTAGAATAGACCTATTTTGGATTTCAGGTGGCAACCCCAAGAGCCTGTTAAGGAATCGCCCAACATCATGCATGTCTGAATCAACTATACGGCCAGAAATCATTCCAGAGTCCTTTCCATTACCTTAACAATCAGCAAAAGAAAAGAGTGGAAAAAGGGTAAGTTTGGGATGAGAGCATGAACACTGAAATAATAGTCACCATACACAAACAAGTTTGACTATTTTTTCAAAAGGCAATTTAAGCTGCTTTCAACAACGGACTATACTTCTTGCTACAATGTAAAGGAAACAAGAACAAACACAACTGGCAATAAAGATGCATGAATATATGCACAAACATGTGTGCAGGCATAGAAGTAAAATAAGCAAATTATAAGGGTTCATTCACCACCCAGGCAGTTAACACGTGTGGTTTTCTATTAATATCATAAAACCATAAAGAGGAGTATATGATAGAGTACCAAGAAAGGATCTCCGATGGGTGTTGGAGAAGAAATGAATTCATGTTAAATATATAAATACCATAAAGGACATGTATGAAGAAGCTATCAGCGGCGTAACAGTAATAGGAGATACAAAGGAGTTTTCTTACACCGGGGATCAACATTGAGCCCCTACTTGCTTACCTTAATTGTGGATGAGCAAACCAACACAATACAGGATGAGGTCCAAAGGTGTATTCTATTTGCGGATGATATTGTGATAGTTGACGAAACTAGCTAGGGTGTCAACCAACAACTTGAACTATGACAGGCCATTCTAGAGAGTAAGGGTTTTAGAATAAGTAGATAAGACTGAATATATGCACTACAAGTTTAATTAGCATAAGAAGAGAGGTTGAGGTGAGATTGAATGGGATTATGGTGCTTCTTTTTTATATCTAAGTAAAAGATTCATTAATAATAATAACGCCAACTTGGCCGGATACAAGAGGTATACCCAAAAAGGAGACTTAAAAAGTATGGTTCTCCCTAAAAGACACCCAATCCTCTAAACAATCAGGAAATACATGGGTGCACCAAAAGAAAATAAGGGAATGGAGGCTACTCCTTAATTGAGCAAAATTCATCTCCATCCCTTCAAAAACTCTCCTATTTCTCTCTCCAAATGACCCACATCAAGGCAAGAAGAGTAACATTCCACGACTTGTGCCTTCTTCTCCTAGCTCCACTCTTCCCGATGAACATCAACTCCTTCACAGATCTTGGCCTTGTCCATGAAACGCCAAACCATCTAAGATATCGCACTATAACCTCATGGCTACTTACAATGTAACAGAATATGATACACGTTCTCACCTCCCTACTTACAGTTACAAAGAAAACAACAGCTTATGCAGACAACCTTTCATTTTCTAAGAGTTTTCACTGTCAATATCACCCCTCTAGCATGTAACCAAGTGAAGAAACACAACTTCCTCGGCACTTTAGGTGTCCAAACTGAATTATATGGTAAGGTATCCACCACCCTAACCTTTAGCTTTTTGCAAAAGGACTTAACGGAGAACACTTTGTTATTCCCCACCTCCCAACACAAAACATCGGGCCAATCGACAGGCTCATTTTGCTTATTAAGTAAAGCTAGCAAACTCTAAAGCCTCAAATTCCAGAAAGGTTCTCCTCTTTGTATCCCCCTAACCTATTGAACAGACAATTATTTTTGGCAAGAGACCCTATACAAGCTCGGGAAATCATCTTCCCAAATCTCCACACCATTTTTACCCCAAAAACTAACTCTACTCCCCTCCCCAACCTTAAAAGAAATGTTACCATAAAAAGCCTCCCACCCCTTCATTATATTCCTCCACACACCACACCCCAAAGACACAGTAATAGCATTTGTTATGTATCCCCCTTCCATTACTCTGCTATCACCCCTCTCTATAATGATTGTCCCCCTCTACCAACACCAACGCTCTCGATTTTTGTCTCCAACTACACTCTTGAGCTAAGCCAAAGAATTTTAAAACTCCTTTTCCCTCCCACCTAACTCTCTACCTACTTCTATTCTTTCTAACTCTCCCACCTCATTCGTAATCTCCCTCATTTTCATCTTTACCCTCCCAAACAATTCTTTGTCCACACCCTCATGTCTTTCTTAAGCATCTTTAATTTTTTTGCAAGTCTGAAAGATGATCTCCCTCCACAGCATAGTTGCTCCACCACCCGGCCACTCTATCTCCAAAGTTTGTCGCTCGCAACCACATGTTCTTGAATCTGAAAGGATATCTCATTGTTCTCCCCCCTACCAGTGTTATTAAAGGCGAACGCCTCAGCACCTTAGGCGAGAGGCGAGGTGAGCCCTTGTCGCCTATTTCTGGCACGAAATGTCTAAAAACACGCGAGAAGACGATGAGGCAAGGCGATAACTGAGGCCTCGACTTTTATATTAAAAAAACTTAGACTTAGAAGTTAAAACGTAATTTTAGGGTTCTCAAAATGTAATTTTAGCCACAGACCTCTTTCCATCGACTCGAACTTCTCCAACCTTTCCTTGTTCTAGCTGCAACGGTACGATCTTCTTCTTTTTTGTTCTCCTTTCTTCCTATTTCTTCTTCTTCTTTCTTCGAAATCTCCTCTGTTTCCGGAAGATTATTTCTTACTTTCATCTTCTTGCACAGCTTCTTCTTCCCTCTGTTTTTTGTCCTCTGTTTTCTAGTTTCTGCCCAGCTTTTTTTCTTTTCATTTTTCAGTCCATGTATTTATATTTTTTGCCCAGTTTAGTATAGGTATACTAATTACTGCATTATTTTTTGGTATTAATTGGCGCTTCACTTCAAAAAGGCGAGGCAGACCCTTGTCGCCGCACGCCTTCCAAAACACTGCTCCCTACTGCCATCCAACATAATAAGTGAATGATCTGAGGTCAAGCGTGAAAGAGGGAACTGGATTACACTTTGTGGCATCTCCTCCCAAGTAGTAGACACAAGGAATCTATCCAGCCATAATTTAGAAGATCATCCTTAGACCTAGATCATAAGAAGTGGCACTTGTCAAAGATAAATCAATAAGATCGTTATCAATAAACGCCAAAAACTCCATGACCCTGGATATCACTCTAGCCTCTTGATCAATACTATTCAAGAGATCTATGGCTTTCCATTCCCTCAAAAGATATCCCCAAAAACTTCCCAAAGTTAATGTACTTCTCTTTTGCCCATTCGGAAATTTTCCTCTCCCCCTCAATGATTCCTTCTGGAATAGGCTTAGCATCTGCCCCATAACAGCACTAGCCATCTGATGGCCAACAGGTGAAGAAGAAGAGAATTATAGCAATTCTCCCCCAAACTATTCCCCGTGTTCCCCAATTGAACCTCCTGCCTAAAGCTCCCATCTGATGGCCAACAGGTGAAGAAGAAGAATTATAGCAATTCTCCCCCAAACTATTCCCCGTGTTCCCCAATTGAACCTCCTGCCTAAAGCTCCCATCTGATGGCCAACAGGTGAAGAAGAAGAATTATAGCAATTCTCCCCCAAACTATTCCCCGTGTTCCCCAATTGAACCTCCTGCCTAAAGCTCCCAACTGAACCGACCCCCCTATCACCCCTGATCATCCCTCTACAATCATAAACAACCTTTCCAGACCCCAAACAGAGAACTTGAGGTGAATCTGAAACAAATTCAAGTACATGCAAATAATTTAGATATCTAGGCTCATTATTTCAGGAGAATGAAGATGTTACACGTAGAATCAAACGGTTATAAGACTAGCATTATTACATGGGAGTGAATGTTGGGCGGCTAAAGTCCGACACATCCACAATGGGTATCACAGAAATGGGAATGCTAAGATACATGTACGGACATATAATATTGGACAAGATTAAAAATTACCACATTCGCTAGGTGCAAGTAGCACATATTATAGATAAAATAAGAAACGGTCACTTAGATAGTTTCATCATGTTTTGCATTGACCTCTAGATGTGATGTTCCGTAGGTATGAAACCACGGTGAGAGAAGGTGGTAAAAGGAGATGTTAAGAATGGATTTTGGGCCAGTCAATCCCAAAAGCTAGCTCATGAGGGGAGGATTGTCCAAGTCCACATAAGGAGATCACCCATCTCATTAACCACCGATGTGAGACTTTTTCACGCTTCAACAGGGGACAAGGTCGACCGAAAATCAGATGAAAGAAAGTTGTCTCGAAAAATCAATAATCTCTTGAATCAATGCAGACTGCAAAAGATAGGGCACAAATGGGGAAACTGCAACTTGATTAGCCAGTAGGAAATATAAAGAACTTTTAACTTTTATTTTTATTTTGTAAAATGTTGGCCTATTATTAATTTGATTCAGGAACATGAGGATTCAAATAGCCAACTGCAACTTGGTTGGGACTGAGTCTAAGTTATTGTTGTAGGGAAGTACAAGAAAGGGGACTAGACCTTACCTTACTAATCCTATTGAGGGCCGAAAGAACTACATATATAGCAGGCAGATCCAATGAACAAGTAGCCATTAAGTTCTTATCGAATGATTTAACAGAACATCATTTACACTTTCTTGTTTTTCTTAAAGAAGTTTTCCACAGTCATAGATACTTGATTGAGAGGCTGTGATGACTTAGATGGCCCTGGTAAACTTCTTATGCTAGCATTCATTTCGCTCCATTAATAATTCCTTAAATTGATTCATTTAAAAAGGTAAATGTAGTACCAAGAACTGAGTCTCTTATTATTCCAACAGAAACAAGTGCGGCTTTCCCCTTCAAAATTAAATCCTGTAGAGCATCCGGTTTATCAGCAGAACAACCTGGTGGTACAAGTGGCAAAGGATCCTGCAAACCACAGCATGTTGATTTTTGACTTGTACATATACATGCTAAAGTGGAAAGGAATGGAATACAAGATAAAAAATAACAGTATCAAGCAAAAGTCATAGATACCTGCTCCATGATCCCTCTATACAACATCATAAGGGCCCTCTTTCCGTAGGAACTATCATAGTTATAAGCACTAAGAGATGGTCCAGCTCTGCAATATATCAAGAGCAATTGAAAAGAGCCGTCACTGATTCACATGCATGTTATCATAATCAGACTTGCAGCATATGATGAATAATATCGCACTCACCGACGATCTCCCTGAGTCAGTGCCCCAAGTGATTCAAGTCTTTTGGCAACAACGGATGCAAACCGCCGTTCTCCACCAAGATTAGTAAATAGTAGCCTGTATATTGAGAAAGAGAAAAATATCACATGTGCAAAATATGAAACTAGTGATTTATACAAAGGAATTGATTTTTGGCAAGTATGAAAAACATATTTAATGGCAACTTGTAACACTCCAGGTACGCCGTCACATAGTTACAATGGCAATTTGTATAATCCAGGTTTTCCATCAACCATTATTGACATATAACCAGACATGGTACCTACTTATACTCTGGTGCAGAAGCTTGATTTGAGCGATGAGTTCTTCCAAACTGCTGAATTGCCCGATCAGCACTCCAAGGTAACTCAAGAGTCAAATGGACCCTTCTTCTCTGACACAACGGAAGGAGTTCAAACAACATAATCAGAAAACAACTATCAAAAGCAGCTCATCCATCAAGGATCAGAAGATAAATATAGAAAAGAGGATGTCTACTACATTTACACACTCATGCATATACATATAAGGGGGGATATTTTTACTATCTTCATTGAAGTGGCCATGCAGTAAATGATGAAAACAAAAAACCAAAAAACTACCTGGTTTAAAACCCTTCTATCAGCTTGCAAAGAAACACCAGCGGATCCAGCTTCAGATATTATAGCTACCAGCTTCTTCCCTTCCATGAAAAGCTGCTTCTCATGTATATTGACCATTTCCATGGATACATCCTTCCTGAAGCAAGAAAAAATTGCTCAGCCATTATGAGAAAAAGAGAAGATATAATTTGATTTAAAACATCGCAAACTCACGTATTTCGCGCCTGATAGGTGACACCTTTTCCACTAGCAGCTCTAACAAGCATGCCTTTTCTCCCTGTTATTTCTGCCACTTTCTCTGGGCCACCAAGCTGCATAAGACTTGAAATATGTAAATCTATGATTGTATAATGCCTCCACGAGGTGCTTGGTTGGGTGCAAATGTGGAAACTTGCAATGCCTCGAAAGTTGCAGCTGGGTGCAAAGAATCTTATTTTCAGGTTAAAAATAACTTGTCTTTGAGTCCTTAAATTACTCATCGATGCTTTATTCAATTAGTATCAAGATATTTTGGTAAATGATAGCTCTCAGTTTTTGTGAAAATAATTCATTGTAAGAAGTTTTATTATGGTCCTTGGAAATGGTGTAATTCTTAGACAGTGCATACAGCTTTCCGGCTGAAGCTAAATATTCAACTTAATTACATACTAAAGTTTGGCTTGGTAGTTTTATGCTGAAATATATTCACTGGAATATGTGCTTGGCAGGGTATATCACGTATTTTTTTTAAAAACGGCAAAAACCGAAAATTTGACATAACCCAACTTAATTAGTTTGGTTTGGTTACAACATTTGAAAAAACACGACTTAATTGGTTAGGATTCTTTCTAGGGGATACCGATCAAACCGAACGGTTAACACCCGTAGGTTGCTTATGAAAATGCTTATAAGTTACAAATGTAGGAGAGGAATGAATGCCTGTACAATTAGTACAATCAATTTGATAAGTTAAACATCTGACGAGTAACAAGTTTGCCATTACGATCATTACAATTTTTAAATTGGCCCGCAAGAGGGGGCATATCACCTAGCAAGGAAGGGAAGTTAGCTGAGGTGTGGAACAAACATACAAGAAAATATTCATAAATCATGCATAAAATTTAAAAAATTAAGAATTAATATAACTTGTCTTGAACTTTATCTTTGCTTTATTTCAGAGATGGATTTAGAAGACTCTAATTGGTTAAAATGTTTTACAATACAAATGTATATGTTTCAATCGGGTCAATCCTTTTAAAATTTTAAGTTTGCAACAATTGTGGAATTGTCTAATCTTTTGAGAAAAAATATATGAAAATATAGATTATCTTAACTAGGTTAAGACCCAACTTTAATTAATTAAACGGAAATGGCTCAAATATGTCATCGAACTATCGGAAATGGCTCACTTATGCAACTCGTCAATAGTTTTGCTCATTTATGCATCGCCGTTACAAAAATGGCTCATCCATAGCATTTTCCATTAACGCTGATTTCACTATACTAAATATGACATGTGACCTCATACTAAAGGTTCACGTCGTTTATTTAAACGAGCCTAGTTTAAATCCCAAATTATTAAAAAATTGACCAATACCCCGACTCACGCACAACCATAATCTAGTTAGAGGCCCCGTGTCATATCTGGTATCGTAAAACCGACGTTAATGAAAAATGGCATGAACGATATTCGATAGTTTGATGGCATATTTTATCCTTTTTCATTAATTAAATATAAATTATTGATATCAAACGGAAACATATGTCACTCATCCAAGAAATTGGAAAACATTTATGTACACTGAAATTTTTATGTGATGTATATAAGTTAGTAGTTAGTTTTAGAATATATTTCAACAAAATTAAGTCAATCTTTACTTTGAATTTTCTTATCTAGAGTTGAAGCTTAACTACTTTAGAAGATAGTTAAAGTAAGTCATCTCAAGGATTTTACGTGAAGAACTATTTGACGATAAGAAAAAATTATAATCACAAAAGCAAATTATCCATGTACGTTGAAAAAGGACCAAATTTACCCCTACACTTTGTTTGTACCCTTGGCTCCGTCAAGGCAAAGGGGATATTTGAACAAAAGGCTAACGACGAGACAAAATTTGTTGAGAAAGTAAAACAGAGGCCAAATATAAACTATTTTTAACAGGAAAGTGTGGATAATAGGAGCTACGCGACAACAATAAAAACAACATACCCCGTGGATAATAGGAGCTACGGGACGTACTGGAAAAAATAAAGAGGATAAGGGCAAAAGAGAGTGCAGAAAAGGGAGGGATGCCAGAAGAGTGTAGTAGGGAGACTGAAGGGAGATAGGTTAGTTTGGGGACAGGGGAGCTAGAGGTAGGCTAGTTCAGGTGGCTATAGGGAGTAACACTGGTGCATGATACAGGAGCTTGAAGAGGGATGTTGTGTATGGGTGTGGTTGTGGAGAAGCGAGGAAAAAAAAAGGCTTGTATGATTGAGAGGGATGGTGGAGGTGTTCTTTTGTTTTTCTTTGTGTGTGTGTGTGGGAGTTAGCAAGTCAAGTGAAGGTATTTTAATATATTGAAGAAGACAACATGCAAAATGTCTAAAAGTACCTAGCGTTCATCATGTTAAAAAAACTAGCATACACTTCACTCATTAGGTGAAAAATGGACAAATAGGTGGCATATGCGAAGTTGGTAGCAAGCAAGGATAAGGTGAAAAAGTGGACAAATAGAGAACTACATAAGATGGCAAGGAAGGAGGCAAAGTTGGCGGTTTCGGCGGCAAAAACGGTAGCTTTTGAACACCTATATGCAGAACTAGAGGACAAAGGTGAGGATAAGAAGTTGTCCAGGCTAGTCATGGCGAGGGAGATGAGGGCACGTGATTTAGATCAAGTGAAGTGCATCAAGGACGAGGATGGCAAAGTATTGGTGGAGGAAGCTCCCATTAGACGGAGATGGCAGTTATACTTCCATAAACTCTTGAACGAAGAAGGGGACAGAGACATTGTGTTGGGAGAAGCATTCCAAGAGGCGTCGCGATTTTGGGTATTGTAGGAGTGTCAAAGTTGAGGTTAAGGATGTTGTTTGTAGGATGCGCAAGGGGGGAAATTTTGGAAGAGCGCAGGCAAGGCAGGTTTGGAGTGGCTGACTAGGTTGTTTACTATCATTTTTAAGACAGCGAGGATGCCCGAGGAATTGAGGTCGGGTACAATGATTCCTTTGTACAAGAACAAGGGTGATATCCAGAATTGCAACAACTATAGAGGTATCAAGTTGCTACTCCACACTATGAAGGTGTGGGAAAGGGTGGTGGAGGTGAAGGTGAGGAGAGGCGTGTCTATTTCAGAAAACCAGTTCGATTTCATGTTGGGGTGCTCAACTACAGAAGACATTCATCTTGTAAGGAGACTGGTGTAGAAGTATAGGAAGAGGAAGAGGGACTTACACGTGGTATTCATCGACCTAGAAAAGACTTACGACAAAGTTCCAAAGGTGGTCCTATGGAGATGCTTGGAGGCTAGAGGTGTACATATGGTGTACATTAGGGTGATCAAGGACATGTATGATTGAGCCAAAACCAAGAAAAGGACAATAGGAGAAGACTCGGAACACTTCCCAGTTGTGATAGGGTTGCATCAGGGATCAACTCTTAGCCTATTTTTATTTGTCTTCGTGATGGATGGATTGACGCGGCAAATTCAAGTGAGGTGCCATGATGTATGTCATTCGCGGATGACATAATCCTGATTGACAAGACTCGCAGTAGAGTTAACGCTAAGATGGAGGGTTAGAGACAAACTCAAAAGTCTAAAGGGTTCAAGTTGAGTAGGACCAAGACACAGTACTTGGAGTGTAGGGCGGATGAATGAAGGCTCGCTTTCGAAGTGATGTGTGATAAGAAGGTGCCACCAAAACTAGAACAAGTTCTACAAAGTGGTGGTTAGACCGACTATGTTGTATGGGGTGGAGTGTTGGCTAGTAAAGATCTCTCACATTCAAAACACGAAAGTTGTGGCGATGAGAATGTTATGATGGATGTGTGGACACACTAGGAGAGATAGGACTAGGAATGAGGGTATCCGGGACAAGGTCGGAGTGACCTCGGTGGAGGACAAGATGAGAGAAGCGAGACTGAGATGGTTTGGGCATGTTAAGAGGGGAGACGCAGATGCCCTAGTGCGGAGGTGTAAAGGGTTGGCTATGGATGGTTTCAAAAGAGGTAGGGGTAGGCCGAAGAAGTATTGGGGAGAGATAATTAGACAGGACATGGCGCATTTACAGCTTACCGAGGACATGACCTTAGATAGGAGGTTATGGAGGACTTAGATTAAGGTAGAGGCTAGTAGGTAGTCTGGCTTATCTTTTCATACTTGTAGTCGCAATATTGCTCTATAGCTTCTTGTGCTTTGATTTTTGCTACTATCTGTTATTTCTTGAACTTAGATTATCTTATTTTATATGTGGTAGCATGACTTAATCGCTTTCGTTATTTTCATTTTCATACTGCTTTGAATTTATTGTCCTTATCTGACCTTTTCTTATGCTTTCTCTTCAGCCGAGGGTCTTTCAAAAACATCCTCCCTCCCAAAGTAGAGGTAAGGTCTGCGTACAATCTATCCTCCTCAGACCCCACGTTGTGGGATTTCACTGGGTATGTTGTTGTTGTTGTTTACTTCACTCAATTTGCTTACCTAAAATGGCTATAATACGTACTCCCTCCGTCCCAATTTGTGTGGTACCATTTTCTTTTTAGTCTGACCCAAAATGAATGTCACATTTCCTTATTTGGTAACTATTTAATGGCATCATCACTATTTTACCCTTGTTGGATCCCATTTAATTTTAAAGATATATTTATTGTGAAGAACTCCCCCAGACCCCACGGTGCGGGATTTCACTGGGTATGTTGTATATTGTGAAGAAAAAATCATCAAAAAAGACACTAAAATAAGGACAATTTAGTAAATATAACAAAGTCTTCCTTATTTAAGCTCTGTGTCGGATCAAATGATGTCACATAAATTGGGATGGAGGGAGTACGTATTTATAGAACTTTTCTAGAATGTACCCAGTCTAGTTCTAAACTTTTTATATTCGCTAGTTCATGAACAAAATCATATATGCATCCTCATAAATCTCCCAATACATAAACTAAGTAAATTCATGTACTTGAGATGAACCTAGATAAATTTGTCAACAAGATTGACAAATTTGTCTGGTCAAAGAATAAAATCATTTAAATTGAAAGACTGTTTTTCTTTCCTTTTTTTCTTATGAGGGAGTTGAAAAGACTGTTAAAAGTACCTATATCCAAAATTAAACTGCAAATACCTAAAAACATGAAGCCATAAAGAGAACCACTGTCTACTATGTTTTACTTTAAACAACACAACATTCAGAAAAAGTACACTAAGCACCCTATGTGCTGGCGCAGAACTGCAAAAAGCAGTGAAGACCACATGGATCATAATACCAGCATGTATATGGTGGTGTTTCTAGAGGGAAAGAACGGAAGGTGTTATGATAGACAAGCCCGCACTGCCCCGATTAAATCTGGCTTTATTTTCGTCTCCTGTTGGGGTGTAAAATGGATTTGGTAAATGATGCTGAAACCCTGTTACAGAGTATAGAAACTTCATATAGGAAGTCGGGGATTCCTTTTTGGTTTTTTAGGGATGTAACCAGGTACAATCTTTGTGCTATTCTGTTCAACAATACTTACCATTTCCAACAAAAGAGTACACAGATCATCCACACTCAACAAATAGAGAGGGATTACCAAATGAAGAATAGGGAAGAACCTGATCGATAATATCATCCAACGGATTGTTCGGAAAATCCAAAGAACGAATTATATCCAAGATTTTGGACCTTCTCTCCACAGCTCCTTCATACCTTAACATCACATAGGTGGTTAGTTTCGAACCTTACACAAACAATGACTCAGATGATCTATGATGAAGCGAAAAAAGTGAACATAATCAAACAAGAACCACATGTTCCACCTTTTTGATAGTTCAGCAACATAGGCATGTCTTGCTTGTATATATTCATCTGTCTTTTCCTTGCAAGAATGGCAACACCAATCCGCAGGAACTGACTCTGCAACAGGTGGAACTAAACATTCCGGATGTACAAGTTGGCTACAACAGGAACACTGGAGCAATTTTTTCCTCTCCTAATTGGATGACCACAGATAGCAGTAGGAAGATCAATACAAAAGAACCAAACACACCAAGAGAAATAGGAATGCCAAGATTCAGAACTAGTACCTCCTCCGAATTACAAATATCACAGATCTGAAATTCATCGTCATCAGACTCGGTAGATTCATACTCGGAATCACCTGTACTTATTAAAAAAATCAGCAGCGAGAAAAATGCCAAGAGCAAACTCTATGAAGTATCGTGTATTTTACCCTGTAAATTATAACAATGCTAGGAGAATTCGGGACAACTTCAATAGATAATCCAATTTAAACACCTTAACTGTTAAAGAGGGAAGAAATAATTATGTCTATGGAACCTTCACTAGTAGTGAAACCTGTGATTACAAATTGTTGTGTAAAGTTCAATCTATTGTTAGCAAAAATATATCATCTACAACCAGAGGGTTTCAAAAGATCCAGAGGTCTTGACATTTTGAAGATAAACGCTGAATCCCAGAGCTTATAGCATACTACACATAGCTGCATGCATACAAACTACTATAAGAAATTAAATACATGTATGATTTTTTGATAACCATTAAATACATTTATGATAACCCCCCTAAAATCAATACTGTACATGGAAAGTTTTAGCATATATATAATATGGAAACATCAGTTTTGGACATGGAAGATTGTTTCCCAAAATTTTCCTAAATTGCAAGAAATTAATTGGAAATTGATAAAGTTGAACTGCAAAACATGATACATAGCAAACCACAGCCAGCCTACTTCAAATACCAAAATACCCAATTGGAAGAGAAAGGCATAATTAAAAAAGGAAAACCAGAATTCAAGGATTAGAGATTTACTATCTGATTCTTCGTCACTCCTCTGATCACCCGTTTGCCATTTAGCAACTTTTCTCACTCTCCCTCTAAATGATACACCGGGTGTTGCGGAGTGTCTCTTTCGCTGAAGCTCTTTGACACTTTCCTCTATGCATGAATTAGAAAGTAAGCAAAACTGGCGGGCATTGGAGGAAGATACACAGAGCCATTACAGATGCACATACCAGGAAGTGGTTCAGGTTCTTCAGGCAATGGATAATTCTCTTCTACAAATTTAAGTAACAACTCACGAGGTCCAGAAACAAAATCATCAAGTTCAAGACCCTATCAAGACAAGAAACACAAGAAGATAGGTTAAAGAAGACAGTTTTCATGTGACTTGGCTTATCTTCGGAACCTAATAAAACAGCATTTCAGAAAATGTAGATACATGTAAATACAGAGATAAGAATCATGATGCAATACATGTGACTTACATTTTTTGAAACAGCTTCCTCAGTTCTTGCTTCTCCGGTGCTTTGAAGGCCTACGACCATACATTTACCTTCTGTCAATGCTTCCTTTGCAATTCTAACTACTGCAGGCACCTTAGCGGACATACACATGTGTCTAAAGAAGCGCTACATTTTAAAACAGAAAAAAAGGAGGTAACTGAGACGTATATCTCTTATGACATAAAGACATTGTTTAGATAAAGTAGCCTTTGAGCCATAAAACACGGAGATCCTAAACCTGATGATTAGCCCAGTAAAGTCTCCAGAGCTGATTAGAAGAAGGCTTATCATCACTGAGAAAGGCACCAGCTGACAGCAATTCCACTCTAAGCTCCGCCCAGAATTCAGCTGCCTTTTTATACATGTCCTGAAAACATAATATAATGAGAGTCAAATGCACAAAAAATACAAACAGCAA
This sequence comes from Przewalskia tangutica, assembly GCA_029844215.1. Taxonomy (NCBI): domain Eukaryota; kingdom Viridiplantae; phylum Streptophyta; class Magnoliopsida; order Solanales; family Solanaceae; genus Przewalskia; species Przewalskia tangutica. The sequence continues at coordinate 2,428,082 of CM056738.1, read as the reverse complement.
AATAAGAATATTTGGCTATCAACGTAAAGGAAGATTTTCATTATGGTCAGGCGTATGCACCAAAAAAGCAGCACAATGCTCCCTTAAAATATCTTTTTTATCAAGTACAAGGCCGTATACAAGAGGTATACCAAAAAAGGAGAAGCCTACAAAATATGGTTCTCACCAAAAGACATCTAACCCTCTATACAAACAGGAATTACATGGGTGCCAAAAGTAAACAAGAGATCAGAGACTAGTCCTCAATTGAATAAAGCCCATCCCCACCCCTTCAAAAGCTCTCCTATTTCTCTCTTTCCAAATGGCCCACAAAAGAGCAAGAGGAGTAGCATTCCAAGCCTTGTGCCTTCGTCTCGTAGCTCCACTCTTCCAACTGAACATCAACACCTTCGCGAATTTTGGCGTAACCCAAGAAACACCAAACCATCTAAAGATTAACCACCATAACCTCGTGGCTAATTTGCAATATAACAAAATATGATCCACGTCCTTGCCTGTTTCCTTACATACGAAATACCAACTTATGCAAACAACCTTTCTTTTTCTAAGATTCTCCGTCGTCAATATCACCACCCTTGTTGCCAACCACGTGAAGAAGCACACCTTCCTCGGTACCTTAGGTATCCAGACCATATAATGTGGAAATTTATCCAGACCATAGAGTTGTTATGTCCCAACTCTATGTTCAAAGGATCGGGTCTATCAACTGGCATGCGCTGCTTGTGAAGTAAAGCTAGCAATCTCTAAAGCTCGATCACCTCCCAATCCTGGAAATTCCTACTGAACCTTAGATCCCAAAAAAATCCCATCCTGTTGTAACCCCCTAACTTGCTCAACATACAATTCTCTTTGGCACGAGGCCCTATACAAAGACGGAAATCATCATTTAGAACGAAACCTCCAGCCACTTTTGCCCCCGAAAACTAACTCTATTCCCAGTCCCTACCTTAAAAGTAATGTTTTTTAAAGTCTTCCCAATCCCTTCAAAATATTTCTCCATACACCACATGCGAAAGGCATAGTAATCACATTTGTTCTCCGTCCCCTTCCATTACTCCGTATTTATCCTCTATCACCCCTCTCTATAAATCTTCTCTCTCCGCCCAGAATCTCCACAACCATTTACCCAAAAGTACCTTGTTAAAAACCTTTGTCTTTAACTTCAAGCCCACCCCACAGTTTAGGAATTGTCACAATCTTTCATCGAACTAGGTGAAACTTCTCTGCCCCATTTGTCGCAATCCAAAGAATACTTCTTTGCAACTTTTCCAACTTTAATATAACAACAAAAGGTGCATTGCACAGGGACATGCAGCCTTGGACAAATATCTCTTCCGTCACCCTGCTAACCTCTTCTCTACCCTCTGAATAACTGGATTTCAAACGACGAGATCCTTGTTCAACGAACCTAAAGGTAACCCAAGGTAGGTAGTAGGGAGGGCCCTTACCCTACAATGCAAAAACTCGAGCGAGCATGTTAATGTCATTAACTCCACCAACGAGTATGATCTCGCATTTTTTAGGTAAATTTTAAGCACTTAGACCACCTGGAACCAAGTCAAATAGTCCAACTGAGTCCTATCTGTATCACAGAACACCAAAGTATCACCCGCAAATAAAATATGGGTAACCGACACTTTACTAACACCACCAACCGCAACCTTGAAACCCTTTATAAATCCTCCTAACACGACATTGTCCATCATCCTGCTCAAAGCTTCCATTACTGAAATAAAAGACATGTGATAAAAGGATCTTCCTACCTCAAGCCCTTCAAACCACCAAAGAAACCACATGACTTACATTCACCAAAACCGAGTATCTCACAAAAGAGAAGTAAAAACTGATTCACTTCCTCCATTTCTCCCCAAAGCCCATCTTCAACATAATGATGTCCAGGAACTTCCAATTTACATGATCATAAAACTTCTCAAGATCTAACTTGCACTTCCTCGAATCAACCACTTTATTAGCCACCAAAGTTGCATCCAGAATCTGTCTTCCTTCCACAAAAGCATTTTGTGAAAAAGACACGGTCTCGTCCAAAACTAACTTAAGCACCTTAAAATAATCTTGTAGATGTTTCCCACTAAACTAATAGGTTTATAGTCTGCAATACTAGTGGCCCCTTCATACTTAGGAATAATGACAATGAACGGGGCATTTAAGCTACTTTCAATTCGACCCTCCTGAAAATCATCAATAGTGCTCAAAACATCAAATTTTACTGTGCTCCAACAATGTTGAAAGAAATCTAAAGTGAAGCCATCAGAACCTGGAGCCTTATAACCCGCATAACACTCTATCGCCTCACGCACCTCCTCCTCCACAATAGCCCTCTCTAGTCGAACACTATTATCCCCTCCAATTGATTAAAATTAACCGCCCTCCCCCCATTAAATTCGGCCTCAGATTCGCCTCCTCCTTGAACAGCAACCGTTCATAGAATTTAACAAATGCACCCTCTACTTCCTCCTCCCCACATGTAGCTCCCCAAGGCCCCAACCTCCACTAATTGTATCAAATTCCTCCGCTTAATTGCAATTGCTACCCTGTCAAGGAATTTAGTGTTAGAATCCCCCCTCTTCCAACCACAACACTCTCGATTTTTGTCACCAACTAGTCTCTTGAGCCAAAGCTAAAAAAACTAACTCCCCTTTTGAAAATTCTTTCTTCTCTTTTCCCCTACCATCTAACTCCTTTCCCACCTCTATGCTTTCTAACTTCTCCACCCCATTCAAAATCTCCCTTATATTCACATCTACCATCCCAAACACCTCATTATTCCACACCTTATATCTTTCTTAAGCATCTTTAGTTTTATGGAAAGTCTGAAAGATGGTCTCCCCTCCACAACATAACTGCTCCACCACCCGGCTACTTTATCTCCAAAATTTGTCGCTCGCAACCACATTCTCGAATCTGAACTCATATCCCTGCCACCATCCAACATGATAGGTGAATGATCAGAGATCAGGTCTCAAGAAGTATACACAAGGAACCTGTCCAGTCTAGATTCGGATTTTGAATCCTCACACCTAGACCAAGTGATAGAGGCACCTGTTAAAGGTAAATTAATAAGGAGATGACTATCTATAAGAACTCCTTCATATCCCTAGAAATCACCCTACACCCCAATATCTCCTCTGGATATCTTATAGTGCCCCTAACACCCAAGGAATCTCTCACCTTTCCCTACAAGCCCTTTCTCCCCAAAAAGCAACTTTAGACCCCTTCCCTACGAGACCATACACATCCCAAAGCCCCATGCCACTCCATCCCCCAGTTTTTCTAAACCTTACCCCAATCATGAACTCCCCCTAATAAACCTCCAAACTCTCCAACTTCCTATAATCCCAAAGAACTAATATTCCTCTCACGTTCCCCTAAGCGGGAATGTAATCCTAATTTACCCAAGTCCCTCCTTACACACTCCTAACAATATCATCCGTCAAAGTCTCCATTTTTGTCTCTTGAATACATATAACATCCACCTCACATTCCCTAAACCTACTTTTGCAATGGCCATTTTATTGGGTCATTCATCCCCTCTCATGTTCCGGCTAATGATTTTAAAATCCATAGCTAACAACTTTTGCCCAAATAAACCCCCTATACTTCCACCAAACCCCCTTAGACACAGTACTCTCCCCTTTATTTCTCCTATTGTACACCATAAGCTTAACCCCCCCCCCCATGCTCATCCGTGGGCAACTTAATCTTCTCCGCCATTTCTTTATCCTTTACCTCTGCTTCCCCTCTAGCCTCCATATAAACAATATTCAAGAGATCAATGACCCGCCCCTCCATACCTCCAAAAGATACATCTAGAAATTTCTCAAAATTAATATACATCTCTTCCGCCCATTCTGAGATCTTGCTCTCCCCTTTCAAACCACCAAGAAATGGTATAACTACTTGCTTCCACAAACACATTGTCCCACTTCATGTCGTTGTCCCCCATATTTGTATCCAAACAAGCATTTCCAACCCCAAATAGCCAACTTAAGAGGATTCAGACACAAATTCGTAGCTAAAAACTGGAAATCTACCCCTCCCCACCTCTAAACAGTACCTCACTTCTGACCCTAAAGATAAATGGGTCTCACAATTCCGGCTAGGAGAAGAAAGACGAGTGCCAGAGATGTAATATTTATCGGCCAAATCACAAATTCCCTTAGGTGCAAGACTCGAACCCCCCAAAGTCTTATTAAACAGATTGAGATCCTCCTTAGCAACTGACTTGCCAGAAACAGCTTTTTCAGCGATAGAATTCCGGCATTCGAGCTCGCCGGCGTCAGGAACCAAAATTCCAGCCCTGTCGGCAAATTCTCGCGGCTTCTCTCTCACCTTAGCAGTGTCACGTGCCTCGAAACAAGCCCAAGAGAAAGATTCAACACACCTGCGAGTGGGAAAAATGGTCGAACTTTGAAATGTTATAGCGAGGACACTTGACGAAGGCAGGGGACCTCGATGAAAGGCTCCAGATCTGAAAGTCCTGTTTTTTGTAAAAAAAAATGGCATGTTGAGCTGGTCCAGAAAAATTATGAGTGAACCGATTTTTATTCATCCTCCAGACCGGTTCACTTAACCAAGGGAACTCTCACCTTTCCCCTACTCACAGTCTTGCCCTACCTCTCAAAATTTCCAAACCTCCCATCTTCTCTCCTTTCACGAACCACACCTCCTCTGGCAGCCATGAAGACCTAAGAATGAAGTCGTCGATCTCTTTTCAGATTTTCTTCTACTATGTTCTCTCTCTTTCTCCTTCCTTCTTTTCCTCCCTATCCAGCCCCCTTTAAGAATTTCCGGGTTAAACTCTGTGTTAACCAAACCCTGAAAGTCTCATCCCCCCTCTACCACCATAGACATCGGCACTCTTCCCCCTTCCCTCACAAGAATCCTAACCCTAGACACATCTGAGAGACTGAAATCTGCCTCTTAGAAACCCCATACTCATCCCCAATGTTCTTGAATAGGTCATTGTAACAAAGATGCAAAGGCAAGCCACTAACATTCACCACCTCAATTCCTTCCCTTCTTCATAGCACATTCAGAGATATATCCTTTGTCCATCTATGGAGCTTAAGGAAACGGTCATCCATCTATCTCTCGCCTTCCCAGGGCACCTGATTCTACCTGACTCGCTAGGAAATCTTAACAAAAAAGTAGTCTCTTATGGAAGAAACCTTAAACCATGGATAAGATTTCCACACATTTGTTGCCCAAGTGGAGACACGATACGACAAAGTCACCCTCTTCTCGAATCTTCCTACCAAACACAAAGCAAGGAGACATTTCCTTTCCCCAATGTGCCCGGCCGAAAGCCTGAACCTCGACTCATCCTCACCTCTTAATATTCTACAGCCTTGTGAAGGCCGGAGAAGAAAGAGCTTCCTTGTATTTTTTACTTTTAAATTTTTGTTCTTCTCTAGGCCTCTCTCTAGACCATCTTTTGTCTTTCTCCTACTTTAAAATATTCGAAAAATCAACATACTAAAGCTTAAAGTAACAAATTACAATCACAATTCATGAAGAAAGTGGCAGAATATTTTGGCAATTTAAATTCTTCATATCTCTCCTCCCATGAATAAGCTAAAGAAGGAAAAAAGTTCCCGTTATGTGAGGGGTTCAGAGAAGGGCCGGACAAGGGTCTATTATACGCAACCTTATCCTGCATTTGTGCAAGAGGTTGTTTCCACGGCTTCAACCTGTGACCTCCGGGTCACATGGCAGAAACTTTACCGGTTACTCCAAGGCTTCCCTTCATTTACTGTTTAAGCATAACACAAATAAATGAAGTATCAAAACACCATATCCATATTTAGTTGGCATATCAAGTAAAAAGGTAAATATCAAGTACATTGTTACTTTTGTTCTCTTTCAAGGATCCATAAAATGATGGACCCTCCGGGAAATCATCCTATTAAGCAATACAAGGCAGTAAATGACTTCAGAATCAAGCCAGATCGAATAAAGACTCTTAAGTCGGGGGATATGCTCCAATCAGAGGAATACAGAGCTCTAATGCAAGACATCTAAGCACCTAAGTCCGACAATACTCTGTCGATACGATTAAGGAAGACGAATACAATTTCTTGCACCTTGTAGCACTAGTGTGATTTCATTATGGACCAGTGTGAGCAAGAAACCACATCTTACTAATCATCATCCAAAAGAACAAAAAAAATCATACCTGCATCTTCGCCTCTAAAGGCACTTCAACAACTTCAAACTCTGCACCTTTGTAGCTAAGCGTACGACAAACATACATACCCCTAAGATATCAAGAGGTTAGATAGTATATTATATAGACTGACTTCATAACTTAGGCATAGATAGCCCACAAGAAACCTTGCTTTCATGTCCATGGCAACAAGTTCAAGTGCCCCCACACCACCTTTCTCCATAGCACCTGCAATATCCAAAGAGAAAAAGGGGTCAAAACAAAATTAGCTTCAAAAGTTTTTAGACATCTACATTTTAAACCACTACATATTAAAATAGGACTTAAGAAAAAATCATAAAAAGTAGTCTTAGGCCTCATTTGTATTGCACGAAGGTCTTAATCATAAACATCCAGATAGTCATTAAGTGTTACACCTCGTAAGTTAAGACTAGGATTAAGAACGTCATTAAGGTTAATATTCCGATAATGGATATAAGATATAATTATACAAGCTGCGAACACGCCAATGAGTATTTAAAATGATAAGTTATTTATATTGCTCTTTTGAGGATTATTACATATTGTGGGAATTACGACTTGGAGAATACGAGACCTTATGGAATTCCCGGGAATTAAAAGAAACGGAAATCAAGATTTAAAGAAATAGATTAAGGTTTACTACTTTGGGGATTAAATTAGTTTAATAAGCACTTGGAGGGTTAAAGTGTAAAAAGAAGGGGGACCTAAGTGCACTTTTAGAAATCTGAAAATTAGCACTTAAATGCCTAACAAGTTCATTTTCTCTTTTCTAAAACACAAAACTTAATCTTCCTTTCCATTTTCCGCAAGCCTAGATCGAAAATCTCTCCATTTGCAAGAGAAAAATTCAAGCTTTTTACTCCACACCTTGTTAGATTAACTAACCTACATCATTAAGCCAAGAATTAGAACATTTTTGGACCCAAAAACAGTGGGGTCTCGACGGGAATGCCCATCAGATTTTAGGAGCGAAAAATTCGAATTTTGATGCAACTATTGGGAAGGAAAAACATGTAAGGATGTTGGTCTAACATTGTAGAATGCTTGCATGTTGGATTGGAGTTGGAGAAGTGAAAAATTGGACAAGAATTTGATGGAAGTTGGGACAAAAATCGGGATTTTGGGGCAGAATTTTAGTCAACTTTGGAGGGATATATCTCATCGTATATTAGAAGTTTTTGGGTGTTTCAAAAGCCTAAAATGAAGTTCGTCGAGTCTAGTTTCCAAATCAACAAACCCCTCGTCGATAGGACACCGGAGTAGAGAGTTATGGACCTTACAAGTTCAGCTGACGAAGCAGTGACTAAAAATCGGGACTGTTTTGGGGATTTAATTAAGGTATGAAAATTCTTCTTTCTATGCTATAATCAAAGTTGCATATTGTTGTAGTTGAAGTAATGAACTTGTGTTAGGAAGAAATCTTAAATTTAGACAATGCATGTGGAATTTGGATGTTGAACCGAAATTTGACTTTTTTGGGCACGCGTTGGATTTGTCTGTTGTGTTGTAAATTCCATTACTAATTGCGTGTTAAAAATGGAATAACTTGTGAAGATTTAAGATGTGTTCATTATATGGGGTTGTTGGAAAATAAGTTGGATTATTTATTAAGGAAAGAGTAAACCGCATGTTAAATGGCCTAAACTTCATGAATAACTTTCGGACATTGTGCGACCCTTTACGGACTGTTTTGGTGTCATATAAACGTTGTTGCTATTATTGACATCGTCACTAATTGTGTGTTAACAATTGAAAGAAACATTGGTACTTGGTGATGTAATTAGTTATATAAGGTGACGCGAGACGAAATGAATTTAAGAAACCAAGAACGGAATTATGAAATCTTTTTAGACAATGTCGTAACATTTTAAGTATTGAATGAATATGGTAAATAGGTGCGATAATCACCTTGATGATTTAAATTATTGTCTTTCATAAGTAACGAGAAAGGGGTTATATGACGGCGTATATGCAGTATATGGAGCCTAACTAGATTACATATTGAAATGGTTGTGATTGTTGGTTTAATTTGGACTGTTGGTTAATTGTGGATACGCACATAAACAGAGGAAATGTTGCCCAAATTTTTATAGAATTAAGGAAGCCGTTATTCAAATAACTTACGTTAGGAATCCTAGAATTAATGGTCTTATTATTATTATTATAGGCTGACGTACTAGACGAGGTGCATCCTAGTTTTACATTGGTTGAGCGACTAAGAGGTATGTGAGACTATCCTTCTTTCTTTTGGCATGATTTTGTGAAACAAACTTTCATTTGACATGATTTTAATAAAAGTACGGCGGACGTACATGATTTTCTACAAAGTTAGTTTTAAAGGAAATTTTTTATGACAAGTGCCTATGATTTTCAGTAAAGAGCTTATTATGATGATATTATCGATAGTCAAAGATGATTTTTAATTGCATATAGTTGTTCATGATATCTACTCGTGTCAAGTCTTATTACACATTCACCGAGTCTCTCACATAGAGGGCCGGCACTATATTGTATGTTCTGGGTTCGAGTCCCGGCTATTATTATTATATTACTTGGGTTCGAGTCCCAAGCAGGTTCAACTCCCGGATTATTATTATTCCATGGATTAGCTCTCCATGATGCGGGTTCGAGTCCCATGACATTATATTATTCCATATACACTTACGTGGGTTCGGGTCCCACGATATATATACTTATTTGGGTTCGAGTCCCACGATATATATACTTACTTGGGTTCGAGTCCCATGATATATACATACTTACTTGGGTTCGAGTCCCATGATATATATGTACCTAGACGGGTTCGAGTCCCGTGCTATTATATCCTGAGGATAGGAGTTCATGATTTTGGCAAGACTTGCATATTTTGGAAAGGTAAGAACTGATTTTCATTACTCTCATTTGATAAGGCACGATTATCTTGTTATGTTGATTTCATACTTGCCCGCGTTATACGTTGAATCGTTATGATTTCAATTCTGATTTTTGATTTCACCTACTTGGTACATCTATCGATCGACCTTTTTTTTCCTGGCCGCGTCATGCCCGCAGTACAGTGTGATCGGTTAGGTGACCTACGATTTAGACATCTACCACACGCTAAAGAGCTCCTTGTTCGAGCGGCTATTTTGGTATGCATCCTTACATTCCGGACTTATGTATATTTTGGGCACGACGGGCTCTGTCCGTCATATGTCGATATCGTACTCTTAGGTCCGTAGACGATTGTGGGTTGGACGTTTGTACCTTATTTTGGTTTTGATGTTGGTGTACTCTGTGTCATGCGTTCTGCTATATTTGTTGTTAGTTGGCGGCGCGGCTTGCTTATTTTGATTATTCCTTTGTGTACATAAGGTTGGTTGGTGGCAGCCTAGTGGCCAGCCTATTATGATTGTTGTGTTGTTGTTGATTTGGCGATCTTTATTCGCCCATTTTAGGAGATGTTGTAAAAGCGGCGTTGTCTTTTAGAAATTTCTATAGATCTCTGTATTAGAAGGATTAAGAGTGACATGTCAGTAATGACGTCCAATTAGGACGTTTAGTCACGGCCCATCGGGTCGGGTCGTGACATTAAGTCTGTTTGTTTTTTTAGATCTGAACTTAATCATTCAGATCTTTATCATTAAATGTGTTTGTTTTCTAATTTTACAATCACTTAATTGGTCTGAAGATATCTGAAAGATTACGGTCTTTAACAAAGTCTTAATATCATTAAGATGTCTATTCAAGTACTTATACAATTATGACAATTCACCCCTACTCTATCCACTTTCACTGCTAACCATCGTTGTCGCCGACCATTATCAACTACCACCAAATCATCACAACGAGTAGTTTCCACCATTAGTCACTATTTACAATCATCACGACCAACCACCATTACAACCGTTAATCACTACCAACAATCACACCATCAGTCACCACTATGTGTCGCCAACCAGCATCATTACTATTGTCCATCATAATTATTAGCTACCACCACCAACCACCACAATCAATAATTATTGTTAATCACTACCCGCCAACAAAGGGGAGCCTTGGAGTAACTGGTGAAGTTGTTGTCATGTGACCAGGAGGTTATGGGTTCAAGCCGTGGAAACAGCCTCTTACAGAAATGTGAGGTAAGGCTACGTACAATAGAATGTCCCTTCCCCGGACCCCGCGCATAGCGGGAACTAAGTGCACAGGTTGCCCTTTTTAATCACTACCACCAACCACCACCACCACAGCTACTACCCACAACCGCCAATACATTACCCAACACAATCCCTAATTGGCACCAACAACCACCACAGTTAGTGACTCATTGCCAACTCCATCTCCCCATTGCTATTCACAAAGGTATTGGAACTACTCCCCATCAAACTCTTATTTATACATTTTTCCCTTAACACATATTGGATCTCCAATTAAAGAGAGATGACAGTCCAAAGAATTTGTGGGCCTCATGAGGATTCACTGGGACTTACGATTTAGAAGTAACCTACAAGATTGGGAGATGGAAGAATATCACAACCTAATTGAGTTTTTATATGGGCTAGCCTCTCCTAACATTCCTTCAGACATGTGGAGATGTCGAGAGAGTAGAGATGGCTTATTCTCTCTTACTCCCTTTGTTTTAAAAAGATTGCCTTATTTTCCTTTTTAATATGTTTCAAAAATAATGTCTCTTTCCTTTTTTGGAAACTCTTTCATGCCAACTTTCCACATGGCATGTTTAAGACCACAAGATTAAAGGACATTTTGTACATTCAACACATCTTTAATTTAAGACCACAAGATTCAAAAGTCTTCTCTACTTTCTTAAACTTTGTGTCAAAACCAGACAATATTTTTGAAATGGAGGGAGTAGTTCTTTTTATAAGAGGTTACTAGTGAGAGAAGATTGTACTTCCCCATGACTCTATCTAGATCTCTAGAGCACCAAGGAAGGTGTGTTTCTTTGTATGGTTGGCGGCTAGAGGTGCGATTTTAACCGTGGGAAACCTAGAGGATAATGAGGATTACTTATGGCGGCGGGTGTTTTATGTGTAAAAGTGCATGAAAAAATGTTGATAGTGCAGGCAAAAATGTTATCGATTTCTATTGCATTGCAAGATAGCTAGTTGTTTGTGGAGAGTGGCCCTCAATTTGTTTAGGATGCAATGGGTGATGCCAGAAACATTGAAGAAGGCTTTGTATAGTTGGAATCAGAGATTGGGGAAGAGAAGTTCAAGGGCATGGAGCGTCGACCTATTAGCAATTATGTTGGTCATTTGAAAAGAGAAATATGAGGGCATTTGAAGGGGGTGTAGCAAGGTTTTATAAAGTTGCAAAGTAGTGGTTTATCTCTAGTTTCCTTTGGTGTACTTATAAGGATATACGATTGGTCTCTTTTGTTGAGAATCATATCTTGGTGTAAAATCTCTCTTTTTGGTATACGGCTTGTTTACGGGGATTCCCCCATTTGTTAATAAAATTATTTACCTTATCAAATAATCATTGTTTGTCTATTCATATCAGAACTTTAGTACTAGCTTACACACTGTCAAAGTCCCAAAGACTATGGTAGAAGCACTGACTCATCAGGTTGTCGGGCTATGATCGAAGAAATGATTGTTTTGCATGATAATGGTACTTGGAAGATTATTCCTTTACGTGGAAGAAAAATCATTGTTGGTTGTCATAGGGTTTCATAGTAAAGTAGGTCCAGACGAAACGATTGGTCCTCTCAAATCAATTGGTCGCCAAATGGTATATTCAAGTGCATGGCATTGATATGGTGATACTTTTTCACTTGTTGCAAAAATGGCTTCATCCTATCTCTTATCTCTATGGCAGCAATAAATAATTGGACTCTTTTTTAGTTGGACATCAGAAACGCATTCCTTCGTGTAAAGGTTGTTGAGGAAGTTTATATGGAGCAACCACTATGGTTTGTTTCTCAATGAGAGTCCGAAATAATTTGTCCACTTTGTCGATCAGTCTCTTAGGGCATGATTTGGACGTTTTCGAACTATTGTCCAACAATTTCAAATGATCTGGATAGAAGCTGATCATTCAGCCTTCATCTCATGGCAAAGTTATCTTCCTAGTTATTTATGTAGATGATATTGTTATTACAAGTGATGATCATGAAAGTATTTGTCAACGTAAGCAACATTTTTCAAGTCAATTCCTGATTAAGGATTTGGGCAAACTGAAATATTTTCTATGCATTGAGGTGGCATAGTGTGGTAGCAGCATTGTCATCTAGCAGAGAAAATATGCCTTAGATATTTTGGAAAACACTGGTATTTTGAACGGCCTGTAGACACTCCCATGGATCCAAATACTGTTTTCATTGATTAAAAGTATTTTCATTCATAATCATGGCTAAAAAAATGTCCTATACAAGGGATATACCAAAAAGTAAAGAATCTACAAAATATGATTCTCTACAAACTCCATCCAATCACAACGAGGAACTTTCTGTTTACACCAAAAGAAAATAAGGGAGCGGAGACTACTCCTCAACAGAGAAAAACTTGACTTAACTTCATAAAAATATCTATTGTTTCTCTCTCCAAACTATCCACACCAATGCAAGTGGAACCACATTCCAAGCCCTTCGTCTTCTCATCGTTCTCCCGCTCTTCCAACTGACCACCAACTCTTACATAGTTCTTGGCATTGCCCAAGGAGTGCGGAACCACCTAAACATATCCCATCGTTCTCGTGATCTCTCATTTTCACCTCTCCACATCTTTATGTCTTGTTGCAATTCCAACTTCTTGTCTAGCCTAAAAAAAGGCTTACCATCCACTACGTAACTATTCCACCAGCTAGCCACGCCACGCATTTTTAAATCTAAAACGAGATATCACCTGCCTTCCTCTTCTACCATCCAACAATATAGAAGAATAGATCTGAATACTAAACTTGTTTCGACTGGGAGAGATAACTTTTAAGGCTAGAAAAATGAGTTTTCCTAGTGTGTGATGACCCACGAGTTTCCAGAGATTCAGAGGTGGTGAATATGGTGGACTTACCTGTTCATCTATGGTGTTACGACCTTTTCAAGAAAGTTAGGGATTTGTGTGGTGGTTTTCTGGATGTGATTGGTAGTTTACATGACTTATGAAGGGTGAGTTATGGTAAGGGGGAAGAGTGTCACCTTCGTTAAAGATTGAAGATGGAGCTACGAGGTTTAGGATATGGTTGTACCTTGAATTTCGGCCATCCTGCTAGTCGATAAAGGAGTAGGAGGGTGAAGAGATGAGGAAAAAATGGGCATAAAGGAGGCGAGATGGGGAGAAGGGCTTCTAAGCCTAGCACGAGGCCTGCTGCTTCGTTGGAGAAGTTTTTTCGGCATCTAGTTCGAACAGGGATTTTGTTGATGTCGAGTGTTTTGAAAGAGTGGAGAAAAAAAGGTTTCTTTGCAGTGAAAAGACAAGAATACCCCTAGTTAAGTGAACTGACCTAGAAAGAGAAAATGAGTCGGGCCACTAACCCAAGAAAATAAATCAACCCCTTTTATAAAATCCAGACCCTAAAAAAATAACGCAAGAGCTCTAGACGTAGCTACTGTTTTGTGTACGCAAGTCCAAGATTGCAGAGGGCCTAATGCTCAATTCCAAAGATTTTTGTGTCGGAAAACCTTCAGTGACTCATGGGCATGGTCGTCCTACGTCGGGGAAGTAGTATAGACCTTCAGATTTCGAGTTTAGACAAACCTAAGGTTGTTGAAGAGAATCGGACGAACTCAAGGGCACAGGAACTCAAATCCAGGATTGTTGCATCTTCTCGCCAAAGTCTGTATGCCGGAGAACTTGTCCTATGTGTAAATAATAGTCAGAATCTGTCAGATAATCGGAGGGGGGACTCCATTCGCGAGAAAGTGTTGTCTAAAGAAGCTACTGGGATTTTTTGCAACACTAGGGTAGTCGCATCTTCTTCTGGGAACTGGGCCAGTTTTTTCTTCTCAGAGAGCACACAGGGGGGTTTGTTTCCGGGCCGGGTGATGTTTTTTCTTTTGATGTTCTTACTAGAAGGATTGCCCTTATACCTTTTAAGGAAGTTCAAATCACAACCAGCAGTTGCTTGCTTCTGGCAAAGGAGGGACCATCAATATGCCATCTTTGGCAGTGGGTGAGCCCCAACCGTTTGCTATGGTGGTGGAAGGGGAACGGAAGGTTCTGAAATGGGAGGAAGAAAAATATATTAACTTTGGGAAGTTCTTGGGAGTTTCTATTGAGGGGGTGGAAGATAAAATAATTGATTTGTTTTGTTGCATTGATCATGAGGCGAGAGATAATGCAAAACATGTGATAGTGAAGAATAGGATACATATTGATGAACATGAGGGGGGGGGAGAACTTTTGGTGTACAGGAGACGGGAACTTCAGGGTAAGGTAGGGGCAAAGGGGAGAGAGCAAAATGTAATGTATTGATGGATTGCAAAATCATTATTTGGAATGTGAGTGGGATGAATGACCCCAAAAAAGGGCAATTATTAAAGCAGCTTTTGGGGGGGCAGATGTAATTTGTATTCAAGAAACAAAACGAACTTTTTGACAGATAGTATCATTTTTTTTATAAAAGTAGCGGGGGGAAGGTGGGTTAAGTGTGACTATATTCCGACATGGGAAAGTGCGGGAGGAACCCTTATTCTTTGGGATGAGAGAAAGGTTGAGTTTGTGGAGGTTAATAAGGGAGAGTTCTTATTAGCATTGCGATTTAAACACTCTAGAAACTAATTAATTTCAGAGTGACCATGGGCCTGTGTGAGAAAGTTCAAACGTCTTTTGGAAGGAGTCAAGTGATGGAAAGGGCAGATGGGATATACCTTGAGTGTTAAGAGGGATTTTAATACCATAAGATTCCTGGAGGATTTGAATTGCTTGTCCTTGTGCCGAGGGTCTAGCGGAAAAACCTCTCTACCTTTCAAGGTAGGGGTAAGGTTTGCGGGAGACCCCACGTTGTGGAATTTCACTGAATATGTTGTTATTGATGTTGTTGTTAGATTCCCGGAGGAGAGGTTTGGGAGTAGGGTGGTGTCCAGTGCCATGGAAGAATTTTCAGAGTTTATAAATAACCATTTTTATTGATTTGCTTTCAACAGGTGCCTTTTTCACTTGGTCCAGCTCAGAGGACTCATCTTTTAGATTGAGATTAGATAGATTTCTATTGTCTACTTCGTGGGAGTTGATATCCAATGTGATTCAGGTTCCTCTTCCGCGACTGTTATTCGATCATTGGTCCATCTTGTCAGATGGCAGCATCGGGAGGCGGATGAGATCTCCTTTTAGATTTGAAAATATGTGGCTGATTTTGGGGATAGAGTAGCTAACTAGTGGAGTAGTTATGGGGTGGAGGGGTGGCCTTTTTTTAGGCTTGCATAGAAGTTGAAATTGCTTAAAGTTGACATAAGGGTGTTGAATAAGGAAGTGTTCGAGAGGGTAGAGGTAAAAATGAAGGAGATTATGAACGAAGTGGGGAATTTGGAGTGGGTAGAAGTGGGGAGAGAGTTAGACGAGTGGGAGACGAAGAGGAAATAAGGGTCGAAAGGGGAGCTAGCTAATTGGCCTTGGTTCAGGAGGTTAGTTGGAGACAAAAATCGAGGGCATTGTGGTTGAAGGAGTGAGATTCTAATACAAAATTCTTTCACAGGTTACCAATCTCAAATAGGAGAAGAAACTACATAGAGTCGGTAGAGGTCAACAGGATGAACCATGTGGGGGCAAAAGTAAATTTTTATGAACATTTGTTTAAAGAGGAAGGGGAGTGGATGCCTACTTTGGGGGCTTAGGGTTCAATCAAATCGGAGGGGGAATGTGAGTTGGTGGAGAGGGCAGTCAAGGATGAGTAGGTGAAAAGAGCGGTGGAGTGTAGTGCGTGTAACAAAGCTCCGGGCCGTGATGGTTTTACTTTGGCCTTTCTCAGCATTACAGGAATACAGTCAAAACTGATGTGATGGATACTATTGCAGGGTTCTAAGATAGAGGTGAATTCGAGAAAAGTATGAATGTTTCATTCATTGTTATCATCCCTAAACAAGAGGGAGCTACGAGCATGAAGGACTATAGACCTATTAGTTTAGTGGGAAGCATCAACAAGATTATTTCTACAGTGCTTTCCATTAGACTTAAGAAGGTGTTGGACGAGACTGTTTCTACTTCACAAAATACTTCTGTGGAGGGCAGACATATTTTGGATGTTGCGTTGGTGACCAACAAAGTAGTGGATTCAGGAGAAAGCAAGGTCTGCCACGTGTGTTGTGCAAACTTGATCCTGAAAAGGCATACGACAATATGAACGGGAAACTCCTAAATTTCATTATGCTTCAAATAAGATTCGAGAAAAAAATGGAGGAAATGGATCTATTATTTAAACTCTTCGGTGAGATTCTCTGTGTTGGTGAGTGGTAACCCATGCGAGTTTTTTGGGAGCTCGAAGGGTTTGAGACAAGGGGACCTCTATCACCGATGTTTATTCTAATTATGGAAGCTCTGAGTAGGATGATGGATAGAGCTGTCATGGGGAGTTACTTAAAGGGATTAGATGTTGCAGTTGGGGAGTACGGACGCTTTCGGTGTCTCACTTGTTGTTCGCGTATGGTACCCTGGTTTTCTTCTGATGCAATTGAGACCCAGCTGGATTATTTAGGCCAAGTTCTCACTTGGTTTCAGGAGGTGTTAAGGCTAAAAATAAATTTGAGGAAGTATGAGATTATTCCTGTTGGAGAGGTGAATGGCATTGGATCGCTTGCTCAAGTCTTGAATCATAGGGTTGGGCTCTTCCAACTACTTATCTAGGAGTACCGTTAGGTGCTTCGAACAAGGAGCATTTAGTGTGGAATCTGGTTCTTCAGAGAGTCAAAAAGAGACTAGCATGGTAGCAGAAAATATATTTGTCCAGGCGGGAAAAAAGTGCTTATTAAGAGCACATCGAGCATTCCCACTACATGTCTTTGTTTCATGCTCTAACTTCGGTGATTGGAAAGTTGGAAAAGATTCAGAGAAATTTCCTAAAGGATGAGGCGGATGGGGCGAAAAAATTTCACTTAGTGCGGTGGAAGACTGTCACATCCCCAAATAAATGCAGAGGCTTGGGAATTAAAGATTTAAAGGTTTTCAATAAAGCTTATACAATTTATCTTTTATAATTGCCTATTTATTTTCAAAAGTATAATGAAAAAATAAAAGGACCTGCAAAATGAATTCATAAAGTGCTCCAATCAAATAATTTCAATGTTTGTCGAACAAATGTGGAGGCATTCATAATAATGTGAACTTAGTCGAAAGTGGGATAACTATAGTTAGTTTATTAAAGTCTTATAAATTAAATTAAAATAACATAATAAGTATTACGGTTATGCTACATAGTATTTGTATAACATTGATATGAAAATATATTTCAATAGTGTAGCTTAATGAAATCTCAATGTTTGTCAGATTCTTAGAGAAATATTATCTACATACAAATTTTGTACTAACAACGAACTCGAGAAACTAGTGGATAAGAATATACCAAGAACACCAGCACCTCCTTATAGTGCTAGTTTTTCTGTTAATTCTATAATATATCTTTCTTACTGATCAATGTTTTTTTAATAAAAAAAGAACAATATGCTAAGAAACAGTTAGTTTTAGCAATCAGGAGGCTAACCTAAGAAGTCACGGAAATTAAGAAAAGATGTTCCAGCTCCCCAAAGCCCCAGGCGAACCATGTAGGCCATATTGCGAGGCTCAGAAGCACCAGTTGCTGAACAATAAACAACACGAGCTTGAGGAAGACGAGCCTGTTATACAAAATGCAACTCATGAATCTAACTTACCAAGAACACAAGACAAGTAAAACTAATCTGATCAGTCGTAATAGCTGTTCATGTGCTACAGATATCAAGACCAGTATGTATAACGACCAAATATTGTCTGCATCAAATAACCCAACATAGCAACTGTATTCAATGATTATGCAATTATATTAGAATGGACAAGCTTTTACAAATGTGGTGTACGATCATCATCACTGTGTATGAACATGCTAAATTGGGGGATTGCAGGTGTTAATGTTTATCAGACTAGGCTTCATTCTCTAGCTTCTCTTGAAGGTTATACCACCTAAAGACTGGGTAACTTAGGGATTCTGTTGAGAGGTTATAAGACACGCTCTTTTCAAATATTAATAACACATGTTTCTTGTTTTTATTTAAAGGGAAAAGGTGCAAATATACCCTCAACTTTGCGATTTAGAGTTGATATACCCCTCATTAAAAAAGTGGTGCAATACCCGTGCCGTTACACAAATGGCGCAAATATACTCTTTTCACTGGCGAATTTTTTAATTCAAATAGAAGTCACTGCAGGGTATATTTGGACCTCTTCGCAAAGTTCAAGGGTATTTGCACTTTCTCACACATGAATTTTTTGGCCTTCTTTAATTCAACGATTAATTCGGATTTATTGCTTTGATGATCAAATTTCTTTTTTGCGCTCATCTTCTTATTAAATCTACCATAGATGCCCTATGATTATTGAGAATAATAAGGAATCTTGAGATTTTGAGAAATTATTTAATTTGTAGTTAGGTCATGCCGCCTAAAACTATTTATAATTAAGTGATGACAAGCGGCATGAACAAATAAAATAATTTTCTCAACATATCAAGATTCCTTATTATTCTCAATAATTATAAGTGACCAAATTGCAATGTATTATCTGTATCTGCATTAAAATAAGGGGAAAGGGTCAAATATACCCCTCTATTTTGTTTTATTAGCCAACGTTATCCACCGTTAGTGATTGTGAACAGATATACCCCTACCATCTACAAGTTTTACCTATACCCCTATTTGGATGGAAAATCCCAAATCAAATTAAATTACCCAATTTAAAAAAATTACCCATCCCTTCTTTGACCCGCCCCGACCCAACCCCGATTTCATCTTCTTCTCCAATAACAATGCTCAAAAAAATTGACCCAATTTCATTCAATTCTCAATCAAATGAGCTCAAATTTGAGATGCAACTTCCTCAAAATTCAATGAACAAATCCCAACCACCAATTTCTTTTAACGAACATTGAATCAACAAAACTCATTTTCAATTTGTTTTCTTCAAGCTTCAATCTCTAAGAATGGATAACATGTCTTTGAGCCATTTTTTCTCGGATATTCAATTATGGTGGTATCTCTAGAAATAAACCTGCCATGCCATAGCTATCTATTAAACATATAATGTGATGATTGTATTATTCTAGTTCATAGTTCAGACTGTAAAACATTAATTTAGTGCAATTATTGTAAGTCGTCGTCCTCTGTTTTACTCTTCGCTAATTACCTAAGGATTATAGCTTTGTGGTGATATTTAATTTAGCCACTACAGAGTGATATTTCTCATGCTTTATATCAATTTCCCTTGAATGTCAGGGTGAAACTTGCTTCATTCTTAACCAACCACTTTTAAGGAAATGGGATATGACGTCCGAGAGATCCAGTACAAATATATATTTTTCTTTCTTCAATATATTTAGAAAAATAAAAAGGCTATTTGTTGAAAATCCTAATTGAATATGCAAGAAAACAATGGCTCAAAGACATGTTAGCCATTGATAGAGTTTGAAGGTTGGAGGAAAAAAATGAAAATGGGTTATGTTGATTCAATATTTGTTAGAAAAAAATCGGTGATTGGAATTTGTTCACTAAATTTTGAGAAAGTTGCAACTCAAATTTGAGCTCATTTGATTGAGAATTGAAGGATTGGATCAAAAAAATTTAGCATTGTTCTCGGAGAACAAGATGAAATCGGGGCTGGGTCGGGGCTGGTCAAGGAAGGGATAGGGTAATTTTTAAAAAAATTGGATAATTTAATTTGATTTGGGATTTTCCATCCAAATAGGGGTACATGTGTAAACTTAGTAGACGGCAGGGGTATATTTGTTCACAATCACTAATGGAGGATAAAGTTGGCTAATAAAATAAAGTAGAAGGGTATATTTAACCCTTTCATTTAAAATAATTTGGGGCATCTATGGTAGATTTAATAAGAAGATGAGCGCGAAAAGAAATTTGATCATCAAAGCAATAAATCCAAATCAATCATTGAAATAAAGAACAAAACATTCATGTGTGAGAAGGTCTAAATATACCCTTCAATGGATTTTATTTTAACTAAAAACTTTCCGTCAATGAAAAGGGTATATGTGTTATTTGCATAACGGCAGGGTATATACACCGTTAGATATGATATAATTAAATAATGTAGATATGAGAATATCCCTAAATCCCTGTAATAATAGTACAGACATGGGAATATCTCCAAATCTCTATAATTAGGCAATTAGGAGATTGTGTAATATTTTCATTAGTTTCTTTCTTGGGAACTGGTTGTAACCTAATAGCCAAATACGAGAACCCCCTACTCACAACCCACATAATCTTTCTCTTCTACCTCCAGCATTCATTCTCTGAAAATCCCACGCGTTGAATCTGCGTGCGTGACTCGTTTCCAGCCACTATTTTCGACAAAATTAGGTTCCTTTCTGGTCGACTTTAACTCTTCTCTTCCCAGGTTGTATCAATTTCTATTGGATCTCTCCTCTTTTTGTTTCTTCATCAATCACATTCTTCGTAATCTGCTAGCCTCTGTTCTGCCAGTTCTATGCTGTTTTTTCTGCCTCTATTCTGCCCAATTCTATGTTGTTTTTTCTGCCTCTGTTCTGGTTTTATTAAGGGCCCGTTTGGTACAGCTTATTAAAAAGAGCTTTTAGAAGTAGAGCTTTTAGGAATAGAGCTTTTCAACTAGATTTTTTATCAAAAAGTTGTTAGGTGTTTGGTTGTCAATAAAAAAAGTGCTTTTGGCTTGAAAATGGGAAAAGACAAAAGAGATTTTGCCTCTACCGGACAAAAGCCCAAAATTTGAGCTTCTCCCAGTAGAGGCCAAAAGTGCTTTTTTCAGCCAAAAGCACTTTTGGTCTTTCCAGCCAAACACCCAAAAAAAAAAGGCCAAAAGTGCTTTTGGCCAAAAAAAAAGCACTTTTGGCCATTTGAAAAGCCCAACCAAACGGGCACTAAATTTGGTTGATAATCAGAGTAAAAGTCATTTATTTAAAAAAAATAACCGAAAAGAATGGAAGTCAGAATATTGGAAGACCAACTTTCCCTTTCTCACTATCACCTATAATTACTACACCTGATATCAGGGATGAATCATCCATCTATCACTTTAACTGGAGCAGACTATCATGTCTACCTTCAGTATAAATCATCAAGGCAACAATCATCAACTTTATCAGTTGTTTGCCCAGTGCAACCTGGTAACCCTTGTGCTCATGTCGCAGTCTTCATCTCAGGAACAATGGATTCTTGATTTTGGTGCTTCTGACCATATTTCTCGTAACAAAAATACTCTCTACTCTTACTACTCCTTCTACCCTCTCTACTGTTACTTTGGCTAATGGATCAAAGACTATTGTAAAAGGGATAAGTATAGCTCACCCTCTGCCTTCCATAACTTTAAAATCAGTCCTTTTTGCACCTAAATGTCCATATAATCCTTATTTCCATTATCAAATTAACAAAAAACCTGAAATGTGTTGTTACCTTCCTTGATAATTTTGTTCTTATGCAGGATCGGGGTACGGGACAAATAATTGGAAAAGGATATGAGTCACAAGGATTGTACTTGTTATTCATTCCAACACCACATGTTGCTTTCACTTCCGTTGTTTCCTCTGAATTGCTCCATAGTCAATTGGGTCATCTGAGTCTCTTGAAACTGCAAAAGATGGTTCCTAATTTATCTAGTTTATCTTTGTTAGAATGTGAGTCGTGTCAGCTTGGTAAGCACACTCGTGCCTTTTACCCAAAGCACGTCAATAATAGGGACACCTCTATGTTTGAAATTGTTCACTCAAACATATGGGGTCCAAGTCGTGTCAGTTCTTCCTTAGGCTTTCATTATTTTGTGACTTTTATTGATGACTATTCTCGGTGCACGTGGTTATTTTTAATGAAAAATATATCTAAATATTCTCTCTTTCAAAAAAAATTGTGCTAAAATTCGCAATCAATTTGGTGTTTTCATTAAGAAGTTAATCAGTGATAATGGCCGAGAATATTTTTCTAATTCTATCTTCTTTTATGTCATCTCAGGGCATATTGCGCTTGTCTTCTTGTGCACATACTCAACAAAATGGAGTTGTTGAGCGAAAGAACAGAGATCTAATTGAAACAGCTCGGACATTGCTCATTCACAATCATGTTCCTTTACGTTTTTGGGGTGATGTTGTTATTGCTGCATGTTATTTAATCAATCATGCATTCATCTGTTTTGTAGTACAAAAGTCCCCACTCAGTCCACTATCCGGACCAGAATTTTCCCCCTTCCTCCACGTGTATTTGGTTGCATCTGTTTTGTTCATAACCTTTGTTCTTAACCTTACCCCTGGAAAAGACAACCTTCAGCACAAAGCTTGTAAATGTCTTCCTCGGGTATTCTAGTCCGCGAAAAGGTTACAAATGCTTTGATCCCTCTACCAATAAGTATTTTATCTCTCCATATTTTCTTCGAATACGGAAAATCAGAAGGTCATATCAACAATCCTTTCAATTCCAATTGTTCCATCCCCAGCTCCACCTCCGTCTCTTAAGGTCTATTCCCGACGATTTCAACCTCCTTCTGAGCATGCTAATCTAGTTAGTATTTCTAACTCCAATACAAGTACACAAAGCACTCCTGGTGACTCATTATCTGCTCCAACAATGTCTCCTACTTCGGTCGATCACTTATCAGATGATCTTCCCATTGCTCTTCGCAAATCTACTAGAAAGTCAATCAAACTCCTAGTTATAATTGTTTAAGTTATCATCGTATGTCACCTTCATATCATGCCTTTATTACTAGCTTATCCACTGTCAAAGTTCCCAAGACCGGCAGAAGCACTGGGTTGGCATGATTGAAGATATGACTACTTTACAAGATAATGGTACTTAGGGAGCTTGTTCCTTTACCTAAAGGCAAAACCATTGTTGGTTGTCATTGGGTATTCACAGTTAAGGTAGGATCGGATGGAGCTATTGATCGTCTCAAAGAGAGACTGGTTGCTAAGGGATACACTCATATTTATGGCATTCTATGGAGATACTTTCTCACCAGTTGTCAAGATGGCCTCTCTCTGTCTTCTCATCTCTATAACATCATTGAATCATTGGCCCCTTTTTCAACTGGACATTAAAAACGCATTCCTTCATGGAGAACTTACTGAAGAGGTTTATATGGAGCAATCACCAGGGTTTGTTGCTCAAGGGAGTCTGAACTAGTCTATAGACTTCATCGATCCTTTTATGGTCTCAAGCAGTCTCCTAGAGCATGGTTTGGTCATTTTTGAGTTGTTGTCCAATAATTTGGAATGATCCAAACAGAAGCTGAACACTCCGTATTTTATAGGCATTCGTCTCAGGG
Organism: Przewalskia tangutica; assembly: GCA_029844215.1. Classification (NCBI taxonomy): domain Eukaryota; kingdom Viridiplantae; phylum Streptophyta; class Magnoliopsida; order Solanales; family Solanaceae; genus Przewalskia; species Przewalskia tangutica. The sequence continues at coordinate 2,404,451 of CM056738.1, read as the reverse complement.
CAAACGTATCTTTTTAATTGTTTATATTGATGATATTGTTATCATGGGTGATGATCTTGAAGGTATTGCTCAACTCAAACAACATCTTTCAAGTCACTATCAGACTAAGGATTTAGGTAAGCTAAAATATTTTCTAGGCATGGAAGTGGCGGTCTGGCAATGGTATTGCTATTACACATCAAAAATATGCCTTAGACATTTTGGAAGACGATGGCATGTTGAATTGCAAACATGTGGACACTCTGATGGATCCAAATACTAAGTTTATTCTATAACATGGGGAGCCTCTAAAAGATCCTAGTAGATATCGAAGACTTGTTGGCAAACTCAACTATCTTACGATCACACAACCAGACATCTCATTTGTTGTTAGTGTAGTTAGCAAGTTTCTACAATCACCTTGTGATAGTCACTGGAATGCAGTGATTCGCATTCTGTGATATATCAAAAGCTCTTCAGGACAAGGTTTATTGTATGAAGACAAGGGACACGTCCACATTGTTGGGTATTCTGATGCAGATTGGGCAGGATCTCCTTCTGATAGGCGGTCCACTTCAAGTTATCGTGTTCTAATTGGAGGCAAGCTAATATCATGGAAAAGTAAAAAAACAAAATGTTGTGGCTAGATCAAGCGTAGAGGCGGAGTATCGTGCTATAACATTGGCTACGTGTTAGCTTATATGGTGGAGACAACTTCCCCAAGAATTGAAGATGGGAGGAGTTGAATCGATAAAATTGATTTGTGATAACCAAGTTGCACTACATATCGCTTCAAATGTCGTGTTCATGAAAGAACGGAGCACATTGAGATAAATTGTCACTTTATTCGAGAGAAGATCGAGTCTGAATACATCGCCACGAGTTTTGTCAACTCAAAAGATCCGCTAGCAGATGTTTTCACAAAACCACTCCGAGGATCCAAAATTACTATATTTGTGGCAAGCTAGGAGTATGACTTATATGTTTCAGCTTGAGGGGAGTGTTAGATATGATATAATTAAATAATGTAGATATGATATAATTAAATAATGTAGATATGAGAATATCCTCAAATCCCTGTAAAGATATGGGAATATCTCCAAATCCCTATAATTAGGCAATTAGGACATTGTGTAATATTTTCATTAGTTTCTTTTCATATTTACACTCTCTGTAACAGCTATATAATCTCAGTAGCTAATTAAGCAACTAATTCTTATTCTCTTCTCTTCTCCTTCTAATTTCTCATACACCACTTTTTTTATAAGGTAAATAATCTTATTGACAATTGTGGAAATTCCGTGAACAAAACATATATCAAAAGAAGAGAACCTACACCAAAATATGGTTCTCAACAAAAGAGATCCAATTCTCTATACAAATAGGGACCAAAACACCACTTTTTTAATGAGGGGTATATTAGATCACAAAGTTGAGAGGTATATTTGCACCTTTCCCTTATTTAAATAACTTATAAGATGCATATTTATTTGGCAACTTGAGATCTCATGACTCAACTTGGGTGGAAACCACATTTTACCAAAATTCAATAACTCAATTTTAAAAACAAACCTGGATTTCAAGTACAGCTTCACCAGTTCGTGTTGGCTGTCCCCCGGCTTCAGGGACCAAATTTTTTGCCTTGTGACACTACAAATAAAAGTATAGCTAAGTGTGACAAATTGGATGTCTCTTTCTTTCAAGAATTTGCACAGCAGACAAAAAACCATTACAAGGATACAATTCTTGGTGCAAACTGTACTGAACTTGGTCCAAGAGGAAAATTATACCTCATCAAATATGACGAGACCGTCAAATTCTGGCCCACACCACTGTACAAGCTGCTGCAAACGGGACCGGCCTTTCTCCGAAGATGCTATCAGACTGCTGTATGTTGAAAAAACAACTCCCGCCCTGACGCCAACAGACTTCGAGTCAAGCTTAGAATAAGGTAGCTTGTTCAAAGCATGCACTACAAGAGAAAGTTATAGATTTCCAGTTACAAAATAGATTCAGTCATTAATCATTTGGAATCGGAAACAACAAAAGGAAAAAATGCATAAAAAACATACATTGTTTCACCACATCATACATTACAGTTTGATAACTCAGAAAAATCACAAAGTAGAATTCCACCAACAAAAGCAACTCATTGTATGTGACAGGTACAAACCCACCTCAGAAAACAGTAACATGTGGTACATATACATCATGAACAACAATATACCCAGTGCAATCCCACAAGTGGGTCTGGGGAGGGTGGTGTGTACGCAGTCTTACCCCAACCTTGTGAAAGTAGAGAGGCTGATATACATCATGAATTGATCCATAAAACCCAAGTTTGACTTTGAACACTTATTACAAATATCTCAAGAACAAATATCGAAAGATATTCATCAGTCTCAAACTACAAAGTCAACATCTTATTGGCATTTCCTTTTCTTAGATTCTAATAGAGTAGTTAACGCCTTATTGCAGCAGCCTCTATCCAGGCTCCCAGAATTATCAGTTGATATCTGCAGTTCCCAGAAACAAGAACATAGAAAGCACAAAGGTGCCTGAAGTTTATATTCCTTTGGGTTGGAGACTTTTAGCAGACCACAGAAGCTTCTCTTTAAAGGTAAGCATCAAAGAACACAATAGCACATACTAATATAAACAAACAGAGAATGAAAGAGGTAGATCGCATGCAGCATTTAACCTGAGACCATATCGAAGACTCTCAGTAACTACCTTCTACACACATAGCGCCCACATCATCCATGTCTCTTCTTGCATCAAATTTCAAATCCGAACCAACAGAGATCCACCTGGGGAAAAACATTATGAGGAAACAATTACATTTAATTGTAGAAACTTGAACGTGTTTGATCATAAACCGAGAAAAACAAATCCTTTAGGAGCACAGCCATCATGTTAGCAACAAGGAGACAACCATGAAATTGATGTTAGAATAGATTCAGATTCAATAATGCACAATTTTTAAGTGGTAAGTACAATAATGTGCTTCTTTTATTTGAGAACTTACAATGCTTTCCTTCTATCATGGTGCCAATTCTCCCATATTAGTCCAGCAATTGTTCGTCCTTTTCCCACGCCAGCACCATCACCTACAAAAAATCCTGCTCTGGTACCATTTGGAAGGAACTGAAGGTGTCTCTGTTACAGGAAAACAGTAACCATAAGGTAAGAGCCTGCTAAGAGAGTTGGGTAACATGAGTTAGAATAGCAACCTGACAAGCATAAACCAATGTCTCAATTTGCAGGCAGGACAATGCATTTGAGCTTTCCAAGTCCTCTTTGATCATAAGATCGTAGGTAGGTTCAGGTGGTTGTACTGCAGATAACGAAGATGTCTCCACTATAGGATCAGGATGTGGAGGTCCAATAGATAGCTTAGGAGGCCGCTGTGTTTAATCAGGAGAAGAAAATAAGATTGAAGAGGACCACAACTTGTAATATACTACATTAAAATCTCAAAAGGTTATAATCAATGATGATGTTATGTGCTACCACATTTAGGGAGAGGAGGGGATTCTTGGAGCTTTCTTTTTTTTTTGGATTAGGGAATTTTTGGAGTTAGCATCTTGGAAATGTTGTCACAAGTTTCTTCATTGATAAGCTTACAACTACCTTAACTAACAAAGAAATCTGAACAGTTAATAAAGTCATTGTAACAAAATTAACATACCCATCTCTCTTTTACTCCAATCTCCCTCTCTCTACAGCCATTATCACAAGTCTTTTGTGTTTTCCCATTCTCTCTTCTCCAACATTACAGCATTTACATAACGAAAAGAAGATAAAAAGAATCGTAGGGCAAACACATATTTCTCCCACTATTACAATACTAGGAGTAAGTAGCTGAGATTGCAAAGAAAACATACATAGTCCATAAAAGTTTCTCCAGCCATGCCACCCTCATCTTCTTCACGTTCTACTTCAATGGCCACCTGAATGATCACGATGCAATGTAGAGAAGTGAAAAATATGGAACATAGTTTCCTATACGAGATAAATAAGGTCAATTGGTGTATACACATCATCTAATAAGAAGAGAGGCAAAAATAATTGAACCAGGAGGGTTTCCTATTATTGATTTTTTTCTTTATTTTTAAGACCGAGAAATTCGTCTGGAGCTGACCCTTTTGGCAACCACAACCTTCGAGACTCGGGGATGATAGCCGCCCCTCTACCCTTCTCCACTTAAATACTTGAGTTAGTTCACTTGGCGTGGGGCTCAAACCTGTGACCTAAGACACAAGTCCCTCAACCTTTGCCAATTGAACTAACCCCTGAGGGCAGAAGAGTTTGCTATTATTGTGCCTGATCCATCGAAAATTGTTCCATAAGTCTTAACTGTTGAGCACAACCTTTCTCATTAGATCACTATTCTAGTGATATGGAAAATGCTACTTATATTTATACTTTTCTACTATATTATATAAATATAAATGAGGAAGGGGAGGATGAACACTGCACTGCACAATTGTACCAAAAGTGACAGAAATCATACAACGGGGATGTACGGACAATTGTACCAAAAGTAATGTAAATTGTACACTTGAGACTAACTCTTTTTTTAATCACGCTTGGACAAATGCCTTTGGTACTGAATATCTTCTCTTCTCTTATATACACTTCAATTCAATTCTCCTCTTTTGAGTAACACGTGTTTACCTTTTTATTTCCTGTTTTCCTTCTTCAGTGGATGGTTCTTTGTACAGTAAAACTTCTATGGTTCTTTGTACAGTAAAACTTCTATGGTTCTTTGTACAGTAAAACTTCTATGGTTCTTTGCACAGTAGAACATCTATGGTTCTTTTTTCTATTATTTTTTTTATCAAGTAAAGGTATTTTCATTCATAAACATGGCCAAACTGGCCGTATACATGGGGTAAACCAAAAGGTAAAGAATCTACAAAATATGAGTCTCTACAAACACTGCCAAATCATCTATACAACAAGGAACTTTCTATTTGCACCAAAAGAAAATAAGGGAGCGGAGGCTACTCCTTAACTGAGAAAAACTCGAGTCTACTCCTTTAAAAGCTCTCCAATTTCGCTCTCTCCAGACTACCCACAATAAAGCAAGTGGAACCATGTTCCAAGCCCTTCGTCTTCTCCTCCTTCTCCCGCTCTTCCAATTGAACATCAAATCTTTCACAGTTCTTGGCATTGCCCAAGGAGTGCAAAACCACTTAAACATATCCCACCATAATCTCATGCTAGTCCCGCAATGTAGAAGAAGATGGTCCACACCCTCGGCTGTCTCCTTGCACATGTAAACAAACTGATGATGCAGACAACCTTCCGCTGACAAGATCACCCCTCTAGTGACTAGCCAAGTGAAAAAATACACCTTCCTCGGGAACACTTGGAAACCATTGCATTACAAGGGAAATCAATCTCCTCCCTAACCAAAAGTTTCTCATAAAAGACTACACAAAAAACACTCCATTGTTTTCCAAGCCCCACCACCAAACATCAGGATTATCCACCGGATTGACTTGCCTATGAAGTAAGTTTATCAACCTTTGAAACTCACTCACTTCCAAATTTTGGAAATCCCAATAAGTCTATCCACCTTGTGCCCCTTAACTTGTTGAATCGTCAAGTCTCTTTGGCAAGATATTCTATACAAACTCTAAAAATCATCTTTCAACAACACATTCCCACAGTTGTTATTTCTTCTATTTCTACTCTCACTTACATCTTTATGTTTTCTGTTACTATTATACTATTTGATTTTTTTTTAAGTCGAGCATATAAAATTCCTCAACGAGAAGTTGTTGCAATTGTTAACCCTAAATCAGTCTGCGCTTATTGATCATGCTTGTTGAAGATTAACAATGTTATGGTGAGGTTCAATTGTTTCCAGTACACTTGATCTTCATTGGTCATGTTGTTTTCCTATTTTCAGCATTCGCTTCATAATTTTGTCAACTCTCTATGATTTTTCTCTGTTTCTCCATGCATCCACCCCTCTTCCCAAAAAATTATTTTTCTTTTGTTTCTACGTCTAGGTGTCTCTAAATTTTTTTCTTATGAGTTAATGCTGTATTGATTTTATGTGTAATTTTTGTTTTTCTCCTTTTGTTTCTTATGAGATAATGTTGAGTTGATCTAATGTGCTAGAGATAATTTGTGGGCATTGATAAACCAGATAGATGTTGGATACGGAAATCGAGTTTCTGCTTCTGGCTGAGTATGATCAACCTCAGCCAAAGCAGATAAGAATTTTGCATCACAGGGTACAAATAGAGATTCCCATTAAGAATGCATTGTTAGAATCTAGATTAGAGGAAAAAATAACTATCACTAGCTATCAGAAATAGCCTCTCTACCCCACAATGGTAGGGGTAAGGTTTGCGTACATCCTACCCTCCTCAAACCCCACATGTGAGATTACACTGGGTATGTTGTTGTAACAACTGTCACTAGCCCTACAAACAATAACTGATCATTTGCCAACACAATTGCGAAAGGATATAAAGGAAAGGATCCAAAAGGATTTTTATGACGGGGAAAAGACACCTTGTAATTTACAGTAGTGTTGGATAATTTAGTTATTCTACTGGTAGACACTGAGCAGAGAACTTAAGATTGACTCCGTAAAAGATAATGCTAGGATATAATGTAGAAAATGTAACAGTAAACTGGAACTTTCTTTGTATATCCCCCTTATGCATTATTGTTATCGTGCTTCAGAACATTATTTCTATTAACTTCTTACAATCTCCTTATTTGAGCAATTGTGAAGTCAAAACTACAAGAATCATGTTAGCAAACCTTCATCCGACTTTGATCTTTACAAACAAAATCACTATTCAAATTCTTTTATTATTCTTCGTGTTAGAGAAGAAAATTAGAATTCCATGTAATCCTCTTCATAAATGAGATAACTAAGTTTGATTTGGTGTTTCTTATGATTGACGAGATTTGTTTCATTAAACACTATTGATAGGAGCTTTGGTGTGTCAATGAAGAATAAAGGATAAGCTAGTTGTTGACAAATTACATCAGACAATGAGGTAACCATTTTCACTGGTTTGGTTTTTAATTGTTTCCCTGTATTTTCCTTAAGCTGACCAAATCAGTAGTTTTATTGTTGTTTTTTAAATTGGTAGCTTTGTTGCTAATTTAAGCTATCCTAATGTCTAAACGATTTTTCCGTCCCTAAAGTTTTTTCTTTTGACTGTTAGAATGACTTGATATGATTTCCAGTTCTCCCCTCTCTCCTCCGTCCTATTCATGTATTTACATCCTCGATATAAGAACTCTAATGTTAAACATTGATGAACAACAAAATATTTTTTGGATTCCATACAAACATTTCATATACTTACCGATATTGGATGTTGACACTTCTTTTGACTTGATATATAAGTGGAAGAGGATATATATAATACACTACGATATAGGTGGTGTTTGGCCAAGCTTCTGGAAGTTTCTCAGAAACACTTCTTTGGCCAAACACCCTCTTTCCAAAAGTAGAAACACTTTTTGGAGAAGCCCTTTTTGCTCATTGAATGATTTTTTTTTGACCCATTTAGCATTTTCTTTTCACAAAATTTCTTTTAATCTCATATAATATCCCCATATAAAATAGAAATTTGGGAATATGGGTAGGGTAGGGTGGGGGTAGGGGGTAGGGCGGGGTAAGAAAAACATTCATATATTTTTTTTATAAAAGTAACAAAAAATAAGAAATAGAAATTTGAGGTTGGGTAGGGCAATGAGGTGGGGTGGAGTGGGAGTAGGGGCAGGGTGGGGGTAAGAAAAAAATTCATATTTTTTTTTATAAAAGTAACAAAAAATATGAAATAGAAATTTGAGGATGGGTAGGGCAATGGGGTGGGGGTAGGGCGGGGCAAGAAAAAAATTCATATTTTTTAATAATTATTTTTTATAAAAGTAACAAAAAATATGAAATAGAAATTTGAGGATGGGTAGGGCAATGGGGTGGGGTGGGGGTAAGAAAAAAAATCATATTTTTTAATAATTTTTTTTATAAAAGTAACAAAAAATATGAAATAGAAATTTGAGGATGGGGTAGGGCAATGTGGTGGGGGTGGGGGTAGGGCGGGGGAAGAAAAAATTTCATATTTTCAATCATTTTTTTAAAAAGTAACAAAAAATATGAAATAGAAATTTGAGGATGGGGATGGGGTAAGGGAATGGGGTAGGGTAGCGGGTAGGGAGGGATAAGGGGAAGAAAAAAAATCATATTTTTTATAAAAGTAAAAAAAATATAACATAGAAATTTGAGGATAGGGTGGGGGTAGGTGTGGGTACGGCGGGGTAGGTTTGGACATATTTGAGTCATTGACTATCATATTGTCATTACATTTCTTATGTACAATATAATATTATTTTTTGATTAAATATTGCAATTAAATAATTTTAAAAAAAATTATTAAATTGTAAAGATATACTAATTTTTAGAAACATATGATAGAAAAGAATATTTTAAATAGTTTTAAATCTATTAAAAAGAATATTCTAGTAAATTTGCATAAATGTTGGCCAAACAGGAAACTGTTTCTGTTTCTCAGAAGCACTTCTATAATTATAGGTCAAACACCCTAACTGATTCTCCAGAAACAGTTTCTGCAGAACTACTTCTGAGAAACAGAAACACCTTTCCAGAAGCTTGGCCAAACAGACCCATAGCCACCTCAAATTCATGAAGAGACTGAGTTGTGGAAAGATGATATGTTTACGGATCTTATATTTGGACATTTACAATTTTCTGTTGCCACATCAGGAAAAGATGATGCTTATGAAATTCATACAGGAGACGTAGAGTGTGTCAACGTTATGAGTACTTCTCTTACGCTTCATTTATGTTGTGCTCGAAGAGGGAGGATCCAAAACTTGATCAAGCACATAGTAAACTATGTTATGAATGTTCTTGATTATCTTTGGTTGTATGAAATTGCCCGCGTCCCACATTGGAGATGATCCACCACTTCTCGAAGACTCCAGACCAAAGATGAGTATAACATGGGTAACTTTGAAACCAATGTCAGATGAGTAGGAGTGTGCCCTAGTTATTTTTTGCACAAGATGCAATCTCCAATGCTTTTCCTCTCTCCCTCACCCTTCATTAACTTTATTTTGTAAGTAAATTTTGTTTGAGATAGGAACTTACTGCTTATTAAGATTTAACACTTCAAAGAAAAGATTTAAGAGGATCTCTCTACTTTGTTTCAAGAGACATGTAACTCCCCCAAAGTTAGATCCAAATATTGGACATGAAGAACTTGAAAGCGAGCCTGAGCCTAATGTGAAGAAGCCAAGAAAATGGTAATGCCATCTTATCAAATATATTTAAATAGTTGTCATTTTGGGTTCATTATCCAAGGAAATTGGGAGATTGACGATGATGTCACACAGGGGCAGGGTGGATGAAATGGAGGCTCGCCTCCGAGTCTTGTGTGATAAGAAGGTGTCACCAAAACATAAAGCCAAGTTCTACAGAGTGGTAGTTAGACCTACTATGTTTTATGAGGTGGAGTGTTGGCCAATCTAGAAATCACTAGTCTAGAAGATGAAGGTTGCGGAAATGAGGACATTATGACGGATGTGTGGGCATACTAGAAAAGATTGGATTAGAAATGAAGTTATTCGAGATAAGGTGGAAGTGGCCATGGTGGAAGACAAGATGCGGAAAGCAAGATGAGATGGTTCAGGCATGTACAGAGTGAGGCTCCAGTGCGGAGGTGTGAGAGGTTGGCTATGGATGGTTTCAGGACAGATAGAGGTAGGCCGAAAAATTATTAGAGAGAAGTGATTAGACAGGACATGGGACAATTGCAGCTTACCAAGGACATGATCTTAAATAGGAGGTTGTGGAAGAAGCGGGTTAGGGTAGAAAATTAGTAGGTAGTAGAGCGTCGTCTCGTGTATCCTTCCAGACTAGTAAAGTATATTGGATTCTACTTGGAATTCATTAGAATTACGTTAAAATCACATAGAATCGCGTGAAAAGGCTTACCTTGGTATAGGATATGATTGGGAAGAGAGAGCCTCCGTTCTAGGGTTTGAGAATATGAAAAATTGATTTTTAGAATCAAGTGTCGTATTTATATTGTTTGCTGTCGGGGGAAATTCGACAGTCCATTCAACGGTCTGTCGAATGTTTGACGGTCCGTATGATCGACCAACAGGCCGTCAATTTCAAAAGTGAAATTGACAGTTCACTTTGACGGGCCGTCGAACAATTGACGATCCATACTTCCTGCCGTCAAATTTCCTGTACAGAGTTGAACCTAGTTTTCAAATGCAAACTCCCCATTTTGGTTTCCTACATTCGTGGATCGTGAACAAGGCTTAGTTTGAAGGTAAGAGGTGTTACATAAGCATAGTATTATCTTTGAAGTTTCTTGTCCATCGACTTTCTGTTACTATCTCTTATCTCTTGTACTTCGATTATCGTATTAGTTTGATGTAGTTATTGTTACTTTTTTCATAATGTTTATCTATAGTATTTTCCATGGAATCGTTGTCTGACCTGTTTTTTTTATAAGTTAAATAATTTTATTGACAATTGGGGAAAATCATGTATACAAGTTGTATACCAAAAGAAGAGAACCATAGGTTCTCATCAAAAGAGATCCAATTCTCTATACAAACTGGGACCTACACCAAAAAGAGACTAAGACAAAACACTAGTTTGCATCCAAACAAAATCAAGCTCCAACCCTTCAAATGTCCTCATATACCTCTCTTTACAAATAACCCACATGATTGCTAAGGGGGCAACGCTCCAAGCCCTCGGGCTTTTCTTTCTCGTCTATGAGTCCAACTTTGCAAAGCCTCTTTCACTATACCCGGCATGACACATTGCATCTCAAACAAATTGAGAGTCTCCCTCCATAACTGGCTAGCCACCTTATAATGCAAAAGAAGGTGATCTACACTTTCGCTGGTACTTTTACACATAAAACACCAACTAACATAGGTGATTTTCTTCTTTCTCAGGTTCTCCGCGGTTAAAATCAAACCCATTGTTGCCAACCATACAAAGAAACAAACCTTCCTTGGTGCTCTAGGGATCCAATGGAGCAATGGGGGAAAGCACATTCCTCTCTCACTAGCAACCTCTTACAAATAAGAGCTAACAGTGAATAGGTCATCTCCGCTCTCCCGCCATCTCCACGCATCTCATAGGTTGTTTGGTGTGTCTAGTCCATACAAAAGCTCTATCAAATTGTGAAACTCTTCCATCTCCCAATCATGAAGGTTCCTTCTAAATCTTAGATCCCATTGAATAACACCCTCATGAGATCTACAAGTTTGAAAATCCCATTGAAAAACACCCTCATGAGATCTACAAGTTTGATGGACTGTTGTCTCTCTTTTGACAAGAAACACTACATACATTAGGAAAGGCTTATTTCAACTCGATCTCCTTACACCACTTATGTGCCCAAAAACTTATCATGCTTCCGCCCCCACCTTAATATATATATATACACACAAAAATCTAAACATCCGTTCATGATTCCCATCCACAGTTCACACTAACGGAGTTACAATGTTTCTAGTCCTCCATCCACCATCCACCATCCACTAACCATACTTTTCCGCTACCACCCAGAGCATTCACCTCCAGCCTCTCCAGATCCACTTTCCACTTTCCTAACATAGCTTTGTTGAACATTTTGAAATCTTTGACTCCAAGACCCCCTCCGCATTCCTTTGGAGATGTGACAATTCTCCAATTCACAAGATGGAACTTCTTAATGCCTTCCGCAAAGTCCTAAAAAAAAGTTAGTTGAAGTCTCTCCAACTTTTGAGTCACTTTACCTGGGGCCTATAGAAGTGACATAAAATATGTAAGAATGCTAGAAAGGGTGCTTTTGATCAAAACTTCCTTGCCGTCTTTCGACAAGTACCTCTTTTACCATCCCGCTAGCCGCTTCTCTACTCTCTCAATCATCGAATTCCACACTGTGAAATCTTTGTTAGAAGCCTCCAGAAGTAGTCCCAAGTAAGAAGTGGGAAGAGTGTCCATCTTCCGATTCAGCACCCTAGCTATCTCCTCAATATTATCTACTACTCCCACCGGTGTGATCTCACATTTTCTAAGATTGATTTTAAGACCTGACACAACCTGGAACCATATAAGAATATGCCTCAAATGATCTACTAGGGCCAGCTCTGCATCACAAAACACCAAAGTATTATCTGCAAATAAAAGATACGTAACTGTCACAATGGCATTCCCTCTAAAAGAGGCATCGTAATCCTTCAAGAGATCTCCACTGACCGCCATATCCATCATTTTGCTCAAAGCTTTCATATCCAAAATGAATAACATAGGAGATGAAGGATCCACTTATCTCAACCCCCTCGAGCTCCAAAAAAAAGCCACAAGGACTTTCATTTATCAAAATTGAGAATCTGGCGGTAGAAATGCAAAACATAAGCCATTTCCTCCACTTATCCCCGAAGCCCATCTTCAACATCACATGATCCAAGAAATCCCAATTGACATGATCGTAAGCTTTCTCGAGATCCAACTTACAAATAATACCTGGTACACCTTTCTTCTTTCTCTTTCTGAAGTCAACCACCTTATTTGCCACCAAAGTTGCATCTAGTATTTGTCTTCCTTCAACAAAAGCATTCTGAGAAGAGGGCACTGTCTCATCCAAGACCTTCTTAAGTCTATTACAAAGCACCTTAGACATGATCTTATAGATGTGTAACACCTCGTACCTTCAAACTAAGCCATGTTTATGATTCAGGGATTTAGAAAACCAAGATGGGGAGTTTAAAGTTAAAAATAAGTTTTAGTTCTGCAGATTAGATTTTACGCCCAATTTTTACGGACCGTAAAATATTTTACGGCCCGTCAAATTGGACCGTATAATTTATTTTTGAAATTGACAGTATACGGTAATTTATATGGACCGTATAAAATTAAACAACCCATTGTTTTTTACCGTCTCAGTCCCTCACGGTTTAAAAGTTTCTGGAAAGTTACATTTTGGCTGACGGTCCATTTATACGGACCGTAGAAAATTTGACTGTCCAGACTCGGACCATAAAAAGTTTGACGAACTGTCAATTTCGACCGTAAAACCTTCGACGACTGGAATAGTATAAATACGCAGACTTAGTTCCAAAATTAGTTTTTCACTCTCAAGCCCTAGAACGGAGGTCCTCTCTTTCCAACCTTCTCTTACATCGAGGTAAGCCTTTCTCATGCAATTCTAAGTGATTCTAGCAGAAAGTTCTACATACTCTAAAGTCCATTATTCTTAACCTAGGGTTTTCAAGATAAACTCATCTCAAGGTTCCAAGGTTCAAGCTTTGGATTTCTACTCCAAAGTTCAGATTTTTAAAACAAGTATTAGAGCGAATAAGATATGTAGAGCTTCTATCCACGTGTGGAAATATCCATGTTTTCCCCACGCCACGTTATTCCATGAAACCATGAAATTCCAAAATTATGGTTTTATTCTATTATCATGATAACCCTAATTACATGTAATATTATATATCAGGTCTCTATTACAATTCGTCAATTGTATTCATGATAGGTCATTATGATTGTCATGAACATGTCCGTAATCCATGAACGCATGCTTTGAATCCCATGAATTCTTAAATACAAGTTATAATTACTATTACTCAATTTCCATGAAGTTATATATGTTTTCATGATTTATGCAAGTTATATGATATATATTTTCACATGTTAAACTATAATTGCAAACCATGTTTAATAAGTTATATTTTCATGAAATCCATGGGCTTACAAGCCAACTACTTTCAAGTACATGTTTTGGGAGTTGCATAGATTACCGAGAATGCTCTAGTGGCCTAAAACTACGTATGCCAGCGTAGGACAAGGGTCACTCTGCCTAGAGGATGATACCTTCAGATTATTGATTGGATCCTTTCATGTCATGTTCATGTCCCATACCCCGGCAAGGTATGGATGTGCTCTGCTAGTCGGGCCAGGTACCAGACTCCACGTGCACGTACCCACGTGGTGATTTCATGTTGTTGGTTATACTAATGCTCTCCCCACAGATATACAATTTACAGATATTTTACATATGTTATTATATTCAAGTTCAATTTCATGTTCCTATTATATCATGTGTCTACTTAATATTTCAGTTGTTTTACATATAGTACAATTCAATGTACTAATGTCCCTTTGCCCGGGGCCCGCACTTCACGGTGCAGATTCTGAGTTTCAAGACGAAGAATCTACTTGCTAGGATTTGCTTCAGTATCAGCTTTTGGTGAACCCCATCTCATTCAGGGTGTCATCTTTATTTATTTACATATCATGATTATTAGTAGAGGTATCTCAGGGCATTGCCCTGGTAAACAGTTTTGCAGTCACTCATGTTTCATATGTTTCATAGACTAGACTAGTTAGCATGTCATGTCTGTCATGTCAGTATTATTTTTAGACTTATCATAATATTCAGATATTTCCGCTATTATATTTCAGACTATACTTTTAGTATTATGTTTTATATGTTTTAAATTATTATTATTACATTTTTTATGCTCATGTTGATTAGCAAGTCATGTGGTTCGCTCGTTCACATGCAGTCAGGCACTGAGTGCCGTGTTACGCCCAGGCCATGGTTCGAGGCGTTACAGCTTCCTACCAGACTAATAGGTCTAAAATCTTTTATACATGTCACACCTTCCTTCTTAGGCACAATGGTAATAAAAGAAGCATTCAAATTTTCTCAAACTCTCCAGCTTCTTGGAACTCTACAATAGTCTCCATCAACTCACCTCTGACCTATTGTCATGTTTTCTCTTGAGTCAAGGGTCTTTTGAAAACAGTATCTCTACCTCTCAATGATGGATAAGGTATGCATACACTCTACCCTTTTCCGACCCCACTTGTGGGATTACACTAGGTATGTTGTTGTTTGTTGTCATCTAGCAAAAGTTGATACGGGAGTTGGAGGTAACTTCTACTATAGCAAAAAATATTTAAATTGTTTTTCAACCTTTTTAATTCTGCAGTATTGCTTTACTGAGAGCAAGATGTGGATATCAATAGCAAAAAATCAAATTAAATTGGAGGGAAATCCTTCAACTCTCAAGACATCTAATGAAGTGCTCGAAAAAAGTGGGATGGTCAATTTTGTGTTTAATTTGCCATGTGCTTTGTTGTTACAAGATTTCCAGTTAGCTTTACATTGGAAAGGCTTCTAATGGCAGTCAGAGTTGTCGTTAGTTCTCTATTACGTAGTAGATTGCATACTACAGAATTGATATTTTACATGTGTAGAGTACATTACCTTTAAATTTCTCTACATTGTTTGTACATCTATATTCATAGAGATCTCCAGCAAATTATTATGAGGTGGATGCATAATTACAGTTTGTTTGATATATATAAAACCTATATGTGTTCCTTTTCTGAAGAAGCCTAAAGGTTTTCCTGTCTTGTTTAGGACCGGACAACTTTTAGGTTATTACGCCTCTTGGGACCACAATAAATAAGGGGAAGTCAAATGTTGCCTCTAAAAGGGACCGGATACCGCCTAAACTAGTGCAAGGTAGTATTCCCAAGGAAGCTAGCATAGCAATAGGGAATCCATCTAGTATTTACTAAGGAAAAATGGTGATGGGGGGTCCCACTAAGGTGAATGTTATTGAACCCAAACGTTAAAAGTCATGCAAAGAATTCCTTCTACGGCCATTGCTATTGTAAGACCACCAACAGGGGGAGATGAGCAACATGTGGGGCCTACACACTTGGAACAGCCTCACCAAGAGTCTGCACAGGCCCAGGAGTTAGGTTCTTTTATCTTACGGAGGATGATGATGAGGATTTACTCACTGATGAAGACGCCATGAGTCAAGATGAGGAATTTTGCAGCTTATAGTATATTTTGGCTTTTCGAAATATTTTTATAGAGGATTTGGTATCTTTTGTTGAGAACCATATTTAATGTAGATTATTTTCTTTTGGTATACGACTTGTATATGGAGTTTCCCAAATTGTTAATAAAATTATTTACTTCATCCAAAAAAAATGGCTTTTCACTGAACCCCATTCCACCAAATCCCCAACGACCTTAAACCTAGCACCAATCATGAACTCCCTTTTCTCCACCTCTAATCATTCTAAAATCCTCTCATCCCAAAGAAGAAGAATACCCATCTACCACCCCACACACTTCTAACTAATCTATCAGTTAGAACCTCCATATTGTCTCCTGAATACAAATAAATCTGCACCTACTCTCTAAACCCTACTTTGATAGTGGCTCTTTGTTGTGGTCATTCAGACCCCTCACATTCCAACTCATAAGTTTAACATTCATCAAACAAAACTATTGACCAACCCCCCAAAACACTCAAGGAAACCCTACACCTCATTCCCCCTACCATCCTCCCTACTTCTCCTACTATAAACCAAAACTTTGTCACCATCTTTCTGAGTCCTCAAGAAGATTATCCTCCTCCACCTCCTTTTTGTCCTCCACTTCCACATTCCCGCTAGCCTCTTGAACAATAGAACACAAGATATCAATAACTCTCCCCTCCATACCTTCGAAAGTCACCCCCAAGAACTTTTTGAAGTCAATATATTTCTCCTCCGCCCATTTAGACATTCTCCTCTCCCCCGCATCATTTCATCCACAAAACACGCCCTAAAGAGCCGCACCTTATAGATGATCATCACAAGAATTGAGCGGAAGAACAATTTTCTCCCAAAATATTATTGCTCGAACAATAAACAGCCCTCGTCGTACCTCCATCCAGCCTTTGGAAGGCAGAAAAAACTTTCACCAACACCACATAGCATATAAACTATCCTTGACAGCTTCGAAGCAGGACCCAAAAATGGTCCATCAAACCAGCACCCTATCCCCTTCAAACGAATCACTCGAGTCCAATTTCTCCTCAGAACAAAGAACACCCAACTTTTTTGGGCCAACAGGAGCATTCTCAACATGTTCGTCAATCACCGACTTAATTTCCATCACGGCGAAGGCACCGGAGAAGAATCAGACACACCAACACAATCCCCTCTAAATTTCAAAGCATTGAAAAGCCAGAACCCTTCTCCCGAAAGTTTCAACCCCCACCCTCCCATTTTCTAAAGTTCGCTTTGTCATCGGAGCCAACATTCCGACGAGCAAAAACACCGAAGCACTAGAAACAAGCGGTTGATGCGTCTGTTCACCACGAAAAGGACCCTTCAGTGCAGAAGGTGCACAAAGCCTAGTCGAGCCTCTATGATTGGGAATTTAGCACCGGCGCAAGTGAAATCCAACTGGTACGACCTTTTTGCTAGGTTTGCCAATCCAAAGAGCTTGGACCCATCTGTCTAGGAGGAAAAAACCAATTGAACCCATTAGAATTAGTGACTAGTCCACATTTCTTTTGGTTCACTAATCCAAGGGGAAAATAGAACTTTCACCCCTTTCTTCCTCTCTCTTCTAACCCTAGAAACGAAATGCCCATCAACCACCCCCATTTCTCTAGCCACAATAGGAAAAGACTCCATAGACTCTGATCCCAACCTCTGCTCTCTATCCCTCATCGACGAAACTAGCCCCCATCCCTTCTTTCTCTCCCTTCCAACCACCTCTCAAAACTTCTCCATTGTCGAAGACTTTAGGGTGAATTATGACATTAACCAGACCCCCAAGTTTTTTTTTAGAAAGCAGACCCCAAAGTTTTGATCTGCACCCTCTACCACCATGGACACTACCACCCATCCCCCCTTTCACACAAGCACTCTAACCCTAGTGGCATCATACAAGTTACACTCCACGTCGACGAAGCCTATACAAGCATCCTTTATTTTTATAAACAAATCTCGATCCCACAGATGTAATGGCAGACCAGAGTTATTCACCATCATTACACCTTCTCTTATTCTCTGAAATTGATGCGCTATGGTTTCAGACCAGCTGTCAAGAACCAGAAAATATGTCCATCCACCTCGAACCTTCCCCTAGCACTCGAACTGCTTCAATCTCGCTGGCAAAATGAAATAGGAAGATAGAGTCACCCAAAGATGAAACTTTCTTTCACTACCAAGCTTCCACCACCCAAGAAGAGACCAACTCCGACGAAGCCACCCTGTTTTCGAACCTTCTCAAACTCATCCTCGTAAAATCCTTCCTCTAAGAAGTGTGCTTGTGCGAAATTTTGAATCTGGGTTCAGGGCCTCTATTCAATCTTTTGCAACGTCCATCCAAGGTTTCCCCAAAATCTTCATTAACTTTGATTGATGGATATGAGAAGTAGACCATTATCTCGGCAATAATGAGCCAAGCTAGTATTTGCGGTGAATCCCCCCGTTAAGTAGTCATGCATTACGATCGGAACACTTTCAGGGTCATGTCTGGCCTTGATCCAGAAGGAGATTGGCTGGACGGGGAGCTCGGGCCCTCGAGAATCCGCTACAACGATGTGAAACTTGCAGACCTCATAGGTTGTAATATTTCTCTTACGGGGGAAACGCGCCCGAAAGCATTGATTGAAGGTCTCCTCTTTCTTTTTCAAAACCTTTCCCTTGCGTTCGGCTATAGCAAGAGCCCCCGAATCTAGAGCTGCTTGTCGTTCCAACCCAGTTCCAACAATGCATTTCTCGGAGCGAGAATAGTGGCGTTGAGTTTCTCGACCCTTTGACTTAGGATTAGTTAGTTTGTAATTAAGAAAACATGATATGTATCTATGTCTATATTCAGATTCATAGAGACGAGTCACCTTTGGAGGTAGTTATTTTAAAGCTCTACCTCAAATAGATTATTGATCATGTTAGCTTTTAATTGATATTCCTATATGATATGAGATATAAATTTCTTGATTGATCATCATATATGCTACGTAACATAAGTTTTTGTCATTGTTGGGTTCTCTTACTAGTTTTTTTATATATGTACACAAAGTTAGGATTTTATTGGTATGGAGGGGCAAATCTCTACATACAGTGTTGTCAAAGGCGCACTTAAAGAAGCGAGGCTCAAAATATGTTGAGCGCTTCACATTAATGTGCGCCTTAGTGTCGTCATCAAGGCCCTAAAATATATTTTTCCTTGTCAATGAGCGCTTCTTGAAGAGGCTACACTAAACAATTGAAATTTTACTTTACCGTTAATTTTGTTGTCCATATATTTGTTATTCGTGCTTATAATTATTAGTCTTGGACTAACATATATATTTGTATTTTTCTCCATTTGCACCTTTTTGCATTAAAGCTCACATTTTATTTTTGCTTTGCGCTTAAAGCCCCAACAGACCTTAGAACTTTTTTGCGCTTTAAGCCCCAACAGACCTTAGAGCTTTTTTGCGCTTTTCACTTTTGATAACACTGCCTGCATACAAGATATATGTCAAAATGTAAAGAATCTTGTGGAAGAACATGATTAACTATGACGAGTATCTAGTGGTTACGCTAATCAGATATCCAAAATATAGGGAGGAACATCAATGTTTCACTACTTTGTACAAATGAGTTTTCAACTTCTTCAATGCGCTTCTGATTCTGTCCTTCCACATGGTCCACATCATCGTCAAAAGAGCTATATGCCAGGCACTTCCCCTCTTTCCTCCTACAAACATCATTCACGTGCAACAGCCATGCAACTCCAAACATCTTTCATATAGTACACTAGAGTGTATGATTTGTATGTGCATTCAGACAATGGAGTAACAAATTATTAACATCCTCACTACGTTCTTGCATACATATACCAACTGATGTAGATTGACCTCACAAATTATTTGATCTAAACAAAATATCTAGGAAACCATAAGGATGAATGAGGAAATTGTCTTTTTAACTGTCCATTGTAGAAGGATTTCATCCTTTCTACCACCCCGTAACGTAATTGGGTAACAATGTGTGTTTCTTGACTAGAATTTTGAGGATGGAGAAAGGTCCACCTAGGCCTCTCCACACCAAGTTTGTTTCCGGGAGGTAATTCTTCTTCTATCGCCTACTTTAAGTGTGACATTGCCATAGAAATTCTCCACCCTCTCAATGCATCTACACAAACCAAATCCTTAGGTTTGGTTATCTTGTTTGTTCTCCATCCCACTCCTCCTCCACCTTATACTTGCTCGCAATCACTATACTCTCCAATGAATGTTCTTTACCCCACACCTCCATATTCAAAGAAATGATATATTGAACACCATCAAGTCCCTTATGACTAGTCTAGGAGATGCTACAATCTCGCACTTGACTAAATGATACTTCACCTTGCCATGTTCATTCCATCAGAAGTTCCTCGACATTCTTTCCAACTTTTGCACCACTCTCACAGGAATGAGCATCAAAGATATGTAATAGATCGGTATGTTAGAGAAGTCGCGGAGCCACTATTTTCACTGAGTGGATTTAAAATATAGAAATAAACACACGAAAAAGCCAAATGGCTATTCAACATTTGTATATACAATGTAGTATAAATGACCAGCAAAGGGGATCCGAATGAACCCTTTGCACCCTCCTAGCTCCGCCCTTGTGTAAGAGATAGTACTTTCTATCAAGATTCAAAGGTTCTTTCCTTCCTTCTGAAAGTTTTCTTTTTTCGGGCACCACGCAAGATGTTTCTCAAGCCTCTCTATCATTGGATTCTACACAGCATAATCCTTATACGATGCTCCAACAGACATGGCAGGAATCCAAACTTTCATCAATGACTTTTTACTTAATTTAAACCTTAAGATTTTTGGAAATTAACTAATTGTAATAGATGGTTGTTTGCCAGGTGAGGTTCTTTTCAGTGCTTTATGTGGAAAATTTTGGTTAAAAGCAACAAAAAAACAGTTAGTAAGGTTGAAGTTGAACTGGCAACCACGCGCAATACATAAAATAAAAGGAAGAAACCCAACAGGTACTAGTCTAATCGTCGCAGAAAAGGAACCACGAACACTATTATGGAAGTTGAAAGCCATTGCCTTTAAATTTTGGTTTTGTTTTTCCTAAGAATACAACAAAATGGGGTTGGGAGGATGAAACAACAACAACATACTCAGTAACCCCACGAGTGGGGTCTGGGGAGAGTGGTAGGGAAGGTATGGATGCTATTTCGGAATTCGGATAGACCAGTAAAACATATCAAATCAGGTATGAAAAGTAAATACATTAGTGAAGAAGTCATGTTGAAAATAAGAAAAGAACAGTATCAACAACAAATAATAATAACCACTAAAAACCTCGTTGACTTCTTCTGGAGGCGGAGGCGGAGGCAGAGGCAGAGGTGGCGCAGGGGGACGGAGAGAACCAGGGTGAGATGAGTGAGGAAGAAATTGCCTAATCTTGGATGTATCAACGGCAAGGTCGATTCCACATTGTGGGCAAGAGAATCGAGAGAGGCCGTGAGGGACGTTGAGTATAGCCTTGCAGTGAGCGCAGGGCAACTGGATCTTAGTTGGATCAATTCCATGAGCTAGGGCACTGCTGCGGTGTTGTTGAGGCATGAGCTCCGGAGGCAACATCTGAGGTAATTGACATGTAGGACAAACAAACTCCGTCAATCCCTGAGCGACTGTCAATATCATCTTGCAACCAGCACACCGAACTTGACAACCTCCCCCGCCGCCGCTATTACTACTGGCAGTAGTCTCCTGTTCCATATTATTGCAATTGCAAACAGTAATAGTACTGAAAATCGAGAGAGACCTTAAAGGAGGCGGAAGAAGATGTTCGGTGCCCTCAATTCTTAGGCTTTGGGACTCATGCTACCCGCTTCCGGC
This sequence comes from Przewalskia tangutica, assembly GCA_029844215.1. NCBI lineage: Eukaryota > Viridiplantae > Streptophyta > Magnoliopsida > Solanales > Solanaceae > Przewalskia > Przewalskia tangutica. Next base: position 2,382,743 of record CM056738.1, on the reverse strand, counting down.
GATATAAATGGCCTGTTTGGCCGAGCGAGACTGTGAGCTTAAAGTTAAAACCGTTAAAGCAATTTTTTAATTTGTGGCTTTAATGGTTGAGACTTAGGTTACATTTGTATACACTCACATCTAAGCATGTTCAAGTAGCTAAAAACTATTTATTTTGATATTCATTTGAAAAGTATTTTTAATAAGAAAATTGTGTTTGAGTGTTAAATTACGAAAAAAAGAAAAGTATTAATGAACGTTTGCTATTAAGTATAGCGAGAAATTATTTTAAATATCTATATGAAACACTTTAATAAAGTTTTTACTTTTTAATTTAAATTTTAAAGTACATGTTAAAAAAATTAAGTATATAATATATAGATAAACCAAAGTAAGAAGGATAGTTTTGGAGTAACTGGTAAAGTTATTGTCACGTGACCAGGAGGTCATGAGTTCAAGCCGTGGAAACAGTATCTTGCATAAATGTGAGTTAAGGTTGCGTACAATACACTCTTGTGGTACGGCCCTTTCTCGGACCTCGTGCATAGCGAGAGCTTAGTGCACCGGACTGCCCTTTTATAGATAGACCAAAGTAATTATTAATTATTGATGTAACATCACTAAGATAATTTAAGTGTACTAGAAAATATCAACCAAAATAAAATTTATAATCATTCCACTAATTAAAATTCAACATAAAATGTTACACCTCGTGAGTTTAAGACGTTAATTAAGAACGTCATTAAATATTAAGATTTAATTTTCGAACGTAAGTATATTTTTACATGCTAATACGGATTAATTATCGGTAATGACGTATGTGAAGCCGAAAATTTCTTTAATAGTAATTGGACATATATATGTACATGTATTCCGTCATGGAGATTGTAACGTATATAAGATACGACGATAAGATTTTAAGGCAACGAGTGTTGAGATTAATAGACGTGGGATTAAGATTTATTACTTGGGGGTTGTTTTTAGCTAAGAGGACATTTAAGGGACCCAAGTGTAAGTTTTAAGAAAAAAAATCAGAATTTGGGGATTTAATTACAAGACATTGAACAAAACCTTTCTATTTTAATTTCACTCCATTTTCTTAACACCCAAATTTCATCTTCTCCTCTCTCAATCTCAATCCGAAATTTCACCATTCTTAGCAAGAATTGAAGTCATTATTATCATCTTCTTCCTAGATTAGTCCATCTAACAATTAGAAGCCAAAAATTAGAACCCAAATCAGTGGGTTAATCGGCCAGACTTGGACCGAATTTAGGGCATCAATTTCCAGGTTTTTGGAGAAAATTTTCGGAAGAAAAACGTGTAGGAATGTTGGTCTAACATTGAAGAATGGATGCATGTTGAAATGGAGTTGATGAAGTTAAAAATCGGACAAGAAATTGATGAAATTTTGGGTTAAAAATCTGGGCAGTGTTCACGTGATTTTTGGACAATTTTTAAGGTATGAAATTCTTCTTATTATGGTATAATTTAAGTTGCATGTTGTTGTAAATTAAGAATGGAACTTGTGTTGAGAATTAAACTTAGATTAATGGAAAATGGGAGTGAGATTTCATGTGGTTGTTGTCGGAATTGTTGGTGACGATTTGGGGCTGCCTTGGTTACATTTGGTTTAAGTGTTGTTGTTATTATTCTTATCACTAATTGCATGTTGAGAATTGAAAAGAAATCTTGAGGTTAAGTTGTAATTAGTAATATGGAATTAGTGAAATATGAAATTGGATTCTAAGAATTAAGATAAAGTGTTGGAATTGAATAATGTGTTGGTCGAAAAGTTGATGGAATTATTGAACGTGGTTGTGTTATATTAGAGACTATTTTGTTAAGATTATAATGTTGGAAATCAAGTTATAAACATGCATGTGTATTGTGGTAATTACTTATACGTCTTGGAAGAATTAAAGTATAGAAAAGTGTAAATTTCACATTCTTGAATTCTTCAATATTGATAGAAGATTGGGCTTGCTTCCATGGACTATTCTAATATGACTAAGGATTGAATGAATATGGTAAATAGGTGTGATAATCACCTTGATGGTTAAAATGTTGTCTTTCATAAGTAAGGAGAAAAGAGGTTGTATGATGGTGTATATGTAGCTTATGGAGCCTAATTAGATTACATATTGAAATGATGTAAATTGTTGGTTGATTTGGATTATTGGCAAATTGTGGATACGCACATAAACAGAGGAAATGTTGCCCAAATTTCTATAGAAATAGAAAGTCGCTATTCGATATAACTTACGTTAGGGATAGTGGAATTGACGAACGTATTATCATTGTTATAGGTTGACATACTAGACGAGGCATATCTTAACATTAAGTTGATTAGTTCGCTTAAAAGGTATGTGAGACTATCCATTCTTTCTTTGGCATGATTTTGTGATAATCTTTCTTCTTTCTTTTGGCACGAGTTTAACGTAAGTACGGCGGACGTACGTGATCCCTTCAAAGTCTAGTTTTAATAAAATGATATATAATCTGATAAGTGTTTTGACTTTCCAAAAGATGTTTTGAAATGAGTCATGATAAGATCGTGCCTTGATTTTCTAAAGGATAGTTTATTTTACTTATTTCATTGAGCCTTATATGATGATTTAAAATGCATAAGATTATTACATGGCGTCTCAGATGATGGTTTGTATTGCATATAGTTTCTCATGATATTCTACTCGTGTAAGTTGTGATTGTATGTTATGAGGACCGAGTCCCAGAATGGGCCGGGTAGTTATATGTACGCAGTATGAGGATCGAGTCCCAGAATGAGCCGGGTAGTTATATGTATAAATCATGAGGACCGAGACCCAAGATGGGCCGGGTAGTTATATGTACGGAGATGATCTTGATTATGATGATTGTTAGACATGCATGACTTTCGTTTCATATGGTGCAGTTGCATTGGTAGCTCTGATTGTTCATATATGTCTTATGTTATCTTACGCCGCCATAATCCTCCTTACAAGAATTCATGTTTTACATACTCGCGACATTATTTCGCATCGACCCTCCTTTCTGGGTTGCGTTCACGCCCGCAGTTCCGTGTTCGTTAGTGACCTTCCGCTTTAGGACTTATTCAATTGGAGAGCTCCATTGTTCGAGCGCCTATTTGCATGTAACCTCTTTATTTTGATTGTATATATTTATGGGCACGACGGTCTGTCACGTCTTATGTCACTATCGCATTCTTGCAGGTCCGCAGACGATGCGGGTGATAGATGTGTTTTGACTTGTGTAACGCGTTATGCGGTTGAGCTAGCTATATAATTGTGCTTGTTTTGGGGATGTTCTCAGATATACAAGGCACTTACGCTTGCCTATTATGATCGCTTTGGTTATATGATGTTATTTGTGGCGGCTTAGTCGGCCAGCCTGTTGTGATTGTTGATTAGTCAGGCGAGGCACTTGCTTTACCGCCTATTTGGGTTATGTTATAGGAGCGGTTGTCTTTGCCAAATTTCTATAGATCACGGTATTAAATGGATTAAGAGTGACAGATCAGTAATGACGTCCAATTAGGATGTTTAGTCGCGGCCCGTCGGGTCGGGCCGTGACATAAAAAATACAACCGGAAATAAAACAATGGATAGTTAATTAAAAGTTAATGGATTTGTGAGGGTATACTTGATAAATATGTATTTATAATAGGGATATTTTTGTCTTGAAAAAAATAAATGTTTGCTTATGCTTCTGCACAATCGCAAAAAACAGCTTATGCTTCTACTTAAAAGTTTTTTATTAATTGGGAAAATACCTCAAATAGTAAAAAAAAAAAAATACTTTTCGCCTCAAAACCACTTGGCCAAACATGCTCTTAATCATTACTTCCTACAGATAAAAAAGAGTGTTCACTTAGCCTTTATTTTTTTAGTAAAAAAATGTTCACTTATCAAATCAAGAAAGAATTAACCTTACTTTTTCAGATTTGCCTAAGTGTTAGGTGACCAAATTCCGATACCTATTTAATTAGGGACATTTTAGTCAAATTACTTATTTTTTCCTATAAAATAGTATTTTCTTAAGGAGTCGACAAATGTCTAAGTGGACACTCTTTTTTTATCTGAATAGAGTAATATCTTGGATAAAGTCTTATAGCATGTTTGGTCAAACTTATTTTTCCATAAGTGCTTTTTTTCAACAATTGCTTATTTAAAAAAAATGAGTTGTTTGGCCAAACTTTTGAGAGAAAATAAGTTCTTGAGAGTAGTAGAAGCAATTTTTTTATAAGCTAAAAAATATTTTTTTGCACAAAAATACTTTTTTGAAAAGCAATTTGAGAAAAATACACGTAGAAGCACTTTTAAAAAATTTGGGCATATACTAACTGTTGCTTAAAAGTGTTTTTAACTTAATTGTCCCAACACAAACTGCTTCTCGCCAAAAGTATTTTTTTTAAAAAACACTTTAATTTTTTTTAAATAAAAATAAGCTAAGTTTAGAAGTTTAGCCAAACGGGCTATTAATATAATTAAAAGTATTTTTGTATGAATAACTTTTACCACCAATATGTCCCCAACCACCGGCTTCACCCCAACACACCTTTGCCCCCTCTCCACCCCTCACTCAACTATCACTAATCACCTTTATTATTATAACCACTATCAACTCCACCATTCTCACATTCCCAACCTCTCTCCTAACCCACAACCCCTATCACCACTATTTACATTTTTCATCACAATCACCCATTTGACCTCCACTATACCATTACTACCACTCACCCCACCTATCTACTCTTATCTCACACACATCCACCTGTTCTCACCCCATTACCAATGACCACATTTGTCATCATTATCAATCTACTAGCCACTATCACCAACCATCTATCATCACAATCACCACTAGTAATCACCACCACGACAATCACTACTGTCAGTCACTACCTGTCACGCCCTGAATCATGGCCTAGGCGAGACATGTGACTTAGTGCGTGGATGCATGTGATCGAGCGAATCACATGGTTTTTGAATTAACATGGGCATCAAAATATACTATAGTAATGATTTTAAAACATGCAAAATATAATACTGAGTTATAATCTAAAATAATCATAGCGGAAGTAGTCTGAAAATATCATAAGTCTGAAAGTAGTAAACACTGACATGTCAAACATACTGAACTATTCTAGTCTATGAAACCTCTAACATGAGTTTGACTGAAATTTATGTACCAAGACAAGGCTCTGGTATGCCTCTACTAATAAAATCAAATTATGAAATAAGAGACTGACACCCCGAATGATATAGGGCTCTCCAAGCAACTAATACTGAAGCAATCCTACTAAGTATATCCATCATCCTGAAACTCGACACTTGAACTATGAAGTGCAGGCCTTATGCAAAGGGACGTTAGTACATTTGAATTACACTAGTATGTAAAGCAACTGAATGAATAAATAGTTGTGGGGTGCTCGGTAAAAGGGAAATCCAAATCAATAAATGTACTAAACCTGAAACTGATGTCTGATAACTAAACTAGGAAGAAAATAATAAGAATACTTCCTGGACTGAAATGGAGAGTCGTCTATTTAATCGAAATACTAAACAATAATAATTGTGGTCTTAGGCCCAATATGTGTGCACAAATATGTTGCATCGGGCCCAAGTATACGTATACATAAATTGTGGCCTTGGGCCAAAAATACAGGTGCTCGATATGATACCGAAATACTAAAATATAATGATATGAAATACTGAACATGGCTTTGGCTAACTTGGCTAGGCTTGGATTTGTCTTTGGCTTGGCTTGGGTTTGGGCTTGTCTTTGGCTTGGCTTGCCTTTTCTTTAGCTTAGCTTTGGCTTGGATTGGATTGAGCTTGGTTTTGCTTGTCTTTGGCTTGTCTTGTCTTGGCTTTGGCTTGGCTTGAGATTGGGTTGAGCTTGGATTGGGCTTGGGATTGGGTTGAGCTTGGATTGGGCTTGGCTTGGGTTGGCTAGATTTTGGCTAGGCTTGACTTGGACATGGCTAGATTTTGGCTTGGGCTTGGTCTTGGTCTTTGCTTGGCTTTGGCTTGACTTTTGATTGGGCTTGGCTTGGTTTTGGCTTGGCTTTGCTTGGCTTGAGTACTAAAGCTTTAACTAATTTATGAATATGCTGGCTATTCCTAAACTGAGACTCGTGGGTATCAAACACAAGTCTATATTGATTACATGATGAGTTCACAACAATCAAAGTGATAATTATGAACAACTATGAATTTATAATCTTGAGCATAGACGTTCTAGTATTTTCATGAACTAGGGCATATTATCACATTCTGAAGTAATAATCTTGATGAACGGGGCGTGGGGGTGATTAATGACGTTCATATACGTAGATAGACGTTCTACATACCTTAATCGCTCCAATACTTATCTTAAAATCTAAACTTTGGAGTAGAAACCCAAAGCTTGAATCATGAGCCTTAAGTTGGGTTTATCCTGAAACCACCCAGGTTAAGAACATTGGATTCTACTTATAATTCATTAGGATTACATTATAATTACATAGAATAGCGTGAAAGGCTTACCTTGGTGTAGGAGATGGTGGGAAGAAAGAGCCTTCTAGAGTTGAGAATATGAAAAAATGACTTTTAGAATCAAGTGTCGTATTTATATTGTTTGTTGTCAGGGGAAATTCGACGGTCCGTATAATCTCACCGTCTTCAAAGAGTGGTGAAATCTGGAATTTAATAAACGGAGAAGATTGACGCCGTCAAGCATTTGACGGTCCGTAAAATTGACCAACATGCCATCAATTTCAAAAGTGAAATTGACGGTTCACTTTGACGGGTCGTCGAACAATTGACGGTCCGTACTTCCTACCGTCAATTTTTCTCTGCAGAGCTGAACCTGGTTTTCCAACGCAAACTCCCCGTTTTGTTTCCTACACTTGTGGAGCACGAACAAGACTTAGTTTGAAGGTACCAAGTGTTACACTACCACTTCCATCATTATAATTATATCAACAATCATAAACATGTCTAACGGTCCAGGTTGACCAGGAACCGGACCGATCGACCCGGTACAAAATCCGATCCGGACCGGACAGATAAGGCTTACCGGGTTGGGGTTGGTTTGTCCCCTGACTCCAACCCGCATGGGTTATACAAAAATCCGGTAAGGACCGGACCGGTTAGAACCGGTTAACCTGTCTGGTAAAGAAAAAATTAAAAAAAAGGGTTGTTGGTGCCCAACGTTAACATTACCGTTGGGGCTGGGGGGAGGGGCCAATCGCCAGTGGACCATTTGGCTTTTTTTTATTTATTATTTATTATTTATTAATTACATTTTTACCCTTTAAAAAATCTATAAATACTCTATATTCTTCTCATTTTTATCACATCATTATTTATACAATTCTCTCAATTTTCAATTCTCATACTCTCTTAATTCTCTCTATTATCAATTCTCAAGTTATTATTATTATTATTATTAATTTTCAAAGTAGCAAGACGCAAGACTTCGAGTTTCAATTGAGTTATGAATCCCGAAGTTTGGTACACTCATTTCATTCTCTAATTATTTTATTAAATTGTCATATTTATTTGTTGATTATTTAAGTTAAATTTTAAATTAAATATTTTATAATGGATTTGCTATGGGGATTAGGACGGCGTAAATCTAGTTCAAGGGGTAAAAAATCTATAGGTTCTTCATCATCTAATCAAAATATAGATTATGATCAAATGCAAAAAGATTTTGAAATAGAAGATAATGAATATGATAATGTTCATATAGATAATATTGTTGAAACTGAAACTCATACACCTACTAGTGTGTCTTCTGTAAATGTTAGTACTACTAGTCGTATACCTCATTTACCAGTAGTAACGAGTAGGAGAATAAGGAGTAAAGTGTGAAACTTTTATGATAGAATTGGGGACACTGAAAGAGTTAGATGTAATATTTGTGGGCAAACTTATAAACATAAAAAAACTTTTAATGACGGGGGGACGGACACTATAGTTAGACACGTAGAGAAAGTTCATCCGACACACTGGTCAACAACAAATTAAGTATAAAATATAAAGCTGCAGTTACATTATTTGATAACAACAACTCTGCTACTAATCTTTGTTCTAGTTCTAGTTATGTTTCTGTTCTGTGTCTACATCTGCAGAATTCAATGAAGACGATGATAATGAATCTAAATTCTAGATATATGGACTTATGGAGCACTTTTACAACAGCACAAGTTGCATCGTAATCGCTAAAGCGGTACTGGAATTAATACTTCAGATCTAGAGGCTATGAAACATCACCAATTCAATCAACCTATAAATTACGAAGAACTTTGTAAAATGATACATAATATGTAAATAAAATTATTATTACTTCATTATGTACTCTTATTAACATTATGAATGATGAAAGTTCGAAAGTTTACCTCTTTTCATTAGTTTTTATTTTATTATCTCTTTAGTTGTTATTTGTTAATTTATGTCTACTAATTTAATAAATTAATAAAAGTATAACTACAATATAAACTATAAAGTTATAAAATAGAAAGTTAACTTTAAATTTTAAAATATAAAACAGAAAACTATATTATATTACATATTTAATTTGAATTAAGCTAAATTTTTGAAATTAAAAAAAAATGGTCTGGTAGGCCCGGTTCAACCCGGAATCGCACGGGCCGATCGGAAATGCGGTATTGATACCAGCATTTTCATACTACTTTAAATTTATTGTCTGTGTCTGACTGTTTTTCTTGTTTTACTTGTGATTATGCTTTGTCTTGAGCTGAGGGTCTCTAAAAAACAACCGCTCTACCTACAAAGGTAGAAGTAAGATTTGCGTACATTCTACCTTCCCCAGACCTCACGTTGTAGGATTTCACGGGGTATGTTATTGTTGTATTGGTTTAAAGCTAAAATACCACAAAGCAGCAAGAATAGCGGCTAGTTGATTCATGATTGTATACACTTAAAGAAGTCTATTACAAATAAAAAATAACTAGTTTGGCAAAGAAATAAAAACCTATAATAAAATGTGATCATATCAGATAATTTAGTTTATCGATATTGATCAATATTTGTGTCCAAACACCTTCTTAATTACCTAAGGTTTCTCTCAAACATTTCAAGACTTCAGTTGACCATTTGGACACAAACATGACGGCACTTCTGCTTTCAGTTTTTTAATGGATTCTTTTTCCTCCAATGCTTCCGCTTCCTTCCCAGTCGTCACTCAACCACCACCCACGACCCTTTCCTCACCATCGTTCCATCCGGCTTCCGCACCAACATCAAAAAAATTATTTCTTTAATTCTTGACCAGGAAGATGGCCAATATTGATCATGGGTGGAACTGTTTCGAATTCATGCGTGTGTATATCTCCTGCTTGACCATATTGACGACTCCATCCTTCGACCCCTGAAATTGATGACACAATATGGCATCGTCTCCATGCCGTTGTCAAACAATGGATCTATGACACAGTCTTTAAGGACTTACTTCACACTATTATGAAAGCCAGTGCATCCGCTCGTGAGTTACGGGCACGCTTGGAAGAAATTTTTCAAGACAACAAACACACTCGTGCCGTGTATTTGAAAGAACAATTTAACAACACTCGTTTTAAGAATTTTTCGAACATGTCTGAATATTGCAAGCAATTAAAACTGGTGGTAGACCAATTATCCAACGTTGGAACACCCGTCTCTGAAACAAAGATAGTCTTACAATTGGTTGCATGCCTACCGAAGGGTGAATATGACACCCTCGCCATTATGATCTAGGATCCCTCTTTAACAAGGCTCGTTCGCAACTTTTGTTGGAAGAAATCCGATGTACAAAGCAAGATGAGCACAACCAAAAGACATTTTTCGTTGAAACGCATGTCCAAAACAACATTGCTGCCACCCAACCACCTCCGCCAAAAAACACTCAACCCCGGAATAACTGCGACGACAGGGGTGGCAGGAGACGCAGTGGTGGCCGCGACAATAAAGGAAGAGGGAAAGGCAACCGTGGCCAGAACCAATAATTCAAGTAGACGGGCCAGCCCACAAATATTCCCACTTGGCCAGGCCCAGCAGTGAACTTTCAGCATTCCAACAGGGTATAATATCTTGCGTCTGCTACAACCCAGTCCCTATATCCTCAACAGGGGGTGTTGGGCCCATCATCTGGATATCGGCCGACCCACCAGCATCATCCACATGCCCATCTCATGCAGGCCTCTTATCCACAACCTTCCACTGCTCTGGCCCCTACTGATCTGGGCCAAGCTTTCAGTAGTCTAAACTTGCAGCATCCCGATGAAAATTGGTACATGAATTCGGGAGTCAATTCTCATCCCACTCGGTCTGCAAGTAATCTCTCTTAACTGTTTCGTTTAAAGTCTCTTCAATTTATTACAGTTGCCAATAGTCACTGCATTCCAATTCAGGGCCAAGGTAACACCTACACTAAGCCACCCACCCACTTTTCTCCCTGAATAATGTCTTATATGCCCCAAACATCATCAAAAACTCAACATCTATTCAGAAATTTACTCGTCATAATTATGTGTCTGTTGATTTTGACCTATTTGGTTTTACTGTGAAGGATCTGCGTACGGGGATACCTCTTACGAGATGAAATAACACAGGGGACCTATATCCTTTTACACCATCATCCACTGTCAGTTCCTGTCACGCCCCGAACCCCGGGCCCGCGACCGGTGCCCTACCTGGGCACCTTTTTATTTACACAACTCAAATAAATTGCGGAAGGTAAATGACATTTAATTTTTTTTCTTAAACAAAGGCAAAGCCGATAAGGCTGCCATAATATAAGTCACCCGAAAGGGTCTACACTGTTCAACAATGTAAATACAACTCTAGCCCACATATGAATACAGACCTCTAAGAATTTGGACAAATACTATGACGGGACAAGGCCCCGCCGTACCCCTGAATATACCTAGCCATAATGACAAGCTCTGAAATATTGGAGCTATCCCAAAATGTTGAACAATGATTCTAAGCTCGCGGATCCACAACTAAGTACCTAGACCTGCAGACATGAACGCAGCCCTCCGAAGGGGGTCAGTACAACAGGTACTAAGTATGGAACGAAAGTAAAGTACAACAAATAAGATCATAACTGTACAAAGGGATGACAGGGGAAAATACCAGATCCTACTGTGTCATATAAAATCGTGAGCCAATCAGACCTTGTATCATCACTCTTTCAGTAATCGTACCACTTTCAAATATGAAAGCCATGTCAAAATCCGGGACACATGCCCTTAGCATATAATATCACAGAAGCATGCTCGTGGAATACAACATCACTGTCAGCAAGTATAATATACAACCATCATCAGATAAGTACGCCTGGAATTCTACATCACCGCTTCGGCATGTAATAAGTATAATAATCAACTACCAGTACACTGTGCCTTTTTAACAATGAGAGTAATAAGCGTAAACCTTTCCGTTTTAAAATGGGAAGCTTATGATTAATTTAGGGCCGCGAACTTTTCCTTTTAAAAAAAACCAAGGTACCAACATCTCATGTACCAATCACATGTACAAACTTTCATTTCAGTTATGCCAAGGTACCAAAACATCATATACCAAACACATATAAAATTTTCCATTTAACTATGCCAAGGTACCAAAACATCATATACCAAACACATATAAAATTTTCATTTAGCTATGCCAAGGTACCAAAACATCATGTACCAAATACATATAAAATCTTTCATTTAACTATGCCAAGGTACCAAAACATCATTGTCACGACCCAACCCCGGGGCCACGACTGGTACCCTACCGGTACTCGCCGTATATATGTCGAGAGAATAGCAAATGAACATACATAACACATAATGTATAAAAAGGTAACATCATCGTCAGTGGTGTTGCCTTCCATAAAACATACTTAACAAAAGTATAATAGTACAACTGGTTCTTATAGCCCAAAATATAAATGTGATCACAGACCTCTAAAGATAACAACTGTGGCGGGACAGGGCCCCGCCATACCCCCTGAATATACAAAGTACCTATAGCATCAGGGAAATCCGTACCAAAATAACAAGCGTCCGGAGGGATGGAGCTTCGACCGGAAGAGTGATCCTAAGAATGAGGATCCACAATCGCTTACCACTTACTGCGGCGTGACGCAGCCCAGGAAGGGGTCGATCTGTGATATGTACCAAGTATGTAAAGTCGAAAAATCGTAATACCGATATCAAGTCTAAAAGCAAGCCGAGTCATGAAAGACAATAAAATACTTTTATGTGCCTTACTAACAATGAGAGTGACAAGTATATATATATAATCTTGCATAAAATAGGAGGCTCATGATCAAACAGGTACCTCGCCCGTAGTATCAATAAAACCATCCTACTCCCGGGACTATTTCACCCGCACGGGTCCCGCGACCCGCGTGAGGTACTCCTCGACGCATCGGTACCACGCACGGGACTATTTCACCCGCATAAGCCCATAAGGACTCGCGCAGGTATTCCTCGCATCGTGGGTAGCAAATCCACGCAATGTGGTATAACGATCTTGGGACTTTCCTCGGATATACTCTACCGTTGCGGATGGTATAACGATCTTGGGTACCTCGGATATACTCTTACACCGGAGCAGATGGTATAACGATCTTGGGGCTTGCCGCCGGATATACTCTTATATCGTGCGGATGGTATAACGATCTTGGATCGCCCGCCGGATATACTCTTACAAGCGGATGGTATGACGATCTTGGTGGCCGCCGGACATACTCTTACATCAAGGAGGTGGTATGACGATCTTGGGGCTTGCCCGCATATACTCTAACCCTATCTCAACTGTCATCATATCATAAATAAGTTAAGAAACTTATAACTTCTTTTGGTCTTGTTCATATACTTTCTCATTTTAGTTTACTTAAGGCACTTAATCATATCTTTAATAAAAGAACACCGGGAGTTTAACCCAAGTACTATATGCTTCAACTCTTTTAACAATGACTCTTCTTTATACATAAAAACCTTTGGACAATTGATACCTTAAAATCAATTTGCCTCTTCACATACTTATCTTATTTAGAGAAAATCTCTTCTCATTAACCTTTTATGAAGCTAATAAACCAACTTCCCATAAAGTTGTTATATTAACTCTATACTTTAGTAAAATCATATTTTTTCCCTAACTAAGGGAATTATACATTCTTAAAATGAAACAAGTCATTATATACTTAAAACAAGTAAGAATACCAAATCCTGTACGTCTACCGTACTACATAGTTTCATCTATTCATGCTCAAGAGATAGGAAAGCTTCACATACCTCTTTGGTCAATCCACTTGCCAAGTCCAAACTACCGCAAGTAATATTTCAACCTATAATAGTCATGATACGTTTATTAACCTCTAATCTTAATGTAGAACAATCCAAGTTCAAAGTCACTAAATTCTAAGGAAAATTGGGCAGCATTTTCTTTGTTTCTACTCACTTTGCCACCTTTCTCAAGGCCAAATTCATCATCCAAAACACCACATTTAAGGCTCAATCAATCCAACAATTCAAAGAGGATTCCACACCCAAAATTCTGCCCAATAAGTTTACAACAATTCACTTAACAATTCTAAGGTAGTTTTTAGGCTACAACATGCTCATAATCTCTTCTTAACTCATTCTTCATATCCAAACCACATTTTCTAGCATGCAATGACTCTAAGTGCATTATTTTACTACCACAAGATCTTTCTTCTAAGCATGCAACACTAGAACTAAATCTAAAGGAAGAAATGTTACCTTAAAGTTTTAGCCAAAACTTATCCCAAATATTGCTAGCTTCCTTGCCAAGAACACCACCACAATAATGCCAACAAGCTAGCTACAAGCTTCCTTTTCTTGTTCTTAACTTTCAGATTTTTCTTGGGTTTTTAGAGAGAAGGAGGAGCTGATTTTAGAGAGAGGAAGATGTTTGAGAGATGACCAAGTCTACAAGACTTGGTCAATATAAGCCATGCAAGCAAAATCAGATGGGGGGGACACTTGTCACCCTCCCATGGCCTTTTTAAAAGAGAAATCAGACTTTCCTAAGTTTTTCCGCCCAAAAATCCCGCCTCGGCGCCGCGGCGCTGAAACCTCCGCCGGCTCTCTGGACTTTCGGCGCCGCGGCCCTGCTGTCCTGGCGCCGCGGCGCTGAAACTTCAGTGACCCTCGACTTTAGGCGCCGCGCCTCGCATCCGCGCCGCGGCCCTCGCGCTTTGCTCAAACGCATTTACGCGATCGCACTGAACTGTAATCTCATAACTTTCTACTCCGACGTCCTATCGACGAACGGTTGGTTGCGTTGGAATCTAGACTCAACGAACTACGCCCTAGGCCTTTAAAATACTTAGGAACTCTCAATGAATCGGGTCATAACCCGCCCCAAAGTTGACTAAAACCCGTCCGGAATAATCCGTCAACCTATCCTTTGAAAATTTTAAGTCTTACATGCTTTCGTACGCTCTCATACGTAGGGTCAGAACTACGGGGTATAACATTCTCCCCCCCTTAGAAACATTCGTCCCGAATGTTCCTTCTAGGCTTACTCAAATCATATTATCGACATAGACCCTCTCAACTACTCTTGCAAAAATAAGGAAGCTCCACGAGCCACAAATGCACTTGCGAACTTATCGAATCAAAACTAACAAGCGGAAAGTAGGTTACCGGAGGTCTAGGGCATAAGTGAGGATACTTCTTCATGATATCGTCGTGCGCTTCCCATGTCATTTCCGCCCTGTTTTCGTTCCGGCATAGCACCTTGTCGGAAGCCACATCTTTCGTTCGAAGTCGCCTAACCTGACGATCGAGTATCGCTATGGGACTCTCCTCATACGATAACTCCCGCATCACTGACATCCCGAACCGGTGCACTCTAGATGGATCTCCAATACATTTCCGCAACATAGACACATGAAAAATCGATGCACCGCCTCCAAATCGACGGAAGATCTAACTCATAGGCAACCTTGCCTACCCTACGGACAATCGACACGCCCAATGTACCTTGGGCTAAGCTTCCCTTCTTTCCAATCGATCACGCCTTCATGGGCGATACTTTTAGAAAAACCCAATCATCTATCTCGAACTCCAGTGTCGACGCCGATGATCTGTCGACTTTTTGCCGACTCGAGCCGCCAACAATCGCCTCGGATAAGCTTCACCTTATCCATCGCTGTGAACTAAGTCCGCCCGACTAATCGGACTTCTCCCACTCGAACCAGCCTATCGGTGACTGCACTTTCTCCGTATAAGGCCTCATAAGGCGCCATCCGAATCTGGAATGGTAGCCGTTGTTGTAAGCAAACTCCACAAGAGGCAAATGATCCTCCCAGCTACCACGAAATCAATAACACAAGCCCGCGACATATCCTCGAGTGTCGGATAGTGCGCGCACCGTCCGTCGATCCCGAGGGTGAAATGCCGTCGAGACTCACTGTGTCCCTAATCCTTCGAAAAGACTTCCGAAGTTAGCCGAGAACCGGCTCCTCTATTCGATATAATCGACACCGGAACTCCGTGCGATCTCACAATCTCTCTAATATATAATCGGCATAGTCTCGGTGAGAACGTCGCTCAACGGAAGAAAATGGGCTGATTTCGTCAGCCTGTCGACAATCACCCAAATGGAATCATGCTTCCTCTGAGTGGTAGGTAGCCCTGTAATAAAATCCATATTTATCACCTCCCACTTCCAAGTCGGAATATCAATGGCTCGCAATGACCACCGGCTTCGTGCTCAATCTTAACCTGCTGACAATTCGGGCACTGTGCCACGAACTCCGCAACGTCCCTCTTTAGGTCGTCCCACCAATACACGCATCTGAGGTCATGGTACATCTTAGTCGACCCCGGATGAATAGAATAACGAGCACTGTGTGCCTCCCCCAAAATCTGCTGACGAAGTCCTGTCACATCGGGAACACACAACCGGTCCTCGAATCTTAGCACCCCATCAGGCGCTACCTCAAATAGACTCCTCTCTTTCTGAACAGCGGCATCACGGTACCGTACCAAAATCGGATCCTCATACTGTCGCCTCTTTACCTCATCGACGATAGAAGACTCGGCAACCTCTCGAACCCGAATTCCCTCACTATCAGAATCAACCAAACGAACCCCAAGGCTCGCTAGCTGATGTAACTCGGACCATATCCTCTTCTCTGGTGAACATCGCAGACGGACTACCCATCGACCGCGACTAAGGGCATCGCAACCACATCGGCCTTCCCCGTGGTATAGAATATCAACATCGTAATCCTTAAGTAGCTTCAACCACCGCTCGCCGCAAGTTCACTCCTCTGGCCGAAGATGTGCGAGACTCTTGTGGTCCGTAAATGTCCACGAACTCCATATAAATAATGTCTCCGGATCTTTAAGGCCCGAATCACCGCCGCTAACTCAAGTCATGTGTGGGATAGTTCTTCTCATGCTTCCTAAGCCGAGACGCATAAGCTATAACTCGCTGCGTCGCATCGACGCACTCCAAGCCCGACACGATCGTCGCCACAATAAACCACATATCCATCTAAGCCCTCGGAAGAGTAAGAATCGCGATCGCCAACTTCTCCTTTAGCAATCGAAACTTTCTCACAAGTATCCGTCCATCGAACATAGCCGCTTTCGAGTCACTTAGTCAAAGTCTTGAAATAGAAGCAAACTTCTCTACAAACCGTAGATAATAACTCGCAAGGCCCAAGCTGCGCACTCCGCTTCGGTGTAGTGGTCCAGGCCATGTCTCGATCGCTTCAATCTTGCCAGACAACTCGAATACCATCGGCCCCGATAACATGCCCTAAGAAAGCCATCGACGCCCAGAACTCGACTTCGAGAACTTGGCATACAATCGCGGTCTCGGAGGACTCTAATACCGCCCTCAAATGGTTCAGATGCTCTCGCGCTTGAATACACCAATATATCATCAATGAAAACTATAACGAACATATCCAAGAATGGCTGAACACCCTATTCATCAAATCCATGAATACCGCTGGGCGTTGGTCAACCGAAAGACATCACCCTGAACTCATAGTGCCCATACCGGGTCCTGAATGCAGTCTTTGGGATATCTATCTCTCTAACTCGCACCTGATGATAACCAGACCGCAGGTCTATCTTGGAAAAACACTTTGCACCCTGCAACTAGTCAAACAAATCGTCAATCCTGGGGAGGGGATATCTGTTCTTGATAGTCACCTTGTTCAGCTGCCTGTAATCAATACACATACGCAGCGTCCCGTCCTTCTTCTTCACAAACAACACTGGTGCTCCCCAAGGAGAAACACTTGGCCTAATAAAGCCTTTCTCCAGCAAATCTTTCAGCTGGTCCTTCAACTCCTTCAGCTCGGCGGGTGCCATCCTGTATGGCGGAATAGATATCGGTCGAGTATCTGGCGCCAAGTCAATGCAAAACTCAATCTCCCTCTCAGGAGGGATACCCGGAAGCTCATCTGGGAATACGTCTGGAAACTCTCTAACGACCGGAATCGATCAAGGTCCTCGACCTACGGGTCGAATACGAACCATATGATAGATGTACCTTTCCGCACCATCTTCCTAGCCTTGAGGTAAGAAATAAACTTACCTCGGCGATGCAAGATTCCCTTCCACTTCGGCACCGCCACGGAAACCGAACCGAACTAATCTCTCTCTACAGTCCACGTTAGCATAGCAAGATGCTAGCCAATCCATACCCATAATCACATCAAAGTATTTCATATCCAACTCTATCAAGTCGGCCAGAGTCCGACGGTATCTATAGTCACAGACAAGTCTTATACACTCGCCGCCTACCATCGAATCACCTACTTGGTGTAGCCACCTCAAAAGGTCTTATGGACTCTGCTCTATCCCTATTCTACCGCAATATGAGGAGATATGTAGGACAAGGTAGAACTCGGATCTATCAAAGCATATACATCACAAAGAAGAAACAAATAATGTACTGCGGACATCCGCGACACCTCACGGTCCCGTCGACCGACATAGCATATATGCGCTCGAGGACCGCTAGAATCGAACCCCTACCACGACCTTCGCCGCGCTCGCCCATAAGTACCTCGCCCGGCGTCTAACCATCGAAGATGAAGATCCAAAGAATGCACCGTCGGGCCGAGCGTAATGCTCCGCCGCCTAAGGACGGACAATCCTTCGGATGGCCCTGCCGGCCACAAGAGTAACATGATCTCGAACCCATACGGCACTCGCCCGGATGAGACCTATCGCATCGAACGCACCGAGAGGTAGGTGGTCTCGATTGGTCGCCGGCCTCGCCTCGAAACTCGACGCCCCGAGCCACGACCGCTCCCGAATAACCTCGCTGATCGGACCTCCCGCCGAAATCGCGGAAGGAGCACTGCGCCGGGCCGGAAGGTGGATCTAGTTCGCCGCGAGGCCGCCTCGCCAAAATCGCCTCGAACCCGATGTCTCGCCTCTTGGGCCGCAAATCTAGCCGATCCCGCTTCGCCTCAATCCTCGCAGCGCCGCATCTCCGCAATATCCATCTCGCTGAAGAGCCACTCCTAAGCAAGAATCATGTGCGACGGCCCAGCCCCATCACGTATCTATGAACCCCGCTCGCCATGTCGCTACGATGGTGTGTGATATCCGCCAAGGAGTCAAACTCCAAGTTGTACTCCCTGATAGTCCTCCCTTACTGTCTCAAGGTCAATAACATATCTACGCGGGCTATCCTCACCTCATGAGGCAAGAAGTGTTCTAGGAACGCCTCTGTGAAATCCTCCCAATCACCGGAAGAGCGCCCTCACCCTCGACAATACCCATGACTCAAACCGGTTCAACGCAATATCGCTGAACCGGTGAAGCTAGTATAATGCATCTACGATGCCCTAAGAACTGCATGGTCCGTCAGAATCGCCGGACAAACTCCTCGCGATCCTCATCAAATCTCGAACCATAGAACTTCGGGTGGGTGACAACCAGAAATCCGAATCAGAATCGTCGGCTTAGGGTTGCCGCCGCTTCTCGCTTGCCGCCGCCACTTACGCTGGTCGAATCGACTGTTCCTCGTAATCTCTCGTACTCAGCCCCGATCGTGGGATGGAGAGCTCGCATCGCGGTCTCGATGGCCGCGTCCGCCGCTCGAACTCGTTGAGGCCGGCGACGACGTGGAACTCGCCGCCTAAACATCATCTCTCGTAAGGATTGGGCTGTGCCTCGTGACTCTCCGCGTCCCACTAGCAAAGACTCTCACCGCTTTGCCCTTCCGGGCCGCGGTTTCCTGCGTGGCAAACGAGCGTACATAAAGGAAAACATCGTGGAGATTCAACCTATAACTCACTCTATTGCACGATCTTAGAGTGAAAGAATGGAAACCAATCCTAAATATCCTGCAGCCTCCGATTATAGATGTGGTGCACGACACCGATAATCAAGACTCTACTAGACACGCGTCATGGACACTTTCGAGGACTAATCGCTCGATACCACTTTTGTCACGACCCAACCCGGGTCGCGGCGTACTCAGGGTACGCATCGGTATATGTCGAGAGAATAGCAATGAACATACATAACACATACGTATAAAAAGGTAATCACCGCCACCGTAAGTGCCGCTTCCATAAAACATACTTAACAAAAGTATAATAGTACAACTGGTTCTTATAGCCCAAAACATAAATGTGACCACAGACCTCTAAAGATAACAATTGTGGCGGGACAGGGCCCCGCCATACCCCCTGAATATACAAAGTACCTATAGCATCAGGGAAATCCGTACCAAAATAACAAGCGTCCGGAGGGATGGAGCTTCTGACACTGGAAGAGTGATCCTAAAAATGAGGATCCACAATCTGCTTACCCTTACCTGCGGCATGAACGTAGCCCCCGAGGAATGGGGTCAGTACACAATATGTACCAAGTATGTAAAGCTGGAAAAATCGTATATCGATATCAAGTCTAAAAGCAAGCTGGAGTCATGAAAGACAATAAAATACCTTTTACTGTGCCTTACTAACAATGAGAGTGACAAGTATATATATATAATACTGCATAAAATAGGAGGCTCATGATCAAAACAGGGTACCTCGCCCGTAGTATCAATAAAACCATCCTACTCCTGGGACTATTTCACCCGCATGGGTCCCGTGGACCCGCATGAGGTACTCCTCGCATCGGCTGTACCCGCCGGCATGGGACTATTTCACCCGCATAAGCCCATAAGGACTCGCATGAGGTATTCCTCGCATCATGGGTAGCAAATCCACGGAACAGATGGTATAACGATCTTGGGGACTTTCCCCTCAGATATACTCTTACCCTGAAGCAGATGGTATAACGATCTTGGGGCTGTACCTCAGATATACTCTTACACTGGAGCAGATGGTATAACGATCTTGGGGCTTGCCCCTCAGATATACTCTTATACTGGTGCAGATGGTATAACGATCTTGGATCTGCCCCTCAGATATACTCTTACACTGAAGCAGATGGTATGACGAGCTTGCGGCCGCCCTCGCATACTCTTACATCTGAAGGAGGTGGTATGACGATCTTGGGCTTGCCTCGCATATACTCTTACCCTATCTCAACTGTCATCATATCATAAATAAGTTAAGAAACTTATAACTTCTTTTGGTCTTGTTCATATACTTTCTCATTTTAGTTTACTTAAGGCACTTAATCATATCTTTAATAAAAGAACACCGGGAGTTTAACCCAAGTACTATATGCTTCAACTCTTTCAACAATGACTCTTCTTTATACATAAAAACCTTTGGACAATTGATACCTTAAAATCAATTTGCCTCTTCACATACTTATCTTATTTAGAGAAAATCTCTTCTCATTAACCTTTTATGAAGCTAATAAACCAACTTCCCATAAAGTTGTTATATTAACTCTATACTTTAGTAAAATCATACTTTTTCCCTAACTAAGGGAATTATACATTCTTAAAATGAAACAAGTCATTATATACTTAAAACAAATAAGAATACCAAATCTTGTACGTCTACCGTACTACATAGTTTCATCTATTCATGCTCAAGAGATAGGAAAGCTTCACATACCTCTTTGGTCAATCCACTTGCCAAGTCCAAACTACATGAGTAATATTTCAACCTATAATAGTCATGATACGTTTATTAACCTCTAATCTTAATGTAGAACAATCCAAGTTCAAAGTCACTAAATTCTAAGGAAAATTGGGCATCATTTCCTTTGTTTCTACTCACTTTGCCACCTTTCTCAAGGCCAAATTCATCATCCAAAACACCACATTTAAGGCTCAATCAATCCAACAATTCAAAGGGGATTCCACACCCAAAATTCTGCCCAATAAGTTTACAACAATTCACTTAACAATTCTAAGGTAGTTTTTAGGCTACAACATGCTCATAATCTCTTCTTAACCCATTCTTCATATCCAAACCACATTTTCTAGCATCTGATGACTCTAAGTGCATTATTTTACTACCACAAGATCTTTCTTCTAAGCATGCAACACTACAACTACATCTACAGGAAGACATGGTACCTTAACGTTTTAGCCAAAACTTATCCCAACTATGGCTAGCGTCCTTGCCAAGAACACCACCACAATAATGCCAACAAGCTAGCTACAAGCTTCCTTTCTTGTTCTTAACTTTCGATTTTTCTTGGGTTTTTAGAGAGAAGGAGGAGCGATTTTAGAGAGAGGAAGATGTTTGAGAGATGACCAAGTCTACAAGACTTGGTCAATATAAGCCATGCAAGCAAAATCAGATGGGGGGACACTTGTCACCCTCCCATGGCCTTTTAAAAGAGAAATCGACTTTCCTAAGTTTTTTCCGCCAAAATCCCGCCTCGCGCCGCACACGTGGCGCTGAAACCTCACGGCTCTGCGGACTTTCGGTGCCGCGGCGCTGAAACTTCAGTGACCCTCGATTTAGGCGCCATGTTCAGCATCCGGCGCCGCGCCTCGCCGCTTTGCTCAAACGCATTTACGCCCGATCGCGCTGAACTTGTAACTCTCATAACTTTCTACTCCGACGTCCTATCGACGAACGGTTGGTTGCGTTGGAATCTAGACTCAACGAACTACGCCCTAGGCCTTTAAAATACTTAGGAACTCTCAATGAATCGGGTCATAACCCGCCCCAAAGTTGACTAAAACCCGTCCGGAATAATCCGTCAACCTATCCTTTGAAAATTTTAAGTCTTACATGCTTTCGTACGCTCTCATACGTAGGGTCAGAACTACGGGGTATAACAATCATGTACCAGACACATATAAAATCTTTCATTTAACTATGCCAAGGTACCAAAACATCATGTACCAAACACATATAAAATCTTTCATTTAGCTATGCCAAGGTACCAAAATATCATGTATCAAACACATATAATGAACCTTCGTTTTAGACAAACCTAGGTACCAACAAGTCATGTACCATACACACATAATGAACTATCACTTTAAAACTCAAGGCACTTTCATTTCATGTACTATATTAAGAACTTAATCATGAACATTCTCACATGATTTCCTTATAACCTTTTATACTATCTCTTGACTTTCCACAAATTGTCATAACCAACTTCCCATAAAGCCATTATAACATCTTTCATTTTAGAAAACTAAAACACTACCACGTCTTTCATTTTAATACAACCAAGGCATTATCACGTCATGTAAGTGAGTTGAACCCAAAGTACTACGTACATCTATTATTTATACAAAGAATCACATCATGCAATATAAGGGTGTTAAACCCAAAAGTATTATGTACATTCACCGTACATATCATGTAATATTAGGGAGTTAAACCCAAAAATATTATGTACATTCACCGTACATTCTTTCCTTTGTAAGACCCCAAGATTCTAACACCCGTAGTATCAAGACACTTCCACTTTCTAAAATCAAGTTAAGTGTACGTTTAACTTCAAGTAACCTATTCTTTTAATCATCAAGTCATTTGTACTCACTAGGGTCGATACCGTGGAATTGAAATACCACCTCGCCCTTCGTAAGAGCGGCAGCGCACGAACGTCTGCAGCCTTCGGTTCGAGTCGCACTGCACTCCAAAATCTACATTTTTGCATTATCACTTAGTCTCTTTTCATGTCAAGGACTCATTCTTTCATATTACGTTACTCCTATCTCTTTAAAATTAAGTAAGCTTTGTACTTATCAAATCAAGTACTATACATTTCAAAATAAATCAAATCTCTTAACTCTAGAAATCAAGTCCCATAACTTGAAAAATAAAGTCTCATAATCTTTTAAAGAAATCAAGTCTCATAACTTTAAATCAAATCTCTTAACTTTAGAAATCAAGTCACATAGGATTTTCAAATAATCATGTCAAAAGAAGGAAGGATAGTTCACATACCTCGTGACGACTAACCAACACGACAAGTAGCAATACGCTCCAATGTACTTCAACGTTATCGTATATTCCACATTTCAAGTAGAATATGCTACACGTAGTACTTCAACCTATAATGACGATAGAACTTCTATCAATATCATACTTACTAGTATAAGACTTATACCAACTAATGACCCTCTAATTCTACGGAAATTTGGGCAGCACTTCCTTTGTTTCTACGTACTTTTCCACCTTTTCCAAGGCCCGAATTCATCAATCAACAAGCCACATTTAAGGACATAACCAACAGTTGACCAAAGGGGATTACACGCCTAACTTGACGTGTAAAATTCTGCCCCACAATCACATTAAAACATTCCACAATAATAGTCCATAAATAAACAACATTAAGGGTACAATGTGAAACCTTTAACACCCTTACTCTTTAGGACTTTCATTAACCATTTATTCACATTAAACGTACATGTTGGTGGCTGATTTTCCAGCAGTTTTATACCACAAAACAGTCCATCAAAACTGCATAACGATACCCCACAATTTTAGGCAAATCTCGGCCAACAACTACAATACAACTACCATTTCCTTAATCCCTTTTAATCTAATTCGAATTCCAAAACTTTCATATAAGTTATAACAACTTATTAACAACAATATTACTCCATTATAATATGCAATAGGTGACGTTAATAACGACAATAACCAACGAAACCCGATAATCACCAAACTTGTCCATTCACGGTTTTAGCCCCAAAAATGGTTCAAACGCTTTTTATTATTCATTCTTTTTAGAACAAGATCATCCACACATTATAGAAATATGTAATATCCAATTACTTAAAAATAATAAGGACGGTTACCTCATTTTGTGCCCAAAAATTTCCCAAAACAGTCCGGTCTTTATTGGTCCGCAGTTTTCGTTTCGCTCCACTTCTTCAAGACCCAATCACATATATGTATCCCCTACAACCTTAGGAGCAACTTTTCTTCACGTTTAGCTTCCAAAAAGTCGACGAAAACCCCTAGGTTTTCATCACCATTTTCGACCAACACACAAACTAGGAGGTTCTTGGAGAGTCAATTTGGTTTAACACTTGGTTAGGGACCTTAATCTTGGAGATAAAATAATTTAATCACACTAGGTGTTCTTGGTGTTCTTGAGCTCAAAGGAGAGAAAGATGAGAGCAATATTTGGCTAAGTGTAAAGTGAATCCAAGTCTTGCAAGACTTGGATAGATATTGCCAAGTGGAGTGGGCCCCACAAGCCACTTGTCTTCAAAATATCTAGAGAAATTCGAAGTCTTCCAAGACATGTGGGGGTGACACGTGTCACCCTCCTATAGGTCCATAATTAATAATTCTTCACAAAATAGTAATAAATCTCAAGACTTGGAGAAATCATCTTATTTTCCGGTGGGCCCCGCGAAATTGTGAAATTTTGGCGGGCCATATTTATTAGCTCCAAGCCTTCATAATCATATACTAGGCCCACATACCAAATTTGGGTCGAATCCGACCCCTCGTGAAGAAATTACGACGTCACGTTCGTCGTGACCAAACTTTTTCCTTAACGAAAATGTACCTACACTTTCTTTCCGACTTTCAAACCCTATATTCTTAGTCACATTCTCACTTACATGTCATGGTATAACGGGGTGTAACAGTTCCATCCCTCACACATATCTTGTTGCTCTCTTTCCGTCACCCTGACACAATAGGCTTGGACATCCAGGGACTCCCGTTTTTAATTTTTTTAGAAGTAATAATTTGATCAGTTGTAATAGAAAACTTGTTCCACATAGTGTTTCTTGTCAATTAGGCAAACATGTTCGTCTACCGTTTAATTCATCTACTAGTGTTATGTTTGCTCTTTTTGATATTGTTCATGCTGATTTGTGGTCATCTCCCATTACTAGTTCTATGGGTCATAATATTATCTGGTTTTGTTAGGATTATTCTCATTGTCTCTGGATTTATCCACTAAAATTCAAATTGGAAGTCTTTGCCAAATTTCTTGAATTTTACACTTTTATCAAAACACAATTTGAAAGATCCATAAATTTTTTTCAATGTGATAACAGACGTGAATTTAATAATCCCGCGTTTCAAAAATTTTGCAAAATTAATGGCATGGTTTTTCAATTTTCGTGTCTTCACACCTCTTCTCCAAAATGGAAAATCAGAACGTATCATTCGCATCATCCATAACATGGTTCGAACTTTCCTTTTTCACGCCACTTTACCTCCATCCTTTTTGGACTATGCAGTCAAAATTGTGGAATATGTCATTAATATTCTACTCACTAGCACATTTCATAATATGACCCCTACTGAAATCTTGTACTGGTTGATCCCCTCCTATGATCACCTTCGGATATTCGATTGTCTGTGTTATCCTAATTTTGCCTCTACCGCCCCACATAAATTAGCACCCCGAACCACTTCATATGTCTTCTTAGATTTTCCGTCTAACCATAGGAGCTATTGATGCTATGACTTGTGCAGTGTCAGATTCACATCTCTCGTCACGTTACATTCGACAAGACCACATTTCCGTTTTCGAACATTCAAAAATTCCGACAAACGGACTACAATTTTCTTGACGGAACCGACCTCTCTCCCGTCATCCTCTGTGAACTGTGTCAGTCCACCATCGTCAACCATAGTCCGCCACCTACTGCCACCTCACCTAACCCCACAAGGGTCTCCCCATCACCCATTGACTCACCATCTCCACCGCTGTCGATTGCCACAGCCTCCTGCAATCAACCACCTCCTTCAGTCCCTTCTCCGGTAACCATCCCCCTATCTGTGTCGTCGCCGCTATTACATAACCTACCTACTCACACACCAACTATCGGAAACTAACCCAATACTACCATCGCTGCCTCACCAAACCAGATTACCGGTCCCCTACCACCACCGACACCATACCCCATGACATCGATCTCCCCAACCCTCCATCTACCCAGATCGACGACCACCTACCACAATCCCACTGTCTTCAAAACCAGTCCACCCATGCCGGTTTCATACCCTATTACCGACAAAAACCCCACTCACCCCACCCATCACTAAATTATTGACACCAACAGTAAACCCATCCCGATAACCAGTCACCTAAAGCAGCCAACACCATCACATTGTATGGAAAACTGTGTCCAACATAGGATTTTCAAACCCAAAGTACAATTTAACCTATCCATAGAAACAATATCTCCAATTCCTAAAAAATTATCCATACAAAACCCAAATTGGAATGCAACCATGCGTGAGGAACTCAATGCTTTAACGAAACAACACACTTGGGATTTGGTTCCTCGACCAGAGGGGGTGAATGTGATCTGATGCATGTGGCTTTTTCATCACAAATTCATAGATAGTTGTGAGTTAGAAAGATATAAGGAAATACTAGTGGCTAATGTGTCACGCCCCGACTTTTCTCAAGTATTTTCATAGGGCGTAATGGCACCTGGATAATTATCCCTTTCCAGGAGCACCATCTAACTCTCTTTATTTTAAAATTCAGACGTGTATTTAAAATAGGAACTAGTAATAATAATAGAAGTAGATAAATCTTTTCATGAACTTCATAAAAAACAACGCGAGCTCATACTCGTGCAAATACTGTTTCTACCTAGACATAATGAGAGTGATTATTCCAAGTTTGAAAGGAGACAATCTCACACGGTCATTTCCCGAGATGCTGAAACTAATCCTTTCAACTACATACTAAACATGATGAGTACCAAGTCCGAAGCAATAGATTTGGTATGGCAAGGAGGCTGCGGGACGATCGCTAGCCTTGATGTGGATCATTTCCTCTATCACGCTTTCCTGAAACATGTTAAATAAAGAGTCAGCCATACCATCTGAGACTGAGTGATAACCTCGCCCTGAAATTCAAAATAACCTCACAATATTCTAAGTACAATCACATTATAACATAATATGCATGTTGCAATAACATATTAGGTTACAACACATTTATCATACAAGTAAGCAACATCTCCCCTCAACTCCTTATAGAAAATTCTTAATTTAACTAATATTTGTTTTATCCTGTATTACACGTTAAGATATTACCCTTGCATTTTTATATTTATTGCAACGTATAACCTGATCCGATGCATTTACAAATGCATTTACGTATTTGTGAGCACGTATTCACTTTACATTTTTGTTGCGGCGTGCAACCCGATCCAATGCATTTACAAATGCATTTATGTATTTGTGAATACGTATTCACTTTACGTTTTTGTTGCGGCGTGCAACCCGATCCAATGTATTTACAAATGCATTTACATATTTGTGAACACGTATTCACTTTACATATTTGTTGCGGCGTGCAACCCGATCCAATGTATTTACAAATGCATTTACATATTTGTGAACACGTATTCACTTTACATATTTGTTGCGGCGTGCAACCCGATCCAATGTATTTACAATTTTGTGAACACGTATTCACTTTATATTTTCAGAAGGTCAAATAAATAAATAAATAAATTACATTCTTCCTGTCGTACTTGTAATGGTTGTAACTTTTCTACCGTAGCTTCAACTAAGGTTTTTCTTACGCTTAAACGAAGGTAACATGGGGACCTTACACTGTACCAAATTTCATTGGAAACATATTTGGGTAACTAGCACAAATTTATCCGCAAAATAGCCACATGAAATTTGTTTCGCCAGAATTTTTATTAAGCAGGACTAAATTTTAAAATAGTCATAACTTCTAATCCGTAAGCCCGTTCGAGCCCCGTAAAATCTCAAAACGACGAGAACAGAGAGTTATACGTCTCCATGTGAACCATCCATTCATATTATGTACCATTTGATACAGTTTTCACTTTTATGTACTGCCTTTCTGGATTCCGATAGATCTGAGGCAGAAAGTTCAAACTACAATAACTCTCAACGCGTAAGTCCGATTTATCCTTGTTTTGGCTCAATCTGACCTTCAAATATATATGTATAACACTTTCAAATTTCACCAAACTCTAACCAGTAAAACCTAGTGAAAACAGGTTGTAAAGTTCTGTCTTTCCGAGTTTCAGTCAAGCCGAGGCAGAAACTTTAAACAGAGATAACTCTCAACCCGTAAGTCGGATAGACCTCCGTAAGATCTCAAAATTTCAACAAAAGAAAATCTAGAACTTTTGTTTAGTAAAAATTTTCAGATTCCTAACAGATTTGTACAGTTTTAGATTTTTGTGTTCTGCCTTTCCAGATTTCGACCAATCCGAGACAAAAACTTTAAACTATGATAACTCTTAAACCGTAAGTCCGTTTTATCCCTTATTTGGCTCGATCTGATAATAATATAGAGGTGTACAACACTTCTGAATCTCATGCAATTTTAACAAGTATAACTTAGTGAAAACAGTTCGCAAAGTTCATGACTCAACTAGTTCTTTAAGCAATCAAAAGTTCATGATTCCTTTTCAACACCCGATTCATATTCTAACATGTATTGAACTTAAAATAAAAAATTTCACTAAGAATTTCTGAGTAAAAAAACTCACCTTGTAAGCGCGAAAATGATTGTTGTTCTATTGCTAAAAGTGATCCTTGCTCCCTAGTATTTCCTAATTCTTGTTCTTCTTGCCCTCTTGATATTTTTCCTGATTTCTATTCTTCTTGTTCACTTGTTTTTTTCCTGATTTTATATTTCTTGTGTTAGGTACTTTGTTTTGTGCCAAGTACAATATATAACTTGAGGTGTTTGGGTGTAACCTATGGGATGTGGAAGGCCAAGAGTGGAGGGGAATTAAGGGTTTTCCCCATGTATTCAACGTACATAAGGATTACAAATGAATAAATTTTAAAATCGGTAGGAGCTTAAAACTAATAAGTGCGGAAAATATGAGAAAGTTGCTTCTTAAATTACAATAAAGAAAGCATGCTATCATTATTACCGGTAGATGAACCAACCATCCATTATTTAAGTGAATACGTGCATGATGTTATTCATTTAGTTGACACTTCCTCTGTTTTCTAACGCATACGTCATTTACTATTGCATTTACAGCCTATTTGGTTTAGATGGAAATTGTTTTCCCATGATTTAATCGGTCCTTTTGGATTAAATCAAGTTATAAATTATTTAAGAGTTAATAGAATATGACATAAGTCTTTTCTGTTTTTTTCCAAGTTTGCTTAGGAAACCTTTAAATTCCTAATTTTTTTAATACACCCTACTACTACTATTATTATTATTATTATTATTATTATTATTATTATTATTATTATTATTATTATTATTATTATTACTACTACTACTGTTATTGTAATAATAATTTGGGACTTCACATAATTTCACTAATCAGCATGAGGATATTGATTGTGGTGAGACATTCAGTCCGGTTGTAAACCGGCTACTATTCGCACGTTTTGAGCATTGTTATGGGTAAGTGTTGGCCGATTCACCAACTTGATGTGAATAATGTGTTTCTCCATGGAGATCTGAAAGAAACAGTCTATATGCATCAGCCGTCTGGTTTTGTCCATCCAGCAGCCCCACATTACGTATGTCATCTTCGTAAGTCACTATATGGTCTAAAACAGGCCCCACGTTATTATGGTTCTTCATTATCTGCATATGACCTTTTTTCCCTAGGTGCTCATTTTGTCTGGGCTTTTAGTTTAATGTTTCTATTCATCGGACGTGGTTATTGGCAAGAACTTATTGAATCCATTGTTTGGGCTCATAATAAATTAAAAGTTAATGGTATGATCGCTTTGCCCAGTATATTATGCATATTGGGTTAGTTTGTAGCAAGTGTGATACCTCTCTATTTATTTTTCATCGTGGTAGTGACATTGCATATTTATTGTTATATGTGGATGACATTGTGCTTACTGCCTCCTCTGGTGTGTTGAAAAATGAGATTATTACACTGCTCAAATTCGAATTTGCTATGGTTGATTTGGGGAAATTGAGCTATTTTTTTGATATATCAGTGACTTGGTTTGCGAATACTATGTTTCTGTGTTAGCGTAAGTATGTAGAGGAGATAGTGTACAAGACTAAAATGACAAACTACAAGATCATGTTCACTCCGGTTGACTCCAAATCGAA
The DNA here is from genome assembly GCA_029844215.1 of Przewalskia tangutica. Taxonomy (NCBI): domain Eukaryota; kingdom Viridiplantae; phylum Streptophyta; class Magnoliopsida; order Solanales; family Solanaceae; genus Przewalskia; species Przewalskia tangutica. Next base: position 2,352,355 of record CM056738.1, on the reverse strand, counting down.
GCTTAGTGCTGTTAATGGTGATCTAGTATCTGATCCCACCCTTTACAAGAGTCTTGCAGGTGCACTACATTATCTTACATTCACCAGACCTGACATTGCATATGTCGTTCAGCAAGTGTGTTTATTCATGCATGCTCCTAAAGAGCCTCATTTTATTTCCCTTAAGCGTATCATTAGATATGTTAAGGGCATACTTGATTTTGGTCTGCACTTATATTCTTCCGCATCGAACAAATTATTGTCTTACACAGATGCAGACTTGGCTGGCTGTCTTGACACACATCGCTCTACATCAGGCTAGTGTGTGTTTTTGGGAGATAATCTCATCTCATGGTCTGCCAAGAGGCAAGCCACATTATCACGTTCTAGTGCAGAAGCGGAATACAAGGGAGTTGCTAATGTTGTTGCTGAGATATGCTGGCTTCGAAACCTTCTTTTGGAGTTATAGTGTCCATTGCGTAAGGCGTCTCTGGTGTACTGTTATAACATATCCGCTATCTACTTGTCTCACAATCCGGTTCACCATCAACGAACCAAACATATCGAGATGGACATACACTTTGTCCGTGAGAAGGTTGCTCTTGGCTATGTTAGAGTCTTACATGTGCCGTCTGCATATCAGTACGCAGATATTTTCACGAAAGGCCTACCACGACATCTATTCGTTGACTTCAGATCCAGTCTCAGCGTTCGCCCTCCTCCCGCTCAGACTGAGGGGGTATATCAACCGTGTACTAGAAAGATCCCATAAAATCCCCACATCATAATTAAAATATATCTCATATTTTATAAATATTTAGTGATATATAATTATGGTAAGACTAAAATTCTTATTGGATTAGAGTTCTACATATTGTACACTATACACATTTTGTACAGGGAATTGATACAATCTCACAGTTAATGTACCTCAGCATTTACTAATCTTAATGTAGTACTATCAGCATATGCTCATTACACTTCAACCTAACTCATCAAAGTAGTACATATTTACTCAAGTCATCCAAAACCCCAATTCAACCCATTGTAATGAAGACTAGGTCATCCATCCTATTCTTTTATATTTAACTAGTTATTAGAGTCATCCACAACTTACAATTCACAGCTCCAATAACTATTCATTATATTCCTTAATTTTCCCAACAATCACCAATATACAAATGAAATGTAGTTGATGAAATCACCTCAATATACAAATTTTGGAATCTCAACTTTTGGGTGTTCTTAAGATTTTGGAAATATTTTAAAAACTTTCGAGACAAAATGATGTTAGAACTACTATATATTAAGTATACTTAACTCAAAATAACATAAGTAACTTATCTTGTATGGTAAACTTTTATTCTAGATGATCACCTTTTAGTTGATGAATATGAGTTGTGATATTGTTAAAAAAAATGAACAGTTGTTTTGTTATTCATTATTGTTTTGCTCCCGTTATTATTGTTATTGTTGAGTGTACATACATCTTAATTTTGAACCGGGCCGTCTTTGGATCCGTGCGAGGTGTGCTGTTGCACAGGGCTCCTTACAAAACGAAAACATTTATGACCCTTTTTTTCATTTTTTATTAAGTAGTATTAGTCAGAATTTATTGTAAAAATTCATAATTCGCAGGTCTTAGCCCAATTAAAGGTTAACTTTTACGAATTAGAACAGGAACCCCAAAATGTTTGAGACGGTCCTGAAATTTGTTGGTATAGTTTGCCAAAGGATATATTAGCAAGTGCAACCCAAAAAAAATTGGTATTGTATAACCAAATCCAGCAAAACCCAACTAAATAATAGGAGATTCGGAAAATTTTCTTCCTAATTTCACGCTTGAAATACATATTCCTTCCAAGAAATTAACGTAGCGATTTAAATCTCATATCAGAGAACGATGACGTCAAAATTCAAGAGATTGAAAAGGTTACTCCCTCCGTCCCAAAAAGATGATATTCTTTGCTTTTCGACAATCAAATTTCCTAATTTTGATCGTGTGTTAGAATATATAATCTTTAATTTTTTTGAAATAAAATATACATATTTAGAAATTACGTAAAAAATAATGTAAATAACCATAATCAATAATTTAAAATAATTAAAAAATATTTAAAAAAATTACGATAAAAAAACAACTCGGTTGACTCTAAAAAAGAAAAGAAAATGAGGGAGTTAGCAAAAAATAGGAGCATAAGTGGCAATGACCCAAATTTCCTAAGATGCCCGCTTATACTGGTGTAGTAGGGTTTAGGAATAAAGACTCATTTGCTCTGTCTCTCCCTTGTAAATAAACATGATGATTCTCTTTTATAGAAACCTGAAACATACACGCAACTTAGTCCAAATTTATCATGGAAAGACTGCCCCTAGATACTACTGTTGTGGGAAGGAATGGACTGAAGATGTAGAATATCTGGATGAATCAGGGAGTATCATTTACTCTGGTAAGGGAATAAGGTCTATTGAGCCTGGGCTTGATGACCATGTAATGGTTGGTGGATTCAAGAAACCTATTTTAAATGCTTCAGCTGTGGGAAAACTTGTTGAGATAGTCAAAAGGTGGAGATGGGGTCCTGATATGGACACCCAATTAGACAAGCTACAATTTATACCAAACATGACTCATATTATGCAAGCATTGAAAGTTATGCAAGATAGTGATGCTTCATTAAGTTTGTTTAGGTGGGCAAAGAGACAACCTTGGTATAAACCAAATGATGAATGTTACATTACAATATTTGATAAATTGAACCAAAGTAGAGATTTTGATGGAATTCAATCGGTTTTTGATGATATGGTTCTTGATTCAGGCGAGAATGGGGCGGTGGAAATGTTTAACGCGTATAATCGAGTCATCCAGTACCTAGCCAAGGCAGAGAAATTTGAGGTGGCATTCTGTTGTTGTAAGAAAATTCAAGAATCTGGTTGCGTAGTTGATACCGGGACATACAATTCCCTTATTACCGTGTTCCTAAACAATGGTTTGTCATATAAGGCATTTGAGATATATGAGAACATGGAAAAAGCTGGGTGTTCATTAGATGCATCTAGTTATGAGTTAATGATCCCAAGCTTAGCAAAGTCAGGACGACTTGATGCAGCATTCAAGCTCTTCCAACAGATGAAGGTGAATAACTACCGACCAGGTTTTGGGATCTTTGCCTCGCTCGTTGATTCGATGGGTAAAGCTGGGAGGTTGGACACATCACTCAAGGTATATACTGAAATGCAGGGTTTTGGGCTCAGGCCATCTGCGACTATGTTTGTATCGTTGATTGAGTCTTTTGTGAAGGCTGGAAAACTCCAGACTGCTCTAAGGATGTGGGATGAAATGAAGAAATCAGGGTTTAGACCTAACTATGGGCTGTACACCATGATTGTTGAGTCCCATGCAAAATCTGGAAAGCTTGATGTTGCGATGTCTGTCTTCTCAGATATGGAAAAGATGGGATTTTTGCCCACTCCGTCCACCTATTCGTCTCTCCTGGAGATGCATGCTGCTTCTGGTCATGTAGATGCTGCAATGAAGCTTTATAACTCAATGACAAATGCAGGTCTGAGACCAGGATTGAGTACTTATACAGCCTTGCTAACCCTTCTTGCCAAAAAGAAGCTTTTGGACGTTTCTGCAAAGATATTACTGGAAATGAAGGCCATGGGATATTCAGTTGATGTGAATGCTAGTGATGTTTTGATGGTTTACATTAAAGACGGTTCTGTTGATCTTGCTTTAAGGTGGCTACGTTTTATGGGTTCATCAGCCATCAGGACAAATAATTTCATTATCCGGCAGCTTTTTGAATCATGCATGAAGAACGGGTTGTACGAGTCAGCCAAGCCTCTCCTTGAAACATATGTGAACTCTGCTGCCAAAGTTGACCTCATTCTTTACACTTCAATTCTAGCCCATTTAGTAAGATGCCAAGATGAGAACAATGAGAGGCATTTAATGTCAATCTTGAGTGCTACAAGACATAAGGCTCACACTTTCATGTGTGGGCTCTTTACTGGGCCAGAGCAGAGAAAACAACCAGTTTTGACCTTTGTGAGGGAATTCTTCCAAGGCATTGATTATGAGCTGGAAGAAGGAGCTTCAAGGTATTTTGTTAATGTTCTACTTAACTATCTTGTTCTCATGGGACAAATAAATCGTGCTCGTTGTGTATGGAAAGTTGCCTATGAAAACAAGCTTTTCCCCAAGGCCATAGTGTTTGATCAACATATAGCCTGGTCCCTTGATGTTAGAAACTTGTCAGTGGGAGCAGCTCTCATAGCAGTGGTACATACGCTTCATAGGTTTAGGAAACGGATGTTGTATTATGGTGTTGTCCCTAGGCGGATCAAATTGGTTACCGGACCAACTTTGAAAATTGTGGTGGCACAGATGTTAAGCTCGGTCGAATCACCCTTCGAGGTTAGTAAGGTTGTTTTGAGGGCTCCAGGAGATGCGGTCCTGGATTGGTTTAAGAAACCAATTGTTCAGCAATTTCTTTTGAATGAGATTCCATCAAGGGCTGATATTTTAATGCATAAACTCAACATACTTTTTCCAACATCTGCACCTGAAATTAGGTCGCTGTCCCCTCCTAAACCTCTTGTAGCTGGAAAAGCAATATAGTTATTTCCTATGTGTAAAATGGCTTAGCTAGTTCATCCTAGAGATTTGGTCTCACTTCTGCTGGTGCAGGAGATACTATTTCTATGTATCAAAGGTCTAATGTCTTTTAGTCGATTGGAATCTGAGTACATTCTAAAAGATACATGTTGGATATCTGTACAGATATATGTACTTCTTGTTCTTACATCTGAAACTTATTGGCAGTGCTAGACTGCTAATTCCTTTCTCCGGCTAATTTACTGTTAAACGTGTTTTACTCTACAACCGATTGTGAGTGCTTTTTCCCGAAAGTTCAGTGCTCCCATCAAACGGTTTAATTAAAGCTAATGCAGGTGAGTTCTTTCCTGGTCTGATTTCAGAGTGTAAATGAAAGAATGTCAAGATTTAGCTACTTGTATCTTGCTTTTTCGATGTCTGGCAAGGTCTTTCCCATTCGTATGGTTTAAATTGACTTTTGACTCCAGTTTGTTTCTTAAAGTATTCTTGAAGGGAAGATAATAGACAATGCCCCCCCCCCCCCCCCCGACTTTTATATACAACTCTAAGATAAGACCTCAGCATCTCGCTAGAAGAATTTATTTGTGAAGAAAGTTTTCAAAATTCCTGCTGAACATTTCATTAAAGAAAAAGTGCAAGGGCATGTCAAAAATCCTTGTTCTCATGCTCCTTTCAGTTGTTTGGGACTGCTAGGGCTAGAGCGAATTGTATCTTTCACCATCACAGGTCATCAGAAAGTTGTTTATTTTTCTATCTTTCCTTTCATAAAATGTACTTATTATGAATATCTCTCATTTTCTTACTTGATCGTAATCCGAAAATGCAAATGTAGCATTAAAACTCTGCTGCAATTAGAAATAGCGGAAATCATGTGACATACAGTAACCAGAGAAACTTAAGCAGATTCTCTCGATTTGGATCCATAAAGTTCCAAGGAAGGTGTGTTTTTTCACTTGGCTAGCGAGGGGCGCGATCTTGATGGCCGAGAACTTGCGTAAGAGAGGAATCACTTATGTTAGTTGGTGTTTTCTGTGTAAGAGGTTGGGTGAAGATATTGATCACCTTCTCATTCATTGGCTGATGGCTTTGAGGTTCTGGTGGGGAATCCTTTGTTGGTCCGATGGCTTTGAGGTTGTGGTGGGAAATCCTTTGTTGTTTTATGTGTAAGAGGTCGGGTGGCACCGCTTGCACTTATGTGGGTCGTGTGAAGAGTAAGAAATAGGAGAGCTCTTAAAGGTGTAGAGATGAGTTTTGTAAAGTTGAGGAGTAGCCTTTTGTCCCTCATTCCTTTTGGTGCACCCATGATATTCCTTTTTGTATAAAAGATTGGATGTCCTTTGCAGAAAATCATTCCGCTTTGTAGGTTTTCTACTTTTTGGTTTACTTCTTGTATACATGTGTTTTTATTGCCCACTTCATTAATAAAATTGTTACCTTATCCAAGAAAGAAACTTAAGCAGATTCTTTCTTTCATGTGGACCAAGGCCAAAGGATCTCTGATCAAACTGAAGTTGAACCCTATAACTTGCATTGCTGAAATAAGAAACAATAGAAATCATGAATCATTGCATATACATTAACTAGAAGAAACTTAGCATATTATTTCTTCATCTGGATTAAGCCCAAGGTTCTGCATTCGTGAAATCAGTACGCATTCAAATCTACATTTATCTGTATATTTACTTATACTATCTTTATATGTTTTTGTTGAAATAGTATATAAAAGGTATTGTGTGATTTCATTGGGTATGTTATTTAGGGGTGACAATGGGGCAGGTTAGGGCGTGTTAGGGCAGGGCAAGTCTTGACCTGCTAACCCGCCCTGCCCTACTCCGTTTAGCATTTTTTAAATTTTTTCCCTGCCCTGCCCCGTTAAGCCCTGCACTGTTTATGTTATTTTTCATTTTTCACTTTCAACTTGGTATTTATTTTGATAAACTTTTTATTTTATTTTTTAAAAATGGATGAACAATCAATCTATTGTCATAATTTCTTAATATCAAGTAATTTATGACTGAGTTTATTTTTTTAATGTTATTCCTTTCTTTCAACCTTTCACACTTCCCACTTGTAAGGGTTACAACTCTCAAACCGTAACCCCAAATAAGGTATTTCTTACGCCGAGCTGAAGGTAACACGGAGACCTAATACTATCCCAAGTTTACTCTTGAAATACTTAGTGTAACTAGTACAAATTCACGTAAGAACAACCTTATAAAAACTGTCTCGTAAATTTTTTTATGAAACAAGACACAATCTTAAAACAGTAATAACTTCTTATCCGTAAGTCGGATTAATCCCCATAAAATATCAAACTGTCGAGAACTGAGAAAACTATAACTTTTATTCAGCACAAACGTTCAGATTCTTTACCGATTTGTACATTTTTTACGTTATACATTCTGTCCTTCCAGATTTCTGTTGATCCGAGGCACAAACTTTAAACAGTGATAACTTTCAAATCGTAAGTCGGATTTATCCCCGTAAAGTCTCAAATTGTCGATAACGGAGTAATCTAGGACTTTTATTCAGCACAAATTTTCATATTCTTTACAGATTTGTACAGTTTTTACGTTATACATTATGCCCTTCAGATTTCGATTGTTCCGAGGCAGAAACTTTAAACAGTGATGACTTTCAAATCGTAAGTCGGATTAATCCCCGTAAAGTCTCAATATGACCGTAACAAAAAGATGTACAACTCTATAAAAGTTTATTCAATTCTAACAAGTACAACCCAGCGTAACAGATTATAATTGCACAATCCAAACTAGTTAGAATTTTCTAAAAATTATAACCTATTAACTGCCCTGACCTATTTAGAATTTTCTAAAAATGAGTTTTAACATGTCCCGCCCTGCCCTGCCCCGTTTAAGCATTGCCCTGCCCCGTTTAGCGTTTGACCTGTCCTACCCCGCCCTGCCCCATTTACTATCCCTATTGTTGTTGTTGTAGTATATAAAAGGTATCATGTTAAGTGTTAACATTTTAGTTTTTAAGTAGCCAAAATTTAGGAAGAAGTATGAACTGGAGTCGTTCGTGCATAATGGCACTTTTGTGTTAATCTTGTTTTATTAAAAATTTTAATTGTTGTGATCTTGAACTCTCAACCTGTTGTGCGTATGTTGGAATAGAGTTCTCACTTCTGAGCACATAATTTCTCTATTTTGAAAGTGATAAGTGTGGGGGAAACTAAGGCAAGTACTGTTGAGAAAAAGCAAGTGTTGAAGTGAACCTTTGATTGTCTGAATATTCAACTTAGAATTTGAGAAACCAATGAAGGAAATAAGATAAGAAGTACATGTGAACAGTGTTCTAAAGGGTGAGAATTTAGCTCTTCATAATGCTATAAATACAAGCCTTTGCCTTAGCCGAGAGGAGAGATTTAGATCTAGCTTTAATTGTGTTAGTCAAAATAGTTGAAGGAGGTCTTGCACTTTTATCGTAGTTGAGAGTCGCTATGTAGACGTCTAGTAGTCTCTAATTTGGTCTTCGAATCATAAGTCTCAGCCGATTCCCGGCTTGCCTTGCTCTCGGGTTGGCTTTTCTACTTGACTAAATAGTAATCTACTATGAAATTAATCATATGTTCAAGTCATACTTAACACATCATAGAATTATACTTAGTAGCATAACTGAAAGGAATGGTTCAAATTGGATATTTTGTGGTGGATGAATATATTCACAAGAAGCATTCGAAATCATAATAAGAAATAAATAGGAGGAGAATTAATTGATTATCCTAATTTAATCATCAATTGAGATCACGACTCCTAGCCTTGTATTTGAATCAACTCCAATTTAGTATACATTTCTTCCCCTCGACACTCAATTAATCTCACCTTTTATGATATCTCAAATGGTAATCAAGAAAAACTAACATTCATCGGAGAAACCTATCCTGGTTATAATATATTTTTCCTATACTATAATTTGGCTTGGACGAGGAATACGTGGCTAGAATTATTCATAGATTCAACTCTAAGAAGGCAACATGAATACTATTATTTTGAGTAAGGGTGTTATTCATACTTGATGCAACCAATATGTCATTACACTGTGATTTTGTGTTCTGGCCTGTGAGTGAACTCGAAGTCTATATGGACGAAAGCTCGCTCAACTTCAGGGTGTTGCTCCAATTTTTCTTGCAGTGTTTCACCAATATTATGTGCCTGGTTCAAAAGCATGTCCTCTGGCAACACTATATCAACCTCCACAAAGTAATGTGCGCCAAAAGTATATGCTCTGACTGTGTCAATGTGCTTGATCTCTTCATGATGATTCCATATAAGATAGGTTAATTTCGTAAGGAAGTCTGGCGGAGCTGTTCTTCCAATGAGTGACCAGACATTTTCGGCCACTGTCTTCGCCCACGTGCTAATTGTGTACACAGCTATCTGAAAATACAAAATATATTACTCTTACAGTTATCAGCAGTGTCGTTACAACCTTACTAATTGAAAGTTTTAAGTTGTGATTGTGAACTCACAATTATAGCTCCCGTAGGATCAATCCACCAGTAAAATCGGACTGCTAAGACAGCGGTCACTAATCCAACTGAGTTGGTGATGACATCAAAGAAATGGTCTTGGGCATAGGCTCTTACGATTTCATTTTTGAACCTTCGACAGTAGACCATAAGAAGAAACTTGACCACTGTGACAGAGACCATAATCCCAATCGTCCATTTTTCCTTCTCAACGTCCATCTCAGGGCGAGACTGATCGTAAGCATAGACCCATCCAAACAACAAGTGTAGGTTAAGAAGTCAAGTGTAATGCAGTTGCTAGTGAAATTGCAAAAGGAGTAGTACTATGCAACATCCATAGAAATACCAAAACCAGTCCCTTTTTATTAGTTTACAGTTACCTAATTTATTTTTTGTAAACATCTTTGGCCTTACTGTTTTGACTGCAACTTCATTTCAGTAGTAACTCAACACCCTTTTCGCACTTTCATCTCCTATTAATTGCATGTTTTTTAAACGTCTGCCATTCATATGATTTATACTATTTGTCATGGAGAATGGAGAAATTTTAACAATTTAACTCTAGAAGCACCAAAAAACTATTGCAGAAGTATAAAATCGATAAGAAGTAGCTCATCCAGTCAACTATTATTGGTAATTTCTATTTCTTAGTGATAAGTATTTAGTCTACTATTTCTTAGTAGAAAAAAGAAAGATGACTACAAGTCCGCTTGGGCAGCTCAATTGGTTTCAAGGGGATATTTGGAGCAATGACCAAGGATCGAATCCCGTCAGCGGCAGTGTGGGGTTTCTTCTTGAAATAAAGGAGGGTCCTTGTGCGCAGTATGGTACTGATTTAACCTTTGAAATCAATTGAGTCACCATGATTTACCTCCTTCACAGACCTGTCGGACCGGGGTGTGGGGGCTCCTGGGGTGGGAGATTCCACCTTTTTGGAGCAAGAAAGATGACTACAAGTATGACTTCTAAAGTTGGTGAACTCAAACTTTATTGACAAGACATAGACATCAGGTGAACACAAACTTTATTGACAAGACATAGACATCATATTGCAGCCAAAAAACAAATTAAATTTTCAGGTAAGTGAAAAGTTTTCACCATGTAGTGTTGTCTTGAGTAAAGGACTTCAGAAATTCAAAACTCTACCAACACAACCATAAGTACCTGCTGCTCTGCAAAACTCTCAGCATAGTTGAAGTGAAGCAATTCACATACCTTATTTATGAGTTCTTTTGCAGACTCGAACAATATTTGTAATCCTAGTGTGGCCATTACAGATGCAAAAACAATAATACCCTGAACAAATTGCAACCAATCAGTAAAATGTACTAGCATGACGAAAAAAGGGTTCTACAGGAACAAGGTAAAAAGTGATCCATGAATTGAACATTTAGGTCATTTAAGAGCATTTACTTTGAATGGTCAATTAACCAAGCAATATGATATGATTTGTTTGGTATTCTTTAAGTTGCTGCTTCTTGGGCAAACTGTTGAAAAGAATATGTAGGATCCTCTTATATTACCTGTTAGGGATGGAGAGCTTTTCTGTTTTACAGGAGAGGAGATATACTATGTTCTTTACAAAGTTGTTTAGCAATCAGGTTTCATCTATTGCCGGCAAAAATAGCAGGAAAAAAAGACTGGCTAAGGGTCTTCCCTCCAAACAACTGTCCCTCAAAAGGGAAGTTCTCACATAGAGAAGATGTTTTCCTTCTTTATATTATACTTTCGGAGTGTCCCCCAAAAACGTGCCACCAAAACTTTAGGGCAAGTTCTATAGGGTGGTGGTTAGATCGACTATGTTGTATGGGGCGGAGTGTTGGCCAGTTAAGACTTCGCACATACAAAAAATGAGAGTTGCGGAGATGAGGATGCTGAGATGGATGTGTGGGCATACAAGGAGAGATATAATTAGAAATGATGATATACGGGATAAAGTGGGTGTGGCCTCGGTGGAGGATAAGATGTGGGAAGCGAGGTTGAGATGGTTCGGGCATGTGCAGAGGAGAGACACGGATGTCCCAGTGCGAAGGTGTGAGAGATTGACTATGGACGGGTTCAGAAGGGGTAGAGGTAGGCCGAAGAAGTATTGGGGAGAGGTGATTAGATGAGATATGGCGCAGGTGCAACTGACTGAGGACATGACCGTAGATAGGGGGTTGTGGAGGACACAGATTAGGGTAGAAGGGTAGTAGGTAGTCAAGCGTAGTCCTGCTTACGATTACAAAATGATAGTGTAATGTTATTACTGTAGGCTCGACTAACCTATCACACTTATATATAGGTTGTTAAGAGTCCCACTTCGTATATTGAATGGGAACATGGACTCCTTATATGGATTTGGACAATCCTCACCCTACAAGCTAGCTTTTGAGGTTGAGTTAGGCCAAAGATTCATCTTTATATGGTATCAGAGCCAGACTCATTCCAAGTCTTTATTCGTCCCCCAAATTATATTATCCACGCTCCAGTTAACAAGGTCTGGACGTGCGGGGAGTGCTAAGAGTCTCACATCGGATATGGAATGGGAACATGGACTCCTTATATGGACTTGGACAATCCTCACCCTACAAGCTAGCTTTTTGGGTTGAGTTAGGCCCAAGATCCATTCTTTATAAGCGCATTAGTGCTTTATAGTCCCCGATAGTTTGATTCATGCTACTATGTGTTCTTTTGGTGTAATTTGTTTATCTTATTTAGCTATGTTAACTACTGCTTCTTGTTGCTAGAATGCACCGTTTATCTTGCTTTGCTTTGCTTTGCCTGTGATTATGTTTTGCCTTGAGCCGATGGTCTCCCGGAAACAGCCGCTCTATCTATCAAGGTGTAGGTAAGGTTTGTATACACTCTACCCTCTCCAGACCCACGTTGTGTAATTTCACTGGATATGTTGTTGTTGTTGTAGTGGAGGAGAAAGAGACTGAAGTACCGGGGTTTTCCTTTTAAAGCAGGTAAAAACAACCTTGTAAATACACGAAACAGAACAAATGCCAGAGATACTGGTTTTTAATGACTCACCACTGGCTGCATCCTCTTTTTCCCAATAGGATAGTAATACTGGTTTGGATTTTTCATGGCATTAGAAGTGAACCACAGAATAAACCCTGATAAGAGGTCCAGGAGGGAGTCCAACGTTGATGCGATTACAGCCAAAGATCTGCTCTGAACAGAAGCGTAGATTTTTGCTATGAAAAGAACCACATTAGCCATGTTTGATAAATGAATAGCCATCCTTTCACTCCTAGCAAGCTGCTTCATTTCGTCCTGACAAACATGGTCCGTAGATACAAAATCACATTCTTTTCATGAATTTCAACAATCATCCAATATTCCAGAAACCAAGTATACGGAAGAATGTACTAATATGCGCTAAAGATAATATGCAATAGAGGCATAGAGTGTATTTTGGAAGCTGAAAAGTTTGTCATATTGATGTTACAAATTGATGAAGATGTTTTAAGGAGAAAGAAACCAACCTCAGTTAGACTTCCAGGTAAACAACCGGATTCATTAATGGTGTCCATCTCATTGAACCCTTCGACCAGCCTTTCTTGCTTTTTATAATATTCAGCAATTTTACCTTGTTTCCCTGAATGATTTAAATTCACGCAATAGAAAAGAAAAACTCAAAATTGAGACTGGAATTAAGAAGTGAAAAATGAATTTGATTATCTGAATCACCTAGTACTGCAGGTGTCATATTTGAGTTATCATATCTCATAAACATGTCATATAAAGTAAATAACAAACAGGAGGATCTGGAAAAAGAATTGAATGGGAGGAAGCTTCAAAAATGGTCCTTGTTAGATGGTGGCTACATAATTAGGACCATAAGACAGCCACTATTTTTATCTTGATATTGCTTTCGTCTCAAATTCTTAGACTCTAGTAAACAATGTCATATTGATTTTGTAAATAGAGATGGAAAACTATGAAGCTTTTCAGACCAACTAATCAGTGTGAAAAAAGTTGTATCTAAGCCTATTAGTACTCATCAGATACTACTGTAAGCTCTGCTAGCCACTTTGCACCCTTGTCCCTGTCACTCATCAGTCTTCATAATCTAATTTTAAAATGGTCATCCTCAAAAGGCAGTCCTTCACTGTAGATTGTTTACAGCACATCTTTTCTTACTTGCTAATATGGAACATACTTTTAATAAAGGGAGCCAAATTCAAGTTCAACAAAGACAATTTGTCTACCTAATTGTCATGATATCAGAGCATATACTAACATAGTAAGAAGCCAAAATCTGGAACAAACAATGTTTTGTTTCACACATCATTCTTAACAAGTCTTGGTTGAATTTCCAGTGCTATTGCTTGAACTGAAAATAAGTAATGACTTCATGCCAAAGAGTCATCAAACTTGGAGTGCTGTCGCCGATTTGAACAATCAGAAATGATCATTTGTGTCAAAATAAAAAGCACACCTAAACTCATGACAGTCTAGATACTGTAGTTAGCCATGCAAAAGGGATGCATAAGGTAGTACTCCCTCCATCCCAAAAAGATTGACACTTTTAGGTTTTCGAGAGTCAAATGAGTTGTTCTTTGATCGTAATTTTTTCATGTCTTTTAAATTATTTTTATGGTGAATTATAGTACTTTTTACATAGTTTCCAAATTTATAAATTTTATTTCGAAAAATTAAAAAATTCTACTCCCTCCGTCCCAATTTAAGTGTCTTACTTTCCTTTTTAGTTTGTTTCAAAAAGAGTGTCTTTTTCTATATTAAGTACGTTTTGGCAAGTTTAAGACCACAAAATTTAAAGGACCCCACAGATCTTTAATTAATGACCACAAGATTCAAATGTCTTTCTTTATTTCTTAAAATTCGTGTCTAGTCAAACTAATTAAGACACTTAAATTGGGATAGAGAGGAGTATGTTAGAACACACCGTCAAAATTAAGAAATTTGACTTTTGAAAAACGAAAAATATCAATCTTTTTGTCGGAGTAATGTTTTTGCAAATATGAGAACAATCACCTTAATTTGAACATATATAGTAATAATCTTAATTAGGTTGAAAGGTTATATCACTCATCAATACTATCCTACTACATGATCAATTTCTCTCAAAGTTAAAGGCTTAATGCATTGTAAAGACAAGTGTGAATATATCACATATCATATACATACTGGGAGTGGGAAGTAGACGCCGGACAATGAAGGAGTGATGATAGGAGGAGTGGCGTTCAGGAAGACGGAATTCGCTAACGTTAAGCCTCCATGACGCTGAAGATGACGACGTCTGATCCACCACCGCCTGAGCAGCTGGAGACAGCAGTTCCGTCCTAAAACTGTCGAACAGAGGGCCGTCATTGCTGCCATCGCCGCCACCAACATTAATGCAACTCATCTCCATGTTTAGTGTAGTAGTAGTTACGTGCTAGTAATACTGAACAAGTAGTTCCTCTGCTTCTAGTGGTATCATAATGTTTATATAGGCGTTACGTAGGAAATAATTACTTCTTATGTTTAGTTATATATAACACTCTTTTAAATTAAAAAGAACACATTTATATATTTGAAGTTCTTTTAGATTTTCTTATTTGACCCTTAATTGACTCTTGTAATCATAGGAATGTCACGACATTTTAACATCTGAAAATTTAAGGATATTTTTTAATATTCTTCTTAAATTTCATGTCAAGTCGAACACATATCGTATAAGAAAAAAGGCAAAAGCGTTAAAGTATTTACAAAACATATTGACTCACCCTCATGTTAGTAATCATCAATATAGAATTCGTAGTTTAATTAATAGAAATTGTTTAGCTTGACACTCATGCATTTGATAATAACTTAGTGGGATTGTGGGGATGAGTGTGAGAAATGCACCACCACGACCACGACAAAGGCAACCATCCACATACAAATTCTTAAAAAGTTGATAAACAACAAAGCCAACAGCGGAGAGCCACATGAAGCAAAGAAACTCCCCGAGGCCGCACCTTCTCACGCAACATATTACGTATTCCTTCCTACTCCATTAGTGATACGTTGTTGTCCTGTTTACCCCTTCCTCCACTTTTGTGCACGTGGAATCTGGGGCGGAACCAGTAAGGGTCGAAGGGGTTCGGTGAAAATGACAACGTATATATAAGTTTTTTTTTATATGTATATATATAAATAGATGTTGAACTCTCTTAACTTCTTTGTATGTCTACTTCTTTATATTTTTGAACCCCTTAGTAAAAATATTGTCTACCCGTGAGTGGAATGATTACAAATTTCTGTGTTTGCCTCTTCCAATATTATAGCCATTTCGATTTCAAGGAACGAACCAATATAGAGAGTCGAGATGGCAACGGATTCTGATCCGGTCCGGATCCGGTGGATCCAAATCCGTTTTATAGGATATGGATTTTCAAAATTTGGACCCGACGAATTCGGATTGGACCCGGATCCATTTATGATGGATCGAATCTGGATATGGATCTTGTCTTTGAGATCCGTATCCGGTCCAGATCCGATCCGTGGATCCGTTTTTATTAAATACATTATACATTTATACATCCATGAGAGTTAAGACCCGTTTTTTACAATCAATTTTATATTTTTTTTAAAATATCACTTAATTCATGTGCAAACACCTACTAAATACGTCAAGAAACCCACAATAATATGAGGGGAAGACTGCAAATTCATTCTGGAATTCTCCTTTCAATTCGGTAGGTGACAGATATGTTTTACCATCTCTTGTGGACAATTTTGTAATAATTCAGTTTTCCTACTTCAATTTGCATATGTTAACCATATTTGTATTGGTCTTGTCTCCATATAAATAACGCTTAATAATATCCTTTGTAAAAAAATTTAACTAAGTCGGGTTATAAGGAATTGACCATTCACCTACTAAAAAATTATTTTCTTCATTTATAAGGAAATATTATTCAAGGCAAATTTTTTTACATGTGTATACAGATCCGATCCGTGTACCCGGTGGATCTGAATTTGGATCTGATTTTTATGGACCCGATGAATCTGGATCTGAATCTAATAAGATCTGATCTAGATCCTATCAGTTGTCATCCCTAACAGAGACTGACCAAGACTGGATTGATACATACAGTAAAAGAGACTTCCACTTGTAGTAGGCTGGATGTGCATAGTTTGGATAAACTCGAAATTCGAACATTTTAGATTTACATTTTGAAAATTTCGGATTCTGAATTGGGTTTCGAATTTAATTTTTAATTTTTTTTATTTTGGATTGAATTTCGAATTTTTGGATATCCAAAAACGGAATTTCTTATACCTTGTTTAGGCTACCCCACTATCCATTCATATATTAATGCATTACTTAAGTCAAATCTCATTACATATCAACCCCTATACTAAAAAGTTACTAAGTTCAATATGTTTGAATTTGTTAATTTTAAAGATGGCTACTTTTTAAATTTCATTTTTGTTTTCATTGTCAGTATATACTTTGTATGGAATGATTTTACTAAATTAGACTTGTTCATTCATAGACTAGTATTGCTTTTGTTGCATCCTTGACAACAATTTTATTTCTTGTATGAGTACTTTATTTATATGATTGTGATAGCAACGAGGAACTATATATTAAGGCAATTTGGTATAAATATTTCATTTGATTATTTTGTAAGAAGGAGAAGAAAAAGCAATTCAACTTATAAGCCAAATCGAAAATCCAAATTATCCAAACCGATTTATCCGAAACCGAACTTTAAAAATCCGATCCAATCCAAACGTATTTGTAGCGGATTCAAATTACATGTTGCGGAATCCGAAAACCGAAATTATAATCCGAAATATACTAAACCCGATCCAAACCGACCGATGAACAGGCCTAACTTGTAGTAATGACGGTTTAGGTCCAATTAAAGAAGGATTCTTTCTTCTTCAATAATGATTTAAGTGATACTCCTTTGGAGCACTAGTTTAATTACTGCTAGTATGTCTAATCTGTTGTGCCCACATCAGCATCACATAAGAAATACATAACATTCAAGCTCAAAAACTTTTAATTGGCAAAAAAGCAACTACTCCATAAGCACTGGTCATTCCACACCCACACTCATATTAGTTGCTGCATGAATCTTGCATCCTTCCTCTTCTTTTTCTTGCTTTTATGATGCGTCATTCTCCATTACACATTTTAAAAATGCAAGAAAGTGAAAAAAGAATATGCACTAACCTTCGTTTTTTTGGTCTTTTCCATTCCAAGTGCTTAATAAAGTACAATACATTTCAGAATCACTTAACTTTAAACTATTTATCTTTTGATGTCTTTAAGCCTTCACCGTGACAAACTTCTAGAACATGATGAATCAGAAAATCAGTGATTTTTTTTTTTTGTTACAAAAATGGTAATGAGTGGGCTACCACTCCGAGCCGGATCGCTGTTTACGGAAAGCTCTCCCAAGGGATTCTTTACAATGTAGGGGGTCAAAACCCTTGACCTCCCTAGACCAAACACCTTTGGGTAAAATCAGAGTCTGATGCATGCCCCACGAGTGGAGCTCTTGCTAATAGTAGCAGTTATATATATATCATCTGAGTAGTGGCAGTAATTGGCAAGTTAACAGCTGGATGAGTTTATTACAGACGTGCTTAGTTAGCACTTAGCAGAATAGCTTTGGAGTTGGATCTCTAGATAAAGCTCCTCGAGTAACGCAATAATGTGTATACATCTCTACTCTTTCTTATCTAAAGAAAATGCTACTGCTACTGTAACATGGTCAACAGTTTAATTCTATGTGAGAACGAGGCTAATGCAAGTATTAAGCTCTCCTTTTAAGGAAACAAAAAGTTCCATCTCTCCACAGCAGCAAGTGTATAAATCACATCCTTATGAAAAAGTTTATAGAATCATACATGTCCAACTATTCATTATTTTAAACTCAATTTTACTGTTGAAACTCACTCCAAACAAAACGGAGCATTAGAACTCCTCAACTTTTTCAAATACAAATTATTGCTTGCGCCAAATTCTGCAGTAGCTCCTATCTGGTATTTCAATTGGTGGCTGCTACCAACGCCATGTGCTCTATGAGGTCCAACACTCGGTTGCTGCAAAGGTTTAAAATCCAGTACAACCTTGTCAGCAGTTTGTGCTATGGGACTATGGAAAAGTTTTCAAGTTTCAACTTTTAATTATCACTGTTTTTTTCTTCTTGGAGGTTGGGGATGGTTGCTTCAAAGATAAAAGGTCATACCTGTAACCCCACTCGTTATCATACCAGGAGACGAGCTTCACGAATGATTTGCTCAGGCCTATACCAGCTTTAGCATCAAATATGCTCGACCTACATATAGATCAAGTAATTAGTAATTCAGCATAGCCTCAAATCAGCATTTAGTAGTATATCATTCACAGTTATAACAATTTGCAGCTCTGTCCACTTATATCACACACGACACTGTCCTCTAATACTCGTGTACTTAGTTTATAGTACCACCCTTCTTTTTCTTTGGATAATTATAGTTTAATGTACCACTTAATGATAGCATCCCCAAATGAATAACTCATGCAAGTGTCATTACTTTTTAGGGGGAATTTTCTATTGTTAATAAATCAATATGGCATCATTTTAAAAATGTGTTGCTTATTCAGCAAAAGTTGAGATTTTAGCTACTCCAGAATACTACACTTAAGGTCAAAAGTGTCTTATACAAGAGCACCAGAAGCTCAGATATTACTGCAGATGAGCTTGTTCAAGCACCCATATCATCATATCCTCTTTTAGTTATGTAGCTGAGAAGAGGACAGCATATCAACCTTTGTCCTCTTCCACATCTAAAGGCAAAAGAGAGATTTGGAGACGAGAAAATTGCAATGTTCTAAAAGACGCTAGGCGGAGGCTTGGCGGAGCCTGGCCGCCTAGCGCCTAGACGGCTAGGCGGACGCCTAGACGGATTCCTATATCATATATGCATAAAATATATAAATCATAAAATCAATACATTCTTAAGTAGTTAATAAATTCATAAATCATTAAACTAATCATGCGAATTAATTAGCCCTTGGCACTTTAATATAGAATTTTATACGAAGCTTAAATTTTTTATACTTCAGATCACATGACCCCCTTACAGAGTTACAGTTTAAAGGCGTGGTCATTTGCACTTTTGTTCCTATTTTGTACTAATTTTAAATTTTTCCCCTTAAATAAAACTTATTTCTGAGATCAAATGACTTCTTACAGTTACTTCTGTTTTGGGAAAACTTCGTTAATTTGGGGTTTGGCCTCAACTCATCCTTAGCCACTAACAAAAGGGGAGCACGTGCACAAATAGCCTCTTGGAAAACTGTCATTTAAAATGTAGCCGAAATTTATAAAAATTTTAACACATGTAGAATCGGCTACAAATGCAATTCCTACCACAAACATTAATTGGACTCTAACTCGAGTCGCAAAATAGAATCACAAAGCTCGGCCCATTGTCGGAAAATGCAAAATACAACGATGCTGCTATCAATGGCTTAAAGTTAAACCTCGTAGATCTCCTCTTTGCGGCTATGGCGTCTACAGTAACTCACAGATTTACAACCAAACTTCTCAAAAATCCTTCTCGACTAAGAAATCCCCAAACAAACCCTAAACTCTTCAATTATTACGTCAAATCAACTCCATTTATCCAAGGTCAAAGTCAATCACCATTTCTTGGAATAATCCGACTCGGACTGGGCCGCCTAGAGGCAAAACCGGGACGGTCTGGGGGCGCCTAGGCGGCCGTCCCAGCCGTTTTTTAGAACACTGGAAAATTGATGGAGACACGGGATGATAGAGCGGGCAGCCGACTTTAGGTACTTTCTGCCAACTCGATTTCAATACTATGTAAGCTCCCAACCTTTTTCAACACGACAAAGGTTCTTCTTGCATGCATAATTTAATGAGTTAAGCGAGAAACCTTCCACTTCCACAAAATGAAAAAAGAGAACAAACTGTCATCCAACTCCACTTACAGTTTCCAGACATAGAGGAACATCTTGCTTTTCTCCACTAGTGTTTCACTGACCACCAATTATGGAGCTTTAAAATGAGATGTTAAGTGTTGAAATGTGTGATCATTTCATCTAAAAGCTTAAGTTGTTAGAGAAAGTACACTTTATTTACTTAATTATATTTTCGACAGACCCCCACATGTGCGGCCCTGATTCTCTTTTTCATGGGCCAAGCATGGGAAAATACTTTTTGATAATGGGTGGCGGTGAGCTTCGATCCCAGGACCTCTGCTCTGATACCGTGATCATCTAATCTAAAAGCTTAAGCCGGTAGAAAGAATACACTTTATTTAGTTAATTATATTCTCAACATTAAGATCACCAATAATTTTTTAAAATTGAGAAATTCCTGAGGGCTAGCTTGTGCATGGTTTGAAACTCAATCAATAATGGGCCCGCCCTCTTCTATCCTTACCTAGTTAAATACCCGGATTTTAACTGTGACAGGGTTCGAACTCGTGACATGCGCCTATAACTCATACATCAAGCATTGTACTCTTACCACTAGACCAAAGCCCTTGTGGCAGATCATGAATAATTCTACAGAAATATATTCAAGAAAAAGACTGCAGAGTGCTGTGATATTTGTTTTTTACAGCTTGTTTTAAATATATTATTATATTGTAGCGTTCTTTTGGGTTCATGAAACTGGAACTCTTTGAGTAGCACATCTGCCCAACGGAAACAATGGAGTGATAATTTGTTCACTACCGTTATCATGTTTTACATTTAATCTAGTCAAAGGTGAACACGAAACATAATTCTGGAAGCAGTCAGAGAACATGGAACTTCTGAAGCAAATCAGATTTACTAAAATAGTGTAAAGACCTCAAAGGTATGTTGGCTAATGACCCATATCTGTGTCAGAGATTAAAAGAGAAGAATGCACAAATCTACCTGGAATCACCAACAAAATCACTTGAGACAACATCTTCGTCTGTGTATCCCAAAATGCCTTTAAGTGGACCCTCTGATGCATACCTAGAGTAAGGAAAGCACTAAATTAGGTAAAGTAGGCCACAAGAGCCAGATGTGTAGAGCATATAGAAGGCATACTTTATCGCTGCTTTCACATCGTCATAAGAAGCATCTTTATCTAACCGACAAGTCAAGTCCACAACAGAGACATTAGGTGTTGGGACACGGAACGCCATTCCAGTGAGCTTCCCGTTCAATTCTGGCATAACTTTTCCTACTGCCTATAATTCAAATAGGAATATTAGCCTTCCATCAAAACCACGAACTTTGCCCTCTCTTCCCACCCCAATAATGAAAAGAACAAAAAGGAAAGCAGGAAAACGAAATAATCTATCATCAACTTATGTAATACCTTAGCAGCACCAGTTGAACTAGGGATGATGTTCTGTCCTGCACCACGGCCTCCTCGCCAATCCTTCATTGATGGCCCATCAACAGTCTTTTGGGTAGCTGAACACGACATCAATTTAAATTCAACATAGGGAGAATGAAAACAAACAAAAGAGAAGGTAGACATGGTTTACACATGTGTTAAACAAGAAGAGACATACCTGTTGTTGCATGCACAGTTGTCATTAATCCCTCAATAATGCCAAACTCTTCATGAACCACCTGCAACAAGCAACAGAAAGGGAAAGGCCCTCAAAGGTGGACAACAAGCCAATCATGTGTGGTTGTTTCAATTAAGCCAGTTCTTAAGCCAAACCTTGGCAAGGGGAGCAAGACAATTGGTAGTGCAGCTAGCATTAGAAACAACATCCATGGCGGGTTTGTAAGTTTTCTCATTCACTCCTACCACAAACATAGGTGCATCAGCTGATGGAGCTGAGATTACGACCTTCTTTGCACCACCCTGCACAATCAAGCTAAAAGTATCAACACGAAGAGTTGCATGAATAAGGAGGTGGGCAAGGAAAGAGTGCTTAAGGCCAGCAATAGTATGTTCTCAACCTTCTTGTGTGCTGAGGCCTTCTCAACAGTTGTGAAGACACCAGAAGATTCAACAACATAATCTGCACCTAAATCACCCCATGGAATATCTGCGGGATCCCTGCATCAAGAGAAGTTTGCATGAGTCATAGCAATAAACTAATTTTATTGTTTTTAGACTTGTAACTTAACTATCATACCTTTTGCTACTGACTTTAATCTGCTTCCCATTGATTTCCAAAGTACAGTCATCCAGGACACTGATGGATCCGCCGTAGACCCCGTGAGTGGAATCATATTTGAGCATGTAAGCCTAAAACGAACGAACGAACAGCAAATGTTACATCTTTAACCCAGAAGTTTTTTTTCTCTTTTGACATATAAACTTCATCCCTCAAAACCCCCACGCAGAAGCCTAACAGTGGCCCTTTCTCACTTTGCTCCCTTGGTGAAAAATTAGATTTAGAGATTCTTCATTACTAGGCTATGCCTTCCTTGTCAGCTATACCCCAGAGGGCAGAAATCTACTCGCATAAGTACATAAAGAACGATAGAGAACGGAGTTATTCAGAAGGAAAGAACCATTTTTATGGTTGTTGTATGGGGACAATGTCAACTATTTGTTTAATGATGGTGCTTTCTAAAAGTATCCTTATTTATATCAGGAAAGTCCAGTCACTTGGCAACCCTTCCTATTAAGGTGTCAATACTTAAGTCTGACATCATAACATCAGCAGAAGTCCTAACACTGCAATATTTCTTTCTACAGAGCTTATATACCGGGGGAGCTAACTCAACGAATCCCAATTTCATGCAGAATCAAACACCATAATTTCATGGGATACATTCTTACCATGTACTCTGCATCAATAAATGGGTCATTAACTGCAACCACTTCAATATCATCCCTGAATGTTGCAATTCGTAATACCAATCTCCCAATCCTTCCAAAACCTGCAAGGCTTGAATATCTTAGACATGCATTTACCATTATGTTCAACAACAACTGTTTATGAGAACACAAGAAACTGATAAACATCTACAAGCGACAGAAAATTGAGGGACATCAGAAATGTTTTTAACTCCGGAACCTTGAGAAATACGCAATCCAGAGCAAAGGAAAAAAAACATACCATTTATACCAACCCTTGTCTTCCCACCAGTCTGTGACTCTGAGCAAATTCCAAACAAATTCGAGCATATCAGCCACAGGTTTGATTATAATATGAGAAGGTTTAAGGTAGAAGTGTAAGAAGCCTTACTTGGAACTGTTGGAGGCAACTCAGTAGCAGTTGCTCTAACAAGTTGAATACTGCAGGCACCAGATTTTCTGCAGGTTTAACTTTTTATATCAGCTAAACAGAACTGTTTGCATTTTATTTATCATTATTATTCTTTTTCTTCCCTTTCTAAAGAACAGTCGGACCTCTCTCTAATAGACATCCTCCATAACAATATTTCACTTTAACAACCATATTTTATGTGGGACCAATCTTTCATGTTATATTATATTATTTGTTCTTTATAACAACACTCCGCTTATAGTAGCCAGAACATATAGGAACAAACATGTTAAAAGAATGTTTTTCACTCAACTGTAAGGACAAAGATTGCATGACTGAGACTGCATCTCCGAAGATGGACGATTGAAATTTGACAGAGTTAGCACTATGATGAAAGCCTACACATGATGCCTGAACACATTCATAAAAAGTCAAAAACTTCCATTAATCGATAAACTTGATCAAAACCTCAATGGAAAAATCATATGCCTTGAAGGATACCGAGCTCAATGTAAACAATTCAAATGCAGCTGAAGCATAGATTCATCATCAAAATTGTCAACTTCTATTTTTCAAATTCAGATCGATGCGCAAATACAAAAATCAAATATTACCTCTGTCCCAAAAAAGATTGACACTTTTAAAGATTTTACGTATGTTCTAACACACTGTCAAAATTACGAAGTTTTGACTCTCGAAAATCGAAAAGTGTCAATCTTTTTGGCACGGAAGGAGTAATTAAGTTTAGATCTTTCTGAGTAATAGAAGACCGTTGTAGCTGCGAGCTAAAAGCTTATGACGAACGCAAAGGTGCAATAAACAGAACAGAGGTGCAATAAAGTAGCAAAATGAAACAAAGTTGACGAAAATGAAACAGCACAATAATAATAAGCATAAAAAGGAAGCGATCTAAATAACATCATATATTACCTGGGATCGATGGGAAGGTCGAACAAGGGAGGCGGTAGGTTTGATAAGAGAAGAGAAGGCCATTGAGGAAAATGGAGTTTGGTGAATCTCTATGCAACTCTATTATTATGTATATATACTATGCCAACATGTGACACGAGGTCGTGTTTAAGCCGTCAACTTCAATGTACTTAATCATAGCGGAACATTAGTGCACCGTATATAATTATACTTTGGTCCTTCTCCAACACTGTATATAATTATACTTTGGTCCTTCTCCAACACCACGCATAGCGTAAGCTTAATGCATCGAATTTCGTACAATTATATTACGGCGCTTCTCTATAGCGAAAGCTTAATGCATTATGCTAGTACAATTGTAGTCTGCCTTCTCCAACTCCATATATAGCGAGACTTTAGTGAATCGGGCCGCTACAAGTACATAGCGGGCTGACTTTACTATGCAAAAAACCCTAGAGAGAGATGAGAAAAAGGTTGTATTCATACACATGTCTGCGTTTTGTAGTTGATGGGCTGACAGCTGGGGGCCCATTTTCCTGTCCATTCAATTGGACCAGTTTTGACTTATTAATTTTAACATGAAATACTAAAGTTTCATGACAATTAGCACAATTTTGTCATTTCGAGAAATTATTTATCGTGATTATTAAAAGTAAATTTAAAATTTAAATTATAACTAATTATTTTTTTTATTTACCATTTGTCATAATATGGCAAATAAATAGAATAAACATTTAATAAAGAAATATTATAACTTAACCATAAATAAAGGTAAAATATGTCAAATATCACTCCTAATTAATACTCCATTCGTTTCAAATTATTTATCGTGATTACGGAAAATAATTATCTCAAATTATTTATTATTTTAGACGTTCAAGGCACAATTAATGGGTTTTCTCTATTTTACACTTCGTAAAATTTTGTCATTAAGGAAGATAACACATAAAATAGAATACACATTTAATGAAGAGATTATAACTTATATATAAATAGGAATAAAGTAGGTATCTGAAGCCCTAAACCAGTTGGTTTTCAAGGCAGAGGGAATCCTCATTGAGTGGTGTGGGAGAGCTTGGTCACAAGTTTGAAATCTCAGGGTAACACCTGGCCTGCCTTCGCCTCTTGGGGAGAGCCGGTCACATCTGGTTTGCCAAGTGTGGTTTAACTGGCTGACGGGGTTTGCATGTTATTACGTCAGTCCGTGGTTTATCAGTGCGCACCTTCAAATAGCGGCGGCAAGTTTCATGTTAAACAAAGGAATAAAGTAGGTCAATTATCCATATTAATTAATATTTCTCAAAGAGTGTGTAAACCAAAAAATAATAACTAATTTGAGATCAGAAAAATATTTCTCGAGAGACGTGTAAATTAAAAAGCATAAATAATTTGCTACGGATGAAGTAAAATAAAAAACACTTGTTAGTGCCAAAAGCCCAAAACTAGTAAAGTGACGGTCCGTTCACTGTCGCTATGAGGCGACAAAATAGGGTGCGGCAGCTACAACTTACGACTTACGAGCAAGCTGGGCCTAACCTGAAGAGGCCCGCAAGATTCGGCGTATCCACCAATACGTGACAGGGGGGGGGGGGGTATGCACGTTAGGATTTGCAACCCAGAAATAATTCTTTTTTAAAATTATAATTTATACGTGTATGCAAATAATATTTCACACCAAATTACATATAAGCAATAACTTTCAACCCAAGGGGTCAAGCAGATTCACGTCCCTCATCTAAAAATTGATCCCTTCCACTGTTGTCAAGCACGACCATAACAATAAATTGAACATTATGGTGTTGTCATGTGATCAGTTGGTCATAGATTCAAGTCGTGTAAACAGTTTCTTACAGAAATGTGAGATAAGGCGTCTGATAGACGCGTGGTCGGTCCTTTTCCCGGACCGCGCGCGCATGGTGAAGTTTAGTGCCGGACGCGCACTTTTTACGATGGTGTAAGACTTCAAAAAGGATGTAGAAATTCTCCTTATGAAAGTTGCGGAGACAGGATTCTGAGATGGATGTGTGGCATACTAAGAGAGATAGGATTAGAAATGATGATATTCGGGTGAAAGTGGAAATGGCCTCGGTGTATGATAAGATGCGGGAATTGATGTTGAGATGGTTCGGCATGTGCAGAGGAAAGACACTGATGACCCAGTGTGAAAATGTGAGAGGTTGGCTATGAACGAGTTCAAGAGGGGTATAGGTAGGCCGAAAAAGTACTGGGGAGAGGTGATTAGACAGATATAGCGCATGTGCAACTTACTGAGCACATGACCTTACATAGGGGTTGTGGAGGACGCGGATTAGGGTAGGAGAGTAGTAGATACTCTAGCGTAGTCATACTTATGCTTACAAATTGATAGTTGTAGTTGTTATACCCCGTAGTTGCAGGGTATGTATGTGAGGACGTACGTACGAGAGTACGGCAGAAATTTTGAAAAGAAAGAAAGATGTGAGTTTTCGACGGAAAAGTTTCCGGTAATTTGTGAAGAAAAAGGTTCGTTAATGGGAATTGGATTCCCAGATTTGGTATTTGGACTTCATAGATTATATTAGAATTTTGAGATTTTATTTTCGGAAATGGTCACGTGGGGCCCACGGGAGAAATTCTGATTTTGTGGAGCCCGCTTTGTTTTTGAGATTTCCGGTATTTTGGATATTTTGGAAGACGAAATATTAGGCGAATCGGGCGACACGTGTCACCCCATGTGGCACTTGGCGAAATATTTATTGTCAGGCACTTTGGATTAGAGTCGTTTTGACGAAACGTTTTACTAAGCTACGAAGGGAAAATTCGGCTATGTCATTTAGTATTTTTGCGAATTTTTCCGAGAGGCGAACGTTTTGGACCAACGAGAGGCAACACTGCACCTCTCGTTGGTGGACTGAAGAGGCGGTAGGCCGAATGGATGGGCAAGTTGTGGTAGATATTTGTGTAGATATTTGTGAGGATTTGTGGAGTAGGGTTAGGGTGCACTTGGCTTGATCTTGGCCTTACACTTGTGTAGCACTTGGCTAGATCTTGGCCGTTGGTTGGCCTTTGGCTTTGCTATAAATACCCTCCATGAAGACTTATTCATTCTCCTCACTTTGTCTAAGTCTTGAAATCCCTCCTTTCCACTTGTTGTTGCTCTCGTCCAACTCCCTTCTCCCCTTAGAAAGAGGCCCTTGGCGAGAACACCCTCACTGCTAGTTGTGTGCTAGAAGCCTACCCCTTGGTAGAAAGTTGTCTTCCAGTATTGTTATAATGCCCAAAATACCTTAGCCTTGTACCTTGTAGTATTCCAAAGATACCTCATCGTAGAGCAGGAAATACTACCTTTTGTCCCTTTGGTCTCAAACCGAAACCCTAAAGAAAATCTTCGTTGTTGGTGGAAGTATTTAAGTAGAAGTTGGTTAGAACTTCTAAGGGTTGTTTGGAGCGCGGAGTAGGAGCTAAGCGTTGCTAAGGATCGACGTTTAACTTGGATAATTTTGGGCTTATCGAGGTAAACACTCATCGTTCTTCTATTGTAATTGGAAATTACATGTTGTTAGAATATATAGTTGAAGTATACTATATATAGAACTATACTTAATCTTGTGGCAATGTCTTTTGACTTAAGCTGAAGAATTAAGAATCAGGCTGTATTTACATGGATTTGTATTGCGGTAGACTTGTGTAGAATTGTACGTCAGGTTAGGCGTGTAAACCCCACGGTTGGCTTAGTAGCGGCCTCGATAGAAAGAGGAGATTTCTGTTGTTGCGGGAGGTCTTCGAATTTTCTATAGAAAGATAGAACTTGTGTTTTGGGGTTAATAGACGTTTGTGACCTTTATAGGTGAAAAGTACTAAGAGTAACGTATTCTACTCGAGGAGTGGAAAGGGCTAGCAAGGTTGTAGTACTTGGAGCATTTTGCTTATTGTCGATAAATCGTCGCGAGGTATGTGAACCTCTTCCTATCTTTTCTAGCATGATTGTTGTAAACTATGTAGTACGGTAGACGTACATGTGCTAAGTGATTTGGTTGGTTTAAAACATAGGGTGTTATAATAGCTTTATGGGAAGTTAGTTATAACGACCATGTAAGTGAAAATGGTTTCTTGATGTTAGAAGTTAAGAGACTTGATCTTATAAGATAAGAGACTTAACTTATTTGTTTTAATGTGGATGTTTGTGTGAAACCTCATTCGTGAGTAATGAGTACTTGGTTTTAAAGGATAATGTTTCTTGATTTGGAATCGAATGTGTATCGACAGCACTGCGGCGTTAATAAAAGGAAAATGTATTGAATAATGATGTGTTGTATTAAAACGTAGAAACCTCCATCTGCATAGAAGCTAAGATAAGACAAAATGATATTACATTTTCTAGATCATGGTTCTTTGTAATAAGATCGTTATAAACAAGAATAAACTACTCACATATATGACATATGTTACTCAATTGTTCTAAAAGGAATCAGTGATTAAGTTTGGGAACTATGAAACCATTTGAAAATGAGAAGCTTGAGTAATTGAAACTAGGCAAGCTGGAACTTATGAAAGAATGTTGTTACTTGGTTTTGAAAAGGAAGGTGGGTTGGTCATTCTAATACTACGGTATCGGGTGACTTTTATAAAAGAAATGGATCTCTTTAAAAGAACTTAACGTATGTAGTACTTTGGGGTTAAAAACCGGACTTTGGCGTAAAATGAAAGTACTTTGAGTTGTGTGAAACTTGCCTATGCTTGTTGTTGTGAAACTTGCCTATGCTTGTTGTTGTGAAACTTGCCTATGCTTGTGATGATAGCCTTTGTTGTGCAAGTGTGGTATTTACGTATTCTGGCGTCTCTCGATAGAGGCGGTCGACTTATTGAGAACTTACTTGGGCGTCTTTGGCGGTGATGGAGAATTCCACGGGTATGTTTCCATTTTGATTCTTGTCTTGTTGTTGATGTCACGTGGGCGTATCTGCCGTCTGAATTCCGGGGCATGCGGCCGTGCGGTCGGGATGATTACGATATATTGTTATTGTGGTTACATGGACATGTCTACACCGAGTAGAATTAGGGGCATGTGGCGTGCGGCGGGGTTGATCACGATATATTATTGTTGATGTCACATGGGCGTGTCACACCGAGGTAGAATTCGGGCATGTGGCCGTGGGCATTGGTATTATTGTTGCATCATGGACGTATACACCGTCTGAGTCGGGGCATGCGGCCGTGATGCGAACATGATTGATGTTGTGGGCGTGAGACCCATAGTTATATTTGAGTGATGACTTGAGGCGTGAGTCACATCGGATATATTCGCTTTTATGTTGTGAACTGTAGTTGGGTTATCATACATGTCTCATGCTTTATATAGACTAGTATGATTTCATTCTGATATTTCTGATTTCACATACTTGGTACTGTTATCGACCTCCTTGAGGCTGCGTTCATCTGCGGTAAGTACATCGATCGTGGATCCCGCTCTTAGGATCACGATTCAGCGTATTGGGAAGCTCCGTTTCTTGAGGCTTATCTTTTAGTATGTGTTCCACTGAGTTGTAGGTTCTTGTACATTCGAGGTATGGCGGGGCCTGTCCGTCATAGTCGTTGTAAATCTTAGAAGTGCATGTCTTGTTGTGGCGGGGTTGTAAAGTATTAAAGCTGTTCGAGTTTTATGTATATCGAAAGGCAACCGTTTTGGTTGCTTTATTTATTATTATATCTCTTGTTTCATGACTCATGTTTTATTTTTCCATTGGTTTTCTCGATGTTGTATCACTAGGGTGCAGGATAAGGCACGTCCACGGCCCGATTTTGGGGTGTGACATAGTGGTATCGAGCGATTAATCCTCGGAAAGTGTCTACGAACCGTGTCTAGTAGAGTCTTGATTATCGGTGTGTTGTGCACCACATCTATAATCGTGAGGCTATAGGACATTTAGGATTGGTTTCCATTCTTCTCATTACGAGATCGTGCCTTAGATGTGTTGTAAGTGGGACCTCCGGCGTATCTCGTTTTACCGATTATGCCTCGCGAGCAACGAGCCCGGGAGGCAAGCGGCCGAGAGTGCCGCTAGTGAGATCTGAGAGAGAGGCGCGAGCCCGAGCGATACACGAGTTGTGCTTGACGGCGGGTTTGTGGCGCCGCCCGGCCCAGCGAGAGGTTAGAGCGCGGCAATGGCTGCTGAGACCGCGATACTGAGCCTCAGGTCCAGCGATGCAGAGGCGGAGGAGATGGGTTACAAGAGATGGCGATTCTTGGCGAGTCGTGGCAGTATGAGAGAGGCTAGATCTGGCGATTCGATTCGGCGCTTTGTGGTGCACGAAAGCGAATAGTTTGAGGTGCGGGACTTTACGAGTTGTAGCCTTGAGTTTTATGGGTCGAGGCACGAGGATGATCGCGAGGAGTTCATCCGGCGATTCTGACGGATCACGGGTGATCGAGGCTTGAAGCAGTCTGTGACCTTTGGTTCGCGTCGGCTGCGTGATACCGCATGATCGATTGGTTTGATTCATGGGAGCTTTCGGGAGAGCATGCACTCCAGCAGTATGGGATGAGTTTTGGGGGCTTTCTCACGCACTTCGCCTCCGCGGATGAGGAGAACGCGTAAACAAATTTTGATGCTTAAACAGGCGGCGTGCGGTTCGGGAGTACAATGTGAGTTCGACTCATTGGCGATGCGTCAGCGTTGGTAGCTAGTATGGAGGATCGAGTGCACCGATATGTTCTGAGGCTCGATGATTACATGTCGAGGCATGTTCGGGAGTAGCTCTTGGTAGGGCATGGACATTGCCCGTGCGAGCTCATGCAGGATGTGAGGCACGGAGGTCGGCGGAATGACGAATCAGCGAAGAGGCGAGAACGAGGTCCTTTGGTGACTTCGAGGCGGACCGCCTCGACAGATACTAGTTTTGTACCTCGCCCGGTCTGAGTGGTCCTCCACAACCTTGAGTATTCGGGGCGGTCGAGGGCTCGAGGTTGAGTTTCGAGGAAGTAAGGGTGTTGGCGGATCGGTCACTACCTCGGTGTGGTCGATGTGGTAGACCACATTTGAAGAGTGTCGTGGTGCGGGGAGCTTGTTATTTTGCGGCGGCGAGGCCATTTTGCGAGCATCGACGACCAAGGTATACGGATGTTACGACTCGACCTCTGGATCGATGGTGGTTCATCGCGCCTACGATTATGCGCCTGCGAGTGGCCTATGATTAGAGTGGAGCGGTAGCTTCAGGTATATCCTTAACCCTCTAGAGTTTTGGTATGCTTATTATGATGGTCTCATTATTGTGTGCTATGTACGAATAAGCGTTGTGTTAATTGTGAGTTTGAAAACATGTTTAGTTGGGAGGTTACGTATGGGGGCATGGTAAGTGTGAACCTTAGACTATGTCACGACTGAGACCTTAGGGGTAAGGTCGTCTTGAGATTAAAGATTCGTTTTATGTTTGACCTTTATCAGAGTAGTAGTATACGTGGGTTTTATTTGTGTGATAAGTCCGTGGGTAGTGTGAGATGGAAGTGGTAGCTTTCATGATGTGAATTAGTAAGATTGTTCCGGATCGGGGAACAAGAGTTTGGCGCGGTTGGGGGTCGGGTTGAGGACCATTTGCGGGTCAACCCGTAACCCGGTTTGGGGTGGGGCCAGTTCTGGGTGGTCCCGCCAGGTGGTAGGGTCACGAGGGTGCTAGGCCCGAGTTTAGACGACCATCGTATGAGTTTGTGGATGTGTTCGACCAGAATCGTTCGTGAAGGCCGGGAATGGCCTTAGGGGATATTACGGCTAGAGATGACCAAGTTTGGAGGTGGTACGTATACTAGAAGAGTTCAAGTGTTCGAGGAGGGCACGACGAGTATGAAGGAGGAGAACGTGTGTTATTCTCATGGCTAAGCTGTGGCGTTGGCAATTTGTTAGAAGAGCTTCATCGATATCCGTCTCGAGAAGGAACATTCGGGACGAATGTTTCTAAGGAGGGGAGAATGTTATACCCCGTAGTTGCAGGGTATGTATGTGAGGACGTACGTACGAGAGTACGGCAGAAATTTTGAAAAGAAAGAAAGATGTGAGTTTTCGACGGAAAAGTTTCCGGTAATTTGTGAAGAAAAAGGTTCGTTAATGGGAATTGGATTCCCAGATTTGGTATTTGGACTTCATAGATTATATTATAATTTTGAGATTTTATTTTGGAAATGGTCACGTGGGGCCACGGAGAAATTCTGATTTTGTGGAGCCCGCTTTGTTTTGAGATTTCGGTATTTTGGATATTTTGGAAGACGAAATATTCTGCAGGCGAATCGGGGCGACACGTGTCACCCCGTGGCACCCTTGGCGAAATATTTATTGTGCACAACACCGATTAAGTCGTTTTTCGGCGAAGCGTTTTACTAAGCTACGAAGGAAAATTCGGCTATGTCATTTAGTATTTTTGCGAATTTTTAGAGAGGCGGGCGTTTTGGACCAACGAGAGGGCAACACTTGGCACCCTCCGTTGGTGGACTTGAAAAGCGGTAGGGCCGAATGGATGGGCAAGTTGTGGTAGATATTTGTGTAGATATTTGTGAGGATTTGTGGAGTAGGGTTAGGGTGCACTTGGCTTGATCTTGGCCTTACACTTGTGTAGCACTTGGCTAGATCTTGGCCGTTGGTTGGCCTTTGGCTTTGCTATAAATACCACTCCTTGTGAAGACTTATTCATTCACTCCTCACTTTGTCTAAGTCTTGAAATCCTCCTCTCCCTTGTTGTTGCTCTCGTCCAACTCCATTCTCCCTTAGAAAGAGGCCCTTGGCGAGAACACCCTCACTGCTAGTTGTGCTAGCCGAGCCTACCCCGCGGTAGAAAGTTGTCTTCCAAGTATTGTTATAATGCCCAAAATACCTTAGCCTTGTACCTTGTAGTATTCCAAAGATACCTCTATACGTAGAGCCCGGAAATACTACCTTTTGTCCCTTTGGTCTCAAACCGAAACCCTAAAGAAAATCTTCATTGTTGGTGGAAGTATTTAAGTAGAAGTTGGTTAGAACTTCTAAGGGTTGTTTGGAGCGCACGGAGTAGGAGCTAAACGTTGCTAAGGATCGACATTTAACTTGGATAATTTTGGGCTTATCGAGGTAAACACTACTGTCCTTCTATTGTAATTGGAAATTACATGTTGTTAGAATATATAGTTGAAGTATACTATATATAGAACTATACTTAGTACTGTGGCAATGTCTTTTGACTTAAGCCTGAAGAATTAAGAACTGAACTGAACTGTATTTACATAGGACTGTATTGCAGTAGACTTGTGTAGAATTGTACACGTCCGGTTAGACGTGTAAACCCCCCCCTGTTGGCTTGGTAGCCGGCCTCGATAGAAGAGGAGATTTCTGTTGTTGCGGGGAGAGTCTGCCGAATTTTCTATAGAAAGATAGAACTTGTGTTTTGGGGTTAATAGACGTTTGTGACCTTTATAGGTGAAAAGTACTAAGAGTAGCGTATTCTACTCGAGGAGTGGAAAGGGCTAGCAAGGTTGTAGTACTTGGAGCATTTTGCTTATTGTCGATAAATCGTCGCGAGGTATGTGAACCTCTTCCTATCTTTTCTAGCATGATTGTTGTAAACTATGTAGTACGGTAGACGTACATGTGCTAAGTGATTTGGTTGGTTTAAAACATAGGGTGTTATAATAGCTTTATGGGAAGTTAGTTATAACGACCTTATGTAAGTGAAAATGGTTTACTGATGTTAGAAGTTAAGAGACTTGATCTTATAAGATAAGAGACTTAACTTATTTGTTTTAATGTGGATGTTTGTGTGAAACCTCATTCGTGAGTAATGAGTACTTGGTTTTTAAAAGGATAATGTTTCTTGATTTGGGAATCAGAATGTGTATCGACAGGCCACTGCAGCGTTAATAAAAGGAAAATGTATTGAATAATGATGTGTTGTATTAAAACCAGTAGAAACCTC
Source organism: Przewalskia tangutica (assembly GCA_029844215.1). NCBI lineage: Eukaryota > Viridiplantae > Streptophyta > Magnoliopsida > Solanales > Solanaceae > Przewalskia > Przewalskia tangutica. The sequence goes on along the minus strand of CM056738.1, from coordinate 2,318,255 downwards.
CATCTGCATAGAAGCTAAGATAAGACAAAATGATATTACATTTTCTAGATCATGGTTCTTTGTAATAAGATCGTTATAAACAAGAATAAACTACTCATATATGACATATGTTACTCAATTGTTCTAAAAAGGAATCAAGTGATTAAGTTTGGGAACTATGAAACCATTTGAAAATGAGAAGCTTGAGTAATTGAAACTAGGCAAACTGGAACTTAGGAAAAGAATGTTGTTACTTGGTTTTGAAAAGGAAGGTGGGTTGGTCATTCTAATACTACGTATCGGGTGACTTTTATAAAAGAAATGGATCTCTTTAAAAGAACTTAACGTATGTAGTACTTTGGGGTTAAAACCCGGACTTTGGTAAAATGAAAGTACTTTGAGTTGTGTGAAACTTGCTATGCTTGTTGTTGTGAACCGTGCCTATGCTTGTTGTTGTGAAACTTGCCTATGCTTGTGATGATAGCCTTTGTTGTGCAAGTGTGGTATTTCTGTGTTACCGCGTCTCTCGATAGAGGGCCGGTCGACTTATTGAGAACTTACTTGGGCGTCTTTGGCGGTGATGGAGAATTCCACGGGTATGTTTCCATTTTGATTCTTGTCTTGTTGTTGATGTCACATGGGCGTGTCTACCGACGCAGTCGGGGCATGCGGCCGTGCGGTCGGGATGATTACCGATATATTGTTATTGTGGTTACATGGACATGTCTACAGAGGTAGAATTCGGGGCATGTGGCGTGCGGCGGGGTTGATCACCCAATATATTATTGTTGATGTCACGTGGGCGTGTCACACCGAGGTAGAATTCCGGCGTGGCCATGGGGCATTGGTATTATTGTTGCATCATGGACATGTCTACACGATCTGCAATTCGGGGCACGCGGCCATGATGCGAACATGATTGATGTTGTGGCGTGAGACCCATAGTTATATTTGAGTGATGACTTGAGGCGTGAGTCCATTGGATATATTTGCTTTTATGTTGTGAACTGTAGTTGGGTTATCATACATGTCTCCTGCTTGATAGACTAGTATGATTTCATTCTGATATTTTCTGATTTCACATACTTGGTACTGTTATCTTGACCTCCTTGAGGCTGCGTTCATCCGCGAGTAGGTACATCGGCCGTGGATCCCATTCTTAGGATCACGATTCAGCGTATTAGGAAGCTCCGTTTCTTGGAGGCTTATCTTTTAGTATGTGTTCCCTGAGTTGTAGGTTCTTGTACATTCGAGGGTATGGCGGGGCCTGTCCGTCATAGTCGTTGTAAATCTTAGAAGTGCAGTCTTGTTGTGGCGGGGTTGTAAAGGATTAAAGCTATTCGAGTTTTATGTATATCGAAGGCAACCGTTTTGGTTGCTTTGTTATTATTATATCTCTTGTTTCATGACTCATGTTTTATTTTTCCGCTGGTTTTCTCTGATGTTGTATCACTAGGGTGCCCGGGATAAGGCACCCGTCACGGGCCCGATTTTCGGGGTGTGACAGTAGTGCTATTATTGTAGGCCGATTAGCCTATCACACACTTATAGGCACATTATTGCTTTATAATCTATTGTAGTTTGATTTGCTGATATGTGTTCTTTAGTGTATTTTGTTTAGCTTATTTAGTTGTGTTAGCTATTGTTCTCTTTTGTTCGAATGCACTTTATACTGCTTTAATTTTTATTTGAGTCTAGGGCTGGCCAGTGGGCCGACCCGGTCCCGGTCCCGACCCGGTTCCGATCCCGACATCGATTAAATTTAAAAAAGATTAGCGGGTCCGGGGCTCGAACCGGGACGGGACATGGTATGGTCCCGCCCGACCCGGTCCCGCTAGGACCCGACCCGTCCCGGTCCCGCCCCAGTCCCGCCACTTGTCAAAAATAGTCGTTGCAATAACAGCCATTTTACATTTTGGCCGTTAGACAACGATCATTTTTTGCTTCCCCCAACCCCCCTACCCCCTTTATATTTATTTTTAACCCCAAAGTTATTATATTTACACTTTAATCCAATTGTCCAACTATAAATACCTCATTTTCTCTTCTTATTTCTCACAAATCTTCCTACAATCTCTAATCTCTCAAATCTCAATCAATCTATTTCTATAAAACATTGTCTACTACATATTCACTCTATTTATTAATTTGAGAATTGAGAGTGAAGTTGACAACTAGCTTGAGGATTAATCTATCGAGCAAAGTTTCAATTTTCAACCTCTCTCGATTACACATCGACTCTACGTCGGCGTTTGGTACATTTGTTCTCTCATTAAATTATTATTTTATTTTTATTTCATTTAGCATATTTAATTTAATTATCTTTAACTTTTTAAGTCTTTAACTATTTATTACCATAATTAAAATGAAAAGAACAAAAAATGTTTTGGGCAAGGCCTTGGGTATCAAGGGCAAGGACAATGGTACTTCTTCTAGTATTTCTAGACAAGATGATTTTATGGATCCTGAACTGTTTCCTGAAATACCATATGATCTTGACACAAATGGTTATCCTCAAAATGAATAAGATTTTAATTTAGATGACACTCTAGATGATGATACACCTACTAATGTAGATGATGATACACCCACTAGTGAAATGCCTCATATCCCCCCTAGTATGAGGCAGTCAAAGAAAGCGACTATTAACATCAGCTGTATGGAAATATTTTCACAGGGACGTATCGAATCAAGTAACTATATGTAAAACTTGTAAATATGTTTATACTTTTAAAACTGGACAAGGTCATGGTGGGACGGGAGGTTTAGCAAGACACCTATTGCAAAACACAAAGCCTTGCATGCCCAATACCTTATTGAAAAAGATGGTGAGCAAGCGTCCTCTCAATCGGGACAAGGTTCACATACTGTTGATCGGTGTATTTTATATACACCATTTGAATCATTTCTAGTTAGCCTTTTGCTCATTTTTGTACAAATATGTGTCGTCTTAGGATATATTTTCTTTCTTTTGAGTCATAATGGTTTAAAATGGCACATTGGCGAAAAGGAGCGAAAAGAGGGCAGAAACAGAGGTTCCAGAGCTTAAAAAGCTAGAAAGTTGGCGATCCGGGCAAGAAAGAGGGCGGCGTTGCGACGCCTCCTGTTACACCCCGTAAATTCAAGAGAATAAGTTAAGAACGTACGAAAGGAAATAAGATTTGAATTTGGAAAGTTAGGTTGACAAAAATGTTGTGGGCAGACTTTCAGTAAATTTTGGAGCGGTATATATCTTAGTTCTTTAGAAGTTTTGTGTTGTTTCAAAAGACTAGTATGAAGTTTGTTGAGTCTAGTTTCCAACGCAACAAACCGCTCGTCGATTGGACATCGGAGTAGGAAGTTATGGGCGTTAGAAGTTTTGTGGGCAGACGTAGAGGACATATTTTCCAAGCAGGCGTCGCAGCGCCGCCAGCAGGGCCGCGGCGCCGTCAGCAGGGCCGTGGCGCCGATAATTCTAAAATTCTCTGAGGTTGCAGCGCCGCGGTGCCGGCTGCAGGGCCGCGGCGCCAAGGCGGGATTTTCCGCGGAAAAGGTGAGAAAATCAGGAGATATTTTGATAAAAGGCCTATGGGAGGGTGACAAATGCCCCTCCCATCTTTTTGACCAAGAGAGGGTCTTATTTTAGGACCAAGTCTTGAAGACTTGGTCATTTGCAAGGTTTTCCCTAAAGAAAAGTCCCCTCTTCTCTCTCAAATTGATGAACCTCGATGAGATTTTTGGAAAGGCATCAAGAAGGAAAAATGTTGGCAAGCTTGTAGAGGGTTCGTGTATGTGATTTTATAGTGAAGAAAATTTCGGAAAGAGGGCTTCTTGAGGTAAAATCTTCACCTTCTTATGTAATTGAAGATTACAAGTGATAGTAGTTAAGAAATGAGCATGTGGTTTATATATTAAAGTTTGAAAAGATTTGGATCTTGTCGACTTGTTGAAAACCGAAAATGGGCATGTTAGTCACTCATGTTGTAATCAATTCGGTTGTTAGCTAAAATCGTTACATGTTATAAATAGAAGGGTATATAATTGATTATGTTTTATATAACATGTTGGAATAACGAGTTGGATAAAAAGGATTTGAAAAAGATGATATGTGAGCATATTGTAGCCAAGGAGTTGCCTTAAAATTATTGTACTGTTTAATATGCATTGTGGGGCAGAATTTTACACGTCCGGTTAGGCGTGTAATCCCATGTGTATTGCTGAATTGTTGGGCCTTAAATGTGGCGTTTGATTATTGAATTCGGACCTTGAAAAGGGTGGAAAAGTACGTAGAAACAAAGGAAGTGTTGTCCAATTTCCCGTAGAATAAGGGACTTTACATTAGGATATTCTACGTTGAAGCTAGAAGCTAATAAACGTATTATGGTTGTAACACCCCATTTTAACCGGAGTCGAAACGGGAGTACCACGTATGGTATAATTCCTAGATTTATTTAAGGAGTCGCCACCTAATTATTATAGTGAATTAGGACACTTATTAAATAGCATAAAAATGCTATAAATGATCTCCATTTAAAGGTATGCGAAAGCTATGTGAGATTCTGGATCAGGGTTCTTTATTATCCTAAAGGGAAGGGGTCAGGCATCCTCTAAGATCCGCTAACTTGCGGTTATCCGTTCAAACCTAGGTTAATTATATATTGACTTCTATTCTACCTATTCTAAGCATTTTTACATAATTTACAATTAAAATAAAATGCAATACAAAATAGTAAAACTAAAATTTAATGAGACATAAGATAAAACTCCGAGACATCTTTAGCCCTTTTTAGGCTTTCTGCACAAGATGATCTCCGAGTACCTGCATAAACACTTAGTAAAAAGTGTTAGTAATAAAATAAACAATTTTAAAGTAATAACAATAATTAATAAATAAAGTCAAAAAAATAAATCCGTCTTTTGTACATGGGAGGCCTTGGAAATCAGACGGAGATTCCTTCATCGGCCAATATTGCTAAAAATAATAAAATAAATAAAACCTTCAGATCCGCGCCAAAACAGTAATAGCTTTAAACACGGAGGGCTCAGATATGTAAAAAATATAAAGTGGGACAGCCTAAACAAGTACGGCGTTAACTTACGCATGTTGGTTATCCGGTGTAAGTGGAAGAAATCATCCTTGCCCAGAAAGCTTCATTTATTTTATTTTTCCGTTTTTGCAACTGTAGAGGCCTCAAAAATCGACGGATAACTTTTTCATTGGCCAAACAAGTGTAGCATCTTGTTCAAATCAATACATACCCAATACAAAATTCAACATCACCATATTTAACATGACATCGACTGAGTTCCAGCAACCAATAGAATCAGTCAAAAATGCAAAAAAAATATATATCCGGACAATGAGCATTAACGGGACAGTGATGAACAAGCAACAAATAACTTGCAGGAAATTTCAGAACCGCGATGTCTCTTTTATATCGCAAGTTCAAATCAATCCCACATCCAAAATAGGCAAAACCGGTCAAAATAAACCGAGAATCGGAGTTGCGAAAACTCGGCGGATAACCAAATCCCAAAATCAGTCCCATAAAATAGCAAATCAAGAGCGACGCAATGGCAACATCACAAAGATGCCGCCAAAAATACCCACGATAACGATAGTAAAATAACCAACAAGAGAAATAGCAACAACCATTAGCGCCGCGAAATTCACAAACTCCGGCCAAGTTCAAAATCGCGAGAATCAGTCCCACAAAACAAAGCATACCGACGAACATCGCCGGAGTTTTGCAAACTCCGGCCAAATATCAAAACTTCATAAATCAGCCCAACGATAAAATAAACAGCAGTTATATATAAAAATACAAAGCAATGGAGGTCGTCGGAGTTTAAAGACTCCGACCAGTTACCCGGAAAAGGGAAAATCAGTCCACGATCGACAACATACCGAACAAGATATAAACCGAACTAATGGGGAAATGGGCGGCATCACTTCCACGGCTACCGCCGGAGCGACGCCGCCACAGTGGTGGTGGTGCTCAGCGACGGGATTAGGGCGACGGGAACAGCGGGGGTTCGACGATGGTGTTTGTGTGTGAGATTTGAGAGAGTGCTGGTGGGGTTGCCGAAGCTCAGAGCTCCGGTGGTGGATGGGTGTCGACTGGGCTGGGGAAGAAGGAGAGAGAGTCGACGGGAGAGTGAGGGAGAGGGCAGGGGGTCGTCGCTGGTATATGTGTGTGTGAGGGTGAGGGAGTGGGGAAAGTTGAAGAGGAAGGGTTGTGCGGCTAGAGGGAATAATAGGGTGTTTTAAGGGGGGGCTGAGGATTAGTTAAAGATAGAGAGTGTGCGGCTGGGTAAGCCGAAATAGGGTTCTGTAGGGTAGGTTTTATAGGGTGAGATTAGGTTTAGGGTTTAGGGGTATTGGGCTTTGGGTATTGGGTATTGGTTATTGGGTATTGGATTTGGGTATTGGATGAAAGTGTATTGGGCTTCATTTTTTGTTTCGATTTCTGGCGGATTGGACTGATTCAGATTATGCCCTGGACTGGACTGGTTTTGACAAAAAATGCAAAATTGATTAATTATTTAAAAGAAAATTTATTTAAAGATACAAAATTATTAAAATGCAAATGTTGATGCAATAATAATAAAATACAATATTTAGCAAATATTTAATGCCTGATTAAAAGTAAAGACGGGGTGTCAGTTAATTATTCAAAGAGATGCTAAAAAATGTTTAATACCTAATTAAAGGTAAAAAGCAAAACATGATGTCAATTTACAAGAATAAACAACATAGAATGTTATGTAAAAAATATACAAAATGTCAAAAATGATGATAAAATGCGGTGTCCTAAAATGCTTAAAATTGCAAGAAATGCCTAAAAGATGGGTCAAAATTTGGTGTCAATGATTGTCCTCTTTGACCGGAGACGGCGATGAAAGAGTTTTGGACAAAGACGTTGACTTGTGGCCAATTTTGTCCCATCGCCGTAATTAAAACAAGAATTAAGCAAAGAATGGGCAAAAGCCGACACTGGTCATTTGTGATGCGAAGGTAAAAGACAAAGTCGTTTAAAATTTGTCCCGTTGTCGAATTATGAGACACCGGGTTGCGTAATGCTAGAAAATAAACAGCAGACGCAAAACTCAAAATTTGTCCCGTTGTCGAAGTATGATTGACACCGGGTCGCAGCAATTAGCGCCGAAAAGACATGGTGTTTGTAGGTGTTGATGTGATGTGATGATACGTTGTCTTGTATAGGCGCAGATGACGATCGGCGGGCGCGTTGTCGCCTTGTATGGACGAGATGCAAATGACGCCAGTATGGGCGTTGTCGCCTTATATGGGCGAGATGCAAATGTTCGTTGTCAGATAGACGAATGCGCAGACGACGCCAGATGGGCGTTGTCGTCTTGTATGGACGAGATGCAGATGTTCGTCGTTGTATAGACGAGATGCAGATGTTCGTCGTTGTATGGACGAAATGCAGATGACGCCTTGTATGGGCGTTGTCGTCTTGTATGGACGAGATGCAGATGTTCGTCGTTGTATAGACGCAGACGCTCGGCCGTTATATAGACGAAATGCAAATGATGCCTTGTATGGGCGTTGTCGTCTTGTATGGACGAGATGCAGATGTTCGTCGTTGTATGGACGAAATGCAGATGTTCGTCGTTGTATGGACGAGATGCAGATGTTCGTCGTTGTATGGACGAAATGCAGACGTTCGTCGTTGTATAGACGAGATGCAGATGTTCGTCGTTGTATAGACGAAATGCAGATGTTCGTCGTTGTATAGACGAAATGCAAATGACGCCTTGTATGGGCGTTGTCGTCGTTGTATGGACGAGATGCAGATGTTCGTCGTTGTATGGACGAAATGCAGATGTTCGTCGTTGTATGGACGAGATGAAGATATTCGTCGTTGTATGGACGAAATGCAGATGTTCGTCGTTGTATAAACGAGATGCAGATGTTCGTCGTTGTATGGACGAAATGCAGATGTTCGTCGTTGTATAGACGAGATGCAGATGTTCGTCGTTGTATGGACGAAATTGTTACACCCCGGAATTTCAGGATATGTTTATAAGAACGTACGTAAGAACTCAAAAATGTTAAGATTTGAGACATGTTATAATTTAGCGGAATTTTGGAAATTGTCGGGAAACGGAATATTGCGACGAACGGGAGGGCGACACGTGTCACCCCCCTTAATGGTCTTGGACGAAAATGTGATAGAGGAAATGGTCATTTGACCATAAATTAAAAGACCAAGTCTTGCAAGACAATTTAGCTTGACATTGTTGACTTAGTCAATGACCCCACTTTAAGCTTGATATTTAGTGAATCTCATCCAAACCACCCAAGTGTTCTAATCTATACCCTTCCTTGTGTTATATATGTACACTAGTAGGTGCAAGACCTTGTCATTCCCCACACTTAGAATTATTTTCAAGAAACTTGTTCTTGCTCTTTAGGAGCTCACGGTTTGAGGTGTTTGAAGGAAAATTTCCAATTTTGTCCAATAATTCCCACTTTAAACCAAGGTACCTAAGGGTATTGTAAGTGTTTCTCAATAGAAAGATCCCGGAAAAATGGTGTTTTCGTATTAGTCGCAAGGCAAAAACCTAAAGGGTTATTCAACTTTGAAGTTGAAAATTGAAGATGAGTTTTTCATAAGCAAGGGTGGCTTGGAGTGGATTGTAATGTCGGAAGGAGTGGCTAAAGGTGCTAGGGATCGACTTGTACTCTTGGAGCATATTTGGGCTAATTGAGGTATAATCTTCGCTTTACTTTTGTAATTGAAGATTTCATGTTATGATAAGTTATAAGTGGTCATGTGATATGTGTTATGAAGTTTGATAAGTGTTATGGAATCGAGGCTCAAAATCCAAAATGTCATATTTAGCCATTTGAAATTGAAATCCAATTTGATCGATAAATTGAATTGTCGATGTTACCTACTTGAGAATGTAGTAGCTAGAATCAATTGCGCTTGATATCTTATTATGCTACCAATTTGGATTGAAATGGAAATTGAATAAGAATCGGTATTGCTATTTTATTGTGAGCCAATTGGGGTCATTTGGTTATTCATTTGCATCGATTACCTTCTATTTTATTGTGAGCCAATCGGGGTCGTTTGGTTATTCATTTGCATCGATTACCTTCATTTTATTGTGAGCCAATTGGGGCTGTTTGGTTATTCATTTTCATTGATTACCTTATATATTATTGTGAGCCAATCGGGGTTTTGGTTATTCATTTGCATCGATTACCTTCATTTTGTTGTGAGCCAATCGGGGCTGTTTGGTTATTGTATTTCGACCTTGGAAAAGGTGGCAAAGTTAGTAAAACAAAGGAGGTCTTGTCCGATTTTCCGTAGAATTTAGAGACTTAACACTTATAATATTCTACGCTTGAAGTAAGGCCTTAATAGGCGTACTATGGTCATTATAGGTTGACATACTACGTTACTGAAATGGACTTAGCAAGTGGATTAAACCAAGAGGTATGTGGAACTTTCTTATCTCTTGAGCATGATTAAGTTGTAAATGTATAGTACGGAGACGACAAGATTTTGACAATCTAGTCTATTTGATATCCTTGGCTTACTTTAAAGAATGTCCAAGTGGTTTGAGTTAGGAATTAGCTCACTTGTTTAAATATTAAGAATATCTTGGTTTTCAAAAGTTAAGAGACTTTAAGTATGTCAAAGTATTTTAATACTTGTTTTGTGGGAAAGTTTAAGTCTCGTTATAAGGAAAGAATGTAATTTACTAATGTATAAGGCTAGTATAACGGCTTTATGGGAAGTTGGTTATAATAGCTTTATGGAAAGTTTAAAGAGTGGTTTACTCTAAGTAATTTAAGTATGTTAAGGACTTGAAGAGTTTTAAAGTATGCGATACTTGTTTCGCTTTTAAACGTATAAGTCCCTTGGATAGAAATTGTACTTGACTAATGCATAAAGTGAATATAACGACTTTATGGGGAGTTGGTTATATTGGCTTTATGGAAAGATAAATGGCTTGATTTATTGAAAGGCAATTTGATTTAAGGCATCAATTGCCTAAGGTTTTAAGGAAAGAAGTCACTTGATTTAAGCCTAAATGTATTTCTAAAAGGTATCGTGACTTGTCTTGAAAAGTAGTTATGACTTGATACTACGGTTATTAGTATCTTGGAAGTTATATATGAAAAAGAGTCATTTTTAAAAGAATAGAAGACGTAGTACTTTGGGTTAAATTCTGATTTTATAATGACATGTTAGTGCCTTAAGTAAACTAAAATGAGAATGTATATGAATAAGGCTAATAAGAAGTTAGGGGATTTCTTAACTTGCTTATTTATTGTAAGATAAGCGGTAGGGCTTATGTTATGTATGATGGCCGGTTGAGCTAGGGTAAGAGTATAAATGGCGGGTAAACCCCAAGACGTTATACCACCCGCTCAGGTAAGAGTATAAACGGCGGGTAAACCCCAAGACGTTATACCACCGCTTTCCGTGATTTGCTACCCATGACGCGAGGAATACCTCACGCGAGTCCTTATGGGCTTACGCGTGAAATAGTCCCACGCGGGCGGGTGTACCTTACGCGAGGAATACCTCACGCGTCCACGCGATCTACGCGGTGAAATAGTCCCGTGAATAGGATTGCTTAACGACATCTGCGGGTGGTCCCGCTGATCGTGAGCTTTCCTACTTTATATTGTAAGTATACTCCTATTTACTCTCATTGTTAGTAAGGCACGCAAATCGTTAATCGAGTTATCATACATGTCTCCGCTTTATTTAGACTTATGATTTCATTACGATTTCTGGCCACATATTTGGTACATGTCAGATCGACTCCTTCGGGGCCGCGTCACGCCGCAGTAAAGTCTGATTCACGGGTCCTCGCCTTAGGATCACTGTCACCGCTGAGAAGCTCCTTCATTTCGAGGCTTATCCTCGTATTTGTCGGTTGTTGTACATTCAGGGTATGGCGGCCCCGCCCCGCCGTAATTGTTGTTCTTGAGGTGCGTAGTCACATTGTGGATTGGGTCAGAAAGAAAAGAAAATGTCGTTTCTATTTCGGATCGAGTATATTTTACGGCGTGGCCTTATCGGCCAGCCTTGCTGTTGGTTATCGCCTAAGTTTTTATGTATGTTGTGTATGTTCCGCTATTCTCTCGATGTATACCGATGGGTGCCTGGTAGGGCACGACCGCGCCCGGCTGGTCGTGACAAAAGTGGTATCGAGCGCTTAGTCCTCTGAAAGTGTCTACAGACCGTGTCTAGTAGAGTCTTGATTATCGGTGTGTTGTGCACCACATCTATAATCGTGAGGTCGCAGGACATTTAGGATTGGTTTCCATTCTTCTCACTCTAAGATCGCGCGATAGAGTTGTATGGTTGTGGTCGTCCCCAACAAAGTTATGTTGTTTGCAGCCACGAAAGGCAGCGTGACCCAGAAAGATTATGCGGATTGCGTATCCGTGTTGGTAATGTTTGTAGTATAGTTGGTATTGGGACGCATAACTATACGGATTTATGTATGGGGGTCACATATGTGTTGCCTAGGATGATTTTAGATTTCCAGGATTTGGTAAGGACTAAATAAATACCGGGAAGGTATGAAACAGTTTAATAAACTCTCATCAAGGTTTTACGTGCTAATTTGAGATAATTAGGTGATGATGAGCTATGTGAGAATGTAATGGACCCTCAAGAGGGTGATTAAGAGACTAAGTGGAAGACTAGGTTAGCAACTTTAGTGTAGCTTAAGTTGAATTGTACGGGCGAGATCCGGACGAAGAAAGTATGGTTGTTGTGGTCAAGACAACACGACTATGGTATTACGAGAAGTTTTTGTACCCGGTTGCGGGGGGCTGATAAGTTAGGCTTGGAGCATGGAAAATTGCGAGCCTGAGAATGGGATAACCGTCGAGACCTTAGGTATATAAGGCCTTCTCGGGTAGTAAAGAGTTAAGACAGACCAAGGAAAAGAGTTAAATACGACGCCGAGTCGGGATTGGGGGTCTATTTAGGGTCGCCCCATAACTTGAAAGGAAATGGGATCAGTTGGTAGTAGTCCCGCTACGTGACAGGGTCACGAGGGTGCAAGGCCCAAATTTAGTTAATCATTTTATGGGTTCGTGGACGTGTTCCACCGAACTGTGTTGTGAGAGCCGAATCGCCTTATGTTGTTTAATTTAGTAACTCCGAGTGGAGGCCGAGTTAGTATGGAATTTATGTATGTAAGATAGAATAAGTTTGGGAGTGCGGAAAGAATGCGACCGAAGAAAAGAGAGCAACCAAGAGTAAGGAAATGGAACATGAATCCATGAGGACCTTTCAAGGTGACTACACCCGTGAGTGTTGGGTGGTAGCTGAGCGGTTAGATAATAATTGTCGGTAACGATAAAGTCGTTGGACCCAACAGAGCTGTTATGACAGACATTGAGGTCATTATGAGTTCGGGCTAGTTGGCCTCTTGTTATGCCAACGTGGACTACATAAGAGAGATTGATTCGGTACGATTTCCGTGCAGTTTGCCATCGAGTGGAAAGGAAGAGAAGTGGTGGTAACCAGTGAATTATCCTTCCTTCTTTGACATTGTTTTCTTTTTAAGTCTGTGTGACTTGTTCACTTGGGGTAAATTGGCGCAGGAAGTTATTTTGAGTGCCCTTGGGGGTACTTGGAGTTGGTTTGGTGTGGCGGTCAGGGCCACGACCTTCCGGATAATTTCAGGAAAACGTGCAAGGCAAGAATAAAAATAAGTACGAATCGCGTGGCGGAAAGTGAGGCATCTTTGGTAGGTTGGAAAATCTACACAAACTTAAAGCGGTGCGTGATGATTAGCTATTCTTGGACATGAGAGGACCTGTGATTAGGGTTGTGACTCGAGGAAAGTTCAAGAGAGGAGATAAGTTCTCTTCCCGAAAAAGGACAATTGCGTATTATGGGGTTGCATGTACCCGTATTTGTTAGACGAGGATATGATGGAATATTAAAGGAGAATACGACTATGGTTAAAGATAGGCTGCACGAGATATGTTTACCCCAGACTAGTGTAAAGACCATTAGTAAATAATGGGAAGTAAGAACATTTCGAGAAAATGTGGTAACACCTAGTTATAGGCTCTGCAACTGGGAAAGGAAAAATCGGGTTATTGCTTGACGAGATCAAGGAAAACCTCCCCCCCCTAAAAATGTGATTGACAGTAAGTCTTAGCCGTGAGGCAAGCAAAGGAATCAAATTTAAGTTTAGTGACCAAGTTTGGTTGCAACAAAAAGGGAATCAGGAACCATAAGTGAGATTAGGGATACCCGAATACTTCGCAGGAATTAGAAAGGTTTCCAGTTATTGGAAGTTAGTTGACCACGACTACAGTTCTAACCCCTCCTGTAAGACTAGAGGGTTAGGTTATTATGTTAGCACGTTGAGTGTTGGGCTAGGTTGTGTGCTGGCGCAACCCGATAGGGATAAAACCTATGTTTTCCCGGTAGTTAGGGAAGCAGGAAAGAAATTACGCCACTTCCGATTTTGAGTGTGGCGATTAAATCATGCCTTGAAGATTTGGGGGCATGACGATTTATAGACTTCATGTGGATATTTGTGCGGACCACAAAGCCTCAGTATATCCGCAGGCAGGCGAGAATTTGCGGCGAGGATGGTGGTTAGAGTTACTCAAGATTGTGATATTGATATCCTATACCATCCGGGAAAGCCAAGACGATTCTGAGATACTCTTTGTCGTGGACCTAAGGGTAGTCCGCGGACGGGCGACAGATAGACAGGATGTGGTCCGTGAGTTTCTTGATTCACGAGCCTAGGGTTCGATTATTTGTTTCAAGGTTAATGAAGTTCAGATCAGAGGTTGCGAGTCTTCCATTGTTGGGAAGTAAAGAGGCGACAGATGAGGATCCGATTCTGATCTGATATCGAGATACGGCTCTCCAGAGAGAAGAGCACATTCGAGTAGCACCGGATAAGTCTTTGTGAGATGGGGATAGATTGCGTGTACCGTGCTGCGCAGACTATTCAGCAGTCTTAGGAGGCACGCAATGCTTATTGTCCTAATTGTTCTGGTCGACTAAGTTGTGTCGTGACCTCGGATGTGTGTATGGGTAAGATGACCAGGAAAAGGGACATAGCGGGGTTTCTTGCTTAGTGTCCGAGTTAGTAGCAGTCATGGTTGTGCACGAAGCCCAGTGGGCTATTTCAGCGATTGAAATCCCAACCTAGATATGAGAGGTATTTTATATGGATCTTGTTACGGTGGCATCGCACTCAGAAGTCGCGACTCCTGTGTGGGTCATGGTAATTAGTCGGGCGAAACCACCGTGTTCTTTCTGGATTGGGACCACTTGCTCTACCGAGGTTTATACTAGCTTGTATAGCAGAGATTGTGAGACCGCACGGTCCCTACGCTTATGATTTACGCATGCATGAGCTCTGCCACGATAACTTCCGGAGGTATTTCAGAGGATTAGGGACACAGTGAGTCTCTGTTGCATTACCCTCGCATCGACGGACAGCAGAGCGCACTATCCGTGCACTCGGGATAGGTCATGTCCGTGTTTTTGATTTCGTGAATAGCGGTAAGGTTAATTGCCTCTTGTCGTTACGCACGATAACAGTACCCTTCCGCTTTCGTGGCCCAGACGAGGCCTTGTGTAAGTGGAGATCGCGGTCGGATGGTTCGACATAGGCGAGGTTCGATTATTTGGTCCGCACTTGATTCACGCTATGGATAAGCGAAGCTTATCCGGGAAGATTGTAGTAAGCTTAGAGTCCGCAGGCTTTACGCAGATAACCGATGTGGACACGTGGGGTTGATTTGATATTTTGTATGAGTATTGTTATGTGGCGGTGTGGCATTATTGGCACGTAGGGTTGTAAGGAGACTATGTCGCTATCTTAAGTTTGACTCGAGAGAACATTCGGGACGAATGTTTCTAGGGGAAGAATGTTACACCGGAATTTCGTGATATGTTTATAAGAACGCACGTAAGAACTCAAAAATGTTAAGATTTGAGACATGTTATAATTTAGCGGAATTTTGGAAATTGTCTGAAACGGAATATTATGATTTAACGGGAGGGCGACACGTGTCACCCCCTTAATGGTCTTGACGAAAATGTGATAGAGGAAATGGTCATTTGACCATAAATTAAAAGACCAAGTCTTGCAAGACAATTTAGCTTGACATTGTTGACTTAGTCAATGACCCCACTTTAAGCTTGATATTTAGTGAATCTCATCCAAACCACCCAAGAGGTCTAATCTATACACTTCCTATACTTATATATGTACACTAGTAGTGCAAGACCTTGTCATTCCCACACTTAGAATTATTTTCAAGAAACTTGTTCTTGCTCTTTAGGGAGCTCACGGTTTGAGGTGTTTGAAGGAAAATTTCCAATTTTTGTCCAATAATTCCCACTTTAAACCAAGGTACCTAAGGGTATTGTAAGTGTTTCTCAATAGAAAGATCCCTAAAAATGGTGTTTTCGTATTAGTCGCAAGGCGAAAACCTAAAGGGTTATTCAACTTTGAAGTTGAAACTTGAAGATGAGTTTTTCACAAGCTTCTAAGGGTGGCTTGGAGTGGATTGTAATGTCGGAAGGAGGGGCTAAAGGTGCTAGGGATCGACTTGTACTCTTGGAGCATATTTGGGCTAATTGAGGTATAATCTTCGCTTTACTTTTGTAATTGAAGATTTCATGTTATGATAAGTTATAAGTGGTCATGTGATATGTGTTATGAAGTTTGATAAGTGTTATGGAATCGAGGCTCAAAATAAAAATGTCATATTTAGCCATTTGAAATTGAAATCCAATTTGATCGATAAATTGAATTGTCGCATGTTACCTACTTGGAGAATGTAGTAGCTAGAATCAATCGCGCTTGATATCTTATTATGCTACTAATTTGGATTGAAATGGAAATTGAATAAGAATCGGTATTGCTATTTTATTGTGAGCCAATCGGGTACATTTGGTTATTCATTTGCATCGATTACCTTCATTTTATTGTGAGCCAATCAATGTTTGGTTATTCATTTGCATCGATTACCTTCATTTTATTGTGAGCCAATTAAATTTGTTTGGTTATTCATTTTCATCGATTACCTTATATATTATTGTGAGCCAATCGGGTCGCTTTGGTTATTCATTTGCATTGGATTACCTTCATTTTGTTGAGCCAATTGGGGCTGTTTGGTTATTGTATTTCGACCTTGGAAAAGGTGGCAAAGTTAGTAAAAACAAAGGAGGTGTCATCGATTTTCCGTAGAGAATTTAGAGACTTAACACTTATAATATTCTACGTTTGAAGTAAGGCCTTAATAGACGCACTATGGTCATTATAGGTTGACATACTACGCATCTTTAAAATGGACTTAGCAAGTGGATTAAACCAAGAGGTATGTGGAACTTTCTTATCTCTCGAGCATGATTAAGTTGTAAATGTATAGTACTGAGACGACAAGATTTTGACAATCTAGTCTATTTGATATCCTCGCTTACTTTAAAGAATGTCCGTTGGTTCGAGTTAGGAATTAGCTCACTTGTTTAAATATTAAGGATATCTTGGTTTTCAAAAGTTAAGAGACTTTAAGTATGTTGAAAGTATTTTAATACTTGTTTTGTGGGAAAGTTTAAGTCTTTTGGTTATAAGGAAAGAATGTAATTTACTAATGTATAAGGCTAGTATAACGGCTTTATGGGAAGTTGGTTATAATTGCTTTATGGAAAGTTTAAAGAGTGGTTTACTCTAAGTAATTTAAGTATGTTAAGGGACTTGAAGAGTTTTAAAGTATGCGATACTTGTTTCGTTTTAAACGTATAAGTCCCTTGGATAGGAAATTGTACTTGACTAATGCATAAAGTGAATATAACGACTTTATGGGGAGTTGGTTATATTGGCTTTATGGAAAGATAAATGGCTTGATTTATTGAAAGGCAATTTGATTTAAGGCATCAATTGCCTAAGGTTTTAAAGGAAAGAAGTCACTTGATTTAGAAGCCTAAATGTATTTCTAAAAGGTATCGTGACTTGTCTTGAAAAGTAGTTATGACTTGATACTACGGTTATTAGTATCTTGGAAGTTATATATGAAAAAGAGTCATTTTAAAAGAATAGAAGACGTAGTACTTTGGGTTAAATTCCGGATTTTATAATGACATGTTAGTGCCTTAAGTAAACTAAAATGAGAATGTATATGAATAAGGCTAATAAGAAGTTGGGGATTTCTTAACTTGCTTATTTATTGTAAGATAAGCGGTAGGGCTTATGTTATGTATGATGGCCATTGAGCTAGGGTAAGAGTATAAATGGCGGTAAACCCCAAGACGTTATACCACCGCCTGTGGTAAGAGTATAAATGGCGGGTAAACCCCAAGACGTTATACCACCTGCTTCCGTGGATTTGCTACCCATGACGCGGCGAATACCTCACGCGAGTCCTTATGGGCTTACGCGGTGAAATAGTCTCACGCGGCGGTACGACTATGCGAGAATACCTCACGCGGGTCCACGCGATCTACGCGTGAAATAGTCCCGTGAATAGGATTGCTTAATGACATCATGCAGCGGTCCCGCTGATCGTGAGCTTTCCTACTTTATATTGTAAAGATACTCCTATTTACTCTCATTGTTAGTAAGGCACGCAATCGTTAATTGAGTTATCATACATGTCTCCGCTTTATTTAGACTTATGATTTCATTACTGATTCGCCCACATATTTGGTACATGTTATCTTGACCTCGCCGAAGTGCGTTAACGCCGCAGTAAAGTGCAGTCACGGTCCTCGCTCTTAGGATCACTGCTCACCGCTGAGAAGCTCCTTCATTTCGCAGGCTTATCCCCGGTATTTGTCGGTTGTTGTACATTCGTGGTATGGCGGGCCCCGCCGTAATTGTTGTTCTTAGAGGTGCGTAGTCACATTGTGGATTGGGTCGTAAAGAAAAGAAAAATGTCGCTTCTATTTCTGGATTGAGTATATTTTACGGAAGGTGGCCTTATCGGCTAGCCTGTTGTTGGTTACTGTCTAAGTTTTTATGTATGTTGTGTATGTTCCGCTGCTATTCTCTGATGTATACCGATGCGGGTGCCTGTAGGGCACCGATCGTGGCCCGGTCGTCGTGAGTAAATGCAGACGTTACGTTGTATGGACGAGATGCAGATGTTAAATCGTTGTATGGACGAAATGCACGCAGACGCTCGTCAGTATGGACGAGATGCAGATGTTCGTCGTTGTATGGACGAAATGCAGATGTTCGTCGTTGTATGGACGAGATGAAGATGTTCGTCGTTGTATGGACGAAATGCAGATGTTCGTCGTTGTATAGACGAAACATGAATGAAGCTGTTGCATAGGCTTACAATGAAATGATGTCATTTTATGGACGTACCTGCCCTGTGACTCGCCTGGGTTGAGATAACGTCATTGCATAGACGTTGTGCGTTTGTAACCCGCATGGGCTTATTGTTGTGCTCCCGCCTTTGCTGATATGGAGATCCCGTGGATGCTGCGAGTGCTGATGCAGTCTCTGTGCGGACTTGCTGGATGCTGCGAATGCTTGCTGAATGCTGCGATTGCTGATTGCTTTTGGAATCCTTATTATGATCTCTTCATGGTGCATTTCTCAAAATTGTCCCAGTTTTCGTTATGCGGGGTGCATGGGCAAGACTTAACTCTGACGGAAATTGCTCATATCTCTTTTCAGAATAATCAAACGCATTCCGTCGCACACGAGCCAATGGGAAGATTTCTAATGGTGTGACCGAAGCCGATTTAGGCCGCCTACGTATCCCGCTGAGGGAATCAGGTCAAGACGTAGTTCGTGATGCAAAAATGACTGTACAATTTTCAAAAATGAGACCGAAGCCAATGTGGCCGCCTACGTATCCCGCTGAGGGAATCAGGTCAAGACGTAGTTCGTGATGCAAAAAAAATGATTTTTATGGTTTTTTTTTTTTTTTTTGAAAGGTGGAGGGACAGCATCACGTTCTGATTTCAGTTGACACCAACAATTAGTATTGTGCTTAGAAATTCTGTTATTCACTTACAGTCTAACCAAGACTGACTTCTGGTAATTCCTATAGTTTCAAATGATACCTCAGACACCTAAGTATCGACACACTTGCTTGCAGCCAAGATTTCGAACTACACGTAGTCTCATGTTTCAAATGCCCTCACTGAAAGAAAGTCTCATTTTTCACATATATTCCTGTATTTTGAATTTTGGGACGTTTAGAGAAGTATGCTCACACTCAAAAGGATGTTCAATGCATGCGATTGTGATACCATAGGCTTGGCCGTCATGTAAGTATCCACTAATGTGAGAACTCTCAGTATAAGATCATGTAGGGCTTGTCATTGGCTTGTAATGTAGGCTTGGGGAAAGGGATGGATATCATTTGGGTAAAAGTGACTAATCCCTCCTCGAGCGTTGGACTACGTCCGTGCTTGATGTGTGCTTTAATGCTGACCTGCTTTCTTTTTCCTTTCCTCTTTTTTTTTTGTCCCAGTTTTTCTGTACTGACTTCCTTTTGAATCTTTCGTTTGGAGCCCGCTTTTTCCAAAGTTATTCTCTCATTTCATTCATTTTTGTTTATAATGCCGGGGCTTTTGATTTCTTCTTTTGTGAAGTCGTCATTTGTGTTTTTGTTCCCTTTTGGGACTTTGACAACTTTTATCTTTGCAAACTTCGACGCAGAATTTCGTCACCACTTGCACATTTCCAAAGCGCCACGAGGTCGCCAAGAGAGGTTAGTGCACGCACTCGTAGCGGTATAGATGTGATATGCGGTTGTCGAAAGAATAGGCTTTAGGCTCAAAGGGGTGTACTACGGATAATGTTATTTGGTAGGCTGAAAAAGGCTCAAACGGGTCAAAGAAAGCCTACGATCATTTCCCACACCGAGTGTTACTCAGGATTTCGCCTCAACAAACATTCGGGCCAAGTTCTAGATCACAATGCAATGCAATTGAACTGATTCTAAAACTCACCACACAATGCACATGAAACGATGAGGTTGGTTTCGTTCTTATCTTAGAAGCATGCAAGAATGTCATTACAGGTGTGCGTGAGAGGTACCAAAAGAATCTATGGTTTACCACGAAGTCAGCCTATATTGATTATTACTCGTTCTTTCCTATGCACAATCTCAACTGTGTTGGTATCAACCAAGTCAAACAATGATACTTAAAAGAGTTTTTTTTTTTTTTTGAATAAATGGTACCGAACCCGAGTAGGGCTGCCTACGTATCTCATCTTTGACGAGAATCAGGTGTGCGTAGTTCGTTCAGATATGTTATAAAATGTATGTTTGAAAAGAATTTATTCATGAAAGAAATGCAAAAGTAAAAACTGTGCAAAACAAATGATTGTTCACTATAAGACTAATGCAAAGTAAAAGAATGTAATGAAAAAAAATGAATGACTATGATAGAATGAATGAAATGCATGAATGAATGTATGTGCTAGAATGATTGAAATGCAATAATGAATATCCGTGATTGGATAAATGCAATGAATGAGTGAACCAAATATGTCCTTTTTTTTTTTTTACGTGGTGGTGTCGAACCCTAGACGGGTTGCCTACGTATCACACCGTGCGGTGAGAATCAGACACGCGTAGTTCGGAATGATTATGTTGTAAAATGCATGATAAAGAATTATGTAATCAATAATAGACATATCAATTGGATTTGCAAATATGTATAAAAATGCAAAATATAAGACCCAGAGCGAGACTTTGTTGAATCTGGTATAAGCTGACTTCTTTCCGTCAACAAAACTCACTCATTCTTGGAATGATTTTTTTTTTTTTGTTTGTTGTTGTTGTTGTTGTCCGCCCTTGACTATTTGCGAGGACGGCCTTCCTGCAAAAATATGACAAATGAGTGAGAGTAGGCAAACCACAAAAATAGTAAAATGTAAGGGCGTGACGATATAGTCAAAGACTCCCCTGATTGGTTCGACCGGACTGGTGGTTGAGCTTCACAAAGTCCAAATCGTGTTGTTCAAGAGCGATTTACGCAGTAGAAGTCCTGATTGCAGTGTGACAACAAAAGGTGCAAAAATGCAAATGCTCGTGGCCGGAATTATAAGCATGATATGTACAGGGGTTAAAAGGGTAATTATTGCATTAAATAATATGTACAGAATTGCTAGCGACAACAATAGTAAACAAAAGCATGCAAATCAAGCGTGCGCCTAATATGCATTGAACCTCTCTTATGCCAGAGGTCGGCCTATACGCCAAATATGCGAGATTATGATAAATAGGTCCAAGCCGTTAAACTGCAATGTTTTGTTGAAATGGCGACCAAATGAAGGTGCACTTTTTCCAATTTCAGTGTGTCATGACCAGGCTTGGATCCGTCTATCATCATCACGCTACACATAGTATGCTAATGGGTCGTTGGGTTGCGAAACCCGTCGACAAGTTTTGGTGGATTTCTAATTGTGGCGTTAATACCAAAGATTAACCCACCTAAGGTTTATGCATGCATGACTTAATATAAAAGGGTGGTATAGCTCTATCCTAAGTTTCTAAGATTTGGCTTACTAAACGCAAGGTTCCCGAGCGGACTACTCGAGTGAGAAGGCTACGCGACCACCGGTTGAACCGGATTCTCCGCGCAAAACGCCAACTCTCTTAAATGTGGGTGTTTGAAAGAAATTTGCAGGTGCGCAAAGCACACCCGCGTGTTGTGTGTGATAGTGTGAATTTTCCAGAGTGGAAGAAGTATGAGCGGAATGCCAATTTCAGGAAAACAGTAAAAGCAAATAGCAATTTAAACAGTTAAGCATACAAAATTAAAGCAAGCAATTTTAAGACGTTTAAAACAAATAAAAGCAAATAAAGTCAAGCAATAATAAACCTAGGTTTGCTATGGTCAAGAACCTGATTATCCCCAATGGAGTCGTCATCTGTAACACCCCATTTTAACCGGAGTCGAAACGGGAGTACCACGTATGGTATGATTCCTAGATGTATTTAAGGAGTCGCCACCTAATTATTATAGTGAATTAGGACACTTATTAAATAGCATAAAAATGCTATAAATGATCTCCATTTAAAGGTCTGCGAAAGCTATGTGAGATTCTGGATCAGGGTTCTTTATTATCCTAAAGGGAAGGGGTCATGCATCCTCTAAGATCCGCTAACTTGCGGTTATCCGTTCAAACCTAGGTTAATTATATATTGACTTCTATTCTACCTATTCTAAGCATTTTTACATAATTTACAATTAAAATAAAATGCAATACAAAATAGTAAAACTAAAATTTAATGAGACATAAGATAAAACTCCGAGACATCTTTAGCCCTTTTTAGGCTTTCTGCACAAGATGATCTCTGAGTACCTGCATAAACACTTAGTAAAAAGTGTTAGTAATAAAATAAACAATTTTAAAGTAATAGCAATAATTAATAAATAAAGTCAAAAAAATAAATCCGTCTTTTGTACATGGGAGGCCTTGGAAATCAGACGGAGATTCCTTCATCGGCCAATATTGCTAAAAATAATAAAATAAATAAAACCTTCAGATCCGCGCCAAAACAGTAATAGCTTTAAACACGGAGGGCTCAGATATGTAAAAAATATAAAGTGGGACAGCCTAAACAAGTGCGGATGCGAGCGTTCGCCTTGCCAGCGCATGTTGGTTATCCGGTGTAAGTGGAAGAAATCATCCTTGCCCAGAAAGCTTCATTTATTTTATTTTTCCGTTTTTGCAACTGTGGAGGCCTAAAAAATCGACGGATAACTTTTTCATTGGCCAAACAAGTGTAGCATCTTGTTCAAATCAGTACATACCCAATACAAAATTCAACACCACCATATTTAACATGACATCGACTGAGTTCCAGCAACCAATAGAATCAGTCAAAAATGCAAAAAAAATATATATCCGGACAATGAGCATTAACGGGACAGTGATGAACAAGCAACAAATAACTTGCAGGAAATTTCAGAACCGCACTGATGTCTCTTTTTATATCAGCAAGTTCAAATCAATCCCACATCCAAAATAGGCAAAACCAGTCCAAAATAAACCGACAGAATCGCCGGAGTTGCGAAAACTCTGGCCAGATAACCAAATCCCAAAATCAGTCCCATAAAATAGCAAATCAGTAGCGACGCAATGGCAACATCACAGCAGTCGCCAAAAATACCCACGATAACAGTAGTAAAATAACCAACAAGAGAAATAGCAACAAACTATTAGCGTCGCCAGAATTCACAAACTCCGGCCAAGTTCAAAATCGCGAGAATCAGTCCCACAAAACAAAGCATACCGACGAACATCGTCGGAGTTTTGCAAACTCCGGCCAAATATCAAAACTTCATAAATCAGTCCAACGATAAAATAAACATCAGTTATATATAAAAATACAAAGCAATGGAGGTCGCCGGAGTTTAAAGACTCCGGCCAGTTACCCGGAAAAGGGTAAATCAGTCCACGATCGACAACATACCGAACAAGATATAAACCGAACTAATGGCGAAATGGGCGGCATCACTTCCGCCGCCACGGGCGACGCCGCCACAGTGGTGGTGGTGCTCAGCGACGGGATTAGGGCGACGGGAACAGCGGGGGTTCGACGATGGTGTTTGTGTGTGAGATTTGAGAGAGTGCTGGTGGGGTTGCCGAAGCTCAGAGCTCCGGTGGTGGATGGGTGTCGATCACTGGTGGGAAGAAGGAGAGAGTCGACGAGAGTGAGGGGAGAGGCGGTCGTGTTGGTATATGTGTGTGAGGGTGAGGGAGTGGGGAAAGTTGAAGAGGAAGGGTTGTGCGGCTAGAGGGAATAATAGGGTGTTTTAAAAAGTGAGGATTAGTTAAAGATAGAGAGTGTGCGGCTGGGTAGGTCGAAATAGGGTTCTGTAGGGTAGGTTTTATAGGGTGAGATTAAGTTTAGGGTTTAGGGGTATTGGGCTTTGGGTATTGGGTATTGGTTATTGGGTATTGGGTTTGGGTATTGGATGAAAGTGTATTGGGCTTCATTTTTGTTTCGATTTACGCGGATTGGGTGATTGATTATGCCTGGATCGACTGATTTTGACAAAAAATGCAAAATTGATTAATTATTTAAAAGAAAATTTATTTAAAGATACAAAATTATTAAAATGCAAATGTTGATGCAATAATAATAAAATACAATATTTAGCAAATATTTAATGTCTGATTAAAAGTAAAGACGGGGTGTCAGTTAATTATTCAAAGAGATGCTAAAAAATGTTTAATACCTAATTAAAGGTAAAAAGCAAAACATGATGTCAATTTACAAGAATAAACAACATAGAATGTTATGTAAAAAATATACAAAATGTCAAAAATGATGATAAAATGCGGTGTCCTAAAATGTTTAAAATTGCAAGAAATGCCTAAAAGATGGGTCAAAATTGGGTGTCAACAATGGTCATTATAGGTTGACATCTACGGACGACATATTGGACTTGGCAAGTGGATTAAGCCGGAGAGGTATGTGGAAACTTTCTTATCTCTTGAGCATGAGTAGTTATAACTGTATAGTATGGTAGACGTACGTGATTTAAATGAAGTAAATCCATTTGATATACTTGACTTGTTTTAAGAATGTCTAAATTGGTTGAGTTAGAGAGTTAACTCACTTGTTCGTGAGGAATGGTTTATTCTAATAAGGTAGACAAGGATTTCATGACATGAAAAAGTATAGAATACTTGATGTGGAAAGTATTGAGTATTGAATTATTCTAAAGATAAGAGACCTGATGTTTAAGTTAAGAAACTTGTTTTCTAAAGTTATGAGACTCGAAGTATTTTGAAAGTTGTGTAACTTGATTTGAAGTATAAGTCTCTTGGTCATAAAAAGAACGAAATTGTCTAAGATATAAGGAGTTATAACGGCTTTATGGGAAGTTAGTTATAACGGCTTTATGAAAGGATAAGGATGTCTTAGTTTCTAAAACATAAAGTTAGTATAACGGCTTTACGGGAAGTTGGTTATAATAACTTTATGGAAGGTTAAAGAAATGGTCTTCTCGAGTAAGGTAAACAAAGATGAAAGAATCGAAATTAAGTAGGGCAATTTGATTTAAATGCATCAATTGCTTAAAGTGTAAAATGGGGGTCACTTGATTTAGAAGCCAGAAGCATATTTCTAAAAGTGTAGTGACTTGTTTGAAATCTAGATAAGTCTTGATACTACGG
The DNA here is from genome assembly GCA_029844215.1 of Przewalskia tangutica. Lineage (NCBI taxonomy): Eukaryota > Viridiplantae > Streptophyta > Magnoliopsida > Solanales > Solanaceae > Przewalskia > Przewalskia tangutica. Next base: position 2,293,133 of record CM056738.1, on the reverse strand, counting down.
GGGTTAATATCTTGGGGTCTTATGTGAAAAGGGATCTTTTGAAAGAATGGAAGTGCATAGTACTTTGGGTTAAATTCCCGGACTTGTTAGGTGATATGAAGGTGCCTTAAGGTTATAAAATGAGATCCATTTTGTATGTTAATGAAAGTCTAAAGAAGTTATGAACTTACTTGGACGTACCGACAGTGATGTGGAATTCCACGGGTATGCTTCCATTGTCTTAGTATGAGTTTACCTGGACGTACCGACAGTGATGTGGGATTCCACGGGTATGCTTCCATTGTGATTGATCCTTGGACATGCTTATACGATGAGGGATTCCGTGGCATGCGACCAGGATGCGGGTTAAACTCCCGGATGCTATTATTACTCCATGGACTAGCTCTCCATGAAGACATGAACCCGAGATGAGGGATTCCACGGGCATGTTATATACGATTATTACTCTATGGATTAGCTCTCCATGAAGACATGTACCCGAGATGAGGGATTCCACGGGCATGTTATATGCGATTATTACTCCATGGATTAGCTCTCCATGAAGACATGTACCCGAGATGAGGGATTCCACGGGCATGTTATATACGATTATTACTCCATGGATTAGCTCTCCATGAAGTCATGTACCCGAGATGAGGGATTCCACGGGCATGAGATATATATATGTATATATATGTGTTGTATGTGTGTACGTTGACAGTGAGGTAGGATGCCACGGGCGCGTCACATGATTGTATTTTACTCTTACGACTGTCGGCAGTGACGGGGGATTCCACGGGCAGAGGATATATGTATATATGTGTTGTATGTGTGTACGCCGACAGTGAGGTAGGATGCCATGGGCGCGTCACATGGTTAGCTTTTATACCTAGCGGTCGGCAGTGATGGGGGATCCCACGGGCGTGTTATGATAATTAAGGGTTGTTGTTCATAGCCCTGGTGTGACTATCGTTCATATGTTGAAACAGGTTGTACAAGGTAAAACTGACTTTCATTACTTTCACTTGGTGAAGGCACGATTATCGCTGATTGATTGGGTTATCATACATGTCTTGACTTTATTTTTAGACTATTATGATTTAAATTACGATTTCAGTTTTACATACTTGGTATGTTGTCTCGACCTCATTCGGAAGTGCTCATGCCACAGGTTGAGGCACACAGCTTGCTGATCCGCACTCCTAGGATCACTGTTCAGTTCTTGGAAAGCTCCATTTCTCCAGAGGCTTTGTCTTTTGGTACGGTTCCCTGAGGTTGTAGACCTTTGTACATTCAGGGGTATGACGGGGCCTTGTCCCGTCACAGTTGTATTTAACTCTTAGAGGTCTGTAGTCATATCTTGTGGGTCACTTTATAAAAAAAAAATGAGGTAACTGCTTTTGGATTTGTATATATATACCTAGGGAGGTAGCCTTATCGGCTAGCCTATTATTTTTAAATTGTTAAGTTTATGTATGTTCCGCTGATTATCTCTGATGTATACCTGTAAGGGTGCCCAGGTAAGGCACCAGTCGCGGGCCCGGGGTCGGGTCGTGACATCTCCAACCAGCAGCATCAGAGCGCCACGGCGCCCAAAATACAGAGAACCGCAGGAGTTTCGGCGCCGCCGCGCCGAGGCGGGAATTCTGCCAAATCCGAATGGGAATGGGCCAAGGCCTAGAAGGAAAAGTTGGGAAACGTTTTGGAGGCTATAAAAAGGACATTCCTAGGTCAGAATAGGAGTTTCAACCTTTGCCAATTCATCACAAACTTGGAGATCAAGATTGGAGACTACTTTTGTGTAATTTCTTTGTTCTTTGTTTTATTTCTTTATAGTTTATGTTGGATATTAGTTTAGTTCTTGGCATGTCTATGACTAGGAACTAACTTAATTTAGGGTTTTCCATATCAATTCACTTGAAACGCATTCTTATGAATTAATGCATGTTTTAGTTTCTTCTTATCATTGTTGAGATTTATTCAATATTTGTTCCAGAGGTTCCAGAGCTCAAAAATCCAGAAAGTTGGCGATCCGGGCAAGAAACAGAGGTTCCAGAGCTCAAAAAGCTAGAAAGTTGGCGATCCGAGCAAGAAACAGGGCGGCGCCTCCAACCAAAGAAGATCGAGCGCCAGCGCCCAAAATACGTAGAATCGCAGAGTTTCGGCCATGCGCGCTGGCAGGCCGCGGCGCCGAGGCGGGAATTCTGCCAAATCCGAATGGGAATGGGCCAAGGCCTAGAAGGAAAAGCTGGGAAACGTTTTGGAGGCTATAAAAAGGACATTCCTAGGTCAGAATAGGGGTTCCAACCTTTGCCAATTCATCACAAACTTGGAGATCAAGATTGGAGACTACCTTTGTGTAATTTCTTTGTTCTTTGTTTTATTTCTTTATAATTTATGTTGGATATTAGTTTAGTTTTTGGCATGTCTATGGCTAGGAACTAACTTAATTTAGGGTTTTCCATATCAATTCACTTGAAACTCATTCTTATGAATTAATGCATGTTTTGGTTTCTTCTTATCATTGTTGAGATTTATTTAATATTTGTCTTGAATGCTTGGTAATTAATTGATCACTAATTATCATAATATATATCTGATTTCTAATCGAAAACCGAAAGGGGAGATTGTGAATATGATATAGTTGAATAAATATAGGTTAAATCGTGGACGAAAGTACCCCGATACTTGTGTAGTTTAATAGGTTATTGCTCTTAATCCTCCTTTATAGTCAATCTTGTCACCGAAAGGTAGAAGGGTTCTATATTGGGGTTGAGTGTTTATATTACCTTAACAAGAGTATAAAACGGCTTAGTTAACCTGTTGTCTCAAAATAGAAGAAGAACCATAATTAATTGCATTAACAAGTAAGATGAACGGATAGTTGAGGAGATTTGGAAGCCCTATTTCCATCATATTTGAAGTAAAATAAAGTAATTTAGTTAGTATCCATAATTATAGTTATAAACAATTCATCAATCATCGGTTACCAAATAGATACCATAGAATAGAATTTGATAATTGGACAATAATCCCTGAGGACGATAACTCGGTCTTCTAGACTATATTACTTGTCACGACACGTGCACTTGCGTTAGTGTGTGCATAAATCGCGCATCAAGTTTTTAGCGCCGTTGCTGGGGATTGTCGTAGTTCAATATCATTTTATCTATTCTTAATTTCTAATTTGGTTTTTATTTTTATTTTTATTAAGTACTATATTTTTCTCTTTTATTCGTGAAATCGTGCACCGTGATCCGTTTGTTGATTTTGATCTGTTGCAGACATCTAGTTTATGCGAAGGAGAAGAGGAGCAGATACACTTGTTCCCTTCAACCCGGAGATTGAAAAGACGTGCAAGCAGAACATGAGAAACATACGAATTTTGGCCTTAATATCGATGGGGGGTTTGCAGAACAACAATGAGATGAACGAAGGGTTAGGTGATCATCAACCTAACCAAAGGATGCCCCGGAGGTTACCAATGGATGTGGAAGAGAGGTCCGTGTCCGCCGAGAGAAGCTTGGGAGATTATGTGCTGCCAAGGGTGAATGGAGCACAAACTTGCATCAGGCTCCCAGTAATAGGAGCAAATAATTTCGAAATCAAGTCTGCGATCCTGAGTATGGTGCAGAATATTATTCAATTCGGAGGGTTGCCATCGGAAGATCCTCACATGCACATAGCGAACTTCTTGGAGCTGTGTGCAACTTTCAAGTACAATGACGTTACTGACGCCGCCATCCGATTGAGGCTTTTTCCCTTCTCACTTAGGGATAGAGCGAAAGTTTGGTTGAATTCTCTGCCTACAGACTTTATATTCACATGGCAGGAGCTGGCACAGAAGTTCTTAGCAAAGTTCTTTCCACCGTCCAAAGCTGCTAAGCTGAGAGGGGAGTTGAACAATTTTTATCAGGCTGATGGAGAGTCACTCTATGAGGCTTGGGAGAGATTTAAAGATTTACAAAGGAAGTGTCCACATCATAGCATTGAGCTGTGGAACTTGGTCCATATTTTCTACAATGGGCTAAGCAGGACCAGAAGAACTATCATTGACGCAGCTGCAGGTGGAACTTTCATGAGGAAGACAACACACGAAGCCCATAATTTGCTAGAAGACATGGCCACCAATAATCATGTAACAGAGGACAGAGGGGTGAGTAGAAGAAGAGCAATATGAGTTCATGAGATTGATGTCATCACAGCATTAAATGCACAAGTTGTCCTCTTGACCAAATAACTGCAACATAACACAGTGTCAGTGAATGCAGTTCAAATGTCATTGAGTTGTGAGATGTGTGGAGGTCCACATACCTTTGATAGGTGCCCATCAGCAGACTCAAACAACATCTCTATCGAGCAAGCAGAATGCCAAGCAGTAGGGAATTACCAAAGGCCCCAGAACAACCTCTATTCAAATACCTACAATCCAGGGTGGAGGAATCACCCTAACTTTTCATGGAGGGGTGATCAAGGGCAGCATAACCAATTTCGAGGCCAATACCAAAATCAGCAACCATTCACTCAGACCTCATCTTCACAACAATTTAATGCACCGCCAACAAGCAGGATGATGAGTTGAGAGCAGCCCTGTTGACACTCACCAACTCACATACCCAGTTCATGGCAGAGACCAGATCCTCTATCAGGGATTTGGAGACGCAGGTGGGACAACTAGCGAAGATGACAAACAGCAGGCCACAGGGCACTTTGCCTAGTAATACAGAGATGAACCCCAGAGAACAGTTCCAAGCGGTGCAGCTGAGAAATGGAAAGCAGCTAGAACAGCTTACACCCCAGCCTGTAGTAGAACAGAGAGTAGATGCAGAGAGGGAGAGGGTTACTGAAGACCGCCCTATGTTAGAGAAAGTTCCAACAGTCCCAGTGAGGGAATACACTAAGAGGATTCCTTACCCGCAGAGGTTGCAAAAGAAAGTGGTTGATAAGCAATTCTCCAAGTTCTTGGAGGTATTCAGTAAGCTACACATTAACATTACGTTCATTGAGGCATTGGAGCAAATACCTACTTATTTTAAATTCATAAAGGAAATTCTTGGGAAGAAGAAGAAGTTGGCGGAGTATGAGACAGTGGCACTGATAGAGGAATGCAGTGCCATCTTGCAGAAGAAATTGTCCCCCAAACTCAAGGATCCATGGAGCTTCACATTGTCTTGCACAGTTGACAGGGTGACATGTAATAGGGCCCTTTGTGATTTGGGGGCTAGCATAAACCTTATGCCCCTGTCCGTTTTTAAGAGGTTGGGGTCGGGTGAGGCCAAACCAACCACTCTGAGCTTGCAGTTAGCAAATAGGACAGTGGTGCATCCCAGGGGAACGATTGAAGATGTCTTAGTTAAGGTGGGAAAATTCTTCTTTCCTGTGGACTTCCTCATCCTTGATATGGAGAAAGATGATGAGATCCCCATCATATTGGGAAGACCATTCTTGGCAACCGGGAGAGCCCTGATTGATGTGGAGAAGGGTGAGCTAACACTCAAAGTGGAGAATGAAGAGATGGTGTTCAAGGTGTTCAAACACATCATTGAACCCCAGTCATGAGCAAGTGTTTTGCAGTTAGCACTGTCAGCACATCGGTTGAGCCAGCACAAGTCAAAGCAAGGGAAATAAGTCTGCCAAAACAGGTAAGCAACGCTAAACCTCCTCTTGAGAAAAAGGAGAAAAAGAAAAACAGAAGGAGGAAGAGAAAAATGTTGATGAAATGGGTAGGCTGTGGGGTTAATATACCCCATGTCTCTTGATAAGGAACTTGCGTCCGACTAAAAGACGTTAAAGACAACTCTACATGGGAGGCAACCCAAGGTTATTTTATTTTAGTTTTTGCAATTTAGTTTTAATTAGAACAGTCTCACGGAAGGTATTGTTTGCATGTTGTGATGACCGGTACAGGGCCAAAAATTTGGAGGACGAAAATAGAAAAATCAAAAGGAAAAAATTGGCTCAGCGCCACGGCGCCCAGTGAGGCCGTGGCGCGAAGTGCGAAGGCGCGAAAGTTCAGTGCATGGCTAAAAGTCCGTAAGAGCTCACGAAGTTTGGCGCGGCTAAATCAGCGCCACTGGAAGTTCAGAGGGTCACAGAAGTTTGGGCGTCGCGGCGCCGCGAAGAAAAATCTGAATTTTAAAGGAGCCCTAATCCGATTTTCCTCTCTCCAAATAAAAAATCCAAAACCTTCCCTCTCTCCAAAACCCACGAAATTAACCTCTTTTTCCTAAAATTCTTCCACAAACTAAACTCAATCACAACCAAAGTACTTAAATCCCTTACACCCTTATCCATCTAAAACAACAACCCTCATTCCATTGCCTCAATACATCAATAGGAACAAGAAAATCTTGAAGAACACCGTCCAAGGTAACCTTTATCACTTTTCTTGAAATCTTCAATACAATCAGGGGAGGTAATAGGTTTGGGGAGGTGCTTTATTGGTGGATGGTGTGCGGGGTGCTGAAGTTAGGTGTGAAAATTTCGCGGAAGATTATACCTAGTGAGCGTGGGGTGTTGTACCGGTGCTTTGAGTAAAGTTTGGGGTTTGAAGAGTATTGTAGCTTGCTGATTACACTGTGTGTTGATTGGTTTGATTGATAGTGCTGGGTTATATCACTGAAACAAAGGAAACGCTGCCGAATTTATCTAAAAATGTCTGCCAAGAAGAGGAGAGCTTCCACATCCACCTCCGTCCCTCAATATGATACTACTAGGTTTGTCAGTCAAAAAGCTGAAGATAGATATCACAAACTTAGTACTAGACCCTTGATCCCTGAGAGGGGAATGAAGTACCAAAGAGAGTCATTTGAGGAGGCAGATGCCTATGAGCCTATTTGGGCGATGATAGAGGTCATGGGGTGGAAGAGATTTGTTCATCCGAAAAGAATAGCACCACAGAACACCGTAATGGTGAAAGAATTTTATGTTAACTTTTCGGAGAGGGTAAATGGTAGATGCTTTGTGAGAGGACAGTATGTGCCTGTAACGGCCGAAGTGGTGAATGTGCTATTAAGAACAGCCGATGTTGAAGAAAGAGGCGACGATCGGAGCTATTTCAGAACTTGGTCTAGAGACGCCAACAACATCGACTGGGATATCGTCGCAAGCACATTATGCTACCCTGAGGCTGAGTATGATATTGCAAGAAATGGATCAAGAGGACTGAGTAGATGTCAGTTCAACAAAACAATCAAGGGTTGGTTATATTTCGTCAGTGCCCGCCTAATTCTATCGATGCAATTCACTAGAGTGTCAGCATATAGAATAAAAATGATATATGGAATCATGTTAGGGAAGACGATTGACGTTGGGAAGGAAATATTGCAAAACATTGGAGAAACCAGTAGGTTGGTAACGACAGGTGGGTTGGGACATGGATCACTTATTAGCAGCTTATGTACCAGACATGGAGTCCCAACCCTAGCCACTGATACATATGAGAAGGGCCAACCTCCTGTGTCATATGGGATAGTACATGCCTTCCAAGAACCCAGTCCCTCCAGCAGCAGCACGAAGGAGACCAACACCAGCAGCAGCAGCAACAGCAGCAACAGAGGCTGCCATGGATTAAGATGAGCCTGAGACAGAGGCTCAAGGCGTAGCAGTAGCGGCCAAGCGGCCGAATTAGAACCTCCGGTGCCTATAATGGAGCAGTTTCTCATGAACCAGATGAGGATGATGCAAAGCTTTGACATAATGATACAAGGTCAACAGGACCTGAGGCAAGGACATCAAGAACTAAGGCAGGAGCAACAACAGTTGCACCAGAAATTTGATGAGATGAGTTCCTTGTTCAACCAGTGGTCCATGCATTATCCGCCGTCACCGCCACCACTTTAAACCAAGTCTGTAAGTTGTCCTGTTTTCGTTTATTATTTTTGAGTCTTGCATACATTGGGGACAATGTGTGATTTAAGTTTGGGGAGATGTCTTATTGTTTTTGAGTCTTTTTGATTTGTTTGTGTATTTTTTTAGTCAGATTTTTTTTTAAGATCATGCATGCTGTAAGTTACTGGAAACGCCTAGTGAAGTAAGGTTGAATAATGTAATGGAATTAGAAGCAACCATCTAAACACTTAGGTTAGATATGCCAAAAACTCATGAAATCTGACTATTTGGGGTATCTTGCTTTATTTGTGCATTGTTAATGATTAAACTTATGTGTATACTTGTTTGCTATTTGAGGCGAAATAATTAGGATATGCATGTTAGGGAGATGACTCAGACATTTCTTTGTAAGCCCTTTTTTACCATTTTTGTCTATCCCTGACATTCAAATTATATCGCTAGTCAGCCCCTTTGAGCCTAAAAATAAGACCTTTCTTTGACACCCTGTAATTACATATTTGTGTCATAAGTGAAAAATTGAGGTGATTGAAATATAAAGTGTTGAAAAAGAGACAAAAGAGAGTGAACAATTTTGATGCACCCCAATGAAAAAGTAATAATAAATAGACAAAAGCCTAAGTTTGGGGGTGCCGACTATTCATAATACACTTCATTCTCTCAAAACAAAAGAGGGAAATATAGGTATGAAGTGAAAAAGAGAATAACAAGAAAAGAGAAGAATTTAAAGCAAAAAAGCTTATGGTACGTAAATTGAGCCTAAATGCCTATTTTTACCTACCCATGCCTAAGCCTACATTACAACCCTGAAAAGCCCTGAAGATCTCTTATATGTGTAGCCATGATTAGTGGAGAATAGCAAGTAAACATGTCATAAGATTTTGAATTTGACATGCATAGTTATGTATTCTTACTTCCATTGAGCATGATTAAAGTGAATTTGCGAAATATCTAACTTGATGTGTTTAGAATGCTAAAAATCCATGCTATATCTTCATGCATATTATTCTGCTAACCTTCATGCTTTTCTAAGTGAAAATTGTTCAACAAAGTGATCAGCGTCTTGAGTCATTCTATTTTCTCTTCCTTCGTGTCTTTATTTCTTTCTTTTGATCTTTGCTCGAGGGCGAGCAAAGGTTAAGTTTGGGGGTATTTGATCGGTGTATTTTATATACACCATTTGAGTCATTTCTAGTTTGCCTTTTGCTCATTTTTGTACAAATATGTGTCGTCTTAGGATATATTTTCTTTCTTTTGAGTCATAATGGTTTCTGATGGCACATTGGCGAAAAGGCGAAAAGAGGCGTAAACAGAGGTTCAGAGCTCAAAAGCTAGAAAGTTGGCGGTCGGGCAAGAAAGCAGCGGCGCCGCCTCAGCAAGACATCAGGCGCCACGGCGCCCAAAATCTGACGCAGGAGTTTGGCGCGCGGCTGATTCTGGCGAGGCGGAAATTCTGCCAAATGCGAATGGGAATGGGCCAAGGCCTAGAAGGAAAAGCTGGGAAACGTTTTGGAGGCTATAAAAAGGACATTCCTAGGTCAGGATAGGGGTTCCAACCTTTGTCAATTCATCACAAACTTGGAGATCAAGATTGGAGACTACTTTTGTGTAATTTCTTTGTTCTTTGTTTTATTTCTTTATAGTTTATGTTGGATATTAGTTTAGTTCTTGGCATGTCTATGGCTAGGAACTAACTTAATTTAGGGCTTTCCATATCAATTCACTTGAAACTCATTCTTATGAATTAATGCATATTTTGGTTTCTTCTTATCATTGTTGAGATTTATTCAATATTTGTCTTGAATGCTTGGTAATTAATTGATCATTAATTATCATAATATATATGATTTCTAATCGAAAGCCGAAAGGGGAGATTGTGAATATGCTATAGTTGAATAAACATAGGTTAAATCGTGGACGAAAGTACCCCGATACTTGTGTAGTTTAATAGGTTATTGCTCTTAATCCTCCTTTATAGTCAATCTTGTCACCGAAAGGTAGAAGGGTTCTATATTGGGATTGAGTGTTTATATTACCTTAACAGGAGTATAAAACGGCTTAGTTAACATGCTGTCTCAAAATAGAAGAAGAATCATAATTAATTGCATTAACAAGTAAGATGAGCGGATAGTTGAGGAGATTTGGAAGCCCTATTTCCATCATATCTGAAGTAAAATAAAGTAATTTAGTTAGCATCCATAATTATAGTTATAAACAATTCATCAATCATCGGTTACCAAATAGATACCATAGAATATAATTTGATAATTGGACACTAATCCCTGATGACGATAACTCGGTCTTCTAGACTATATTACTTCTCACGACACGTGCACTTGCGTTAGTGTGTGCATAAATCGCGCATCAACTGTCCCGGACAAAGTACAGGGTCAAATTAACCCTATGACGGGGGGAGTTGTAGGCCCTAAATACGATAAACATAAAGATAGGGAAACACTAGCAAAATTAGTTGTTGTGGAGGGTTTGCCTTTTTCATTTCTTGATCACCTGGTTTTATTCATTATATTTGAGATATGTATAATCCTGCTTATAAAGGTTTTCCTAGATCAACGGTTAAGAGAGACGTGTTTAAATTTGCACACGAATATCAACAATATTTGCGTTATTCATTATATTATTTAAATTGCAAAGTCGCTCTAACTTCTGATATAGGTCGTAGTACTAACGACCATGATTATTTAACGGTAACTTGTCATTGGATAGATTATAAATGGTCTATGCAAAAACGTATTTTAGCATATAGATATATAGATAGTAAGTACACTGGTGATTTTATTTCACAAAATACTTATTTAGTCTGCGATTATTACGGAATAACTGATAAAGTTATGAGTATTACATTAGATAATGCAGCTTCTAACAATTCTATTATTTATGTTTTAAAAGAAGTTTTAACTCCGTCTTTTTCAAAACATTTTCATATCAAATGTGCGTGTCATATTTATAACTTAGTTGTAAAGGATGGTCTTTCACTTTTTCAAGATATTCTTGAAAAAATACAATTTGCTATAAACTTTATTTTTAAAAATAGTAGAATTCAACAGAGAAAAGAAAATAAAAAAACTTGTCACGATTGTGGACTATCTTACAGAAAAATTCCCGAAGAATTACCAACTAGGTGAAATTCTTTTTATGACCAACTAGTTGTTGCTTATGACTATATAAAACCTATCACTTTATTTTTTAACGCTCATAATCAAAATCCAATTGATATGATTGTGGATAATGGTTGGGACAAAATTAAAGAACTTATTGTATTTCTAGAGAATTTTCAACGAGCAACAAAAGAATTTTCTACTTTATATTATCCTAATATTTCAACTATGTTGTTTTATATAGCTATAATATTTTTACTTCTTAAAGAATATATGGAAAAACACCTTATAAGTAATTTATTAAAAAAATGTTTATGAAATTAAAAAAATATTTTATTCCCATTCCCCCTATTTATATTATTGGTGTTGTATTAAACCCGACTATTAAAGTAGACGGTTGTAAAAGTCTTATTGAAAATATTTATAACTGTATGGACGTACTACCACCTCCAACTCCTAAAAATTTAAATGTTGAGCCACTTATTGAACAAACGCTAGAAGAAGTGTTGGATAGCGTAGAAGATTAATGCAAAAAAGTATATCGGCATTACCAGCAAGAAAGTGCTAGTAACCAACCGGCTTTCGTACCATCTTCTTCTGCTTCAACACAGCCTCAAAAAAGACATGATGTTTCTGCGGACAGTATTGAAAACCTCAGAAATAGAATGTGCGGTGGTAGCACTGCTAACTAAATTAGCGAGTTCAATGTTTTTGTTTTGCAGGGCACTTTACCTTACCAAACAGTTGTCAATGAAGACGGAAAGAAAGACTTGTTGAAATATTGGATGCAGAATGAGAAGACATTTCCGACACTTTTAATGATGACCCGAGATATTTTGAGCATTCAAGCGTCATCAATCGCTTCTGAAAGCGCTTTTTCTGCAGGCAAATTTTAAATAGGAGAGCACAGACACTCATTAGCCGGAGACAGCTTGGAGATGGCGGTACTATTCAGAGATTGGTTACGAGCGGAGCGAAAAATGTGCGGTCACCCAGAGATTAACGAAGAAGAAGACGAAAACTACAACGACATCTTATCTGAAGGCATGAGTAGCGACGTGGAACAATTTGACCAAGATATACCAATTCCAACCGAAGAACCACACGAAATTATAAAGAAACTAGAAAAATATTTTCAAATTGGTAATATATTTCATTGCAATTTTAGTATTTTTTTTCTATGTCCTTTGCAATTTTTTTCAACAACAGTACACTACAATGTTGTAATTCTAAATCTTGTATATTTCAATGAAATAATTAATAATATAAGAGGCACAAAAACAGTCTTGAGATGTTTTTTTTACACTCTTCTTGTCTTTATTTAATTATTTAGTTTATAAATATATATGAGTATAATACTATAATAGTATAATATGAGTATATGACTATCACTATAATATGACTATATGTTACTTTGTTAGTAATTTAATATTTTTAATTTAGTGGAAATTTTTTTAAAAAAAATATCCCGCCCGTCCCGACCAACTGCCCACCGGGACCGGTACTGGGACGGGACACGGTATCGTCCCGCTAGTACCGGTCCCGCCTGGCCCGCCCCAGCCCGACCCCGCCCCTCCTCTCCGTCCCGACCCCACCTATCCCGATTCCAGTGGGCCCGGCCCGGCCCACTGGTCATCCCTATTTGAGTCTGACCGTTTCTCTTGCTTTACTCTTTATTGCCTTGCTTGTGATTATTTTTTTATCTTGAGCCGAGGGTTTCCCGGAAACAACCGCTCTACCTACCAAGGTGGAGGTAAAGTCTGTGCACACTCTACCCTCCCCATATCTCATGATGTGTGATTTCACTGAATATGTTGTTGTTGTTGTGTTGTTGGCCGATGAGTGGAGAAATAACTCAAAAACTCCACATCTGCTAACTAACATGTTCATTTGTAGCCTCTTGTGAAAAATGCATCTCCCGCAAAACTCTTTGCTATCCACAAATATATGAGATCTCAATCTTCTGTATCTTTTGCTACTCTTTCTCTTTTCTGCTTTTTATTCCTTCCCTTTCTCTCATGTTGCATTTTCAGTTTCTGAGCTTTACGACTTTCTGCTTTCTCCTCAAAGCCATCATCCATCATCTTCATTGAGGCGATACGCTTAGCCTTGTAAACCTTCAAATGGAAAAAAAAATCATGTGAAGCTAAAAGAATATCAACCACCTCTCAGATTGGAGGGGGAACATCAAAGGAATCTGAAATTAGTACGTAACACCTTTGGTGAGACACAAGTCATTTGCCAGACAATGACATATTTTTTTAAAGTATTTTCCTGAAAGATGTTTTCCGTGTTTGGTCGAAGAGTGGAAATTATATTAAAGATTAATAATAATATGAAACTTTTGAGTGCTAAAGATGTTTATGTCCAAGCGTGTGGTTTAAGGCAAAGATATGAACCTAAGAGTTGTGATAGTTATGAAAGACAATGACATTCACCTAAAGTGAGGGAAGTCATTTTCCCTCTTTTGGTGCAAAATATTTTCCCTGAAATATAAAATATCAAAAAATAACTAATTCTATGAAAAATATTTTCTGCCATACCAAACACAGTTTTAAGCCTGTGAGTAGGGATGTCAGTGGGGCGGGTAAATGCGGGTACCGCCCCGCACCCGCTCCAATTGGGGCGGGTATGGGGATGGTTTGGTAGGTGGTGGGACGGGTATGGGTATCAAAATTGCTACCCGCCATGGGTAGTGGGGCGGGGTGGATTTCATATAAGACCCGCCCGCTACCTCCGCATACCCGCACTCCACACCGCACCGCCCATATATGTATCATCTATTAGTTTAATTAGGCTATTTACGAATTTATTTGGCCCTTTCTTGATTTAAAATGTGACTTGAGCTAACCCGCACCGTAATGCACCACGTTTCTTTTTCTTATTCTCTTTGTTCTCCTTTTTTTTGTTATTCATCTTCACTGTTTTTTAATATTCATAATATTTTGGCAAGGTTTTAGACTTGATATTCGATACACCATAGTGGAAAGGTTCCTTTTTTTTTCTTTTTCTTATATAACTTTCATTTTTGTGACTAAAACAATTGCTGGACATTATTTGAATATTTTATTAATGGGTACCCGTCGGGTAAGTGGGTATCCGCGTGAAGTAAGTGGGGCGGGGGCGGGTGGAAGAATTACTACCCGTGATGGAAAGGCCCACCAATGAAAGTTGTCTGATATAGGTAGGCCCATTACTGACCCCGTATTCACTTACTGTACTTGGAACGGAAGAGTTGCAAGCTGTCAGCTAGGAAGATCCTCATTTGGTAAAGCATAGGGCACCACACTCGCCATGGGGCGGGATGTGTTTTAGGTGGTACTGCGGGTATGGAATACCTTCCCCGCCCGCCCGCCCCGCCCCATTGACATCCCTACCTGTGAGTACTCCTTCCATCAAGATGTTCAATACAGGTATTCAAAAATATTTTATGCCATACCAAATGCACCATTTAAGCCTGTGGGCCACTCATTGCATTGAGGTATTCAATACAGGTATGACTTTGAAACAGCAGGTAACTGTTGGTGTAATAATCTGTACTTGGCTAAATAATGATTCAAAACAATATGTTAATCACTTAGTGAAACATATAACATTAATGAAACAATAAACGAAAACAGAATCTGTTTTGGAAAAAATAATTTCAAAATGTAATCGAGCCCACTTAGTTCAAAGTGTGTCCTTAAGGAAATTATTCTCCTCACAGTACTCGAGTTTAACGGAATATCGCCTCCCAGGATAGAACGATTATCTTACCAGAATAGTAGTACTCCAAATTCCGGTAGCAACGAACCACTCAACGGCAGTATATCACACAGAATGAAATTTTCGAGTTGAAGAGCAACTTCAGAATTTCAGAATTGATTAGAATATGAATTTGTGAATAAATTCTTGAAATAATCAAGAATTTATAGGGTTAGATGTACTGATTCTGAATGGTTGCAACCATTCAGAATAGTCACCTAATTTTGGAGAGAAATTCGAAAAAACAGAGGGAGAGCCGGACGGGTCGGGTCGGGTCGCAGGTTCGATCCGTTTGGATTTGTTTTTTAATTAAATAATTAATTAATTAATTAATTAATTTAATTAAAGAAACGTTTGTCCAAAAAGATTATCAATCAATCCAAAGTCGGCGGCAGCGACGTAGCGAGTGTCTTGCCTCTCAACCCTTTTAGCAGCTCGAGAAGGTGTAATGTAATATATACACTTTTCTTTCCTACTCTTTTTTCGATGTGGGACAAAAGAGCCTTTTACCCTCTTTAATTTTCATTCCATCATTTCCCATTCACCAATATCAAAACCCAACAGTAACTTTTCAAGTTACATTATATGGTAAAGTCTGTCTAATGCGTCAGATATGTGTGTTCAACTAACTACATGCTTAAAGACATCTGTGCTTTATAAGCGTTTGGGGATTAGAATTTCGGCTGTAGTTGGGTTCTGGGGATGTATAACTTGTTCATGATCTTTTTGCAGTTGGAAGAAGGGCAAGTGAAAATGCAATCAAGATTGGAAGAGGAGGAGGAAGCCAAAGCAACTCTAATGAGCCGGATACAGAGGCTAACTAACTGATCCTTGTTTTCTTCAAAGAATCCCATCCCTGGTTATTTGGGTGATGTTGCTGGGCATCAGAGGAGTCATTCTCCTTCTGAAGATGATGTAGGCTGCTCTTCCATTCATCATGAGTACTGTTTTTATGCTATTTTTTGCCACTCAAGTACATTGGTAGATAGTCTCTGAATCCTATGCTAGTTTTGTTATGATGTTAGTTTTGTTATCTAAGCTTCATGTTATGAAGTTTACTCTGAATGCTTCCTGAGGTCTTGTCTTTCCGCAGAATTTGATGTGTCTGCATTTATATTCCTTGTGAATTAAGAAGTTACAATGCTGAAGTAGTATTCAGCAGACTCACCATTTTGTATCGGGAGCGAGAAGTTATTTGAATCCAATAGCTATACTACATTTATTTCAAGTCCAGTCTTGCACATGTAGATTTACAGAGTTTCCTGTAGCTCTGATGTTTGAATTCGGTTTAGATAGTAAAGCTTCTAGTCAATTGTGTAGTCTGTTGGTAGTAAAGCTTCTAGGAAAAGGTGAAAGATTATTGTCCTTTACTCGTTTATAAGGTTGTGATTTCTTTTTCCTTATCATTTGATTGTCGTTCTTTCAAATGTCTGCGTACACTCTACTTTCTCCAGATCCCACGTTGTGGAATTTCACTGGGTATGTTATTGTTGTTACATATCTGTTGTGTTGAGATTTAACAAAAATTGGCACGTTTCGTCTTTAAATTGTCAGAGATTAATTTAAAAATGCAACTGATTTTGAAAAAGGTATGAATGAACAAGTAATGCACCACAAATGTCATTTGTACCAATATCTTGTTGGATGTAATTAGCAAATACGTTATTCTTCAATGCACGGATTCTCAAATTGTATACTCCAAGCTAATATGTGTTTGTCATTATTTATCAAGAATGGAATGGCGACTTTTGTGTGTAACTCTAACAAGTATTTATTGCTACTTAGGATTTCAATCATATGTCTTTGATGGATGCAAAAAGACAAATAAATTTACATCTAGTATTGTATATTGGGCTCTGTTGGGCTGTATGTTTTTGAATTGCCCGAAAATAATTAGTACATGAGAACTGAAACCTAACACGTCTTGACCGGATAGGATTGGAGGGATGCAGTGGTGTTGTACTGGAGTGGGCTTTTTCATGCCAAGTTCGTTACAGGTTTGGACGGCCCAACTTGGAGAAGGTGTGGGAGTTGAGTTGAGTTGCTCTCCTTGAACTTGGACTTCTTCGTATTCCATTGTTTGTATACAAAACTCTCTTTTTTGCCCGGATTGCTCTTCCTATGGGATGGTCTTTCATTTTTTTATTTTTGCCCTTAATGAAAATTTGTGAGCTAAAGTACGGGTCTACGGTTTGAATTTCAGCAAAGTAAAAAAAACAAAAACATATTCGTAAGACAAGATTTTCATAGAAAATATGTCTATTCGATCAAAGTTGCATAGAAATTATGCATATATAACTAGCTAGACAAGATATAATCTTAATTTTTAACAAAACTTTGCTTTCAGCCATAGTTACAGAAACTATGTCCCTTAAAGCTTAATTTTTATATGACTTTGGCCGAATAGACATAATTTCGATGAAATTTTGCTTTGCGTTTTTTTCTTTATCACTATGTTGAGGTTCGAACCCACAACTTCATGGATATTTATCATTTTTTACTACATTAATGAGCAAAAATAGTATTTCACTACATTTTAGTTGTGCACCTGGTGAGATGGCGTGTCTACTGATTTTAATATTGATAAAATTGTTTTTAGGTTAATGGGGCAAAATTATCCTATACATCATTTATGTTTGAGAAACATATTTCATATTTGACAAACCAAGTTGTCCAATGAAACACGTATCAAAATTGGTTGTTAACCGTTCACACACGGCTGCTTGCATCACCCAAATCACCTAGCCAGACAATCATCAAACGCATCTTATGAGACTTCAATTTCACTTCTTCAAAAGCAGTCACTCTGATTCACAGAGACGCTACTACTCGTCCTTTCCCAAGCAAACAGGAGAACTTTATCACAAGTAACAGCCAGTGTCAAAAGTACAAGACTTAGCTCAACTATATTAATCTCCTCAAGCCATAAGGCGTAGGGACTTGTATTCGAATAAAAACATCAATCTTTCATATGAAGCTGCAACTCTGTCCTCGGAAAATGCTGTGTCCGAGGTCTTCATGAAGGTGGAAAACCTTGATTATAGATAATTGTGATCGTAACGTTAAAATATGAGCCAAACGTGGTATGTCATCTTATCCATTCCCATCATCTACACGGTCTTTATCTTACATGTGTATTCATGACCTCTCGCATTAAGTTATGCAACACATGAATAAATATGCATGGTAATCCAATATCATTGAACGAAACGAATTCTCTAGTCTGAAAAATACACGATTCTTCCTACTACTTTTACTACAACTATTTTTACATTCAACTAAAATGAACATCTAATCTACATAAACAAAATCCAATACTCATGATACACCAGCAAAACTCATCAGGAACACCAAGCGCAAGCAATAGAACAAAATGAAAAGAAACTGACAGTTATAAACTATTCATCCAAAGGTCTTCGCAGGCCACAGTATATAGCTTTTCGAACCAGAGGATGAATATCTTCAGTTAGTACCTCGGCATCCAACTTCTCAATATGCTGCCATATCTGGGGATCACCAAACAAATGAAACAGAAACAAAAAATGATAAGAAATTGTAACAGCTAAGTCCATGAATTTGCAGCACGAGAATAATTCACAATTCAAGTGATATTAGAAAAATAAGTAGTTGCAGCTATTGATTCTTTTGAGTAGTTGCGAGGTTGAACTCTTCTTTTCACTC
This sequence comes from Przewalskia tangutica, assembly GCA_029844215.1. Classification (NCBI taxonomy): domain Eukaryota; kingdom Viridiplantae; phylum Streptophyta; class Magnoliopsida; order Solanales; family Solanaceae; genus Przewalskia; species Przewalskia tangutica. Next base: position 2,274,765 of record CM056738.1, on the reverse strand, counting down.
TTCATCAAAATTCTAGGCATATTTCATAATAAAAATGGGTTATTTTCACTCTACACCACAACTCTACGCATTTTTCCATAGGAAAAGGGCTCACGCCACTTTGGCTGACAAAACTAATGGTAGCAGTAATAGGTCAGATATGATAATTGTTACATGACAAGAAATTACCTCTGAAGCATATTGCCTGGTGAAGGCCTTGAGGTAACCCAGAGTTGTTAAACACCATTGCTGTTTTTCATCAAGATTATAGCCATTTCTTTCTCTGCTCCCATTTGGATGACTGTAACTCGCCCACATAAAAGAGGGAAAAAAATAAAAATCATGAAGGACCAAAGGAACCAGAAGAAAAGAACAAAATAAGATAAAATCCCTGGTCTTAATAACATCACAATGAATAGTATAATTAATGGATACACCACCTTTTCTTTGGTGTTTCGTCATCCTTGTCTAACTCCATTACTGAAGAATCTTCAAGGTCAATTGTCATATCATCTGCATGAACAGATGGCCGCAAGGTTCCATCTCTGGATGCATCATGAAGGGGTTCCGCTAAAGCAGTCAAAAAGCTTTTATACAGTGAAAGGAACAAAGCCTGTAACACCAAACATATTTTTGTCAGCACTCATTCCAGATCCAAGATATTCAGATAAGATACAAGTTTTTTTTATTTATATCCATGATCAACATAAAGTACCTCAATTTCATCAACTGCTCGAGCAAGGAGAGCTTCCTTTGCTTCTAAAGATTCACGAACAGATACCTCCTCCTCTTTTGCTTTTTCAGCGTATGATTTTAGTCGTTTTATTCTCACAGGGTTTTCACCAAGAGCAGGTTCCCCATCTATGATACTCAGCTTAGACTCGGCAAATTCTAACTCTTGTCTGGCTCTAGATGCAGCTCCTTCTGCCAAGACAACACTTCTCTCGAGTGATGAAATCTCTTTCCTCAGATCAGAAATCCGGTTATACGTCTTACTGACAGCATTCCTGAGGATCTACAGCCACAGAAAACACTTAATGGTGGTTCATAACTCAAAGTAGATCATAACAACGCCGGAAGTAGTGCTGGAAGGAAAGGAAAAAGAAACTACTAATGCAGAGGTGCCCAATAGCATATCACAATAATCAGGCAAGACAATAATTACAGGGTTTCACTTTCCATTAAAATACAGAACGGCCATTTTCTAACAAATCCATTGATGATACTTCAAGATCATAATATTAAGGGAGGATCAGCAGAAAGACAATAAAGAATGACAAGTGGATTGAGAACTGTAAGAAACAATCCCGCCAAAGCAGGAGCACAAAAAACACCAAAAAAAACAATAAAGGTAAAGTATAAAACATTTAGCCCAAAGAGTTCCAACTAATAACTGGGGGTTAATTTATAAGATCTCACCATCCCCTACAAACTTACCCAGATTTTCATTTTACACACCATACCTTGAAAATTCCATAAGCTAATACCGCCACGATTTCACCACACAGCAGGTGCGCTTATTCCCAAAATTTCTAGTGTGTGAAGGGCTAAAATTTACAAAATATGAAATGAATTCAACAGTTCAAGATTGATCAAATGGCCTAAACCTTTTTCATTTCTTTTTTTTCCTTTTTCCCCTTTTTAATTATTCTTTTCCACCACCCCCACTTACTCCACCATCACCTCCTAACCCACCACCACCCACCCCCCTCCAGGGGCAGCATCTCCACCTACTCCACACCCTCCTCCATGCGTGTGCCACCACTAACTCCTCCACTTCCACCACGCCCAAATCCTCCTCCACCAGCCCCACCTCCAAACCTTCCTCTCAAGCCTCTACCACCACCAAAACCTGGATCAAATCCTCCAAATCAAGAAAGACAAAAAACCCCAATGTTTTCATTGACATCTATTCACTCTTCCAAACCAGAAACCCACATAAACAAAGAACCGTAGAAGTGAATCCAATTGTGAAGATAACATCAAGATAAGCCAACAAAAAGCCTTTTTACCATATTAGTTTTCTATTGCACTGGGTGGCATGACCAAATGTAAGAGCGACTCTTCAACATACAAGAATAAAAAGAAAGCTTATATTTGTTTGTAAATCTGGGAAGTTCAGACCCAGAAGAGGAAGTCAGAATTATGTAGAGCAAGGAGTGGTGGTATATTTCGAAGATGGTGGTTTTATTGGTGGTGGAGGCTGTGAGAGAGAGAAAGGGATGGAGGAGAAGAGTGGTAATGGTAGAGAGGGGAAGATGGCAATTTTGCAAGAGAGCTATTTTGGGGTTAATTATAACTAATAAAACTTATGAGTAAGGTAGTGTTTTTAGCTTTTCTAAACGATAACAAGTGTCACGCTGCATTGGCGTGTCATGCACTTCCAAGTATAAAAATGACCAAGGTAAAACAGTCGGGTACTATCTACAAACATATATGTGTATACTGTATAATGTCGCCCAGGTATTGACGGAGTGTAGAAGGAAAATCTATGCAAGTTGGAGGGGTATGTATTACCTAGACACGAGAGCTTACAGACTAAGTCACTAAGCACATCAACACAAAAAGTAGGTGGGTGAAGTTTTACCAAGAGAACTTATACTTGAAATTTACAAGAAGAGAATTAAAATAAATATGCCAGTAAGTAAATGACTTCACACTAGAAAAAACAGGTGATTTACCTCCCATGGACTGTCAGAAATGTGAAATCGATCAACATTCAATGAAGAGAAAACCCATCTCACTATGGCCAAATTAGATATAAGCCGATAATTCATCATCCGGTCAATGGCTATAGCTGTCATTTGAGCATTGTTTTGCCAGTAAGAACTTACTTCAGTAATCAGATTAACTTGTTTATCATCATCAGTACACATCTTTGCAATGACTTGGCCATATCTCTCCAAGACAGTAATCAAATGAGTAAAGCTTTTGGATCCGATGTCGAGAAGTGTTTGAACAACAACTCCGAGGGTAATATCAAAACCATGGGCTGGAAAAACATTTTCTTCTACCCAGGAAATCATTTCACGGGCAGTCTTCCTACCTTTCACCATGTCCTTAAGTTCTAAAGAAAGTGCACGTTCAGTTGGATCAGTACCATCTTCTGCGCTATATTTAAATTGTGGTAAACCTTTTGGTGGAAGTAACTCCTCCAAAACAGGGGCATTATCAACGCTCTATAGAAAACGAATGAAAGAAGAAACATAAATAAATTGCGTCAAAAGAAGCATAAGGAAATAGATTTATAAGTTCTTCCCGGGAAAAGGGAAACAACATCACTTAACTTCTTTCTAGTGTTTACTCCATCTAAAATAATATATAAAGAGAAAAAATCAAAGATCATATCAAAAATATTTTCCAAGAGAACATGTTCATATACTACTTCAATTAACAGCTCAGATAAAAGCAAATGCAAGCATGGTATAAGGTCTGCCTACACCCCACCCTCCCCAGACCGGGAATATACTAGGTGCGTTCTTCTTGTTATCGTTGTTGAAAGCATGGTATATATGTGAAGAATTTAAAATAAAACATCCATTTAGCAAAATTTTTTTACTTGAACTGACAATATATCTACTTCTAAATTGATACTCATAGAAGCAACAGTATCACACAATATACAATATTCATTATTACTTCATGCAATTCAATCTTTGGATTTGTTTGAGCAACCCATTTTATCTTGAGTGAATCTTGTCCACTTTTGTCTAAATCACCTAAAAGATATGCTGTAAAATCAGGCCAAACGTCTACCCAATCTCATGCAATACTGCTTTTAGCTATAAACTTTTGATATGTTTACAGCTTCAACAAAAATGAATATCAAATTTTGCAAACTGACACCAAAAAAAGGAATCATCCCAAGCAAACTAATTCATTTGTCTTACAGCATTTCAAATTGTATTTTAAGCTTTATTGCTTTGAAGAGTGTAGTACACAAACTAATGAAAAATTATAAGCTTAAAACATTATGTGAGAGAAATAACATGTGTTTAAATAATATTCCAATCCCATTAAGGAAACTATTTTTAAGCTTTATTGTGTGTCCTCTTTTCTGGCCGATGGAAGTATTCAAAGAACTTTTCAAATCCACTTATTTTACAGGGGGGGGGGGGGGGAACTTCCAGCTTTCCACCAAGAATGCAAAGAATAAAAATGACAATTTATTGAAGGTACTGGAAAGAATTAAAGAGAAAAATATAAATTTGTGCTAGCTGTGACATGATGGTGAAATTCTTTCAAATAAAAAAAAGATAATACAATTGCCGTGCAAATGACTTAAAGTGCCACACATCTAACTTGTTTTAGGTGGTCAAATATATGTACCAGCACCCCAATAGTGTGGACTCATTTGAGTAACTTAAATGACAAAATTATCTCAAAATCAATCTGCAATAAGCTGGTGGAATTTTCCACTATGTGACCAGATACCTGCTTGATTTTATCCCAATATGAAAGACGTACTTCCCTTTCCAAAACCTCTTGAACAAACACACGTTGTGGGGCCCATTTTGGGAGATCTAACACATACGCCCATTCTTGCCATGGCCAGATAAATTGAAAGTTTGACCTGCAACACAATTTCAAACAGAGTGATCTCAACGTTCGTACATAAGCTTGACTCAATTGTTAAAGTGTGACCATCACATTTAAATGCTTATGTTGATAGAGAGCACACTTGACTTTATTTAATAATGTTTTCAGCACACCCCCTCACGTGCGGGCTTCATTCTTTTTCATGAGCAAGCATGTGGAAATTGTCTTTCTTTTTTTCCAACGGCTGGCAGTAAGACTCGAATCCAGGACCTCTGCCTGCTCTAGTACCATGTTAAGAAATAGACCTTGGGCCCAACTCAAACCCAAAAGCTAGCTCAAGAGGCGAGGATTTCCCAAGACTATATAAGGAGACCAATTTCCCCAGAAGTGGAATTTCAACAACAGTCCCTCGCACACCCAGAACTAGACTGGAGCGCAGACAACATAATGTGGGGCCTAACATCGGGCAAACCAAGAATTGGGAGAGGTCTAACTCTAATACCATATTGAATGTCTTCAACATCAAAAAAGGCAGAAGGTAATGGTTAATTCAGGATTTCAACAACTTCATGATCAGACAACCCAGTATCCTCGAATAAGCTAAAAACACCAGTAAGTAACAATAATATGCCACTTGAGCAACAAGTAAACTCTTCGTGAAAACAATGAGCCATTACTGGCCTAACTATTAAAAACGAGAACTTGCTGAGAAATAATGGAACATCCCTCAGAACTGTAGCATTTTAACTTACAAATGATGTGAGAACCAAAGGATAAGACGTGTCCGGCATTCCATGTCTAGATCTGCTATTTTGTCAAAAAGAGCACGGACAGCTCCAGCTATAACCGCCGGAAAGGCCCCTGGCAGAGCCTAAAATAAGAAACACACAACCAGAGGACTTGTTAGTGGAAGTATCTTCAAGTGGAAATTTTGAGTTCCACAACAGTTGATGTGAATTTTAAGAAACAAATACATAATTAGTCTACAACTCTAAAAAGGTAACAGATTACCTTGCATAAATCAATGATAACCAATGTGTAATACGTTGGTCTGAATGGCGGTTGGGGTAACAAGAGAAGCTGCAAGATTCAAAAGATATCAGAAGAGATGAAGAAGAAGCTTCATGAATCAGCAAGCATACACAGAGGAATGTGATGGCACTACAGGTAATATATAAGGGTTTGTCACGGGGGAGAAAAATTAGAAGTTACCTTATCTATATGTATAATATATACAAAAAGGTAGGGAGAGAGAAGGGGTGGGGGTCTAGGAGTTATGGAAACAAGTAACTAAGAAAGGAAGGAAAATAGCATTGCTAAAGTTTAATATTCTCTAATACCCCCACCTACACAAGTCTTTATTCCATGACTGATGCCATATCAAATCGATTGGAAAAGATATACTAATATCATGGAACAAAAAATTTCCGTTATAAGTAAGCAACTGCATCAGTCCTTACCTGAGAGAATATTGTCTCAGCCATAAGATATTCATATCTGAACGGTACAGGCAGCCCAACCATGTATGCAGCACATTCCTTTCGACTAGCTTGCATCAACCGAAAAGAAAGGAATAAGAAAATCATCAAGTTTGGATATATTACAAAGGCACATAGCAAGTGGACACAGCATAGATAGACAAGGGCACCTCTAACCTTAAACCCTACCCCAAACACAATGAAATGAAACAGAAATCCTACTTAAATTTAAAAGAACCAAAATTGTGAGAGTCAAAACAAACCATCCATTCAAGAAGAAAAGCACATCCAACAGATACTCTTCCACAACAAAGCGATCAATGGGTTGAAGATCCTGTTATTCAACACAAAAATATAGGCAAGATCAGCAAGTAAAATAACAAGTGAAAGTAAATCATCCCCAAAAATTAACCATTGAACAATGTATCCTCGGCATAAGCCAAGATATTCGTAGAAACCAACTAGAGTTGACTAAATCCCAAAATGCAGACTCATAGTAGCCACTAGACCATGTAAATCTCTTAAATTGTACTATAGAATGATACATTGCGACAATTGGTAGAAGATGTCCTGAGAGGAGAATGAAGGGGGGAGGGGAGATTCTAGGGAGAACATACAGCACAAACAACAAGACTAAAAACTACAATAAAATAAGAACCAACTCCATCATATCCAAACCTCTATCAAGGGATCAGCCAGCATGTTTTCCTTTGCTGGGATCAATTCAATTATCACAGTATAAGCTAATCAATTACCTCAATTTTATTTGAAGGAAATATGTTAAGCCTCCTTATCCTTTGAGGATATTTTAACTCAGCTTCGTGCTTTTGTCTACCGAAAGCAATTCCAGATAAAACTCCGGGAGGACCTGGTTGCTCAGGGCAGCTTACTGGAGACAAATCATGAGACTTTCCAGAAACCAGCTGTGCCTCAAAAGATAGGTGCGGTCTGGGAACTGGGGTTTTTTCCAAATAAAAAAGAAAATGAAATTCAAGACAAGGTAAAACACCACTTTTAACATTAACTTCAAAACGGGAAAGAGAAAAACGAATCGCAAAGATATGCATTAAGAGCAAGTCCAGAAATGCAGAAGTCAAAATTCGCACTTGACCCAAAAAGTCAAATTGCACAATCCAGGAAAAACAACAGCCCAGTATTGGTTTGAAGTCCCTCTCTCCAGGTTAAAAGAGTAAACTTGTAACTCCATACAAGAACTGAATTACAATCAAAATCCTATTTGGTACAACAAATCTTCAATCATGTTCACACCCATTTTCAGAGAAAATGTCTTCTTTCATCTTCTTAGCATAATGTAATTGTAAGAAGAGGAAAGGCAGATAAAAAGATCACTTCTTCAGGGTGAAATCTAGAACAAGTAATTGGCTAATGTCAGGCAGGCGATATATAGTGATGTAACAAACTACGTTTATCATGTCCAAACTTTTGAATGAAAGAAGAGACGAAAGGAAGTGAAGTCCTCTGAACTAAAGAAGAGAAATATATAAAAGGATCTAAAGCAGAGAAAGATATAAAAGGATCAACTAACGCTATCAATCAGTTATTCCATCACATCTTTATTCAGCATAATTCAGGTTTCATATCACTTCGATAACAACTTTATCAGAGAATCATTCTATGCTACACACAATTCATATGTCTTATTTTAGCAATGAAAAGATTGAAAAAAGAGGTATATGCAATTTTATCCATAGTTAGCTGGAAACCGCTATAGCCACCAATATCAAGTTACATCTAGCACAATACAAGAACTTCCATTAACTTAATATACACAAACTCTAGAGTACATACAATAAATATAAGAAATTTCCTATTTTACTAACAAAAAGTTTGAAAACCACCACCATCAAATTATTTAGCATAAAACAAGAACTTCCGTTTACCTGATAAAACACTACTTGACAAGACACGACCTACCAAACTATCAAGGGAACGTAGTGCCAAATTCAATTGAAAGAATGAGTAAGGATGGGATAATTACCCATATTCATGTTAAATTTACATTTTCCCCTTGTTGACGGGAGTAGGGGTAACCAAAATTATCCAGCAAGCTACTTGGGCACAGCTTGACTTAGGCCCAGCTACCCCCACCCCAAGCTCCAAAAAGGCTCAAATATGAATGCAACCGGAGCTCAACCCCTATTGCAAGGAAATTCACCTTGTACCTAACTCCACCTCAAAAGCTAGCTCATGAGGTGAGGACTGTCCAAGATATATAAGGAGACAATAACCTACTCCCTCACCAGTGTGAGACATTCTAACACCCATGATATGCTCAAAAGGCTCACAAAACAAACTGCACTTCGTCTACTCTCTTTTTTACCATATTGTTCCAATCCTACCTGATTTTCATATCGAGCTCAAAAAAAATGTAAATGAAACAAGTACATATTCAGCACATGTTAGGGTACTTCTGAATTAGAATTTACAACTTATCACTTGCCTCGAAAATAAAAATGAAATCAATAAATATTGAAGGAGGTGAGTAGCAAACCGTAAAATTGTTACTGTGTGACCTGTAAGTCACGATTTTGAGCCGTGGAATAGTCATTGATGCTTGTTTCAGGGTAAGTTGCCTACATCAGAACCCCTTGGGATGCTGCCCGACGTTGCGTGAACGAGGGATGTTTCGTTCACCGAGCTACCTTTTTTAGGTGTGTAGAAGATATAAGACTGAAATCCTAATCTCTCCTCTCAAAACCAAAACATAATCTCTCCTTTGAACAGAAAGAAAATTCTAACATCATCTATCCAAGCGCTAACCAGAAGTCCTCTCATCTCTTAGGATTAGGACAGCAATCACTGGCCATTTGGCTTTCAATCTATGGAAAGCGCATATCTCTCAAACACGAGATTCTGTTCCACCAAAGATGGTTTCTCAGCTCAGCTCATTTTACATCCATAGAGGAGTTTAATGATATGGTTGTTAATTTGTTATGTAGGGAAAATTGCAATGGATGATTCATGGCCATTAACTCTTTCATCCTTTCTTGGGCGAGTGTTTTTCCTTCTTTAGAGCAGAAAAAAGACTGCTTTTTTTATCAATAGAGGAACAATTTGTAATGCTGACAGTGGAAAGGATCAAAACAATTTTAAGATAAATAAAAAGTAAGAATACCACTATCAAGTTTCCACCCTCTATTAGAAAGATCTTGAACTCGAGACCACAAATCCTCCAAGAAATCCTGTAGATCAAACATTTCAACTCTTAATAGTACAAACATTGCTGCATATGTATATAAATGATAAGAGGGGGGGAAACAGCAAACTAATTTGATTGAAGAACAATCTTCTCTAAGCTTATCTAAAGTATCTGTCATGTTTACCAGTTTCTATCACTCAAGTCCATCCACTGATAATATGAAAACCCCCATCAAGAACCACAAAGGAAACTATTCTTTAATATGCTATACAGTAAAGAGACCAAACACTAGGCTGCACATTGATTCAAGTTTTACTCAAACTGACCACTGACAACAATCAGACACACATCATACACATTCAACCACGTCCTTTTTCAGTAATTTCCTTTTAAATCAGACAACGGCGTCAGTCCAGTGGACACCACTAGGGCATGTATCCAAATTTCCTACATTGTCCTTTAACTCTTCGCTTTTTTCTTTAATTATTTGCTTCAGAAGAAGGCAAAGGGTGATTTATTTTCAAAATGATAAAACAGAATCCTACTCATGAGTGAAACTTGTTAGAGAAACTACTAGTGAACATCAATGAGGCACATTTGCAAAGTTTCTGCCTTATTCTTAAATTCTTCTCTTTAGGAAGACATGTGAGGGTGATTTATTTCAAAAGGACAATCAGTCCTATACATGAGGAGTGAAGCAACAACAACAACAACATACCCATTGAAATCACACAACGTGGGGTCAGAGGGGATGGTAGAGTGTACGCAGACCTTATATCTACCTTGGTAGGTTCCGGGAGACCCTCGGCTCAAGATAAAGCATAATCACAAGCAAAGCAAACAAGGCAAATTCCATGAGGAGTGAAGCTTGTTAGAAAACATCTATAGTTCCTCCATTTTGACAAATTCCAAATAGAAAAGATATATAACAAGGAATCATCACTTTTTCCAATTAAGTAGCTTCCGGATCAATCATTTTTAGAGAAGGCTCATTCAGTTTGGACAATTCATAGAGGAAGAAAGTTGATTACGGTAGGGATATGTTGAAAGGGTTCATCATTGCTTGAAGTAGGTAAAATGAATTTGAAGCAGAAACTAAAGAAGATGAACAAGTTGTTTATAGAGAAGACTTTACATCTTTTGTCTAATACTGATAACAGCATTTGTTCAAGGGTCGAGTATATAAAAAAAATCATGTCACCCACTAATCTTAAACTTTTGTCTCTATGATACTAATGCCCATGGTTGTGATACATGGGCTATATGATGTTGAAGGTCTTTAACGAAAATAAGCAGACAGTGCAAAGACACAAGCTAGTATAACATAAAGGGACGATTTTCACAGCTAATTATTAAAAAAAATCACATGTATTACAAATATACCTTCTCATTGACAGCATTATTGGTTTCTTCAATATCCTCAAAAACAGAAACACCAGCATCAGACACACGTCTTCTAATACTTAAATAGGCTTCTACACCAACCATAACCCTTTCGATCTCCTCAGGAACTTGCTGAAAATTGACATGAGAGGTAGGTAATTAAGCTTTCGCTGAGAAAGACGGGGTAAATGAGAAGAAAGCAAGCATATGATTTAGTAAAGGAAACAAAGAAATTGACAGCTTGACACATTACACGACTAAAAGAGAAGCACAAACATAACCCCAGAAAATATATATAGACGTATTAAAATCCTAAATTTCATGAGAAAGCACAAAAAACAAAATTGTTGGCAATCTTCAAGACACTGAGTTACTTCTCAGTCTTTAAGTCTTCATAATAAAAAGTAATTTGACTGAAAAAATCAAACGTTTAAAATGAAATAATACAAAACCTCCCCATTTTTGGTCTAGTGGTAAGAGTAAATGTGTGATGTGTGAATTAGGCAATCGTCATGATTCAACCCTATCACATTGAATCGTGCACCACTGACCTCGGGCTATCTCAGTTATCATAAAAAATAGTAATAACAACAACAACAATAATAATAATAATAATAATAATACAAAATAAGTCGAGGCACAAGCCTCTAGGCCTTCATGATGATAACCTCAGGCATTTACAAGTATGCAGTACATACTCATAAACAATAATATAACCCTGTGTGTAATGAAATCTTTACAATTTCCAAAACAAACAAAAAACTCGATGTGTAATGAACTTACTAGTGTAAGCAACAGAAAAAGAAATATATTCCCACATTTTGCACCTTTTAACATGTCTTAATCAACTATGTCTCAATGTCAAACTACTTGGATACTGCTGTAAATATTTTACCCAACTCCTTTTTTGGATAAAGTTCCCTAGTTCCCATTTATATTATCTGCCAACCGCAACATGTGCAGTTAAAGCTTAGTTACAATTTTGACTGCAGTAAACCGGCAGAGAGGCCTTGCTACGAAGAATGACTAAGATTCATATTTTTGCTGCTCCGATTCGCAAAAGAAAGTAACCAAAAAAAGTAGAAGCAGGAAAAAAACACTTGTCAGCAACTTGCAGGCAAGAATTGTCAAGGTTTAGCATTTTGAACAAGTGCATATTGTTACCTCAACAAGTTCAGCTCCACCCCACGGAAGGCACGATAAAATACAAGTAATATAAAAGTCAGCACGTGCTTGCCAAGAGGGAATTCCTTTTTCTTCGTCCACAGTAGTCGCTGCTGATGATAGTAAACTTTCAAAAACAACCACTAGTGCACTCGGTTGGATAACTTTGCTGCACATCTAACAACACAAACCATATATCAACCTCACTAACAACTGAAGGTACAAAAAACAGGACGGTTTTGTCTACCAATTAACTCACTACATCAGATCTCACTCATAATTGTCTGAGGACACGAGCAAATGTGATGCAATGTTTCAGGTTAAGCATGGAATGAGTAAAGAAGCGAATGAACTCAATTTGATGTTCGAATGTTGCACTCAATCCTAATTGATAGAGTGAAATCATAATAAATTTGCAGTGAGGAACGGATGCAAATAATGGTTATAAATGACCTTGGTCTCGAAGAATGTTCTGAATACTGAGATAATTTCACCCACAAAGATCAGAATCATAGATGATAACTTTGGTAAATGTACTTTATGCATACATCTATTCTTTTCCAAATATCTCCACACCTTAACCAAAAGGCTACCAAACGCCCTGCTCTCAGACAACTTAGTTTCCAAACTCGAATAAAGAACAGAATAGACAAACTTCTTCAGAGTCTTAGTTGGAGTAAAACATTAAAGCAGCAAAAGTAGCAGATTCCTAGAACATACCAAAACAGTCAAAAACCTCATCAATATACGGATCTTGTTGCACTGTCCAGTCTCCAACGCATCCTGAAACGAACAGAAAACAGTAATTGTCGAAACGACACCTTATCCAGAGTAATATCAGCCCATATTACAATTTTGACTGCAAAATTAACATTGACGGAACTTCCTTTAACTCCTCTCACACCCTTCTTCTACAAAGGGATGGAAATACCAAAAGCATATAAACAAAAGAATTCTCTAAGAATCAAACTAATCACAGTTGATCCAGTTATTTTTCATCACCAACACTTGATACAACCAGTAAAATTGCAACTTCACATTTCAAACCAAATTTTTCAGTGGTGGTTTCAGACTTTCAGCATCTAAAACTAGCTTTAGCAAATATAAGAAACAGAAAACATGACATAAACAATTAGTGGTCCAAAAGGATATTTACTACCAAGGCACCAGCAGTACCTAACTTTTTTTATTTTTGGAAACTGGTAACTGTAGCAGCACTAACAAATTTTTATTTAAGACAATACAAATTAAGGTCTTAGCATTTTCTTTCCTCTACTACTGGTCTTTTTCTCTAACAAAAGACTATAACCCTATATTGTTAGATGTACTTATCCCATTCTCTTATAGGTCATGTGTGAGCAAGTGTCTTCTAATGTATAGAACAATTTTATATCAGTGTTTTTAAATTTTATTCAAGCTTCTCTTAGGATCTGTGTTTGTATATTTAGTTCCACTAAATTCTTCCAAAAGTGCCTAGATGGTGTGCATCATCAAATATAATCCTTTCAATGGGTTTTTAAGTTGCTGTTGTGCATGCAGCGAGTGGGAGGACGTAGACCATTTCTCGATTGCATCATTGCTCAACAATGTTGCACACTCCTCTTTTAATTATTTAACATCAACAATGTGTTACCCTGGATAGTCACAAAGGTCATTTTTCGCACTTTTTAAAAAAATCCTTCACCCACTAAGTGTTACTCAGAATAGTGGCAAAGGCAGTTGTAAGTTGGAGGTTAACGAGAATAAAGTAGTACGGAAAGCAACTTTGTTGTAGTCTATAGTCAATTAGGAATTATTGAAATAAAAGAACGTCTTCAAGACATGGAGAGGAATTTGAATGAGCACAAAAATGTCACATTTGTTTAGCTTCTAGTTTAGGTATATAGAGAAGATAGCTTTTTGTATCCACATATAGGCCGGTTTGCTAGAACTATGAGTCAGTTAATATACCATCACGGATCAACAGCTTTACCTAGGGGTTCACGGGAACCAGTAGCTTTTATTCATACACTACATATGCATTATATCATCCACTAAATAATAATAAATATTTGATTGTGAATCCAGTTATGATTGTGAATTAATCTGAGTTTAGTATAGGAACCCATAGATTTCTTTTTAAAAAAAATAATAGGAACCCATAGATTTCAAATCCTCGATCCGTCTCATTCTGCTCTCATTCATATTCAATGTCAAATTCTTCCTAAAAATAGAGGCTATTCTTTATGTGTGGGTGTGAATATCTTGACTTGGGGGTTTAGGTTTTGTTTTAGTGAAAAGGTCTTAGGCATCTTTGATGACTGTATACCATTAAAACAAAATTAAGCACCGTCTGGCTGCAATATTAGTGAAAGCAGCAAAAAGAAGATTAAAAAATGAATCCGGATGAATCTAGCAAGTTGATTTTATAGTGTAAAAACTAATGAACAACATGTAGCAGGTAATCCAGGGTAACAAGATTTAAGCTGTATGCAATAACAGATATGGAGTTTAAAGACGCAAACTAAGATAAATGCCACTCTTCATTTATCACAAAATAATCTTTTTTCTAAAAAGGAAAGACCACTCTTTCCAATGTTCAAGAATGACCAGACATTGGGGCTTGCTGACCTGTAAATTAATTTGAGCGTTCTCCACTAATTTACTGACAAAATCCTCATTTTCCAAATTCAAAAGGCCTATCTGCAGATGGACAGATGTGGTAAGTGCAGAGAGGAGGAGAAGAAAAAAACAGAGAGATTATAAAAGAGTAAAAAGGAAACATAAAATAATTAATATGTGGAAATAATAAGCATGAAATGCAAAATATCCCAATAAATGAATTGATCAATCAATTAATAAAAAATACCTCACCCAAAGCTACTTCAGTCATCTTATATATCACTTTTGCTCTATTTGAAAACCATTTCTTTCCAACACCCAATAATCTTGACTTGTAACTTGTAAGACAATTAAGGGAATTATAAAAGTTCTCTAAATTTCACATAGCCCTACACTGGATACAAATATAGACTCCTGCCCAGCACAAGCCCTGATGTGAGTATAGCCAAATAAATAAATAAATACAGATTCTTTGTTTATAAGAAATATAGTGATAATGTACAGTTTGCCTGAGGAAATAAGGAAACATGGTATCCCAGTTGGTTTGCTACTTGAGCTTCCACCTTGGTGGTGGGGGTTCAATTCTCCACCTTATAATCCTCTCCCCTTTCACCTTATGTATAATTTTAAGAAATTGAAGCAAAAAAAAAAAAAGACAACTGATACTAAAATTGAGTCTGGTACTAGATCATATTCTCCTCTGGAATCATATTCCTGATTCATCTACAACATATCTACTATTGATTAGCAGAATCAAAATACATATTGCAAAAGAACCTTGAGCCTTACTGGAAAAATGTTTCAAAGACTGTATCAGTTGCACATTTTTCTTAAGCTTCACTTGTGAAATGTTGAACCAATGTTGCTTTTAAATATAGAATTATTGACTATCAATTGTCTATATTTGACATCATCGCATATACATTCATAAGTATGAGAAGAATACAGTTAAGAGGATAAAAATAAGAATTAAGAAGGAAAAGCATGCACTGAACAGAACTCAAATGAGAAGGAGGCGACATAGGATAACCTACCAGAGTTCCATACAGAGGTATCTTGTGAGGCAATTGCTCAGCACACTGGATAAGGAACTGCCAAGGTATAGGGAAATAAAGTACATAATTCAGCAAACAACTCAATAGTAGCAAGGCATAACAATAAGCCTCCTTGTAAGCATAAATCGGATAACTCTTAATTAATGATGGCAATAGAGCAAAGGTTTGACTGCAGCGGACCTCTTAGGCAATGAGGGATTGGAGAGGGGGGGGGCCCTTCAAAAAAGGGAGTGATTGGAGACACACTTGAGATAGACGAAATCTCCAACTATGTTATATGTATACACCACAATGAAAAGATAATGCCAGAATCACTCCATTATAAAAGACAGGTCGATATGCCAAGAATATTTATCAGAACTGGATTTTTAGCTTGATAGATAAAAAGTATCCATTTGAAATTTATCACAACTAGTAGATCTACCAAGTGGAATGAGTTGACAGTTTTAAGTGTTCAGTTTATTACACGTAAGAAACTAACCCAATTTTTTGTTTTTATGTTCACGCAGAAGATGCTTTAAATGAACCCAGACATTCTGAAATTCAGTTCCAGTGTTAATAAACCCAACTTCCACATTTTGCATCAGTATCTAACTATTATTTGACCCAATGATAACCAACAGGATAATAGCCTTGCAGCTGAGCAAGAACATTTTCACATATAACAAGCCTATGGAGAGAAACTGAAAGTTCACGTGGTCGTTTCTTTTTCGAGTGGGGCACATAGACTATTTTCTTTTCCTTTTCTAAGGTCACGTCATGTTTGATCATTACAGGAAGGATAAACCTTTTTTATCTCCCCTCCCACTCTAACCGGCATGTACCACAATTTTTGCCCCACGCTACTAAGATAAAATGTTACAGCCTCTCTACCTCCCAAGGTAGGGGTAGTATTACACTGGTTATATTGTTGCTACTAAGATAAAAATGTCCCAGCCTCTCTACCTCCCAAGGTAGGGGTAAGGTATGCACCCCACTCGTGAGATTACACAGTGTATGTTGTTGCTACTAAGATAAAATGCTACAGCCTCTCTACGAGAGGTAAGGTACGTCCAACTAGTGGGAATACACGGAATATGTTGTTGCTATTAAGACAGAATGCTCAATTTTATACATTAAGTGAAATTACAAAGGGGAAAAAGATATAAATCTGAAACTAGGATCTTGCTTCATACACAACAACAACAACAACAATGAGCATGAGAAAAAAATTCTTACGGGATAAACATCATCCCCAGAATGCTCTATTTCTCGTCGAATCACACTAAAGCATGCCTCCTGCAATAACAAAAGGTTTAAGGATTATAACATAAGTGAAAGCATCATTGCATATTATGAATAAAACCCCTAGGGTTTATGTGTACTAACAATTTGATCTTTGAAGTCTGCATTTCCGGCGTACTCAGGGCACTTCTCGCCGAATCGCAATAGCAAGTTCTTCCAACTGCTCATTACAACAATCAACGACGGGGAGGGTTTTGCACTCTACACTGGCCGCGACCAACCTATACCTCTTATATAACTGACAAAAACCCTTGTGCAAAACCCGACCCGAATCGAAGTCCTGTTTTAGGGCTTGTTTGGTTCAATGAAAAAATTAATTATTTTAAAATTTTGAGATTCTTAAATAAGTTTACAATGTTCTTTTGGTAAAAGGGAAGTTAATGGTAATTTATTGGCTAATGCTTGAGGTGGTTAATAATAGTAGTTGATTTTTGTGATTATGCGATAAAAATTAGTAGTTGACGATGGTTAATATTGATGGTCGGTGATAGAAGTAGTTGGTAATGTAGGTGGTTAGTAACAATGATTGTACACTAATGAAACTGGTTGATGTGATTGATTTATAATGGAAGTGGCTAGTATTAGTGATTGAGCGATGGAAAATGGTTGGTGTGGTAATTGACGATGAAAATGGTTTAGGATGATTATATAATAACTGTATAGAAAATAATCGTGAAATCTACATTTACTACAATTCTAAATGAATGAATATCTTGATTGTTTTCAGATTTCGTCCAAGATATATAACACAGTAAAACACATTCGATGACGGTCATTTACTCTAATAACATTTAGTATTCTTGGTAAATTGTGAAAACCAATCTTCTTTGAATGTATAAAAATACGTAGAGTCCGGTATGTCCAGAAGAATAGAAAAAGATAATCGTTTTCTTATATGTTTACTAGTTTACTAGTACTAGATACTGATCGTTCATAACATTATTATACATTTTCTATCTATTGCGAGTCATTTATTTATTAACACTTATTTATCTTACTATGTGTTTTGACCTCCTCGATCAAACTAATATTTATGTATCAAAATGCATTTTAATTTGTGGTCTTAAATATGACATGTGGAGACTTGGAATAAAAGGGTAGCAAAAATGGAAGGAGTCGTTCATTTTGAAACAGATTAAAAAGAAAAGTAAGACAAATATTTTGAAATTTCCCGAGATTTTCACATAATGTTGTTGGGTTTTGATATTGGTGAATGGGAAATGATGGAATGAAAATTAAAGGGAAAATGCTCTTTTGTCCCACATCGAAAAAGGAGAAGGATAGAGAGGTGTATATATTACATTACACCTTCTCTAGCTGCTAAAAGGGTTGAGATGACAAGGACCCCTCGCGCCGTCGTCGTCGCTCGCTCGGCTCGGATTCGGATTGATTGATAATCTTTTTGGACAAACGTTTCTTTAATTAAATTAATTAATTAATTATTTAATTAAAAACAAATCCAAACGGATCGACCCGCGACCCGTCCGGCTCTCC
The DNA here is from genome assembly GCA_029844215.1 of Przewalskia tangutica. NCBI lineage: Eukaryota > Viridiplantae > Streptophyta > Magnoliopsida > Solanales > Solanaceae > Przewalskia > Przewalskia tangutica. The sequence goes on along the minus strand of CM056738.1, from coordinate 2,256,628 downwards.
CTCTCTTTTTCGAATTTCCCTCCAAAATTAGGTGACTATTCTAAATGGTTGCAAGTTGCAACCATTCAGAATCAGTACCTCCAACCCTATAAATTCTTGATTATTCCAAGAATTTATTATTCACTTTTTCATTCTGAATTTCATATTCAAGTCGAAAATATTTTTCATTCTGTGTGATATACTGTCGTTGAGTGGTTCGTTGCTACCGGAATTTGGAGTACTACTATTCTGGTAAGATAATCGTTCTATCCTGGGAGGCGATATTCCGTTAACCTCGAGTACTGTGAGGGGAATAATTTCCCTAAGGACACACTTTGAACTAAGTGGGCTCGATTACATTCTGAAATTATTTTTCCAAAACAGATTCTGTTTTCGTTTATTGTTTCATTAATGTTATATGTTTCACTAAGTGATTAAACAGATTGTGTTGAAACATTATTGAGCCAAATACAGATTACTATACCAACAATCTTAAAGAAATTATTTTTTATTGTATTTTAATCTGTATCCTGGTTTAGGAGATTAAAACCTGTGTGGTTTTCTACTCCGTATGAGATTTCATATTATAATTTGAAGACATAAAAACTTCGTTGGAATATTAAAAGTCCAGGAAAAAGTGTTTTCCCAAAAGGGAAAAAAAAAGTTTTTTCAGAAAGAAAAAAAGAAGTGTTTTTCTTGTATGTTGTTTGGAGACTACAATCTTCGGATTTTCTACTCCGGTTGAGATTAAAGTTTTCATAACTTTCTACTCATTTGGATACTTGATTTGAAGATATAAAAATTTCATCAAGTATATAACATCTAATATATTGCACTTCGTTTCTATCAATTTTGATTCGTTTGAAGAAATAAAATCTTCACCGTTGTGTATTATATTTGTTGCTATCAAAATTGATTCGGTTTGAAGAAATAAAATCTTCACCGTTGTGTATAACGATTTGAAGAACATAAAAACTTCATCGTTCTGTTTAAGGAGATTAAAACTTGTGTAGTTTTCTACTCCATATGAATATTAGTATTCCGACTCGAAGATATAAAAAACTTCGTTGGAATACTAAAGTTTCATAATTATACTACGATTTGAAGAAATAAAATCTTCATCATTTAAGTTTATAATTCGACTGCGATTTGAAGAAATAAAATCTTCATCGTTGAAGTCTGTGAATTAATTGTTATTTTGGTTTTATTAATTAAAACAGTTTGTCTATTCTGTGACAAACAATGGCAATTGAAATTGGAACTACCTCTACAAATATTGCACCATACATTACTACAACCTGCATCGCAGCACCACCTACCGAGAAACTGCGAAGTTCACCGGTTAACTTTAAAGGATGGCGAAAGAATGTTCTTTTGGCTTACCACCCTTGGTTTGCAAAAGTTCACCGGTGAGACCTCCCGTGCCACGACACGTGCGTGACAACCATAGTCATAGTTACTGAGGCTTGGAAACAGGCTGATTTTTTGTGCAAAGGCTACATTTTAAGTGCCTTAGAAGATGACTTGTACAATGTCTACAGTGCAGTAGAAACTTCCAAAGAACTATGGAGTGCACTTGAAAAGAAGTACAAGACAGAAGATGCTTGCTTGAAGAAGTTTGTGGTTGCCAAATTCCTAGACTATAAAATGGTTGATGGGAAAACCGTTGGAACCCAAGTTCAAGAGCTTCAACTTATCTTCCATGACCTTATTGCTGAAGGTATGGTAGTGAATGAAGCATTCCAAGTGGCTGCAATGATTGAGAAATTGTCGTCTTCGTGGAAAGATTTCAAGAATTATCTTAAGCACAAAAGAAAGAAAATGAAGTTGGAGGATCTTGTGATTCGTCTCAAGATCGAGGAAGCTAACAAAACCGCTGAAAAGAGGTATCGTAAGAGTTCACCAATTGCGGCCAACATCATCAAGATGTTGCTCAAAATGAACAAGAAAAGTAAGAGGCCTTCAAAAGAAGGGTTCTAACAAGAAAAAGTTCAATGGAAATCGCGATTGGGAAAGGCCCACAAAGCCAGTGATTTGCCTCTCAAAAAGAAAAAGGGAAAAAGACAAGCCAATATGGTGGAAATGAATGATGATCTGAATGATCTGTGTGCAATGCTGTCAGAGTGCAATTTAGTTGGAAACCCAAAGGAGTGGTGGCTGGATTCTGGTGCCACTCGACATTTCTTATACCGCAGAAGCATTTGCAACATATGCTCCATTGGACCGAAAAGGTGCATTTATGGAAATACCGCAATGCCAAGGTTGAAGGATATGGGAAGATACTCGAAGATGACTTAGGCAAGGTCGACTTCAACAATGTTACGCACGCCCAACAATTTGGAAGAATTTAGTTTCAGTGACTACTCGTCAAAAGCGGGTTTAAGTGCGTGTTGGTTAGTGAGAAAATTGTAATAAGTAAGAATGATATGTTCATAGGAAAGGGCTACCTCACCGAGGTCTTTTCAAACTCAATGTAATGGTTGTTGTGATAATAAAAATTCGATTTAAATGCTTACTTATTGGAGTCAAATGATTTATGGCATGTTCGTTTAGGACATGTCAATTACAAAACCTTGCGAAAATTGATCAATTTAGAAGTATTGCCTAAATTCGAGTGTAACAAATCAAAATGTGAAATTTGTGTTGAATCTAAGTTTGTTAAACATCCATATAAGTCTATTAATAGGAATTCAAATCTTTTAGACTTAATTCACACAGATATATGTGATATGAAGTCAATACCATCTCGTTGTGGGAAAAAGTATTTTATAACTTTCATTGACGATTGCACTCGATATTGTTATGTGTATTTGCTTAATAGTAAGGATGAAGCAATTAATGCATTTAAGCAATACAAGAACGAAGTGGAAAATCAATTGAATAAAAAGATCAAAATGATTAGAAGTGATAGGGGATCTAAGGCGTAGCAAACGTCAAAAGGCATCTACTTCCTTTGGACCAGACTTTGTAACATTCTTGCTTGAAAATGAGCCTCAAACATTTAAAGCAGCAATGTCATCTTCTGATTCAACATTTTGGAAAGAAGCAGTCAATAGTGAGATTGAATCAATTTTAAACAACCATACATGAGAGTTAGTTGATCTTCCTCCTGGAAATAAACCTTTAGGATCAAAATGGATCTTTAAAAGGAAAATGAAAGCTGATGGTACTATTGACAAATATAAGGCAAGACTTGTGGTCAAAGGTTATAGACAAAAAGAAGGTCTTGATTACTTTGACACATACTCGCCGGTAACAAGAATAACATCTATTCGGGTGTTAGTGGCACTGCCGGCCGTATATGGTCTAGAAATCCATCAAATTGATGCCAAGACAGCTTTCTTAAATGGAGAATTGGAGGAAGAAATTTACATGGAACAACCTGAGGGTGTTGTGGTTCCTGGTAAAGAAAGGAAAGTGTGCAGACTTGTTAAGTCACTTTATGGACTTAAACAAGCACTCAAACAATGACATGCAAAATTTGACCAGGCCCGCTCTACAATGAAATCAGAATTTATAGCTTTAGACAAGGCCGGTGAAGAAGCTGAATGGCTTCGGAATTTCTTAGAAGATATTCCATTCTGGCCCAAACCTTTGGCTCTTATATGTATACATTGTGACAGTCAAGCAGCAATAGGTAGGGCAGGGAGCGTAATGTATAACGGAAAATCTCGTCACATACGACGGAGACACAATACCGTTAGACAACTCCTCTCTAGTGGCGTTATCACAATTGATTATGTAAAGTCAAGAGATAACGTGGCGGATCCGCTTACAAAAGGCTTATCTAGAGAGGGAGTTGATAGGTCATCAATGGGAATGGGGTTAAGGCGAGGACAAGTCATCATGGCGGTAACTCTACCTAGCAGATGGAGATCCCAAGAGCTAGGTTCGGAGATCAAACAAAGTTGTATCGACGGTCAACATTGTCAAATAACTCAACTCATTCGGATGAAGACAATGTTCGAAATAAGGATAAGACTTTATGGTTTGTTAATGAGTTAATAAATCAATAAAATATTTTAATGGTTATCTAAATCTGGCAATGTATGACCAGATAATGTGGCTATAGGACCACATGTTTAGAAATCACCTATGTGAGTGTTAAGTGTAAGCCGCTTTAAAGGGGAATGACAGTAAATGCTCATTCTCTATGCACTCATGAGACCAGGCGGTGTTCATGGCTGAAACGAACACAACCGTGAGAATCATAAACGGTTGAGGGTTGATTGTGTGTCTTATGTTGTCTAGGTATACAACAAAGTTCGACTAAAAGATATCAAATCTACCGATTGATCGAGTATATCCGATATAAGTTCACTACGGAAAGTTCAAAGGGAAACCTACTTATCCAGATGCAGTCAATTCTCGCTTGTATATCACACACGTCCGTACATTCTTTTATCTCATAACCATTCCCATTCATGTGGGGAATTGTTGGGTTTTGATATTGGTGAATGGGAAATGATGGGATGAAAATTAAAGGAAAAATGCTCTTTTGTCCCACATCGAAAAAAGAGAAGGATAGAGAGGTGTATATATTACATTACACCTTCTCTAGCTGCTAAAAGGGTTGAGAGGGCAAGGACCCCTCGCGCCGTCGTCGTCGCTCGCTCGGCTCGGATTCGGATTCGGATTGATTGATAATCTTTTTGGACAAACGTTTCTTTAATTAAATTAATTAATTAATTATTTAATTAAAAATAAATCCAAACGGATCGACCCGCGACCCGTCCGACTCTCCCTCTCTTTTTCGAATTTCCCTCCAAAATTAGGTGACTATTCTGAATGGTTGCAAGTTGCAACCATTCAGAATCAGTACCTCCAACCCTATAAATTCTTGATTATTCCAAGAATTTATTATTCACTTTTTCATTCTGAATTTCATATTCAAGTCGAAAATATTTTTCATTCTGTGTGATATCCGTAGTTGAGTGGTTCGTTGCTACCGGAATTTGGAGTACTACTATTCTGGTAAGATAATCGTTCTATCCTGGGAGGCGATATTCCGTTAACCTCGAGTACTGTGAGGGGAATAATTTCCCTAAGGACACACTTTGAACTAAGTGGGCTCGATTACATTCTGAAATTATTTTTCCAAAACAGATTCTGTTTTCGTTTATTGTTTCATTAATGTTATATGTTTCACTAAGTGATTAAACAGATTGTGTTGAAACATTATTTAGCCAAATACAAATTACTATACCAACAAATGTTCAGTGACTGTTGTAGAAATTAAGTAGGAGTAATTCTTTAACTTTCCTTCGTGCAATGTACAAAAGATAGTTCCTTTTCTAAGGGGATGCAGCTGTATTTAGTTATGTCATCGTGGCACTCCTGCAGAAAGTTTTTTACTTGCAATTTGTGTTGGTAGCAAGTATGATGAAGTTATATCTTTATGATGCAAGACATTGCTCAAGCAAGTATGATGGAGTAATATCTCAATGGGACTAACAATATGGGGATGGGGTAAGGGGTGGGGGATGTGGACTATGGTGGGTGAGGGTGGGGTGGGATGTGTTGGAGTGTAGGAAGAGTCAATCAATATGAAATGACGCTATGAAACTTGTTTTCTCTACTTTTACTAGAAAAGTCATTTTCCTTATTTTTAAGGAACAAGTGTTTTTCTACAGAAAATGTTTTCTCAAAAATTGCTCACTAAGGCTCGTTTGATACGTCGCACTGTACTGTATATCTTTATATTGGAATATATTGTATTGTAATGGACTGGACTGTATTAATATATAATAGATGATATTAAATTATTAATATATAATGGACTGTATTTTTTTTAGGTTTAGTACAGTCCAGGGGAGACTTATATACTAGATGAGTCTCAAAAATAACAGTTGGAGTGTACTATTTTTAGAAATAGTCCAGTCCAGCTGAAAACGCCACCAAACACTGTATTATTTTTTTGTCCAGCGTAATACAGCGTACAAACGTGACCTAGTAGGTACTCTGGTCCCTTTTTTCTTCAGTTCTTTTAGAGCTTACTTTTATGGTTCAACATTAATTGGGTGCATTTTTTTTACCTTATAAAAAGAATGGTGCATTTTTCTCTATGCAATATGCAAAATTGTTCCTTTTCTAAGTTCCTTCTGTATATTTAACTTTTGACTACTTAATGTCTCAGCAACTGCTTCTTCTTTACAACTTTTGAAGATGTACATGTCAAGGTTTAAACTGCATTGCCTTGTTTTCAGTCTATAGCTGTATGAGTTTGAATACTTTAGATACTCTAATTGGGTAACATCATGGGTATTGTATAATTTTATCAGCGAATGATCTCCTTCTCTGGCAGTGTGTGGAAGCATGTTGTTTGAAAGAGGGATGCAGTTGTTGATGCCACCTGTGGGAATGGTCACGATACCTTGGCACTGTTGAAACTGGTTGCTGATAAGACACAAAGAGGTCGAGTTTATGGCATGGATGTTCAGAAAATTGCTTTAGAAAGCACTTCATCCTTACTGGACCAGTTTTCTAGTCCAGATGAGGTACTGCTTCATATAATCTATCAAGAACCTAGTCAGCAAAAATAATTATGGTCTATAGAACTCATAAACTAAAAATCATGGCTCCGCCTCAGTTTATATCTCCGGGCCTAATTAATGGTGACACTTTATCACTGATGATCCAATAAGTAGTTCATCACAACTATCTAGATGGAATCCAGAGAGAATGATGGCTTGGATACATTTTCCCGTAAACTTGAAACTATACCTTCTGATATAGCACATAAATGGGCGAGGAAGGAGGCAAAGCTTGCAGTTACGTCGGTAAAAACGACGGTTTTTGAACGCCTGTATATGGAATTAGAGAAAAAAGGCGGGGATAAGAAGTTGTACAGACTAGCCAAGGCGAGTGATAGCACTACAACAAATCGCTTCAAAGAGGGCGAGTGTAGTCGCCCTCTCTGGGTGGAATATCGCCCCCTTAGATCAAAGGGAGCAATTTTTAATTGCCCTTCAAGTCGTCTTATTATGTCTGTTGTCTTAAGATCAAGAAAAATCGCTCACTTTGTAAGGACCAAATAGGGCGACTACACTCGTCCTTTTTGAGATCCACTAGACCACTAGTTATGCAATATTAATCACTACAAATACGCCCCAGCCATGAATCGAACCCGGGCCACTTCTATATTCTACCACCAGACCAGCCATTAATACTTGTTATATTTATGCTCCTCATAATCATAAATTCCTTGGGCGTTTCTAAAGTCAATTTTTAACAAGATGCCTATTTTTTTACACTTATTATTTATAATAGTGCAACATTTTTAAAAGTCTTTATTTAAGATAATTTCGGATTCGGATCCGAATATTTCGAATATCCGAAATTTTTGGATAATTTCGGATCGGATTCGGATTTGAATATTTCGGATATCCAAAAAAATCGGATATCCGCAATTTTAGAATAATTTAAGGTCGAATTCGGATCCGAATATTTCGGATATCCGTAATTTTCAGATAATTTCGGATCAGATTCTGATCCAAATATTTCGGATATCCAAAAATCGAAAATCCGAAATTTTCAGATCGGATTCGGATCCGAATATTTCGGATATCCACAATTTTTGAATCATACTCGGATTAGAATATTTCGGATATCCAAAAAATCGGATATCCGTAATTTTTGGGTAATTTCGGATCGGATTCTGATCCAAATATTTCGGATATCCGCAATTTTAATTAAAAGGATTAATTTCAACTTTAATCAATCCCATTTTTTGAGGGACTCAAGCAGGGCGACTTTATATATCGCCCTATTTGGTGTGGTTCAAAAAGAGCGACTTTATGTGTCGCCCTATTTGGTGAAATTTAAAAAGGCGACTTTAAGTGTCGCCTTATTTAATTTTATCAATTAGGGCGACAACAATACACTCGCCCTCGTTGAGTCAAATCCAAACTAAGAGATAATTAATTTCGAAATTAATCTCTAAATAAATTTATCATTTTTTTTAATTTTATCAATTAGGGCGACAACAATACACTCGCCCTCGTTGAGTCAAATCCAAACTAAGAGATAATTAATTCCAAAATTAATCTCTAAATAAATTTATCTCAAATTAGTTGAAATAAAATCAAGTTATAACTAATTCTATGATTAGTTATTCAGAATTGTAATATAGTAATTTTGGTCTCAATATTTAGATCTCTTTTTCAACTTTGGGCCCAAATTCATTCTCAATATTGGACTTTATAGTTAGTCCAGTTACTTGCTGCATCTTAGGTGTGTGTGTGTGTCAAAAAATTGAAAAATGCAATTGTCAAATGTTAAAATTTGTATCCAATCTGTTTACTTGTCTAAATTTTATACAGATGTCACAAAATTAAGTATTGTCTAAATTCTAATTAAGAGGATTAATTTCGTATCAGATCAATCCCATTTTTTGTGGGACTCAAAGAGGGCGAGTGAAAATATGTCACCCTATTTGGTGTGGTTAAAAAAATGGTCGTATCAGATCAATCCCATTTTTTGTGGGACTCAAAGAGGGCGAGTGAAAATATGTCACTCTATTTGGTGTGGTTAAAAAAATGGCGACTTTATATGTCGCCCTATTTGGTGTGGTTCAAAAAGGACGACTTTATGTGTCGCCATATTTGGTGAAATTAAAAAAGACGACTTTAAGTGTCGCCCTATTTAATTTTATCAATTAGGGCGACAGCAATACACTCGTCCTCGTTGAGTCAAATCCAAACTAAGAGATAATTAATTTCGAAATTAATCTCTAAATAAACTTATTTCAAATTTGATTGAAATAAAATGAAGCTATAACTAATTCTATGATTTAGTTATCCAGAATTGTAATATAGTAACTTTGGTCCCAATATTTAGATCCCTTTTTCAACTTTGGACTCAAATCCATTCTCAATATTGGACTTTATAGCTAGTCAAGTTACTTGTTGCATCTTTGGTGTGTGCGTGTGTCAAAAAATTGAAAAATGCAATTGTCAAATGTTAAAATTTGTATCCAATATGTTTACTTGTCTAAATTTTATACAGATATCACAAAATTAAGTATTGTCTAAATTCTAATTAAGAGGATTAATTTCGGATCGGATCAATCCCATTTTTTGTGGGACTCAATGAGGGCGAGTGAAAATATGTCGCCCTATTTGGTGTGGTTCAAAAGGGTGTGGTTCTAACTATCAAGGCATTATTTGTCACCCTTATTGGCATAAATTAGTCGCCCTCTTTGAGGTGATTTGTTGTAGTGGAGGAGGGCTCGTGACTTGGATCATGTAAGGTGCATCAAGGACGAGGACGATAAAGTACTGGTGGAGGACGCACATATTAGGCGGAGGTGACAGTCTTACTTCCATAAACTCTTGAACGAGAAAGAAGATAGATACATTGTGCGAGGAGATCTGGAGCAATCTGGTAGGTGCCAAAACTTTGGGTATTGTAGAAGCATTAATGTTGATGAGGTTGGGGGTGTTGTTCGCAGGATACACATGGGACGTGCGACCGGGCCTGATGAGATCGCGACTGAATTTTTAAAAGAGCGCAGACATGACAGGTTTGGAGTGACTGACTAAGTTGTTTAATGTCTTTTTTAAGACGGTGAGAATGCCCGAAGAATGGAGGTGGAACACAATGATACCTTTGTTGGAAATTTACTAAAATGTGAAATAAAATTAATCCTATTAATTATGACTCGAACAATTGGGGCCCCGCACGTCGGAAACATGGTTTCCACACACGTGCACATAAAGTGCCAAGGATCGTAATTTCCTTAAATGAAAGAGATATTGGTACGTATACGAATTGTTTGAGACGTAAGAGAATAAACGGTTATTGGCCAGATCACAAATAGTTTCACGTTGGTAAATGAAAGGAATAAATGTGTAAAAGATGAAACGAATCAGAAATCGCCGCGGAGCCGAGAAGGGCTGCGGTGCAACAAAGTCAGGGCCGCGGTGCTTGGAGCGCCACGACGATTCCTCCAAGAGCCCCGGCTCTAAATGTAGTTACAATTCCAGTAGCTCACTGGAATTGAAGCGCCGCGATGCCTCCCCGAAGGGCCGCGTCGCTAAATGGCGTTTAGTTCGGTGACTTCTTCGGCGTGAAGCGTCGCGCGTCTCCCGAAGGCGCGCGCTCGATCATTTCACTTCGCCGAGGCGAATTGAAACTGATTCTTAGGATGATATTGGAACAATTACTCTCTATTGTTTGGCTATTGAATTCATCCATTACTAGGCTGAATTAACCTCAATATCAATTGTCATTACTTGACATTGATGGCCATTCATTTTGGTTAATTGAGAAGACATAATCACCTACCTATAAATTGATGTCTTTGACACAATTACAAAATACACTTCACACTTAACAATTCTATGAAATTGTCTTCCTCTCTTGCAATCACAAAACACTCAAAGATCTTTCTTCCTAAGCGAACACTTGAGTTCCCTTTGCTCATTTGTTTGATTGTTGTTTTATCTTGGAAGATAAGTTGTCATTACACCGTTGAAAGAATATACGGGGCAATATTATCTTAAGGATAGATTGAGAATTCAGTCAATTCAACAATTCAATTATTTTGTTGATTTCCAGATTTCTAACTTAGTTGTTGTTGTTGTTGTTACATTTCCATTTCCTTTGCAAAAACTCACAAGCTTAAGATAATATATGTTGCTTTCAACAACAACATGTCTGCTGAAGATCAATTCAACGCTATGAACAATGCCACTGCTAAAAGCAATCTCACTGCCTTCAATCCCACAGTTCAAGGCAATACTAATGCCTTCACTTCCGCCACTCAAGGCGATGACATTGCCTACAACCCAACTAATCCAGGCATTCCCAATGCCTTCCAAACTGTTGGCTTTGGCACAACCAATGCCTTCACTGCTGCTCCGGGCACTTATAGTGTCAATGCTACTGCCCAAGGCGTCCAGAACGCCTATGATCCTGTTAGAGGCGTTCCCAACGCCTTTGCAACTACTCAAGGGGGCTTCACTGCCCCTACACCCGCTGGTTTTCACCATGAGCGTCTTGAAAAGTTTATGGGTGCTCACTTTAAGCGGTGGCAGCAAAAGATGCTATTTTTCTTGACGGTTATGAGAATATCACGTTTCTTAACCGAAGACCCTCCACTAGTTGGGGAAGACGTGGACCCTCAGCCAAATGATTTGGCGGGAGGGGGCCAAGGTAACCATGTTGGTGACGACATGAGGATGGTTCACGAAGCATGGAAACATAGCGATTTCATGTGTATGAACTATATTCTAAACAATTTGTCCGATCCTCTCTACACGGTATATTATACCGTTTAAATTGCCAAGAAATAATGGGACAAACTTCAGAATAAATACAACACCCAAGATGCGGGTAGTAAGAAGTTCATCATTGAGAAGTTCCTGAAATTTCAAATGGTGGACAACAAAAGTGTGTCATCCAAGTCCAGGAATTTCAAATGATTCTACATCACCTGGATTTGGAAGGATTGAAGCCCAACGAGCAATTCTTGGTTGGGGCATTAATCGAGAAGTTGCCTCCCTCGTGGACTGAGTTTATGAACTATTTGAAACTCAAAATGAATGAGATGACCTTAGACGAACTTATTGTCAAACTCCAGATTCAGGAGGACAATAAGAAGGCCATGCCAAAAGGGAAACAACCCGCTGAGGCTAAGGCGAACCTGACGAAAGTCAAAGGGAACTCAAGCAAAAAGCAAAAGTTTCAGAAGGTAGGCAAGACCCAAACAACTGAAAAGTTCAAGGGAAATTGTAACCACTGTGGTATAGTTGGTCACATGGCCAAAGACTGCCGCAAGCTCAAACGTGAGAATAAAGAGAAGGCCAAGGCTAACATCATCGAAGAGACGCTCGTAGATGATATGATCGAGGAGTTCTCAGTGGTGGTTCTTGAAGCTAACCTCGTTGAGAATCTGGTGCAATGGTGGCTAGACACGGGTGCTATCCATCACATTTATTCCAATAAAGATGTCTTCTCCACATATACACCTGTCACAAATAAGAAATTGTTCATGGGCAATAATATTCTTCATAGGTGTTGGGGGTAGGAAAGGTGACCCTAAAGATGACGTCCGAAAAAGAGTTGATTCTGAAGGAAGTGATGCATGTCCCAGAAATTCGAAGAAATTTAATTTCTGTACCTTTGTTTGTAAATGCTGATTTTAGGCTAGTGTTAGAGGCTAACAAGTTTTGTAATCACTAAAAATGGAACATTTGTAGAAAGGGGCTTCGTCTCTGAAGACCTCTTTAAGTTTAATGTTGCACATGTAATGCCTTCTATTTCAACTATCAAAAAAATTGTGTCTTCCACTTACTTGATTGAGTCATCTAATTTATGACATCATAGATTAGAACATGTTAACTATCAATCTATCCAAAGATAGGTAAAGTTGGAATTATTGTCGGCTATCGACATAAACCTTAAACGTAAGTGTAAGGTGTGCGTAGAGGCAAAACTTTTCAAGAGTCCCTTTAGATCCGTAGAAAGGGAAACCGCTCCTCTAGAACTTATACATACTGATATATGTGATTTGAAGTTCGCTAAAACTAGAGGAGGGAACAAGTACTTTGTGACTTTCATAGATGATGGCACAAGGTTTTGTTACCTTTACTTACTAAAAAGTAAAGATGAAGCCTTTGAAGCATTCAAACGCTACAAAGCAGAAGTTGAGAACCAACTAAGCGGATTGAAATAATCTGTAGCGATAAAGGGGGAGAATATGTAGCGTCTTTTGAAGAATTTTGTACCCAATCGGTATATTTCATCAAACAACGGCTCCTTACTCACCTTAATCAAACGGTATGGCTGAACGCAATAACCGAACACTGAAGGAAATTATGAATGCTTTACTCATCAATTATGGCCTTCCCCAACACATGTGGGGAGAAGTTGTTCTTACCGCAAATAAAATTCTTAATAGAGTCTCACACAAAGGTAAGGACAAGACTCCATATTAGTTATGAAAAGGGAAAAAACCTACCTACAAGTATTTGAAGGTATGAGGTTGTCTGGCCAAGGTAAAAGTACCTATGCCAAAGCAGGTCAAGATTGGACCTAAGACTGTGGATTACATATTCATCGGATAAGACAATAACATTAGTGTTTATCGCTTCATAGTGCATAAGTCGGATGTACCGGACATTTATGAATGTACGATCATGGAATCAAGGAACATGTGGTTCTTTGAAGACACGTTTCCATATAAGGAAAACAACATAACCTCTCACAAACGAAGTTATGATCAAATCTCTGAGGATCAAGGAGTCGATGACTACCTAGATCCAAACGGTTCAGATCTAGTGAATTCTGAAATGGCTGATTATCCGAAATCCAGTATTATAGATTCTCAGGACTTGGAAGATTCAGAGATGGAACCAATGAGAAGCAAAAGGGCTCGGAAGGACAAGTCATTCGGTCCAGACTTTAAAGCTTATTTGGTTCAGGATGAACCACAAACAATTGTCGAAGCATTGTCAACTCCAGAAGCACCGCTCTGGAAGGAAGCTTTAGAAAGTAAGATAGAATCCATCCTGCATAACCATACCTGGGAGTTGGCTGAACTTCCCCCGGGACACAAACCTTTGGGTTGTAAGTGGATCCTTAAACGGAAGTTAAAGGCAGACGGATCTATCGACAAGTACAAGGCTAGGTTGGTAGTCAAGGGCTATCGACAAAATGAGGGTCTTGATTACTTCGACACTTACGCTCTGATGTCCAGAATGATATCCATACGTATGTTCATAGATATCGCCGCCTTGCGGGATCTTGAAATACATCAAATGGATGTTAAGACAGTCTTCCTAAATAGTGATTGTTAGGCGATTTCCACGTGCTCAACGAAAGTGTACGTATCGTTACAAGTAATATAGTCTGGTAAGATCGAATATCTTCCTCAGAGACTGGTTATCAAGTACCGATTATCTAAGCTTTAGTTTCTATTTGGTGAACGTTAATTTATTTGTATTTTTATCTAATAACTAAGGCTAAGTAATTGCAGAAAATAAACTAATTATGATAATACTTTGGTTTAAATCGGTTATGAATGAATTATAGCTTACAATATCCTCAACTATCCACTCTTTTCAATCCTTAATGCAACTGGAATGACTTCTTCTTCTACGTTAAGATAGCGGTTAACTAGACTGACTTATATTCCGGTTAGGATATATAATCGCTCAACCCCAGTGCAGAAACCTTCTATATTTCTATGATAGCTTTTACCACATAGGAGGATTAAGAACAATAACCTATAATGCTACACAAGTATCGGGGTACTTTCGTCCGCGATTTTAACCTATGTCTATTCAATTACAACATATTCAAATCTCTCCTATCGGTTCTTGATTCGAAATCATATAGATTATGATCATTAATGGTCAGTTAACTATCAAGCATTCATACCAATATTGAATAAATCTTAATCAAGTGAAGAAGAAATCAAACTAATGCATTAATTCATGAAATAGAGGTTCAAGCGATTCAATAGGAAAGCCTTAATAAAGTAATTAGCTCCTAAACATTGTCATGTCAAGAACTAATACAAAACTGAAATAAAAACAAAGAAAAAAAAAACTTGAACCAAAATTGTCTCCAATCTTGTGTTGTAGCCTCCTTTCCCTCTCCAAAGTATGATGTGAGATGTAAGATCCCAGATGAATAATGAGGCTAGGGTTTAGGAATTTTATAGTTGAGAAAATATGGATTTCGGACCCTAAAAACCGTGTCAAAATCGGCCAAGAACGTGATTTTTCCGCCTCGGCACTACGGTGCTTCAGAATGGCACCGCGGTGCCGAAAGTACTGCGGCTTCTCAATAATTATGGCACCGCGGTCCTGCAGTCTTTCGTCCTTTTTTTTTTTCGTCCGGACATCGTCTGATTTCTTCTATACTTCCCGGAACTTCTTAGACTTCATTTCTTGGCCTTTTGTTGTGCAATTTCATCTCAATTATGCTCATTTCATCTTCTTTTTGTCATTTCTCCATTTAGGACAGATGTGACTCAAAAGAAAGAAAACGACCCTAACACGATACTAATTTCAACGAAAAATAGTAAAAATACTAACTAAAAATGACTTAAAAAGTGTATATAAAATATGCCTAACAGTGATTTGGAAGAAAAAAATATATATGGACCAACCCGAGGGATATGTGGTTACAGGACAAGAGACAAAAGTGTGTCGGCTTGTTAAATCGTTGTACGGGATGAAACATGCCCCTAAACAATGACACGAGAAATTTGATAGTAATCTACTATCAAAAGGGTTCGCCATTAATAGAGGTGACACATATGTCTACATGAAAGGAAATGTTGAATCCTTCGTCATGATGACATGATATGTCTTTATGTAGACGACTTGTTGATCACTGAAAGCAGTCCTGAGATAATTCTAGAGACTAAGAACATGTTAAAACAGTGTTTTGACATGAAAGATATGGGCATTGCAGATGTCATCTTAGGGATCAAGATCTCTAAGACATCTGATGGACTAGTCTTATCTCAATCTCACTACATCGAGGATGTACTGAAGAAATTTGGGATGTTCGACAGTTCACCGGTATCGACACCATCGGATATAAGTCAAAAGATTGACAAACATCTTGGTAAGCCTGTACGCCAGGAGCGATATGCGCAAGTGATTGGTAGTCTGATGTATATCACAAATTTCACTCGACCTGATATTGCTCATGCAGTCAATAAATTGGCTAGGTTCACTCGAAATCCAAGTGATGATCACTGGAAAGCATTGAACAGGTACTACGATTCCTAAAGTTCACGATATATTTCGGGTTACACTATTCAAGATATCGAGATGTACTAGAGGGGTACATCGATGCAAACTGAATATCTGATAGCGACGACATCAAGTCCACCAGCGGATATATTTTTACAATCGGTGGTGGAGTTGTGTCTTAGAAATCCTCTAGACAAACTCTTATTGCCCGATCCACGATGGAGTCGGAATTTATCGCTTTAGATAAAGCGGGAGAAGAAGCTGAGTGACTTCATTGTTTTCTAGAGGATGTCACATGTTGGGATAAATCCGTGTCTTCTGTAATGATCCACTGCGATAGTCAATTGGCTCTAGGAAGGGCACAAAGTTCTATATACAACGGTAAGTCTCGTCATATTCGACGGAGATATGAGTCTGTTAGGTAGCTGATCACCTCAGGTGTTATTTTCATTGATTACGTAAAATCTAAGGAAAATATCACAGATCCCTTGACGAAGGGAATACCCTAAGATCAGATGTTCTGCCTGTATACGGGAATGAGCTTAAAATCCAAACAATAAGAACCGATATAGTGGACACCCAACCTCTCTTGCAATCACAAACACTCAAAGATCTTTCTTCCAAAGTAAACACTTGAGTTCCCTTTGCTCATTTGTTTGATTGTTGTTTTATATTAGAAGATAAGTTGTCATTACACCATTGAAAGGATATATGGGACAATATTATCTTAAGGATAAATTGAGAATTCAGTCGACTCAGCAAGTCAATTATTTTTTTGATTTCCAGATTTCTAACTTAGTTGTTGTTGTTGTTACATTTCCTTTTCCTTTGCAAAAACTCACAACCTTTGTATAAGAACAAAGGTGATATCCAGAATTGCAACACATATAGGGGTATTAAGCTGCTAATCCACACTATGAACGTTTGGGAAAGGGTCGTGGAGATGAAGGTGAGAAGAATCGTGTCTATTTCCGAGAACCAGTTTGGATTCATGCCGGGACGTTCGACTATAGAAGCCATTCACCTTATTAAGAGGTTGGTGGAGCAGTAATAGGGAGAGAAAGAGAGACTTACATGTGGTTTTTATCGACCTCGAGAAGGCATACGACAAAGTCCGAAGGAGGTTCTATGGAGACGTTTGGAGCTTAGAGGTGTACATGTGGCATACACTAAGGTGATCAAGGATATGTATGATGGAGCCAAGATCAGGGTACAAAAAGTAGGAGGAGACTCAGAGCACTTTTCAGTGATGATGGGGTTGCACCAGAGATCAGCTCTTAACCATTCTTACTTGCCTGGTGATAGGTGGACTGACGCGACAAATCCAAGGGGATGTGTCATGATGTATGTTATTCGCGGATGACATAGTCCTGATTGATGAGACTCGCAGCGGAGTGGATATTAAATTGGAGGTTTGGAGATGGACTTTAGAGTCTAAAGGGTTCAGGCTGAGTAGGACCAATACAGAATATTTGGAGTGCAAGTTCAGTAACGGGAGCGACCTTGAGACAAACATGGAGGTGAGGATTGGTACTCAGGTCATTCCAAATAAAGGAAGTTTCAAGTACCTCGAGTCTATTATCTAACGGGACGGAAATATTGATGACGATGTCACACATCGTATTGAGGAAGGGTGGATGAAATAGAGGCTCACTTCTGGAGTCTTATACGATAAAAAAGTACCACCAAAACTAAAAGGCAAGTTTTATAGGGCGGTAGTTAGACCGACTATGTTGTATGGGGTGGAGTGTTGGCCAGTCTAGACCTCGCACAACCAAATGATGAAGTTACGAATATGAGGATGCTGAGATGGATGTGTAGCCATACAAGGAGGGATATGATTAGAAATGATGATATCCGTGATAGAGTGGGAGTGGCCTCAGTGGAGGATACGATGCGAGATGCGAGAAGCGAGGTTGAGATGGTTCGGACACGTGCAGAGGAGAGATACAAATGCCCTAGTGCGAAGGTGTGAGAGGTTGTCTATGGACGGGTACATGAGGGGTAGAGGTAGGTCGAAGAAATATTGGGGAGATGTGATTAGACGGGACATGACGCAAGTGCAACTCATTGAGGACATGACCTTAGATAGGGGGTCATGAAAGACACATATTATGGTAGAAGGGTAGTAGGTAGTACAGCGTAGTCATGCCTACGCTTACAAACTGGTAGTTGTAATTTTTTTAGTGTAGGTCCGCTTAGCCTATCATACTAATAGGCGCAGTAGTGTTGTATAGACTCCTCTAGTTTGATTTTGTTGGTATGCGTTCTTTAGTGTACTTTGTCTATTTTATTTACATGTGTTAGTTACTGCTCATTTTTTCAGAATGCGCTATCATGACTTATTCGCTTTTGATACCAGCATTTTCATACTACTTTAAATTTTTTGCCCGGGCCCGACCGTTTCTTTTGTTTTGCTTGTGCTTATGCTTTGTCTTGAGCCGGGAGTCTCTCGGAAACAACCGCTTTACCTATTAAGGTAAAGGTAAGGTCTGTGTACACTCTACCCTCCTCAGACCTCACGTTGTGAAATTTCACTGAGTATGTTGTTGTTGTGTTGTTTCCACAATCTCTACTTTTCATGCATTAACCTATGAGTAGTAATTATACATAACTGTCAAGAATGTTTATACAATTATAAGAAGAACACACGAGTGGTGTGATGAATCTACTCGTGTGACTCATGCACCATATGTATGAAGACTTAAGTATATGTTTTCTTGCGTAATTAGCAACAGAAACAACAACCAAACTGAGCTGCCAGTAACTAGTTTGAACATGCACGCATGCCTTTATTAATTTTATAGCGGAACGTACAACGAGTTTTTGTGCTAGATACTAAATATATATTACTCGTATGGCCTTTTTTACCTGGCTAATTGTGTTTAAGTAATATACAACATAGTGTAAACTTAATTACTGCTGACGGTGTATAAAACTTAAACTCCCTACCTAATTGATTAAGTAGTATAGTAATAGACACTATATTAATATAAAGACTAAACTTGCATGGCGTTATTTTGGTGCGGTGAGGTAAAACCGTCACAACATTGTTCATTATTACTAGTTGTTAGTCCGAGTTCAATCTCCAAGTATCTCATCCACTTTTGACATTCATATTCATCTGATGAACCTTGTGCTGTATATTGCTCCACCGGCAGCTGAGGATATTGATTATGAGCAGTACTACTGTCCACTTTGGGGTAGTCTAAATCATGAGGACTCAAATTAATAGGAATATCATCCAACATGTCCGAGAAATCAATATCTTGGATTTCAATCACTTGATTGATCATGTCCATCGAAAATTGATCAACGTTTAATGAGGCATTGGAGGAAGTTGTAGTACTGGGAGAGCAGGATCCTGCATAAGTATCCAAGTGTTGGCCCTTGTTATGATCACCCAATTCTTCTTGACTACTTGTGATATGATCATCTTGATGTATAGAAGAAAGGGAAGAGGGTGTTGAAGCACAAGAAGAATTGCTTTTCATGTCGCGATATTCCTCTTTCTTCAATATTCTCTTCTTCAAATGCGTATTCCATACATTTTTAATCTCATTATCTGTTCTTCCCGGCAAATGTGATGCTATCTTTGACCACCTGTATTTATTAATGCACATGTTCATCAGTAACTTCAGATACCAATTTAACATGAATAAAAAATATGTTTATGTTTCATCCCGTGGCGGATTTATACAAAGCGGGTGGTGTAGTTGCACCACCAGAATTTATACAAAACGACGTCGTTTCGTACATTGCCTCACAAATTATTATTTTTGCTGCGCAAAAAAATATTACTTCGTATATTTACATCACCAGATTTTATTGTCTGAATCCGTCACTCATCACGAGGACTTGATATTCTATATATACCTGTTCCCGAAAGAGTGATGTAACTTTACAATGGTGTCTTCTTCTTGAGGGGTGAAATTTCCTCTCTTTACTTCAGGTCTCAGGTAGTTAATCCACCTCAACCGGCAACTCTTTCCACATCTCAATAACCCTATATAGTCAACAAAAGACATATACTAAATTACTCTGTAATAAAATTAGTTTAACATCAATCCGTCCATAAAAACTAAAATTAGTTAACATTGGAAATGAGACATGTCATCTGTTACAGCAGATTAAAGTAAATGGATAGCGTAAACATTTTTTACATTATTAGTGTATATGTACTTAATTAATATATCTTTAAAGTGTTGGAGTGAGTTAGCTTGTATGGTGAAGATTGTCCAAGTCTATATAAGAAGTCCATGTTTCCATTTCATTTTTTATGCGGGACTTTTAACACTTTCAGTACGCTCAGACCTCGTTAACTGGAGCGCGAACAATATAATTTGAGGGCTCAACATCGGTGAATAAAAAATGGAATGAGCATGTCTATGATACCATATAAATAATGAATCTTGGGTCTAACTCAACCCCAAAAACTACCTTGTAGGGTGAGTATTCTAAGTCCATATAAGGATTTCATGTTCTCATTTCATTTTCGATATGAGACTCAGAAAGGACAACTTACAGAAAACATTAAAGAAGAATGTGTTGAAGATCTTAAACTTTATCAGAATATGGTAAATACTTAATATGAAGGAGAATTAAACATGACTATATATATAACGTACCAGCTTGTTTAGGGAGGGCACGCCAGTTGCCATGGCCATGCTTCTGAATGAAAGAAATAAGCTTCAAATCTTCAGCAGGAGTCCAAGGCCCTTTCTTAACCTTACTTTTATCACAGCAAGGTGTTCTCCCTTTACCCATTTAATTTCTGTATATCAACTTATAAGCTAATGTATTACAGTAATCTCTGTCTATAACTTGGTTTCTTTCTCAACCCCTCTTCTCTGTATATATATCTCCTTAATTTACATCTCTAATATATATCATTAATTAATTATAGGAAAAGGGGCAGGGTGGGGTCTTCCCAAGAATTTCAAGTGGACCATAATATTCACTACTTTTTAATTTACTACTGCTATTTGGAGGGTCGTCTTTAGATTCGTGCGAGGTGTGCTACCGCGCATGATCTTTTAAAAATAAAAAAATTGAGCATTTTTTTTCATTTTTTATTAAGTAGTATTACTCATAATTCACTATAAAGACTCATAATTCGCATGTCTTAGCTCATTTAAGAATTTATTTTTACGAATTAAAATAGAGCCCTCAAAATATTTGAGCCCCGACTATTTGTTTGCAAATTTAAAAAGTTCAATCCTTCAAAGTTAAGCTAGCTAGCTAATTCCCTTTCATGTTTTCTACATAAAGAAATATCGACTAGATTTACACAATTGTATATCAACATTCACAATATATAAGATCTACAAGGAACGTGTGTGGTCTGATGGATTGAAATATCTCAATCTTTAATCAGATATTTCGTATTCAAGCTCGAAAACGGATAGCTTCTTAGTAGGGAGAATAATATTTACCTCTTTAGTGGACCTAAAATCTTAATTAGTTAGTCCGATGAGATTCAGATACCGAATAACAACAACAACATATTCATACCCAGTAAAATCTCACACCGTGAAGTCTGGAGAAGGTAAAGTGTATGTAAATCTTACCTCGGATACCAAATGGTTAAACAAAAAAAATATAGGATTATATCGTAAGATTCTTCAATGAAACTCAATAATATTACTTCCTAGTGTGTATAAATATCAAGACCCATTTAATATATACTAACCACTTGCTGAATACCCTCCTAGTCAGGGGATCCCCTTGCCCTTGCAAGATGAGGCCGAATAGGTGATGCACCATTATCCGGGGCATGGTCTCAACGTGCCAGCTACGCTTCCTCTTCTAGAACAGTGATAGCCTAGTCTGATTCCCCCTTTCGAAAGTGCCACAACTCCTTCTATCACAATCCCTGAAAACAGGGCATTCGAAGCATCAATCTCATTCTATGCTCTATGCCATCTTCCTTATACTTTGACTATTAATTCATGTGCACAAACCTCCCTCACAAAGGAAAGCGGGAAAGTCATCTTTGCAAACAAAGACCTTCTTCTTATACTATGGCATCTTGTCCAAAATGAGCGGTCATGTAAACCCTTTGTCTATTCGGCTCTATGCAGTTTAATTGCGAATAACTTACTACATATATTACTGATATTCATTTCAATGTTCATTGTGTTTAAATCAGTGGTGGAGTCAGCAAACAAATTTTAGTGGTGCAGTAATATTTTTGTGCGGTCAAAAAAAAATTGATCGAAAAAATTAAAACGTACCGTTTCATCCAAAAACGACGTCGTTTTGATCGAAAATTTCAAAAAAACTAATGATACAGTTGCACCACCTTGCTTCACGTGACTCCGCTACTGATTTAAATCCATTATTTTAATAACACGTAAAGACTTTTTACTATAAGCTAGCCAAAAAGTTTTTTTACCTACTTCTTGCAAATAACAAAACTACACGTCTTATTCTATTGAGTCATAGTTTTCAAAGATTAGTCTTGATTTTCTTACCTACATTAGACCAAATGTGGACATCAAAATTCTTGAGAATTTAAATATTTGTGAAGTCTTTTCACACAGTGATTGTCACATAACTTACAAGTTTGGTAGGATTTCCTAAGGCGTTGAATTAAGATGTTCATGACAATGCTGCAGTATATTGTTTAACTGGATGTTCATGAAATTTTGAGTTAGATTTCCAAGAGTCTTGATCAAGCGGCTAAAAACTGCTTATTTTGAGAAGTGTTTTTTTGAAAAAAAACTTTCGGTGAGAAGCAGATTGTGTTTGGCTAATTCATTTGAAAAGTGTTTTTGAGTGTTTCTGATAAGCGTATTTGGCTAATCTTCTTAGTTCTTAGTTGACTGTCAAATTATCAAAAATGACAAATATCAATGAACGTTTGTTATTAAGATTATTTTATAGAGAGAAATTATTTTAAATATCTATATGAAAGACGTTAGTGACGTTTTTACCTTTATTTAATTAAAATTTTAAAGTTAATATTAAAACTTTCCATTAATATAGTAATAAGTAGATAAACAAAAAATATAATAATCAACATGGTGATTTAAATATATTAAAAAACATCAACCAATATATTTAAAATCATTACAAATTAAAATTTAACATAAAATAAAAAAATATTAATTATAAGTTAATGGTATTAGTTAAGAATATACATGGTAAATATGTATTTCTGATAGAGATATTTTTGTGTAGAAGAAAATAAATTCCCCCTTCAGGTTTTTTCAAGAAGCAGAATTTTTTTGCTTCTCCCCAACGGCAGAAAACTGCTTCTGCTTCTACTTAAAAGCAATTTTACTAATTGATCAAACACCTTAAATAACAAAAAGGTATTTTTTTCTCCAAAAAAAAAAACGTTTTTGACCTCATAACCGTTTGGCCAAACAAACTCTTAAGGGTCCCTTGTGTATACATATTAGTATACACCTCATATATAGTGGTACTTGTAATTTTTTTTTCAGTTATAAGAACTTCAGTCAGGTTTGAAGCATATATAATCATATAAATAAATTGTTTTTACCTTCAAATTAAGTTATACTGAATGATAGAAGTAATAATCTTGTACTCTGTGAAGTTTAAGAGAATACGAAGTTGAAGCATATATGCATGTATTGTATATATAAACATAAAAAATAGAAAGCTAAGTTGAAGATGTTGGAAATACAGGCGGCCCTATGATAACGTTCTAGAACACAAAGAGGATGGAAGAGGGAGATAAACATTAAGCTCACTTTATATAAAAACTTCACTCTTACATAATAAAATTACAATTGAGATTTATATAGGCGCTAAACAAGGGCGAATTTACATGTAAAAAATGATTTACGTGAATCTATGATCACTCAACTAAAGTCGATATATTATGTGTATATTTCTTATAAATGTAACTAATATTAACAGAAGGAACACGTGGTCAAACTAGACCTTGTGAAGCATTGAGTGGATGTTGAGCTTAAGATCTCAAGGTCGAGAGTTCGAAACCCTAGGCCTTTTGTGATGCGTTCTTTTACTTTAATTTATTTCTTCATTTCCCCTTTTTTAATGCAAATAAAAATCTAATTGTTGGAGTTTGAATTTGAAACCTCAAGGTAAATTTTAAACCCCTAAAACCACTAAGTCAACTTATGATCTTGTGCTTAGGGTATTCAAATTTTATATATGTTCATAAAAATAAAAATATTATCTTATATATATCGTGTAACTTTTTGTCAAGGGGGTTGAGGTGAACACCTTTCCCCCAACCCCCTCCCGTAAATCCACCTCTGATGGTGAACTCATACTCTTGAAATTCTGAATTTGCCTCTGGTGCTACAGGATGAACCTAGACATGAAATTACTAAATGCTTTCACGCTTTCAAGTACCTAGGGCCTATAATTCAAGGTAATGGGGAGATTGACGAGGATATAGCTGGGTGGTTGAGATGGAAGCTCGCTTCTGGTGTCCTGTGTGATAAGAAGGTGCCACCAAAACATAAAGGTAAGTTCTACAGATTAGTGGTTAGACCGATGCTATTGTATGGGGTAGAGTGTTGGCCAGTCAAAAGCTCTCATGTCTAGAAGATGAAAGTTGCTGAAATGAGAATGTTGAGATGGATGTGTGGCCTAACAAGGAAAGATATGGTCAAGAATAAAGAGATTCGGGAGGACATAACCTTAAATAGAAGGGTGTGGAGGTCGAAGATTATGGTAGAAGACTAATAGTAAGAGTAGTATTATCTTACTTTCTTGTTGGATCAATATTACTTTTGTCATCCTCTTGTTTTTATTTAGTATTCGCATATTTCTTATCCTTAGTTTTCTATTATACTTTTTGTCTTTTCTATTTTAATTATTTTACTATCCGGATTTTTTTCTACTTTACTTGAGCCGAGAGTCTATCGGAAACAACCTCATCTGCGTATACTTTACCCTCTCTAGACCCCACTCATGAAATAACACTGAATATGTTATTGTTGTTGCTTTCACGCTTTCAATGTCAACTTGGTCATCTCATGAATACAAAACCATGCACATAGTTAAATTCTATGCATATAATCACATAGATATTCTAAAAGTCACATAGATAACTCTGAGTCACATAGATAACTCTGAGTCACATAGATAACATCAAAGTGAATGAATTTATAATATTCAAAAGGATAATTTGTCAGAGACAACCTTTTATATATGACTTTTTACGAGAGACAACATTTTAAAAAAAAATTGGACAATGTCAGACCTTAACAGTTTTTTTTATTGCGAGAAACAACCTTTTAACGGAAATGTCTATTTTCCGTTCATTAATTTACTCCTATTCTGTTAAAAGGTTGTTTCTCGCAAATAAAAACTATTAAGGTCTGACATTGCGCAATTTGTTTTAAAAGAATGTCTCTCACAAAAAGTCATATGTAAAAGATTGTCTTTAACAAATTATCATTTTTTTTAAAGGTTGATCCCCCATTGTTGATACACACTCGAGGGATATATGAAAAAATAATAATAAGAAAAAGAAATGCATGGGCCAGGCGGTTTCGCAGTTCTTAAATGACAAACATAATACTGAAAACGGATAAGAAAGACAGCGTGCATTTAGCATTTGCCTCACTAGTAGCTGAGCTAATATATAGGAGTACATACATATATCCCATTATATATATATATATTGATTAGGGATTGTAAATAGTGGCGAAACTGTGAGTGGTTATGTGTAAAACGGAAAAATAACAACAACAACTATTTATTAGAAATCTGAAAATGATCAAATATGAGGGTTTGATGAGTCGATCAAATTATTGATCTATCCTTAAGATAATATTGCCTCATATATCCTTTCAACGGTTGTAATGACAACTTATCTCCCAAGATAAAACAACAATCAAACAAATGAGCAAAGGGAACTCAAGTGTTTGCTTTGGAAAAAAGATCTTTGAGTGTTTGTGATTGCAAGAGAGGAAGACAATTTCAGAGAATTGTTTAGTGAATGTGTCTTTTGTAATTGAGCCAAAGGCCTCAATTTATAGGTAGATGAATTGTCTTCTCAATTAACCAAATGAATGACCTTCAATGTCAAGTAATGACCATTGTTATTGAGGTTAATTCAGCCTAGTAATGGTTGAATTCAATTGCCAAATAATGGAGAGTAATTGCTCCAAAGTCCGCTTAAGAATCAGCTTTAATTCGCCCATAACGGTACTGAAAACCGTCGAGGCACCGCGGTCCCTTGGAAGGGCACCGCGGTGCCTAAATTCCAGTAAGTCACTGGAACCAAAAATGGAATTAGCACCGCGGTTCCTTGGTGGAGGCACCGCGGTGCCTAAATTCCAGTAAGTCACTGGAACTGGAAAGTGAATTAGCATCGCGGTTCCTAGGTGGAGGCATCGCGGTGCCGGTTCTATCCTTGTGGCACCGCGGTTCCCTTCATTTCCGTGGCGATTTCTGATTCGTTTAATCTTTTACACACTGTCTTCCTTTCATTCACCAACGTGAAATCATTTGTCATTTTGACCAATAACCATCTATTATCTTACGTCTCAAACAATTCGTATACGTATCAACATCTCTTCGACTCAAGGAAATTACGATCTTTGGCACTTTATGTGCACGTGTATGAAAATCAAGTTTCCGACGTGCGGGGCCTCAATTGTTCGAGTCATAATTTAATAAGAATTTATCTCACATTTAGTAAATTTCCAACAGCAGCCACGTGAGGCAAGGTGGCGCAACTGCACCACCAATTTTTTGGAAATTTTCGATCAAAACGACGTCGTTTTGGATGAAACGTTGCGTTTTAATTTTCTTCGATTAAAATTTTCTCTGCACCACTAGAATTTGCTTAATGGTTACGTCGTTTTGGATGAAACGTTGTATTTTAATTTTCTTCAATTAAAATTTTCTCTGTACCACTAGAATTTACTTAATGGCTCTGCCACTAATGGTAAATATTTTGGTACTTCCCCTAGAGTCCTTGTTTTCCATATATAGCCAATTCAATTGTTATTTTTTTTCTATTACGGCATTGTTTACATTTCTAGCTTAGATTGATGAAGACTTTTAATCTTATATGCTTTTTTATAGATCTCATGTGATACAATATTTTTACCATTATCCTGTGAAAAGAACTAATATATAATTAATATAATATTTCTAATGAATCATAATATCGATCTTTATATTTGTAATATAATCTTCGCCAAATACATATTGCTTAACTGTGCTGACACGTATCGATTTTAAGTGGGAATATTCTACTTTCTTCGGGAATTAATCTTTGTAGGTGTTATCAGTTGTACGTTTTCAAACCCTGATTATTGGAGTACATTCTGTGATTTACTGATAATAATGTTGAGTGACTGATATTACTACCTCGAATATTAGTCTGACGCAAATTGGAAACCTGAATATAAAAAAAAAGAATGAAATAAAAAAAGTCACAAGTTGGATTTGGGGAACCATCACAATTAATGCCATTTCCTAAACACTTGGCACGTATTAATAATTTTCATAGCATTTGACTTCATTCTTATATGTGGTTAATGCGTGGAATTTGGTTAGGAAGGTAAGCAGCTTCAATGCTTGACAAAAGGTACGTAATGTTTGACACGCATCAACCTTGTGTTAGCCACATGGATATTCAAGCTCTTGTAGTATCATTAAAATATTAACTATTAACCCTAGGTACTAATTAAAAACAATATTGCTAAATTTTCATAAATCTATGTCTCTGTCTATGATACACACACAAATCAACTAGACGTATTTAATCCCTCCGTCTCATTTTCCCTTTTATACGTTCTTTAAGAAATCATAAATAATAAGAGTATTTTTACTATATTACTCTCATCTCTCTTCAATTAATTACACTTTAATTAATATTGTTTACTATAAAAATAATTAATGTCAAGAGCAAAATAGAAAAAAACTTAATTAATTCTATTATGTTGTTAGAAAGTGAACTATTAATTTGGGACGGATATTTTTAGTAACGTGAGAAGGATGAAGTATAATTAATGTTGTCAATGCCAATCCTACGTACTGCCACTCTTCTCCTTATGACAAATTGACAATCCTAACATTAGACCGTTTTTTTGAATCGGTGCGAGGTGTGCTACCGTACAGGGCTCTTCAAAAAATGAAAAAATTTAGGGTCTATTTTTTCATTTTTTATTAAGTAGTATTAGTCAGAATTTACTGTAGATGCTCATAATTCGCAAGTCTTAGCCCAATTAAAGGTCAATTTTTACGAATTAGAACATGACCCCCAAAATATTTGAAGACGACCATGCCTTACATATTGCAATATCCAAATCCAAACAGTAAAACTCAACTACATACGATCAGGGTCGAAGCTAAATTGTGGCAAAGCTAAAGTGAGGGGAGAGCTACAATGTATTCACATTTGAGAGACCGCAATGGATGATAATACTTATTTTGTCACTTGTCAATGTTTTCTACTTCTTCTTCTAATAGTTATGACTTGGAATGTTTGCTCAAAAATCATTACAGAAAGTTGATAAGGTCTGTGTATACTCTAACTTCTCCAGATCCCACGGTGTGAGATTTCACTGAGTATGTTATTGTTAACATCACATGAATTTGGTGATTTGAACACATGAATATTTCTAAGTGTTCAGCAGGTAAAAGGATCCGTGCACTATCAAGATTGATGTACTTCTGAATTTTATCTTTTATGTTGGTACGTAGAATCCAAATAGGTGAAAGGACAGGCCAGATGTTTGACAATGGGCTTTTTGGTTGCATCATTCTTTGACAAGCTAAAGAGTCCAATATCTTTACCAACAACTATGACAATTAGGGGTGTACACAAAAACCGACAAATCACACCAAATTGATAATTCGAATTAAACGGACAAAAAAACAAGACTAGTGGTTTGGTATTGAAAAAAATTTCGACCACAATTGATTTGGTTTGATTTTAACTAAAAAAAATCAAATCGAATCAAACCAACTCGATATTACATGTATACAATTTTTAAAACATACGTTTACATAAAAAAAATTATTTGAAATGTAATTTATAAATATTTTTTAAACGTTTTCATAGTTTTGATTTTTTAACTTATTATTTCAAACTTGGACAAATTTTTTTGAATGACCAAATAAGTTTTATAGTCTCAAATAAAACCCAAATCAAAACCAAAATGGAAATAAAAGATCCACATTTTGTCGTTTAAATAATCATACGAATATCCATTCACTCTTTTAGTCTGTTTTGGATCTTTTTTTACAAAAATATTTTCTATTGCCATATCGAGAAAGTAAAAGGCTTAAACCACATTGGCCATACAGGCTGTCACCTGACTCACTTGATCTTATGATATTTCATTATCTTTTCTGTTGAATATTTTAGTATAATGTTATCATGCATCTCACATTTTATGTTATTTTCTTAAAAAACTTATTGGATAGTTGTATTTTACTAGGACTAAAAAAATATTTAAAGCACAAATTAAATATTTCGTATACTTTGAAAAAACAGACTTTTATTGGTTTAATTAAAAAACACCTTATTGGATAGTTATCTTACTAGGACTAAAGAAATATTTGAAGCACAAATTATATGTTTAGTATACTTTGAAAAAACCCGAAAACCCAAAAAACCAAAAAACCCGAGATTGAAAAAATAGACTTTTATTGGTTTGGTCTGGTTTATAAATTTAAAAATCCGACACAATTGGAGCATTTCACAATTTAAAAATATATA
The DNA here is from genome assembly GCA_029844215.1 of Przewalskia tangutica. Lineage (NCBI taxonomy): Eukaryota > Viridiplantae > Streptophyta > Magnoliopsida > Solanales > Solanaceae > Przewalskia > Przewalskia tangutica. Next base: position 2,227,243 of record CM056738.1, on the reverse strand, counting down.
CATGGTTCACATAACGATTGCAGCAAGAAATGAAAAATAACTAGAAATAGCAAATTAAGCGCGAATCCAACACATATAAAGGGATAATCAATCACAACATAATCAACCACAAGTTTTCATGTTTATTCCAATAGTAAATAAGCAAAAGAAGGGGGGGGGGGGGGGGGAGATAAGAAATGTTCATCCCACGTTCATGGAATAAAGACAGGACATCTAAGTTTTCACCAAGTTAAGTGCAACCTAGAGTCTGCCACCCCTTAGTGCAAGAACAAGGTGAAGAACAGAACCACCTTCAATATTGTAGTCTTTAGCTGTCTTGTCATCTGCTAGCTGTTTTCCAGCATAAATAAGCCTGCAAAAAACCAAAGGTACAAAAAGTAAGTCCACTGTCTCAAACTGCCAACAGAAATAAAAACAAAAAAAGACATGGGAACAAGTTAAATATCTCTCAGCCACTATTTACTTTCTGCCCATAAGACAACAGAAATGAAGCTGAATCACAGAGCATCTCAATAGTACCACTGATTTATGTGAACTAAGAAATGGTATTCCAGTAAAGGCAATATCCTAATGTATAATAATGACGATGATACAGAAGAAGTCTACAAAAATTGTTAAAGAATAGAATTATGATGTTTAGACCTTTTCTGTTATCTCGAATGCATAAGATACGAACAGACTAAGGGCTTACTAATAGTTCTGTTTTGCAAACACCGTCACTGCTAAGGTACTCTTAAGAAGCCAAGACTGTGAGCAATCTTTTTCTCAAAGAACAGATATAAGATTGAAAGCCCCCCCGGGCTTTGGTCTAGTAGTAAGAGCGCAACACATGATGTGTGGTTTAAGCACACGTCTTGGGCACGAAAATCTGGTATTTAATTGGAGAAGGGTGGGAGGAAGGGCAATTTCCCACTGAGATTGAACCATATACCACTAGCCCTAGGGGATTTCTCGGTAAACAAAAGAAAAATACAAATTAAAACTTTACATCAAAAATGGAAAAAGGAAAAAAAACACTTGGATGCCCACCATTTTTTTGGCACATGCTAGCAGGCAACTATGAAATTAGGTTGACAAAAATTGGCTTATGAGAGCAAATGCAGATGCAAGATCAATAAACCACATCAGACCTACTGAATTTTCTAGACAATGTCTTAACAAATGCATCTGCCAGCGACAACCGCTTTTTCTAGATCTCGGCTGACGTACTTTTCAAGTCATTAAGGCTTAAATTATATGCTGTGTCAAGTAAACCACACAAAAGTTTAATTGTAATTCCAAAACCCTAAAGTATGCCTCAAAAACATTTAGTACAATATGGACATGAGCGCTTCACAATTGCATCTAAGCAACTCATATGTGGCATTCAAATGGCACAACTATGGATGGTTATAATTCTGGAAACAGGCATAGTGGAGCATTTCACAATATAAGTCCTAGAAAACTATCTAAAAAATAGTGTGATTACAGGGAATGCTAGAAATAGCAGAGAAGAGAAACATGATAATCTGCAGAGATTTAAAAAGAACTACAGAAAAGATTCAGAGGTCAGGAACACAGCATCACACATACAAACACTGAAAACCACAAATCTAGTGTATACAATTTGAAGAATAAAAAATACAAACCTTTGCTGCACAGGAGGAATTCCTTCTTTCTCCTCAACACGTTCCTTAATCCGATCAATGGTGTCAGTGGGTTCAATGTCAATCTCAATTTCCTTTCCGGTGAGAGTCTTCACCTTGATCATAGTTCCTCCTCTGAGCCTCAGAACAAGGTGAAGAGTTGATTCTTTCTGAATGTTGTAATCAGCCAGGGTTCGACCATCTTCCAACTGTTTCCCAGCAAAAATCAGTCTCTGCTGATCAGGAGGTATGCCTTCTTTATCCTGGTAAACAACACATCCATCATCTTGTCAACTCTAAGTAAAATGAAAAGAACACATGATTGACTATTACACGGTAGCACTAATGCCAGCAGTTAACGAATGGTACAGAGGAGAAGTGGACAAACCCAGGGGAGCGCAGGGCAGGGATAGCAGGAGAAACCGACAAACCCAGGGGAGCGCGGGGCAGGAGAAGCCAGGGGAGCGCAGGGCAGGGATAGCAGGAGAAGGAGAAACACTAAACAGAAGGGAACACTTCACCATACAACATGCTCAGCAGATAACATATTTTAGGCAATTAAAAGTCGATGTATGTACAATTGTAATTCAAAGCCCATAGGGTTGACAGGGACCCTATGGATATAAGGTTTTCCTTATGGGTTATAATGGGCTCTTACATTTTGTGGGTCATCTTAGAGATCATATTTGGGGAAAGCGCAAAAATTATGATATCAAGGTTGATTTCAAATAAGCCAAAAACTAAGTATAATCCCGAGCCGTATTTGACTAGGTCTCTCGTAGCCTTAAAATAGAGAAGAGCCCATGGTTGAGTGAGCATAGAGCTCTAGCACCTGGGACACACACTATCCATATCCCTTCGTAACGAATCGCTCCATCCAAGATAAAAAAGAACTGAAATAGAAACTTCGGACCTACTTGACAAGGGTTCTCTAAACCGAGTGTCTAAACAAGATAAAAGGCTTCAAAACAAGCTCCAAAACGGTGAATGTCTGGTAACAGTACCCCAAGGGATATCATCAAGAGTGTGATAGCACAATCAGTCTCTTCACATGATGCACATTCACTCCAATAACATCTTGACGAAGATTAGAAAGGGCAAGCAGGAAGTGAAGATAACCTTGGAAAGTGCAATAGGGACTTTATTACATACAAGGTGATAAATGCTACAGAATACAAACAACAACAACATACCCCGTGAATAAATATTTTTAAAAAATAAGAGACAATCCGGAAAATATAGCATGATATTATTAGCGGGCATGAAACTATAAAGTCACATTCTGGTGTCAATGCATCATTGTATGTTATTCTGTCTGTTCTCTATCAAATTTTGCTGAAAGTATGCATTTAAAAGCTGGTGCCTATACATTCAGGACATACTTATTTCATATAATTAATCACTTGTATGGCGGCAATAGACAAGTTCCCTTCTTTTTCAAAAGAAAAGAGAAAAATGACTAAAAGGTGATGCAGGTATCTTTAGAGTTTATTGCTCACAACTTAGAGCCTGTTTGGATGGGCTTATAACTTATGGCTTATAAGCCAAAAGCCATAAGTTAGAAATCCTAATTTAGGACTAGTGGCTTTATTTTGTTATTTTGGTGTAAAAACAAGTGTTTAAAAACACTTTTTTATCTTACCCAAACACTATAAAAGTGCTTAAAAACTAATTTGGCTTAAAAGCACCTAATTAGGCCAATCCAAACAGGATCTTATACATCAATGTGAAGTGCATATCCCGTTTTTGCACAATTATGACAATCCATCTGGTATTGTAGTTCACAGCACATCCGTAGCTGATAGGATATATCTTAGCAGGAGCAAATTCTAATTTTCATCAGCAACAATTGAAAGATTAATACTTGTAAAATAAAAACGGTATATAAGATGTAAAAATTAGCATCTTTATTATCATGACCACCACTTTCCTTCACTAGATTACTAGCGAGTAAAAACTATTAGCATAACATAAAATCCAGAAAAAACATAAGTCACAACACAAATTGCCAAACACGTTGAGCTATTATATATACCAATCTCCACACACACATTGTAATACCCCATATTTAATAATGGGTATTTAACTAATGAGCAAAAGGAAAATAATAGAAAAGAAGCAAAAATTCAAAAAAGATGGAAAGAGAAAGAAAGTGGGTTGAAGCCCATATACCAAAGAAAAAGAAAAAAAGGGATTAAGGGGTTCAAGTGTTGCCTCCAGCAGCAACAACCGTAAATAAAAACAAAGAGAAACAGAAGGAGTAAATGAGAAGAGAGTGACAGAGAATTAGGCGGAAGCTTTGGTGCAAGAAAGAAGTCACTTCGAATCACAATTATTCAGATTTTGAGGTACCTTACTCCACTGGTAGGAGAATATATATGTGATTTTAAGGATTTGGGTTAAATAGTGATATTGGTAACATAGATAGTTGGAGTTTCAATTGAATTGATATGAGAATACCATGAAATAAGATCATATCTTTATGTCAAAATAGATGGGTAATAAGTTTATTCATGGATAGCTTTTTAATGGAGAATTTTGAGTGCTTGCAAAGCACCATGTGAAACAGAACAAGAAGATAATTGTTTTCAAGCAATTCAAATTCTTAACTTTTCACCATGTATTAGCAATCTAGTTATGTCAGACATGGAAACAACATAGAAATCACACTTGGATAGGGTGGACAATTAGCTAGAGCAGCGGGTGGCTGCGGGTGCTGTAGCGAAACTGATTGCAAAAGAGGGGAAATCGGCCACATTAAAATTACCTTCTGGGTACTACTGAATTAACGAATATGAATTTAATAGAGGGAGAGGCATATGTTAGTGATCAAATATGACGAATTGAGTTCCCATATGAAATTACAAGCACCTGTTATGGTAAATTGATCCTGTTCATGGTTTGGAAAATTGATACATATCAATCATTTTTTGTGATAATATAGATTTGATTGAAGGGAGTTATACGAATTGCTCGAGGTGACGACTTTGGTATTCGACAAGAGTACCGTGAGTAGTAATCTTATCGCAATTTGTGTTTTCATAACCTGCATGGTTTATACATGATTTTGAAAATAAAATATGTTACCAAATGCTTTGGAATTGCATGTGGGACAAGTCTTTTACTTGATATGATACCGAAACAATTATTTGAGATGTTTACCGTTATTTGAGATGTCCTCACTGTACAGTTACACGAGATATGATTACCGTTACCAAAATGAATACATGATTTTGATATTTGAAATGCCCTGTACTATTTTGAAAATGCTTCCGTATGAATATTTATTGTTTACAAAGAAAAGTAAACATGGGAGGAGACTTTGAAGGATTCCGTAGCTAACGGCAGGTTCGTTAGACCTGGTGCCCTTGTATTTACAGATTACAGTTACAACCCTCGCTAGTGGGAAGGTAGAACTAGCATACATGTACCGTTTAGCATACATGTACCGTTTAGCATACATGTACCGTTTTCCCTTGAGTAGGGACCTACCGATATATTTGGCTCCTTTTACGAAGGGGTCCACAGAGATACCGATTACATGATTCCTTCTTGGAAACCTCCAAAGCATAAGATTTGACATGACAGTGTTTACATAGTTCATTACCGATTTTGTTAATTGATTTTTGTTTACATGAATACAGTCAAGACTGATTACTGTTACTGTTTCTGAAAAAGGCATTTATTTCATGATGTTTTCTGATTATTATATAAGCATGTTTTATGACTCGTCCTCTTTAAAACGGTTGTGGTTAAGTGTTACTACTTAATGAGCTAGCGTCTCACTTCTCACTATTTTTTTTACAAAAAATGCAGTTGGTGAGGATTTTGTTAACTAGAGAGCACGAGTTAAAAGTTCCCGGTGAGCTCCGCACTTGTTCACGTGGGCGAAGAGTCTATTTATCTGTTATGGTCCTTTCTTTAAAAATTCTTAGAGTCGATCCGTTGGTTATTTTACTGGTGTCATGAATATCCTTTTATTTTTATAGACTTGTGAGTAGTATTATACTTCTTCATATTTGGTGATAGATTTACCATAACTGATTTGCGAACGGTTAGTTGATGAAGACAATGATTTATTTTGGACAAAATTGGTCGCTGTTTGTTGGTTTTGAGACAGGAATTTTTTTGGATAGTCCTAAAACAGGGAAAACTATACTCGGTTTTTTGTAAATTCCCGTTAAGGCTTGCCTTGGGATTCTACCCCTTAGCGTCGTTCATGGTCCTAAATTGGGTCGTGACATACATAAATATACCAATCCTTCTATTGTGATGCAATTCTAATTTTCATCAGCAACAATTGAAAGATTAATAATTGTAAAATAAGTTGTAAAATTAGCATCTTTGAGTCATCATTCCAACAAATTTCCTTCACTAATTATGATTCGTGTAACTATTAGCATAACATAAAATCCCCAAAAAAACATAATTCACAACACGAATTGTCAAACACATTGAGCTATTTTTTTTTTTATAACAAGGGAGCACACAACCGTTACCCTTTGGGTGCGCACAGGGTAAACCCCGCTTATGTGCAATAACCCGCAAATCACACAGAAGAGACAACCCGCACTAGGCAAGCCCCATACGACGAGCTCGGCCCAAAAGGCAAATTTGTTTGTCTTCTTGGCTAGTCAATCATGGGATAATTCATAGATCTTTGGGCTTTGATTACCAAGGAATAGAGACTTTACACATAAAGCCTGATTAAACCAATTTTTCGAAATTGGGCACGTAAAGAAGGAGAATTCGAGATTCTATAGTCTATAGAAGAACAACCAAAAAGAGAAAATCCAGGATTTGAATTGATTTCCTCTCATTGATTCCTCCTAGATTGGTCATATGAATACTAAGTAATAATAGCATGACACTTCGAATTCGATATGAGATTTATTTTTCTTCAAAACATTAGATTCTGTATCTAGAGAGTAGTATGAGATAAGGGGTCATAGGCAGAAGGTTTCCAACCTGAACATCCATTATGGAAGCCCAAACTCAATCAACTGAGTCACCCTTGTGTGTCACGTTGAGCTATTATATATGTATCAACAATCTCCAAATACACATAATAACAAAAACAAGCACACCTAATAACGCGAAAACCCTAATTCATAAAAACAACAACACAAACAAAATCCTTAACAATAAATTGAATAAACAAAAATCAAACCTGAATTTTGGCCTTGACATTATCAATGGTATCACTGCTCTCAACTTCGAGTGTAATGGTCTTTCCGGTTAGGGTTTTCACGAAGATCTGCATGATCGTTGCTGTGCTACAGAGACAGAGTACCAGGTCGTTCTTCTTACGCTAACTTAATTCGGATGGAATAAGAATAACAATAACGCTATTTATTTGTTTACTCGAAACAACTAAACCCTCCTCGATTTTATTGGATATGTTATTGTTAGGTTACGGCTTCTATTGGCACTAAAACAAAGAGATTTCTGAATAATGGACCCTCGACTATATACCTTTACTTTTATAACCTTTTTTTTGTTTCTTCACCTTATGCTATTAGGTATAGGAACCACTTTGGTTTTTTCCATTGCTTTTGGATTTGGTTTTGTTAGGAACTTTGTTTTTTTCAAGTTTTTTAATGAATAAATATGGTAAACTCAAATGTTGTTGTGTGATTGGGAGGCACAAATTCAAATCATAGAAATAACCCTTTGTTGGGTAAGATTCAGTGACAAATTTAGGTGTGAAAAATGGATTACGTGAACCTCCGGCCATAACATAATCGACAAATCCAAGATGTACTCCTACAAGTAAAGGGAGTTCGAATAGAGATTGGTTGTGCCCGAAAGGTTATGAATCGATTTACAAGTCCAATGCCAATGTCTTGATTTCTAGTGGCAATACATCGCGGACCCATGTATATATCATCTGCTAATACACGACCAATTAATATTTGGATTTGATCACCCGATTAAACTAGATAAATATATTTAGTATTGTCTTCTGGAACTCATGCTACAAAAGACTTAATAGTGGACTTGGTTGAAAGATAAGTTATTTACCTAGAGATCATTCCACATTTGATGCATTTTTTTCCTCCTTTGTTCAATATTGCACACATCATCTAGAAATCCTAGATTTATTTTTAGTAAGATTGCGTACAATAAACTCTTGTAGTTCGGTCATTCTTCGGACCCGCACATAGCGAAGCTTAGTGCATCGGACTGCCATTTTTTTTATATGGTAAAGATTTGTCTTTGAATTTATTTTTGAGAACGAGTTTTTGGAGAATATTTGATTTTTTTTAAACATACAATACTTATCTTTAGGTTGTTTATGTTTCCAGAAAATTATTTCAATAAAACAGAATTTATTTGAAGTTTTAGGTATCAAAAGAATTTAGCTGTTAACACGATTTATGGCTTCTTCTTAAATCATTGTAAAAATCAAAGGATATATTGTATATACTATTGCAAATTGTCCAAACTCATGTTATCAAATTTGGGCCTCAAATTAGATCTGAAAGGCTAATTGGGCAAACATGTGTGGATTCATTTCGTCACATTTGGGCTGGTATTCCATGTTGTAACTTTCAAATGATCCAAACCCGAGAAACCAATATTTATATTCATGGCCAATCAGTCAATCAATCAATTGCAACTCATTTATTTAGCTTTAGGATTATGCAATTGAAAACAAACATAAGTGGAGTTAATTTTTGTTTTGTGTATTCGTATGTGTTGCTTTATTTATTTTGTATTACGATATCTTGTTGTTTTATTTTTCTTGAATTTCTACACTGACTATGTTATTTTGAGTCGATGATCTATCAGAAACAACATTTCTACATCTTACTCTCATCAGACCTCATTGTTTGGATTAGATATGTGTTGTTTGGATCAATAGTAGAGTCGTATATACTCCCGTCACATATTAGTTGACCACATTACTAAAAATATATGTCCCAAATTACTTGACCACTTTCTAAAAATAAAATAAAATTAATTAGGTTTTTCTTACTTTGCCGTTAACATTAATTGTGTAGTAAGAATACTCTTCTTATTTATGATTTTTTAAGGGACGTGTAAAAGGAAAAATGATCGAGTAATATAAAACGGAGGGAGTATAATTAAATATACGAAAGTGTGTGTGTGGGGGGGGGGAGTTGTGGAAATTTCAAATCCCATTGGTAATATTAAATGCAGCATTCAAAGAGTTATTATGACCAGTCTTCCACTCTTCACCAAGGCAAGAAGTAGTGGGAAATGGGATGGGTGAGTATGTTATTTTGGGAAGTTAATTTATTTTGGGGTTCATGCTCTAATTCGTAAAAATTAGTTCTTTGTTAAGTAAATATACGATTTCAATAATTAGAAATTATTTTAAATTGTAAATAACAACTCAATACAACTTCAAATTAATCAACCCCTATTTTGATTGAGCTAAGACCTGCGAATTATGGATATTTACAGTAAATTTTGACTAATACTATTTAATAAAAAATGAAAAAAATGGGTCCCTAAATTTTTTAGTTTTTCAGGAGCCATGTGTGGTAACACAACTCACACGGGCCCAAAAATAATCCTGTGGATCCATACCAGATTTTAAATTCAAAGTTCTGCCTTTTACTCTCATTATTTCACTGCCAAAAAACAAACTTACAATTCTGAACAATCATCAAAACTACTTACTGTAACATTTTTGCTCGACTTTCTAAGTTTTTGACTTTGGCTATCCAAACAAAAAGGATTATAGAAAACAATATGTGTAGATCAATAGACTTTATTCTAAGCTGAGATATATATCTATTAGTACTAGTAATTTCCCACTACATTGTATGCTCATACATTCACGGTCACAAAATTATATTTTATGCATATATGTAATATTTGTTGCACTAGCTAGGTACGTTTTTATAAAAAATGGATCGTGGGCCTAACTAAACCCCAAAAGCTAGCTTATAGAGTGAGGATTGTCCAAGTCCATATAAGAAGTCCATATTCTCATTCCACATCCGATGTGAGACTCTTAAAATGGATCGTGGGTCTAACTCAACCCCAAAAGCTAGCTTGTAGGGTGAGGATTGTCCAATTCATATAAGGAGTCCATGTTCTCATTCCACATCCGATGTGAGACTCTTAAAATGGATCGTGGGCCTAACTCAACCCCAAAAACTAGCTTGTAGGGTGAGAGTTGCCCAAATCCATATAAGGAGTCCATGTTCTCATTCCACATCCGATGTGGGACTCTTAACACTCCCCCGCACGCCCAGACGTTGTTAACTGGAGCGTGTTATAATTTGGGGGCCCAACATCGGTGAACAAAGAATTGGAATGAGTCTGGCTCTGATACCATGTAAAAAATGGATCATGGGCCTAACTCAACCCCAAAAACTAGCTTGTATGGTGAAAATTGTCCAAGTCCATATAAAGAGTTCATGTTCTCATTCCACATACGATGTGAAACTCTTAACATTTTTGTATTCGTGGGGAATTCACAATGAAAAAAGTGTTTTCTAAATCTAAGGTGAAATTAATTTTTCTACTATTCATGTAATTCTACTCTAGACTTGGATTATATATCCGAAAAGGTTCACTCTCGGTCATTTCACAAGTTGCTTAGCCAAAAACATGCTTATCTGATGTGAATTTCTCTTTTGTAGTAAATGTTGAACCTGGACTAGTCGTTGACTAAGACGGATGAGGATACAAAACCGCGACATGAACCCTTTCCTTTCTGTTATTGCCAACGATTTTCTAGGCCGAGCTAAAATTATTTTATTGTAAAGGCAATACCAAATAAAAAGGATGAAATAAGGAGAGGACTTGGAAATCATACCACGACGATCACTAAAATCAAAGGCAATTACGAAGTTTCGTACATAGGATGAAATTCAAACATACATTTATCTTAGTGATTAACTCAATAATGGGTGGCTGACTTAAGTGATCATCGTGTACCAACAATCTGCGTCGTGCATAACCAAGAAAAGGCAAATTAAAAGGAAACGTACCCGCAAGGTAGCCAAGTTGGTGTAGCAGTAGAGCGCGGGACCGCAAGGTCACGAGTTCGATCCCCTGCATAAACCTTCTTGGTTGAGTCTGTCACACATGGCTTGTCAAGTGTGGTTAATTGGCTGACGTGGTTTGCAGGCTATTGCGTCAGTTCGGGGTTTACCCTGTGCGCACTCGAAGAGTAGCGGATGCGGGTTCCTTCTTCAAAAAAAACGTAACATGGGAATTAATTAGCAAATATAATAAAGTAAATTTATTATAAAGAATACACTCTATTAATGCTCACTCAAAGTCAAATAGACATATGATTGAAGACATATGCATACTAGAATTATTGCGACCATCTTATGGCAGATTTAGGACCTATATATAAAGTGTGGAAATTAACTTATCTGATAATCAAAGAGTGAATAAGAAGAAAGGTCAGTATTATCTTATTAAATCATTTTTTGTTTCGGGATCTTAGAGGAGCATGTACTAAATAGCAGATCATTTCTTACCCATTGGAAATAAAACTCAAGTCAAGGGGTAATGAGAGGTTCGATCTAATTGAAATATTCTATGACGGGATCCCCGGCTCATCGCAAGGCAGTTGCTTCAGCCTCTCGCCTTGAGACTTTAGGACGAATAACTTTAGGAATTTGCATTACAAAATGTGTTACACAACCATGAAGTTTTATATCAGATTCATCTGAACTCCGTATTTTTGACGATGAACATGAATTTATGTATAATAAAGTATTAAAATTATACGTTCAAACTTATAATATTAGAAATACAATAAATTTTAACTACTTTCTCCGTCCCAATTTGTTTGAATGTTGATCAGTTTAAGGGTTAAACATGTTTTCTTTGACTTAAATATAAACATAAATTCTTCGAGTATTTTATAATAAAACTTACATATTTTAAAACTATATAAAATGTACTATAAGTCTGCATAATTAATAATTCACAATATATAAAAGAAGTTGGAGAAAATTATAGTTAAAAGAAAGAGTTTGTTTGACTACAAAAATATTCACTTGCTTCTCCCCGTTTATTTATTAGCCCGTTCCCATTTCTTGTTTTTGTCTCTCTATCTCTTTGTATATTTTTTCAAGTCCCTTCATTTTTCTGTCCTTTTACATAGCTATTGTTGTTACAGGTTCTTATACTATTATTATTTCATTGGTGGGGGATCAATGATCATGATGGCTGAAGTGAGCACTCTGATCAGGATAATGAACGAATCAGGTAGAACCGTAGAACTCACATGAATGAATCATCATCAAAATCGACGGCCCTGATCACTAGGGACTTGCTTGGTGGATGTTGCATGTTAAGGATCACAATGATCACATATTGCATGTACAAACTGAGCAAGGAATATAGAGTAAAGGCTAGATGAAGAAGAGAAATCGATAGGGAGAGAGTCGGTGATTTTGAGAACAGAATAACTGCCTGCTCTTCTCATTTGTATTCAATATATACAAAAATGAATACAGGAATGTACATATACACTTTGACCCCCTCAACTTCAATTAATACATCTTGACCCCTCAACTACGCTTTTAATCAATAACCAATCACCCAAAACTAATTTAATGATTTAAACTAGACATGCAAACTAATCTTCTACTATGCACCTCATGACACTTTGGTGCACATGTCTAATACTTCCACACACACACCCTCAAGCTAGGAGTGATGAATATATTTTTCATTCCGAGCTTGGACATCAAGAACGTATGCTGTCCTCGGCTAACAGCCTTTGTAAATAAATCTGCTGGCTGCTCAGCAGAAGGTATGTACTTTGTCTGAATGAGGTCAATCATAATCTTCTCCCGGGTGAAGTGACAGTCGATGTCGATGTGTTTAGTTCGCTCGTAAAAAACTGGATTGGTTGCAATGAGAAGTGTCGAATGGCTGTTTGTATGAACTGGTACATGTAAGTCAATGTGCACTCCAAGCTCTTTGTAAAGGCCTTCAATCCGCACTCACTGCGCGGATGTTGCGATGCTCGATACTCGCCTTGGTGAACTCTCGACACAGTGACTTGCTTCTTGAATTTCCATACAATAGGAAAAGTGCCAAATAGAACCAAATAGCCAGTGATAGACTTTTTGCTGTTGGTACATGATCCCCAATCAACATCACAGAACACCTGCAGACGAGATGAACCAGTATTACTCAAAAGAATTCCAGCTCCAGGGGCATTTTTGACATACTTGACAATCCTCAGTCCTGCCTCAAAATGAGATTGCTTAGGAGCCTACATGAATTGACTAAGACACTAAACTGGATAAGCAATATCTGGTTTGGTATTCGTGAGATACAGCAACCTGCCAATAAGCCTCATGTAGATTCCAGGATCCAGAAGCAAAGGGTCCTTTAGCTCAGTAGTACCTTCATAACCAGTAGATACAGCAATGTGTTGATCATACTCGAAGGTTGTCATCTTCTGATGCATCTCCATAGGGGAAGGATATGGCTTAGCTCCTGCTAGCCTCATATCAGAGATCAATTCAAGTGCATATTTTCTCTGATGCATAACAATCCCCTGCTCACTCCTGGCAAATTCAATGCCAATAAAATATCGAAGTTCACCAAGATCCTTTATCTTGAAAGCAGATTGTAAAATCTCCTTTGTCGACTGAAGTAGTGCTATATCATTCCATGTGATCAGAAGGTCATCTACATAGACCATGACAATCACAATATTCCCATTCTGATGTTTTGTAAATAGAGAATAATCTCCATATAACATATCAATAACAAGATTACTTCATTTTAGCATGCAACAAGTGTAGATAGCGACTATAAAAATAAACGAATCCAATGGCCCGAATAAAAGTTGCTCTCGGCCTCCACCATCAAAATGGTACATGCACACCTTATTTTCCATAACTTCCTCAATACAAGTTTATCTACTACGCATAACAATGAGTAATATCTAATTACTGCGGAGGAAGAAGAATCATTACCTCGTTTTTTAGCCAAAAATCGTCCAAAACAGTCCGGGGGTATATGGTCCGCAGTTTTCGTTTCACTCCACTTCTTCAAGTTACAATCACATATATGTGACCCCTATGAACTTATACACAACTTCACTTTGTATTTCACTTCCAAAAAGTTGATAAAACTTAAGGTTTCACTCTCTCTATTCTCGGCCAACACATTATTCTTGGGGTTTAAGGGGTTATCTTTGCTTAACACTTCATTGGGGAGCTTAGTCTTGAGTTTGAGGATTTATCAACAAGGATTGAAATTTTTTGTCTTCCAAAAGTAGCCAAAACCGAGAGCCCTTAAGAGGAGCAAAATATTTCATGAAATTTGGCTAAGTGTAGAACAAGTCTTGCACCCCTCTATGTATATATAAATGTATCCAAGGGCTTGGATGATGACAAGTGTATGACCTTAGGTGTAGCAAGACAAATGAAGTGGGACCCACCTCCACTTGTCTCCAAAATATCTAGATATTCAAGTCTTCCAAGACCACGTGGGGGTGACACGTGTCGTCCTCCGATTCGTCCAAAATTATTTCATATCCCAAAAATCCATAATTGGCCAAAATATCTCAAAATATTGTGGGCCCCACAAAACCGTAAAATTTTCCCGTGGGCCCCACGTGACCAAATCCGAACTTTAAAATCCATAATTCTAATATATTCCAAAAGTCTCAAATACCAAATTTGAGAATCAAATTCCCATTAATAAACTTTTTTCTTCACAAATTCCCGATATTTTTCCTTAAGAAAAAGTAATCTTTTTTTCTTTCCAAAATTCAAATCTCAATTTCCTTCGTACGTTCTCATCTCATTGCCTTGGAATTACGGGGTGTAATATTCTTCCCCCCTTAGAAACATTCATCCCGAATGTTCATACTAGGTTTAATCTAAACATATATAGGTATAGTCCCCTTTTAACTATACCTAACACAATCGAATATGCCACATATGGCCACAATACATCACACATGTATATACACCAATCCAAAGCCAAACGAGGAATCAAATCTAAAGTGTATATCACCACTATTAACTCCCATTCATGGCCTAAAAGGATTCTCATTTCGTACTTTAATTTCACATACTATAAACACTTCAATTCTTTTACACTTGTTCGCTCCTTTTATTACTTGTCGTACTCTTCTCGTACTTCCAAACTTATTTAAGTATACATACATAATCTCACATATTGCTTCTGTTTTCAATTCCTTGGAATCGCTACATCCAACCATTTTAAGGCCATTTTCGGCTCCCATGACCCAGTTCTGGTGGAACGCGTCCACGAACTCGTACCATGATTAACTAGACTTGGGCCTTGCACCCTCGTGACCCTATCACATAGCGGGACAACCTCCAACTGACTCCACTCCATTCCAGGTTACGGATCGACCCGCAAATGGTCCAGACCCGATCCATCATCGCGCTTAACTCTCATTCTTGGTCTGAAATAACTCTTATTACCCGAGAAGGCCTTATACATCTAAGGTCTCATCGGTCATCAATATTCTAAAGTTCACAATATCCCGAGGATAGGAGTTCATGATTTTGGCACGACTTGCATATTTTGAAAATGTAAGAACTGATTTTCATTACTCTCCTATGATAAGGCACAGTTGTACTGTTAAGTTGATTTCATACTTGTCTCTTGTTATACGTTGAATTGTTATGATTTCAATTACAATATTCTTTTTCAGTTTCACATACTTGGTACATCTATCGTACTGATCCCCCTTTCCTGGGTCGTGCTCACGCCCGCAGTTCGGTGTTGAGATAGGTGACCTCCGCCAGACATCTATTCAGCTGTTGGAGAGCTCCATTGTTCCGGAGCCAATTATTTTGGTACAAAACCTATCCTATTTTGATTGTACATATTTATGGGCACGACGGGGGTCCTTTCCCGTCTTATGTTATTGTCATACTCTTAGAGGTCTGTAGACAGTCGTCGGTGATAGATGTATTTTGGACTTGTGTAGAACATTTATGCGGTTGAGCTAGCTGTATAATTGTGCTTGTTTTGGGGATGTTTCCGTGTATAGTGGGACAGCCTTGCCGGCTTGCCTATTATGATTGTTGCTTTGTTTACATGATGTTATTTGGTGGCAGCCTAGTCGGCTAGCCCGTTGACCCGTTGAGATATGTCAGTAGTTGTGTAAGACAGTCTTGTCGGCTCGCCTATTTTAGGGATATATTGTAGATGCAGCGTTGTGCTGCCGAAATTTCTATAGATCTCGAAATTAAATGGATTAAGAGTGATGATGCGCGATTTATGCACACACTAACGCAAGTGCACATGTCGTGACAAGTAATATAGTCTAGAAGACCGAGTTATCGTCCTTAGGGATTAGTGTTCAATTCTCAAACTCTATTCTATGGTATCTATTTGGTAACCGATGATTGATAAATTGTTTATAACTATAATTAAGAATGCTAACTAGACAACTTTGTTTTACTTCAGTTATGGTGGAAATAAGGCTTCCAAATCTCCTCAACTATCCGCTCATCTTACTTGTTAATGCACTTAATTATGGTTCTTCTTCTATTTGAGATAGCAGGTTAACTAAGCCGTTTTATACTCCTGTTAAGGTAATATAAACACTCAACCCCAATATATAACCCTTCTACCTTTCGGTGATAAGATTGACTATAAAGGAGGATTAAGAGCAATAACCTATTAAACTACACAAGTATCGGGGTACTTTCGTCCACGATTTAACCTATGTTTATTCAACTATAGCATATTCACAATCTCCACTTTCGGCTTTCGATTAGAAATCATATAGATTATGATAATTAGTGATCAATTAATTACCAAACATTCAAGACAATTATTGAATAAATCTCACAATGATAAGAAGAAACCAAAACATGCATTAATTCATAAGAATAAGTTTCAAGTGATTTGATATGAAAAGCCCTAAATTAAGTTAGTTCCTAGCCATAGACATGACAAGAACTAAACTAATATCCAACATAAACTATAAAGAAATAAACAAGAAACAAGAAATTACTAAGAAGTGGTCTCCAATCTTGATCTTCAAGGTTGTGATGAATTGCAAGGGTTTGGAACCCTTAATTGTGACCTAAAGGCTGCTTTTTATAGCCTCTAATTCGTTTTCCAGATTTTCCTTCAGGCCTTGGCCCATTCCCATTCGAATTTGACAGTTTTTCCGCCTCGGCGCAAGCCATCAGCGCGCGCGGCCAAACTGCGTCTACGAATTTTGGCGCGGCTCGACATCGCTGGGGAGGCGCCGCGCCGCTGTTCGTGCGTCTTGCCAACTTTCTCGCTTTTTGAGCTCTGGAACCTCTGTTTCTGCCCTCTGTTTGCTCTTTTTCCGCCAATGAGCCACTTTAAACCAATATGACTCAAAAGAAAGAAAATTTATCCTAAGACGACACGTATTTGTACAAAAATGGGCAAAAGACTAACTAAAAATGACTCAAAAGGTGTATATAAAATACACCGATCAAGTGACAGGTCAGTAATGACGTCCAATTAGGACGTCGGGTCGCGGCCCGTCGGGTTGTGACAAATAGACTTGGTCATCCAGGAGCCCCCGTTTTTAATTTTCTTAGAGGCAATAATTTTATTCCATGTAATAATGGGAAACTAGTCCAACATTGTATTTCTTGTTCTCTAGGCAAACATACTCGTCTTCCGTTTAAATCATCTACTAGTGTTACTTTTACACCTTTTGATATTATACATGCCGATTTATGGACATCTCATATCCCTAGTTCCCTCGGTCATAAATATTATCTTGTGTTGCTATATGATCTTTCTCACTACATTTGGGTCTATCCTCTTAAATTCAAATCGAAAGTGTTTGTCAATTTTCTTGAGTTCGCACTTTTATCCAAACACAACTTGAAAAAGGTATAAAATATTTTCAGTGCGATAATGGTCGTGAATTCAATAACTCTATGTTTGACCGCTTTTGTACAAACAATGACATGATTTTTCGTTTCTCATGCCCTCACACTTCCCCACAAAATAGTAAAGTTGAACGAATCATTCGCATCATTAACAATATGATTCACACTCTATTGATTTATGTCTCCCTCCGTCCTTCTGTGGATATGCTGCTAAGATGTCAGAATACATTCTAAATATTCTCCCAACTAGCACCCTTCACAATATGACTCATACCGAAATCCACTATCGCAGAGTCTCTTCTTACAATCATTTACGAATATTTGATTGTCTATGTTATCCTAACCTTGCCTTTATGCCCCTCACAACCCATAAAGGCTATCTCTGTTATGACTTGTCCACTCGTCAAATCCATATTTCACGTCACGGCACATTCGGCGAGACCACATTCCCGTTTTCGAATCCTCAGAAATTTCAAAACCCAGATTACTCCTTTCTTGATGAGCCTGTCATCTCTCCCATAATTCTCAGTCAGCTTCAGTCATCACCGTCGTTAGCACCGCGGCCCATCGATCAGGCGTCGCGGCGCCACCCCTCCAGTGACCAAACTGATTTCTCACCGTCGTTAGCGCCGCGGCCCTTCGAGGAAGCGTTGCGACGCCAAACTTCCAGTGAGTAAAATATTTTTTTACCGTCGTCAGCGCCGCGTCCCCTCAGGGATGCGCCACGGCGCCAAACTTTCAGTGAGCATTGTCCCTCAGGCGCCACGGCTCTTGATCGCGGCGTCGCGGCACCTTCGACGGCGACATCTCCACCATCCCCATATCCGATCATATCATCTGTCTCGGACCCCATCACTCAGCTGCCACAGCCATCCACTGTCCCCACTCACCAAATGGAAACTCATACCAAACACGAGATTTTCAAACCCAAAGTCCAATTTAACTTGTTTGCCCAAACCATCTATTCAATTCTCAAGAATCCCAAATTGGCCAAACAAGACCCGAATTGGAATGCGGCTATGTCTGAGGAATTCAATGCTTTGACTAAACAACACATGTGGGATCTAGTACCTAGACCTGAGGGAGTGAATGTGATTCGTTGTATGTGGCTATTTCGTCACAAATTCAGAGACAGTGGAGATCTTGAGAGGTATAAGGCATGTCTTGTGGCTAATGGCACAAATCAGCAAGAGAGCATTGATTGTGGTGAGACTTTCAGTCCGGTTGTCAAACCGGCTACCATTCGCACGGTTCTGAGCATAGCCATGGGAAAACACCGACAGATCCATCAACTTGATGTGAAAAATCCATTTTTATATGGGGACCTGAAAGAAACAGTCTACATGTATCAGCCGTCTGGGTTCGTCCATCATGTTGTCCCTCACTATGTGTGTCGTATCGGTAAGTCACTCTATGACCTGAAACAGGCCCTCCATGCGTGGTATGATCGATTTGTCAGGTATATTATGCAGATTGGGTTTGTATGCAGCAGAAGTGATAATTCCCTTTTCATTTTTCATCGAGACAGTAGCATTGCTTGCTTACTACTGTATGTAGATGATATTGGTCTTAATGTCTCCTCCGATGGGTTGAAAAATGAGATTATTGCTTTACTTTAAGACCGAATTTGCTATGACTTTGGGCAAGCTGAGTTACTTCTTGAGAATAGCAGTGACCAGGTCTGTCAACCACATGTTCTTGAGTCAGCGTAAGTATGCAGAGGAGATTGTGTACAGGTTAAGATGACGAATTGCAAAGTCATGCCTACTCTAGTTGATTCAAAATCTAAGCTCAGTGTTATGGATGGTGCTACAGTCTCCGATCCTACTCTTTATAGGAGCCTTGCAGGTGCACTTCAGTATCTCACATTTACAAGGCCAGACATTGCTTATGTTGTTCAGTAGGTATGACTATTCATGCATGCCCCCAGGGAGTCTCATTTTACTACCCTTAAGTGTATCATCTGATACATGATACATTAAGGGTACACTTGATTATGGTCTGCACATATACCCCTCTACGCCAAACAGGTTGTTCTCTTATACGGATGCAAATTGGGCAGGGTGTCCGTACACGCGACGCTCCACCTCCTGCTTTTGTATTTTTTAGGGGATAATCTGATTTCATGGTCTTCCAAGTGACAGGTCACCCTATATCGTTCCAATGCCGAGGCTGAGTACAGAGGCGTTGCAAATGTGGTAGCTGAGATTTGTTGGCTCAGAAATTTACTGTTAGAACTTCAGTGTCCTTTGTGTCAGGCATCTATTGTGTATTGTGATAACATCTCTGCAATCTATCTTTCTCACAACCCGGTTCAACATCAGCGAACCAAGCACGTTGAGATGGACATACATTTCGTTCGTGAGAAAATTGCACTAGGCCATGTCAGAGTGTTATATGTTCCCTCATTATATATTTACCAAAGGACTTCCCAGACATTTATTTCTTGACTTCTGATCCAGTCTCAGCGTTCGGCCTCCTCCCCCGCTCCGACTGAGGGGGTGTGTAAACGTGTATAGTACACCAATATAAAATCCCTACCCATAATTAGAATATATTTCATATATTGTGTAAATATAATTATGATAAGACTAGGATTTCTTATAATTAAGACTAGGATTCCTATTGTATAAGAGATAAATATTGTACACTATATATATTGATATTAATGAGAAAGACTCTTCTCCCTTACAAAACTATAAAGACGTGATCTGCCATTTGTATGATATTTTTGGCGGGAAATTGAAGAGTAGCACATAAAAGCATGCGAAACCGGATAGATCCTTGTTAGTAGCAATAAGGATGAAGCTTAATGTATTTCCTCTGAATTATAATCCTTCCGATTCTAATATATGATTCTTCGTCAGCTCACCCAAGTGCACATACTTTGCTCTTTCACCTTCATTAACCCTCTAGCAACAATATGTATAGGTTGAGACTGGTTATTCTAATCCTATTGTAACCCTGATTCTGTTCTAATTCCGAAAACTTTTCAAATAGCTATTTACACAAATGATCTTTCTTAAGCCCATTGTTTAACTTTTGGGCTAAAGTTGGAAAGTAAACTTCCATCTCAAAATCATGTTACCTAGTATATGAGTTGTTGGTTTAACTTAATATATTTTTACTTGAACCATTACTTTTAAGATTTAACTAAAATGATCACTTTTTTGTTATACATTAAGGACTATTTCAGTTGTGTAGTATATATGAAAGACTAAAATGATCACTTTTTCATATATTAAAGATCATTTCGGCTAACATGTTATGTATAAAGGACTAAAATAGTCTAACCCCATACATTAATCCACCAGTGAATAATTCCCAAACCCTATTCAATTGATACCTTTGGAAATTCAGAGAGGTGGCTTTATTAAATATGAAGATGATACAAGTATATGAGCACATACTGAAAGTAGCTAATAAACATTTGTTGGTGTTGATTTAAAGCCACTAATAATGGTTTTCAAGGTGAGAGTTAGCATGGATTAAACGAGCAGAACTCATCTTCTGATGTTCTTTTCTTCCTTTTCACTTTTATGTTATACTGTTGTGAGAAGACCGAAGGTGTAACTAACCACAATAATTTGAATTTGGACAAGTGTACAACCACTAAAAGAATTCACATTCATACATTCAAATGAAGTAATAAAGTGCGATGAAGGGTGTCCTAATGGACTTCTTTCTACAGAAATAAGATTGCAAGGCTCATCCATTAGGAGGAGATCCCTTAGAGCGACCATGTCATAAGATATATAGGGATTCCTTACAAGAGCAACAACCTAGGGCTTGCGAGGCGAACTGCTGCTGTCACTGTTGCTGGGGCTCCTCCCTCTTAAAGGCCTGCATTTTGATGAAGCACCAGCATTATCAACTAAAGGAAGAATCCAAAATCCAAAATCCAAAATCCAAAATCCAAAATAATGACACGCATACAAGACAAAAACGGAACCCACCTTTTCCTAGGACTACGACTCCTTGAGATCTTGCGGAGGCCCCCCTAAAACAATCAGCAAATTATATCCACGTCAAACAATCTAATGGGTTTACCCGAAGGATAAAACAAACGATCTAACGGATAAGTTAGTTAAATTAGCGTCCCAAACAGACCTTGCGAGGACTGGGAGAAGAAGAGTAGGATGATGACCTCCCACGTCTTGCAGCTGGACCCTTTCCCCTATACATGAAGCATTCACAAATAAGTATTACTTGTTCATATAAACTGACATTCTTTATGAAATTTAATAATATTGTGGTGGAGCTTAGATACACCCAAGAGAAAAAGACAGGCATCAGAGAACAAGCGAGGAAAATAACATTCTTTAAAATGAGGAGGCATAAAAGGAGAACTACAGGCACGTAATAGCAACAGACCAGTAATTCAGAAACACAAAACACAATTTGCTATAGTTAGCCACTAGACATTTTAATGGTAAAGATGATACAAATTTATGCATTACCGCCTAGGAGAGATGGATCTTGATCGTGAACGGATAGGCCTCCTAATAGGTGAACGGCTAGAGCGACGACCAATCGCAGATCTTCTGGGTGGACTTCTAGCACGTCGTGGAGAACTACAAACAAAGACAAGGATACCATGAATTACCACTTTCAGTAATAAACATGCACAAATTACACAAAACAAAGCTGTGTTTACATAGCTCAGGCTGTAGTTGACTATATTTTTAGCATAACAAGTACTACAACTACTAACAAGAAAAGCAATTGCCACCCATCATGGAAAAACCCTAGTTCAATGGTAACTGGTGGCAGAAATCAACTATTCAACATCATTAACAATTTAAAGAACCTCTTCGAAGTATGTAACATCAGGTCTATCCCTACGGCACTATGCAACCATTTGAGGACCTTCTAGTTATGGAGTGAGGAAGAAGATATTATCATCTACTTCAACTATTCAAGTTTATGAGAACAAAACGCTAACTCACCGTCGCCTTGGCGGAAGGGGAGAACGTCTTCGAACAGGACTGACACGAATTCTTCTGGGAGAGCCCCTGCTGAAGATCTAATCAGCAAAGGTCCACATCAAAATTCAAAGATTTCAAAAGCAAATGTGCGATACCTAGGAGGTGTCCGATGACGTCTTGGTGGAGGGGATGGTGAACGGCGTCTAATGGGAGATGCGGGCCTCCTCCTTGGGGGTAGTGGACTGCCGCGCCTAAAAGGAGAATTTGCTCGACGGCGAATAGGAGAGTCAGCACGTCGACGAGCAGGAGAATCTGGCTCACGTCTAGGAGATCCTCTTCGCCCCATAGGAGACCTCCGAGGTGGAGAGGCAGGTTTCCGACGAGGAGATACTGATCATATCAAAGTAAACCAAATTAAACAATGTATCATACAGCCAATGAACAATTCCTAATATAAGAAGGATATCATACACTCCTGTTGCCGTTTTGGTCCATCTTTCTCCACATCAACAGGTGCATTATCAGTTCTTGGAGCATCTCTTCTTGAGGAAGTTGCAACAGCCCTTGGAGGTGAGGCAACCTTCTTTCGCTCTGGCAAGGTGAACCTAGCATGAACTACTTTTCCATCAATCTGTGCCTGCATTAACACCAATGAAGCATTTTAGTTAATCCCCCATTTCAACAATAAAAATGATTGGATGCAGTTGCGAGTGAATGTACAAATCTTAAAACCATACACCATCCATGTGTAGTTGGGCTTTCTCAGCATCAATTCTCGTCTTGAACTCAACATATGCAAACCCTTTTGGAAGATTAACCTGCAACAAGTTTATTCTTATATTAGAAAGAAAAAAGGAAAAGATTTCACATAAGCTGTACATCGTCTAAAGAATATGGCACTTGTTAACTTACAACATGATCAATGGCCAAATGTACGTGCAGAATTTCACCAAAATTACCTGCAAAAAGGGAAAATAGGCATTAACCATCACGAAGATCATGAGATGGACAGAGCAACTTTGAGGAATTATGGGCTCGTCCCATTTTGATCTGCCTATTTACCAGCCATCAGCCCAACTCAATGAACTCTGGCCGGGTTGCTGGGTTATCGGTTGAATTTCCAGCCCTAGCTTAGACTATAGTTCTACAATTTTGGCAGATAAACACTTCAGTAATCAGAAATCAGTGCTGAACATACCAAATATTTCTTTCAAATGGTTTTCATTGACATTCCTGCTGAGATGATCCACATGAATCACACGCGACTCAGGTATAGGAGATACTTTCCTGGAATCAGATCCAGAGTGTTACACATCAAAAAGCCTATAAACGCATCTGTCAAAAGTGCTAAATGTAGTTTTATTTTTGCATCATAAGAAGATATTGGTTTCAGTATCTATATTTACCAACTTCACCCATATGGATAGGTTTTTTCACTGCCTCCCCAAATATTACTCCCTCCGTTCCATTTTAACTGTCATTTTAGCTAAAAAAAATGTCCCGATGTCACTTGAGGAATTCAAGACTAAAGTTGACAATTGTTTCCAACTACACTCTTAACATTAAAGAAGTATGCACAATATTTAAGAGGAAAATCAGTTTGCCTTTATTAAATAGGGGTAACTTAGTAAACTATACCTTGTATTTGTTGTTTCCATAATGGGCGTGAAAAGAGCTAACACGGCAGTTAAAATGGGACGGAGGGAGTAATTTGCAAGGAGAAAGACAATCAATTTCCAACAAAAGGTCATGCATTTGTTTTCATTGTAACATACATCAAACCATGAGACAGTGGAGGCAGAAGGGGTGACACATAGCTGAATGTTGCATCCTGTCAACTGCAATGCATTCTCCCAAAAAAGATCTTGACGAATGCAAGCGAGTCCACATTTAAAATGGATCATAATTTTCCAACCACCTTGTGTATTTTATTTTCATTTGAAAGATGAGAAAACAAAACCAAGGAAAAGAAAGGAATTCCCAGAAAAACAGAAATTTGGACATTATTGGAAGAGGTTTGTATGTAGTTATTGCATGAATAAACCAAAGTCAGATCTCAGCTTAAAAAACAAACAACATTACCTCGGAGGTGGAGAAGCTTTCTTAGACTGTGGTGGTGGTGGAAGTGGCGGTGAGCGGCCTCGCTTAGACACTCCAGCAGGGCTAACAAAACCACATTAACAACAAAAGATAGGGTTAGGATCATTCAGCAATAAGAAGACCGGAGCAAAACTTTAGCTGTTTCGCCAGAAAGGAAAACTAATAGCACAGCAACATTTCATGAAATTTCCATTCTAGTTCAACCTGTAAGTTCAATAACAAATAAGTATATGAAGATGAAACAAGGCCGGTCTTCAAGATGAACCATAGTATAGCTTGTTTCCAGCTTTTTACTCCAGTACTGCCAGGGCTAGCTTGCACACACCTTGACTATTACACTAGTACATGTTGCCCCCCACCAACACATGTATCGGGTAACTCTTCCTATGAAGGCTTAGACATCTTGCTAGACAGATGAAAATAAACAGCCAAGCGTCTTTTGTCTCCGTTGGATTTGAACCTTGGTCGCCAAGGTTTCACACTCTTGAGTGTTGTTTCCAACTCTATTTTATACAGTCTCGTAATGTTGCAATCAGGTTCTAGTTGTCTATATGGAAGAAGAGCAAAAAAAGAAAAACCGAAGCAACCAATGTTTTAGTTTTGCTACTTGACTGTAGGGGCAACTTAAGCTAAGCAGAAGGAAAAGCCATAAATTATCAAACTATAAACTATCTGCAAACAAATAATAGCAAAGAATTGTGTCACACTCTAACTACCAAGGTAGAGGTAAGGCCTGTGTACACTCTACGGAGACCCCACGTTGTGGGATTTTACTGGGTATGTTGTTGTTGTTGTGTCACACAGCCCAGCGAATAGAAGATACTCAGCTCCGCACAACATAGGGATTAGCACACTTTCGGGAAGAACACAGGAGACAGCTTAATACTCTTCAAACAGTGGAACGGTATAGAACAACTATGAATTACAACCACCACGGATAGCTATAAGCCTTAAACTAGCCTCTTGACTTAAATGATGTCTGGAATGCAAAACTACAGTATCTCTATCCATACTAAATTTAACCAGCCAACAAACGGAACTCAGATTCAGCACAACAAAAGCAACTAGCAATTTAATTGCAAG
The DNA here is from genome assembly GCA_029844215.1 of Przewalskia tangutica. Classification (NCBI taxonomy): domain Eukaryota; kingdom Viridiplantae; phylum Streptophyta; class Magnoliopsida; order Solanales; family Solanaceae; genus Przewalskia; species Przewalskia tangutica. The sequence goes on along the minus strand of CM056738.1, from coordinate 2,201,668 downwards.
TACATGTTACTATGTGCCCAATATACCCACATCTGGAAATGTACTGCCTCATAATGTTATTCTAACCGCTGATTTCAAATATGTGAAAACTTTAACCAGATGAGATATCTAAAGATACAATAACCAAACACTCTTAATGTATCAACAGCATGATTGAAGTTTTAACATGCTAGAGATATACTAGAAATGAAAAAAAAAACAGCACACCTAATTAGGCTAGTGAACTTGGAGCTTAACAACAACATACCCAGTGTAATCCCACAAGTGGGGTCTGGGGAGGGTAGGATGTACGCAGACCTTACCTACCTTTGCGGGATAGAGATGTTTCCGATAAACCCTCGGCTCAAAAGAAAGTTGCATGAAAAATTAAGGCATCCAAATATCAAGATAACGAACTTGGAGCTTAACATAGAACGCAATACGGCAACCTTTAAACATTTCAATGTCATAAACCCTTGAGAATCTAACATAATTCGAAGCATCCATATGCACATTAACTAACAGCAGCAACTACCGCACCTCAATTCAAAGAAGTTAATGTTGGGTATATGAATCATTACTATACTTTGGCCCCATGTCATTCATTACTCTATAGTTTGTCATTAAATTCTACAACACTAGAGGTTCTCCAAGTGAGTTATAACAAACAGCATCAACCATTACTATACATTTGGCCCTGTTTCATTCAGTAACTATAGTTTGAAATTTAATTCTCCAACAGCAGAGGTTCGATAAGTGGTTTACTAGCAAACAAATCCCTAAATAACCAATATCACGTTAAAACAGGCAAATGTATAGGGGGTTTTGGCCTTGGTGTGAAAAATGACTATGAAAGTGCAATATGTAACTACTACATATTTATATGGCGTGAGAGAGTAAAGAACCTTTTGTCGCTGTGGAAATAGAATGCAGCATTATAACCTTGAAACATTTGAATGTCATAAACCCTTGAGATAACAACATGTCCAGCGTAATCCCACAAAGTGAGTCTAGAGAGGGTAGAGTGTACGCAGACCTTACCCCTACCTTGGGAGGTAGAGAGGCTATTTCTGAAAGACCCTCAACTCAAGAAAAAATGACAAAAAAAGGTCAGACAAGGATTTTAGAAAGTAAAGAGATCATGGAAAAAATGTTAAGCATTAATGAAGAAAAGTAACGGTAAATGCATCAAACTAATACGATAATTGAAGTACAAGAAATAGCAAATAGTAACATAAAATCGAAGGACAAGAACCTACCTACTAGTATGAAAGGATACACGAGACACGATCTTCTACCCTAATACGCGTCTTTCGCAACCTACTATCTAAGATCATATCCTCGATAAGCTGCAACTGTGTCATGTCTTACCTAATCACTTCTCCCAATATTTTTTCGGCCTACCATCCATATTCAACATCTCACACCTCCGCACTCGAGCCTCCGTGCCTCTCCTCTGTACATAATTTGAGCAGCCATTTGTACATTAACGAACAGCATCAACTACTACTACCCCTCAATTCAAATAAGTTGAGGTTTATAATATACTATCTATTTGGCTCAGTTACATTCAATACTCCATAGTTTTGTCATCTCTATGCGTTTTACTAGCATACAAATCTCTAAACAACCAATATCACGTTATAACAGGCAAATGCATATGGATTTTCTGGAAACGTATATATCCAACCTCTCACTCTATACATAATTCGAGCAGCCGTGTGTACATTAACGAACAGCATCAACTACTACACCTCAATTCAAAGAAGTTGAAGTGTAATATACTAGTATCTATTTGGCCCCGTTTCATTCAGTACTCTATAGTTTTGTCATCTCAATGCGTTTTACTAGCATGCAAATCTCTAAACAACCAATATCACGTTAAAACAGGCAAATACATAGGGCTTTCCGGCCTTAGTGCAAAAGAATGACTATAAAAGTGTATTATTATGTAAGAGAGAGTATATATTACCTTCGTCGCGGAGGAGGAGGGCGGGATTTAGGGCTACGAGAACTAGCACTGCGAGAAGCAGATGAAGATGAAGAAATTGATCTAGATCGAGATGGAGAACGCGAACGCGAACTGGATGAGCGAGAGCCCGAAGGAGAGTACGAGCGCGAACGAGATCGCGAACGAGAAGATGAGCCTGATGGTGATGCCGTACGGCCTCGACCTGGTTTCGCCATTGTTGGCGCTACAGCTACTATGAAACCCCTGTGATAAACCCTAACAGATGGAGTTGGAGGGTAACCGATGAGATGTACATTTAGGTAAGAGGTTATCAGTTTCTGGCCGATACATAATGGGCCGAGTGGGTTTGCTGATGTAAAGTGATCCACTAGTTTACCGTGGACCTAGCCGACAGTATTATTGATGTATATATAATGTATATATATAATTCACGCATTTATTTGGCAGTAGATATAACCCGGTGTAGATAATGTATTTATTTTGTATAGCTATATATAAATATTACATAACTCTGTATATATAATATATATGCTTTGTATAATATGTATAAACACATGAAACCAACTCAATTTGCAATATACAAATGATGTATATGCAATGTATAGCTATATAAGTTGCTCAGCTTCTTTTATAACTTTATATAGGGGGGTGTGGAGGACACGTATTAGAGTAGTAGGTAGTCTGGCGTAGTCCTACTTACTCTTACAGGCGGGTAGTTGTAGTGTTATTACTGTAGGTTCGCTTAGCATATCATTGTGTAGTATTGTTTTATAGTCTCATGTAGTTTGATTTCTGCTACTATGTGTTAGTTATTTATTTTTTCAAAATGCGTTAATCATTACGTATTCGCTTTTGATACCAGCATTTTCATACTGCTTTAAATTTTTTGATCAGGTCTGACTGTTTTCTCTTGTTTTTGCTTGTGCATATGCCTATCTTGAGCCGAGGCCTCTCGGAAACAGCCTCTCTACCTACCAAGATAGAGGTAAGGTCTGCATACACTCTACCCTCTTCAGACCCCACAATCTGAAATTTCACTGGGCATGTTGTTATTGTATATACACTATTATACATTACATATACATTCTTATACGATATATATATATATAATGTATAGATAATGCATATACTTTGTATAACTATGTATAAACAATGTATTGCTACTCAAAAATTCAGAAGTGCACACATGCATAAAATTTTGAGATCATCAAAGGGACAAGGTCCAAAAAAAAAGATATCATCTTTGTGACCCTTATCTTGCCTTGCCTAGTTCTTGATTGATGTTCATAGTAAACTATTATTTCACCCTCTCAAAAATGATGAGAATCAACGTAAGGTTACCTAATGAGTTGATCTCACACAATAGGTGAAAACCCAAGAAAGCCAAAGAACTAAGAAGCCAAAAAACCCAAAATTGAAGTCGCTAAAATTTTAGTAATTTAGATTGTGGAAAGGCCGGTAGAGATAAAAGTGGATAGTTGAGCTAAAAATGATAAATTAGATGCTTTTTTGGACACTCAACTCAATTTTTCCTAACATAATTGATAAAAATTGTGGTAGTATTTCTAAGGATTACCTATTTGAACATTGCTCTTTAATTTGTATTTGTTTGTAAGACATTTTACATGTCTATTTATTTTGAAACAACGTCAAGTTACATGTGAGTGAAATTCAAGCATTTTTATTAGACAAAAGTGCTTGAATTCAGTCACATATGAAGTTCGAATAAAAATGTATACTTCAATCATATAAAACTTCAGACATGACAGTGCATATCTAAAGTTGTTTTGAGATATGTAGACATTTATAATTTTTTACGCAAAGTGAATATGATTTAAATGGTGATTTCAAAATCGAATATTTGTGCACTTCGACTATAAATTGTAGGTATCATAAAGCTTTGTATCCACTAAGTTTACGAGTTGATGATAAACGGAGTCAAATTGATAACATCCACCGCATAGTAAAAACCTATAGCCTTTGATGTCTCCCAATTAATTCTATCATAGTATAGAAAATAACATTTTATAATTTTCATCATATTATGCTCTCCAAAGATCAACTATTTTTAGAATCTCACTCGAAAGTGCCGAATTAGAATTCTACTGTCTTTTGTTTTAACCGTTTCAATTATTCTCGATACAATTTACATTTGGATCCACAAATTTAAATCTACTAAGTTGTGAAATAAAAAGAAGTATCACACAACTTGCTAAATGTTTGAGGCAAAAAAGATTAATTTTATTAAACAAAATGACAAATGTACAAATAAGTGTAGTAACAATCAATCCACATTAGTGAAATAGAAACTACGTGATTCCTATATCATACTACTAAAAGTACGACAACACTCTGCTATCAACTAATCTTCTAGCCTAATCCAACCTCCATACTTTCTTATCCAAGATCACGTCCTCAATCAAACCGTATCATGTCTTATCTAATCACGTCCTCCATTTCTTCTTCGACCTAAAAAGGATGTATTCTGAAAATAACGTCCAGTAATATCAAAAACACCCATTTGCGATTTGGATCAGACGAAATCATTACTTAATGCCAGCCACTACACAGCAAATTTTGGCTCACCACAAAAGATCAACACACTAGTCATTAAGGCTCTCTGGCCACGTAAAAGATAAGATGACATTAAAAGGTAAAAAGGGTAACACTTTGCACACGCGATAAAAGCCAACACAGCTGAGTAAACCAGAATGATTTCCATTATATATACATTGTCTGAGTTCCTTAATGTGGACTATGGTATAAACAATAAAAGCATAAGAGGCAATGGCTCGAATGATGCTCCTTACTCTGGTTGAGCAAAAACGAACAAGGTCTAACACCACACATACTTTTGTCTTATAACAGATCAAGTTGTATAATCAAAGCAGCGGCAGCAAAATATGTACGAATGTTTAGGCTTCTATCCGCATTGAATCAAAACTCCTTTGAAAATATGCTCCCTGCTAAGCAAAGTTGAGCAAGGTCTGCCACTAAACAAGCTTTTCCTCTAACAGATACAGAGCTGTACAAGGTAAAACTCATCTATGTATATTTCTCTTAGAAAAGTTTCAATATCCACACAAACACACAGTTGCTGTGAATCGATCATGACAGCTTGTTAATATTTTGATTGAGTTGGAAGACTTCCACAGACTGAATCAAGCCATTTGCTTGCAACATCTTGAGTGGACAGATAGTGAAGTATCACCACTAGATCCTTCAAACATACGAAACACTTTAAACTCAACCAATCTTGATTCTTGTCAAAGCCTGAAAAGATACCGTGTCCAAAAAGTCAGTCATGGTATCTAAAATCTGACAAGAAACATCATATCAAGTGGCCATTTCTTCGAGAAAACTGAACTGAGGCGGCACGGATAATTTCAATGAGATGCTCATCCAATGCATCAAACTCGCTTAAGTTACGTAGATGATGATACATAGGGGCCAGATACTCTGCTGCAACTTCGACTAGTTTCCACTGATTGAGGTTAGCAGCCATCTGGATAATTTTAATTGACAAGTACTGATAGGAATCCAAAATGGATACAATCAGTCTGAAACATTTGTCATGCAAGTCTTCTAAGAGCCAGAATTGAGCAAGCGAACATAGTTCTACATAGGGCTCGAGTTCGTGTAGTTTTTCCTCCTTACTCAGATTATCCCACAGACAGCCAGATATTGGTCTAGACAACTCACCAGAATAGAACCAGCTGACTAACTTAACCAAGGAATCCCAACTAACCGGCACCTTGATGGTTAGTGAATGGCTGAAACAAAACCAAAAAATGTAGGATCAGCTAAACATTTGAAAGGTCAAGGGAAAAAGCCAATGTAGCAACAAAAACAAGGAAGTTAACAAAAACAAAAAAAATGTAGGATCAGCTAAACATTTGAGAGGTCAAGGGAGAAGGCAAATGTAGCAACAAAAACAAAGAAAATAAATCCATAACGGAGTTATTCTTCTCTTTTGGGTGGTATTCTACATTCAGAAAACAAAAACAATAATCCTAACCTTGAGAAAAAGGAATCATCTGGCATTCTGAGAACTAGGATCAGTAAATACCAATCAGAGCATCTGCACTAGCAGGAGAAAAAATTTGCTTACAGCAATCCACCTGGAGAAACTTTCTTTGAATCCAATTCAAGAAATAGATCTTGCATCCAAAATTTGGAAAATTATGCAGACTAAGTTGATTTTGTGCTACTCGAGCCTATATATTGCACGAAATGATCAGTCCAGTGGGCCGGGTCGGCCCGATCCCGCCCTGACCCCCTTAAAAAAAACGGGATGAAAAATGTCGGTATTGGGGTTCGAACTCGGGACGTGACTAGGGCTCGTCCCGATTCCGACCCATCCCGCCCCCGACCCCCCCTCCCCTTGCAGAAACTAACCGTTGCACAAACGACCACTTTCGATTTTAACCGTTGGCAACCGCTAGTAACGACCATTTTGCCCCCCACCGCATAAACCCCCCTACCCCCTTAATATTTATTTTTAACCCCTAAGTTAGTATATTTACACTTTAACCCTATTTCTCAACTATAAATACCTCATTTTTCTCTTCATTTTTCTCACAAATCTTCCTACCATCTCTCTAATCTCTCTCTACAAGTCTAAATCGAGCAAAGTTCCAATTTTCAACCTCGATTACACATCGACATTACGTCGGCGTTTGGTACCTTCGTTCCTTCTTTAAATTATTATTATTACTTAATTTTAATTATCGTACTTAATTTCATTAACTGTAATTATTTATTTGCATAATTATAATGGAACGAAGTATACGTTTTTCTGGTAGAAGTACTAGGGGTAATAGGGGTAAGAGTGTAGTAATCCTAATTACGATGATTTCACTCATGCAGATGAAACTGATTTTTTTAATGTTAATATTAATATACCATTAGATCATGAGGTATATTTTGCATCTGAACCATACTTTAATTTAAAAAATGAATTAGAAGATAATTTAGATAGCACACCCACTAGTGCACCTCCACCTCAGGCTGAGTCTCAGACTGAAACTGAAACCGAAATGCCTCTTATTCCCTCAAATCCCCCTACCCGACCCGTCCCGTCCCCCCAAATCCTGTCCCCTCTACCGGAGGGATGTGGGACGGGACGGGACCTCTTCCCGTCCCCCTATCCCGACGTCCCTTCCCGTCCCGTCCCATCCCATCCCGTCCCACTGGCCACCCTTAGTCATAAGCACATAATGTAGGAAAACAGGGGCTTGGGAGGGGCACAAAAGTTAAAGCTACATCAACCCAACTATGGAGTAAACCAAGTTATTCAACTATGAATCCATATTATGATAAAAGCAACCTATTTTGAGCACCTTTCTTGCATTCCTGACTGAAAGAGGGCCTGTAAGTAATCACAACTTGACCACAGTATAACTTTGTGAACATGCAGGTGTAGAACAGATATGGAGCAAGAATTGCAGTCCTGATCACTTGGTGGGGAAGTTTCGGCCTCCAAAATAATATCCCTGATTTGAAAGAGGAGAAGGGCAAAAATTGGCATATCTTAGTCTTTTCGAGGACTGAGAGGAAAGATAAATTAAGATACAAAAAGCATATTGCTAAAAGTTATAACACCTTCAGGTGTATCTACATAGCTAGAACAGTAGAGAAATCAATGAAAAATTCCAACAGCTCATATTAGAAAGTCTAGCATTTATCTATAAACATACTTAAAACATTAAGGACAGATTCAAATGTTATCCATTTATAAAGTCAATAGAAAGCTAAAACAATTCTGTGCATCCAGCACAACATAAAAATGAGTTCTGGAGAAATGCAAGGTAAGGCTGCATACAGTAGACCCTTATGGTCCGGCCCTTCCCCGGACCCCGCGCATAGCGGGAGCTTAGTGCACCGGGCTGCCCTTTTTTAGAGGATTTAACCAACAAGAGATAAATAAAATCTCTAAGTCTAATACGATATACAAATGCCAAAATGAATTGTGAAAAAAGGATTCATACGAAAAATTACGCCCAGCTGGCCCAAGAGCAGAGGTAAAGTCGAAACTTGGGAATTGAGTTCCCCATTTCGGATTCCTTCCACAAAGCAATTGTACTAGAGGTTGCAAATTGCAATGTTTGGCTAAAATTTTCAACTTCTTCACAAGGTCTTCTCCTGCTTCAAAGGATCCCGAATAAATATACTCTAGTAACTTTGTCAGTGACTGGCAATCAACATGAGCAGAGAGGCGTACTTTGGTGATTAACCTATTGCATGAATCTGAATCCTGCTTTAAAGAGGAATCAAATGCTTTGTCTTTAAGCAATTCTTCAGGAGGTAACAGTGATGGGCATCTAACCAGAAGAATAACACCATGGACACGCAAGGGTTCCTGATTTTTAATTATAAGTTCCACATCAGAATGTTCATTGTCACTAAGGAGTTCCCGAAATTCTCTCCCAAACTTACTTGGAAAACCATATAATCCAAGATGGCGAAGAATATAAGCAGCATACCATCGTGGTCCAGAGTTAGAATTGTTAATACAGATCTCCTGGAGATCTCTTATAAAAGCAGCTCGCAATTCCATCTGATTATGAAAGATGCCACAGCAATTTTCCGCATTTATTAATTCACCAAGAGCCACAAGTCCAAAAAGTAAAAGCATATCTTCACCTTCCCAATCTTCTGAAGAAGGCCAGCAACAAGTCCTTTCGCTGAAAGAGTTTTGCAGATGAGGAGCCACACTAGATCTATTAAGGTGGACAGGATTGTCTAACCACCAACTAATGAAGCTCAACAGAGTGGCTATTCCTCCATGCTGAAGTACATACTTATGATATTTTGGCAGAGCTGAATAACAGGCCAGACTTATCAAGCTTATGACAAGTCTAAAATTACTCGGTATAGCAAACTTGTTTCCAGAAGATGCGGCTTTCAAAGTATCCAGTAAATATCCCACGTAGTCCTTTCCCCTTAGTGCCAGAACTTCAGAGAGGATGAATCTTGTTTTGGAAGCAATGTAATTGCTGGGAGAATAAATCATCATAAGGACTGCTCGAGATGCTGGTTCACTCTCCGATGAATGACAAACACTCCCTTGAGAAATTTGGCGAGACGTGAGGATAGAGTCCACGAAGGCCAAGCTTTCAAAGACAAAAACAAACAGAAGCACATGCACAGTGATTAGGGGAAATGTTTCATGTCAATACACTCACTAGGAATTTCTACACTTTCACACGCAGTAAACAAAAGAACTTTATGCACACATGCACACACACACACATATAGGTGGTGCGTATGTATGTATATATGTGGTGTGTCTATATATATACACACACACATAGATAAATTTGGAAAAAATTAAAATTGTACCAAGATCTTGGTTCGATTACCATGCACAAACAACAAGAACATTAAACCAAGTCTCATTTCCATGCATCGCGGGGAAGAAATCTTCCATACAATTTGCTGCAAGGCATCCAAGGATATCCCAAACATATGGTCTCAGTGGAAGAAGAATATCTGTATTTAAAACCTCTTCTAACTTGATGATTTGTTCTTCTAGAGATAAGCTACGTAGAGACTGCTGAGTTGTGTCAGAACTTCCAATGAGAAGTCTAAGAAGAACCCCATCAACTCCTGCCTTCCAAAAATAGAAGTGGTGCTCCCCTGCCCAATGAGCGATCAGAGCTAAACGGCATGCCTCGACCAGTATGGACATTTGGCCCTTAGCAAGCTTTCCAGCATCCAAACTCCAGTAACTCATTAAGGTAATAATGGCTTTCACAAAGGGCTCACAAGACAATTTAATAATTTTTGAACGTCCTTGTTCACTTGTCTGAGCAATTAATAAAATATATTAATGTAAGCGAGGGAAAAAAAACTTGAGCTCCTAAGCAGGATAAAGGATAACAGTTCAGTATCAATTTCTACCATTAAACATTGCGCAAGTCTTAATCCCTCTATCTGGACGGAATACGGGTTTGAACAGTCCAAACTGTCCACCATAATTCTTACAAGACCTTCTCCATCCTCCAAAAGCTTCTTTGTTCCATTGCCACATAGAGCTGCCACCCAAAGTAAGAATGCAATATCATGAGTCTAAGCCACAGAAAGGAGAAAGGTAAGAAATTTGCAGGATATATGAATACCTAAAGCAGAATATAGCTGCATAACAGCAATTCTAATTGAGCAGTCAGGGTTGAGCTTGAAAGTATCTAAGGTATTTAACAACTTCTTATCAGTCCAAACATGGAATCGAGAAGGACGCCAACGCCACAAAATTTTACTTAGCAGAGAAGCCATCTCTTGAAAGTACTCAGTTGGCTTATTTTCAGTGGAGTATCCTTTTACATTCTGGACTAGATCACCAACCACATTTGTGGTTTTTAAAATCTCCCAAACCTCTTTCTCTCTTTTAGAACTCAGATTTGATAAAATCAAATTCAATGCAGAGGCGCAAGATATGGCGACTCGTAATTGCCGGAAACTTAACAAGGATGACAAAGGATGAATGAGATTGGAAAAGTGAGGGTGCAGCATTGAACTTGGTATCACGCGGATGATCTTTACAGCAACATCTGAGGCCAATCTCATTGTGGCTTCACTTTTTGATGTTAGAATACTTCCTACAGCTCCAACAATGTCACCAACTGATTCCTGCTATGGAAAGAAAATACCGGAGGTAGAAAGTTATTCAAACAAGTATAGATCCCCGCAAGAGATCACACAACTACCAGGAAATAGCACCAGTCAAGTCTATATTGCTTTCCAAAAATAAAATAGTGAATCTGAATAATTTATGATATATGCTTTTAAAAGAAAGTCTATCAAAAATGTCTCTCTACTCCACAAAGGGTAGGGGTAAGATTTGAATACATCTTACCCTCCCCGGACCCCACTTGTGAGATTACACTATGAATGTTGTTGTAGTTGCTTTTAAAAGGAAAAAAACAGGTATTGATCGAAGATTCTTTTTTAGTACCAGTATTTCCAAGTTAGAATACTCACAACTATGTGCTTTTCATAGGAAGAGATCAACTGGCTATCTGGAATCTAACCATGCGGTTTCGGTTTTCTACCGCATTCACATCTACAAGGTTGGGTATCTCAACCGGAGAATTAGCATCAAAGCTCGCTGTTACAAAGGCAACCTAAATTTCATCACTTTTTTTGTAAATTGAGGAAAATTTTAGGGGTCACAAGATGGTCCGGACGCACATAACGGGAGCTTACTGCACCGGGATTTCCCTTCAGTGTGATTTTCATCACATGGATCTACTATTCCAGTTAACTCTATTCAGGAAGGCCAAAAGGTTTCCTTAAAACATCTTTTGCATAACAAACTGAAAAAATTCTAACAAAAAAATGCATGAACATGATGCATCTCCAAGTTGTAGTTCATTTCTGTCTTGCATGTTCTTAGGAACAAATAATAGGTCCAAAACGAGATTATGTGTTCTCCAAATTTATATAAGATTGGTAAGTAGAAGACAAATTACCTTCACAACTTGGTTTTGTAATGATTCAGCAGATATACTCTCAAGAAATGCATCAACTGAACGAATCACTAGTCTTTGCATCTCAATATCAGAATAATGCCACTTCTGACCCTTGTCATCGCAATATCTACAAGAAACAAGCAAATTAGTAAAGAATAGGATGCGTCATATTATAATGATTGTCACCCCAGAAGAAACATGCGCTTATTGTGTCTTCAGTTTTCACTGACCATAGGAGCAAATGGTGTTTCAACTTTCAAGTATGATCTTTGACGAAAACTGGAAAGAGAATTTAGGACTATTGCATATCAAGGGAATCATGAAATGATGTTCACTCTGATTATCAACCCTAAATGCCGCTGTTATTCAAGTCCCTGTTTTGGTGAAGTTAGTATTAATTCAGCACTGTCCACTGTTCAGATACCAACTACTTTGGATTGAGAAGTGGTGATTGATTGCTCGATTGATAACGGTTATATTAGAGAATAAATTTCTAGAAATAAAAAAGAAGAATATATCCGATATGCTATTAAAGTGTCGTGGAAAACAGGACCTGTAGGTTCCCATTTACCAATGCATCCAGACCTGTTTGTCCATTTTGTTCTTTCAATCAAATTTCCAAGCAGTGGCAAAAGGCTGCTGAACCCTATTCCCAATCAGCAGCTCCAGCAAGCACCGAGGGGATACTGGATGAAGTAATATATGTGCAGTTGACAATGAGAGCCAGTGGGAATTCTTCACACCCATCCACATGTTAGTTATGTATGCTTGGTGGATTGGTTAGCTTGAAACAACTCAATCTGGCACATAATATGCTTACTAGGCTTCAGAATTTATATTCTTATTTACTGCCGCCAATTTGTGTCTCAGCTGAACTTTGGTTATAGCCGAAATTGTTTGCCCACCAGACTGAAACTAACTGTTATGGTCTTTATATAAAAAAAATCTAAAAGATGCAACTTACTCACCCATTCTTAGTGCTCATAAGACAAACTTATTTTCATGCTATCTTGTATGTAATCAGAGTTTTCATATCATACACATGCTTAAAACAACAAGATCTCATATTTGAAGCAAGACCATATTAATTAATTCTTCTCATGGTTTAAACATTTCAAATGCTTACCCTTTTTCCCTCAGCTAATTGGCAAACATCAAAGTCTGGTCAACCTATTGGAAACTAATTGTCTTCTCCTTTTTCCTCCTTCACACAACGATCATCTATACCCAGTCGGTTATATTTTGTAACACAATGCAAACATATCTTGTTTCAGCTACATACACTAATGGCAAACATAAGATTCAGCTGTCATTCATAAGGTACATATGAAGTGTCATGAAGCACCAGAGACTTCCAATGTATATCCTCGCTCCCATTGCAATGAAATCAATCATAAGTGTCTTTGTCGAATCCAACCAAGCATAAATAACTCTAATCCAATACTAAATGCATAAAAGAAACAAAACTATCACTTATAAGGAGAAATTCACAACCAATTTCACTAACTTTTTTTTAAATGACCGAGAAATCTATTGTTTCCAGCTTGGAAACTCAACAGATAATGAGCACATAACTCTACCCTTCTCTATTTAAATACCACAACTTGTGGCTCATCGGACTCTCGAAGCTATGGAAAAATCAAATATCATACAAAACAAAATAACATCATAAAGTTTGAAATTTGTAAAAGTAATGGATTAAGTTGGGTTATGACCCATCATTTAACTCATCTTGCACGCCCAACTTCCGCCCAAACGGCACATCTGTCACCCCTATCTATATCTAATCAGGACCCAATCACACTCGAATACTCAATTCCCCAAATTCTATAAAATGCGATAAGACAAAAGTTGTAAGAAAAATAATTACTCCCTTCGTCCAAATTTCTTTGTTACTACTTTGTTCCAAAAAGATTCTCGACACATTTCTATATTAAAAAATAATTTAACTTTATAAGACAAATATACACACACCCAAATATCTAAAACTTATATTAGATAACACATTTCAAAAATATTTCTTTATTTGTTAACTTCAGGCAAACTACGTCGTATAAATTGACACGGAGTGAGTATAAGTTTTAGTTTACCTAGAGCCGAGATTGAGAGCATGGTAAAGGCGTTGATGAAGGGTGAAGATGTGACCACTAATACCACGACTATTATCTGCACCTTGCTTTGACGATAATGAAGACCTCATTTTCTGCAACGCTAATGTTTTCAATCAATTGAGAAATAACACGAAATTTTTATTTGTACTTAATGGATCTAATTAAAAGATGAGTCCGTTGTTGTGTCGCCGCGCTTCAAACGGGTGCGCACACACACAGTCAGAGGACATATAAATTGTATTTCACTAAGCTCTCATTATACGCGAGATTCGATGTGCATTTGACTAATATGATCTAAAATATATCATCTTATTACGGATAAAATAAAATAAAATTAAAATTAAAAAATTCTTCAGATTATTTAGTTTTACTATCTAAATTACTCCGTTTCATAGGACAAACATAAATCCATCCCATGGATCTCTTGGGCTGAATTTCTCACTAGAACTAAATACTAATGGATCCAAACACTAGTCCAGCCCATAAATTCTTCAAGAACACATGAATCAAGTGACAAATTCGGCCCATCAAATACTTCTCTTACAAACAATCCACCCGCACAAAAGCATTAGATGGAACACAAGAAAGAATAAGAGCTAACTGAACTCAAATTGGACTCACTTTTTTCAAATACCAACTAAAAAGTTGTTTTCACTTTTTTTCACTTTCAGCACATTCAAACGATCAAATATTATTTACAAAAACTATAACCAAACACAATTCCAACTTTAAAATTTCAAATAAAATGAAAAATATTTGATTTTCATGTCAAACGCCTCTTTATTATACAGTGGTTGTGGGGCCGGGTCGAGTCTCAGTGCATGGCCTGGGACGCAGCGCACCAAGCGAGTGATTGTAGAGCATGTGGCCGGAAAACTGAGGGTCGCTTGCATGGCCAGGCAGCGCATGTGTGAAAGATCAAGTCCGCGGAGTTCTGTGCCATGGCCGGGAAGCAGAATGGCCATGAGGCGAAATCGGTAAAAAACTTAGGAAAAGTCACGTTTTCTTTTAAAGGGCACAGGTGGGGACAGTGTCCCCATCTGATTTTGCATCGTTATATTGACCAAGTCTTAAAGACTTGGTCATCTTTCATCTCTCTCTTAGAAAAAGCTCCTCCTTCTCTCTTAAATTATTTCAAGCTCCTCGCCTCTCTAAAACTCCAAGAGGTATTCTAGCCTTAGGAAGAATGCGAAAAAGTAAAGGCAAAAGGCTAGCTTGTGAAGGTTGTTGTGGTGGTGTTCTTGAAATAGAGGCTAGCAAATTGTTGGATAAATTTGGCTAAAGCTCTAAGGTAATGATTTTTCCTCTATTATTAGTTTTTATTGTTGCATGTTAAGAAGGAAATACTTGTAGTAGTAAATTATGCTATTAGAGTCATTGCGTCTGAAATGTGGGTTGGGTATGAAGGATGCGGCTAAAGAGATATTATGAGCATCTTGTAGCTACAAACTACTTTAGAATTGTTAAGTGTATTATTATAACTTATGGGCGAGAATTTTTACACCTTTGAAAATTAGGTATGTAAACCCCTTTGTGTTGGTTTGGATGTTGGGCCTTAATGAGGCGTTTGAGTGTTAAAATCGGCCTTTGAAAAAGGTGGAAAAGTGAGTAGAAACAAAGGAAATCTTGATTTTCCTTAGGAATTGGTAACTTGAATTTGGAATTTCTACATTGAAATTAGAGGTTAATCAGCCTTATTTATGGTTATTATAGGTTGACATATTACTTGCGGTAGTTGGACTTAGCAAGTGGATTGACAAAGAGGTATGTAGAGCTTTCACATCTCTTGAGCATGAATAGTTGTATCTATGTAGTGCGGTATCGTCTGAGTTGATAATCTACACTTGTTTTAAAGTATATGATACTTGTTTCATTTCAAAAGTATAAGTCCCTTGGATTTAGGGAAAATGTATTTGACGAAAGAATAACGCTAATATAATGACTTTATGGGAAGTTAGTTATATTAGTTTTTGAAAGGTTCACAAAGAATGGTTTACTCTAATTAAAACAAGTACGGGTAAAGGATTCGAAACTATGGAAGGTGGATTGGTTTTAGGCATTTGTTGCCTAAGGTTTTAAAGGAAATGAAGTCACTTGATTTAGAAGCCTATTATATTTCTAAAAGGAAATGTGACTTGTTTTGAAAAGAACTTGTAACTTGATACTATGGTGATTAGTATCTTGTAATTTTTGTATAAAAAGAGTTTTTCTTAAAAAGTTAGAAGTACATGGTACTTGGGTTGAATTCCCGGATTTTCTATTAAAAGACATGTTAGTGCCTTAGGATACTAAAATGAGAGGATATATTAATAATGTTAATAAGAAGTTAGGGGATTTCTTAACTTGCTTATGTTACGATAAGCCGGTAGTGCTTATGTATGATATGATAGGCCGGTAGTGCTTATGTTGTGATATGATAGGCCGGTAGTGCTTATGTATGATATGATAGGCCGGTAGTGCTTATGTTATGTATGATAGCCGGATGAACTATGTTATATATTTGTATTATTACGGGGTAAAACCCGGGTTATTATCTATGCCATGGATTTGCTACCCATGATGCGAGTGCGGCGATTGCACTCATGCGGATCCGGACGCGGGATCGTGCGGGTGAAATAGTCCCGTGCAGTGCGGCGATGGTACTCGTGCGGGTCCGCGAGAATCCATGCGGGTGAAATAGTCCGTGCGGGTGAAATAGTCGTGGCGAGCGGATGACCTCATGCGGGTCCACGGGACCCGTGCGGGTGAAATAGTCTCGGGGTAGGATTGCTTACTGATACTACGGGCGAGGTACCTTGTTTTGATCGTGAGCCTCCTATTTTTATGCTATAAGATTTACACTTGTTACTCTCATTGTTAGTAAGGCACAATGCAAAGAAATTGATTTTATCTATGACTCCAGCTTATTTTGACTTATGATATCACTACTGTTATACCCCGTATTTCCAGAGTATGTACGTGAGGGCGTACGTATAATAATTTTAGCCTTAAAGTTGGCAAGGTTCGAAAATTTTGTGCCTGAAGTGCAGAAAGAGTCGTTTTTAAAGCGTTTTACTAAACTTGCGTAAGGAAAATTCGGCTATGTCATTTATAATTTTTGCGGATTTTTAGAGAGGCGAAACATTTTGGACCAGCGGGAGGGTGTGAAGTGTCACCTGCGCATTGGAGCAAAGGTTGAAGCGGTAATGGGCGATTGGAAGGAGGAGTTGGTAGGATATTTTGTGTGCAGTTGTTGTGGTAGATGGATAAGGTACATGGTGGAATCCTAGCCCTACACTTGCCTAACACTTGGATGGATCTTGACCATTGGTTGGCCATTCCTTGACCTATAAATACCCACCTTTGGAAGACTTCCGTCCTAAAATCTTCCTAAGTCTTGAAAGCTCTCTTATCCTCATTTGTGTAGTAGCTCGTCAAGCATCCACCTCTTTGAGAAGCCTTGGCGAGAGCCTCACACTTTGGGTGAGGCTTGGAGAAAGGTACCCACTGCTAGTTGTTTCGTATAATACCCAGCTGTGGTATAGAAATACTCTCCAAGTATTGTTATAATGCCCAAATACTTTAGCCCATATACCTTGTAGTACTTTCCAAAGTTACCTCTATACGTAGAGTCCGGAAATACTATTATACTTTCCCTCGGTCACAAAAACAAAACCCTAAGGAAAACCTTCATAGTCGGTTGAAGTGTTAAGTAGAAGTTGCTTAGAACTTCTAAGGGTTGTTTGGAGCGGATTGGAGCACTCGGAGTAGGAGCTAAGCGTTGCTCAGGAGCGACTTTAAACTCGGATAATTTTGGGCTCATCGAGGTAAATACTACTGTCCTTCTATTGTAATTGGAAATTACATACTTTAGTTGCATATAAATGAATATAAGATTCATAGAAGAGAATTGAACTGTAATAGAAGGATATTACAGAATAGACTTGAACTGAATCACATCAGAAGAATATAAGTAGAAGTTTAACTGTACTTATGGGGTATTATTCTGATGGTGATAACCTTTATTGGTTGAATGTTTTGCAAGTAGCGTGTGCTACTTAGAAGGTGGACAAGGCTAAGTAGGGTTATAGCGATGGGCGTTTTGCTTATAGTCGATAATCGTCGCGGTATGTGATTCTTCCTATACTCTTGAGCATGAAGTATTTTAAAAGAATACATATAGTGCGGTAGGCGTGCGTGTGGCAATGTCTTTTGACTTAAGCTGAATAATATGTATATATAATATGGTAGATGTCGTGTGTTAGCGAATATAGTTATGCAATGATGTCTTTTGACTTAAGCACGAATAATAAGAACCTTGGAATATTTTAAAAGGAATATAGATATAGTCTGATGAGCGTCGTGTGCTAATTGAATGTAGTTATGCGGATGTCTTTTGACTTAAGCCTGAATAATAAGAAACTTGAAGTATGTCACAAGAGTTAAGAAACCATTTTTGAAAGAAGAGTAACACTTGGGTTAAAGGTTTTAAAAAGAGTTATACTAGCTTTATGGTGAGTTAGGTATAACGTCTTAAGAGGGGTAAAGAAAATGGTTTACTGATTTTAGAAGTTAAGAGACTTGATCTTATAAGATAAGAGACTTAACTTAAATGAATTAATATGAGTTTTGGGGTGAAACCTCATTCGTGAGTAATGAGTACGTGGTTTTTAAAGGGAATAATGTTTTACTGATTTCGAAAATCAGAATGTGTATCGACAAACCACTGCAGCGTTAATAAAGGAAAATGTATTGAATAATGAAGTATTATTAAAACCAGTAGAAACCTCCATCTGCATAGAAGCTAAGATGAGACAAAATGATATTACATTTTCTAGATCATCGCTTCTTAATAATATTGATTATGAACAAGAATAACTGCTACTTTATGGCATATGTTACTCAATTGTTTTAAAAAGAGATTAAGACATTGAACTATGAAACTTTTCTAAAAAGAGACTTGCGTAATTGAAATTAGGCAAACTGGAACTTTAGGGAAAAGAAGGGCATTGTGTTGTCTTAAAATGGTTTTAAACATAAAGTGTTATAACAAGCTTTATGGGAAGTTGGTTATAACGACTTTATGAAAACAAAAGAAGGGTTTTATCATTGGTTTTAATGTGGTAACTTGACTTTAAAAAGAGAAGTGTTTTGGTCTAAAAATAAGGCATGGTATTGCCTTAATTGGTTTTAAAAAGGAAAGTATGGAAGTTGTTTTGGTTTACTTAAAAGATGTAAGTCACTCTATTTTTTATACTACGGTGTCGGTGACTTTTATAAAAGGAATGGATCTCTTTAAAAGGAATTTAACGTCGTAGTACTTTAGGAGTTAAAACCGGACTTTGTCATAAAATGAAAGTACTTTAAGTTGTGTGTAACTTGCCTATGTTTGCGTGTGATAGACACGATGTGCAAGTCTTGTGTTTCACTCGACTCTAGGTTCGTAGGATGAGCAGGAATGTATTCACTCGACTCTAGGTTCGTAGGATGAGCAGGAATGTATTCACTCATTCTGGGTTCAGGATGAGCAGAATGTATTCACTCATTCTGGCGTCAGGATGGGCGGGAATGTATTCCATCCATTCAGGAGTTCGTGAGATGAGCAGGAATGTATTCCACACGTTTCTATCTTGGGTCCATGAGATGGGCGAGGCGTATTATCGTATCACATGATTTGTACCTGAAGCTGGCGGTGAGGAAGGAGTTCCAGGCGTGAGGATGACTTGGGGCGTGAGACCACGACTTGACATGTTGCTTTTATGTTATGAGCGTAGTTTGGTTATCAAACATGTCTCTGCTTTATATAGTTATGATTTCATTTCTGATATTTTCTGATTTCACATACTTGGTACTGTTGTCTTGACCTCGCCCGAGTGCGTTCATCTGCGGTAGAAGTACATCATTATCGATCCGACTTGTAGGATCACATTTGGCGTCTTGAAAGCTCGTTCCTTGGAGGCTTATCTTTGGTATGTTACCACGAGTGCAGCAGGTTCTTGTGCGATCGAGGGGTATGGCGGGGCCTGTCCGTCATAGTTGTTATATAAATCTTAAGTGCATGCCTTTATTTGTGGGCGGGGTTGTAAGGATTATGCTATTCAAATATATATATATATATGTTGAAAGGCAACCATTTTGGTTGGCTTTATTTTCTTTATCTTGATCCGTATCTATTTAAATGTTTAAGTTTTTATTTATTGGTTTTTCTCGATGTTGTATCACTAGGGTGCGGGGTAAGGCACGATCCACGGGCAGGTTGGTCGTGACAAAAGTGGTATCGAGGCGATTAATCCTCGGAAAGTGTCTGAACCGTTCTAGTAGAGTCTTGATTATCGGTGTGTTGTGCACCACATCTATAATGTCGGAGGCTATAGGACATTTAGGATTGGTTTCCATTCTTCTCATTACGAGATCGTGCCTTAGAGCGTGTGATAAGTTGGACCCTCAGCGTATTCCTTTCCTTTACGATTATGCCTCTGCGCGAGCAGCCGGCGAAGCGAAGCGGAGGCGCTAGTGGGATCTGAAAGTGCGAGCGCGAGCGGTCGATGCACGAGGCAGTGCTTGCGGCGAGTTTCGCGACGCCGCGGCCAGCGAGTTTAAGCGCGGCGATGGGCTGCTGAGACTCTGATACGAGCCTCGGTCCCGCGATGCAGGCGAGAGGAGATGGGTTACAAGAGATGGCGATTCTTGGCGGTCGTGGCGATATGAGATAAATGAATCTGGCGATTCGATCCCGATGCACCGTAGTTCACCGGCGAGCGATTTGAGACTACGGGATTTTACGAGATGTAACGCGAGTTTTATGGGTCGAGGCACGAGGATGATCGCGAGGTTCATCCGGCGATTCTGGTCGTAAAGTGATCGAGCATCGGAGACCGAGTCGGTGGTCACAGGTTCGCATCGGCTGCGTGATACCGCGATCGGCCCAGTTTTGGTCGTGGGAGCTGTCGGGAGAGGATGCGCTTCCGGTATATGGGGCGAGTTCTCAAAGGCATTTCTTGCACACTTCTTGCCTCGCGAGATGAGAGGCTCGGTAAACAATTTCGGCGTTGAGGCGGGGCAGGCGGGCGGTTAGAAGTACAATGTGAGTTCGACTCATTGCTTTCGGTATGTCCCGCCGTAATGGCGATATGGAGGGCGAGAGAACAGCTACGTCACCGGGCTAGATGATTACTTGGCGAGGCATGCGGGTGTAGCTCTTGGCCGGGCATGGACATTGCCGCGTCTGGCTCATGCGCTAGGATGTGAGGCACGGAGAGGTCGGCGGAATGGCCAGAGATCGGCGAGAAGGCGGGCAGCGAGGTCGCTTTGGTAACTTCGAGGCGGACCGCGCCGGTGACTAGTTATGTACCTCCGCGATCTGAGTGGTCCTCCGCGATCTTGGGGCGTTCGGTATTCGGGGAGTCGAGCTCGAGCTTACAGTTCGCGGTATCGTGAGTTCTAGCGGCGAGTTCATGTCCCGCCGGTGTGCGCGATGTGGCGAGCGTCATCGAGAATGTCGTCTTTTCACGGTGCTTGTTTCACTGCGGCCATCGGGGCCATGTGGCGAAGGCGTGGCTTTGATAGGAGAATGCCGGCGGCAGCGCGACTGCCGGATCGATGGCGGGTTCATCGCGCCTGCGGCTATCGCCTGCGAGTGAGCTATGATTAGAGTGGAGCGGTAGATTCAGGTATATCCTTAACCCTCTAGAGTTTTGTATGTATTGATGTTATGAGGATGTGTTTTGTGTTATAGCTTTGTGCTAAAATGTGATTTAGAAGCCTGGTTAGTGAAAAGGGTAAGTCTGGGGGTGAGAAAATGATGAACCTTAGAATATTACGGTTGAGACCTTAGATGTAAGGCCATCTTGAGTACAAGATTTTTGCGGGTGATCTTTGTCAGAATGTATAAGTATTCGTGGGGTAATTGTGGGAAAATTCCTTGGGTAGTGTAAAATGGAAGTGGTAGCTTTCATGACCTGTAGAGGTAATATTGTTCCGGATCGGGAAACAAGAGCTTGATGCGTTAAGTGGGGTCGGGTTGGGGCCATGTTGAGGCCAACCAGCGGCTGTTCGAGTGGGGTCGGTTCTGGGTGGTCGCCGGTGGTAGAGTCACGAGGGTGCTAGGCCCAGTTTGGTGACCATCGTATGAGTTCGTGGATGTGTTCGACGAGCGGATCGTGAAGGCTGGAATGGCCTTAAGGAGATTGAGGCTAGTAAGATGACCAAGTTTGGAGGTGGTGACTCAAAGTTTTGGGAATTGAAGCATTGGCTAAAGTATGATGCATTATACTAGAAGAGTTCAAGTGTTAGAGAAGCCACGACGAGTAAGGAAGGAAGAGAGCGTGTGTTACTTTGTGGCCGTGTGTGGCATTGGAAACTTGTTTAAAGAAGAACTTTGTCGTTATCAGTCTTGAGAAGGAACATTGGGACGAATGTTTCTAAGGAGGGAGAATGTTATACCCGTATTTCGGAGTATATGCGTGAGGCGTGCGTATAATAATTTTAGCCTTAAAGTTGGCAAGGTTGAAAATTTTGTGCCTGAGTGCGAAAAGTCGTTTTTAAATGACGTTTTACTAAACTTGCGTAAGGAAAATTCGGCTATGTCATTTATAATTTTTGCGGATTTTTCCGAGGCGAAACATTTTGGACCAGCGGGAGGTGTGAGTGTCACCCGCGCATTGGGCAATGAGTTGAGCGGTAATGGGCGATTGGAAGGAGGAGTTGGTAGGATATTTTGTGTGCAAGTTGTTGTGGTAGATGGATAAGGTACACGTGGTGGAATCCTAGCCTACACTTGCCTAACACTTGGATGGATCTTGGCCATTGGTTGGCCATTCCTTGACTATAAATACCACTCCAGCTGGAAGACTTCTTCCGTCTAAAATCTTCCTAAGTCTTGAAAGCTCTCTTCCTCCCCTTTGTGTAGTAGCTCGTCCAAGCATCCCCTCTTTGAGAAGCCTTGGCGAGAGCCTCCCACTTTGGGTGAGGCTTGGCAGAGGTACCACTAGCCTAGTTGTTTCAGTATAATACCCACTTTGTGGTATAGAAATACTCTCCAGTATTGTTATAATGCCCAAATACTTTAGCCCATATACCTTGTAGTACTTTCCAAAGTTACCTCTATCGTAGAGTCAGGAAATACTATTATACTTTCCTCGGTCACAAAAACAAAACCTAAGGAAAACCTTCATAGTCGGTTGAAGTGTTAAGTAGAAGTTGCTTAGAACTTCTAAGGGTTGTTGGAGGCGGATTGGAGCACTCGGAGTAGGAGCTAAGCGTTGCTCGGGAGCGACTTTAAACTCGGATAATTTTGGGCTCATCGAGGTAAATACTCTTGTCCTTCATTGTAATTGGAAATTACATACTTTAGTTGCATATAATGAATATAAGATTCATAAGAGAATTGAGCTGTAATAGAAGGATATTACGAATAGACTTGAATGAATCACATCGAGAAGAATATAAGTAGAAGTTTAGCTGCTTTACATGGGAGACATATTCTGATGGCGATAACCTTTATTGGTTGAATGTTTTGCAAGTAGCATGTGCTACTTAGAAGGTGGACAAGGCTAGCGGTTATAGCCGTGGAGCGTTTTGCTTATAGTCGATAATCGTCGCGAGGTATGTGATTCTTCCTATACTCTTGAGCATGAAGTATTTTAAAAGAATACATATAGTACGGTAGAGCGTCGTGTGGCAATGTCTTTTGACTTAAGCACGAATAATATGTATATATAATATGGTAGATATGCGTTAACTGAATATAGTTATGCAATGATGTCTTTTGACTTAAGCTGAATAATAAGAACCTTGGAATATTTTAAAAGGAATATAGATATAGTACGATGAGCGTCGTGTGCTAATTGAATGTAGTTATGCGGTAATGTCTTTTGACTTAAGCTGAATAATAAGAAACTTGAAGTATGTCACAAGAGTTAAGAAACCATTTTTGAAAGAAGAGTAACACTTGGGTTAAAGGTTTTAAAAGAGTTATACTAGCTTTATGGGAGTTAGGTATAACGTCTTAAGAGGAGTAAAGAAAATGGTTTCTTGATTTTAGAAGTTAAGAGACTTGATCTTATAAGATAAGAGACTTAACTTAAATGAATTAATATGAGTTTTGTGTGAAACCTCATTCGTGAGTAATGAGTGCGTGGTTTTAAAGGGAATAATGTTTCTTGATTTGAAAATCAGAATGTGTATCGACAAACCACTGCGGCGTTAATAAAGGAAAATGTATTGAATAATGAAGTATTATTAAAACCGTAGAAACCTCCATCTGCATAGAAGCTAAGATGAGACAAAATGATATTACATTTTCTAGATCATGGTTGCTTAATAAGATTGATTATGAACAAGAATAACTACTACTTTATGGCATATGTTACTCAATTGTTTTAAAAGAGATTAAGACATTGAACTATGAAACTTTTCTAAAAAGAGACTTGCGTAATTGAAATTAGGCAACCTGGAACTTTAGGAAAAGAAGGCATTGTGTTGTCTTAAAATGGTTTTAAACATAAAGTGTTATAACAAGCTTTATGGGAAGTTGGTTATAACGACTTTATGAAAACAAAAGAAGGGTTTTATCATTGGTTTTAATGTGGTAACTTGACTTTAAAAGAGAAGTGTTTTGGTCTAAAAATAAGGCATGGTATTGCCTTAATTGGTTTTAAAAGGAAAGTATGGAAGTTGTTTTGGTTTACTTAAAAGATGTAAGTCACTCTATTTTTATACTACGTATCGGGTGACTTTTATAAAAGGAATGGATCTCTTTAAAAGGAATTTAACGTCGTAGTACTTTAGAGGTTAAAACCGGACTTTGTCATAAAATGAAAGTACTTTAAGTTGTGTGTAACTTGCCTATGTTTGCGCGTGATAGACCTGATGTGCAAGTACTGTGTTTCACTCGACTACCGGTTCATGGGATGAACCGGGAATGTATTTCACTCGACTACCGGTTCATGGGATGACCCGGGAATGTATTTCACACGACTAGGTTCGTGGGATGAGCAGAATGTATTTCACTCGACTCTGGTCCACGGGATGGGCCGAATGTATTCCATCCACTACCGAGTTCGCGAGATGAGCAGAATGTATTCCACACGTTTCTATACTGGGTCCATAAGATGGGCCGAGACCTGTTATACATATCACATGATTTGTACCTAGACTGCCGGCAGTGAGGAAGGAGTTCCACGGGCATGAGGGATGACTTGAGGGCGTGAGTCCCTGACTTGACATGACTGCTTTTATGTTGTGAACTGTAGTTTGGTTATCAAACATGTCTCTGCTTTATATGATCGTTATGATTTCATTTCTGATTTTTCTGATTTCACATACTTGGTACTGTTATCTCGACCTCGGCCGAAGTGCGTTACGCCTGCAGAGGTACATCGATTGTCGATCCGACTTGTAGGATCACATTTCGTCTTGAAAGCTCCGTTTCTTGGAGGCTTATCTTTGGTATGTTACCACGAGTGCAGAGGTTCTTGTGCAATCGAGGTATGGCGGCCACTGTCCGTCATAGTTGTTGTATAAATCTTAGAGTGCATGACCTTTGTAGGCGGGTTGTAAGGATTATAATGGTTCAAATATCTATATATATATGTTGAAAGGCAACCATTTTGGTTGCTTTATTTTCTTTATCTTGATCCATGTCTATTTAAATGTTTAAGTTTTTATTTATGGTTTTTCTACGATGTTGTATCACTAGGGTGCGGGTAAGGCACGATCCACGGGCAGGTTGGTCGTGACAACTACGATATTTTCGATTTACATACTTGATGCGTTGTGTATCGACCCGCTTCTCGGGGCTGCGTTAAATCGCAGGAGGGTAGCGATTGGATTCGTTCTTAGGATCACTATTAGGTGTCGAAGCTCCTTCCTCCGGAAGCTTGTTTATTAGTGCGGACATTCCCGATGCTATAGGTATTTTGTACATTCGAGGTATGGCGGGCCTGTCCCGCCATGATTGTCATCTTTAAGTGCGTAGTCACATATATGTTTTGGGCTATAAGAACGGTTGTACTACTATACTTTGTTTATGTATGTTTTATGGAAGCGACCTTATCGGCGGTTGTAACGCCGAACGGGCCCACATCAGTGCCTTACCGGGCACCCTAGTGATCAACATCGAGAAAACCTGCGTAAATAAAAACTTTAAACATTAAATGAGAGACATAATAAATAAAGCCAACCAAGCGATTGCGCGATATTTATATATAAAAGCGACAGTTATCCTTTTACAAACCCCGCCACAACAAAGGCCTGCACTTAAGATTTATCTAACAACTATGGCGACAGGCCCCGCCATACCCTGAATGTACAAGAACCTACGACTCGGGGAAACATACGAAAAGATAAGCCTCGGAGAAACGGAGCTTCCCAATCGCGAGCGGTGATCTAAGGCGGATCAACGACCGACACTTACTGCGGCGATGAACGCACCCGGGCGAGGTCACAAAGGTACAGTATGTGAAGCAGAAAATCGTAAATGAGATCATAATAACCTATAAAGCGAGACATGTATGATAACCAAAATACGTCTGCAACATGCGGCCAAGTCGTGACTCACGCCTCAAAGTCACCACTAATATAACGCTATGGGACTCGCGCCCACAACATCCATCATGTTCGCATCGTGGCGCGTGCCGAATACGAAGATCGGTGTGACATGTCCATGATGCGACAATAATAGCAAGGCCGCGTAGCGCGTGCCGAATACAAGCCGGTGTAGACGTGCCCGTGTAACCTCAGCAACAATATCTTTGGGTAGTCGACCACGCCGCACGCCACGTGCCCGGAATACAACATCGGTGTAGACCGTCCATGGAGCGATAATAACCATATATCGGGTAATCAACCCGACGCGTGGCCACATGCCCCGAATCTGACGTCGGTGTAGGCGTGTCCGTGTAACCACAATAACGATATATCACGCAACCGGGCTATCACAAGCAAGCTCAAGCAAATTACCATACTTACAAACTTTCAT
Source organism: Przewalskia tangutica (assembly GCA_029844215.1). Classification (NCBI taxonomy): domain Eukaryota; kingdom Viridiplantae; phylum Streptophyta; class Magnoliopsida; order Solanales; family Solanaceae; genus Przewalskia; species Przewalskia tangutica. Next base: position 2,175,175 of record CM056738.1, on the reverse strand, counting down.
AAAAGATCCATTCCTTCTCGAAGTCACCGATATCAACACTTGCACAACAAATGCTATCACAACAAGCATGCGAGCTACACAACAAAGGCAAGTTACACAACAACAAGCATAGGCAAGTTATACACAACTCAAGGTACTTCCATTTTATATCATAGTCCGGGTTTTAACCTTAAGTACTACGTACGTTAAGTCCTTTTAACAGAGATACATTCCTTTTATAAAAGTCACCCGATACCCGTAGTATAAAACTAGAGTGATTTACATTATAAAGTAAACCAGAACACTTTCCTTTTAAAATCAAGTAACAACATTCTTTTCCTAAGTTCCAGTTTGCCTACTTTCAATTACTCAAGCCTCTTACTTTAGAAAGGTTTCATAGTTCATAGTTTTAATCCCTTAAAACATATGCCTAACATGTGAGTAGTTTATTCTTGCTTATAACAATCTTATTACAGCAGCCATGATCTAGAAAATGTAATATCATTTTGTCTCATCTTAGTTTCTATGCAGATGGAGGCTTCTACTGGTTTTAATAATACAATTCATTAGTCAATACATTTTCCTTTATTAACGCTGCAGTGGTTTGTCGATACACATTCTGATTTCCGAAATCAGTAAAACATTCTTAAGCCGTTATACCTAACTTCCCACAAAGCTAGTATAACTCTTAAGTTTTTCAAAACCCAAATATTACTCCTCTTTCAAAACGATTCACAAGTCTTTTGAAATACATTAAGTTCTTCATTAACACATAACAAGCCAGTTATAATCAAATCAGTTACCTTTCGAAAACCACAACCCATTTTCTTACCTACATAAAGCTGTTATAACCAACTTCCCATAAAGCCGTTATAACACTTTATGTGTTAAAACAATCAAACATAGTTAACGTATGCGTCTACCGTACTACATAGTTCACACGTATCGTATGCTAGAAGAGATAGGAAGAGGTTCACATACCTCGCGACGCAGTCCGACTAATAGCAAACGCTCCAAACGGCTACTCCTCGCCAAGTAAATCGCGCCACACGTAGTACTTGAACCTATAAGGCCACGCGCGCTTTATTAACATCGTAGAACTTTCTACGAAAATTCAAAGACCTCCCGCCACAGCGTAAATCTCCGCCTCGACCGAGGCCGGCTATCAAGCCAACCGGGGGGGGGGGTTAACACATCTAATCGGACGAGTACAATTCTACAACACAAGAATGTTACCTGAAGTCTCTTCATGTCTGATCTATGTAATTCTGATTGATTCGATTCGATTCTTAATTCTTCAGGCTTAAGTCAAAAGACATTGCCACAATACTAAGTATAGTTCTATATATAGTATACTTCAACTATATATTCTAACAACATGTAATTTCCAATTACAACAGAAGGACAGTAGTAATTACCTCGATAAGCCCAAAATTATCCAAGTTTAATGTCGCTGAGCAAGGTTTAGCTCTACTCCGAGTGCTCCAAACCGCTCCAAACAACCCTTAGAAGTTCTACTCAACTTCTACTAAACACTTCAACCGACTATGAAGGTTTTCCTTTAGGGTTTCGTTTTTAAGACTGAGGGAAGTATAATGGTATTTTCTGGGCTTTTGTATAAGTACAACCTTGGAATACTACAAGGTATTTGGGCCAAGGTATTTGGACATTATAACAATACTAGGAGAGTATTTCTATACCACAAAAGGGGGGTATTTATACGAGACAACTAGGCTAGGGGGGGGGGGGGTACCCCACGGCTAGACACATCTAAGGGGGGAGGGGGTTGCTCTCGGCCAAGGGTCACTCAAGGGGGGAGGGACTCTCGGCTAGGGCCTTTCTCAAAGGGGGAGGGGGGTTTTGGACGAAGCAAGACAAGAGGGAGGGAGAATTTGAGACTTAGAAAGATTGCTCAAGTTTAGGATGAAATAACTCTTCAACAAGGGGGGTATTTATAGGTCAAGGAATGGCCAACCAATGGCCAAGATGAAGACAAGTGTGGTGCAAGTGTAGGGCTAGATTTATGCCAAGTGCACCTTATCCATCTACCACACCAACTTGCACAAAATATCCTACCAACTAAAGCCCTCTTTTTCGTCCCATTGCCGTCCAAGCCCTTCCAATGTGAGGGTGACACATGTCACCCTCCCGTTGGTCCAAAATGTTACGTCTCTCGGAAAAATCCGCAAAAATTAAAAATGACATAGCCGTAATTTCCCCTACGAAAGCTGTGGAAACGTTTCGTCGAAAAACGACTCCTTACGGCACTTGTGTACAAATTTCGAACTTAGCCTAACTTAAGGCTCAAATTTCGTACGTACGTCCACACGTACATACTCTGGAAATACGGGGTATAACATTCTCCCCTCCTTAGAAACATTCGTCCCGAATGTTCCTTCTCAGCCTCACAACATACACGCGCCGGTATAGCCTTCACTACTACACTTACGAAACCAAACATGCCACACCTGGCCACAAAAACAACTGCGCAAAATACTCACATCCAAGTCCACGAGGAAACACCTCTAACAACATAAAATACCACTTTGTCACAATGTCGCACACAGCCCAGCGACCCAACAAAAGGTACCACATTTCCGATCTCGCTTGATTTCAAAACTCGGTACACTTATCCGCCGTCTCTTGGACAAGCTGAACCGACTATCTCGAACGCCAACATCGAACCAATCGATGAAATTTACACTTCCGCCTGCAAGAGCCGTAAGACAACATCCGAACAACGAAATGGTAGCTACAGGAGAGGCGATCTCACGGCTACCACGAATCAAACACTGGCCCGAGGATGAATGCGATTCTGAGACCCATCTGAACTCCTAACCCTGCCTGGTAAAACTCTAAGGAAACGAAAATAGCCACCACCTGGGCTTCACTGTCTGTCATAAGGTGAAGGTAGGCACCCCGTGCAGCCTTACAACCTTTCAGACAACACCAACACTGCCGAGGAGCGACACGGCCAAGAACACGATAGTTGCTTCATCGCCCGACCATCGGTCGAACGCATCCACGAACTCGCACGCTGGTCATCTAAACTTGGGCCTAGCACCTCGTGACCCTACCACTGGCGGGACCACGAGTGACCCACCTCATTCTGCCACGGGTTGACACGCAACACGCCTCAACCCGACCCTCCATCACGCCAACTCTCTAGTTCTCGATCCGAACAATCTTACCTATTCAAGTCATGAAAGCTACCACTTCCATCTCACATTACCCAGGGACTGATCACACAAATATATATCCCACGCACACTACGCACCCTGATAAAAGTCAAACATAAAATAGATCTTTTACTCAAGACGACCTCACCCGTAAGGTCTTAATCGTGACATAGTCTAGGGTTCACACTTACCATGACCCCATACTTAACCTCCCAACTAACCATGTTTTCTAACTCACAATTTACACAACGCTATTCGCACATAGCACATAATAATGAGATCATCATAACGATACCAAAACTTTAGGTTAAGGATATACAAGCTACCGCTCACTCTAATCATAGGCACGCTGCGCGCATATGTATGAAGGTGATGAACCAGCCATCGATCTGAAGGTGAGTCGTCGCTGAACCTCTCTATAAGCGCCTCTCTCTCACGGCCTCGACGGCCGCAGAATAACAAGCTCCTCGGTACTACGACACTCCCGAAATGCGGTCTACATCGACCACACCGAGGTAGGTGATGCGATCCGCCAACACCCTACTCCTCGAACATCGAAACACAGGAGCCACGACACGCTCCTGAATCTCCCAAAGGTCCCGAAGGCTGCGGAGGACCACTCTGTACTGGCGGAGGCGCATAACTAGTCTGCTGCTGAGGCGGTCCGCCTCGAAAGTCACCAAAGGACCCTGCTCTTGGCCTCTTACGCGACCTCGTCATTCAGTCGATTTCTCCGCTCACCCTTTAGTGCATAAGCTGCGTGCGGGCAATGTCCATGCGTGAAGAGCTACACTGAACAACTCTGCTAGGTAATCATCGAGCCACAGTAACATATCGGTGCACTCGGTCCTCCATACTAGCTACTAATGCGGGACATACAGGGCTAATGAGTCGAACTCCACATTGTACTCCGCAGACGCATGCGCTACGCATGACACCAAAAATCTGGCCGAGCCCTCCTTATCTGCGGAGGCAAGAAGTGCAAGAAAAGCCTTTGAGAACTTCGTCCCATGGCGGAAGTGCATTCTCTCCCGACAGCTCGCGAATCAAACCCGATGCGGTATCACGCGGCGTCACGAACCTAGGACCACCGACTCGGTCTCCGATGCCTCGATCACCTACGATCCATTGAATCGCCGGATGAACTCTTGCGCGGATCATCCTCGGGCCTCGACCGTAAAACTCTGGCGCTACAACTCGGAAAAATCTCGTAGCCTCAAACTATGCGCTCGGGTGCACGGGTCTCTCTGAGCTGAGCTGCCCGATCTGTCTCATATTCGCCACGATCCCGCGATGGTGGGCATCTCCTTGTACCCAACCTTCGCCTGTGCCGGGTGAGGCTCAGTGCTGTAGTCTTAGCGACGCCGCTGCTCTAAACTCGCTTTGGGGTGGCGCCGCAAAACTCGCCGTCAAGCACTACTCAGTCGGCCGGCTGCGCCTCGTACTCCTCGAACCACACTAGCGCTCCTCGGCAGCCTTGCCCTTCCGGCGGTCGCGCGTGGAGGCATAGCGGTGAAAACGAAATACGTCGGAGGGTCCAACTTACAACACTCTAAGGCACGATCTCGGAATGAGAAGAATGGAAACTAACCCTAAATGTCCTGCGGCCTCACGATTATAGATGTGGTGCGCAACACACCGATAATCAAGACTACTAGACACGGTGCGTAGACACCTTCCGAGGATTAATCGCTCGATACCACTTTGGACGCCCGAACGGGCCCGCCATCGGTGCCTACCGCACCCTAGTGATCCAACATCGAGAAAACCGGAAATAAAAACTTTAAACATTAAATGAGAGACATACTAAATAAGCAACCAAACAGGTTTCAAGATATTTATATATAAAAGCGACAGTTATCCTTTTTACAAACCACGCCACAAGCTACATGCACTCTAAGATTTATACAACAACTATGGCGGACGGGGCCCCGCCATACCACGAATGTACAAGAACCTACGACTCGGAAACATACCAAAAGATAAGCCTCGAGAAAGCGGAGCTTCCCAATCTGAGCGGTGATCTAAGAGCGGGGATCAACGACCGATGTACTCTACTGCGGCGTGAACGCGGCCTCAAGGAGGTCGTGAAAGGTACCAAGTATGTGAAAGCGTAAAATCGTAAATGAGATCATAATAGCCTATAATGCAGGAGACATGTATGATAACCAAAATACAGTACGCAACATACCAGCAGTCAAGTCAGGGACTCACGCCCTCAAAGTCCCCACTCTAATATAACTATGGGACTCGCGCCACAACATCCATCGTGTTCGCGTCACGGCGCGTGCCTTTAATACGTCGGTGTGACATGTCCATGATGCAACAATAATAGCAAGGCCGCGTGGCGCGTGCCGAATACGGCGTCGGTGTAGGCGTGCCCGTGTAACCTCAACAACGATATCTTGGGTAGTCAACCTCGCCGTGGCCACGTGCCGGAATACAACATCGGTGTAGACCGTCCATGGAACGATAATAACCATATATCGTAATCAACCCGGCCGCACGCCACATGCCCGAATACAAAGATTTGTAGGCATGTCCATGTAACCACGATAACAATATATCACGCAACCGGCTATCACAAGCAAGCTCAAGCAAATTACCATACTTACAAACTTTCATAAAAGATCCATTCCTTCCGAAGTCACACGATATCAACACTTGCACAACAAATGCTATCACAACAAGCATAGGCGAGCTACACAACAATGAAGCATAGGCAAGTTACACAACAACAAGCATAGGCAAGTTATACACAACTCAAGGTACTTCCATTTTATATCATAGTCGGGTTTTAACCTTAAGTACTCGTCGTTAAGTCCTTTTAACAGAGATACATTCCTTTTATAAAAGTCACCGATACGTAGTATAAAACTAGAGTGATTTACATTATAAAGTAAACGAACACTTTCCTTTTAAAATCAAGTAACAACGTTCTTTTCCTAAGTTCGGTTTGCCTACTTTCAATTACTCAAGCCTCTTACTTTAGAAAGGTTTCATAGTTCGTAGTTTTAATCCTTAAAACATATGCCTAACATGTGAGTAGTTTATTCTTGCTTATAACAATCTTATTACGTGACCATGATCTAGAAAATGTAATATCATTTTGTCTCATCTTAGTTTCTATGCGGATGAGGCTTCTGGTTTTAATAATACAATTCATTAGTCAATACATTTTCCTTTATTAACGCTGCGGTGGTTTGTCGATACACATTCGATTTAGAAATCAAGAAACATTCTTAAGCCGTTATACCTAACTTCCCACAAAGCTAGTATAACTCTTAAGTTTTTCAAAACCCAAATATTACTCCTCTTTCAAAACGATTCACAAGTCTTTTGAAATACATTAAGTTCTTCATTAACACATAACAAGTCAGTTATAATCAAATCAGTTACCTTTCGAAATCCACAACCCATTTTCTTACCTACGTAAAGTCATTATAACCAACTTCCCATAAAGCCGTTATAACACTTTATGTTTTAAAACAATCAAACATAGTTAACACGTATGCGTCACCGTACTACATAGTTCACACATATCGTGCTAGAAGAGATAGGAAGAGGTTCACATACCTCGCGGCAGTCTGACTAATAGCAAAACGCTCCAAACAGTCGGTACTCCTCGCCAAGTAAATCGCGCCACGCGTAGTACTTGAACCTATAAGGCCACGCGCTTATTAACATCGTAGAACTTTCTGAAAAATTCGTGACCTCCGCCACAACAGCGTAAATCTCCTCTCTACCGAAGCGCTATCAAGCCAACCGGGTTAACACATCTAATCGGGACGAGTACAATTCTACAACACGATAATGCTACATGTTCATGTCTGATCTATGTAATTCTGATTCGATTCGATTCTTAATTCTTCAGGCTTAAGTCAAAAGACATTGCCACAATACTAAGTATAGTTCTATATATAGTATACTTCAACTATATATTCTAACAACATGTAATTTCCAATTACAACAGAAGGACAGTAGTAATTACCTCGATAAGCCCAAAATTATCCAAGTTTAATGTCGCGCCTGAGCAAGGTTTAGCTCCTACTCCGAGTGCTCCAAACCGCTCCAAACAACCCTTAGAAGTTCTACTCAACTTCTACTAAACACTTCAACCGACTATGAAGGTTTTCCTTTAGGGTTTCGTTTTTAAGACTGAGGGAAGTATAATGGTATTTTCTGGGCTTTTGTATAAGTACAACCTTGGAATACTACAAGGTATTTGGGCCAAGGTATTTGGACATTATAACAATACTAGGAGAGTATTTCTATACCACAAAAGGGGGGTATTTATACGAGACAACTAGGCTAGGGGGTACCACTGGACACATCTAAGGGGAGGGTTGCTCTCGGCCAAGGGTCGCTCGAGGGGAGGACTCTCGGCTAGGGCCTTTCTCAAAGGGGGAGGGGGTTTTGGACGAAGCAAGACAAGAGGAGGAGAATTTGAGACTTAGAAAGATTGCTCAAGTTTAGGATGAAATAACTCTTCAACAAGGGGGGTATTTATAGGTCAAGGAATGGCCAACCAATGGCCAAGATGAAGACAAGTGTGGTGCAAGTGTAGGGCTAGATTTATGCCAAGTGCACCTTATCCATCTACCACACCAACTTGCACAAAATATCCTACCAACTAAAGCCCTCTTTTTCGTCCCATTGCCGTCGAAGCCGCTTCGATGTGAGGGTGACACATGTCACCCTCCCGTTGATCCAAAATGTTACGTCTACCGGAAAAATCCGCAAAAATTAAAAATGACATAGCCGTAATTTCCCTACGAAAGTCGTGGAAGCGTTCGTCGAAAAACGACTCCTTACGGCACTTGTGTACAAATTTCGAACTTAGCCTAACTTAAGGCTCAAATTTCGTACGTACGTCCACACGTACATACTCTGGAAATACGGGGTATAACACCAGTGATGGTTACCCTTTTTATAAGTTATGTGTTATGTATGTTCCGCTGCTATTCTCTGACATATACCTGACAGGGTACCCCGGTAGGGTACCAGTCGCGGCCCCGGGGTTGGGTCGTGACACCTACCTAGTGTTTGGACTCTCTTGTATGATTTTATTTTTATGTTGAACTCATATCACGATATCTCCTCATGTACTAGGCGATGGAGCACTATAACTAGGGCCATGTTGGAAAATTTTATTAATGTGGATTAAGTTTAACCCATTATTTATGACTCGAACAATTTAGGTATCGCACGTCGGAAACATCGTTTCCACACACGCGTATTCGTAATGCCAAGTATCGTAAATTTCATTAGTGAAAGAGATATTGGTACGTGAGTAAACGTTTGAGACATGAAATGATGGACGGTCGTTGGTTAAATGACATGTGTTCCACGTTGGTAAATGAAAGAAGAAGTGTACGAAGTGTAAGATTGAAACGGGTCGGAAAAAGGGTTGCGACGCCACCACCACAAGGGCTCCGGCGCCCCAAGGGTAGGGTCGCCACCACCATTCCTGGGACGCGATAATGTCATATAGTTTGCCCATAAAGGTATACTGCCCGGCCCATTCCTGAGACGCGATAATGTCATATAGTCTGCCCATAAAGGTATACTGCCCGGCCCATTCCTGGGACGCGATAATGTCTCTTTACATAACATTTTATTTCACTTCTTCTTTAGTCATTATAACAACTCCCCATAAAGCTATTATAACAACCTTTCACTTTAGAGAACTTAAGGCACTTTTATTTCTTTTTACATTAGGGGAAATTAAACTCAAAAGTACTACGTACATACATACTTAAAAAAAATCGTAAAACTCCTTCTCTTCTTAAATCCATAAACTTCTTCTTTTAAAAACTCAAGTTACATAGATTTCAAAACAATACTTCAAGTCTCTTAACTTTTAAGAAATCAAGTTTCTTAACTTTAGAAATCAAGTCTCTTAACTTTTAAGAAATCAAGTTTCTTAACTTTAGAAATCAAGTCTCTTATCTTTAGAATATCAAGAAATCAATACTTTCCAAATCAAGTATTCTATACTTTTAAATCAAGTCATTTCTTCCTTTAAGAATCAAGTCCCATAACTTGAAAAATAAAGTCTCTTAACCTTTTAAGAATTTAAGGTTCATAGTCTTAAAAATTCATAACGTAAACTCTTTAAATTAAGTAACATATACTTTTGTGCGTTGTGACTAGGTTATACTTGTTTATAACGGTCTTATTAAAGCAGTCAAGATCTAGAAAATGTAATACAATTTTGTCTTATCTTAGCTTCTATGCAGATGGAGAATTCTACTCATTTTAATTTAATTTATTGTCGATACATTTTCTTTTATTAACGCTGCAATGGCTTGTTCGATACTTATTCTTATTAGATGCGAACTTAGCAAAGTCAACTCGACTCCAAATACTTCCTAACAACTCTTACCAACATCCCCCATAAGACTTGGTAAGAACTTAGGATAACTTAGACGTAGCTTTTACATAAAGTAAATCAACATACATACCTCTTAACTTCTAAGAGTAGAAGGGATCATGAAATAACACCACATGTATATTTCATACATAGAATCATGCCAAAAGAAGGAAGAGGTTCACATACCGCGACGATTATCGACAGTAGCAAAATGCTCCAAAGTACCTTAACTTTGATAGCTATTCCATCCTTTAAGTAGAATACGCTATCGTAGTACTTCAACCTAAAATGACAATAGCACTTCTATCAACTACAAGCTATCAAATGTAGGACTTATACCAAATAATGACCTCTAATTCTACGGAAAATCAAGACTTCCTTTGTTTCTACGTACTTTTCCACCTTTCCAAGGCGTATTCATCAACCAACAAGCCACATTTAAGGCACAACCAACAGTTAGCCAAAGGGATTACACGCCTAGCGGGCGTGTAAAATTCTGCCCTGATTATACAAAATACCCACAAATCAGCCCGTAAAAATAGTCCGCAATCCAACCATAACGAGGGTAAAATGTGAGGCCTTTTAACGCCTTTCCACACCCTTATTCGCTTAGGACTTTCATTAGCAACTACTACACTTAAACATGCATAACAACAACTAAATTTCCAGCATTTAATACCTCAAAACAGTCCACTAAACGACACAACAACGTCTAACAATTTTGGGCAGTTTCTCGGCCACAACAACTACAGCCCGATAACTCGTTCCTTAATCCATTTTATTCTAATTCGAGTTCCAAAACTTCTACATAAGTTAAAACAACTTATTAACAACAATATTAATCCATTATAACATGCAATAGGTGAAGATAACAACGACAATAACCAACGAATTCCATTTGCACCAAATCTGTCCCAAATCGGTTTTAGCCCCAAAAATGGCTCAAACGCTTTTTATTATTCATTATTTTCTAACACAAGTTCATCCATACATAATAACAATAAGTAATATCCAATTACTTTAAAAGAAGAAGGACTTTTACCTCATTTTTTGCCCAAAAACGCCCCAAAACAGTCCGGTCTTTATTGGTGCGCAATTTTCGTTTCGCTCCACTTCTTCAAGTTCCAATCACATATATGTACCCCCTACAACCTTAGGAGCAACTTCTCTTTGAATCTCACTTCCAAAAAGTCGGCGGAACCCCTAGGGTTTTGGCATCAATTTTCGGCCAAGACAAGTAAAAACGTGTAGAATATTAATCTAGGCTTAGCACTTGGTTTAAGGGCATAATCTTGGAGAAATAAATTGATCAACAATGGTTGTTCTTAGCCAAGGGGCTCTCGAAATTATGGAGCTAAAGGGGAGAAGATGAAAGCTTATTTTTTGGTTTAAGTGTAAAGTGATTCAAGTCTTGCAAGACTTGGATATGAATAGCCAAGTGGAGTGGGACCCATGTCCACTTGTCCCCTCTCAAAATATCTAATTTGTTGTCATCTTAGCAAGACAAGTGGAGGGGTGCCACGTATCGCCCTCCGATTGGTCCAAAATATTATAATTTTTCGAAGGACCCCGCGAAATTGTGAAATTCTCGGCGGACCCCATATTATCAATTCCAACACCTTATAATCCAATACTAAGTCTATAAATCCAATTAGAAGTATTATACTCCAAGTTAATATTTTTTCCGAAATTTTCCTTAAGAAAAATGTAATTATTCTTTCCTTCCAAAGTTCAAATCTTAAATCCTTAATCACGTTCTCAATTAGTAGCCCTGGTATTACGGGGTGTAACAGAGGGGTAGCCAATGTGGTCTCTGAATCATGATGGTTATGTAATCTTCTTTTAGAGCTTCATTGTCATATTCAGAAAGCTACCTTGGTTTATTGTGATAATGTTAGTGTCATCTACCTTTCTGGTAATCCAGTTCAGCACCAGTGCACTAAACATATAGAGATGAACATTCACTTTGTTCGAGAAAAAGTAACTCGAGGACAAGTACGCGTCTGGCATATCCCTTCCAGGTATCAAATTGCAGACATCTTTACCATGAGTCTTCCCCCTCGATTATTTTTGAAGATTTTAGGGACAGTCTTAGCGTTCGAAGACCGCCCTCTATGACTGCGGGTGTGTGATAAATATAGCCCACAAATTGGGCTAATTATTTGTATACAATTATGTATTAGTCTTATACACTTACCATAATTGTATAGTTAGTCTTCAAATAGAATAAGATTTTAGAAGTAGAATAGGAATATGATTTTCCTATTAATGAAAATTGTAAATTGTATATATATCCCTTTTATTAATGAGAATAATGAAGGAATTATTTCTTTCATATATATGATGTAACTTTACATATATATGCATCTGTTTTTGTTCTCTCCATGCTCAACAGAACCGGAGTTAATGGGCAAACAATCAACTAAAACAAAAATTAAGAAGCTAGCAAATATATAGGATCTTTTGGCGTATCACGTATGGTCAAGTGTGAAAGACGTTCCTTTTTTTAATTTGTTGTTACGTTAAATTATGTGTTGTAACATGTCACATGTATGAAAATACGGGTAAGGCGCGGGGAAAAAATTAAAAAGCAATAATAATAATAATAATAGTTGATATAATAGGAGCATGAAAAGTATATTTGCACGTTTACCCGAGACTCCATATTCAATTCATAATTTCATTAGTTATCGTTAACTTTTTTATGCCTCGAAAAATTAATGACATATAACTAAAGGAAAGAAGAAATGAAAGAGAACATTAAAAAACATTGAAACACATCAAAATGGAACCAATCTTACTTGTTACTCCTAGTAGAAGTATTTGTCAAATTATATGTAACCTACTAATACTTAAAATAAATCATTCTGCAATATGAAGTGGCTGTAGTTTAGTGGTGAGAATTCCACGTTGTGGCCGTGGAGACCTGGGCTCGAATCCCAGCAGCCACACCTCCTTTTTGTTGCTTATTTGTGGGCTTCGCAGTAGACTTGTCACCATCAGCAACAAAAAGTCCAGTCCAAATACCTTCTTCGTTTTGTCACTTTAGCTATCATATAGTGCTATTAGTCATAGGCTGCCAAATCCATCATAAATGTTTTTGTAATTATTTTTTAAACTTTGTTTTTACCAAAATCTTAGATTATGCTCTCGATTTGACAGTCAAACATTTTGAATATTAAATGGAGAAGTTTAAAAGAAAAATATAATTAAGTTGTTTGCATACACTCTATTGAAGGGGAGTCTTGGCGTAACCAGTAAAATTATTGTCATGTAATCATGAATTCATGAGTTCGATACGAGAAAATAACTTCTTGCAGAAATGCAGGGTAAGAGTGCGTATAATAGACCTTTGTGATCCGACTTTTCCCCGAACCGCGCGCATAGTGAGAGCTTAGCACACCGATTTTTTTTATTTTGCGTAGTACACTCTGTCCTCCTCAAACCTCACTTGCGAGATTACTATGTTATGTTGTTATTGTTGATTTCTTAACAAAAATCCCAATTTTCAATCAATCTCCAATTTATATTTCTTGAATTCTAGATATAATTTGGTGAACTAGTATGATAATTTCTTCGATCAATCTCCAATCACTATCTTAGTAAGACTTTCCTCAATAATTATTTCAACCGAATTAAATGGAACACTGACTTTCTCAATTTTCTCTTCAAAATAGTTGTGCACTTTACTTTTAATATATAGAAGTTATCCGTTGATAGTGGCTCAGTGGCCATTAGTTAAATTTGTGGTCTTAGAGTTCGATTCTTGGCGGATACGTTTTCCGGGGCATATATCTCGTATTAAAGCCTGGTAGCTTAACCGCGCGGGCATGTTGCAGTGTGGGTTTGATTCCCTCCAGACAAGTCCTGTTAGGGGGTCAAACCTTGTAGCATTGATCCGTTGGTAGCGATCAGACACTGAATGCAGGGTGCACATCCCGCGATTTACCCGGCGATGACGGCTAAGGACGGATTCCATCGTCTCCAGGAGCCTAGTACCAGTACTTGTGCAGGTACTAGCGATATGGGGTACTAAGACCACCCCGAGATCTGAATTATAAAAAAAATAAAAAAATAGAGAAGTTGATAGACTACTGAAGAATTTCAATCACTATTCTTGTACCTGCTTCTTTTTCTTGAACTGATAAAAGTAAAATAAATAAATAAAATGTAAAACGTGATACGAAATCATAAAATTTTATAGGTTAGGATCGACTGCTTACCAAAAACGCCATAGGCTGTACTTAAATGCATAGGTTCTACCAACTAAAATCTAAAATATTTAACGTGTACAATCAAATCTCTTCCTAACAATCTCATTTCTATGGTCTTTCTTTATATGCTATATAGTCATATAGATAGTTGTTATACCTCTATAATAATATTGATATTTAATTCTTATTTGATTACAACAAGAACAACATACTTAATTAATTTTATAAGTAAAATTTGGGAAATATAGAGTACATGTATATCTTATCTCTACCGTGAGAGGTGTTGGAAATCAATGGATGTACATGAATAGTAACTAACTATTACAAGTGCTTCGAAAGGATAAACAATAAGAATTACAATAACAACAAATTTGTAGCCAACAAGAATTATGGCCACAATACGCTTTTGAGTTCTTGAATCCGTCTTGATCTTAGTTCCAATTGCACCAAACTCCTTCATCTTGATAACCTGAAATCAAGAGACACTAAATCTGGTAGTGTTACAAAGGTGTTGCCGAGTCGAGTGATATTCACTTTGTCCTTAAGATAAGATTGTCTCGTATATATCATTTTACGTTAGTGGGTAATTGTCTCCCAAAATAAAACACCAACTAACAAATGAACAAAAGAAACTCAAGTGTTTCTCAAGAATGAACCTTGAGTGTTTGAAAGTATGCTTAGAGAGGAAGAAGTTCAGAAAATCTGAGTGTAGTATATCAAGTGTTGTATCTCTCCAATTGAGCCAAAGGCCTCAATATATAGTAGTGACGTCGCGGGCCTTTTCCGACCCGTTTCAATCTTACACTTCCTACGCTTCTTCCTTCATTTACCAACGTGGAACACTCGTCATTTAACCAACGATCATCTATCATTTTATGTTTCAAACATTTAATTACGTATCAATATTTCTTTCACTAATAAAATTACGATACTTGGCACTACGAGTGCACGTGTGTGAAAATAACGTTTTCGACGTGCGGACCCCCCAATTATTCGAGTCATAAATAATGGGATAAACTTAATTCCACATTAGTAAATTTTCAACCAGAGGTAGAGTTAAGGTCTCCAATGGACCATTGGCTCAAGAATTACATCTTATTTGATTGTTATCTATAAAAAATGTTAAATCAATATTTATATGTGTAGAAAAATGGCAACATGCAAAAAGTTCGTAGCTTCAGCTTTTAATTTCTCATGTTTTAAGTTCAGATGGTTTTTCACTACGAGAAAAGAGCAAAATTGTGACAGATTGTAGAAGATTCAAATACACAGGAGAAAGGAGAAGCGGGGGAAGACGATTATTTACATGTGAGAAGGAACGAAAGTGAAATCAGAGGAAGGAGACGTGAAGAAGAAGAGAGGGAGAAGAGGCGGTTTAAGAGAGAGAAAGTAAAATGTTTATTGATTGAATGAATCTGTAATATGCAGTTTATTGTGTATGTATATACACATACAGTTACATCATTCAATACAAGAATAAAAATATCTAATTATTGTAAAATATCTAATGCACTACTCTTTATAATATCTACACTATTCTTTTACACCCCCCCTCAAGCTAGGATGTATGAAGATGTTCTTCAATCCTAGCTTGGATAACAAGTGAGTGTGCTGCTGTCGGCATAGTGCCTTAGTTAAAATGTCAGCTGGTTGTTCCTTCGACGTGAGAAATTGGGTGTTGATCAGTCCAGCATGAACCTTCTCTCGAATGAAATGACAATCGATATCTATGTGTTTAGTTCTCTCGTGAAAAACTGGGTTGCGGCTATCGTATGGCGGACACTGGCCGTGTGTATGTCTCTTGGTTGAGCAGCGATAACTCCCGATTCATTGAACAAACCAACTAACGGACAACCTCTGTAGCGGCCGGCGGCCTCGTATTATACGCCTGCGTGCTGCGAAAGTATCTTGTTTCTTTGACTTCGGGATATGGGTGATGAGCCAAACATTGCCAAGTATCCGATGGTGATCTCACGGTGTTTACACATCCTCCCGATCTGCGTCGCAATACATTTGAAGGTGAGGAATACCATCACCGAATGGACATGAGAATCCCATTCACGGTGTATGCTTAACATATCGACTAACCTAAGACTGCCTCCATATGTGAGTCCTTAGGTGCTGCGTAAATTGGTGAGTGAGTGGTGTAAAAGTGATGCGGCACGGTGGTTGTTAAGTATAATAGTCTTCCAATCAACCTCCTATACACAGAGGATCCTTCAAGCTTATGCGAATTGTGTGATGAACCAAAAGGAGAAACTATAATTCGTCGATTCGACATAGTAAGTCTCGATTTGGCTCCATAGGAGAAGAGGCGAGTTTGGCTCTGCTAAACCCATATCGGATATGAGCTCCGGTCGTGCTTTCTTTGATCATCAAAATCCCGTGAGTTTCTTGCAAACTCGATGCCAAGAAAATATCTCAAATCTCCTAAGTCTTTGATCTTAAATGCCGATTGTAGTGCTTCTTTAGTCGATCGAATGAGTGTCGAATCAACGCGTTAACAATAAATCATCCACATACACCAACACTACCACAATATGCCCTTCCTTCGCTTTGGTGAAGAGTGAATAATCAACGTGACTTTGTTTGAAGCCCGATGATAACAAAGCGGATGTCAACTTTATGTTCCATTGTCTAGAAGCTTGTTTCAATCGTATAGGGATTTAAAGTGACCTACACACACGTGTCTTCCTGTAGCTTGGATGAATCCTTCAGAATCGTAAAGACTTCCTCGGATAGATCACCTTGCAGAATGCATTATAAACATCCATCGATGTATCCTCCAATTCTTCATTCGGAAGAATGGACACCATCGCTCGATTGTTGCCATTTTGACCATGGTGAGAAAGTCTCACAGTAGTTAATTCCTTCCTTTTGGTTGTATCCGCGCTACAAGCCTTGCCTGAACCTTTCAATCTCTCACGATGCCTTGTATTTGATCTTGTACACCCATCTACAACCTATAGCTTTCTTCCTTGAGCGGTTTAACCAACTCCCATGTCCCATTGTCTTCCAATGCTTTAATCTCGATTCCATTGCTTGACCCATCTAGGATCCTTTGCGGCTCGAGAACCACGATGGCTCTGTATCCGAGACACCTTAGCAACAAATTGCGATAAGTGGGTGAAGTACTGTAGACAACACAATCGAGAAATAGAATATAGGCATTTAGAATGTCCTCTCCGGTGATGTAATCCTTGTGCCAAATAGGAGGCTTGCTACTCCTTCGACTTTCTTGTTACAAGGTGCGGATGGGGACTTCTATGTGCGATATCCTGCAGTGAGAGGTTTCATTGATATAGTCACCATGCTCGCACCGACTTCGCTGTCGATCAACATCGGTATGACATCTTGAGTCCGCACTAATACACTCTTCAGGAATTCCTGCAATACACTCTTCAGAAATTGGTGGACTGTTAGTGATAGGATTATTTAGCAATTCCTCATAAGAAAATTGTTCATGTGCCCTTATGTTGACAGTTTCTTCATTCTGCTCATTCTGGAAAGGGAAGACATCTTCCTTAAAAATTACATCCCTGCTCACAATAATATTCTTATTTTCCAAGTCATACAACTTGTACCCCTTTTGTGTGGGAGCATATCCAAGCAAGACACGTCTAATCGCCTTGGGCTAAATTTATCATGTGTATGAAGTGTCGTAGCAAAGCATAAGCAACCTATGACTCTTAAATGGGTAAGTAGTGGTGTTTTGTTGTATAGTGCGTAAAATGGGATTCATTTTTCAACACAGTTGAGGATTCTATTTATGATGTATGTTGCAACTTCATACATATTCCCGAACACATGCGGTAGGTTTCCTGGATTTTAACAAACTCTGTGATCTCGAGAATATGCTGTGTTTTCTCAACCACACCATTTTGTTGTGGTGTGTAGGAACAGAGCTTTCATGTATAATACCATATGGTGAAATAGTTCTCTGATTACGGTTAAAAATTCAGATCCATTATCGACCTAATTCTCTGAATTTTGAAATCAAACGTGTATTAACTTCGTAAAAACAATCTCAAAACAGTGAGTACATCGTGATTTGATCTTATTAAGAATGTCCATGTCCACTAGAAAAGTCATCTGATGGTTAGGAAGTATCTCGTCCCATTGTAAGTCTCGACTCTATATGGCCCCCATACATCTAAATGTAATAACTGGAAAGGCTTAGTTGTCATACTAGTGCTATCGGAAATGGGGATCTAGTTTGTCTAGAGGACATATCTCACAATTGTCCAAAACAAAATCAACATTATTTTTGAAGTATGAAATCTTCCTTAAATCTTGTCGTGGGTACATGACATAGCCTTTATGCCATGTCTTTGCATCTATGTTATGTGTAGTAGCCATACATCTTCTCGGTTCCTTCTACCGATCATGAGTATCCGGACCACGAGAATATAGAGCCTATCCTTCTCACTACCAATCCCCCTCACTTTTCCAGATGCTAAGTCCTGAAATACACAAAGCGATGGGAAAAAGTGACCGCAATTCAGTTCCCTAGTCACTTTAGACAGATAAGAGATTAAATTTGAATGCGAGGGGACACAAAGGACATTTTGAACATCACCTTTTCCTAGATGATAATCTCCAACATGTGAGATTCCATGAATCTCCCGTTGGTATTGAACCTTTCAGTCCTCTGCCATTAGATTATTGTGTAAGTTTTTAGAATTACTTATCATATGGTTGGTGCTTTGAGTCGACAATCCACTGCGATCTTCTTGATATGTGCATACCGCCATGTTTGCATTGTGACCTTTATTCTTATCCTTCTCTTCCAAGATTATCTGAGTATCTGTTGTCTCGATTAGGGTGAAATAATCTTGTTGTTGTTTCACCATCTTTGCCCCATCTGCATCATATCGCCTTCATCCTGTATCCCCATATTACCCGTAGCGTATAAGCCTTTTTGTCTCGTCTTGAAATCATCCGAAATCAATCGGTTGATAATGACCTCTCTAGGTGTCTGTCTTCCCACAATGATTGCATTTCATCGATTTGAAACAATCGACCTTGTAGTGTCCTTCATATGCGATAGTCACACATAGCATTAGGATTAAAGGTTTCCTTGGCTTGTGACCTCTCTACTATTTCCATTTCTTGCGGTGAACATTGCGGTCGACTCGATATGTTCGTATCTTTGCTACTCTTGGCGAATTCTCGACTTTCTTCTTGATTAACGATGCATAGGCGATTTAGACTTGGAATTTCTTTGCGTCATGAGAACACGGCTTCTCGTATGATTATAGCTCATTCAAACCCATAAGAAACTGTAATAACCTCTGGTCTTGTAGGTGATTAGCAAAATCTTTCGACTTAGGACAACAAGATGGTAAAGGTATGATCGAATCATACTCATCCCAAAGATCCTGTAGCCTCGAATAGTATCACGAAGCCCGACATTGTTCTGCCTTAGCGTGAATATCTCCTTATGAAGGTGAAATGCTCTCGAGCTATTCACTTTGTCAAACCTCTCTTTCAACTCTTCCCATATCTTTGTGCGATCCGCGTTGAAACAAAGATCCGCGTTAGTAAACTCTTACTTACGTTCCCAATCAGCCAGGACACCACTATAGCGTTACATCTGTCCCAGATCCTTGCAAGTTCATCATTGTAGTTTTCTCTTTTGATTGTACCATCTATGAATCTCATTTTATTCTTTCCCAACAGCGCCAGTTTCACTGCCCTGCTCCACAACGTATAGTTGTCCATTCCATTCAAAACGATTCCAACTGATAAGGAACCATGTGCGTCTGATGGGAACAAATATAGAGGATGGTTGTGGTCTACTATATTGTTCCTCAGATTTGATGTTTCTCTCGCATCCATTCCATCGCGTCGGCGCTTGACACGATCATCTTGAGCGATTTCCTTAACTTCGCTCCTAATCCGCAACAAATCGACACAATAAACTCATATCGCTAGATCCTCAATCTTGTCCTTAATCGTCAACAAGATTAATCCAGATCTAAAAAGGCTATAGCAGAACAAACTCATATTCCTAGATCTCTTCTTGCATGCAACTTGATTGTCTCTGTTTTGACTAAGAAACAATCATATCTACTCAGATCTACTCGCGATTTGCTCCAAATCGTAGATTCACGATTTCTTCGCTGCAAACGCGATCTACTGACCTTGCTTTGATACCATGTAGAAGATTCAAATACACAGGAGAAAGGAGAAGCGGAGGAAGACGATTATTTACATGTGAGAAGGAACGAAAGTGAAATCAGAGGAAGGAGACGTGAAGAAGAAGAGAGGGAGAAGAGGCGGTTTAAGAGAGAGAAAGTAAAATGTTTATTGATTGAATGAATCTGTAATATGCAGTCTATTGTGTATGTATATACACATACAGTTACATCTTTCAATACAAGAATAAAAATATCTAATTATTGTAAAATATCTAATGCACTACTCTTTATAATATCTACACTATTCTTTTACACAGATTAACTCTGGTGATAGAATTAAAAAACTAGACTTTGATTTAGAGAAAATCCTTCATGTCCTTCACTCTGAGGAAGAAGCATTGTATTGCATCAAATCTGAGTCTGAGACCCAAATTGCAATTATAAGTAAATCACACTCCTTAAGTTTCGAATTTTTTTTTGCTGTACAAAAACATATCTGCACTACTAGAATTTGCTTGCTGGCTCCGCCACTGTTTCTGCTATTGTTGTTTTTGTGCAAAATTGTTACTCTTCGAAAACATTGAAGTGCTACCCCTTTAATATATTTGATCTAATTTCCTTGATCTCGTTTTCTTTTTAGAGATGTTTTGTGTTTTTTAGCTGCTCTTTGCTCTTTTGTTTATTTTAAATTAAGGCATAAATTAGTTAATCTTTAGAGTAGTATTTGGCTGATTACTAGGATCGTCTTTGGATCCGTACGAGGTGTGCTATCGCATAGGGGGTCTCGAAAAACGAAAATTTTAAGGACCCTTTTTTCATTTTTTATTAAATAGTATTAGCTATAATTTACTGTAAAGACACATAATTCGCAGGTCTTAGCCCAATTAAGGGTCCACTTTTACTAAGTAAAACAGGACCCCAAAATGTTTGAGACGGCCCTGGTAATTAAGTGAAGTTTGTATAAGATACCATTTTCTAAAAATTGCTTGTTAGTTACAACTTACAAATCACTTGATGCTAATGTGCATAATAGTTTGCACAAAGATTCAAGATAGTCTTGAAAAAGGGCTATTTATTTTCGATATAAATGAAATAAGCTTTGGTCTTCGTCCTATTACACAATGGAATGTTGGGTTCTCTTTGATGGGAGTTTCATATCTAAAGTATTTAATCCCTTTTAAGTAATTTTAAGTTAAGAGTTGGTTTGAATAAGTTCCAGATTCTTTTGCGTCGTTTTAAAACTTAAATGGTGTTTTTTAGAAGTTATACTGATTTTATGTTGTCGGATAAGTTGAAAGATTTTCGAAAAAATATGTACTTATCTATTTTTGAATCACATGAGATGCATCAAGGACGAGGACGATAAAATACTGGTGGAGGACATACATATTAGACGAAAGTGGCAGTCTTACTTCCATAAACTCTTGAACGAAAAAAAAAGATAGAGACATTGTGTTGGAAGATTTGGAGCAATCTGGTAGGTACCGGTCTATTGGGTATTGTGAAAGCATTAAGGTTGAGAAGGTTCAGAATGTTGTTCGCAAGATGCGCAGGGGATGAGCGACCAAGCCTGATGAGATCTCAGTTGAATTTTGAAAGAGTGCAGGTAGGGTAGATTTGGAGTGGCTGACGGAGTTGTTTAACATCATTTTTAAGACGGTGAGAATGCCCGAAGAATAGAGGTGGAGTACAATGATTTCTTTGTACAAGAACAAATGTGATATTCACAGTTACAACAACTATATAGGTATCAAGCTGCTAAGCCATACTATGAAAGTTTGGGAAAGAGTCGTGCAAATGAGGGTGAGAAGAGGCGTGTCTATCTCCGAGAACTAGTTTGGATTCATGTCGGGACGTTCGACTACATAAATTATTCATCTTATTAGGAGGTTGGTGGAACAGTATAGGGAGAGAAAGATATATTTACATATGATTTTTATCGACCTCAAGAAGGCATACGACAAAATCCCTAAGGAGGTTTTATGGAGATGTTTGGAGGTTAAAGATGTACATGTGGCATACACTAGGGCAATAAAAGATATGTATGGTGGAGCCAAAGTCATGGTACGACAGTAAGAGGAGACTCAGAACACTTTTCAATGATGATGAGGATGCATCGGGGATCAGCTCTTAACCCATTACAATATATGTGTACTCTTTTTTCTTCTAGGATTTTCACTGGTTTTATCTAGTAAGATTTTAATGAGGCACATTGTTTATTAATGAACATCCAAGAGGAAGAATTATAAATACATTGTATTGTGGATGTCCATTTAAATACTTTCGCAATTTTCTGGATAAGCTTGCAATCAAGCAAGCAGCTCCTGAAAAGCCTTACAGCAGCTTCCTCGGAATTTCAATCAAGCAGGTAGTTTGCAAGTAGCTTCGAGCATTCGCTCATACACGAAAAGTTTATATGACTTTCTAAAAATCCTCGCATCTACTTTTTTTCTTTTATAAATAGAAAGTCAATTCAATTTATTTGTACATCAATTTGAGGAGTAATAAAATTTCTCTACTCTAATTTTTTTAGCTATATTTATTATTATCTTATACTTTTATTATTATTATTTTATAACAATATTCAATATGTACAATTAATTTGGTCACTATTTGTCATGTGGCTCAAGAAAACAAAGCAAAAAAGGACAAAGTACAAGTGAAAAGTGGTCGTTTCCAATCACTTTTCAAGTCGTTATCCAATGATGCTTTCAAGTTGGAGCCCTGATTTTGTAGGCTTTTGCCTTTTGGACATTATTTGGTTGAAACTTGAAACATAACAAAAAAAATAAGTAATTAAAATTGAAGTTTAATTATTTAATTTGAAATACTTATTGAACATTTTTTATAATAATATTTCAAATTATAAATTGAGTATTTACTATTAGTATTGATAATCAAGATAATGTTAAAATAGTTCAATATTTGCAACTATCGATTTGTTCTAATTTATGTGGCGTAATTCAGGTAGGCATGAATTAAAAAAATTAAAGATTTTTTAAAATTTATGTTTTTAAACACCTTCTATATCTACTGATATAAAAATATATAACTAAAGATAAATTTAAATAAGTTTATAATTAAATTATTTTAAATATATTTGTTTATGAAATGAACGAATAAGAAAATAGTACTAGAAGGGCTTATTTGGTACGTTATACTGGACTGTATATTTTTATATTGGACTGTACTGTATTGTAATGGACTAGACTGTATTAATATATAATAAACGATATTAAAGTATTAATATCTAATGGACTGTATTTTTTTAGTACAGTCTAGGGAGACTCATCTACTAGATGAGTCTAAAAAATGATAGTTGGAGTTAAAAATAAATGCTGATCAATCCGATTGAAAACGCCACCATTTGTATTATTTTTGTCAGGTCGATCTGAAATGTCTGACGTACCAAATGTGCTCGAATAATTTAATATTTGTAAATATTGCAATATTTTTCTGCTCAATAAAATAAATTATTTATGACAGAGAAGATTTCAAGGCATGAGATAAGATACTAATTTTACCTTGGAATTTGAAGAAATCTTGGGTAGGGGGTAAAATTACTCCATAGCACGTTGATTTAAACTTATTTAAACCCAAAAAAGAAATAACAGTTGCAGCACCTGTCCCTTTTAATATTCTATTCACATTCAGATGCTTCCAAGAACCATACTCTAATTAATATTACTCTATCATATAATTATTTTGCTCCATAAGATGGAATCTCCCACCACATGAGCCCCACACCTCGATTCGACAGGTCTACAAAAGAGGTAAATTATTGTGACTCAATTGATTTCAAAGGTTAGACCAGTACCATGCTGCGCACAAGGGGCCCTCCTTTATTTAAAAAAAAGACACACTGTCGCTGACGAGATTCGATTATTGGTCATTGCTCCAAATGTCTCCCTCGAAACCAATTGAGCTGCCTAAGCAGACATCCTATGATTATTTTAATTAATGAAAAAGTTTATATATATGATATATACAATATGTAATTATGAAAAATAAATATATCCTTTTCTAATACAAGACTACTACTCTAATTATACATGTATAAAAATTCTAATAATTATGGTAAGTAAATATACAATTTACATAGTCATATACATGTTACCGTATATATTCTTTCACACCTCCGCAGTCATAGCGGACGGTTGTCGTACGTTGAGACGGTCCCTAAAATCTTCAAATAGATTATAGAACTAAGGGAAGACCCTTTGTAAAGATGTCAGCAATTTGATACCGTGAAGGACATGCAAGACATGTACTTGTCCACGAGCTACTTTTTCTCAAACAAAGTGAATATTCATCTCGATATATTTAGTGCGCTGATGTTGAATCAGATTCCCAGAGAGATAGACCGCACTAACATTATCACACTAGACCAATGTAACTTTCTGAATAGAAAAATGAAGTTCTAATAAGAGATTACGCAATCAACAGGATTCAGACACCACATTGATTACTCCTCAATATTCGGCCTCTGCACTGAATCGCGATAAAGTAGCCTGCCGTTTAGCCGATCAAGAGATCAAATTATCACCAAGAAACATATAATAACCAAATATCTAACGTTTGCTATTCGGACATCCACCCCAATCAACATTTGTATAAGACATGAGAGTGGATACGGAGGATGAATATAAGTGCAAATCATAATCAAGAGTACCCTGAATGTAACAAACAATGCATTAGAGAGCGTGCATGTGTTCGTCCCTCGGATCATGCATAAATAAACACACCTGCTGCACTGCATAAGTAATATCGGACCTCGTGAATGTAAGATATCGAAGAGCCCCTGCAAGGTTGCGATAGTGGGAGTTGATGCCTCGTCCGCCTAGTGTCAATGTTATTCGTTCTATGTGAATTTTTACTCATAATGAAAAATCTGATTGTTGTTTTGAGAGGCATAATGCACGTCTTGTATGTGATGACAAAACTCAACAGGTTGTCGTAGATTGTGGAGAGACATTTAGTCTGGTGGTCAAACCAACAACCATTCACATTGTTCTTATTTTGGGTCTCTCGAAAGCATGACTCATTCATCAGCTGGATGTGAAAAATATTTTCTTACACAGTGATTTCAATGAAACAATATACATGCATCAGCCCTTGGGTTTCAGGGTCCCCGATTATCCTCATCATGTCTGTTTGCTGAAGAAGTCCTTGTATGAGCGTAAACAGACCCTCGGTCTTTGTACAAAAGGTTTACAAATTATGTGTCTACTATTGAGTTTTCTCAAAGCAGGTCTGATCATTCTTTGTTTTACCTTTTCCTAATACAAGACTACTACATTTTTCAAATACAAGACTACTACTCTAATTATACATGTACAAGAATTTTAGTAATTATGTATCAGAGTCAGACTCATTTCAATTCCTTGTTCACCAATGTTGGACCCTCAAATTATATTATTCACGTTTCAGTTAACAAGATCTGAACGTGCAGAGAGTATTAATAGTCTCACATCGGATATGAAATGAGAACATGAACTCTTTATATGAATTTGGATAATTCTCACCCTGTACTATCTTTTGGGGTTGAGTTAAACACAAGATTCATTATTTACAATAACCTACCCAAACGAATATGATGTATAGGTGTAAACACAAATTCAAATTAATCGAACTACTCCCTCTGATTCAATAAGTGTCCATTTAGTTTTTTTATTTTAGTTCAAAATAAATGTTCAATTACAAATAAAAAAAAATGAACTTTATTTTTTCAAATTTATTCCTATTTTTTTCAAAGCAATAAATAAACAAGAAACTTATTAAATAAAGATAACTTAATCAAATAACTAAATATTTTTTTAGAAAATGTGGAAAAGCTTAAGTGCACAGTACTTTGAAGTTTGAACGGAATGGAGTAATAAATTTCAAATATTATAATAATTCCATGGTCCTTCCCCGAATTTCAAATACTGCTACTACTAGGCGCCACCACACTCACGAGTCACTACACTACACTGCGCCTGCTATCCTATCTTCAACTGAACTCCACCCTATTCTCTAAGCCCTAGCACTCCCTCAATCTCTCTCTAAATTTTGTCTCTGCAACTCCACCATATCCTATGAAGGTGGCTTGGGATTAGACGGTACCGTTACATTTCTTCTTTCAACTGCATATTTGATTTTACTCCAAGTTTGTTTCCTTTTTCTCTTTGTTTTTTGAAGCAATTAAGATTTGTATGAACTTGAGTCCTCTATAGCTTCAGTTTGCGTAAACAACATCGGTGTATCGCCGGAAAATTTTCTCGATTGTTCTCCGACTAAGTACAACTCCTACAGCTGGTTAAGTCCTCGAATCAGCTCCAATGAGAAAACAACAGCTGTAAACAAGCTGGAAGTATTAGATCTAGAAGTTTCCGTCAACGAAATGACGGATTTCGAGTTTCGGCTCGAAGATCCGGTGAATATGTTACCAGCCGATGAGCTTTTCTCTGACGGAAAACTCATGCCTCTGCAACTCCCGACGATACGTCCAGCGGCGGCGGCGGCGGCGGCAACAGCCTCTACCTCCGCAGGTATCAGATCGCCGGAAACACCAAAACTTCGTCCGAAAGCTCCAAGATGTTCTAGTAGGTGGAGAGAACTTCTAGGTTTGAAGAAATTGCCTAATGACAAGCTCGAATGTCAAAAATCTTTCTCCAACACGCAGCAACAATTGGTAGATAAAAAAAATAGCACAAACACACATAAATCGCTAAAAAAATTGCTCAATCGCAGGTCAAAATTATCCTCGACTGATGATTCGTCTATGAACCTTCCGTTGCTCAATAAGGACTGTGATAACGAGTGCATATCAATTACTAGTTCCCGATTATCACTTTCATCATCTTCCTCTTCCAGTCACGAACACGACGATCTTCCTAGGCTTTCTCTCGATTCGGATAAACCAATCACTAATCAAAACACTAATCTTCCTAGAATTCGATTAGTGAAACATAGAGCTTTATCATCGGAAAATCCTATCCCAACGAGATTAGGACTATCTATCGACGATAGTCCTCGAATGAATTCGTCAGGGAAGATTGTTTTTCACAACTTAGGAAGAAGTGCAAGTAGTCCAAGTAGCTTCAATGGTGGACCAAGGTATAAACATGGAGGAGCAGGGGTAGAACGGTCTTATTCAGCTAATGTTCGTGTTACTCCGGTTTTGAATGTTCCAGTATGCACTTCTCTTAGAGGTTCTTCGAAATCTGGTGTGTTTGGATTTCCTTTGTTTTCTTCTTCCCATCCGAAAAAAGATGGTGGTGGTAATTATAATGCTATAAACAAGAGACATCATAGTAGCAGCAGAACTCGAACCGATCGAATCAACAACATATCCAGTAAAATCTCACGATCTGGAGTATTGAGAGGGTAGAGGGTAAACAGACTTTACTCCCCTGAATAGATAGAGGTTGTTTCCGAAACTCTTGGCTCAAGAGAAAGCATAAGATGACAAAAAGACTAGAATGGTAATCCTGTCTTTCAATATTTAAAAATTTAGAGTTTCATTTTGGTTATGCTGCAATGTTTAGAAGATTAATGTAAATATGTAGGGAATTGATCAACTCTTGTTTACATTGATAATGTTCTTTTTTTTTTGTTTAGGAAACTAATTTTGATGGTGAAAGCTATAGTGTGTGTTTGGATCAGCGGTGAGCAGAATTGATTTTGTCAGAATTGTTTTTGATAGAATTGATTTATGTTTGGATATAACAACGTAAAAATAATTGTTATTAATAAATGATGTTTTGATAGTTTTGATCAAAATTGTTTTTGAATGTAGAATTATCAAAATGAACATTTAGTCAATACATATAAATAAAAATTACTAATAAATGAAAGTATGTAAATAAAATTACAAATAGATAATAGAATTTAAATTGCAATATAGTATTTAAATATTATTACAATACTAATTTGAAGTGTAAATAATATTTAAATATTATTACAATATTAATTTTGCATGTACTCTATAATTTGATTGCGGACTAAGTCTCGAACGTGATTTTTGCAAGCACAGGGAAAGCACGTGTTGCTGCTACTTTTACTGTCCGTTAAGAACACTTACCGTTAGAGAAGCTTCCAAATCTTCAATCTTGGATTGTGTATTCTGAGGGTGCGCACGCAATCGTCCCTCGATTCGCAAGTCAGAGACTGTGATATAAATCTATTTCAGAAAGCCAGGAAATCCGACAGAGTTTCAGTAGAGTTTAATCTTATGAAAAGATGGTATCTCAAATATGAGGCTAAACTCTGTATATATAGCTGAATAAATCAGCTAGGGTTTTCCTCGTGGGCCATGCCCAAAAGAAGAGGCAGATTTGGGTCAACTCGGACCCACTGGACGTGAGGCGTCACAACCCTTAAGTAAGTGGCGCCGCGGCCCTTGCTCCATTTCTGCTTCGTTTTTATTTTATTTTAATGTCTCGATCATCAACCGAACATTAATTAATTAACTCTCTGATTACATCCTTTGAATCGACGGAACAATTGACTTAGTGTTATCCTTCAGGCCTTCACATACTGACACTAATATCATTAGGGTCTACACGGAACTCCTAGACTGCGCCGGAAGACGAACTCAATATGTGAAGTCTAGTTACACGAAACCTGTGAACTGAACCTTTATGCGGGAAGATAAAATCCTTTCATTCATGACACACTCAATCAAGCTTAGGATCTGTCAAGTGTCTATCCAAATGGCTTAATTATTATAACTCATCTATATTAGCTGACAACATGACCATATCACAAACATGTCCATTGCATTGGCCAATGACTTAGTCAACCTAATACCATATGAATACCTGAAGTGTTCACTCGAATATAAATTCAAGGAATGAATCATTTCTTGGCTCACATATCACCTTTAATCTACTTTGTAATGCACCCAAAACAAGTCGCGTCTCAACCTATAAGGCATTTGAGCTTAGGACATGATCAAAGTACATTACTCCGTAAACAAGATGGTATTGATCTCAAGTCTAAGGACTTTTATCTCCCACACGCCGATGTCATTATAGACATATAACAAAATAATACATCAGCAGGGCATACCA
This sequence comes from Przewalskia tangutica, assembly GCA_029844215.1. Lineage (NCBI taxonomy): Eukaryota > Viridiplantae > Streptophyta > Magnoliopsida > Solanales > Solanaceae > Przewalskia > Przewalskia tangutica. The sequence continues at coordinate 2,146,228 of CM056738.1, read as the reverse complement.
ATACTTCAACAAGTATCCATGTGTCCATCACGATTGTCATAACTCGTAGCAAGTGAGACATACTACATCCCCTAAGGATATGATGCAAATCACATGTCGACGTATCACATATCATCGATATCCCAATTTCGATGATCATTAGTCGAGGTAATTTAAGAATTACGTTATAACATTAATTCTCACATCATTAATAAACACGTAACCTCTAGGGATGCATTTATATAATATTATAAACAATCAATTAATAATTCAACAAATGCAAATTGTCATAATATTAATCATCATTAATATAAATACGAATGTGTATAAAATATATTGTGTCCTAATACAGATTGTCTATAGGACATACATATACTACACAGCTATGAAGCCCTTTATGCAATTACTGTTATCCCCTCTTTTTTTAATGGACTATAAACGCACGTTAAGGAAATCCAAGACTATCCAAAACCAGAGATATGATTCTAAGATCTAAGTTAATATGTCCGAAATAAAGCTAGACAAAATACAAATATGTAGTTTCTACAATTATTTAACAAATATACAATTAATATATCGAATTGAATGAAATGGATGTGAACACACCTGCTATTCTTAATTAAGTCTATCACCTCCAAAAGTTGCATATGAACATGTTGGAAATTTACTAAACGTGAAATAAAGTTAATTCTATCAATTATGACTCGAATAATTGGGTCCCCACACGTCGAAAATATAATTTTCACACACGTGCACATAAAGTGCCAAAGATCGTAGTTTCCTTAATGGAAGAGATATTGATACGTATACGAATTGTTTGAAACGTAAGATAATAGATGGTTATTGGCCAAATGACAATGGTTTCACGTTGGCAAACGAAAGGAAGACGTGTACAATGTGTAAAAGATAAAAACGAGTCTGAAAAATGTCGCGACACCGGCGACACCCGAAATTCTCTGAAGTTTCGACGCCGCGGCGCCACCCTGCAGGTCCGCGGCGCTGCGGACGTTTCAGACCGTTGGAAGAAGAACAAAAAGTTATTTTTTGACTGACTTTGGAGCATTAATTCTCCATATTTGGCTAATGAATTCAGCCATTATTTGGCCGAATTATAACTCCACATTCAAGGCCATTATATGGTCTTTATTGGCCATTACTTGGCTATGTGGAGGGTCATCTTCTCCACACTATAAAATGGAGTCTTGAGCTCATTTGCAAAAAACCTTACACTTAACAATTTCAGAAATTGTCTTCCTCTCTAGCAATCTTCAAACACTCTAAGATCTTTTTTCCTAAAGCGAACACTAGAGTCTCCTTTGCTCTTTTATTTGATTGTTGTTTTATCTTGGGGGATAAGTTGTCATTACATCGCGGAAAGGAATATACGGGGCAATATTATCTTAAGGATAGATTGAAAATTCAATCGACTCAGCAAACCAATTACTTTGTTGATTTCTAGATTTCTAACACATTTGTTATTGTTGTTACATTCTCATTTCCTTGTTACTACACTTTGTACTCACAAGCTTAAGATAATATTCGTTGCTTTCAACAACAACATGTCTGCTGAAGATCAATTCAACGCTATGAACAACGCCACTACTCAAGGCAATACTAATGCATCCACTTCTGCCACTCAAGGCGATGACGTTGCCTACAACCCAACTAATCCAGGCATTCCTAATGCCTTCCAAACTGCTGGCTTTGGCACAACTAGTGTCAACACTATTTTTGGCACAACCAATGTCTCCACTGTTGCTCCGGGCACTTATTGTGCCAATGCTACTGCCCAAGGCGTCCAGAACGCCTATGCTCCTGTTAGAGGCGTTCCCAACGCCTTTGCAACTGATCAAGGGGGCGTCACTGCCCCTACACCCGCTGGTTTTCACCATGAGCGTCCTGAAAAGTTTATGGGTGCTCACTTGAAGCGATGACAGCAAAAGATGATGTTTTTTCTGACGGTTATGGGAATATCACGTTTCCTAACCGAAGATCCTCCACTAGTTGGGGAAGACGTGAACCCTCAGCCAAATGATTTGACAGGAGGGGGCCAAGATAACTATGTCGCTGACGACATGAGGATGGTTCACGAAGCATAGAAACATAGTAATTTCATGTGTAGGAACTATATTCTAAACAGTTTGTCCGATCTCATCTACACGGTATATTGTACCGTTGAAACTGCCAAGCAGTTGTGGGACAAACTACAAAAGAAATACAACGCCCAAGATGCGGGTAGTAAGAAGTCCATCATTATGAAATTTCTGAAGTTTCAAATGGTGGACAACAAGAGTGTGTCATCCCAAGTCCAGGAATTTCAAATGATTCTTCATCTCATAGACTTGGAAGGATTGAAGCCCAACGAACAATTCTTGATTGGGGCATTGATCAATAATTTGTCTCCCTCGTGGACCCGGTTCATGAATTACTTGAAACTCAAGTAAAAAACGGAAGTTTCAGAAGGATGGTAAGGCTCAAACAACTTAAAAGTTCAAGGGAAAATGTCATCATTGTGGTAAAGTTGGTCACATGGCCAAGGACTGCCGCAAGCTCAAAAGAGAGAATAAAGAGAAGGCCAAAGGCAAAGCCAAGGCTAACATCGTCTAAGACACGCTTGTATACGATGTGATAGAGGAGTTCTCAGCGGTGGTGCTTGAAGCTAACCTCGTAGAGAATCTGATGCAGTGGTGGTTGGACACGGGTGCTACCCGTCACATTTGTTCCAATAGAAACGCCTTATCCACTTATACACCAGTCACGGATAAGAAGTTGTTCATGGGCAACAATTCTTCTTCCGAGGTGCTGGGGGTAGGAAATGTAGTCCTCAAGACGACGTCCGGAAAATGAGCTGACTATAAAGGAAGTGATGCATGTCCCGGAAATTCGAAGAAATTTAATTTCTGGACCTGTGTTGGTCAATGCTGGTTTTAGGCTAGTATTAGAGACTAACAAGTTTGTAATTACGAAAAATGGAACTTTTGTAGGTAGGGGCTTCATCTGTGAAGGCTTCTATAAAGTTAATGTTGCATCTGTAATGGCTTTTACTTCCACTATCAATAAAATTGAGCCTTCTACTTATTTGATTGAGTCTTCTAATTTATGGCATCATAGATTAAGACATGTTAACTATCAATCTATTTAAATATTGGTAAAGTTGGAATTATTGCCGTCTATTGACATAAACCCTCAACGTAAGTGTGATGTGTGCGTAGAGGCAAAACTTTCTAAGAATCCTTTTAGATCCGTCGAAAGGGAAACCGCTCCTCTAGAACTCATACACACTGATATATGTGATTTGAAGTTCGCTCAAACTAGACGGGGGAAACAAGTACTTTGTGACTTTCATAGATGATGGCACAAGATTTTGTTACCTTTACTTACTAAAAAATAAAGATGAAGCCTTTGAAGCGTTCAAAGGCTACAAAGCAGAAGTTGAGAACCAACTAAGTGGACGGATTAAAACAATCTGTAGCGATAGAGGGGGAGAATATGTAGCACCTTTTGAAGAATTTTATACCTAGTCGGGTATAATTCATCAAACAATGGCTCCTTACTCACCACAATCAAATGGTGTGGCTGAACGCAAGAACAGAACACTAAAGGATTGTTTTAATCAAATGATGTGTTTTAATCAAATGATGTGAGAATGTCCATCAATTCAGGCCTTCCCCAACACATGTGGGGAGAAACTGTCCTTACCGCAAATAAGATAGAGGGGTGTGTCACGACCCGACCTGACGGGCCGCGACCCGACGCCCTAATTGGATGTCATTACACTAACCTGTCACGTAATCAACTGACACTTAGGGGTAATAGAAAATTTCGACAGCACAACGCTGCATCTATAACATATACTCAAAATAGGCAGCCGGCGCGCCGCCTACACATTAACCAACAATCACAACAGTTACCGACTAGCCGCCACCAAATAAAGATCACATAAACAAAGGAATAATCAAAACAGGCAAGCCGGCAAGGCTGCCACTATATACGGGAACATCCCAAAACAAGTGTAACAATAAAGCTAGCTCAACCACATAAACGTTCTACTCAAGTCCAAAGCATATCTATCACCCACAACTGTCTACAGACCTCTAAGAGTACGATAATGACATAAGACGGGACAGGACCCCGTCGTGCCCATAAATATATATAATCAAAATAAGTGAGGTTATGTACCAAATGATAAGCTCCTAAACAGGGGAGCTATCTAAAAAAAAAGTTAGGCACGAATCCTAAGCTCGAGGATCTCCAAACTGAATACCTATACCTGCGGGCATGAACGCAGCTTTCGGGTCGCATAACAGTACCAAGTATGTAAACAAGAAGTACAGTAAATCAGATCATAACTGTACAAAAGAATGACAGGAGCAAGTATGAAAACTAAATACCAGATCCTACAGTGTCATATAAAATAAGCCAACTGTACCCTTTTCAAAAGAGAGTTATTTTTAAAACCATGTATGTCTAGTCATGTAATTCTATACTCTATATACATCTCATGAGAATTTATCCCGCATCGTGAATACAAGTTCACGGACAATACACATGCACGAATAGCTATATGAATAAATATATGCAAGTTAAAACAATCTTTGACTCTCATTAGAACAAATAGAATGTACTCTCTTTTTAGAAAACCCAAGACAATACCGTGCCTTCCTTTTTAAATAACCTAAGACAATACCGTTTTCACAATAAGAGTTATGTCATAATCATGGACGTTTTCACATGATTTCCACAAGTGTATATAAGTCATAATCATGGACATACTCACATGATTTTCATATGTATATGTAGGTCATAATCATGGACATTCTCACATGATTTCCATATAATATCTAAGTCATAATCATGGACATTCTCACATGATTTCCGTATAATATATATAAGTCATAATCATGGACATTCTCACACGATTTCTGTATAATATATAAGTCTTAATCATGGACATTCTCACATGATTCCTCGGGTAGGTACATGCAACGTGTCCCGGCCCACCATGGGACTCGGTGTAACAATGCAATCATATGACATTTTAAACCATCTTCTGACTTCCCATAAAGTCATTATAACAAACTTTTATTTTAGAAAGCTAAGGCACTACCACATCTTCTTTTTACACAAACCGAAGCACTATCACCTCTTTCCTTTTAATAAAAACAAGACAAGTATACTTCAATAAGCAAGTCTAGTATACTTCAAGAATAATCATGTCAATAGAAGGAAGTTAGTTCACATACCTTAGCGTTCTTCTACCAACCCGCTAAGTGGAATACACTCACGTAGCACTTCCACCTATAACGACAATAGCATGTCTGTTAACTACATGCCTTTAAGGGTAGGTTAGGGACTTAAGTAACGTTCATATTTCTACGAAAAATTGGGCAACACTTCCTTTGTCTCTACGTACTTTTCCACCTTTGAAAAGGCTCAATTTCAACAATAACTAAGCCCCGACTAAGGGCACAATCAACAGTTAATCCAAAGGGGATTACACGCCTACTAGACGTGTATTCTGCCCCACAATCATATGTAAACAGTCTATAAAATACATATAACAAGGTTCAATAATTTTCATACCAATTTCGGCCACAACGTCACCATTCTATGACTCTTTCCTTAATTCTTAATCCAACTCACCTTCCAACAATTCCATATAACAAATACATCTTTAAACATCAATGTTTCCTTTCAATTCTCAACATGCAATTAGCAACCATAATAACAACAATAACACTTTAATCCAATGTATATAACATGGTCCTAAAATCGGCTACAACACTAAATTTGTCACATGCATTGCCTAAACTTCAACTTTCTCTCAACATACATTCATTACTTCAATTATAACAACATGCAACTCAAATTATATCATAGAAGGAAGAATTTTATACCTCAAACAAAGCCAAAACAACCCCTAATTCGAACCCACTGCTTCGCCGAACAACCCACAGTTTTATCAAATTTTCTTGCCTAATTCTTTACTTCTTCAACTCCAATTCAACATGCATACAATCTATGATGTTAACCCATCATTTATACACATTTTCTCTTCCAAAAACTTGTCTCAAAAACTTGAATTTCTCTGCTCAAAATCGGCCAGCAGTGGCGGAATTCACTGTTCTGTCAGCTGAACTTGTAACGTTCATAACTCTCTACTCCAATGTCCTATCGACGAGAGATTTATTGCGTTGGAAACTAGACTCGACGAACTACATTTTAGGCTTTTGAAACACCTAAAAACTCCTAATATACTAGGAGATATACCCCTCAAAATTTGACTGAAAATCTGCCAGCAATCCCGATTTTCTTCCCAGTTTTTCTCAAATTTTTGGCTTCTAATTCTTCAATTTGTTTGGTGCATAATGTAGTCTAATAAGAGGAGATAAAAACCCTAAATTTTGCTATGGTAATGGAGGAGAATTCGGCCAAGGGAGGGGAGAAGAGGGTGAGGGAGAGGTTTTTTATTTTTGAAGTGAAGAAGATGAGTTTTAATAGATTTATAATTAAAATCTAAAAATTTAATAATACACTTTGGTCCCCTGAATATTACACTTTGGTCCCAAGTTTTCCCAATTAATAAACCTTAATCCCACTCCTTTTAATCTTAACTCCTGTTTCCTTTTAAATTCCCGAGAATTTTCTAAAGCCTCGTATTCTCGTTGTCGTAACTTATATACGTTACTAATTCATAACGGGATATATATATATATATATAACTATCGTTAAAGAAATTTCCGACGTCACACTCGTTGTTACCAAAAATCTTTCCGGAATCACATCCTTAAGTATACTAATTTCCGTATTAACATATATATAAACATACTTAATAACCAATATTCATATCTTATTCCCTTAATTACATTCTTAATTATCGCTTTAAATTTACGAGGTGTAACAGGGTGTAGCACCTTTTGAAGAATTTTGTACCCAATCGGGTATAGTTCATCAAACGACGACTCCTTACTCACCTCAATCAGACGGTGTGGCTGAACGCAAGAACCGAACACTAAAGGAAATGATGAATGTTTTACTCATCAATTCAGGCCTCCTACAACACATGTGGGGAGAAGCTATCCTTACCGCAAATAAGATTCTTAACAAAGTTCCACACAAAGGTAAGAATAAGACTCCATAAGAGCTATGGAAAGGAAAGAAACCTACCTATATAGGTATAGGGTTGTCTGACCAAGGTAAAAGTACATATGTCAAAGCAGGTCAAGATTGGACCTAAGACTGTGGATTGCATATTCATCGGATATACCAATAACAGTATTGCTTATCGCTTCCTAGTGCATAAGTCGGATGTACCGGACATTTATGAAGGTACGATCATGGAATCAAGGAACGTGTGGTTCTTTGAAGACACGTTTCCAAATAAGGAAAACAACATAACTTCTCGCAAACGAAGTTATGAGCAAACCTCTGAGGATCTAGGATTCACTGACTACCTAGATCCAAACGGTTCAGATCTAGTAATTCTGAAGTGGCTGATTATCCGGAATCTAGTATTCCAGATTCTCAGGACTTGGAAGATTCAGAGATGGAACCAAGGCAAAGCAAAAGGGCCTGGAAGGACAGGTCCTTCGGTCCAGACTTTGACTCTTATCTGGTTCAGGACGAACCACGGACAATCGCCGAAACATTGTCAACTCCAGAAGCACCGCTTTGGAAGGAAGCTTTAGAAAGTGAAATAGAGTCTATCCTGCACAACCACACCTGGGAGTTGGCTGAACTTCCTCCGGGACACAAACATTTGGGTTGTAAGTGGATCCTTAAACGGAAGTTAAAGGCAGATGAATCTATCGATAAATACAATGTTAGGCTGGTAGTCAAGGGTTATCGCCAAAAGAAGGGCCTGATTATTTCGACACCTACGCTCCGGTGTCCAGAATGACATCCATACGTATATTCATAGCTATCGCCACATTGCAGAATCTTGAAATACATCAAATTAATGTCAAAACAGCCTTCCTAAATGGTGATTTGGAAGAAGAAATATATATGGACCAATCCTATGGGTATGTGGTTCCAGGACAAGAGATAAAATTGTGTCGGCTTGTCAAATCATTATACGAGCTGAAACAGACCCCTAAACAATGACACGAGAAATTTGATTGTACCCTACTATCAAAAGTGTTCGCCATTAATAGATGTGACAAATGTGTCTGCATGAAAGGAAATGTCGAATCTTTCGTCATGATATGCCTTTATGTAGACGACTTGTTGATCACTGAAAACAGTCCTGGGATAATCCTAGAGACTAAGAACATGCTAAAACAATGTTTTGACATGAAAGGTATGGGCATCGCAGATGTCATCTTAGGGATCAAGATCTCTAAGACATCTGACAGACTGGTCTTGTCTTAATCTCACTACATCGAGGATGTACTGCTGAAATTTGGGATGTTCGATAGTTCATCGCTAACGACACCATTAGATATAAGTCAAAAGATTGACAGACATCTTGGTGTGCCCGTACGCCAGGAGCGGTATGCGCAGGTGATTAGTAGTCTGGTGTATATCACAAACTGCACTCGACATGATATCGCTCATGTAATCAATAAATTGGCTAGGTTCACCCGTAATCCAAGTGAGGATCATCGAAAAGCGTTGAATAGGGTACTACGGTTCCTGATGTTCACGCTAAATTTTGGGTTACACTATTTAAGATATCCAGCTGTACTAGAGGTGTATAGTGATGCAAATTGGATATCTGATAGCGACGACATCAAGTCCACCAGCGGATATATTTTACAATCGGTGGTGGAGTTGTGTCTTGGAAATCCTCTAGGCAAACCCTTATTGCCCGATCCACGATGGAGTCAGAATTTATCATTTTAGACAAAGCGGGAGAAGAAGCTGAGTGACTTCATGGTTTTCTAGAGGATGTTTCATGTTGGGATAAATCCGTGTCTTCTGTAATGATCCACTGCGATAGTCAGTCGGCTCTAGGAAGGGCGCGAAGTTCTATGTACAACGGCAAGTCTCGTCATATTCGACGGAGACATGAGTCAGTTAGACAGCTGATCACCTCGAGTGTTATTTCCATTGATTACGTAAAATCTAAGGAAAATATCGCAGATCTCTTGACGAAGGAAATACCCAGAGATCAGATGTTCTGCCTGTCTAGGGGAATGGGCCTAAAACCCAATCAATAAGAACCGATATAGTGGACACCCAACCTTACAGACTGGAGATCCCAGGAATAAGGTTCAATGGAAAAAGTAAACTGTAAAAGGTTCAGTTGAGCGCTTCGGTGGAAGCAAGAGCACTTCGGATAATGATTTCTTCTTAAGAAACATAATTCAAGGCCGTTCCCAGGATAGACATAAAGTGCAACCTGTAGAGGGGTAAAAGATAAGTTTCCAAACCTTTAATGATCCTCAATAATTGAGGTTAGGTTGGGGAAACTTTTAATGGTTCCTAACGCTTGTGTAGCGAGGTATTGCAGGATACCTCGTAGGAGACCACCTATTTAAGTGTGAGGATAGACCGCCTCAAATGAACGCACTTAAGAAACCAAGTGTGTCCACGGCCCACGACGGACAAAAACATAAAGAAAGATTGAGTAGGAAATGTGTTGTGTGAGTACCATTGTCTTGGCATTTACTAAACACTGACGGTTCAAGACATTACGTTCACCACGCAGTAAATATGTCCGATGGTATTCTACTATGGAAGGTTCAAAGCTACGGCTACCTCTCCAGATGCATCATCGATCCGCCGAATGATTGCTGGAAAGACACCATGTGCGTGTGCCAAAATCTCTTCCAAGAGGGGATTGTTGAAAATTTACTAAACGTGAAATAAAGTTAATCCTATTAATTATAACTCGAACAATTGGGGCCCCGCACGTCGAAAACATGGTTTCCACACACATGCACCTAAAGTGTCAAGGATCGTAATTTTCTTAATGGAAGAGATATTGGTACGTATACGAATTGTTTGAGAGGTAAGATAATATATGGTTATTGGCCAAATGAATGGTTTACGTTGGTAAACGAAAGAAAGACGTGTAAAATGTGTAAAAGATGAAACGAGTCTGAAAAATGCCGCGGCGCCGGCGACGCTCGAAACTGTCTGAAGTTTCGGCGGCGTGGCGCCAGCCAGTAGGGCCATGGCGTTGCGGACGTTTCAGACCATTGGAAGAAGAACGAAAACTGATTTTTGGGCTGACTTTGGAGCATTAATTCTCCATTATTTGGCTCATGAATTCAGTCATTATTTGGCTGAATTATAACTCCACATTCAAGGCCATTATATGGTCTTTATTGGTCATTACTTGACTATGTGGAAGATCATCTTCTCCACACTATAAAATGGAGCCTTGAGCTCATTTGCAAAAAACCTTACACTTAACAATTTCATAAATTGTCTTCCTCTCTAGCAATCTTTAAACACTCTAAGATCTTTCTTCCTAAAGCGAACACTAGAGTCTCTTTTGCTCTTTTGTTTGATTGCTGTTTTATCTTGGGAGATAAGTTGGCATTACACCGTGGAAAGAAATATACGGGCAATGTTATCTTAAGGATAGATTGAAAATTCAATCGACTCAGCAAACCAATTACTTTGTTGATTTCCAGATTTCTAACACATTTGTTGTTGTTGTTACATTCTCATTTCCTTGTTACTACACTTTGTACTCACAGAACATTGGTTATTTTCAACTATAAAAAAATATTGGTTCTTTCAAATTGTAATTTGAGCTTTTGGACTAGTTTAGTTATAAAAAATTGGGCTAGCTAGCTTTTTAGTCTCCCGGAAACAGCCGTTCTACCTATCAAGGTGAAGGTGATGTCTGTGTACATTCTATCCTCTCTAGATCCCATATTGTGAAATTTCACTGGGTATGTTGTTGTTGTTATTGTTGTTGGACTAGCTAGCTTTTTGAAGTGGCCTAAAACCTTATAAAAAAAATGGACCGGTCTTGTCAAGTAGTTGTTTGTTTACATAATAATCATCGAACTAAATATATTTGTCAAACTTGTTTTTTCTTATACTATGATAAGCCTGGGGTGCTGCTAGTAGTGCCGTAACATTACTGAATTAGTTGACGACTCGAATATGATAACCACAGAAAGAGTTACTATTCATACAATTCAGATTTTTTTTAGAAAAACTGAATAAGCTGTTATAATGTGCCAATCCTCACCATTATCTAATGTTCCATTACATGTTGAAAGTACAAGTGGATAAGCTGAATGTACTACCTGTCATGCACCACTAGCTAAAGCCAATTAACTGTTTGTTTGTAACTAATAGTCTAATGCTTCATATATTGAGCTTTTGATCCAAGATTTGGGTTGGATCAATCCTACAATATCAGCCTGCTTAGAGTTCCTGCTCACAGTTGATGTATTTATTTTTTGAGAAACTTGCACAAATAACTATATTTTATAGGCTTCTAACAAGTATAGCTATCTTTTTCATAATTATGCTTCTTAGCTGTTTTTTTTGGGTATTTTCGCATGTATTTCATTATATTTAAATACATCATTCCAAAATACAATTTGTTAATGTTAGGATTGGTATCATGACATTTTTCCTAACATATCATTTTCCAGAAAATGTCTGAACAAATGTCTTGACATTTGGGCTGACATTCTGGTAACAGTTTTGCCTATCTTCATGGACTGTATTTTAGGAAACTATGACCTTATTTAACACATGACAAATTGACTTGGCAAGGAGTATTTAAAGAAGATTATGATCGATGAAGACCAAGTCCAAGTGGAACATTACTTGAGGAGCAAGACGTGGAAGAAAAAGTCCAAGATGTTGAGAAATTCTCTCCTCGAGTTTCTGCCACACGTGACCACTTTTAGCTCAACTTCTACAACCAATTGATGAGTTTTTCAAGGACTCTCTACTATAAATAGAGAGGGTATAAGAGTGAATCAATATCCAGAATCAAAATGTAAAAATATCAAGAGAGCTCTAGGGATTTCTTCTCAGAAATCTGGATCACAAAATATTGCCTGAGTTTGTGACGACATTCTGCATGACATTTCAGATTCTAGATTAGCTTTGTATGGAGCGATTGTAATGAGATGTTTGTCACTTCTATTTAGATAGATTTTTCAAGCATAAGTCATCTGCGACTTAACCTTTTTTATTCCTTTTGTATCATCTTGTAAATCTTGTAAAGAAAGAAATATATCAATTGTATATACATATATATACAATACTTTGGTCATTGACCATCATGAGTTATATTAATATATAACCTATGAAAATTAAACATTTGTGTCTTTATTATTTCCGTTGCATTTTACTCTTCAAAGGTTTTATTTTGTTTTTAACTGAACACTGTTTTTACCGAAATGTCGCGCTATGTCGATTTACATTTTCACGACATTTGCAAACTGTTCCAGCATTCGAATTGAGTTAATTTCCAGTTTGTTTTTATTATTTCATAGCTGTACCCCCGGGACCCAACACAATCATCCAAAATACAACTACTATATTTTTACTTGTTTCGAGCGTATTCAACTACACACTCAACCAAATACATGTGTGTATATATATATCAGTCAAACAACACATACAGTCAAATACATATGTATATAGATCAGTCAATCAACATAAATAGTAAATACTTTATATTTACACTTAGATCTGGTCAAATCTTCGACGAAATACAAAATACAATCGAATATGGTCAAAATCTCCGACGAAAATATAAAATATATTGTAGTTAAAAATGAAGAATACGATCAAATTCGATGAGATCTACGGCGAAAACACAAAAAGACCAAGTCAGAGACTACTAGACGTCTCGCAGAGCGACTCTCAACGAGGACGTTGAGACTGTTCGGAAAAAAAAAAAAATTGGCAACATCCGCCTTTACTAAAGAAAAAAGAGTACACTTGTACCTTTACTAAGAAAAAAAGCTAATAAGGGAAAGTTTTTTTTTCAAATCCAAGTGATTATGGCAATTGCTTTTTGTATATTCATCGCCTTGAGGCCTGGTCTTTATTTCCCTGAGCTACCTCGACCCACAGGGAGAGCGGTGGGCAGAGAGGTTCTGTCTTGAATCTGCAGGAGAACTAAATCATGCCGACTTATGGTCAGCAATGTCCCGGTCAAATTGTAACTTCTGGTTCCGGCGAACGAATAATCATTGAGTCCTCTTTCCGGAGGCTATCTTAATAGGCTGCACCGGAAAGAGAGGATCAGAACTAAGAGACGGCTCTAACCGAAGGGAGAAGGTCGACTAAAAGGAGAGCTCTAACTGCCACAGACCGGCTTTCCTCAGTCGGCATCGAAGATGAGCTGGTACTTATGATTCCATGCGAACTTGGCGTCCTCTTTTAGAACATGCCAGTTGACTGGTCGAGACGAAGCTGCTGCGTGTCGCTTTGCTGCCTTCGAAAGTGGTTAAAGTTCGCGCTCTCCCCTGCCCGAGTCAAAGAGGTCAGCCCTCAATTCCAATCAGAGAGGCGGTTAAAGGCCAGGTCTTCTCCGAGAATAGCCTTTTTTTATTATATTATTATAATGGCTTGAGTGCCTAGTGCTTTTCCGAAACTCAAGCTTCAAATAGACTACCGAAGAAGATCAGGACCCAAACGTTAAAAGTCATGCAAAGAATTTCTTCTACGTCCATTGCTACTGTAAGACCACCAACAGGGGGAGATGAGCAACATGTGGGGCCGACTTTTTTAGAACAGGTCCGAGTCAAATAGCAATGATTCGAAGCACTTTTTTTTACACTATTTCGGAAAGCATTTTTATTGGTTGTAATTCATTCACTTCAAGACTGTTCTGAACTACACTTTAGATCTCTGCCGAAATACAAAATACACTATATGTATACAGTGGAGGAGAAAGATGTGACTGTTTTTCACGCCTATATGTATACAGTGAAGGAGAAAGAGGCGACTCCTTTTCTGGCGTGAAAAGCAGTGGCGGAGGAACAAAAGTTTCTGGCTGACGCATACACTCAGATCTGAGATACAAAGAAGGAGAAGAAGCCATGGATTCCGTCATCTTTGTCAGATCCAAATCCAGTTGTTGCGGAGACGATGGGGTGCACCGACGTTGGTGGAGATGGAGCAGTGGTGGATGTAGATTTGGTCGGTGAAGCTTGTCAAAGTTAGAGGAGCGGACAAGCAGTGACAGTGCGAAGGGTAGAGGTATTGGATGGCGTGGAGGTGGGAGATAGGATGGAAGATGAGAGTGAGAGAGAGAGATAGAGATGGAGGGCAGTGAAGTCGTGGAGCGGGGGTTTGCGGTGGTGGTTGGGCGGTGATTTGGATTTTGTCTAGGAGGGAGAGAGGTAGCTGACTAACATAGTGATAGAAAAATGAGAGAGAGTTGAGGGAAGAGAGAGAGAAGGGTGAGGGAGAAATTGATACAATGGAATAATTCTATGTATTTGGTATAGCTACAACAACATACTCACTGTAATCCCACAAAGTAGAGATATTTGGTATAACTATGATAGGTAACTGAAAATTATTGTAACTATGAAAAGTAATTAAATTAAAAGGTAGTTATTATGTATAAATAACTCAGAGTTAGCTATTCCAAGTTAAATGTGTATGTAAGTATGCTCTATTTTTTTAAGTTGATTGTTATGTTTATTGCTTCGTTAAGCATGAAGGAGAAAAAACATTTTTTTTGAGGTGATGGTATAAATTAATATAGATGGTATCAGAGCAATTATATCAGCAACATTACGCGATAAATGGTGGGACAAACCTTAACATTTAATTGAGTTTAGGCAACTCTCAAACTCAACGAGATAATAAGTCCCCTCGGAGGTGTATGTGATACCTTAAGCAAATTCTTAGACCCTAGTAACACATTTTAAAGCCGTGTGAACCTAAACTCAAAGCTGACTATATCACTAGTGGAATGGATCATTAAAGTAGGAGGAATTCCTTAGCAATAGCTTCCAACACTTAAAATTAAGCTCTGTAAGTGTCAAAAGTGTACAAATTTCATACGGAAGTACGGAACTAGTTACTCGTTAAGTCGTTAATAAAGAGAATCACACGTTTAATCCAAAACGAGTTGCAAATTTTCATATTTAGACTAAGAATACAGAATGTCACAACCAGAATGCTCAGCAAGTTCAGCCAATAATACAGGAAAAAATGATAAGATAAAACAGAGATGTAGAATTATTGGCCCAAAAAACCTAGGACTGTTAGGACAACTGCTAGCAGGAGTAACAAAGTTTATATCTGGTCTATATTGCAATTTTATAATCTCAGTCCAGTATAATGAAACCAGTAACATGAATATTTGTTGATACACACAATATATGTAATTCTATAAGCGACAGAGCACTTCAGAACATTTTGCAGCAGCAACCAAGCCACTAATGATAGCCCCTTCAACATTTGGACTAACACAAAAATCTCCACATACTGCTAGTCTTTTCTTCGCGTCCCAAAGACATTTCTCATCTCCCGCTACACTTGTTGCTGGGAATGCACTACCCCTGACAAATTCACACGCGATAGCAATATAAATATGACATGAAATATAAGTACAACAAGGAGTTAGAAGAGAGGTAGATGTCGTCTATTTGTTTTCTTTGAGAAGGTGGAATAGTGATAAGGTGTGTTTGGATGGGGTGTTAGAGATAGAAAAACAGGGAGAGACCAAAATTCGAGTTCATATACCACAGCTTTCACGACAAACATTTATTGATTTTTACACAAAACAATTAATTTAATTATCATTAAGTAATACTCTCCCTCATTTTATTTTGGAGAAAATGACAAAAATGGTCCCTTATGTTTGGGAGTAGGTTCAAAATAGTCCAAAGTACGCTCTGAACAGTTTTGGTCCTTTAAAGTTGTTAAAAGTTAACACTTTTGGTCTCCATCAAATATTTAACGGGACGTGTGAAATAAAGATTTAATCAAAAAAAGTCCCATCAAATTCTAGAAACTGTGACACGAAAAACTATAGTAGACACCAGAAGAAAGATAAAAAAATAGCAGAAATTACACCGGAAAAAGATGCACCAAACTCCGGAAAGAGACCAAAAATAGCAAAAACTGCAAAAAAGCGTACAGGCACGATTTGGTATGTGATTGTAGGAGCAGCTAGAGTCCAACTAATCCTAATAAGCAGACACTAAGAAAATTAAAGAAAATTCCCCCCTCCCCCATCCAACAAAAAAGAGAGAATATTTGGAAGAACAAGTTTTTAAAATAATGGATTATTCACACCTATATATAGCCTGTAAGTGGTTCTGGTAGGTAATCCAACCATATAATAAGTGGAATGAATGGCAGGCCACCTAAGGATAATCTAAAAGTATTCTTCAAGTACTTATTGGATATGTCACGTAACAATTCCATTATTAGGAATATTCGAGACATTGTTTTAGGTCATTGGACATATCTCCACTAAAAAATCTCGCGCCTGGTAAACTTTTAAGAGTGTTCTTTTGTCTGTTTCAAATAAAGGAATGCAGGTAGCTAACAAAATCTGAAAGTAAAATGAGCGCTGTATATGTCTAGATACCAACCATCGATGAGCCTTCTTAAAAAACGCTTGAGGTATACTGAGCTTTGTGCTCTGAAACTCTTGAAATAGTTCTTCAGCTACTTTCGCTAATGTTGCACTTGAAGGATTCTGAAGTCCTGTCTGAGCAATAACATCCTGAGCATACTCCGGCGTAGAGTGCAACACCCAGCATTCACTTTATTTGGGAAAAGAAAAGAACAACATGATCAAATACAGCAAAAATTTGGGCGGAAATACGATGTTCAAGTTTCCTTGCAACATTGATCTGCTCATTAACAACATAAACATATACCTATTGCGTGAACGCCCTGGTTTGCTGCTGTCACAGAATGCCCGATGTAGAACTTTTGAGCTCTTGAATGAGAAGCCTCTTATTGGTATCTCAAATATGATAGAAAGAGAGACAAATTCTATCAGGAAATAAGCCAGGAAGATACATTTTTGTCAACAATATCAGTTCAACTAATTGAGGCCAAGTATAAAATCACTTTTTAGTTTCGATCAAGTCATGGGATCACTTAATTAACAACTCCAAACTAGCACTGAAGTGTGCTATCAGATATATTTTGGAAGTTATAACGAATCTAAACAGAAATGAGTGCGGGGGGGCAGGATAGCACTGAAAATTGGGGAAGTGATTGATGCCATATGTATGATAAAAGATTTTCTGACATTCACCAAAATGAAATACTTGGGAGCAGAGCACGTCTTACCTCTGTCAAAGGCTCTTCAAATGCCAACATGAGAGCAAAGCATGGATTAACAGGAATTTCTGTCATCTTCAACGGTATTTCTGCAAATTTTCCCATGTCTACATGAAAGGAGCAACATGTCTTGATTGAAGGAAGGTTACATATTTACTGGAAAAGAAATTAGACATGATACAATAATAGTCCGCTCAAATGCAAAACTTGAGTAACTTATCAAAGAATACCAACATTACTAAAGTAAATAATGAGCAATAAACCAAAAATAGTCAGCATGACATAGATGTATGTCACAAATATGAGCTTAACGTATAAAAGAACAGATAGCATGCTGAAGGGTTTTGCATGGCAAAGTATATGTACCAGTGACAACACAAGCAAGGAGTAAAAGACGCTTGAATATAAGCAGACTCAGTTAGATACAATCATCGTAAAGATGTAGACAACTTGATAACAATTGCCTTCCATCATCTCCAAGCATATGAGACAGTTTAAATAAAAACGAAAAGTATCATTTGAGTACTGTGTATAATATTAGACTCCCATACTTGTACAGGCACCTAATATAAACTCTTGTATTACTCCTTTCTGGACCTCATTAATAAATATGCACCTGATCTTTTTGATAATCAATTCAGACTTATCTTGCTGGAGCCTGAACCATTGGAAAAGGAATGTCCACTTGTTCACACTAGCAGATTGTCAAAGCACGAGTAAACAACCGGAAGCAACTGGCTGGAAGTACGTGACATATCTCACAAAACAACTACATATCTTATTACGTGAGTCCTAAAAAATATAACTATAATCAACTAACCGTTCAGTCAACCCAATTCTCATAATTACTATAAATTTTTTAATAATGGAAAGTCACTTCTTGAATCACCAAATATTCCTATTTTCCATCACCTATTGAATCATGTGATTTATTTAGCCCACACCTGCATTCGAACTCCTTAAACAACATCGAATTAAACTACCATCTTTTCATAGAGTTTTCTTGCCCCCTATTTACATGAAAATACAATAGATGAATAGTCGTTCGCTATAAAATAATTTATTTGAATATCTTATTTCCCATCAGACTAAGCATAGAAATTCAATCATTAAGATTATTAACTAATGACCAACAGTGGTTCGAATATATATAAAAGGATTTGTTATTTTAGACTTCTTACTATTAGATAGTGTCCATAAATTTCATAAAACAAATAATCTATGCAGCTTCAGCTGTTCAACATCTCTTGGCCAACGGAATTTTAGAAAAAGAATAGCATATGCTTCTGTTTCTCATATGGGTTTCATAACAACAACATACCCAATATAATCCACCAGGTGGGGTTTGGGGAAGGTAGAGTGTACGCAGACCTTACCCCTATCTTTTGACGGATAAGAAGGTTGTTTCCGATAGACCCCCGACTCGAGTAGAATAAAGCAACAGTAATAATATGCAGTAATAGCATCAAGAAAATAAGATAACGAAGTGAAAGAAACAAGCAGGTAAGAATAGAAACTAAGAATAAGAATTATGAGAATACTAAAATAAGAATGACACTTTCTTTTATGAATGTTATAACTCCTAATTCTTTGGTAGCGGACCTCCGTCCGTCCTGATAGTGAGCTCCTTTCAAAGTTGCAAACACAATTCCTAGCGTAAGTCGCAATCAAAAGGAGTAAGGGTTAGGAAGGAAATAACATTGATCCTACACTAAAGGAAAATAATACTAACCCTCTACCCTAATCCTCATCCTCCACACCCTCCTATCTAGGGTCATGTCCTCGGTAAGCTGAAGACTCGCCATATCCTGCCTGATCACCTCTCTCCAATATTTCTTCGGCCTACCTCTACCTCTCCTCCATCGCCAACCTCTCACGCCTCCTTACGGGAGCGTTTGTGTCTCTCCTTTGGACACGTCCATATCATCTCAGCCTGCCTCCCACACTTCTCTGCCACGGAGGCCACTCCGACCTAATCCCAAATTTCTTCATTTCTGACCATATCTCTCCTAGTTAGCTCACACATCCACCTCAACAACCTCATCTCCGCAACTTTTATCTTCTGGACATGAGAGTTCTTCACTGGCCAATACTCTGCCCCATACAACAGTGTAGATCTAACCACTACTTTGTAGAACTTACCTTTCAGTTTTAGTGGCATCTTCTTATCACATAGGACACCGGATGCTAGCCTCCATCTCAATCATCCTGCGCCAATACGATGTGTGACATACTCATCGATCTCTCTATTACATTGTATTATAGCCTTGAGGTACTTGAAAATACCTCTCCTTGGGATGACTTGTGAGTCCAGCCTCACTTCCAAGTCAGCGTCCCTCGTCGCCGCACTGAACTTGCACTCCATGTACTCAGTCTTAGTCCTACTCAACCTGAAACCTTTAGATTTCAATGTCTGCCTCCAAACTTCCAACCTAGCGTTCACCCCGGTCCGCGTCTCGTCGATCAATACTATATCATCCACAAATAACATGCAACATTTGTCAATACATCCAACGCTAGAGCAAATGAAAACGGGTTAAGAGTTGATCCCTGATGCAACCCCATCACAACAGAAAAGTGTCTTGAGTATCCTCCCACTGTCCTTATCCGAGTCTTAACTCCATCATACATATCCTTGATCGCTCTAATGTAAGCTATTGAAACCCTTCTAGCCTCCAAACATCTCCATAAGACTTCTCTTGGGACTTTATCATATGCTTTCTCCAAGTCAATGAACACCATATGCAAGTCCCTCTTCCTCTCCCCGTACTGCTCTACCAACCTCCTCATAAGGAAAATTTTTAAGCAACAAAAGAATATAGAGATATGTCTTACCAATGGGAACAGGTTTTCCTGTTACATTAGTGAACCTCTGTGAAAATGTACTTTTATCTGATGTCACCACTCCCTTAAAATAACCAAGACTTTCGCCATTTAAACCCATCAACGACCATGAATCTTCATTATCCAACCACTCCAACTTCCCAACGCCTACTCCAAACCTACTTTGAACTCCTACATAGTTCAAAAAAGAAACAAAAAAAAAGTAAACATGATAGGTAGTAGTAGTTCATCTTAGTGAAAAGCATTTCAAAGAATGAAATTCAGCACTAATAGTCGCGTACCAGGCTCCTGGCATAAAGATTTACAGATTGAATTCATTCCTGGAACACCGACATATTTCTTGTCCAAACCTTCCTGAATTAAAATAAGAGAAAGCAGTACCATTAAAACCTTATTATTATATGCATGTAATCCTGTGGCTATGTGCTATTATTAAATTTCTATGGCAAGTAAAGTGCAAATTTTCCATAAGAGGAAATACATTTGCTTTCATCATTTTCCAATATTGTACTTAACTACTTAAGCCTGACCTTTGTATGTCAGGTGAGCAAGCAGAGGCAGAGCCGGGATTTGAAGTTTATAGGTTTGAACTGCCACCGAACCCATAGCTCGTCTTAGTTACTGAGTTCACAATTAAATATTTATCCATATCCAACGGATTTTCTAATGCAAATACAAGGCCTAAGCTAAAGTCCCGACCCGTGAGTAATACTCTACCTCTACCCTTGTGAGCAAGACATAAGAATCCTTTGGGACATAGCTCCAAAAAAAAAAAAAATAGGAAGAGTTGTGAGAACTCAATTAAACAAGCAACTTTTAAAGGCTAGATTCCATGTATAACAATGTTCTTTATCTCAATAATCTTATATTTGGTCATTTATTCAGAACTTCCCAAGATTAACTGCTGACACCTTGACTAGTCCTTAGTTATGACATGTGCATAAAAGTAACGTAGCACTGGTCGGGTCGATAGCCCTTGATCCAAGATCTCTTTTTAACAAAAAATAGTTGGATTTGCTAGCCTTAGCCGAAGAAGCCAGGCGATAAGCTCACACAAAGATTCTAAATAATATGTTAAAAATCGAATGATCTACAAAATGTTCATCAAAGAGATTTTATTATAAGATACAATCAAAGGGCTCATAGAACCAAAACTTGAGAAGTCAGTGAATATCAGCCTTTGTTGAACAGAAAACCTCTCCTTGTGAATAAATTTAATAAATGTATTGCTATCCACATGAATAGTCAAAAAGAACGTGTACAAATATTCTATCTTTAGGCCTTAAATAATAACAATGTGAACACAACCTACCAACCATCAAACTCATTTTGAAAAATAGTTTTAAAATAAGTAGAAAGCAGGCAAAACACGAGCTACAAAGAAATAGTCCTAAATGTATTTAAAATGAGACAATAAAACTACTAGAAACTGTGGAAACTACCTCTTGAATTTCAAGAAATTGCTTGGAAGTACAATCAAAAGTAGCAAACTTTTCTTTCCACTCAGCAACAAGTCCCTTTGATTGCCACTCACTAATAAGTCTCAGCACATCAGTATTACTAGCTGAAAAATAAGGAGCCCCATGATCGAAATGTAGCTCTTTCCCATCTTCTGTTGTTTCTCTAATTAAAGATTCAATTTTTCACAAACCCCATTACTTTAAATAGTTAAATTCATGATAAAAGCTAGTCCCTCCGTGGATTGACACTTTTTGCTTTTCGACAGTCAAACTTCGTAATTTTAACAGTATATTAACTAGGTAGACAGTAGTATAAGTCACCATAATTAATAATTTAAAATATTTAAAAAACATTTTAAAAAAATAGGATCAAAGAAGACTTTCGAAAAGCAAAAAGTGTATCTTTTTGGGACGGAGGGAGTACAATTTTTCATTAAAAAAAAATGAAAAAGGTACCTTCTTTGTGACATTCTGCCACCAGGGCCTCTTGCAGATTCGAAAAGGGTTACTGAAATTCCATTCTTGGCTAAAGTTGATGCACAAACAGCTCCTGAAACTGAAAATAAACAACCCCTTTTGATCATTTTGGGGAAAAAACACAATTTTTTTGGGTGGGGTGGGGGTGAGGGTAGGGGGGCTTACTTCCACTACCGATAACTGCAACTTTGGCAGCAACGCTTGTCATGATTTTTTCTTGCAATTGTGGGAGAAATGGGAAAAAATTGATGTTAATAGAAATTAGAGGAGTAGTGATTGAAAAAAGTATAGTAGTAGTTCTTGTTTGTTATTTATCCACATCCATATTTCTTGCACGTGCTTTAAATGCTACCCAAATTAGTAAAGATAAAGGGTAAAAAACATATTTTTTTAACTATCATCATTAACTAGTTATCAAAACATACATCAACTATCATTTATTCACTTTTGGAATCTGGCATACGTTAGTGACGTGTCCAAATTCTCCTTTCCATGAGATGTAGGCTTTCTGCTACAAGATGGAACATCATCTTCAGCCTCCTCCTCATGTCTCAGTTGACATCCTCAACCTCTTGTGAACACTTGTTTCCACCGCTCTCGAGAGCGATGACAACAACTCTTCTTTGATCCTTAGCCTTGCCAACATGACTATCAACAGTATCTTCAAGTTCAGGATCAGCAACATAGATCTCACTTTTGACGAAAACAGATTTGTAACTATCGTCCAAGAGAGACCAAAAACTAGGACCAGATTTGTTGACATACATCTTTCTAGCACTAGTACAATAATGTCTTAAGATTGTGAGTTACACAGTGGATGTACGGAAATAGTATACAACTACTATTAGTGCCTTGAAAGGATAAACTAAAATAGTTTCAATACAACAGGCTTGAAGCCTAACTATTGTTGTGACAACCACAACAAGTTTGATGATCGTGGTCTTCGTTCTTGAATGTGTCATTGAGTCTTGGATCTTGAGATCTTCGTTAGAATTGGAGCAAGACCCTTGATCTTTATAAGCTAAAATCAAAAGACACTAAATCTGGTAGTGTTACAAGGACGCTGTTGAGTCGAGTGATATTCACTCTGTCCTTAAGACAATATTGCCCCATATGAATCCTTTAACGGCTATTGACAACTTGTCTCCCAAGATAAAACAACAAATTAGCAAAAGAAACTCAGGTGTTTCTCAAGAAGAACCTTTGAGTGTGTGAAAGTATGCTAGAGAGGAAGAAGTTCAGAAAAATCTGAACTATACAAGTATGAAGTGTGTTCTTGAATTGAGCCAAAACCTCAATTTATAGTGTGTGTAAGATGTCTTCTCATCTAGCCAACTAATGACAATCAAATCCATGTAATGACACCAAATGAGATGTTATAATTCAGCCAAATAATTGTTGAATTCAAGTACCAAGTAAGGGAGGATTAATGCTCCAAAACCAGCTCAAAAGTCAGAAATTCCCGTCTTCCGTCGATCACACTGCCTCTGAAGCGCCGCGGCGCCTGAGCTCCAGTGACCAAATATGGAATTAGCGTCGCGACCCTACCCTTGGGGTGGTGGCGCCGCGGCACCCCGGCTCTACGGTGGCGTCGCGGCCATTTTTCGACTGGTTTCGATCTTACACTTCTTCCTTCATTTACCAACATGGAACACGCGTCATTTGGCCAAGAACCGTCCATCATTCTGTCTCAAACGTTTCACTTAATGAAATTTACGATATTTGGCACTATGCGTGCACGTGTGTGGAAACGACGTTTTCGACGTGCGAGACCTCATTTGTTCGAGTCATAAAATAATGTGTTAAACTTAATTTCACATTAGTCAATTTTCAACAATAATGGTCTCTCTTTGATTGCTCCACAAATCATCACTGGGGAAAATTATTAAATTTGGACGGTGAAGATAAAATCTTATCTTGAATCATATGATTTGTGGGAAGTTGTAATGAAAGAAAAATTCATACAAGCACTTCCTGAAAAGTATACTCCTGCCGAAATCAAAACTCATGCAGAAGAGAAAATAAAATAAAACAATGCAAAGCCAAAATTGTAATTCAAAATTCAGTTGCAGATTTTATCTTCTCTAAAATCATTGCAGGTAAGACGATAAAAGAAGCTTGAGAAAAACTAGAAAGGGAATATCAAGGAAGTGAACGACGCAGATAAAATCAGATCTTGAAAAGGAATTTTGAATCTCTTAGAATGCAAAACGGTAAGACAATCAGTAACTATTCTAATATGATCTCTTTGATTGTCAACAAAACCAGGTTACTTGACGACAGTGGCGGATCTAGGAGATTATATTTAGTGGTGCAAATTTTTTTTTAATTTTTTATGCCTAGAAGGAATTTTTTATTTTTATTTTATGCCTAGAAGGCAATTTTTTTAAAAAAATCTGGTGGTGCAACTGCACCACCATGTTGCTTGTGTATCCGCCAGTGCTTGACGAAGATTTTAATTAAGATAATAGAATAGTTGAAATTTTGTGTGGCTATTTCAGAGAGATTTGAGTCCAAAATCTCCGCTCTAGAAGAGTAAGAATATCTCTTGCATAATTAATAAGTATTCTTCAAGCACAAGAGAAAGAAGAGTTTTTAGACAGGATAAAGTAGTTGAAGGTATTTTTTATGCAAAACACCAAAATAGAAAAGTCGATTATCCTCCCTGCCAAAAAAAGAAAACACATTTAAATTTTTTTTTGTTGGTGGAGATTTGACGCAATATGTGAAAATTGCAAACAAACATATCATATTACAAAAGTGTGTAAGTTCAAAAAATACTCAAAACGGTTCACAAGCCGTGATAGTAGAAAAAGAAAGTGAAGACGACCTACTTTTTTTTAGACTGCAGCAACAGAATCAAGGAGGAGTGTTGAATTTTGCATATGTTACAATTTTTTTAGAATAAGTAGTTGTTTAATTATAGGAGTCTAAAAGTTGATTTAGTATAATATTCAGTTTTCTAATTTTAATTAGAGTCTTAAACTTTAGTTATAGGAGAAGCCTACTACTTTATTTTCATGCCTATATAAAGGCTTATGATTAATAAAATTTAGATGAGACAGTTTTCATTAATATTTTCTACCTTGTTGTTTTCATCTCTCTCCAAAAATCCATAACAGCTCGTATTTTTCGAAAATATTGTTGAGGGTGTATCTAATTCTCTATTAGTGTTGGATCATTTAAATGAGACAGTTTTCATTAATATTTTCTACCTTGTTGTTTTCATCTCTCTCCAAAAATCCATAACAGCTCGTATTTTTCGAAAATATTGTTGAGGGTGTATCTAATTCTCTATTAGTGTTGGATCATTTAAAAATACATAATTTTTAGAAGATTGAACACATAACCAGCAATGTTTTTGTAGAGTTTGAATTTTGAGTGTGTGCTCGATTTTAAGAGATAGTACAAGCTAAGGCCTCATTCTCTCTACTTGTTTTATGAAATCCAAA
Organism: Przewalskia tangutica; assembly: GCA_029844215.1. NCBI lineage: Eukaryota > Viridiplantae > Streptophyta > Magnoliopsida > Solanales > Solanaceae > Przewalskia > Przewalskia tangutica. The sequence goes on along the minus strand of CM056738.1, from coordinate 2,120,814 downwards.
GACTTCATTTCTTGTTGTTTTGAAAAAAATCCTATATTTTTTTAATTCTTGACATGGTGTATAATTTGACTTCTATATTTGTATGTGTAGCAATGTGAAAGTACTCATAATCAATGGATTGAAATTCTTGATATCCAGGTTCTCGACTTAGATCAGACTAGTCAATGACGACCACATGTAGCCGGGTGAGGCCCGAGCTCCCCCTCAAATTTAATTTTTTCCTAATATACTACTAGTAATATTCATGATATTACAATAGAGTCCTCAATTCTGACTTCCTCGGGCTCCCCCTAGACACCTGAAGCTTCCCCGGGCTCCCTCTAGACCAAAATCCTGACTTCGCCTCTGAGACTAGTCCTTGAGGTTGTAGTATCGATCCCTCAATACTACTACTAGTAAATCGCGGAATGTACTCCAATAATCAGGGTTTGAGAACGGACAACTGATAGCACATACAAGGATCAACCCCAGAAGAGAGCAGAATGCTCTCACTGAGAATCGATCACACGCTTCAAGTGTCCAGAACGCCTTAAGCCCCCACCTTTGTCATTAAACTGTGCCTCCGGGGACTTTTTTGCTTTTCGTTTCTTGAATATAGAATTATAGATATGCTTGCCATGCAAGAATAGAAAAGGCTAATTTCACCTTTAGATTATTTTAAATAGGGCATTTTTTCCCTCGTCGTGTGTCAAACAATGCAATTGTTGCAAATATAATGGAGAGATTGTGTGTTAGTTTGCTGCGACCTATGCACTAAAAGAGCCAGATTATCGGTATATTCAAATTAAGCTCGGATTTCGGAATAAAGCGACGTAGAAATCGATTTCAAAACTCAAAAAACATACTTCAATCTTGATATTTTACTATGAACTTTCAAATTACATTGTAAAATATATTATTATCATAAGCATGATTAATATTTAATAATCTCGAATTTTGAAAAATTGTTGTTTTTCGCCAAAAAATTCTGCGCAATTGGGTTGCGTGACCACTGTTTTGCAACCCCTTTATTTATTTTTATTTTTATTTTTTAATTTGTTGTTTAGTTGTTTATTAGTTAATTAAGTGTTAATTAGTTTTAGTTGTTAATTACTTAATTATTATCTTAATTAGTTTAGTTGGTTAGTTGCTTAGGAGATTAGTTGTTTATCCTAAGCATGATTAAGTGTTAATTGTTAATTAGTTGTTTAGTTAATAATCTCCTAATTATTAATTAATTATTAATCATTTCTTAAATAATTGATCATAATATACTAATCTCCTAATAATATTTGTATTTGTTAATTATGTAATTCTTAATTTATTTATTTATAAAATTGTTTAATACATGTTAATTATTAACGTGTTAATTAATTATCTAATCAATTATTAATTAGAAATAGTTAATCTTTAGTTTAGGCTTGAAGATCGTTAGTGTAGGACTGAACATCATTAGTTTATGATTAAAAATATCATTAATATTATATTAGTTAGTTAATTATAGTTAGTATAATGATTAATTATTAATTAGAAATAGCTAATCCTTAGTCTAAGATTAAAAACATTAGTTTATGATTAAAAATATCATTAATATTATATTAATTAGTTAATTATAGTTAGTATAATGATTAATTAAAAAATATTAATTATAAATAGTTAATCCTTAGTCTAAGATTAAACAACATTAGTTTATGATTAAAATTATCATTAATATTATATTAGTTAGTTAATTGTAATTAGTATAATGAACAACCCTGTGCACTAAACTTCCGCTAGGCGCAGGGTCCGGGGAAGGACCGGACCACAAGGGTCTATCTAATATTATATTAGTTAGTTAGTATAATGATTAATTATAATTAGTTAATTCTTAGTCTAGGATTGAACATCATTAGTTTAGGGTTAAAAATTTATTAATATTATATTAGTTAGTTAATTGTAGTTAGTATAATAATTAATTAAAAATTATTAATTCGAAATAGTTAATCCATAGTCTATGATTGAACATCATTAGTTAAAAATGTTATTAATATTATATTAGTTAGTTAATTGTAGTTAGTATAATGATTAATCAAAAAATATTAATTAGAAATAGTTAATCATTTGTCTATGATTAAAAATCATTAGTTTAGGATTAAAATATCATTAATATTATATTAGTTAGTTAATTATTAATTCGCAAATTTAGATAGTTAATATAATTTCTCATTAAAGAATTAGTTAGTTAGTATAATTTTTTGATAAAGGATTGCATAATTAATATTACATGTTAATGATTAATTTAATTTTTTTTAATATAGATACAACACCTCCATGGATCCCAACCTTCATCTGGGGCCCTTCGATCCATCAGTACTTCATTTACAAGCTAATTATAGGTCCTATCGGGATGAGGTGGTAGGTACTAGTACGTTGTTACGTCCCTGTAGGGTGGAACATGTGTGGAATTTTGTAGGGGCTCGACCCTCACATCTCTGCGTCTTAGATATAATTTATCGGGGCAGTATCTATCGTTGCGTCGATGATGATTGGTACAACATGCTAGGGCTCTTATGCGGCCATGGTTGAGCGATGGCGATCGGAGACCCACACATTTCATCTTCGCACTGGTGAGGCCATTATCACACGTCAGAATCTGGAGGTCATGTATGGACTATAGGCAGATGGACACCTGTTATACATTGAGTAGCATCAGTCGTCGTATCGACAAGAGTTGACTAGGCTCAATGATTACGTGCCTCATCCAAATGATATCTATGGACAGACTCGGACGTCGATGAATGGCCTATGTACTCACTTGCGCCTCTTAGACTTAAAACATACTATTATAGACGGCACACCTCAGGTGGATGTCGGTCGTCGTGTCCGTATGTACTTACTCATCATATTCGGGGGCATCCTATTTTCGAACACATCGAGTTCCCATGTGAGTTTAAAGTATTTGCTATTTGTGGAGGATCTAGGCGAGTTGGGATGTTATAGCTGGGGCGTTGTTATTCTGACTTACTTGTATCGATCATTATGTCGAGCATCTATGGGAGATAAGACAGATCGTTCTGGATTTCACGTGCTCCTCCAGATAATATGTTTAAATGTGTGTAATTTTATTCTAAATATAGCTTTTTGAAATGACGACTAATAAAATATTTTAATGACCAGATATGAGTGTGATCTAGGATGAAGCCTTTTCAGCTCGTAATTGTGCACCTTCATCCGGACTTCATTGCTGATGTCATGCCATACGCGCGGAGATGGACGAGAGGCGTAATGCGAGATGTGGATACACACCACTGACTTCTTCCGTTCAGGGATCAGCTAGATCGTATGACGGCGGACATGGTAAGTTTGTTTGATTACACATTATTATCTTCTTTTTTTACTATTTTTGTCTTTTATTGTTTACTAATTCATTTTTTATAGTTTTTTATATGAAGGACGTGTGATCAGATTTTGGATTAGTTGTCGGTGTTTTGCTGGGGAGCCCATGTGGAGGTTCTGGTGTCCGTTGATACACATGGATATCGTTGAGGATCTCGTGCCCCACCACATCTTATGATAGTTTGGGCATGTACAGAATATATCTTAGCCGGTTCTTTGGGAGCACGACTACTATACACGGGACGAGCATACGACTGACATTCTTGCATACTAGGCTTTTATGCAGGACCAGATCCATCGTTGGGATCAGAGAGTGAGGACGTTAGCGGTGGTTGGACATACAACTCCGATTCTAGATTACATGGAGTGGTACCGGCAGATCACATAGAGCTTGATTGGCAACCCCGAGACACGTCATCCAAATGGCCAAAGATATGCAACACTTGCGGGACAATATGAGGTGTTGGTGAGTTTACCCCACTTAAACTTAATTAATCGACTTTTATTATGTTACAAATTTATTCAATCATTAATATTTACAAACAAATGCAGTTATGGACAGTATAGATGATACGTTGGGTGGGCATGGACCATATGGATTTCCTTAAGACAGCGAGATTTGCCGCCCAGATCATTAAGCTAGCCGATAATCATATGCGATAATCACAAGAGCTCAAACGTATCCATGAGCGTATTCCATAAGTCCCATATCAGGCAGTGGGTAATCGTGGTCGTACTCGTGGAGGCGGTGGTGATAGAGGTGGTGGCGGCAGAAGGGGGTGTTCGAGGGGTGGGGCCAGAGAGGCTGGTAACATATGGGGTGGGGCTGGTGGCCGATGTGGTGACAGTGGAGGTCTTTGTCTAGTAGATGAGCATACTATCGTTCCCGCTCCAGCCTATCAGCATCCGTCGACTTTAGAGTTCCCGTCGACGAGTGCCCAACGACTTCTTGACCGTCAACACCTATATATACGTCGACACAACTATATTCAGATCACATAGATTGGGTATCAGTAGAGGCATCAGTGTCTGCGCAGCCGCCAGTTCGTGATCCACATGGTGAGCAGCCAGTTCGTGATGTACAAGGTGGCAAAGAGTTGGAGTACAAAGATGCATTCATGGACTTCGACATGTTTCAAAGCCCATAGGTAAGTGTTTAAAATAATTATTTTAACAAATTAAAATACTTATACTGATGATTTAATAATTTTTCATATCTTAAGATCCAACTCCAACTCCGGCACCATCTACAACTTTGGCTCTGGGGTCCGCTGAGGAGCCAGCTCATGAGCCATCTCATGAGCCCGTCGACACACACGTTTGATTTTTTACCAAAAGATGATGTATTAATTAAATCTAAATTAAAATTAATACTAATTATTTATATATTATTTCAGGTTCATCCTTCAGCGCCTATGGATCCGTCTCCACGGGAGGACGATGTTGATGATTTTTACCCTACTGATCCGGACATATTGGCACCGATCATGCCACTTAGAGGCGGTCAGGTGCACGCCATGGTCTAGACACCAAAGAAGGACGACAAAGAAAAAAATGGTGGCGGATGATCATGGCTTTTAGCGTCCTGCGATTAGGAGAAGAGGGGATGGAGATGATGGTGGTGGTGAGGATCGCATTAGACCTAAGGTTACTCTAAAGACTCTCACATGTGAGACCCATTAGAGATTGTGTACATGTAAATAAATTGTATAGTTTATGTTAATATTATATTATTTTGTACTTTTTTAATGATAATTAGTTATCTTAGTCTTTATTAATAACTCGTGCGACGTCCTAAATTAATTATAAAAAAAAATCGACATATTCAAAATAAAGTAGTGCCTAGACTAAATAATAAAACATTTGAATCAAAACCTTATAAAATAAAAATACTTAAACCTAACGATAACAAGTTTTCAAACGAAACTTACTTCGGGGGACTTTACAACCCCTAAAACGACGATCAAAATATTTAGGTATACTTGATGTATTGAACCTACATTATTGTTCGCAGAAAAAATATCATGTTCTATATAAAATATTAATATTACGAAGTTTTGAGACATGACTAATCTTTGATCAAAGTATGAAAAACGTGAATTTCAAAAGTTTAAAATTATACAAAGATGTGGGAAAAATAAAACTAATCCCTATTACGCAAGAATTTGCTGCCCAAAAGATACTTTTGTACCATTTTTTATAGAATATTTTGGATTAAAAGCCCTCTTTTGAGGTCATTTAAGTTGTGGACTCCCTATTACCGACCTGATAAAATTAACTTATTTTGGTACATCTACTGGCTAACCTTAAACTTTTACTATATCATTTGGAAATTGGACATTGCTGCCACTAATTGGTGTTTTAAGAAATTGTAATTGTTGACCTAATTAGGAAATTGTAATTTTCTAGAAAGAATAAAGTGATGAAAAGACGACTTAAAAACTACTCATTCCTTCGGGTTTTACTTGTCCACTATATTAAAAATTGTTATCCAAATTTTACTTGTTCACTTTAAAAAAGTTAAGAGATAATTTACTACTGCATCCCTATTTTATCCTTATCATTTATTATTTGGTTGACAAGTTCAAGAAAATTTTAATAATTGCACAACTTTTAAAGTATGTTTTATTTATTTCAATCATTAGGTTAATTAATAATAATTATGAGTGATATAGTAAAATTATCATTCTATTTTTGGCTTCTTAATATGCGCGTCAAATCAAAATGTGATAAGTAAAAATAGACGGAGTGAGTAATTGTCAACTCCGGATATTTTGAATCATTGCTTACTTTTGAAATTTATAAGCCAAAATCCTAAGCTTGACATAAATTTCGTTTGTGTTAGGCTTTTGACTTTCTTTGTATTCTCTAGACTAAACACACCTGCAATTTCTTGTTTATAAACTTTATACTCCTATCATGTAATTCTGGATAATTAATTAATACTCTTTATTTTTTGTAAATTGATACCAAATATCATGTTCCTACTTATTAAGATGATATTTTTTTTAATGTTTACTCATCATTTATATTCTCGATAAATATAATAGCATTATATTATGGAGCAGGGCCGTCTCAAATATTTTTGATGCTCTGTTCTAATTCGTAAAAGTGGGTCCTTAATTGGGCTAAGACCTGCGAATTATGGGTCTTTACAGTAAATTTTGGTTAATACTATTTAATATAAAATGAAAAAGAGGCCCTGCAATTTTTCGTTTTTAAGTGGGACCTGTGCGGTAGCACATCTCGCACAAATTCAAAAACGGCCCTGTCCTAGAGTTACATTTTATTCATAAAGGCGATTGATGAAACAAAATTCTCATCAACTATTCCTCATCAAGTTACATTATCAAACTGTTTTCACGACTTGAACCATGACAACCTAACTATGGTTTGCAGGCTATTGTGTCAGTCCGGAATTTACCCTGTGCGCACTCGAAAGAGCAGCGGCTGCGGGTTCCTTCGTCACCAAAAAAAAAAAAATTACATTATCAAACTTGAGTATATATATGAGTGTGAATAACTTTTTTCTCTATAGACTAAATATTTGATTTTGTATCAAAGGAATAATCTATAGCAGTATTATTGAAATTTTCTTTTTGGTTGACTCTAGGTTTAGTGTTAATCTTATTACTGTTTTTTTTTTCAAATTTGGCTGAATACTTTTGCCGGAAAATTTTCCACCTTTAAAAAAATTGACTAAGTTTTTTTTTAGTTATTGCAAAAACTTCTCTCTAATGATATTTTAAAAAAAAACTATTTCAGTTTTTCCTAAAATAGTTAGGTTGTCATGGTTCAAGTCGTGAAAACAGTTTTTCGCAGAAATGTGAAGTAAAATTGGGTACAATAGATCTTTATGGTGCGATTCTTTCCCGAACTTCGCGCATAATTTAGTGCACCAGACTGACTTTTTACGATTAGATGTGATGTGTCTATGGTCCCGGACACATGTTGACGCCATATAATATCCGCAAGTGCCACGTTAACAGCTACTAACGGATGCCCCCTACTTGATGGCAACTAACCACTTTTCTTTTAATCCTCTATAATTAAATATAACCTCGTTACTATGTATTTTTAATTCATGAGTGATGTACAATGTGAAATTTCATAACAATGATTATATCGGTAAAAAATGGATTTTGAACCTAACTCAACCTCAAAAGTTAGCTTGTAGGGTGAAGATTGTTCAAGTCCGGAGTTCATGTTCCCATTTCATATCCGATGTGAGACTCTTACACTCCCCCACACGTCTAGACCATATTAACTGGAGCGTGAGTAATATAATTTTGGGGCCCAATATCGGTGAACAAAGAATTAGAATAAGTCTGACTCTGATATCATGTAAAGAATGGATCTTGGGTCTAACTCAATTCCAAAAGCTAGCTTGTAGGGTGAAGATTGTCCAAGTTCGGAGTTCATGTTTCCATTCCATATCCAATGTATGACTCTTACAATATCTCAAAAATATAGTTGGAAAGTGACCTACCAACTAATTCATTCTATATTAAATATTAAAGGCGAATTCAAAATTCAAATTTATAAAATTTTAGATTCCCACTACCGATAGTGACAAAAAATTACTCGGACTCGACTTTTAAATTAAATGATAAATGTAAAATACAATGTATAATGGTATGGTCTAGTAATCAATGAAGTAGATTAAGAATAATGAGGTTTCTGAAATTACATTCCAATGAAAATGTAAATGTTAGGTGATTTTTATCCATATATCCAAACCTTAGAAGATAAGTTATTTATATTTGTGAAGCCCCAAATTAGTGTTACAATAACAATAAATATTATTGTGTCTATGTGATTATGTTACGACCTTATTCATATTCGAGGGCGAATGTTGCTTAAGGAGGAGAGAATGTAAAATCCGGAAAAAAATAATAATATATAGTTGTTGGTTAGTTTAATAAAAATACATATATATAACAAAACAAAGAATAAATTGCATGGGATGAAGTTAGTGTTAAAGTTAGATAAATAGATAGATGAAATGAAAGGGAAAAAAAATATTAAAAGGCAGAATTGTGCACGTCCCTTTCCCCCTCTCCCCTTTTCATTTCCCTCCACTCTTGGCCTTCCCCCTCTCATAAGTTATACAAACACATCAACTCACCTCAACTTATATAGTGTACACAAAATAAAGTACCTAGTACAAAGAATATAAATCAGGAAAAAATCAAGTGAACAAGAAGGAAAAAAATCAGGAAAATATCAAGGGAGAAAAGAGAACAAGAAAATTAGGGAACACTAAGGAGCAAGAACCACTTGTAGCAACCGAACCACAATCCTTTTTCACGCTTACAAGGTGAGTTTTCTCACTCAGAAATTCTTGGTAACATCCTTTATTTTAAGTTAAATACATGTTAGAATAAGAATTGAGTGTTGAAAATAAATAATGAGCTTTTGATTGTTTAAACAACTAGTTGCGTCATGAACTTTACGAACTGGTTTCACTGGGTTATAATTGTTAGAATTTGATGAAATTAGGAAGAATGGTACACCTCTCTATTATGATCATATAGAACTAAAAATGAGGTAAAATGGACATACGGTTTGAAAGTTATCATAGTTCAAAGTTTCTGCCTTAGATTTTGACCGAAATTCGGAAAGACATAATTACGGACTGTTTTTATTGAGTTTTACTTATTAGAATTATATAAAAATTTACATTGTTGTAAATCTCTCTGTTACGGACAGATATAGCTAAAGATATGTTAAAACGGACTTACGAGTTGAGAGTTATTGTAGTTTGAAGTTGCTGCCTCGGATTCATCGGAATCCAGAAGGGCAGGACGTTGAAACATAAACCTGTATTAATCCGTGGGAAATATGAAATTGGTATTAAATGAAAGTTCTATATCTCTCTGTTGTGGACATTTTGAGACCTTACGGAGGTCTATCCGACTTACGGATTGAGAGTTATCGTTGTTTAAAGTTTCTGACTCGGATCTATCGAGATCCAGGAAGGGCACCGAATAAAAGTGTAAAACTGTACCAAATGGCACAGAATATGAAAGTATGGTTCACATGGAGACGTGTAGCTCTCTGTTCTCGTCGTTTTGAGATTTTATGGGGCTTGAACGGGTTTACAGATTAGGAGTTGTGATTATTCTAAGATTTGGTTCTGTTTAATAAAAATTCTACCGAAACAAATTTCATGTGGCTGTTTTGAGGATAAATTTGTGTTAGTTACCCAAAATAGTTTTAAATGAAATTTGGTACAGTGAAAGACCCCCGTCTTACCTTAGTTTCCGCTTGATAAACACCTTAGTTGGAGTTATGGTTAAAACGTTATAATCGTTACAAGTATGAATGACAGAATGTTGGGAAAGAGAATAATATTTATTCGATCTTCTGAAAAATATGAAAAGTGAATACGTGTTCACATAAATATATAAATATATAATGGATCGGGTTGCACGCCGCAACAAAACGTAAAGTGAATACGCGTTCACAAATACGTAAACATAATGGATCGGGTTGCACGCCGCAACAAAACGTAAAGTGAATATGCGTTCACAAATACGTAAACATAATGGATCGGCCGCGACGCCGCAACAAAACGTAAAGTGAATACGTGTTCACAAATACGTAAATATAATGGATCGGGTTGCACGCCGCAACAAATATGAAAGATGAATACATGTTCACCTATATATAAATATGAAAAATGAATACGCGTTCACAAATATATAAATGTAACAAACATATGAAAATGTAGGGGAATGTCTTAACGTATAATACGAGATAAAATGAAGTGTTAGTTAAACTGAGAATTTCCTATGAGGAGTTGCTGCATATTTAAAAATGTTGTAACCTGATATGTTTTTGCAATATGCTTATTACGTTATAATGTGATTGCACTTGGAATATTGTGGTGTTACTTTGAATTGGAGGGAAAGGTTCTCACTCAGCCCCAGATGGTAGGGCTGACTCTTTATTTAACATATTTCAGGAAAGCGTGATAGAGAAAAGGCTCCACGTCAAGGCTAGCGATCGTCCCGCAGCCTCTTGTCATACCAAGTCCATTGCTTCGGGCTTGGTACTCGTCAGGTTCAGAATGTCAGTTCCAGTGTCTCGGGAAATGTCCGTGTGGAATGAGCTCCCTTCCAACTTAGAATAATCCTTGTCAGTATGTCTATGTAGAAACAATATTTGCATGAGCATGTGCTCGCGTTATGTTTTCAATAAAGTCATAAACAGATTTTCTTATTGTTATTTTTATTAATAGCTCTGTATTTGAATATAAGTTTAAATTTCTAAATAAAGAGAATTAAATGGTGCTCCTGGTGGGAAATAATTGTCCAGGTGCCATCACACCCTAAGTAAAGGCTTAGAAAAAGTCGGGGCGTGACAATATTCGTGCTACTGAAGGTAGCAGGTAGCTGGTTACCTAAAATTTAAAAATAAAATAAATGCAACATATAAAATTTTCATTTAATTATAACTAAGTGATATAACTCAGAGTACTTTCCGATCGTGATGGGGTTGTACCAGAGATCAACACTTAATCCGTTTTTATTTACCTTAGTAATTGACGAATTGACGCGACATATTCAAAAGGAGGTGTTGTGGTGTATGTTATTTGCTGACGACATAATTTTGATTGATGGTTTGTGGGTCACGGGTCGGGTTTAAATAGAATCCGTTTGAAGTGGGTAATTTTGATTGAAATTGGGTAGTTTAGGTCTGATTTGGGGAATCCGTCAAAATAAGGATAAATGTGTTAACTTTGTAGATGATAGTGGTATTTTTGTTCACACCCGAAAATAACCGCTCTACCTACTAAGGCGAAGGTGAAGTCTGTGTATATTCTACCTTTTTCAGATTTCACATTGTGAGATTTCACTGGTTATGTTGTTGTTGCTCTAGTATTTTTGTTCACAATTAGTGAGAATAAGGCTGGTTAATAAAATAAAGTACAAACATATTTTTTGACCCTTTTCCCTAAATTAAATTCTTTAATTTTACCCTGGCTCCACTCTCTTTACTTTTGACTTTAAGTGCCAAGATTACGTCTTGTTTTAAATCATTTGACTTTCCTCGTAGCCTCGTATGACCAGACAAAGTCTTCTCTTCTTCATTCATCAACATGTAATACTATTGTTTGTACCGTGTCTGCAATTATTATTGTTATTAGTTGTGAACATTAATATTTTTTCCTTTCCATAAGACTATCAAGACTTGGGGATCCATCCTATTTCACCTCTTTCAAAATTATTGCCCCCCCCCCCCCCACACACACACACACTCCCCAAAAAAAACCCAGCAATTTCATCTGCTATTTTTGAGGTACTTTTGATTTTGAGTTGTATTTTTTAGCTTCTTAATGATTTGTTCTTTGGTGGGTTTTTCTGTTCTTGATTTTACCCATCTTTATATAGAAGATACAACAAATTGGCTACTTGATATTACTTTGAGATCAAGAATTGATGCTTAAATGAGTTGGGTTTTTCTCAAAGTTTCAATCTTTTTGAAGAATCCCTTTAATTTTTGGACTTGTAGTTGTAATATGGGCTGCTAATGTTTACTTCTTGTTTTTCTTGTTTTGTTGGGGTTGATTTGGAAGCAAATATTGAGCTAAGAGTACCCTTAATGAGCCTTGAAATTCAGATACTAAGTTAATTCTACTCAATTAGATAAACCATGATTGTATATGCTCTTTAATTCATGTTCTTATTTAGTATGATGATGATATGAAATGAACTTAAATGAAAAAGTGGGGATTCATATAGCCGCCGCCAACGTGTTTGGGACGGTGGCATAGTTGTTGTTGTTGTAGTAGTGTCTTTATATAGAACCTGCAAAAAATGGCCTACTTGATGTCACTTGGAGATCAAGAATCCAAGCTGAAATAAGTTGGGTTTTCTCAAAGTTTCAATCTTTTTGAAAATCCCTTTGATTTTCTGACTTGTTGTTGTAATCTAGGTTGTTGATTGTCACTTCTTCTTCCTCTTGCTTCTGGAGTTGATTTTGAAGCAATTATTGAGTTAAGAATACCCTTAATGAGCCTTGAAACTCAGATATTCTAATTAGTTGGTTCTACTCAATTAGATAAACCATGATCATAAAAGGGCAGCCGGTGCACTAAGCTCCCGCTATGCGCGGGGTCCGGGGAAGGGCCAGACCACAAGGGTCTATTGTACGCAACCTTACCTCACATTTATGCAAGAAGCTGTTTCCACGGCTTGAACTCATGATCTCTTGGTTACATGGCAACAACTTTACCTGTTACTTCAAGACTCTCCTTCAAAGATAAACCATGATCATATACTCAATAAATTTTTGAGCCAGATTGTGCGTATACCTCGACTAATTCCACGAGTACCTGCTACCTCCCACCAACACAGGTATTGGGGGTAACTTTGTCTACCAAGAGTTGGACATATGGGAAGAGCATCTAGTGTTTTTACCTCAGCTGGGAGACCTTCCATTGTATGTTTTTACTCATCGTTGTAGTGTCAATCTCGTGAACAGCCTGACTGGACAAGCTGATTATTGGACATGAGTGATGACCAATGATGAGCTTTAATTAAGAATGAGCTAGACCAACTTTATATTATTTGGTTGAGAGAACTTGCTTCACTTTCCCCCCTTTCCCTTTTGAGTTACCATCTTATTAGAACATAACCATAGATACATTGCTATAGCCTTGTGTGCTTCCATGCCCCGTTAGGTTGATAAACCGAGTTGAAATCCTTTTTCCTGTGTCATGAGTGAGCAGCTTGTTTCTGAAGGTTTGCCGTTAAATGATGTTCCCCCTAAAACTAAGTGTTTGTTGGTTTGGGATGCCTGACTTTTCTGTTTTTGGGTATGGAGTTCCGTTTTATACCCATGTTAACCATGTTTTTTTTTTGCTGTCCTTTTTATATAGTACATGTCCAATAGACTATGATTTGCCAACTTACTGAGCAATTAAAGTGAGATTTTTCTTTAATTTTGCAGGCTCTGATTTTGGTTTTGGTTTCACCGGAAGCAGCATTCGATTGATACCATATACAGAAGGTCATTGTTGCATCCTAAAGTTATGACTTGCTTCCCTTTATTCCGTAGAAAGAATCAGTCATCAACTAGGCACACATCCGAATTTGATGATGGTAAGCACTAAAGGTCCGCCATTTTATTATAATTTTTGGATGTTCTTAATAATTGTGCCATTCAACAGTTTTTAGTCTTTTTGTATAATAATAAGTTGATTCACAACAGAGCTCTCTGGCGTGAAGAATGTCACTCTTTTCTCCTATAAGCAGTTGAGAATTGCCACAGATGATTTTAGTCCTGTCAATAAAATTGGAGAGGGTGGATTTGGTTCTGTTTATAAGGTAATGACAACTGTTTTCCTTTTCTACCTTGTTATGAATTGGTGGTTCAAATTAAACATGTCAATTGGGCCAGTTCAACTTCAGCCCGAGCCTGGCCTGGAACAGTAAAAAACAACCCATGACAACCCGGTATTGGAATGAGAGGGGCCGTTTTTGGTTCTGGGCCGACCGAGCTGCTGATCCCGGTAAACTGGCCCAGTTGCAGCCCGGGTCGCGGCCCACCGGTGCACCGGCCCGGTTAATTAATTAATTTTTTTAAAATCTGGAAAAACTGGGCTGATTATAGTTAAGATAATGACAACTGTTTTCCTTTTACCTTGTTATGAATTGGTGGTTCAAATATTATGTCTTTAAGAAGTGTTATGACTTTATACTATGAGCAGGGAAGGCTAAAAAGTGGAAAGATGGCTGCTATAAAGGTTCTTTCAAGTGAATCAAAGCAGGGTGTGAGGGAGTTCTTGACAGAAATTAAAGTAATTTCAGACGTTTACCATGAAAATTTAGTCAAACTCTATGGCTGTTGTATAGAAGGCGATCACAGGATATTGATCTACAACTATCTTGAAAATAACAGCCTTGCTCAAACGCTTCTCGGTAATTTTATTTTTCTGGATCTTTCACCAAACTTTTATTGTAATTATATCATTTGGATATGTTATTGTAATACCAAACATTATCCTCTAATCAAAATGTTCTAGTTCTATCCTTAAACACTCAAATTTTAATTCTTCTGGATATTTTGCGTACAGGTGGAGGACACAGTAGCATCCAGTTCAGTTGGCGAACTAGGACTAAAATTTGCATTGGAGTTGCAAAGGGGTTAGCTTATCTTCATGAGCAAGTGAAGCCACATATAATTCACCGTGATATCAAAGCGAGTAATATTCTCCTTGACAGAGACTTGACACCCATGATTTCAGATTTTGGCCTCGCAAAGCTCATTCCCCCCAACGTCACTCATGTTAGTACACGCGTGGCAGGAACCATGTAAGCTTCCTATCTGCAAATTCTACTCATGTCTCTTCTTGTCATGTTGTTCTCGAATTCCATCTTGAGTTTGTGTTCAAAAGCATGCTAGTAGTAGATCTTTTTTTTTTTTAGATTGATGCTGATGTAAACAGAGGAATTGAATAGTGTATTTTTAAGAGTTAATAGCACTGTTGGTCCTTCAATTAATGGTAAATTCTAATTTTGATCCTTGTGATATCAGACTGAGCACATTTAACCTTCAATTAATTGAAACATGCATTTTGGTCCCTTTGCATGTGATATTCACAAATTTCCCATAATTATTAGTCGCTCCACCACTTAGTTACCTATGTGTTATGTTAAGCTCGTATTGTTTCTCCATATTTACGGCAATATAGTTCTAAAAGTAGTTCAAATACGACATACTTCTTACATAAAAGGACTAAACGCACACTTTTCGATTAATTGAAGGTTAAATGTGCTTCGTCAGATATCACAAGGACCAAAATCAGAATATACCTATAAATTTTGGGACCAACAATGCTATTATCCCATTTTAATGTCTCAGATAACTCCTAATAGAAATCGATATTCCTCTTATAACTTGATTCTTGGACCTTTGACATGTTCTTGGACCTTTGACATGTTCTTGGCTGTTCCATGGAATAGCAAGTTAAATTTTAGGTAATACTGGTAAAACCATCTGCTTGAATCTACATTCTATGTGACTTGTCGATTCGAGTTATGCAAGTACATATATGTTTCAGTTTTCATCATTATATAGTTGACTCAATTCTTATATATGTAAATCAGCCAAGGAATACTATGACTGCATAAAATATTATGGACAACTGACCATTAAAAAACTCATATCAAATTACTTGTTCAATATAATCATGTGCTACTATCTGTTGCTTTCTATGATATAATAGCTTCTAGTTGAGTATTTAGTATCGTGCACTCAAATTCACTTCTTTTTTCTAGAGGTTATTTGGCACCAGAGTATGCAATTAGAGGCCAGGCAACACGTAAATCAGATGTTTACAGTTATGGAGTTCTTCTGATTGAAATCGTCACTGGAAGATGCAACACAAACTCACGGTTACCTATTGACGAACAATATATCCTTGAAAGGGTACGACTTCTCCCTCCAATAACCCATTTTACTATTGTATCATTGCTGCATGTGTTAAAGTTCACAGGCACATAATGAAATCAATGGTTGCGGATTTCTCGATTCACAATCTTTAAAACTAATTTTAGGTAGTAATCAAGTACTTGAGATATCAAGCAAATGAAATTCTCAAAAGGAATATGAAAATTCCATATGGCTTAATCCTCTGCTAGCTTTTAAGTTGTTTGAGTGGACACATTTGGTGCTTCACCATTGAAGAGAACAATCATTTTCTGGAGTCCATTACTCAAATGGTCACTTAACTATTCGAAATTATCTAATAAAGTCATCTTTCTTTTGTTTGTAACAAAAAAGTCACTTAACTATGTCTATTTACCCGGAAGATCATTCAACCGGCCAAACACCTGTTTTACCCTCTAAATTTTCAACCTTTATCGTTTTTACTTTTCATATATTATGATATTATTTTCTCTTTTTAATCTATATTATGGACTTGGCTATAAAACAAACAAATCTTATTTATAAAGTAAAAAAGTGAAAAATATTTCTCTATTTTCCTGTGTGTCCATGAACCGTCAATCTTTAAATGAATATTTCTAAAAGCTATGGTTAATTATTTTCGTGCGTGTTACAGACATGGCAACTTTATGAAAGAAATGAGCTGGTATTGCTCGTAGACACATCCCTAGATGGGGATTTTGATGCTGAACAGGCCTGCAAGTTCTTGAAAATTGGGCTCCTCTGCACTCAAGATGGCTTAAAGCTTCGGCCATCCATGTCGACTATTCTCAAGATGCTAACAGGCGAGATGGCTGTCGATGACAATAAGATAACGAAACCAGGGTTGATCTCTGATTTCATGGATCTCAAGATTAAAAACGGCCCTAAAACTCGCCCTGAACAAATAAACGCAGCATATGATTATGTGTTGTCCTCAGAGGACAATACAACAACTTTGCCATCCACGAGTTCTTCTCAAGGTAACTCGACATTCACAACTGTTGCATATGATCAAAGCATTTGAGCTAAATATATTTTGCAAGAGGTGTGAAGGGAGAATTTTGGAGTGGTGGAGGGAGGAAAATAGTTTGTATTTGGTTGAATATTACTTTCAACTTACTTTGTTTTATTCTTTTTTTCTTTTGGACTTGTCCTTTTTTTCCCTTGTATCTTGGGTTGATCCGAGCCGAGGGACTTCCGGAAGCAGCCTCTCTATCTCCACGAGGCAGAGATAAGGTATGCATACACTCTGTTGTCGTATCTGGATTGATCAGCATATGTAAATTGTTCACATGTTTTATTGTAGTTGTTAGAAATAGTGTATGTTGTAAATTTGAGGTGTTGAATTCAAGAAATGTAATTCTCTTTGGACCTCTTCCATGATATATAAATTTAGTGTACTGAACTGCTATTTTTATAATTCAAATGAGAAGTAGTAGATACTCCCACAACCCCCTATGGTTATAATTAATACAAAATCTGCCCTGCATTAAACATGACTTTTTATTAACCAACCGTCCATATATCTGCAATATATAGTTAAATTCAACGTTTCTTTATTTGTTATGCTAATTATATTCAAACATCATTCTCTTGATTTCTTCGTGTGTTTATTTATTTTTATATATTTTAATTTGTTTTTAATTAAAATCTTGGTGTTGTCACTATTTAAAACCTTTGAAAAATACAAGGAGAGGGGCGGAGGTAGAGTTTCGACTACGGGTTTGGTCGAATCAATAGTTTTGGCGTAAATTCTGTATTTATCTTAAGAAATTTATTTAATATGTATAAAATATTAATTTAACATTCAATAACTCAAAAGGCTAAAATTCCGAACCTATAGGGCTCGTTTAGTACGTCGCACTGGACTGTACTAATTTCATTGGACTGTACTGGACTGTATTAATATATAATGGACTGTATTAATATATAATGGACGGTATTAGAGTATTAATTATAATGAATTGTATTTTTTATTTTTAGTACAGTCCAGGGGAGACCCACCTGCTAGATGGGTCTCAAAAATGGCGATGGATCGCATTTATTTTTTCTAAAAATAAGATACCCAATCTTGAAAACGTTCACCAAACACTATATTATTTTTTTGTCCAATACAATCCAGCTTAATACATCGTACCAAACGTGTCAACGTACTTTAAATTCGGGATTGGCTTGTGTCCAAAGAAAGAAAGAAAACAAAGAGGGGCATAACAAAATAGTGTCCTTGGATTCGCTGTTTGTTAAAAGTTTAGTCAGGGCTCTTGAAAGATTCTCTTGTCGACACCCTTCTTGCTGTCTCAGTCACATAATAATAATATGATATGCATTGCATTGAATGAGCTATTTCTTGTTGTCATGCACTGTATACTTTAATTTCTTTATCACATAGTACGTAGTAATTATAAAATTATATTGCCAACTCAATATGTGTTATGTGGTGTCTAATCAGGGGCGGATCTACGCCCATACGCTCTTGGTATTGGTTGTTCAAAAAAAAAAATCACAGCGTTGTATAAGGGAATGAGGATGCTATAGTTATTCAAAAATGAAAAATAGCACTGCAAAAAAAAAAACGGTTGTTCGCGTGAACAACCGTGCACCTACATAGGTCCGCGGCGGTGTCTAATACACATGATTTGAGGCTTACATATGTTTTTTTTAAGTTGTCATATTCAAATCATATCACGAGCAAAAGCCGATTCATAATTTAAATTTTATAGATTTAATATATTATTGAATTCACCATTTGAACTACTAGGTTCGAAATTTAATAATATACATATTCAGTAGATTTCTTAACACATATATAAAACTTGAAACAAAACTGCTAAATTCATAATTTCTACTATAATGGTTAGGTCAAATATTTTGTGGCAATATTTTTTTTGGATTGTTTAAAAGAGAATGATATCTACATTTGAAAATAGTTTAGTTTTAAATATTTTTATTTTCTTTAATGAAATACTTTTACACGACACACAAATGTTACGACTCTTTTTCAGATAATAAGTTTCAAAAAAAATTATTTTTTAAATTCTTTGTTCAATCAAATAAGTTTACGTAAAGTATCAATCTACTATTTTAGACACACTGTATGTTACTTTTAATACATACCAAACAATCAATAAAAAATAATTTCAGAATAACTAATCTCAGCATAATTTATTTTCGAACCAAACGACCCCCGAAAGTCAGGAGACAAGTTGTCAAGTTAAAAACATAAAAAGACTTTCATAAACTAGTAGGATGACTTCGTAATTTTCAAAACCTTAAATAAATGGCGGACTGAGGACCCGAGGAACAAAAGTCCAAGTTTCATTCAATTCAAATACTAATTACTTTTCAACAACACACGACCAAACTCACGTTGTGTGATTTCATTGACTATGTTTTTGTATTTATATAACCTATAGTTGCAATTTTAACATACATATAAACAGGTCATAAAATCTATACCTACTCACACTTTACACTCTCACCTGATTATTATTATTTTCCATCTGTAATTTTTTTATTTTTCCATTTGATCCTCGTTAATTCCTAGGGTTTGTAAGTTGTAACATTGTTTCTGTAACAATTAGAATGTGTTAATCTTATATAAGTATATGATTTGATATTTTGTAGTAAAATTGAAGAAAAAAATCTAGGGTTTTAAGTTGTAATGTTGTTTCTGTAAGGTTATTTTTGAGTCGAGCGTATATCGGAAACAACTTCTCTACCCTCCCCAAGATCCCACTTTGTGTGATTTAGCTGGGTATGTTGTTGTTGTAGTTTTTTGCAACAAAAAAAAATGGGAATTTGTTATTCATCAAGTAAAGGGAAGAGTAGTGAGGGTGAACAAAAATGAGAGTAAAAAAATTGATTTGAAGTTAAGGAAGAGTAGTTCTTCTAATGGTGATTTTAGTACATTTATCAGTAAGTTGAGCGGCAGCAGAGTTATCGGAGAAGGGCTTGAACAGATACCGGAAAGGTTAATTGGGAATGGTGGTAGTAGTGTTGCTTGTTTATATACTCAGCAAGGGAAAAAAGGTATCAATCAGGATGCAATGATTGTTTGGGAGGTTTGTTACTTAACTCTATGATGGATAAAATAGTGCAGCTGTGCATGTATGTCTTTTTTGTGTTTATTTTTGTGCATCTAATCTGTTGGATACTTGCTACCTCCTACCCGTACGAGTTTGGAATGACTCGGTCCGATATAGTAGGAAGATAAATTGAAATCAAAGGAACATTTTTTTCTCTATACGGTCAATGAAGTAGGTTGAGAATCATGAGGTCTTAGGTTTAAATCTCAATAGAGACAAAAAATACTAGGTGATTTCCGTCTTTCCTAACTTTGGTGGAAAGAGTTACCAGTTACCTAGTGCATGTTGTTGGTGGGAGGCGACTAGTATCCCGTGGAACTAGTCGATATGCGCGCAAGCTGGCCGGGACACCACTGTGAAAAAAAAGAAAAAAAGGTTTCTCATGGTCCATTCCAACTTTATTGATGGTTAATAGTGTAAATGCGCATTAATGTCTTAGAATTTGAATCTGCTATACCTATGTGTATGTAAAAATTGAATTTTGGTGATACTAATTAGGCGTTTGGACATGAATTTGGTGATATATTTTGAAAAATAGTATTCGAACTATTTTGAAGTTAAGTTGGAAAAGGGCATTTTGAAAACTGAAGTGATGTTTGGATATGTATTTTACTTGAAAACTGTTGAATTTTATATTACCTTATCATAAAAAAAAAACTTGAAAAACTGTTGAATCTTTTACTTCAAGCTGGAGCTGAAAACTTGACTACAATGTTTAATCAAAGCAGTTTTTTGGTAACAAACAAAAGTTGAAAAAAGCAAAAAAAAATTGTATGTCCAAACGGCCCTAACTTTGCGTTAATTATGAACTTAGATTGATGCTTATACTCGCTAAGCTCTATGGGGCTCCATTTTGGAGTTCATTTTTGCTGATCTGAATTGGGTGCTCAAGAATAGTGCAGAGTTTATTTAAAAGATTATGCTTAACAGTATCTGTCATAATTGGAATCCTTCATAGGAGCTCGTCAAAGAGCAATTAGGAAAGAGTTAAAAGATGAATAATCTGAAAATGGATCAATTTAAAGTTTTTTCCTTCTCTGTGATGGATATTTTTTCTCTCTATTTCGTTTGAGATGAGCTTCCTTTAAGTAGCATCCGTAGGTGCTTGAGTTTTGTTTTAGCTTTTCTCATTTCAAATTTCCAGACTGCTCTGTTTCTTCTTGTTAACTTTACTGCTGATAACCAAACACCAAAAGGTAGTTTACAAGAGGACCTTTATCGCGGTCCTCTTTCCGAATTTTATTTGAGTTCTGCTTCATCTTGTTCACATCATTGTTGAGAGTCAAAAATTGTGTATTAGGAAACCGAGTTATTATCTCTTCTATTTCGTTTGATCTCTTTTTATATACAACAACACAATTTTTTTTTTATATATTAAGCAATAAATTAATTTGTTCTTGTATATTGGGTCAGTTTATGACTTGGTTGGAATGTTTCTACAATAGAATTATTGTTCGAGAAGCGATACAATCCTATGTGGAGTATATGATGGGCATGGTCCTCATGGTCATATGGTTGCAAGGAAAGTTCGAGATTATCTTCCAATTTTGCTGCGATCAGAGTGGGAAACTAAATCCGGTGGTGATCAAAATGTTGTATCCGAGAATGGAAATACTAATGGAGGCTTACATTTTGATGACATTGTGGATGATGATTTGGTTGGATCAGTGGAAGGTGAGAACAACGAAAAATTCCCAGAAATCCATCTGCCACTTAAAAGGTCAATGTTAAGGGCTTTTAGATCAATGGATAAGGAACTGAAGTTATATCCCTCAATTGACTGTTTCTGCAGCGGGTCAACTGCTGTTACTTTGATAATGCAGGTAGTTACCATAATCTCTTGTTTCTTTAACTTCTTCTTCTAGAATTGATGCATTTAAGACTAACATAACTTCATTGAGGCTGGACTTATTACTGTTGAATTGTCTTATATTGCGCTGTAGCAATAAGTAAGTTGATTATTTTATCGATAGGGGGTTTGTTGCATGCCCTTTTAAATAGTTTGCTTGTTTATCTGCGGACTTCAATCAATTATAGAACACACATAAATATGTTATAATCACCTATAATTGGCTCACAGCTTTTACTTGTCTTTTTCTTTTTTTAAACATACTGTTTGATGTCCATTCTATACTGCATAGGTTGGATCAAACATGAAGCTGTAGTTTATTGATTCCTCTTCTCTTTTCCTTACATTTAAAGACTAACACACTTGTATTATGAATCAAAGATATATTGAGTTCACTATATGGAGAGGACCTTCACTCAGTAAAAGTACTCTCTTTTTCTGCTTGATGATTTATTTACAGTATGCATCTTCTTCCGTGTTCAATTTGAACTGGGCAAGATTTCATTCAGCATGATGTTGTGAGCAGTCTTACAGGCTTGCACCTTATTAAGATGAATACACAAAAAGTGTCTGATATGAGCTTTTTTCTTATCATTGTTAATCTACCAGAATAAGTTGGCGACTGTTCTGAATTCATGTTTAATGACCAGTATATCTATGCCAATATGTAGTCTTATTCGGTCAGACTTCACAAAGAATATTCTTTTAAACTGGAGAATGCATTTTAATGCTTGTCACTTACTGTCAGAAATGCAGGGCCTTACCTTGCACATTCTACTGCATGTTTAATTGGTTTATGTCCTGACTTATTTAGAATTTAAATTATGATTCTTCGTTAATCAACTGTTTCATGACTTCGCGTGTATGTAAAGTAATGTAGATGTTTGGATTGATGAATAGCTCTGCTGACCAGGATATGATGTTGAAACGTTATACTTTCAGAAAATAATAACTATTGAGTGGGAATGTTTGCACATGATTCTGCTTTAGCATGATTATTTTTGCATCACTAATTGCTTAGCGTCTTGAAAGAGGATAATAACCGATCTTTTGTGATGTCATCAGGGCCAGGATCTATTTGTTGGTAATGTTGGCGACTCAAGAGCAGTTTTAGCAACAAGAGACAAAGACAACTCTTTAATGGCTGTACAGTTGACAGTAGATTTGAAGCCTAATCTTCCAAGTCTGTTCGTCTATCTGTATCCCCCCACCCCCCATCCCTTAGCTGAAGCTTAAATCACTTAAATGTCTTTCAATTGTTTGAAATCAGTAGTTTTGTCTTCCTCTTGTAGGAGAAGCTGCTAGAATCCAGAAATGTAAAGGAAGAGTTTTTGCATTGCAAGATGAACCAGAGGTTGCACGTGTGTGGTTGCCAAACTGTGACTCTCCAGGTTTGGCAATGGCCAGAGCATTTGGTGATTTTTGTCTCAAGGATTTTGGGTTAATTTCTGTACCGGATGTATATTACCACCACATTACTGAAAGAGATGAGTTTGTCCTCCTTGCAACTGATGGGGTATTTTTCCTTTTAATCTCATGTTGTTTAATCCTCTCTGAACCATACAGAAAACATATGCCATCTTATTCTTTGTGATACCTCATTTACATTTTTGGTTTCTTAATATTTTGACTTTCGCTATGTAGGTGTGGGATGTCCTTTCTAATAAGGAAGCTGTGGATATTGTGGCCTCCGCTCCAAGTCGTGCAACAGCTGGCCGAGCTCTTGTTGATTGTGCTACTAGAGCATGGAGGCTAAAATATCCGACATCAAAGAATGACGACTGTGCTGTAGTATGCCTTTACCTAGACTCCCAACCTGTACCTGATGTCAAGGTAATAGAAGGCCAAAATAAGCTGACAAATTCCCCTGAAGTGGAAATTAAGACAGATACTATAGAGGGAAATAAGCTGACAAATTCCCCTGAAGCGGAAATTAAGACAAATACTATAGATGGAAATGTTGGAAGATCAGACACTGAAGCTATTTCAACTTCTCAGACTACCGGTCGTGAAGATCTCAGTATTCCCAAGGATGATAGTGAGATAGTTCCAGTCGTGGAGTCACTGGAAGAACAACATACGGATAAGGGTCTTGGTCAGTCTAAGAGAAGTATAGGTGAGTTCCTCTCAAGTGCACAAGATGACAAATGGTCAGCCCTCGAGGGAATTACCAGAGTTAATAGTCTTCTTAGTATTCCAAGATTCTTGTCTGCTGAAAAAAGGTCCAACAGTTGGAGAAGAAAATGGTTATGAGACATCAATGCATTGATATGATCTTCATTGGTATCCCCTGCTGTTGTCAAAGATTCTGTAAATGAAACTGATAGGTGTAATAGTATAGCTTTTCATTTAAATTGCCTAATCAGATGGCCGAATGGCCTGAAACTTGTTGCTCGGACCCTCCAAAAGGTTGACATGCCTGTAACAGATCCTCCAAAAATGCATTGCTTTTGCAGTATCCGACACAAACCAGGACAATATTTTTGAAGAGTCGGAACAATATATACCTGAAGTGACAGATTGTCGTTGTGGTTCTACACTGTCCAAATTGGCAGTTCTTTCTAGTAGGAAACATTGTATTTGCTGTTTAAATTTGTGTACAATGCCATGGAAAAGGGTTCAGTAGGAATGACGATTTGTCTGTGTAATCTTACCTTTTGTTTTTGTTTTCATCTCATCTACTTGAATTAATTTCCTATGTTCAGCTATGGGGCTTCTGTTCACTTCTGGTAGTGCTTTTAGCAATTTGGATTTAGGATATCCAGTTTATCTAGCCATTTATCCTGCTTTAAATATTGAAACAGAGGAAGTTTTGGAACATCTTAAGATTTGAATCTTAAACATTTTAGATTGATGTGTTTTGAGCTTGGTACTTGAATAATAGACTTGATGCGACAGTGATGACAATTAATGTCCATGCCAAATCGATTGTGAATAACAAAATGGAACAACTCTTTGGGCTTAATGAAGGGCTCCTTAACCCCCGAATCAACACGAAAGAAATGAAAATTTCCCTGGCTAGACATCACAAGGAAATGACATTTCATGAGAGATGACAACTTTACAATTACACATCGCTTCTTATTACATTTGTGTTCTCTTTGCAGCTTTATATCTTCCAAACCCCGCCCCACCTTCTCAAAAGTATATTATTCATTACATAGTCGTTCCTACAATACAATATGATTTTGACAATATGCTACCTCCAAAGTCCAAACCATTGTCAAGCCCGCTTAATTTTTTCGCTGAAATCAGTGAAATGTGATGCTTGATCTTTAATCTCAAGGAATAAACAACATTAGCTTGCAGGCGTTGAGGGATCCAATGAGTTACAAAAACAGTGAATATAATTATGCAAACCAAGTTCACAAGGCTGACGATGGTGTGAATCTTGGTATATGCTCTGAAGAAGAGGGAAATCCAACTTTCCTACTTTCGTATCAGCATTGAGCCCAATGTATATCACAGGGGAAATTCCTTCTGGAGAACATCAAGATTCCGCGAGTCACATGCTTCCAACATATCATTTCGAGATGCACAGCTGTACCAACAAAATAGTATCAAAGAAAAACTCAGTTAACGTCCTGCAATATAATAGAGCAACATGTGGAATTTTCATCATGTGATGTACCTCAGAGATATTCTCAAATATTGCCAGGCGTTATCTGCCTTGGGATTCATTGCTAGTGCTCGGACATAATAACGGATGGAATCCTCATACATACCCTGTATGCAAAAGAATATGTTTGGAATTATATTCCATGCACTTCTATAAACAATTGAAATAAATTAAGCTTGAGATTTTAAAGAAATTTTATTTTTCTAGAAGAAAACAGGTCACAGCATGACACTGAATAACAATCTGGAACAGGAGAGAATGTTGCAATTAGACGTCTCTTTGCCTTCTTTGGCTCTGGGAAACCATTGATATAAAACAACTTCTTGATTAGCATTTCTTTTGGGATAAGTTAAACAACTTTATGAGGAATTCATCTAGAACAACAATTAATAGACTGATAACTACCAAAATCATCTGACCAACCGCACAGATAATACTAGTCACAACCAAAGTTCCAAAAAAGAAGCTTACGACTACTAACTTGGGAATAAAGTGTAACCTGGGAACACAAATAAAAAGAACTACAATAAAGTGTGGTTGACAACTTCCAAAGGCATAGAAAATCACCTGGTTGGCGTAACTGATGCCCATGTTAGCCCATGCACGTACATAGTTAGGCTTTATATCTAGCGCCTGAGAAGTAAAATTGAAATGTCAATAAATTGATTGTTCTTCAGATAAATCTACAGAGATTGATATAAATATGTGCATGCAAAGAAGTTTGATGATACAAAAGCAGAAGGGAGCATATGTAACAAAAACTAATGGTGGGGGTCTACCAAAACACTTCCTCATCTCAAAACAGTAAAGCCACAGCTTCATGCCTAAGCCTCTATATTTACTCTATAGGACTAATTCTACAAGGAGTTTACGTACACATCCAAGTGTAAGAAGCATTCAAACATGTCTTTAAAGATTCAATTCCAAGATAGCCACAACAAGCTCATCTGATAGTACTACTACCAATCTCTGGGCAATTACATTGTAAAAATTGAAAGAGTTGGCGCTTAGAATATCCACACTCCTTAACTGTATTGACAGAAGTAACCTTATATTAGCAGGGTCAATATGCAAATCATAGGTGCCTTCTTGTAAGGTTGTAAATGCAACAAGGTTAACATATCCAGGCAGATCCACCATCGTATGTCTAAAATAGAGGAAAATGAGTACTCATTAGGTAAAATGAAGAATACCTGCTGATAAGCCTCTATTGCATCAGCACTCTGGACACTGTTAGCTTGTGTTGCACCAAGCTTATTCCAGAGTGAGTAGTCCCTAGGTTTGAGCTTTAATGCTGTCTTAAAAGACTCAATAGCTTTGCCATATTCTCTTGATAGATTGTATAACACCCCAAGTACTATGTGTACGTCAGCATCATCAGGTGCCATTTGAGCTGCATCCGTAAACAATCTAGCTACCTGTATCACATAAAAATAAACATATCAGTTAGTTGCCCTTCATTTACAATTCCTTTGCTATGCCTCCTTCCATTCTCCAATCCTGACAAAAGAAAAGGGGGACGAAGAAGACGGGAAGGAGAAAGCGGAAGGCAAAGACAAGAAAGAGCTAAAATGAGTAGATTGGACGCAATAGCAAAAAGTAGAGTAACATTTTAGGACTAAGTTTAAAATGAACCCTTAACAACATTCAGCAATTGGTATACTTCAGCTCCGTATCCACCTCAGGTATCTATTGAGTAGGAAAACACAGGAGGGGAAAGGTAGGAGAAGAAGCTAAATAAGGAGTCTTACATCAGCATGATAGAAAGAAATGGGCTGGTCCTGAGGGGCAATACTCCCATACTTCGGGTGGTGGCGTAACCAACTGTACAAATACTTCAATGCAGCTTGTTGCTCCAGTTCTGGACAATTACAAAATAAATAAAAATATTTTTTGAATATGCTACAATTAGTAATCCTTCAAGATAAAAATTATTATGTGTAAAATCGGGATAACTACAAAATCCAATAAAAAGATCTCTCTTGATGACGCTGTGTTCGTCATGAGGATGTTCATTGCCTAATTATGCTATTTGCTTATCATGGAGCAAACACTTCAAAACTCAGTTCGAGGCTACAAAATGCAAAAAATCTAGAGGACCAAATGATAATGTGAATGTAATCAAACTTTAAAGCCACTACAAAATAAAATTACCTCAATGCTTCATGTCACAATAACATGAATTAATTAACCAAAACAATAATACTCTTGCTCTTCTATTTATGAAGTTTCTAAATTACTCACTACTAGGAAACTATACCACATAAGTGGCAATAAGTTTGAACAAAGCAGAAGCTCCAAGCCCCATTAAATCAGTATCCTATAAAAATTTCGGCTGATCTTTTTTTTTTTTTCCAATATGAACCCCAGCCCAAGATCCTCCCATCGAAGAGTCAACGGTGGCCTTTTTTCCACTTTGCTCCCGTGTGTGACTTGATACTACCATCTCTTGGTTGAAGGTGGATGGTCCTTTCTACTATGCTTCCCACACTTACCAAATTTAGGCTCATCTACCACAATCTCACTTGAATTAATAAGAAATCTCTATTGAACTAACTACTTACCATTTGTATGACTTACTCCAAGGGAGAGAAGAACTTCCAGATTTGCGGGATCAGCCTCCTGTGCCCGCATCATAGCAGCTATAGCCTGTGAAAAAGATGATTATGGTGTTATTCCTTACGAACAATTTGAGCTGAGCATTTGTGACTCAAAGAACTCTAGACAGAAAAGGACTCCGAACCATTAAACATATCAACATGCAGTACTGTTGCATTGGTTTAAGCATCAACTTCTCACATTTGCTTCAAGAGATTAAATTGTTAATGCTACTTGTGAAATCAATTATTTTCAGTATTAGGTGATTTCTGATCAAACATCAAAAGATCGGAGAACTCAATTCACACAATTCTTCAGGCATCACAGACTATTATACCAATGAAACAACTAAACTCCCAAGTTCAATTGGTGAAACGATCTAATAGAGGTTAAGAATCAAAATTTTAGAACGGATAATGGCTTGAGCTGATTCAGTGAAACTTCCACCAGATTCAAGGGTCTTTTATGCCAAATACTATTTGGCAACCCAACAAATAAATAGAAGGTAAAGTTGTCTCAAGAAAAAAGAATCAAAAACTTGGTGGTGAACCCTCCTTACAATGTTATCTAATCATATGTATGGTACTTCTATCATTCAACAAGAACCCGATATGCAATTTAGGCTTTTGACCATCTCAGGATATCTAGAGGCTTCCGGGTTGTAACATTATTACAAAAGCAAAATCTGAGACAGAGAAATAATAAAGAAAAGACCTTGTATTGTAATCAAGCATGTCAATATTTGATAACCTCTCCTCTCCTTGTTTTGATAAACATAGGAGAAATGTATTTTGTATAACCTCTTGTAACACTAAGACAATAGAAACTCAGTTACAGTTCATCAAACACTCGCAGGAGATTGATCTTTTTGCAGATAAAACACACATGGAAATGACTCAAAAAAGATAAAGAAAAATTAGTGTATGAAGAATGGTTAAACTGATATTAACCTGTTGATCATCATCGTTTTCAGCATGTGCTATGCCAAGTAACCTCCAACCCTCAGCATTTTCAGGGTTCTTCAAGACTTCAGCCTCCAAAGCAAGAACTGCTTCACTTAAGAGACCCTTCCGGAACAGTTCTTGCCCTTCTTTTAGAGGGTTAGGATGACCAACATAAGGGTTCAGATCAGAGAACACATAAACTCCCCTTGATGCATCTGATTGCTGCTTGAGAGCATCTTGCTCGTTCATATACCTGTTGGAAGATGGTAAAACCAAGCCCGTAAGGTAAATGCATAAGCGTTGCATAGTGGTACACAAAAGCTCGGATATTGGGATATGAATAGGGTTGCCAATTTCTGCCACGAAAAGGCTAATTAAATAAAGGAAATGAGAAAATAAAGGGGGAAAGCCTCAGGAAGAGAGAGGAACTAACAGGGATTTTAGGGGACAAAAGAGGAATGGCAAAGAAATTCCCTTTCCCCTTTCAAAATATATTTCCCTTAAAAAAGGACGAAGAATAAGAAAGACAGACATGGCGGATGAAATGTATAATATCACCCAGAGAAAGACGACCAAAATAATTGGAGAGAAACTTTTCAAAACAGGTGATTCATGGGCCTCAGTTTGGAAAGTCATAATATGCCAAAATAACAGTTACAGAAATTAGTATTTGGAAAAGACTATATATTATCACAAATGGAATACCAGATAATTCATATTTTCTCGAGCATGGCGAAACTTACTCATCATAAGCCTCTGCCCAGCCATCAGCAGAGGTTTCACCAAACGCTCCTTCGGCAACTTGACGCCCAAATTCATCTGCCCAATCATCATTCACATTCAATTTTGAAAATTCATTTACCCACTCGTTATTAACAGATCCATGCTGCTCACGTTCAGCAGAAAACTCATTCACCCACCCTTGTGGTCCACGGGAAAGCTGAAAACAACAGATGAAACGTGCAAATATTTATGTGAAAGGACTTGTACCTCATAACATGTTAAAGGAAATTCATCAACCACAATCATGTTTCAAAGCGCATATATTAGGTGTTCTCCACAGAGAGTAATAACAACTGCCGCAAAACTAGTCAACAAATTAACAAGGAAACCCCCACCATACTCGGTTATAAAAACAGTAGTAGACAGCACAATTAGCAAGAGGAAATAACAAGTTTAATCAGCTCAAGGCATCTCAGGTGAGAGAATTCCAGGTTCAACAGCTTTTAGCGCATCTCATACTCCCAAGATCATAGACGACTCATTGGGTGTCTTTCGTAGAGAACCGTGTTTTTTTGTGAGGTTCTCTACCTTTTGGTATACTTCTTGTAAACGGGTATTTATCCCCTTTGTTAGTGAAATTTATTACCTAAATAAAAAAAAAGATCATAGATGAGACATAACCCACAACTTCTGGGATAAAATCAGCACATTCAATGCCTTAATTCACTCCAAAAAAAAACCAATACATGCAATGACTTGTACTTGCCTCCTCATGTGCAAACTGGTCAGCCCATGTTTGACCTCCATTATGCTGCTGCTGATATTCTGCTGCCCAATCCCCAGAAGAAACAGCAGGCTTGAATTGATTTTCTTCAATGGTAATTTCACCACGACTCATCTTGGATACAAATTGGAGAAATTTGGAATTCTACATGAATTGTTAAAGCAGTCATATACTAGTGAAGGTACAAATTCGATAAGCAACATTCCAAAATGAACCAAAGAAAACAAATATTTATCTGCTAACATCTCCTCGACTCGATATGTTCTACTCAATTGTTAAACAACACTCATTAGATAGCAAGTACGTAATTTTGGTGGTTCAGGTTAGCAATCAGTTTTTGATTTATTTTTTAGTAAGTAGTCGCCATTTATAATGAATTCTCACATTGCAGATATCGTTGGGACGTGCTCACCTAGGCACCCGATACATCGGCACGCGGGTGTGATGAAAAATAAGCAAGGTGTTCCATCACATCACCATCTGGGTGTGACGGAGTATGAGTAAGAGTTCCCACATCATCGACGACTATGGGTAAAGAAGTTAGTTCCACCACATCAGCGTCCAGGTGTGGTGCAAAATCGGTAAGGGTCCCCACAGTAGGTAAATAAGCTAGTCCCGCCTCATCCACGCGGATGTAGTGCAAAATAATAAAGAGTTCCGCATCGTGGATGAATGAGGATAAATGAGCTAGTCCAAGAGAGGGGGATTCGGTTAAGCAGCTGCAACATAGGTACTTTGAAGAGAAAGTCGATGGAAATAGTGGATACTTTAATAAAATGAGGAGACGTGATATCACGTGCCCACAGAAAACTAAATGGACGGGGCAAAAGGATAGAGAGATAGGCAACAAAGGACATACATTATGGTATTGTGAGATTGATTAAAATAGGGATGGGGTGGGAGTTATTGTAGAACCAAGACTTAGGGATTAGGTTGTAAACTAAAGTGAGGTGGGGATAGGATTATCTCATTAGCTCTTGTATGGGAAAATGAGACAATCAACGTTACAAGTACATATGCCCCACAAATTGGATTAGTTTGTGGAATCTAAAACTAAACTTTGGGAAATAGTGGACGCCTTAGTTCAAGGGATTCCAGGCAACCAACATATCTTTATAGAGGGAGACCTAAACAGTCATATGGATAAAGATCGTGAACGTTTTGACCCAGTACACGAGGGATATGGTTATGGCAATAGGAATGGTAAAGGAAAGACTATCCTAGAGTTCATTTTAGCCTATGATTTAGTTGCAGCTGACAATATTTTAAAAATAGAAATTCCCACCTAATAACTTTTAAGTGTGTAGTTATAGTAAAATAGACTTTATCCGTATTGGAAGGCGTGATAGAACCACATGTAAGGATTGTAAACCACGAGACACGAAGACCACCCAACATAGGTTGGTGGTCTTGGATGTAAACCGTAACGGGAGAACGAGAAAGGAGACACCTTGCAAGCAACCGAGAATTTGGTGGTGGGTGTTGAAGAGAGTTAACCAGTTTCTATAAAAACTACTGGAGGTGGGAGCATGGGACTTAAAGGGGGATGCAGACATCCTATAGAAGAAAATGTCAAGTTGCATTAAAAAGTAGCAAGCGAAATGTAGATTTAGAGGGTAGCAGACATGATGAGGCCCTCTTTTTCATGAAAAGTATGATGTTTTTTAATACATAAAGTAATAACAACAACATACCCCGTGAAATCCCGCAAAGTAGGGTCTGGGGAGGGTAGAGTGTACGCAGTCCCTACCCCTACCTTGGGAGATGTGGATGTTGTTTCATGTAGAAACTCGATTTAAATACATAAAGTAGTTTGCCAAAATCATGACTCGATTATAATGTCACAACACTTCAGATATTTCCCTTCCCTATTCCATGCACAAGAAGGTGTCGATATATGAAGTTCAAGGCAAAGGAAAATGGAAGGTGACACATGTTGAATAATCATGATGAACCTAATAGTTGATCAGTTCTGGTACTATGCCCTTAACTTGGGGGTGGTCCTGATTACCCCATATGCATTGATAACCGGCCACAGTACGGCCAGAAGAATGACAACAACATTTATTTAAGCAAATAATATTATTATTATTATTATTTATTATATTATTATTATTAATATAGTAAGACTTAGCACCAAACCTGAAATTTCGGGTCATTGTTTTGAGCTAATGTGTGAGCCAACATACGTGTTTGCTCCATGGCTGCTAGGTTAGGAATATTTGCACCTCTCATTTGACCAATCATCCCAAGTTGGGATTGCTCCTGCAATAGTTAGAAATTGTACCCATAAACAAAAACAGATAACAATGAAAGATGGGAGCGAGGTAAAGGGAAATTGGAGAGAGAGGTAGCAGACATCATCAGGCCCTCTTTGACATGTATGTTATATCAGCCACGCCAAATTAAAAAGATGAAATACATTATCCTTAACGTGTTCTATGTGCATTCTCCCTGATATTTGAATACAAGCTAGTCTGCGCTACGTCTCTCTCCATGATTGTGCGAGCGCATAGGTGTGCATGTATGTTTCTCTCTTGCTTTCTATAAAGGATGTTTGAGTCCAAAACTGCTAAGAATACAAATGCTCTAAACATAATTAGTATGATATCTCTCCCCCACCCCCTCATGTGTGCATCTACACGTAACTGTTCTCTCTACTCAACCCGGATGCATTTTGTTCAGAAGTTTAATCTGACAGATTAATAGAACTCATATCCAAATTATACGTTTTCTTGTGGATCTTTTCAGTAAAGATCCAAATTATTCTATGATGAATCTAATTCAACTGAGTGTGACAATATTCATAAAGGTAGACTTTTCCCCTCTTTTTCTTTTCCCCCCTAGACCAAAGTGCAACCCCACCTTATACAAGAGTTTAACAAAACTTCCTTACATGCTCAAATTCAGATGCCCAGCCATTGGCACCATGTTGTTGTTCAAATGATTGGACCCAAGCATTGGGGTCAGCATGTCCTACTCGGTTCTGTGCAAACTCATTAATCCATCCATCTGCAACATGAGGCGCAGGTTTCATAGCTAACGACTCATTCCAATACTCCTCAAGCTCGGGATATCTTCCAAGCACAGGACCCCTTGCCCTAACATGATTATCAATTTCTAAAGAAGATAATAGAGCATTAACCTGATGAATAAGATAATTGGGTTAGTTATAGAATAATTATAGGAAGACAAATAGATAAAGAACAGAGAGCACAGACGTATTTCGCCACATTTGAATAACTGAAGCACTAAAGCAACCCAGTACAGTATTACTGAAACACAAAAGTACTGTACGCACTTTTTTGAAAAGATCGGGCCCGAAAAAACACTCTTTCCGCTCGCCCATCAAACCACTGTTGTCTGTGGAGTTAAAACAACAATTATTTTATTTCTTGCTCATAAACACCAATACACAATCTTCACAGTCCTCACATCTGTTTGGATGTCCTAGTTACAGTTATAAAAGTCTATCAATATCCTTTTTATAGAGACTTTCTGTAACTGCAACGAGTTTGGAAAGTCTATCACTTAGCAAATACCTATACAAAATCTCACAAGTAATAATGAATTCTGATGGATGGAAAATACAGTTTGCCCAACGTCATTATTCACACATCACATCACCAAAGAACATACGCTGTTTTTTTCCTGTTTTGATATTTATTTTGAAAAAACAGACAGAAAAGATGGTTATTATTTATATCTTCCATCAATTAACCAATGTCTACTTTATTAATACAATATTAGATTTCCAATTAGGAAATAGGTAAATTTGTTACAAGAGACTGGTGAATTTTTGTTTCATGGATATCAGCAATAGTCAGGAAACTAAGACTGAATGATAGTGCCTCAGTGTCATTAATTGAGTAGCATTACATGGCTAGAAACCAAACCTGTCCATGTATGAAGTCTTCACTTTTATCAGCAAAAAAATGCCGGGCCATGATAGTGCTACGGTCCCGTATGCATTGCTTGTCACCTTCTGATAAACCTAATAATGGAAGTGAAGCAGGACGGAACGGAACGCCACCATGACTGCTGTTGACAAAGGAGTGCAGAAAGCTTGACAACACTTGTTGCGGAGGCCCTAGATTGGGGAAAAGGCAATCAAACTCATATAAATATACAACACAGTGTGTGAAATTAGTTCCTCAAACGTCATATCATACTATTTCCTTCACACATATTTGCAA
The DNA here is from genome assembly GCA_029844215.1 of Przewalskia tangutica. NCBI lineage: Eukaryota > Viridiplantae > Streptophyta > Magnoliopsida > Solanales > Solanaceae > Przewalskia > Przewalskia tangutica. The sequence continues at coordinate 2,086,221 of CM056738.1, read as the reverse complement.
TCACCGTCTACATAGCTTATTGATGCTCACTAATTATCCATCTTTTTTTAACGGACAGCACCAAGTTGGAAATGCCAAATGCGATCTAAGTGCAAGTTCAATCTTTTCTCAAATGTGCCTTTTACCTAGATGCTAGAAGATATCGTTTTATTCTAAGGCAAGGATATCTATCACGTCCTTTGAAAAGTTGAAGCATAATTAATGAACTCGTATAGGCTTTTCCACAATCATACTCCGTATAAGAATATGAGTATAGCATAGCACCTCCTCCTCCATCCACAGTATAATACCCTACTCTCCTCCCCCCTCCCTCCTCTTTTACTACAGCTTTTCAGTGACATATTCACAAATGCACACAACGACTGGTTTGCATACTATTCACATTCAAATCTATCAAAAGTAATGATTGAAGAGACTGTTTAGTGTTACCATTCAAATCTGGTTGAAGTCGGGCATGCTCCAAAGGGATGTTTGTCATGTTCTGACTTCCATGAGCGAAAGGAAGTTGAGGTCTTTGTATCTCATCCCAAGCATCAGCGAGCCTATTTTGATCTGCAGAACGAAACCCTTGAAAGAATTGGGAACCCTGAGAAAGTTGTATTATAAGTGAGTAATGCATTCACAGGTGGATCCCTCCTTAACCTGCAAGGATCAATATACATTAACCTGATTATTAGGCTGAAGTGGATGTTCAAACTCTGATCCTGGAAGTGAGACCAATGGTTCTTCAACACCTCCAAGGAAGTTGCCATTGGACGATGTACTTACTGATGTAGGGATCTCTTTTAGCCTTTCCTGTATGCGAGATGAACCATTAATCAAGTTAATGTAAGTCCATAAAACATCTAGACACAATACACCTTGACTCTGAAATGACATTTCAGCTATCCAAACTTAAATTTGTGTCCTTCTCAGGCTATTTCTGTCCACAAAATAGTTCAATGTAGATACATCTATGTAACAATACACTTTACAACTATGCTGAAAGAAAATGCTAGTATAGAGTAGGCGTTTAGAGGCGCTCTATTCCTTCAGTTTTTTTTGGGAGGGATAAAGGTGGTATCCAAGCTAGCTTGCACACACCTCAACTATTCCACCGGGTACCTGTTACATTTCACCAGCACGGGCACCAGGTAATAAATTCCTTCAGTTTTAAACCATCAAAATGTTAGTTAATGGATTAGTAGAAAGAGTAATCATCCAGCTCGATGTGTACTCCTCACACCAATAAGGAAGAAGAGAAGAGTGATCTCCAAACATCAGTTTGATTCTCCCGTGAATAAAAGAGATGGACCATCAAACCAGGTAGGCTCTGATTTAAGTTCACAACTAAAGTAGCATACCGGTTTTGTATAGCTCCATCTAATAGTAATTGGAAAGAATGAAGATTTCCCGAGATTAAAAAAGGAACTCATGGAGATTTTATATGTAATATATTAATGTATATATATGCACATATAGAGTTTCGGTACTTCAAAAGTTGAGAGGGAATAAAAGATTGTTCAACATCCAATGAAGCAAAATAAGTTTTTCTTAATGTATCAACCATAGGCTGAGAGGACTAGGACCTACAACCTTCTATTTTATGGGTGAACACAATTTTTCGTCTATGAGATTGTATATCAATCAATCAAGTAAAACAGCAGTACCTTAATCCCAATAATATACACCCATTTCGGTCTGAATTCAGTATTCATAAGCTGCTTGCTTATATTATGCTTTAAAAATACCAAATACACGGATGAAGCTTCAACCCAGAATAAATGTTGTCCCTACTAGAATGAACAAAACTCAACTACATAAAGCTCCGCACAGATTGACAATTAGCAAATCGAACTAATTCATTATAAAGTTACTGGAATACGCAACAAGCAAGTAGATTAAACTCAACTACACAAAGATCCCGCACAGATTAATAATTAGCAAATACTCATTAGCAATTTACTTGAAATACGTATCAAACAACTAGCTAGACAAACATCGGTGAATGAAGTATGAAATTTTATATCAATCAATCAACTGCACCTTAATCCCAATAATACACATCTATTTCGGTCCGAATTCGTAGAAATGAGAGATGCCCCCCACAGAGACGGGAAAAGCCTTCGGGCTTTACCTGTTATTAGACACATCCGGTTAAGGCTACCCACTTCGGTGAATCTTACCCAATTTTTTATCTTGCTAAAAAAAGGTTCGAATTCAGTATTCATAAAACTGCTTGCTTATATTATGCTTTAAAAGTACCAAATACACTAAGAAAGAGAAAGTTAAACTTATCAGCTTTAAAAGTGCCAAACAATTATCAGAATTAGCAAATCGAACTAATTCATCAGCAATTTACAGGAAATACATAACAAACAAGTAGCTAGACAGACATCCATGAACGAGTTTTCGTCTCTGAGATTGTGTATCAATCAATCAACTGCACCCTAATCCCAATAATATATATCCATTTCGCTCTGAATTCAGTATCATAAGCTACTTGCTTATATTATGCTTTTAAAATTATCAAATACACGGATGAAGCTTCAAGAATACATGTTGTCCCTGCTACAATGGACTAAACTCACTACGTAAAGCTTCACACAGATTCGCAATTAGCAAATTGAACTAATTATCAGCAATTCACAGGATAGTAATACCTAACGCACAAGTAGCTAGAAAAACACTTGTGAACAAAATTCTTCATGTATGAGATTGTATATCAATCAATCAAGTATAACTGTACCTTAATCCCAATAATACACATCCATTTCACTCTGAATTCAGTATCAATAAGCTGCTTGCTTATATGCTTAAAAAATACCACAGTTATAAACAATAACCTTATCGAGGTTTACTCTATTGACAATCTATCTATAGGTGCTTCAACCCAGAACAAGTGATATCCCTATTAGAATGGACTAAACTTAATTCAATTAGCAAATCGAACTAAATCGTTAGCAATTTGCACAAAATACATAACAAACAAGAAGCTAGACAAACATCGCTGAACAAATTTCTGTGTATGAGATTGTATATCAATCAATCAAGTACAACTGCAGCTTAATCCCAATAATATACATCCATTTCAGTCTGATTTCAGTATTAATTAGCTAGTTGCTTATATATGCTTCAAAATACCACAGTTAAACCTCAACTACTTAAAGCTCCGAACAGATTTGCGATTATCAAATAATCAAGTACAACAGCACCTTTAATCCTAATAATTTCGGACCTAATTCAGTATTAATTAATAAGCTACTTGCTTATACTATGCTTTAGAAGAGAGAATTATGAAGTACCTGATTCTTAGAAGAAGAACCGATGAGAGCATTAGCGAGTGCACCAAGCGGATTAGAAGAAGAAGAAGGTTCGCCACAACTCGGAGCACCGGTAACCAAGTCTCTCATCGCCATGGCTTGGACGACGGTACGGCTGAGGACGACGGTGGACGGAGGAGCAAAGAGGTATAAACTTGTTGTGTATATAGTGGTGGTGGTGGTTAGAGATTGGGGTTTGGTCGTTTCTATCCGCTATTGGGAAATGTGTCTTGGCCGCCCTACTATATATATATGCTCATGGAAATTAAGTTTCTCTTAATTTACGTGAAATGCGATTCGGTTCGCGATCTAAATTTACGTGATATTAAATTTTTGGATAAGGTATAACAACTTTCTAATTATAAAATTATCGCCTACGCATAACTTCGGTAAAAAATGATAGTAATAGCAATATAAAATAAGAGATGTAGATAAATAAATAAATATAAGTAAGAGACTTTTTTGTTATTTCAAGTATATGTTCATCTTCTTTCAAAGTGAATAACATCTCAATTTCTATGATGAAACTGTTGAAATATGCCTTGAATTCGGGCATATTAGGTTTATACCATATTTAAAAATTCTTTTCCTTTTCTGTTTGGAAAACTTTTTCTTAGTCTGTAAGGAGTACTCTATATAAACTTCATATGTCATAACTTAATAAGCAATCTGAAATACAATCCAGAGAAATTCCAAAAATTGTATTTCTCAAGATCAATAAAGTTTTTCTCTCTTCTGCCCGTGGACGTAGCTAACACATTGTTAGTGAACCATGTTAAATCGTTTGTGTCCTTTACATTCATTATTATTCTTTCTTCTGTTTAATTGCTTCTGTTATAACAAATTGATATCAGAATCGGATTTGTTTGTTTGAAAGATGTCTGGAATGAATGTGAAAATCGACAAATTCTGAGGAGAAAGCGGTTTTAGTCGTGGCGGATCAAGATGCGAGTCTTGTTAAAACAAAAAGGAAATTGGGCGCCGACGATAGAAAGCCGGCGAGAACCCATTATTTGAGATGGTGGATTACGGAAGAGAAGACGCATTCAACAATTATGTTGAGCCTTGCTGATGATATTATCACTGAGGTCGCGGAGGAGGAAACATCGCAGGGTCTATGGGTCAAACTCGAGAGTTTTTATATGACGAAGTCTTTAACCAACAAGTTGCTTCTGAAGCAACGTTTGTTCAGTCTACGAATGCAGGAAGGTATGCCTCTTCGAGATCACTTAGATCAACTAAACACAATCTTGTTAGAGTTGCGTAATATTGATGTGAAAGTTGAGAATGAGGATGTTGCATTGATTCTGAGTATCTTTACCATTATCGTACGAAAGTTTCGTACAGTCGTTCATTGTTGGAAAAGATAATGTGTCTCTAGAGAAGGTGAGATCGTCTCTCCATACTAGGGAGCTGCGCCATAAGGCGGCTTGTACAGGTGTAGATAATCAGGTTGCAGGGTTAGTAGCCAGTGGAAGTCATGGACATAGAAATCCGGGGGAGAAGAAGTCCAAGAAACCGTTTTCTAAAGGTCCAAAACCAAATGATGTCTATAATTACTGTAAGGAGAAGGGACATTGGAAATCTGATTGTCCCAAGAAGAAGAGGCAGCAGAATAATCCGAGCAGTCTCTGCTATGTGATCTGACTCTGAAGATGATATTGCTCTAGTTGCTAATGAGTACACATCACGATGATGTGTGGATCCTCGATTCGGACGATCTTACCGTATATGTCGCGCGAGTGGTTTCTGACATGAGCAAGTGGATGGTGGCAGTGTTTCTATGGCTGACAGTTCTGTTTGCAAAACGGTTGGGATAGGCTCTATTAAAATTCGAACACATGATGGTTAATTCTGCACATTGAATGATGTCAGGCATGTTCCAACCATGACAAAGAATCTGATATCATTGAGCATGTTAGATAGCAAGGGGTTCAGATTTTGAGGTGGAGGTGGAGTTCTATATGTCTGCAAGGATTCGAATGTGGTTCTGAAGGGCATAAAACGTGGTACCTTGTATTTCTTTCAAGGTTCTACGTTATCAGGTTCTGTTGATGTTGCATCCTCAGAGGTTGATAAAGAAAACTTGACCAAGTTATGGCATATGAGGCTTGGCCATATGAGCGAGAGAGGGATGCAAATTTTGTCAAAAGGAGATCTTCTTTGTGGTCACAAGGTCGAGGACCTTAAGTTTTGTGAACACTGTGTATTTGGAAAATTACATCGCAACAAGTTTCTCAAAGCAATACGCAGAACAAAAGGCACACTTGATTACATTCATTCTGATTGTTGGGGTCCTTCCCGGATGGAGTCTCTAGGAGGTCACATATATTTTATGACAATTATTGATGATTTCTCAAGGATGACTTGGGTGTTCTTTATGAAGCATAAAAATGAAGCTTTCAAGAACTTCAAGCAGTGGAAGGCATTAATGAAAAATCAAACAGGGAAGAAGATAAAAAAACTGCGAACTGATAATGGTCTGGAATTTTGTTGTCCTGAGTTCAATGAGTTTTGCAGAAAAGAAGGGATTTGTCACGACCCGTCCCGACGGGCCGCGATTAACTTCCTAATTGGACGTCATTACTGACCTGTCACTCTTAATCCATTTAATACATATGTCTACATAAATTTCGGCAACACAACACTGCTTTTACAACATATCCCTAAAACGGGCGTAAAGCAGTGCGAAATAATAACAAAATACTTGATCATAATAGGCTGATCGACTAGTGCCACCAAACATCACGCGCACAAAGGCATAAATCAAAATATGGCAGTGTAAAATTGCTACTCTAGAGAACGGCATCAAAACTCATAACAAAGTGCAAACATCCAACCCACAACTGTCTACAGACCTCTAAGAGAGTAATACTGACATATGACGGGACAAGACCCTGTTGTGCCCAAAAATATGCATAAGTCTGAAAAATAAAGGTCTGTACCAAAAATAGGCGCTCGGAACAAAGGAGCTCTCCAATCTTGTCTGAGAAATCCTAGGCGGAGGGTCACCTATCTGAACTCCCCGAACTGCGGGCATGACGCCCCAGGAAAGAAAGTCGATGCGAGATAATGTCTTGAGTATGTGAAACATAAAATCTTGTAAAATCGAATAACAACTGTACGAGTAAAGCAGAGTCATCAAACTTTCATAAAGCGAGAATCATGTCTAAAAATCATATCATGTATCTTTGGATCATAAAACATCGTGCTCGTATGCGTATATAAAGCGTATAACATGTCTCGGCCTACATGGAGGACTCGATGGAATCTGTATCTGCAGCGTAACATGTATCGACCTACAGGAGGGACTCGATGTAATCTGTATATATATATAACGTGTCTCGGCCTACAGTGAGGACTCGATGAATGATGCATGGCTGTGCACGAACATGATCTGGCCCGGGACTCAGTGGAGTGAAATAGTAACACTTAGCACGAGTAGATATCATGAGCAACTGTATGCGATTAAAATCATTATGTGACTCTCAATAAAAATTACTACCATAAACTCTGTTACTGAAACCATAACTAGTAAATAATCATTTTTAAAACTGAACTGGTAGGAGTTAAGTACGTCCGCCGTACTTTCACAAAAATCATGCCAAAAGAAAGAAGGAAAGGTCTCACATACCTTTTAAGCGAGCAAATCAACTAAATGCTAAGATATGCCTCATCCAGTATGTCAACCTATAATAATGACAATACGTTAAATCGATTACGGTCTCTAACGTAATTTATTCAGATAACGGCTTCTTATTTCTATAAAAATTTGGGCAGCACTTCCTTTGTTTATGTGCGTATCCACAATTTTACCAATAATCCAAATCAACCAACAATCCAATTCAAACCAACAATCTAAATCAACCCAATGATCCAAATTAAACTAATAACCACTACCATTTCCATATGTAGTCAAAATTATCTAAACATTCAATTTATCAACTTCAATAACCAAGGGAATTTATACACTTACCTCTCATGTTAGTCAATCATTTAGTCACGTTAGAATTATCATGGGGCAATCCAATCTCTTAACGACATCGTCAATTCAAGAATGTAAATTTAACACTTTTCTATACTTTAATCCTTTCGAGGCATGTATAGATAATTGCCTCAATAAATATGCATGTAGTAACTTATATTCACACGCTAATTCAGTCCGTAATACATTATCGAAATTTTCAACAATTTCTATCAACTTTCTGGTCATATCAACATTTTACAATTCCAAAGCTTTTTCCAAAATTCCTTACTTTCCAATTAATCTCCCAACAACTTCAATTAACAACTTTAACTTTAAACATCAAGGTTTCATCTAAATTTTCACATGCAATTAGTAATAACATACCAACACAATTACTCAATTCCAACGTACGCCAAGAATAGGTTCTAAATCGGTTTCGACCTCTATCATTCCACGTCGTTGTCTTTCCCTTTCTTCATTGACATGGATAATTCTCCTAACTATAATATCAATTAATCTATCAAATATCAAGTAAAAGGGATACATTTTCACCAATAGAAGAAGAATTTCATACCTTAAAATTTTACCAAAACAGTCCCCAAAAACGTGACTGTTCAGATTTTTAGCCACTGCTTCATCAGCTGAACTTGTAACGTCGATAACTCTCTACTCCAGTGTCCTATCGACGAGCGGTTTGCTGCGTTGGAAACTAGACTCGACGAACTCCATTTTAGGATTTTGAAACACCCAAAAACTCCTAATATGCTAGGATATATTCCCTTCCAAATTTGACTAAAAATCTGTCCAACAGTCCCGAAAAAAAATCTGCTCATCGCCCGTAGGTTGCTCATTTTTGGGCCAATTTTGGCTTCAATTTCACACTTCTTCAACTCTAATTCAACATGCAACACCTCCACTATGATAACCCATTATTCTAACATATTTTTCTTTCCAAGAACTGGAAAAATCTGGGCTATAATTTTCGGCCAGCACTGCCGCGGTAACCCACTGTTTGGGCTATTGTTTGCTTCACTTTGTGTAGAATAATTAATCTAGGAAGAGGGAATAAAAGCTTAACTTTGGCTATGGGAAAGGGGGAGTTCTTGATAGTGAGAGGGAGAGAATGTTGAAAATGGAGTGTGGGAGATGAAAAGATTTCTTAAGTTGTAATGCACAAAAAGAAAAAAAATCTGAAAAAAGTAATTTGCACATAAGCCCCTAATGTTCTCTTCTTAACTTAACCTCCCAATTACTTAATAAAACTTTGATCTCACTTCTTTTAATTCCCGAAAATTCTCATAAGACCTCGTATCCTTGTTGTCGTAACTTATATAATACGTCACTAATCCATGAAGGAATATATATGTATATATAAACCATTATTATTAAAGAAATTTCCGGCGTCGTATTCGTCATTACCAATAATTAATCCGTATTAGCACGTAAAATATATTTAAATTCAAAAATTGAATCTTAATCCTTAATGACGTTCTTAACCCTTGTCTTTGTTATACCCCGTATTTCCAGAGTATGTACGTGAGCACGTACGTATTATAATTTGAGCCTTAAAGTTAGGCAAGTTTCGAATTTGTGCATAACTACCTAAAGGAGTCGTTTTTCGACGAAACGTTTCCTGACTTTCGTAGGAAAATTAGGCTATGTCATTAATAATTTTGCGGATTTTTCAGAGACGAAACATTTTGGACCAACGAGAGGCGACACTTGTCACCCTACAATTGGAAGGAGTGGACGGACGAAATGGGCATAGTTGGCACGTTTTTTGTGCCTTCTCCTTAGTCAAGGAGTTGGTAGGATATTTTGTGTGGAAGATGAGAAAGTGGGACCCACAAACACATGGCTTAATCTTTACCCTACACTTGCATGACACTTGTCTTCATCTTGGCCATTGGTTGGCCTTCACTTGACCTATAAATACCCCTCTAAGTTGAAGACTTTCTTCATCCTCACTTGAGCAATCTACCTAAGTCTCAAACACTCCTCCATCGTTCTGCCGTCCACCACACCTCCCCTTTGAGGCCCTATTGGCCGAGAGCTTCCCTTCCCCTGTGGTGGGCGAGAGAACAAGAGGAGGAGTGTTTGAGACAGGTAGATTGCTCAGTGAATGAAGAAAGTCTTCAACTTGAAGGTATTTATAGGTCAGTGAAGGCCAACCAATGGCAGATGAAGACAAGTGCCATCAGTGACAAAAGTGGTATCGAGCGATTAGTCCTCGGAAAGTGTCTGACCGTGTCTAGTAAGTCTTGATTATCGGTGTGTTGTGCACCACATCTATAATCGTGAGGCTATAGGAAATTTAGGATTGGTTTCCATTCTTCTCATTACGAGATCGTGCCTTAGGCGGTGTGATAAGTTGGACCCTCCAGCGTATTCCTTTCCTTTACCGGTGATGCCTCGCGTAAAACCGAGCCCGGATGGGCAAAGCGATCGAGGCGTTAGTGAGATCTGAGAAATGCGAGCGCGAGCGTCGATACGAGGCAGTGCTTGACGGCGGGTTTCGCGGCCGCGCGGCCAGCGAGTTTAAGCGCGGCGATGGGCTGCTGAGACTCTGATACTGAGCCTCGGTCCCGGCACAGGCGAGATGAGATAAGTACGAGAGATGGCCGATTCTTGGCGGTCGTGGCGGATATGAGATATTTGGATCTGGCGATTCCGGCCCGTGCGCACCCGTAGTTCACCCCGGCGAGCGGTTTGAGGCTACGTGACTTTACGAGTTGTAGCGCTTGATGTTCTATGGATCGAGAGGCGAGGACGACCTCGGGAGTTTATCAAGCACTCTGACGGATCGTAGGGTGATCGAGTCTCGAGGCGGTCGGTGGTATTGGGTTCGCATCAGTGCGTGATCTGCGATTGGTAGTTTTGATTCGTGAGCTGTCGGAAGAGCATGCACTTCCAGCGATTTGGGACGAGTTCTCGAGGCATTTCTTGCACATTTCTTGCCTCGCGAGATGAGGAGGCTCGGGTAGCAATTTTTAGCGTTGAGCGGGGCGGACGGGCGGTTAGAAGTACAATGTGGAGTTCGACTCATTAGCTTCGGTATGTTCCGCTGGTAGGCGATATGGAGGGCGAGTACACCGCTACGTCACCGGGTTGGGCGATTACTTGGCGAGAGGCATGCGGGTGTAGCTCTTGGCCGGCATGGACATTGCCGCGTCTGGCTTCATGCACTAGGATGTGAGGCACGGAGGTCGGCGGAATGGCCGAGATCGGCGAAGAGGGCCAAAATAGCGAGTCCTTTGGTGACTTTCGAGGCGGACCGCCTCAACGATCTAGTTATGTACCTCGCGATCTGAGTGGTCCCCGCGATCGTCGGGGCGTTCGAGGTATTCGGGGCTGGTGAACTCGAGCTTACGGTTCACGGATATACATGGGTTCTAGCGGCCGGGATTCATCCCCTCCGGTGTGCGCGATGTGGCAAACATCATCGGGAATGTCGTCTTTCTTGGTGCTTGTTTCACTGCGGCCGTCGAGCCGTGTGACAAGAGATTGTGCTTATAGGAGAATGCGGCTTAGCGCGACTCTGGATCGATGGCGAGTTCATCACCTTCCTACGGTTATGCGCCTGCAGTGGACTTATGATTAGAGTGGGCGGTAGCCGGTATATCCTTAACCTACAGAGGCTTGTATGTTTTGATGTTATGTTAATGTGTTAAGTGTTATGTTCGGATAGCTTTGTGCTAAAATGTGATTTAGGGCGGGTTGGGGAAAAAGGGTAAGCACAGGGTGAGAAAATGATGAACCTTAGAATATTACAGTTGAGACCTTAGATGTAAGCCGTCTTGAGTACAAGATTTTGCGAGTGATCCTTGTCGAGTGCATTTTATGCCTAGAATGTATTGTGTGATAAGTCCCAGGTTGGGTAAATGAAAGTGGTATCTTTCATGATGTGATTTAGCAAGATTGTTAGTGTCGGAAGCAAGAGTTGGTAGCGACGATGGGTCGGGTTGGGGCCGTGTTGCGGGCGACCCGGCTGTTCGGTGGGGTCGGCTCTGGGTGGTCGCCGGTGGTAGGGTCACGAGGTGCTAGGCCAAGTTTAGTTGACCGTCGTATGAGTTCGTGGGTGTGTTCGACGAGCGGTCGTGAAGGCGGAATGGCCTTAAGGAAGATTGAGGCTAGTAAGATAACCAAGTTGGAGGTGGTGACTTCGGGTGGAAAGCGAAGCGTTGGCGGAGTGTGAGTACGGATACTAGAAAGAGTTCGAGTGTTCGAGAAAGTACAACGAGGCAGGGAGAAGTGAGCGTGTGTGATCATTTCTTGTAAAGGGAGAAGGTCACGAAGGATGTATATTTTTGACCTCGGGGATCGCATGCGATCCGGTACCATATGTTGGTCGCGGAGTGACACTAGAACCTCGCGGCAAAGTGACAAAAATTTGTGATATTAGAGGTGTTTCCTCGTGGACTTGGATATAAGTATTTTGCGTGCGTGTGTTATTTCGTGGCCAATTGTGGCGTTGTGACTTGTTAGAAGAACTTTATCGTTATCCGTCTTGAGAAGGAACATTCGGGACGAATGTTTCTAAGGAGAGAGAATGTTATACCGTATTTCCAGTATGTGCGTGAGCACGTCGTATTATAATTGAGCCTTAAAGTTAGGCAAGTTTGAATTTGTGCATAACTACACAAAGGAGTCGTTTTTAAATGAAGCGTTTCCACGACTTTCGTAGGAAAAATTCCGCTATGTCATTAATAATTTTTGCGGATTTTTAGAGGCGAAACATTTTGGACCAACGAGAGGCGACACTTGTCACCCTCAATTGGAAGAGTGGATGACGAAATGGGCATAGTTGGCACGTTTTTGTGCCTTCTCCTTAGTCGAGGAGTTGGTAGGATATTTTGTGTGGAAGATGAAAGTGGGACCCACAAACACACGTGGCTTAATCTTTACCCTACACTGCTTGCGTGGCACTTGTCTTCATCTTGGCCATTGGTTGGCCTTCACTTGACCTATAAATACCCTCTAAGTTGAAGACTTTCTTCATCCTCACTGAGCGATCTACCTAAGTCTCAAACACTCCTCCTCTTGTTCTCTCGCCCACCACACCTCCCTTTGAGGCCCTATTGGTAGAGCTTCCCTTCCCCATTTGGTGCCACTAGTAGAGGGTACCCACACTAGTTGTCTCGTATAAATACCCTTGTTGTGGTATAGAAATACTCTCTAGTATTGTTATAATGTCCAAATACCTTAGCCCAATACCTTGTAGTATTCCCAGGTTACAATTATACAAGCCAGAAAATACCATTATACTTCCCTCGGTCACTAAACGAAACCACAGGAAATCTTCATTGATAGTTGAAGTATTTGAGTAGAAGTTGGTTAGAACTTCTAAGGGTTGTTTGGAGGCGGGTTGGAGCGCCGCGGAGTAGGAGCTAAACCTTGCTCGGGATCGGCATATAAACTCGGATAATTTTGGGCTTATCGAGGTAAACACTCTTGACCTTCTATTGTAATTGGAAATTACATGTTGTAGGAATATATAGTTGAAGTATACTATATATAGAACTGAACATTATAATTGTGCGGCAATGTCTTTTGACTTAAGCTCGAATAATACTTACAGCGATGTCTTGCGACTTAAGCTGAATTTTAAGAATCGAATTGTAATTACATAGGGTGTATTCTGATGAACTTGTGTAGCATTCTTGTGTAGTAGAATTGTACGTCAGGTTAGGCGTGTTAACCCACCAGTTGGCTTGGTAGTCGGCCTCGATAAGGGGAGAGATTTCTGTTTGTTGCGGGGAGGTCTTTGCCGAATTTTCGTAGAATATTCTACAGCGGGATCTAAAGATATTAATAAGCGACTTTGTGGCCTCTATAGGTTGTAGTACTACGTGTGGGTGATCTGCTTGGTGAGAGTGTAGCCGCGGTTTGAGGTACTTGGGCGTTTGCTATTAGTCGATAATCGTCGCGAGGTATGTGAACCTCTTCCTATCTTTTCTAGCATGATATGTGTGAGCTACGTGATGCGGTGAGCGTCGTGTGTTAAGCGTATTTGGTTGTTTTAAAAACATAAGTGTTATACTAGCTTTATGGGAAGTTAGGTATAACGTCTTAAGGGTGGTAAAATGAATGGTTTATTAATTTCAAAAGTTAAGAGATTGGATCTTATAAGATAAGAGACTTAACTTAAATGAATTAATATGGATTCTGTGTGAAACCTCATTCGTGAGTAATGAGTACTTAGTTTTAAAAGGAATAACGTTTCTTGATTTTGGAAATCGAATGTGTATCAATAAACCATCGCGGCGTTAATAAAGGAAAATGTATTGAATAACTAAGTATTATTAAAACCGATGAAACCTCCATCTGCATAGAAGCTAAGATGAGACAAAATGATATTACATTTTCTAGATCATGTTTAATAAGATTGATTATGAACAAGATTAACCTACTCACCTATGGCATATGTTACTCTATTGTTTTAAAAAGAGGTTAAGACATTGAACTATGAAACTTTTCTAAAAAGAGACTTGCGTAATTGAAATTAGGCAAACTGGAACTCTTAGGGAAAAGAAAGGCATTGTGTTGTCTTAAAATGGTTTAAAACATAAAGTGTTATAACAGCTTTATGGGAAGTTGGTTATAACGACTTTATGAAAACAAAAGAAGGGTTTTATCCTTTGTTTTAATGCGGTAACTTGACTTTTAAAAGAGAAGTATTTTGGTCCAAAGGGAGGCATGGTATTGCCTTAATTTGGTCTTAACAAGGAAAGTATGAAAGTTGTTTTGGTTTACTTAAAAGATATAAGTCACACATTCTTTTTATATACTACGGTTATCGGGTGACTTTTAGAAAAGGAATGAATCTCTTAAAAGGAATTTACGTACGTAGTACTTTAGGGTTAAAATCCGGACTTTGACATAAAATGAAAGTAGCTTGAGTTGTGTGTAACTTGCTTATGCTTGTTGTTATGAAACATGACCATGTTACGTGTGATAGCCTTGTTGTGCAAGTACTGTGTTCTACTCGACTACCGGTTCATCCGGGAATGTATTTCACTCGATTACCGGTTCATCCGGGAATGTATTTCACTTGATTACCGGTTCATCCGGGAATGTATTTCACTTGATTACCGGTTCATCCGGGAATGTATTTCACTTGACTACCGGTTCATCCGGAAATGTATTCCACTCGACTACCGGTTCATGGGATGAGCAGGAACGATTCCACACTTTTCTATATTGGGTCCATAAGATGGGCCGAGACACGATATCGTATCACATGATTTGTACCTAGGCTGCGGTGAGGAAGGAGTTCCACGGGCGTGAGGATGACTTTGAGGCGTGAGACCACGACTTGACATGGCGCTTTTATGTTGTGGCGTAGTTTGGTTATCATACATGTCTCTGCTTTATATAGACTATTATGATTTCATTCTGATATTTCTGATTTCACATACTTGGTACTGTTATCGACCTCGCCCTTGAAGTGCGTTCATCTGCGAGTAAAATACATCGTATCGATCCCGACATAGGATCACATTCGGCGTGTTGGGAAGCTCCGTTCCTTCGGAGGCTTATCTTTGGTATGTTACCACGAGTGCAGCAGGTTCTTGTACATTCGAGGTATGGCGGGCTGTCCGTCATAGTTGTTATCAACTTAGAAGTGCATGAAATGCTTGTTGTGGCGAGTGCGTAAAAAGGATAGCGTTCGGGTAGTTATGTATATATCTTGAATCAAGCTGTTTTGGTTGCTTTGTTTATTTATCATGTCTCTTAATTCATGTTCGTATTTTTATTTCCTTGATTTTCTCGATGATGTATCACTAGGGTGCGGAGTAAGGCACGATCCACGGGCCGAGTTCGGGTCGTGTGATCTTAAACTTACGAGTGTAACAGTTGCTAGACATCATCTGATCGGGAGATGCCACAACAAAATGGTGTAGCGAACGCATTTAATCGACAACACGGAAGAGCTAAATGCATGCTCTCTGTCTTGGACTAACTAGGACATTAGGCGGCGGTTATGTTATACCCCGTGGTCCGGCGTGCGTGTGGCGTGCGAAATTAGAAACACGTTCGAGGGCCTCAGGCCGCGGCGCGGAGCGAGCGCAGCGCCAGCGGGTGAAGTGCGGTGGCTGAAGTTCCAGCCAGCCGTGCCGGAAGCGAGGCCGCGGCCGAAAGATCAGTCCGCGGGAGTTGCGCGCCGCGGCTCGGAAGCAGGCCATGGCGGCGAAATTTGGGCGTAAAACTTAGAAAATCTGATTTTTGTTTTAAAAGGGGCCGTGGGAGGTGACAAGTGTCCCCATCTGATTTTGAGAACGTCTGATATAATTGACCAAGGCAGTCACTTTTCCATCTTTCATCTTTACTCTCTCTCTCTCTCTCTCAAAGCTTGAGCTCCTTCTGCAAAACCTCAAGAAGTGTTCTAGCCTAAGAAAATCTGAAAAGTTAAAGCGAAGGAAGCTTGTGACTAGCTTAGAAGTGCTATTGTGGTGGTGTTCTTGGAGAAAAGGCTAGCAAGGTGTTGGAATAAGTTTGGCTAAAACTTAAGGTAACATTTCTTCTCTTGTAGTTGGTATTGGGTGTTGCGTGTTTAATAGGAAGAACTTGTAGTTGGAAAAATGCACTTAGAGTAGTTGCGTGTAAGAAATGGGCGTGATTATGAAAGAATTGGTTAGGGGATTTTATGAGCATGTTGTTGCCTAAATACTACATTAGACTTGTTGGGTTAGTTGTTGTAACTTGTGGGGCTGAATTTTTACACACCAAAGTTTAGGTGTGTAATCCCGCTAGTGTTGGTTGGTTGTTGAGCCTTAAACATGACATTTGAGCGTTAAAAATCGACCTTGGAAAAGGTGGCAATGTATGTAGAAACAAAGGAACGCGGCGCGATTTTCCGTAGGAAATTGGTGACTTTAACTTGGAAAAATTTTGCATTGTAATTAGAGCTTGATAAGCGTATTGTGGTCATTTTAGGTTGACATACTACGTGCGGTAAATTGGACTTAGCTTGTGGATTGACCAGAAGAGGTATGTGGAGCTTTCCTATCTCTTGAGCATGATTAGTTGTACATGTAGTGCGGTGAGCGTCTGAGATTTGGAAATCTTCGTTTGTTATAAGTATTTGATACTTGCCGTTTTAAAAGAAAATTATAAAAATCCTTGGACTTAAGGAATGTGTTTTACTATTGTTTAACTCTAATGTAACGGCTTTATGGGAGTTGGTTATATTAGTTTGTGAAAGTTTAATGGAGAAAGGTTTTGATGATTTGAACTTGTGGAAGGAAAATGGTTCTAAGGCATGAATTGCCTAAGGTTTTACAAGAAATGAAGTCACTTAATTTAGAAGCTTGAGATAGTTTTAAAAGGAAATGTGACTTGTTTGAAAAGAAATCGTAACTTGATACTATGGTGATTAGTATCTTGGGATTTTTTTGTATAAAAGAGTTATTTCTTAAAAGGTTAAGTACATGATACTTGGGTTAAATTCGGATTTTTATTAAAAGACATGATCGTGCCTTAGGTATACTAAAATGAGAGGATGTATTAATACTATTAATAAGAAGTTAGGTGATTCTTAACTTGCTTAAGTTATGATAGGCGGTAGTGCTTATGTTGTGATGTGATAGGCGGTAGTGCTTATGTTATGTTTAATAGCGGATGAGCTATGTTATATATATTCATATTGTTACGGGTAAA
The DNA here is from genome assembly GCA_029844215.1 of Przewalskia tangutica. Taxonomy (NCBI): domain Eukaryota; kingdom Viridiplantae; phylum Streptophyta; class Magnoliopsida; order Solanales; family Solanaceae; genus Przewalskia; species Przewalskia tangutica. The sequence continues at coordinate 2,069,292 of CM056738.1, read as the reverse complement.
CCAGGGTTATTATTTATGCCATGGATTTGCTACCCGTGATGCGAGTGCGGCGCTTGTACTCGTGCGGATCCGGACCATAGGATCCGTGCGGGTGAAATAGTCCCGTGCGAGTGCGCGATGGTACTCGTGCGGATCCACGGGATCCATGCGGGTGAAATAGTCTCATGCGGGTGAAGCAGGTCCATGGCGAGGCGGATGACCTCATGCGGGTCCACAGGACCTATGCGGGTGAAATAGTCCCGAGGTAGGATTGCTTAATGATACTACAGGCGAGGTACCTGTTTTGATCATGAGCCTCTATTTTTATGCTATAAAATGTATACTTGTTACTCTCATTATTAGTAAGGCACGGTCTGACATAATTTGGTTTTATCTATAACTTGTGTATTTTGGACTTATGATATTACTACGGTATTTTCGATTTACATACTTGGTACGTTGTGTCTTGACCCTTCGCCGGGGCTGCGTCACGCCTGCAGTAAGGAAGCGGTGGTAGATCCTCATTCCTAGGATCTTGTACTCAGGTGTCAGGAGCTCCATTTCTTCGGAGGCTCGACTTTTGGTATGGTTCTCCCGGGAGTCGTTGATATTTTGTACATTCAGGGCATGGCGGGGCCTGTCCGTCATAGTGTTATTCATTCTTAGAGGCCTGTAGTCTTGTCAGAACTTGGTTCGTTAAGGATGTAACTGTTCGGTTTATGTACTTTTGGGTTAGCCATTTTGGGCTAGACTATTCTATATCTTAATGGTTGTTTATCTTGAGTTTACATTCATTGGTTTTCTCGATGTTGTGTCACTAGGGTGCGGGTTAAGGCAGGTCACGGTCGGGTTCGGTCGTGACAGTTAAATCTGACTTACTATCTGATAAATCGTGGACCTCACACAGGTTGACAGGTATACATCTCAAAACTCCTTTTGAGATGTGGTCTGGTAAGCTTGCTGATTATTCTGGCTTGAGAGCTTTTGGTTGCAATGTTTATTATCATGTGAATGAGGGTAAATTAGAACCACGAGCTAAGAGTGTGTGTGGGTTATGGGGATGTTGTTAAAGGTTACAGAATATAGTCCTTGTCTGAGAAGAGGGTTATACTGAGCAAGAATGTATTTTTTGATGAAAATTCTATGTTTAACCCTACTGTGAAGTCTATTATTGGTGGCAGTGTTGGGAAACAGGTGGAGCAGCAAGTCACTCCAGATGAGGGTGAACCATCATATGAAGTCCAGCGACCACAATCGAAGCGAGAATCATGGGATATTCATTACGTGACAAATCGGCCTGATTTGGCTCTTGATCGATCAAAGAGAGCAAATTATGGAATACCTCCCAGAAGGTATGGTTTTGAAGACATGGTAGCTTATGAATTGCAGGTTGCTGAAGAAGTGGATCCTCACTCACATCCATTCACTTACAAAAAAGCGATTCGTATCGAATCTTGATGGCTTCTTCTATGGGAGAGGAGACGGAGTCACTCCATAAGAATCAGACTTGGGAGTTAGTCAAGCGATCACGAGACAGAAAAGTTGTCACTTTGCAAGTTGATCTACAAGAAGAAGGAAAGAGGAACACTTGTTGAAGGTATCAAGTATAAAGCTCGAGTGGTAGCTAGAGGGTTCACTCAGAGAGAGGGGGTAGACTACAATGAGATTTTCTTGCCAGTGGTTAGACACACTTCCATCAGGGTGCTACTAGTAATAGTTACACATCAGAGTCTGGAACTTGAACAACTAGATGTGAAGACAATTTTCTTACATGGAGAGTTGGAGGAGGAAATATACATGACTCAGCCAGATGGGTTTCAGGTTCCTGGTAAGGAGTACTATGTTTGCAAGTTGAAAAAATCCTTATATGGGCTAAAGCAGTCTCCGAGGCAGTGGTACAAAAGGTTCGACAGCTATATGATAGAGATTGGCTACAACAGAAGTCCATATGATTGTTGTGTTAACTACAACAGGTCAGCAAACAGTTCTTTGATTTACTTGGTCTTTTATGTAGATGATATGTTGATAGCTGCGAAGGACAAGTCTGATATCCAGAAGTTGAAGGATCTTCTCAGTGCTGAGTTTGATATAAAGGATTTGGGTGCAGCTCGAAAAATTCTGGGAATGGAGATCTATTGGGATCTAAGCAAATGGGAGCTCTTTTTGTCACAGAAGGGCTACATTCAGAAGATTTTGTCAAGATTTGGCATGTCTACAGCAAAGCCTATAGATACTCCCCGTGCTGCAAATGCATATATGTCTGTTGCCTTTGCACCTAAATCAGCTGATGAGAAGGAGTACATGTCTCGAGTTCCCTATGTTACACCCCGTAATACCAGGGCTACTAATTGAGAACATGATTAAAGATTTAAGATTTGAATTTTGTGAAGGAAAAAGTTAACGACTTGGAATTTGATTCTCAAATTTTGTATATGGAATTATTATAGTATATTGAAGTTTTGGATTTTTAAATCTCGATTTGGTCATGTGGGGCCCACGAGATTTTGAGATATTTTGGCCAAGTATAGAATTTATTTGTGAAAAAATTATTTAGGACCAATAGGAGGGTGACACGTGTCACCCCTCTACTTGTCTTGGAAGACTTGGACTTTTTAGATATTTTGGGAGACAAGTGGACAAGTGGGTCCCACTCCACTTGTCTTGCTACACTTGGAGATATTTATATAGAGAGAACTTGCAAGACTTGTTCATTACACAATATCTCACACTTTGAGACTTATCTTCTCTCTATTTCTCTCCCACGTTTTTCGAGAATAACCTAAGACCAAAAGTGAAGATTAAAAGTTTTAAATCCTCCTAGATTAAGCACCTTGATTAGGTGATAAGCCAAGATTAACTCCTAGTCAAGGGTTGGCCGAGAATAAGGGTGTGAAACCCTAGGGTTCCGTCGACTTTTTAGAAGCGAAACGTGAAGTGAAGTTAGTTATAAGCTCATAGGGGTCACGTATATGTGATTGGAACTTGAAGAAGTGGAGCGAAACGAAAACTGCGGACCAATATAGTAGGGGCTGTTTTGGACGATTTTGGGCACAAAAATGAGGTAATAGTTCTTCTTAAATTAAAGTAATGGGATATTACTTATTGTTATGTTTAAGGAAGAAATGGAAAATAAGATGTGTATATGATAGATGTGTTGTTGGCCGATTGGAGGTTGTTTGTGCCATTGGTTTCGTTGGTTATATTGTTGTTGTTATCCACACTTGTCGCATGATAAAATGAGGTAATATGGTTGTTGATAAGTTGGTATGTCATATATGGAAGTGTTGGAACTTGAATTGGAATAAAATTAATTAAGAAAAGAGTTATCGGATTGTAGTTATTGGCCGTGGAATCTATAAAATTGTTGGACGTTATTATATAGTTTTTAGGGACTGATTTAGGGCGTTGGAATTCTAGAAATTCAGCCCTCATTTTGCATGTTTAATGTGGGAAAATGACTAATGAAAGTCCTAAGGAATAAGGGTGAAAAAGGCTTCACATTGTACCCTTAATGTTGGTTATTTATGGACTATTTTATAGACTGTCTTTATATCGTTGTGGGGAAGAATTTTACACGTCAAGTTGGCGTGTAATCCCATTTGGTTGTTGCTTTGGTTGTGAACTGTTTATTTAAGTTAAGGGGCTGAATTTTGCACGTAAGGTATGCGTGTGATCCCCTTTGGTTAATTGTTGGTTGTGCCCTTAATTGTTGCTTGGTTGTTGTTGAATTTGGGCCTTGGAAAAGTACGTAAAAACAAAAGAAGTGCTGTCCAAATTCTCGTAGAATAAGAGGGTCATTATTTGGTATAAGTCTTACACTTGTAAGCTTGAAGTTGATAGAAGTGTTATTGTCATTTTAGGTTGAAGTACTACGTGTGGCATATTCTACTTGGCATGTGGAATGGCAAAAGGTTGAAATCTGTTGGGGCGTATTCTACTTGTCGTGTTGGTTAGTCGTCAACGAGGTATGTGAACTTCTTCCTTCTATCGGCATGATTGATTATTGGAGTATAAATGACTTGTTTCTTGAAGTATACTTGTCTCATTATTAGAGTATTCATGTTATTGATTCTATGCTAAAGACATGTCTAAATTATTCATAAGTCCTTACCAAGTCTTATGGGAGATGTTGGTAAGAGTGTTTAGTAAGCATTGGAGTCGAGTTGATCTTGCTAAGTTACAATACTAATGTAACTTGATTTATTTGAAAGTCACGAGACTAGATTTATTTGAAAGTTATGAGACTTAGTTGAAAGTATATGAGACTTTACTTGAAGGTATATGAGATTTGATTAGATGAAGTATAAGAGACTTGATTTATATGAAGTATAAATGACTTGATTTTGAGAAAGAAGAAGTAATTTGATTTAAAGGTATATGCTACTTGATTTGAAAAGAATAAGTTACTTGAGTTTAAAAGTGTAAGTAACTTGTTTTTAATAGTGAAAGTGTATTGATGCTACAAGTGCTAGTATCTTGAGATTTTATAAAGGAAAGAATAGATGTACATAGTACTTTTGGGTTCAACTCCCTTATATGGCATGATATGATTCTTTTTATAAGATTAGATATACATAGTACTTTGAGTTCATTTCCCTAATGTTACATCACATGATAATGCCTTGATTTTATTAAAAGGAAAGAGGTGATAGTGCCTTGGTTTGTTTAAAAAGAAAGATGTGGTAGTACTTTAGTTTCAAAAATGAAAGTTGGTTATAATGACTTTATGAGAAGTTTGTTATAACGGTTTTATGGAAAGTCAAGATATGGTTTAAAATGTCATATGGTTGCATTGATACACCGAGTCTCATGGTGGGCCGGGACACGTTGCATGTACACACATGAGGATTATATGGATAGTTATGATTACACTGAGTCTCATGGTGGGCCGGGACACGTTGCATGTACACACATGAGGATTATATGGATAGTTATGATTACACCGAGTCCTCTAATGGGCCGAGACACGTTATAGGTGCATATGTGAGGAGGATGACCACACCGAGTCCCATAATGGGCCGGGACATGTTATGCGACTTATATGACTTTACACCGAGACCCAGAAAGGGTCGGGACATGTTATACCTTATATGACTTTACACTGAGACCCAGAAAGGGTCGGGACATGTTATACCTTATATGAATTTACATCGAGACCCAGAAAGGGCCGGGACATGTTATACCTTATATGACTTTACACCGAGACCCAGAAAGGGTCGGGACATGTTATACCTTATATGACTTCACACCGAGTCCCGAGAATGGCGGACGTATTATACCTTATACGACCACCTGCAGGAGTCCCAATATGGGCGGGCGAGTTATAAATGCAGTATGATACGTTATCTATACGTGTATGAACATGATAATTCTATGAGTAGGCATCATTGAGACGAGTACAGTGGTACATGGGTACAATGATACAAGGTACAGCTGACTCTTATTTTATATGACACGGTTGTATCTGGTATTTGATTATTTTACTTGTCCCTGTCATTTCTTGGCCAACCATGATTTTAATACTGTACTTTATTTCCGTTTCATACTTAGTACTTGTTGTACTGACCCCCTTCGGGGGGCTGCGTTCATGCCCGCAGGTATTAGGTACTCAGTTGGGTGATCCTCGAGCTTATGATCTCGATCGGCTTATTGAGACAACTCACTCAGTAGGAGTCTTGTCATGTTGGTACGAAGTTTGTATTAGAGTCTTGTACATTTATGAGTACGGCGGGGTCTTGTCCCGTCATAGTATTTGTCCAAACTCTTAGAGGTCTGTATTCATATGTGAGTTGGACGTGCGTGAGTTGTATTTATATTGTTGTACAGTTGTAGTCCCATTCGAATATTATATATTATGGCAGCCTTGCCGGCTTGACCTTTGTTTGAAAAAAAAAATGTTATTTAGCTTCCGCGGGTTACTTGTGTTGTATGGATAGAAGGGTGCCCATGTAGGGCACCAGTCGTGGGCCTGGGGTTCGGGTCGTGACAAGTGCAGTAGGAAGCTTGATGTATCTGATAGTGCGCACTGAGACGACCGTACCTGATCTGTTAGTGTTGTTAGTAGGTTTATGAGTGAGCCTGACAAATAGCATTGACAAGATGTGAAGAGGATTTTTCGGTACCTCAAAGGTACGTCTGATGTTGGTCTCATTTATGGAGGTGATTGAGTCTTTGTTGTGAGTTTTGGACTCGACTATCGGAGATGTTGGCGATGAAGATCTATGACTGGTTATGTTTTCACTCTTGGTGGTTCAGTTGTCAGTTGGAAAGCTATTTTGCAGCCTAAAGTGACTTTGTCGACTACAGAAGCAAAGTACATGGCATTAACAGAAGCAGCCAATGAGGGAATCTGGTTGAAAGTATTGATAAGCGATCTGGGTCTACATCAGGATCAAGCCATAGTGTATTGTGACAGTCTCAGTGCAATCTGTTTAGCCAAGGACCAAGTCAATCATGAGAGGACTAAGCACATTGATGTGAGATATCATTTTATAAGAAGTGAGAAGAGAATTAAGGTGAACAAAATGGGTACTACTGATAACCCAACTGATATGTTCACGGCGGGTTCAGCGCGGCCAAGTTCCACCTTGTTTGGACTTGCTCAATGTTAGGAGTTGCTGATTGCCCCTTGAGGGTAAAATCTGAGGCAGAAGGAGTCTAGTACATATGACACTATAATGGTGCATCTGGTACATCTGTTATTTGTGAGAGGATTCAAGTCAAGGTGGAGATTTGTTGAAATATGCATTGAATTCGGACATATTAGGTTTATACCATGTTTAGGAATCATTTTCCTTTTCTGTTTGGAAAACCTTTTCTTAGTCTGTGTAAGGGGTACTCTATATAAACCTCATAGGTCATAACCTAATAAGCAATCTGAAATACAATCCAGAGAAATCCCAAAAAATATATTCCTCAAGATCAATAAAGTTTTTCTCTCTTCTGCCTGTGGACGTAGCTAACACATTGTTAGTGAACCACGTTAAATCGTTTGTGTCATTTACATTCATTATTATTCTTTCTTCTGTTTAATTGCTTCTGCTATAACAAAAACCACTCAATGAAAGTTTATAAATATTAAATGCCCAAATCAACATAATCACCCAATGGATGTTACAATATTAAGTGCACAAATCAATAGGTACATGTAACCACCCAACGAAGGTTACAAATATTAAGTGCCTAAATTAATAGGTACATGTAACATACAAAAAGGTTAGTAAATGTGTATAGACATCGATACAAAAGATATGTATTTCATAACACCTCTTGGATGTCCATAGATGATGTGACTCGTTAAAACCTTACTAGAAAAAAAATCAGTGGGAAAAAATTATAGTAAAAGAAAAAGAGTACAGATTTATAATAATACATATTGTGGTTGCCTCGTTAAAAATCTTACAAGGAAAACTCAGTGGCACAAAACCTTGTATGGAAAAAAGATTACAACATGTATTAACTCCCCCCCCCCGATAAGAACTTCAATCCAAATGTTTGAGTTTTCGTATTCCAATCTTGTGCACCATCCTCTCGAAAGTTGCAGTGGGTAGAGACTTTGTGAATAGATCAGTCATATTATCACTTGAATGAATTTGTTCCACGTTGATATCACAATTCTTTTGAAGCTTGTCTGTGAAGAACAACTTTGGTGAAATGTGCTTTTGTCCTATATCATTTTCTGAATTCTCCCTTAAATTGAGCAATGCATGGTGGCTGCTGCATTATCTTCATACAAGGTTGACATACACTCATAGTACAAGTTGTATTTCTACTGCTTTACCTCACAATTGGACATTCAATTACAGTTTCAGCTTATGTTTCATTTATATCATTGTACTCACTTACAACTTCAACTTTACATATTCATTACATCTTTCGTATTAATGTCCCTTTCCGGGGACACTGTGTTCATGCCCGCGTGTGCAAATAGAGATGCAGATGTTTTTCGTAGGACTCGATTCAGTTGGAGGTTATCACACTCATTTCTTTCGGAGCTGTGTAGTGAGCTGATAGATATGATAAATATGCATATGTATATATTTGGATATGTCGGAGCTTTGTCCCCGACAGTTGTTGTTGTTATATTCTTTAGAGGCTTGTATAGAGTCGTGTGGCGTATTATGGTCTTGTGCGACCTCTCTAGCAAACTTATTGTGTTCATGTTGGCCTTGTCGACTATATATATAGATTGTGCATTTTTTTGAGTGCATGTGATTAGGTATTTGTTCAACTAGACACTTATCAAAAGTTTTGCTGGCCTATAATATGTTGAATATGTCACAAATATCATAGTTGGTACACTCGGGTCTTAAGACATCGGGTGTCGGCAATCCACAAGGTTGGGGTGTGACAATAATGGTCACAAATTAGTAGCGACTAGAATAGAATTAATGACCATTATTTGAAATAAAATCACACTTAATTCAAGAGAATAAATATCATGAATCTAGACAATTCTTTTGAGATACCACATTCACTAATTTTCTAACAATTACATCTTCATAAATTCAACTTGTCACAAAAGAAAAAAATGAACAATGATTTTTAGAATTTGATGGAGATGATCTTGACCAAAAAAATTATACTCCATCTATCCCAATTTGTTTGACACTTTTTGCTTTTTGAAAATCAAACTTCTTAAATTTGATAATGTGTTTGAACATAGAATCTTTAAAGTTTTTGAAACAAAATTTACATATTTAAAAACTACGTAAAAAAATACTATAAGCCACCATAATTAATAATTTAAAATATTTTAAAAATATATGAAAAAATTACAATCAAAGAACAACTCGTTTATCTCTCGAAAAGTGAAAAGTGTCAAACAAATTGAAACAAAAGGAGTAATACTACAGATCGAGAGTGCCCACTTTTGAGTTTTGATATATGTTACTTCTGTTCCAATTTAAGTATTTTACTTTTCCTTTTGATCTGTTAAAAAAAAGTGTTTCTTTTTATATTTAGTAAGTTTTCCAATTTCAAGACAAATTTAAAATCACAAGATTTAAAAGACCACACACATCATTAATTTAAGATAACAATATTCAAAAGTGTCCCTTTATTTTTTAAACTTCGTGTCAAGTCAAATACATTTAAAATTAGGACGGAAGGAGTAATAAGTTTAAAGGAATAAAATTGTTCAAAGTGTACTTCAGAGATCATTTTGAACTACTCTCAAACACAAGGGACCATATTTGTCACACTTTGGACAATCCACGCCATCGAAGAGGAAATAACAAAGAGAACTAACAGAAGAGTAGTGCTACAAGCCTACAATGGCATCATCATCGAGCAGTGGCTTAACATTCAAGCTTCACTCGTTATACTCAACATATCGGATCACTACACTCGGGTAAAATCCCAGTCCGCAACCGCCGCCGCCGATTCACCTCCGCCACCGCTGCCTAGGGTATTAGGTTGCGTTATCGGTGTACAAAGAGGCCGTACTGTTGAGATCTTCAACAGCTTCGAACTAATTTATGATCATTCTACTCACTCTCTTGATCGTGCCTTCCTTGAGAAGAAACAGGAACTCTGTTAGTTTTGTTATTATTTCCTTAAATGTTATTATTATGATTATATACATTGAGAATTAGGTATAGTTTGGATGATTTGTCATTAAAATTGTTTAAATTTGAGATAATGGCCAAAAACTATCACTTTTTCACGAGTTTTACCTCCTAACTATAAGTTGTTGTCTTTATGTATTAAAACTAAAACACACCTTGGTAAGTTAAGGATAAAACTAAAACACACCTTGGTGATAGTTCAGGTAGAAAAATGATAGTTGGCCTATAACATGTTGTATGATTCTATACACGGAGAATTAGGTGGAGTTTGGACTATTTCTCTTTAACATTGTTTAAATTGAGATAATGGTGAAAACACACACTTGGACTATTACTTTTTCGCGAGTTTCACACCATAACTATCCATTGTTATCTTTTCACAACTTAGTGATAGTTAAGATAGAAAAAGGAAATAACTATTTAGTTGACTTAATCAGTTGTGTTCTAATACATAGACGGTGATAGTTCAGATTACTGTGCCTTCCTCGAGAAGAAACAGGAGCTCTGCTAGTTTTGTTATTCTTTCCTTAAATGTTATTATTATGATTCTATGCACTGAGAATTAGGTGGAGTTTGGACGATTTCTCTTAACATTGTTTATATTTGAGATAATGGCTAAAAAAAAACTTGAGCTATTACTTTTTCACGAGAATCTTAGTAGTTTAGTTGTTTGACTACTTGAACTTTCACCTTGTTGGTGAGGGTTCGATTCCCATCTTGTAATCCCCTCCTCCATTTCCCCTTCCCCTCCCCCCTATTTTTTTTTAAAAAAAACTATTACTTTTTTGCGAGTTTCATGCCCTAACTATAAGTTGTTCCCTTTTCACACCTTAATGATAGTTCAGATAGAAAAAGGAAATAACTAATAGTTGGCCTAATCAGGTGTGTTCTAATACATATATGGTGATAGTTCAGATTATGCCTTCCTTGAGAAGAAGCATGAACTCTATGAGCTTATTATTCTTTCCTTAAATGTTATTATGAATCTATACACTGAGAATTAGGTGGAGTTTGGATGATTTCTTATTAAAATTGTTTAAATTTGAAATAATGCCCAAAAACACACTTGAACTATCACTTTTTTTTGCGAGTTTCACACCCTAACTATTACTTGTTCCCACACCCTAACTATCCGTCGTTCCTTTTTTTTAATCTCAACTATCATGTATTAAAATACACCTCTCTTAATATTGTTTAAATTTGAGAAAAATACATGTACTATCATTTTTTTTGCGAGTTTCATGCCCAAACTATCACTTGTTCCCTTTTTCCTTCCCGAACTATCACCATCTTTGTATTAAAATACACATTGGTGATAATTCAAATAGGAAAAGTGAAGAACCGATAGTTAGCCTAATCAGTTTCGAGGTGTGTTCTAATACATTGGTGATAGTTCAGGTAGAAAAAGGGAATAACTGATAATATACACGGAGAATTAGGTGGAGTTTGGACGATTTCTGTTAACATTGTTTAAATTTGAGATAATGTCCAAAAATAAACTTGAACTATTACTTTTTCGCGGGGATTTTAGTAGTTCAGTTGGCTGACTACCTGGACTTTCACTTTCACGTTATCGGTAAGGATTCAATTCCCCATCTTGTAATCCCCTCCTCCATTCCCCCTTCCCCTACCCCCAATTATTACTTTTTCGCGAGTTTCACGCCCTAATTATAAGATGTTTCCTTTTCACACCTTAATGATAGTATATAAAAAAGAGAATAACTAATAGTTGGCCTAATCAGGCACCTGATCTAATACGTGATAGTTCATATTACCGTGCCTTCCTTTAGAAGAAGCATGAACTCTATCAATTTATTATTCTTTCCTTAAAATTTTATTATGATTCTATACACTGAGAATTTGGCGGAGTTTGGACGATTTCTCATTATAATTGTTTAAATTTGAAATAATGGCCAAAACAAACTTTGACTATCGCTTTTTCGCGAGTTTCACACCCTAACTATCAGTTGTTCCCACACCCTAACTATCAAGCATTCCCTTTTTTTACCTCAACTATCACGTATTAGAATACACATCTCTTAATATTGTTTAAATTTGAGATAATGGTAAAAAAATACATGTACTATCATTTTTTGCGAGTTTCATGTTGTACTATCACCATCTTTATATTAAAACACACCATGGTGATAATTCAGATAGGAAAGGAGAAGAAGTGATAGTTAGCCTAATTGGTTTCGAGGTGTGTTCTAATACATTGAAGATAGTTTATGTAGGAAAAGGGAATAACTGATAGTATACACGGAGAATTAGGTGGAGTTTGGACGGTTTCTGTTAACATTGTTTAAATTTGAGATAATGGCCAAAATAACACACTTGAACTATCGAGTTTCACACCCGAACTATCGGCTTTTTCTATTTTCCTACCTATCATTTATGTATTAAAATACACTTGGTGATAATTCACGTAGAAAAAGGAAACAATTTCTCTTAATGTTGTTTAAATTTGAGATAATGACCAAAAACACACTTGAACTATCACTTTTTCGCGAGTTTTACACCTAAACTATCAGTTTTTCCCTTTTCTTACCTATGTATTAAAACACACCTTGGTGATAGTTCAGGTAGAAAAAGGAACAACTGATAGTTGGCCTAATCAGCTTCGTGATGTGTTCTAATACATAGATTGTGATAATATACAATATGTAGAAAAAGGGAACAGCTGATAGTTGGCCTAGTTAGCTTTGAAAGTGTGTTCTAAACTTCTAATACATAGATGGTCATAGTTAGGTAAGAAAAGGGAATAACCGATAGTTGGCCTAATTAGTTTTGAGGTGTTTTCTAATACGTAGATGGTGTTAGTTCATGTAGGAAAAAGGAACAACTGATAGTTGGGGTGTGAAACTCGAGAAAAAGTGATAGTTTAGGTATGCTTTTTACCATTAACTCTTTAATTTTTTTAAAGTTGTGCTTGGATGACATTTTGTCATTGTTTTTGTCGTCCGATGGTCATATTTGACCTTGCACAGTAATTTATGGGCAGAAAACATCTCCAACAGAAATTTTCAAGTTGCAAAAATTTGATTTTTTTTTTTCAAAAACTTTGTTTTGGGAGAAGTGATGTTAGAAATTTTCCCCTCCACCTAAGTTTCATTGGATTATTTTGTTGATATAATTGATAGTAATGTTGGCAATTTGGAGCAGATAAGAAGGTGTTTCCTAATTTCTATATACTGGGATGGTATTCAACGGGAAGCGATGCTCAGGAATCAGACATGCACATTCACAAAGCTGTGAGTTCGTTTTCTTTGCTTAAGTACTTCATCAGTTCCATTTTTTTGTTAAGACGTGTTATTAGATATGGGAATTATTTTTCTTAGATATTACATTTGTGGCAGTGATAGTAGAGCTTATGGAAGGCTAAAACTAATTAACCTTATGAGAAACATACATTTTTCACTTGATTGTTGATAAATCAACACCCTATGCATGTGAGAGAGGATGCTTATCTGAAAAGGGAAAACATGCCTATATTAACACTTCTAGGAGTGCCCTTTGGCTAATGGTATCCCAGTCACTTGCCAAGTGTAGAGTCTAGTGTTTAAATGCTCTTAACATTAAAAGTGACCTTATGATGTTCTTAATGATCATAGAGAAATGTATTGAGGACGTGAGGTACAAATAATGGTATGAGGGAAAATTAGTCAAGGAATTAATGAGGTTTACCTACCCAGAACTCTGGAAAGGATTGAAAAAGTAGTAAATTGTTGAAGGCAGAAAATTTAATCTATAAGCTGGCAGCATCTTCTATCAAAGTACTGAAGCAGCATATATTTTTGGTTTGGTGAAATGAACTGAATTAGGCTCTTTATGCAACCTAAGCTCCAACCAGTTGGATAAGCTGCCTTGGCACTCAACAGATTGAAGCATATTGCATATTCTGTGCTGACTGCCCATTGGAGAATGAGCTACATGTTTCTGTATATATCTTGCATAAGAGAGTGCTATAGGCTGTTCTTTCTGCATGCTCATCTATGTATTCTCCTCGAGTTTTGAATTCTTGATAAATAATAAAAGCCTTATTAACCAGGTTATTCAATTTTTGGGCTGTGGTGGGAACTGCATCTGTAGTTATTCTTGCTGTCATGAAAAGGAAAAAGGATTACAATGTCGATGCTAGCGCTATCACACATTACTTGATGACTAGGTCCTTCCTTGAGATATCCCATTAGTTTAAATTGTTATAACGTCTCTTTTCTAGAATGTATGGAGAACAGCATCAACATGATTCAAGTATAACTTGATTCTGCCTCGAGATGATTGATTTACTTTTACCTTTCCTATAGGACATTGTTTCTTTCCTACAGTGTTTTTCAACGTTTGACAATAGTGTATTTTGTTGTATCAGTTGATGGATATCAACGAAAGTCCTGTGTACGTTCTTCTCAATCCTTCTATCAATCATGCACAGAAAGACTTGCCAATCACTATCTTTGAAAGTGGTGCGTATATATCTTAATTGTAATGTCACAAGTGCTCTATGATTATAACTTCCTTATTCTTTTGTGCTTGGTTTTGAAGAAAACAGGAAGGAGATACTAAACATTTGAAACTTCTTTTTGTTCAAACTTCTTTTTAATGATTTTGGGGTTTATGCCATGTGCGAGAGACCATGATTTATAAAATTTTCAGGAATTCCAATTTGAACAGCTTCTTGTGTCCATCTTTAGTCCCTTCTAGAGCTATGATGCAATGAAAATTTACGGGTTCCTTTGTTTTTTGGTTTTGGAACTATTTATTGATATTCGAAGAGTTGCACATCATTGATGGCATCCCACAACTTATTTTTGTCCAAGCAAGCTACACAATAGAGGTATCTCCCTATTCATTATCTTGTCATCTTTTCCTCAAGTTCTTGGGAGCATCTAACAAATTATTTTCTCGCCTGTAATACCTGACTGCTTACTCGGTTGAAGCTGAACGGATTTCTGTAGATCATGTTGCACATCTTAAACCATCTGATGGAGGCTCTGCTGCAACTCAGTGTGAGCACTTTTAACTTCATGTGTCTTTGCGAAGCTCAAGTTTATATTAATGCTTTACACAAAGTAGAATGATCTTAGTGTTTAGTTGCCTGTTTTATATTTATGAGATCTATTTGTGTAGTGGCTGCTCACCTTACCGGCACGCATAGCGCCATCAAGATGCTGAACAGCAGAATTAGAGTGCTACATCATTATCTTCTTGATATGCAAAGAGGTAATCCAGTTTATGCTAGAAGCTAAAGATACACTTTAATTGATCATCGAAGAGAAGAAGTCCCTTATAATGGAAAAGTTGCTTTTGAATTTACTGGGAGAGACTCACCAAGAAATAAAATTATTAGTATAAAAACCTGGATACAAACTAAGACATAATTTTGCATCTGAAGATCTAAGATGATTAAATAGCTTCATGAACTATCCTAGTCAAGCAGAATGTATCTTTCCTGAAACTGCTTTTGGAGATGTTAGTCTCACAAGCTTCTTCAACAATTAACATGGAAATGGAAGATGACTTTTTTCATGGGGCAGTTGCTCTAGAATTTTAATGTCTTTCCCTGCTAAGAATGTAGGTGAAATTCCTTGTGAGAATTCATTGCTCAGGCAGGTCTCCAGTCTTTTAAGAAGATTACCAACAATTGAGTCGGAGAAATTTCGAGATGATTTCTTGATGGTAGGTGCTCTTTGAGCTTGTTATTGGAGTTGACCTGGTTATATAATGTAAGCCTATTAGTATTGCTTTTTTCTTTTGGAAGTGGAAATGGTTTTATTTGTGGGATATTTTTAAAGAGTTTTCTAGTAAGACCTTCATCAGCTTCAAATAGTTACTAGTGTAATTGCAATGTTGGGTGGAAATTGCTAACTAGAAACTTTCATATTTGCTCTAGGTGTGCCAATCAGCTTTTGCCACTTTCTGATTCTATCTTTATTTGCTCTTTTCTTCTGTGCAGGAATATAATGACACATTGTTAGTTAGTTACCTGGCCATGTTCACCAACTGCTCTAGGTATGATGTCTAAGGCTTCTTGCTCTAATGCTTTTGTGATTTGTAAAAGTAGTTACGTTAACTCTTCTTCCCCCTTTTCTCCTTTTCATTTTTCATTGCTAAAGAAATATCCAAGATTATGTAGATGATAGGGCTAGAGTTTATATAAAATGGTTTTCGCTGAAGTTTCATATGAAGTCGGATTGCAGAATAAAATTGAGGTGTACTGTGAATTTGGTTAAGATATCATATATAAGTTAAGGACTGCCTAAGTTGGTAGGAGTTTTGTAAGTTATATGTATCGACAAGCAGGAGAAACAGTTCCCTTGGCGATCTCTTGTACATTTTTTTGTTTAAATCCTCTTTATTAAGAGTCAAATACAATGCATCTAATATTTTTCTTTTTTCATGGTTGCAGTACGATGAACGAGTTGGTTGACAAGTTCAACACTGCATATGAACGGCATACTAGGAGGGGCGGGAGAACTGCTTTTATCTGAAAGTGATATATATTGCCTTTTTGCGCTATCTTTCCTGTTGTAGTTTACAGCATCAGCGAGTTTAGGTTATCCCATTCATGAATACATAGGAATAATTTAGTAGCTCTGTTTATCTTTTGTCTCTCTTTAGTGTTAGCCTGCCCATTTTCTTTGATTCCTCTTGTGCAATCATAGATATCGTAGAAAATGGCAGAAGTTTTTTGGGGACAAAAGCTTACACACTATGGTGTTTTCCTGTTTCGATCATTGTAGTAGTATCTTATCTAAGGATTACATAATTTCTCGTAATATAATAGAAAATCTAGTGTGTTATCAAAATAATGGCGAGGCAGTATTGATAGTGGCATTCGTGTCCAAATGCGTTACAAGTCAGGGAAAAGGTTCAAATTTATCCTTAAAGTTTACAATTTGTCTCACATTTGCCTTTCGTTTACCTTACGGCGAAGCCGCGTAAACAAACAAAAAATATCAAATTTACCCATAAACTATTAATTGGTTTATATATATCCTTTGCAATGTGTCCATGTACAATTGAAAGGTCCAACGCTATGTCCCTGCACAATGTACATGTTCATCGTATATCAAGCTGTCAATATCAAAAGCTGCCTCTATTACATATCAAATATTAAGAGTACATCATCCTGTGAGCAAAGCTCAAGCTGCTTGGTTTTGGTACAGAAGCCCACAGTCATGAAAATAGTACTTGGTGCTCTTATTAGATTACATGAATAAAACTATCTATAGAACACAACACAAACGAGGATTTCACTTGCTATATGGCTTTGATCATAAATCTAAAGACGCGAAGTTGGAATAGATAACCGCATGATTCTCAAAATTAGATTGATAATTCAGTTTTTGATATGAGGATGCCATCACTATCTGCATATAACCACTCTCCTTCACAAATCAACATCCCTCCAATGTAAATAGGAACATGCTTTTCGCCATGGCCTTTCTTGCTCGATTTCTGAGGGTGCGATGCCAATGCACGAACCCCAATGTCACAGCCGTTAATCTCATCTACATCTCGAACGCATCCATTAACTACAATACCTGCCCAACCCATATTTTGGGCTAATTGTCCTAAGTTCCCTCCTACTAGAGCACATCGCATACTCCCTCCACCATCTATAACAAGAACTCTTCCTTCACCTCTAGTTTCAAGAAGCTCCCTAACCAACACATTGTCCTCGAATACCTTAAGGGTGGTAATGGGGCCAGAGAAATCTCGGCATTGACCATATATCTTGAAGATTGGTGGCAAAACTCGTAGATCGCCATTTGACAGAAGCCCTGCATTCACATCACACACTTCTGCTGTCGCCAAGGACACCATGTATTAACCTGAAAGTACGACAGGTGTCAAACTATAAATGTTAGAAACTGAAAGAGTTCATTTTCTTGCCGACAATCTTTATCTATCATATGCCAGTAGATATAGAGGATTTCTATTACTTTCTATTTTTTATTTTTGTATAGTATTGACCTGTCGGAAAGTCTCTACTCCACAAAGGTAGGGGTAAGGTCTGCGTACAACCCACCCTCCCCGACCCTACTTGTGGATCACATTGGCTATGTTGTTGTTATTGTTATTATACTGAGACTAGCTAAATGGAGCGAGAGGTCGGTGAGGATCATCTCTTAGTTGATGTTATCATATCTTAGTTGTCATATTGAAGAACAAAGGTCGGAAGGACGAATCAGAACAAAAGAATTCTTAGGACTAAAGTTATATCTTTCATTTCAAATGTGTGAATCTGCTAGATAAACTCACAGGAGCCAGAAAGATGTTGAAGCCATGCATAAACTCTTCATATAAATCAATCATAAGTTGCCAGAACCCACAAATTTTGGCATTACAGCAATAAAACAAGGTAGTTGCCACAAGAGAATCAGTAATTTGACACTATTCAAGGGTCTAAATAATAATGCAAAAGCAAAACATCAACTTAATAGGGCAGTGCACATGATTGAAAAGTTTGAATATGGTTTAAATTAGTGCACCCAGGAATTTATGAAAATTGGTAAAACGTGGCTCCACAAAAAATTAAATTATATCTTGAATCAAGGACTGCGATGCTAAGTTTACCATAAAATCAGCTTCCTATTCCCTCAAATCCTTTGAAACTGCAAGGCACATACTCAGGATGATGTGAAACAAACCTATACCCTTCTATATGAACAAGACCTCTTGCATGTTAACAAAAACATTTAGCAGGAGACTTGGCTGTAAGGAAATAGTTGATATAATCTATAGATTCTCGGTGAAAACTACAGTTGATTAATACAACACAAGATTAGCGGTAAGTCAAAATAAGGGACCGGATATTATATCTTGCTGCTATACCAGCAATACATATAAGTTCACCAAGCACAAAAGGTTACAATACCATATACCCTTTTCCCATTTCTTTAAATTTTGGTACTGGCTGTCTAAACAATACCATTAAAGAGATACTCCATTTGGCATTAAAGCAAGCAGAATCAGCCTTTGCTTGCAAAGTGAGCATTTCCCCCCAGAAGCAGATAAGAGACTACCACACTTTTCATATGTTACCTTCTCAGGAAAAAAGACTACCACACTTCTCCCTAGAAGCAACAGAACATGCAGATAAGATTAACAATTACAACATCCAACGGTGTAAACTAATGGTCAATGAAGTGGGTTGAGAACCGTAAGGTCTCAGGTTTAACAGAGACAAAAGCACTAGTTGATTTTTTCCCATCTATTCCAGCCTTGATGGAACCTTAGACTCGTTACGCTGTTCGACTGAACTCGTTGGCTCCGCGTCCACCGAAAGTCGGTAACCTTCATCACCGTCAGCATTTGGTACTCCCTCGATAGCTTCAATAGTTCACTGAAGTGTTACCCGTTACCGGCGGGAAATAGCAAGTACACTATTAAATTAGTCAAGGTGCGTGTAAGGTGGCAAAGTATCAAGGTTGTAAAAAAAGTAACAATTACAATTCTGGAGTTCTAGTCTTTTTTTTTTAATTTCCCACTCAATGTCTAGTTACTTGCATTGAGTATGAGGCTCGACTATATTCAGATTCGCACCGTGAAGTCACACGTTGGAGGGTAAATTTCTATCTAATAAAAGTTACCCTATACCCAAAGCTCGGACCGACACCTACTTAACACTCCACCACAATGCTTCTGGAGTTATTAGTCATTGCAACTGAGTTCAAAGACAACTGATTAAAATTATAGCCCAATAGTCAAAATGCAGGCTCCATTCCAAAATTGGGTTTCATTTATCCCAATTCACAGAAGGAAAATTAACTCATAAACAAAAAAGATAACTACCCATATAAAATAAAGTGAAAGGCACCTCAATACACTAAGTTTTCGCTATGTGCCGATAGAAATATAAAGCAAAGTAAGAAATAGAAAAACTATACCTTGATCAGTACGAGTACTACTTGTATGAGCTTTATGGAAATCAAGAATGATGGTGGAATTGTAAATTTCCAAGGAGATCTAATCTCTCTCTATATATATATACAACATGGATCACCGTTCATTTGATTTATACTGACGACATCATATCATCTTCTTGGTCTTTGTGCCACTCATCAACATTTTCAATGGGTCGCTCTAAGTAGTTGGATAGTGTGGCTATTTTTAATATACCCCTCCCTCGTCTCTCAATTTAAGTCTCTTAATTTGATTGAATATAAAATTTTAAAATAATTTTTTTAAAATCTTATGATTTTAAATTAAAGATATTTGTTATCTTGAGTCGAGCGTCTCTCAAAAATAACCGTATAGAGATAAGATCTGCATATAATTTACCCTCCTAGACCTACATTGTGAGATTTCACTAATTATGTTGTTATTGTTATCAGTCTTTTAGTAAATTTTATAGTCTTAAATTTATCAAAAATTATTAAATATAAAAAGATATACTATTTGGGATAAACAAAAGACGGATTTTTTTTTCTTTGTTCCATTTTTCTTTTATTTAATTGAAAAAATTTAGAACCGCAGGCCGCAGCCGCAAAGAGTTGAAAAAAGAATAATATAGAAATAAAATAAGAGGCCAGTATAGCCACGAATCTTAGTGGCCTAGCTTTCAATAGAAATTTAGGGTGAGTTTCGTTCGGGGTAATCAGAAAAGAAAAAGAAAATATAGGAATAAAATTTTCTTTGTTATTGTTTGTTTGACTTTATTTTTTCATTCCCTTTATCCCTTTTTCACTTTCATTCCCTTTCTTGATTCCCCACCCAATAGGTAAATGAATTCCCTTTCCCGAACCCGAACCTCGGACCTCGGATCCCGAACTCCGGACCCCGGACCACCCCGGATCCCCGACCCCCGACCCCGGACTCCGGACCCCGGACCACCAAGAACCAAACATGTAGGGACAATCAGGTAATTTCTTTCCATTCTATTCCCTTACTATTTCATTCCGTTTACCCTGCGCGAACCAAACACACCCTTAGTGTGTTTGGAAGTATGAAGGAAAATATTTCTCTTCGTCTTATTCAGAGTGTCTTACATTTTTTTTATTTGTTTAAAAAAAAGTATCTCTTCTATATTTAGAAAATTGACAATTCAAACATTCTACGTGATAAATTTATATTTTATAATTATAAGATTCAAAGAATATTTTAGTACATTATACTCATTTTTAATTTAAAATCACGGGATTCAAAAGTTTCTCTTTATTTCTTAAATTTCGTATTTAGTCAAAATAAGACATTTAAATTGAGATGGAAGATATACTAATAAGTGATTAGTTTACCTTTCTCTTGTATAATCATTTTGGATATTCAGAATGCACTGATCCAACTAATTCGATTTCGCATTTTGTAAGACCGATTAAAGAGGAAAACACTCGGTATCATAAAATCTTGTAATTTTCATAATTCGAACACAAGAGATTGTGGTTAAGGAATTGTGGTCAGGGCGGGGCTGGAGGGTGTTTGGGTTGGAGTGGAGTGGGTGGATATGGTGTTGGGACAATCAACGTGAAATGTCACTTATGCAGCTTATTTTTTCTACTCTCACATTGTTTTCTAATGAAAATATTTTTCAAAATACGTTTGACCAATTAAAATGCAATAAATAAATATTTTTAAAAATATTTTGCTCCACAACAAAAGTACCTTAAAGCTTAAATAATTTATTTGGAAGTTGGAAATAATTGAGTTATTTATGAAATGACAACCTTGTTTTTAACTTTTCAGAACCATTCACTACTAAAAAAAGTGATTTTTGACCAAATATTTCTACACACGCGGTAGAAAATGCCATTATTTTGACCAATTTTTCGATCACATGAGGAGGTCGAAAAATAATTTCTACCTAAATTAAACAGAAACACTTTTACGAAAAAATTATTTTTATTTAATTTTCATTTTAAAATTTCGACCACATGTGGCCGAAAATATTATTTAAATTTAAATATTATTTAAGAGTTTTGATCACATGTGGTAGATAACTGAGGTTGAGCTAGATTTTTGAGTTTATATGTTTCAGATTCTAGAAAAGATAACTTATTGGATATCGAATAAATTATTTATACATATTAAGTGGATTTTTAACGCAAAGCTGAGGTAAGATAACATCCATTCGATCAAATATACCCTAACGATTTGCAAACTTGTTAAATTAGCCCTCAGATGGATGGATATGTGAGTTGAACGCCACGTCGGATCCACGTAGATGCCACGTCGGCAACCCACCACCACAAACTACCGCCACTGCCATCTCTAGCATCAAAACAACACCATAATCATCACCGTCGGTCACCAACAAACAACCCCCAGATCTTCCAAAATCATCACCTCTGTCGGAGCTCATCTCTGGTAAACCAAGACAAACACCACCACTGCCTCGCGGCACTACCACCAAATACGACCCCTTCTCCACCACAAAACCATTGTACAACAATGATCCCTTGAGTCACAAGAACAAGGTTGCCATTATTTAGCAACTTTAATTCAACAAGAAGTTGATGATTGTGTAACACTGATTTGATTGGCATCGACTAATACGAGGTTGCTTGATTTGAGAAGTGATAGATGTGTTTTTTTTCGTTTATCGGTTGATCACGGTTATCCATCCAAACAATGGTTGTACATGTGTCATTTGGTTCGTTGAGCAGTGGCAACGATGGTGGTTTGGAAAATTAGTGATGGAATGAGATGGTGGATTAGTGGTGGATTTTGAACGACACCTTAGCACAATGCATATGTACAACAGCTAAATCATCTTTGCAAGAACAACTTAATTCAATGGCAACACCAAATTCAAAATATCTAATTTCATTGTGGGTGCATGTATTCTTAGCTAAAAATTAAAGAGGGGAAACATGTTGGTGGGTCATGGATTTGGATAAAAAACTAAAGAAGTAAAAACCAGCATCACCATGATGAGCTACGGTAGTGGTGATGATTTTGGGAGATCTGGGATTGTTTGTTGGTGGCCGACGGTGATGATTTTGATGTCGGAGATGGTAGTGATGGTAGTTAGTGGTGGTGGTCTACCGATGTGGATCCGACGTGACATCTACGTGGATCCGACATGGCGTCCAACTCACATATCCGTCCATCCGATGACAAATTTAACAAGTTTGCAAATGGTGATGGTATATTTGATCTCAAAGTTTGACGGAGGACAATGTTGTTCCATAAAACATAGTTGGAGGGCAAATTTGACCATTTTCCCTTTGATATATAATGCCTCCATAGAAATACCACAGTTGCATTCAGGTGCTTGTGGGATTTTCAGGCCAGCCACATGAACAATGATAGATAAAAGATAACCATAACAGTCCAAACAAGTTAGAAGTCGATTATATGAATCCTCACTGACCATGTCGCTCCATTTACCTAATCTCAATTCGATATTAAATAAAACGTAATAGAAGTTTTCGATATTTTCACTGGCATATGATAGATAAAAGTTGTGGGAAAAGAAAATGAATTCGTTCAATTTCTAACATTTATAGTTTTGTACGTGATGTACTTTTAGGAGAATACATGGCGCCCTTGGCGACAACAGAAGTTTGCGATGTGAATACATGCTTCTATCAAATGGCGATTTATGAGTTTTGCCACCAATCTTCAAGATATATGGTCAATGTCGCGCTTTCTCTGACTTATTACCACCCTTAGGTATTCGAGGACAATGTGTTGGTTAGGGAGTTTCTTGAAACTCGGGGAGAATGAAGAGTTCTTGTTATAGAAATATGGATTGGGCAAATATCGTTGTTAATGGTTGCATTCGAGACACTACTAGAAAAATAAGTTTTTCCATCGATATGGAAAATTTGTGCTATAGAACATGAATTTTCCACCTCATTCCCACTTAACAATTTCACTGGAAAAATGCATGGGGTGAAACAGGTTTCCACTGATACGTTGAGAAACTTCATAATTTTTTTGTGTGAAAACTCTACTATTTATGTTTTTCCACCGACATTTGGTAGAAAATAGCCACTGAAGATATTTCAGTAGAAAATCAGTGGGAAAATAGTGATTTTTAGTGAGATGTAGACGAGATTAATGGTTGTGACATTGGGGTTCGTGCATTGGCATCGCACCCTAAGAAACCGGTTAAGAAAGGCCATGGCGAAAAACATGTTCCTATTTATGTTGGATGTGAAAGTATGTATGTCCTAGAAACAATCATTTTAGAAGCAGATGTACTTGAACACATTCATATTATTAATAAGATTAATATATATACTTGGCATTTGCAATTATTGAGTTATTATTTGATTGTTTATATTATTCTCATTAATGTGCATCTCTTGAACTTACATTGTCATTAATAGTGTGAGATATTAATGATAGAGTGTAGTTCTTAAAATAGCCTAGACTAATGATCATTGAGAATGAGATATCAATGATATGTTATAAGTCGACATGTGGTCTGCATCACATTCTTAGAGAATATAGTATATCTCACTTACTGCTAGCAATAGTAGCTAGTGATAGACACGTGGATACTCTTAGAGGAGTATTGACATACCCTGCTGATAAAATATTTGTTATACATGTCTAGAGTATTATCAGCATGTGGGAGATAGATGTCCTTAGACTTGAAGTCAATATCACCTTGTTTACGGAGCAATGCACTTTGATCCTGTCCTAAGCTCAAATGTCTTATAGGTTGAGACGCGGCTTGTATTGGGTGCATTACGAAGTAGATTGAAGGTGGTAGTTGAGCCAAAAATAGGATTCATTCCTCGATTGGAATTTCGAGAGAACACTCAGCTTCTCAGAGATGTTAGGTCGACCAAGTCATCGTTAACGCAAGAGACATATCTAGGATATGGTCTAGTTGTCGACTAATATAGATGAGATAAAGTGATCAAGCCATTTGGATAGACACTTGACAAATCTTAAGTTTGATCGAGTGTGTCGCGAATGAAAGAAATTTATCATCTCACATAGATGTCAGTTTACTTGAGTCTTGTAAACGTACTTCACATATTGGGTCCTTCACCGGCGCCGTCTAGGAGTTCCGTGTGAACCTTGATTTGATCAAGTGTCGATGTGTGGAGGCCTAAAGGGTCACACTAAGTCGATTGTCTTTTTCGGTCTAAGGGTATATCGAGAGAATGTAAAATATCGGATTTAGAATCAAGATATTTTATTTAATAATAAATTTTGGGATAATTTTCATTTGATGAAAATTATATAATTAAGTCAAAATTAAATCTTGGATTTAATTAGAACTAAAACGTGCAGAAAATAAATAGAATCAAGACAACAAAATGGGGCCCATTCGACCGCCCACTGCAATTTGGATTTGGGTCAGGTCTTGAAGCCTGATCCAAATCTGATTTGGTTTAGGGTTTTCTCCACTATATATTTGACACTTAACCCATAATTTCAGTATGCACTCACTTTCTACTTTCTGAACTCAGAGTTCAGGAAATAAAATTCTCTCAAACCTCTGCCAAGATTTCCTAGCTTTCTTGGCAAAAGAAATATACCGAAGCAAAGCTTGCACCCGGATTGACAATCGCGTGCGCTCCCTTTAGTAAAGACTAACAAAGCTTAAACTGTAAGTTTTCTTCCTGTCTTTGCAGATTTGAATTATCGCATAATCATACCAGAAACGTTTGTTGGGACAAGTAAGTTTACTCAAAATTTTAAACTTCCGTTATGCCTTACTTGTGTGTTTTTACACCTAACAAATCCCTATACGAGGAACATTGATACATGAAGGAGAGTGGTTATATGCCGATAGTGATGACATCCTCGTGTAAAAAACTGAATTATCGTGTCTTTAGGTTTATGATCAAAGCCATATATCAAGCGAAATCCTCATTTTGTGTTGTGTTCTACAGATGGTTTCATTCATGTAATCTAAAATAGTTGACTAATAAAAAAGTCAATATCCAAAGTTACATAAAAATTAAATACACTGATTCTTGTAATTATTTTTGGGATTGAAAGAATTGGAAATTAACAAAATAGTTGACCAGTGAAAAAGTCAATATCCAAATTTACATAAAATTAAATACACTGATTCTTGTAATAAGTTTTGGGATTGAAAGAATTTGAAACTAACAAAATAGTTGACTGCCAGTCAAAGTCTTCATTTCCACATTGTTGTTTCTCATTGGCTGGCCAAACTTGGGGCTGGCTACTATCTAAATTTGAGAATTGGGCTTTATCACCTATACCAAGCCCAACCCAAGCTAGCCCAATTAAGTGTTATTAGCCCAAATCATAATTAATGAAATGGTAGTAGAGAGTGGTAGTAGTAGTAGTAAAGAGAGTCATCATCATTCATAAATGTGTGTTTATGAAATCTCCTTATTATTTCTTTTGTCATTCCACCATTATATATTACCTAAACAAGAACCAATTTTTATTCATAGTACATTTGTGATAAGGTATTTCAAGAGTTCTTGTTATTGTTCCTAGGTACCGGAATAAATTTCTGTAGGGTAACGTCTTCGTACATTCTCGTTGTTATTTCAAGAGGGAGAAAAATACATATAGATAGAAAAATTAAGAGTGTGTTTTTTGGGAGAAAATTGACAGCAAGTGAAAGGTGGGGTTGTTTATTTTTTCTTCTTTTGTCTTTTGTTTTTTGTTCTTTTTCTTGGAAGAAATTTTTTCATTATTAAATGAAAAAAAAAGGTTGTACTAAGCTCCGTTACGTGCGAGGTCGGGGAAAGATAAAGAGAAAATTCCATTAAGCAGAACTAATTTTGACTTTTGAGATAGTCAAAGAAAAAGACTTTCTCATTCCTATGTTGTTTTCAGGTACTTGTCTTGTTTTCTTTGCTCTGCTTTCTCTTTTTTTCTTTTTTGTCTGCTGAAATTACTGTATGTGGCATCATTTTTTTTGGTGTGTGTTTGTGTTCTATGAAGAAGTGCCTTCGTGCACGCGTTCAAGCTGTGTAAACAGTCTCTCGCTTGCACCCTTGTGATCCGGTCCTTCACCGAATTCGCGCATCGTGATCTATTTCTATGCTAGGAAAATGTTGTTGCTTTATTTACCTCTTTGTTCTTCCCATAGTTCTTGGTTCTCTTGTGCTGCAATACTAATTTGCCTTTATGAATTTGTTTTACTGAATCTTTGTTAAAGTTCTACTCTATATTTACTACAATCAGTTATGTATAGCTTTTCTTTGAACATGGAGCTTCATGTTCATTGGCATCAAGGTTCTTTTTTGTGTTTTATGTGTATGCCAAGAAAATGCTGTTGCTTTATTTACATTTTTTACTCTTTCCAGAATTTTTGATCCTCTTATGTTTCAATACCAATTTGCCTTTTTTGAATTTGTTTTACTGAATTTTTGTTATAGTTTTAGGGCCCGTTTGGCCATGATAATTGTGAATATTTAAAAAAGTAGTTTTTGTTTTCAAAGTGAAAGATAGTATTTGGAAATTGGAGTTGTGTTTGGCCATGAATACAAATTTGAGTCGTTTTTGAACTTTTGTGAGTGATTTGGGGTGAAAAACAACTTTTTGGTGTTTTCCAAATTCTGAAAATTTTCGGAATTCAACTTTTCCGGAATTTTATGGCATGATTTCCGGAATTCAACTCCTGAAAAAAGTAAAAAATATTCATTGCCAAACGGCACTTAGACTTTATTTACTACAATCAGTTATGGATAGCTTGTCTTTGAGTTTGATACTTACTAAGAGGAGAAAGCTTCATGGAGGAACTGCATATTGATTTCTGTTGCCTTTGATCCAAATTCTGAATATGGAATGCATTAGATTATTACTGGCTCTTCTTGTTTTCCCTTTTTTGGGATGTTTTTGAGACAACTATATATGGAGGGAATGTCTGTAAATATTACTATGTTTTGTCTTTGCTGCGTCGAATTCTATTTCTTTTATTTTCCTTTCTTTTCTTTTTGCCTTTTGAGCTGAGGGCCTTTCAGAAACAATCTCTCTGCCCCACAAAGGTAGAGGTAAGGTCTGCGTACATCCTACCCTCCCCAGACCCCACTTGTGGGATTACATTGGGTATGTTGTTGTTGTGTTGTCTTTGCTGCCTTCATAGATGATACTCCATTGATCATACATGAGAAAATTGATGAATTCTTCTTTAAAAAAAACGGGCGAGTAAACTGTCTCAGAAGTACTTGGTGTAACAGCAGAGAATCTACTATAGCGATAATTCAAATAAATGGAGAAATAGTAGCTAAAGGTAGTATTTGATTTGCCGTTTCTGTTTTTCCAGCTAAAAAGGTATATATAGGAGATGTTGAATCCCCCTTGACTTCTGTACGTATTTACTCTTTTATATTTTGAATCCCCTTGTGAAATTCCTAGCTCCGCCATTGGGTGGAAGTAGCTCTTACGCCTAAAATATCATGCTCTTTCTCTTCTTTTACCATTGTTTAGAAGTATACTTAAGAAATGGTTGTGTGTTCATTTAGGCCTAGAATATCAACTCTGATTTGCTTGTACTGAAGTGCTGACGATTAATGGGCGGATTCGATGACCATGCTGCTTTCATTGGAGATTGGGTGCCATTTAGCCCGAGCCCAAGAGCATTTTTCTCTTCACTACTAGTTGATGATGTTGGGGCAATGCCAGCTCATATGGAGCATACTAATGAAAGTAAATGCAGAAAGTTCGTTTTCGAACCTCAAGAGCATATCGCGTCGTGCAGTTCCGATGAAAAGGACGGGGTACGAGCTGTTGAAGCCAATGATCAAACAGTGAAGTTGAGTGTACTATCCGATCAGAAAATGAGTTCTCGTGGAGGACTCATGGAAAGAATGGCAGCTAGATCTGGATTTAATGCCCCAAAGCTGAATACCGAGGGCATTAGACCTGCTGTTCTGTCGCAGAATCAAGAAGTTTGGTCTCCTTATTTGACTATTCCTGCTGGTCTCAGTCCATCAATCCTCTTAGATTCTCCTGTTTTGATCTTTAATCCACTGGTATGTATCTACCTCAGACTTCCTGATTAGATTGAGTGTCTTTCTCGTCTTCTTTTTAATAATCGAGATATCTCTGAGTTCAGTGGTGCACGGTTCAGAACTTGTGGATAATGGGTAACTCATCTATTCTTCTCCACTTAGGGTGGATAATGGAACTTGTGGAAAATGTTTTCAATTTTTCCATGCTCGGTTGGTCAAAAATCTCGGAAAACATTTTCTCTAGGAAAAATAGTTTCAAAAAATGAGGAAAATGACTTCCCTAGTGGAAGTAGAGAAAACAAGTTCCACAAGTGAAATTTCACATTTATTGTGTCCTCCCCGCCCTCCAAAACACCTGATCTTCACCCCCACCCCGTAGTCCCCCATCATCCACCACCCGACCCCCACCTCCCATAGTACTTGTCTAATTATATATAAATGCTTTTAGTTGCTGCCATGTGACCAGGAGGTCACGAGTTCAAGCCGTGGAAACAACCTCTTGCAGAAATGCAAGGTAAGGCTGCGTACAATTGACCCTTGTGGTCCGGCCCTTCCCCGGACCCCGCGCATAGCGAGAACTTAGTGCACCGGGCTGCCCTTTTAGGATAATATTTTTTGTTTATGTACCAAACACAAGAAAATAAGTAAAAAACCCACTCATTTTCCTGGAAAACATTTTCCTTCATACCGAACACATCCTTAAATATCAGGCTTTTTGTCCACGGCATGATTTGAGTCCATGACGTGCGCCTAATCTACATATTATGTGATGTCCTTTTACCACTAAACCAAATCCCCAGGGGTCGTTTAAATTGAGTGTCTTGTATTATGCAAGCAGCACATAGATTATGTGCTATATTTTCGCCTTGCTTATTATAGACTAGTCTCTGGTTTATGTTGTGAAACTGGAATTTGTCTTAACTGTTTAAGAGGTTTGCTAACACCAAATGGTAAGGATATAGCACACTAGTCCCTGGTCCATTTGGCGGACCATATTTTTGGGTTTATGTATAGTAAACTGAATTTTCTTGTTGAAGCTTTTAAAGAGTGTTGAAGCGGTATAGTTACAGAATAGAATGGTAATGGTTTCTTAAGATATCAATAGGGATAGATCGTGAATCAGAAGCCCGTGACTCCCGAACTGAAATATAGTATTTAGTTCTTTCTTCCATTTAATGCCTATTGATGTTCCAAAAGTTCCTTTCAGAAGTCCTTGATCCGAGCAGAAGTGCGATGTGTCTGGAAACTCTCTGTCAACTGGCTATCAGCCACCATGGGTTCTTGCTTTAAATACACATTTTTTCCAGAATACATATTTTTTTCCTTTGGCTTAACTCAATGTTACTTCTTCTTGGATGCTTCGACATCTACATTAACCATTTTTCTTAACTTTAAAATATTCTTCTTGTAAGTTTTCCCCTATGTCAAAGCTTCAGTTAATCTACTGCAGTTCCAACCATCTCCTACAACCGGAATATTTCCATTTGCCTCAGACGACGAGAGCAAAAACTCTAGGTTGATGACTGAAGCTGCAGATAAGAAGAAAGAGACTGCTTGTGCGAGCAATAATTCATCCTCCTCCTCTTCCATTCCAATTATGGATACTGGCAGAGTAGCCACTCTCTCTCTCTCCCTCTCATGCGTACACACACTGCATGCTAATTTCCTGCCTTTTTCCAGTCTCTAATGTGTTGTTATTCTCGGTTGCAGGTAAATCCATCCAGTCTTCCTCAACAATTCTTTCCACAAGTTGAGGTTTCAGTTCATCCAGATAACTCTCTTCAACCTCAGAGTATAGAAGCAACTCAAAATGAATGGATACGTCATGAAACGTCTGATTTCCCTATGTTGTGTACTGAAAAGGATGTCCCGGCTAGTGATATCAAGCCAGAGGCAAGGACCTTTAAGGTAGTTGGTGATATTACGGGCCATTTTCCGTCTCTTGATGAGCAGCAAAATGAAGACACCACAGCTGAAGATGGTTATAATTGGAGAAAGTATGAGCAAAAACAAGTTAAAGGAAGTGAGTATCCCCGGAGTTATTTTAAGTGCACGCATCCAAATTGTCCTGTCAAGAAGAAAATAGAGCGATTTCACGAAGGTCATGTCATGAAGATTATATACGATGGGGCTCACAATCACCCAAAACCATTGCCAAAATGGAGATCAGCTCTCGGATCTTTAAATTCATATGGTGACTTGCAACTAGACACTGTGGATCTAAGTGGAACGGGTGTTAACAGTGAGCTTGCTTTGGAAACTATCCAACAAGGACCTACTGCCCGAGACCTAGAGTGGAGGAACGGCGATCTTGAAGGCAATGGATCTGCCACTTTACATGCAAATGGTGCTCAGTCGGGATCAGCGGATGCAGTTGACGTATCATCTACTTTTTCAAATGATGAAGATGATCGTGGTACTCATGGCAGTGCATCGCTAGGTTATGATGGTGGTGCAGAGGATGAGTCCGAGTCTAAAAGAAGGTTTTTACATCTTCTGCATTAAGTTGTATGATTTCCCATATTTTACATCATATGGTACTGATTGTCTTTTTCTTCTCTCTTTGATCTTTGATAATCTAGGAAGATTGAGCCTTATGCAACAGATATGAGTGGCACCAGCAAAGCAATCAGGAAGCCAAGAGTTGTGGTTCAAACTACCAGTGAGGTAGACATCCTTGATGATGGATATCGCTGGCGAAAGTATGGGCAAAAGGTGGTTAAAGGCAATTCAAATCCTAGGTTTGTCATGTTCACTTACATATTTCATCCGGAAAATTTCATATACTTTTTTTTATATAATCGAGAAACCCCGACAGCCAGTGTGTTGGGAACTCGATAGATAAGGGGCCCGCCTCTCTACCCTTATCCACTTAAATAATAAATTTCAGTCTGCTATAAGTTTGAACCTGTATCGTGCGCCTAACTCACATATCAATTACCACTAGACCAAAGCCCTAGGGACCATAAGGTTTCCTACTTTGACTTATCGAATTGTTTGCTTGAACTAATAGAATGATTCCCATTGCCAGGAGTTACTACAAGTGCACGAGTCCTGGCTGCAACGTTAGGAAGCACATCGAGAGGGCCTCACATGATCTGAAGACCGTTATCACCACTTATGAAGGGAAGCACAACCATGACGTTCCTCCAGCACGCAACAGTAACCAGGCTAACTCGGGGGTTTCAAACTCTCTTTCCAACCCGATAACTACTAATGCTCAAAGCCATGCACATAGGCCTGAGCCTACACAACTTCAGAGCACCACCACACGTTATGGAAGGGCTCCCTCACTTAGCTCATTCGTCCCTACCTCAGGATTTAATAGTCTTGGAACTAACCAGCAAGGCCTAGCCGGATTGAACACTGATCAGCACAAGTTTCCGGTTCCCGTCCATCCATATATAGGACATTTTCGACCTGTGAATGATGCTGGTTTCATGTTACCAACAGGAGAATCAGCAGATCCTAGTTTGAGCTACTCCAATGGTTCATCAAATCATGAGTAAATTGCCTCTTGGACCTCAGATGTAAATTTTCCAAATTTTGCTTTCTCTAAGATAGAAAGTAATGTTCATTTTACATCCATTTGATAAAATATAGATGCAAGCTAGCAACAATAGCCAGAATTAGACAAATAGAGGTGAATTTGTATACAACAAGTGAAAAAATCTTGTCGTAGTCAATCCCTTCCTGTTGCGTATACCCTTAGCAACAAGTGAAGCCTTATATTTCTTAATTGTGCCACAAGCCTTGTGCTTTAACTTTGAGAACCCATTTGGTTCCAATAGTTTTGTGTTCTTCCGAAAGATCAACTAGTTCCTAAATTTGGTTGATTCTGTGGTATTATGGGCATTTTCCCCTTATAGCATCCTACAAGTCCATTATTTGACTTTTGTTAATC
Organism: Przewalskia tangutica; assembly: GCA_029844215.1. Classification (NCBI taxonomy): domain Eukaryota; kingdom Viridiplantae; phylum Streptophyta; class Magnoliopsida; order Solanales; family Solanaceae; genus Przewalskia; species Przewalskia tangutica. The sequence goes on along the minus strand of CM056738.1, from coordinate 2,036,992 downwards.
CGAAAATACTATATAAGCATTCATTTTTCCTCAGTTTTTTGCTTCAACTTCTTGTTATTTTGGATTAAATTTGATTCCAATGGGTCAGGGTTTGAAGCTTGTCCTTAGACTTGCATCTATAACTATAGAGTAAATTCATGTACAAATACGAGATATCGGACTACAAAGGTATAGCTTGTCGAAAACTACCCAGTACAAATCAAACACAACAATATATGGCATTTAGATTTAAATAGAGTATGCTATGAAGTCCATAAAACATGAAAGGGAACTCAAACTTCTGCATGCAATCAAAATTATGAACTGCAGTCGAGTGTTGGGGAAATGATACGGGAATAGTAAATAACTATTACAGTGATCGAAAGAATAAACTTCAAAAATTACAACAATGAGTTTTTAATCTTTGACAATCTTGAACTAGAACACCAATTCTGAATTTTGTATTCAGAACAAGAGCATGAACTGCTACAACTGTGGCTTGTATTTGTCCGCTGAGAATCTGACTTGGTTAGAGTTCTTTGATAGCAAGATCCAACATGAAACATGTCACGACCCGAACCCGGGCCCGTGACTGGTGCCTTACCCCGGGCACCCTAGTGCTACAACATCAGAGTAATCAGCGGAACATAAGACGATAACATGAAATAACAAGAAGTATGAAACAATAGTCTGAGAAAACTTGCCTTACGGCATATATATATAAATCAATTTAAAGCCAGCGATTCGTCCCATTACAACTACGCACAAAGATTTCTACGGACCTCTAAGAATGATACGACAACGATGGCGGGACGGGGCCCGCCATACCACGAATGTAAATACCTACAACGACAGGACTATACGGCTGATAAGCCTCCGAGAAACGGAGCTTCCCATCTGTTGAACTATGACCCGAGAACTAGGATCAACGGCGGTGTACCTCAACTGCGGCGTGACGCGGCCGAGAGTCGATCTGGATACCAAGTATGTGGCCCGAAAATCACGTAAATGAAATCATAATAGTCTATAAAGCGGGAGACATGTATGATAACCAAACTACGATTCACAATAAATGGCGATATGTCAAGTCGTGGACTCACGCCAAAGTCATCACTCGAATGTAAATATGGGTCTCACGCCATAACATCAATCATGCGTGGAATACCTTCCTCACCGCCGTGGTTTATGATATAAAAGCACCAAGCAACACACATGAACACGTGTCCCACTGTGTCCTAATAAAACGATGCAGGGTAAGTGCGAAGGCATAACCGACTACTAACACCCGCGGTACTAACGGTCATAAGTCGTATCATGATATCTGTCTGCCGTCACATGATCAAAGCCGGTCACTCGCGCATGATATCAAATGTGGCGTCTAGCCTGGAACTCTCCGTAGCTCGCATAGGCCAACCTCGTAGGCCCGCGTGAGGTATTCCTCGCGTCGAGGTAGCTCTCCCGGCGTCGCCCCGACTCGCACCGCACGCGTAGCCACAAAGACCGCGTGACCACAAGGGCCGCAAACTAACACGGAACTCCGTAGTTCGCGTGGGTCCTCGGACCCGCGTAGGTATTCTCGAATCACGGTCCTGCATCCGCTGAGTCTACCCCGCATCGGAGGGCAGCTTAACCTCCGGAGACAAGTCAAGGTGAGTGGTACAATACCAACATAACGGCTGAGAGTCAAACAACTTTAAGCGCAGTCGAGGGAAAACCCCCCTTTACACAAAACATCACAAGATACTAACACACGTAGCATCCTAGCATGTTTACTTATCAAATCAACAAGAAAGTATTACAAGGCTATCACCAACCAACACAATCAAGTTATACACACAAGGTACATTCTAATATATGATTAACAAGATCGGGTATCTATTCCCATAGTACTTCATACATTATCTTTTAAAAGATACGTTACGTTTACAAAAGTCACACAATACCCGTAGTATATGAAAAATAGAGTGATTATCCTTTGAAGTAAATCAAAACACTTCTCCTCGTAAAATCAAGTAACAACATTTTTTTTTTCCAAATGTTTCAAGTTTGCCTAATTTCAATTACTCAAGTTTCTCATTTTCGAAAGGTTTCGTAGTTCATAATTTTAATCACTTAATGATATAATTCTCCTTTAAAAGCAATTTGAGAAACATATATACGTCGTGAGTAGGTTATTCTTGTTTATAACAATCTTATTTAAGCAGCCATGATATAGGAAATGTAACATCATTTTGTCTCATCTTAGTTTCTATGCAGATGGAAGTTTCTACTGGTTTTACTAATACATTATTAGTCAAAACATTTCCCTTTATTAGCGCTGCTGTGGTTTGTTCGATACTTATTCTGATTTCCGAAATCAGTAAAACATTATTGCCTTTAAAATCAAGTACTCGTTACTCGCGAATGAGGTTTTACAACATTTTTAACAAAATGTTAATTACCAAGTAAAACAAGTTAAGTCTCTTATCTTTAAGATCAAGTCTCTTAACTTTTAAAATTAATAGACCATTCTTTTATCTTTCTTAAGCCGTTATACCTAACTTCCCATAAAGCTAGTATAACTCTTAAGCTTTTAAAACTTTTAAAACCAAGTGTTACTCTTCTTTCAAAAAGGTTACTTAATTCTTTTGAAATACTTCACGATTCTTATTATTCAGGCTTAAGTCAAAAGACATTGCCGTAGTTATTATTCAGTTAACACACGTACGTCTACCGTACTATATATATACTCATTTAAAATATCATGCTCAAGAGGATAGGAAGAATCACATACCTCGGGACGATTATCGACTATAAGCAAATCGCTCCACGGCTATAACCCATTGCTGGTCCACCTTCTCAAGTAGCACGTCTTGCTCAGAACATTCAACCTATACAGGTTATACAAGTCTATCAAAGTCTAGACTACTCGGTAGAATAAATCTAGATGCAAGATCCTACGGGAAATTGGGCAGCCCTTCCCTATCCGTCAAACTACACAAGTCTACTGTAATACAGTCCTACGTAATTACAGTTCAGTTCTCTTCTTTAAAATTCAGGCTTAAGTCCAAAGACATTGCCGATAACAACGTTCAGTTCTATATATAGTATACTTCAACTATATAGTCTAACAATCATGTAATTTCCAATTACAATAGAGGGACAAGATATTTACCTCGATAAGCCCATAATTATCCAAGTAAAAAGTCGATCCTGGGCAACGTTTAGCTCCAACTCCGTGCGCTCCAACCCGCTCCAAACTACCCTTAGAAGTTCTAACCAACTTCTACATACTACTCCAACTAACCATGGAGATTTTTCTTAGGGTTTCGGTTTGGTGACTGACGGGCAGTATAATAGTATAACAGGGCTTTTCGTATAGGTATAACCTTAGAATACTACAAGGTATACGGCTAAGGTAATTTGGGCATTATAACAATACTTTTGAGAGTATTTCTACCAAGAGGGGGGTATTTATACGAAAACAACTAGGCTAGGGGGGGTACCCCACGGCTAGCACCACAAGGAGGGGGTGTATACCGCCGGCCTACCACTGGGGGTACTCTCGACGAGGGAGGGCTCTCGGCCGAACTCAACACAAAGGGGAGGGAGGAGGATTTTAACACTTAGGAAATATTTGGAATGGATGAAGAAGTCTTCCAAAAGGGGGGGTATTTATAGGTCTAGCAAAGGCCAACCAATGACCAAGATCATGCCAAGTGCATAGCAAGTGTAGGGCCAAGATCATGCCGCGAGGTTCTAGTGTCACTCCGGTGACCTAACAAATGGTACCGGGCTGCATGCGATCCCTGAGGCTGTCGTACACTCGAACTCTTACCACATTTCTGATACTGCTTCAGTTTCCAAAACTCGGGGTTACTATCTCTAACGTGGTCATCATTAACTGGGAATACTCTGGATGGATCTCCGATACTTTCCTGATCATAACAATACGAAAGACCGGACATACTGCCTCCTAAGTCGGACGGCAAATGCTAACATATAGGCAACCTGGCCTATTCTTCACATGAACTCAAAAGGGCCCAAAGTAACTCGGGCTAAGTTCCCTCTGTTTTCCAAAACTCGTCACACCCTATCCGGGGTGGTACCTTCAAGACCGATCAACCTGAACTCTAAGGCGTCATCGTAGATAATCCATACGATTTCTTTGAGTGCCAAAACCTCCTCTAGATAAGCTTCACCTATCCGATCTGTTGGAAAGCTCAACCAACTATCTGAACCACGCGATATCAAACCAACGGCCGTGACTTACACTTCCGCCCCTACAAGGCTTCATAAAGCGACATCCGAACACTGAAATGGTAGCTACTAAAACACTCCCTCAACAGGAGACAACAATCCTTACACTACCCACGAAATCCACCGCAGAGGCGAATACGATCTGGAGACTCACTTTGAGTTCCTAATCTGCTGGTAAAACTTCCGGAAAAAGCAGTAGTAACACTGGCTCCACTGCGCCATAAGGTGAAGGTAGGCACCGTGCAGCCTTACAACATTTACGATATAACGTCGCGTAACCTCTGCCCGAGTAAGCGGTCTTGATGAAAGACACGACGGCTGACCGTCGGCGTCTGCTTGGCTGACGTATCCACGAACTTGCGGTGGTTAACTAAACATGGGCCTAACACCCCGTGACCACTATCACTGGCGGGACCTCGCCGACCCGCTAAAGCGGGCGCGGGTTGACGCGCATAGCCTCAACCGTCGGCGGCGCGCGAAACACTAGCTCCCGGGCCGGAACAATCTCACTAATCACGTTACGAAAACCTAGCGGTCTTAGCTCAACTATCCTCTTTCATTCCACACTACTCGGGGACTTATCCCAAAACATAGCTCGCGTGCACTATGCACTCGATAAGGATCAAACAAAACTACACCTTTTACTCGAGATGGCCTTACCTGCAAGGTCTCCACGAATAACATTCTAAGGCTCACTTTCTCTATCCCCAAATCTTACTTGGTTAACTAACCAAGCTTTCTAATCACAATAACATAGCTTAACATAATATACCCATCTTATCACACATACCGATCTCAGAGGGTTAAGGATATACCAGATCTCTCTTCACTCCCTTAGTCGTTCTAACAAACCTACCGGTAAGGCACGCATTAGGGAGATGACGAACTACCGCGATCACGAAGGTTGAGTCTTCCTACTAGGACATCCTTTCGACACGTGGCCGACGGCGCAGTAAAACAAGTACCAACTAAAAGATGACATTCCCGGGATGGCGTCATCGCCTGTGAACACCGGGAAAAACTGAATCGGTGTTTGGAACTACGTGTAGTGAGCGGAAGCTCGGAGCTCGACCCGACTCCTGCGTACCGAACGCCCCGAACCCCGTGGAGGACCTTTCGCATCGGTGGATGTGCATAATCTAATATCTTTGGTGAGGTTCGACTCGAAAGTTACCAAAGGACGCTTGCTTTCACGGCCTCTTACCTGCATCGCCCGTTAACGTCGATCTCTACGTTTCTCGACTGCTGCGTAAGCCCGTACGAGCCATGCTCAAGCCTAATCGAAGAATTACTCGCGCTGACCCTTTCTAAGATTTTTATCAAGACTCGCGATACATCGGTATACTCTGCCGTAGCCAAATCCATAGCTAGTAATGTGGTCGCCTCTTTGCAATCTATATTCTCTGTTCGGTCGTGGGCCGAAGGTTCAATGTCATGGCGCGATGAGGAATCGCTGGCCGTGCTAAACTTCTGGGGGATGGTGACGTAGCATAACTCCCGAACGGCACCTAACTCGGGTGATGGTTGGTCGCGTGCCTCTCGTAACCCTCTGTACTGCTCGCGGCTCCGCCTTGCCTCACGGGCGGGTTGCCTACGCGGAGGCATAGCGGTAAGGGAAAGAAATACGTGAGAGGGTCCAACTTACAACACAAGCGCGATCTAAGAGTGAGAAGAATAGAAACCAATCCTAAATATCTTATAGCCTCCTGATTATTGGTGTGGTGCACAACACACCGATAATCAATACTACTAGATACGGTCTGTAGACACTTTCCGAGGATTAACTGCTCTGATACCACTATTGTCACGACCGAACCGGGCAGTGACTAGTCGTTACCGGGCACCCTAGTGCTACAACATCAGTGTCAGTGAACATAAGGCGATAACATGAAATAACGAAGTATGAAGCAATAGTGCGAGAAAACTTGCGCTTACGGCGTATATATATAAATCAATTTAAAGCCGACGATTCATCCCATTCTGACTCGCCTACAGCGATTACTACGGACCTCAAGAATGATACGACAACAATGGCGGGGCGGGGCCCGCCATACCACGAATGTAAATACCTACAACGACGGGGACTATACGGCTGATAAGCCTCCGAGAAACGGAGCTTCCATCTGTTGAATGTGACCCGAGAACTAGGATCGGCGGTGTACCTCGACTGCGGCGATGAACGCGGCCGGGTCGATCTAACAGTACCAAGTATGTGGCGAAAATCGTAAATGAAATCATAATAGTCTATAAAGCGAGACATGTATGATAACCAAACTACGATTCACAATAAATGGCGATATGTCAAGTCGTGGACTCACGCCTCAAAGTCATCACTCAAATGTAAATATGGGTCTCACGCCCATAACATCAATCATGCGTGGAATACCTTTCCCGCCAGCTAGCTTTATGATATAAAAACACCAAGCAACACATGAACACGGGTCCCACTGTGTCCTAATAAAACGATGCAGGTAATGCGAAGGCATAACGACTACTAACACCGCGGTACTAACGGTCATAAGTCTGTATCATGATATCTGTCTGAACCATCACATGATCAAAGCCGTCACTCGCCGCAGATCAAATGTGCGCGTCTAGCCCCGAACTCTCCGTAGCTCGCGTAGGCCAACCTCGTAGGCGCGTGAGGTATTCCTCGCGTCGAGGGTAGCTACTCCCGGCGTGATCGCGGACTCGCGATCCGCGTAGCCTGAAGACCGCGTGACCACAGGGCGCAAACTAACTGGAACTCCGTAGTTCGCATGGGTCCTTGGACCGCGTGAGTATTCTCGAATCATGGTCCTGCATCGCTGAGTCTACCCGCGACGGAGGCGGCTTAACCTCCGGAGACAAGTCAAGGTGAGTGGTACAATACCAACATAACGGCTGAGAGTCAAACAACTTTAAGCGCAGTCGAGGGAAAACCCCCCTTTACACAAAACATCACAAGATACTAACACACGTAGCATCCTAGCATGTTTACTTATCAAATCAACAAGAAAGTATTACAAGGCTATCACCAACCAACACAATCAAGTTATACACACAAGGTACATTCTAATATATGATTAACAAGATCGGGTATCTATTCCCATAGTACTTCATACATTATCTTTTAAAAGATACGTTACGTTTACAAAAGTCACACAATACCCGTAGTATATGAAAAATAGAGTGATTATCCTTTGAAGTAAATCAAAACACTTCTCCTCGTAAAATCAAGTAACAACATTTTTTTTTCCAAATGTTTCAAGTTTGCCTAATTTCAATTACTCAAGTTTCTCATTTTCGAAAGGTTTCGTAGTTCATAATTTTAATCACTTAATGATATAATTCTCCTTTAAAAGCAATTTGAGAAACATATGTCTGATACGTGAGTAGGTTATTCTTGTTTATAACAATCTTATTTAAGCAGCCATGATCTAGGAAATGTAACATCATTTTGTCTCATCTTAGTTTCTATGCAGATGGAAGTTTCTACTGGTTTTACTAATACATTATTAGTCAAAACATTTCTTTATTAAGCTTTGTGGTTTGTTCGATACTTATTCTGATTTCCGAAATCAGTAAAACATTATTGCCTTTAAAATCAAGTACTCGTTACTCGCGAATGAGGTTTTACAACATTTTTAACAAAATGTTAATTACCAAGTAAAACAAGTTAAGTCTCTTATCTTTAAGATCAAGTCTCTTAACTTTTAAAATTAATAGACCATTCTTTTATCTTTCTTAAGCCGTTATACCTAACTTCCCATAAAGCTAGTATAACTCTTAAGCTTTTAAAACTTTTAAAACCAAGTGTTACTCTTCTTTCAAAAAGGTTACTTAATTCTTTTGAAATACTTCACGATTCTTATTATTCAGGCTTAAGTCAAAAGACATTGCCGTAGTTATTATTCAGTTAACACACGTACGTCTACCGTACTATATATATACTCATTTAAAATATCATGCTCAAGAGGATAGGAAGAATCACATACCTCGGGACGATTATCGACTATAAGCAAATCGCTCCACGGCTATAACCCGGCTAGCCTGGTCCACCTTCTCAAGTAGCACATGCTACTCGCAGAACATTCAACCTATACAGGTTATACAAGTCTATCAAAGTCTAGACTACTCGGTAGAATAAATCTAGATGCAAGATCCTACGGGAAATTGGGCAGCCCTTCCCTATCCGTCAAACTACAAGTCTATGTCTGATCCTGCGTAATTACTGATTCGATTCTCTTCTTTAAAATTGGGCTTAAGTCCAAAGACATTTGCGATAACAACGTTGATTACATATATAGTATACTTCAACTATATAGTCTAACAATCATGTAATTTCCAATTACAATAGAGGACAAGATATTTACCTCGATAAGCCCATAATTATCCAAGTAAAAAGTCGATCCCGCAACGTTTAGCTCGACTCGTGCGCTCAACCCGCTCCAAACTACCCAGAAGTTCTAACCAACCTACATACTACTCCAACTAACCATGGAGATTTTTCTTAGGGTTTCGGTTTGGTGGTAGGCGATATAATAGTATAACAGGGCTTTTCGTAGAGGTATAACCTTAGAATACTACAAGGTATACGGCTAAGGTAATTTGGGCATTATAACAATACTTTTGAGAGTATTTCTACCAAGAGGGGGGTATTTATACGAAAACAACTAGGCTAGGGGTACCCACTTTAGCACCACATGAGGAGGGTGTATACCGCCGGCCTACCCACTGGGGGTACTCTCGGCCAAGGGAGGGCTCTCACGAACTCAACCTGAAAGGAGGGAGGAGGATTTTAACACTTAGGAAATATTTGGAATGGATGAAGAAGTCTTCCAAAAGGGGGGGTATTTATAGGTCTAGCAAAGGCCAACCAATGACCAAGATCATGCCAAGTGCATAGCAAGTGTAGGGCCAAGATCATGCCAAGTGCACCTTATCCATCTACCACCAAAATATTCTACATACTACTTGACAAAAACTCACCCAATTCGTCCACCCTTGACCGCCCAAGCCTATCCAATGAGAGGGTGACAAGTGTCGCCCTCTTGTTGGTCCAAAATGTTTCGTCTCTCGGAAAAATCCGCAAAAATTAGAAATGACATAGCCGGAATTTTCCATACGAAAGCTGTGGAAACGTTTCGTCGAAAAACGACTCTAATCGGGTGTTGTGCACAAATAAAATCGGCCAAGCCTAACTTTAAAGCCCAAACTTTCTACGTACGTCCTTACGTACATACTCTGAAAATACGGGGTATAACAAAACACTTAGCAACGAATTATAGAATCACAGCACCACCGGTTGAGTCGAGAGACGACTCTCTGTCTTTAAGACAAGATTGTCCCGTATATATCATTTTACGTTGCTAGACAATAGTATCTCAAGATAAAACAGCTACTAACACAATTGAGCAAAGGAAACTCAAGTGTTTCTCTCGAAGAACTTTGAGCATTGAAATGATGCTAGAGATGAAGAAGATTTTCAGAATTTCTGTTTTCTTTTTCTACAATTGTTTAACAATTGAGCCAAATGCCTCAATTTATAGTGTAAGAATTATTTCTTCAAGTGCCAAGTAATGACATTGAATCACCCATGCAATGACAATAAATTGCCCAAGTAATGACACCCATTTATTGGCATTGAATCACCAATGTAATGACAATGAATTGTCCAAGTAATGACACCAATTTATTAGCCCAAATAATGACTGATTAATGCTAGAATGAATGACATTGAGGGCAGCCCAAAAGTATCCAAAAATCAGATTTTTGTCTAAGACTTTTGGGAAGCTCCCCGGCCCTTCTCAGTTCCGCGGCCCATTCCGACCCGTTTTATATTTACACTATGCACACTTCTTCCTTCGTTTACCAACGTGGAACACTTGTCATTTGACCAATGACCGTCCATCATTCTATGTCTCAAACATTTTACTTATGTATCAATATCTCTTTCACTAATGAAATTTACGATTCTTGGTACAATGTGTACACGTGTGTGAAAACGAGGTTTCCGACGTGCGGGACTTCAATTATTCGAGTCATAAATAATGGGATAAATTTTATTCCACATTGATAAATTTCCAACATTGAGTGCATATTACCAACTGATGCTCAACTCATCAACAAACAAGAATTAACTGGTGAAGCATTCTTTTCATACTCGGTCACTCCATGCAATTAATGACCACTTGTTACTATCTGCTTGTCATTGTCTTTTTTTCTTTGTTGGTAGACTGACTTCAAACCTGTGGGAGTTGTGATGATCAGAAAATGCCCCAACAATACAAATGAAAAACTTCTACACAAATGGAGATTCACAATTTTAATCGCTAGATTGATGTCACTCTAGTTATCACATATACAAGGAGGAAAGGTAGATGTATCCTAGGATTTGGACATAGACAACTAGAGCAAAGATCTACAAAAGTTCATCCACAACCTTAATAATGCTACGATGCTTGCTACCAATTTTTCTTCTTCCAAGCAAAACCAGCAAGTTCATCCACATCCAAAACTGTTAAGAGTCTCACATCGGTAATGAAATGGAACATGGACTCTTTATATGAACTTGGACAATCCTCACCCTACAAGCTAGCTTTTGGGGTTGAGTTAGGCCCAAGATACATTCTTACATGGTATCAGAGCCAGACCCATTTCAATTCTTTGTTCACTGATGTTGGACCCCCAAATTATATTATCCACGCTCCAGTTAACGGGATATGGACGTGCGGGGGAGTGTTAAGAGTCGGTAATGGAATGGAACATGAACTCTTCTTACAAAAACGAAAACAGGCAAGACGGCAGTAATTAAGAAAGATAGCATACATCATTGCACAAAAGCTGGTATAATGTTTTTTTGTCTCGAGAGCCTAGCTTCATAATGTTTTAAAGGTGACCTAGACATTGTAATTCATGCTATACTTTTAAGCCATAATTCAGTTCATACTGAAGGAACTCTATCAGTTAGTTCACATATTCTATGTCACTTTTCTATTTATGGCAAGCCGCCAGTTTATGTCTCACGTAACACAAAATTTCCGTTGGACTTCCAAAACATCAAAGAACAGCTTTACCTTAAATCAAATACTGCATAGGACCGAACAAATATTTTAAAATGCTGGATTACAGCGAGAGGAAACACATAATAAGACAGGTAAATTATGGATAGAAGTGTTAAATATACACGATATACATGTATATTGTATGTATATTGAAGGCCTTGGCCCAATGGCTCTCAGCAAACCGTCTCGGCCCAATGGCTCTGCCCCGTGTGGGGTCCACTTATGTAATGTAAATATTGTAGTATAATTAGTATTGTACTCTTACCATAATTGTATAGTTAGTCTCCAAATAGAATAAAGTTTTAGGAGTAGAATAGAAAAATGATTTCCTATTATGAAAATATGTAAATTGTATATATACTCCTTTCATTAATGAGAATAATCAAGAGATTATTTCTTTCATGGTAGCACAAGTATAGGTTATTTCTTTCTTGCTTCCGCCTCTTTTGATTTCCTGCCCTAACAATTTCTAACATCAAGAGCGTTCTCCTATTGTTCTTGATTTAGAAAACGTTCAATATGGGATGTGAGCATAATTGTTCATGCACTGGCACATCAAGTCCTCCACCACATAATTCCTCCGGCTCCTGGTACGGAGGGTGTACCCACAAGGGAGGAAGATCTTAAATTATGGATTACTCTTGATGCTAAGGTTTTCCAGTGGATTTATGCCACTATCTCCATCGACCTCTTACAGACGATAATGGAACCTAACTCTTCGGCTATGGCTGCTTGGGATAGATTGCGTGATATATTCCAAGATAACCGTCATTCCCGCATTGTCACCCTTGAACAAGAATTTTTCCAAGTCACTATAGAGGATTTTCCAAACGTTTCCTCCTATTGCAAACGACTCAAGGAATTGGCAGACCAACTTCGTAACGTTGGTGCTCCGGTTAGCAATAATCGTCTCGTCCTACGGATGGTTGCAGGCCTGTCTGAGGCCTATAACGGCGTTGCTTCGAAACTTCGTCAAAGTAATCCTCTACCGCAATTTTATCAAGCCTGGTCTGTGCTTACACTAGAAGAGGCTAGTTTGGCTAAAAAGATGGCTACTGGCGCTAACTCCATCATGATGGCCACGTCCAATGGTTCTCCGATATTTTATGACAATTCAAATCAAAATCGTAACAACGGCGGCGACAAGAAAGGTCAAAATCGCAAGAATAAAAATAAAGGTGGTGGACATGGTGGTAATAGCAGCGGCGACGGACAAGCCACTGGTGGGTCCTGGCCAGCTGGACCACCAACAAACTGGCCTTGGGCCTACTGGCCATAGCCCAACTACACAATCAGGAGCTGGACAAAGTACTTGGGACAGGTTGCAATTCCAGCCCAGACCACAATTCTAGAATCACCTAAGGAGTCCAGCCCATCACGGGCAGCAGCAGTCTCGGCCAGTGGGGCCTTAGCCAGGCCCATACCTGCTTGGCCTCGGCCATAGCAAGCCTTTGCGGATGAGGGGCCCACTTTTATCCCGTCGGAACATATATTGAAGTCGCGATGCATACACTGGGATTAACTCCTCTGGACCCAAATGGGTACATGGACACAGGAGCCACAACCCACATGACATCTGATTCAGGTACTCTCTCATCTTATTCCAATTTGAGTAACCCTCATGGTATAATCATTGTTAATGGTACTGCTATTCCGATTCGTGGTTATGGTCATAAAATGTTGTATCCCCCATCCACCACTTGTCTAGAAAAATACCTTTTATGTCCCTAAATTGATTAAAAATTTGGTGTATGTCCGTAAATTCACCACTGATAATTCTGTTTCAATTGAATTTGATCCATTTGGTTTCTCTCTGAAGGATTTCAAGATGGAGAGTTCTCTCATGAGGTGTGATAGTATGGGAGATCTTTATCCTATCACACCAAGTTTCGGTTTCTCGAGTCAAGCCTTGCCATCAACATTTGCAGCCCTTTCTCCTTTCTTGTGACATGCTCGTCTAGGACATTCATGGTCTCTATTTTATCGATTTTAGATAAAAATCAATTTATTTCATGTAAGGGAACGTGTAGTACTACGAATTGTCAATCTTGTTCTCTAGGAAAAAATGTTAAGTTGTCATTTGTAGACTCTAATTCTACTACTTCAATGCCATTTGATATTATTCATAGCGATTTATGGACGTCTCCTGTTCTTAGTTCATTAGGACATCAGTATTATGTTATATTTTTGGATGATTATTCTAAATTTTTATGGACTTTTCTGATAGCGAAAAAATTTCAAGTTTTTTTCCATCTTCATAAAATTTAGAGCTTTCATTAAAACTCAATTCGAACGGAAAATAAAAATATTCAATGTGATAATGTCAAAGAATATGACAACGGGGTGTTTCAAGAATTTTGTGCTAATAATATGATCAATTTTCATTTTTCTTGCCCTCATACGTCTTCACAAAATAGGAAAGCCGGAACACAAAATTCGTACCATTAATCACATTGCCCGAACGTTATTGATCCATGCTTCCATACCCCAGTCTTTTCGGCATCATGCTCTACAAATGACTACAGATATTCTTAACGTTCTTCCTTCCAAAGGTTTGACATATTCGTCCCCTCTTCAAATTTTATATAATAAGACTCCTTCGTATTCACACCTTAGGGTCTTTGGGTGCTTATGTTATCCGTTGTTTTCGTCTACCATAATTAACAAACTTCAGGTCCGTTCTACCCCTTGTATGTTTTTGGGTTATCCGTCTAATCATCGTGGTTACAAATATTTTGATTATCATCTAATAAAATCACCATTAGTCGCCATGCAATATTTGATGACTCCCAATTTCTATTTGGTAAGGTTAATAAACTCGTGCCTAGTTCGTATAATTTTTTGAATGATGGTATATTCTCGTATTTTATTCTTCATCTTTCGGACGTGTCACACACCTAAAATTCTCCGGTAGACTTATTCGACCCATTTTTCATAAATGCTTTCGATTCTTGTCCAGCTGCCGATCTAGTGGCTGGGCGATGTGATAATCGGGCATCGCCCACTGACATTGTTCCAGAACTTACGTCCAGTCCCCATAACCGATTTGGGCCAGCAGGCCCACTGCTGCTGGCCAATCTGTCACGTGTCCCGATAATTCCCAAAATCAGCCCAATTCTCCCTCGAGTCATAAACCAGAATACATGGCATTTTTAAATCGAAAAGACATTTTAATTTGAATTCTAATATTCTTAAATCCCCTCTACCCCGTAACCCAGTGTCTACTTTAAATGACCAATGAATATAATGCTCTTATTTATAATAAGACGTGGGAGTTAGTGCCCCGTCCTTCTGGTGTTAATATTATTCGGTCTATGTGGATTTTTGCTCATAAGGATAAGTCTGACGGTTATTTTGCAAAACATAAGGCTCGTATTGTAGGTGATGGTAAGACTCAGCAGGTTGGTGTGAATTATGGTGAGACATTTAGTCCGATGGTCAAACCAGCTACCATTCACACTGTGCTCAACTTGGCTCTTTCGAAAGCATGGTCCATTCATCAGTAAGATGTGAAGAATGTTTTCTTACATGGTGATCTCAAAGAGACAGTTTATATACATCAGCCCTTGGGGTTTAGGGATTCCAAATATCCTCATCAGCCCTTGGTGAGTCGATCAAGTGGGAGCTGGCAATGAAGGATGAGATGGATTCACTATCGTCAAATCGTATATGGGAGTTAGCTAAGTTGCCAAAGGTGAAGAAGGCATTGCAGAACAAATGGGTCTACCGGATAAAGAAAGAATACGATGGAAGCAAACACTATAAAGTAAGGCTGGTTTTGAAGGGATTCCAATAGAAAAAAGTGTCACGACCTGACCCGACGGGCCGCGACTAAACGTCCTAATTGGACGTCATTACTGACCTGTCACTCTCTATCCCTTTAATACTGAGATCTATAGAAATTTCGGCAGCACAACACTGCTTCTATAACATATCCCCAAAATAGACGAGTAAATTTGCCTTACCTGACTAATCAACAATCACAACAGGCTAGCCGACTAGGCTGCCACCAAATAACATCATATACACAAAAAAATAATCAAAATAGGCAAGACGGCAAGGCTGCCACTAGATAATAACAAGTATAACCTGTAACATCCCAACACAGAGTATAACAACATCGAAAACCAAAACAAGGTACAAACGTCCAACCCACAACTGTCTACAGACCTCTAAGAGTACAATACTGACATATGAAGGGACAGGGCCCCATCGTGCCCAAAATATACATAAGTCTGGAATGTAAGGATATGTACCAAAATAGCTGGCTCCGGAACAAGGGAGCTCTTTAGCAGCTGGTAGATGTCTTAAACTGGAGGGTCACTTAACCGATCACCTGTACCTGCGGGCATGAACGCAGCCCAGAAGGAAAGGGGTCGATGCGAAAATAATGTCGAGTATGTAAGCATGATATATTGTAAATAAGATCATAACTGTGTCATGTAAGGTAGAGAGTCAACTGTGTCATAAAAGAATGAGAGTCATACCGATGCTACGTAAATGCTTAGTCATAAAATCATCAGATATAAGTAAGTGAATAAACTGCCCGGCCCTTTGGTGAGGGACGCGGTGAAATATACTATCCTGGGTATCTGTACCCGCATCACGGATGCCTGTCCGTGGAATCATCACATAAGTATACATAAACTGTCTGACCCTCTAAGGAGGGACGCGGTGAATCATCCTGAAATTTGTGCACGAATCTGCCCGGCCCGGGACGCGGTGAAGTATAGAAATGACTCTTAGCACGAGTAGATATCATGAGCAACTGTATGCAATTTAAATCATTTCTTGACTCTCATTAAAAATCATTAAATGTCTCCTTACTAGAAAATCACATGTACTTCTCATAACTCGTGTTATTAGGAATTTAGACTGTGTAGATATCGTGTACGTCCGTCGTACATTCACTATATACAAAACTCATGCCAAATGAAAAAAACAAGAATTCATATAATCATGCCAAAAGAAAGAAGGATAGGCTCACATACCTTATAGTCGAACTAACCAACTCACTGCTAGAATATGTCTCGTCTAATACTCCAACCTATAATAATAACATTAGGCCTGTCAACTCTATGATTCCTAACGTAAGTTAAATTGAATGACGACTTCCTATTCTACAGAAATTTGGGCAGCACTTTCCCTGTTTATATGTACATTTACAAATTTCAAACCAAGTCAGCAATGCCAACAGCAAGTCATAACTCAAATATATAACCACAATAATCTCAGATATTCCATTTATGTCATCATAACGTATTCCTTCTCTTTTATTTTTAAGTGATATCACAACTACAACAAACCAGGTGATTACTACACCTATTTCTCATGTTAATTCAGTCCTTAGTCCATATTAGAACAATCTTAAAATAATCCATCAACTCTAATGACAACAACAATAACCAAGTTCTATAATTTGTAACATAACACCCTTTTTACATTTTACTTCCTTTAAGACATGTATTAGTAATTACCATAACTTATATACATGTTCATAGTCAAATTTCTAACATTTAAACTTCACAAAATCAGCCCCTAACTTGACGCGATAATATCCAAAAATTTCAAGCAAGTCTTTGGCCAATATTTACAAAACCAATCCTTTTCTTAATTCCTTAGAGTCCAATCTTGTTTCAATAATTCTTTATGAACAATTATAAGTTATATGTCAAGATTCTCTTCCAATATCAACATGCCAAGTAGCGACGAATTTCACAACACAATAATCGAATACGACAATTCCAAGATTAGTAACATTAGTCATAATATCGGCTACAACAGTCAAATTATCCACATGCAATGTCTAAATTCAAGATTTATTCCTAACACAAGTCCATTACTTCAACTACCACAATATGAAACTTCAATTATAGCATAGATTGAAGAATTTTCATACCTTAATTAAATCCCCAAAACAATCTCGATTTTTAGTCACTGATTCGTCAGCTGAACTTGTAACGTCCATAACTATCTACTCCGGTGTCCTATCGATGAGTGGTTTGTTGGTTTGGAAATTAGACTCGACGAACTTCATTTTAGGCTTTTGAAACACCCAAAACCCCCTAATATACGTGGAGATATACCCCTCCAAAGTTGAACAAAATTCTGCCCAGCAGTCCCGATTTTGCCACTGTTTCGTGCCCTTTTTGGCTTCAATTTTTCACACTTCTTTAATCCCAAATCGACATGCAACAATTCTACTATGTTAACCCAACATTTATGCACCTTTCTCTTTCAAAATACTTCATCAAAACTTGAAAGAAAACCCCAATTATTTTAGGTCCAGGTGGGTCGAAATACCCACCGATTTGGGCTTCAAAAATTATTCTAGTTCTAGGCTTAATTGTGTAGGATATTTAGGCTAATAACATGGAGCAAAAACTTGCTAAGATGGGGAGGGGAATTCGACCAAGGGGGAAGGAAGAAGGAGAAGGAAAATAGTTGGATGTTTTAGGGAAAGAATAAAGTTAATTAGGGCTTTGTATTTAATTTTTCAGATTTTAAAATACTACATTTAGGTCCCCCTTCTTATTACTCTTTAACCCTCCAATTGTTTACTTAACTCAATTAATCCCCCAAGTAATAAATCTTGATCCCGATTCTTTCAATCTTGATTCCCGTTTTCTTTAATTCCCGGAAATTCCATAAGTTCTCGTATTCCTCATGTCGTAATTCTCATAATATGTACCAATCCTCAATGGAAAATATAAATAACTTATCATATTAAATACTCATTGACGTGTTCGTAGCTTGTGTAATTATATCTCATACCCATTATCCGAATCTTAATCTTAATGATGCTCTTAATCCTTGTCTTAAACTTACGAGGTGTAAGAAAAAGGCACCGACTACACGAAAATTTTCTCTCCCATAGTCAAGTTGGTGACAATCAGAACTGTTCTTGGGCGGTAGCAAAGGAAGATCTGCATCTTCAACAGATGATCGTGAAAACTGCATTTCTTCATGGTGACTTAGAATAAGAAATGTACATGAAGTAACCTGAGGGATTTGAGGTCAAAGGGAAAGAGGAGCTGGTGTGCGAGCTTCAAAAGAGCCTGTATGGACTGAAACATGCTCCAAGACAGTGGTATAAGAAATTTGACAGCTTTATGAAGAAAGTGTTAGGCATATTTCATATACCTATTTTGAGTCATTTTCGATTAGTATTTTACTCATTTTCATTGCGTCTAGTACAATTTTAGGGTTTTTTTTCTTTCTTTTGAGTCACAGCGGTTCAAAAAGGCAAAATGGCAAAAAGGAGCGAAAAATGGACATAAAAGGAGGTCCCGAGGCAGAAAAAGGTCGAAAATCGATGACTCGGAAAAACCACAGCAACACCGCGATGCCCAGAGGCAGGATCGCGGTGCCAAAACAGCAGAAACCCGCAGGACTTTCAGCACCGGGGTATGATTTTGAATCAACAACCGAGAGGAAAGATTTGGATATGTTGTAGTTGAATAAAGATAGGTTAAAATCATGGACGACAATACCCCGATACTTGTGTAGCTTTATAGGTTACTGTTCTTAATCCTCCTATGTGGTAAATCCTATCATAGAAATATAGAAGGGTTCTGCACTGGGGTTGAGTGATTATATATCCTAACCGGAATATAAGACAGTCTAGTTAACCGCTATCTTAACATAGAAGAAGAATCATTCTAGAACGCATTAAGGATTGAATAAAGTGGATAGTTGATGATTTTGGAAGCCCTAATTCCTTCATAATCTGAATACAACCTAATTAGTTTACTTATTTCTTGCAATCATTCCAGTAGTTAAATAAAAACCCCAATCAATATTCGTTCGCCAAATAGATAACACAAAATAGATGCTCGGTGTTGACACCCAATTTTGACCCTCCCGTCTAGTCATTAACTATAAAATTACACTAATTTTCCAAAAAACATATCTTAGCAATTTTATAATAATAAATGCGACAATAAAACGTTAATACATGCATAAATAAGTAATTTAATAATGACACCGCATTTTACGTAGATTATTAGGCACACCTTGAGTCTCACGTCCGCACTTGACATTTTAATAACAAACAATTTTATTAATATTATTCGTAATTTAAGCCCTATTTCCCATTAATTAAAACTCAAACAATTCTTAGTGATAAATTAATAATAAATACGTCAATAAATAATTTAGCAATGACGTCGTGTCAAATAGCATAGTCGCATTTATTAATACGCAAAGCAATTTCATAATTATTGTAGCGCCTAAAGTCATATTAAGATAATTTAATTTTAGCTTAAATAATAATAAATAATGCACAATATATAAAATTTTAAATAATAGCGCCGCATTTTACATAAAAGTATTAAGCAATCCTTAAATATCATATCTGCATTTAGCATTTAAATAATTTAATAATAATCTAAACTCCATGCAATTTTAATTTAACATCGCAAAATACGCATAATAAATAAGATTTTAATAACGGCATCACATTATAAAATGTTAAGCACTAATTAAATAGCACGTCCGTCTTTACTTTTATAATAATTTAAACTCAAGCTTAGACTAATAAAATACCTAGGGTTGTATTTAAATAATTTACCACTAATTAAATACCTAATACTTAAAAACTAACTCCTAAATCTAATACCCATTTAAACTAGCCCAATTCTCATCCCTTAAATAAATTATCTGCACCCCACTACATTTGGCACAGAACTCGCGGCCCACTTCCCTTTATCTCCCTCTCGTCCAGAACACAACCCATAAAACAGAAAAATCAACAAACCCTAAAATAGATCAAACGAAAACCAAGAACCCTAGTTCGCCGCACCTTCCCCTCGCACCCCCATCGCCACACCTTCCCTTGCCGAGATTCTCGCCTGAGAATCCGGCGACCTTTCCTTACCCATGCACACCCAGCCAGCAAACCCTCACTTTCGACGCCCAAATAAGCACCAAAATGGAAGTCAAATCGAAAGATATAACTTACCATAACCAAAAGCTTACCAGATCAACACCCAAAATCGTATCACATAAAATCAGCAAGAATCAAGCACAAAAAGTTGTCCAAATCAGTACCAAATTAATACTAAATCTGTCCAAAATCGTCATAAAACTTTCCATAAATCAAAACCTAAATTAAGGCTATAAAGAGAGGTTTATACGCATGCAAGAAAAGGGGAGGACATGGGGATTTTGAGAGAGGAGAATAGGATGATGCAGTGAGGAATCCATCGAAAATCAGCAATAATCAGGGAGGAGTTTGGCTAAAAGGGCATCGCAAGGGGAAAATATCGCTGTAAAATCCGGAAAAAAAATAATAATAATATATAGTTGTGGTTGGGTTAAAATATATATATATATATATAAGAAAACAAAGAATAAATTGCATGAGATAGAGTTAGTGTTAAAGTTGGATAAATAGATAGATAAAATGAAAATAAGAAAAAAAAAAGAAAAAGAAAGAGAGAAGATGCATGCAGCAAAGTGCACGTCCTTCCCCCCTTTTCATTTCCCCTCCAACTCTTGTCCTTCCACCTCTCATATGTTATACAAACACTTCAACTTATATAGTGTATTTAGCACAAAATAAAGTACCTAGTACAAGGAATATAAATCAGGAAAATAATCAAGTGAACAAGAAGGAAAAAAATCAAGAAAATATCAAGGGAGGAAGGAGAACAAGAAAATTAGGGAACACTAAGGAGCAAGGACCACTTGTAGCAACCGAACCACAATCCTTTTTCACACTTACAAGGTGAGTTTTCTCACTCAGAAATTCTTGGTAACATCCTTTATTTTAAGTTCAATACATGTTAGAATAAGAATTGAGTGTCGAAAAGAAATATTGAACTTTTGATTGTTTAGACAACTAATTGCGTCATGAACTTTACGAACTGTTCTCACTGAGTTATAATTGTTAGAATTTGATGAAATTCGGAAGAGTGGTACACCTCTCTATTATGATCATATAGAACCAAAAATGAGGTAAAATGGACATAGGGTTTGAAAGTTATCATAGTTCAAAGTTTCTGCCTTAGATTTGGCCGAAATTCGGAAAGACATAATTACAGACTGTTTTTATTGAGTTTTACTTATTAGAATTATATGAAAATTTACATGGTTGTAAATATCTCTGTTACGGACAGATATAGATAAATATTTGTTAAAACGGACTTACGAGTTGAGAGTTATTGTAGTTTGAAGTTTCTGCCACGGATTCATCGGAATCCCGAAGGGCAGGACGTTGAAACGTAAAACTGTACTAATACGTGGGGAATATGAAAATTGGTGCTAAATGAAAGTTCTAGATCTCTCTGTTGTAGACATTTTGAGACCTTACGGGGGTCTATCCAACTTACGTATTGAGAGTTATCGCTGTTTAAAGTTTCTGCCTCGGATCTATCGAGATCCAGGAAGGGCAGCGAATAAAAGTATAAAACTGTACCAAATGGTACAGAATATGAAAGGATGGTTCACATGGAGACGTGTAGATCTCTGTTCTCGTCGTTTTGAGATTTTATTGGGCTTGAACGGGTTTACAGATTATGAGTTATGACTATTCTAAGACTGAGTTCTGTTTAATAAAAATTCTGCCGAAACAAATTTTATGTGACTGTTTTGAGGATAAATTTGTGTTAGTTACCCAAAGTAGTTTTAAATGAAATTTGGTACAGTGAAAGATCCCCGTCTTGCCTTAGTTTCCGCTTGAGAAACACCTTAGTTGGAGTTATGGTTAAAAAGTTATAATCGTTACAAGTATGAATGACAGAATGTTAGGAAAGAGAATAGTATTTATTCGATCTTCTGAAAAATATGAAAAGTGAATACGTGTTCACATAAATATATAAATATATAATGGATCGGGTTGCACGCCGCAACAAAACGTAAAGTGAATACGTGTTCACAAATACGTAAACATAATGGATCGGGTTGCACGCCGCAACAAAACGTAAAGTGAATACATGTTCACAAATACGTAAATATAATGGATCGGGTTGCACGCTGCAACAAAACGTAAAGTGAATATGCGTTCACAAATACGTAAATATAATGGACCGGGTTGCACGCCGCAACAAAACGTAAAGTGAATACGTGTTCACAAATACGTAAATATAATGGATCGGGTTGCACGCCGCAACAAATATGAAAGATGAATACATGTTCATCTATATATAAATATGAAAAGTGAATACGCGTTCACAAATATATAAATGTAATAAACATATGAAAATGCAGGGGAATGTCTTAACGTATAATACAAGATAAAATGAAGTGTTAGTTAAACCGAGAATTTCCTATGAGGAGTTGTTGCATATTTAAAAGTGTTGTAACCTGATATGTTTTTGCAATATGCTTATTACGTTATAATGTGATTGCACTTGGAATATTGTGGTGTTACTTTGAATTGCAGGGTAAGGTTCTCCTCATTGAGATGGTAGGGCTGACTCTTTATTTAACATGTTTCAGGAAAGCGTGATAGAGGAAAGGCTCCACGCCAAGGCTAGCGATCGTCCCGCAGCCTCTTGTCATACCAAGTCCATTGCTTCGGGCTTGGTATTCGTCAGGTTCAGAATGTCAGTTCCAATGTCTCTAGAAATGCCCGTGTGGAATGGTCTCCCTTCCAACTTAGAATAATCTTTGTCAGTATGTCTATGTAGAAACAATATTTGCACGAGCATGGGCTCGCGTTATGTTTTTTTTATAAAGTCATAAACAAATTTCTTTATTGTTATTTTTATTAATCGCTCCGTATTTGAATATAAATTCAAATTTCTAAATAAAGAGAATTAAATGGTGCTCCTAGTGGGAAATAATTGTCCAGGTGCCATCACGCCCTAAGTAAAGACTTAGGAAAAATCGGGGCGTGACAATCGCGACCACAACATCCGCATCCATGAAAACAAGTAAAAACCCAATAGACATCCAGCAGAACAACTTTCGCTTCCAAAACCGAAGTTTCAAACTTTAAGCGCACAGCAACCAAACTCCGAGTGAATCGACGACTTGACACGCTGCCTCGATTCGCTGCCCGGAGAAGGTAAACTAGAATCCCTCTCAGTTTGTTTTACTTTCCCTGTTTCGCGTGTTTTATCATCGATTTAGTTCGGCTGTTTATAAATGTCTAAGTATGATGTTTGGTCAATCTGTCTGTAATTGATTCAGTTTACTAAATTGTTGTTAGATTTATATCTAATACTGTATGTCAAAATAATGTTAATAACTTGTTGCAAGGAAACTATGATAATGTTTAGGTTGATCGCCTTGGGATATTTGCTGTTTAGTAGGCTGAGTATGCTAAATATGCAGTTAAGTTATTGTCTATGTTTCTATTCCGGTGTAACCTATAGTACTATTTCATGTAGTAAGCATATATATGACATAATCTGATATCGAATAAATACTACACAGAGGCTATTATTTCATAGCAGTTGTGTGGGTTGCCATCTGTGACTCTTGGTAATCGTACTTAAGATTCGCCTTTTCTGCAGTGATATACTCAATGATAATTGTTTTTTTCTTGTCGTTTTGTCCTGTATACCTTTAGAGGATGTCCGATATATTTATGTGTCCCTTTAATTTGTGGCCATGCCTGATACTGGATTGCTATGGTTCATTGTTGCAAGTTTGAGGTTTAGTTACTGATTCACTGTCTTGCTATGTCTTGGTTTAAATTCGAGTACCTTTCTGTTTGTCTGATTTTGTTTATGTGACTGCCTGAAAACCAAATACCAACAACAGACTGTTATAGGTAGATCAGCGTATGTCTCTTAATAAATAGTCTTAAGTTGGATGGGGATCATCGATAATAATTCTGCTTAGCCTAATTCATCAGAGTCCTAATAGCTTAACTTAGGATCAT
This sequence comes from Przewalskia tangutica, assembly GCA_029844215.1. Taxonomy (NCBI): domain Eukaryota; kingdom Viridiplantae; phylum Streptophyta; class Magnoliopsida; order Solanales; family Solanaceae; genus Przewalskia; species Przewalskia tangutica. The sequence continues at coordinate 2,012,893 of CM056738.1, read as the reverse complement.
GAATAGAGTGGGAAATCTGGAAACATGGCCACTGCCTGGGACCAGTTGGGAGTAATCCATGACCATGAATAGATGTCACAAACGTTGTGCTGTGTGAGATTTTGCCTGATTAACTGATCTATTGTGTTCCTGAATGCATCAAATTATTATCATAAATACTTAGAAGCCATTGTAGTACATTTCCTATCATATCTCGTCATTATATATATTGAGCTTATTCATTCAAAGACTAATACATGTTTAGGAAAGAATATGAAAGAGACTTAATTCTCTATGCATAATCCTAGATGTTAACTTAGTTGCATTGGTAAGTGAAACCCAAATCCAGTAGTTTGAACTATTGTACGTGTCTATGCCCTGCCCTCTGCTGCTTCTATCCTTATTACTATGTTTGGGATTAAAGCCCATATAACAGGTACCCTGAATACAACTGGAATCTGCTTTCCGTCATTTTTTGATCACTTGTTGCCTCAACAATATCTATGTGCTTAGTTGCAAATCACGTGTTTAATCCAAATGCTTACTCTTTAATCTTGGAGCAAAAGGAAGAGTCTCATGGCGATACTCATCACAAGCTACAACAAATGAAGACCCGCATCTATGTGCATTCCTCTATCCGCATTGGAATCCCAAAACCACCGGCGAAAAGACATCGCCTTTCCTTCGAGTCATTTTATTGATCCCTTATTCCCTATTTATTTGTTGTAAATTACTTGACTGACATTGCACTATTAACGCTACACTTAGTATAGTTTAAATCTTGAATCATAGATTAGTAAGTAGTTTGATATTAGAGATTTGCTTCCTCTTAAGTAATTATTTAGTCGCTCAATTCATTAAACCACTTAGTAATCTTTGGGTACAATCACTTAGGTAGCTAAAAATGTTATTTCCTAGCACAATAAACCCATCTCCTAAAAAATAAATAAAAAATATAAAAACGCTTACTAACATTCACATAAAGAATATATTTTCCTTGCATAAAAAGAAAAACCCTTTTTTTACATCCTATTTTCTAAGTACCTAATCTTGTCGTAATAATCTTGCATTATTATTATCCCTACATTATATTGAGCGATAAGTAGAATATGTTCATATGCTTTCTTCAATTACTATGTTAATACCTATTTTTAAACTAAAATTGACCATACACATCTTTTGCAAGTCCTATATCTTTATGGCTATAACACATCTTATACCTATAAATATCTTTTACTTAAATACTTTTCAAAACATGCATTGCATCTTAGCATAATAATTACACTAGTTTTGGCAGGACAACCGCAAGTTAGCGGATCCTTTAGGGTGTCTAACTCCTTCCCTTTAGGATAATAAAGAACCCTTGCCCAGAATCTCACGCTAGTTTTGCAGACCAAAAATGGAGTTAATGTTGACTTTAACCTAGTTGACATTTAGGTGTCCTAATTCACCCAAACTAATTAGGTGACGACTTCGCGAACCCTTTTAGCACTTTAACACCTTTTAACATCTTAGAACCTTTTAACATCTTAGCATTCTAGCAATCCTTTTGCACATTTTAGCTTTTTATTTATTTTCTAACATCTTTTATTAAGCAGGGTTCGCTAAAATAAATGTCGCAGTCGGAAAAGGGCGTGACAGAAATGGCGACTCCGCTGGGGATTTAAGGTTCTTAACCACAACAGACCTAGGGTTATTATTTGACATTATTTTTGCATTTAATTTTATGTACTGTATTTTGTTTTATTTGTTTTAATTACTATGTGCTTTACTGCTTTCCTTAAACTGACATTCCGCTCATATTTCTTCCATTCTGGAAAATTCACACTATCACACACTACACGCGAGGTGCGCTTGGTGCATCAGCAAAATTCTTTCTTCAAACCCCAAATTTAGGAGAGTTGGTAATATACGTGGAGTGCCCGGTCTAACCGGTGACCGCGTAGCCTTCTCACTCGAGTTGTCCGCTCGGGAACCTTGCGTCCAGTAAAGCCAAATCTTAGAAACTCAGGATAGAGCTATACCACCCTTTATTTTAAGGCATGCATGCATTTATCTTAGGTGGGTCGGTCCTTGGTATCGACACCACAATTAGAAAAAAACACCAAACCTGTCGACGAGTTTCTCAACCCAACGACCAACCAACATATTATGTGCAGCGTGACAATGATAGACAAATCCAAACCTAATCATGACATGCCAAAAGTGGGAAAAAGTGCACCGTCATTTGGTTGTCATTTCCAACAGAAGCATTACAGTTGGACGGCTTGGACAAATCCATCATAACCTCGCATATATGACGTTTAGGCCTACCTCTGGCATAAAGGGGTCCCACGCATGTTAGGACTCGCTTGCAATGTGACAATTTATGTGCAACATATACTTGCTAAATGTTATTTACATCCTTGCAAAATCACGTGCTTTACACTAATGCGGTTTGCTACATTTTGTATAAAAAGATTTATCATCTTTCCCAAAGGTCGATTTGTATTTGACTAAGCAATGACAGAGCATCGATATTTCACAAGATCAAAGGCACGACCCAGCGACACGACTGATTCAAGGGCATTTGAGCAGAACGAGTCGGAACCCGTCTTGGTTCCCATAGGCAAAGCAGAGGTCTCAGAAAAGAAAAGCAGCGTAGATCCGATCAAACACCTCGCCCAATTACCGCAGCAAATGGCAACCCTGCAGGCCGAAATCAAAAGGCTCCGAAACCTCACTAGAGCACTCGTCAATGCAAATAACCAAAACAGTCAAAATCCTCCAAATTATTACTATTACCCTCTTACTACATATCCCATTTACCACGCTCAGCCAATATACAATGCATCCATATATCCCACGCAAAACCAAACGCCTACCATACCCCAACCAAACACAAACCAAGATAAAAGGCCACCACGAACCTATTTTTGCAATACATACGACAACCCCTTGCGATACCCACCCGTGTATACGCCACGACCAAAAGCCCGTCCACTAAACATCTTCACACCCCACCTAAATGCCACAGAAAGGCTGGCCAAAATATACACACATTTAGCCGAGCCTTTGTCGCAGTTGTACGAGAGGTTGAGAGTTGCAGGGATACTCCAGCCAATTCCAAAGAATGTTCCCAATCCCAAGTCCAAAGCTCATGATGAGAACAAAAGTTGTACATACCATTCTGGAGTCATCGGACACGACATGAGAAGGTGTTATACACTCAGAGACAAAGTAAGGGAGCTGATCAAAGAGGGAGTCATTCATGTGGAGGAGGCCTCCCCCAATGAGTACAATGAACCCCAAAGGAAGAGAGGTGTTCCCTGGCCAGAACCCGCTCCGCCTGAATCAGTCATTTATCCAAGCATGCACCACGCATAAGTCAAAAGAATGAGGTACTGATAGCAAAGCATGAAAACCCAGCCAGCCATGATGCAGAGCAAGAAGGCATACTGGTAGATTGAATTTGCACCCTTGTTCTGGTCCGCCTAGAGTCTAGATAGGAAAAACAATTTAGTTTGGCAGAATAATTTAAGACTCATATTTAAGTTTTAATAATGTTTTGCTTAAGTTTTCATGTAATTGGAACTACGTGTGACCTGATTCCCTCGTGGGGATACGTAGGCTACCATATCGGCTTCGGTCCCACTTTTAGAAAATCCCAATTTCTCATTTGCTTGTAATTGGAACTACGTTCGACCTGATTCCCTCAGCGGATACGTAGGCGGCCATATCGGCTTCGGTCCCACCTTTAGAAATTTTAATTTTACCCAATTTCGCTTGTAATGAACTACGTCATGACTTGATTCCCTCATGGGGATACGTAGGCGGCCTAAATATGCTTCGGTCACACCATTAGGAAACTTTCCCTTCGTTTTGAAAATAACGAGAATACACGTAATATACAAGCAGCCCCATTGAGACCCACTTTAGGCCAAACGCCCTTTGCATATTCAAAACTGGGACAAGGTAGGAAGCAGGCGGGGTTGCAGTCCAAACAGGCGAGCGTGCGGATGTCGAACAAGCGGCGAAGTCAAATCTGAATCGACCACCCAAACTCACAAGTTTTCTTTGGCGAGTCCTCGTATTAGCGAAGCGAGAAAGAAGCGTGAGTGAGGATATATCCAAAGTTCAAAGTCCGCAGTAGAAACAACAGAAGCAGAAAGGGGCAGCAATAATCAACAATCAAAATTCAAAATTCCGCAACAAAATCTAGCGCATCAGCTCGGACATAAAGTCAAATTTGCAACCCACGCACGCACAAAGGCATCATGGCAATTCGTCAGTTGCAGCATTTAACATGTTCGTGCAAGGACAACATCTCAGTATTTACATCATATTGCATATCAGGGACGACATCTCTACCCACATAATTGCATTTCTCATATATTTATCATTTTGTTTTAACAGTTATACACTAATTTTTCTCAAGATTAGCTCGCAGGAGCATATATTCTACAGGAGCATCAACAACACGTTCAGGCAATGACGTTATCTGCATTATGTCTACGCAATGACGCCATCAGCATTACGTCTACACAACGACGCCAACGGCGGCAATCGTGCAGGCGGCGTTATCGGCATTATGTCTACCAATGACGCGTCATCATCATTACGTCTGCACGCAACGATGCCGCGTGCGGTGCGCCGTGAAGCGAGTGCGATGAGGCACATGATTTACTAGAGGATATGGCGGCCCAACAACCATCGGGGAAGCGGATGGCGGTCGGTGACGGCAGGAAGGCCATGTGTATTCATGAATTAGATGCAATCACTGCCCTGAATGCACATGTAGCCATTCTGACAAAGCAACTGCAACAGAACACCATGACTGCAAATGCAGTCCAGACGCCTGTAAATTGTGAGATTTGTGGGGGCCCGCATTATTTTGACAGATGCACAACAGTTGATCCCAACAATGTGCCAATGGAGCAGGTTCAGGCGGTTGAGAACTTTCAGAGGCCTTACAAATCCAACACGTACAATCCAGGGTGGAGAAATCACCATAACTTTTCGTGGAGGAACGACCAACCCTAGCAGCAGACATATCAAAGTGGTTACTAGAACCAGCAGGGACACAATCAGGCCACTTCATCCCAACAGTTTAGGCCACCGCACGGCCAGAAAAGCGATGAAGAGAGGCTGCACTACTCACACTGACCAACTCACAGAATCAGTTCATGTTAGAAACCAGGTCCTCTCTTAGGAACTTGAAAACACAGGTTAGGCAGCTTGCAAAGATGGTAACCAACATGCCACAAGGCGCTCTCCCAAGCAATACAGAGGTGAATCCTAGAGAACAATGTCAAACAGTATTGTTGAGGAATGGAAAGTAGTTGGAGCACGTTGCTCCCCAGCCCGCAGTGGTAAGTGAGAATGATGGTGAAATGTAGTTGAAGTAGAGAAAGATGGGGTCACTGAGGACCACCCTACAGTTGAAAAAGCTCCACCAGCACCTTTGAAGGAATATGTTGATAAAATCCCTTACTCTCAGAGGCTTCAAAGGAAGGCAGTTGACAAGCAGTTCTCCAAGTTCTTGAAGGTGTTCAAAAAGCTACACATAAATATTCCCTTCATTGAGGCGCTAGAGCAGATGCCCGTATACTTCAAGTTCATGAAGGATATACTTGGGAAAAAGAGGAGGCTAGCGGATTATGAGACAGTGTCATTGACAGAGGAGTGCAATGCCATCTTGCAAAAGAAACTGCCTCCTAAGCTTAAGGATCTAGGGATTTTCACCTTGCCCTGCACTATTGGTAGGGTGACATGCAACAGGGCGCTGTATGATCTAGGGGCTAGCATCAATCTAATGCCCCTATCTGTCTTCAAGAGGTTGGGTTTGGGAGAAGTCAAACCGACCACAATAAATCTGCAGCTAGCCGACCGAACTGTGGTGCATTCCAGAGGCATAATCGAAGATGTGTTGGTTAAGGTAGGAAAATTCTTTTTACCTGCAGACTTCTTTATTCTTGATATGGAAGAAGATGATGAGATATCAATTATCTTGGGGAGATCATTCCTTGCTAATGGGAGAGCCTTGATTGATGTGGAAAAGGGGGAACTGAGACTTAGGGTTCAGGAGGAGGAGATAATGTTCAAGGTGTTCAAATCCGCCATTGAGTCCCATGCCATTGACAAGTGTTTGCGGCAGAAACGGCTACCCAGATTCAGCCGGTCGCAGCCAAAGCTAGGAGACCATCCTCTGACATTAAACCCACAAGTCGTGAAGGTGGCGGGAACAAAATTGATGAGATGAAAGCCCTCGAAAGGTAAGTATTCTTGAACCCCTACGGTGAAGAAGAAAAATAGAATGAGAAAGAGGAGGATGATTATGAAATGGATAGGTTGTGGGGTTAAATTACCCCAATGATTTTTGATAAGTAACCTGCGTCCGGCTAAAAGACGTTAAAGACAACGCTACTTGGGAGGCAACCCAATGTTTAAATTCTGCAATTTATTTTAATTAGGACAGTCTCACTTTTGATGTGTTTGTTATGTTATGATGCCAGGTGAAGGACTCAGAGGATAGAGCATGAAGGAAAGGGCGAAAAGACACGAAATTGAGTCGACCGCGCATGTCTGCGTCTGCGGCGTGGTGCCGAATCTTCGAGAAAGCCTCGATTACTTTATGCACGCGGTACCACGAGCGAACGCGATGCGATTCACGATCCGAAAATATGAAAAGGCGGAATCACCAAATCTCCTCTCACGAATCTGATCGCGATACAATATCCGCGCGCCCGCGACCACCATTTTGAGCTGATGTACGTCTGTAAGTCATCCCTCTTTTCATCTTTGAGTCATACACATTTGGGACAAAGTGTCAGTTAAGTTTGGGGGGGGTACTTGTATTTTTTATAATTTTGAGTCGTTGATTTGTGTCTTTTATGTGTGTATATGAGTCACAATTGTTTTTGTTATCATGCATGTTGTAGTTGCTTGAAACACCCAGTGAATTAAGTAGGATAATATAATGGAATGATATACAAAAATCTGTGTACTTAAGTTAAATATGCCAAAGATTCATGAAAACCTGATTAGTTGGAATATTGTGTGCTTAGCCTGTGTATGTCAATTGCAAAAATGTCCTGCATGCTTGCTATTTGAGGTGAAATAATTAGAATGTACATGTTAAGGGGAGGATTCAGACATTTATTTGTTAGTCTTTCTTACCTTTCATTACCTACTCTGACAATAAATTGTATCCCTAGTCAGCCCTTTGAGCCTAAAATGAAAAACTATTTCTTTGACACCCCAATTCCCTCATGTGCCATAAGCAATAACTGATGATACGGAGGAAAAAGAAAGTGAAAAAGAAATACAAAAGAGAGCAAAAATAAATTATGCACCCCAATTAAAATATGAAAAAGCTTAAGTTTGGGGGTGTCAATGCGAATGTGTATGTTCTGCTCTCAACAAAAAGAGAAAAGGGAGTAATGGGTATGAACTAAAAAAAACACAGCAAGGAAGAGAAACAAGTTGAATGAAAAGCGCTTATGGTACGTAATTTGAGCCTAAATGCCTATTTTTACCTACCAGTGCCTAAGCCTACATTACAACCATGAAAAGTCCTGATGATCCCTAGTATGTATGTCCATGATTAGTGGAGAATAACAAGTAAACATGCTATAGTACCTTGACAAAAATGCAATGACATTGACATGCATAGGTTAGGTATTCATGCTTCTAGTGATTGTGACTGAAATGAATCTGCAAAATATCTAACTTGAAATTCTAGATTGTTCAATGCATGCTACATCTATTCCTACATATTGTCCTAACTAACGTTCATGTGTTTCTAAGTGACATTTTGCAACTGTTTGACGTGCGTCTTTGAGTATTTTTGATTTTATTTCTTTGTTTTGTTTTCTTCTTTGCTCGAGGGCGAGCAAAATATAAGTTTGGGGTTTTTTAGGCATATTTCATATACCTATTTTGAGTCATTTTTTATTAGTATTTTACCCATTTTCGTTGCGTCTAGTACAATTTTAGGGTTGTTTTTTTCTTTTGAGTCACAGCGGTTCAAAAAGGTAAAATGGCAAAAAAGAGCGAAAAGTAGGCATAAAAGGAGGTCCCGAGGCAGAAAAATGTCGAAAATCGATGACTCGAAAAAACCACAGTGACTGCGGTCAAAACAACGAAACCAGCGGGACTTTCAAAGACCGGGTGCATTCGGTGACTGCGGTGCCATTTATTCAGAGAGCTGCAGGAGTTTCGGCACCGCGGTGCTGACCTGTAGAATCGCGGTGCCTGTACGAAATTTTTCAGTTCCGAGTTGGAATTGGCCAAGGGAAATAGGGTCCCTAGGGCACGAAATTGATACCTATTTAAAGCCCTAGGAATAAGTTTTTAGGAGGAGAGTCCATTCTTGAACACAAGAACAACACAAGGCACTTGGAGCAACAATTGGAGACTTTAATTTTCGTAATTTTCTATCCTTAGTTTTTATTTCAGTTTTATGTTGGATATTGTGTTAGTTCGTAGCATGTCTATGGTTAGGAACTAAACACTTAATTAGAATTTTCCTTATGATTCACTTGAACCTTTATTCATGATTTGATGCAATAGTTTGATTACTTCTTCAGTTGTTAAGATCTATTCAATAATTTATGTGAATGCTTGATAGTTAATTGATCACTAAATATCATAACATATATGATTTCGAATCAACAACCGAGAGGAGAGATTTGGATATGTTGTAGTTGAATAAAGATAGGTTAAAATCATGGACGACAAAACCTCGATACTTGTGTAGCTTTATAGGTTACTGTTCTTAATCCTCCTATGTGGTAAATCCTATCATAGAAATATAGAAGGGTTCTGCACTGGGGTTGAGTGATTATATATCCTAATCGGAATATAAGACAGTCTAGTTAACCGCTATCTTAACATAGAAGAAGAATCATTCTAGAACGCATTAAGGATTGAATAAAGTGGATAGTTGATGATTTTTGAAACCCTAATTCCTTCATAATCTGAATACAACCTAATTAGTTTACTTATTTCTTGCAATCATTCCAGTAGTTAAATAAAAACTCAATCAATATTCGTTCGCCAAATAGATAACACAAAATAGATGCTCGGTACTTAGAAACCAGTCTATGTGGACGATATTTGATCTTACATACTATATTACTTGAGACGATACGTACACTTATGTTTTGCGCGTGTGGAAATCGCCTAACAGAAAGTCGAATTTCTAAAGTGCGAAACAGATCACTATTGTTACTTCAAAAGATTTGAAGACTCCTACAAGATACCACTCATTTATGTTGACGACATAATGATCGTAAGAGCATACCTACATGAGATTGATCGGCTGAAGAATAAGCTGTCAGAAGAATTTGCAGTGAAGGATCTGAGAGCTGCAAAGCGAATCCTTGGGATGAGAATTCATCCGCAGTAAGGAGGGCCTCAAGCTTTCACAAGAAAAATATGTGGAGAAGGTTCTCAAAAAGTTCAACATGGATGATGTTAAGCCAGTCAGTACTCCTTGGTTGGACACTTCTGTTTGTCAATGGATCAGTCTCCTGTGACCGAGGACGAGAAAGAGCATATAGACAAGGTACCTTATGCCTCGGCTATCGGCAGTATTATGTACGCGATGGTATGTACGAGGCCAGACATTGCATGTGCAGTGGGAGTTGTTAGTAGGTTTATGAGCAATTCAGGAAAGCAACACTGGGAGGCTGTGAAGTGGATTTTCAGGTATCTGAAGGGCAACTCAAGTTCAACTTTGTGTTTCAGAAAGTCAGAGACAGGATTGCAGAGATATATTGATGCTGACAAAGGTGGTGATGTTGATAGCTATAAGAGCATGTTCGAGTATTTTACACCTTCGGAGGTACTGCAATCGATTGGGTTTCAAAGTTGCAGAAAATAGTATATGTCTCTAGCTGTGAGGCTGAGTACGTTGTTGTGACGGAGGCCACGAAAGAGATGATGTGGCTACAATAATGTCACGACCCGACCTCGGACCCGTGACTGGTGCCTTACCCCGGGCACCCTTGTGATACAACATCAGAGAAAACCAGCGGAAATAAACTCACAACAAGAAACCATAAAGAATATGAAACAGGCTAACCCAAAATGGCTACCTTTCCGTAAACATAAATATAACAAAAACTGAACAGTTACATCCTTAACAACCCAATTTATAGCAGGACTACAGACCTCTAGGAATAACAACTGTGACGGGATAGGACCCCGCCATACCCCCTGAATGTACAAAAGTCTACAACCTCAGGGAACCGTACCAAAAGACAAAGCCTCCGGATGAATGGAGCTTTCCAAGAACTGACAGTGATCCAAAGAGTGCGGATCAGCAAGCTACGTACCTCAACCTGCGGCATGAACGCAGCCCCCCGAAGGAGGTCGATAACAGTACCAGTATGCGGAATCGGAAAAATCACGAAAATACCTCATAAGACTAAAATAACTGGAGACATGTAAAATAATCAGTTTACAGAACACTGTGCCTTACTAACAATGAGAATATCAAGTACATACCATACTGCATGAAAATAGGAAGCTCATGATCAAAGCGGTCACTGCGCGATGATCATTAAGCACTCTACTCGCGGGACTATTTCACCGCGTGGTCATGGACCCGCGTGAGGTATTCTCGCATAGTTGTACTCACCCGCGTGGGACTATTTCACACGCGTAAGCCTCAGCGGACTCGCGTGAGGTATTTCTCGCGTCGTGGGTAACAAATCCACGGAACCGCTGGTATAACGATCTTGGGGATTTACCCCTCATTTATACTCGGACCCTGAAGAAGGTGGTATAACGATCTAGGGGACTTACCCCTCATTTATACTCTTACCTTTCAGACCGCATGCCTCGGAATCCTCATCGTAGCGTGTCGAGTGCATACCCGTGGAATCCCACATCACGACGGTATGTCCAAGTAAACTCATACTAAGACCATGGAAGCATACGGTGGAATCCTCCATCAGCGACAGATGCGTCAAGTAAACTCATCCTAAGACAATGGAAGCATACGTGGAATCTTCCATCAGCGTGATGCGTCAAGTAAACTCATACTAAGACAATAGAAGCATACCCGTGGAATCCTCCATCACTGACGGTACGTCCGAGTAAACTCATAACCTCTTTAGACTTTCATTAATCTACAAAATAAATCTCATTCTTGACCTTAAGGCACCTTCTTAATACTTAATCAAATCCGAAGAAATTTAACCCGAAGTACTATGTACTTCTACTCTTTCAAAAGATCCCTTTTTCACATAAAAAAATTCCCATTTTACACTCTAAGCAATTGATGCATTTTAAATCAAATTGCCCTACTTAATTTCGATCTTTTCATCTTTGTTTACCTTATTCAAGAAAACCAACTCTTTAACCTTCCATAAAGTTATTATAACCAACTCCCCATAAAGCCGTTATACTAACTTTATGCTTTAAAACTTTAGACATTCTTGTTGACACCCAATTTTGACCCTCCCGTCCAGTCATTAACTATAAAATTACACTAATTTTAAAACAATTTTATATTAATAAAATACAACAATAATACATTAATACAGGCATAAATAAGCAATTTAATAATGGCACCGCGTCTTACGTAGAGTATTAAGCACTTAGAATCTCGCGCCCGCATTTATAACAATTAGGTTAATAAAGCACTTAAACAATTTAAGCACAATTTATTAATTTAATTAACTAATTAAATACCTAAAACTAATATCCTTTTAAATAACTTACCCCTAATTAAATACCTAATAACACTAATACCCTAATAACTACCCAGCCCAATCCCTTTTTCCCATCACCCGCGGCCCACTCCTCTTCAGCCCAACACCCAGTCCCTTTTCCCTTATCATCAGCCCACACCCCATTCATTCCTCAGCCTTTAGCCCAGACGCCCTTCGTCCCTCCCCTATCACACAAATACGCACAAAACCAGCAACCCTAAAACCTTCTGCTTTCGTCGCCGCCCGGATTTCTCGCCGGAGAATCCGGGCTTTCCTTGACTCACGCACCCTAGCCAGCTCTTCTTACCATAACCAAACGAATCCTTCAAAATCGTTTACCTTACCGAATCAAGTACGAATCGTGCGGAATCAGGGTAAGAATAAGCATAAGAATCTCAGCCCTAATTGCCTACCAACATTAGAACCCAACCATGGCTATATAAGGCACATGCAATAAACATTGAGAGGGGTGAAAAGGCAGGGCAGAAACAGGGGCAACGGTCGAACACAGGGCATATACGAGAGAGCAGAGGGGGGCAGGGCAACGACAGAGAAGGAAAAGAACTGGCATCTGTTAGCAGTAGGCAGAGATCAATGGGGGAAGCATCATATCGTGGTGCACAAATGATATCACAGACCAGAGAGCACAGTAGGGCACAATTGGAAGAGCACAGTTAAGAACCCTTAGCAGCAGTCAACAACTCAGAGGGCAGCAGAACATCGGGGTGGAATCGCGTAACAAGCCTCGATTATTGGAGAAGGATCGCGCAACCAGTTCACAGCTTTGGAGATGTCGTCGTTCCCCTTCCAGTCTGCAATACAATATTTCTAAGCCTCAGCGTTTTGCCGTTGCCACTGTTTCAAACTCAGTTAGGCTATTCAATCAGGTTGTTTCTATCCTTTTACTCCAAAGTACATTTTTATGCATTCCGTTGTATTCATGTACATTTTATTTTAGCCTCGCCGGCTGTCGATTGGTTTGTACCTACTATTTACTTTACCATGCATTGTTGTTTTCTCTGGCCGCTATTGAACGGGTCACCTTGCTAGAATAATCATATATTATAACTATCCATTATATATGTATCCAATTCGGAATTTAGGGGGTATACCATTTGACAATTGATAGTTAGTTAGGTTTGATCTCTACCTTCATTTTATCTGAAGCATGCCTAAATTAATTACTCTCATCATGTGTCTTAATATACTTATATGAAATGAGTTTTAATCTCCCTAAAAAATACGAAACTTACAGCTTGTGGGTTTTCCCCTTATTTGTTTGTTAAAACCACTGCCTATTCTTTGTAACTAACTGGGGTGGTGTTTTTTTTTTTTTTCCGAAAAAAATCACAAGCTAAATTATATACTTCTCCTAACCAATAGTTAGTGGGAAGTAAAAAGGGATTATGAGGTCTAATCCCAGGTTTTCAAACTAAGCCGACGCGTCTAAGTAATGACAAAGAACCAATTGCAAAAGAATTATGTGTCTATGTGTTTGTATATTTATATGCTTGCATTCAAAAGATTCAAATCCTTTACTTGTTTTCTAAAATATCATTACTATATTTTAATAACTTAAGACCGACCTCCAATCGAAATGTTACTAAGATCGAGGATATACGATTTACAATGTCGTGTTATCCTCCCGATAAAGTAACAAACATTTTAGTTTTAAAATAAAATCCCCGTGTTCTCATCTCTTAAAATGGTAGTGTAATGTATTCTTAAGATAAGTGTACGAGTTAATACCTATCATAATAAATGTAGAATTGCCTTGTTGAAAAAGTGTAGTTGAGCATGTAAAAGTGTTAGTATTCCGTTTTTCTTTTCCACAACATGTAGCATTTCTCAGTCCCTTATTTCTAAAGTGAAAATGCCTTCCCTGCTTGCTGTTAGGAACATGACAAGTTTGAGCCGTTATCGGTAGGTGAATTAAGTCAGTATGCGAACCTGAAGCTTATTTAGATCACGGTGAAGGCTGCCTATGCTAAAAGAATGATTCCAATATAGTAGTACGCAACTTGTTTTACTCCATACATGTTCCCTCATAGCTGTCAACTTGCCCTAATATACCAGTCTGTTTAGATTATTTAAACATCCTAAGAATAGATCTATGCCTCTGATCCAGTCTGAAATTGACTGTATGTATGTTTCATGTAAATTATAAATAGGGTCGACATTGAGTTTTTTTTATCTGGCCTAAATGTTTCCTTTTATCCTGTGAATCGGTGCCGTTGTTTTGCATATTCATCTTACAGTCCCATCACCTGTGGTAGGGTATGATTTAGACAGATCCATCATGTAGTGTCTGCATATCTGTAGAATGCTCCGTTATAATAAATGCTCGTCTGTTTAGTTTCTCCTTTATTTATTATATATACATTAGTATACCCCTTCCATTAGGCCTTTGTCTATTTATATTTGGTCTGCTTGTTTGATTCTTGTAAGCATGAACAAACATACGTTTTAAATACTATGTTTCCTGGAAACCGTTAGTGAAACTCTATTGGAACTTGATTGCTTAAAATTATATACTGACTGCCTTCTGAATCCTTTTTAAAATCTGAAAATTCATTTTTTGGGTTTGCTTTATCGTTCTTTTGTTCCTGCATTGTCTGTCTGGCCCACTAGTACATATTTGGGCTGAACCCATTTTGGTTTATTTCTCGTCATTTGTCATATATTGCTCCTTACTGCTTAGTCACGATACCTATGTGTCTGATTTTATGCTAACGTATTTACTATTTTGATGAAGTGTGGACATATTCTAATCCCTTTCTTTTCTTTTGTGTTACATGAAGCACACCGGAGCAAAATGAAGAGTCTCGTGGCAAGACTCATCATGAGCCACAACAGATGATCACCTGCACCGTGCCTACGTTCCCACCTCGGGAAGTTCCAAAACAAATAGGGGGGGGTGACATCGTCATCCGATCACGTCACATCCTTACTCTTAATCCATCCACCCCATTTTATTCTTTATTTGTTTATTGTCATTCATTACTTAATTGTTGAAATTAGGATATTTAATTAGATAACTAAGATATATATTTCTTGACAGACTCTTAACAAAAAAATTTAACCTTCTCATGACCTCATTAACGTTCATATAAGTAATTTATTTTATAAATCATCCTTTCGTATCAATTGCAAAAAAAAAAAACAATTTTACATGTCATGCCAGTTTTATAGTGCCTAAACACACATTTTTTTTAAAAACCGATTTTTGCATGCTATACAACATATACTCAATTTTATGCATATTTTTTAATAACTTTACATGTATTTTTATAAACAAACCTTATAAATCTTTCTGTCACCAAAATGCATTCTCCTTTACTTTATATATAAATACTTATAACATCTTCTTATTTATAAAAAACCTGCATTTCTTAGCCAAATAATTCAACCTAGGTCTGGCAGGATAACCGCAAGTTAGCGGATCTTAGAGGGTGCCTAACCCCTTCCCTCTAGATTAATAAAGAACTCTTACCCAGAATCTCATTAAGTTTAGCAGACTATTGAATGGAGATCATTAATTGCAGTATTTACTGCAATAAATCAAGTGTCCTAATTCACTAAATTAATTAGGTGGCGACTCCCTAGCAACCCTTTAGCATTTTTAATATTTTAAACACTTCTTTAACACTTTAAACATTTAACTATTTAGCATTTTTTATTTCCTAACATCTTTTATTAAGCAGGATTCGCTAGAATAAAGTCGCGGCCGAAATCGGGCGCGACAGAATGGCGACTCCACTGGGGAATTAAGGTTCTTAACCATAACAAACCTAGGGTTATTATTTGGCATTATTTTTTGCATTTAATTTTTTGTGCTATATTTTGTTTATTTTAATTGCTACCTGCTTTACTGCTTTCCTTAAACTGGCATTCCGCTCATATTTCTTCCGCTCTGGAAAATTCACACAATCACACACTCACACGCGGGTGTGCTTTGCGCACCTGCAAATTTCTTTCAAACACCCACATTTAAGAGAGTTGGTATTTTTGCGCGGAGAATCCGGTCCAACCGGTGGTCGCGTAGCCTTCTCACTCGAGTTGTCCGCTCGGGAACCTTGCGTCCAGAAAAGCCAAATCTTAGAAATTTAAGATAGAGCTATACCACCCTTTATTTTAGGGCATGCATGCATTTACCTTAGGTGGATCGGTCCTTGGCATCGACACCACAATTAGGAGGACACCAAACTTGTCGACGGGTTTCTCAACCCAACGACCAACCAGCATATTATGTGTAGCGTGACAATAATGGACAAATCTAAACCTAATCTTGTCATGTTGAAATTGGAAAAAGTGCACCGTCATTTGGTCGCCATTTCCAACAAAAGCATTCTGATTGGGCGGCTTGGACAAATCCATCATGACCTCGCATACGTGACGCGTTTAGGCCTACCCGGCATCAAAGGGTCCCCGTGCACGCTAGGACTCGCTTGCGATGTGACAATTTATATGCGTGTACTTGCTAAATGTTTTACACTCTTGCAAAATCACGTGCTTTACACTAACGCAGCTTTGCTACATGTTGTCTGAGGATTTATCATCCCCAAAGGTCGATTTGTATTTGACTAAGCAATAGCGAGCATCGATCTTCACAAGATCAAAGGCACGGTCGGCCAAATGGACCGATTCAAGGGCATTTGAGCAGAATGAGTCGGAACCTGTCTTAGTTCCTATAGGCAAAGCAGGAGTCTCAGAAGAGAAAAACATCATAGATCCGATCGAGCGCCTCGCCCAGTTACCGCAGCAAATGACAACCCCACAGGCCGAAATTAGAAGGCCCAGAAACATCAATAAATACAAGCAACTTTATTGAGACCCACTTTAGGTCAAACGCCTTGGCATATTCAAAACTGGGACAAGGTAGGAAACCAGACAGGGGTTGCAAGTCCAAACAGGCCAGGCACGCAGATATCAAGGAACAAGGCGGCGAAGTCAAATACGAATCGACACTTCCCAAAAACTCACAAAATTTTCTTTGGCGCAGTCCTTCATATTAGCGTAAGATACAACAAAGTTCTTCATATTAGCAAAAGCAGAAAGAAACAACATAAGCGAGAGAGGCACCGACAATCAACAATAATTCAAAAGTCATGACAAAATCTAGCGCATCGGCTCGGGCATAAAGCACAACAAAGGCATCATGACAATTCGCGATTGCAAGGAAACATCTCAGGGGCGACATCTCTACCTACATAATTGCCTTTCTCAAATATTTATCATTCTGTTTTAACAGTTATACACTAACCTTTTCTCAAGCTTAGCTTGCAGGAGCATTTATTCTACAGGAAGCGGCGGCCAGCGTCGGCGTGCAACGATTTAACATCTGCGATCTCGTCCATACAACGATTTAACATCTGCATCTCGTCCATACAACGATTTAACATCTGCATCTCGTCCATACAACGATTTAACATCTGCATCTCGTCCATACAACGTTAACACTGCGCATTTCGTCCCATACAACGATTTAACATCTACATCTCGCCCATACAACGATTTAACATCTGCATCTCGTCCATACAACGCGTTAACACTGCATTTCGTCCCATACAACGATGAACACTGCATTTTGTCCATACAAGGACAACGTCCATTACTGGCGTCGTTGCATTTCGTCCATACAATTTACAACGCCTGCATAAGGCGTCATTTGCATTTCGTCCATCTGAAGCGATAACGCCATACAAGGCGTCATTTGCATTTCGTCCATACAAGACGATAACGCCCATCTGGCGTCATTGCATCTCGCCCATACAGCGATAACGCCCATACAAGGCGTCATTGCATCTAAATCCATCTGAGCGGCGCGCCCATCTGGCGTCATTGCGTCCATCTGAGCGATTACGCCCATCTGGCGTCGTTGCATTTCGTCCATCTGAGCGATAACGCGCCCATCTGGCGTCATTGCATTCGTCCATCTAAGCGATAACGCCCATCTGGCGTCATTTGCATTCGTCGTCTGAGCGACAACGCCCATCTGGCGTCATTTGCGTCTAAATCGGCAACGCCGCGCAATGGCGTCATTGCGTCCATACAAGCGATTCGCCCATCAAGGCGTCATTGCATTCATCCATCTGAGACGATAATGCCCATACAAGCGTCATTTGCATTTCGTCCATCTGAGCGATAACGCCCATCAAGGCGTCATTTGCATTCGTCGTCTGAGCGATTTACTCCGCCATACTGGCGTCATTTGCATTTCGTCCATACAAGCGATAACGCCCATCTGGCGTCATTGCATTTCGTCCATCTGAGGCGACAACGCCCACAAGGCGTCATTTGCATTTCGTCCATACTGAGCGATAACGCCCAAACAAGGCGTCATTTGCATTTCGTCCATGTTAGCGATAACGCCCATCTGGCGTCATTTGCATTTCGTCCATACAAGCGATAACGCCCATACAAGGCGTCATTGCATCTCGTTCATCTGAGCGATAACGCCCATCTGGCGTCATTTGCATTCGTCCATCTGAGCGATTCCGCCATCAAGGCGTCATCTGCATTCGTCGCACAAGCGATAACGCCCATCTGGCGTCATTTGCATTTCGTCCATACAAGCGATAACACCCATACGGCGTCATTTGCATTTCGTCCATCTGAGCGATTCGCCCATCTGGCGTCATTTGCATTTCGTCCATCTGAGCGATAACGCCCATCTGGCGTCATTTGCATCTAAATCCATACAGCGACAACGCCCATACTGGCGTCATTGCATCGCCCATACATTTACAACGCCATCTGGCGTCATTTGCATCTAAATCATCTACAACGCCCATCTGGCGTCATTGCATTTCGTCCATCTGACGATAACGCCCATAAGGCGTCATTTGCATTTCGCCCATACAAGCGATAACGCCCATACAAGGCGTCATTGCATTTCGTCCATCTGAGCGATGCGCCCATCTGAGCGTCATTTGCATTTCGTCCATACAAGCGATTCGCCCATGCGTCATTTGCATTTCGTCCATCTGGCGTCATTGCATTAAATCCATACAAGCGACGCCCATCTGGCGTCATTTGCATCGTCCATACAAAGCATAACGCCATACAAAGCGTCATTTGCATTTCGTCCATACAAGATAACGCCCATCTGGCGTCATTTGCATTTCGTCCATCTGAAGCGATAACGCCCATAAAGGCGTCATTTGCATTTCGTCCATACAATTCGCGCCATCTGGCGTCATTTGCATTCGTCCATACAAGGCGATAACGCCCATCTGGCGTCATTGCATTTAAATCCATCTGACAGCGACGCGCCCATCTGGCGTCATTGCATCTCGTCCATCTGAGGCATACGCGCCCATCTGGCGTCATTTGCATTTCGTCCATACACGGCGATAACGCCATCTGGCGTCATTGCATCTCGTCCATACAAGCGATAACGCCCATACTGGCGTCATTTGCATCGTCCATCTGAGGCGATAACGCCCATCTGGCGTCATTGCATTTCGTCCATCTGAGCATTTATAACGCCATCTGGCGTCATTTGCATTCGTCCATACAAGCGATAACGCCATACTGGCGTCATTTGCATTTCGTCCATCTGAGCGATAACGCCCATACAAGGCGTCATTTGCATTTCGTCCATCTGAGCGATGCGCCCATACAAGCGCCCATCTGGCGTCATTTGCATTCGTCCATACAGCGATAACGCCCATTCATTTGCATTTCGTCCATAGCATAACGCCCATAAGGCGTCATTTGCATCTCGTCCATCTGAGCGATAACGCCCATCTGGCGTCATTTCATTCGTCCATCTGAAGCGATAACGCCCATCTGGCGTCATTTGCGCGTCCATCTGAGCGATAACGCCATCTACAAGGCGTCATTTGCATTCGTCCATACAAGCGATAACGCCCATAAGGCGTCATTTGCATCTAAATCCATACAAGCGATAACGCCCATACTGAGACGTCATTTGCATTTCGCCCATACAAGCGATAACGCCATACTGGCGTCATTGCTTTCGTCCATACAAGCGATAACGCCATACTGGCGTCATTTGCATTTCGTCCATACTGACAACGCGCCTACACAAGGCGTCATTTGCATTTCATCCATACTGAGGACAACGCCACGCAAGGCGTCATTGCATTTCGTCCATACAAGACGATAACGCCCAACAAGGCGTCATTTGCATTTCGTCCATCTGAGCGATAACGCCCATCAGGCGTCATTTGCATTTCGTCCATCTGAGCGATAACGCCCATACTGGCGTCATTGCATTTCGTCCATACAAGCGATAACGCATCTGGCGTCATTGCATTTCGTCCATACAAGCGATAACGCAGCATACTGGCGTATTTGCATTTCTCCATGCAAGCGATAACGCCATACTGGCGTCATTTGCATTTCTCCATACAAGCGATAACGCCATACAAGACGTCACTGCGTCTAAATCTATCTGAGCGGCGTATCATCACATCATGCCATATACGATTTGACTCTGACGCAACACAAAATTTACATTCTTACATTATTTTGTTTTGTGATTATGCACTAATGCTTCTATCTTAGCTTCAATCTACGAGGCGCAGATGGAGCATAACGTGGATTTTCTCTTCAAATGACCGGCAATTTGTTGGGGGCGACCTTCCCGATGAATGGCGGCGACCTCAGCGTCGGTCCACTCGTTCCACAACACCAAAAAACCCGTACCATAAGCCATGCGGTACACCCGTGTTGCCGCTTTTTTTATTTCTTTACTTTTTGCACATAGCTTGATGTAATCATAACTCGACCGGGACAATTTGAGTCGCGTTAGCGCCAGTGTTTTGATCATGGTAGCCCAGTGTCGTCATAACTCGACACTGGGACAATTTTCAAGTCCGCGTCAGCCTTGCCTAATTACCCAACATTTCTAATTCTGAGGGTCGAGACAAAATTGACTATGAGTCAACGTCTTTGTCCGAAGATTCTTCCATCATCTCCATACAAAGAGGGACAACTGTTGACACCCAATTTTGACCCTCCCGTCCAGTCATTAACTATAAAATTACACTAATTTTAAAACAATTTTATAATAATAAAATACAACAATAATACATTAATACAGGCATAAATAAGCAATTTAATAATGGCACCGCGTCTTACGTAGAGTATTAAGCACTTAGAATCTCGCGCCCGCATTTATAACAATTAGGTTAATAAAGCACTTAAACAATTTAAGCACAATTTATTAATTTAATTAACTAATTAAATACCTAAAACTAATATCCTTTTAAATAACTTACCCCTAATTAAATACCTAATAACACTAATACCCTAATAACTACCCTTTCAATCCCTTTTCCCATCACTGCGGCCACTCCTCTTCAAATTTCAACACCCAGTCCATTTTCCCTTATCAGCAGCCCACACCCCATTCATTCCTCAGCCTTTAGCCAGACGCCCTTCGTCCCTCCCCTATCACACAAATACGCACAAAACCAGCAACCCTAAAACCTTCTGCTTTCGTCTTCGCCCGGATTTCTCGCCGGAGAATCCGGGCTTTCCTTGACCCACGCACCCTAGCCAGCTCTTCTTACCATAACCAAGATCCTTCAAATTGTTTACCTTACAGATCATTTAATCGCGATGCGGAATCGTGGTAAGAATAAGCATAAGAATCTCCCACAATTGCCTACCAACATTAGAACTGACCATGGCTATATAAGGCACGTCTGATAAACATTGAGAGGGTGAAAAGGGCGGCGTAAACAGCGGTCGAACACAGGGCATATACGAGAGCGAGAGGCGAGGCAACGGCGAAGAATGAAAAGAATCGCATCTGTTAGCGATGGCGAGATCGATAGAGCGTCATATCGTGGTGCACAAATGATATCGCACCAGAGAGAGTGAGGCACAGTGGAAGAGCACGATTAAGAACCCTAGCGAAGCGCAACACAACTGAGGGGGCGAGAAACATCGGGTGGAATCGCGTAACAAGCCTCGATGATTGGAGAAGGATCGCGACGAGTTCACGCCTTTGGAGATGTCGCCGTTCCCTTCGATCTGCAATACAATATTTCTAAGCCTCGGCGTTTTCGTTGCCATCGCTTTCAAACTCGGTTAGGCTATTCAATCAGTTGTTTCTATCCTTTTACTCCAAGTACATTTTTACGCATTCCGTTGTATTCATGTACATTTTATTTGAGCCTCGCCATTGTCGATTGGTTTGTACCTACTATTTACTTTACCATGTTCATTGTTGTTTTCACGAACCGCTATTGAACGGGTCACCTTGCTAGAATAATCATATATTATAACTATCCATTATATATGTATCCAATTCGGAATGTAGGGGGTATACCATTTGACAATTGATAGTTAGTTAGGTTTGATCTCTACCTTCATTTTATCTGAAGCATGCCTAAATTAATTACTCTCATCATGTGTCTTAATATACTTATATGAAATGAGTTTTAATCTCCCTAAAAAATACGAAACTTACAGCTTGTGGTTTTTCCCCTTATTTGTTTGTTAAAACCACTGCCTATTCTTTGTAACTAACTGGGGTGGTGTGTTTTTTTTTTCCGAAAAAAATCACAAGCTAAATTATATACTTCTCCTAACCAATAGTTAGTGGGAAGTAAAAAGGGATTATGAGGTCTAATCCCAGGTTTTCAAACTAAGCGCTGCTCTAAGTAACAAAGAACCAAAATTGCAAAAGAATTATGTGTCTATGTGTTTGTATATTTATATGCTTGCATTCAAAAGATTCAAATCCTTTACTTGTTTTCTAAAATATCATTACTATATTTTAATAACTTAAGACCGACCTCCAATCGAAATGTTACTAAGATCGAGGATATACGATTTACAATGTCGTGTTATCCTCCCGATAAAGTAACAAACATTTTAGTTTTAAAATAAAATCCCCGTGTTCTCATCTCTTAAAATGGTGATGTAATGTATTCTTAAGATAAGTGTACGAGTTAATACCTATCATAATATATGTAGAATTGCCTTGTTGAAAAAGTGTAGTTGAGCATGTAAAAGTGTTAGTATTCCGTTTTTCTTTTCCACAACATGTAGCATTTCTCAGTCCCTTATTTCTAAAGTGAAAATGCCTTCCCTGCTTGCTGTTAGGAACATGACAAGTTTGAGCCGTTATCGGTAGGTGAATTAAGTCAGTATGCGAACCTGAAGCTTATTTAGATCACGGTGAAGGTTGCCTATGCTAAAAGAATGATTCCAATATAGTAGTACGCAGCTTGTTTTACTCCATACATGTTCCCTCATAGCTGTCAACTTGCCCTAATATACCAGTCTGTTTAGATTTTAAACATCCTAAGAATAGATCTATGCCTCTGATCCAGTCTGAAATTGACTGTATGTATGTTTCATGTAAATTATAAATAGGGTCGACATTGAGTTTTTTTTATCTGGCCTAAAGGTTTCCTTTTATTCTGTGAATCGGTGCCGTTGTTTTGCATATTCATCTTACAGTCCCATCACCTGTGGTAGGGTATGATTTAGACAGATCCATCATGTAGTGTCTGCATATCTGTAGAATGCTCCGTTATAATAAATGCTCGTCTGTTTAGTTTCTCCTTTATTTATTATATATACATTAGTATACCCCTTCCATTAGGCCTTTGTCTATTTATATTTGGTCTGCTTGTTTGATTCTTGTAAGCATGAACAAACATACGTTTTAAATACTATGTTTCCTGGAAACCGTTAGTGAAACTCTATTGGAACTTGATTGCTTAAAATTATATACTGACTGCCTTCTGAATCCTTTTTAAAATCTGAAAATTCATTTTTTGGGTTTGCTTTATCGTTCTTTTGTTCCTGCATTGTCTGTTTGGCCCACTAGTACATATTTGGGCTGAACCCATTTTGGTTTATTTCTCGTCATTTGTCATATATTGCTCCTTACTGCTTAGTCACGATACCTATGTGTCTGATTTTATGCTAACGTATTTACTATTTTGATGAAGTGTGGACATATTCTAATCCCTTTCTTTTCTTTTGTGTTACATGAAGCACACCGGAGCAAAATGAAGAGTCTCGTGGCAAGACTCATCATGAGCCACAACAGATGATCACCTGCATCCGTGCCTACGTTCCCACCTCGGGAAGTTTCAAAACAAATAGGGGGGGGTGACATCGTCATCCGACCTGATCACATCCTTACTCTCTTAATCCATCCACCCCATTTTATTCTTTATTTGTTTATTGTCATTCATTACTTAATTGTTGAAATTAGGATATTTAATTAGATAACTAAGATATATATTTCTTGACAGACTCTTAACAAAAAAATTGAACCTTCTCATGACCTCATTAACGTTCATACAAGTAATTTATTTTATAAATCATCCTTTCGTATAAATTGCAAAAAAAAAAAAAAACAATTTTACATGTCATGCCAGTTTTATAGTGCCTAAACACACATTTTTTTAAAAACCGATTTTTGCATGCTATACAACATATACTCAATTTTATGCATATTTTTTAATAACTTTACATGTATTTTTATAAACAAACCTTATAAATCTTTCTGTCACCAAAATGCATTCTCCTTTACTTTATATATAAATACTTATAACATCTTCTTATTTATAAAAAAACCTGCATTTCTTAGCCAAATAATTCAACCTAGGTCTGGCAGGATAACCGCAAGTTAGCGGATCTTAGAGGGTGCCTAACCCCTTCCCTCTAGATTAATAAAGAACTCTTACCCAGAATCTCATTAAGTTTAGCAGACTATTGAATGGAGATCATTAATTGCAGTATTTACTGCAATAAATCAAGTGTCCTAATTCACTAAATTAATTAGGTGGCGACTCCCTAGCAACCCTTTAGCATTTTTAATATTTTAAACACTTCTTTAACACTTTAAACATTTAACTATTTAGCATTTTTTATTTCCTAACATCTTTTATTAAGCAGGATTCGCTAGAATAAAGTCGCGGCCGAAATCGGGCGCGACAATTCTTATCCTTTCATAAGGCCGTTATAACTAACTTCCCATAAAGCCGTTATAACTCCTTATATTTCAAACGATTTCGTTCTTTTATTGACCAAGAGACTTATACTTCAAATCAAATTTACACAATTTTCAAAATGCTTCAAGCCTCTTATCTTTGGAAAACAAGTTTCTTACTTCAAAAATTAGGTCTCTTATTCTTAGAATAATTCAATACTCAATACTTTTACACCAAGTACTCTATACTTCTTCATGTCAAGAAATCCTTGTCTACCTTATTTAGGATAAACCATTCCTCAAGAACAAGTGGGCTAACTTCTCAACCCAACCAACTTAGACAATTTCTTAAAACAAGTCAAGTATAACAAATAGATTTACCTCATTTAAAACACGTACGTCTACCGTACTATATAGTTATAACTACTCATGCTCAAGAGATAAGAAAGTTTCCACATACCTCTCCGGTCAATCCACTTGCTAAGTCCAAAATACCGCGCGTAGTATGTCAACCTATAATGACCATAATACGTTTATAAACCTCTAGTTCAATGTAGAATATTCCAAGTTCAAGTCACTAAATTCTATGGAAAATTGGGCAGCATTTTCTTTGTTTCTACATACTTTGCCACCTTTTTCAAGGTCGAATTCAACATCCAAACGCCACATTTAAGGCCCAACAATCCAAACAATTCAAAGGGGATTACACACCTAATCTTGGGTGTGTAAAATTCTGCCCCACAATGCATAACAACTAACTTAACAAGTTTATGGTAGTTTTTAGGCTACAGCATGCTCACATAACCTTCTTAACCAATCCTTTTATATCCAAACCATAATTCTTACATGCAATGAATCTAAGAGCATTATTTACTACTACAAGTTCCTTCTTCTTCACATGCAACACCAATAACTAGCTACAAGAGAAGAATATTTACCTTAGAGCTTTAGCCAAATTAATCCAACAAAATGCTAGCCTCCTCCTCCACAAACACCACCACAACAACTCCCACAAGCTTGCAAATAAGTTTCCTTCTTGCCACACTTTTCAGATTTTTCTCAAGCCTTGTGTTCTTCTTGATTTTCTAGAGAGAAGAGAGAGCTTCTAATCTTAGAGAGAGAGATGAACTTGAAGAATGACCAAGTCTTCAAGACTTGGTCAATAAGTAGTCATGCAAAATCGGATGGGGACACTTGTCACCCACCCATGGCCTCTTTAAAAGAAAATATCGATTTCGCTTTTTCCGCGAAAACCCGCCTCGGCGCTGCCTCGCATCCGCGCCGCGGCCAAACCCTGCAACCCTCAAGACTTCCGCGCGCCCCGTGGCTCTGTCCGAATTTTTCCGATCAAGACCGAACTTGTAACTTCCATAACTTTCTACTCCGTTGTCCTATCGACGAACGGTTGGTTGCGTTGGAAACTAAACTCAACGAACTACACACTAGGCCTTTGAAACACCTATAAACTCTCAAGGTAACTGGACATACACCAACTCAAAGTTGACTAAAAACCCGTCCGAAATAATCCGTCAACCTATCTTTCGAAAATTTTAAGTCTTACTCCCTTTCGTACGCTCTCATACGCATGACCTGAGCTACGGGGTGTAACAAATCATTTTTACAGGAATTTGATCAGGACCACAAGAGGAGTGTGTTATACTGTGATAGCCAGAGTTCCATCCATTTGGCAAAGAATTCGGTCTACCATGCTCGAACGAAGCACATACAACTCCGATATCATTTCAACAGATCGATTTTGGAGGATGGAGTATTAGTGCTTGAGAAGATCACATGAAGTCAGAATCCAGCAGACATGCTGACGAAGGCCGTGCCGAGTCATAAACTGAAGTTGTGTGCAACTTCAGTTGGACTCCGTGGATGAGGATCGGAGTCGCTGCTGCAGATGGAGACAGATGATTGAAATTGGTCTCTAAGTGAGATATTGTTGAGTTGTGGAGCCTAATTCATTGCCGTCAACCGACACTATGAAGACCTGATCGACAGCCGACACTATGAAGACCTGATCGGCTAAGTTTGGAACATTGCGGCTAAGTTTGGAACACTGATCGGCTAAAGTTATTTAGCGGCGAAGGTTATTTAGTGGCTAAGGTTATTTAGTGAAGAGTATTTTGAGAATTTTGGCTTATATATTGTACGCTCTAATTTTCGCTATATATATATACTAGGGCGCTATTTTTAAACTCCGTATTCATTCAAACTAAAACATTTAAAATGAGACTAAGGGCGTACTTACTAAATTATCTATTTTCTTTTACATTGTAACCGTATTTGAGTGATTAAGATACATAATAGCTTGATACAACTAAATGTTCATTCAATATTTCTATTGAGATAAAAGTTCATGTGTTCACTTTTCGCTAACCGCTTTCGCACACCATTATCACATCGTAACTCCCACCATTCTCAACCATAATTATCATTATCGTCAATTACCATAATTAATAGTCATTACTATTAGCTACCATTTTCAATAATCACCATCAATAATCATTATCGCAACTATCATCAATGACTACTGACAATCACAACCATCACTATGTATCACCAACCAATATTATTATTCATCATAATTATTAATTATATAAATATCAGCCACCATCGCTAAATATCATCATCAACATCTATGTTTTCCAATATTGGCAGCCACTAACTACTATCCACAAGTAGGGATATTAGCGGTCCGGATACTCCCGGTAATTATTCGATAA
Source organism: Przewalskia tangutica (assembly GCA_029844215.1). Lineage (NCBI taxonomy): Eukaryota > Viridiplantae > Streptophyta > Magnoliopsida > Solanales > Solanaceae > Przewalskia > Przewalskia tangutica. The sequence continues at coordinate 1,985,546 of CM056738.1, read as the reverse complement.
CCAGACCGGTAAATTCGGACCAATACTCGAACCGAAAAGTTAACGATCCGAATACGAGTACCAAAATATTACCCGGACCGATAAGGAGCTGGACCGGCAACCCGGTAAAATACCCGATAACACCACCCCTCTCAAATTTCTCTCCCCCAAATTTCCTCCTCCACACCCAATTTCAAGAAGTCCTAATTATATTTAATTACAATATTCTCTCATGTTGGACTATTTTACATGTTTTAAATTTATGTGATGTAGACTTTATGTTTTAATTTGAAGCATTGACGTGTAAATTAGTGAAACTTTAAATGGTCATAACTCTGCGCTCGGACGTCCGTTTGACCTAATTGTTTTTTTGATTTCGCGTATTTTTTCGAGACGAAACCGAACCAAAAGGCATTCAGTCGATTTCTCCAAAAACGTCCATCTTGCCAATCAATTTCACTTTTCCCCCAAATCGTTACGTTTTTTTCCTTTTCAAAGCTAAATATCTCGCGATATACAATAGATTTCAACATTCAAATTTTGTGGTAATGTGTCCGAAAATGTCAATTTCAGTATTGGAAATTCAAAAAAAAAAAATCGGGCCCCGAAATCCGATCCGGAAAATTCTTACCAGTCCGGACCGAGAATCGGACCGATAAGGTTTCGTTTCGATCCCGAATCTGGACTCCGGACCGAAACCTTATCGGTCCGGTTCTCGATCCGTACCGATAACACCCCTGCACACAAGGCACCATCAGTTAACACTATCACTAATCAATACTCACAATTATCATGTCTTAATTATTTACTATTTAGGTCTTAATACAACATTTAATATTTAGGTGTGTAGTTAAACTCATATATCTAAATCTTAAATGCACCTTAATATTTATATATATTTTCAGATTCAAACGTTTTAATCTTAATAAAGCTACTGAGACATAAGTCTAATATCTGTATAAATTTCAACATCAGCAATATTATGATTGATTGTCTTTTTTATACTTGTATAAAATTTGATATTGTTACTTATATACACGATTTAGCTATCAATTTTGTTGCTATTACAAAAAATACTTGCACAAATTAATGCGTTATTTCACGTGTGATAAAGGGTGAAACGAGAATAATGTTTTAGTAATACCTGAATTAAAATAATTAAGTGATCAAAATAATTCTAATATTTTAAAAAATCGCACATTTTAAACTTTACATTATGCAAGAAATAGTATATCTATAATATTTTCGTGGTTTAAAATTCATACAATACTAATCCATATATTACAATTTACCTATTATTAGTTCATGCATAGCCAGAGGCGGACGCACTTGCACCAAATTGGGTGCAAGTGATGCCATTTTTAATTTTTTTTATCACCTTGTAAAACGACGTCGTTTTACAAGGTGACCCACCTATCATTTTCAACGTGACCCACCTATCATTTTCTTTAGCAACGTACGTGACCCACTTTCAACACTAAAATATTTTCCAAAATAATATTGTATTATTTATTATCACATATGTATTTTTATCCTTATAATTTATAGTTTTAATAAATTGTTTTTTATATATATACCACAATCCATTAATAAGACACTTAAAACTAGAACTCAATCCATTTACCTTAAAATCTGTGGCCCAAACACCACACCCACAACCCAATACCCCCAAATACCCGTCCAACCAAAATTTCCCAACCCATTCCCTTTGTTATTTCCCTAAAGAACAAAAGACCATCTCGTCCAAAAGAAAACGCAACCCATTCCTTTCTCAACCTAAATCCATTCCAAGAAAACAAAAAAACAAATCGCCTAAAATCAGAGGCGAAACCGTCACGACCCTACCGTCCCCTTTACTCTTCTATTTGTGGAAAAATAACAAACTTCTTTCCCTCCATACACATAAATTGTATGTCCATTTCCGCGCTGGAGTCTGGAGAGCAGGAGAGAGGCTTTCGTTTTTGTCTTCAAATCTTCAATCAATCTTCACAATTACAAATCAGAAAAAGAGTAAAGGACAAAACACTTTGTGTTGTTTTCACAATTCACTTTATCAAAATCAAGGTTTGTCTGATTGTCACTATTTCTAATATATTTAATATTTAAATTTTGTTTATCTTTTATTTTAATAATATTCATAAAATATTGTTGGTTTGAAATTTTGAATCATTGAATTTGAATATTCAAATGTTTGATGACTAAAATTAGGGCTTTTTTATTTGGTTGGTTGAAAACTTGAAATTAGGGCTTGATGTTATATTCAAAATTAGGGCTTTTTTTATTTGCATATTTATTTGGGTGCAAATTGTGATTTTGTTATTTGTGCTATTGTTACATGTTTAGTTGTTTAAATTGTAATCTTTAAATTGTGAATTTTGATTTTTGTCTCTTCAACAGGGTTAGATGTTTTTTGACTATTACGGGAATATGGAGAGATTTATAAACGAAAATTGACAGAAATTGGAATTGGTGGTTCTAGTGGTGCATCTCCTAGTACTCAACCGTCTGTTCCCATAACTTCAACTAGGAAATTTTTTGTTGATTTGAATAGTCTTCTTCAGATCCTGCAGAAAGAAAAATATATCTGAATTTCACCCAAATCAGGTTGATGAAATTAGAAGAACTTATCTATTAAAGGGGCCTTGTGAACCCCGTGGCCATGATTTTCCTCAGAAAATGATGGGAAATAAAATGTGTCATTTTAATCCTGATTGGTTTGATCAGTATGCTAATTGGTTAGAGTATAGCATGAAAGAAGATAAAACATATTTCTTGTGTTGCTATTTGTTTAGAGATCAAATCAACAATCAAGGTGGTGAGACATTTATAACTGAAGGTTTTTCTACTTTGAATAAAAAAGTTAGGTTGGATTCCCATGTTGGTGCAGTTAATGTTACACCCCGAAATTTCAGGGCATGTATTTAAGAACTTACGAAAGAAATAAGATTTGAATCTGGGAAGATAAGTTGGCGGAATGTTTTGGACAAATTTTTAGTCAACTTTGGAGTAGTATATATAAAGGTATATTAGGAGTTTTTGGGTGTTTCAAAGGCCTAATATGAGGTTCGGTGAGTCTTGTTTCCAACGCAACCAACCGCTCGTCGATAGGGCATCAGAGTAGAAAGTTATGGGCGTTACAAGTTCAACGGGCAGATGAACAGGAAAATGTTTTCGATCGGCGCCAGCGCCGCAGTCTGGCCGTAGGGCGCGCGTAAATCTTGTGTTCGAGTTGCACACGCCGGCCGTGCAAGGCGCCGAGGCGGGATTTTTCGTAAAAATTGGGGAAAAATCAGAAGATATTTGTGTAAAGACCCATGGGAGGGCGACAAGTGTCCCTCCCATCTTGTGGACTAAGAAAGGTCTTATTTATTGACCAAGTCTTGCAAGACTTGGTCATTTGCAAAGATCCATCCTAAAATAATTCCTCTTCTCTTCTCCATAAAATTTTTAAGAACCCTAAGCCTAGTGAAATTATTGGTGAGGCGGCAAGAAGATAAAATGTTGATAAACTTGTAGAGGGTTCGTGTGGATGATTTTGACGAGAAAATGAGTTGTGGAAAAAGGGCCATAGTGAGCGAAATCCTAAAGGTAAAATTTCCTCTCCTCTTAGAAGTAAACTATGACACATGAAATAGTTGATATTGATCATGTGAATTATGTATTGGAGTTTTATAAGTGTTATGGATGTTGGAAGCCTAAATTCGAAAATGACCTTGTTAGCCCTAGAGATTGAAATACAAATTGGTCGATAGTTATAATCGTCGCATGTTGTCTAAATAAGAGATTATAGTTGTTGAGTTTGGTTGCGACTATATAACATGTGAGAACGATTATATGGATTAAAAAGGAATTGGAAAAGATTTTATGCGGTTGTACCTTGTAGTCAAAATGATATTTAATATTTGGCTGTTTTATATGAATTGTGGGGGCAGAATTTTATACGTCCTGTAAGGCGTATAATCCTCTTTGATTGGTTGGTGTGTTGAGCCTTAAATGTGGTATTTGGTTATTGAATTCGGGCCTTGAAAAAGGTGGAAAAGTATGTAGAAACAAAGGAGGTGCTGCCCAATTTTCCGTAGAATAAGAGACCATATACTTAGTATCATTCTACGTTAGAAACTAGAAGTTGATAGTCGTGTTGTGGCCATTATAGGTTGACAATTCTACGTGCGGCGTATTCGACTTAGCTTGTGGATTAAGCCGAAAAGGTATGTGAACTATCTCCTCTTCTTCTAGCATGATTCCTTATGGTAAAGTAAGTAAATCCTACTCCTTAAATGATCCACTCCTTGATTGTACTTGGATTTCCTAATATAGAAGTTGTTCTATATACTTCCTTGATTGTACTTTGGATGTTTAAATTGGAAGTTGTTACAATCCATTACCTTGATGAAATTTGAATTTTCAAAAGCGAAAGTGTTCTACTGGAAGTACATAGAGTCTTGAAAAGGAAGTAGTTTCCAAATTCTTTTGGATAGTGCCTTAGTTCCAAAACCTAAAGGTTGTTATGACGGCTTTAGGGAAGCCAAATGAGTGAATTACTTAATTGATTTTAAAAAAAGAGAAATGACATGATTTAAAGAGAAGTAGCTTGTTTTAAAGGGGTGAGTTACTTGGGATTTAAAGTTAAGTTACTTGATTTCTAAAGTTAAGAGACTTGAAGTATTTTGAAAGTTAGGTAATTTGATTTGAAAGTATAAGATACTTGGTTTTAAAGGTATAAGTCTCTCGGTTATAAAAAGAATGAGTGTCTCAAAAACCATAAAGGGTTATAACGGCTTTATGAGAAGTTAGTTATAACGGCTTTATGGAAGGTTAAGAGAGTTGTCTATTTTGATTGATAGACATGAGTTGCCTAGGTTGTGAAATTTTAAGTTACTTGGTTTCAAAGTCTTGAAATGAATTTCTAAAGGTGTAGTAACTTAATTTGAAAAATAGACATGCCTTGATAATACAGGTGTTAGTATCTTGGAGTTTTATATAAAAAAGAGTCTTTTGAAAAGAATGGAAGTACATAGTACTTAGGGTTTAAATCCCAGATTTTTTATATAAAACGAAAGTGCCTTGAGTTTATAAAATGAAATTCATTTTTGTATGATAATGAAAGTCTAAAGATTTTATAAACTTGCCTATGCGTGCTTGTGATAGCCTTTGAGTGCAAGTATTATATTTATACGCTGCCGCGACTCTCAATTGGAGGGCCGGCTGTCTTGTTGTGAGTTTGCTTGGACATACCGACAGTGATGTGGGATTCCACGGGTATGCTTCCATTATGATTAATCCTTGGATATGCTTACACGATGTGGGATTCCGGGGCATGCGTCCAGGATGCGGGTTAGATTCCCGGATTTGTTTGTATTACTCCTTGGACATGTTTACACGATGTGGGATTCCGGGGCATGCGACCAGGAGGCGGGATAGATTCTCGGATTTGTTTGTATTTCCCCATGGACATGCTTACATGATGTGGGATTCTGGGGCATGTGACCATATTGGATATTTTTATTCCATGGACTAGCCCTCAATGAGGTTTAGTGACGTTGGATGGTCTGGTAGTTGGTTTTCGTACTTGCCCCCGTCGGTGGCTGACGCAGGATGGTCTGGTAGTTGGCTTTCGAACTTGCCCCCGTCAGTTCTATAGTACAATTTGGTACGATAGGCTCCGGTGGATAGCTTTCGCACTTGCCCCGGTCATATCTCGTGACGACATGCTCGATCTGGTAGTAGCTTTCGTACTTGCCCTGGTCAGTTGATGACGCAGGCTGGATCTGGTAGTTGACTTTCGTACTTGCCCCTGTCAGTTTTATTATGCAGGCTGGATCTGGTGGTTCGCTTTCCTACTTGGCCCGTACAGTTTTAGGACACGGGTGGGACTTGGTGTTCATGTATGCTTATTGGCGTTATATTGTATCATGGACTGCCGGCAGTGAGGAAGGATTCCACGGGCATGGTTGATATTATGGGCGTGAGACCCATAATTATATTTGAGTAGTGACTTTGAGGGCATGCGTCCCTGACTTGATATGGCTGCTTATGTATTGTGTACTGTAGTTTGGCTATCATACATGTCTCCTGTTTTGTATAGACTGTTATGATTTCATTCTGATTTTCGCCACATACTTGGTACATTCTTCGCATCGACCTCGCCGGATTTGCGTTCATGTCGCAGGTTTAGGTACGCAATTTGGTGATCGGCAGGTGTAGGACCCTGCTCCGAGTTTTTAGATAGCTCCATCTGTTCAGGAGTTTATCATTTTGGTATAGATCCTTCATTTCTGGCTTTGTACAATTATGGGTACGGCGGGGCCTTGTCCCGTCATAGTTCAGTAAAACTCTTAGAGGTCTGTATTCATATGTGGTATTTGACTCATGTACAGTGTAGTGTCTTTTGATTATGTATATTATATGACAGCCTTGTCGACTTTGCCCTTGCATGTTCGTTGGTTTTTTTTTTAAAAACGAAGTGTTATTTAATTCCGCGGTTTACTTGTGTCAGTTAGGTAGAAGGATGCCCAGGTAGGGCACCAGTCACGGGCCCGGAGTTCGGGTCGTGACAGTTAATAGTGCTCATTATGTGTGTTTAAAGAAGTGATGAGCTAATGAGACAAAGTCAATCTATTGCAGTTGCTCTTCATAGATAATCAGACATTGTGAGAAATGAATATCGAATTCGATTAGGTGTTTCAATTGATTCTTGTCGATTTTTATTGAACCAATGATTGGCTTTTCATGGTCATGATGAGACTGGAGATTCTTCAAATAGAGGGAATTTTCTTGAAATGATTAAGTTTTGTGCTGATCAAAATGATTATGTTCGTAAAGTCATTATGGGAAATGCTCAAAAAAATTGTCAAATGATTTCTTCGCACATTCAAATGGATATTGTTCATTATTTTGCACAAGAGATAGTACGAAAAATAATTGAAGAAATCAAAGATGAATTTTTTGCATTAATGGTGGAGGAGTCTAGTGATGTATCTGACAAAGAACAAATGGATGTGGTTTTGCGATTTGTTAACTCTTGTGAGAATGTTCAAGAGAGGTTTATTTGTATTGTGCATGTGATGGAGGCTTCTGCTTTGTCTTTGAAATATGTTATTGATAATGTGTTTGTTGATATTGATTTGAGTTTGATGAAAATTCGGGGTCAAGGTTATGATGGTGCAAGTAATATGAATGGTGAATTCAGAGGGTTGAAGACTTTGATTATGAATGAAAATCGGTCTGCATATTATGTTCATTGCTTTGCTCATCAACTTCAATTAGCTCTTGTTGCTGTGGCTAAAAAAATGTTGATATTGCAGACTTTTTAACATGATTTTCACTTTATTAAATATTGTTTGAGCATCTTGTAAGCGTAAAAACATTATTCGACAAAAACAAGCACAAAAAATGGCGGAAGGAATCGAGAGTGGTTTGCTTGAGACAGAGAAGAGATTAAATCAAGAATTAAGTCTTAAGTGAGTTGTAGATACACGTTGTGGGTCTCATTATAAATCATTATTGAACTTGGTTGATTTGTTTTCTTCTGTTATTGAAGTTCTTGAAGTTGTTTCGTGTGATGCTACGGATTCATCGAAAAAAGCTCAAGCAGTTGGTTTATTGGGATATTTGCAATCATTTGATTTTGTCTTTAATTTGCAATTGATACTGACTGTACTTTCGTTCGCAAATGAGTTGTCATTAGCTTTGCAAAGAAAATATACATATATTTTGAATGCTATGACACTTGTTAAAGTAACTAGGCAGAAATTGCAAGCGGCAAGAAATGATGGATGCGAATCTCTTCTAGGTAAGATTACTGGTTTTTGCAATGAGACCAAGATTGATTGTGTGGATGCTGAATATGTTAATCGTCACTGTCCTCGGCGTAAGACAAACATTACTCACGATTTTCATTATCGTGTGAAATGTTTTAATGTCATTATAGATCAGCAAATTTAAGAAATTAATGATCGGTTCAATGAAGTCAATTCTGAGTTGCTTCTTTGTGTTGCTTGTTTGAATCCAAGTAATGATTTTGTTGATTTCAATATAGCAAAATTGGTAAGAATGACTCAATTTTACCCGGATGACCTCTCTTTAGTTGATTGTATGATGCTTGAAAATCAACTAGAGACGTATATTATGGATTTGCGATCAGATGACAAATTCAGTCGATTGGAAGGACTTATTGATCTATCTACATTGCTTGTGCAAACACGAAAATACTTGTCGTACCCATTGGTGTGTCGGCTTTTGAAGTTCGCATTGATTTTGTCGGTAGCAACAACAAGCGTGGAAAGACGCTTCTCTGCAATGAATATTGTCAAGACGGATCTACAAAATCGAATTTGTGATAAATTTTTAAATGATTGTCTTGTATATTTTATTGAAAAAGATTTGCTTAAGAGTGTTACAAATGATGATGTAATTAAACGTTTTCAAAATATGAAAACGCGTAGGGGACAATTATGATTTGTAAACTTTATTAAATTTGGACACCCGGATGATTTGTAAACTTTATTAAATGTGTGCGCCCGGTTGAAAAATTCTCTGCGTCCGCCAATGTGTATAGCTTATATTAAAACCTGACCCCCCAACATTAGCAAATTGTTTCATTTTGTGTATGCCACTACTCTGGTGTTAAATTGGTATTCCACAACAAGTTTGGTATGAAAAATAATACAACTGCGGTTCAAATGATCTAGGGGTTGCTAATCTTTGAATCAAAAGTTTTATTAAATAAGTACAATCTGTTGTATTAAGCTCCCGCTATACGTGAATTCAGAGAAGGACTAGATCACAAAGGTCTATTATACGCAATCTTAACTTGTAATGTAAGAGACTGTTTTCACGGCTTGAACACATGACTTGTACACTATATATATTGATATTAATGAGAAACATTATAATCTTACCGTTAGATTTGTTGTCTAGTCAAATTAGATGCATTAACTAAAAAAAAAAAAGTAATCCGGTCTAATAAGCTCTCGCCGTGGGTCCGGAGAAGGCGGGACCACGAGTTTTTTACACTATAAAGTCCATAACAATATGGACCATCATTTCGTAAAAATCAGTGCAAATGCATAAATTGTAGCTCCATTTTCCTTCAATTGCTTTCCATATAGTCCAATCTATAAGACTAGCGAGGGACTAAAATTCCAGTACAGTTTGAATTTCATGAACCAGATCACAATTTTCAAAATTGAAAAGCATAAACCATGATAAATTCGATCAATTTGTATGTAAATATATGTATACATTAGCTTCATTGATGGAAATGAGGACGAGAAGAGGTACAATTGACGATGATTTGAATTAGATCTGAAACCCTAAAATAGTAAACTCGAGAATTACCGTTTGCTTCGTTCTCTATAAAGGTAAAAACATTGCTGCTCAGATCTGTAGAGATGAAATGAATCTTAGATTACCGAGTGTTTAATTTTAGGGTTTATTAATGACCTATTGATTATTAGGTTTATGATAATAGGGTTATAGATACTGCAATTGATGTTTAGCTTAAAAATCATGTGCCAATTATTCGGATTATGATTATTGTTTATCAATTGGGAATCAATATTGCAGGAACCAAATTGTGTAACCATCGTATAACTCCAACTTAAGTTTTGTATTGGAACAAGGAATTTTGCTTATTAGCTTTCTGAAAAAGGGTTATAGATAATACAATTGGTGTCTAGCTTGGAAAATACGTTCCAATTATTCGGATTTTTAATTAGTGGTTTTCAATTGAGAAGGTGATTTTTGGAGAAATTAGTATTTGAGGAACCAACTGTGGTAAGTACCACTTGTATTGGTGAAGAACTGAACCCTTTTGAGAACTTCAATTCCATTGATCACCGGGAGGAATTGGGACATTCAGACACTCTTTTAAAATGCACGCCAGGCATCGGAGTCCGGTAGGTGGGTATAAGTCTAGTGCAATGGGGATGGATGGTGTGTCTACTGCCTCGAGTGTTTCACCCGATGGATCAGTGAGAGGTCGTGGATTGCACAGTTCGGAGTACAGAAACTATAACCGAGGTGGTTTTGGGCGTGGCCAGTCGAAGCATTTTGTGTTTCAGCAGCCTTCGAATGGAAATGATATTTTCATGGAAGCTGGAAAGCTAGCAGCTGAGTACCTTGTTTCCAAAGGGGTGCTGCCACCAAATGCTCTTTCAGGGAAATTGCCAAATGGTAGCTTAAAGAGTCCAGTTGGGAATTTTCAGGGATTTAAGTCACAAGATATTGATGAAGGCCGGACATCAACTCTTTCACGCGCGGAGAGTGATGTGGGTCCTGGTAGGAGAAGGTTGTCTGATGAATATGACTCAATGGGTTCAAGAAATTATATGAGAGGAAGGAGAAGAAATGAGTCCTTTCGAAGTTATAGCTCTGAGTTCAATCGAGAATTGCAAAGGAGTGGGTCGTCAGATAGAGCCAGGGCCTACCCCGATATGAATGGTCAAGATGACGGTTTACCACGTGATAGAGATGAACAGCAAGTGCCTAAAGATAGTAATGGGCTGTTATCTAGTTCCCTTCCTGGTAAACACAATCCAGATATAGAGAGCGCGGGGGGGTCAATGGGCAGTGATCCAAAACCTGCCCTGGGAGATTCTGGTATAGAGACAAGTCCCATCAACACTGGAAATGATCTCCCATTAGATGGTGAACCTGAACCAACCGAGAAATATGAAGACATTGGAATGTTGAAAAAAGAAGCTGATCTTGTTAATCTTGCCAACAGTAGTGATGGGTTGGAGAAAATAGCTGGTAACAAGGATATAGAAGTCAAGTTTTCCAGTGAAGAACATAATCAGACCAGCATGACTGGTAATGATTTACTTAGCTTATGCAGGTTTGGAAATGTTCCCACAAGAACACGTTCTGCATTGGCGAGCAGAGGTTTGAAGGTTGATGAGGATGCTCATGAGGGCGGGCTCCCTAGAGAAACTGAAGGGCATTCCCAAGACATCCCCGTGGATGTTTCACCTGGTGTCATTTTATCAGATCAAAGCCATGATGTGAAAAGCCTTGATCCTGACAAATTGAAACCGCCGCCCACTGAGGAAGAATCATGTCTTACTTATGCCATTAAGCAGTTAAATGAGGCAAGTTCCTCATCCTTTCCTGGAAGTACGTTGAGGGAGGATGAGAAAATAGAGGGGCTAACGGAAATTGAAAGTTGCAGGTCTATAGCCATGGGAAGAGGTGAGAAACGAGAGTTGGACGACAATGATGATTGTAAGGGAGGAACTAAGAGACCTAGAGAATTGGCTTCATTAACAAGTACTTTCTCAGATGTCTTTCTGTACCATTCTAATTCAATGGAAAAGCAGCAGACTTCACAGGAACCACATAGCGAGCCATTAATATTTCCATCTGAGGAGAAGAAATTGTTAGACATTTCTATGATACCCGAGGGTGATGTGAGACTGGGCACTGATTTCACGGAGAAGCAACTTTTACCCAGTTCCTTTAAGGCTTTTGATCTCAATCTTATGGAAACTTCTGAGGTGCATGAGAATCATGATGCTGATCCTGTTCATATCTTCCCGGTGATTACTGAAGGTGTAAAACAAGAAGCCCCAGTTGATATTCATCTGACCATGAGTAGTAACTCTGATATGACAAGTAACTATGCTAAATCTAGCTTTGATGGGCGAGATGTTGAGGTGATTGATTTGGAAAATGATTCTGAACAAGATGAGAAGGATTTCAATAACCCTGAGAGAAGGTAAGTTTACATGTTTTTTCACTTTTTCTTTTGCTTAAGTTTCATTTTGTTGAATTGGTTACGGGTTCCATTTTTTTGTTGATTTAACTGCTTTATAGAGTTTGTATTACTCCCTCCGGATAAAAAAGAGTGTCCACTTAGCCATTTTCATACCCCATAAGAAATACTAACTTTTAGGCAAAAATAGGTAAAAAGGGCAGCCCAGTGCACTAAGCTCCCGCTATGCGCGGGATAATTTGACTAAAATGCCCCTAATTAAATAGGTATTGGGATTTGATCACCTAACAATTAATAAGGGCAAATATGGAAAAGGAAGGTTAATTCTTTCTTGATTTGGTAAGTGGACACTCTTTTTGACTAAAAACATAAAGGCTAAGTGGATACTCTTTTTGATCCGGAGGGAGTATTATGATTATTAACTACTTTTAAAAAAGAATTTCCCATAAGATGGTTGTGCCTGGTCTACCTTGCTTGCATAGGTTCTTTTCTAATTGTTGAATGTCTTACACAGGTCTGAAGTTGTATTCACCGGAACAAATGGTTTTTCTAATAATGCACATAGTACCAACAATTTACCCCAAGCTCAGGAGGGTTATGCACATAGTACCAATAATATACCCCACACTCAGGATGGTTATGGACTTATGATTTCAGGATTACTTGGAAATGATATAGCAAACTGCTCTCCTCTACCAGCAGATATGAATTCTTTGCACAATGATATGGGCCTCCATAATGGAGAGGTACTAGTGTCGCATCACATAGGGAATTTTTTGCAGTGATATTTATACTGCATTAGAGCAAACCTCTTGTTGAATGCTTTCGAAAATGCCTATTTGTATATTTTCTTAATCATTTTTCTTTTGTCCTTCAGGGCATGCTTGGTGACGATGATTCAATATATATGTCCTTGGGAGAAATTCCGATAAGTATGTTAAAGATCTTCTTAGCAAATTTTTTTGGTCTGAACTCTGTTATTGATCGTCTCTGGATGCAATACCCTCTGTGTGTGCGCGCATCTGTCCATGCATTAATGCAGTCATTGATGTTTTCACCATTCATTCTGATTTTGCATATTATAAAACATGTTCCTTTGGTAAAGATGGACCATTACATTAATTTCATTTGTTGATCAAGTGGTTTGCTGTACTTATCAGGGCTTCATTCTTTGAGAAACTATTGTACTTTTTCTTACCAGCAGATTAATGTTCTGCTACTTGGTCATAAGCATGTACAAAAATGTCTGTTCTTTCCTGCTCCTCTCTAGATGGATGAGAATAAAGATACTAGGTGTCTGAGGCCTTCTTTCTTCTCTAAGCATGCTCAATGTATTTGTTGTAGGCTTTCTGACACTATGGGAGCAGCCACCACAAGAATTTGGAAAGCCATTTTGAGGTGCTACTATCCAGGTTTTCTTGAGATGTATTTATTTTGATAACCAAGAAATCCCAAGGGTTAGTGGCGCACGGTTCGAAACTCGGTGGATAATGGGTTTGCTCTCTACCCTCTCCACTTAAATTCTAGGCTTTTGTCTGTGGCAAGTTTTGAACTCGTGACGTGCGCCTAACCCACAAATCACGTGTTGTGCTCTTACCACTAGATCAAAGCCCCGGGGCTCATGTATTTTCACAATGGTTTCTTTATGCCTAATATCAGTTGTCAAAACTAGCTCTTTAGTAGTGCAACTTTGTAACATTGTATGCCTTACGCAAAATCTTGCTTGTTTCTAGTAGATGAAGTATTCCCTTCCCCCTCCCTCTCCCTTTGTTGGAAGTTAGGCAACAATGTGTTTTTTTGTAACTCATTTTCTGTTTCACCTCTTGGTTGAATTTTAAAGCTTTCGGCGTTGTTGAAAGCTTAGTGGTCAACTACTCCCTTTGTTGGAAGTTAGGCAACAATGTGTTTTTTTGTAACTCATTTTCTGTTTCACCTCTTGGTTGAATTTTAAAGCTTTCGACGTTGTTGAAAGCTTAGTGGTCAACTACTTCCTTTATTGCTCTGCTGTCTATACATTTGCTTGCGAAAGCTACATTTCATCAGCGGCATTGAAAAGGTATACTGGAAGATTTATAGCAGTGTTTTGGCATATAATTGACTTGGTTCAGTTGATGAAAACTTCTCAGAAACCAAATTGAAGCCTGACTTTGTCAGACAAAATTGTAACAATGAAATCACTGTGTGGTTTAGGGTGTGTTTGGTATGAAGGAAAATGCTTTCCACGGAAAATGTGGGTTTCTTACTTATTTTCTTATGTTTGGCACGTAAGCTGAAAATATTGATCCAAAAACATTTGTATATAATCTAGGAAAACACTATGAAGATGAGGTGGGGATGGGTGCTATGGGGGGAGGGTGTGTTGGAGGGTGGGGAGGAGACAATTAGTGTGAAATGCTACTTGTGGAACTTGTTTTCCCTAGTTCTACTAGGGAAGTCATTTTCCTCATTTTTAAGGAATTTGTTTTCATAGATAATTTTTTTAGAAAGTTTGACTAACCAAATATACCTTAAGTTGTTTTTACTTTTAACCAAAACCACAACAATCATTGCTCCCTAAAACCTTTCGTTGAAGTATAAATAGAGTTAACAAAAAGGGTATGTACTCTGTACATTGTATCATAACATGTGCCACACCTTTCTTTTCTTCTTTTTGACCTCGTATATCCTTTATGTTTCTTGACAAATAAAACCTCCACTCGGAGATTTGGTTAAACTAGAATCGGTAAGTCATGGACTCGTGTATGTACATGCAAACATGATTACATGCTTTTTAAAACATTTCATCCGGTTGATTATCGTACTTGCTTTTTTGTTGAGTCAAATTTGAATGAGCGTATCTTTGGGATTTGATTGGTCAATCACATAGATCTTTGAGCCCCCCTCTTCCTTTTTTGTTGTTGCAACCACTTATTGGATTACCTTCCTATGAAATTGAACTTCTCTTTGACTGTGTATGTCTTGATGTTCCACAAGTAGTTCACACAATCTTCTGAAGAATAAAGATGTATATTTGTCTTTTATGTAAAACAACTCATCTCTTGCACCTTGTTATTTCATAGTGTTTTATGACAGTGTTCCTTTTTTGGATAAGTTAAACATGTAATGGTTTCTTGATAAGTAGCTCATTATCAACAACAACATATCCAGTGTAATCCCACAAATGGGGTACTTAGACCTTACCCCTACCTTGGGAGGTAGAGAGGCTTCCGGTAGACCTCAGCTCAGAATAAAGCAATAACAGAGCAGGTCAAATAGGAAAAAAGAAGTAGTAACTACAACAAAACAGTATGCTAAGTGAAGAACGAGAGCCAGTAAATAATAACAGAAATCAAAGGACAAAAACTACAGAACAAATACTACGACTACTAGTAAGGAAGGCTAAGTGAGCCAACTTGCTAATACCTACTGACCTTCTACTTTAATCCGTGTCCTCCACAACCTCTTATCTAAGATCATGTCCTCGGTAAGCTGCAATTGCGCCATGTCCTGTCTAATCACCTCTCCCCAATACTTCTTCAGCCTATCTCTACGTCTCTGGAAGCCATCCATAGCCAACCTCTCATACCTCCGCATTGGGTGTCCGCGCATCTCCTCTTCACATGCCCAAACCATCTAAGTCTCGCTTCCCGCATCTTGTCCTCAATCGAGGCCATTCCCATTTTGTCCCGGATATCTTCATTTCTAATCTTATCTTTCGTAGTATGCCCACACATCCACCGCAACATCCCCATTTTCGCAACTTTCATCTTCTGAACGTGAGAGTTTTTGACTGGCCAACACTCCGCCCCATACAACATAGTTGGTCCGACCACCACTTTGTAAAATTTGCCTGAGTTTTGATGACACTTTTTTATCTCACAAAGCTCCTTATGCGAGCCTCCATTTTATCCACCCCGTACCAATACGATGTTGACATCATCGTCAATCTCTCAATTACCTTGGATAATAGATTCAAGATACTTGAAATTTCTTTTCTTTTGAATGACATGATAAGTAGCTTATCAATCTCCCAATATATGATTTCTTGTTACTTTTTAAAAAAAAATTGTGGAGTTAAAATTGTAATGATTAGAATTTTATGATTTGGGGTCCTTGTGGTGAGTTAATCTAAATCATCAGAACATAAGATTGGGGTAGTTTGAAGCTGGTCATATTAACATCTTTTCTAGTCAGGCAGGGCTTTACCATTGTAGGTGGGAAAGCATGCAGATGTAGTTTCAAGAATAGATTGTTGGTTTCTATGTTATGGGAAGAATTACTAGAGTATTAGGAGCCATTGTGAAGCCAATTGTATGATTTTCAAAATCCTATCTAGAAATGGGTCAAAAGTATGAGATGTGAAAAAACAGTGTTGGATGAATCTAATCAATTGTATCCGCCAAGTTCTGTTTGCTAAATAATTGTCAAGGCAAATAGTGGATTCACAAGCATAAACATGACTCTTATACTGGGTTACATTTTACCTTGTGGTTACATCTTGAGTCCTTGGTCAGAAAGGGTGAAAGTCAAGATGATAATCTTATTGGTTGGGGGGGGGGGGGGTAAGTTTTCACTTGGTGTTTCAGATTAACTATGTTACCCTTGTCTTTGAAATCTCTAGCATTTCTTTCCTTCCATATAACCCACTAAACAACTTCCAGATGCTCCTGGTGAGGAAAAGACAGTGCATCTCATTCATTAAAAACTTTATCATTCTTAAGCCTTGGTGGACACAAAGGCAGATCTAGAATTTCTATAATATGGGTACACCGCTAAAAAAAGAAAAATGTAACGGCCCGAACCATGGCCCGGGCGAAACACGACACTCGGCGATTGCATGTGACCGAGCGAACCACATGGTTGCTGAATCAACATGGGCATCAAAACATACTATAGCAATGATTTAAAACATGCAAACTGAATGCTGAAATATAGTCTGAAAACAATGCTGACATGACATGCTAAACTAGTGTAGTCTCTGAAACTTCTGAAACACATGAGTCTGACTGCAAAATTATTTACCAGGATAAGACCCTGGCAAATATATATATATATATATATATATATAACAACATGCCCAGTGCAATCCTACCACGTGGGGTCTGGGAGGGTAGAATGTACTCTGACCTTACCTCTACCTTGGTATAATATATATATATATATATAATATCATATCATGACATGAAGGAGAGCCTTGTAGTAACTGGTAAAGTTGCTGTCATGTGACCAGGAGGTTATAAGTTCAAGCCGTGAAAACAACCTCTTGCAGAAATGTGAGATAAGACTGCGTACAATAGACCTTTGTGGTCTGGTCCTTCCTCGGACCCCGCGCATAGCGGGAGCTTAGTGCACCGGGCTACCCTTTTTATATATATTATGACATGTAAATAATCTGACTAACACCCCGAAGGAAATGAGGTTCACCAATAACTGATACTGAGGCAAATCCTAATGAGTATATCCGTCCCCCTGAAACTCAGCACCTGCACCGTTAAGTGCAGGCCCCATGCAAAAGGGACGTTAGTACATTTTGAATTGTATTGTATGTAAAGCAACTGAAAGAATAAAATAATTGTGGGGTGCTCGGGAAAGGGGCAACCCAAATCAACAAATAAATACTGTACTGAATCTGAAAACTGATAACTGAACAAAGAATAGAATACTTTCTGTACTGAAATGGAGAGTCACATGTTTAACTGAAATAATAAATAACTGTGGCCTTAGGCCCATAATATATATATATATAACTGTGACATTGGACCCATAATATATAACTGTGGCCTTGGGCCCATAATACAGGTGTTCAACATGATACTGAAAATATATTGATATGAAACACTGAACATGGGACTATACTGAAGTTCTGATGTAATATTGACATTCTGAGCAATGGTTCACTGAGACATGTGTTCATGAACTGATTATGAGTACTTAAGCTTTAACTAGGTAACAACGTGTTGAATATTCTATGCTGAGATTCGTGGATATCAAATACAATTCTATATTGATTACGTAATGAGTTCACGATAATTAAAGTGATAATCATGAACAACTACGAAGTTATAATCTTAAAAGATAATATTTAGTCTTTTCATGAACTAGGGCATAATCTCAAATTATGAAGTAGGCGACGATGTAAACCTTATTCGCTTATTCCAATGAAGCCTTTCCGGGGCAGCATTAGACTGGCTTACCAACCTTCCGGCCGCGAACTATGAACGAAGGGCAAGATCTGCAGCTACAGCCTTGGCAACTTAAACAGCCTCGGCGGCAACCGCTTTCTGTTTCCTTGTGGAATAGTTCAATTCAGCTTATTATTTAATCAATAAAGAATTTTTCTCTTCGAAACCCATTGGAAAGGGCAGTGCAAGAGAAATCATACAAAAATGATCGAATCTTCGGACGCCCCGAAAAAGATATTTGCAATAATCTCGATGAACGAGGAGTGGGGATAGACTAAAGACGTTCCCTCACGTAGATAGAAGCTCTACATAACTTAGTCGCACCAAAACTTGAAGAAAAGGTCTGAAAGCTTTGAACTTGAAACTTTGAGAAGAGTTTTCATCGATTTTCGTAGCTACTGTTCATAGCTCAAACCACACTACTCCGAAACTCGAAATCAGATCTCCACCATTCACATTTAAGACCTATATGTTGTGACCACTCGGTTAAATTTTGGGCTCGATCCAACGGTAAAATTATCGGAAAATGCCAAAGGAAGTTGGCTGGTCGTAGGGAAAATCTACCGCAAAATCCATGCGTTTGATGAAGTGCATCTAAATCAATCCTATTTCATGATTCTAGCCACTATTAAATTTCTAAAACATAATGATAACTCCATATAATCTATTAATCAGTGCGGGGCTTACCTTTTTGAAGATATCCCAAAGCTTCATTCCAAATTCGACCTTAAATGGGTTTTCCAAAATCTAGCGATTCCAAATAATGTTTCGGTGTTAATCTAGTGTTAACTTAATATAATTGACATAGGGATTTGAATAAGAAATCACCTTAGGTGTTTGGTAGTAGCTCTGGTCGAAAATCCTCACATAAAACGTTTTAGGGTTGTATTTATAGGTTATCATAGGCTTGGGCTTTAAAACCTAATCCTGAATTGAGATTTATATTTCACACGTCAGCAGTAAATCGGCCATAATTTTTCGTATAGAACTCCGTTTGATGTGTGCCTTATATGGATGGAAAGGTATTTAAACGGGCTACAAATTTCATGAAGGAAGTTTTCCCAAATTCCTCATAGATTTTTCTGTAAACTCAGTTTAACTGAGGCCCGCTGCAAACTCAGTTGAAAACATGCTTCTTAGAGTAGCTTCCGACTCTAATTTTTTCTAAGACCCTTGTTATGGCTTGATTAGTTTTCAAAACACTTCATACACTCCTCATCTTAGTTCCATCATGTTCCCATTGTACGGTTCAAATCATAGTCCGAAGGTACGTTACAAAAAACGAAAGTATCACGTGGGAATTGATCCTTATTTCTCTAGGTAAATAACTTAACATTCAATCAAGTGCACCATTTAGCATTTTTGTAACATGAGTACCGACAAATAGTATTAGATCAAATTTAGCAAATATGTACATAAAATTCCTAATTTGGCGGAGAGATCGTGGGTCCATGTGCACCCTAAATTAGCCTATAAATCCACCCTTGGGTGGACTGGGGAGGGATTTACACAGTACATGTACTGGTGGGAGGTAGCAGGTATCCCGTGAAATTAGACGAGGTGCACACAAGCTGGCTTGGATACCATGGTTATCAAGAAAAAGAACTTGCTCATTCTTCATTGATTCCTCTTGCATGTAAACTCTCATGGCTTGCTCGAAAAAAGGTGAGAAAGAGTAGGAGTCCAGTTCAGGAAATAAGATGTCCCATGTTGGAATGTTTTGCCTTCATTCCCGAGCTTCAGTTATTTGTTTAGCTAATGATCAGTTTCTGATTTTCCTAAAGTCTGCCTAAATCTTGGTTGGATGGCTGGTGACCTGTGTCGCAAGGCGAAATATCACTTGGTTAAAGCATTAAAGGTATCCTGAGTTATTAATGAATGCCAGAGGTGGATCCAAGATTTGAACATTACGAGGTTCGACTTGTGGATTCTACCACAATCCGTTTGATTTTCTGGGTTCTAGATCCATTAGTTGTGCTTATAGTGTTTTTTGTTTTATGGTCAAAGCCATTTTACTGGGTTTTGATGAACTCATAGGGCATGTTGGTACGCTGTATTAAGCTGGACTGTACTGGACAAAAAAATAATACAGCGTTTGGTGGACGTTTACAGACTGTACTATTTCTCCCCTGGACTGTACTAAAAATAAAAAAATAAAAAAATACAATCTATTATATATTAATACTCTAATACCGTCCATTATATATTAATACAGTCCAGTCCAGTTCAATGAAATTAGTACAGTCCAGTACGACGTACCAAACGAACCCATAAGTTACATGCTACATCCGTCCCCCTGAATGCTCTCTTTTCGGGCCAAACTATTGTCCTAGTTGTAGTGAAATGCCGATGATACTTCGATGACACTATTGACGTTGCTTGTATTGTTGCTAAGGACTTAGTGCTAAAGAGTTTCATAGCTGGTATGACTTCTGCATGTAAGAGAGTTTTAAAGCAAGGTAAGAACCATGGCATGGAAGAGCAGCTGACAACCAGTGCAGAAACCGTCTTTAGATTGGATGAATTGGCCTTTCATGATGCTTGGAGTCAGTCACTTGGGGAAGCAAAAATTGGGATTATTTGCACTTTTTGGCCTTGTTCGAGACCACTCTTTAAATTTTGTTCCCTAGCTCGTGGACTATGATGAATTTTCCTTTTTGCAGACAAACTTAGTCCACTAGACTAACGGAAACAGAATTTAAATAGTGGCCTCAAAAAGTCCATTTGTGCAAATATCCCAGAAAATCAAAGGAAAAAATATTTGTGTAAATCTCGAGATTGTTTACTATAGCCATCAATTTACTCCCCCCAAGGATGATGTTTGAACTTCACTTGGGTTCGGTTTCCGCTTTAGGGTTGATTTATTTAGATTTGAGCAGGAAAATCCGTCTTGGAGGTAAAACACTAACCAAGAACGATTTCACTAATAAGGCTTAAGCTTGAGACCTCCGATTGACAATGAGTACTTATTATTCCATCCCAATGTTCGTGGTACCGTTTAAAAGAAATTTAATGCAACAATTGTCTCTGTTGGAGTACTCTGGCACAGTGCCTCATTATTTGCTCACATAAGAAGATTTCATCAGTCGCTCTACCTATCAAGGTGGAAGTAAGATTTGTGTACACTATAGCCTCTTCAGAGCTGTCGATGTGGAATTTCACTGGATATGTTGTTGTATAAGAAGATTCCATCAATAATTGAGCACTCTGGGATTTGACTCCCACTTGAATTATTTTGGCCATTTTCCATATTTTTCATCCTAAAAACACACGTCATGTGGGTTTCCAGATCGCACCACAGTGCGTTGCCCCCACTTCGGTCTCTTATCTCCTCATTAAGTTCTGGCTCTCCCACGTTCTATCCAAATCCTTTGTTCTTCCAACTCACCCTTTCTTTTATATATATATATATATATATATATATATATATATATATATATATATATATATATATATATATATATATGGTGTTCGAATCAACTTACGAGCATCTCGTTTAATTCTATGGACTACCTACTATAGTTCTACCTCCCACCAGCATATACTAAGTAACTTTGTTTATTAAGGCTTGAACAAATGGAAATAAATTATCTAATGTTATGGCTTTCGGTAAAATTCTCAACTCACATTATTGATCTAATTACAATCATTTCGCCCATTTATTTGTCTCAAATATGCGGGCGGGTGCAGTTTACAAGATTCAAGTTCACGTGGACTCAATAGCTTAGATCGAATTCTCTAATGTGTTTAAAAGTTCATTAAATAAGTACAAAGAATAAATTTTGATCCAATAAATCAAATGGATTGTGTCAAATTCTTGGGCTCAAATAATGATGTTTAAATTCTGAATCCGCAATTGATATGAATTTGTAAGTATGTTACGTTAATGGCGCTTAAGACGTCGATTTGGTTTATTTTCTTAGAAGAAAAGAAAAAGTGTTCAACATAATTACTATTGGATGATCAAGCTATTTGCCATCATTTGCACTAATGATATCATTATTTTTACACAACTTATACACTTTCAAGAATTCAAATTTTAAACTTCGATGTCATATTTCTTTTAAATTAACATTTTTATTATTATTTTAATATATTCTTTTCGTATCACTGATATAATTAGTTAAACTAAAGTTTTAAATTTTGGTTACCGTTGTGTAATAGGAAACGAAAAGAATAAATTGAAAATAAGCATGTTATAGAAAATGTCACATTGTACCAAACAATATTATTAATGAAACGGCATTGTGCATGTTGAAATAAAGAAAATACAACATAAATTCAAACGAAAAGAATAGTACAAATGTTCAAGAGATCACAACTCTAGCCGTAAGAGCGTAACTTGTAATGTGTGAGTCTTATACGCGTTATGGATTCTCAAACACCGTAACAAACAAAAGTATGGTATTTAAGCGATAAAGGGTAAACATACAAATTGATCATTATCAATTGATGTTTCAAATCATGCGCCAATTAAAAAAATCACAATTCTGAGTTTCTGACTTTCATTTAATGATAAGAAATTTAACTTGTGATGTGTGAATTAGATACACATATCGATTTTTGAATCCTACCATAAACAACAAACGTTTGATATTTAAGTAAAAGAAGAAGGTTCTCACCCTGTCCCCGACATTGTTCTCCGACGATGTCCCCTGGGCAAAAGGAGAAAAACTTTGATTCTTCCCGAAGGTGTTCCTTGCATGCTGAAGTGAACAGGCAGTTGCTTCAGCCTCTCGCCTATATACATATAAGTCGGCTTTGAAAATCACTACATCCACATATTTGTATATGAACCTTAACGACCTTCACTCTCCCGTTTGATCGAACTCTTAAAAGAGACTAGGGTTTAGGATTTATGGGTTAAGGTACTTGCCTTCTCAAAACCATCAACTGAAATGTCAATGTCACCAATTTTTTTTTTTTTAAATGCTGTCACTAGTCTAACCCAATCCTTGTTAATATAAATAATTAAAACATTGAAAAAAGAAAGAATTATTTCCTGTTCCAAAAAATGAGTCATTTTTTTAGTCCATTCCATTAAGAATAATATATTTTTTTATTTCACAATAATTTAACTTTAAATTTTACATTTTATGCAAAACGAGATAATCTATAACTATACAAATATCTTTAACTTATTTTAGATTATAAAATTTAAAAATATTTATTTATTTTTTAAATTACATGTCAAATAGAAGTATAACACATCAATTAGAACGGAGTTTATTAGATATTAAACTACTCCCAACCCGACCTTATCTAGCCCACTCCCCCAAGTCGTCTTCCCCAAATTATCAGTTCTATCAATTTTGTGGCTATAAATTCCTAAATCCAAACTAAATCTAGGGTTTCCATATTTCTCAATTACATCTCCAATCCTCTCCAACTCCGCGATCATGGTGGAAAAGGTATCATTTGTTTTCAATTTAATGAGTACAATCAATATTAATGAACTCATATTTTGTTTCAATTATTGAGCATAATGGATATTGAGTATTAATTTAGCTGAATCTAACTAGTTTGTTGTTGTTGTTATAAATTTAATTTAGTGATTTTTTAATTACATACGGGTATGGGGTAACGGAAATGGGTGAGTGATTACAACGTGGGGATTCGATTCTAATCAACTGAGCTACTAGATCCCTACTAATTTAGTGAATATGTTGATTTTTAGCTGGAATTTACCCAAATTATAGTGAATTTTGATAGATTCGGTCCATCATCAATATAACAAAATCATTTTTGGTTCTAAATTGGGCATAATGTATAATTGAGGATTCATTTAGCTGAATCCAACTAGTTTGTTGTTGTGGTTGTTGTTGTTGTTGTGATGAATTCATTTCGGTAATTATACTTATATTTAGCTCGAATTTACTCAAGCTATGTAATTCAATTTATTTATGGTGAATTTTGATAGATTTTCAGTTGCTATGAACTGGAATAATGGTTGTTTGTTCTCGATCTTGATCTGATTTTTTCTTCATTTAATGAGTACAGTTGAATCTTCTTATATTGGACTTGCTATTTATGTTGAGTTCAGTAATCATCGATATAAAGAATTCATTTTTGGTTTCAAATTGAGCATAATGGATGTTGAGGATTCATTTAGTTGAATCAAACTAGTTTGTTGTTGTTACTGTAATGAGTTTAGTTTTGGTAAATATGTTGGTTTTGAGCTGGAATTTATTCAAGCTGTGAAATTCATTTTTAGTGAATTTTGATAGATTTTCAATTCCGATGAGTTGGAATGGTTGGTTGTTTGTTATCGATCTTGATCTGATTTCTTCTTCACTTTCCTTTTCTTCATTCGATGAGTACAATTAAATCAGCTTATATTTGGCTTTCCCTTTATGTTGTCTTCTATCGCTTTCCCAATTTTTACTTTTCTCTTTAGTCCATCATCAATATAATGAACTCATTTTTGGTTCCAAAATTTAGCATAATGGATATTGAGTATTCATTTCGCTGAATCCAACTAGTTTCGGGCAATATGTTAACTTTTAGCTGGAATTTACCCAAGCCATGTAATTCAATTTATCGTGAATTTTGATAGATTCAGTTTTTATGAGCTGGACTGATGCTTGTTTATTCTTGATCTTGATCTGGCTTCCTTTTTCGTGTTGTCTAAAAGGCTAAAGCCCTGGACTTTTTGCTGTAATGGGACTTGGAAGGTCAAAGTTCAGAGCTTTAGTTTGTGGAATATGATGAAGCAATGACCACAACTCTTCAAGATGTGGTTGATCCTGATCAAAACAAGGTTGAAAACAATGGGTCCAGTGTTGTTGTGATCAATACCCCTATTTTAGATGAGGGTAAAAGTAAGGGAATTGAAATTGCGGACCCAGTGGGTTCACCTCCCTCAGTGAAATCCTCACCAACAGCTAAAGGGTTTGGCTTGAAGAAATGGAGAAGGATCAGGAGGGAAGCACACAAGGATGGGGATAGTAACACAGACAGTGCTAAGTTGTTGAAGCATGGTTTGTCTAACGCCTCTGCAAATCCAGCAAAACCTGTACATTTGTCTGCTGGAACTATCCGAAATAGTGATGGATCTGTTTCCTCAGCAAATGCAATATTGAGGAGCCCTGGTGTTCTTGTTGATGGCTTTGGTGTAATTGGTGATTCTGGGTCGCCAATGCGGCCTATATTTTTTGGCGGGACGGAATCGGAGAATAGTGAGGATCGGAGTAGTAGGTCTTCGACTGCAGCCAGTGCTCCAAAGGCAAGGTACGAAGCACCTGTCATCCACGGTTATGTGCCTCTTAAGAACGGGCAGAGGACTCCGACTGCAAATAGCATGGGTACCTCAGCTCAATCTCATCCAAGAAAAGGCCGGGCTGAAACTAGTAAAAAGCATAGAGGAGAAAGGGTCAGAATTGAGAAGGAAAACTCTCGCTCCAGCATGGAGTCTGACTCACAAAGCTCCAATTTTCTCCCTATGCAGAGTAATAATCATGCAACAAGTAATGGTACTAAAGGAGTAAGCTCAGTGAATAATGATGGACAATTCAGTGATGAAGCTCTCACCGGAGAAAGACCATTCAGCGAGGAACCTCAGACTGGTCTAGACAGAAGAAATGGTAAGGAGTCTGGAACTCAAGAAGATCTAGGCTCTGAATCCACCTGGGAGGTTAAAGAAGAGACAAGTGAGTATCCGGGGGCGTCCACAGATCATGATCCTCTGCTGGAGTCTATGTTCACCCTTCAAGCTGCTCAGGAAAATCTGGAAAGAGGTAGATCTTCAGTTTTCATTGAACAATACGATTGTATACCTATTATAGTATGATCTTCTTTGGTTTTAATTATGCTTTCTATTTTCTGCTTTGGGTCTTCAGCATATTTTGTGAAGCAGATTTCTTTTTTGCTTTGAAGTTTATTCCAAATTCAGAAAAGGATAAAAGGTGGCAGTCATTGCATAGTTATGTTCTATGACCCCTCCTCCCAGCTGGGCGCGCGCCCCTCCTTCCCCCAAATTTGAACTTCAGTTTTTGTGATTGCCGAAGAATTTAGGACTGGCATTGTTGCAGGAAGAGGTGACAGAAGTGTCATGAAATACGGTCTGATGCAGTATTGATAATCTTAATGTTTATGTACCTAGTAGAAGGATTTGCGTGTGGCTAGATCCAGTCCTGTCAAGGATTTTTTTTTTATTCTGTATCTGGTATTCGCTATGATGCATTTATTGCTTCAAGAATAGAGATCATGTCAAGAGAGAAAAGAAGTTTGTTGAAGCAATTTTTATATGCCATTAAGTTCTTCATTTTGCCTTAAGGTAATCCTTTAACTTTGTTTGTAGCTAGTACAATATATGTTGGTTATATTCTTTCTTTTTTTTCTGATAATGAAATGTTGGTTATACTCTTCGAAAATTGATATCTATTTGTTGTAAATTCTGATATTGCAAGTGGGATAGGTCCTTACGACGAAAGACTTATGGCCTATTTTAATGTGAGTGGCTGCCGTTTGAAGCTTAAGGGCCAATGTCTTGCTTTCGTTACTGGCCAATAGGTCCTTAAGCTTGCCCTGCGTTTGGTGCAAGGAAGGCATGCAAATTGGGATGAAAATTTCGTACCATTCTTGAGCTCTTTAGACCTCTTTTAGTTTTGGTTTCTTTAGCTGTTTATTCCCTCTTAACTGTGATTTGTAGCCACTTCTATCACATGTATCTTCTGGACCATCTTTGTGCTTTTTTCTTTGTCAATATATATCTACCCTTTAACCATTATATAACGAAGAAATCAGTTATTCCTTGAGATTCTTTTTATCTGATATTAATTAGTCTATGTGCTTTTTTCTTCAGAAATTCAGAAATTGAAAGAAATCAGCATCGAAGATGTTGTCATTGACCATTCTCTTCAGGATGTTGGTATACCTTCAAATTTCAGTTCAGGTGATACAGATTTAACTGGACCAAAAACGTCTGAGCAGTCACAATCCAGGAACGGTGTGCAACATTCATTTGATCCATTGGAGTCTGAAGTGGTTAGCTTAAAGCAGAATGTTATACTATTGCAAAACAAGCTTAATGATGAAGCAGACTTGATTAATTTAAAGGAAGCCGGAGTTGCTGAATTGGAAGCCATCTTAAGTAGTAGCTCAAAGAAGGAAGAAAAGAATACAGGAGATGTTTTTCACCAGAGTATTGGGGACATTGAAAGAGAACTTGAGGGCCTCTTTATGCAGAAGATTGAAGCTGAAGTGGAGTACTTGACAATATCAAGAACAATCCAAAAGTTGAGAGCTGCAGCAGTTCAAGTCATCCTTGTGGAAGAACAAAAAATATTAGCTACAGAACACGCACATATGGTGAAGAAACTCGGTGATTCTGAAACGAAGGCTGCAACGCTGAAGTCACAGGTTGATAACTTGGAAAAACATTACTGTGATGATGTGGCTAGCAGTGATAAAACACTCGAGCTGCAGAAGGGAGTCTGCAAGTATAGTTCCTATTTTTTGATACAATTGGTATTGCTGGCTATCGTCTTTGGACTCTATATATTGCAGATGTCACCTGATGTTGTCGAAGTTGTACCGACATAATTTTGAGAAGTGAGCCTTTTTTCCTGTTTTGTATTTTCAACATAGAACAACGATGAACGTTTTATATGTTCATAGATAGATGGAACACCTACTTTCCATTTTGTCGAGTCGATATTGTATTCAATGATAAATATAAAGAATGATTTGGTGGCTCATAAATTTTGAGATTTGCTGATATTGACCATCAAGTAATAGTAGAGCTACCCAGCTTACATTACCAGATTTGCAATTCTTAAGAATCGTTAGCTTGTGATAACTACACAAAATTTCTATTTCGAACTAAAGAACAGAGACAGAGCTTTAAACAAGAGGGAAGTCTGAAAGAATTTGAGGCCAACGACGTAAAAGACGCATTTAAATGAAAATTCTAAGCAATGCTGACTTTATTTTGTCGTTTTGGGATCATGAAACCTGAAGTCATAGTGCGTCCATTGGTAACAGCCTGATGGGCAATGATGGGCAATATTGAACATGTTAGTCATGACAAACGTCGTTTATTTTTGCATTTCGAGGTCATGAAATCCGAAGTCATGAATTTCGTTGTTTTTAGTGTGTATTAATACATAATGAATTTTCTAAATTTGGTTGATGGACTCCGATTGGCGTAAAATTTAGTGGGTCAATTGGAAACATGATGAGCAATACTGACCATGTTTGACATGAAAAATGTCGTTTATTTTGGCGTTTCGGAGTCATGAAATTCGAATTTATGAATTTGGTTGTTATTCGTGTGTATTAGTATATAAATTTTCCTGAATTTGGTTGACAGACTCTAATTAGCCTGAAAATTGGTAGGTTCATCGGAAACAACCTAATGAGCAATTTGATCATGTTTTTCATGACGATTGACGAACGTAGTTTACTTTGGCGTTTCTGGGTCATGAAACCCATATTCATGAAATTGGTTGTTTTTCATGTGTATTAGTACATGAATATTCCTGAATTTAGTCACGGACTCCGATTGACCTGTAATTTGCTGGATCCATCAGAAACGACATAGTGATCAATACTGATAATGTTAGCCACGACATACTCCGATTGACCTGAAATTTGGTGGGTCCATCGGAAACAACCTGGTGAGCAATACTGACCATGTTAGCCATGAGAAACGTTGTTTATTTTTTGCATTTCGAGGTCATGTAATCCGAATTCACGAATTTGATTATTTTTCGTGTGTATTAGTACATGATTTTCTGAATTTGGTTGACGGACTCCAAGTTGTCTGAAATTTAGTGGATCCATCGGAAACAACCTAATGAGCAAAACTGACCATGTTATGACAAACATAGTTATTTTGCGTTTATGGGTCATGAGACCGGAATTCATTGTAACACTTCGTAAATTCTGGTTATGTGTGAATGTGTTAAATGAGTATTAATATGACATTTTAGCTATATGAATCCTTTCGGGACGAATTTGGGTGAAAGATAGTCATTTTGAAGTCAAACCAAATAGTGAAGTTCGTAAGAGTTTTTAAATTCGTCTAAGTTATGACAGGTCTGAATTCTAGCCCAATTGCGTGGAAATACGTTGGGAATTTGAGAAAATTCAAAACATCAAAGTTGTAGACCTTCGAAATACCTTTCCAACCATATACGGTGGAGCTCAAACGGAGATCTTTGCTAAGCGTTTTACTAACGCTGGTCGGAGCTAAAATTTTCCGATATTGGGTTACCTCAAGGCTCTGAGAATATACCAACTCCTGATACTCTTCCTCCGTCACCTCTATCTCCAAATCAACTGTTTGATATGATGAATTGAATATCATTACCAATGATTACAATTTCATCAATATATACTAAAATAAAAAACAGAATTGTTTCCACGTCGACGAGTAAAAAGGGACTGACTAGGATTGAAGAAGTGCCCGCCCCCAGCTTCTTAAGTTTGGGAATTGTGCCGGACCAATGCTACAAGCTTCCGGAATCCAATGGAATCTTCGTAAAGTCAATCATTACGAGTGTTACGATTCATTCGATTGGCAGGTCCGTTCTTCGGAATGACTGTGCGTTAAAGGGCACGTAGGCGGTGAATCGGGTTGAAAGTGAAAGCCGCCAAAAACTAGCGGAATGCTCTCGAAACCAATTCACTTGAGTGAGACAAAGGAGAGTGGAATTTCGTGTGTAGGGGTGAAATCCGGAGATCTACGAAGGAACGCCAAAAGCGAAGACAACTCTCTGGGTCCCTACCGACGCTGAGGTGCGAAAGCATGGAGAGCGAACATGATTAGATACCCTGGTAGTCCATGATTTTTAGCCTTTTCCTATACGAATTGGAACTTCTTATTTTATTATAATATGAATAAAAAACATCCCTAACACTAGTATAAATCCTAAGAGACTAATTATACCCTCTCTACCTCCGTAAGCTCGATCGGGGGCGAAGCTGTTTGAACTAAAGAACCTAGGCACTCCAATTCTTCAAGAACCGCAAGAATATCATTCTCGCAATCAAAAAAACTATCAAGAGTTTGGTTTGGCGATCTCGTTTCCTGAGGTTTCCTCTAAGGTAAGTCTTTCAGTCAAATTTTTTTGAATTCTACAATATTATATCATTTCTAAACAGTATGATAAATTCATCCATCCCGGAAACCTATAAAATCAAGAACAGTGAAGAGTTAGAGAAAATCCTAGAATTTTCGGTAGACTTTCAGTCTGACTAGTCATATTCAATTGGTGTTTACCGATAACCTAACTGTTGGATCAAGCCCAAATTTTAATAGAGTATTAATAACATATATGTCTTAAATCTGAACGGTGAAGATTCAATTTGAATGTTCGTAGCAATGCTTTTAGAGCTATGAACAGTAGCGACAAAAATTGGTTAAAAACTTATAAATATTAACTGCAATCTTCAAATTGGATGTAAAGTGATTCTTTGAAGCACATAGCTTACATTTAAATATTTAACGGGATTTAAGGTATGTCTTTGTTATTTGAAATTCTCTTTTAAAGTATGTCTTTTTTTTAAACGGTCTGATGAACAATATTGACCATGTTCGCCATGACAAACATAATTTATTTTGATATTTCAGAGTAATGAAACCCAAATTCATGAATTTTGATTGTTTTTCATGTGTGTTAATACATAATTTTTCTGAATTTGATTGACGGACTCCGATAGAAATAATTGACATAATAGAAGTGGTCGATCAAGTATCCGAAATTTAAAGAAAAATTATTATTGATGATCCAAGACCATACATATTGTTAACTAAAACTGCTATTTATTTGCTAAATAGACAGGTAGATTAAAAAATTTAACTACTTTATGCATGCTCCATTTGACTCCAGGGGAACTAGCTTAGTTGGTAGAGCTCCGTTCTTGCAATTGGGTCGTTGCGATTACATGTTAAGAAGCTTCAAGATCATATTGGTCATGGGTTGGGAACATAAATTGAATTCCGAGACTTCTATTGTTCCTCAGTAGCTCAGTGATAGAACAATCGCCTATTAACCTATCAGTCCTAATACATTCTCGAGTTTAATTAGATTTCGTTGATTTAGATAATGCTATCAAACACTTGTAAAACGAACCTAGCTAGTATATAATAGCTACTTAAAACAACTTCAAAATAACACATCTTATAAATAATAATACGAACTTCCGATACATCAACTTTTGTGTTGATTACCTGAAACTAGTAAAGCACAAAAGGCCATAACTATGCCTCAATCCCAAACAAGTCGGGCTGAGGTATATGAATCCTCACTATTCCATTTAAGTGCACAAACTTAATGAAGGGAATATAAACCAATTGCTTTGTGGACAAATGCAAATGAATGAGTCAATTTTCAGTATGAATTCAAGGTCCCAATACATGATAAACAACCCTCTCCTTCCCCAACCCCAACAACACAAGATCAAGTTTTTGGCCTATGCCTTGTGGAAACACCACTATAGTTTTTCTTGTTCACATCACTGGAGTCTCTCTTCCCCTTTATACATCCCTCCATTCTACAACTTCTGATACTTAGAAATGGTGCACAACAATTTATGTGACAAACTCAAATTGCACAACATAACAAATTTACAGCCAAATCCATTACTAACTCCTGACTATGCTACTGGTTTTACGAAGTTAAGCCAGTGCCACTTGAAGCCAAGTAAACATACCCAAAGCAGCATGCCGGAGTGTTCAGATTATTGTATCACGGTATGAGTAGTTGTGCCGCCGTCCAAACTCAAGAAGGCTACCATATGTGCGATCCCAGACTCCGACGAAAAGGGACTCTGTATCTGGACTAAAAGACAGACCTGATATTTCACCAAAGAAATCAATTTCTTGCTCCGACTCATAGCCATTTTTTACATCAAAAACATGAACGAAATCTGCAGGTTCCGCCATCGCCATGAATCTTCCATCAGATGTGTAACGGATTGACCTAATAGCTCCAAGGTTACCCTTCAGAGCAACAACTGATTTTGACAAGTTCCGTATATCCCATACTCTGCAGGTTTTATCCTGGTTGCCAGTTGCAAAAGTTAGGCCATCAGGATGCCATGCTGACGCAAATGAGTAGTCGATATGTCCGCTCAAAGGTGAAACAACCTGTAAGCATTATATTTGGTTAATTAATGGTGCATCAAAATTTGAATCATGGGAGGAGATAAATGCACAAGTACCTTCGCATTTCTGGAATCCACCAATAAACCTTCCGGATTATCCCCAACTAATGCAATGAGCTTACCATCAGGGCTCAGTGATGCATGCTGCGAGCATAAAATGGAAAACAAGGAAACACCTTATTATGCTAACAAAAAAAAAGGTACTACTAGTTAATACCACCAACAGAGTTGTGTCAAGAACCAAGATAAGACTAATGTTAATCAAAAGGTGGGGGATTATAATAATATCTGTATACGAAGCCCCTAGATTGAAACTATTCAAGTATGAGAAGGATAAATGTGTTCTTTATTACAACAAAAACTAATAATAAATTATAGGTCTAATTTGAGAATCAGTAAAACCTAGCATATTATCATTACTAGTGCTGCATCACTAGTGGCGTACACTAGTAGCACCATAATTAGAAAAACCTTCTTGGTATACATCTACTATAACATATATATTAGGGAAGGTGTGCACCCATAAACACATGTAAGCGGGGGCACAGACTTACATTCACTGGCCACGGAAAACGGAAATGGTTGGACAGTTGAAATTTCTCCATATCAAAATCTCTAACTCCAGAATCGTTATTCGAAGCTATAAAATGAAGCGCACCACTGAGGAGCAAAATATTTGTCAGTTAGCTTCCTTCCCACTAAGAAATAGCATGTTTCTGGAGTATGCGGATAAACATAATACCTGGCAGTGTTGTAAATCTCAACAGCATTAGTAATTGCATTGTCGTCATATGTTGTCCGGGAACAGAAGCAAACTCCAGGCCTGTCTAAATACTGCATATAGTTCAGGAATGATTAGAGACTCGGGAAATAGTTTCACTTCCTAAAGGTGAAGAGAAAACTGCAAACTCAGCACCATGACCGAAATGTGACCAGCACAAAATCAAAGTGCAGGTACATGCTCCATTTGTTGATACAAATAAGTACATAAAACAGAAAGGTCCTAAGCAATCATCAGGAATTTCACACCTTGCAAATTAGTTCTCCTTGAAATCCCCCAGCAACCATTAAATTGTCTTTCACTGTAAGAGTGCTGACTTGAGTCTGTGTAAATCCTTCCAAAAGGCTCCCAGGATGCTTCTACAATGACAAATTAAGCAGAAAAAGGTCATAACCAAATATGCTTAAAAGCCACCAGTTGATTTCATGTTCAGAACACCTACCTCACACGGTGCTACATGGCCTGATACATTCAGAATTTCAGTTTTTTTGCAGGTCAAGGATGACCAATGAATGACAGAAAAATGTGACATAAGGTACACATCATGCTTGGAGGTTGCCCAGACCAAATTCCTCAGCTATACCATGAAACAAAAAAAAAGCTTCAGGATTTATGTTTTATCCAAGTCGCTTGGTTTGACATTCAGCCAAATACATTCAATCCATAATACTGTCGTCTTTAAATACGGCTAGGAAAATTACCTGGAAGTGTAAAATTGTTGATTTAACAGATCTTGAATTGCGTCTGAAGTCATAGTATGAAACCTCTTTATTTGTGGCTATGCAGTGCTGTTGAATAGAAAAAGGATACAGCCACCCATGATCTCATTAGACACAAAGGTCGTCACTCAGACCAATTAGAAAATAAGAAAATACACATCTATATTTACCTTCTCTGACGCCTCCCCAGATTGCGGAATATTTTCATAGTTCTTATACTGCTCTAATCTTGTTTGCCTGTATTTCTCCCTGGTTATGCTAAGCCTTTCCCAGGGAATCCCTTGGATATCTCTACCTCTCCTTGCCTCGGCAGCAGAGGTATCTTGCATTTTATTATTCTACTCAAGAAGAAAACAATTCAATAGGATTAGATACTGAAAGCATAATCATCAGAACAAAATGAATACATCTAACATGCCCTTGTAAATTGAGCAATGAATGAGTTCACGAACCATGTAGTCATACTCATCTGCATCTGAATCAGAGCCACCGATATCTCGGCCATGGAACTCATCATCCATATCATCATCTATAGCTTCCATATCATAGTCGTTTCCCATATAATCAGCATCATCTTCTTGTTGATGGGCCATGTTACCTTACAAAATGACCTACAAACTACAAAAAGTAGACTACATTCAAGAATTGAAAATATGTACATTAATACAAACTTCCAAGTCAACTATGGGACAAGATACTCATACAGCACCTCAGTACTAAAGCATCAGAACATCCATGTAGAGAAATACTAAGTTAACCCTCTACGTCAATGCACAAATGCATTCAGACAAAAAAAGACTACATATATGATATAACATATTTTAAGAAGCAATACATCGTCTTCTTCTGGTCTATCCAGGCCTCTGCAAAGACCAGGTCGTTATCAAATCAAAATTCTCACCCACAGGGATGAACAACAAAAGAGGCAAGCATCGGAAACACGAATACTTGCCTGGATCTGCATAGATATCATATCAAATGAGCACAGTGACAATCCCTGAAGTAAAATTTTCAACTTTGGTTTTCGTGCCGGCCAGAAAGAGAGCCTAGACTACAGTCAGTAACTTAATTACTTCAACTTCCTCAATTGACAATAGTTACGAATCACGGTATAACAAGAACGTAACAAGCCTTCGACATGACTTTAGGAAAATCTATTCCCAGAGGCGGACCCAGGATTTAATCAATCTTGATGGGTTTGACCTTTAAGGTTCTTCGCACGTAACTCGCCGTAGTTGTAAAATTATGGGTTTAAATCTAGCACTTTATGAAATTTAGTGAGTTTTTACATATATATATATATGCTCCGCATTGAAAATACTGGGTTTAGATGAACCTGGTGCTTATGGTCCGCATCCTTCCCTAGCTATTCCCATTACATATTTCAGAAACACAAAAGTCAATCTCACAAAAGACCGAAACTTGACAATTGCGGTGTATGCAACACCATATCCAAGATACATATGCAATACAACAACATATCCAGTGAAATTCCACAATGTGGGATCTGAGGAGGGTAGAATGTACGCAAACCTTACCTCTACCTTGATAGGTAGAACGACTATTTCCGGGAGACACTCCGCTCAGGACAAGCAAAGCAAAAACAGTCAGACCCGGTCAAAAAATTAAAGCAGTAAGCAGTAAAAAAATGTTGATAGAAAACACGAATACGCCATGATATCGCATCCTGAAAGAGAAGCAGTAACTAACGTCGATAAATGAGATAAACCAAGTACATTAAAGAACGCATAGCAAAAGAAATAAAACTAGAGAAGACTATACAACAATACTACACCTATTCGTATGATATGCTAAGCATGACTATAGTAATAACACCACAACTGCCGGTTTGTATGTGTAAGTAGGACTACACTCGACTACCTACTACTCTTCTACCCTAATCTGTGTCCTCCACAACCCCCTATCTAAAGTCATGTCCTAAGTAAGTTGTGTCTGCTCCATATCCCGTCTAATCACATCTCTCCAATATTTCTTCCACCGAGGTCACTCCCACTCGGCCCCGGATATCATCATTTCTAATCATGTCCCTCCTCGTATGCCCACACACATCCATCCATCACTAAGGCAAATAAGAATGGGCTAAGAGCTGATGGTGCAGCCCCATCGTCACAAAAAAGTGATTTGAGTCTCCTCCCACCGTCCGTACCCTGGTCTTGGCTCCCACATACATATCCTTGATCGCCCTAGTGTACGCCAATGGTACACCTTTGGCCTCCAAACATCTCCGGAGAACCTCTCTAGGGACTTTATCGTATGTCTTCTCGAGGTTGATATAAACCATATGTAAGTCTCTCTTCCTCTCCCTATACAGCTCCACCAACCTCCTAATAAGATGAATGGTTTCTGTAGTCGAACACCCCGACATGAATTCAAATTGGTTCTCGAAAATAGACACGCCTCTTCTCACCCTCATCTCCACGACCCTTTCTCACACTTTCATAGTATGACTTAGCAGCTTGATACCCTTATAGTTGTTGCAACTCTGGATATCACATTTGTTCTTGTATAAAGGAACCATTGTACACTACCTCCATTCTTCGGGCATTCTCGCCGTCTTAAAAATGACGTTCAACAACTCAGTCAGCCACTCCACGCCTGCCCTACCTATGCTCTTTCAAAATTCAACTGAGATCTCATCAGGCCCGGTTGCTCGTCCCGCGCATTATGCGTACATCACCTTTAACCTCCTCAATTTTGATGCTTCTATAATACCCAAAGTTCTGGTACCTACCAGATTGCTCCAGATCTCTCAGCACAATGTCTCTATCTCCTTTTTCGTTCAAGAGTTTATGAAAGTAAGACTGTCACCTTTGCCTAATATGTGCGTCCTCCACCAGTACTTTGTCGTCCTCGTCCTTGATGCACTTCATGTGATCTAAGTCGCGAGCCCTCCTCAGTCCTCTCCCTCACATTGGCTAGTCTGTACAACTTTTATCCCCTTATTTTCCTCTAATTTCACGTATAGGCGATCAAAAGCCACCATTTTCACCGCCGTGACTACCAACTTTGCCTCCTTCCTCGCCATCTTATACCGTTCCCTATTCGTCCACTTCATCCTTGCTTTCTACCAATTTTTCATACGACACTTTTTTCATATTCACCTTCTCTTGAACTTTACCATTCCACCACCAATCCCCTCAACGCCCACCACGACTACCCCGTGAGACCCCTGACACTTCTCTAGTCACCTCCCGAATGCAACTGGCCGTTTTGTCCCACATACTGTCGCGTCCCCACTACTCCTCATGCCCCCTTGGCATGAAGATACCTATGCAATAAAAAAGGAAAATAAACTACCTTTGCAATATATGACCAAACGGAGAAACTTTTCTAACTTAAAATTTTAATGTTGTACAACAACAACAAATGCGCCTCAGTCCAAAACACGTTGGATTCTGTTTTATGAATTTCACTTCTTCATTTAAGCTCATTTCATTTCATCATCATACTAAATAAATAATGCTGGCCAAAATAAATGAAAATCTAGGTTCAACCTGCATAACAAAACTTAACAAATTCCACAGATCGATAGCTAATAAACTCAAAATCAACTAGCAGACTCCCGCATCAAAGATCGTGTAATAATGACCATAAGACCATGAATTCCACAACTGAAAAACACAAAAGTCAAACTCTAAACATGGAATATGATAGCAAGGGTTTGGATGAACCTAGTGCTTATGATCTGCATCATGTATCCTACATCTGCCCCTATTTATTCCATTACATATGTACAACAACAACATATCCCGTGTATTCCCGCAAGTGGGGTCTGGGGAGGGTAGATGCTACCTCATGGAGGTAGAGAGGTTGTTTTCGGAAATAACCAATCTAAGATATACGAGTACGACCAAAATGAGGAACTTTTCTAACTTAAAAAATTAATACTGCCCAAAATAAAATAAAATTTAGATTCACATGCTGCCTGCATATCAAAACTTCACAAATTCAGCAAATAAACTCAACATAAACAAGCAGAGTTCAGCATCAAGATTATGTCACAATAACCACAACACCATAAATTCCACAATTGAAGAACACAAAATTCAAACTCTAAAACATCAAACATAACTAACACAACAAATTAGGTTTACGAAACAACAAAGCAAAAAAATTACAGAAACAAACCCGGAACCCTAATGTTCCACAAAAAAATTATGCATAAACACATCTAATTAATATGAATGAAGCGTAAAAGGAGCAAAAATAGGATTTACAAATTTCTGACCTTGAACGCAAAAAAAGGCACAGATTGATCGAGCTTCCGTTTGATCTCTATCCAGAGATTAATTAACACATCGAGAAATTTTTAAAATTGATTAAATACGAAGAAAAAAATTATAGATCGAGATTAGGCTCGAACAGAGAAAGGGGGAAAAGATTAATGATTTCTATGTTTATCCACTTGTTCTTCAGCAAACTATAACCTGAGGAGAGTCACACCTCAAGAAAATTTAATTAAGGCGTCAAGACCCATGGCTCACCCTGATGATCGAACCTGTGAATAAGGTGGAAACCAATAGATTCATTATATTTATCTTAAATACTTCATTGAGTATATATAAATTATTATACACCAAAATGAGAAACTTTTCTAACTTAAAAATTTAATGCTGCCCAACAACAACTACGTCTCAGTCCCAAACAAGTTGGATTCTGTTATATGAATCTCACTTCTTCATTTAAGCTCATTTCATATCATCATCATACTAAATAAATAATGCTGGCCAAAATAAACAAAAATTTAGGTTCAACCTGCAAAACAAAACTATACAAATTCTACATATCGATAGCAAATAAACTCAACATAAACTAGCAAAGTCCAACATAAAAAATCATGTCACAATAACCATAACACCATGAATTCCACAATTGAAATACAAAAAATTCAAACTCTAAAACATGGAACATGATAGCAAGGATTCAGATGAACTTAGTGCTTATGTTGCGCATACACCCCTAGTTATTCCATTCCATTTTATTTTTTTGATAACAGCAGTGTCGAGGCCAGCTTGCACGCACCTCGACTAATCAAATGGGATACCTGCTACCTCCCACCAGCAACAGGTACCACCTATCCACCAAGGCTTGGACAGATGAAAACCAAGTATTTTTGTCTCCGATGAGATATGAACTAGACTTCATTGTCCTTAACTTACTTCATTGACCACCAGGTCACACCCTTGGGTGCACATTACTTATTTAACAAACACAAAATTCAATCTAGGTGTTTTTTCCTTGAGCCGGAGGTCTATCGGAGACGACCTCTCTACTTCTCAAGGTAGGGGTAAGGTCTGCATACACTCTACCCTCCTCAGACCCCACTTGTGGGATTTACACTTAGTATGTTGTTGTTGTAGTTATCATATTTAATAAAAGTAGGTTTTTTCACTCTACTTCTTTGATGTTAAGGGTTTAGTTGGAAATAATTGTCAACTTCAGTCTTGAATTCCTAAAGTGACAATTATTTGCCATACTCCACATTTGGGATTAAACTAGATATGTTTTTGTTGTTGTAAAATTCAATCTAGGTTATACGACCAAATCGAGGACCTTTCCTAACCTAAAAACTTAATGCTGCCCAAAATAAAACAAAAATTTAGGTTAAACCTACTGCCTGTATATCAAAACTTCACAAATTCCACAAATTAACAACAAATAATAACATAAACTAACAAAATCCAACATCAAGCATCAATTCACAATAACCATAATAACACCATAAATTCCACAATTTTAAAATAAAAACACAAAAGTCAAACTCTAAAACATCAAATAGAATACCTAAACATCAATCAAACATAACTAACACATCAAAATAAGTTTTTGCAACAAAAAACCCTAATTTCCACAAAATTACACATAAACACATATATAATTAATACGAATTAAAGCGTATAACGAGGCAATAAAAGGATTTACAAAAATCTAACCTTGACCGTAATTGATCGATCTTAATTTAATCTCGATCTAGAGATTTGATTAATCAGAGATTAATTAACACATCGAGAATTTATTTGATCGATTAAATACACAAAATTAAACAAAAAAATTGTAGATCGGGATTTGGGTTGAAGAGAGAAAGGGGGAAAAAGGTTAATAATTTGTATGTTTATCCACTTGTTCTTCTTATAAACAACATATTTTGTACTCCAAAGTCCAAATGGCAAATGAAAAGACATAACCTATGGCTTTTTAGGGGTATTTTCTTTTTATGAAAAAAAAAGAAAATATTACATGGAATTGAAAATGACTAATTGATTTTTTTTCATTAATAGATGTGAATTATGTAATCTTCAATTAGATTTTGGGATTTAACATAAGTTTATCAAGTAGTTCGCGGCATGAAACATTTCGCTTCACACGTGAGAACCTCGGGAGAGTCGCGCCTCAATAAAATTTAAAACTAAGGCGTCAAGTCAAGACTAGTGGTGAGCCACTGATACACGGATCGAAGATGTGACCCAGGTCGGGAAACTAATAGATTTAATGTAATCTTCAATTAGATTTAGGGATTTAATAAAAGTTTATCTTGAAAAAATATAGTTGATAGCACGAATCATTTCGTGTTCACACGTGAGAACTCGGGAGAGTCGCACCTTAAAAAAATTTAACTAATGCGTCAAGACTAGTGGCTCACCTTGATAGATGGATCGAACTTGTGAGTCAGGAGCGGAACCCAATAGATTTATTATATTTGTCTTTATAAAATTCATGAATATATATAAATTATATTTAACCCTAGACTCCATGGTGTGAGATTTTCACTGAGTATGTTGTTGTTGTTGTTGTTGTTGTTGTTGTTGTTGTTTGTTGTATATATAAATTATATTTAAATATTGTACATTTAAGAAATTAGAATCCGAACACGTAATAATCCTGAGTTTGCTTCTCTTGTGATATATAGATCAAATAAGAATAACTTTACTATTGCTCCAAGACTTCGCTTCGAAAAAATTCTAACAAACTCATAATATTTGATTTAATGTGGTATTATAAAAGAATTAATAAACCGAACTATAAACTAATTTATAATATTTTCAAAAATATATGGATTATTTTCTATTAAAAAATCATATAAACACACTTAGTAAAATGCAAAATTTGGTAAAACAACAATAATTAATATATATACATATGACCAATTCATTATAGATTAAAATCTATAATCAACAACAACAACAATAACATACCTAGTATAATTCACGAGTGGAGTAGATTAAGATCTATAATCAATAATAAAAAAGCAAAACGCCAAAAAGAAAAAAATAGAAATGAACCCCTTACTAAAATGTTTTTCATCCCAATTTTTTTAATAAAACTTTTGGCGTACAAAATCTATTTCTAGTTACCGACAAGTGTTTGGTCTGAAAAGTTTGTGATCAAACTTGAACATGATTTAAGATTTTACTTTCACATATTAATCAAGACATCTAAGTATAGATAGTTGTAAGAGTGACAAATATATAAAGAACGTAAATTTGTGACCAATTCAATGTCAAAGTTGTTCCTTCCAAATACCAAATTATACCTCTTTAGTTTTTAATAAAACCTACTTTGAAAAGACAAGTAATTGTAACATCGGCTATATACTTTAAACTATATCACTTGTCATAGTTAAAGTGATTAAATGCCAGTATATAATACGTACGAGTAATAATTAATTATGATGGACTTATCGAGATTTATGTGTAAATATGTAACATGCGTCTATCTATAAACTTTGAGTGAAAATAATTTTTTATCCGGCCACACATGTTTAGATGTTAAGTTGGCTTCTTTATCTTGAAATGAAAAAAGATCATAAAGTGACATTTTTCGACGTAAATCTAAATTTAGTTAGGTCTCACAACAGATACCGAACAAAAAATCCAAAAAAAAAAAAAAAAAAACTTAAAAGCCTCTGCCCTCTTTGTTTCGACAGTTGTTATATCATCTCTTAAACCCACATGGGGTCCATTAATGTTACGTCGGTGGCATTCCTGTAAGTTGCAAATAATTGATATAATAGTTCTCTTGAAGATTATAACTAAGACGAATCAATTGTGATCTTTGAGCCCATTTCCATATAAGCAAATCTGGTATATCCTTTTGGGTTCTTTGAGATTACTGCAAATACATATGTTCATTACGGAAGAAAGGAACTTCGCCAGTTAGAATATTCAATGAGTTTTAAGTCATATACACCGTTAGATATCATTTAAGTGACATAATAATATAAACAAAATCGAGCATTAACGGAGTATATAACTTAAAATCATACCCACTTATTATTTGTTTAAAGACTTGAAAATAGCAGGTTTTAATATGCTGGAGTGCCAGAAAAAAGGTACTTTATTAGGATTACCAAACTCAGTTTTTTTGAAATCTTTCAAAACGAACTACTCAGACAAACACTTCTGGCGAAGACACAAAAGCTGAGTTTCAACACAAACGCCACTCGGTTGCTCTCATGGAAGATAAAAGGTACACATCAACACATGCCAAGACATTCTCCTGGCAAACAGCAGCGCGTAGCCGATTCTTCAAACTGTCAACATGTGAGAGCATATATACTACATTATATTTGAGACTACTTCTAATTTCCCTTAAAAAGTTGCCTTTAAGATTTTCCTTTTTGACATATTTAGTATAATGAACATCTTGAAAGAGACATTTCTGCAAGTTTTGTGTAAAAGGATTAAAAGTATTCAAAAATGCAGAAGCTCGGACATCTACCCTCGCAGCACGATTAGCAGTCAAAACTCACGTCACATTCCTTTCATTAGTGATCTCAACACTCTCATATTCAACAAAATAACCTCCGTCGCTGCAACAAAAAAGATCATCCCAGTTTCAGAAGCCAACAGAGGTCCTCTTTTCTGTTTACCTGATTCTTTCATGGTGGTGGCCATTCTAACGACAGCCGACACTTGGGTACTATTGACATTTACTTATGAGGTCTTTATTGAAGCATGATAACAAGTATCAATAAAAGCAAAAGCAAGAAGCCAACAGACAAAATGCCTGGACTCTTGATTTTCCCAATTTCACCTTCAAATCAATAATGCTCACCCCAACCACGTACCCCTCTCCCCTAAGCATGAAAAAGAAAGAAAAGAAATAGGTATACGAGAAAACTACCAGATGCCATTGTAATTAACCGCCTTAGAAAATATAAAGTGGTTGATCGCCTATCTGAAAAAATGATGAGCAACAAAGTTCATATTGCAATGTAATCTTACATGAAATCTCGACTGTTGTAGGTTCTCCAACAATTCTGCAATTTCGAGTTGCTTCACCACTGCTGTATGCAACACCTGTTGAAAAATATAAAACATGATGATTGAATAATCCAAGTTCAAAGTTCTATGACTGTCAATAATAAGACATACCCTTTTAGTCTTGTCGAGGTCCATCTCCACTGACTTGATCCTTTCCATTGATTGCTGGATCATTTGGTCTTTCTCTGCTGGGATCTCAGCAGGCTTTCTCTTTATTTTTTCAAACAACATTTCCAGCCTATGAAGACGCTCCATGCATGGAAGGGCCTCATCTGATTTATGAAAAGCTTCACCGTAAGCAGATGAACTGCTTTCAACATTTGCCTGTTTCCTCCAATACTCAAAGAACACACTATGAATCAATCCAGAGAGTTTGAGTAAGAAAGGAATCAGTTTCCTTTCAAAGCACTGGATACATCTGCTCACAACCTTTTTTTGGATCGTTTCAGACCAATGAATCACCAATGTACCTAAAGAGCACATAAAAATGGGACATGAATCCCATTAGATTGATGTTCCAGTAGCATAATCTTTTAATTGGAAGTTAAGAACCTCATAAACAACTGATTTACTTGCTTAAGGTATACAGATTTAGCAATGCAAATCAGTCTAGTGGACACACAGAAATGAATGAAAAGAAGAAAAAGATGCATAGAGAATTGGCTTATGAATGAATATGAACATTTTAGCAATTTTTCATGGAAATCTGGTCAATAAACATAGTTCAAACTATTAGAAAAATATAATTGTCAAGTTACGAGTTTCAAGTACATGAGAAATTTCAGACAATCCAAATGAGCTCAAATCATAATTGAAGTTATAGTTGAGTATGTCTTCATCATAAATAATATCACTTCATTAAAAAATAGGTCCAGGTGGCAACCGTTTCAGAATACATTCTTCTGGTGGTAT
Organism: Przewalskia tangutica; assembly: GCA_029844215.1. NCBI lineage: Eukaryota > Viridiplantae > Streptophyta > Magnoliopsida > Solanales > Solanaceae > Przewalskia > Przewalskia tangutica. Next base: position 1,941,882 of record CM056738.1, on the reverse strand, counting down.
AGATAAACAATGAAGACAAATACCTCCAGAATTAGGTCCTGCGTTAGTGGACAAATTCAGCAGACTGCATTCTGGAGGCTCTTTGCAACGTAGTGAGCCATGCTCATTAGCATCACCTTGTTCACCTTCGCTGAATTGATCATTACAACTACAGTAGGGGCTAGAATTTGATTCCCTCGCCTGCACGAGCAAGATTAAAGTGAAATAATTGTTTATACCATAAATGCATGATAACTATTTCCCCTCCCTTTATCAAGGCTTTTTTTTCTCTCCTTTTGGTTTTGGTGCAGTGGATAAATCACTAATCTAATGATTTTATTAGAAGTTCCACGCATCACGGTGATTATTTGACCTTACTAACACCTGATATATTTGACAGGAAATGACATATAAAACTACTATGATATGTAATACAGTAATACTCACTTCTTTGTCAAGTGAGGACAGCTGTGGAATTGAACTGCTACTTTGTCTGATTGGAGAACATGGGTCATGAACATCTGATACTGATTCAGCTGTTGATGTGTCATTAATTCTTCCCTGACCGCAAAATACGTCATATAGAGGGAGGTATAATAAACACAAGGAAACAGCACAAGGAGTCGAAGTGAAAATTCACCTTTAGTGGCCGTATCTGTTTATAGAAATCAATTCTCCTTTGGTCACTGCATATTCCAGGGATTTGCTTCCCAGTTTTTGCTTCTAAGTTATGTACAAGCTAGAAGTAGAGCAGAAAATTATTGGTCACTTCACATTAAGAATAATACCTTAAACTAGAACAAGAAGAGCCACGAAGGAAGAAAATAGTGAAAACACCAATAAACCGACCTTCATTATTTCAGGATCACTCTATGGACCCTTGTTACACCTGAGGCAGCCACCCTCAACAGAACAGGTACAAGAGCCACCAAGAAAGTCAGGTAACTGACTGGACAGAAAAAATCAGATAAAGAAATTGAGAAACTTTTTTCTTGAAAGAGGTAGGTATATATAAACAATAGGGAGAAAAAAACCTCGGGTCAATCACTTCGAGTAGTTTATCCAAAGATTTAGGTTCCAGCACCTGCAAAGTGCAGATTAGAACACAGATATTCAGTCAGTTGAAGTTCGGATCTAATAAAAAAAAAACTCCTGCTTTCCTCCACCTGTATTTTGCCAATAGTCTTTGCATCCAGAAATTTCTGTGCTGCAGGCCAAAGTATCTTTTTGAAGCCAGAGCTAGCATTGACAATGAACATCCGGTGTAATGTCTATATTAGAGATGCCAGAAATTATTAACAACAGAATCTAAATAACTACTTGAAATCTAACGTAACTATTCATTCATGATGATAGCTAATACCTCAGGATAATAGCTGTTATCAACTTTTGCCATGGCTGCCAAAAGAGCGTCAGCTGTCCTGGTGAAGTTTTTAACTCCCTGCAGTCAATGGCATACTTCTTAGTAGGTGAAATTGAACAATAATCAATAAGCTGACAGCAACACTTCTATAAGACTTTTCTTTTAGATAAGGAGCAATACTATGAAAAGACCTTATAGAGGGGTAAACATACTATGTCAGGCAAAGTCAAATGGGAATACATGTTATCCGCATATCACAATTCATAACTCGCTTTGGTAAAGGTAAATCCAAATTATGTGGAGACAGAAATTGAAGGACCAACAGCTCCACAACTAAATTCTTAGAAATACCCTGGGATGCCAGCTATTTGCATTCCCACTTGAGTGTTTAATGCATGTAGATGTGACAATTAACGGACAAATACTTCACTGTCGCAATAAAAGCTATATAGATTCAAAAGTTTTAGACTGTGTGAAAAGAATGCAACAGAGATTTGAAGACAATCATCAATTTTGGTAAATTATCCATCAATTGAGGCAACATACAAGGCCTTGCACATCCAGAACTGTAGTTGTTGAGCGGATCCTCTTCTTTGCTGCAACAGAACATGCAGGGAATTTCTCATGTAGGGCCCTTTCTAACTCTTGGACATGATATTTCATGTAGCGATCAATCGTGGTGATTCTCATTAGTTTGTTTGGATGAGCTTGTCCAAGCCTTTCAATATACACACGCCTTCCGTCCCTGTTAACTCCATGATATCCTGGGGGTAATACTGCAGGACTTCTTCCAACTCTTCAAAGTGAAAATCCTGAGAAGTCACAAGGTCCAATAAGCAAATTTAGAGCATAATGCTAAAATTATAGTTGTGGTGATCACAAAACAAATGTATGCCCGTCGTATGCAACTACCTCCAATAGTGTGTCTGCTCCATACTCTTTCCTCCAGTTAAGCATTTCTTCCCACATCTGAATAGTTTTCTCAATGTTGAAATCTCTTGCCTTTAAGAATCTAGAAACAATAGAATACTAACATAAGATTGAATCACTTACTATCGGGGCAAAAGAACCACTAAATCCAACACAAGGACACAAGTTGCAAGGTGCAGAAACCGACAGCTCACTAGACTGTGAGTAGAAGTTCAAAACAAAATAACCATGAAAAATGGAGGACTTGAAGAGACGTCTTCGTCTACTGCTTTTAGTGTAAGTTATCACTGAAAATTGCCAATACTCGCGCTGAACATACTGTCAACCAAAGAATTATACAACTCAAACGGCAACAAATTCATGTCAAGAAGTTGTTGATGCAATTCATAGACAACATTCTCTTCCTTTGCATCACGAACATCCTCTATCGAAACTGAAGGAAACCTGTAATCAACTTTCCTTTTTCCTTTTTTTCTGAGGGAGCGAGCGAACTTGTTGGAAGCATTGATTGCCTTTTTCCTGAAAGCACCAATTCTGAATCTCTGTTTTCATCCTCTGAATTCTCGCAGTCTGATTTTCTTTCTCTACTGTCATCATAATAAGCATCTGATCCCCCTTCTAGAACACAAGATACTATTCAGAGAATTCATACTTGAGCATTGTAGTACAAGCTCTAATTAAATTATCCCGACAAAATCTTCAGATTCAACGATCAAATGAGGTAACAAACCTGACATCTATGTGACAAGGAGGAGGAAAGAATGAGGAAGGAGTTGTGTCTCTAGAGTCCAATGCAACTAAGGCTTTTCCGTCTCAAGACCATCCAAGCTCAGATTGCACTTACATAACTAAAAGAAAACGAATAAGCCACCAGAATCTCAATCTTTACTATAAAAAGATGACAAATAACCTTTGCACAAAAGAAAAGACGAGCAATATCACAATGATACTCCAAATGAATTTGAAAAATATTTTACTCTGCAAATAGTACTCTAGCTCATCAGGAAAAAAAAATCAAACTCCAGTAATACTATTAATTTGTGCAGTCCAGTCGGAAGAGAGGATTGCTAGCAGTTTGCAACCATACAACAACTACCACGGAATGTACAAGAGGCTGACTGCTATTACGAACATATTAGAGGGGAAATGAAGAAGATTGAATATATTCAATTGCCTTGAAGCCAGCTACATTATCAACATAATATTTTCTTCAAAAAAAGGCAAAAAATAAAATTATGAATTATAAGAATCCTTGAATTCGATCACACGCAAAATAAAATAAGTATTCAATTGCCCGTAAACTGAAACTCAGATCTCACATTACACCAAAAGATAATAGATCAAATTCTGCAAATGAAAAACCAGAGCCTAGAATACAAAAGTGTTCCGGTAACATTCACCAAAGTGAAAGGCTAACAGAATTTAACCGAAATGCTAAACACGGTGATCAAAATCAGCATTTGACAGAGCTATGAGCTAAATAATTCATTATTGAATTCAATTCCAAAAAATTCATCAAATTGATAAATAGTTCCATAAAATGCTAAAATAAATAGCCGGATAGACGGGCAGAGCTCAACATATATACTTAAACAACAATGTTACTAGTTTGGATCAACTATATACACTTGACTCCACTTCAAGCCAGCTATAATATGAATATCAACATATATATATATATCTATATATATATATATATATATATATATATCAAAACAAAAAAAAGGCAAAATTATGATAGGAATTTTGAGAATCAACAAAGTATATGTATGTCCTAGAGACAATCTGTATTAGGACAAAATGTACTTTATACACATTCGTATTTATATTAATGATGATTAATATTATGACATCTGGATTTGTTGAATTATTAGTTGATTGTTTATAATATTCTATAAATGCATCCCTAGAGTTCACGTGTTTATTAATGATGTGAGAATTAATATTATAACGTAACTCTTAAATCGCCTCGACTAATGATCATCGAAATTGGGATATCGATGATATGCGATACGTCGACATGTGGTCTGCATCATATCCTTAGGGGATGTAGTATGTCTCATTTGCTACGAGTTATGGCAACTCGTGATGGACGCATGGATATTTGTTGAAGTATTGGTATACCCTACCGATGCACTGTTTGTTATATGTCTAAAGTGTCATCGGTGTGTGGGAGATAGTAGTCCTTAGACTTGAGGTCGACACAGAGACTTGAGGTCGACACAGAGTAATGTACTATGATCCTGTCCTAAACTCAAATACCTTATAGGTTGAGACGCGGCTTGTTTTGGGTACGTTACGAAGTGGATTAAAGGTGGTAGTTGAGCCAAGATTAAAATTCATTCCTTGAATATATATTCGAGAGAACACTCAGATACTCATAAGATATTAGGTTGACTAAGTCGTTGGCCAACGCAACGGACATGTCTGTGATATGGTCCTGTTGTCAACTAATATAGATTTGGTATAATAATCAAGTCATTTTGATAGACACTTGACAAATCCTAAGCTTGATTGAGTGTGTCGTGAGTGAAAGGATTTTGTCTTCCCACATATAAGTTCAGTTCACAAGTTTCGTGTAGCTATATTTTACATATTGAGTTCGTCTTCCGGTGCAATCTAGGAGTTCCGTGGAGATCTTAATGTAATTGGTGTCGATATGTAAAGGCCTGAAGGGTAACACTAAGTCAAATGTTCCGTCGATTGAAGGATGTAATTAGAAGGAGATTATTTAAATATATATATATATATATGTTCGGTTGATAACCATGACATTAGAAATGGGAATAAGGCAGAAAATTAGGACAGGGCCGCGGTGCCTTTGATTCAGGGCCGCGGTGCCAGAAACACGTGTAGGCACCGCGGCGCCACTTACACAGGGTCGCGGCGCTAATGTGCGTCCAGTGAATCCAGACTAGCCCAGTTTTGTTGACTTGTCTGCTGGGCCTGGCCCATGGGAACCCTAAAGCTCCTATTCTCAACTATAAATAGAGAGCTTCCCCCTCCCATTTCACTACACCAAAAGCAAGAGACTAATCTCTTCTAAAACTCTGCTGGAATCCCTAGCATTCTAGACTTAGCAATTACATCAAAGTTTTCCAGAAACTTGCAAATCGATGGACGTTTGCGTGTGCACCCTCGGACTACACAAAACTTCCAGATTTGAAGAGTGCTATCTACAAAATGTAAGTCTTCCTTCGAAGTATTACATTATTGTTTTGCGTTTATTTTACATTATATATTCATACTACAGTTTGACCGAATGTCGGGTTTGAAGTTTAATATTTTCAAATTCCGCTGCGTGTACGAACCCGACAAAATGCCTACAGTGGTATCAGAGTCTGGCCTGTTTTGTGTGTTTATATGATGAATATTAATGATAATATGAGTTAACATTTGTTTAGATCTATTTTTTATGTTGTTAAAGGCTTTAAAATCCTAAATCTTTAGAACACAATGTCCTTGTACCCAGATCTGTTAAAAACAATTATATATTTGAGAAAGTCATTCCAATATATAACTCCTCTAAGTTGACATGCGTTATCCGACTCGATTTAGAGCATGGTGCATTGAAACGAAGAACGAGAAGAAAATTGGAAGTGATGGTCGATGAACATATTGTCTTAATGGTAATGGTAATGGTGATACAAGTGATATACCTGAAGATCTGACCCTAAACCAGTTTTAGGGGTTCAGATTTTCAGATCTTGAGTTTCACGAGGTAAGGCATCGTGGCTCCACCATGGAGCGCCGCGGTGCTGCTAGGGTTTTTTGTGGCGGCACCGGGACTTCACGATGGAGCGCCGCGGTGCTGCCCAGATGACGCCAGAGGCACCGCGGCGCTGTTCATCCAGAAAGCTTAAAATTTATTTTTCAACTTACTGCCTCTGAGGCACCGCGGCGCCACTTGTTAGGGCCGCGGTGCCTACGACGGTAATTTACGGATCTTCTGCTCGAGCATCGCGGTGCACCGTTAGCGCATGCTAATTGGCATTTTGCGGTTCGGTGCTCACGCCTGCGTGGCGCGGTGCCACTGTTAGGCCGCGACGCACGGCGTTGTTTTAAAAAATCAAAATCGAAAGTTTAAAATTTTCAGATTCTGAATCTGAAATTTTAAAAGCTTCAGTTTCTGAAGATAAGTTTTTAAGTTGAACAGATTAGGTCCTTTTCGGGCAAATCTATGATTAAAGAAAGTTTCTGAAAATAGATTTTAAGTTCTGAAAATTGCAAACAAGTCCCAGAAACTTAAAAATATTTTCTGATGATTGAAATTGTATTTTCTGAATTTATAGGGGTTCAGAATTGAAATTTTAAATTTTTGAGGGACTGAACTGTAAAATTTTAAAAGTTTGCAGAATTCCTGAAAATCAGAAGTTTGAAATCAGAAAATATTTAGGGACTGTTTGGCATAGACATAGATTATAGAGTTTAGACAAATAGACCCATGATTATCATTAATGGTATATTATTGTATAATATACAAATGTGCTAAGTGTTTGAATGTGATGCATTTAAATTATTAGCATAGTGTCCGCAATTATTGTCTGGGTAGGCGAGGCCCAGTAATTGTTTAAATTTCAATGACCGCTATAACTGTCTGGGTAGACGGCGCCCAGTATGTGATTAAAACTATCTTATATCATGCCTATTGGGTTTGATGGTTTCCCATCTAAATGTGTTTAGAAATTGCATGATAGGATGTCATATGATGTATGACATAATTGTTGATCTTGATTGAAATCCCCGAAAACTGAAAATGTTCCCCAAACATTAAATACAAGTCTAATTAAAACGCGTCGTCCATTATAATTGTTAGGGTGCAAAATCTTTTTCGGCGATGTGAGTATTTATGCCAAAGCATTTGCTCTAAGTCTACGAGGACTCAGGCCCTTGCATAGATGTGTTAAAATGAAAGTAGATGATAAACTTTTGTGGGTATTTACACCAAAGTGTTTGCTCGCAAAGGCCAAGTTTACTTAGGCATTTAAACGCAGTCGTGTAATGGGGTTGGCTTGTTTAGATAAATCTTGGCGCCAAAGATTAAAATGAAAGATATTTAATCAAACCAAGAGTTGTAGAGATGCTTTACAATTGGTTGAGAACCTACCAAAATATGTTATTGAAGTTATCAGCCAAACCAAACGCGGATATAGCATATGTTTGAATCTTGGCCCATTATGACCTTTAAAATGTTTTAGGTCCGTATTCTACCTTGGGGTCGTAGAAGTATGAAAAATAGTGAGAGCTAATTAAACAAAAGGTCATGTTAAATTAGCATATAATGAATGTGTATAATTAGGAGAATGAATTTTGATTACATTTTCATGTTCTATCTATATCTTCATATCTTCATAATGTCGAGTTTTTCGTTGAAAATGCTAATGGAGTCCAACAGATTAACTGGACCCAATTTCATAGACTGGCTCAGAAATGTAAGAATTGTCGTGAGATAAGAAAAGATTGAGTATACTTTGGACTGGGTATTCCCTACAGCTCCTGCGGAGGACTCTGCTGAGTATGCCACCTTCGATAAGGTTGCTTACGAGAAACATTTTGAGGATGCCACTTCAGCTCAATATCTAATGTTGTCTACTATGTCACCATCATTGCAAAGACAGCATGAGCACATGGGGCCCAACGAAATGTTAGCACATTTGAGGAGTCTCTATTGACTCGCAGTCTTAGACAATAGAGTATGAACTGCTCATAGAACTTTTCAAATGTAAGCTAAATGAAGGGGGTCAGGTGTCTCCACATGTGTTAAAGATGATTGAGTTGATAGAGAGGTTGGCCTCCATCGACATAAAGTTTCACGACAGAGTTTCCACCACCCTTATTCTGCATTCACTTCCACGTTCGTTTGAGAGTTTCATCGTTAATTATAATATGAATGGAACTAAAACGACATTGCCGGAGTTGCATAATATGCTGAAAACCTTCGAATCTTCGACCTCCAGAAGCAAACCGGTACTTTTGGTTGGCTCATCTAGTCATCCCAAACTGAAAGGTAAGGGACAACAGAAGAGGAAGGGCAAAGTTGTGGCCACGGCCCCAGCAATGAAGCCCATGTGAGGGGCGAAGAAGAAGAAATGCGCCTTTGGATGTGTGCATGAACCGCAGGAAGGCGTTGGAGGAAGGCATCGCTCCAGAGTTGGGATGGCACCTGGTGCACCATTCTCTAGTGGACAAGGTATGTTTGTAATTGAAATTAATCTATCTATAAATGATTTTCATTCCTGGGTACTAGATACCGCTTGTGGCTCACACATTTATACAAATGTGCAGGGGCTAACAAGTAGCAGGAAGGTCGGGCCTCGAGAGGTGGACCTGTGCGTCGGAAACGGAGCACGAATTGATGTTGAGCGCGTGGGAGATTATAGATTAGATTTACCTTTCGGCAAAATTTTAATGTTGAACAATTGTTATTATGTTCCTTCTTTGACAAGGAACATTATTTTCATTCATGTACTTGATACTGAGTGCTTTTTCCTCAAACATTTCAAATAGCATTATGATTTTGGCTTATGATGATGTTGTGTATGAAATTGCGCCTCTTGTGAATGGATTGTATACATTAAACTGCCGCAAGGATATTTTCAATATACAAAATAAAAGAGCTAAGTTAAATGAAAGAAATTCTACCTACATGTGGCATTGCAGACTTGGTCATATCAATCAAACGAGGATAGAACGGTTGAGGAAATTAAATTACCTCGAACCATTTGACTTACAATCTTATGATAACTGTGAATCCTGTTTGAAGGGTAAGATGACCATTAAACCTCTTTTTGGAAAGGGGAGTCGTGCCAAGAAGGTGCTTGAATTGGTACATACAGACGTATGTAGACCATTTTCGACTCAAGCTAGAGAAGGTTTCTCATACTTCATTAATTTTACAGACGACTTGACGAGGTATGGATATGTGTATCTTATGAGACACAAATCTGAGGCCTTCGAGAAGTTTAAGGAGTTTAAGTATGAAGTTGAGAAACAACTCTCAAAGAATATCAAGACTCTCCGATCTGATCGAGGGGGTGAATACTTGAGTAAAGAATTTCTTAAATACTTAAAGCTTCATGGAGTTCATTCAGAATAGACACCTCCTGGGACACCACAGATGAATGGTGTTTCCAAGAGGAGAAACCGAACCTTGCTAGACATGGTTCGATCCATGATGAGCTTTTCAGCTCTTCCTACATACCTTTGGATACGCTATTTTAACCTCGAAATATGTTCTGAACAGATTTCCTTCTAAATTAGTTGAAAAGACGTCATATGAAGTATGGTGTGGCAAGAAGTCATCACTTAGACACATGAGGCCCTGGGGTGTCCTGCATATGTCAAGAAGTTGATCATTGATAAGTTGGAGTCTAAGAGTGAGAAATGTTACTTTGTTGGGTATCCAAAGGAAACTAAGGGATATTATTTCTATCTTCCTGGAGAACATAAGATTTTTGTTTCCAGGAATGTAACATTTCTTGAAGATGAATATGTTAACAAGGAAGAGAGTTGCACAGAGATAGAACTTGAAGAAATTCAAGAACAAAGTAACATAGATGTTGAATCCTTGCCGGATGATGAAGGCAAGAATTCAGTGGGAGCTTTTGGCGAAGATTGGGTACTCAGTGCGCCGCCCGGCGATGGGAGTCTTTGCGAGGAGTAATGCAAATGCAAGATCCTCGATGGACCTTGGGAGCAAGTGCACCAGTTGCATTTCCTCACATTCAGGAAAGACATGAAAATGATATTCCTGAAAGCTCTAATGTTGGTGGATCACCCAACGCACAATAACCTTCTCACAATCAGAATATACCGGTAACTGAACTGCAAGATACTCAACTCCGTAGGTCCACTAGAACTCATCGTCCTCCGAAAAGACTAAATCTGCTTTGGAAACACAAAATGAGATAGATATTTCCGATGATGACGAGCCTAGAACCTATAACGAAGCAATGCTAGACATTGATTCGAAGAGATGGCAAGAAGCCATGAAATCCGAAATGGAATCTATGTATATCAATCAAGTGTGGAACTTGATTGATTTGCCAAATGGGGTTAAACCCATAGGATGCAAATAGGTCTTCAAGAAGAAGATTGATGCATCTTGCAAGATTCAGACTTATAAAGCTAGACTAGTGGCCAAAGGTTTTACTCAGCGTCCTGGTGTGGATTATGATGAAACCTTTTCACCGGTGGCTAAGATAAAGTCTATTCGAATTTTGCTTGCGATAGCTGCACATTATGATTATGATATTTAGCAGATGGACGTCAAAATTGCATTCCTCAGTGGTGATCTAATTGAGGAAGTGTATATGAAACAACCCGAGGGTTTTTCGTGTGAGTCCAGACCAAATGATGTGTGCAGGCTACAGAAGTCCATTTATGGGATTAACCAATCCTCTAGGAGTTGGAATATTTGTTTTGATAAGGCTATCAAATCTTTTGATTTCGTCAGGAGCAAAGAGGATCCTTGTGTTTATATCAAACGCAAGAATGAGGGCATTTTCTTCATTATTATATATGTTGATGACATATTGATAATGGGAGAAAATAAAGCCCTCATCCAGTCAGTTACGGAATGGTTGTCCAAGACCTTCATGATGAAGGATTTAGGTGAAGCCTGTTACATTCTGGGAATTAGGATCTATAGAGATAGACCTAATATATTGTTGGGGCTGTCACAGTCAATCTACATAGACAAAGTGCTTAGACGTTTTTCAATAGAGAATTCCAAGAAAGACGGTCTTCTAATGGGTCAAGGCATCAAGTTATCTAAGAAGGGTTGCCCTTATAGTGCTGTAGAACTTGAGCGGATGAAGAGGATCCCATATGCTTCGGCTATAGGATCGATCATGTATGCCATGACTTGTACTAGGCCAGATGTGGCATTTGTACTTAGTATGACTTGCAAGTTCCAGCAGAATTCTGGTGAGGAACACTGGAAGCAGTCAAGAGTATTCTCAAGTACCTCAGGCGTACTAAAGATTACTTTCTAGTCTATGGTGGAAATAATGAGTTGGTAACCAGGTATACCGATGCTAGTTTCCAGACAGATGTTGATGATTTCAAATCTCAGTCTGGTTACACTTTTGTTTTCAACGGAGGAGTAGTGAGCTGGAAGAGTTCCAAACAAAGCACATCACGACTCGACTCATCGCGAGTACATTCTTTGGATCGGAAGCTGCTAAGGAAGCTGTCGCGATTTCTGAGTTCCTGAAGGAACTAGGGGTTGTTCCGAGTGCTAGTTGTCCAATAACTATTTATGGTGACAACACTGGTGCGACTGCACAAGCAAAGAAACCAAGATCAACAAACAGAAACAAACATGTACCGAGGAAGTACCACATTCTCCGAGAGATGGTGGAAACTGAAGATATTAAGATAGATTATGTTCCCACAGACAATAATCTAGCAGATCCGTTTACTAAACCATTAAGCTTGGTAAAGCATAATGGTCATTTTGAGAACATGGGTATTAGATATGTTGGTGATTGGCTCTAGGCCAAGTGGGAGATTGAAAGTATATGTATGTTTTAGAGACAATCTGTATCAGGACAAAATGTACTTTATACACATTCGTATTTATATTAATGATGATTAATATTATGACATTTGCATTTGTTGAATTATTAGTTGATTGTTTATAATATTCTATAAATACATCCCTAGAGTTCACGTGTTTATTAATGATGTGAGAATTAATATTATAACGTAACTTTTAAATCGTCTCGACTAATGATCATCGAAATTGGGAAATCGATGTTATGTGATACGTCGACATGTGGTCTGCATCATATCTTTAGGGGATGTAGTATGTCTCACTTGCTACGAGTTATGGCAACTCGTGATGGACGCATGTATACTTGTTGAAGTATTGGTATACCCTACTGATGCATTGTTTGTTATATGTCTAAAGTGTCATCGGTGTGTGTGAGATAGTAGTCCTTAGACTTGAGGTCGATACGCACCTTATTCACAGAGTAATGTACTATGATTCTGTCCTAAGCTCAAATACCTTATAGGTTGAGACGCGTGTTAGGCGTATTTTGTATACGCTTTTTGAGTCATTTTTAGTTAGTATTTTTCTCATTTTCGTTTAAATAAGTGTCTTGCTAGGGTTGTTTTTCTTTCTTTTGAGTCACAGCGGTTCTAAATGGCAAAATGGCAAAAAGAAGCTAAAAGTGGGCAGAAAAGGAGCTCCCGAAGCAAAAAGGACGAAAGTTGGCAGATCCGTAAGAAAGACTGCAGAACCGCGGTGCCATAATTACTGAGAAGCCGCAGTACTTTCGGCACCACGGTGCCATTCTGCAGTACAGCGGTGTGGAGGCGGAAAAATCACGTTCTGGACAGATTTTGACACGGTTTTTAGGGTCCGAAATCCATATTTTCTCAACTATAAAATCCCTAAACCCTAGCCTCACTATTCATCTGGGATCTTACATCTCATATCATACTTTGGAGAGGAAAAGGAGGCTACAACACAAGATTGGAGACAACTTTGGTTCAAGTTTCTTTTCTTTTCTTTGTTTTTATTTCAGTTTATGTTGGTTTGTATTAGTTCTTGACATGACAATGTTTAGGGCTAATTACTTAATTAGGGCTTTCCTATTGAATCGCTTGAAACTCTATTTCATGAATTAATGCATTAGTTTGATTTCTTCTTCACTTGATTAAGATTTATTCAATATTTGGTATGAATGTTTGATAGTTAACTGTCCATTAATTATCATAATCTATATAATTTCGAATCAAGAACCGAGAGGAGAGATTTGGATATGCTGTAATTGAATAGACATAGGTTAAAATCGCGGACGAAAGTACCCCGATACTTGTGTAGCATTATAGGTTATTGTTCTTAATCCTCCTATGTGGTAAATCCTATCATAGAAATATAGAAGAGTTCTGCACTGGGGTTGAGCGATTATATATCCTAATCAGAATATAAGACAATCTAGTTAACTGTTATCTTAACGTAGAAGAAGTCATTCTAGTTGCATTAAGGATTGAAAAGAGTGGATAGTTGAGGATATTGAAAGCCCTAATTCCTTCATAACTGATTTAAACCAAAGTATTATCATAATTAGTTTATTTTCTACAATTACTTAGTCTTAGTTATTAGATAAAAATACAAACAAATTAACGTTCACCAAATAGAAACTAAAGCTTAGATAATCGGCACTTGATAACCAGTCTCTGAGAACGATATTCGGTTTTACCAGACAATATTACTTGTAACGATACGTACACTTGCGTTGAGCACGTGGAAATATTCGCCTAACAACGTGACTTGTTTTGGGTACGTTACGAAGTGGATTAAAGGTGGTAGTTGAGCCAAGATTAGAATTCATTCCTTGAATATATATTCGAGAGAACACTCAGATACTCATAAGATATTAGGTTGACTAAGTCGTTGGTCAATGCAATGGACATGTCTGTGATATGGTCCTGTTGTCAACTAATATAGATGAGGTATAATAATCAAGCCATTTGGATAGACATTTGACAAATCCTAAGCTTGATTTAGTGTGTCGTGAATGAAATGATTTTGTCTTCCCACATATAGGTTCAGTTCACAAGTTTCGTGTAGCTAAACTTTACATATTGAGTTCGTCTTCCGGCGCAGTCTAGGAGTTCCGTGGAGATCCTAATGTAATTAGTGTCGATATGTAAAGGTCTGAAGGGTAACACTAAGTCAAATGTTCCGTCGATTGAAGGATGTAATTAGAAGGAGATTATATATATATATATATATATATATATATATATATATATATATATATATATGTTCGGTTGATAACCGGGACATTAGAAATGAAACAAGGCGAAAATTGGGGCGGGCGCGGTGCGAAGCTGCGATGTAAACACCGCGGCGCCACTTACTTCGTACGCGGCGCTAATGTCGTCCGGTGAATCGGGACCCCGGCTTTGCTAACTTGTCTGGGCTGGCCACGGAACCCTAAAGCTCCTATTCTCAACTATAAATAAAGAGTTTCCTCCTCTCATTTCACTACACCAAAAGCAAGAGACTAATCTCTTCTAAAGCTCTGCTGGAATCCCTAGCATTCTAGACTTAGCAATTACATCAAAGTTTTCCAGAAACTTGCAAATCGATGGACGTTTGCGTGTGCACCCTCGGACTACACAAAGCTTCCAGATTTGAAGAGTGTTATCTACAAAATGTAAGTCTTCGTTCGAAGTATTACATTATTGTTTTGTGTTTATTTTACATCATATATTCATACTACAGTTTGACCGAATGTCGGGTTTGAAGTTTAAAATTTTCAAATTTCGCTGCGTGTACGAACCCGACAAAACGCCTACAACTAACTCGATCGCACTCAGAATCAAATAAGTATTCAATTGCCAGTAAATTGAAACTCAGATCTCACATTACACCAAATAGCAAAACAGTAGTTCCAGTAAAATGCTAAAGAAATAGCCCGACAAACAAGCATAGCTCAACATATATGCTTAAATAACAACTACTTAGCCACAATCCTGAACTAGTTTGGATCAACTATATACACTTGGCTCTATTTCACGCTAGCTATTACATTAATATCAACATCACAATTTTTTTAAAGAAAAAAGGCAATAATTATTAGGAATTTTGAGAATCTAACTTTGATCGCACTCAAAATCAAACAAGTATTCAATTTCCGGTAAACCGAAACTCAGATCTTACATTACACCAAGAGTAACAGAGCAAATACAAAAGCGTTACAGTAACGGAAAGTGCAATGCTAACGGAATCTCACCGGAAACCTAAACACGGTGAGCGAAATCCGGCAATTGACGTCGGAGCTATGAGCTATAATTCCGTTGAGCTCACTGATTTTAATATATCACAAAATAATTAATTTCGAGAAAATTCTTTCGGTTTTTTTTTATTTGTCTTAAGCATATACAGTATTTACTTTTCGTAGTATTTCTGGGGATTTTGGGCACGTTTGGTACATTGTATTACGCTGAATTGCACTGGACAAAAAAATAATACAGCGTTTGATGGACGTTTTCAGTCGGACTGGACTGGACTAAACTATTTCTAAAAATAGTACACTTCAACTATTATTTTTGAGACTCATCTAGTAGATGGGTCTCCCATGTACTGTACTAAAAATAAAAATAAAAAATACAGTTCATTATATATTAATACTCTAATACCGTCCATTATATATTAATACAATCCAGTTCAGTCCATTACAATATAATACAGTCCAATATAAAAATATACAGTCTAGTGCGACTTATCAAACAAGCCCTTTTATGTACTACTTTCTATTTTAACAAAAGGTTTTAGATTTTCTCACAACGTATTACTGTTGCACTTATCGAATCTTTATGAGACTTGAAAAATTAGTATAAGTACAAATACAATATGTCATACTATATACATTGTTTTTTCAAAAAATGGGAATTCTCTTTTATGCAATATGACTCTATAAGGGTTTGAGCAATCTATCTTATTAAGTAAAAAATATTCTATCTACCTTCATAAATTGACTACTTTTACCATTCATTACAAGTTGAAATCAAATATATCTCTCTCGTTACAAATTGGGATAAAAAATACGTCTCTCATTTGCAAAATTTCTAAAAACACCTCTCATGTTACAGATTCTCCCAAATCAACTCAAATAACCCGATTTCAATTTAAATTACACATCCCCTCTTTTAATTCGACATGCGACCCACTAATCGAAATTGATCCATATTCAATACTTATCTCCCGCCACCTCCACCACACCACTTCACTCCCTGAGCTCCACAACACCACCACCCTTCCACCCAAACAACCCTTTTTCTCCGGCTAACTGTCGGTTCCACCAACCTATAACATCACCAACAACAAAGCCCGACCTCTTCACTCTTCCTCACTAATGTTATAGCAACTATCAACAACAATTCGTCCCCGTCGGCGAGCTCGACGTCGACGAGCATCAACAACAAAGTCATTTCCTCCCTTTGTTCTAGTGTTCTGATCAAGTGAAAATGAAAGCCATTACTGTTGGGGTTTAATTTGGTATGGGTAAATTTCATTTCGTGTGTCGCGGATTGAGTTAAAAGAATGGATGAATAATTTCAATTGAAATTGGGTTATTTGAGAGTTTTATCAAATGAGGGGTATTTTTAAAAACTTTGCTAATTGGAGGGGTATTTTTTTTACCTCAATTTATAACGGGAGGGATAAATTTGACCCCAAATTATAACGGAGAGTAAAAATAACCAATTTATGAAAGTGGGAGGGGGAGGGTATCTTTGACCCTTTCCTTTTTAATAATCATTCGGTATCAGAAAATACATGGGTCCACTCAGTGGTGGAGCCTGGATTTTCATCTAGGGGGTCAAAAATATGAATGAGTAAATACATGAAGAAGTCAAGGGGGTTCGACATCTACTATATATACATAAAGTAATAATTTTAATCTTGTATATATATATATAATATAATTTTTAGTCGAGGGGGTTCGGATAAACCCACTGGATCCTACGTAGCTCCGTCCCTGGGTCGTCCCGACTAATCTGAGTTCGCAACTTCGCACTGTGTAAGGTCACTAGAGTGTAAAACCGTTTCTTATAAACTTCGTAGCTTCTCTATCCTTGAGTAGTTCGTAGCTAGCATAATTGTTTAATAATCTGTTATTAATATGCCCACAATTAGAATTAACAATAAACTTTATTATTTAGCTATAGAATTTACCTGTCGCTAATTCCTAGGATTTGAACATGTGGCCTTTGGTTAAGATAAATCAAGTGCACTACAAAAAAGAAAACGAAAACTAGCTATAAACTTCGTTGTTGATCTATCGTTAAATAGTTCGTAGCTAGCATTTAATAATCTATTGTTAATCTGTCGCTAATTAAAATTAACAATGAAATTTATTATTTAGCTACATAATTTATCCGCCGCTAATTCCCAGGACTTAAACATGTAACCTTTCGCCAAAGATAAATCAAGTGCACTGAAAAAAATATGAAAATTATCTATTAATTCCATCGCTAATCTTTTATTAAATAACTCGCATCTAATATAATTGTTTAATAATTTATTATTAATTTGTTGCTAAATAGAATTAATAATGAATTTTGATGTTCAGTTCTATTTCTTATTCTTTAAAAGTGTATAAAGTGAATGAAAGTATAATGTTTGATTTACGTAACCTTTTGGCTCTATGCATGCAAGTATAATTGTACATTTATTCTGTTTTCCCCTAATAAGGAGTGCCCTTAGTTAAAAACATAAAGATGGTAGATAATTATATCATCATGATTGATATGAGATAACTAGAGTTAAGGTTTGCTTACACTCACTCTCTCATATCACATTTATGAGATCACAATTTACACATAATATGTTATTGATGTTATTACTAAAATTAAAGAAATATTTTTATGTATTTAACAAAAAACACATTGTAAGAAATCAAATCCATATTGTCCAAACAAGTAACAACAATCGAAGTCGAACTTGAGTATGAGACAAAAACTCGCTTTTTTTTATTCCTTTGTTTAGAGCCGAATTCAAGATTTGAAGTTTATGAATTTCTACAACTTATATACACACACAGACAAACAATAGTAAATGAGTTCACGATTAATTATTTATAAAAATTTTAAAATATTTATACAAGATCAATGCAAAATTAAAGCAACTACCCATACGCTTTCTTGAGCTTGCATACCAAGTTAGGATTCCTAGGAGAAGATAAGCCTGGAGTTGGAGGAGGCTGAATAGAAACTTATTCTTGCCCCCTTCCCAGAACTCATATATTATACTCTAGATTAGCCACTGCCCTTGTTGAACAAGCAAGATCATACTGAGATTAAGAACTGGACACTCTCTTACCCTCAATGACCAGTTATTGTGCAATGATGACCGACCCACAAGCTACTCGATTTCCCCCCTCAATCGCTCAGGATTCAAAGGAAAAGTTTTAGGCGATCTTTTTATATATGTTTAACTCTTGATCGACATTAAAATTAATTTTTACATGTGTTAGGGAGAGATAACTGTTAGAATAGAATGATAAAAATTGGATGATTTTCCTCATCCTTTCCATATACAAAGGATCTCAATATATACAAATGAGAATGAAAGATTCTTAGCCTTCATCTTCTCCATTCTATACTCTACTTTTCTTACAAGGAAGATCCTACACTAATTACAATTAAATTACAATATACTAATTATTACAATAATTCTCTAGAATATTCTTTGCTACTAATTACCATTTAATTCATAAATGTATTTCTAGAATATTCTCTAACACTCCCACGCAGTCGAAAGGGGAGGATGACGTATGTTGAGACTCTCCCGAAAGTCTTCAAATAAAATCAGTGGAAGACCTTTAGTGAAAGTGTCAGCTATCTGATGACGTGTCGGAACATGCAGCACACGAATTTGTCCGCGAGCCACATTCTCACGAACGAAATGAATATCCAACTGAATATGTTTTGTGCGTTGGTGATTGATAGGATTTCCAGAGAGATAAATCGCGCTGATGTTGTCACAATATACTAGTGTAGCCTTTGGCAGTGGACAATGAAGTTCAAGTAAAAGATTCTGAATCCAACATGACTCAGAGACTACATTGGCGACCACACAATATTCTGCTTCAGCACTGGAGCGTGATACTATGGGTTGTCGTTTGGAATACCAGGAGATCAGATTGTCGCCAAGAAAAACACAATATCCTGAAGTGGATCGTCGGATGTCCGGACAACCTGCCCAATCTGCATCTGTATAGGAGATCAATTTGGACCCAGGAGATGAATATAGGTGTAAGCCATACTCTAGCGTGCCCTTGATGTACCGCACAATTCGTTTGAGGGCATGCATATGTTCCTCCATAGGGTTGTGCATGAAAAGACAGACTTGTTGCACTGCATATGATATATCTGGCCTGGTGAATGTCAGATAATGAAGTGCGCCTGCCAAGCTCCTGTAAAGGGTGGGGTCTTCAAATGGTTTACCCGAAACACCACTCAGTTTGGCTTTGGTGTCTACCGGAGTTGCTGATGATTTACAGGAAGACATACCGGCTCGGTCAACAATCTCTGTAGCATATTTCTTTTGGGATAAAAACAAGCCACCTGAATGATATGTGACAGCAATCCCGAGAAAGTAATGAAGTGGACCAAGATCTTTCATAACAAACTCCGAACCTAGTTGTGACATGATGGACTGACGAAGATTTTCTGAGGAGGTGGTTAATATAATATCATCCACATATAAAAGAAGATAAGCAATATCAGTACCCTGACGGTAAATAAATAGAGAGTGATCCGATCGGCTATTTGTAAAACCCAGTGTGGACACAAAATCAGCAAAACGTTTGTACCAAGCCCGAGGCGCTTGCTTCAAGTCATATAATGATTTTTTCATTAAGCACACATGGTCCAGAAATTGGTGGTCCCTGTAGCCCAAAGGCTGATGCATATAGACTGTTTCATGGAGATGTCCATGAATGAATGCATTCTTGACCTCTAACTGACGAAGTGACCAACCTTTGGAGAGAGCCAGGATGAGTATGGTCCTGATGGTAGCTGGTTTCACCACGGGACTAAATGTCTCTCCACAGTCCACGCCCACCTGCTGTGTTTTACCATCACCTACAAGACGGATTTTATGCCGCTCAAAAGTGTCATCAGATTTTTCTTTGTATCGAAAATCCACATGTAGAATAATATTAGCATGAGATGGACGAGGTACTAACTCCCACGTCCTATTTTTAATTAGAGCATTGTATTCGTCATCCATGATCATTTTCCAATTTAGGTCACGTAGGGCAGACATAGGGTTTCGGGGTAATGGTGATTTTATGACCTGGGTGTGCAAGCTATATTTGGTATCGGGCTTGAGTATACCATGTTGGCTTCGAGTTACAGGGAGATGGACACTGGTTTGTGGATGGGCTGGAATTGGTGATCAGTCATGGCCGAAACCACCGCCCGTAATACTTCACGAATTTCAGTTCACCGGATCTTTGGGCAGAGTGCTACGGGATTTTTGTGACTGGGAGTTGGCTTATTATTTGCTGGGCTTTTGTCCCGTAGAAGAGGCCCACTGGAATGGACTCCCACCGCCCGATCTGACGCCGGGGGGACAGCTGGTGGGTGGTGGCGATGGAATAAAGTAGGCCGTAATAAATTAGATGTAAATCGGTATCCAAAAACTCATATGTGGGAGATCGTGACTCATGAATTTTTTTGAACGAGAATTGAGATTCATCAAAGAGAACATGTCGGCTAATAAACATCATGTTAGAGGTTATATCATAATATTTGTATCCACTATGATGTGATGGGTATCCCAAGAAAACACATAGAATAGATCTCGATTATAGTTTGTGGATGGTTGTTGATGGGAATAAAGGATAACACAAGCAACCAAAAACTCGTAGATGAGAGTATGAAGGTTCTCGTTGGTAAAGCAATTTAAGAGGTGTTTGGTTGAGTGTATTTTTATTGGGTAGGATATTCAACAAATGAGTAGCCACTTGAAGTGCATGATGCCAAAAATTAGGGGGTAGAGAGGCATGAGCAAGAGATGTCCGAATAATATTATTTATGGTTCGAATTTTCCGTTCCACCTTATCATTTTGGGAAGAGGTGTGGGGACACGAAAACCTGAAATTCAAAAACCGTTTGTTTTGCAAAAATCTCAAAATTGTCTATTATCAAACTCCCGCCCATTATCACATTGTATGTTTTTTATATCCCTTTCAAATTATTTTTGGACGAATGCTCTAAAAGTGAGAAAGGAGGAAAAAAGTTGTGATTTTTTCGATAGGGGAAATGTCCACAAGAAATTAGAGTAGTCATCTAAAACAAGCAAGTAATATCTATGCCCGGAAGAGCTTAAGACATGGGATGTCCAAATATCATAATGAATAGTGTCAAAAGGCATAAATGTGCAATTATAGGATGACGCAAACAGTAATTGAATATGTTTACCCAAAGGACATGACTGACACTTATGAAAAGTCCGAGTACACGAAATAATGTTATTGTGTTTGAGATAGTTCAGAATAGACTCTTCCGGATGTCCTAAACGCTTATGCCACAAATTGAAATTAAAAACAGCAAAATTAAAATCTTTCTTTTCTGGGTGGAGGAGTGAAGTGACTAGATAAAGTTCTCTCTGCTATCACATCTCATGAGTCGTGCCCCTGTCTGAAAATCATACACAGAGAAACCAAAGGGGTCAAAAGCTACAGTTACCCAGTTATCACTTGTAAACTTTCGGGCAGAGATTTTTAATCAATTGTGGAGCATGAATAACATTTTTCAAGGCTAATGACGGATTTGAATTGGATAATTTAGTAGAACCATAACTTTTAATCGGAATAGAATGACCATTTCCGACTGTTATACCATTTGATTTGCTCAAATTAAAATAGGACGTAAGGTTACCTTGGGAGGACGTCATATGAGACGTTGCACCTGAGTCCATATATCAATTCGGGTCTACGGAATTAATTCCAAGTGTCTGCATGGCTGCATTGATGTCTGTGGGTTGGCCCACTGCCGAGTGGGCCTCCTGCCACATCGGCAGTGGCCCATTTGACTGCATTGGGTTGCTTGTGTACGGACCTGGATATCCTACCTCACTGTTGGGCTTGGAATAAATTGGCCCAGCAGTGGGCTGCACAATTCCTGAAAAGTGAGAGGGATTAGTGGACTGAAAATAAGATGGGCCAGGGGTTTGTGGATCGGCCCGCGATTGGTCGTTGGTAGGCGTGGTGGCTCAGCCCGATTCACTGTGGCAGTCCAATTTGGCTCGAATCGCTTTCGATCGTTGGCGCCTCCTCCACCGCTGCCACCACAGTCGGCGCTGTTACCGCCGCTACCGCGGCTGCCCGAATTTCCGTCGCCGCCGGTATTTCGGTGACCACCATTTTTGTTGCGATTTCCTCCCTTTTTATTACCATTTCGCCCTTTTTGTCCACGATTAGTTTGTGATGGTTGTAAACTCAGATTATCATTTGTGACAAGTAAGGCCGAGTCATTGGTGTTAGCCACCTTTTTAGACAAACCCTGTTCTTCGAGAAACAACATGGATCTGGCTTTGTAGAATAAGGGAAGTGGGTTACTTTGGCGGATGACTGTTGCAACTCCACTATACGCCTCTGTCAGTCCGACAACAAGTTGTAAAACCAAACGATTGTTGGTTACCGGAGAACCAACATTTTTCAATTGATATGTCAACACTTTTAGTCATTGACAATATGCGAAGCATTAGGGAAATCCTCATTAAGGGTAAAATTGGAAATCGTTACTAAATATATAAATGTATCATTTTGTTTTGGACTAATTAAAAAGAAAAGAGTGTCACATAAATTTGGACAGTAGGGAGTAACATTTACTGCGAAAGCATAGTCAAGGCTTTTATATTTACAATTTTGTTTCTTGTCTAAAGCCATTTCCCCCTCCTATGTCTCTTTCCCTATCGAAAAACAGGCTGCTAGGACTTGATTACGCTTGGCTTCTTCCTCTAGGAAAAAGAATGAATAACCTTAAGAACTTGAGAATTTTTTTGTTTTGTTTGTAGATGAAGACAGAGACCCGCAGGAGTTGAAACTATACCTATGGACCGGTAGCCCGTTACCGGGTTGAACCGGTAACCGGTCCGGTCCACTGGATTACCGGGCCTACCGGTTTCGGTTCATTACAGGATTTTCGGTCGGTCCGTGCGGGTCCGGGTTGAACCGGGCCTACCGGTTCGGTTTTTTTTGTGTGTAAATTTCGAAAATCTAACTAAATTCAAATTAAATATGTAATATAATAATATAATATAGTTTATAACTTTATACTTTATAGTTATATTGTAGTTATATAAACTATATTAATTTTTTTTATTCTGAAAATTTATTAAATTATTAAATTAGTAGACATAAGATAAGTTAACAAATAACAACTAAAGAGATAATAAAATAAAAACTAATGATAAGATGTAAACTTTCGAACTTTCATTATTCATAATGTTAATTGTTAATAAGAGTACATAATGAAGTAATAATAATTGTTATTTACATATTATGGATCCTTCTTGCAAGTTCTTCGTAATTTATGGGTTGCTCCATGACCTCTAAATCTGGAGTATTAATTCCAGTCCCGCTTGCGCTCCCGGTTTCCAAAATATTGTCGATTTCTTCATCTTCCGGAGAGTCAACGTCTTCATATCCTTGATTTTTTCTCTCTGATCTGATCCATTAAGCATACTAACACTTCTAATGTGCTTCCGCCCAATGAGTGACATGTGTCTCCTATTTGATCTCGTGCTTGGCTGAATGCACTTTCAGAAGCCACTGTTGAGATAAACGTATTAAAAACATCTCGTGCCATAGTTGCTAGTACCGAAAATTGTCTTTTGTTATCCTGCCACCATTGTAAAGGTTGAAAGTTCTTCTTCGGCTCCGTTGGCTTTTACAAATAAAACTGCATTTCATCACAATTTCGAGTTGTGCTTGCTTGTGTTGTTGCAAAACTGCTCCATATAGATAAAGATTCACTTTCATCGTCTTCATCGAATCCTGCAGATGTAGACACATAAGCAGAACTAGAAGGATTATTAGTAGCAGAGTTATTGTTGTCATGTAATGTAGCATAAAAATCATATAATTAGCTAAATTAGTATCAAGTTTACATATGCAATCAAATGAAGATGGAGTTTCTGTTTCACCTACTTCCATATAAGTATATAAACTAAATATTAAATTATGACAATCTACTTTTTTAACAGAAGGATTTAAGACTGCACCAATACAATAAATATCAGGAATAGGAAAAAAAATAAAATTGAACTTTTCAAACATATCTGTAACTGCATCTTTATATTTTATATTTGATTTTAAACCATAAAGTAAATATGAAAGTTCAGCGATATGAGCTAAAGCATTACAAACTGTTGGGTAATAAGATCCCGAAAATTCAACAGTAGCAGTGTAAAATTTACGTAATTTTTTTAAAAGTTTAGCAATTGATTTTCAAACATCATCGGTTAACATATAAATCACGTTCTTACAATGAGCATTTGAAACATGTGTTATGGGGTCTTTATACTTATAACATTCTTTTAAAAATAAATAAGTATAATTCCACCGTGTAATAATCTCTTATGGCATGAATTTAGGTCTCAAATCAAATTGTTTACATTTTTCTTTAAATTCTATAAGTCTATTTTTTCTATTATTACCTTGAATAACTCCAACAACTCTTTTGACAATTTGTATTTCAGTTGCAAATAACTCAAGACCACTTTTAACAATTAAATTATAAATATGACAAACACAACGAACATAAAATATATCAGGAAGTGACTGTTCTAATTCCACTTTTAAAATATCTACATCAGCAATATTATTAGATGCATTATCGAATGATATACAAAGTATTTTTTTATAAAGATTATAATTTTTGGCATAAGCACAAATAGTTTCGCTTATATATTTTTCAGTATGACTTTGATCCTCGTCATACGCAAAAACAATAATACGTTTTTCCATTTTAAAATTTTCATCAATCCAATGACAAGTAATTGTTAAATAATCATAACCGTTTAAAGCATGTTCAATGTCTGCAGTTAGTTAGCATGGAAGATTAGTGAACAAATATTGCAAAAAAATATCATAATCATTATAAAGTCTAAAAACATCGGCTAACAAGTACTACGAGGAACACCTGTAAAACAAGGATTATATACTCTTTAAATATATGTAATTAAATATGAAGAAGAAGCAAAAGAAAAAGGTAAACAACCTCCGACAATCATTTTTGCTAATTCAATGCGATCCTTCTTTGGATCGTACTTAGCCAACCCCTTCGTTAATGGATTAAGTTGTTGACCGGGTTCTAAATCAGTGGCAACACCCCATTGTATCGGATGATCTTTCAATAAATGCCTACCTATAGTGTCCGTCCCCCCGTCACCACACCCACAAATATTACATTTAACTCTATCAGTGTCCCCAACTCTATCATAATAGAGCCACACTTTACTCATTTTTCTCCTTACTCCTGGTTCTGTAACTTCTGATAAAGGAGGTATACGACTACCACTAGCAGTACCAACATTGACAGAAGGAACACTAGTAGGAGTAGGAGTAGGAGTAGGAGGTTCAATTTCTTCAAGTTCAACAATATTATCTAATTGAACGTTATCATATACATTATCTTCTATTCCAAAATCTTCTTGCATTGATCATAATCTATATTTTGATTAGATGATGAAGAACCTACAGATTTTTTACCTCTTGAACTAGATTTACTGTGTGATCCACAATTCCCCTTAGCGAAGACATTATAAAATATTTAAATAATCAACAAATAAATATGACAATTTAATAAAATAATTAGAGAATGAAACGAGTGTACCAAACTTCGGGATTCAGAATTCAATTGAAACTCGTAGGCCGAAGCTCGAAGTCTTACTACTTTGCAAATTAATAATAATAATAATAACTTTAGAATTGATAATATAGAGAATTAAGAGAGTATGAGAATTAAGAGAATTGTAGAAATAATTGTGTGATAAAAATGAAAAAAATGTAGAGTATTTATAGATTTTTTAAAGGATAGAAATGTAATTAACAAAAAATTGAAAAATTAAAAAAAAAAAAAAAAAAACCAAACGGTCCACTGACCGTTGGCCCCTCCCCCCAGCCCCAACGGTAATGTTACCGTTGGGCCACCAACAACCCTTTTTTTAAAAAAAAAATTGTTCCTTACCGGTTCGGACCGAACCGGTTAACCGGTAAGGTTACCGGTTCAACCGGTCCGGATCCTTACCGGATTTTTGTATAACCCGTGCGGGTTGGGGTCAGGGCCAAATCAACCCCCAACCCGGTAAGCCTTGTCCGGACCGGATTTTGTAGCGGGTCGACCGGTTCCGGGTCAACCCGACCCCTTAGACAGGTTTAGTTGAAACACGCTTTCAATAAACTGAAGATTAATTTTACTGATAAAGAAATCAGTGATCTATTTGAAGAGTGTGATATTAATGAAGATATGGGAATAGAGTTCACAGCTAATTCATCGTTCTTCTTTGTCTTGTCTATCTTTTGAAGGACGATCCTTCTGCTCTGCATGCTGTATCCAGAATTAATGAAACTACATCCGGAGAAAGGTCTTCTGGTCGAATAGCAATGAGAAGATTTGGTAAGTTCTTTCTCTCTCTCTCTCTCCCTCTCTCTAATTTACGTTGGTTCACAATTTTAGATATGTATAGTAATCTGATCACAAGAGGCATAAAAAAAGCTTGAGAATGCAGTTTCGAAAAATGTAGCTACTGTAATTTTCTTTCCTGGATAAGATTAAAGAAAGTAAACTCATCGATGCATGAAAGGCTAATGTTTCGTAAAACTAGATACTTTGTTTCTGCTGAAGATTAGGTTTTCAAAGAGTTCTAGCCGCTATGCATTTCTTGTTTTACTTCATTCTAGAAATGCAGCCTGTGCTATATTTTATGTACAATATGTCATAATCTAGGAAGATGTACTGAGTGCTCTAAAATTATAAGTGAAGCAATCTTTATGGTAGTAAGTACAAGTATGATGCAATCCACATATTTCTTTTCAGTGGACTGACTAAGGGCCCATTTGGACATGAGTTTTTTTTCCCTTTTATCAAAACATTTTTCAAAATCATTGTTTGGTTATGCATTTGAAACATTCCACTCACAAAGCTTCAACTTCTTTTTTTTCCAAGTGAAATGTCTGTCCAAACACAACTTCAACTTCTTCAAATACTACTTTTTGTCAAATATCAGTCAATTTATATCCAAACGCCTACTAAGCTTGTAGTCAAAGAGAACTTGTTCAATACTAGTCTGTCGCAATGAGCTGCTCAAATTGCAGAACCAAACCATCTCTTCTTGTGCCTTGCTTGCAAATTGACGTTCAATGTATGAACATAGAAATACGATATTTGGCCTTACTAACAGACTTAACTATTCATTCAATACTCACTTTTTTGTTCTATGCGGTACTCATATATTTCTGTCTGTAAGTCCCGTGTTTGTGTTTTGTAGAAGAAATGGACTGGGACAAAAATGGAATGGTGAACTTCAAAGAGTTTCTTTTTGCCTTTACTCATTGGGTGGGAATCGAGGATAACGAGGATGAGGAGGGAGAAGATCGAGAATTTCCATAGAACTTTATATATAGGAAGAGCAAGAACTGAAGCTTCACAATGACCACAAATCCAAAGTTCCCTTGCCTTTTTGCAATAAACAAGTTGTAGCAGCCGGGCGTGTTGATACTTCTTATGATAGCTCGTGTAAATGAAGTCTCTACTCCCTAGCTCTAGTTTGTGTATAGTGCTAGATATGCTTTGCAGTGAAGAAGCTTTAACTTCCATTTTATCCATTTTGTATCATTAAGTTTTAAGTTTTTTGATTGAACTACAACAAGGTGACAAAATGCTTGGAGGAATTTTGAGTTGTGATTTCAGGCATTTGTGTATTAGTCACGCCTCGTTTGCTTGTTTGTTTGTGATAAAACATTCCAATTTTGATGTCTATGTATCATATGAGGTGCATCTAACCTTCAATTAGTGAAATTTACGCTTTTGTTTTCACCCATTAACAAGGTTTGACGAATTTGTTAATATAGAGACCAAAGATGCACATGTCTGTGAATTGAAGTGTCAAATATATAGTCTTCGGATCTTGATGCTGATGTTTCATCCATTTTGTATATTACTGATAACATGAGATGTTAAAAGTTAAAGAGTTCCAAATATGGAAAGATTACTTTCTTTGATTTACATATTGAACAAGAAAAAGTAGTCCTATAAAATGAAACAGATACGATCAATCAGGAATGAGATTCATTTAGATTCTCTCTTTATTACTTCATTTCTTTTGTTCATTTGATGATAACAACTTTCTTGCCTTCTGTCTAGCCTACTAATTCAGCAACACTATTACAATAATCTTTTTTATGTCCGTGGTGTCTAGGTGGCTTGCGCGCGCCTCGACTAATTCCACAGGCTACCTACTACTTCCTCTCACCGATACATGTATCAGGTAAATCGATCCACCCTATTACAATAATCTCTTCAAACCATTGTATTCATCAGATCATCAGATGATATGTCCCACAGAACAGAGTCAGAATTGAACATAGTACTTGATCCATTTCTTGTTACTACTATTTCTTTTCCACTATCCTCACAATTCTCATTACTACTTTTCTTGTTTTGTTGTTGTTGATGTTGTAATTCACCTCCTGCTGTGCATGTACTTCCACTACACAAACTCTGGTTCCATGGTGAACCCTCTTCATCATTAAGCAAATTAGCAAAATTATAGCTGTTAAATCCTCCATTATCATGAAAATGACTAGATGTTGCTCCTCCACTAGTGTCCCAATTCTTGTCACCTTCCTTTATAGCCCTTGATAATCCATACTTAATCTTCTCAATTGTGTCATCTTTGTAACTATTGTCCTCATGCTTGACATGACTTGTACTTGGTGCATTATTTGGAGTACTTGCCATATTTGTGAATTGTTGATGAAACTGAAACCCAATTCTTTTTTTGGTCAAAAGATGGAGCATTTCATCTTTGAAACAGCCAAGTGCTGCCTCAGCTAAATGAGGGACTTGTGGTGGATGTAATGCTGTGGCTATTTCACTAATTAAGTGAGAAAATGGCTTGTGAGTGACTGGATCAATTCCCATACCAGTTAGTTTCTTTTTCAGCTTTGTGTTCCAATGGTTCTTGACATCATTGTCTGTTCTGCCAGGCAACTGAGCAGCAATCACAGACCACCTGTTGCATTATACACAAATCATACCGAGTGACTGATTAATACAAGTTTGACAAATGTGTAGAGTTCAATTATACTACTAGAAGAAAATGTGGAACAATAGGTAATTTGGAAATAAGGTACTAGATTCTTAATCTAATCAATCCATTATGACTAGTGGCGGAGACAAAATTTTATCAACTAGGTTTAAACATGTGAACTAAAGCACTTCCCGATCCATATTTGCCATTACGACTAAAGCATTCCTTATGTCAAGGGGACTCAAAAATGTATATATGTACCAAAAACATTTGTTTTTATCCTATTTGCAAAGTCTGATTTTTAGACAAAGATTCAATCGAACACCCTCAATTAAACTTAGCTCCGTCGCTGATTACACCTTAATATATCATTGAAATAGAAGGAAAATCTTGGTGCACCAATAACAATCATCGTCGTGTGACCAGGAAGCCACAAGATCAAATCGTGAAAACAATTTTTGCAGAAATGTAAGGTAACTTGTACAGGCCATAGACCAAATGTGGCTCAAGACTTTCGATCATAATACTGTGCATAGCAGGAGCTTAGTATATCGAGATGGTGAAAGACCTTGCTATCTAATTTGAAGCAAAAATAATGAGGAATTCCTAGAAGCTGAAATTTTTAAGTTATTACCTATTGCCAAGAACAGAGTGAAGTGTGATAATGGTCTGCTCTTCTGGCTCTGAAAACTGGCCATGTTTGAGATCAGGCCTAAGATAATTTGTCCATCGCAATCTACTGCTCTTTCCACATCTCTGTATACCTGTATAAGAAAAAATAAAAAGCTTTTGATTCATATATGTGAAAATTTAATGGTGTAAACATTGTTTTAGTAAACGGTGTCAACATTCGAAGAAGTGAACACATGGATAGATCACTATAGTAACAAGCGATATCATTTCTATGTTTATACTCAATGTTCTCATTTTGCTTATTATATATATCTAGTAAGAAAGTTTATGAAGCAATATTCCGTGACACCGCCGGGGCAAGGTATATCTGCTCCCATGTGCAATTTTTTGCAGAATAGTAAGTACTCCTTCATCTTCTTCTTTTTTTTTTCCAGGTCTCGGGGTGGCCTTAGTACCCCATATCGCTAGTACCTGCACAAGTACTGGTACTAGGCTCCTGGAGGCGATGGAACTCGTCCTTAGCCGCCACCGCCGGGTAAATCGCGGGATGTGCACCCGCATTCAGTGTGTGATCGCTACCAACGGATCAATGCTACAAGGTCTGACCCCCTAACAGGACTTGTCTGGAGGGAATCAAACCCACGCTGCAACATGCCCGCGCGGTTAAGCTACCAGACTTTAATACGAGGCATATGCCCCGGAGAACGTATCCGCCGATAATCGAACTTGTGACCCTAAGGCCACAAATTTGACTAATGGCCACTGGGCCACTATTAACTGTGGTAGGGTAAACTTTTTAAAGTGACTGTTTCCACCGCATTACGGCCCCATATCCCAGAAAATCCCACCTCCATTCTGGCCCTACGGATTAGTATACACCGCTTGGCTTGCATTCGAACAGAGCTTTGAAATAAAATCGCCTTTGGTATTGGAATTTTTCGATTCAGATAGTTGGACCCCAAAATAGATAACGGACGTCAAGTGGAAAAACAAAAAACAAAAAGGATTAATGAGACAAACCAGCATGCTTAGGAATGAGACGCCAATTACGAGTTCCATGTTGAGCAATGTATGATGACAGTTTGTGATCTTCCTCTGGAGTCCATTGCCCCCTCTTCACATTGTCCTTTTCACAACATGGAACTCTTCCCATCTCTTAAAAGTTGTAAAAATTTGCAAGTAAAAAGATGAATAGTTTGAGATTTTGTTATGTTTTTTTTACTTTCTTTAGTGATTTTAATTTAAATAGAAAGAAATGTATATATAGTGTTAATATTATGTCAATAACTCATCAAAGGTGCATGACATGATTAAAGAATTAAACGCTGTTGAGCGTGTGACTTTGGCCGGTAGCTCACCCACAATACGCCCGGTCAACCCCCTCTCTATCTCTCTCACTCTCACTATGTCTTTGTGTGCATGCATGGGGTTGACTGCTAATGTAAATCAGTAAGAGTTTTTAATTTTTATGATGGTGATGTTCGGATTCATTTACGCGTCTAAATACATGTTATTCCTACTAATCTAGGTGTCGGATAACTCTGTTCATCAAGATTTATGCAGATGAGATTTTTTTTTGGCTCCACTAGTATTTCAACTCGAGACAAGGTCAAAAATTCTAATAAAGAGATTCAAGGGAAAAAAAAGAAGCAAAAATATGGAACTCGAAGTAAATTTTTAACCAACTTCCACTATGCTTAATAGGGGCAGAGCTAGGTGGACTGAAGGAGGTTCAATTGAATCTTTTTTCTCAAAATATTATACGGTGGGAATAGAGTAAAAATAACTTTTTTTTGGTCATATATAAGCTATTGACTTCCCTTGACGTAAATAAAGGTTCTCGTGTAGTAGTAAAGGGGGTTCAAAAATTTCTTGAGTCATGGGTTCAGATCCTATATTAAAAAGAGTAGTTCGGTGCACTAAACTCCCGCTATGTGCGGGGTCCGTGAAAAAGCTCATCCACAAGGGTCTATTATACGCAACTTTAACTCACGTTCAAAAGGTTCAGATCCTATATTCTAGAATATAAATTAGTGGCTCACACTTAAAACTTCTCTTATGTCAAATTCAAAAGTTTGTATATATAGAGAAGATTAGTTTATACGCTATTTTACACGCTGTAATATTTTGGACAACAAAAATTCAATTTAAACCATTATATATGTCACAAGAATCTAAATTATCAGTGTTGGGCTAATCTTTCGGAAGTTATAAGGTTTTGCACGAGTGGGTGCATGGTTCTATCTCATGATATTTTAGTTACATGCATTCTTTACTAAGAAGTGCATTTTTCATTTGCATTCTCAAGAGTGTCTGGTTGATATTTTCTTTGTCATAAAGGGCCACTCTCTTTTGCATGAATCATACAATTAAAAATAAAAGCAAAATATATGTCTGTATAAAAACAACATTCGAAAAACAAGTGAACTTTACAATATAAAGCACCAAAGTTGATCACATTTTGCCCCAATAGTATTATATATATTCTTCTTAATGTTTACAAAAGTTTACAATTTCACATTTTCTGTGTTATTCTACGCTACCGTACATGTTTGGGGTACCTAGGGTACGCTACGTTGGCCATGTCCGCAAGAAGGAGTTGGTGCAAGGACTGTGGCGGACGATGTAGCATTACTAGGTCTTTTTGCTGCATTCTTCCCATTTTCGCCAGGTGATCCGCGCAGTTATTTCCCTGCCTCAGAGTATGCACTATGGAGATCTCAATCTTGGACAGGACACGGCGACACTCCTCTATCACAGCGCGATCAGGGTGACTGTCAACAGCGTCTCCCACACTCAACAACATCAATGCATCACTCGAGTCTGTCTCGATGATGACGTTCTTCAAGTCATAGTTGTAAGCTAGGGTCAAACCTCCGTGTATGGCCCACAGTTCTGCCGTAAGACTCGACGTCGCTACCCTACTAAGTCGCCCGAAAAATCCACCTATCCATCTACCCTTATCATCTCGAGCTACACCACCGAATCCCGCTAATCCTGAGTTCGGCATGAAACTCCCGTCAGTGTTAATCTTTATGAACCCTGACGGCGGGAATGACCAGCTGATATAGACAGGGCTCTGTGGGGGTGCTGATTGAACATGGTTTACATCAACAATCGGAAAATGACCAAGAACCGGAAAGTGACCATTCTGGCCATTAGCAAAAGGTATATATAGTAGTGCCATACACTAATACTTAAAACTGCAATGAATGAAACGAAAGACACAATTAGAATAAGCTGCGGGAAGCACTTATTTATAGGTAATACTTTGTAAGCATAAACCTATTCGAACTAGGAATATTAGTTTCCTAATTCCTAAAGGTAATCGGTTACTAAAATGTAAAGAAGAAGTTACTTATACATTATAATATTTTAAACATAAACCTAGTGGACTAAGATCCTAAAAGTAATAGGGTTCTCAAAAAAAGAAGAGAAAACGTTTCTATAATATAATAACAAATTAAAAATCCACTAATTCGGTCTACCAAAGGGTACATAGAGTGTGATTACAAGGATAAAAACTACGTAATAATTCGAGAATAAATAAAGTATTATTTTATCTTGTATTTTATTGAATTTCTAGTTTCAGTTTTAGCAATCTCAGACTATTTATACTACGATTGTGATATTATTTTAATATCACATCTATATGGGATAACTAATGATTTGCAAAGTTTTTAAAGAAGTCAATGTTAAAACTTGAAATAAAAATTTATGTAGTTTAAAACAAACATATGTTCTATACATGGGCAAATTAAAGCTAGAGTATAACTTTGGTGCAGGTTTGTATTTGTTGTAACAAAGCTATTGAATACACATAAATTATTTATTTTAAACCCATTAACCCAAATGAACTATCCCGAAACACATAAGCATGAAATCCTGACTCCGCCTCTAGTTCTATATTATACGTCATTTTTTGCCCGATAGACCAAATCTACAAAATAAAAGTTATATCCACTAAATAAGTATTTAATTCCCGTAGTATAAATCCCACATTATAATTGCTATGTATTTGTTCACAAACTAAACTAGAAGTTACATAAACTGTTACAAGATAGAGTCATAGCGGGGATAGCTCAGTTGGGAGAGCGTCAGACTGAAGATCTGAAGGTCACGTGTTCGATCCACGTTCACCGCATTATTTATTTTTTTTACTTTTTCTGCTTTATTTGCTAATATTTACATTTGAGTTTATATAAAGAGTAATATAACAGTCTTTTTATGGGCCCAATAAATGTCTGGTTATGGGGATTAGGATTGTCGGCTATTCGTTGCGTAGCTGTTCTAAGTTTATAGTCTCGTTGCTTCAGCACTTAAAGGGTTAATTAATAGTAATCACTACAATATTTACCTCAAAGTTTTGATATATTATTTATTTCATATTGGACTTGGGATAATAATAATAACAAGACTAGCCATACTTGAATAAAAATGACTATATTTTCCCCCAAAAGGTATTTTTATTTGTAATCACAAGGTTAAAATTATTGTGATTAATAACGTGAATGTTATGTTGATATTACTCACTTAGGCATTTTTTTCTCTTTAAATATATTTCTCTATATTGCTAATACGTGCATTCTTTAATATACACTCTATCTCGTATAAAATAACGCATAACGTAATCTGGGTGTTACTAACACCATCAACCAAATACATCACAATATTATTCATGAATTATAGAAAAGAAGACAAGTACACCAGAGAGAGCATGAGAGACATTTTAACCTCCCACTTGAAATTGCAGCAAAGATAACAATATACAAAATACAAATATTTGTATACACAATACTTCCACCTCAAAAAATACTACTCAACAAACCCGAAAATCCAACCGATCCGACTACAGATTTTACCTCAAAGAAAAAGAAATAACAGAAGAAATCAGTATAAAAAGGCAGGCGAAGGCTTCAACTCTATTATACTTTCTGCCTATCCATGAATAATTTGTCGTGTTATTCTTTGAAATCATTTACAGGTCATTAGCATGGAGTTGATAACATGCATAATCAACCGAATGCTTGAAAGTTCAGCAGGGGTTGTGGTAGGAAGATTCCGGTGATGGTTTAGTATCTGATATACTTGCTCAAAGATAGGCCGCACGTGCACTGCAATCAGCGGGTCAGTTGGATTTATGGTCGATAGCACATCCCTCACCCAGGATAATTTTTGGGCCGTCTCCTTGGTAACATCAAAGGCCACCTGCTGAAGAAGTGAAAGGAGTACACCTTGACTCAACGGGAGAGGATTCATCGATAAGATGCCAGGTAGATCAACCTGGTAGAAGGCACAGGGAAACCATTAAGATGCATCAAAGACAAAAATTACTTCAAGAATGCACCCAAAAAAAAGGAGTGGCGCAGTGGCCAATGAAGCAGGAAAGGCCCTGGGAGGCCAAGGTTCAAATCCTGGCAGTGACAACTTATGTTGCTTGGACTCTTTGAAACTGACATAGGAAGCGTGTCGGATCCTCCAAAAGTAGTGCCTATTTTTAGGATCCAACCACGGGTGCGGAAACATTTTTGGAGAGTCCGAGCAACATAGGTCACAAAACACACTAGGTGATTTCTTCAAGGATGGCTTGGTAGCAGATACCAACTTGTATAGCAAGGATGTCAAATACAATAAACTAGGAAATCAAGACTCACCAAAATTTGAAATGTGATCCATTTGGATATAAGAACCTTTTAATTGAATAAGGTTAGTTACTAATCAATTTACATTTTCTAACTTCATCATTTGGATAATTTGGAAGTACATACTTCTACCAGCTCAAGGGCTAAGAGGTGAAACATTTGCCTAGTCCAAGGAATAGAGTCCCTTACAGCATTCCTAAACCACCTGATATTTTAACCCTATCCATAAACAAGTGATGAGAGCAAACGGTATACCTGCAAACATAACCACGATACAAGAGACACATCGCTTCTTTGCAAGGCTGCAGTGAATGCCTCCTCGTACTTGCGCTCCGCTAACAATCTAGACAACTCTTTGGTCGGATCAACAGGAGCCTCAAGCTATTATAGAAGGTAAAAATTAGAATCAGAATGATTAAGGACAAAAGTCTGAAAGCAGAATACAAATGTCTATCTAGTAAGAAGTAACTCAAGGGAATAGAAAGAACCTTCTCATGCAGCAATGGTCCATTATTCATGTGGCTAGCCAGTGGATTTGATGAGTTGGAATTTGCTCCAGAAACTGCAAGAGTGAGCAACTTCTTTTGACCATCAGCTAACTCTCCACTCAATGTTTGAGTCATCAATGATGCGGAATTAATGGCATCCTGAAAATTAACTCAAGTATGAATATGCCATTCAAAAGAGAGTATAAACCCAGCCATTATTGATCATAAGAAGTATATCCACGAAAAAACTAAAATCTGACACTCATCACAACATCTTTTCATAACACAACGAATTATCCGTTTAGGGTGTGTTTAGTATGGAGGAATTTTTTTTCTTTTCCCATGTTTGGTTGGGTCAAAAATTTTCGAAAACATTTTCTCTAAGAGAACAAGTTACCTTAAAAATGGGGAAAATGACTTTCCTGGTGGAAGTCTAAATTTCTTTTTCTATTAGTGAATAACATATGTAAAATCTCTTCCTTCGAGTAACTACAGCTTTTAAATCTAAAATTGAAGTAACAACCAAAAGAAGAATACTACACACACTATCATGGCATCTATACTAAAAGAGTTTGTCACTCACTATTCTTACTGGCTGCAGTACAAATGATATCAACATGTACCACTCAGTAACCTTGAAAGCAATAACACAAATTCGCCCCTCAAGGTATTCACTAGGAGACAGTGGGGAATGTTCATCATGATGCAAGTTCAGGTATTCAATAGACCATATGCAAACCTGCTTCCAGCCCCTTAAATAGACAAAACAACTATTCACCTCTGCTCTCCAATTAAACATTTAATTACAAGGATAAAAATTGATGTTTGCTCTCTATTTAAGTAGTAATGTGGAAGCATGAATGTCATTCTTTCTAGAGAAAATAGTTGACATGAAGAACCTGGGTTTCGTTATATCATGTCCCTATTCCCCATATATGTCAAAGGAATAGCATAGACAAACTGAGGAGGAATTTCATCTGGGAAGGCAATAGGGATAACTAATGCTTGCATCTAGTTAACTCGGGACCCTCATCTCCAGTAAAAGGTTGGGGGATTGGGAATTAGAAATCTAAAATTGCACAATGAATGCCTTCTAATGAAATGGCTTTGGAGATACAACACCAAGGTGAAAGCATTATGGGGGCAGGTAATAGAATGCAGGCATGAACAAATGGGCCATTGGAGTACCAAGCCAGTCAAGCCAACCTATGGAGTTGAAACTGGAAATCCATTAGGAACTTGTGGGAAGAATTGATGCAAATACAGGTTTCAAGATGAGAAATGGGACGAATTTTTTTTCTGGCATGATAATTGGTTAGGGCATGGGGCTTTGGAAGATCTACTTCATGATCTTTTCACTGTCTTCTTCCCCCAATGCCACATTTGAAGAGTCTTGGACTCAACAGAGTTGGCACTTATCTTTCTTTGTTAAATGTGTCATAACATTTGTGTATGTATAACACTTTTGAATCTTGTGGTTTCAAACATGCCATAACATGTGTGTAGCTATAACTAAAAAAAGTTGTCATTAACTAAGGAAATATAGAAATGTGTCATCCTTTTTGGAACAGACTAATAAGGAAAAAGTGCCAAACAAAATGGAATGGATGGAGTAGAAATGATGGTCTGCTAAGAAGCAATAAGAACAGTAGGTTGATAATACAACAAATGCTTGATAATCAGGGTAGAAAGAAAATTCAACATAGGTGGTGGAAGGAGTGCATCATTGGCCACCAACTTTCCATTTAGAGCATAATATAATGTAAGTTAGATATATTAAAAAAGGGAAGGAACTGCCCAACCTGAAATTAGCAAGAAAGCAGAAGGGAAGTCAAATTAAAACCACTGCTCATAAGCCATACCCTTAAAGTGTGTGCTAACGGAGAATGCATGGACTCAAATTGCTGTAGAGCAGAAGCAGTGTGTTCAGAAAATCCTTTCTGAAACATTAAATCTACTTGCTCAAACATTGCCTTGCATGACATCTCAAAGGCAGGGATCACCGAACCTTCCAATGTAAATTTCAAAGTTTCCTGCAGGACGGTTAGAATGTCATTGAGTACGTAGCGTCCAACATTAATTTGAAAACCGAAGCATCCAGCAAAAGGAGCACAATGAAGACAGCAGGAAGGGGGGAAAAGCAGGTTGAGATATTCAGGAAGTAAATTCTAAGAGCTACTATGATTGTAAGGGGACTCTAAAAATCTAGCATCACGGGCAAGCTACAAAACATAAGTGAATAGACAAGATTGAGAAAATGTCTTTGTACCCAAATTGAGAGGCATTAATTAAATAAAGAATTGTATGCTCATGTTTACCTGAAGAGCTTGCTTGCCAGAGGTTTGGAATTGTGTTTGGATTTGCCTAGCAACGGAAGCTTCAAGTTTAGAGCTAACTGTTTTCTCCAGTTGGTTCACTGCCTTGTCACTAACTCCTTTCTGCAAAATACACATTCCGTCATTGACAAACAAATTCAATTTTTTAAAAGGTCAGATTTTCAAAATTTTAACCTGGAAGGCTTCTGAAATAGCAGTTGATACAGCTTTCTCAATTGTAGGGGCAATACTGCGTGTGACGGCTTGTCCGACAGCTGCCAGCTCTTTCTTCATTATTTTTTCAGTTAGCCCTGGCATGTCCTTGTTAAAGCAGTTAGATATCAAATTGGTTATTTGTTGAGTACGATCACAAAGTAATTTCTCTTGTTTTGCACTCTCTTCTTGGAAACGAGCCAATAAAGCATCGGAATTGGCCTTGACAGCCTTCTCCATGCTCCGTCCCAAGGCAGCCTCAAGTCTTCTCCCTTCCTTGGTAACTGGAACAGCAACCATCATACCCATCTGCTTTTGTGTTTCTTTTTGCATATTAAGAAGCTAAGAAGACACGGCATTGAGGGAAGATGAAAACAAGTAAGAATAGCATATAAGCTAAATGAAATGATAATGTAATGAAGATATAAAACTGCAGGAAGGACTAAATTTCCAGCATGCTTTAATGTTTCATCAATGCAAGACAAAAAGCCAGCCGGGATAATAAAAAAAGTCCTTCCATATAATAAGTATATGCATAAGAAAATCTGCTTCCATCACTTGAGAAGTCTGAATGTTCAAGCGGAGAATTCTCTGAAAGTAATTCACGAACAATTAGACGTGAAAGAAACCGAGACGAAGGATTGAAATAGTGCAAGAAATTTCAGGAGGTTTTTTTTATAACTGAGAAATCCCCGAGGGCCAATGGCACACGGCTTGAAACTCGATGAATAATGTGACTGCCCCTCTACCCTTCTTCACTTAAATAGCAGGGTTTGAGCTCATGACATACACCTCGCGACACATCATGCACTGCGCTCTTACCACAAAACCAAAAACCCGGGGGCCAAATTCCTGAAGGGAAATTGATCAGAGCAAGGACCAATTAACAGATAGAAAAATTCTCAATGGGCTGCAGAAAAAAGCAGCCACAAGCGGCATGTCAAGCAAAAATGGATCACCATCTGTAATAGAAAGGTAGTAGTGAAACTTCAAAGTAATGGCAACCATCTAAATATATGATTAAAATAGTAACAAGAACCCATAATTTGAAATACTAACAAGAATGATTAAAAGCATCATAAATTAAAACAATAACAAGAATATTAAGACCATTAAAGTTTTACATATTTATGCACAGTCCTTGAGTCAAAGCAGGTACCTGATTTAGCATCTCCTGCATGGACAAAATTTGTGAAAATGCAGCATCCATAGAGCCGTTACTTGAGCTGACACCACCCTCATTGGAGTACGATGAGTTGAAAGCACCAGGCGAGGGTGAAGATGGTCCAAATCCTTGAGTGTTCTTTTCCTTTTGCTTTTTTCCTTTGGCACTAGGAGCTGGAGGTTGATGAGCAGAAACTTGCACATTTGAGTCTAAATTATTTTCAGAGATCTCCTTTGCAGAGTCACGATCTTCTTCAGGGGCATTTGATGTTTGGGTCAGCTGCTCAGATCCACAAGCCCCATCAAACTGCCTAGATTCCTCGACAATATAGGTTTCAGGCGATAAGGTATGACATTCTCGAGCCATTTCTATTCCAAGATCAGATGCCTGAGAGCAAAAGGGTTTCTCCTTGTTTTCTGACACAAAAGCATGAAGTTCTTCTTGAGAGCCAATATCAGTTATTTGACTGAACCTTGTTTCACCAACAACCTTAACCTCCACCTCCACCTCCACATTGCGAGCTTCCTTGTTGATTACAACATCCTGGATACTCGACTCTCTCTCACTTTTCTGCTCATTAACATGGTTTACCTCAGAGGATGAGTTAGCCATCAATATCTCTGAAGGAGTCACCAGATGAGTAGGGTGCTTGAATTTAATTGGATTACTAATACCCGGAGAACCATTATCACGTGACACTTCATCTTCATTATTCATTGGGTCACCATCCGACGAAGTAGGGGCAGTCAAGTTTGAATGAATGGCATCCATTTGCCTGTCAACTGAATACTCAACAGCTTTAGGATCCCCAACACGGTCATTGATAGAGGGTACAAGCTCAAAGCTGTTTGACGTGCTTCTGAAACCAGAAAGTTTCCTAGCCAACTCAGGACTCAAAGGCGGCGGTGATGCAAAGGGAGCAATATCAGTATCAGTAGTTATACTGGGCAAACTAGCTGATTTAGATTCTGCGATGGAAGAAACAAATTCTACAGAGGTGGCCAACGCAGTCCGTGCATCAGTCGAAGGGGGTCTAGCTGTAGCTACAACCTCTGTGACACTCTCATTTACTAAAGGTTTGGGTGCAGAACTAGTTAAAGTAAACTCCATTTGTTTACTGCCAGGAGGATCAACAGGAGCATATCCTTCAGTACTAGCAGTGTCACGTGAAATACTAGACTCTGTCCTTTCGAAGCCCACGGCATTCTCCATGGGAGGTGGCAAGCACTGGGATGAGTCCAAAGCATACTGCTGAATAGCCTGCGTCTGTACACAGTACACCTGAACAATCTGTTCACCATGAGGCAGTAAATCACTTGTTCCAGTGAAACTCAAAATTGGCATTGTAACTGTAAATTCAGCTATGTAATCCATATGGGTTGCCACTGGGTTCAGGCCATACTCTAGATGAACAGCATATATGGCATTCTTTTTTGCATTCGCTAGTAAGAGTAGACCTGCTTGAGACAATGCTACAACTTGGTTAAAAAATGCCTCTTCAGCACGAGCTTCAGCAGAACTCTTTAACTCCAATGTTTGTGTACAGTGCCATGATTCAGCATCACTAGGAAGCAACCAGCCTTCTTCACTTTTTGATACCCATATCTTCATTTCCCGATTAAGTAAACCCTGTATACGGTTGACTGATTACATGTGAAGAACTAAACACTAGAAACAACCAAGACGCAAACTTATAGTGAAAAATAAAATAAAATCAAGATCAACTTATGAATGTGTAGTCTCCTAAAGCATGATCTCTTTAGAAAAACACAGCTTATTCCTCAAAGCAGACATTTGTTTCTATCAAAAGATGCTTGCTACAAACTATATTAGCAAATACCCCGGTGATGAGTATGATGTGGTCTGGGCGGTCTGGAGCATCCAGGAAGGTGACTGAATTAACAGGATTACCATCATGAGGCCTGAGAATTGCAAGTGGTTGTGGCTTCCGGTCTTCCCAAATCTTTATCTGTAAAACAAGATACAAACCACATGCACGAGTCATGAGCAAGCAACCTTAGTTATCAAAGCAGAAGATAAATCCATAGTTCCATCATCACATCACCTTTTTCCCTTTCACAGGATACAAACCACATCCTTTTTCACTTTTTTGTTTTGTTTTGTCTTCAGATCTTTACACATTAACAAAATTCAAAGGTGAAGAATGCATAAACATAAAACTGTGCACGTATTAAAGAGGAAACCATTGGTTACAGTTTGCATTGCCAAGTTCCTCGAAACTAGCAAAGGACTGCACAGTTGCTGTTGATTCAAGAGAACACTGGATTTTCACAATAACATTTTCATTGCTAGCTCTATGTTTTACATAATATTCTTACTAAATGTTCCCACGTCAACTGTTAGTTGATTGTTTTAAAATGCATGTCGTTCCATCTCATTAAAAGCAATGACTTGTAGCATGAAAAATCAGTGGATAAAAAGTTTTGGTCGGACTTGTTGCTGAATCATCATTTAACAAACGAAAATTATTTGAATGGTATGGCTGATATATAGAGCAAAGACAGCAAATATAAATGCAAACAGTTTAACAGACAAAAAGCAAAACTCTCACGAACCGTGCCATCCACTGATGCAGATACCAATCGAGTGGTCATCCACTGGCACATTGACAAATCAGTCACTTCTCCATCATGAGTACCAACAAGTTGTACCCCATCAACCAACCTGTCAACAGGACACCTGAGAGGTTCATCTGCTGAAAAAACTTCAGCTTTTCCAAATTTTGTGGTATC
This sequence comes from Przewalskia tangutica, assembly GCA_029844215.1. Lineage (NCBI taxonomy): Eukaryota > Viridiplantae > Streptophyta > Magnoliopsida > Solanales > Solanaceae > Przewalskia > Przewalskia tangutica. Next base: position 1,899,607 of record CM056738.1, on the reverse strand, counting down.
AATTTTTAGAACATGTTTTCCGATTCCAACCACAAGTATTTCCTGTTGAAGAGGGCATAATAATGCTTATGAAGAAATCTAGTAGAATAATTATGCTAGAAAAGAGTTCCACAAAAAAAAAAAGAGAAGAAGTTATGGTACTTGTTTGTGACAATGCCAACAAACTCGAGGATGAACAGATTCCCCTTCACCAACAATTTGAATAGCAGCAACAATACTCCCTGTAATTTGGGGTTTCTCTTCCTCATCTGGTCCTTCAGTAATTCTCCATATGTAAACACGCCCATCGACACTTGCACTGAAACATCGCAAAAGTTAGATAGATAAAGCACTTATATAATACCTGATATGAATAAAAGAGAATAGCACTACCTAGCCAAAAGGTGAACATCTTCAGCAAAGAAAGCCATGTCCGTGACCCTCTGAAAGAAAATTCGTAACTCAGACGAATACAATAATGCCGTGACTGGCTTCCAATTGCTATAATTCTTACAAAATACAGTTCTTTTTTTGTGTTACTAAACCAAACAAGACAATTATGTTGATTTTATTTTACAGAATAAACCTAATCTGTACTTATTAAAAAGAAAAAGAATAAGCCTAATTCTGTAATGGTTTTATACATTATGCAATCAGTAAAATTGTACTTGGTAATCGATTCAACAATCCAAAATAAGCAAATGCCAAGAAGCAAAGGCCAAACAGTAATAGCAGCTCCAAAATCGGTTGTTGTAGTCGTTTATTTTTCAATGAAAAATGAAATAATCATCCATGTTTCTATCTCGCAGGATATTATTGGAAAAGTGAATATCATGACATCACTCAACAATACAAAATATTAGAGCTTCTCCTTAAAATCCAATCTATTTTGGGACCCACAAAACTCAATGATTTTTCAACCCAACCCCCAACCCCTTATCCACAAAAATACTCAACTTGACAAAAAAATTGTTATAACCACATCACATTTGAGAAAATTCTTACTAGCACCTGGTATATGCACTAAAGCTTTAAGTGCATAAAATGTGTCTTTCATACAAATTTAACACACAACAATGCATAATTAATGACTTAATTATCAAAAAAAGTTAATTAATATATATATATATTCATACCTCAATTTATGGCTTAATCATGGTAACATGGTTGGTGCATGGCAAGTTATTTCCCTACTATCAATAGCATTTTATGCATACCAACCAGCACAAGTATTTACATTATTCATAAACAGTTCACATAACAAACGAGTATACATATAATGAAATAGATCCAATAGATGAACAGAACCATCAATGCCAACCTGTGAAAGACCTTTAAGCAATGATCTCAAGGCGGTATTAATATTAAGCACACGAATAGCTCCTAATTTGAGTCCATAACATATATAGCTTATATTAACTGCAATTTGCCTCCATAGCTATAATCCTGGGATAACTTATCCCACGATTAGTAACCAAACAAGGGATAAGGCGGTACTAAATTTTTATCCGAGGACTAGTTTTCCTTATCCATCATACCAAACAACCCCTAAGTGAATAAAATGTGGCTTTTATACAAAGTTTAACACTTAACAATGGATAATTAATATGACTTAATTAACAAAAAAGGTCAATTAATATATATTCTTACCTATATATGGCTTAATCATGGTACCCTACTATCACTAACATTTTATGTATACCAACCGGCACAAGTATTTACAATGTTCATAAACAGTTCACATAACAAACGAGTGAAATTCACATATAATGAAATAGATCCAATAGATTAACAGAACCATCAATGCCAACCTGTGAAAGACCTTTAAGCAATGATCTCAAGGTGGTAATAATATTAAGCACACGAATAGCTCCTAATTTGAGTCCATAACATATATAGCTCTTATTAACTGAAATTTTGCCTCCATAACTATTAATCCGGTACGATTAGTAACAAAACAAGGGATAAGGCGGTACTAAATTTTTATCCCAGGACTATTTTTCCTTATCCATCATACCAAACAACCCCTAAGTGAATAAAATGTGTCTTATATACAAAGTTTAACACTTAAAAATGGATAATTAATAGGGAAAAGGGTCATATTTTCCCTCAAACTTAAGGAAATGGGTCATATTTGTCCTCCGTTAAAGTTTGGGGTCAAATATGTCCTCCGTTAGTCTAAACTTGTTGTATTTGCCCATTTTTAACAGAAATGCCACGTGGACGACACGTGGACGCCACGTGAAAAGTCAGCTGAGTGTGAGTGTTGCTGGACAGCGTCGGTGGCAGCGGTCCAGTCTCCGCCGCGGCAATGCCGCCTGCCATTGCCGAAAAAAATGGTGAAAATCCCAAAATTGAGAGTTGTACTTCGGGAATTAGTGTATGTTGTAGAGAATGACAAGACAAACTCAGTGATACCACCCACAGTCCTCGACACTACCAGAGCTGATCGGAAAAAGCCACAAACCGTCGAATTTTTTTAATTGGTCGACCGGTGAATTGGGTAAGAATTGAAGGCCGTGGTTGCGTGTAGGACGTCGGCCTTGAGACGGCGAGTCTGCTGGTACCAACCACGAACCACGAATGTATCTCAAGTCGCCGGAAAACGAGCGGCAGCGATTAGGGTTTCAAGGATTTCGATTTGAGGGTTATTGCGATTTAATGAGAATCGAGCAACGTGGGGGGTGTCAAAATGACGGGGAGGATATGGGGAGTTTGTTGGTGCCACCGCCAGACCTCGCAGTTGCCGGAGAACGCCAGAAAATGTGTAAACCCGAATCGGAAAACAGGGTATTTTTCGATCTGAAATTGATGGCGATTTAGGAAGAATCGACGGTGGTGGTTGGTATGGAATTAACGGGCTTGACGAGACAAAGCTATTGGACTATGTCTCGTCCCCGATGGATGCCGGAGTTGGCCTGAGCTACCGATGGATGCCGGAGCTGCCAAATGCCACATGTGGGTCCCACATGTTGACATGTCGTCCACGTGTCATTTCTGTTAAAAATTGACAAATACAACAAGTTTAGACTAACGGAAGGCATATTTGACCCCAAACTTTAACGGAGGGCAAATATGACCCATTTCCTTAAGTTTGAGGGCAAATATGACCCTTTTCCATATGATTTAATTAACAAAAAGGGTTAATAAATATATATTATTACCTAAATGTATGGCTTAATCACGGTACCCTACTATCAATAGCATTTTATGCATACCAACCAGCACAAGTATTTACAATGTTCATAAACAGTTCACCTAACAAAAGAGTATGAAATTCACATACATCAATGAAATAGATCCAATAGATTAACTGAACCATCATTGCCAACCTGTGAAAGACCTTTAAGCAATGATCTCAAGGCGGTATTAATGTTAAGCACACGAATAGCTCCTAATTTGAGTCCATAACATATATAACTCTTATTAACTGCAATTTGCCTTCCTAAAACAAGGCCCGGATCCGAACCATATTTCGTAATCGGAGTAACCTCAAGTTGAGGTTGCACTTCACCGGGCAACCTAGTATCTATATCATAAACAACATAATCCCCATTTAAATGCCTCCCTTTAGGTAACTTAGTACTACTCGCCATTTGCATCATCGGGCCCGAATTTGCAATAATACCCGAAAAATCCGAAAGCCCGGAACCCGAAGTTGTAGGTTGTAAAGGTGGATTAATTTGCAATGTTGTAGGTGGTGGCCCACTTAACAAAGTCATTAACCGAGCACCCGAATTAGGGTTAGAGTTTAGCAAATTGGATATGGGCATGGATCTTTGCTGAGGTGGCATCATATGGGTATCTTGCTGAGGTGGCATATGGTGATTATTGAGTTGAGGGATATAATGAAAAGGGGTTGTTTGGGGTGGGTAGTAGAGTCCGCCTCCAGCTCCGGCGGTGGTGGTGGCGGCGCCGGCGGCGGTAGGCGGAGGAAAAGAAGCTGAAGGAGATGGGAATGGGGAAGAAATTAAATTCGGGTTAGGGTTTATTGAAACGGGTTGTTTGAAGAATTTATGCATATCAAAGGAAACACCACCGGGTTGATTTGGATTACCGGTGGAAGCCATTAATTAAACCTTATGAATAATAATGCAAAATAGGGGGTAATTAATTTGGGGGTATATGAACTATGAAGAGAAAATTAGGGATTGAATGGGGGATCGAATTAAGTGGAAGATTGAGTAGTGTGACTGTGTTAAGAGTGTGACTGATAAAGTGATGAATAAAGTGGGGTATGTTCCGCTTGGGCTGAATTTAGGCCGATTAAAATGGATTGAGTTAATAAATTGTCGGTTCAAATGTTTCTTGAAATAAACAGGGTTGGATTAAAATGGACAATAAGCGGGTCAAAAGTAAATTCATGCAATTCTTACTAAGTTTTAATTATTTTATTTATTTTCTTATAATTTTTAGTATCTTATAAATTATTAATTTTTATTACAACAACAACAATATATCCAGTGATAGCTATATATAATATATCAAATAAAAAATATTTTTTTAAAATATATTTTGATAGATTTTTTATGGATCAATTGAGCTAGATATCAATTCAATTTTTATGGATTAGAATGAGTTGGGTTGAAATTGGTTGAACTAATAAATGAGCGTGTCAATAACTCGTCCAAACTTGAACTGATTGAGCGGGTTATGATTTCATGGGTTAAGTTTGACACCTAGGGCACGTTTGGTACGTTGTATTTAGCTGGACTGGACAAAAAAATAATACAGCATTTGGTGGGCGTTTTCAACCGCACTAGACTTTACTATTTTTAGAAATAGTATAGTCCAACTGTCATTTTTGAGACCCATCTAGCAGGTGGTCTCCCCTGGACTGTACTAAAAAAATATATATATATATATAGTCTATTATATATTAATATTCTAATACCGTTCGTTATATATTAATACAAGATTCAGTTGAACGAAATTAATCTGATCATGACGTCTTAAAGCAGTATATATATAAGTGCTATTATGGGAAGAAGATGGGTGAGAAATTATTATTTTATAAAAAAAATTGGGGATCTAGTCGTATTTTGATGTTTATAATAATGCTACTTGACTCCTATAGGCTATAGATAGATTTTGGTTAATTAATGGAGTATAATAGAGAAAATTATTAAAATGGTCTTTAATGTATGGATTTATTATTTTATTTACCGAAATGGGATAGATTGTGGCAACAATAACATTTCTTATCTACAGGCAAACACATAAGGCATTCTTTGGCAAGCCAGACTTATTCTTCATTTGCATGATGCATCCTTTATCATTTGACATTCAAAAGCAAGATTTAGAAATTGAAGCAGCCCAGTTATGTCTTAGTTCAATTCTATAGATTTGTAACAGTATTCTCGAGTCGAGTTGCGGAACTAAGAATTCTCACAAAAGGTTTCAAAAAAGTGCAAAAATGACACTCGAGATCTCCCCCTAGGGGTTTAGCTCAATTGTCTAAGGTGGAGGAACTTGTGTGTTAGGTCACAAGTTCGAGCTCTGTACCATGTGACCTAAGTCCAGCGTTCAAGTGGATAAGGATAGAGGGGTGACCCCATCATCCCCGAGTTTCAAAGGCTGCGATTGGCCCAAAGAGTTGGCTCCAGACGAATTTCTTAATCATTAAAAAATGACACTTGAGATCTTCCTCAAATACCCTTACCTACACCATTGCTTGAGTCCTATAACAAATCTTAGCATGGTGTTACTGCCTTCCAGTGGATGCCAATTGAAGAGTATGCAGCTCAATCTTTCGTTCAGAAACATTTTCTTTTCAAGTACATCAAAGATTTATGTCTCACAAAGGCTGAAAGGAGTTACACCAGGGGTTTACTCTTGTGCCGATAACATCTGCATAATTATGTTACGTTGCAAGCTAGGATCAAACTCGACCTTAGGGAAGGTTCGCAACCCCTTAACCACTGCACTAAACTTTCAACTTATGTTAAGGGGTGTCAACACTCGTATATATCTCTATAAAGTACAATGTAATTTTTTCGGCGAAGGGACACCCCTCGTGCAAGTGTATCTCCGCCCCCGGATAACATCATGTTTTTACTCTAGTACGAGTTTCCTCTATTTCTATTTGATTTGTCTTGAATTTCTCATGACAATTATTTTAGGATAAATTTCTTTTAGCTAAAATAATCGTTACATTGTTGATACATGGAACTCATAAAAAAAATTATAATCGAGAAATCTCTAAGGACTGACACAATTAGAAACTGTTTGATATTCCTCTACCTTTCTTTAACCATAGACTCATTTTCTCCCTTCCATAGACTTATAACTGCTCCTCTCATGCCCTACCATTGTTTTCTCCCAAACCTACCCTTACTATTAATAAAATTTCACCATGGTCAAGTGCGAGAAAAGCTCTATTGGTAGTTTAAAATTACTCTCAGATTGGAGCTTCGTTAAGAGTCTAGGACAAGACGTTTTCCTAGTAACGAGGTAAAGATTAAACCAAAAGACGAACAATAAGGCAAAGTTGTGCAATTTCGAATAGTAATGGTGCTTCAATCATTCAATGTTGTACTTTATACGAGCTATTGAAGATCCAATTCTTCAAGAAAAACATGGAAAAGATAAGTTCTTCCATAGATCAGCCAACAAAGATGAAGGGGAAAAGAGACATTTTTTAGAATAACTCAACAAAGTTTCATTAAATGTACAATTTCCGTAGGCAGTCAATAGAAACTGTCAAAGATATGAATCATGCTAAAAGAACACACTCGAACAAAATTTTGTTAGATGTACATTTGTGTATAATAACCCCGAAAATAAAGGGCTTAAAGATTAGGTGAGAAGGGGGGAAGAATTGCCTAAACAAATCCATTTGGTCTCTCCCCACTTTTGGCAGATCTCTTCTGTAAATCTGCATCGTAATGGGCAAAGGCAGCATCTAAAGCCTGCACAAAAACGTATTTTTCCATGAGATCCAGTTAATAGCCGACATGCAAATCGCTACAAAATAGAGCTCCTCCATAGCTGGCACTTTATTTAATTAAAAGAATATTGAGGCGTCTTCCATGGGGGATATGCCAAAAAGATAGAAGTCGCGACAAAATAACACTATCATCTCAAATATCTCAAAGGGTAACTGGAGAAAAAACCGGACACCTTAGAGAACATAAAAAGTCTGGTATAATATGATTTGAGAATTGAAATTAAGCAAGACTAATATTCATGTATTTTTGCTGCAATGAGAGTATTCTCGAACTCTACTATTGGTATCCTTAAGGCAGAAGTTAACCTGAAGCATTGGATGTACAAGAAGGGAAACTTGATGTCTAATATCCGACTGCACAGATTCCTTGATCTCCTGAAAATCAATCGAAAATTTGAAAACTTAACATCACACAAGAAACAACACCTCAAGTTTAATATGCCGAAAGATAGCAAGAAATAAACATTATCAAACTGCACAGATGTCAGTGGGGTGGCTGGACAGGGAAGCGATTTGACTTCCCCTGCATCCGCTCTACCTCCCCCCCTCCCCCCCCTCCACCTTAAAAAAGCCACCACCGTTTTTTTGAGCTTTTCCTACTTATTACTACATCAAACTTTTTCGAAATAAATAGACAATGGGATCATTTATATGTAGATGAAATGATTTCTTGAGAACTTCAAAAAAAGTCATATTGAAAAGATTAATGAAGCATTTAACTAATCTCAAAACCACAACCATCTCACAACTGTAGACGTTTTCTTATTGTTACAAATGACATTGTTCTATGATGAACTATTTCGTTTCTCAAATTAACCTAAACACTGCATCTATACCAAACCCAAGCTAGTCTAGATAGCACTACTGATTATCTTCGGCTCCAAATTATTCACATAATTTGTACCCAAAGATGAAATAGAATAAATTCACACAACATATTTTCAACACAGGCCAAGCTTTGTTTGGTGCATAAGAGATTTTTAAAAATATATGAAAAAGAAAAAAACACAAAGAAAAACTGCCAAAGAAAAAAAGTTCCAGAAGTGATATTTATCCTTTATAATAGATCATTACCTGCAACTTGGGATATATCTGAGACATTGCATCCTTTAACCTAGTCACCTATCAAATGACACGGATTAAAAAGGCTTAAGGGATCGTTGACATTGATTCGATATAAGAAGGAAAAACAACGACATAAGAAAAACTGCCTAAACACTAAATTCTTTTGGAACATAACGACATAATTTTGCCGGTAACAATAGAAGTAGACTAATATAATGTTGATATCTAAAATGTGAAAACTCAATATATTACCTTGGTGTAGAAATATTTTGTCGTTATTGGATAAGATGACCAGAAGTGCTTCAATAATTCTTGAATTGATGTCCAATGCTAGAAGTACCATGAAAATTATCATTTGTGATGGTTAACAAAATTTAAGAGCTGAAATAATGAAATATGGACAAGAGATTTCAGATTCAGAGTAAATTAAATCACCCTGTAAGACAACTCACAAGTAATAGTTCATTTTTAGTTGCACTAGGCAACTGATCTAAAACACTCTCACGGGGATTCTTTCCCAGATGATACTTCGTACTTGAGATATTCTGACTAAGCCCGTTGAAAACCTGTTAACAATGATTTATAGATCAACTTCTCCATTACAATATGATATCATTCGATGACAATTCCCTAATTTCAAAAAGGTAAAAGTACCTTGAGAGCTAATTCTGGACTAATTATAGGTTCGATCAATCCTTGTGAATTTATCTCGGAGATGGAGTCCTTCAAGGAGCAAAAGGCATCTTCTTTTGTCACGCTAAATTTCAGCTGTCTTATTCCTGTATCAGCATCTCCCAAAGCCTTTATTGCATTTGCTTGCTGAGAATCAAAGTAGTCTCGAGGATCCTGATTTAGGAAACAATCATAAATAAGATAATCCAATGAAATCATGGTTGATCGGAGTACAACTAAACAAAAGTGATGAACGGCGAACCTTGATACTTAGCAATGCAACTGGTGGGTCTCGAGGTCCCTGAAGATCCTCAATCTCAGCCACTCGAGAAACTTTGTTTATGCGCTCTCTATATGCAATCTCATCAGACACTTCAGTAGCTAGTTCAGCTGTTCCACCAATGAAATGACTTGTATAAGCCTTTTGTGGGTTTGGAGCTAGAATGAGATAAATGGATGAGTAGTAAATGCATTTACCCTGATTTGTCCTGATGAATGCTTCAGCAACAGATCTCGTGTCACCCAGCTCAACATCTTCCCAGATTGACAATAAGGGAAAATATCAAGTCAAATATGAAACAATAGCAACTTAAAACAAGGCAGCCAGAACCACTAATTTTTTTTGGTAAAGTCGCAGCCAGAACCACTAATACATTATGTAAGGTTCTCCTACCCCTCTCCCTTTCACAACCCTAAGCAACAACTATCAAAGACATCCACATGGAAGACACATCAATGATGCATAACAAAGAACAAGTAGTGTACATATAAAATCTTAGTCATTTTGCACTAAAGTGCCATCATAGGGATTTAAGGAACTTACTCAGTTACAGTGGAATGGTGTTATTGATAGAGCTTGTTAAAAGAAGCTTACCTATAACTCTTCCTCGAAGAACCACTGCTGCATGCTGATTGAGGTATTGCGAGAAAGACCTTTTGAATGGTTCATACTGTGGTTCTAGAAACTCCTTAGTTTCACCCTGAGGTAGCCCGTGATCCTATTTTTAACATGGCATATGAAAAATAGGTTAGCTCCAATTCTCTTTTAAGGGGTTAGATCAAAGCATGTACAAGAACAGCAGGTCCTATCCACCATTTTATTGATGTAATTATCTCTGATTTTCTATCCACGGAAACATTGATTACCACTTTCTCGCCGTTCGAGAACTTTCGGGATTTTTTTTAAAAGAAAATTATGCTACTTCATTCGATGTATGGGAACATGGACAGCAAATCCTTTCTAACAGAGATAATTAAGTTGCATTGCAGAATAAAGTTTTATTGATGTACCGGGAGATGCATGTAATCATCACCTTCATCTGCTTCCATGTCCAGAGTTGGATCCACTCTTCTGATCTGAAAAGAAAAAAATGATGTAAAGACTTCTGGAAGTTCTTCTCCATCCATCCACTCTCAAGGGAAGAGAGCAAACAGGAAACAAGAGTACTCGGTGGATGTCGTTAGAAAACAATGAAAACAGTAATTATCTGGTGCAAACACCTTCTTCCGAGCTTCAAATGCTAACATATCATCTTGCTTCAAGAAAACTGCAAGCTCCTCATCTTCAGCAGCCTCGGCAGCAGCTGCAACAATGTTTTTTGTACTGTGGAGGTATTCAGCTCTTGAATATTTAGTCCAGAATTCTTTTTCTGACATCTGAGATAGAGAGTAGAAGCAAAAGATGTAACATGAAACTAACAAGATTCAGAATTCAAACGTCGGATTTGACTGATAAAAGTGCAGAACTCGACCAGTATGGATTCCCCCGGCCCGGATCTACCTCAGTGGATTCCGAACAACTATCAAATCAAATGAGTAAGCCGTAGAATGATTAATTATCACATAACATCATTGTCGTAATAAGTGGCGTTGGGAGTTTGTCAGTATGTTACCACTTCGTAAAGCAGCTACGGAAACCGGAAGATAAATTACAAAAAGAAGCAAAAGACCTGTCCCACTCCTATATTCAATTGTAATTGAAAAGGGTTTACTTAAAGCTTCAGTAAAAGAAGTTTCAATGATCTTAAATAATCCTGACTTTTGTGACAAGCTAAGCATGCATATCTATCTCACCATGCTTGTGTGCATGAAAAGCTCACAAGATATACAGTTTGAAATCCAAAGAACTGTCTATGCTTGCTGACTATCTTTTTACCTTGCCAGGAACAAAATTCAAATATGCTTGGCGGACAGCTGGTTTCTCCGAGAAAATCTGAAACATAATTCACCATATGATTAGACGAGATTTACAAATATAGGAATGCTACATATAAAAGTTACCAATACTTTTTCATCATACAGAACCTTGAAAAAGCTCAGTTGTCAGCTTCTGTCAATTAAATTTCATAAACTAGCCTAGAATTACAATTTTAACGAACTGAGGGAAGAACCTCAGAACAAGAAGAATTAGAAATGAAGCAACTTAAAGACGAGAATGAAGCATGAAGTCTCCCACATAGTAATAGCTTTCTTTTCATAGCGGGGGCTTAGTGCACCGGGCTGCCCCTTTTTCTTGTGTGTTAGATTTTGGTTACTGAACAGAGAGTCTGACTACATAGTTACTAGAGCCAATAAGTTCTGGGGGTAGTGGGCAATGTAGAACAGAAAGAGCTGCACATATCGTACTAGCCGGTAAAAGAGATTTAAAAAAATTAGCGCTAAGGAAACCAAAGAATGTTAATTAAGTTTTGTAGGTAAACACATAGAACATTACTGATGTAAATTTCAGAAAATATTTTTTCCTGATAACTGAAGAACAGTGGCACGTTTTGAAACTCAGTGGGGGGTAATGGGCCTGACCCTCTACCTTTTCCACTTAAATACCAGGGTTCGAACTCATGACGTGTACCTCGCAATAAACACATCATGCGTGTGATCTTACCACTAGACCAAACGCTAAATTTCAAAAAAGAAAAAATAAGGCAGATCAAATTCTTGGAGCTTTTTCAACTTTCACCATGCAAGCCCTGGAAACTGACTTACTGTATTATTAAGTTTATTTCTCTAATTTTCTGGCTCAAAGCATGTACTCAAATTTTGGAACCTCAGATTCTTTCCCTTCTTCTTGTGGTCAAGTTATGGCTTTCAATAGTTAGTGTCAAGGAACAGCCTAGAATGCTAGCTCCTCAATGTTTTTGCAATCCTGTTCTAAATGAAAAACAAGTTATGGAAACTCTAACTACATTGATGCTTAGAAAATTTCCTTCAATAGAGCAATTTTAGTAATTGTGATTAAGCCTGAATTGTCCAATGCAATTCTAACCACAATAGGTGATGCCTGGAAGTTCTCTTTTTTTACTTCTTAATTTTTTCATTTTGCGACTTTACCTCTTCAAATTCACAATTCAACTGCATCTGAAATGGTAAATGGTTCCTAAGTGCTTTTGGAAAACATTTCCAAATGCTTATGAAACTTTATTGGTTAAAAAACTATACCAGTTTCTTTGTGAAACCTTTGTTTTGGTCCAAGAACGGAAAATCAACTCAACATCGGTGGCATTTGGATTTGGCTTTGAAAATGAGCTTGGAAGCATTTCTTGATTATTTCTGAATCTAAATTATTTTCGTTTCCAAAAAGTATTCTAATTTAACCAATTGTGTTTAAAAATGACATAATCCAAATAAAATCCTAACACGGAATTGTTGCCCAAACACATTCCTAGAATCATTTCTTCCCAAAATTAAACCAAAACATGGGGAAGCATCATCCTACCTCCACTCTCTGTTGTCATGTACAGTTAGCTGCACCCAGCTCAGTATACAAAAAAAAAATTGCTATTTTGATGCTCCTGTCTGAGGCTTCTACCCCGATAGTTCCCTTATTTCTCACTATTAAATCTCCTCCTAATAATACCTAGTAGCCATTTTTCATAATGAACTAAAAAGAGTAAGCATCCCATCCAGGACATACGTCATCTATACTGTTAACAAGAACAACATGCATTGACAGTGACCTTGTTTGAGCTAACTTTCAGCTTCATATTATTCCATAAGAATCAATTTAACCACTTCATAAAAGAAATAATGTTACCTGATGAATAACCTCTGGTGTCAAGTTAAATGTAACTCTGTTCGTCTGAAAAAACAATTAAAAAAGGCAGATTGTCAAACTCCAAGGTTAACGAGCACAGAGGTCACCAATTGGAAGGGGGGAAGGAGGGACGAGACTGCAGACCACACTTGCCAATACAAGGTTTAAAGCCAAAAATTATCTGCATTTTCATCTGCTTCTAATAATTTATTTGTAAAAGGAGTAACAAGTTTATCTTTAAATTTAAAGAGGTGATTCCGTTACTTGATCTGAAAATGAATCAGAAGTTTATCGCAATACTAAGCACCTTCAAAATGAAGAGAAAAGAATCTAATCAGAATTCAAGAAAATCACTTTTTCTTAGATATATCTTAGAAAAGTAAACACAGCAGCCTATCCGAAGAAAAGGTAAGCCATGTGTTCGAGCAAGTATGGTGACAACCAGACCAGGGAGAGAAGATTTCCCTCTTACCTGGCCATCAGATAATGGTTTTACACTCCACATGTCATTTTTTAAAGCTACCCGCTGGTTTGGCTTCTTGTTTTCACTCTGTTCCAGCAGCTTCTGCAATCCATTTGCAAGATAAAATGCTGTTATGATACCGGTAAACAGCCGCCAGCTGCTTAGGAAGGATTCCAGGTATGGCTCAAAACTTTTAGCGAGCATAGTGATTTACTAGGTTTATGAAAAATAATCGATTTAACAAGGTATTTCTACCTACTAACCTTCCTAGCGGCCCAAAATTCGGCCTCTGATAGAATACCTCCAATGACCAATTGCCTGTGGAGTTTCTGCAACTCACTGTCATTTACACTTTTTAGTGATATCAACAAGACGAGAAATAAAAAGGTCAAGATGAAATGCCAATTCTGGAAAAAAAACGAGCAACAATAAATGCATATTTCAAGTAAAATCATAACACTAACAAGACACCTTTACAACATTAGCTAGCATCACAGAAAGAGGTTTAGAAAGGCCCCAGCCTTCAGCGAAATTGAACTAAAAAAAATCTATTCACCTATTATCCTGCAGTAACTTAATCCGACGCCCCATTTCTGTTGCACTGAGCTGTTCATCATGCGGAACAACAGGTTTTTCAGAAGTAGCTTTCCCAACTTCCATACAAGCCGCAATTGCAGAGGCTGTTCAAGGGAAACGGATTGTAAGAACAAAACCCATAATGTTAAAAATACCAACTTGCAGGGTATCATATAGTAACCGCGTACTCTATAATAAACTAGTTGGTGGTGAACTAGTAATACAAAACAGTAAAAAGTCTTTAAGCCTTTTAAGAGGACATTCTCTGATTTTGCTATCTTAACCTACAGACAGCAACGCAAGTTATGCAACAAAGAGTCACTAAACAGAAAACCAAGACTTAACAACAACATACCCAGTGCAATCTCACAACGTGATATGGGGAGGGTAGAATGTACACAGACCTTACCTCTACCTTAGTAGGTAGAGCGGTTGTTTCCGACCCTCGGCTCAGGACAAGCAAAACAGAAAAACATAAGAAAAAAAAGTCAGACCCGGTAAAAAAAAAAATTAAAGCAGTATGTAAAAGAAACAGTAACTAACGCATAAATGAGATAAACGAAGTACATTAAAGAACGCATAACAGAAGAAATAGACTACAGAGGACTAGAGCAATACTACGCCTAATTGTATGCTATGCTACGCTACGCGGACCTACCGTAAGAACACTACAATTACCGGTATGTAAGTGTAAGTAGGACTACGTTCGACTAACTACTACTCTATTACCCTAATATGTGTCCTCCACAACCCCCTATCTAGGGTCATGTCCTCAGTAAGTTGTGTCTGCTCCATATCCCGTCTAATCATCTCTCCCGAATATTTCTTCAACCTACCTCTACCCCTCCTGAACCCGTCCATAGTCAACCTCTCACACCTCCGCACTGGGACATTTGTGTCTCTCCTCCGCACATGTCCAAACCATCTCAACCTCGCTTCCCGCATCTTATCCTCCACTGAAGTCACTCCTACTCTGCCCCGGATATCCTCATTTCTGATCATATATATCCTTGTATGCCCACACATCCATCTCAACATCCTCATTTTCGCCACTTTTATCCTTTGGGTGTGCGACGTCCTGACTTGCCAACACTCCACCCCATACAACATAGTCGGTATAACCACCACCCTGTAAAATTTGTCTTTTAGCTTTGGTGGCACCTTTTTGTCGCACAATACTCCAAATGCAAGCCTCCATTTCATCCACCCTGCCCCAATACGATGTGTGATATCGTCATTAACCCCTCAATTCCGTTGAATAATAGACCTGAGGTACTTAAAGCTTTTTTTCTTTGGAATGACTTGTGTCTCAAGCCTCACCTCCATGCCTGTCTCACGGTCGCTCCTGTTGCTGAACTTGCACTCCAAGTATTCTGTCTTGGTCCTACTCAGCCTGAACCCTTTAGACTCCAGAGTTTATCTCCAAACCTCCAACTTAGCGTTCACCCCGTTGCGAGTCTCGTCAATCAGGACTATGTCGTCTGCGAATAACATATGGCACCTCCCTAGAATTTATCGCGTCAATCCATCTATCACCAATACAAATAAGAATGGGCTAAGAGCTGAACCCTGGTGTAGCCCCATCGTCACAAAAAAGTGATTTGAGTCTCCTCCCACCGTCCGTACCTGATCTTGGCTCCCTCATACATATCGTAGATCGCCCTTAGTGTATGCCAATGGTACACCTTTGGCCTCCAAACATATCCAGAGAACCTCCCTAGGGACTTTATCGTATGTCTTCTCGAGGTCGATGAAAATCATATGTAAGTCTCTTCCTCTCCCTATACAACTCCACCAACCTCCTAATAAGATGAATAGTTTCTGTAGTCGAACGCCCCGACATGAATCCAAACAGGTTCTCGAAAATAGACACGCCTCTTCTCACCCTCATCTCCACGATCCTTTCTCACTACTTTCATAGTATGGCTCAGCAGCTTGATACCCTTATAGTTGTTGCAACTCTGGATATCACATTTGTTCTTGTATAAAGGAACCATTGTACTCCACTTCTATTCTTCGGGCATTCTCGTCGTCAAAAATGACGTTCAACAACTCCGTCACCCACTACAAGCCTGCCCTGCCTGTGCTCTTCCAAAATTCATCTGGGCATCAGGCCCAGTCATTCGTCCCCCGCGCATCTTGCGAACAGCACCCTCAACCTCCTCAATATTAATGCTTCTACAATACCCAAAATCCTGATATCTACTAGATTGCTCCAGATCTTCCAGCACAATGTGTCTATCTCCTTTTTCTTTCAAGAGTTTATAGAAATAAGACTGTCACATCTCCCTAATATGCGCATCGTCCACCAGTACTCTGTCGTCCTCGTCCTTGATGCACCTCACGTGGTCTAAGTCATGTGCCCTCCACTCCCTCACCTTGGCTAGTCTGTACAACTTCTTATCCCCGCCTTTCTCTTCTAATTCCACGTATAGGCGTTCAAAAACCGTTGTTTTCGCCGTCGTGACCGCTAGCTTTGCCTCTTTCCTCGCCATCTTGTAGAGTTCACTATTCATCCACTTCTCCACCTCATCTTTGCTTTCTACTAATTTTGCATACGCCACTTTCTTCGCATCTACCTTCTCTTGAACCTTACCATTCCACCACCAGTCCCTTGATGCCCACAACGGCTACCCCGCGAGACCCCTAGCACTTCTCTAGCCACCTCCCGAATGCAACTGGCAGTTTTGTCCCACATATTGGTCGCGTCCCCACTACTCCCCCAAGCATCCTTGGTCGTTAACCTCTCCCTCATCTCCTTTGCTCTAGCCATGGTCAAACTCTCCCATTTGATTCTCAACATATCATCCATAATCCTTCTCTTCTTCTCCATCTTGATCTCCATATCCATCACCAAAAGTTTATGTCGGGTTGTAAGACACTCTTTTGGAATAACCTTGCCGTCTTTACAAAGACCTTTGTCAACCTTCCCAAGGAGTAAAAAGTCTATTTGAGTCTTAGCCACCGAACTACGGTAAGTCACCAATTGCTCCACTTCTTCAGGAACCTCGACTTGGCTATCACCAACCCAAAAGCCCTAGCGAACTCCAACAGTGAGACGTCTCCCCCGTTCCTATCCCCGAAGTCAAAGCATCCATGCACGTCGTCGTACCTCCGGAAGTGACCCAATATGTCCATTGAAATCCCCTTCCATAAATAACATCTCAGTGGGTGGTACACCTGCCACCACCTCGTCCAAATCCTCCCAAAAGCGAATCTTCTCCTCCTCGGCCAAACCCGCATATGTTGCGTAAGCACTAATAATATTTATAGTGGACCCTTCAACTACTAACTTAATCGTCATCATCCTATCGTTGACCCTCCTAACCTCTACCACCTGGTCTCTTAGCTCGTAGTCTATCAAAATGCCTACCTCATTCCTATACTCCAACCTACCCGAGAACCATAACTTATACCCGTCCACCTCCTTAGCCTTAGGTCCTACCCATTTAATCTCCTGGACACATGATATATTAATTCTCCTCTCCTTAAGAATCTTAACTAGGACTCGTAAAATTTTCGAAAAATTCAACTAGATTTGAAATAACTAATTCCAATTATATACACATGGAATGGAGCAGTTAGTGAGCAATTTATTGTATTCTGCCCTCCTCTCCTCTGATGAAAGGCTCAAGTTCAGCACCAAGCGAATTCTGCTGCACTAGCACGCAGGAGCAAGGGAAGCATGGAGGAAAGGGTTGCTCAACACCACGAGAAGGCTGGTTTCAGCCTTTCCCTGCCATTTTATATAGTGTCTTGCCTCCTCCTTTAAACCAAAATATACTAAACGGCCAATGACTTCATTGAGTTCCAATCTAATCTTTTGGGCCGAAAAGGAAAGCACCGGATCTTTTAAGGTGTAAGAAACATTATGCCAGAAATAAAAGCCATCAGTAAAAAAAAGGTAAAGAAACAAACTCAAAATCCTACTTCCACGAATGTCAACATGGTTGATTGTTGTTATTACTGACTAACTAATCAGAATATTCCAGAACAAACCCCATACAGAGCAAACGGATCTGATCACACGCCACAAGAAGGAATCAAAACAAGACACCTAAATGTAATGAAGTCCAGTATATTTCAAGTTTCGCATATTTGAAGCAGAATGGTCCACTTGTAGCTGGGTGATGAAACTGATGGATGAGTCAATGAATGTCATGAAGACTAACCAACAAAGTCCCGACACTGGTCACGGTCAGGGAAGCTATCAAACTCAAAAATATATCCACCCTGAAAATGATAGAAATGGAACACGGTTAGTTGCACTACTCAGATCAGTTAGCAGTTTGTAGACTTCACCAGTACTGGGATCAGTCTACTGTTTCTAGACTTCACCAGACAGAAAACAGTCACACTCTCATGAGAACAGCTCACAAATAGAACATTTTTTGACAATCAGAATCTGAACCTGATCTTGTGTAAGATTAAGCAGAGCCTGCTTACTTGAACCCTCCTTGGAAAATTTGTGGCCTGAAAAGAGAGAGAAGAGAGAGACGGAGAGAGAGGGGGCGGGAGAGAGAAGTCAAGTGTCGTGAAGGGGAAAAAAGGACGGACAAAAGCACCTTTAATCACACCTTTTATCAACTTGAACTCCACATTAAGCTTTGCCGTTGATGTTGGGTCATTCGGCATAAAGATAAACCGTTCCTTGGTCTACACACAATAAAAAAGACAAACTAGAAAATGAACAGTAGGTTGCATCAAGAACTGTAGTAGAATCTACCATATGGATCAGATAGAATTTGAAATTCATAGTTCATACCATCTTAAACAGGAATTCATTATTCTTGAATCCATAACCCCATTAGAAATTGTGTTTTTGTTTCTTTTTTTCTGATTAAAACCCCGCCTGCCCCCAAAACCCCTAACCAGGAGCAGAACAGTGCCATTTCCCACTTTTTCTCCATCGGTCTCATACCCGCACACCAGTCAGGGTCAACTATATGAGTGCTTAATATCCATTCTACTCCTCTTTTTAATCAGTAAAGGAGAATATGTTAATTCATACAATGAAAAAGACCAACTGTTCCAAGCAATAGTCTGCTGTTGGGTAGAATAAATAAATACCTTCCAATTTTTAGTCACTTATCATCCCACATATTGCTATAAACATGTTTACTAGTCAATTAACAAACCATTTAATGTTCTCTTTTTCCACCTCTTTTCTGACAGCTAAGCATATCAGTTTCATTACTCTTGTTGTCATTTGTTCAATTAAACTATGTCTCAGTCCCAAACCAGTTTATGTCAGTCATATGAATCCTCTATCAGTTCAGCTCTATTTGGGATTAATGTTATTGTTATGCCAAACCAGATTATGTCAGTCGTATGATGCCATACCACTAGGCTATCCCTCTCTTGTTGAAATTGCATTCTTAATGCAAACACAAATAACGATAATGCATCATCCACATGAAACAAGCAAATATAACAAGAAAACAACTCAATTATTGCTGTTTTTTCCCTTCAAATTTGGGCATATGAAACAAGCAAACAACTCAATCTTTAGTCATTCAAATATAACTTTGAGCATTTTTAGTCCCTTAAGTTTGCTAAAATGAAACACCTTTGATCCAACTAACAGAATTAATGTTTTTGCTGTGTGTTTTTTTCAAATTTGGGCACAATCATACAACTCAATCAATCAACTAAGTCTCACTCCCAAACCAATTTATCAATCATATGAATCCTCTATTATCAGTTCTGCTCTGCTTGGAATTAATGTCATTATTATTGCTGCATTTTTTATTCAAATTTGGGCATATGAAACAATCATACAACTCAATCATAACATACAATCGAATCAAAGGACATTAAAAGTAAAAATATACCAATTTCAAAACGCCAGGGATGCCAGGACCTTTAACTGCGGGTTTGTACTTAGCACGCTTAACCACCTTACCATCAGCCATAATACGCGTTCGATAACCCACAATATTATTATTATTATTCACTAATACATCGAAAACAACAATATAATTTGGGTAATTACGGATTCTATTGGGTATGAATTAGGGCAAATATATAAACTTGGAATTGGAAGATCTAGGGTTCCGTTGGATTGGGGTTTAGAAGAGAGGGCGCCAACTGTTATTATTAGAGATCAATAAGCATTTATTTTGCTTGTATACGAATTAGAAAAGGTAACAATTTTGACCATCCATGGTCAAAAGACTCAAAACCAACTTAAAAAATGATTAAGTTAATTAAGGTTCAAAGTATAATTTTTAAAATTTATTAATTTTTTACAAAATACAAATCAAAAACAATATACGCGAATTAATCACCTTCTTGAGTCTAAAATCCTTCTTCACACAAGAAAGTTTCAACAACGTTACTAGTACATTCTTATTCATTCCTTTATAAAAAAACAAAACATGTTTCATCTTCTTGAACATGGTTGGATTGTGTAGTGCTCGGTGTAGTGTTCGGTGTATTGCTCGCAATTCTGGTCACCCCCACTTCTATAATTTGGAATATCCATATCCACCTCATCCAATTCATCATTTAACATATTTTGTCAGTCCTGCTCTAAATTGTGGTTCACCGCCTAACTTTCAACTACATATACCCTTAAAATGGGTATAGCTTCATCATTCAAATAAGCACGCAAACGAACCTGATTGGTTATCTTAAATGGAGCTACCATTTGTTTTTCAAAAGAGTTGTGCATGTAACTGATGACAAGATCTTTGATTCATAATTTAATTCACAATAGGCAATGATTAGGTTCACAAAATTATCATACACGACATCTGTTTGGGCAGGCATCGCTATCGTCTTTACAAATGCTTCAAAACCATTTCAACGCTAAATAAATCGATTGTTGTCTCGCCCCATTCATCGTGACAATCAATCCCTATTGTTATTGAGTCTCACGTCAATGATGTACGAGGAATCTGGAGATATTTTGTTTCAAAAAATTAGTCATGATAGTGCATGCCAAACTATAACAAAATGAATCAGTTGTATAGGCTGCATCCAACATATTAGTGAATTGTTGCAACAATTGGCAATCTGTTGCAACAAGTAGCTTAGTTGTTGCAACAACTAATATGTTGGAATCTTCTGGATGAACCATAACCCAAAAAACCGAAGTTGCCTTCAACAAATTAGTGAATTGTTGCAATAACTAAGTTACTTGTTACAACAGATTATCAATTATTGCAACAACTCACGAATATATTGGACCAAGCTTCTATTTCGTCCAAAGCCTGTAGAAAATGTCCAACAGAGTATGCACTTGTTGTAACAACTACACAATCTATTGTAATTATTGCAACAACTACAACAGCTGTTGCAACAGCTGATACAACAACTTTAGCACTTGTTGCAACAACTAAAATTATTGTTGTAAATTGTTTGAAAATCAGCAGCTATACCCAGATGAATTATTAAAAAAATATATATTATTTTACTTACCAAATGAGCGAAAATCATAAATGAAGTAATGCACATTGCTCCACGAACCAAATTCAGTCCAAAAATTACGTAAATCATGTGGGTTCTTTTTTTTTCTAAATGAAGAATAATACTTTAGAGGAGAAAAAAGACAACAATGGCAACAACATTAGTAGCAGTGGATGGAAATTCTTAATAAAATTTTGGTAGAACCTCTAGTTGAAAATCCTTAATAAAACATTTTAGAGTTGTATTTATAGGTTATCATAAAGGCTTAGGCTTTAAAACATAATCCTATAAGAATCGGAATTTCTATTTTATACATCTTCAGTAAATCAGTCATAACTTTTTTTACTGAACTCCGTTTGACGCGAGCCTTATATGGATGGAAATTTATTTCAAATGGATACAACTTTCATGAAGGAAGTTTTCACAAATTACTTATATATTTATCAGTAAACTCATTTTACGTGAGACCTGCTGTAAATTCACTTTAAAACATGCTCCGTAGAGTAGCTTCCGACTCTAATTTTTTGTAAGACTCTTCTTATGTCTTGATTAGTTTTCAAAACACTCCCTACACTCCTCATATTGGTTCCATCATTTTTCCCATCGTACGGTCCTGACCATAGCCCGAAGTTACGAAGTATTACAATATCTCCCTCTTGGGATCATTCGTCCTCGAATGATGGTTCATGATTAGGAGTATGAATAACTCTTAAATTTTATAAAACTTTCAGCAGGATTTTCTTTGTAAATAGGACTATCCTATTTTTGAACTCATGCCAGCAAACCAACGCACAACACAAGCCTCACGTGACATCTTGATACGCATGATAAGATATAACATGGTAACTGAAGTATGAATGTGATTAACATAAATACTGAACTTGCTTGAATACGTGAATACCAACTATCATGAATACTAGTATGGCATGTACACATATATACTGAACTAAATGAATACATGAATATTATACATGAGATTTAAAAAATAATTTGTAGGTACGAATGGCGTGAGTACTAGAACATATGCATGAACATGATAAGACTGGCTGACATGGATACATGAGTGCTAACCTGACATGAGATATAAATATATGTAAACATGGATATCAAAACATGATATTTGATAGCCGAAAAGGTGAATGTTACAACATGAGAGTTTAATGCTGAGCGAAGAAGTGACCTGAACACTGAACTGACATGAGGATTGAATACTTGAGGTAGTTACCTTAGACATTTTCTGTTTGTCAATTAATAAGTGTGGATATTTGGGCGTCATGTCCTCTTTGTCTTCCCATGTAGCCTCCTTCACATTTTGATTCTTTTACAACACTTTCACTAGAGTGACTTCCTTAGTCATCAACTTTTGAACTTGACGATCTTTCGTAGGATCTTGTATGGTCTAATACATTTGGGACTAACTTCTCTTTCTTCTTAAATCATACGACGTCTTTCATAGGCAAAACTTTTTAGAAACACCCAATCATTAACATAAAACTCTAAATCTCTGCGCCACACATTCCCATGGTACTCTTGCGACTTTTAGCCATTTTCAAATGCTATTGAATTAATTTAACTTTTTTCAACGGCCTAAGTGACCAAGTCTGGCCCTATCAATTCTGTTTTGCCAACTTCATACCAAATAATAGGTAATCTACACCTTCGCCCTTACAAGAGTTCAAACAGTGTCATCTTGATACTAGCATGGTATTTATATTCAGAAACAACTCAATGAGAAGAAAATGATCATCTCAATTACCTTTAAAGTCTAGGACACATGCGTTCAACATATCTTCGAGTGTTTGGATAGTGCGATTTGCCTAACATCTCAATCTGATCCAATGGCCATTGGAGCCCCCATGGAATTTGGAACTTTCTTGAATATATAACTTGACATAATCTTCTGTTAAATCGGCTTTCGCTCGCTACCAATTTGGAAAATTAGCCATGAAATTGGCTATATTCTTCTTCATGTCATTCCACCAATAAACCTTCAAACTTCAACTATTTTTCTTTGATTTGAAAAAGCCGCTTATAGGTAGCGGAAGTATATACATTTGGTCCATTAAGTGTCCCAAGTTTTCTGACAACTTTCGAGAGGAGTATTCACTTTGCTGCATTGTTCGAATGGATTCTTTCATAATGGCATTCTTCAAGGTCATGATACATTTTCGTGGAGCTTGAGTAGGTAGAATATCTGAAATTGTGTGCCTATGACACTATTTTTTAAATAAAAATGAGAATGTATATCGTACACCAAATATTAATCGAAGTGTATTTTGATATGATTGGTGATAGTTCAGGTAAAAAACTATAACACATCATACCTCTAAACTAAGCTATATTCATGATTCAAAGGTGTAGAAAAATCAAAACGAAAAGTTTAAAGTTGAAAATCAATTTCAGCTCTGCAGGTCCATTTTGATACATGTGGACCGTCAAAGTGAACCGTCAATTTCACTTTGAAATTTAATGGCAGTCATTGGGTTTTTACGGACCGTATAATTATTGACGGTCCGACATTTTTTATTGTCTCAAACTTTCAGGTTTTTTAGGTTACTGAAAAAGTTAAGGATTAATTAAATTAATTCGATGGCCCGATTCTACGAACCGTATAAATATTGATGGCCCAGACCTAGACTATCAAAATATTGACGGTCCATCAATTTTATCTGACAACAAACAATTAAATTCACACTTTAGTTTCAAAAATCAGATTTTCTTATTCTTAAACTCTAGAACGAAGACTATCTCTTCCCAACCATCTCCTACACCAAGGTAAGCCATTTTTCACGTGATTCTAACGTAATCCTAATGAATTCTAAGTAGAATCAAATATTCTTAACCTATGGTTTTCAGGATAAATCAAATTCAAGGTTTCAAGCTTTGGGTTCTACTCCAACGTTCAGATTTTTAAGACACGTATTGGAGCGCCTAGCCTAGCTTTTCACGAGAGACAAGACGCTTCCTGCTCGGAGCTGAAAGAAGCTTTAAAAGGAAAGGCGTTCCATAATTAAGGTAGGTATAGTTTCTATATACGTGTGGTATCGTCTTTAATTATCCTCACGCCTCGTATATCTAGATTACTGCAAATTACTTCAGAATTTGAGAACTTTTCCACAGTTCATGAAAAGACTAGAATGTTTATTCTCCAGATTATAAATTCATATTTGTTCATAAATTGTTGTGAACTCAATGCATAATCAATATGGAGTTGTGTTTGATATCCACGAGTCTTAGTTTAGAATATTCAACATTCTAAAGTTCCAATTCTCATAATCATGTCCAACATTTCATGTCCAGCATTTCATGTACAGTATTTCATGTTTTATATTTCATATCAGTATATTTCAGTAATCCGGTATCATATTGAACACCTTTTTTTGGGCCCAAGGCCACAATTATTGTATACATATACTTGGGCCCGAGGACACATATTTGTGCACACATATTGGGCCCGAGGACACAGATTTGTGCACACATATTGGGCCTAAGGCCACCGTTATTATTATTTATTACTTCAGTTAAACAAGTGATTCTCCATTTCAGTACATAGAGTATTCTAATTACTTCCTTCCTTGTTCAGTTATCAGTTTTAGATTTAGTACAATATCTATTTATTGATTTAGGTTGCCTTTTTCCCGAGCACCCCACATCTATTTATTTCTTGTAGTTACTTTACATACGGTACAATTCAAATTGTCACGACCCGAACCCGGGCCCGTGACTGGTGCCTTACCCCGGGCACCCTAGTGATACAACATCAGAGTAATCAGCGGAACATAAAACAAGACATGAAAATATTATGAAGTAAGAAACGATGTCGAGAAAACTTGCCTTACGATATATATATATAAATCAATTTTAAACCGAACGATTACATCCCATTACAACTCGCCACAACAAGCATTACATGCACTTCTAAGAATGATACGACAACAATGGCGGACAGGCCCCGCCATACCGAATGTAAATACCTACAACGCAGGACTATACCACCGATAAGCCTCCGAGAAACGAGCTTCCCATACGTTGAATCGTGACCCGAACTAGGATCAACGATCGTGTACCTCAACTGCGCAGATGAACGCACTTCAAGGAGGTCGATAACAGTACCAAGTATGTGAAATCAAAATATCGTAAATGAAATCATAGTAGTCTATATAAAGCGAGACATGTATGATAACCAAAACTACGATTCACACTAAATAAGCGATCATGTCAAGTCGTGACTCACGCCTCAAAGTCATCATAAAACCGCACGGTAAGTGCGAGGGCATAGCCGACTACTAAAACCTACGATAACAAGCGTCGTAAATCAGATTACGAGATCTGCTGCATCATTACATGATCAAAGCCGCCACTCGCCGCGCAGATCTAATGCGCGTTCAGCCCCGAACTTCCCATAGCCCGCACGGGCCACTCCAACGCCCGCATGAGGTATTCCCGCATCGAGGTAGCTTACTCCCGGCAGCTGCCCCGACTCGCCGTCCGCGTAGCCACAAAGACCGCATGACCACAAGCGGCCGCAAACTAACACCGAACTCTCGTAGCTCCGCATAGGCCATACTGCACTGCATAAGGTATTCTCGAATCATAGTCACTAGACCACTGAGTCTACCCCGCGACGGAGGCGCCTTAACCCCGAATCATGAGTGATATAATATCAACATGACGAATTATCGTTAAACAACCTAAGCACAACAAGTGGAAAACCCTTTACACAAACATCACAAGATACTAACTCACGTAGCATCCTAACATGTTTACTTATCAAATCAACAAGAAAGTATTACAAGGCTATCACAAACCAAAGACAATCAAGTTATACACACAAGGTACATTCTAATATATGATTTAACAAGATCGGGTTTTTATCCCCAAAGTACTTCATATATTAACTCTTTAAAAGATCGTTACTTTCACAAAACCACACAATACCCGTAGTATATGAAAATAGAGTGATTATCTTTCAAGTAAATCAAAACAATTACCTTTGTAAAATCAAGTAACAACATTATTTTCCAAACGTCCAAGTTTGCCTAATTTCAAAAGTTCACGTTTCTTATTTTAGAAAGGTTTCGTAGTTCATAGTCTTATTCATTTAAGAATATAATTCTCTTTAAACCATCCGAGAAACATAAGCCTTATATGTGAGTGGGATATTCTTGTTTATAACAATCCTATTACAATGACCATGATCTAGGAAATATCATTTTGTCTCATCTTAGCTTCATGCAGATGGAAGTTTCTACCGATTTTAATTAATCACAAAACATTTCCTTTTATTAACGCCGCAGATGGTTTGTCGATACACATTCGATTTCCAAACCAAGAAACATTCTTAAGCCGTTATACCTAACTTCCCATAAAGCTAGTATAACTCTTAAGTTTTCAAAACCAAGTATTACTCTCCTTTCAAAATGATTCAAAATCTTTTGAAATACTTCAAGTTCTTTATTATCCCATAACCACCAGCTTATAGTTCAAATCGATTACCTTTTAAAACCACAAGTATCTTCTTACATACATAAAGTCGTTATAACCAACTTTCCATAAAGCCGTTATAACACTTTATGTTTTAGACCAATCAAATACATTTAACACACGACGTCTACCGCACTACATAGTTACACACATATCATGCTAGAAGAGATAGGAAGAGGTTCACATACCTCGCGACGATTATCGACTAATAGCAAAACGCCCAAGTACCTCAAACCGCGGCTACTCCTTAAGCCAAGTAGATTGCGCCACGCATAGTACTTCCACCTATAAGGCCACAAGGCGCTTTATTAACATTTAGGTCTCTTCGTAGAACATCCTACGTAAAATTGAAGACTCTCCCCGCAACAAACAGAAACTTCTCCTCTATCGGGCCGCTACTAAGCCAACCAGGGGTTATACGTCTAACTGACGCACAATTCTATCTCACGTAAAAGCTACACAAGTCTCATCAGAATACAAATTCTATGTAATTACAGCCAAAGACTCTTCTTCGAAAGGTTTCTTATTATTCGGCTTAAGTCCAAAGACATTGCGATAACAACGTTCAGTTCTATATATAGTATACTTCAACTATATAGTCTAACAATCATGTAATTTCCAATTACAATAGAGGACAAGATATTTACCTCGATAAGCCCATAATTATCCAAGTAATAAAGTCGATCCCGGCAACGTTTAGCTCCAACTCCGTGCGCTCAACCCGCCTCCAAACTACCCTAGAAGTTCTAACCAACTTCTACATACTACTCCAACTAACCATGGAGATTTTCCTGTGGTTTCGGTTTGTGACCGACGGAAGTATAATAGTATAACTGGTTTTTCAGATAGGTATAACCTTAGAATACTACAAGGTATACGGCTAAGGTAATTTGGGCATTATAACAATACTTTGAGAGTATCACTATACCACAAAAAAGTGGTATTATACGAAAACAACTAGGCTGGGGTACCCTACGGCTAGCACCACGCGAGTGGTGTGTACTTTCGCCAACCCCACTGTGGGGAAACTCTCGGCTGGGGAAGGGTGCTCTCGCCAAAGGCACTACACTGGGGAGGAAGAAGCTTTCAAGACTTAGAGATTTTTGGATGAAGAAGTTCATCAAAGGGAGGGTATTTATAGGTCAAGTAAAGGCCAACCAATGGCCAAGATTTAGCCAAGTGCTAGCAAGTGTAAGGCCAAGATTAGGGCAAGTGTACCTAGCCAACTTGCACACAAAATATTCTACCTACTACTTGACAAAATGTCAAGAAAATCGCCCGGACGCCCACCAAATCCTTAACGAGAGAGGTGCCAAGTGGCGCCTCTTGGTCCAACACGCCTCGCCTCTAAAAATCCGCAAAAATTAGAAATGACATAGCCGTAATTTACCCTACGCGAGTTGTGTAAAACGTTTCGTCGAAAAACGACTCTAACCGGGTGTTGTGCACAAAAAAAATTCGGCCAAGCCAACTTTAAAGTTCAAATTTTTCTACGTACGTCCTTACGTACATACTCTGAAAATACGGGGTATAACACAAATGTACTAACGTCCCTTTGCACGGGGCATGCACTTCACGGTGCAGGTGCCGAGTTTCAGGACGACATATCATCTCAGTAGGATTGCTTCGGTATCAGCTGTGTGGTGAGCCTCATCTCATTCGATATGTCAGTCTATTATTTTAATATTATATTTTGAGATATAGGTATGTTAGTGTCTTGTACTGATAGACATTTTCAGACTCATGTTAGAGGTTTCATAGACTAGACTAGTTCAGTATGTCAGACATGTGAGTATTACTATTTTCAGACTCATGATATTTTCAGACTATCTTCGCAATATATTATCATATTATAAACTCAACCGTTTGAGTTACTTGTTTAAACTTATTGTTATAATATGTTTTGATGCCCATGTTGATTTACCAGCCATGTAGTTCGCTCTGTCACATGCAGTCAGACACCGAGTACCGTATTTCATCCAGACCATGGTTTGATGCGTGACAAAAATGCAAACACTTAATATTTTAGGTAGTATACTCACAAAAAATAATAGTTCATGTGTGTATTTGATCATTATCTCAATAATTAATATTTTAATATTTAAAGGCTAGTCCAAAATCATTGATGTCTCATAAAAAATATATCTCGAAGCTAACTAGATTGAGTGTTTGAATACAATAACTAAAAGGTGTGTGATAATTTAATTTGATCATGAAAATTCGTTCACATGGCAATAAACTCATTAATTTCGAGTTGTTTTTGATAAATAATTGATTATAGATCAAGTAGAAAACACAAACACATAGTTAAAGTAGGAAACTCGCAAAAAGGTGATACTTCAAGTGTGTTTCTGATTATTATCTCTTAATATTTTTAAAAATTAATTAATTCCTTTAGTTATCAACATGGAGTGCTATTTGACACCATTTTTAAATAAAAAAGAGAGTGTGCACCGTACACCAGATATTAATTGAAGTGTGTTTTGATATGATTGGTGATAGTTCAGGTAAAAAACACAAACACTTGATATTTTAGGTAGAAAACTCACAAAAAGTAATAGTTCAGAATCAGATGTGTATTTGATCATTATCTCAATAATTAATATATTAATCTTTAAAGGTTAGTCCAAAATAATTGATGTCTCATAAAATATATATCTAAGCTAACTAGATCGAGTGTTTGAATACAATAATCAAAAGGTGTGTGATAACTTAATTTGCTCATAAAGTTTCGTTCACATGGCAATAAACTCATAATTTCGAGATGTTTTTTGATAAATGATTGGTGATAATTCAAGTAGGAAACACAAACCCATAGTTAAAGTAGAAACTCGCAAAAAAGTGATACTTCAAGTGTGTTTTTTACCATTATCTCATAATATCAATCAATTCCTTTAATTATCATCGTGGAGTGCTATTTGACATCATTTTTAAATATAAAAAAAGAGTTTACACCGTGCACCAGAAATGAGTCGAAGTGTGATTTGATATGATTGGTGATTGTTCAGCTAAAAAAAATGCAAACACTTATATTTCAGGTAAAAAACTCGCAAAAAGTAATAGTATAAGTGTGTATTTGATCATTATCTCAATAATTAATATTTTAATCTTTAAAGGTTAGTCCAAAATAATTGATATCTCATAAAATTTCCAAAAATTTATTTTTTTGTCCAAATAATTTATAAGTCTAGCAATTACTTTCTCCTGTACAAAATAATTAATATTTTAATCTTTAAAAGTTGGTCCAAAATAATTGATGTCTCACAAAATTAAAAAAGGTATTTAATTTTTTCTCAAATTCATTCTTAACACATTTCTAATCTCCATGATAATTATGAAAACTTATAATATATATATATATATATAATTAATGGTTAGGTAAAATACAAAAAGTGTTTTATGCATTTATTTTAAAGCTAAAATAACAAAAATAAGTCAGAAGTCATAATTATAATTTCTAACTTATCGTTTTCGACTTATAAGTCAAAAGCCATAAGCTCATCCAAACGGGCTTATATGCTCAAAAACATCAATTTATTTAGACGGTAGGGAGTATGATCTACTAGTTCATTTATATTAGTTGTATTTAAGAATTACTCTATCTATTTTAATTTGTTTATCTTGATTTGATTCGACACGTAAAAAAATAAATATGACTTAAATTTATGACATATAAGTATAAATCACGTACAACAATAACGACCTATAATCGCGTTTAGTAAGAGCAACTTATAAATTACGTGTGAGACTTATAAATCGCTTGTAGCAACCGCAACCTATAAGTATAAGTCGTGTTTAGCAATAACAACCTATAAGTAGTGTAGCAATAATAATTTATAAGTCATGTTTTAATAATAATGATCTATAAGTCACTTTTTGTAACTGTGAACTAAAGTCATGTTTAGCAACAACCACCTCTAAGTCGTGTGACAACAACGCCATATTGGTCTAGGGAGGATAGAATGTACACAGATCTCACCTCCATATTGGTAGGTAGAGTGCCTATTTCCGGGAGATCCTCGGCTTAAGACAAAACATAATAAAGCAAAGCAAAACAAAGTATGAGAAACGGTCAGGCTCAGACGAGAAATTAAAGC
The DNA here is from genome assembly GCA_029844215.1 of Przewalskia tangutica. Taxonomy (NCBI): domain Eukaryota; kingdom Viridiplantae; phylum Streptophyta; class Magnoliopsida; order Solanales; family Solanaceae; genus Przewalskia; species Przewalskia tangutica. Next base: position 1,868,879 of record CM056738.1, on the reverse strand, counting down.
AATGTGAACATGCAAATAGTAAAAATCAAATACGCATTATAACAACAGGAAGCAGTAACTAACACAACTAAATAAAATAAATAAATTACACTAAAGAACACATAGCAACATGAATCAAACTACATAATACTAAAGAGCAATAATACGCCTATAAGTGTAACAGACTAATCGAACCTACAGTAATAACACTACACTATCATTTTGTAAGCGGAAAGAGGACTACGCTCGACTACCCTTCTACCCTAATATGTATCCTCCACAACCCCCTATCTAAGGTCATGTCTTCAGTAAATTGCACATGCGTCATATCCCGTCTAATCACCTCTCCCCAATACTTCTTTGGTCTACCTCTACCCCTCATGAACCCGTCCATAGCCAATCTCTCACACCTCCGCACTGGGGCATCTGTGTCTCTCCTCTGCACATGCCCGAACCATCTCAACCTCGCTTCCGACATCTTATCCTTCACCGAGGCCACTCCCATTTTATCCCGGATATTATCATTCTTAAACCTATCTCTCCTTGTATGCCCACACATTATTCTCAGCATCCTCATCTCCGCAACTCTCATCTTTTGTATGTGTGAAGTCTTGACTGTCCAACACTCTGCCCCATACAACATAGTTGGTCTAACCACCGCCCTATAGTACTTGCCTTTAAGTTTAGTTGGGACCTTTTTGTCGCATAAGACTCCAGATGTGAGCCTCAATTTCATCCACCATGCCCCAATACAATGTGTGGCATCGTCATCAATCTCTCCTTTCTCCTGGATAATAGACCCTAGGTATTTGAAGCTTCCTTTCTTCGAAATGACTTGAGTACCAAGGCTCACATCCATGCATGTCTCAGGATCGCTCACGTTGCTGAACTTGCACTCCAAATATTTTTTCTTGGTCCTACTCAACTTGAACCATTTAGACTCCAGAGTCTGTCTCCAAACCTCCAGCTTGGCGTTCACTCCGCTGCGAGTCTCATCAATCAGGACTATGTCGTCTGCGAATAACATACACCATGGTACCTGCCCTTGAATTTGTTGTCAGTCTGTCCATGACCAAGGCAAATAGGAATGGGCTAAGAGCTGATCCCTGGTGCAGCCCCATCGTCACCGGAAAGTGCTCCGAGTCTCCTCATATTGATCATACCCTAGTCTTGGCTCTATCATACATATCCTTGATAGCCCTAGTGTACGCCACAAGTACACCTCTAACCTCCAAACATCTCCATAGAACCTCCCTAGGGATTTTGTCATATGCCTTCTCGAGGTCGTTGAAAACCATATGTAAATCTTTCTTCCTCTCCCTATACTGCTCCACCAACCTCCTAATAAGATGATTGGCTTCGATAGTTGAACGTCCCGGCATGAATCCAAACTGGTTCTCGGAAATAGACACGTATTACTTCACCCTCATCTCCACACGACCCTTTCCCAAACACATTTGATCCAACTAACATAATAGACTCAATAACTAACGATGGCTACCAGAAAACGCCATAACAAAAACCCGATGGATTCAATCAGTTTGATCCCTATTGTTTAAAAAACAAAACATCCGAGCTTGGTCGTTGTTTTGCGCAAAAATCAGAAAAACAAAAGCCGACTGAGCTTGATCGATTCTTTGGTCGGTTGATTTTATATTTTATCGAGTTTTGATGAAAAAGTTCGATCGAGTTTGATCGATTTCTTAATCAAATCGATTGAGTCGGTGGTTTCTTGATCTTCTAAAAGTCTGCCATTTTTTGCCGTATTTTTAATAGTGGTTTTTGGTAGTCTCAATTAGTTTCTAAGTCCAATTTGTTTGACCAAAAGTGCTTCATTTTAAGCAAAATTATGGGTCTAAAGATACTCAAAATTATATTTGAAGGACTAACGTAGGTCGCGTTTTACACCAGTGGAAACGAGAAGGTATGTAAGTATAATATAGAAGGTATTTAAGTGTAATATAAAAGGGAGTGTTTTTACATGTTGTAGCTAATTATAAGATGTATTTCCCCGGTTTTGAAAAAAATTGTGTGTTAATCTTTTCATTTTGTTTCAAGAAGAAATTGATCTTATTCTTTTTAAATTACTCTTATTTATATAATCAAGAATTATTAAGTAATTTTTTTATAATCATTTAATTAGGTGTAAGTTAGTAAAAAATACTCCTAAATTTTAGGAGTGAGCAACTTCTTAACGAGGTGTCCAAGCTAAAAATACAACTTATTTTGAAACGAAAGGAGTATTTAAATATATAACTACATTTTGAATAAATTACAGCTATATTATACATTCCAATTACCCCTTATAGCTATATTGTATTCATACATCCGAAAGTTCAGATTTCAAAAGGCACAAGAACCCTCATTTTTCTCACCTCTTCACCATCTATGCCCGCCAGTGAAGGCGATCCCGCCGATCCCTTCGAACCCTCTGCAGTATCCAAGCTCTCCAACAATAATTGAAGTGAAGACACTACCTCTTCACCATCTTTCTTTGTAGCTCGCCGTCTTCCCTACTCCAGGCGACCCTACCGATCCTGACGCCCCCCTTTCTCTTTTCTTGTTCTTTACCACACTCTTAAGACTCTTATGTTCATCAAATATGTTTTTTTTTATGTATTAATGATATCTTAATACATTGTATTTTAGTGTTGTGGAAGAGCAGATTCATCGAACATGACGAATTTTATTGGAGCAAGAGTGAGAGAACACGACTAGATCTGAAAATAGTTGTATTTTTCAATTCTGGATTTGAATGTATTTTATATTTTCGTTGGATATATGATCAGATTTAATTGTTAAATATAATATATTTTTTGAATTCGTTTATATTTCTATATTTTCAAAGGAGATACTATAATATTTTATTTGAATACACTCGAATACATACGAAATATGTAAAATAAATTTGTATTTGACTTATTATATTTTAAAATTATGTATTTGAATACACATAAATACAGACAAAATAGCTAAAAAGTAGCTACAAATTGTAATTGTAATTAAGAAAATAATAATAGGTCTTCATTAAACTGAATACTCAATCTTAGCAAACAAGCTAAAAGTTTGCCTATAATATACAATAGAAATTCCAATGATTTTCTTATCGTCTCGTCGCAGTCAGTAACAACTTTGATGTAAAAATTCTCGTGAGCTCAAGGTTTTAATTTGATCCTCAAAGTGATAAGCTCGAAGTTCCAAAGAAGGTTGATCATCCGAAGATAATATACCTCAAATGGCATGAAAAATGGAGTGGAGTGGAGTTGGAGTTGTCACGTGAATATCTAGAAAACAAGTTTCTATTCGACCTTTGTATGTAGGTCTTGGCCGAAGACAATGTTGTTTTATTTTAGTTTATCTTTATTTTTAGCTCTTATTAGGACATAGTTAATGTAACATGTATTAAGGTGACTAGATCGAAAAGTCTTCCAAATGGATGACTAGGTCGAGAGGACAAGATGGCAAGGACAAGAAGGATTACTAGGTCGAAAGTGACAAGTTGGCAAGGACAAGAATGGTCTAGAAGGTGAGGCTTTCAAAAGGACAGTTCATGAACCAACTTGAAGCCCTTCGGCCAAGGCACACAAATGCAAGGAATGGAAGCTTCTAAACTTGTTCCAAGAAGATGAGGCCTTGAGAATACAAATTCATGCACTCTTCTACTTGGATATTACAAAAGAGGTGTGAATGAGTTTGGATTATCCTTGTCTCCAAGAAAAGCTAAACCATTTCTCATTGCTCTCACAATGGCCGAAAACCAACTTGGTTCCCAAGCCAATCGATCCTCTTCCCTTGTTCCCATTCAGCAGATTGGCTTGTAGTTTTGTGTCCTTTAGTTTGTCTTCTAGAATGGTCCATTTACTACTATAAATAGGACCCTTATGACATTGTAAATAGACGGAGTTTATGAAATATACAAAGTGAGTTTTACTCAAAAGCTAAGGTATTCAACTTCTGTGTTGTATACATTAGTTGGTCCTTGTGTGAGCCAACCCCTTAGTGTAAGTTGAAGCTAGGACTTATGTGACCTAGTTAAACCCAAGCTAAGGTCCCCTCAGGGTAAGTCTTGGTTAGGATTTGTGTGACCTAATCAAAACTCAAGCTTAAGGAACCCCCTTGATTGCAAGCGAACGTTTGAACTAGTGTGATCCAACCTAGCCTAAGCCTTGGGTCTATCTTAAGGTTTCCGACCACCCTTACTTGGTTTGTATTCGGGCTTATACTTAGCAACCACGGTCAAGTCCTTGTGAAATTGGTCAGCTTCATTTTGATGTAGACTCGAGCATTAAAACCCCCGTGTCCATATCCTTGTTCATATCAACCGTCCCAAGCACTTATTTTGTACTCGAGTTTGCACCTAGCATCACGTGTTCATTCCTTGTACAACCCACTTCATTCTTTCTACCACCACATCCCACAAGACTCCATAAACATCCCTACAAAAGGTCCTGTCACGACCCGACCAGACGGGCCGCGACCCGACGCCCTAATTGGACGCCATTACACTAACACGTCACGTAATCAACTGACCCTTAAGGGTAATAGAAAATTTCGGCAGCACAACGCTGCATCTATAACATATACCCAAAATAGGCGAGCCGACAAGACTGTCTTACACAACTATCCAACCATCACAATAGGCTAGTCGACTAGGCTGCCACCAAATAGCATCACATAAACAAAAGAGTAATCACAATAGGCAAGCCAGTAAGGCTGCCGCTATATACGGGAACATCCCAAAATAAGTGTAGCAATACAGCTAGCTCAACTGCATAAACGTTCTACACAAGTCCAAAACACATCTATCACCCACAACTGTCTACAGACCTCTAAGAGTACAATACTGACTTATGACGGGACAGGGCCCCGTCATGCCCAAAATATACATAAGTCTGAAATGTAAAGATCTATACCAAAATAGCTGGCTCCGAAACAAGGGAGCTAGCTCTTTAGCAGCTAGTAGATGTCCTAAACTGGAGGGTCACCTAACCGATCACCTGTACCTGCGGGCATGAACGCAACCCCCCGGGGAAAAGGGGATCAGTACGATAGATGTACCAAGTATGTGAAACTGAAAAATACTGAAATTGAAATCATAACATTTCAACGTATAATAGGAGGCAAGTATGAAATCAATATAACAGTATAAATGTGTCTTATCAAATGAGAGTAATGAAAATCAGTTCTTACCTTTTCAAAATATGCAAGTCTTACCAAAATCATGAACTCCTATCCTCAGGATATAATAGCACGGGACTCGAACCCGTCTAGGTACATATATATCATGGGACTCGAACCCAAGTAAGTATATATATCGTGGGACTCGAACCCACGTAAGTATATGGAATAATATAATGTCATGGGACTCGAACCAGCATCATGGAGAGCTAATCCATGGAATAATAATAAATCGGGAGTTGAACCCGCTTGGGACTCGAACCCAAGTAATATAATAATAATAATAATAGCCGGGACTCGAACCCGGAACATACAATATAGTGTCGGCCCTCTATGTGAGAGACTCGGTGAATGTGTAATAAGACTTGACACGAGTAGATATCATGAGCAACTATATGCAATTAGAAATCATCTTTGGCTTTCGATAATATCATCATAATAAGTTCTTTACTGAAAATCATAGGCACTTGTCATAACAATTTTTCTTTAAAACTAACTTTGTAGAAAATAATGTACGTCCGTCGTACTTTTATTAAAATCATGTCAAATGAAAGTTTGTTTCACAAAATCATGCCAAAAGAAAGAAGGATAGTCTCACATACCTCTTAGTCGCTCAACCAATGTAAAACTAGGATGCGCCTCGTCTAGTACGTTAGCCCATAATCATAATAATAAGACCATTAATTTTAGGAATCTTAACGTAAGTTATTTGAATAACATCTTCCCATTTTTATAAAAATTCGGGCAACACTTCCCCTGTTTATGTGCGTATTCACAATTAACCAACAGTCCAAATCAAACCAACAATCACAACCATTTCAATATGTAATCTAATTAGACCTCATATACTGCATATACACCATCATACAATCTCATTTCTCCTTATTTATGAAAGACATCAATTTCAACCATCAAAGTGACTATCACACTTATTTACCATGTTCATTCAATCCTTAAAATGTTACAAGAATGTCTGAGATTCAAAAACTATTTTCTTAGTTCCTTAAATTCCAATTCATCTCGCGTCACCTTATATAACTAATTACAACCAAAAGTACCAATGTTTCTTTCAAAATTATCATACAGATACGACGATAATAATAATAATACTAACAATTAATTTGCACAAAAACAGCCCGTAAAGGTCACACAATGTCCGAGAGTTATCCATGAATTTTAGGCCATTAACATGCAACCATTTTAACTATTTTCTTAACTATTAAACTAACTTATCTTTCCAATAATTCCATATAACGAATCCATCTTTAATCTTCACAATTTCATCCATTTTTAATACGCAATTAATGATGAAATTTACAACACAACACACGAATCCAACATATGTCCAAAACAACCCAATTCGGCTCACACCCAAAAATTGACACATGCATTGTCTAAATTCAAGGTTTCTTCCTAACACAAGTTCATTACTTCAACTACAACAATATGCAACTTCAATTATAGCATAGAAAGAATAATTTTCATACCTTAATTTAATCCTCAAAACAGTCCCGATTTTTAGCCATTGCTTTGTCAGTTGAACTTGTAACGTCCATAACTCTCTCCTACGGTGTCCTATCGACGAGCGGTTTGTTGCGTTGGAAAATAGACTCGACGAACTTCATATTAGGCTTTTGAAACACCTAAAAAATCCTAATATACGAGGATATATATCCCTCCAAACTTGACTAAAAATATGCCAGCAACCAGCGATTTTCTGCCCATTTTTCTTCTCAATTTTCACACCTCTTTCAACTCCAAATTAACATGCATGTATTCTATAGGTTATAATCTATCTTCCTTGCACATTTTTCTTCCAAGATTTTGTCCCAAAAACCTTGAAATTTCAGGGCCTAGCTCACGGCAAAGCAGTGATATTCCTCACTGTTTTTGTGGTGATTTTTGGTGTAGAATTTGTAGTGTGAATTAATTCTTGGAAGAGGAATCAAAAACTTAAATTTTTCTTATGGGATAGGGGTGGGTCACAGCTGGAAGGGGTGAGGAAGAGAGAGATGGAGGGTCTTGTTTTTATTTTAGAAAGAATGGGAGGGAGAACATAGGTTACAAAATCTGAAAATAATTTTTATAATATACACATTGGTCCCCTTAGCTAATACACTTTGATCCATTAATTGTCTATTTAAACTAAATCAATCTCCAAGTAATAAATCTTAATTCCACTTCTTTTACACTTAATTCTCATTTCCTTTAATTCTCGGGAATTTCATAAGGTCTCACATTCTCCATGTCGTAATTTATGTAATACTAATCTGTAACGGAATATGTATCTATACAACTTATCATTAAAGAACTTTCCGACGTCACATTCGTCGTTACCAAAATTATTCTATAATCACATCCTTAAGCATATTAATTTCCAATACTCGAATTCTATTTTCCTTAATTACGTCCTTACTTGTTGTCTTAAACTCACGAGGTGTAACATTCTTTCCTCCTTAGAAACATTCGTCCTCGAATGTTCATAGTATGCCTTATGTTCTAGAAATTTCGGCAGAGTCTTCTTTATAACTATGTCTATCCACCTGTATCCAGCAAACCAACAGATGCCTCACAGGGCCACAATACAACACACATGTAATTCACCAATTCAAAATAGTTAAGTAAGGAACCAAATTACCTGTGAATACTCAACTGAATCTTATGTAATACATTGAACAAAGTTAAAGAGTCTCTGTGTGGTGCTATATTCCTCTATTTTTGAATTTGCCACAATATTCCGGCTGGTACTACTTGTACACTTGCTTCAATTTATAATGATATGTAATGTTTCCCCCAAATCTGTACTGCATGCTTAACATGACGACAATTCATGTGTATACCCGCTGCATTGTTAACATAGCTTCATATAGATTTGACAACTCCCTTGTACGAAACAAGTGATCTATCATTCCTTGATGTAAAAACATTTTATCAGCAACATCTTGATACTATATTAAGACCAATATTTTGCAACATTTTATCCACTGAAATTTTAATTTCCACATCGTCCATAGGAAGAAATATATCTTGAATGACACTCTTTTAACCCACATTTACCTATATACATCAGAAGGATATGATCTTTATCTTAACAAATCTCATACACTTGGCACAATAAATTTACTAGAACTTATCCTTATCCACCAAGGATTATCTACAGGGTATATACCAAGTATGTAGTGACATGTGAGATAATGTCATCTGGCAGATACTGTCCTAGCCTTGACAAACCTCATCAATCCCCACGTAGCAGTTCTTTGACATCTTCGACCTTTTCATCAATAAGAACTCTGATAGTAGTACATAGTGTAATGTTTCTAATTTGGTACGATTATCAAATCAAATGTTAGCGGTCCCACCCTTTGTTCAATGTTATCTTTTACCTCAACAACCTTTTTCAAGGCATGAGAACCACCTTCTTATTGCACATATTGAGGGTAATGCTTCAGAGTACATGTTCCCTAGAAAGTTAACCCATAGAGAGTTGGTGGTCCTAGATTTCCATCGTAGCTTTTTACACAATGCCTTTAATATATCCAAAATGAGATCTGAACTCCAATCTACTATCATCCTTAGGCAAGTACATTTTTAACCATGTAAACCAATGCTTGGCCTTAACATCATCCTTACTATACACCAGAAAAAAAATTACAACTATTTGTATGTATATCTTTGATCACACATTTTTCAAGTCTTAAAGCAGGCAGTATGTGTATATGCACACTTGTGACACACTAGTAATCAACATTGTTTTACCTCATGGTGACAACAATTTTTCTTCTCAAGCATGTAACTTGTCTTTAATCTTCTTAATTAATTCAGCATAGTCTATCTTCCTCTTTCTAACATGTAATACTGGACATCCTAAATACATGAATGGAAATGTTCCCCTTGTGAAACCAGTAATACCATTTTCTTGTTGAATCAAGTTACTAGGAGTCTTAGCATGCATATAAACATAACTCTCCTTTTATTTATCAAATGGCCAGAAACCTCTTCATACTCTTTCAAAGTTTGCCTTAACTCTTTGTAAAATCATTCTATTTGCTTCTGTTGGAAATTCTTCAAACAACTCCTCTTTAAATTCAACAATATCCTTCCTAAAACTTAGTTTCTTAAGAATATCTCCAAAAGTGTCCTTACTCCATAATAATAGGGTAGTCTCGACATTCTTCAGTTTCGGTATAAAAGAAACGAAATCATCTTACTCAACAACAGTGTGCCAATTTTGATTTAGCGCCTAAAAGAATGCTTCATATTTTGTCCAAAACTTGAGGAATCTGAATGGTTTACTCACATGCATAGATTGATCACCATAAGTTAACAACTAAGGGGCATGGTCTAAACTTGTTCTTATTACACGCTCCACTTCCATTTGTCCAAACCAAGCTAAAATAAATGTTTGCCAACATTCTAACGAACCTCTTAAAAGTACATTCATTATCGGCTCTTTCATTCCACTACTTAAAAGGACTCTCTTTAAATTCAATTTCAAACATTTCATATGAATTAGTACAAAATGCAAAAATCCTCACGCTCTGCAGGATATATATGAAGATCGCCTATTGTCTCCCTTTCATTTATAATAACATTGAAATCCCCACTAACTAGCCAAGGATCCCTCATATCGTCGACAATATAGTATAAACATCCCAGAGACAACCTTCCCAATGCATCACTCTTTGCATATACCATAGTATATCTACCTAGTTCATGTAACTCCTTCACCAGTGAGTCCTTAAGTTTGTCATGTTAATCATCCCTCATATTATCTCTGATTAAGTTTCTCTGCTGATTAATATATTTAGGATAGACATATCCGCTTCCACTGCCATATTATGCTCCACATTGGACATCATTATCCCATCTTCCTTTAATATTATTGCGTTACTATTATTAGAGTTGTTACCATTGGTACACACCTCCTGACTCATGTCAACATTCCGCTCCTCATTAACTTTTGCTGCTACAAAAGCTTCTTCAACCTGTTCTTTAGTAGTAAGAGTTGCTTTTGATTCTTCTATCAATTGTGGGCCCTTAATGAGTTGTTTTACTTCTACCACCTTACCATCGTCGTCTTTCTTATTCTATTTATTTCCATATCCTTCCCCAGTATCTCTTTGTTCCTCCTTATTTGCATTATTATCGTTTGTCTCCTCATATGACATTTGTTTTATCCTCTCGTTGGACTTACTAACTCAGTTGTGCCTTTGGTTGCGTCAACATTTGTCACTTTGGCTACATCACACTGAATATCTATTATCACTTCGTAAAATTCATCTATATCTTTGTACCTCTCTTATCTGTTTTCCATCCTTCTGTTATGGTCTGTAGACATTCAGGATTCAACCTTCACCTATTAAAGTATCTGAACTTATACTAAGTCTTTATGCCTATCTCATCCAATTAACCCAAGAGAATGTTCATATAGACCTATTTTCTTGGAAGACACCTTAGAAGCATGTAGGTTATCAACTCATTCTTGATTAGTAAGTGCTGCTATACACCCCGCATGCCACTCATTTCACCATAAGCTGCTACATACTGCTTAAAATTCCTTATCTCAATCTTAGCGACATGACACTTCACTCTTTCAATGTATAACAACAGTTTTCTTTTAAGAGCCACATCATTAAACGCATACACCAAGGTCACATGAAAACTTTTCTTTGTACCCCTATGTGTTACCCCGCAATATATCAATTATTCTGTACAACTTAATATCTACTTCATAGAGATGATGCTTTCACAATAACCATATTCCTCCATTTGGATGTTCGGTAAGATTAGTACTTAGAAGATCACCCACTACGCAAATTAAGCGAGGTATAATGAGTTTCTTCCCTTTTTAACCTTTGGTTCCAAGAGACCAAATAGCCTCATCTTAGCATTCTGCGTGAACTAATGCATTGAAACTGTGCACAAATACATACCTCGGTTACCAATCCTTCAAATAACTTTATTTCTTACTAGTCGTACTTTTCATAATTCCAACATATTCTAGTATACATACGTAACATCAGACATTGCTCCTGGTTCCAATCCCTGATGATACCATCCCTGTTACACCTCGTAAGTTTAAGACAACAATTAAGAACGTCATTAAGAATTAAGACTCGAATTTTGGAAATTAAGTATATTCTTATATGTTAATACGAAATAATTTTGGCAACGAGGAGTGTGACGTCGGAAATTTCCTTAATGATAAGTGGTATATATATATCCCGTTATGGATTAGTAATGTACCTAAGTTATGACAACGAGAATACGAGACTTATTGGAATTCTCGGAAATTAAAGGAAGCGGGATTTAACCTTTAAATAAAACTTGAGGGATTGATTTATGAAGACAAATAAGGGGTGGACCAAAGTGCAAATAATTAATTTCAGATTTTAAATTGATAAACCCTTTCCCCTCTTCATATTTCACCATTGTTGCTAAAGTTAGATTTCTCTCCTCTCCTTCTCTTCTCTCCACAGATTTTTCTTCTCCATTGATATAGGAAATTAGGTACTTTGTTAACCTCCATTACAAGGTTTATCCCTTACAGTTTTAAGCCAAAATATTGGCTCAAAACAGTGGCCACTTCGAACCTGCCTGGCCGAAAATTAGCCATGAAAATTTAAGTTTTTGGGGCAAACTCTTGGAAGAAAAACATAAGGAATGATGGGTAAACCTTTGAGAATGAGTGCCTGATCGGTGTATTTTATATACACTTTTTGAGTCATTTTTAGTTAGTATTTTACTCATTACATTTATGTTTAGTATAGTATTAGGGTCGTTTTCCTTTCTTTTGTGTCACAGCGGTCAGAAATGGAGAAATGACGAAAAAGAGATGAAATGAGTATAAATGAGATGAAACTGCACACTAAAAGGGCCAAGAAATGAAGTCTAAGAAGTTCCGGAAATTATAGAGGAGATCAGAAGAAGTCCGGACGAAAAAAGGACGACGAAACGGAATCCGCCAGAAAAACGTCACCGGAGCCGCGGCGCCTGGCAGCACTTGCGTCGACTATATTACCTAGACTATATTACTTGACTCGACAACGTGCACTTGCGTTAAAGTGTGTGCATTAAATCGCGCATCAAGTTTTTGGCGTCGTTGCCGGGGATTGGCTTACTTTCAATATCGATTTATCTATTCTTATTTCTAATTTGGTTGCTTCAAGAACAAGTTTCTAACTTGTTCTGTGAGCATCTTTTTATCACCTTTTGTTGTTTTCTTATTTTACAGGTTAAATTCGGAAAGGAAAAAAAAATGAAAAAAAATAATAATAATAAAATCAGGACACATGGACTACTACTATCAGAGACAGTGGAGTCATCAACAGCAGCTTAACCCACAGATTTCAGAGGAAGATCGAAATGAGTTGCAGGCAGACATACTTATGTTCGCCAAGTGCCAGACTCAGTTTATGGCTGAGACAAGGGAGTCCCTCAGAAAGTTGGAGACACAAATAGGGCAATTGATGGATGACGAGCAATACAACTCAAGCAAATCGCCTAGCGACATCATTATGGGAGGTGGTAAGCAAATAGAAGAGCTGAACCACACCCACCGCTGAGGAGAATCTGGCGAGATAAGTGGTGTAGAGAAGGAAAAGTGCGAGATCCAATCATTCATCTTTTGATTCCTTGGAAAATCTTTTTCTGTACCTATTGCGGAAGAAACACCACCACCGCCAATGTTGATCCCAAACAGAAAGTCCATACCATCGAGGCACCCCAGAGTTGAGAGATGTTGGGAATCTCACCGATCCCTACATTAGAGAGCCTAAAAGACAAGCATGTCTTGTGTACTGGGGATAATCGTATATTTGAGGCCACTTGTTTGAAGCAATTGTCAGTTGAAGTGAGACTGCAACAATAACTCTGGATTGCAAGCTTCGGTAAGGATACAACGGGCACTCGTAAAGGTTAATTGCGTCCGCTAAAAGACGTTAAAGACATCGCTTGTTGAGGCAACCCAATGTTTTTAATTATGTTATTTTAATTTCTCTTTTAGTTTATTTTATTTTGTCTTGAATAGCCTCACGGTCTTGGGTTCTTGTTTTGTGTTGTTGGATGGCGTGGATCAAAGCTAAAACCGAGGAAAAAGGAGCAAAAACGCTGAAAAAAAGAAGGAAAAACCGTCGCCGCGCCTGTACAAGGCTACGCGCTGTAACTGAGAGCCACAAGATTAGCAGTACGCGCCGAACTTCAGAAACCCAGATTCCGTGCAAATTCGAGAATTTTTCCTCCTAGACCTCTGTTATGACCGCTGTGTTGTGTCAGTAAGTTGTCCATATTTTTTTGAGTCATGCACACATTGGAGACAATGTGTGATTTAAGTTTGGGGGGGTGTTTTATTATTTTTTGAGTCTTTTTTGAATTGTTTTGTGTATTTTTGAGTAATTTTTAAGTCATTTTTGAGTCATATTTTTTTTTATGATCATGCATGTTGTAGTTACTTGAAACGCCTAATGAAGTAAAGTGGAATAATGTAATGGAATTAGAAGCAACCATCTGAACACTTAGGATAGATATGCCAAAAATTCATGAAATCGAACTATTTGGGGTATCTTGCTTGATTTATACATTGTTAGTGATTAAACATATGTGTCTGCTTGCTTGCTATTTGAGGCGAAATAGTTAGGATATGCATGTTACGGAGATGACTCAGTCATTTCTTTGTTAGCCCTTTCTTACCATTCTTTGCGTATCCCTGACAGTCAAATTATATCCCTAGTCAACCCCTTTGAGCCTAAAAATAAGACCTTTCTTTGACACCCTATAATTCCATACTTGTGTCATAAGTGAAAAATTGAGATGTTTGGAATATAAAGTGTTGAAAAAGAGACAAAAAGAGAGTAAACAATTTTTATGCACCCCAATGAAAAAGTAATAATAAATAGGTAAAATCCTAAGTTTGGGGGTGCCTGCTATTCATCATACACCTCATTCTCTCAAAACAAAAGAGGGGAAAGATAGGTATGAAGTGAAAAAGAAAATCAAAAGAAAAGGGAAAAGTTGAAAGAAAAAGAGCTATGGTACGTAAATTGAGCCTAAATGCCTATTTTTACCTACCCCTGCCTAAGCCTACATTACAACCCTGAAAAGCCCTGAAGATCTCTAATATGTGTATCCATGATTAGTGGAGAATAACAAGTAAACATGTCATAGGATTTTGAAATTAACATGCATAGTTAAGTATTCTTACTTCCATTGAGTATGATTAAATTGAATTTGCGAAATATCTGACTTGAGTGTTTAGAATGCTAAAAATACATGCTATATGTTCCTACATATTATCCTACTAACCTTCATGCTTTTTCTAAGTGACAATTGTGCAGCAAAATGATCAGTGTCTTTGAGTCATTTTCTTTTCTTTCACGTCTTTGTTTATATTTTTGATCTTTGCTCGAGGGCGAGCAAAGGTTAAGTTTGAGGGTATTTAATCGGTGTATTTTATATATACTTTTTGAGTCATTTTTAGTTAGTATTTTACTCATTTCATTTATGTTTAGTATATTATTAGGTCGTTTTTCTTTCTTTTGTGTCACAGCGGTCAGAAATGGAGAAATGGCGAAAAGGAGATGAAATGAGCATAAATGAGATGGAATTGCACACTAAAAGGGCCAAGAAATGAAGTCTAAGAAGTTTTGGAAATTATAGAGGAGATCAGACGAAGTCCGGACGAAAAAAGGACGACGAAACGGAATCCGCCAGAAAACGCCAGCGCCGGAGGCATGGCGCTGCGCGGCGCCCAATGTGCTGAAAGTCCCGAGAGTTGCTGATTTTCAGGAGCCGCGGCACCAGTCTGCAGGGCCGCGGTGCCGACGCAGGATTTATGAAGTTCTGGGCCGAATTTGACATGTTTTCAGAGTCCTAAAGGGATAAATTTTCCTACCTAAAGGGATAACTTTTCCTACCTTAAAACCCTTACCTAAAAGGATTCTAATAATTTTTCCTACCTACATAATCCGTAACCCTTCACCTAAAGGATTCTTGGTCTATAAATAGTCTCTACATCATTAGAAGAATTCATTCCTCATTCTCCATTCCACCATTCACCACTCTACATCCATCCATCCATCCATCCACCAATCCATCTTGTAAATATTCCACAACACAACCCTTGGATGCTAGAAGGCTTGGAGACTCGTTCTTGAGTATTTTCTTTTCTTTCTTTTTGCTTTATTTATTTCAGTTCATGCATGGAGATTGTATTAGTTCTTAGTGTGACAATGGCTAGGAGCTAATTACTTTATTAGGGATTTCCTTGTGATTCACTTGAAACTCTATTCATGAATTAATATATTAGTTGATTTCTTCTTCACTTATTTAAGATTTACCCAATAATTGCTTTG
Source organism: Przewalskia tangutica (assembly GCA_029844215.1). Lineage (NCBI taxonomy): Eukaryota > Viridiplantae > Streptophyta > Magnoliopsida > Solanales > Solanaceae > Przewalskia > Przewalskia tangutica. The sequence continues at coordinate 1,853,373 of CM056738.1, read as the reverse complement.
AATGCTTGGTAATTAATTGATCACTAATTATCATTATTTATATGATTTCTAATCAAACTTCGAAAGGAGGAGGTTGTGACTATGCTGTAAGTTGGGTAGACATAGGTCGGATTGAGGATGAAAATACCTCAATTACTTGTGTAGCGTTAATAGGGGTTTAAATACCTAATTTCACGCAAGGTGCGTGACGATTAACAAGGTTTTTGTTCTTAATCCTCCTATAGAGTCATCTTTATCACCGAAAGGTAGAAAGGAGCGCTACTGGGGTTGAGTGTTTATATAGCCTTAACGGGAGTATAAAACGGATTAGTAAACCTGCTATCTTAACGTAGAAGAAGAAGTCAATCTAATTGTATTAAGAATTGGATAGAGTGGATAGTTGATGATCTTGGAAGCCCTAATTATCCATCATAACTGATTTAATTCAAAGTATTTTTATAATTAGTTTATTTCCTGCATTATTAGTTAGAATTCCAATTCAATTACGCTAACCAAATAGATACCATATGATAGATAATCAGTACTTGAAAACCAATCCTTGAGGACGATTGTCACGACCCGACCCCGGGCCCGTGACTGGTGCCTTACCCCGGGCACCCTAGTGATACAACATCAGAGAAAATCAGCGGAAATAAAAACTTAAATATGAAACAAGAGATATGATAATAAAACAGGCCAACCAAAACGGTTGCCTTCTTGCATATATACAGAAATTGAAGCATAACCTTTACAACCCTGCCCACAACAGTACTACAGACCTCTAAGAGTGTTATAACAACAATGACGGGACAGGGCCCCGCCATACCCCTGAATGTAAGTACCTACAACGACAGGGGACTATACCAAAGATAAGCCTCCAGAGAAACGGAGCTTCCCAAAATGCTGAACGTGATCCATGGCGAGGATCAACAATCGCGGTTTCTACCTGCAGATGAACGCAGCTTCAAGGAGGTCAAGATAACATGTATCAAGTATGTGAAACTGAAAATACTGTAAACGAAATCATAACAGTCTAAATAAAACAGGAGACATGTGTCGCACCCGATTTTGAACTCTCAGGCTTAAATGCGCGACGGAATGGTTATCCTCCCCTAAAATGTAAAAAATAAATGTTTAAAATGTTAAGGGAGTCGCCACCTAATTAATTGGGTGAATTAGGACACCTAAATGCTAACCGATCAAAGTCAACATTAACTCCATTTAAAAGCCTGCTAAACTTAATGAGATTCTGGGCAAGGGTTCTTTATTATCCTAAAGGGAAGGGGTCAGGCACCCTAAAGGATCCGCTAACTTGCGGTTGTCCGTTCAAACATAGGTTAATTTTATTTGGCTAAGGGATGTATGTTTTTTTTTTTTAAAAAAAAAAAAAAGATTATTTAAGTAAAAGGGGTGTGGCCAATATCTAAAGAATGTGTATTAATAACTAAAAGGTCTTATAAGATTCATAAAAAATATGTACAAAGTTGATTATGAAATTATAAGACATGAGATTATTTTTTATTTTTTTTTGACAAAAGTAAGAAAGTGACAAATTGCTCCTAACAGTATACGTAAGGTTAAGATTCTTATATAGGAGTTAATTATAAAATTGTTTTTTATACGTGTGTGCGAAAATTACTTCCTATGGTATCTATGAAGAGTTTATGATAAAGTTTACTTCTTAAGGATTAAATATGGAGGAATATATTAACTACATGACTAAAGCATAGCTAGGATTAATTATCTTAGGTTTAGATTTATATGATGAGCCTAGACTAAGTAAAGGATGAATTTATCTTTAAACTACCCCTTCCAAAGTATTCAAAGGCTAGTAGAGTTAATTATCCTATTAATTACAAGGTTAATAAATATGACAATAAATAACAAATAAACAAATAAATAAATGCATAAATAAGCGAAGGAGGAGTGAGATTGGAGTTGTTGTAACGTCTAGAACGGATGGCGACACAATCTATCCTACAGCTGTTTGGAAGCCCTGCGGCGGAAGTGTGATTGGCGATATGGAAGTCATGATGAGTCTCTGATCGGTGTATTTTGTATACACCTTTTGAGTCTGTTTTAGTTAGTCTTTTGTCCCATTTTGCACATATAAGTGTCGTATTAGGATAGTTTTTCTTTCTATTGAGTCAAAGTGGTTGAAATGGCCAAATGACGAAAAAGGAGCAAAAAGAGGGCAAAAGAGGAGATGCCAGAGATGAAAACAGAGAAAGTGGCGAACAAGGCGTAATCCAGATCAGCCGCGCGCTCTCGCAGCTGGCAGGTCGCGCCATCATTCGCAGAAGGCGCGAAGATCCAGCGCCGGCGCTTAAAACAGTGGCCGCGCGCCACTATCGAGAGACAGAAACTTCGCACGCGCGCCTCGTGAGACGAAGCGCCGCGCGCTAAACCTCCGAGGAGCTACAGAAGATTCAGCCGCGCCTCGCATGCCAGATATCGGGCCGCGCGCCAAAACACCCGACGGATCGCAGAACTTCCGGCGCCGCGGCGCCTATCTGCAGCCGCGGCGCCGACGCGAAAAATTAGGTCTTTGGCGGATTTTTGGGCCAGCTGCAGAGAAAAGAAGGAGGCGTTTTAAACCTATATAAGAGAACCCTAGGCGCTTTGAGAGTTCCTTTCTTGACAACACAAGATTTTCTTGCTAGAGATTGAGACCTAAACTTAGTAATTTCTTTCCTTTTTCTTTTCTTTAATTCGGTTTTGCATGATGAACTTGGAATTAGTTCTTGTCATCTTTATGGCTAGAACTAATTCTCCCATGTGGCTTTCTATGTTGAACTTCTTGAAACTTAAGTTATAAATTAATGCATGCTTATGGTTATTTTTCTTATTGAGAGATCTATCCAATAATTGAGTTGAATTCTTGGTAGCTAATTGACAACTAGTTATCACTATATGATTTCTAATCGATTCGAAAGGTGGATTGTGAATATCTCGTAAGTTGGGTAGACAGGATTGAATTGGGGATGAAAATACCTCAATTAGTTTTGTAGCGTTGATGAGAGGCTTAACAACCCTAATGTTGCGCATTGTCAACTAGGTTTTTGTTCTTAATCCTCCTATAGAATTACCCTTATCAGCGAAAGTTAGGTAAGGAACAATACTGGGGTTGAGTGTTTATATAACCCTAACGGGAGTATAAAACGATTTCAGAAACCCGCTTTCTCCAAAGAAGAACACCATAAGTAATGCATTAGTAAGTAGCATGTCGAGCAGTGAGGATACATAGAAACCCTATTCTCATCACATCTGAAGTAATTCTTTATATTTACTTGTCTTTAATAATTCTTAGTTATAAACAAAACAATCAATCATTAATTCACCAAATAGATACTAGAAAATAGATAGTTGGTACTTGAACCCTAATCCAGAGACGATATTCGGTCTTATCTAAGACTATACTACTTGATACGATAACGTGCACTTGCGTTTAAAAGTGTGTGCATATTACGCGCATCAAGTTTTTGGCGCCGTTGCCGGGGATTAGACATTAGTTCAATATCAAATTTATCTATTTTTAATTTCTAATTTGGTTTTATGTATAGTTTTTTTTAATTTTGTTTATTTTATGTATTTATTGTGTGAAAACAAAGTGCCGTGATTCTTTGTTGGTTTTGATGCATCTCGTGATCCCGAAGATATGGATTACTATCGATATGATCGAGTTCCAACCATAGAGGAAGAGAGGAGGAATTACGAGAAACTCTACTCGGCTCACGAGTCCCAAGCTCGCCATGGACGAAATGAGGTTGGGTATAAAGAAGTTGGAAACGCAAATAGCAGAACTCGCGATCATATTCAACAGCGAACAACAAGTTGAGGAGCCTGAATCACACCCAACTATTGAGGAATTTGGTGAGATACCGGTGTAGAAGGAAAAGATTGCGTAAATCCAATTATTCACCTTGGATTCTCGTGGAAATTCTTTTCATGCACCTATCACGGAAGAAACACCACTAGCTATCACGAATGACTCCCAATTAGGAATTGCATACCATCAAGAGCAACCTTGAGTCAAGAGATGTAGAGAATTTCACGGTTTCCTACAAAATAAGAAGCCTAAAAGACAAACTCATCTTGTGTGCTTGGGGGATACTTGTATGTTTAAGGCCCCTGTTTGAACAAATAGTTATAGGGAAATTGAGACCTATAGCAATAAATCTGTGGATTGCAAGCAGTTCGCAGAAGTATCCAATGGGCACTCAGAAAGGTTAATTGCGTCCGGCTAAAAGACGTAAAAGACAGCGCTTGTTGGGAGGCAACCCAACGTTTTTCAATTATGTCATTTTAATTTCTGTTTTTAGTTTATTTTATTTTGTCTAGAACAATCTCACGGTCTTGGGTTCTTGTGTTTGTCTTTGTGAGTGATAGGTGCAGGGAATGAATCAAGACGAAAAGCGAAAGAAAGTCGATTTCGGAAAGCGAGTAGCCGCGCCGTAAGCAGTGGTCGCGACGCCAAAATATCTGAAGAGGTGCTGAAGTTTAAGCGACGCGCGCTGCGAGCAGGCGGCGGTAGAATTCGAAAGTTTGAGAATTTAGCCGCGCTGTAGCAGGCCGCGCAGTAAAGTCCCGGGCGAGCGCAGATGTTCAGCCGCATGGCTAAAAGCAGGCCGCAAGCGGGAATCAGTAAATTTAAAACGCCTAAAAATCAGATTTTCCCAATTTCAACTTCCAAAACCTAACCTTCCCTCTCCAAAAACCCACGAAATTTCAGAAACTCTCCCACAAATCCTCCACAAATCCAACCCAACCACAACCTAAACTCTTAAATTCCCAAAACCCCCCAACTATTTCAAACAACAAAGCTCCATTCCATAGCCTCAACCCACCAATTGAAACAAGAACAAGCTTGAATCTTCTCATCAAAAGGTAATCCATATCTTTGTTCTTGAAGCCTTTCACTGAAGTCATATGAGGTAGTAGTTGGGAAGAGTATTGTAGTTGAAGTAGTTTGAGTACTGAAAAGTTGGTTGTGAAGTTGGAGAAAAGAGTAGAAAAAGAGGTTGTGGGCATTGTTGAAGTTTGGGGGTGTTGTCGCTGCTAGTTGTTGAGTGTGTAGGAGACATTGTGCCACAAAAAATTAGAAGCTGCAGATCTTGTTTAAAAATGGCCACCAGAAAGAGAAGAGGATCCACATCCACCCCAAACCCACAATACGATGAAAATAGATTTGTGAGTTACCAGGCCTTCCAAAGATACAAAAGGCTTGATACTGACAGTAATTCGAGAAGGGAATGGATTACCAAAGGATCATATGGAGGAAGACATTTATGAGCCCATCCAAGCTATGATAGAATCCAAGGTGGAAGAGATTTGTCAATTCGAGAAAATGACACGATGAATACAACAACGGTGCGGGAATTTTATGCAAACTTTCCGAGAGAGAGAAGCGGGTGCTTTGTAAGTGGAAATTATATACGCTGTGGCGGAAGCAATAAATGCGACTCTAAAAACAGTGGATGTTGAAGGAGGAATTGGTGATTGGAGCCATTTTAGAACATGGTCTAGGAGTACCAACAACATCAACTGGAATGCCGTCGCAGACACAGTAAGCTACCCTGGAGCTGCTTTTGAGATTGGAAGAAATGGATCTAGAGCACCGGCGGTGCGATTCAACAAGCGCGCAAGGCTTGGCTATACTTCGTCAGTGCCCGCATGATTCCATCCACGCACTTCACCAGAGTGCCAGAAGATAGGATTAAGTTGATTTATGGAATTATGAAGGGGCTGACGATTGATGTGGGGAAAGAGATAGTGTAGAGCATGGAAGAAATCAGCAGGTTGGTAACAACAGGTGGGTTGGGACATGGTTCACTTATTACCAGTCTAGGCCACATGAGTGCGGTCCCACAACTACCCACGGATACTCATGAAAGAAACCAACGCGGTGTCCATGGGATAGTGCACTCTTTCCCTGCACCCAGCCACAGACGGAGCGGAGAGCACCGCGGCCAGCAGTGGAGGCGCCATGGATGAAGATGAGCACGAAATAGGGGCTCAATATGAGCGAGACCCGGCCACCGACCAACCACAAAGCGAGAACCTTGAGCCACAATGGGGCAATTGTACCAACACGGAAGGAGATGATGCAGACGCGCAAACGATGAGTACAAGGACAGTGAAAGCAAGGCAACAAATCGACGAGTGAGTGCCTTGTTCAACCAACGGTCGATCATTATCCACGCCACCACCACCATTTTAACCAAAGTTTGTAAGTGTCTTATTTTCTTTCTTGTCTTTGAGTCTACACACATTGGGGACAATGTGTGATTTAAGTTCGGGGGTGTGTTTTGTGTTTTAGTTTTTATTTGTGTGTCATGTTATGTTTTATTTAAATTTTTTATTTGTTTTATGTTTATTTTGAGTCACAAAAATTTTTCTTTCTTGAGTCATAATTGCTGTCACAAAGATCATGTATCTTTGTAGTTGCTAGAAACACCTAGTGAAGTAAGGTGGAATAATGTAAAGGAATTGAAGCAACTATCTAAACACTTAGGTTAGATATGCCAAAAGCTCGAGAATCATCTATTTGGAGTTTCTTGCTTGAGTTATGCATGCTAAATGATAAATGCTTATGTGTTATGAGTGCTTGCTATTTGAGGCGAAATAGTTAGGATATGCATGTTAGGGAGATGACTCGGACATTTCTTTGATAGCCATTCTTACCATTCTTTCTATCCGTGCTTTAAAAATATCCCTAGTCACCCATTGAGCCTAAATTTGAAACTTCTTCTTTGACACCCCATATTCCCACAAAATTGTGCCATAAGTGAAAATATGAAATAGTGGAGTACATTGTGTTAAAAGAAGAAACAAAAAAGAGTGAACAAGTTTGATGCACCCTAATGGAAAAGTAATAAGAAAGAGGCAAAAGCCTAAGTTTGGGGGTGCCTATTTGTATAATACACTTCACTCTCCCAAAACAAAAGAGGGGACTGATAGAATTGAAGTGAAGGCAAGAATCAAAAGAAAAAGGAAAAATTGAAAAACCAAAAGCATAGTACAGAAAAATGAGCCTAAATGCCTATCTTTACCAACCCCTACCTAAGCCTACATTACAACCTCAAAGTCTGAAGATCTCTTTTATGCATATCCAGAATTAGTGGAGAATAGCAAGTAAGCATGCCATAGGAATTCTTGAATTTATATGCATGATTTAGTATATTGACTTCCATTAAGCATGATGAATATGAGTTTGCGAAATATTTAGCTTCATGTGTTTAGTGTGCTGAAAATTTTATGCTATATGTTCCGCGTATTATTCTCGCTAACCTTCATGTTTTCTAGCTAACATCTATGCAAAGAAAAGTGATTAATGTGAAGTCTTTTATTTTTCGTTCTTTGAGTCTTGTTATTTTATTTCTTTCAATCTTTGCTCGAGGGCGAGCAAAGGTTAAGTTTGGGGGTATTTGATCGGTGTATTTTGTATACACCTTTTGAGTCTGTTTTAGTTAGTCTTTTGTCTCATTTTGCACATATAAGTGTCGTATTATGATAGTTTTTCTTTCTATTGAGTCAAAGTGGTTGAAATGGCCAAATGACGAAAAAGGAGCAAAAAGAGGGCAAAAGAGGAGATGCCAGAGATGAAAACAGAGAAAGTGGCGAACAAGGCAGAAATCCAGACCAGCGCGGCACCGCGATCGAAGCGAGGCCGCGCCCATCATTCAGAAAGCGCGAAGATCCAGCGCGCGGCTCGCGAACGCGGCGCCACTATCGAAGGGCGAAGCTTCGGCGCGCCGCCGAAGACGAAGCGAGGCGCGGCGCTAAACATCCGGAGCTACAGAAGATTCAGCGCGCGGCTACCGAGCAGCGAATATCGAGGCGCGGCGTAAAACACCGACGGATCGCGAACTTGGCCATGGCTATCTGCGAACGCGTAGCGGAAAAAATTAGGTCTTTTGACGGATTTTGGGCGGCACTGCGAGGGAAAAGAAGGGCGTTTTAAACCTATATAAGGAGAACCCTAGGCGGTTTTGAGAGTTCCCTTTCTTGGACACAAGATTTTCTTGCGGAGATTGGAGACCTAAACTTAGTAATTTCTTTCCTTTTCTTTTCTTTAATTCGGTTTTGCATGATGAACTTGGAATTAGTTCTTGTCATCTTTATGGCTAGGAACTAATTCTCCTATAGGCTTTCTATGTTGAACTTCTTGAAACTTATGTTATAAATTAATGCATGCTTATGGTTATTTTTCTTATTGAGAGATCTATCCGATAATTGAGTTGAATTCTTGGTAGCTAATTGACAACTAGTTATCACTATATGATTTCTAATCAGTTACGAAAAGGGGATTGTGAATATGTTGTAAGTTGGGTGACAGGACTTGAATTGGGGATGAAAATACCTCAATTAGTTTTGTAAGCGTTGATGAGAGGCTTAACACCCTAATTTTGCGCATTGTGCGTGTGATCATCTAGGTTTTGTTCTTAATCCTCTATAGAGTTACCCTTATCGTGAAAGTTAGGTAAGGAACAATCTGGGATGAGTGTTTATATAACCCTAACGGAGTATAAAGCGATTTAAGTAAACTTTGCTTTCTCGAAAGAAGAACACTATAAGTAATGCATTAGTAAGTAGCATAAGCGGATAGTGAGGATACATAGAAGCCCTATTCTCATCACATCTGAAGTAATTCTTTATATTTACTTGTCTTTAATAATTCTTAGTTATAAACAAAACAATCAATCATTAATTCACCAAATAGATACTAGAAAATAGATAGTTGGTACTTGAACCCTAATCCTAGAGGACGATATTCGGTCTTATCTAAGACTATACTACTTGATACGATAACGTGCACTTGCGTTTAAAAGTGTGTGCATATTACGCGCATCAGTCTCATACCGAGACTCTTGATTATTCTCCCGATGCATGTCATGTAAAAATAAGAAAGAAAAGGATTAGTAAATAATGTAAACTCCATCATATGCAAAATAAATGGAATGTTGAATTAAACACACAAGTACATATGTTGCCAATGTTAATGCGAGGCAATACAGACACAGGATTCTACCAGCAGATACACACTTTGGGGTATTATTTAGTGACGGGCCCAGTATGCAGGAAACATGATTCAGGCCCAATGACATCAGATTTCCTTTTACTAGATTTTGAACATGAATGTTATCACCCAAACAGACCCACTTATACGAAAATACCTCTAATATATTTAGCCATATAAGGATGGATACATGAGACATACACTTAAACCATGGGAGGTATACAACCCATATACACCGAATGTATACTAATGCGATATAAACAAGACAATGAGATAAAGGGAAATGCGGAGCATCAGCGGTGGGGCGGATATATGTCAACGTTATATTTTTATTGTGATGCGTAGTTATTGACACCTTTGGATTGGCGAGTCGAAGGGAAATACGGGGAAGATATTTTCCACGACCCGATAGTTTAGGTAAATATAGGACAAACTTAAAGCTAGGATTGGAATTCATTAGTAGGATATGTGAGGCATAATGACTTATTAGATATAGCCGACATACATAAATAGCTAGAAGACTCCTTAGAAATATTAGATCATACATAACAGGACAGATTATTTCATTCAATTGGATGAGTTAACAAACAGATTTTTAAATGTCACGATTGTGATCAATATTGTATTATTCATTTAACAAACTACAAATACCACGAGATAGTACGAGAAAATCCCACGCAACACAATACTAGACATGTATCCGAATGTTCCGCGAGGAACATGCGCAATCTTGTGTCCTAAAATATACAGAAACAAAATATCCAAATCAACATTTAACTGAACATCAGCATATAACCAACAAAATGGATCCGTGACCCTTATACAAACGTTATACTCTCAATCATACCCACAGAAAATACTATCGAACACACACACACATGCTCAAGAACATAATCGACACCACAAAAATCGAAAGCCACAATTGAAAAAGAAACAATGGCTAAAGCGAGTTAAGTCAAATAGATTTGATAAAGAATACATATAATCCTATCACGAGAAAACACATACTATCAATTAAGTAACTAAGCGAAGAAAAAGTAGGTTTGGACCTTTTGTGGGTAGCGGCGAGGCGACGACAAAGGTTTTCCGAATCGTCGAGAAATTCGTGAAGGGTGGTTTGCGATTTAAGTAGTAATAAATTGAATAAAAAGAGAGGAGTTTAAGCACAATCTTTATGCGTGTTCTCGATGATTGATGGTGATCGATCACTGTCAAAACATAGGTAATTATAGCTACTATTTAGGCTTCGATTTATGGTAAGTTAGGACTTGATTTGAGGGACGATTTATGCGATTTTGTTGAGATTTAATCTTGTTCTTGTTATGGTAAGGCGAACTGAGTTTCTTGTGGATGATTGAAGGATTATTTAGTCTAAGAAGGGTAGCTTTGATTTGGTTGTCGGATTTTCCAACTGAAAATCCGCGAGATTCTTGAGGGAGGAGAGAGGGTGTATGCGGCGGTTTGTGAGTGTTAGGGTTAGGTTTTCTAAAGAAGATGAGGGAGAAGGTATGTGGGTTGTGGGCTGATGGGGGGAAGGTATAGTGTTGTGGGCGAATGAAATAAGTAAAGGGAAGTGGGTTATGGGCTGCGGGAAATGTGGGCTGGACGAGGTTAAGGGACTGGGGGAAATGGGCTGGACGAGGGATATTAGTAAAGGGGCTGGGGAAAATGGGCTGGTCGAGGGATATTAGTTTTGGGTTGGGTAGAGTTTTAGGTATTAAGTGTATTATTTAATTAATGGTAGATAAATTATTTAAATCGTGATTAAATTATTTAGATGTTTTATTAGTCTAAGCTATTATTATAATAATAAATGGGGCATGCTAATTAATTAGCGCTTAATATTAAAACTTACTTATTATGTGTATTTTGCGATTGCGGTTCTAAAAAGAAAATTGTTTAATTTACGGGGATGGACAAAATTGGGTGTCAACAGTTGTCCCTCTTTGTATGAGGAAGATGAAATAATCTCCATACAAAGACGTTGACTTATAGCCAATTTTGTCTGGGTCATCGGAATTGGAACAAAGTGTTGCTGGTGTCTGAAAACTAAGGGTGGGGCCGACGCGGATTTAGAATCTGTCCCAGTGTCAAGCTATGGTGACTATGAGTTATTGTGGTGCTAGAATGTTGGGAGAGAGTAGGTCGACGTTCGGGTCCACTTTTGCCTTTTGTTGGGAAACCCTGCTCCCAACAAATTACCTCAGTTCGCCGTAAGAGGTAGGTCCACGTTGTGCTCCATCCTTTGTAGTTTGTTAAAGTTCCTGTAGATTGAAGCTAAGATAGAAGCATTAGTGCATAACTGTCAAAACAAAACAATTGTAAGAATGTGAATTTGCGCTGTGGTTGTAGTCAGATTGTATATACTATATAATGAAATGATGTGATGATACGCCGTCTTGTATAGGCGAGATCTGAATGTTAAATCGTTGTATGGGCGAAATGCGAGATGTTAAATCGTTGTATGGGCGAGATCACGAAGTTCATCGTTGTATGGGCGAAATCACGAGATGTTAAATGCGTTGTATGGGCGAGATCACGAGAGTTAAATCGTTGTATGGGCGAAATGCGGATATTCGTCGTTGTATGGGCGAAATACGAGATGTTAAATCGTTGTATAGGCGAGATCTGAATGTTAAATCGTTGTATAAACGAGAATACGAGATGTTAAATCGTTGTATAAACGAATGCGAGATGTTAAATCGTTGTATGGGCGAATGCGAATGTTAAATCGTTGTATAGGCGAGATCACGAATGTTAAATGCGTTGTATGGGCGAATCACGAGATGTTAAATCGTTGTATAGGCGAGATGCGAATGTTAAATCGTTGTATGGGCGACATGCAGATGTTCATCGTTGTATGGGCGAAATGCGAGATGTTAAATGCGTTGTATGGGCGAAATATAGATATTAAATCGTTGTATGGGCGAAATGTAGATGTTAAATCGTTGTATGGGCGAAATGTAGATGTTAAATCGTTGTATGGGCGAAATGTAGATGTTGCGTCGTTGTATGGGCGAAATGTAGATGTAGATGTTAAATGCGTTGTATGGGCGAGATGCGAGATGTTAAATGCGTTGTATGGGCGAATGCGAGATGTTAAATGCGTTGTATGGGCGAATGCAGATGTTAAATGCGTTGTATGGGCGAGATACGAATGTTAAATCGTTGTATGGGCGAATCACGAGATGTTAAATCGTTGTATGGGCGAATGCGAATGTTAAATCGTTGTATGGGCGAAATGCGTATGTTAAATCGTTGTATGGAGCGAATACGAATGTTAAATGCGTTGTATGCGAATCACGAATGTTCGTCGTTGTATAAACGAATCTGATGTTAAATCGTTGTATGGGCGACATCTGAATGTTAAATGCGTTGTATGGGCGACATGCGAATGTTAAATCGTTGTATAGGCGAATCGAGATGTTAAATGCGTTGTATGGGCGAATCACGAGATGTTCGTCGTTGTATGGGCGAAATACGAGATGTTAAATGTTATATAAACGAATACGAGATGTTAAATGCGTTGTATGGGCGAAATCACGAGATGTTAAATCGTTGTATGGGCGAAATACGAGATGTTAAATCGTTGTATGGGCGAAATGCGAATGTTAAATCGTTGTATGAACGAAATGCGGATGTTAAATCGTTGTATAGGCGAATCACGAGATGTTAAATCGTTGTATAAACGAAATCGAGATGTTAAATCGTTGTATGGGCGAAATCACGGATGTTAAATCGTTGTATGGGCGAAATGCGGATGTTAAATCGTTGTATAGACGAGATGCAGATGTTCGTCGTTGTATAGACGAGATGCAGATGTTCGTCGTTGTATGGACGAAATGCAAATGACGTCTTCTAGGGCATAGATAAAAATTGTTCTACATATGGAGTTGTGTTATGCATAATCAAAGCTAGATGAAATAATTAAAGTGTAAATGATGTAGCCTGAGTAAAGAAGATGTGGCTTTTGCGAGATGTATTTGATGTAGACTTGTTGCAGATGGACTTCGTGAGCGAATATGTTGTATTGGAATGTTGTTGTCCTTCTTGTTCCTGTTGTCCTGCAAAATTCACTCAAAGAAAATTTGTGAGTTCGGGGAGGGGCTCGGCCGATTTGTGTTGGCTCTTGATATTTGCACGCGTCGTCTTGACTGGACATGTAACCCCTGTCTGATTTCAGGTCTCGGTAGAAAACAATTATTGAAAATATTCTATCTTGAGAAAATATACTTATATATACTAGTAGGAAATTATGTCGATATTTGAATAGTGACATGTTGTGAAACAAAGCGAACTTCCTTATCCGAAATCGGCGGTATATTCTCTCATACTCTCGGTGCTCCGCTGTCGTCAGACTCTCTTTTAAAATTTGTCCCAGTTTTGGGACATGGAATCACTAAATGGCGGCCGTATCCATTGATGTCATTTGTAGTAAAACCCTTAAAAATTGTTCCAGTTTATGTCGATCTTTCGAGCATATGGAATCATATTTGTCGGTGTCCTTTCGTGGCGAAGTTCTTAAAATTGTCCCAGTTTTGACTGATGAAACTGGGTCGGATATATGTTGTTCATTTGTCTCGTGTGTATGACAGGACTGAGTACAACTCACGAAAAATACAAATTGACAAAACGAAGATTTCCTAATGGTGTGACCGAGGCCGATATGGCCGCCTACGTATCTCGCCAAGGGAATCAGGTCAAACGTAGTTCAGATTACAAGCAAAGTAATTAGGCTTTCCTAGAAATGGGGCCAGAGGCGATATGGCGCTCGTATCCATGAGGAATCGGTCAACGTAGTTGATTACGAGCAAAGTGATTACATGGAAAATAAAGCACTCTAAATATAATATCTCTTGGCTGCATCTGCGTTGATGGCTCTCGGCGCGCCGCCATCCATTTGGCTAAGATGAGGCCCTCGCATAAGCACTCAGTGAACCGTATAAGGCCGCGCCAATTGGCGCGAATTTCCGCTTCGCCTCGCTTTGATTAGGGAATATCGTTTGACACGGTATCCGGTTGGAAGTTTCTTGGTCGTACCTTCATTAAAGCTCTGGCCGTTACATTACGGTAAAGTTGTCGTGTGACTGCATTCGTTCGTTTCTCATCAATAAGCATCAATTGTTCGTACCTCTCTGTATCCGTTTGGCCATTTAGTTAAACTTCGGATGATTCTCAAAGGCGGTATTTCCACCTCGTGGCGGCCGACACATTCCATAAACGAGAATGCGGTGTTGCTCGCGTGGAAGTCGGATATGTCTGCGGTAACGAGAGGCGAAAGGTAAATTTTCGGGCCAATGCTTGTAGTTATCTATCATCTTCCTCGATATCCTCTTGATGTTCTTGTTGGCGCTTATTTGCTCCGTTCGTTTGTGGTCGATATAGAGTTGAGTTGCGATGAGTGATCTGAACTTCTCACATTTCGCCATTGGACCCTTTGTTGAGATTGGACCCGTTATCGGTTATGATTGATTACGGAATTCGAGCAGAAGCGGATGATGTTGTGATGAACAAAGTCCACTACTACTTTCTTGGTCGCGACTTGTATGATGATGTTTCTACCCGTTTGTAAAGTAATCGATCGCGCGGGATAAACACAGTGTCCGTTTAGCTTGGCTCGATAGGAGCGATGATGTCCATGCCCCAATTGCGAATGGTCGTGGGGAACTAGTGACATTGAGTTCGTTTGGTGGCACGTGAATCAGTCGCCATGGATCGGCATTGATGACACTTTCGCCTGGCCCGATGCAATCTGTTTCCATCGTCATCGAAGTAACCTCACTGTAGTATCTTCTTTGCTAGCATGAAACCGTTCGTGGGGTCATGGCATACCTCCGTGTGTCTCTTACAATAACTTGTTTGCTTGAGTGTCAACACGTCTTAACAAACCCAATCGAGTTCTCAGATAAAGGACCTCGCCATTTCGGGAAGAAATGGTTTGCTAACCTCAGAAGAGTCTTCTTTTGTATGTTGGTCGTGCCTTAGGTACTCACTGCCTTGAGATACCTCTTGATTTCGTCATACCAAGGTTTGCTCTCGATTCTTCATCTGTCGAGAACAATAAATTTGTTGCTCTTCTAGCCATCTACTTTGATTGGGTCGATATAGTTCTTATGCGGATGTTGAATCATGGAGGACAAAGTCGCTAGGCGTCTGCAAACTCATTTTGGGCCCTTGGGTATGCGAATTCTATCTTAACGAACCTTTGCGCAATTCTTTCACGGTGTAGGTAAGGAAGTATCTTCACATTCTTGGTGGCCCATTCGCCTTGCGGCGGTGAATCAGCAGTCTGAATCCTATGACCAGAACTCTTGTATGTTCGTATCAATAGTTATTCGAGTCTAGTATGCAAGCCGTATTACGACATATTATTGGTGCGGGAATCGAGCTTTGCGATGTCGGGTAGTGTTGTCTGTTTACGATGCAAAGCGCTCCGATACCTACTCGTTTGAAATTCGCGGCGCCGTGAAGAACATTCTCGGCCGGATATTCTTCTAGGATGTCTTCTCCTATAAACATCACTTAACGTGGAAGGTAGGTCGCGAGGATATATTCCTCGTCTACCGGATTCTCCGCAAGATGATCTGCTAATGCTTGCCACTTTGTTGCGCTTTTGGGTGGCGTATACGATGTCGAATTCAAAAAGGATCGCCATTTTGCAAGTTTTCCGGTGGCATAGGCTTGAAAGATATACTTGGCGGGTCCGTCCTCGAAATGAGGTAGGTGGTGTGCGCGGATAAATAATGCCTGAATTTTTGTGCGACCAGTCGAGGCAACACGTGCGTTCGGCGTTGTGTAACGACGCCCGTAAGGCGTGAACTTTTACTCAAGTAGTATATTGCTTGTTCCTTCCTTCCGTCTCATCATGTTGTCTAACACACATCCGACGCATTTTCCAATACGGATAAGTATAGCAAAGGCCTCGGGTTACGGAGGCACGAGGCCGATGGATTTGTGATACTCTTTGATTTTGTCAAGGGCTTGTTGGCACTCGATGTCCATTTAGTGGCGGCGTCCTTCTTTAACAACTTGAATATTGGTTCGCATATCGCTTTGATTGTGCTATGAACTGCGATATAATTCAAGCGGCCAGAAAACTCATCACTTCCTTGCGATTTTTGGAGGTAGTCCTGAATGGCCTTTATTTTGAAGGATCCAACTCTATTCCCTTACGCTCACAATGAAACCCAACAATTTTCCATTGGGGCCGAAGGCACTTTGCCGGATTCAACTTCAGGTTATATTGCCTCGTCGTTCAAAAACTTCTTGGATGGACGGATGGTCGTAGCCCTCCGTGACTTGATAATGGCGTCATCGCGTAAACTTGATTTCCTTATGGATCATATCATGAAAAATGGTAGTCATGGCTCTCGTGTAAGTGACACTGCATTTTTAAGTCCAAATGGCATGACTCGATAATAATATACCCGGAGTGTGAGCGCGATCTTCTGCATCTTCTTCGTTCATTAAGATTTGATGGTACCCAGCGAAACAATCGACAAATGACTGCAATTCATGCTTCGCACAATTGTCGATGAGTAAATGAATGTTTGGAAGGGGAAAATCATCCTTAGGGCTTGCTTTGTTGAGATCCCTGTAATCGACACAAACTCGTATCTTACCATCCTTCTTTGTTACTGGCATAATGTTGGCTAACCAAGTAGGGTATCTTGCTACCCGGATGACATTTGCGTCCAATTGTTTGGAGATCTCCTCCTTGACTTTCAAACTCTGATCCGGCTTGATTTTCCTTGGTTTTGCTTCTTTGGCGGGCATGATGGTTGATGGGCAACTTATGAAAGCGATGTACGTGCTTGGGCACGGCGTATCATCGTAAGACCAGCGAATATGTCGACGTCTGCTTGATAGGGCGCGGATCTTAACTGCATGCGGTATTCAAGTGAGCAGCGATCCTTGTCTCCTTTACGACTTTATCATCTCCTAGGTTTACTGTCTCTGTTTCATCCAGATTTGGTTTCGGCTTATCCTCGAACCTTCCTAACTCTTCCGTTAATTCCTCTAACGGAAAATTTCCTTCGGGTTCTGTTGGATCATTTTCGTTGTTCTGACTTTGTTCGCTTGTTTCATAACATGTCACATTTTCATTATCGTAGTATATTATTTTGTATCTTTGAAAGAAAGGGAATAAAGAGCGTTGATTAAAACATAACTTGTTATTAAAACTTCAAAGGAAATAAGCTCGTAAAGCGTGTCCGTAATTCGAGAAAAATACGAATTGAATTGTTTAAAGCGTCTAATTATTAATTCTACGGACTCGTGAAAAAGCGGTGTTGGGGTACGTGTCCGTTGCTTTCAGACATCTCACGGCTCTGCACTCCAAATGGTGCAGTCATCATGTAGTCTTCCAAAATCGCGTGACACTCTGCTTCGCCGAAATGAAAAGGCCTTGAAGTCCCTCCGCGAGAATATGCATCCTCCTCTTACAGTAGTGGCGGGGTATGCTTTGGCGAATGAATGATTCGGGGATGGAGCAGTCTTGGCAGATGAGACTCACCTTCCATACGTGATCAAATAACATCATCTCGCCGGCGGTGGGCGTGCTCCGAGGCCAAAGTGTCCTTCTTCTCGGCGGTGAATCGGCTCTGTGATTCCTCTAGTTTTGGTCGAGTCCTCGACACGGCTCGAAACCATTTCTCGGCGTCTCTCGGACCACCATTTTGGGAGTGCGAGGCGATTCATTCCTTTAGCCTTGCTAACGTCTACGATCTTGTTCATGTGGTAAGCAGATCCATCCAGCTTTTCCATACTCGATGGTGGAATTGCCTTTGGTGTTAGCGATGTTGTCCTTGTCTCCTCAACCACAACTTGATGATTCTAGATGAATTTCAAAACTTGATGCAAAGTGGAAGGGGCGGCTCACTACCACGTGAATCGAAGGTCTACCGAGTAACAAATTGTAGCATGTGGATATGTCGATACCGAATTCTATCTCGAACTCTGCGGGCCCGATCGTAGTGTCAAATCGGTCTACTTTGCGGCGCTCCTCGAGATCCCATCGAAACCTTTTACCGCTTGTAGCTCTCACGGAGTTTCCCAATGTTGACTCACAAGTTGAAGAGTATTCAAAGGCATACATTAACGGTGACCCTCAATCAAGACTCGAGAGATAAACTTATTAGCACACTTGGTATTATGTTCAATGCCTTATTATGACCCCGACCTTGAGGCAATTCATTCTCATGGAAAATTATCTTTTGCACCTCTTTAATTTGCCGTCGGTCTTTGAAAAGTTCTCATCGATGCCGGTGGCACATGAGCCTCTTTCAAAACCTCCATCAAAGAGGTTCGGTGGTTCACGGAATTCATCAACAATGTGATAGAGATTTGTCTTTGGTGTTTTACTCAATTGTTCTACAATGGAATAGTCTCGCGTGGCATCCTTCTCCAAAATTCCTCTATACGGTTCGGTCGCGATCTTTTACGGGGTGTCTTTCGCGATACTTCTACGGATGAGTAACGTTGTGGGACCTCGTCACCCCATGCAACAACTTCTACCACGCATTTCTGCCTGCCATTATGTTGCTTGATCGAATGGCTCCGTCACGGTACTAAGGCGACATTAGAGGCTTATGGCGGCTCAACTCTACTTCCAGGCGCCACGGCCTTGGCGGTAATCACGTAGGCAATGTGGTGAAGATCCACTGTCTCCTTCTCCGGTTGATGCGATGGTCCTTCCATATCGTACACATCATCAAAGGTGATCATGTGCACGCCATTATGTCGTGATTTGGCGGATTGTTGTTGACATTAGGGAGGGCTTTTCAACCGAATAGCTCCTTGCGATTAGTTCCTCGATTCGTTTTCAATGCATAACAACCATCTGTATTGTGCCCTGATGCTCCAGAGTGGTATGCACAATGGTTATTCTCATCATGCCATGGTGGGAGTGGATTGGGATTTTGCCATGGGATCGGCTGTATAAAACCAGCGGCTCTTAGTCTTTCATATAGTTGGGAGTATGGTTCAGCCAACGGGGTGTATGATTTTGTGGGCCTCCTCTCGGTGTTGGTTCGGGGTCTGGGTGTGTTTTGTGTGTGGTATTGTTGTGGGGGTGGGTATGCTGGTCGGTATTGTGAGGAATTTGTGTGGGCGAACGCCCGTGGCGGGTTGTATATTGGCTGGGTGGTGTAGATGGGTGAAGGTTGATGGTATGTGGAAGTATTTTGGCTAAAATGGTCATAGGGAGGGTTTTGGAATGTGGGGGTTTGGTATGTTTGGGGTTGGTATGTTTGGGGTTGGGGTTGGTATGTCGAGGCTCGATTAGTTACGTGTTGTTGCACCAGTCATGTGAGGTCGCTCCATCCTTTCTTCTTGTTCATCCTCTCATTGACTCACGATTGTATTGCTTTGCTTGTTGCTTGCAAGCGGCGGTCGTGATCTACACATTAAGTCCTCTTCCACAAAATCTCCCATTTTACTACTTGGAAAAATTGCGTCCAATACTTGATCAACCTCTCATAATGCGTGGGGTCCTTTAGGGATTGTACAAACAGTGTTGTCATTTCACTTTCTTCCATGGCGTTTGGACGCCCGGCTGGACCTCCACCTCATCGCATATTCCACAAAAGTTTCTATCGACTTTTCTCCAATTTCATTAGGTAGAATCTGTCCGGGGCGTTGTCAGTATTAAATCTGAATCATCCCAAAGTCTGTGCCATCGCCCCATTCATACGCCACTTTCTTGGATCGGCTAGTATACCAATCGAGCTTCTCGATCAAGCTCTAATAAACAACCATGATGATCGATTGATCCCTTCCCACCCACTAACTTCGCAATAGGATCTCAAATGTGCGAGGATTACCTTTGCCATCAAACATGTCAAACTTTGGTACCTTATATCCGAGAGGCGATTCGGCGTCGGGATCGTCGTAAATCCTCGTACTCTAGTCCCTCATGGCCCTTGTCCATCTGAAGGCTCTTAAAAGCTTTCTTCAAATCATGGATTTATCTGGCCATGTTTTCATCTATCCCAGTTCTTGTCCTCTTCTCCATCTCTTCATATCGAGCAAACTCCGGGGAAGGTATAGGTACGGGTGTGAGATGTGGGGCATGGGTCACATATATGGGTGATCCGTATTGTTTATTGTGGTATGCCATCGGTGCGGGTTGAGTAGGTTGGTTGTCTTGGGCGGGTAAGGTGGTTTGTATCATCTGGGGCTCAGGTGTGTGCGGGTTAGGGTCATTTATGGTCTGTGGGTTACGAGGAGGTGTGTTGTTGTGTTGTGGATTTGGGGGCTGTGGGTTACGAGGAGGCGTGTTGTTGTGTTGTGGATTGGGAGGTTGTGGGTTATCTGTTGGGTGTTGGGGATGGCGTCGAAAAGACGGTGAATTTGGAAGTATGGGTAGTTGTGTGTTGAGGCTTATGGATAACTTAGTAATTTCTCGGAGTCTATCCATTTCCGCTTGCATGACCGCCATTTGTTGCAGTACTTGAGCAAGGTATTCGTCGGAATATGGAGCATTTCCCCTTTCTGATGTTTCTGGTTCCTCTCGTTGAATGGCAATGAGTCCCAAGCCATCCTGTTCGTTTGCCCCTGAATCATTCATTTTTGTTGCTCGTGCTTTAGATCTTGTGAAATATGGGTGCTCACTTGATCTTTGCCAACACAAACGGTAGATAAGGAGTAGTGCGACAAAAATCCTTTTGTCCAAAACACGTGTTAGCATCAAGCGAATAGCGAACATATGGGCATATAATGAAGCTTGACAAATAAAGCGTGTCCTAATATGCAAGGGCCTCTATTATGCGGTAGGCCTAAGCGTCATATATGCAAAGTCACGTTAGACGTACCCAAGCCATTGTATTGGAATGCCTTTATTGGAAATAAAGCTAATTGAAATGACACTTTATAAGAAAAACAATGAAAATCTCAAACTAAATAACTATGTTGTCGATGTGATAGCGAAACTTAGGTCCTCTTTGGTATAGCCCCTGCCTGTTTCAAGTATTGTACTGCATCGTGCATTAGGACCCACATGTCTGGGGTGATGACCTTTTCTTTGAGTAGACGATCTTTCATCCTATTGCTCGTGCCCACGTCCTCGAAACCTTGCTCTCTTTTGGGGTGTAGGTTGTCTTTCGTGATCCTCTGCAACCGTATACGATATTCGGATGTGCATCCTGCTTGTTCATCTCCGATGTTTACCTTGTTAATGTCGTCCCATTCTCTCAAAATTTGTCCAGTTCGGGCCGCGATAAAGTTTAGTCCAAATGTGACTTACGAAACTCCCGTATCGATCGGAGTGGGATTATCTGTTCTTGGCGAATTGCGAAATGCGCGTAGGGGCGTATGGTTGCAGACCTTTAAACCATAAGCTCAATATAGTATAATTCTTTCTAGCGTATAAAGGCTCGACCTTGTGAGGAATAAGGATATTTCCACGGATCGATCACAGAGTGCGGGATGTTAAAAACTTACACCAATCTTTGGTGCCGACCGGTGACACAAACCGTTTCGTCCTATCATAGAAGCTGTCGATCTTATAAGATGCGCTGAAACAAACGTCTGTCATATTTGACCGTTGGTAAAAATGCTCCATGGCCCACATTTGTAAGATAAGATTGCAACCTTCAAAGAAGTTTGTTTGGCCCCTTTTACATTTCCCAAGAGCTCGGAATATCTCTGCCAAAATCATAGGAACCAAAGTGGGTTGTACGCCATCAATTCCCTCGAAAAGTGATCTGGCCACGGAACATATGCAAGTACTTATTTGCCATACTCAAGAGGAAAAATCAAAGTGCGAGTAAGCGGCGGTGAATGCAATAGGACGCCTGTTTTGCCAATGGCGTAGAGTGCATGAGAATTCTGTTTTGCATGTCTTGTAAGCGTTATTATGTCCATACCTCTCGTAAAGATAGTCAAGAGACACCCAGTTGTTCTCGAAGCAACGCAATTCCTTAGTATTCTTAAGACCCATGTAGCGGAGAAATTTCTTCCCTGATTGGCTGTTGGGAATAATATGTCTTCTACCTTGGTAAACTAGACTGGTGAAATAATGCACTTCTTCCAATGTAGGAGTTATTTCGAAATCCTTGAATCTGAAAACGACTTGGTCTGGACCCCAAAACTGGATTAAAGCTCGGATCAAATGCGGATCTGGTGAAATACCAAATAGTGAGATGAGACACCCCAACTTCTTCCTAATCATCGTCTGACTGCTGATGTCGAAATCCTCCCACCATACTCTTAGCTTATCAGGAACTCCGCTAACCATTCTTATATGATTCATGCTATGATACAAATGCTGAAAAACAAGAAATAATAATAGACTTACATTTCCAACTTTGGGCATGTCTTTTGGCTTGGATAAATCTATCATGATTGTGCAACACATAATATGCTGGTTGGTCGTTGGGTTGAGAAACCCATCGACGAGTTTGGTGTCTTCCTAATTGTGGTGTCGATACCAAGGACCGACCCACCTAAGGTAAATGTATGCATGCCTTAAAATAAAGGGTGGTATAGCTCTATCTTAAGTTTGCTAAGATTTGGCTTACTAGACGCAAGGTTTCCGAGCGGACTACTCGAGTGAAAAGGCTACGCGACCACCGGTTGGACCGGATTCTCCGCGCAAAATACCAACTCTCTTGAATTTGGGTGTTTGAAAGAAATTTGCAGGTGCGCAAAGCACACCCGCATGTTGTGTGTGATAGTGTGAATTTTCCATAAGGGAGGAAGTATGAGCGGAATGCCAGTTTAAGGAAAGCAGTAATAAATAGCAGTTAAGGCAATATGCAAATATTTATATGTAAAACAGAATAGTTTAGGCAAAACATAAAAACAAATAAGTGTGAAACACAAAATAAGCAATTAAGCAAATAAGAATAAAGAGAAAATGAAGCTCAATAATTAACCTATGTTTGTTGTGGTTAAGAACCTAAATATCCCCAGTGGAGTCGCCATGCTGTCGCACCCGATTTTGAACTCTCAGGCTTGAATGCGCGACGGAATGGTTATCCTCCCCTAAAATGTAAAAAATAAATGTTTAAAATGTTAAGGGAGTCGCCACCTAATTAATTGGGTGAATTAGGACACCTAAATGCTAACCGATCAAAGTCAACATTAACTCCATTTAAAGGTCTGCTAAACTTAATGAGATTCTGGGCAAGGGTTCTTTATTATCATAAAGGGAAGGGGTCAGACACCCTAAAGGATCCGCTAACTTGCGGTTGTCCGTTCAAACATAGGTTAATTTTATTTGGCTAAGGGATGTATGTTTTTTTTTTTTTTTTTTTTTTTAAAGATTATTTAAGTAAAAGGGGTGTGGCCAATATCTAAAGAATATGTATTAATAACTAAAAGGTCTTATAAGATTCATAAAAAATATGTACAAAGTTGATTATGAAATTATAAGACATGAGATTATTTTTTATTTTTTTTTGACAAAAGTAAGAAAGTGACAAATTGCTCCTAACAGTATACGCAAGGTTAAGATTCTTATATAGGAGTTAATTATAAAATTGTTTTTTATACGTGTGTGCGAAAATTACTTCCTATGGTATCTATGAAGAGTTTATGATAAAGTTTACTTCTTAAGGATTAAATATGGAGGAATATATTAACTACATGACTAAAGCATAGCTAGGATTAATTATCTTAGGTTTAGATTTATATGATGAGCCTAGACTAAGTAAATGATGAATTTATCTTTAAACTACCCCTTCCAAAGTATTCAAAGGCTAGTAGAGTTAATTATCCTATTAATTACAAGGTTAATAAATATGACAATAAATAACAAATAAACAAATAAATAAATGCATAAATAAGCGAAGGAGGAGTGAGATTGGAGTTGTTGTAACGTCTAGAACGGATGGCGACACCATCTATCCTACAGCTGTTTGGAAGCCCTGCGGCGGAAGTGTGATTGGCGATATGGAAGTCATGATGAGTCTCATACCGAGACTCTTGATTATTCTCCCGATGCATGTCATGTAAAAATAAGAAAGAAAAGGATTAGTAAATAATGTAAACTCCATCATATGCGAAATAAATGGAATGTTGAATTAAACACACAAGTACATATGTTGCCAATGTTAATGCGAGGCAATACAGACACAGGATTCTACCGAGATACACACTTTTGGGGTATTATTTAGTGACGGCCCGATGCAGAAACATGATTCGTGCCCAATGACATGATTTCCTTTTACTAGATTTTGAACATGAATGTTATCACCCAACAGACTCCACTTATACGAAAATACCTCTAATATATTTAGCCATATAAGGATGGATACATGCAAGACATACACTTAAACCATGGGAGGTATACAACCCATATACACCGAATGTATACTAATGCGATATAAACAAGACAATGGATAAAGGGAAATGCGGAGCATCAAGATGGGACATATATGTCAATCTGTTATATTTTTATTGTGATGCGTAGTTATTGACACACCTGGATTGGCGAGTGAAGGGAAATACGAGGGGAAGATATTTTCCACGACCAATAGTTTAGGTAAATATAGGACAAACTTAAAACTGCCGGATTGGAATTCATTAGTAGGATATGTGAGGCATAATGGCTTATTAGATATAGCCAACATACATAAATAGCTAGAAGAATCCTTAGAAATATTAGATCATACATAACAGGACAGATTATTTCATTCAATTGGATGAGTTAACAAACAGATTTTTTAAATGTCACAGATTGTGATCAATATTGTATTATTCATTTAACAAACTACAAATACCCTGAGATAGCACAGAAAATCACACGCAACACAATACTAGACATGTATCTGAATGTTCACAGGAACATGCGCAATCTTGTGTCCTAAAATATGCAGAAACAAAATATCCAAATCAACATTTAACTGAACATCAGCATATAACCAACAAAATAGATCCGCGACCCTTATACAAACGTTATACTCTCAATCATACCCACATAAAATACTATCGAACACACACACACATGCTCAAGAACAGAATCGACACCACAAAAATCGAAAGCCACAACTGAAAAAGAAACAGCGGCTAAACTGAGTTAAGTCAAATAGATTTGATAAAGAATACATATAATCCTATCATGCAGAAAACACATACTATCAATTAAGTAACTAAACAGTAAGAAAGGAGTAGGTTTCGGACCTTTTGTGGGTAGCGAACTGAGGCGACGACAAAGGTTTTCCCGAATCGTCAAGAGAAATTCGTGAAGGACTGGTTTGCAGATTTAAGTAGTAATAAATTGAATAAAAAATAGAGGAGTTTAAGCACAATGCTGTCTGTGTTCTCGATGATTGATGACTGATCGATCCCTGTCCAAACATTGGTATTTATAGCTCCTATTTAGGCTTCGATTTATGGTAAGTTAGGACTTGATTTGAGGGACGATATGTACTGATTTTGTTGAGATTTCGTACTGTTCTTGTTATGGTAAGGCGAACTGATTTTCTTGTGGATGATTCGAAGGATTATTTAGTCCTAAAGAAGGGTAGCTTTGATTTGGTTGTGCTGGATTTTCCAACCTGAAAATCCGGCGAGATTTGCGGGGGGAAGAGAGAGGGTGTATGCGGCGGTTTATGAGTGTTAGGGTTAGGTTTTCTAAAGAAGATGAGGGAGAAGGTATGTGGGTTGTGGGCTGATGGGGGGAAGGTATAGGGTTGTGGGCGGATGAAATAAGTAAAGGGAAGTGGGTTATGCGGAAATGTAAATTTGGGCGAGTTAAGAAATTTGGGAAATGGGGGTGAGGATATTAGTAAAAATTTGGGAAAATGGGCTGGTCGAGGGATATTAGTTTTGGGTTGGGTAGAGTTTTATGTATTAAGTGTATTATTTAATTAATGGTAGATAAATTATTTAAATCGTGATTAAATTATTTAGATGTTTTATTAGTCTAAGCTATTATTATAATAATAAATGGGGCATACTAATTAATTAGCGCTTAATATTAAAACTTACTTATTATGTGTATTTTGCGATTGCAGTTCTAAAAAGAAAATTGTTTAATTTACGGGGATGGACAAAATTGGGTGTCAACAACATGTATGACAACCAAACTACAGTTCACGACATAAAAGCAGTCATGTCAAAGCAGGGACTCACGCCCTCAAAGTCATCACTCAAATATAACCAAGGGTCTCACGCCCACAATATCAATCATGCCCGCATCATGGCCACACGCCCCCGGAATTCTCCATCGGTGTAGACATGTCCAGGATGCAAGAACAGTATACCGGGTAATCAACCCTGCCGCATGGCCACATGCCCCCGGAATTCTTCATCGGTGCAGTCATGTCCATGTAACAACAATAACAATATATCGGGTAATCAACCCTGCCGCATGACCACATGCGAAATTCGGTGCAGACGAGCATGTCCATGTAACAACAATAACAATATATCGGGTAATCAACACTGCCGCATGGCCACATGCCCCCGGAAATCTGCATCGGTTCAGACATGTCAATGTAACAACAATAACAATATATCGGGTAATAAACCCCGCCGCGCCACATGCCTCGACTGCAGACGGCGTACATGTCCATGTAACAACAATAACAATATACGGGTGATTAACTCCGCCGCGTAGCGACGGCCGCATGCCGTAATTCTTCATCGCAGACATGTCCCATGTAACAACAATAACAATATACCGGGTGATTAACCCGCCGCGTGCCGCATGCCTAATTCTTCATCGGTGCAGACATGTCCATGTAACAACAATAACAATATACCGGCCCTCCATCGAGAGACGCGGTAGCATAGGAATGCAACTTTTCACACAACAAGGCTATCACAAGCAAGCACAAGCAAATTTACCATACTTGATTCCCTTACAAATATCCGTTCTTTCACGAAGTCACCGATACCAACACTCGTAGTATCCAAAACAGAGTAACTATTATCTTAAGTAAACCAAAATAGTTTCCCCTTTTTAAAGACAAGTACAGCCTTCTTTTCCAAAAGTTCAAGTTTGCCTAATTTCAAATACTCAAGTCTCTTATTTTCGAAAGGTTTCGTAGTTCATAGTCTTAATCACTTAACAACATAATTCTCTTTTAAAACAATTTGAGTAACATATGCCTTATGTGTGAGTAGGTTATTCTTGTTTATAACAATCTTATTAAAGCAGCCATGATCTAGAAAATGTAATACAATTTTGTCTTATCTTAGCTTCTATGCAGATGGAGGTTTCTACTGGTTTTAATAATACTTACTTAGTCGATACATTTTCCTTTATTAGCGCTGCAGTGGTTTGTTCGATACTTATTTTCCCCTTTCCTAAATCAATACAAGGCTTCCATAAATAATTAAGTAAACCGTTCTTTTTATCTTTCTTAAGTCGTTATACCTAACTTCCCATAAAACTAGTATAACTCTTAAGCTTTTAAAACCAAGTATTACTCTTCTTTCAAAAACGATTCATAATTCTTTTGAAATACTTCAAGATTCTTATTATTTCACATCAAGTCTTCTATCTTTTAAAAACCACAAACCATTTCTTTGCCCACATAAAGTTGTTATAACAAACTTCCAATAAAGCCGTTATAACACTTTATGTTTTAAATCAACCAAATTCATTTAACACATGTACGTCTACCGTACTACATAGTTCACAACATATCATGCTAGAAAAGATAGGAAGAGGTTCACATACCTCGCGACGATTATCGATAAATAGCAAAAGCTCCAAAATCGTAATCACGCTAGCCTTTTCCACCCTTCAAGTAGAATACGCTACTCGCGATCTTCAACCTATAACGGTCATATAAGTCTATCAACGTCTAGACTACTCGTAGAACATTCTAAGCGAGAAGGTTCTTAATTCTACGGAAAATTGGCGTGACTTCCCTGCCACAACTACACAAGTCTACTGTAAATACAACCCTATGTAAGTACAGTTCAATTCTATTCTTTACCAACCTTCTATATATCTTATACTTAATTCTAAACTACTACGATATGTAATCTCCAATTACAATAGAAGGACAAATATATTTACCTCGACAAGCCCAAAATTATCCAAGTTTTAATGTCGATCCTGAGCAACGTTTAGCTCCTACTCCGTGCGCTCCAACCCGCTCCAAGCAACCCTTATACGCTCCTAACCAACTCCTCTTTAAGAACCAACCTAACCAAGTGAAGAACACTAAGGTTCTTGTCCTCACAACTCTCGGCCAAGGTGAGGCTTTAGGGGCTAGGGTGTGAAATCTTTTCTAACCTTTTGGTTAATAATCTTCCTAATACACTAAGGAAGAACACTTAAGAGTTTAGGAATTTTTGGACAAAGTTTGGTTAAGGGAGAGGGGTGTGGGACGAGAACTATCAAGAGGGGGTTTGCAAGAGCTTGACTAAAGGGGGTGTTTGGGCGAGAGCTTCTCAAAGGGGAGAGGGATTTTGAGACTTGGAAAGTGTTTAAGGGATGAATAAGTCTTGCTAGCGAGGAGGTATTTATAGAACCACGAGGGCCAAAATTAAAACAAATGGAGGTGTAGATGTGGTAGCTTGTTCAAGTGAGGTCTTCCACCAAGTGTCCACCACAATGTTGGGACATATGTCCACCACAACATTGGGACATATGTCCCCCACAACAATGAGCCAAGTGGCCTCCCACTTGCTCAAGAAAACCGTCCACAATGATACCCTTGCGTGCCCAAAAAAACGTGCACTTACCTACTCGCTCACCCAAAGAAAATATCTTCCAAGACTTTGACCACTTGACCGTATCCACTTGGCCAACATTTCGTCCAACCCATGCCAACTAAGGGTGACACATGTCGCCTCCTATTGGTCCAAAATATTTCGTCTCTCGGAAAAATCCATGATCGGTTAAAAATATTAAAACGTAGAATTTCCTCACAAGGTTCTAATCTTTTCCGTCGAAAGTTCACAATTTCATCCTTATCCTAATTAGGGCTTGTACAAACGTACGTACGTCCTCACATACATACTCTGGAAATACGGGGTGTAACATTCTTCCCCCCTTAGAAACATTCGTCCCGAATGTTCCTTCTAAGTCTCAAAACACGCTAGTGCCGGTGTAGTCTTTACTAATATACCTATGAAACCAATCATGCCGTACCTGGCCATAACATAACACACGTGCAAATACTTAACTCCAAGTCCACGAGGAATCACCTCTATCATCACAAAAGCTTCCACCCAAGGGCTAAAAGTTACTCCCTTCGCACCTCTCACTTCACAAAAGAAATGATCGCTTTTATTCTCCTAACACATGTTCACTTCTTCCCTTACTCGTCGTACCCTCCTCGTACACTCGAACTCTTCCTGATATATAACATCTCGCATAACCCTCTGCCGAGTAAACAGTTCTGACTGAAAGACAGGATGGGCTGACCTCATCGGCCCGACTACTGGTCGAACGCATCCACGAACTCGTACGATGGTTAACTAAACTTGGGACTAACATCCTTGTGACCCTATCACATAGCGGGCCACCACAACTTTTCCTTACTTCAAACCGGGTTGCGGGTTGACCCGCAATCTGGTCTCAACCCGACCCATAATCGCGCCAAACTCTTGTTCCCCGATCCGGAACAATCTTACCTATTCAAGTCCTGAAAGCTACCACTTTCATCTTACACAACCCAAGGAACTATCCCACTGGTACACCCTATGTATATAATGCTCTCTGACAAGGATCACCCGCAAAATCTTCTACTCGAGACGACCTTACATCTAAGGTCTCGACGTGTAATATTCTAAGGTTCATACCTTCCATACCCCCATACTTACCTTTTCAACTACCCATGTTTTCTAACTCACCAATAACACAACGATATCCGTACATAGCACACAATAATAAGATCATCATATCAAGCATACTAATCTCTAGAGGGTTAAGGATATACCTGTAACTACCGCTTTACTCTAATCATACCGCCTGCAGGCGATAACTAGTGAAGGTGATGAACCACCATCGATCACGAAGGCGAGTCGTAACATCCGTGCTACCCTCAGTCGGACGGTTCCGCAAAATGGCCTGCCGCTGCCGCAAAAATAACAAGCTCCTCGCACCACGACACTCCCAAAACGCGTCTACCACATCGACCAGCCGAGGTAGGGATCGCACTTGGCCAACACCCTACTCCCGAAACTCAACCTCGAGCTCGACCGCTCCCGAATACCTGGACGCCCTGAAGGTTGTGGAGGACCACTCTGTACTGGCGAAGGTGCATAACTAGCTCGCTGGCGGCGTCCGCCTCGAAAGTCACCAGGACCTGCTGCTCGCCTCTTCCGATTCCGGCCATTCCGCCGACCTCTCCGCCTCACACCGCAGTGCATAAGCTGCGTGCGGGCAATGTACATGCCCCAAGAGCTACACCAGAAAGCCTGCGCGGTAGTCATCGAGCCGTAACGTAGCGGTGCACTCGCCCTCCATGCCGGATACTAACGCGGGGGCGTCGAGCTAGTGAGTCAAACTCACATTGTACTCTCGAATGCGCCTCTCTGTCTCAAAGATCATAAATCGTCACCGCGTGCCCTCATCCATGCGGAGGCGAAGTGAGTGAGGAATGCCTCTAAGAACTCGTCCCATACTTCTGGAAGTGCATGCTCTCCCCGGGACAGCTCCCACGAATCAAACCAGTCGACTGCAGTATCACGCAGCTGATGCGAACCTAAGACCACCGACTCGGTCTCGGCCTCGATCACTCTACGATCCAGAATCGCTTCGGATGAACTCCTGCGGATCATCCTCAGGCCTTGACCCGTAGAACTCTGGCGGGCTGCAACTCAGAAAATCCCGTAGCCTCAAACTATCCGATCTCGGGTGAACCACGGGTGCTCACGAGGCGCTGCGCCCGGCCTATCCTCATGTTCGCCACAATCCCGGCCAATAATCGGGCCATCTCGCGTAAACCATCTCCTGCTCCGGGTTGTGGGATGGAGGCTCGTGTACCGTGGTCTCGGTAACCCATCGCCGCTTACTCGCAGCCTCCTTCTGCTTGCCGCCGCCTCGGGCCCTGATTGCCTGCGGAGGCATAATCGTACAAACGAAATACGTCGAGAGGTCCAACTTATAACACAGCTAAGGCACGATCTTAGAGTGAGAAGAATGGAAACCAATCCTAAATGTCCTGCGACCACTGATTATAGATGTGGTGCGCAACACCGATAATCAAGACTTACTAGACACTGCGTCAGACACTTTCCGAGGACTAATCGCTCGATACCACTTTTGTCACGACCCACCTCGAGCCCGGATCGTGCCTTACCCGGGCACCTGGTGATACAACATCGTGAGAAAATCAGCGGAAATAAAAACTTAAATATGAAACAAGAGATATGATAATAAAACAAAGCAACCAAAACGGTTGCCTTTTCTGCATATATACGAAATTGAGCGATAACCTTTACAACCCGCCCACAACAAAGATTACATGACCTCTAAGAGTGTTATAACAACAATGACGACGGGGCCCGCCATACCACGAATGTAAGTACCTACAACGACAGGACTATACCAAAGATAAGCCTCCGAGAAACGAGCTTCCCAAAACGATGAATGTGATCCTATGAGCGAGGATCAACAATCGCGTACCTACCGCGGCATTTAACGCAGCCGAAGCGAGGTCGACAACATGTACCAAGTATGTGGAAATCAAAATATCGTAACGAAATCATATGATCTAAATAAACAGAGACATGTATGACAACCAAACTACATATCACGACATAAAAGCGATCATGTCAAAGCAGGACTCACGCCTCAAAGTCATCACTCAAATATAACCAAGTCTTACGCCCACAATATCAATCATGCCCGCATCGGCCACACGCCCGGAATTCTCCATCGGTGTAGACATGTCCAGGATGCGAAACGATATCGTAATCAACCCCGCCGCACGTGCCTAATTCTTCATCGCGGTGCGAGCATGTAACAACAATAACAATATATCGGGTAATCAACATCGCGTACGCCACGCCTCGGACTCTGCAGACGGCGTATATGTCCATGTAACAACAATAACAATATATCGGGTAATCAACCCCGCCGACGTGGCCACATGCCGGAATTTCAGTGCGAGCGTATGTCCATGTAACAAATAACAATATATCGTAATCAACCTGCCGTACGCCACGCCGACTGCGTGACGGCATGTATACGTCCATGTAACAACAATAACAATACCGGGTGATTAACGCCGCACGTGGCCGCATGCCTAATTCTTTCATCGCGTATACGTCCATGTAACAACAATAACAATATACCGGTGATTAACCGCGACGGCCGCATGCCCCTAATTCTTCATCGGTGCAGACATGTCCATGTAACAACAACAATATACCGCCCATCGAGAGACGCAGTAGCATAGGAATGCAACTTTTCACACAACAAGGCTATCACAAGCAAGCACAAGCAAATTTACCATACTTCAATTCTCTTACAAATATCCATTCTTTCACGAAGTCACCGATACCAACACTGTAGTATCCAAAACAGAGTAACTATTATCTTAAGTAAACCAAAATAGTTTCCCTTTTAAAGACAAGTGACCTTTCTTTTCCAAAAGTTCAAGTTTGCCTAATTTCAAATACTCAAGTCTCTTATTTTGAAAGGTTTAGTAGTTCATAGTCTTAATCACTTAACAACATAATTCTCTTTTAAAACAATTTGAGTAACATATGCCTTATGTGTGAGTAGGTTATTCTTGTTTATAACAATCTTATTAAAGCGACCATGATCTAGAAAATGTAATACAATTTTGTCTTATCTTAGCTTATGCGGATGGAGGTTTCTACTGGTTTTAATAATACTTACTTAGTCGATACATTTTCCTTTATTAGCGCTGCAGTGGTTTGTTCGATACTTATTTTCCCCTTTCCTAAATCAATACAAGGCTTCCATAAATAATTAAGTAAACCGTTCTTTTATCTTTCTTAAGTCGTTATACCTAACTTCCCACGTAAGCTAGTATAACTCTTAAGCTTTTAAAACCAAGTATTACTCTTCTTTCAAAAACGATTCATAATTCTTTTGAAATACTTCAAGATTCTTATTATTTCACATCAAGTCTTCTATCTTTTAAAAACCACAAACCATTTCTTTGCCCACATAAAATTGTTATAACAAACTTCCCATAAAGCCATTATAACACTTTATGTTTTAAATCAACCAAATTCATTTAACACGTATGACGTCTCGCATACTACGATTCACAACATATCATGCTAGAAAAGATAGGAAGAGGTTCACATACCTCGCGACGATTATCGACAAATAGCAAAAGCTCCAAAGATCGTAATCCTCGCTAGCCTTTTCCACCCTTCAAGTAGAATACGCTACTCGCGATTTCAACTTATAACGGCCATATAAGTCTATCAACGTCTAGACTACTCAGAGAACATTCTGCGAAGGTTCTTAATTTACGGAAAATTGGGCAAGACTTCCTACCACAAACTACACAAGTCATCAGAATACAGCCCTATGTAAGTACATTCAATTCTCTTCTTTACCAACCTTCTATATATCTTATACTTAATTCTAAACTACTACGATATGTAATCTCCAATTACAATAGAAGGACAAATATATTTACCTCGACAAGCCCAAAATTATCCAAGTTTTAATGTCGATCCTGAGCAACGTTTAGCTCCTACTCAGGCGCTCCAACCCGCCTCCAAGCAACCCTTATACGCTCCTAACCAACTCCTCTTTAAGAACCAACCTAACCAGTGAAGAACACTAAGGTTCTTGTCCTCACAACTCTCGGCCAAGGTGAGGCTTTAGGTGGCTAGGGTGTGAAATCTTTTCTAACCTTTTGGTTAATAATCTTCCTAATACACTAAGGAAGAACACTTAAGAGTTTAGGAATTTTTGGACAAAGTTTGGTTAAGGGAGAGGGGTGTGGGACGAGAACTATCAAGAGGGGGGGTTTCGGCAAGAGCTTGACTAAAGGGGGTGTTTGGACGAGAGCTTCTCAAAGGGGAGAGGGATTTTGAGACTTGGAAAGTGTTTAAGGGTGAAGAAGTCTTGCTAGCAAGGGGTATGTATAGAACCACGAGGCCAAGATTAAAACAAATGGAGGGTGTAGATGTGGTAGCTTGTTCAAGTGAGGTCTTCCACCAAGTGTCCACCACAATGTTGGGACATATGTCCACCACAACATTGGGACATATGTCCCCCACAACAATGAGCCAAGTGGCCTTCCACTTGCTCAAGAAAACCGTCCACAATGCCACCCCCACATGCCCAAAAAAACGTGCACCTACCTACTCCCACTCACCCAAAGAAAATATCTTCCAAGACTTTGACCACTTGACCATGTCCACTTGGCCAACATTTCGTCCAACCCATGCCAACTAAGGGTGACACATGTCGCCCTCCTATTGGTCCAAAATATTTCTTCTCTCGGAAAAATCCGCAATCGGTTAAAAATATTAAAAACGTAGAATTTCCTTCACAAGGTTCGGAATCTTTTCCGTCGAAAGTTCACAATTTCATCCTTATCCTAATTAGGGCTTGTACAAACGTACGTACGTCCTCACATACATACTCTGGAAATACGGGGTGTAACAACGATATTCGGTCTTACCTAGACTATATTATTTGACTCGACAACGTGCACTTGCGTTAAAGTGTGTGCATTAAATCGCGTATCAGTTCCTGACAATTTGGAGTTGAAGAAGTGACAAATTGGACAAGAAATTGATGAGAATTTGGGGCTCTAAAATCGGGCAGTGAGCAGTTTTTTTTTGGTGAAATTTTGAGGTAAAAATCCTTCTTTTCATCTAATAATTGAAGTTGCAAGTGGTTGTAGATTAAGGATATGAACTTGTATTAAGAGATGAAATTAGATTAAGGAAAAATTGGAATTTGATCATGCATGTTATTATTGAAAGGTGTCGGACCGATTTTGAAGCTAATTCTAGCAATTTTGGAGTTGTTGCGTTCTATGGTTGTGTTGTC
The DNA here is from genome assembly GCA_029844215.1 of Przewalskia tangutica. Lineage (NCBI taxonomy): Eukaryota > Viridiplantae > Streptophyta > Magnoliopsida > Solanales > Solanaceae > Przewalskia > Przewalskia tangutica. The sequence goes on along the minus strand of CM056738.1, from coordinate 1,818,466 downwards.
AACTTTATCACAAATTTCATGTGTGAATTAAAGAAGGAATCTTGATAATTAAGATATAGTGTTCATAAGGAATTATTGGAACATGAATTGTATTGTAAAAAAAATTAAGAAAGAAAGTATGGAATTATGTTGTGTTGGTCGAAACTTACATGAACTTATTGGACATCGTTGGATGAACTTTACGGGCTGTTTTAATGCTTAAAATAAGTTATAAATATGCATATGTATTGCGGTAGTTACCTATATATGTTTTGGCAGAATTAAAGGGTAGAAAAGTATAAAATTCACATTCTTGAACTTGCGATGTTGCTAGAAGAGTGGATTGCCTCCATGAACTATTTTAACGTAACTAAAGGATGGAATGAACATAGTAAATAGGTGTGATAGTCACCTTGGTTGTTGAAGTTGTTGTCTTTCATGAATATGAAGAGAAAGGAGGTTGTATGATAACATATATGAAGTATTTTTGGCCTAATTTGATTATATCTTGAAATGGTGTTTGGTTGTTGGCTTGTTGGTAAATTGTGGATATGTATATAAACAGGGGAAGTGCTGCCCGAATTTTTGGTAGAATAGGAAGCCGTTATTCAATATAACTTACGTTAGAACTCATAGAATTAACAAACATATTACTACTATTATAGGATGACATACTAGACGAGACGTATCCTAGTATTGCATTGATTGCGCGACTAAGAGGTATGTGAGATTATCTTTTCCTTCTTTGGCATGATTTTGTGAAAATCCTTCTTCTTTCTTTTGACATGAATTTTAATGAAAGTACGTCGGACGTACGTGATTCCTTCAAAGTCTGGTTTTAATAAAATAATGATTCATGATATGATAAGTGCATCGACTTTTCAAAAGATGTTTTAAAATGATATATGATACGGTATGCGCCTTGATTTACCAAAAGATGATTTAAATGATATATGATATGATAATGTCTTTTCTTATTTCGTTGAGAGTCAAATGATAATTTAAGTTATATATGGTTGCTCATGATACTCTGCTCGTGCCAAGTGTTATTACTCATTTCATCGAATCCCTCACTACAGGGCCGAGACATGTTATACATATATGATTTCATCGAGTCCCTCACTACAGGGCCGAGACATGTTATATTGATAATTTCATCGAGTCCCTCACTACAGGGCCGAGACATGTTATATTGATAATTGCATCGAGTCCCTCACTAGAGAGCCGAGACATGTTATATACATACATATGAACATGATGACTATATGGGCAAGCATTCAGGATTACTGATATGATTCTTTTTTTCACATGACACATTTATGATTTCATTTTCAGTATTTCATGTGTTCATACTCGAGACATTATTTCGTCGACCCCTTTCCTCGGGTGCGTTCACGCGCATGTACATATATTCAGTTCGGCGATCTTTCGGCTTAGGATTCCTGCTCAGCTGTTTTCTTGGGAGCTCCACTGTCCGGAGTTAGCCATTTTGGTACAGATTCACTATTTTAGACTTATGTATATTTACGGGCACGACGGGGCCCTGTCCCGTCATATTATGTTATCCTTCTCTTAGAGGTTTGTAGACAGTTGTGGGTTGTATGTATGTAGACTTGTAAATCTGGGTTGGTCAACTATGTCACTGTACTATGTGTTGGGATGTTCCCGTGTATGTGATATTATTCGGTGGCAGCCTTGTCGACTTGCTTATTATATTATGTTGGCTAGTTGTGACTCGCGAGGCGAATCTGATCTTGTGTAAAGCGATCTTGTCGGCTCGCCTATTCCGCACATGTTGTTATTCTGGCGTTGTCTTCGATTCATACTTCCCTTAGTATTAGTCGGATTACGTGTGACAGGTTAGTGGAATGACGTCATTAGGGCATTTAGTCGCGGCCCGTCGGGTCGGGTCGTGACAATCCTCTTAAGTGGTGAATTGTTAACTTATTTTTTTATTTGGTACGTAAAAGATTCTGAAGAGTTGCCTTACCTGACGTTGACCCAGTATCTCCAAACCTGATCATCATACTTCTATTCAAACTCTGATTTTCCTTCCGAGCCACTGTCGATGTCTTTCGAGACATAACTGCAACCACAATAATTATTACGAAGAGGGAGGGAGATTATCCTAATGACATAGCTCTATTGCACGATCTACGAGATGAAAGAGTAGAAACCAACCCTAAATGTCCCGCAGCTTCCTGCGTATAAGTATGGTGCACAACATATCCATACACAAGACTCTACTAGACACGGTCTGTAGACATTCCGAGGACTAACTGCTCTGATACCACTTCTGTCACGACCCGACCCGACGGACCGCGACCCGACGCCCTAATTGGACGCCATTACACTAATTCGTCACGCAATCAACTGTCCCTTAAGAGTAATAGAAAATTTCGGCAGCACAACGCTGCATCTATAACATATACCCAAAATAGGCGAGCCGACAAGGCTGCCTTACACAACTATCCAACCATCACAACAGGCTAGTCGACTAGGTTGCCACCAAATAGCATCACATAAACAAAGGAGTAATCACAATAGGCAAGCCGCGTCGCTTCTATATCTGAACATCCCAAAACAAGTGTAGCAATACAATTAGCTCAACCGCATAAACGTTACCACAAGTCCAAAACACATCTATCACCCACAATGTCTGGACCTGCAAGAGTACAATACTGACTTATGACGGGACAGGGCCCCGTCATGCCCAAAATATACATAAGTCTGGAATGTAAAGATCTGTACCAAAATAGCTGGCTCCGGAACAAGGGAGCTAGCTCTTTAGCAGCTGATAGATGTCCTAAACTGGATGATCACCTAACCGATCACCTGTACTGCGGCATTTAACGCAGCCCAGGAAAAGGGGTCGATGCGATAGATGTACCAATTATGAAATCGAAAAATCAGTACTTGAAATCATATGATTGACATATAATAGGAGGCAAGTATGAAATCAACATAACAATATAATTGTGCCTTATCAAATGAGAGTAATGAAAATCATTTCTTACCTTTTCAAAATATGCAAGTCTTGCCAAAATCATGAACTCTTATCCTCAGGATATAATAACACGGGACTCGAACCCGTCTAGGTACATATATATTATGGGACTCGAACCCAAGTAAGTATGTATATATCATGGGACTCGAACCCAAGTAAGTATGTATATATCATGGGACTCGAACCCAAGTAAGTATGTATATATCATGGGACTCGAACCCAAGTAAGTATATATATCGTGGGACTCGAACCCACGTAAGTATATGGAATAATATAATGTCATGGGACTCGAACCCGCATCATGGAGAGCTAATCCATGAAATAATAATAAATCGGGAGTTGAACCCGCTTGAGACTCGAACCCAAATAATATAATAATAATAGCCGGGACTCGAACCCAGAACATATAATATAGTGCCGGCCCTCTATGTGAGAGACTCAGTGAATCTGTAATAAGACTTGACACGAGTAGATATCATGAGCAACTATATGCAATTAGAAATCACTTTCGATAATATCATCATAATAAGCTCTTTACTGAAAATCATAGGCACTTGTCATAACAATTTTTCTTTAAAACTAACTTTGTAGAAAATCATGTACGTCCGTCGTACTTTTATTAAAATCATGTCAAATGAAAGTTTGTTTCACAAAATCGTGCCAAAAGAAAGAAGGATAGTCTCACATACCTCTTAGTCGTTCAACCAATTTAAAACTAGGATGCGCCTCGTCTAGTACATCAGCCTATAATCATAATAATAAGACCATTAATTTTAGGAATCCTAACGTAAGTTATTTGAATAACAACTTCCCATTTTTATAAAAATCCGGACAGCACTTCCCATGTTTATGTGCGTATTCACAATTAACCAACAGTCCAAATCAAACCAACAATCACAACCATTTCAATATGTAATCTAATTAGCCCTCATATACTGCATATACGCCATCATACAGTCTCCTTTCTCCTTATTTATGAAAGACAACAATTTCAACCATCAAAGTGACTATCGCACTTATTTACCATGTTCATTCAATCCTTAAAATGTTACAACAATGTCTGAGATTCCAAAACTCTTTTCTTAGTTCCTTAAATTCCAATTCATCTCGCGTCACCTTATATAACTAATTACAATCCAAAGTACCAATGTTTCTTTCAATCTTACCATACAATTACGACGATAATAATAATAATACTAACAATTAATTTGCACAAAAACAGCCCGTAAAGGTCACACAATGTTCGAAAGTTATCCATGAATTTTAGGCCATTAACATGCAATCATTTTAACTCTTTTCTTAACTATTAAACCAACTTATCTTTCCAACAATTCCATATAACGAATATATCTTTAATCTTCACAATTTCATCCATTTTTAATACGCAATTAGTGATAAAATTTACAACACAATACACGAATCCAACATATGTCAAAAAAAAACCAATTCGACTAACACCCAAAATTGACACATACATTATCTAAATTCAAAATTTCTTCCTAACACAAGTCCAGCAACTTCAATTATAGCACACAAAGAAAATTCCAACTCTTCAAGTCGTCGGAACATCAGAAGATTCTAGAAGTCAATTCGTCCGGCGAATTATTCGGAGTCCGCAATTTCGTCGGCAATAAGAAACGTAACCGGCGGGGAAGACATTCGCCGGAAAATTCAAATTCAGATCGAAGTCCGTGCAAGTAACTGTTGATCAACATCGTTGTGTAAACGAATCGATTATTATAGTGGATAAGGATGAAGATCACTGTAATGACAACTGATGAACAAATCGTTACTCTCGATGTCGATCGTGACGAATCTGTAATAATTCACTCATTATTTCTCTCTTTATTTTTTAATATTTTTTAACTATTTGCTTATTGCGAAGTTAGCCTAGCGTTTGGCTATAGATTTTTAAAATTTATCTTCAAAATATTTTCAATTTCACTTCCACTCAGAAAACTTTCAAATTTTGAGTTTCAACTTCAATATCTATGGCCAAACCGAATCTTGTATTTGTTGATGATACCTTTGGATATTTGTTTATTGCGAACTTAAGTAGCGTTTGGCTATAAATTTTGGATCAGATTTTGAAAATTTATCTTCAAAATATTTTCAGTTCCACTTCCACTCACAGAATTTCACATTTTTCCAAGTAAAATGCATGTCCAAACACAATTTCAAGTTGCAAAAATCACAACTTCAAAAATTCAAATTTTCGAGTTTCAAGTTTCAACTTCAAAATCTATGGCCAAACGGAAACTAGTATTTGTTGATGATACTTTTGAATCTTAACATTTGTGATGATGAGGATGTTTGTTACAATGTGTACGACAGGTAGAGAACCTGAAAGCTCTACTGGAAGTTGAGGTTAGTTGGCATTCTTCATAGTCGGCATTCTTCATGGTTTCATTTCGTATGGGAGATTATGGGTGTATATAAGTTAGTGCTAATAGACATAAACTTAACTAAACAGTTGAAAGTTCGATAGAGAAAACATTATGTCGAAGTTCAAATTTTGAGTAGCAAATGAATTTGAATTCTCCGAACTTGTGAAAGTTGTATAGTATAATATAGTTAATGGAATGATGTCCAACAATTTGGAATGTTGGAACATATAATCTTATTAGAAAAGGCTAAGCTCCCGCTATGGGCATGGTCCAGGGAAGGGACGGACCATATTGGGTCTTATGTATGCAGCTTTACCTTGCAGTTCGATAGAGAAAACATTATGTTGAAGTTCAAAGTTTGGGTAGCAAATGAAGTTGAATTCTCCAAACTTGGGAAAGTTGTATGCTATAATATAGTAAATGGAATGGTTTCAAACAATTTTGAATATTGGAACATATAGTCTTACTAGAAAAGGCTAAGCTTCGCTATGGGCGTGGTCCGGGGAAGGGCCAGACCATATTGGGTCTTATGTCTCTTACCTTGCATTTCTGCAAGAGGTCATGTGATCTCCTAGTCACATGGTGGCTACTTCTACATTTGTGCCAAGGCTCCCCTTTGAACATATAAACTTTTAGTTGTGATATCAATTGTGATGGAGACACAGTTAGCACTTACTTTTACTATGGGTCTTGTGTATATGTGCGAGCAGACACAAGTGCCTCTACAGCAACAGCAGCTTCTGTACAATGGGAGGGAAATGAGGAATTCCGACAAACTGAGTGCACTAGGAGTTGGTGATGGAGATTTGGTGATGATGGTGTCTAGTGCATCGTCCTTGTCTAGGTCTGTTTTATGCTCATGTCACTTAAGTTGTTTCGTTATTCTATTGGCTGTCTATTGTCCCATGATATTACCCTTTCCTCTTTGCTCTGCCTCATCCTGCAAATACAATTTTTCCTTCTTCTTCTGCTAACAATGAAATAAATGCATTTCAGTGAACCTGCAAATGACTTGAGCTTCAAACAAGATGGATCTGCAGTAAATCCTTCCGCTTTCCAACAACACTTGCGAAATGATTCAAATTTGATGGCCCAACTTTTTCAGGTGGAGCAAGTTAGCCATTTCTTTTCTTTTTTGCTTTTTGACCTTTTCGAACTCAGTCTCTAACTCACGAGAGGCACGGGAAACAAAGAACAAAGAGAAGATGACTAAAACAATTCAAGAAAGAAATGAAATTCCAAAAGCATTTTGGATTTGTGTAAGATTGCTATTTTCAACACATGTACTTGTTCATAGATTTTGAACTAGTTATCATCCGTACATTTCCAATTTGGTGCATTATTATTTTTAAAACTTCCCCTACATATGACTTATCTCGATCTTATGCCTACGATGAAGGATTAGTTGTACTTTGAAAGGGAGTTTCATACTTATTTGGTGGATCTCATACTTCATAGTTTTATTGGATCAGTCTGATTTTAAAATGATTGCTAATTATGACTTCATCGTGATCTTACATGCGCAATGAAGGATTAGTTAGATTCTGAAAGTTTCATACTTTCTGCTGGATTCCTCTAATACTGTGTGATTTTTTTGTTCAATCTTATGTGAACATGATTGCTATTAATTTTGTTCTCCTCCGCTCCACCTTGTGCTTGGTTTTGTGATCAATTCACAAAACAAAGGTCCCATAAGCCTGTATATGACGTTTGAACTTGCAGAACGATCCTGAGTTAGCACAAGCTGTCCTTGGGAATGACCTAAATAGGCTGCAAGAGCTTCTACGTCTGCGTCATCAGCATAAGTCAGAGCTACGGCGTCGTCAAGACGAGGAGATGGTCAGGAGCTTCTATTTAAGTTGCTATCTTTTCTTCTGTATATTTTAATGTTTTTGTGATCCACGATCTCCAAGAGTCCCATTTTTGATTGCTTTATAACTTCTTGCTAAAGGATGCCTAGGAACTAAAATCTAGTGATCGGTTGTAAAGAAGAGTATAATTTTGAAACTCCCTTGTGCCACAATGTGTAAGCATTCATTCTGCTTGCTCCATTGAGGATCTTGTGCTTTCTTTTATGGGAAAGGTCATGGTTTTTTGATGAAGTGGTAAATGGGAAAGGACATGGTTATCATGCAATATCTACGAAGAATGTGACTTTACAGAATTGCCAGAGGCTTTTGATGGTGTTATGCAAAGCTATATGGCCAGCTTTTACTCTATGTTTTTGCCATCTGAAGCTTTGCCCCTAGCATATATGAAAAAAAGGCAGTTGCTCGATATGACTCAACCATTTGATCTATATTTTTCTAATTATAACTTTCTGTAGATATCTGATTGATTGAAAAGTTTGTTTCCTTTGGTGGGAATGCCCACCTAGGTACATATTAAGCGGGCTAGATAAAGATGGCTCATATAGCCGGCCCGACTAATTCGTGAATGAGGCATAGTTGATTGATTGATATTCATTGATTAATATACATATGTTGAATTATAGGCACTGCTGTATGCTGATCCATTTGATGTCGAGGCACAAAAGAAAATCGAAGATGCAATTCGCCAGGTTAGTTTGCCCATCAATCTATGTCACCCTTATTGTTTTCAAATGAAATATCCTTTTTCCTTTTCCATTATATTCTTTGTCGACAATGACATTGATAGAAGTGTACTGGGCAATGTTTTTGAAACTGAAGTGTACTGGCCAATGTTTCTGAGATGTTTAAAGTTATTAGCGCAGTAGTTCCTTTTTTTGCATTCTCTAACTTCAATATGGTTATTTTTGCTTGAATGAACCATAAACAGCCGTGCTTGTTCTCTTTCCTTGTATTTTTTGGGAAAACAAATTAGCTCCTGTTTAAGCATGATTTTCCACTGGAATAGATAAACATAATGACAAATGTCTGAAAAAGGTTAACTTCTTCACTACGACTTTATTATTTGATCAAATATTGATTTGACTACGATAAGCAGCTTTTACATTGAGGCAATCTATTACTAACTAATGATGTTAAATAAGTATTGTATTCCTTCCTATGAGTGTCTCTTCCAACAGCTCTAATATGCTGAATATTGATATATTATTGTGAGCATCATTCAACCAACCTATAAATCATCAGTAGCCTTCTTGTTGATCTTAGACAGAGTCTGTGGAACTTGTAGTTGATGTGATCGATTGATATATGTAGAAGATTCATATAGACAAGATTCACATAGTCGATTCCAACTAATTTGGGATTGGGCCTAATTGATTGCTAGAGTCTGTGGAACTTATCCTGGATCATCCTACCTCTTTTTATTTTTTATTTTTTTTAAAATTGGTAACATGTTGGATCACCCTTACTCTCTTTGCATATTCCGTTGCAATAAAATCGCGTAATCATAAAATCTTGCCAAATATTTTTCCATCTACCTTATAGTAGTTCTCTTTTATTGTGTGATGTCTTTACCAAAAAGTGCAAAAATATCCAATATACAATGGATGTGGGGTCTAGTTGTGTGAGCTTTTCCATGTTTTGCCCATTTTCCAGAAAGGAATTGAAGAAAACTGGGCAGCTGCATTGGAATACAATCCTGAAGCTTTTGGAACTGTGGTATGTAAAAGTAACTTATGCCGTTCGAAGATCGATTCTCTGTGTTTTTGATGAAGCTGGGTTAACTTTTTGTCAGGTTATGTTATATGTTGACATGGAAGTAAATGGTCATCCTCTAAAGGTAGGGATTTTGCTTTTGATTTGGATGTGTTCCATTGGTACATCTTTTTACATTTGGTTGAGTGGGATATTTGGTTTCTCTTTGGTTTAGGCTTTTGTGGATAGTGGAGCTCAGTCAACAATTATATCTAAAAGCTGTGCAGAACGTTGTGGGTATGACTTATGAGGCTGTGCTTGTTGTTGATAGTAACTTGTTTGATCCTTGCAATATTTTATTAGCAGAATTGATTATTAAATAGCAAGCATAACACCTTTATTTATAAAAATTATTAAATTGCAAGCACATATACTGATGAGTAGTTTTAGTCGGAGATATACTTTTACATTATAAAAAATGTTAGAGAGATAAGAAGAGTTTTAATTAAATTTGTTATTGAGGTACATTGTTGAAAAATTCATATTCTAGAACAATAGGAGAATAACAATAGACAGATTAAGAATTCAACGTGAAGTATAGAAGCACAACATGCAAAATCTTCAACTCCTGTTGTAGACTGTTTGGCGCTAAGATTGCATGCTTTTAATCGACATGCTATGGTGCCTCCAGGCTATTCCGGAAACTTTAGTTCTGAACGATCATATCTGCTCTCTCTTATAGTATGAACCACACATATTATAGTGTTACTTTTTCATATCCGTTTCCTAATTTATTAAATTTCAGAACTATCTTTAAAATTTCTTAATAAGCCAGGAGGCATTCATTAGCTTGATACGGGGTTGAGTGAATAACTAATAAGTAAAAGTTTAGGGTAGATTGGTGGGCTCATTACCCACTGAGGCACTGAGTTTCAAATTGTATGCCACTGGCACCTGGGGATTTCTTGGTTATCAAACAGTAAAAGTTTTTTTTTTCCGGTAACAACAGTAAAAGTTTATAGGGCAATACATTAGTCAGTTGACATTCAGGGTTTTGGTTTTATTTGCTGTAGAATAATGTAGTAAAAATGTAGCAGGTGTTAGTTGCTGCTAATTCTTTTCCAGGAATAAGCTAACCCTGGTTTGTGATCTATCACTGCTGTCCCCTTCTCTTGCAGATTGTTGAGGTTATTAGATACACGCTACAAGGGCATTGCTCGTGGTGTTGGTCAAACAGAGATACTAGGTCGTATTCATGTTGCTCCAATCAAGGTTTGTTGCTTCCTTGGAGCTTATGGGCTACTTTGCAATCTTGTGTCTGTACTTCAAGTGTATTGACAGTGTACAATAGATGCAGCTGTTCCTTAGCATAGTGGATGCAGCTGTTCTACCAATGAGTTCTTTCTATTTTCTCATTAACTGCCCGGAAAGTAAATAGATTGCTGGGTGATTAAATTTCTGCTCCTGTCAAATGCTTTTCATAGTTTATTCTTTCAGCTTTTGCATCAGTGTACTTTGTCTTATTGTTCAATTTTATGATCTGGATTACTGATGCTAAGTATCATATATATGCTTAGCAGTCTAAAACTTAAATAAGCTACATCCTAACCTTTATACACAACTTATAGCTATAAATAATATTCCCTCCGGATAAAAAAGAGTGTCCACTAAGCCATTTGCACACCCCTTAAGAAAATACTAACTTCTAGACAAGAATAGATAATTTGACTAAAATGCCCCTAATTAAATAGGTATTGAGATTTGGTCACCTAACACTTAATTAGGGCTTAATTATTTCTTGATTTGGTAAGTGGGCACTCTTTTTGATCCGGAGGGAGTAGTCAAATAATTAATAATCTGTCAGTTGTAACCTGTAAGTAGTTTTAGCTTATTGGCTATTTGATTTAACCTGTAACCTGGGTACGTTGTTGTTGGCCATTTGCTTTAAATCAACCTTTCTGATGGCTTATCCTAGTAATCAGTTGGTGATAGTTACTTGTTCTACTCATAACACATATGACATTTGTCTTACTAAATGAAAGCTTTCGAATTAATGAGAAGCTGTGTGGATATGCTGCCTTCGAACTAATGATAAGTTCCAAGGAGATGCGCTGTTAACATGTTTCACTTCAATTTGCTACTCTTAACTATGGCAGATTGGGAAAATATTTTACCCTTGTTCTTTCGTGGTGCTGGATTCTCCCAATATGGAATTTCTCTTTGGACTTGATATGCTTCGTAAACACCAGGTTGACTTTCTTGCCCTGCTTGTAACATTTTTTTCTTTTCCGTTTATATCTTTTCTTTAAAATACTTATAAGTTGATGGTAATGAGATTTTGTAGTGCATGATTGATCTGAAGGACAATGTTCTGAGAGTTGGTGGAGGGGAGGTTGCTGTGCCATTTCTACATGGTTGGTGATGTTCCTGGTTATCTTGGTACTGGATAGTACTACCTTTGAGCTTTTTTACTAATTTTTGTCATTTTGTGTACTTCAAATTTCAGAGAAGGACATTCCCGGTCATTTTCTTGATGAGGGGAGGCAAGCCAAGGAGGCCTTGAGCTCAGGAGCCCAGGTAAAGGCGTTTTTTTTAATATAGTGATTTTTTCCGCACTCGGCATTGTTGTTTTACATTTTTCATTCTCTGGAAGTAGGTACTGGGGATGAGAGTAGGGCTTTACCTTTTGCTGTGTGTAGTTTTATGTGAGCAATAAATCAACAAAAAATTTAACCTATTTCAGCTTCAAATAGGGCAAGAGCTAATTTTTATACAAATTTGAGTGCACTTGTGGTACTCTCCGTCATAAAAGATAAATTTAATTATGAAATTAATGAGATCATTGATGAAATGCATGGGATTGGCCTCTTTCTTTTACAATTATGACATTCTTGATGAAATTTTCTTGTTTTCCTATGCTTGAGACCCGTTTGCTCTAAGAATGTGCAATATGTTATCCTGCAGTTTCTAGATCTTTAAGGCCGTGTAGCCCTTTCATAATCTGTTATATTCCTCTAAATGTTCAAATCAGAAATTTTGACCTTCTACGAGCAGTGCTGTTTCTTGAGTTTTTGTTATTTTTTCACAAAGCATCGCGCTAACTTGGTTCTTTTTGTTGCTGTACAGGCAACATCTGGAGCAACAGAGAAGACTGATCCTACAAAAGGAGGTCCTTCCGGTTAGCTTCAGTTTCCAAATACTATTTGTGAAATTCCAGCTAGATCCATTTCATGTTTTTGTCTGTGATGTGAACTTTTCCGTCGCACCAAGGATTCAGATTCCTTAAAATAATTTGTTTAATCTAGGAAGAATCATCAAGATGACAAGAATTTTCTTTCTTTTTTACTTTTGGTTGTTCCTACAGCTATATTTGTTTTCTCTTTTCTGAATTGCATTTACTTATAGTTCAACCTTGTTTTGATCCACAGGAAGTGCCCATGGTAACTTAACACAGGTAAAGTTATAGATTGATTCGTGCCTTGGCAGCCTGCGTAATTTTGTTGTTCCTTTGTGAATAAATATGAATGTCAAGTAGAACAAATCTTTTATGGTCTCTGCTATTTCAAATCTGGAATCAATATTTTATCTTCAGGGACCTGAATTTGAAGCCAAAGTTGCAAAGCTTGTTGAGTTAGGCTTTGGAAGGGAGGCAGTAATACAGGCTCTGAAGTTTTTCGATGGTAACGAAGAACAAGCAGCCGGATATCTATTTGGGGGTTAATTATCCTTTTCTGTCATTGAATTAAGATCTGTGGCTTAAATTACGTAGTCACGACATTTTTTTGGATTAAGCAATGGCTGCTTACTATTGCATTCAAACATGTCTTTTAAATTATATTGTTGGATACACAAACTTAAAACTTACTTTCCTGCTGATAGATTTGGTAGGAGAGGAATTCAAGGTGAATTATTTGGTTCTGTGGTTGGTTGGATGTTATATTGAACCTAATGCATGAAAGAAATTAGCCTTTTTTTCAATTTAACTTGTGATTATTCACTATAGTTAGCTTTTACACATTATTTTTTCATTTTTCTACTCCCAAGAATATATATAATTACTATCACATGATGGCACACACCTTTCCATTAGATACACTGCTTATTTAAATTCTGATGAATGGTTTGATTTCTACTGTTAAATAGTTGGCCAATTCTCAATTTGTATCTTGAGTTATGAATAACTGTGGAAGTTGTAATCTAAACCAATATAGGAGTTCAAAGTTATGCAACTGAGTTTACCACTTCTTTTTGTCTAGTATGGAACAACCAAAAGAGATTGCACGTTTCATGGTTTGAAGGTTGAACATATTAAAATTATGGTTGTATTATGTCATCGATATAGTGCATTCCATTCCGTCATCCATAAGCAAAAAGCTTTCTATAATTACATCCATTTATTACCTATCTTTGAGAATGATGAAGAGGGGGTTAGGAGAGGTTTAATTCCTAATCAGAACGAGGACGTCTAGTAATCTCTAACTTGGTCTTTGAATCATCACTTTGTTGGCCTTTCTCAAACAAAAGACAATATCCACAAGAGCTTCTTAAGAAGACTTGCAAGTATAAGTAAATTTACTTAGAAACCTTTAAAACATGCACGCAAGGCATTCTCCATGCTCTCTCCGTCATAAAAGATAAATTTAATGATGAAATTAATGAGATCATTGATGAAATGCTTGGGATTGGCCTCTTTCTTTTACAATTATGACATTCTTGATGAAATTTTCTTGTTTTCCTATGCTTGAGACAGAAGCAAGCATGGTCACTTGAAAGGTATTAAAGTAAAATTGAATTTCAGAAAATTGGCTAAGTAGATTTTGGAAGGTGAGCTCGCTAAGCTTAGCTCAAAGCAAGGTAGGACCTCGCTCAGCGAGACAGGGGGTCCAAAATGTCCAACCTTTAAATATAACACTTAGTCCGAAAAATCATTCATCAACTCGTCCAACCTCGTAAAAAACCCTCCCAAGAGCGTTTTTCTCCCCTCTCAACATCCCACAACAAGGTAAGTTCACTCCTAATGATTTATTAGTAATTCTAGCATTAAATCATGATTAGTAACATGTTTCTTCAATCAAAAACATGGGATTAACAACATAATCCTTGCAAGCAATTCAAGCTAGGGTTGGAACGTTCTTCGTCAGAAAATAACATAATTTGTTGCTAGGAGCGATTAAAGGTATGTGAGGCTAACTCTCTACGTGTGGAAACGTCATTAATCATCCCCATGCCTCAGTCCTCAAAGATTTCTACGGATTACTTCAGAATTAAAAATTTTGTCCTAGTTTATGAAAAGCCTAGAATTTCTAGCATTTGAGAATATAACTTCGTAGTTGTTCATAATTATCATTTTGATTGTTGTGAACTCATTATGTAATCAGTATAGACTCATATTTGATACCCATGAGTCTCAATTATGACAACTCAGTTTACTACGAACAAATAATGCTTCAAACTTCATAAGTAGTACAGGAATACATGTCTGGGTCTAGTTCTATCCCGTAGTCCAATATCATGTACTATTTCCAGTATCATGTACTTCAGTATGATTCAGTATTTCCAGTATCATGTACTTCAGTATGATTCAGTATTTCAGCATAATGTATTACAGTATGATTCTCAGTTTCTTATTTTATATTCCTGAATGTTGAACACCTGTATTTGGGCCCAATGTCGTAATTTATGCTTTGTGCATCTTTTGGTCTAAGGTCGTCGTTATTTATATGTATACTTAGCCCGAGGTCGTAGCTTGTACACTTATATTGGGTCTAAGACCGTAGTTTATGCTTTATGCATATTAGGGCCCAAAGTCGTAGTTAATTCAGGTGGTTCTTCATTCAGGATTAAGAGTAATTATGTTTCAGTTTCCAGTTTCGTATTTACTCATGTTTATTATTTTGGGTTGCCCCTATCCCAAGCACCTCATAGCTTATTATTTCCTTCAGTTGCTTTACATACAGTACAATTCAAATGTATTAACGTCCCTTTTGCCCGGGGCATGCACTTCACGGTGCATGCAACGATTCTCAAGACAACGCATCTGCACGCTAGGATCTCTGGTATCAGCTGAATTGGTGAGCCCCAGTCTTTCGGGGCCTTATTATTTATTTTGCAATCTTTATAGTTTACTACAGACAATCATGTATGTCGGGGGCCTTATCCCGACAAACAGCTAGCATCTCAATACTCTTCAGAGGCTTCATAGACTAGAGTAATAGTTAGACAAAGTTCATCAGATTTTCATGTTTGTCGTGTTGACACTTTTACTATGTTCAAACTTATACAGTATTTTCCGCACTTAATTATTATTCAGTCAGACTTTTAGTACATCAGCATGTGTTAGTTTAATTCTTCTTTCGGTATGTTTTGATATCACGATTTAGTCAGCCAGTTGGTTCGCTCTGTCACATGCAACCAAACATCGAGTGTCGTCCTACGTCGGGGCATGCCAAACTAGAGGTCTAGATTTCGAGCCCCGGGAATTAAATAATCCCTGATAGGAAGTGCTTCCCCCGAATGGGCCCTACGCGGCACGACTCTAAATTAATCGGACTCCGTGCGATACTGAACACCAAATAGAAATTTTAAAAAAGTTTTTGTTTCCACTTTTACCGATCCAATTTGAGCCACTGGTTGCCTGCACAATATGTAGTGATTAGTGACCATCTATTTTGGGCTTCATATGAATTCAAATGAACATAGCCAATGAAAATTTATACAGATAACTATCAACTTATTTGGGATTATCGTAGTAGTTGTTGTAAACTTGTAATGGTGCGTGGTGACCATATTTTTTTTATGCACTGATATTGTGATCAGTTTGTACACACCTTCACTAAATCGTTGGACAACCTACTATAGAAAATACAAGTACCGAGTAAATATGCTAACGAGCAAATGGACTCACGCTGAGTGTTATAGCTGGATTTGAACCTGAAATTTCTAGATTGTTGTTGAGTCTATTTTATATACACTTTTGAGTCCTTTTTAGTTAGTATTTTCCTCTTTTCTTTTGCGTTTAGTATAGTGTTAGGTTTGTTTTTCTTTCTTTTGAGTCACAGCGGTCCTAAAGGAGGAAATATCGAATTGAAGATGAAATGAGCTGAGTTTGAGGATGAAAGTTGCACAAGCAAAGCCCAAGCAATCAACCGAAGAAGCCCCGAGAAGAATAGAACAAATCAGGCGAAATCCGGTCAGAAAGGGAAGGAGCGCCGCATCGCAAGAAGAGTCGCGACGCTGTTGAGCCGTGGCTGAAGGAATTTGGGCCGAGCCGCGAAATTTCCAGAGAGTTGAAAATAATTTTACCGTCGAAGGCGCCGCGGCGCCTGGCAGCAGCGCCGCGACGCAAGATTTCCAGCCAATGATTTTGGGTTGAATTAGGGCCGCGGCGCCGATGCGCGATTCTGAGGAAAAAGAGCCGAATTTAATAAGGGTAAAAGGGTCTGAAACGAGATTTTGCTCAGATATAAAATTCTGAAACCCTCTATCTCATATCATACTTTGGAGGCTAGAAAGGAGGCAAAGCTACACAATTTGAGACTTTTGTTCAAGTTCTTTTTCTTCCATTTATTTTATTTCAGTTTATGTTGAAAATTTGTAAATTAGTTCTTAGCATGACAATGTCTAGGAGCTAATTTCTTTATTAGGGTTTTCCATTGAATCTCTTGAAACTCTTTCATAAGTTAATGCATTGTTAGTGATTTCTTCTTCAGCTATATTAAGATCTATTCAATTTGTATTGATTGTTTGATAATTAACTGACCATTAATTGTCATAACTTATATGATTTCGAATCGAGATCTGAAAAGGGAGATTTGAATATGCTATAGTTGTCTAGATATAAGTTAAAATCGCGGACGAAAGCACCCCGATACTTGTGTAGTGTTTAAGGTTATTGTTCTTAATCCTCACGTGTGGTAAAAATCTATCATAGAAATATAGAAGGTTTTTGCATAAGGTTGAGTTTTTATATGTCCTAACCGGAATATAGAACATGTTCGTTAACCTGTTATCTTAATAAGAAGAAGAATCATTAGTGTTGCATTAATAAGTGAAAGAGTGGATATTTGAGGAGATTGGAAACCCTAATTCCCTTCATAACTATCTTAAACCCGAAGTATTATCATCATTAATTTATTTTCTGCAATTTACTTTAATTGCAGTTCTTAGTAAAAAATTCTCAAACAAAAGAACGTTTACCAAATAGATATCATAGATTAGATGAACGGTACTTGATAAACCAGTCTTTGTGGACGATAACTCGGTCTTACATACTTTATTACTTTAGTGATACATACACTTGCATTAGCGCACAGAAATATCGCAACAAGTTTTTGGCGCCGTTGTCGGGGACTGACATACTATCAATATCGAATTATCTAGTCTTATTTCTAATTTGGTTTTTATTTTTATTTTTATTTTTAGACGCATTTTTTTCCTTGATCTGGTTGTCTTGTTTTTTATCAAGTTCAGGAAGCTTTGTGTATGCGAAGCAGAAGAGGAGCAAACACAATTGTTCCTCTAAATTCGGAGATTGAAAAGACTTACAAGCAGAACAGAAAGAACAAAAGAATTTCTGATTCAGTATCAATGGCAGATCAACAGAATCAAAATGGGTTAAATGAAGATGTATCGGTTGTCATGGGACAAGTCTCGCATCCTGCAGAAAGGAGCTTAAGGAACTATGTATTGCCGACAATTACAGGGGTGCAGACACGATCGTGCTACCATTGTGGAAGTCAATAATTTGAAATCAAACCAAAGAATCTTGCATACGGTTCAAGGTTGATTGGCCATGTGGGGGGTCCGTATGAAGATCCCCATATGCATTTGACCAATTTCCTAAAACTGTGTGCAACATTTAAATACAATGGCGTTACTGATGATGACAATCTATTGAGGCTTTTTCCCTTCTCACTCAGGGATTGAGCCAAGAGCTGGTTGAACTCCTTGCAGGCGAACTCCATTGACAAGACTTGGCTCAGAAGTTTCTTGTCAAATTCTTCCCTCCATCGAAAGGCAACAAAGCTTAGAGGAGAGCTTAATAATTTCTATCAGCTGGAGGGAGAATCATTGTATGATGCATGCGAGTGGTTCAAAGACTTGTAGATTAAGTGCCCACATCATGGGATTGAAAAGTGGATGTTGGTCCACATCTTCTACAATGGGCTGTGTGGTACTACTTGTACCATTATTGATGTTGTGGCAGGAGGAACTTTCATGAGCAAAAGTGCCAATGAGGCATATGATTTATTAGAAGACATGACCACCAATAACCATCAGTGGTCAGATGAGAGAGCAACAAACAGCAGGAAAGTGGCTCGGGTTCATGAGTTGGATGCTATCACTGAGTTGACTGCTCAGGTTGCCACTTTGACAAAACAGTTGCAACAGAGCATTATGTCCGTGAATGTTGTTCAGACACCAGTGGGGTTGTGAGATTTGTGGGGGTCCCCATACTTTTGATAGGTGCAAAGCAGTGGATCCAAACAATGTACATATGGAGCAGGTTCAGGTAGTTGGAAACTCTCAAAGGCCCCACAACAATCCTTACTCCAACACCTATAATCCAGGGTGGAGAAATCACCCCAACTTTTCTTGGAGAAACAATCAAGATCACATTTCGGCCGTGAGCAATATCGATGCACCAATCCATCTCCTCGTGACGATCAAGCAACGGCTTTGCACCACAAATCCCACAAGAGAAGTCTGATGAATTGAGAGTAGCACTGTTAACACTCGCAAATTCCCAAACTCAATTTATGACGGAGACAAGATCCTCTATTAGGAACTTGGAGACTCAAATGGGGCAGTTAGCAGAGAGATTGAACGATAGACTGCAGGGGAATCTCCCTAGTAACACAGTGATGAACCCAAGGGAGCAGTGTCAGGCAATCAGCTTGAGGAGTGGTAAACAGTTAGAGCAGGTTACACCCCAACCACTGGTTGAAAAGGAGAAGACAGTTGATGCAGAGAAAGAGGGGGTTAGTCATGAGGGAATATACAGACAGAATTCCTTACCCTAAAAAACTCCAGAATAAGTCTCTGGATAAGCAGTTTTCTAAATTCCTAGAGGTATTCAAAAAGTTGTACATCAATCTCCCTTTCATTGAAGCTTTGGAGCAGATGCCAACGTATGTCAAGTTCATGAAGGATATCCTCTTTAAAAAGAGGGAACTAGCAGAGTACAAGACAGTGGCATTGACAGAGGAGTGCAGTGCAATTTTGCAGAAGAAACTTCCCCAGAAGTTGAGAGATCCAGGGAGTTTTACTATACATTGCACTATAGAGAATGTGACATGCAATCGAGTTTTGTGTGATTTGGAGGCAAGTATCAACCTGATTCCCTTATCGGTGTTTCGCAAACTTGGGTTGGGGGACGCAAAGCCGACAACAATCAATTTGCAGCTAGCAGATCGTTCAATTGTACATCCCCGAGGCATAATTGAAGATGTATTGGTGAAAGTGGGCAAATTCATCTTTTCTGCTGATTTCATCATCCTGGATATGGAAGAAGATAAGAATATGTCCATTATCCTTGGGAGACCATTCCTAGCTACAAGGAGAGCCCTTATTGATGTGGAAAAATGAGAGTTAAAGCTCCGAGTCCAGGACGAGGAAATAATCTTCACTGTTTTTAGGCCACCGAACGAGTCACAAGCTAGTGACAAATGCTTTGCTGTTGGTATAATTGATAAAACTGCTCCTCATGAAAGCTCCAAGGGTACTGATGCCCTTAGGGTAACATTAAAGCAATGTGCAGAACATGATGGTAAGGATACTGAACCAGAGGATGATGAAAAGGGAGTGAACTCCTCTGAACATGGCCCTGTGAAGAAGAAGAAAACGAGAAATAAGAAGAAAACATTCCTGAAGTGGATTTGCTGTGGGGGTAATCTACCCCCTTGAATGAAAAAGAGAACAGTGTCCAGCTAAATGACGTTAACGACAACGCTATTTGGGAGGCAACCCAACATTTTAAATTATGTCATTTTGTTTTATTTTGTTTTATTTTGTTTTTGTTCTTGAACAGTCTCACGGTCTTGTGCTTTTTGGTGTGTTTTTTATGGCAGGTGAATTAGGGACTAAGTCCGAGGGAAAAAGGATCAAACATGCTGAAATTCGGGAAAAAATTGGTGTCACGCCGCGACGCCAGAACTTCAGAGAATATTTCCCGTTATCAGCGCCGCGGCGCCAACCTGCAGGGCCGCGACGCCAAAAGTTCAGAGAGTCCAGATGCCTATGCAATTTCAAGAACCTCCTCTCATACCTCCGTTGTGACCGCTATTTCGTGCCTGTAAGTTGTCCCTTTATTTTTTAGTCTTTACACATTGGGGACAATGTGTCAATTAAGTTTGGGGGGATCTTACTTTGTGTTGTGTTTTGTTCGAGTCTTTTTGTTTAATTTTGTTTGTTTTATGTGTTTGTGAGTCAATTTTTTTTATAGATCATGTATGTTGTAGTTGCTTAAAGATATTAAGTGGGATAATGTAATGGAGTTAAAAGCAAAAATTTGTGTGCTTAAGTTAAATATGCCAAAAATTCATGACATTTAATTATTTGGATATTTGTGCTTAGTCTATATGTTGTCAATTATGGAAAGAAATGTTGAAAATGTCTAGAAAACCTGTGTTTGTTATTTGAGGCGAAATAGTTAAGATATACATGTTTAGGAAAATGATTCAGACATTCTTTGATAGTCTTTCTTACCGTTCATTACCTATCCTGACATAAATTGTATCATTAGTCAACCCCATTGAGCATAAATAATATCTGTGTTTGACACCCTATGATTCTCTGATTGTGTCATAAGTGATAATTGAAAATTATTTGGATGAAAAGTGTTGAAAAAATAATAAAAAGATAGTGAAAATTTGATGTAAAAGCCTAAGTTTGGGGGTGCTTGTTATTGATAACGAGTCTCATTCTCTCAAAAGAAAGGAGGGGAGGAAATGGGTATGAGACTAAAAAGAAAGTCAAAAGAAGAAAAAATGAGTTAAATGAAAAATGATTATGGTACGAAATTGAGCCTAAATGCCAACTTTTATCTGTCCCTGCTTAAGCCTACATTACGACCCTTGAAAGTTTTGAAGATTCCTAATGTTTGTGTCTATGAATAGTGGAGAATAACAAGTAGACAGACCTATAGAATTTTGGAAAAAGATGGAATGAAATTGACATACATAGGTTAGGTGATTGTATTTCCAGTGATTATGATCTACATGATTTACTCATGCTCATCATTGAATTTGCGAAATATCTAACTTAAAATTCTAGATTGTTAAAAATTCATGTTATGTTCTAACATATTATCTCAGTTTTCATCCATGATTTTGTGAGGCAGCATTGATATAACTACTTGATTCATTTCATAGAGTCTCTTCTTTGGTTTTGTTTTTGTTCTCGTTTAGTGTTTTACTCGAGGGCGAGTAAAGTTTAAGTTTGAGGGTGTTTGTTGAGTCGATTTTATATACACTTTTGAGTCCTTTTTAGTTAGTATTTTCTCTTTACTTTTGCGTTTAGTATAGTGTTAGGTTTGTTTTTCTTTCTTTTGAGTCACAGCGGTCCTAAAGGAGAAAATACCGAATTGAGGATGAAATGAGTTGAGTTTGAGGGTGAAAGTTGCACAAGCAAAGCCCAAACAATCAACCGAATAAGCTCCGAGAAAAATAGAACAAATCAGGCGAAATTCGGTCAGAAAGGGAAGGAGCGCCGCGGCGCAAGGCAAGAAGAGTCGCGGCGTTGTTGAGCCGTGGCTGAAGGAATTAGGGCCGAGGCGCGAAATTTCCAGAGAGTTGAAAATAATTTTACTCGGCGCGTCGCGGCGCTAGCGCCAGCAAGATTTCCAAAGGATCGCCAAAGGTGATTTTGGGTCAATTAGCCGCGACACTTGACAAAGAGCCACGACGCGCGATTCTGAGGGGAAAAAGCCGAATTTAATAAGGCTTAAAGTGTCCGAAACGAGGTTTTGCTCAGATATAAAACCCTGGAACCCTCTCATATCTCATATCATACTTTGGAGGCTAGAAAGAAGGCAAAGCTACACAGTTAGAGATTTTTGTTCAAGTTCTTTTTCTTCCCTTTATTTTATGTTGGATATTTGTAAATTAGTTCTTAGCATGACAATATCTATGAGCTAATTTATTTATTAGAGTTTTCCATTGAATCGCTTGAAACTCTTTCATAAGTTAATGCAAACAAGAGAGTAGCAAGTGTTGGCTTGGGGCTCAGAGCTCCTTAAGCTTGGGTTTGCATTGTTAGTGATTTCTTCTTCAGCTATATTAAGATCTATTCAATTTGTATTGATTGTTTGATAATTAACTGACCATTAATTGTCATAACTTATATGATTTCAAATCGAGATCTGAAAAGGGGGATTTGAATATGCTATAGTTGTCTCGACATATGTTAAAATCGCGAACAAAAGTACTCCGATACTTGTGTAGTGTTTAAGGTTATTGTTCTTAATCCTCCCGTGTGGTAAAATCTATCATAGAAATATAGAAGATTTCTGCATAAGGTTGAGTTTTTATATGTCCTAACCGGAATATAGAACATGTTCGTTAACCTGCTATCTTAATAAGAAGAAGAATCATTAGTGTTGCATTAACAAGTGAAAGAGTGGATAATAACTGTCTTAAACCCAAAATATTATCATCATTAGTTTATTTTCTGCACTTTAATTGTAGTTCTTAGTAAAAAATTCTCAAACAAAAGAACGTTAACCAAATAGATACCATAGATTAGATGAACGGTACTTGATAAACCAGTCTCTGTGGACGATAACTTGGTTTTACAGACTTTATTACTTTAGCGATACGTACACTTGCGTTAGCGCACATAAATATCACAACAATTGTTCCTATAGTTCTATTTCCAACCACTCAACAACCATCATTGGGGACTAATTGGTTGCCTTTCCCCAGTGTCCTCAAAAGCAAGGGCGGAGGTAGAAGCCCGGATACTTTAAAAAACGATTATTACAGGGGAGGGAAATGGGAAATGGGGGAGGGGATTACAAGGTGAGCAATCAAACCCTCATCAACAAGGTGAAAGTACACGTAACCAACCAACTGAGCTACTAAAATCCCTAAAAGCCCAGATTTTGCTTGGCATATCTTGGATAAAATTCTGGATGCCAAATCCTCTTAACAGTTCAGTAAGGAAAGGAAATTTTCAGGAATTCAATACATTGCTCAAGAGATCAAAGTAATGGAAGTTAATTGGTTAAAATACTTACATAGGACAGTTAAGCACAAATAATGAATATGGTACTCATGATAGAACTTTCAACAGCTGCACTTCAAAAATTAGAGGCTCCTTCATATGAGACATAAGGCTACGCCTTGGTCCAAACTGCAAGAAAACAAATATCTGCCGATGAACCAATAACATCGACTGTAAAAGCAAAGAGGAACATGAATTCCTTACAAAGTCCACTTTATAATTAACCAGCCAAAATTAAATCCAAAGAATTACTCATTGAATCAGTTAGTTAGGAGAGAAGTGTAGAATAAGCACTAGCAAAAGGTAAACTGAATAATGTCCGGAGAACACATACTTCTTCAGGTACTGGTTGTAAGTTTTCATTGATGTCCAACAGAAGGCGGTATCAGTGCTCTTCTTTTTCCTGCAGTACAGGCCTTACAGTTCAAATACTTGGAACTGTATACTCTGAAAAAGGGAAATAAGTTTTCCTGGAGATCCTGTCAATTACTGTGGTTTGTATATATTGTGCAAAAGAAGTAGATATTTTTTAAGGGAGTAGGAAAAACCTCCAGGCTTCATTCCAATCAAGACTTCCTTCAGACCTTCTATTATCTGCACAGATTCATGGAGACTTGTAAGACGAACAAAATTCAGTTCATTATCAACTACCCCCCCCCCCCCCCCCCCTCTTCCACAGACACGTGGAAGAAGAGTGGACCAATGCAGCTATAAGAGGTGGCTTACTATAGTGAGAAGACATAGTCAATGTTAAAAATAGTTGAGTATAATACATCTTTAACCTCACCAGTGGGTGGCAGGGTAAATTTTGCATCTGAAAAGACTGAAATGGTACACTATATTGCTCAGCAAGACAACAGCTTCTCCTGGCGGTTAGTCTTCTTATTACTAGTTTAGCTTATTAGTAAGTCTGTCTCTTCTTGTTTTTGGTTTTTTTCCCGTGTGGGACCATGTAGCGGGACTTCTCTAGCATGTTGTTTCTTAAGAGACAAAATGTAAGAAGAAGGGTAGGAACAACAATACATTTTTATCTCATTAACAAAACTTGCCTAGAATCTACCTAACATGGCACTATTGGACCACAAGCACTATATATCTCCCATTTTAAAGACACAAATGACGTCGATATGCAATATAACTTGATGGGGAGACCTTCCAGGCATGCCACTTAATGGATGCCAGAAGGTTGCTGTCTGACCTTTAGAATTTCTATTTTAAGCCCAAAGCTAGCATAAACCATGACCTGTTTATCATCCAGAGGAAGTATGACAGGTGCACTCTCTCCACTGAATTGGTCGACCGTACTACATTGAAGCAAAATGAAAAAGTTCAATGTATATTCCACAGAACAGAAGAAAGTATGACAGAATTTACTGATCTGGAGAAGCAGAATATAAACTGATGCTCTACCCTTTTTCTGTATTTTTTCAACAAGCAGCTGCAGAACTTTCTTACTTTATTAAGTTGATCTTTATTTTAAAACAGTACCTGTGGACAAAATATCCATTTGATCGTCGGCAGACATAATTAATTTCAACGATATCTCCTTCACGAGCCTCAGGTCCTTCCCCTTCAACAACGTCTGTGGAAGACACATCATTTAATACTCAGAAATGAAACAAGAATGACATGAAGGCTTGAGACAATCATTTTTTAATATAAGCTGATTTTCCTCTTAACCACTTTGCTGGGTTAAATTCTATAACTCCTTATCATGTATATAGTAAGCATGCTGAAAACAATAAACATATGAAACTGCAGCACGTGAAATATGGAAGCAAGTGATCACGTTCCATTCAATTAGAACAGCCTGAGCTCTTAAATGGTCCAAAAAGTCGCGTAGAAAACTCAACTGGACTCGTGTAAGATCAACCTTGACTTGTTTCTTCAATAAAGAAACACACACCAGCTGTATACTTTAATTATTGACCAAGGAAAGCTCGTAAAAACTTGTCTTGACTCATATAATGTTGATGAATGTCTTGAACATATATGTAATAATATATGTATATTTATTCACCTAAATAAGCCTATAGATATATCTCAAAATTATAAAAATTGTATCCCGCTGATTACACATTCTAATTTTTTAGTATTTGCTTTTCCTTAAAGGTAACTTATTCATTTGGAATATTTGGACTTTATTTCAAATAAGTGTTCCATTTCAACTTCAAATTGAAATACGGAATTTGAAGTTTGAAAACAGGTTCTATGACTTTTTCAATTTTTTTCAAGTTTTACTTACAAAACTTCAAGTGTGTTTTCATGTCCAAACACAACTTCAACTTCCAAATAACTTTTCTCAACTCAACTTCACTAGTTTTTTTCAGCTATTAACCAATTTATGTCCAAATGCCTACTAAGTACTAACTATAGCTAATAAAAAATCTTGAGTTGGAAAACAACTTGAATTTATTTATTGTATAACCTTAAAAGGGCTGTACCTTGTATCCTCACTCCACTATCAAGCTTTAGGGTCCTGAATGCTTCAAATCCAAATTAACAGCAGCATTAAAATAATGACAGCGTTTATCTAGGCCAGATAGACAATTAAATTGTGAAGGTAAGCAACCAAATGAAAAGCAGAAAAGAAATGGAAACAACATTACCGGCTAACATCAGGTTCTCTCATCTCCTGCATTGGTGCAGATAAGACAGGGCGAATACTTATGAAGATGGGACTCAATCCAACAAATTGCAGAACTGACCTTCTTAGCAACCTTTTGACATTTAGGGATGGCATCCTTTCATCTGAGCTTTTTGGCACAGCAATCTTACATTGTTCAGTGTCTTTAAAGCTGCTTGCATAAACAAGTTACAAATTAAAAGTGGGATTAAGCAAATGATACTTTGGGAATGAGGCTCAGTTGTTGTCATTGTTGTTGATTAAGGAGATGACACTTCTAATCTTTTCTTCTTTCTTTGTTATCTTCTGCGTTTATCTCCAACATCAGACTTTTTTTTTACAATAAGGTAACATTTGTATTCCATCCAAAAGTATTAGCATTTGAAAAAGCTGATGTGAAACTTTACAGGTAAAGCCACACAAAAACAGTGGCCAGGAGGTAATGATGCTAGTTACAATTTACACATTGCCTAGAAAATCTACCAAATCACCTACTTCCCCACCATATCTTGTTTACACCAAAAATTAAGACACTAAGACAATTCATTTTAACTGTCTGAACGGAATTAGCTTTATCTTCAAATTGTCTTGAGTTTCTTTCCGTCTAAATTGACCACCAAATGCAAGCTGGAATGGATTGCCACCAATCTTCCTCTGCCTTTCTTCTCCCAATTATCTCCAACATCAAACTTTCCATTCATCTATAAACCATCCCATCTTACATCAAGTTCATAAAATCTAGGCTCTAGTAGCCGATGAAGTGGGTTGAGAACTATGAGGTCTCGAGTTCTAGAGGCAAAAGAATTCTGCCTATTTGTCAAAGCCTTTGTGGATAAAGCTACATGATGCATATGAGGGGCGGAGCTAGAGTATAATTTACGGGTTCGATTGAACCTAATAGCTTTGATCTAAATCCTATATTTATTTTACAAAATCCTTTCATGTATACATTATTAATTTAGAACTCAGTAACTTAAAAGAACTAGAATCCCGAACTCATAAACTTCAAACGGTGGCTCCTCCTTTGCCTACACTCTGGTGGGAGGTAGCAAGTACCACATTGTGACACCTTAGCTTAGGGTCCCACATTGGCAAAACACATGAGAGATATAGGGTATATAAGTAACGAAGTCTTAGACCCTAGTGATGTGTTTTAAAGTCGTGCGGGTCTAGGTCCAAAGCGGACGATATCACTAATGGGTTGGACTTGTATCAGAGTCACTCATGTGTCAGCCTTGTCGGTGCGGGCCAGAGTTCAACTAAGTTTAAGCTAATTCCTATTAGGCGGGGAAACCTCAGTGTTGAGTTTAGGCAAATCCCTGCGGTGGGACAAACCTCAGCGAGCACGTTAAGTCCATAAGAGGGACACCCTAGCTTATCGGCAAAACAAAGGAGAAATATTGGGTATATAAGTAAGAAAGCCTTAGAACAGTGTTTTAAAGTTGTGTGGGTCTAGGTCCAAAGTTGACTATATCATTAGTGGACTAGGCTGTTACACACCTGAAATTAGTCGAGCATCGCAAGCTAGCCCGGATACCACATTTATCAACAACAAAAAATGTCTAGGCTCTAACCACGGATAAATAACATAATTTTGCCTATGCAAATCATTTCATCAGAGAAAATTCACTATGACACAAAGCATGGCACCCTTCTATAAACATAGAACCACCATAAAATAGAAACGGATTCAGAATTTTAAGTCCGTGCATATAGTCCTTTTAACTAGGGGTGCAGCTACACTATTAGGTAGGGTTAATAACATATGCTTAGATAATGTATCTTGTATTAATAACTTCATTAGATATGTATAAATATCAACTAAAACGAGCCTGTTACCATGGGCTTTGGGAAGCGAAGAAACGTCTGAATCGGAGAGTGGCTTGAAATTGAGGGGCTGCCATCGACGATGAAATAAGTGGTGGGGATTTTTTTGCTAAAAAGAGAAATAAGAGGGAACAGAAAGAAAAGGTGGGAAACGCACAAGAAAGAAGAGATAATGACAAAAATGGTAACTTATGTTTGGATAGGAGTGTAAAATAGTCCCTAAACAATACTTTCAAACAGTTTTGGTTCCTTTAAGTTTGTTTATTTTTTCTCATAGCTGACGTAGAATGTTTAACAAACTCTATTCGTTAGATTTAATCAAAATAGTAAATATATATATATATAGGAAGAAACACTAGAAAAGTCTCGTCAATTTCCAAAAACGCTAACATAAAAAATTGCATGTGACACATAAGAATAGGCAAAAGGTAGCATAAATTACACCTCAAAACGATACCGAACTTCATAAATGGATCAAGAATAACAAAAACTATAAAAATTGCACCTCTAAATATGAATTTCCGTTGTATTAATTTTTTTCACAGTTCGTATAAATCTAATTTATCATATTTTGTTAAATATTTGATGAAGATTAAAAAAAAGGATCACTTTGATAAACTTAAAGGATTTAAACTGGTCATATATATATATATATATATATATATATATATATATATATATATATATATATATATATATATATATATATTTGAGGGATATTTTAAAATTTACCCTTGTGTTTTCAAAAAAATATTATTTCTAAAACAAAAAAGGACTTAGCTAATCACCCCTATCCTATAATGTCTCTTAATTTCATAAATGTTTTTTATATTTTAAAATCAATTACTTAATACCTTCTATTATAAAAAATCTATGGAAAAAATTTAATATCCATATGAATATTTCGGGTTATATTTTTTAGTTAAATTCATCTTGTCTGGTATTAAACAAAATACATCACCTGACCTCACACGTGAGGCCTCGCGCCGAGTGATTCTGTCCCAAAAAAGCCAGGAAAGATAAGCTAATTCAGAAGGAGTCAGAAAAGGCAAAGAAGAGCTGATTCTTTCATTAGTGGAAAGGAACTATAGCTATAGTTCTATGGTTAGAGGTTATGAAAGAAGAGGTAGTAGAAAAGCAGCTAAATTCCATCTTGATCTAAAATGAAAAGTACTAAAGTTTTTTTAATATTTTCTATTGGCATAAAAATATTTAGTAGAGCTAAAAACCTCTAAAAACATCGGATATGGAATAAATTTGGGAAGTTGGTCTGTCTCTCAAATCACGAATTTCTTACGGATAAAAATAATTCTCGACAAGACTTTAAATGCGTGGATTTGCTAATCTATGAGTGACATGCAATCAATTAGTTATTAGTCAAAGTTTCATTTATTCAATAACTAAAATTAAACGGAGATATATAGCTCGGAGACGTAGAACAAAAATTCGTTTATTTGCATTGTTAAACTTCAGCATAATCACAAATCGAAGGTGGAATTGCAATCTAATCCAGAAACGAAGATGTTCTGGTGAGAGAAGGGAATTGTGAGGAAGAGAGGAGACTGGAGAGAAAATATCTCTTTCTTTCGATATATTCAATGTGTAGATGAGTTTCAAAAGACTTTGCTACAATATATCCACTATTTATACGGTCTACTAACTAATCAACTTATCACAAAATATCTAAGTAAAATATCTAATGATCATCTAATCAAAATATCTCTAATCAAAATATCTAATGAACTTATAATAAACTAACTACTAACTACATATATATATACAATGTATATATATGGTATATATCAACATGCATCAAGCTTTAACTCTAGTTTCTCCTAAAAAAAGACTTCTCAGTTGGGGGAAGCATAAGATATTTCTGTAAGGCAAAAGCAATTTTCACTACACTCGTACTAAATATGAGTAATTCCCTGCCACTGGAAATGAGGTGCTAGACGAGTATATGCAGACCATCACTTATATTCCTAGTCCTACTTTCTTATGTATGTCAACAAGAGCTCAATCCCTAATTCAATTGATAAATACGTCGAAAATATATCTGTAAAGAATGGATGTCGTAAAGAATGAATGTTGGGTCTAACTCAACCCTAAAAGCTAGTTTATAGGGTGAAGATTGTCCAAATTCATAAGAAATCCATGTTTTCATTCCATATTCGATGTGGTACTCTTAACAATATCTTTAGACAACTGAACATACATTTTATTACTTGTTTATTGCCTCAAAGAAACTAAAATGTTCTTGAATAAGAACCCTATAAGAATAAATCAAATCCCCATAAAAATATCACTAGATCGATCAGCAATAATTTTGTATACTATCACTGCTGCTTATTGATTTGAATTGCATCAAAATTCTCATTCGAACTTCATATACAAGAATTCAAAACAAAACTCAAGATCATTTTCATATAGATCGACACATATGGAGATTGACGCAGTACACGAACATAGCATCCTAAGTAGGGATGACAATTGAGGCAGGACAGGGCAAACTCTTAACGGGGCAGGCAAGGAAGATTTAAACGGGGTAGGGCAGGGCGGGACAGAGCAAAATTAATTTTATTAAAAATTGAAATCGAATAGAACAGATTGTGGGGTTTGAAGAAAATCCGGCCCGAGCCCACAAAAGAAGTGACCTATTTTCCATGAAACCCCATTAAATAAATATTACTTTTCTTTTACTTTACTTGTTGGGACAGTAATTTAATTTTTGTCTTTAAATCAATTTTTGTCGGTCTTTTATTTCAAATAGTGAGATTTGGATTTTGCATTTTCATAGAATTAATAATGGTGCCACTCTGCAAAATATATTAATTCTCCCTTTGGACTTTTTTCTTGCGTATTAACTCTTCAAATTTCCAGATTTAAAACAAATGAAAAAATACAAACGGAGCGGGGCATGACTTAACTAGGCGGGACAAGACATTTTTTTTAACGAAGTTAAACGGGGCATGACAGATCAGGTTAAAATCTAAATAAGTCAAAACGTATCCCGTCCTAACCAGCCCTATTGCCATCCCTAATCCTAAGCAACATTCTCTTATTTAATCATCAATACCCACTACTTACATATTTTGATGATGATATATTTGGTCTAAATAAAAATAGCAAACCTAATAAAGATAGAGAAATAAAAAACACTCTGAAACCTACTGACTACTAAGAACCCTAAATTTTTCGGAAATTCATGTGAGTACAATGGTGAATGTACGTGAATAGTAACTAACTATTACTAGTGCTTCGAAAAGATAAACAATAATGAATTATTATACAATAGACTTGAAACCTAACAAAAGTTTTAATAATAACAATGAGTTTTGTGATCTTGATCTTCTGTATTGTATCAATTTTGGATCTGTCGTCCTGGATCTTCGTTCCTATTATAACAAGCTCTTTGATCTTGATAGTCTGAAATCAAGAAACACTAAATCTCTACTTGTTACAACTGTGATGAGTCGAGTGTTAGAACTCTGTCCTTAAAACATTATTGTCTTGTATATATCCTTTTACGTTTATGGGCAACTGTCTCCCAAGATAAAACATCATCAAACAAATGAGTAAAGGAAACTCAAAGTATTTACTAAAAGAAGAACATTTGAGTGTGTGAAAGAATGCTTAGAGAGGAAGAGTTTCAGAAAATTTGATTATATGAGTGTTGTTTGTTCTTCAATTGAGCCAAGTGCCTCAATTTATAGTGTAAGAAAAATGACCTCTCATCTAGCCAACTAATGACATTCAATAGTCATGTAATGACACTTATTGAGAGGTTTCATTCAACCAAACAATGACTGAATTCATATGCCAATTAATGGAGAATCAATCCCCAAACCAACCCAAAAGTCTGAGAAGTAGCAACCAAACTTGGGTAACAAAGGTGAGAGTCAGCAACTTAACCTGCACAAGAAAACCAATGATAATCAACAAAACAATCAGGGAAACAAAGGGAAAGGGAAGATGGAAGAATTAACAAACAAACATGCTCCAAATGTTTTAAAATCAGGCAAAGTTGTGGGAAATATGTATGAGCAAAAGTAGTGGAATGCAGTACACAACAAGAGAAATAAACAACACAATAATAGAGACACAAAAGGAGAAAGAGGACGGAGAGAGAGAAAAACTACTGTTGAAAATTCAGATGGCAAGGAGAAAGGAATTGACAAGAACAACAAATTCAGTTCGTTGGTGGATCTAGACAATGAAGAGAAGATAAATGAAGTGGAGAAGACTCAGGAAACAACTAAGAGTGATGTTGAATTCTCTAAGCCGTGGGTTGAGGCCTCATTTGGGAACAACCAGATAAAGGAGGTGAGATCAAAGGCAATCAACGAGAACATGAGAAAAAGAAAAAAGAAACCAAACAGAAGATGCAAAAATAAGGGATAAGGATATAGTAACAAGAATAAAGTATAATGTTGAAAGTACCAAATATAAGGAGAGGTATAAGACAGTGAAGAATGAAGTGAAGCTAGCGGTCACATCGGCTAAAACAACAACCTTTGAACATTTGTATAGAAAGCTCGAGTGCAAAGGCGGGGATAAGAAGTTGTATAGGCTCGCCAAGATGAGAGATAGGAAGTCTCGCGACTGTACCAAGTGAAGTGCATTAAAGACGAGAATGACTAAGTATTGGTAGACGGCGCACATATTAGACGGAGATGGCAGACGTACTTTCATAAGTTCTTGAATGAAGAAGAGGCATAGATATCGTGCTGGGATAGTTAGAGCATTCCGAGAGTTGTTGAGATTTTGGGTACTGTAGGTGCATCAAGGTTGCAGAGGTTAATGAAGTTATCTAGAAAATGAAGAGGGGATAACGACCAGGCCTGATGAGATTTCGATTGACTTTTGGAAGAGCGTAGGGAGACATGTATGAAGTAATTGACTAGGTTATTTAATGTCATTTTACAGACGACTAAGATGTCAGAGTTGTGGAGGTGGAGTACAATGATCCCGTTGTACAAGAACAAGGGCGATATTCAAAATTGCAACAACTATAGGGGTATCAAGTTGTTAAGCCACATTATGAAATTCTGGGATAGGGTTGTCGAGTTGAGGATGAGAATAGATGGATCGATATCCGAGAGCCAGTTTGGATTCATGCTAGGTTGATCGACTACGAAAGTTATTCATCTTGTCAGGATATTGGTGGAGCAATATAGAGACAAAAAAAGAGATAAACACATTGTGTTCATTGATCTGGAGAAGGCTTATGATAAAGTCCTTCGAGAGGTCTTTTAGAGATGCTTGGAGTCTAGAGGTATGCATGTGGCCTACATCAGGGTAATTAAAGACATATATGAGGGTGCCAAGACTCGGGTTGTGGAAGGTGATTTGGAATACTTTCTGATCGTGATGAAGTTGCACCAAAGGTCTGCCCTTAGTCCGTTTCTGTTTGCTTTAGTGATGGACGAATTGACGCGACATATTCAGGAGGATTTTGGTGTATGTTATTTGCAGACGACATAGTTTTGATTGACGATATATGTAGTAGCGTTAACGATATGCTGAAAGTTTGAAGAACGACTTTACAATCTATGGGTTTCAAGTTAAGTAGGACTAAGACAATGTATATGGAATGTAAGTTCAAGTATCTTAGGTCTATTTTACAAGGGAACGAGAAGATTGATGATGATGTCACCCACCGTATTAGAGCATGGTGGATAAAATAGAAGCTTACCTCCGGGATGCTTTGCGATAAGAAGATGTCGCCTAGGCTGAAAGGTAAGTTCTACAGAGTTGTGGTTAGATCAACATTGTTGTATGTGGCAAAATATTGGCTAGTCAAGAACGTCCACGTTCAGACTATGAAAGTAGTGGAGATGCGAATGCTCAGATAAATGTGTAGTATGAGAGATATGATTAGAAATAAAGATATGACAAGGTCGGAGTGACCTCCGTAGAGAACAAGATGAGGGAAGTGAGACTGAAATGGATTAGGCATGTGAAGAGGATGTGGAGGATGCGTCAGTTAGGAAGTGTGAGAGATTGACAGTCGTAGAAGTTAAGAGATGTAGAAGTAGGTCGAAGAAGAATTGGGGAAGGGAATTAGAAAGGATATGACTCAACTCCAATTGACTGAGGACATTACCTTCGATATGAAGATTTGGCGGTTGAGTGTTATGATAGAAGAGTAGTAGATATTTGAGTTTTGTCGCGTTGTGTGTGAGATGGGTGGGGGCTTCTTCGTTTCTTAGTTGTAGTATTTTTATATCGTGTCGATCCTTATCTTTATGTGTGTATTACTATGTTGTACCATTTGTTTTGTATCTTGATATTTTGTTGCCTTATTTTTCATGCAACCATGTATTGATTACATTTGTTTAGCCAAAGGTCTATCAGAAATAACATCTCTACCCCGCAAACGTAGAGGTAAAGTATGCGTACATCATACTCTCCCCAGACCCATTATGAGATTACACTGAGTATATTATTATTGTTGTTGTTATACATATCTCTTCAACACTCTTCTTTGTGGATATTTTTTACTTTAGCAACTCAACACTTACTCTCATATAATATTGTTGGCCTTATTATTGTTTTAAATATAACATTATTGGTAGCACTTACTCATTCCATCCCAATTTAAGTGTTTTAGTTTGACTTGACACGAATTTTAAGATATAAAAGAAGAATGTTGAATTTTGTGATCTTAAATTAAAGATGTGTATGGTCTTACACTTGTCTTGAAATTAGAAAACTTATTAAATATAGAAAAAGACACTTTTTTTAGACAGATCAAAAAGGAAAATAAGACACTTAAATTGAGACTTATGAGATATTATCATGTTTCAACCACATGCATTGATTCCCTACGTAACATCATAATTTATTGTCCAATTATCTTGGAATAAAAGGCCTAAAAATCTGAATTATTATGAGTTGTTTGTTTTATACCGAGTCCTAGCCTATTGTAACCTTTTTTCCGTTATTTGGATTTGCCACCAGTAATATGACCAAGCTCACACCAGCAGAATTACATAACATATTTAAAATTATAAATTAATTATTTAAAGAGATGCAAATATTATTAAAATAAATGATGGTATAATAATAATAGAAACATAATATTAACAAAGACATAATGTTTAATTTAAAATAAAAAGATAAAAATTGACTGTCAACAATAACATATTTAAAAAATAAATTTTAAAATATTTTAAATTTAATTAGATGTATCAAAAGTCATTGATTTATTTTTAAATCTCTCTTTTTTTTTTTTCAATTAAAAATCAATTTAATAAAAATCATGATTTAATTAATTTTGCAGCTTCCAGAAGGATCGGAACACCCTCATCATGAATCCTCCAATGGTGACGCAAACACCGGTCCCCCCCGCTCATAATTAATCAAATCAAAATAGAACATTCTAGTAACGCCCAAACAAACCCCAATATAAACACCTTTATTTAAAGTTTTTTTTTTTGCTTTTAAATTCCGATTTACTATTTGTGTGAAATAAAAAAAGTGTTTTTAAACACTTATTTTTAGACTAAAAAGGTACAAAAATAAGTCAAAAGACAAAAATTAGGTAGAACTAACTTATGACTTTTAACTTTTAGGGCACGTTTGGTACAACTTATTAAAAAGAGTTTATATGAGTAGAATTTTTATCAAAAAATTGTTAGGTGTTTGGTTGTCAATAAAAAAATATTTTTATATAAAAAACAAAAAAGTTGTTAGGCCAAAAGAAGATCTACTCGGATGTCCGTTTGACCTAATTGTTTTTTTGATTTCGCGTATTTTTTCGAGACAGGGCCGGTTAGAACATCCGATTTCTCAAAAAACGTCTGTCTTGCCAATCAATTTCACTTTTCCCCCAAAACGTTACGTTTTTTCCCTTTTCAAAGTTAAATATCTCGCGATATACAATAGATTTCAACGTTCAAATTTTGTGGTAATGTGTCAGAGAATGTCAATATCAATATTGGAAATTCATTTTAAAAAAAAAAATTAAAAAAAATCTGGGCCCCGGAACCCAACCCGGAAAATTCTTACCGGTCCGGACCGATAAGGTTTCGTTCCGGTCCCGAATCTGGACTCAGGACCGAAACATTATCAATCCGGACCGATATGCTTATCGGTCTGGTCCGAGTATCCAGATACGCGGACCTGACCGTCGATAACACCCCTACTCTCATAAGCCCAAATTTTGAGCTTATGGAATAAGTGCTTATGACACCCATAAGCTCTACTCATTTTTCAACCAAACACATCTAAAAAAAATTCATAAGTGCTTATTTTAAAAAATAAGCACTTATGGGCTTCTCATAGGCTCAACCAAACGGACACTTACTCCCTCCATTTACTTTTACTTATCCACTTTTGACCTTATACGCCTCTTAAGAACTAATAAATGAAATATGTATTTTACCATAATACCTATTTTAATTAGTGTAAATTTCAATAGATTTAAAAAAAAATGAAAATGAATAATTAATATTAAGAGTAAAACAAAAAAAAGTTTGTATTTTTTTTAATATGTTAAAATAGACAAGTAAAAATAAAAATATATCTTTAATATAATAGATAAATAAAAATAAACGAAAAAAATAACGTATAAGCCAATTTTAGAAAGTAAATGAAAACATTTTCTCATCCTTTAACGGTGACGCAAAACACCAAAAAATTTGAATTAATCAAATCAAAATAGAACATTCTAGCACATCCAAACAACCCCCACTATAAATACCCTAACTCCTCCACCAAAGCGAAGCTATCCATATTCTTTGCTTTTCTGCTGTCTCTAACTCCTAATCCTAATTCTCTACATTCGTTCAAGCAGTAGCAATGGCGGACACTGAGACGTTTGCTTTTCAGGCTGAGATTAATCAGTTGCTGAGTCTTATTATCAACACGTTCTACAGCAACAAGGAGATCTTTCTTCGGGAATTGATTAGCAATTCTTCTGATGTAAGTCAATCTGTTCTTTTTTATTTGAGATATGCATTCGTAGTTACTTCGGGAATCGTGTGCGAAAGCTGTATATACTTGTGATTCGATGTTAGTTGTTTAGATCGCTGTAGTTAAATCTGTTGTTGAATTGCTATATGCATTTGTAGTTACCTCGGGAATTGTGCGCGAAATTGTTTACTGATTTTGCTCATAGGTTAGATGAATGACTGTATGATTTGATGTTAGTTGTTTGATCGCTATAGTTCTCCGGAAG
Organism: Przewalskia tangutica; assembly: GCA_029844215.1. Lineage (NCBI taxonomy): Eukaryota > Viridiplantae > Streptophyta > Magnoliopsida > Solanales > Solanaceae > Przewalskia > Przewalskia tangutica. Next base: position 1,781,670 of record CM056738.1, on the reverse strand, counting down.
TGTGCGCGAAATTGTTTACTAGTTGATTTTGCTCATAGATTAGTGAATGATTTGTTTGTGATTTGATGTTAGTTGTTTAGATCGCTATAGTTTGATCTGTTTTTTATTTGCTATATATATTCTTAATTACCTCGGGGATAGTGCGCCAAATTTGTTTACTAGTTGATTCTGCTGGTAGGTTAGATGAATGTTGTTTGATCGCTATTTGTAGTTGATTATGCTCATAGGTTAGATGAATGACTCCATGTGATTTGATGTTAGTTGTTTGATCGCTATAGTTGAGCTGTTTTTGATTTGATATATGCATTCGTAGTTACGTCATTTTTATTGCCTCGAGCATCGTGCGTGAAACTGTTCATAGTTGATTCTGCTCATAAGTTAGGTGCATTATTGTTTTTTATTACCCCGAGAATCTTGTGTGAAAACTGTATATAGTTGATTCTGCTCATAGGTTAGATGTTTGTGACTTAATACCCCGAGAATCTTAATAGTTGATTCTGCTCATATGTGAGATGTAAGTCGATCTGTTTTTATGTTCTACATGCATTCGTAGTTACGTGTTGTTTTTCATTGCCCCGAGAATCATGCGCTAAAGATGTATATAGTTGATTATGCTCATAGATTAGATGAATGATTGTTTGCGATTTGATGTTAGTTGTTTGATCCATATAGTTGACTCTGGTTACGTGCTATTTTCATGATTCTATCTCATATATTAGGTGCATAATTGTTTGTGATTTGATGTCAGTTGTTTGATTGCGGACACACACTAGTTAATTCTGCTCATGCGTATTTTAGATAAGTGATTAAGTTTTCACTCAACACTTCCAACTTTGTTTTCATGTCTCAACACAACTTCAACTTCCAAATATCCTTTTCAACTTAACTTCAAATATTTTTTCTCCAAATATCAATCAATTCATGTCCAAACACCTACTAGATGTTCTTGTTTCAGTGGGAAGTTTTTAGAATCCTAGTAGCTGCTTCCTTGTACCTCATTGACTCAGTTGAAGAGGATTCTGTTCAATGATATAAATTAGTAAAGCTTTATCTTTCGGTGTGTTCCCTATGTGAATCAATGCTGTGGGTGCCATGGAGAGTCGTATAAAACAAGTATTATATTAGTTGAAAACTTTGTCTGCAATATGTTACAGTATGGTATGGGCTAATCATTCACATACAATGTTTCAAATATATGAGATGTCTGATTATGTTGTGGTTAAATATTAAAGGCTTTGGACAAGATTCGCTTTGAGAGCTTGACTGACAAGAGTAAGCTAGAAGCTCAGCCTGAGCTCTTTATCCACATTATTCCTGACAAGACCAACAATACCTTGACTATCATTGACAGTGGTATTGGGATGACAAAGGCTGGTAAATAAGATTACTTGTGGAATTAGTTGGTTCTTAAATTGGATTGCATTGCAATAATACTCATCTCATTTGTATTGTTGCAGATCTTGTGAACAACCTTGGTACAATTGCAAGGTCAGGGACCAAGGAATTTATGGAAGCTCTAGCAGCCGGTGCAGATGTTAGCATGATCGGGCAATTTGGTGTTGGTTTCTATTCAGCTTACTTGGTGGCTGAGAAAGTTATTGTGACTACAAAGCACAATGATGATGAACAATATGTGTGGGAGTCTCAAGCTGGTGGTTCATTCACTGTCACCAGGGACACCTCTGGTGAGAACCTCGGTAGGGGTACAAAAATGACCCTGTATCTCAAGGAGGATCAGCTTGAATATCTTGAAGAGCGCAGGCTAAAGGACCTGATTAAGAAGCACTCAGAGTTCATTAGTTACCCAATCTCTCTTTGGGTTGAGAAGACCATTGAAAAGGAGATCTCTGATGATGAGGATGAAGAGGAGAAGAAAGACGAGGAAGGGAAGGTAGAGGAGGTTGATGAGGAAAAAGAGAAGAAAGAGAAGAAAAAGAAAAAGATCAAGGAAGTTTCTAATGAGTGGTCGCTGGTTAACAGGCAGAAGCCTATTTGGATGAGGAAGCCTGAAGAGATCACAAAGGAAGAGTATGCTGCATTCTACAAGAGTCTGACAAATGACTGGGAGGAACATTTGGCTGTGAAGCACTTTTCTGTTGAAGGCCAGTTGGAGTTTAAAGCTGTTCTTTTTATTCCAAAAAGGGCTCCTTTTGACCTTTTCGACACTAAAAAGAAACCCAACAATATCAAGTTGTATGTTCGTCGTGTGTTCATCATGGATAACTGTGAAGAGTTGATTCCTGAATTTCTGAGTTTTGTGAAGGGTATTGTGGATTCTGAGGACCTTCCTCTTAACATCTCTAGAGAGATGCTGCAGCAGAACAAGATCCTCAAGGTTATTCGCAAGAACTTGGTGAAGAAGTGCATTGAGCTATTCTTTGAAATTGCCGAGAATAAGGAAGACTATGACAAGTTTTACGAGGCCTTCTCAAAGAATCTCAAGCTTGGTATCCATGAAGATTCACAGAACAGGACTAAGCTTGCTGAGTTGCTGAGGTACCACTCCACAAAGAGTGGTGATGAAATGACTAGCTTGAAGGACTATGTGACCAGGATGAAGGAAGGCCAGAATGATATTTTCTACATCACTGGTGAGAGCAAGAAGGCTGTTGAGAACTCACCCTTCCTCGAGAAGTTGAAGAAGAAGGGCTATGAGGTTCTCTACATGGTTGATGCAATTGATGAGTACTGCATCGGTCAGCTGAAGGAATTTGAGGGTAAAAAGCTTGTTTCTGCCACCAAGGAAGGTCTCAAACTCGATGAAAGTGAGGATGAGAAGAAAAAGAAAGAAGAATTGAAGGAGAATTTCGAGGGCCTGTGCAAGGTGATCAAGGATGTGCTTGGTGACAAGGTTGAGAAGGTCGTCGTTTCTGACCGTGTTGTGGACTCTCTCTGCTGTTTGGTTACTGGTGAGTACGGCTGGACTGCCAACATGGAGAGAATCATGAAAGCACAAGCTCTCAGGGATTCTAACATGGCTGGATACATGTCTAGCAAAAAGACCATGGAGATAAACCCAGAGAATGCCATCATGGATGAGCTCAGGAAGAGGGCTGATGCGGACAAGAATGACAAGTCTGTCAAGGATTTGGTTATGTTGCTGTTTGAGACTGCTCTTCTCACCTCAGGTTTCAGCCTCGATGATCCCAACACCTTTGGTAATAGAATTCACAGGATGCTGAAACTTGGGCTCAGCATTGATGAGGATGCCGGTGATGCTGATGTTGACATGCCAGCACTTGAGGATCCTGAAGCTGATGCTGAGGGAAGCAAGATGGAAGAAGTCGATTAAGTTTTTAGTCTGTAGCAGTTCGTTTAATATTCTGTCTCTATAGAAGTTCCATTTTCTTTTACCCAACCTAGAAGCCGTTTTTGTTGGCTACTGAAGTTCTCTTGCCCTTTGCTTCTTGGTTGTTTTTTGTGAATGAACTTCTTTCGCGTATGTCTAAAACTTGTGCCCACTTATCCTTGGAAGAAAGTTTGCATGTGTTTACTCAAGAAAAACAATTACTCCCTTATAGCTATTATTGAAATTTTCTATTTGCTGCTTGTCTTTTGGACTGTAGAAAATCCTTAGTGGCAAATGCAATCAACAACTACAATGGGATACTTTGAATTCCTTAGTTGGTTTGTGTCTATTTGAACCAAACAGATCCACATTCTATTCCTAGTGAAAGAAAGAACCCAACCTTTCCACTCGTCTTTTTATACTAATCTCATGTAGAAGTTTGAAAAACATTGCTATGTTTTCAACTACTGGTTTCAATTTTCTTTTGTTGAACCAAATTGTTTATGCCCGTGAACTTTAAAAATTGGTTATAATTGCATTCTGGATCTTTCTGTCTCTTAAAGATTGACCATACACATTTCTCTTGGAAGAGTTTTATCGTCGTCTTTAAAGCTTTCAATCCTTGACGCCCAGCTGAGTGTATGTTTACCCACCATTCATATTGCTATACAGGCACTTCGTTTTTTTGATTCACTAGTTTCAGTTCATATTTTCCCAAAACAAAAAGCTTTTCCTAGCACTGAGAAACTTGAAATGCACTCTTCTTGGTTAGTAAATCTGGTCCTAATGACTACTCTTAAGGCACGGCCTTGTTTCCTGAAGCTGTAAGAGGTGTATTTCATGCTGTTGAGTCTTTCATAGTTGTGACATTTCCGAGTTGGGTTGATAAGGGTGTTCTCAAACTTGCTTATTTGCTCTTTTCTTTTTGACAAGGGTGGTATGATTGTTTGGGATTGAGGCAAAGTTGTTGTATGGTGGTGCACGAGTCAACTTATTCGCACCAAGTGGCCCTGAACTATTCTATTGAATACTTGTTACCTCTTACAAATAAAGGGTAACTCTACTACCAAGGCTTAGATAGATGGGAAGAAGAAACCTAGCACATTTTTTTTTTGAGTTGCTGAAATCATCAACATTGGGGCTGCCTATTCCAGCTTTTGCAGGAAATAATCTCACTACAACAACATACCCAGTGAAATCCACAAAGTGAGGTCTGAGGAGGGTAGAATATACAGACCTTGCTCCTACCATGGGAGGTAGAGTCTCTTTTTGATAGACCCTCAACATTTTAAAGCAGCATGAAATAATCTTGTTTGTGTATCATTCCCTTCTCAATCTATCACAATTACTAACTTCAAGAGAGAGAAAAACTACTGGAATAGTCCAAAGTGAAAGGCTTTCTGGTAGAACAATATCACCACAAGATGTCCCTAGATGTTATCAACAAAATCATTGGATGTTTGTCTACCGAGCTTAACTGGAAACTGTCTAAATGATCTTCCTCTGGATCCCAGCTTGTGGATTTAAAGAGTGATCTTAATATACATGTAATAGATGTACAAGAAGGCTTATAATCGAGCAAATCAATAATGAACAATGATACAACTAAACCTCAGCCGCAAATAAGTTTGGGTCGGCTACATGAATCTTGATTAATTATAGTTCTCCATTTAAACTCATCTCAGGCCAGAAGACGCCAAGTAATGAGCAACAATGAGAAAATTAAATTACAATGATACACAACATCAACAAGGAAACTCAGCATCTGTTCAGCAGTAACAAGAATATACAACCCCACTGCTCTCAAAAGAATTAACAAATCATGAAAATATTGAACTTAAAACAGATAGGAAAAAATAATACTACTATAGTTTCATTGTCGAATTGCAACTCTCAAGTAGTAAGACTACTTCTGTAGGCGAGTCTTCTTGGCAATTCCAGATCAGGTATCGGGAACTCTTGAATGAAAGACAAAACTCGGGAATGTAGTTGTAATGTCCCTGTTCATGTAACAACGATATTTAGGTTAATCCATACGAAAAATATGCCACGGATAGAATCACAATATGCAAAACAAGATGCTAAATGAAGTTGTCATTATCATGTCCCACTTACCTGAGATACTGGAGGGTCATATTCTTCAGAAGTGAAGGATGTCGCAGGACTAAATTTCTCCACTCTTCCTTATCGATCTTGCCGTCATGTTTAGTATCAGCTTCTTCAAAAGTCTGCCCGAAAAAAAAGAAGCAGCAGACATTGGTTAAACAGTAAAAAGCTAAATCCTGCAATGCTACCATTGGCATTCCACGGGAAAAAGGATTTTGAATTATCAGAAACAGAGTCGAACAATTAAAAATTAAATTCTTTCTAAAAAAGAAAGAGACTCAACAGTGGCTAATAAACTAGCAAATTTTCAATACAGATACTTTGATAGATACTACATTTTATGGCATGATGCAAGGACGACTTTAAAGAAGAGACTCCAAACATGGAAGTTGAATAGGTTCTCAGCTGCTCTCTTAAAGACACTATTGAAACATCAAAAATATTTGGTATCTTCTAGCATATGGAAGAAGGGGCGGAAGCACGTTCATCGCTGTGGTGTCATGCGACACTGCTTCGTGGGATTTTTTTATTAAATACACATAAATAATTCTTAAAACAAACATATATAATTAAATGACACCATTTTACAGTAAGCATTACATGGTCTGATGAGCCATTTTCGTGCCTGAAGTCAGCAGTTCAAATCTCACTTTGTGCGCCTTCTGCACAACTTTTTTTAAGTTTTGTAAAAAGGATAGAGCAATGGCTATTTTGTGATGACCAGTGGTACACAATTAGCTTACAACAACAACATACCCGGTGTAGTCCCACAAGTGGGGTCTGGAGAGGGTAGAGTGTACGCAGATTTTACCCTACTTTGGGAGGTAGAGATGTTGTTTCTGATAGACCACCATTATACACAATTAACTTAAATCTAAAAAAAATGGAAAACATTACTCCTTACGAAAAAAGAAAAATTACTACTTTTTTGCTAGTGTTGCTCACTATTAACTTGACGAGATTAATGTTCAAAATCTAATATTTGTCAAAATTTTGTTATTTTTCACATATATATCTAGGTTTAGTGTTAAAAATATCGGGTTCGGTTGAACCGGTAGCACTAAGGCTACATCCACCACTGGTTATAGTAATTTGTTGATCGGTTCTTTAATGTCGACACCGCTTACAGAAACTCCTGCGTACGCCACTGTATGGAAGCAACAAAAGACATATGGTTCCATCCTTAATTCCCGGATATATTCACACTTTTAATCACTTAATTGTGTCTAAGATGTGTTGTGGTTCTAAGAGCAGACAAACTTAAGTATCACCACCGGATCGATATGATGTCATGTTACGGTGACAACTTGGGATTGGAGGTGCTACTCTTCCCTACAGTTCTAAGCTGTTAGAACAGGAATAGGATTTCATATATAGTATCTTACTAGGAAAATGATTGTAATGCAATGTCTATAAATAGAGCTCAGTGTAATCATGTAGATACAACAATTCAATAATATATTTTTCTTTCATAGTTTCTAACATGATATCAGAGCTTCTACGATCTTGGTAAAGAATCAAAGAACTTCCGTTGCCGGCGGGCGGCACTAGAAAATGTGTCGTCCGTCTGACCAAAGATAATGTTAGAGTGAAAATTGTAGAGAACTTTCAGATATTTAAAAATAAAATATTCGCCTTCAGATAATAGAATATTATCACCGGAAAATTTTTTTGACATGAACAGTATTGCGTAAACAATGTCGTGTGAATAGTGCCGCATGAACATTGTTTTCCCAGTGTGAACAGTTAACAGATTTCGATCGTCGGAATTAGGGTTCCGGTGATTCCACGCTATTTTCGGCCATTCTTTTAAGAATTATTTTTACTGTCAGTATCGCGTAGAGATTCTGAGCTGACCCATACCACTTTCTTCGAGTTTTGACAACTTTTCGGCATAATTTATCGTCTCATAGGATCGTGCCATCATTCCGATCCTACCCACAAAATACCATCACAGTTATGTGTCTCAATTCCGGCGACTGTTTTGCGTCCCCTAGGGTGGTGTCATCATTCCGATCCTACCCACAAAATACCACCACAGTCCCGTGCCTCAATTTCAGCGACTGTTTTGCGTCCTTTTCTTCCAGAGTATTAGTAAGAAAGTATCGGCTACGCAATATTCCAGCGAAGATTCAAAAAACAAAATAAAACAAAAAAATCACCACCGCACATAATTTTTCCGATGGCTACTAGCATCACATCTCTATTTAGTGGTGTTGTGCAGAATCCAACACCACCACAACATAGATCAGGTTCAAGCTAGTGAGAAACTAATTGTTGTGCAAATTTCTAACAATTTCCGAAAAAGCAAATTAGTCACCGTGCAATATTTTCGGTGCAATATTTTCGATGACAACATAGCTGTCCACGTCAAAATTACTTTCGGGTAGCGTTGCACAAATTCCAACACCACTATGAGATAGATCAGTCCCTTCCGATCAAAATTCATTCAGGGACTCCGGCAAATACCCACTCACACGCCACTACGTGCCGCTCGAAGTGTCATCTCCGGCAAGCGCGTCTGATCCACGCGCCATGCATGCACCTTTTTCTGGTCAGATCTCGGTGATTTTCTTCTTGGATTATGTTTCCATCCATATTTCAAGTCAGATTTCGCTACGTCTCTTGATTTTGATATGTTAAACTCCAAAAACACGAGAATTGAAAGTTCAAGTCTTGTGATTATTTCAAAACCCTTAAGTAGGAGATCAGAAAATCGCACATCACAGTTCATGAAGAAGCAACGAGGAGGAGGTTGTCTTGAAAGATCTCGACCTAGGTGTAGTTATTGTAATAGGCTTGGACACATTCGTAAAGTGTGCTATTTTCTCCATGGTGACCGTGAAGAGAGGAGGAAGTTTACATGGAGCAACCACCTGGTTTTGTTGCTTAGGGGAGAGTCTAGATTGATCTGCCGATTGCGCCGAGCACTTTATGGTCTGAAACAGTCTCCTCTAGCCTGGTTTAATAAATTCAGCACAATAATTCAGGAGTTTGGAATGACCCGCAGTGAAGCAGATCATTCTATTTTTTATCGACATTCTGCTCCAGATATGAGTATTTATTTGGTGATTTATATTGACGATATCGTTATAACTGGCAATGACCAAGATGACACTAATTTAAAACATCTCTTTCCGCATTTTCAGACTAAGGATCTCCGCAGACTGAAGTATTTTTTAGGTATTGAGGTCGCCCAATCCACGTCAGGTATTGTTATTTCGCAACGCAAGTTTGCCTTAGACATTCTTGAGGAGACAGAAATGATTAGTTGTAAACCGATTGACACTCCTATGGATCTGAATGATAAACGCTTGCCGAGGGGAACCACTCAGTGATCCTGGAAGATGTAGGCGGTTGGTTTGTAAGTTGAATTATCTCGCCGACTAGACCTGACATTTCATTTTCTGTGAGTGTTGTAAGTCAGTTTATGGATTCTCCCTGTGATAGTGATCGGGATGCAGTTATCCGCATTCTTCGATATATTAAGTCAACTCAGGTAAAGAATTGCTTTTCGAAGATCGAGGCCATGAGCAGATCGTTGGATATACAGACATTGATTATGCAGGATCACCCTCTAGACGTTCTACATCCGGATATTGTGTGTTAATAAGAGGTAATTTGGTGTCCTAGAAGAGTAAGAAACAGAGTGTCGTTGCTCGATCTAGTGCTGAAACAGAGTGTCGTTGCTCGATCTAGTGCTGAAACAGAGTGTCGTTGCTCGATCTAGTGTTGAATCAGAGTATCGAGCAATAGTTGTAGCAACTTGTGAACTAGTTTGGATCAAGCAGTTGCTCAGAATCAGTCAATGGAACTTGTGGATAACAAAGCCGCCCTTCATATCGCATCAAATCTGGTATTTCATGAGAAAACTAAACACATTGAGATTAACTGTCACTTTGTCTGAGAAAAGATACTCCCCGGTGATATTGTTACAAAATTTGTGAAGTTGAGTGATCCATTGCAGATATTTTCACGAAGTCCCTCACTGGTCCTCGTTTTAATTACATCTGTAACAAGCTCGGTACATATGACTTGTACTGTTGTACGCACCAGCTTGAGGAGGAGTGTTACAATAGGAATATGATTCATATATAGTATCCTACTAGGAAAATGATTATAATGGAGTGTCTATAAATAGAGCTCGGTATAATCATGTAGATACAACAATTCAATAATATATTTTCTCCCATAGTTTCTCACATAAGCAACCAAGACCACCCTTGAAGAAGATAGAATCTGGATGGGCCTAAACTTATATGAGATGGACAACAAGCCAAATAATCAAGGGAAAGTAGTAGTGCATGTTCTCTTATTAAGTAGATATAAATAGGAAAACCGCTCCTTCAAATGGAAAATAGAGCGAAAATAGAATTTAGCTGTAGGTTGGTAAAATACCTTGTCGATTATACCCTCAATAATTTCATCTGAGAGGTTCATACCAGTCTCAGCAAGGGTAGCAACCACCATTTGCTTCACCTGCATAATAGAAGCCATATTTTTATATCATATGCACTCCAAGGATAAACATAAGGTGGATAAGACAAATTGCAAAGAAAAGTAAACATTTTCCATAAATAGAAACTGAAACTGCGCCATTTAAAAATAGGAGAAAAGAATAGGAGGTCAAACAGATTAAGGGTGTGTTTGGTATGGAGGTTTCCAATTTTCCATGATTGGTCAAAACTTTCGGAACCTTTTTCTCTCTAGGAAAACAAGTTCCTTAAAAATGAGAAAAATGAATTCCGTAGTGGAAGTAAGGAAAACAAGTTCCATTAAGGGTGTGTTTGGCATTCCACGTCAATTGTCTCCTGCCCACCCTCCAAGACACCCTACCTCCACCTCCACCTCCACCTCCACCTCCACCTCCACCTCCACCTCCTATGGTGTTTGCCTAGATTATATAAAATGATTTTGAGACAATATTTTCTGCTTACTAACCAAATACCAGAAACTCACTTATTGCATTTTCCTTCGTACCAAACACACCCTAAAATAGACTCGTGTTTACATGTACAATTAACCACTTCATTATATTGAAAAATTTACCTCTTGCCTCTCAATGAAACCTTGTTGCTTGAGATCATATAGCTGAAAAGAAACTACAACAGTAAACTAATGATTAGAAGCTGATATGCACAAATTTAATATCGTCTTTATTCATGAAAACAAGTAACCTACATTCGATCTTATCATCGATAGGGGCATTTGGATGGAAGACAGAGAGTGCACGGGCAAACTCCTCAAAACCCAAGAGTCCATTGTGCTTTGTGTCAAACAAGTCAAACACCTAGAATGAAAACGTGCAGAGTAAGAAGAAATGAAGAAATAAAAATTGGGATAATTGCATTTTTGGTCGTTCAATTGTTGATAAATTCTGATTTTGATCCTTGTGATATATGGCTCAGTATATTTAACCTTTAATTAATTAAAATGTGTATTTTTAGTCCCTATATGTAAGAAATATGCTATATCTTGACTATTCTTAGAACTATATTACCCTCAAATATGGATAATACTACAACAACAACATACCCAGTGAAATTCCACAACGTATGGGGAGGATAGAGTGTACACAGACCTTCCCTCCACCTTGATAGGTAGAGCGGCTGTTTTCGGGAGACCCTCGACAATAATACAAGTTTAACATTAAACATGGGTAATAAAATGGTAGACCAATTAATAATTCTGGTAAATTTGTGAAATTCACAAGCAAATGATCAAAAGTGCAAGTTTCAACTAATTGAAGGTTATATGTGTTTAATCACATATTACAAGGACTAAAAGGGATCAAAAAGCTATTAACCCATAAACTAACAAACATGTGTCATACACTCAACCACAATGCAACAAGTAAAATTCATACTCAGAATATTAAACTAAATCCTTGCAATAGCCGACACATCTCAAAACATTTATTAGTCCGGCTTCAACTCTGTAATAACAACAATATCATACCTGATTTCATTTATAGGAAACATCATGTTTACTGTATCCAATTCTATTAAACATTGATTAAATGAAAAGGCTAATGTATGTATGGAGAACTTACCCTATCAGCAAACAAACTCTCTTTTTTGCTTGTCTTGAATAGTGCCAATTGAAACTCTTCCTGTAACATAATGGAAAGTTCAAGTTCAAAAGTAAGCTGGATACAGACGTATTAAACATCTATGCTAGAGAATAATCTAAAAGAGTTCTACTATAAACACCCCTGTATCCTATGCTCCGACTCTCCAAAAATTGTGTCACACCGTGTCGGATCTTCCAAAAATACACTACTTTTGGAGGATCCGACATGCCCCCATCGGGATTTTTGAGGAGTCCAAGCAACATAGCATGTATCCCAAAACTTAGCCATGCCACCTTCCAAAAGTTATAATCTTATAAAAATGTGAGACCAAACCTTGTTGATCAGCCCATCATCAATCACCGCGCTGCTAATCTTCTCAAAAAGCTCGTAAAGAGCTTCGATCTCACTGACGCTAACTGCAACAAGAAGGAATATACAGGTCAAATTACAGTATTTATGCAAGCAAGGAAGTCATAAAACTCATACACATGATTAGAACACATATTTCAAATAATCTATGTTCCAAATATTTAACGTATTGACCGCTTCTATGTTGCTCGGACTCTCAATAATGTTGCCGCACCAGATCCTTTAAAAGGTGAATTACTTTTGGAGGATCCAACACGCACCTTTCGGCATTTTGAAGAGTACGAGCAACTTGACCAGTGTCATTGAAGCGCACTTGAACATTGAATCTAGGTTCAGCGTAAGTGGATCGCTTCCCTTGCTTAGGCGGCAATTTAGTGCACACACCAAGGCGCTAAGGTGCGTGTTTCAATACCTATAGATAGTTTTGAAGAAGGCAGGACTAAACAAGAAATATATATAGTCAAGTGATAATACAAATTATTAAGGGAATTATGATGAATATGACCAGGTATATGATTTTGGAACTATAAAATGGAAGACTAGTCACTCATCTGAATTCTAAACTGAAAACTATAACTTTCCATTTGAATCAAATTAGTACATAGTTTTATATATTTCATTTAATTCAATGCTTCAATGAAGCACCCCCTTTTTTACAATTTTCACTAGCTGCTTTTCTATGTTGCTTTTTCACCTTGACAAATTGGCATTGCTAAGCATTGAAAGAGAACAAAACATAATGAATCGTGAAAATAGAGAAATTTACAATTATAATGATCTTCAAAATGAAAATCATATTCCCCCAATGAGGCAATCATTGAATAAGATAAACCTAGAACCAGATAAACATGGATTTTGTTTCATCCTCCATGATTTCATTCTACGTTCTACAAATAGCGGATAAATATATAAACAGATGTGTCTAGATAGCATACAAACTGTCTCTCGTGCAAGAATCTCAGGATCTTCAAGGCCTGTTGATTGCCTATCACAACACTTCGTCAGGGAAGCACCTAAATGCTTGATCCCCTCTAAGCAACTCAACATGGTATTTCCCCTACTTCAAAGATCTCCATAGTCGTTCAACCAAAAAAGCAGGTTTGTACGATGTGGTGAAGAAGTCAATACTTGGGCCTTTTATGTATAAGGAAAAAGAAGTTATTGGACAGCCAAATATAAAAATTGAACAAACCTCGCGACCATTCTTTGTTATTTTGCCTATGTGAATGCAGAACGCCAAAAGTTTTTGAAATCTACCAACTTTGGAGCAATAAACCTGACAAGGAGGAATCCATGTCAATACAAACTTAAAAATCATTCAATTCCTCCCTCACCAATAACCAAATCACGAGAAAAAGCCCTCTAATTCTGTCACCTAATGCAAAACATATAAGATTTGAATACTCCATAGCTTATGCCAACTTGTCAGTTAGTTGCACGAGAAGAGAAGAACACATTATATCTTAGACCTTCATGATTTGGTGATAACGAGCTAAAGGCAAACTTGATTTTGTATGTGACTACAAAATTATTTTCACCTACCGCAGGTTTCATTAGCAATGATAAGTGAATTATAACTTGAATTCACCAATTATAATAATGTCCAATCAACATAAAACAACTAGTACAAAACCAATATTTGTAAATATACAACAAAGTTATCAAGGGTAACAAGTAAACCCAACCAATCTATTGGTCAGTCTACTATGCTTCAATCCAGAGCAGTTGGAATCAGCTATATGAATCCTCTATGCATTCCACTCTATTTAGGTCAATTTGGTTCCAAGTAAGACGATAATGTAAAGTATCTCGAAGACCTTAGCTAATCAAGAAAAATCAGAAAAAGGTATATTTAAAGACACAATCTTTGTACTTGTTTTTTCCCAATCAGACAATCTTTATACTTGTATTTCAGGTTAATTTGGATCCGAGCAGAACTGATACTGGAAAATATCTCGAAGACCTTAGCTAATCAAGAAAAATCAGAAAAGGTCATATTTAAAGACACAATCTTTATACTTTTTTCTATCAGACAGCCTTTATACTTGAATTTCAGATCAATTTGGTTCCAAGTACACTGATACTGGAGAATTTCTTGAAGAGCTTATCTAAAAGGGAAAAATCACAAAAAGGGCACATTTCAATACACAATCTTTATACTTTTTTTTGTTTATATCAGACAAATTCTTAGTATTTCATTACATAGACTAAATCAAGAATTCAGAGATGATCAAAATCATTGATTCAACATGGATAAAAATGGATCTATTAATTGCATAGAACAAAAGAATCAGAATACTAGTATAAACTAACATAGGATATGCTGACATACTAAGAATTAACATGTGATTTGCTGACATGTAAAGAAGAAAAAGTTACCCTTTTGAATTTAGACACAAAAATTGATGAATGGCACCAACAGATAGAAGGAAGGAAATGAGGGACTTCTTCTTTTATACCATAAATTTTCTGCTCTGTGATTACATATACTCTGTGTAAATGTAAATTTCTTGTAGCTATGTGATTTTTTTTATGTCAATATCAGGGAGTAATAATTTATGGAATGACAACGTTGATAAAGTCATATGTTTGCCAGTTGTCTAATATTCTTGTTTTTTGTGATTCGTGACACTATTCTAACCTTGGGGGGGGGGGGCAAAAAGGCTAAATAACTCGCCCACATTCCCATCTCGGCCTTACAAAGATTGATGAATGAGATAAATCATGATAACTCAGCGATCCATTAGGTGGGAGTCACAATGTCTGGTGTCCACAAGAAGTTATCCCCACAAAATAGAAATAAAACTTTCATTGGGGCAATGTACCATCCTGAAATCAACTGAGCTACGCCCATGCAGACACACTATTCTAACTTTAATCATATTGGTAACGGTTTGATTTTTCATCTTATAGTGATTTTTAAAATTTTCCTTTCCTCCTATATATATATATTTTTTGTTTTTAATCCGGTGTCTGATACTCACGTGAAAGTCCGATTATATTTAAATTTGCCCCGCGTAGTACAGTTATTTTAAAGGAAGGTCACTAGAAATTTTAACTTTAATTTTTTTTATTCTTTTTCTTAAAAAGATAATGTTATATATTAATAGCTTATGTCCAAAGCTATATTGGTGCTTTCAAAACGAGCTACTATTATTATTTTTGTTCTTATGTGTAAATTTTAGTTAATGTTAGTCATGTCTATCATCACAATTCTAATATTTATATTGTTTTTGTTTTTGTTTTTATTTTGTGACGCACATATGACATACCTAGATTTTTAGGGAATTGATCATTGTACTTTGTACATAGTTGAGAATAATAATTATTTTTTTGAATATAGAAGCAATTGAAAGTTTATATTATATGTATGCATTTCGTAGTATTTGAAGCACGAATAAAGAGATTAGTATGTACAGGGGCGAAGCCAGGATTTCAGGTTAGGAAAACCTATTTTGGTTTAGAGGGAGTGAAAAATTGAGGACTTTTGGTCTGGGGGAGCGAAAAATTGAGGACTCTATTGTAATATCATGAAATTACTAATAATATACGAGGAAAATTTTAAATTTGAGGGGAAGTCCGGGCCCCCCTGGCCACCATGTAGCTCCGCCCTTGAGTCTGTATTATTATAAAAGTATGAATATATTTATTGATTGACCGAAATATCTTTCAAATATTAAACTACTTTTATACCTTTAAACTATTAATTTTAACTTCTACTAAAAACGACCAAAGTGTCGCTGAAAAAGGCCACAAACGTAGCCAATTTTTATGTAAACACAAAGTCTAATTATAGTCAGATCCTATTTAGTTAATGTTTGTAGAAGTTGTGTTGGTAAACGTATACCTCTTTGAAAATTACTAGGTGAGATATTATTAGGAGTGAGCGGGTCCGGGTACTCTAATATTTTTGAACTATCCGAATCCTACCCAGTAAAATATTGATTCTTAAATTTACTACACGGAACCTATCCGTAGCAATTATTACCCGGAAGCTATCCGGACCGTGCGGTTCCGGATAGATTCCCGGGTACCCTGTAAATTTGGGTAGTAGCATTAGTTTAATTGTCTGCTTCTCTTATCCGAGTACAAGTTGTACATGTATGCTTTTGCCTTGAACCTGCTTAGTGCCCGTTTGGTACAACTTATTAAAAAGAGTTTTTAGAAGTAGAGGTTTTAGGAGTAAAAGATTTTTAAGTAGAGTTTTTTATCAAAAAGTTGTTAAGTGTTTGGTTGTCAATAAAAAAAGTGTGTTTGGCTTAAAAATGGGCAAAATCAAAAGAGATTTTGTCTTTACTTTCAAAAGTTCAAAATTTGAGCTTTTGGAAGTAGAGCCGAAGTGCTTCTGGAAGGCCAAAATCACTTTTGGCTTTTTAGCGAAACACTCCAAAAAAGGTCAAAAGTATTTTTGGCCTTCCAAAAGCATTTTTGACCTTTCCAAAAGCCCAACCAAACGGGCACTTAGTCGGCTTAGTCGTTGATCATGTAATGTTAATTTCTATGACAAATATAAAGAACTTTGGTTATACCTTTAGTGACTTTCACTACAACAAATCGCCTCAAAGAGGGCGATTTTTTTAAACCAAAGAGGGCGATTAAAAAATGACCTTTTAGTTCGGACTAAAAAGGGCGACATACAGTCGCCCTTTTTAATTTCACCAAAGGGGGCGACTTTTTCAAATCACCCTTTTTGGTCATCACAAAAGGGGCGGCTTGAAAAAGTCGCCTCCTTTGGTCATCACTAAAGGGGGCGACTTCTTCAAGTCGCCCTTTTTGGTCCGAATCAAAAGGGGCGACTTGAAAAATTCGCCCTTTTTGGTCCTAAATCTAAATCACACTTTACTTGATCCCTCTAATTATGAACTTTTACAAATTTAACGAATTATTAAATGTTGAATCATTCAATTAGCGATGTCCTTCAAATATATACGGATAGTGTGAGCAATATAATGATTAGGATAGTTATTAGGTAGTTATTGTTAAATGTTTTAATAAATATAAATTAGTAATCCAGTAAAAAAATCAACTCATTATATATTACATGTTTAAATTAATTAATAATGTAAACAAATCTTTACGCTTCCAATATGTATAACTCAAGAATGGACATCTACGTGGTAAAATTAGCTCACAAAAGTATGACATGTTCAAGTTATTTATTTATTAATTTGATACATTTGGTCCGATTCAAATTCAGTCATCTAAAAGGTAGGTTGATTTAAGTTAAATATGTAGCTTAAATGAAAATTGCACGTTTTGTCTTTCAATTCAAGTGGGTTGATCTCTAATTTTTGGCGTTCAAATGGGTTCGTCTTTAATTTTTACCCTTTAGCAAGAAGGACGACTTCTTCAAATCGCCCTTTTTGGTCCGAATTTATTAAAAATAAACAATAAAGCAAGAAGGACGACTATTTGAAGTCGCCCTCTTTGGTGAGGAGGGCGACTTCTCCAAGTCGCCATTTTTGGTCCGAATTTATTAAACATAAATAATAAAGCAAGAAGGGCGACTATTTGAAGTCGCCCCTTTTGGTTCAGACAAAAAAGGGATACTTGGAGAAGTCGCCATTTTTTGTCCGAATTTATTAAAAATAAATAATAAAGCAAGAAGGGCGACTATTTGAAGTCGCCTCCTTTGGTGCTGACCAAAAAGGGCGACTTGGAGAAGTCGCCCCTGTTGGTCCAAAACAAAAGGGGCGACTTTTCCAAGTCGCTTTTTGGTCTGATTAAAAAGCTTTGTTACTAAAAATTAAGTGTTTCGCAAATTTTATTTTTAACTATTTACACGTACCAATCCGTATTAATATTCTTCCAAATATTATATTAATATTAAGTATTTCCATATTACTACTCTTTATACAAAAAAAAGAACTTTTTATCTTGGAATGCTAATAAATAATTTCCATCGTTCTTCCCTCCTCCTTCCTAATTTTGTAATTTGTCATTCTTTTTCAAATATCGTCATGCTTTTTCTGTTTTCGGGAAATCAAAATAGTAACAAGCTAAATAAGTCACCAAAAAGTAAATAACAGAAAATAACTTTCAATAAATATATATGCATAAAAATGAAAGGGTTATTTTAAAATTTGAGTTAGCTCTTGAGCTATACCTAAGAAATAAAATGAGATGCAAGAAAGTGAAAATAAATTCGATTTATTGTATATCTGAAATATTCGGATCCGAATCCGATCCGAAATTATTCAAAAATTACGAATATCCAATTTTTGTATATCCGAAATATTCGGATCCGAATTCGATCCAAAATTTATCTGAATCCGATCCGAAATTTATCCAAAATATTCGGATCCGAAATTATCCAAAAATTACGGATATCTGATTGTTTGTATATCCTAAATATTCGGATCCGATCCAATCCAAATTTTATCCGAAAATTCGGATTCGAATTTTATCCGAAAATTCGGATTCGAATTTTATCCGAAATATTCGGATTCGAATCCGGTCCGAAATTATCCAAAAATTATGGATATTCAATTTTTTGTATATCTGAAATATTCGGATCCGAATTTTATCTGAAATATTCGGATCCGAATTTTATCTGAAATATTCGGATCCGAATTTTATCTGAAATATTCGGATCCGAATCCGATTCGAAATTATCTGAAAATTATGGATATCCGATTTTTTGTATATCTGAAATATTCGGATCCGAATCCAATCAGAATTTTATCCGAAATATTCGGATCCGAATCCGATCCAAAATTATCCGAAAATTATAGATATCCGATTTTTTGTCTATCTGAAATATTTGGATCTGAATCCAATTCGAATTTTATCCGAAATATTCGAATCCGAATCCGATCCGAAATTATCCGAAAATTATGGATATCCGATTTTTTGTATATCTGAAATTTCGGATCCGAATCCAATCCGAAATTATCCGAAAATTGCGGATATCCGATTTTTTTGATATCCAAAATATTCGTTTCCGAAAATTACGAATATCCAATTTTTTGGATATCTGAAATATTCAGATCTGAATCCAAGTGATTTATGATTATGAAGAGTATAAATATAACAAGTATTGATGGCTGGTTTAGTGGTAGAATGACACAATTTCATAGAGGATACTCGGGTTTGATTCTTGGCAGGGGTTGTATTTATGGTGATTAATGTTGCATAACTAGTAGTCTAGTGGTGTAGAATAGTACAATGTCATAGTTCAGACCAGAGTTCGAATTCCAGTTGGTGCATTTAATTTTTCTCCTTTTTGAATCAACCCAAAAAGGGTCTTTGAACCGGGACCAAAGGGGGCGATTATAGATAAATCTCAAAAAGCCTCTTTACTCAGGGGGACGACTTGAAAAATTGTCCTTTTTTATCTAAGACAACGCGACTAATTAGGCTAGTTGAAAGGCGACTAAAAATCGCCCCCTTTGATTTAAGAGGTAGATATTTCACCCGGTCGCCCTCTTAAAACCAATTTCTTGTAGTGTTTTATCAAATTCCCTCTTTCTGGAAGTGGTTAAATGGATTCCAACTTGCAAAAAGCAAATAACTCGAGATATTTCGTTTATATGGATATATCAGTTGATTAGTTTGTGCTCTAACTTGTATAACATAATTGAGTATTAATCTCCTACAAATTGATAACATGGTTTATGTGCACAAAGAACATCACGAAGATTCGAACAAAGTCCATCTTCAGGGCATTGATGAAGAATCTGAAAATATAATCAAGAAGGTTAAGCAAGCATTGGCTGCTCGGGAAGGATGCATGGTATGGAATTTAAAAAGTAAAAATATTTAATATTTCATAGGTTTCGGATATCGATTTCGAGTTCGGGTACCCCGTCTCTATTCACTAGACCCGACATTGATCGGTTTCTAATTTTACTATCCGAAACCTACTCGTTATTATAATATATCTATCCGAAATCTATCTGTTAGTATCGGTTTCAGCCGGGTATATGAGT
Source organism: Przewalskia tangutica (assembly GCA_029844215.1). Taxonomy (NCBI): domain Eukaryota; kingdom Viridiplantae; phylum Streptophyta; class Magnoliopsida; order Solanales; family Solanaceae; genus Przewalskia; species Przewalskia tangutica. The sequence continues at coordinate 1,761,902 of CM056738.1, read as the reverse complement.
ACCATGTACTCGTGCTCACCCTAGATATTATAACTAGAAAACATACTTATAATCTTATTCATCATGAACTTAAATAAGCATTATTTGACTGCAAATAATAATATCTTATGGACATGGTCTTCATATGCTATGGCAGAAGCAAATAATAATACATCTATTAAAGAAGACAAAATTAAGTAGTACAAGTTCAAAAGGAAAAAGAACACTAATAGAATAACTAGGAAACATATTTGTATTTAGTATCCCAATTATAGAAGGTTTAAGACGTATTAATATTCCATTTTTTATTTTTCGTTTTCAACTTTTTTTAGGTTTAAGGAGTTTAGTTTCGTTATAAAATTTTAGGTTTAGGAGCTAAATTTATCTTTTATTATTTAGAGTTGTTAGAAACTATATCATTATCAATTGATTTGTTAAATTTCAGTTAATCCCAGTAATAGTGAAGAGAAGAAGCAGATGAAGGAAGAAGAGGGGAAGATCAAGGGAGAAGCAGAGAGGGAGAGAGACATTTGGGCCCAAATTTGAGCTTATGATATTTTCAATTATAATTCTCTCTGATGAAATATTACAAATCTATCCTTATTTATAATAAATGGCTAAGGATTAAACTCTCCTAATGACACAAAATATCTCCTAATCCAAAATATCTAATGTCCAAAATATCTAATTAACAACTAACTAACCACATATATATATACTGTGTATATATGTGGTATATCTCAACATCCCCCCTCAAGCTAGGCACTAAAAAACATTTCAGTCCTAGCTTGGAAACAACCAGCATACGTCGATGCATCATTATGGATAGCGGCCACCACAGACTTGGAAGCAACATCAACAGCTTCATGTTCAAACAAAAGATGACTTGGGTGGAGTGCTTACTACAAGCTGAAGTGCACTCTCTTCTTCTGGAATATGATCCCATTCCTAACTTGCCAAACATGATAGAGCATGACACTATAACTTGCTGCTACAACCTCCTATGCAAACCTCCTCTCTGATGACAGTACCTCCAGTAAGGATGGCAATGTCGTCAAGATATGGGCCTTTTTTTTTTTTTTGGTTCTCCAAAACCAGGAGCTTTGAGAGCAGCAATTTTCAATGCTCCTCTCAGTTTGTTCACAACCGCAGTGGTGAGGTTCCCGCCTGCCTTCAACATTGCCAATATTGGGTATCCACTCTTGATTGCTTCTTTAAAAAAAAAAACATTGACTAAATCTCTTGCATTTGTTATCTTCTTGTCTGCCAAAAGCAGCAATTTTCATATTCAGCTACCATCTTCTCATTGTCTTGTAAGGAGTTTCTGCTCATTTGCATCAACACCAACAGACTAGACACCAGCAAAAAATAGCAACAGCAGTAGCATCACTCTGAGTTCCTATCTGAGTTCCTCCACATGCGTATCAACTTCATTTTCATATTGAACAAATGATAAGTAATAAGCTCATCTTTCTTCCTTGAACATCAGCCATCCAAAGGCACTTCAGAGTCGACATTCCTTCGTAATACCACAAAGAAAATTCAAGTAGCTACAAAGAAGAATATTTTCCAAAGAATCGCAACACAATTCCAAAGAACTAAAACAGATAACAAAATAACTACTTTCCAAAGAGTGCGCAAAGAACTACAAAATTCCAAAGTGCAGAAGCAATCCATCATTTCCATATTTCTTTTGCATTTTCAGCTTGATCCACCACCAGAGGTGATGTTCAACCTCCTCTGGTTTTCTTTTGTTTTGAAGGATGCTGATTTCTTTTGGTTATTTTCAGCCTTATCGACGACATCAGACACAACATTTACAAGTTCCTCAGAGCACTTGTTATACGCACTTGAATATCATGATCCAATTAGCAACATCTAATGTAAATCACCCATGAACTTGCATTTTCCAAAGGTGACCAACAATTCGCACCAAAGACAAAGATTATGTGTTTCGCATTTTAGCCTTAGCAACAAAGAAAGAGCCACACATAGCAATCTCTTTCAGATCACCGGATAAATTCCAAAGAAGAACAAATTCAAGAAACCAAATTGTGGCATTAATCACTTTCAAGCCATTCCACAATACCAACAAACCAGTAGAGTCCAAAGAAGAGTAATAACCTGCAAAGATCACAGAGCACAACAAAGAACCTCACCGCAAAGATCACTCTTCCCTTTTCAACAAACATCAGCACTGTCCACAACAACATCAGGTGCATGAGCTTCTGTTGTACATGAATCAGCAGCTACATGTGTTGACACCCAATTTTGACCCATCTTTTAGGCATTTCTTGCAATTTTAAGCATTTTAGGACACCGCATTTTATCATCATTTTTGACATTTTGTATATTTTTTACATAACATTCTATGTTGTTTATTCTTGTAAATTGACATCATGTTTTGCTTTTTACCTTTAATTAGGTATTAAACATTTTTTAGCATCTCTTTGAATAATTAATTGACACCCCGTCTTTACTTTTAATCAGACATTGACATTTTAATAATTTGTATCTTTAAATAATTTTTCCTTTAAATAATTAATCCATTTTGTATTTTTTGTCAAACCAGTCCAGTCCAAGGCACAATCTGAATCAGTCCAATCCGCCAAACTGAGACCCAAAATGAGGCCCAACACACTTTTCATCTTTTCCCTCCAATACCCAATACCCAAAACCCAATACCCAAAACCCTAAACCTAAATACCCCCTATAAATAAAACCTTCACCCTCTCTCTTAAAGGCTACCCTACCAGCCCTTACTACATTACCAGCCGTCCCTCACCCTCTCACTTTAAACCCTATTATCACCCTTACTATTAACCCCACGCCCTGACACCTCTCCCTCTCCTCCTTAAACCCTAGCAGCTGCCCTCATCCCTCACACTCACCCACAACCATCCGTCTACCCTCTCTCACCTCAGCACCCCTGTTTTCCCAGCCAACTCCCTCATCCCTCACTCTCGTCGCCGCCGCCTCTCCCTCTCCTCTTCACCGTCGCCCGTCGACACACCACCGTTCGAAACCACCACCACTCGCCTCACCCGTTGAACTCCCACCACTATCGCTACTGTTCCCGTCACCCCCATCGCCGGAGCTTTAAGCTCCGGCAAACCAACCTGAACATCACCATCGAATTGTTGTCGACAACCACTGGTGGCGTCGCTCCGGCGTTAGCCGTGGAAGTGACGCCACCCTCCCTTTGCTCTCTATTGAATCTGACCAGATGTTAAACTCCGGTGACACTACTGGTTCTGTGATGTTCTTTCATCTATCTCTGTTTCATTGATTTTGTGTCGGAGAGAAATGCTCCGGCGATTCGATTGGTTTCCGTTACTGTTTTGTTTTTGTTTATTGGACTGATTTTGTTATTTGGTGTTCTTGTTGGACTGTGATTTTATGTTGTCTCGCCGGGTTTTAAAACTCTGTTGAACTCTGTTGGTGGGGATCTGCTTGTCCGTTTTGTTTAATGGACTGGTTTGCCGATTTAGATGGTGTTTCTTTTCTGATCCGGGTTGAGTTCTCTGATTTTTGGCGGATATTTCTGATTTTGGTTCAGATTTGATTCGGGTCAGGTCATTGAACTGGGTCGGGTCTTGATCCGGTGAATTTTGTTTCACTATTGCTTGATGTTTCGCACCTTCACTGCTGCTTGTTGTTTCAATGCTTGTTGGATCAAGTTCATTATCGCGCATCGATGTTTCGGGTTCGCACTAATATCGCATTTATTTTGCCTCTTTAATTCATGTATTTACTGATTTGAACATGATACTACACTTTGGTATTAAACTGATTTTGAACATGATACTATGCTTTGGCCAATGAAAAAGTTATCCGTCGATTTTTGAGGCCTCCACAGTTGCAAAGACGGAAAAATAAAATAAATGAAGCTTTCTGGGCAATGATGATTTCTTCCACTTACACCGGATAACCAACATGCGCTGGCAAGGCGAATTCTCGCAGCCGCACTTGTTTAGGCTGTCATACTTTATATTTCTACATATCTGAGCCCTCCGTGTTTAAAACTATTACTGTTTTGGCGCGGATCCGAATGCTTTATTTATTTTATTATTTTTAGCAATATTGGCCGATGAAGGAGTCTCCGTCTGATTTCCAAGGCCTTCCCTGTACAAAAGACGGATTTATTTTGCTTTATTTATTAATTCATGCTATTGCTTTAAATTATCTTATTCTATTACTAACAATTTTACTAAGTGTTTATGCAGGTAGCCGGAGATGCATTTCAAAAGAATGTCCCGGAGTTTATTTCGTGCCGCATTTAATTTCAGTTTTATTATTTTGCATTGTATTTTATTTTAATTGTAAATTATGTAAAAATGCTTAGAATAGGTAGAATAAAAGCCAATATAATTAACCTAGGTTTGAACGGATAACCGCAAGTTAGCGGATCTTAAAGGATGCCTAACCCCTTCCCTTTAGGATAATAAAGAACCCTGATCCAGAATCTCATCAATTTAAGAGACCATTAAATGGAGATTAATTGCAGATTTTATCGCAATAAATCGTGTCCTAATTCACTTAAATAATTAGGCGACTCCTTTAAATACATTCCAGAATCAACCATATGTGGCACTCTCGCTTCGACTCGCTAAAATGGGGTGTTACTGGATGACTACTGGGGATAATCGTGTTCTTAACCATAGCAAACCTAGGTTTATTAGTGCTTGGCTTTATTTGCTTTTATTTGTTTTAAATGCCTTAAAATTGCTTGCTTTAATTTTGTATGCTTAATCGCTTTAATTGTTATTTGTTTTACCGCTTCCTTAAACCGACATTCCGCTCATATTTCTTCCACTGAAAATTCACACTATCACACACTACATGCGAGGTACTGGTGCATCAAAGAAAATTCTTTCTTCAAAACCCAAATTTAGGAGAGTTGGTAATATACGTGAGTGTCCGGTCGACCGGTGGCAGCGTAGCCTTCTCACTCGAGTTGTCCGCCAGAACTCGCTTCTAGTAAGCCAAATCTTAGAAAACTTAAGATAGAGCTATACCACTTTTTTTTAAGTCACGCATGCATAAACCTTAGTGAGTTAGTCCTCGGTATTAACGCCACAATTAGAAATCCACAAACTTGTCGACGGGTTTCACAACCCAACGACCCATCAAAGATACTATATGTAGCGATGATGATAGACGATCCAAGCTCGGTCATGACACATCAAATTGGAAAAAGTGCACCGTCATTTGGTCGCCATTTCCAACAAAACATTATAGTTTAAATACTGACCTATTTATCATAATCTCGCATATCCGGCGCTTAGCGACTCCGCATAAGAGAGGTCCCATGCATATTAGCGCGCACTTGATTTGTTTTTTTTTTTTTTGTTTTGTTTTCTATTATTGTCGCTAGCAATTCGCATATATTATTACCCTTTAACCCCTGCATATATCATGCTTATAATTCCGCCACAAGTATTTGTATTTTTGCACTTTTGTTGTCACATTGCAATCAGACTTCTATCACAGAAATCGCTTCTGAACAATACGATTTGGACTTTGTGAAACATCAACCACCAAATCGGCCGAACCAAGCAAGGGAGTCTTTGACTATATTTTCACGCCTTACATTTTACTATTTTTGTGACTTGCTCGCTTCACTCATTTGTCATATTTTAGAAGACCGTCCTCGCAAATAGTCGAGGGCGGACAACAAAAAAAGAGGAAGAAAAAGAAAAGAAAAAAAAAATCATCCCAAGAATGAGTTGAGTTATGTTGACGGAAAGAAGTCAGTTTATACCAGATTCAACAAAGCATTGCTCTGGGACTTATATTTTGCATTTTTATACAAATTCAATTGATATGTCTAATATTAATTACGTAATTCTTTATCATGCATTTTACAACATAATCATCCCGAACTACGCGTGTCTGATTCTCACCATACGGTGTGATACGTAGGCAACCCATCTAGGGTTCGACACCACCAAAAAAAAAAAAAAAAGAGGTACGTATTTGGTTCACCCATTCATTGCACGGACATTCATTATTGCATTTCAATCATTCTATCACATTCATTCATGCATTTCATTCATTCTATCACATTCATTCATTTTTTCATTACATTCTTTTACTTTGCATTAGTCTTATAGTGAACAATCATTTGTTTTGCACAACTTTTACTTTTGCATTTTTTTCATGAATAAATTCTTTTAAATCATACGTTCTATAACATATCTGAACGAACTACGCACACCTGATTCTCGTCAAAGATGAGATACGTAGGCAGCCCTACTCGGGTTCGGTACCATTTATTCAAAAAACAAAAAACAAAAACAAAACAAAAAAAAAAAAAAAAAAAAAAAAAAAAACAAAAACAAAAACAAAGCTCTTTTAAGTATCATTGTTTGACTTGGTTGATACCAACACGCTAGAGAGCGTGGAAGGACCGAGTAATAATCGGTATGGGTTGACTTCGTGGTAAACCATAGATTCTTTCGTACCTCTTATTTACCCGTAAATGACATTGCCTCACACGCTTCTAAGATAAGAACGAAACCAACCTCATCGTTTACGCATTGTGGCGAGTTTTAGAATCGCTCAATCGCATTGCATTGTGATCTAGAACTCGCCCGTGTGTTTTGAGGCGAAATCCCGAGTAACACTTGGTGTGGGAAATGATCGTAGCTTTCTTTGACCCGCTTGAGCCTTTTCACCTTACCAAATAACATTATCTGTAGTACACCCTTTCGAGCCTAAAGCCTATTCTTTTGACAACCGCATATTACACCTATATCTTTTCGAGTGCGACGCACTATCCTCTCTCGCCCGACCTCCGAGCGCTTTGGAAATGTGCAAGTGGCTGACGAAATTCTGCGTCGAAGTTTGCAAAGACAAAAGTTGTCAAAGTCCGGAAAAAAAAAAAACAAATGACGACTTGACCAAAAGAAGAAATCAAAAGCCCCGACATTATAAACAAAAATGAATGAAATGAGAGAATAACTTTGGGAAAAGCGGCCGCAGATTTAAAGATTCAAAAAGAAGTCGATAAAAATCGGGACAAAAGAAAGCGGTCGCATTAAAGCACACAAATGTCAAGCACGACGTAGTCCAACGCCGAGGAAGGATTAGTCACTTTTTACCCAAATGATATCCATCCCTTCCCCAAGCCTACATTACAAGCCCGTAATAAGCCTCGCATGATCTTATATCACGGTTCTCACATTGGATACTTACATGACGCCAAGCCTATGGTATCACAATTGCATGCATTGAACATCCTTTCGAGTGTGAGCGCATTTCTAAACGCCCCAAAATTCAAAATACCGGAATATATGTGAGAAATGGGACTCTCTTCAGGTGGGCACTTGAAACGTGAGATTACGTGTAGTTCGAAACCTTGGTTGCAAGAAAGTGTGTCGATACTTCGGTGTCTGAGGTACCATTTGAAACTATAGGAATTACCCAGAAGTTAGTCTTAGTTAGACTGGAAGTGAATAACGGAATTCCTAAGCACAATACTAATTGTTTGTATCAACTGAAAGTCAGAACGTGATGATGTCTTTCCATTTTTCAAAAAAAATGCATATAAAATCTTTATTTTTTGCATCATGAACTACGCTCGACTGATTCCCTACTGGATACGTAGGCAACCACATTGGCTTCGGTCCACATTGTTTGAAAAAAACCATAAAAATCTTTATTCTTTGCATCATGAACTACGCCTTGACATGATTCCTCAATGGATACGAGGCACCACATTGGCTTCATCCACATTGTTTGAAAAACCATAAAAATCTTTATTCTTTGCATCACGAACTACGCTCGACCGATTCCTCACGGGATACGAAAGCGCCACATTGGCTTTGGCCTCATTTTTGAAAATCAGATACCATTTTTGCATCACGAACTATGTTTTGACTCGATTCCTCAACAGGATACGTGGCGGCCTAAATCGGCTTGGCCATACCATTAGAAATCTTCCCATCGCTCGTGCGACAAAATTTCCGCCAGAGTTAAGTCCCGCCTACGCACTCGCATAACGAAACTGGGACAATTTTGGGAAATGCACCGTAAGAGATCATAATAAGGATTCCAAAAGCAATCAAGAATCGCAGATTCAAAGAAGTCCGCATGCAGATCGTGATCAACACTCGCAACATTCAACAAGCACACAACATTCAACACGTCCGTGCAAGGACGAAATCTCAGCATTGGCAGCATCACATCAATACAACCGCCGTCACATTTTACATGATCTTCATATTAGCAAAGACGGGAGCACAACAATAAGCTCGCGGTTGTAAACGCACAACGCTTCATGCAATGACGTTATCTCAACCCAGCGAAGTCATAAAGCAGTACGCCCAAAACGACGCTATTTCATCAGAAGCTACGCAATGCCTTTCATTCATGTTTCGTTTATACAACGATTTAACATTTGCATCTCGCCCATACAAGACATAACGCCCATACAAGGCGCCATTTGCATTTCGCCCATACAAGCATTTACAACGCCATACAAGGCGCCATCTCGCATTTCGCCCATACAGCATTTACAACGCCCATACAAGCGCCATTTGCATTTCGCCCATACAGCATTTACAACGCCATACAAGGCGCCATTTGCATTTCGCCCATACAAGCATTTACAACGCCATACAAGGCGCCATTTGATCTCGCCCATACAAGCATTTACAACGCCATACAAGGCGCCATCTGCATTTCGCCCATACAAGACGACAACGCCAATACAAGGCGCCATCTGCATTTCGCCCATACAGCATTTACAACGCCAATACAAGGCGCCATCTCGCATTTCGCCCATACAAGACGACAACGCCATACAAGGCGCCATTTGCATTTCGGCCCATACAAGCATTTACAACGCCATAAGGCGCCATTTGCATTTCGCCCATACATTTACATAACGCCATACAACGCGCCATTTGCATTTCGCCCATACAGCATTTATAACGCCATAAGGCGCCATCTCAGATTTCGGCCCATACAAGATTTATTAACGCCATACAAGGCGCGCTATTTGCATTTCGCCATACAAGACGCCATCTCAGATCTCGCCCATACAAGACGCATAACGCCATACAAGGCGCCATTCGCATTTCGCCCATACAAGATTTACAACGCCATACAAGGCGCCATCTGCATTTCGCTCCATACAAGACGACAACGCCATACAAGGCGCCATCTCGCATTTCGCCCATACAAGACGACGACGCCATACAAGGCGCCATCTCGCATTTCGTCCATACAAGCATTTACGACGCCATACAAGGCGCCATCCGCATTTCGCCCATACAAGCATTTACAACGCCCATACAAGGCGCCATCTCGCATTTCGCCCATACAAGACGCACAACTCCCATACAAGGCGCCATTTGCATTTCGCCATACAAGGCGCCATCCGCCATACAAGGCGCCATCCGCATTTCGCCCATACAAGACGACAACGCCATACAAGGCGCCATCTCGCATTTTGTCCATACAAGCATTTACAACGCCATACAAGGCGCTATTTGCATTTCGGCCCATACAAGCATTTACAACGCCATACAAGGCGCCATTTGCATTTCGCCCATACAAGACGACAACGCCATACAAGGCGCCATTTGCATTTCGCCCATACAGCACGCATTAACGCCATACAAGGCGCGCCATTTGCATTTCGTCCATATACATTTATAACGCCATACAAGGCGCCATTCGCATTTCAGAACGACTGCCCGGCTCGCATCGTGCCTTATCCCGCACCCTAGTTGATACAATCATCGAGAAAACCAATGGAAAATAAAACTTAAACAAGAAACAGATATATGAACATAAAACAGCAACCCAACTTACCTTCCAATAACATAATAAATACAACTCTTTCAAAACGAATGCTTTAATCCCTTTACAAACCCCGCCACAACAAGATTACATGCACTTAAGATTTACAACAACTATGACGGACAGGTCTTCGCCATACCCCGAATGTACAAGAACCTACAACTCGTGGAACACATACTAAAAGATAAGCCTCCGAGAAACGGAGCTTCCCAAAACGCTGAATCGAGATCCTAAGAGCGAGGATCCACGACCGATGTACTCTCTACCGCAGATTTAACGCACTCTCGGGCGAGGTCAATACAACAGTACCAAGTATGTGAAATCAGAAAATATCAGAATGAAATCATACTAGTCTATATAAAGCAGAGACACGATGATAACCAAACTACGCTTCACAACATAAAAGCAACATGTCCAGTGACTCACGCCTCAAGTCATCACTCAAATATAACTACGGGTCTTACGCCCACAACATCAATCATGTTCGCATCACGGCCGCACGCCCGACTGCAGACGGCAGACATGTCCATGATGCAACAATAATACCAATGCCCTACGGCCACACGCCCTAATTCTACCTCGCAGACACGCCCACGTGACATCAACAATAATATATCGGTGATCAACCCCGCCGCACGCCACGCCTGCACTTACTCGGCAGTATACGTCCACGTAACCACAATAACAATATATCGTAATCAACCCGCCGCACGGCCGCATGCCCCTAATATCAGACGGCAGACACGCCCACGTGACATCAACAACAAGACAATAATCAAAATGGAAACATACCCGTGGAATTCTCCATCACCGCCAAAGACGCCCAAGTAAGCTCAACAAGTCGACCGCCTTCATCGAGAGACGCCAGAATACGTAAATACCACACTGCACAACAAAGGCTATCATCACAAGCATAGGCAAGTTTCACAACAACAAGATAGGCAAGTTTCACAACAACAAGCATAGGCAAGTTTCACACAACTCAAAGTACTTTCATTTTACGCCAAAGTCGGTTTTTAACCCCAAAGTACTACATACGTTAAGTTCTTTTAAAAGAGATCCATTACTTTTATAAAAGTCACCCTATACCCATAAGATTAGAAACGACCAACCCACATTCCTTTTCAAAATCAAGTAACAACATTCTTTTCCTAAGTTCCGCTTTGCCTAGTTTCAATTACTCAAGCTTCTCATTTTCAAATGCTCAAGTCACTTATTTTAGAAAGGTTTCATAACTCATAGTCTTAATCTCTTTAAAACAATCGAGTAACATATGTCATATATGTGAGTAGTTTATTCTTTGTTTATAACGATCTTATTACAAAGACCATGATCTAGAAAATGTAATATCATTTTGTCTCATCTTAGCTTTCATGCATGGAGGTTTCTACTGATTTTAATACAACACATCATTATTCAATACATTTTCCTTTATTAACGCTGCAATGGTCTGTCGATACACATTCTGATTCCCGAAATCAGTAAAACATTATCCCTTTAAAAACCAAGTACTCATTACTCACGAATGAGGTTTCACACAAACATCCACATTAAAACAAATAAGTTAAGTCTCTTATCTTATAAGATCAAGTCTCTTAACTTCTAACATCAGTAAACCATTTTCAACTACATAAGGTCGTTATAACTAACTTCCCATAAAGCTATTATAACACCCTGTTTTAAACCAACCAAATCACTTAGCACACGTACGCTCACCGCACTACATAGTTCACAACAATCATGCTAGAAAAGATAGGAAGAGGTTCACATACCTCGCGACGATTTATCGACAATAAGCAAAACGCCCAAGTACTTCAACCCGCTACTACTCCTTAAGCCAAGTAGATCACGCCACACGTAGTACTCCACTCCTAAAATGGTCATGGTACTCTATCAAACCTTTCTTATCATCAAGACTTATACCAATAAAAAGCCTCAAAATCTACGGAAATTTCGCAAAGACTTCCGCTTATACTCACTTTTCCATCTTTTACCAAGGCCCGAATAACCGTAATATATATACCATATATATATATATAAGGCGTAATAATTAAACAACATAAAGAAGGGATTACACGCCCAAACGGTAACGCGTTTACTATCACGCCCATAACAACAATAAGTAAAAGATGGGATTACGCGCCAACCGTAACGCGTTTACTATCACGCCTTCATAACAATACAATAATTAAAAAGGGATCACACGCCCAAACTAACGCGATTGAAAAATCTTCCCTTAATGTAAATGTAAATACACCAATGTAAATACACCCAAAGTAAATACGGTCCAAAGTAAATACAAATCTTAAGTTGGGGTCCTCGCCAACTTTGTCCATTTTACTTATCCAATTTACTCATTAGTCATCCAACTTATATTTCCATTCTTTAATATAAGTTATAGTTACTTTGTTATTAGCTTCTTAGCAAGTAAGATACGTTTTACCATTTTAACGGCAACGGCCAATCCTTTCTTTTAACAAGTTAACAAGATCCAACTCTTCCAAACTTACTCCATATATTATATAATCCATAATATACTTATAATATATGTATAACAACCAATTCACAAAGAGGTTTAAGTTCCACTACCTCAAATAGCCCAAAAATATCCAAGTTCTTAAAGTCGCTCCAAGCAAGTCTTAGCTCCAAATCTTTACGTTCCAATCCGCTAAAAGCAACCCATGAAGCTCCTAACCAACTTCTCTTCAAGATTCAACTCCAAAAAGTGAAGAACACTTAGGGTTTCAAGATGACAACTTTCGGCCAGCATCCCTTCAAGGCTAGGGTGTGAAATCTTTTCCAACTCTTGGTACACAATCTTCCTAACACCTTAGGGAAGAACACTTGAGAGTTTAAGAATTGTTGGACAAATTTTGCTCAAGAAATGGGGGCAAAACCGGAGCTCTAGGTCAAGGAGAAGGGAGGGTTTTTCAAGTCTTCAAATGTCTAAGTGTGGAAGATTTCATCAACTAAGGGTGCATATATAGGACAACCAAGGGATAGGATGAAGGCAAGTGTGTGGTTGAGATTGGGGACAAGTGTGGGTGGGACCCACAAGCCACTTGTCCACACAAAATATCTAGCAAGACTGCCACTGTCTTGCCACTGCTAGCTAATTTCGGCCAGGGCCACCTGGGGTGACACGTGTCGCCTCCTACTGCCCAAAATATTTCATCTCGAAAATATCCATAATGGCCAAAATCTCAAAAACTAAGCGGGCCCCACAAAACCAGAATTTCACCCGTGGGCCCCACGTGACCATTTCCGGAAATAAAATTCCATAATTCTCAAATATTCTAAGAAGTCCGAATACCAAATCTGGGAATCCAATTCCCATTAACGAACCTTTTTCTTCACAAAAACCGGAAACTTTTCCGTCGAAAAATCACATCTTTCTTTCTTTCCAAAATTTCTGTCGTAATCTCGCACGTACATCCTCACCTATATACCCTGGAACTACGGGGTATAACAATTTCGTCCATACAAGACGACAACGCCCATACAAGGCGTCATCTACATCTCATCCATACAAGACGACAATGCCCATACAAGGCGTCATCTGCATCTCGCCTATACAAGACGGCGTATCATCACATCACTTCATCAACATCTAAAAACACCATGTCTTTTTCAAAGACCGCATCACTGCAACCAGGTCAATCATACCCGACATCGGGACAAATTTGAGTTTTGCGTGCACTGCTTTATTTTCTAGCATTAACGCAACCCGGTGTCGTAATTCGACCGGGACAAATTTAAACAACTCGTCTTTTACTCGCATCACAAATGACCGGTGTCGGCTTTTGCCCATTCTTTGCTTAATCCTTGTTTTAATTCGACGACGGGACAAAATTGGCCTAGTCAACGCCTTTGTCCGAAAACTCTTTCATCGCCTCCCACAAAGAGGACAACTGTTGACACCCAATTTTAACCCATCTTTTAGGCATTTCTTGCAATTTTAAGCATTTTAGGACACCGCATTTTATCATCATTTTTGACATTTTGTATATTTTTTACATAACATTCTATGTTGTTTATTCTTGTAAATTGACATCATGTTTTGCTTTTTACCTTTAATTAGGTATTAAACATTTTTTAGCATCTCTTTGAATAATTAATTGACACCCCGTCTTTACTTTTAATCAGACATTGACATTTTAATAATTTGTATCTTTAAATAATTTTTCCTTTAAATAATTAATCCATTTTGTATTTTTTGTCAAACCAGTCCAGTCCAAGGCACAATCTGAATCAGTCCAATCCGCCAAACTGAGACCCAAAATGAGGCCCAACACACTTTTCATCTTTTCCCTCCAATACCCAATACCCAAAACCCAATACCCAAAACCCTAAACCTAAATACCCCCTATAAATAAAACCTTCACCCTCTCTCTTAAAGGCTACCCTACCAGCCCTTACTACATTACCAGCCGTCCCTCACCCTCTCACTTTAAACCCTATTATCACCCTTACTATTAACCCCACGCCCTGACACCTCTCCCTTTCCTCCTTAAACCCTAGCAGCTGCCCTCATCCCTCACACTCACCCACAACCATCCGTCTACCCTCTCTCACCTCAGCACCCCTGTTTTCCCAGCCAACTCCCTCATCCCTCACTCTCGTCGCCGCCGCCTCTCCCTCTCCTCTTTACCGTCGCCCGTCGACACACCACCGTTCGAAACCACCACCACTCGCCTCACCCGTTGAACTCCCACCACTGTCGCGACTGTTCCCGTCACCCCCATCGCCGGAGCTTTAAGCTCCGGCAAACCAACCTGAACATCACCATCGAATTGTTGTCGACACCATCGTGGCGCTACTCCGGCGTTAGCGTGGAAGTGACGCCACCCTCTTTGCTCTCTATTGAATCGACGGATGTTAAACTCGGTGACACTTGGTTACGTGATGTTCTTTCATCTATCTCTGTTTCATTGATTTTGTGTCGGAGAGAAATGCCCGCGATTCGATCGTTTCGCATCTTGTTTTGTTTTGTTTATCGACTGATTTTGTTATTTGGTGTTCTTGTTGATCGTGATTTTATGTTGTCTCACGGTTTTAAAACTCTGTTGAACTCTGTTGGTGGGGATCTGCTTGTCCGTTTTGTTTAATGGACTGGTTTGCCGATTTAGATGGTGTTTCTTTTCTGATCCGGGTTGAGTTCTCTGATTTTTGGCGGATATTTCTGATTTTGGTTCAGATTTGATTCGGTTCAGGTCATTGAACTGGGTCGGGTCTTGATCCGGTGAATTTTGTTTCACTATTGCTTGATGTTTCGCACCTTCACTGCTGCTTGTTGTTTCAATGCTTGTTGGATCAAGTTCATTATTGGCAGACTGATGTTTACTGGGTTCGTACTAATATCAGACGATTTTGCCTCTTTAATTCATGTATTTACTGATTTGAACATGATACTACACTTTGGTATTAAACTGATTTTGAACATGATACTATGCTTTGGCCAATGAAAAAGTTATCCGTCGATTTTTGAGGCCTCCACAGTTGCAAAGACGGAAAAATAAAATAAATGAAGCTTTCTGGGCAATGATGATTTCTTCCACTTACACCGGATAACCAACATGCGCTGGCAAGGCGAATTCTCGCAGCCGCACTTGTTTAGGCTGTCATACTTTATATTTTTACATATCTGAGCCCTCCGTGTTTAAAACTATTACTGTTTTGGCGCGGATCCGAATGCTTTATTTATTTTATTATTTTTAGCAATATTGGCCGATGAAGGAGTCTCCGTCTGATTTCCAAGGCCTTCCCTGTACAAAAGACGGATTTATTTTGCTTTATTTATTAATTCATGCTATTGCTTTAAATTATCTTATTCTATTACTAACAATTTTACTAAGTGTTTATGCAGGTAGCCGGAGATGCATTTCAAAAGAATGTCCCGGAGTTTATTTCGTGCTGCATTTAATTTCAGTTTTATTATTTTGCATTGTATTTTATTTTAATTGTAAATTATGTAAAAATGCTTAGAATAGGTAGAATAAAAGCCAATATAATTAACCTAGGTTTGAACGGATAACCGCAAGTTAGCGGATCTTAAAGGATGCCTAACCCCTTCCCTTTAGGATAATAAAGAACCGTGATCCAGAATCTCATCAATTTCGTAGACCATTAAATGGAGATTAATTGCAGTATTTTATTGCAATAAATCAAGTGTCCTAATTCACTTAAATAATTAGGTGGCGACTCCTTTAAATACATTCCAGGAATCAACCATACGTGGCACTCTCGTTTCGACTCCGGTTAAAATGGGGTGTTACAACATGCTTTTATAAACTGAAGCTCTCAGTTTCTAATTTGACAGAAACCACTGGATTCATCTTGACGGAGAACCCCTCGTTCTCTAGTCTCACTCGGACTAGAGAATCTCTCGATTCTCTCTATGAATTTGTTCTGAACCAGTACCAGCAGACCCCAATCTTGACTCTGAACCAGCACCAGCAGAATTTGATAAGCGGCAAGAACCTCTTCGTTCTCTAGTCTCTCTTGTACTGGAGAATCTCCCGATTCTCATCACGCAAGCAATTTTAATAAGCCGCAAGAACCTCTTCGTTCTCTAGTCATTCGGACTATAGAATCTCTTGATTCTGTCACTGTTTATGTTTTGTGTTAGCAGCTGCAGTTTCGACTATCAACAACAACACAACAAACATCTACAACACCTATCAACACCTTTTCTCCAATTTCCTCAATTCACCAACACAAAACCAACTCTAACGACAACTCGCCAACACAGAACAGACAACACCAGTATATAACCATCACAGTAACCAAAACAACAAACAACATTTTTCTCCAATCTCACCAACAGCAAAACAGTAAGCCAACACATAACCAAAACAACATACAGTTTTCCTTCAATTCGTCGATTCACCAACACAAACTAACTGAAGTTGAGTTTCCAGAAACTCGACTATCCTCGGCGATCTGCGACGTCGCAACGATAGCCAAAGGCGGAGTGTATCCGCATAAAACGATAATATCTCCATCCGACTAAATCGACTAATGCGATAATCGAAAAATAAGTAAAATAGAATGAATCGACTTTGATTCTCTGTCGATTCTGTTGTCACTCGCAACAAAAATCGATCGATGTACTATAGAGATTACCTCAATTTTCGATTCTCAGTTTTTTCGGAAGGGCGCGATTTTGTTCTTCAATTTTGAGTTTCTACTATTTCTCTGTTCTCCTGATTTTCCAGAAGAAATTGCTTATCGATTTCTGATCGATGCAATTACAATTCGCGATCGATTCTAATTTTCAAAAGAGAATCGCGATTTCGGCGATTCTGATTTTCTCGATTGATTTTGATTTTATCTTTTCAGTTTCTTCAAACTCGTCTCTCGGATCTATCCGAACAGCTCAGAAGTTCGAATCCAAAGTTTCGATCTTCAATTCTGATTTTCAGTCGAAAATCGCGATTTCAATTTCAGGCATCGCGATTTCGATTTAGGTTTTCAATATCCTTCTTCGATCTCTTCTCCTCGATAATCCATTCCTTAATCGCAACTATTGAATCGATTGAGAACAATTTCAGTTTCTTCAACGTTTTAATTTTCCAATTTTCAGAAATTTCTATCGGTTTCTTCAATTGATTTTGTGATACAAAGGTCCTACGAATCGGTAGGCTCTGATACCATGTTAAATTTCAGTTAATCCTAGTAATAGTGAAGAGAAGAAGCAGATGAAGGAAGAAGAGGGGAAGATCAAGGGAGAAGCAGAGAGGGAGAAGCAGAGAGGGAGAGAGACATTTGGGCCCAAATTTGAGCTTATGATATTTTCAATTATAATTCTCTCTGATGAAATATTACAAATCTATCCTTATTTATAATAAATGGCTAAGGATTAAACTCTCCTAATGACACAAAATATCTCCTAATCCAAAATATCTAATGTCCAAAATATCTAATTAACAACTAACTAACCACATATATATATACTGTGTATATATGTGGTATATCTCAACATGATTCTGTAATATTTTTGTGTTGGTGAAAGAAGATTCGAGTATGTGACTGAGACTTCATGCCGATTAAGCTCAGATTTAAAGGCATGCTTCTTTTTTGAATTTCATTTCGAGGCTTATTTCTCATTCGTATTATTTATATTTATGTACCGAGAGTCTCCCGAAAACAGTCGCTCTATCTACCAAGATGGAGGTAAGGTATGTGTACGTTTTACCCTTTTCAGGCCTCACGGTGTGATAAAAAATTTATTACCTATTTGAATATGTAATATGTTCAAGTTAATACTTTTTTTGTTGTAACCATACTTATAAATAAGATAGAGAATTATTTGCAAAAAGAAAATTATACGTATTGATTACAATTTATATATATATATATATATATCATATTTTTCATGTGCTATATGGGATGATAGAGTCTACTATAATTAGACATGGTTACAAAACATAAAAGAACAATCAGCTATCTGTGCACTTGGCCACAACTTTCGGGGCTTAGTGCCACGAAGCACAAATTATTCAGGCCCATTTCACAAGGAACCCACAAATGAAAATATTGTGTTTTGGCCCAAAATAAACTGATCCGTTAAACTCTTTGTATCCTCCACAATCCTAATTCAAATCTAGTTAAATTACCCATTACATTCTCTTCTTCTTCTTCACCTGAATATAATTGAGCCCCATAGAGTTTTTTGCTCTAAAGTGTAAATTAGTATCAAATTCATCTTTAAATTCTTAGAATTTTGAATTGTTGGGGTCACGAGGTATGCTATGGAACAATAAAAACAAACTAAAAGTAAAATAAATCGAATGTCAATACAATTTGCAAATGTCAGCAACAATTTCGCCCGTCACAAGTGACAACACTTCGATAAAACATAAACCTTTAAGAGTAAGATACAACGGAAAAATAAAGAACACAAAGATTTAATAATTACATAGGTTATATTCATAATATAACCTACGACGGTCAGTGACCGAAACTATTGTATATATTTATATGGATTTCAGGTGTTTAGATATTTCAAGCATAAGCAGTAGTTGAACCAGCATAATGAAAAAGCTAGCAAAAGGGCAGGCCCAGAGTCGGATTCGGCCAAATAAACAGAATGGCAAGCTTCATTACCATTCGAAAAATCCCATCAGTTCGAAACTCAATCCTAAACTTCGGAGTGACAAGTAGCAGAAAGAGAAAGTCCAACTTAGGCCTCAGGCTTGAGAAGGGTCATCGTTCCCGGCTGTCTCATGTTTGTTGTATTTCTGCAGGGGAGCTCAACCCCGCTAACACCAAATTCCTTCTTTTACAATTTTACAAAATGATACATAAGGAATTAAAAATATTGAAGTCGCAGATGACTTCTGCCTGAAAAATCTACCTAAATAGACATAAACAACATCTAATTATAATTGCTTCAATGAAGAACAAATTTAGAATCTAAGATTGTCGACATGCTCAGACAACACTTGTGATCCAAATTTCTGAGATAAATTCTCGAGAGCTCTCTTGATATTTTTGCAATCTGTTTCTAGATATAGATTCACTCTTCTTCCATCTCTATTTATAGTAGAGAGTCTTCCTTGAAAAGCTCATCGACTTGTTGTAGAGGTTGAAGGAAATGTGGGCAGCTGATAGGGCTTGTTGAAGAAGATCATGGAGCAAAATCCTCTAACTTCTTGGACTTGTTCCCCAAGCTTAGCAACAACTTTGACTTGTTTTCCCCACATTTTTCATCAGCTCATAATCATCTTTCCAAGTCACTTTTCCATCGTGGTAAAATTTCTACGAGATTTTCTTCCGTCCGTGAAGCAAGGCAAAACTGTTAGTCACAAAAATATTGGTCTGAATATTGTGACATTTGTTCCAATATTTCTGAATTTTAACTTAGTACTAAAAATGATATGTTGGGTAAAATATCACAACACTAAATCTAACATTAACATTCTCCCTCTTTTTACCTTTCTTCACAAAACCTATTTTAATCTGTGCAAGTGACTTACAGTAATGTCATAGATGTTGGGACAACATCTATGATTTCAATAATGCAACCCCTTAACTTGTGATGACATATAAATAAATATAGGTAACCACTATATAAGATTAAATACAATGTTAGCACAAATATATATACACACATCATATAAGATTAGAAGAAATAAACTAGCATATTAACACACCATCCAATAATATAGTAAGAATCATTGTCAGATACATCACCAAATATCCAAACCAAACAAAAACAGTCCAAATTCATTAACAATTAGCCATTCATCAGCAGCAGTTCCTCCATTGCATATTATGCAGCAGCAGTAGCTTCCAGTCGTTTTCTACTTCTGCATAATTTCAACTTGCTCCCTCCCCTGTCTGGCATAGACAACTTCAACCATTTGCATTGTAATTTCAGTTTCTACTCTAAGCCTCAATATTGTCAACAAGACTCTTCTACCAACAACCTCTTCTCTTTGTACAACAGCATCCATATTAGCAACAGCAACAGAACTCTCAACTCTTTCCTCCCCCTGCACAGTAGAATTATCTCCCTTTTTTTTTTGGAAGAAAGCAACATTAAAAACTGGTCTCTGGCCTGGACTAAGGCATCTCTCAACCTCTTAAATTTGTTTGTTGAGCTTTCTAATTTGTCCAACCAGCCATTCAGTAGACAACTGTGACTGTCTTGTACCAGTGTTGCCTAGAATGTTTGAAACATTTCTGGCAACATTCTCAATGTTAGCTTCTTTTTTCCAAGGAAGATCAATTACTTATCTTTGCTTTTTAAGATTGTTTTATTCACTACACATACCTCTGGTGCTTTCTCTAAAATATCCTCATCTTGAGGCTCAATGCCTTGGATAAATAGAATTTGATAGATCAGTGAGGGATATGGAATGATCAATGTTGACTCCTTTTCAGCCAGATTGGCTACTTGATAGAATATCATTCTCCCTAAGTCAACTCTCAATCTTTTTCCAATTTTGTATAGTAGGGAGGTTTGATCAGTCGTTAATATTGACTCATTTAATGAAAAGAGCCAATTGTATGTAGGGTGTAAAATAGGGCAGTGAGTTTTGAGGCAGGGCAACGAGAAGTCCATTTCTTCACTATAACTCCAGTGAGGTATTCTATTATCTCGTCCTTGTTTCTGTTGTTCTCTCGGTAGTGTTTCTTCTAGATTCAGACTCAGTACCCAAACATTGGTTGATAATTAGAAGAGTAAACTTATAAATTTTGTTATAGAGGTATACATTCCCAAATTTCTTTGAGGAGGCATTGTCTATCCCAGAATTTAAGTTTGTGTAAAATAACCTAATTACTTCATCAATGTAAGATTTTTTATCATTTACATATTTTAGAAGCTTATGATCTTCGAGAAACTCAATCAACCCATATTCAGAACAAGAGGCTAAATCTAATACTTTTTCTGCCCTGATAATTCTATTCATATACCAATTCCATTTATCAAACTTTGCTTAGGAATAGAACTTGTCAGAAAATGCATTTACCTCAACTTCAGGCTCGGATTCAGTATTTCCAGATGATGATGAAGAGGACGTCTCTTCAGGTGTTGGGTGAAATGCTGCCTGAGATGTTGTGGCAACATTTGGGACAACATATGGTTGCACATGATAAGGAATTCCTTTGGGACAGAACCTTGACAGATGAGTGTCATCGGGAATCTCATCGTCTTGAGATTCTCTTTGTTGAACAGAGACTGACGGATCAGTTGGAAGATCAGAAACTGGAGGTTCTTCTTCTGTGTACTCCGAAGACAGTTCGAAGTCCATATCACATGTGTCACTGCTTGAGCAAGCAGGGACTTTGGTCTCAAACCTGGATTTCTTGTTGACAGGTTTCTGTTGGACAATTCTTTCAAATACTCTACTCGATCTTCGAGTAGGGAAGGAGGAAGAACTGGTCCTTTTGCCGAGTGTGGAGTAATATGAAGTGGCATCAACATCAATGAGGTTATTATCATCTCCAAGGTAGCTGATTTCTAAGGTTATTATCAACATCAATGGTTCTACTGTTATGGAAGTTGAAGAGAAAGCTATTGATAATGGCTCTGATCTGCCAAGTCCTTCAGATAGACCAGGTGCAGCCTTTCTTCAAAGGTTGTGACCTTAGAAGAAGAGATGCAACTTTTCATTCAAAACTGGAAATTCCCGTTACGCACACGACGCAGACGCTCACGCGCACGCCAGCGTCGCACGCCGCGGCTATGAAATTCCAGAGGCCCTCAGGTGTTTTGGCGTTGCGGTGTTGTCCCATTTTTTCGATCACTATTTTTCCTTCTTCTTTTTCAACTAAGTTCCAACAATACCCCACATTTTCTATTCACACATCCAACAATACCCCACATGTGGATAGAAAATAAGATAAAAGGAACTTATCGTCATTTCTGTCAAACGTGATATGACATGCATCAGAGACAGTGTCTTTTGGACTTGAACCGCTTGTAGTGAGTACCTGTCGGATCTACTTGTGAAGTAGTGGACATAGTGCCTTGAACTATTGTAGTAAATCGAGACAACAAGTATCACACATTCCATATCGACATATTTCAATTCTTATGGTTGTGTTCTTTTCGGTCATGAACAACTCCTATCTTCATGAGAATTTCTAGAGAACGTAGCCATCTCAGTCCTCCAGATGCGACCCCACATCAATCTTACATAGGTAATATTAAACAAGAATAGTCCGTACTATCCCACCATAATGGGTATTAATATTATTAAGAACTGAAGTTCAGCCCTATATCGTCAACGGAATAACACACTTGGTACATCGTAGGAACGATCATACGTGTGTTTTACGCTCCTTGAGTCTTCCCCAGCTAGTTTGCCTTTTGAACCTAAACCATGGGATCTCCAATTATGATAGGTAAGGTTTCCACGAGTTCACAACTCATTGTATTGACTTTAAGCTCATTCCCCTCGATGTAAATACAACTTGCTCTCTTGTAAGACCTTTTGTCAAAGGATCCACTATATTGTCCTTTGACTTTACATAATCAATGGAAATTATTCCATTCTTCAGCAAGCTTCGTATTTATTATGACGTCGCCTTATGTGCCTTGATTTGCCATTATATATTTGATTATTTGCCCTCGTCAGGGCATCCATACTATCACAATGTATGCAAATGGCGGTCACTGGCTTTGTCCACAAGGGAATACCTTCTAGGAAGTTTCTTAGCCATTCTGCCTCTTCGGCAGCTTTATCTAAGGCTACAAACTCTGCTTCCATAGTTGATCTCGTATTGACCGTTTGCTTTGATGATTTTCAAGAGACCGACGCTCCACTAAGTGTAAATACATACTCATTTGTGGACTTACTTTCTGAATGGTTGGAAATCCAATTAGCATCACAATATCCTTAACACGGGAGGATATTTTGTATAATGCAGCCCATAGTTCATTGTATGCTTGAGATATCATAGTACCCTTATTAGCGCTACCCAATGATTATTTCCAGGATTGTGTGAGTATCGACTAATTCGACTCACTGTATATGGCAAATTCGGTCTCGTACAATTCATTATGTACATCAAGCTTCCAAAAACGTGTGTATACTCCAATTGAGACATACTACCACCTTCATTCTTCTTAAGGTGACTAGCGGGATCAAATGGTGTAACAACCGGTCTATCATCATAGTGTCCAAATTTTCTAAGGACTTTCTCAACATAATGGGATTGGATTAGTACATAACCATCAGAATTCTTTTGAATTCTAATATCAAGAATAATATCCGCTATTCTCATATCTTTCATATCGAAAGTGGTATGCAACATCTTCTTAGTTTGGTTAATGACATCTTTATCTGTTTCCATAATTAGCATATCATCCACATATAAGCATATAATGACACATGCATTCTTACATTCCTTAATGTAGACACATTTGTCACATTCATTTATTTAAAAACCATTTGATAATAATGTATTATCAAACTTCTCATGCCATTGCTTTGACGCTTGTTTAAGTCCATATAGATTTCTTCATCTAATTCACCATTCAAGAATGCAGTCTTCACATCCATTTGGTGAATTTCCAAATTGTGAATCGCTGCTATAGCAATTAACGTCCTTATAGTCGTAATTCTCGTCACTAGTGAGTATGTATCAAAAAAATCCACACCTTTATTTTGTCGGAATCCTTTGGCTACTATCCGAGCTTTGTATATCTCTATAGTACCGTCAGGTCTTAACTTCCGTTTAAAGATCCATTTGTGACCTATTGGTTTCTGTCCCGGAGGAAGATCAACCAATATACATGTATCATTTTGTACAATGGATTCTACTTCACTTTGGATGACCTCCTTCAATAAGGTGCTTCGGATGATTCCATAGTAGCCCTATACGTTTGAGGTTCTCCTTCAACGGAAAAGGTCATAAAGTCTGGTCCAAAATCTTTGGCCATTTTACCACGTTTACTTCTCCTTGGATTAGAATTTTCTTCTTGAACCGATGAAGTAAGATTATCATTTTGAGGCAGTGTTCTCTTCTTAGAATTAGGAACACTTTTATCATTGTCTTTATAAGGAAAAATATCCTCAAAAAATTCGGCTTCAGCAGATTCCATAAGTGTGTTTTTGTGAATACCTTCAACATCGGAATGATACACCAAAAACTTATATGCCGCACTATTATTGGCAAGAACAACATAAATGCAATCTACTGTTTTTGGTCCAAGTTTAGTTCTCTTTTGTAAGGGAACTTGAACTTTTGCTAGGCAACCCCACACTTTCATCCTTTTGAATGTAGGCAATCTTCCATTCCATAATTCGTATGGAGATTGATCACTTTTCTTTTGAGGAATTCTATTCAATATCATATTTGCAGTAATTAATGTCTCACCCCATAGACTTAGAGGTGCACCCGAACTAACCAACATTGAATTTATCATATTTTTCAATGTTCTATTATTTCGTTCGACGACTCCATTTTGTTGTGGAGTATATGGCGCAGTGGTTTGATGAATTATACCATGAGTGGAATAGAATTCCTTGAACTCATTAGATTTATATTCAACATCTCTATCCGACCTTAGAATTTTAATTCTTTTGTCAAGTTGGTTTTCCACTTCTGCTTTGTATGTTTTAAACATGTTCAAAGTCTTATCTTTGGTATGTATTAAGTATACATAACAAAATTTACTGCAATCATCAATAAATGATATATAATAATTCTTTCCTCCACGAGAAGGGGTTGCTTGGTAATCACATAAATCACTATGAATCAAACCAAACACTTCATTTGATTTCACCACAGATTTGTGAGGATGACATGCATATTTAGATTCTATGCATACCCCACATTTGTTTATTTTGTTCATGGAGTATTTTGGCAACATGTCTATCTTTACCATTCTTTGTAAGGAACGATAATTTACATGGCCTAATCGAGAATGCCATAAAGAAGAAAGGGAATCAATCACATACTCAGAAGCAATGCTATTGTCTGCATTTTCATTGATAACGACAAATGTCTTAGTATATACAACACTTAGTTTTAAGAGCCCCTCAGTGAGGTAGCCCTTGCCTACATACACCCCACCTTTGGTGAGTACAAATTTGTCAGATTCAAAAACTAACTTAAAGCCCCGGTTGCTAAGAACAGGGCCAGAAATTAAAATTTTACAAATTTCAGGCACATGTAGAACATTGGTGAGTACAAGATCATTGTCGGAAGTGAGCCTCAACGTCACTTTCCCTTTGTCTTCCACCTTCACAGAAGCAGCATTCCCAACAAGCAATGGTTCTCCATCCTTGACGGCTTGGTAAGATGAAAACATGTCCTTCTCTGAACATACATGCATAGTTGCACATGTGTCCATCCACCAATCGGTTAAATTTATCACCAGATTTGCTTGAGCAGCCACAATCCCAACGAATTGGTTCTTAGTTTCAGCCCGGTTGGATTGGTTGACATTACTCGGACCTCTAACACCACCACCTTGACTCTTGCGAAGGAGGCAATCTTTTGCCCTGTGCCCCGGTTTTCCACATACCCAACATAAGTCTGGTTGTGATTTCTTGAATGCATTGTTCCTTTGTGGGGCTAGTGCACTCCTTCCGGTTGCAAAAGATGGCTTGGCACCAACAAATTTGCCCTTGCCTTTCTGAAACTTGGCCTTTGAAGCATTGTCTTCTACCATGTTGGCATTAGGCTCCAATGAAACAGCATCAACCCTTTCATTCTTTCGGTTGTCCTCTTCAACACAAATTTTTAGAACCAATTGTTCAAAACTCATTTCCTCCGTTAGATGCTTCAAATAAACCTTAAAATCCTTTCAAGAAGGAGGTAATTTCTCAATAATAGCACCAACAAGAAAATATTAGTTAAGGCCCATACATTCAACATCCAGTTCATGAACAATAACTTAGAGTTCCTCCACTTGCTTGACAACTGCTTTTGCATCGCTCATCTTGAAGTTTAGAAACTTTCCGATGACGAACTTCTTGGAACAAGCAACTTCAGTTTTGTACTTGTTCTCAAGTGACTACCATAATTCCCTCGACATTCTGAACGAGGAGTAGATATCATAAAGAGAGTCATCCAAGGCGTTCAATATATAGTTTATGCAAAGAAACTCTTGAGTCTCCCAAGTCTGAATAGCCTTGAGATTTTCAGCCTTTGCCTCCTCAGTCGGGGCATTCTCTCCTTCTCCAACCGGAAGTACCGTCGGAGCCTCGGAAGTCAACACATTTGCCACATTAAGAGTGGTCAAATAAAAGAGCATTTTTTGTTGCC
The DNA here is from genome assembly GCA_029844215.1 of Przewalskia tangutica. Lineage (NCBI taxonomy): Eukaryota > Viridiplantae > Streptophyta > Magnoliopsida > Solanales > Solanaceae > Przewalskia > Przewalskia tangutica. Next base: position 1,735,379 of record CM056738.1, on the reverse strand, counting down.
ATCGTTTGAAATCAGCACCCTTGAATTTCTCGGGTTTCTCCACATGGTTTTTCACCATTGATGATCCAGATTGATCCATCCTTTTGCAAATCAGGAAAATGTATTCTCTGAAAATTTTGCAAGCTTCACACAGTCAGAAAAATAAATTTTCTGAGGAATTTTTGTCTTAGATTGTTAGAACCAATCTAGACCTTCAATGTATAAACCACAATAATATAGAAATATACTTCAAATAATTGAACTCAACAACAATAAGGAACCAACAATATTGAAATCAACTACAATGAATTCAACAAAGCATAAACACATACTAACTTGATTTGTAGATAGAGGCCTGCAGATGCAGTGACCTAAGACAAAAATTCGTCCCCGTTTGTGCTGCAGTTTTCCGGACGTCTGCCTTGAGGATACAACTATCTAAGTGAAGTTCTAGCACAAGAAATTCACTTCTGGCGAATCTACTTGATGTGTTCTTAAAAAAATTGGTTTTGGAAGAAGAAGAAGAAGAAACAACAAGAAAGATTCTTCAAAATGATTTTGATTCTCAAATCTGAAGATTAATCATGTTAATTGTGTTGTTGTCTGTTAAAACAAGTGATCAACATGCTATTTATAGCACTAAATTCGACCAGGTGCAGCCTTTCTTGAAAGGTTGTGACCTTAAAAGAAGAGATGCAACTTTTCATTCACAACTGGAAATTCCCGTTACGCAGCGCCGCGGCCCTGAACGTCGGTGCCGCAGCTCTGAAATTCCAGAGGCCCTCAGGTGTTTTGGCGCCGCGGCCTTTCTTCTATTGTCTCAAAAGGGTTTCCATCCGAACTAGGAGAGAGAGGGAAAATGTATTTTACTTGCTTACTTATTAGAGTTAGGATGTAAGACCCGTGTGAAGCTGCGATTCCCGTGCTAATGCACCTTTCTTTTATCAAATCTCAGGGAGAGGGGCGATAGTTACCACCTATCATACGACTTTCTATCTTAACTTATTTTTCTGGCCCCTTGTTAGCTGTCGCAGGAAGTGGTGAGGGCTCAGGAAGTGAAGCCCGTGAGAAAGGCCTTCCGTTCAGTGCGTGAAAGAAGGAAGGACTTGCAGTAATCCTCCCCTATGTATCCGCGGGAGCATCCCCGCTTAGTGATCGGTCCGCTAGTTCACGCAAATCCGAAGAAGTTATCACGGACGAGCCACATGCAGGGAAACTTGCAGTGCAGTTGATTCTCGAACGAAGCGAATAATGACAGCGGCTCTCTCTTCCCAGTAGCAGGCGAACATGTGGCCTTCTTCGACCGCCTTGACACCTTAGTTGCAAGCTCCCTCCGGCAGTCCCTGGACGACTCTCAGCCTCTGACGTCCCACACCATTGCGACAGGAGGGGGCTTGCCCATCAGCCTACTTTGCCAAGAGGTGGCAGGAGCGCAACGACCTTTTTTTGGGGTCCTCATGAACCGTTTTTTAGCGGTGGGAGCAACTTCTGTAAAGGCCCCATGAGGCTTCTCAATCAGAATCCAACCTTGATGAGTGAGAGGGAGGATTTCCTTCCTTGAAAGAGGAAAGGGGAGTAGGCATAGTACCGGAAAGTACGGATTCGGGGTTCATCCCTCAATCAAGCGCTACGATAGAACCAAGAAGAGAGGACTCTTTTTTTCCTCCTCTCTTCAGTCCAGTTTGAACCCGTCCCAACAACTGTAATGCTTTGAAAAAGGCGTGATTCATTAAGTGAAAGACGCTAACCGAATAGTTAGAGATCAATGACCAAAAGTCCCATGCCTTTCTTGGTCGGACCAACCTAACCGGCGATTTCCGACAAGTCTTTCTGCTCTCGCACAAGGGCTAACTAATGAGGGGACTCTATCGCTCAATATTGAGCAATTAAGTTAGGATAGCAGGGAAAGTTGAGAGTATATCCGGAGAAAGAAAAAAACCTTTTCATGATAGAGACTACGAACCCTAATGGAGCCAATGAGAAAGTGTCTTATTATTTATTTCCTAATAACATAGATGTAAAGTTTGAATTTCTTTTACCTGCAAATGCAATGTAGGCATTGGGTTCGGCAATAATGATATCCCCCAACATACCAAAACTAGCTGAACTTCTTATAGTTAGTAGCGATGAATTATATGATCCCAAAGCAATAACGTTTTCGTGGGGTAGTTCATGTGTATCCGCTTATGTCTGCGGATTATCCGTACCCCTATTTCAAAAAAGCGAGGGCGGAAGTGGTGGTCTAGCACGATCACTGTTTTCCTTCTTCTTTTTCAACTAAGTTCCAACAAAAATTGGAGTCATCAATCCTGGAACAAACACCTAGCATTCCTCCCCCACCTGATGAAGACTGGATTCCTCTACCACCTCCTGATAATGAACCTTTTCCGCCACCACCACCTGATGAACCTCTAGATCACACACATGTTCTTCCTTCAGATATGGAATCAGTTCAACCTTTTCCTTATAACTTAGCTTATCCAGGTTCAACATTTCAATATTATGGGCAAACTAATCCTGAAGTTGCTAGTAGCTTATATGCAACTTCTGACGGCCAGATAACTGTTACTCATCACCCATTATATTATCAAATCCCAACTACATTTAGTGTTACTCCTGTGGCGATCAACCATGTTGACCCCAATTCATACTATGGCCATCAGGATGGAGTACTGCAGCCTGTATCTGTAGTCAGTGGTACAGAGTCTTCTGGCCTTCCAGCTATACCAGTTCATGAAAATGTTGCCTCTAATGCAAAGTTATCCTTGGATGTCAACGGGGGGTCACAATATGATTTATCAGCAAAGTCTGAGGCTGATGTACCTGTTAAGTTGGAGAATGACAAGACATCTTTGGATGTTCCTGCCACACAATCCTCTTTGCCAGCTACATGAACCGCATCAACAATGGAGGGTGTTGGTGTGTCTTCAACATCTGTCATTTGGTGATGTTGCATCGCTTCAATGCCCGCCTCAAAAGTTCAATCGAAAGGTAAGTTGGGCAATCTTAAATTTGCGTGTGCTTGTTTGTAACTTGCAATTCTTGCATTTTTAGTATGTCATTAATATCTGGAGGCATTTTCTGCTGCATAGAAATGTGGAACTTTCCTCATGCTTATTAAATGAGTTTTTCCAATAGATATGAAGCTGACTGTTCTGATTTCGCGTTCTTTTTCTCTTCAGTTTTGCGTAAAAACGGACTGTGGTGTCCACATTAAGGTCTAATAAGAAAATCTCGGGCTTGGTTGACAAGGTAACTGGGGGCTTTTAATTATAGGTGATAAATAAGTTTTAAAATTGAGTTGGGTAACTCTAGTTTTTTTAATTGAGTAGGGGTGATAAACTTTGAATTAGTGATTAGAGAGTTTTGACTCACCCCAAAGTTATATTTTTAACACTTTGACCCCAAGCTTTATTTTTTACACTTTGTCCCCAAGTTTTATTTTTAATATTTTGACCCAACCCATATAAATCCTAGATATCCAGAAAAAACGCGCCAAATTTTCTGTTTGTCTGCGCTTTTCCACCATTTTTTGCTCTTCTTTTTTGCTTCGTTTCTTCTTCTTCTTGCTGCTTCTTCTTATGTTGCTGCTCGTTTCTTCTTCTTCTTCTTCTTCTTCTTCTTCTTCTTCTTCGTATTGACTGGATTTTGCTCAAGAAAGAAAAAACAAGACCACCTGATTTTGCAATTTTTTGACTGAATTTCATTCGTGTAGCACTGAAAATTACTTCATAACTCTTTCCATTGTTCTGCTTTCTTCTTCTTCTTCGTCGTCCGCCATTGTTGCTCAAGAAAGAAAAAGATGTGACCACCAGATTTTGTAATTTTTTGACTGGATTTTGTTGGTGTAGCACTGACAATTACTTCATAAGTGTTTTTCGCTCATTTGGTAAGTACAACAATGCTGTTTTATTTCAATTTTTTACCTGGGTATAAATCTACCCAAGTATTGCACTTGTTGCAACAACTCAACGATCTGTTGGAGTCAGCTTCAGTTGTCTGTTGCAACAAATGAGTCAGTTGTTGCAACAAATTTGTGATATGTTGCAACAGATGGTTCAGTTGTTGCAACTTCTTCAACAGCTTCAACAGATTGTCAACTTGTTACATCAGTTTTATCATCTGTTGGACATTTTCCAACAGATGGGTAACTTGTTGCAGCAGGTATCTCATATGTTAGAAAATTTGCAACAGATGGGTAACTTGTTACAGCAGGTATTTCATCTGTTGAAAATTTTCCAACAAATTGTCAACTTGTTGCAGTAGGTTTATCATCTGTTGGACATTTTCCAACAGATGTGTAACTTGTTGCAGTATGTATCTCATCTGTGGGAAAATTTTCAACAGATGGGTAACTTGTTGCAGCAAGTATATCATCTGTTAGAAAATTTCCAACAGATGGGTAACTTGTTGCAGCAGGTATCTCATCTGTTGGAAATTGTCCAACAGATTGTCAACTTGTTGCAGCAGGTTTATCATCTGTTAGACATTTTCCAATATATGGGTAACTTGTTGCAACAGGTATCTCAAACAGATGGGTAACTTATTGCAGCAGGTTTATCTGTTGGACATCTTCAACAGTCTGAAACATTACCCCAAAAAAACTGAAGCAAATTAATGACTTGTTGCAACAATTTTATTACCTGTTGCAACAAGTAGTCCACTTGTTATAGATTGGTATGTACTCTCATGACCAATTTTTTGTTAAACAAAATATCTTCAGGTACCTCGAACACCACTAATGGGGGGGACTCAATAACAATTGGGTTTGATTGCCATGGTGAATGGATCGAGAAGAACAATCGATATATTTGGCGATGGAAGTGTAGTGACACGTTAGAGACGATAGCGATGACTGTCCAAAGAGATGTTATGTTCGATGATTTTGGGAACCTAATCATCACCTATTGTGAATTAACTTGTGAACCAAAAGATCTTTCCATCACTTACATGCACAACTTTTTTGAAAATCAGAGGGTCTTGCCATTTAAGATAACTGATCAGGTTCGTTTGCGTGCTTATTTGAATGATGTAGCTAGGCTCATTTTAAGGGTATACTTTGTTGGAAGCCCGATAGAGAACCACAATTTATCTCAAGACCAACAAGATGTGTTAAATGATGAATTAAATGGGGTGGATGTGGATATCCCAGATAATGGAAGTAGGGCTGACCCGATTCCTATACCCGAAGTTGTGAGCAATACATTGGGCACTACACAATCAATGCAGTCTAGCCATGTTCAAGATGATGAAACAGGTTTTTATAAAGGAATGTCATTTAAGAACAAGGAAGAACTAGCCACTTGGTTGAAACTTGCTTGCTTGAAGAAAGATTTTAGAATCAAGAAGGTGATTAATTACCGTACTGTGTATTGCTTCAGATGTGTACATCCGGAGTGCAAATGGTGGCTGAGGGCTGTGAAGCTTTTAAGTTCTGACAGATTTTGTATTAGAACCTACATAAAGCATCACACATGTGGTTCTAAGCACATTACAAGCCATAATCCACACGCTACTGCGAAAGTCATTGGTGAATACTTCAAAGATAAGTTTCCTTACGGTAAAAGCCCATCTACAAAAGATATGAGTCAATCAATCCGTACAGATTTAGGTTGTAAGGTAAGTTATTGGAAGGTCTGGAAGGGCATGGAGATTGCAAAAGCTTTGACAAGGTGAACACATGAGCACGGGTATGCGGTGCTTGATGCGTACCGTTATATGCTTCGTTCTGCAAATCCAGGAAGTAAGACGGCATTGAAGGTTGATGAAAATGGGAAGTTCAAGTACTTTTTTGTAGCCTATAAGGCTTGGATGCTTGTATTTGCGCAAGTGAAAAAGTCATAGCTGTCGATGGGATATTCTTGAGGAGCAAGTACGAAGGAGTGTTGTTGTTAGCAGTTGCACACGATGCAGAGAATCATATTTTTGCAGTGGCATTTTGTGTAGTGGACAAGGAGTGTGATGCTTCGTACAAATATTGTTTTTGAACAAATGAGAAGCTATATAGAGGATACCCATGAGTTGTGCATAATTTCTGATAGACATTCCAGTATCAAAAAGGCGGTTTCAATTGTCTTCCCTACATGTCATTATGGTTTTTGCATGAGGCACCTAGGGGAAAATCTGAGAACCGCCTTTCACAATGGGGCGATCGTATCTCAATTTTATAAAGCAGCAAAAACGTACAATATTGATGTCTTCAATGACCATTTCAATCAAATCAGAGATTTGGTTCTTGGGGCCGCCGAACATCTTGAACGTGCTGGATTCCACATATGGAGCAGGGTATTTGATCGGTGTATTTTATACACACTTTTTGAGTCATTTTTAGTTAGTATTTTACTCATTTTGTTTATGTTTAGTATAGTATTAGGGTCGTTTTCCTTTCTTTTGTGTCACAGCGGTCAGAAATGGAGAAATGACAAAAAGGAGATGAAATGAGCATAAATGAGATGGAATTGCACACAAAAGGGCCAAGAAATGAAGTCTAAGAAGTTTCGGGAATTATAGAGGAGATCAGACGAAGTCCGGACGAAAAAAAAGACGTCGAAGCAAAAAATCAGGAAAACAATGCCTCAAGCACCGTGGCGCCTGGCAGCAGCGCCGCGGCGCCGACCACTGAAATTTCCGAAAACTCTCTGATTTTCAGGCGTCGTGGCGCCGGACTGCAGGGCCACGGCGCCGACGCGGTATTTTTGACGTTTTGGGCCGAATTTGACACGTTTTCAGGGTCCAAAAGGGATAACTTTTTCTACCTACATAATACCTAACCCATGACCTAAAGGATTCTTGGGCTATATATATTCTCCATCCATCATTTTAACACATTCAGTCCATTGTACATACAACACAACTCTAGGAGGCGAAGATTTGAGACTTAGTTCAAGTATTTTCTTTTCTTTCTCTTTTCTTTGTTTATTTCAGTTCATGTATGGAGATTGTATTAGTTCTTAGCGTGACTATGGCTAGGAGCTAATTACTTTATTAGGGATTTTCTTGTGATTCGCTTGAAACTCTTATTCATGAATTAATACATTAGTTGATTTCTTCTTCACTTGCTTAAGATTTATTCAATAATTGCTTTGATTGCTTGATAATTAATTGATCACTAGTTATCATCACTTATATGAGTTCTAATCGAAATCCGAAAGGGGAAATTGTGAATATGCTATAGTTGAATAAACATAGGTTTAAATCGTGAACGAAAGTACCCCGATACTTGTGTAGCTTAATAGGTTATTGCTCTTAATCCTCCTTTATAGTCAATCTTGTCATCGTCTCATCGAAAGATAGAAGGGTTCTCCATTGGGGTTGAGTGTTTATATTACCTTAACATGAGTATAAAACGATCTAGTTAACCTGTTATCTTAACGTAGAAGAATAAGTTAGTCTAATTGTATTAAGAATTGAATAGAGTGGATAGTTGATGATCTGGGAAGCCCTAATTCTCCATCCTAACTGATTTAAATCAAAGTATTTTCATAATTAGTTTATTTCCTGCATTATTAGTTTAGAATTTCAACCCAATTAACGTTAACCAAATAGAAATTAAAGCATAGATAATCGGTACTTGAAAACCAGTCTCTGAGGACGATATTCGGTCTTACTTAGACTATATTACTTGCAACAATACGTGCACTTGCATTTAGCGTGTGTATAAATCGCACATCAAGTTTTTGAACACCCCCAAACTTAAACTTTGCTCGTCCTCGAATAAAGCAGAAAACAAAAACAAAAACAAAACAAAACAAACAAAGACTCTATGAAATGGATCAAGTAGTTATAGTAATGCTTCTTCAAAATCATGGATGAAAGATGGGATAATATGTTAGAACATATATAGCATGAATAATCAGCAATCTAGAATTTCAAGTTAGATATTTCGCAAATTCACTTAGATCATGATCAATGAAAATACAAACACCTAACCTATGCATGTCAATTTCATTCCAGCTTTCCCAAATGCTATATACCTGTTTACTTGTTATTTTCCACTAATCATAGACATACATATTAAAGATCATCAGGACTTTCAAGGGTTGTAATGTAGGCTTAGGCAGGGGTAGGTAAAAATAGGCATTTAGGCTCAATTTACGTACCATAAGCTCTTTTACTTTAAATTCTTCCCTTTTCTTTTGATTCTCTTTTTTTCACTTCATACCTATTTTTCCCCTCTTTTGTTTTAAGAGAATGAGGTGTATGATGAATAACAGGCACCCCCAAACTTAGGATTTTGCCTATTTATTATTACTTTTTCATTGGGGTGCATCAAAATTGTTCACTCTCTTTTGTCTCTTCTTCAACACTTTATATTCCAAACAACTCAATTTTTCCACTTATGACACAAATATGGAATTATAGGGTGTCAAAGAAAAGATCCTATTTTAAGGTCAAAGGAGCTGACTAGGGATACAATTTTAATGTCAGGGATAGGCAAAAAATGGTAAGAAAGGGCTAACAAAGAAAGGCCTGAATCAGCTCCCTAAACATGTACATCTTAACTATTTCGCCTCAAATAACAAGAAAACAAATTTTCTAGACATTTTTCCACTTTCTTTCCATAACTGACACACATAGGCTAAACACAAATATTTCAAATAATTAGATGTCATGAATTTTTGGCATATCTAACTTAAGCACACATATTATCGCTTTTAATTCTATTATATTATTCCACTTCATTCACTAAATGTCTTTAACAACTACAACATGCTTGATAAAAAAAAAAATTATGACTCAAAAACACATAAAAACAACACAAAGACAAATAAAAAAGACTCAAAAACAAGATAATAAAACAATAAGACCCCCCTCCCCCCCAAACTTAATCGACACATTGTCCCCAATGTGTGAAGACTAAAAATAGAGGGACAACTTACTGACACAACACAACGGTCATAACGGAGGTCTGGGAGGAAAAATTCTGGAATTTGCACTGCATCTGGCTCTCGGAACTTTCGACCCCACGACCCTGAGATTCGGAGTCGTGGCGCCCAATCTGCGGCTCTAAGTTCGCGCCACGGCTGATTCTCGCGCCGTGGCGCTGACGATCGCTTTTTCCTTTTTTCGTTTTGCTCCTTTTTTCTCAGAGTTAGCTTTCAGTACACCTGTCATCCAACAACACAAAACAAGAACCCAAGACCGTGAGACTGTTCAAGACAAAATAAAACGAACTAAAGACAAAAATCAAACTAACATAATTAAAAATATTGGGTTGCCTCCCAACAAGCGTTGTCTTTAACGTCTTTTAGCCGGACACAGTTAACCTTTACGAGTGCCTATTGGATCCTTCTGCGAACTGCTTGCAATCCGCATAGTTATTGTTGCAGGTCTCACTTTTCCTACAACAATCTTTTTAACTAAGGGTTTCAGATATAAGATTATCCCCAAGTACACAAGACATGCTTGTCTTTTAGGCTCTCTATAATGTAGGGATCAGTGAGATTCCCAACATCTCTCAACTCTAGGGGGTGCCCTTGATGGTATGGACTTCCTATTTGGGGATCAACAGTGACCGCTGATGGTATTTCTTTTGCAATAGGTATAGGAAAAAGAATTTCCAAAGAATCCAAAAAGGTGAATAATTGGATCTCAGTAATCTCTTCCTTCTCTACACCAACTATCTCGCTAGATTCCTCAACAGCTGGGTGTGGTTCAGGTTCCTCAATTTGCTTATCACTTTCCACAACGGTGTCACTAAGCAGACTTTCTTGAAGTGTATTGCTCATCCTATCCATTAGTTGCCCTATTTGTGTCTCCAAATTTCTGAGGGACACTCTTGTCTCATCCATGAACTGAGACTGGCACTTGGTGAGTATGAGTATGCCTGCCTGCAACTCATCTAGATCTTCTTCCGTAACTCGTGGATTAATATGTTGATGAATTTGCTGCCACGATAAGTAGTAGTAGTCCATGTGTATATATATATATATATATATATATATATATATATATATATATATATATATATATATATATATATTTTTTAATTTAACATGCAAAATAAAAAAAACAACAAAAAGAGATAAAAAGATGTTCTTGGAGCAATCAAATTAGAAATAAGAATAGATAAATCGATATTGAAAGTACGACAGTCCCCGGCAACGGCGCCAAAAACTTGATGTGCGATTTATACACACGTTTAACGCAAGTGCACGTATCATTACAAGTAATATAGTCTAGGTAAGACCGAATAATCACACACTACTACGAAAGTCATTGGTGAATACTTCAAAGATAAGTTTCCTTACGGTAAAGGCCCATCTACAAAAGATATGAGTCAATCAATCCGTACAGATTTGGGTTGTAAGGTAAGTTATTGTAAGGTCTGGAAAGGCATGAAGATTTCAAAGGCTTTGACAAGGGGGATACATGAGCACGGGTATGCGGTGCTTGATGTGTACCGTTACATGCTTCGTTATGCAAATCCAGGAAGTAAGACGACATTGAAGGTTGATGAAAATGGGAAGTTCAAGTACTTTTTTGTAGCCTATAAGGCTTGGATGTTTGGTTTTGCGCAATTACAAAAAGTCATAGTTGTCGATGAGACATTCTTGAGGAGCAAGTACGAAGGAGTGTTGTTGTCAGCAGTTGCACAAGATGCGGAGAATAATATTTTTTCAGTGGCATTTTGTGTAGTGGACAAGGAGTGTGATGCTTCGTACAAATATTTTTTTGAACAAATGAGAAGCTATATAGAGGATACCCCTGAGTTGTGCATAATTTCTGATAGACATCCAAGTATCAAAAAGGCGGTTTCAATTGTCTTCCCTACATGTCATTATGGTTTTTGCATGAGGCACCTAGGGGAAAATCTGAGAACCACCTTTCACAATGGGGCGATCGGATCTCAATTTTATAAAGCAACAAAAACGTACAATATTGATGTCTCCAATGACCATTTCAATCAAATCAGAGATTTGGTTCCTGGGGCCGCCGAACATCTTGAACGTGCTGGATTCCACAAATGGAGCAGGGTATTCTGCCCCGAAAATAGGTATTTTCACATTTTTGTTTCCAACAAGTAACGTATCTGTTGCAACTAATAGGTAACTTATTGCGACATATATTGTACTTGTTGTGATTTTTGACACAACTGAGCCTCAACCACATGTTCCAACACTAATATATTTGTTTTGTCAGGTATGATTTTATGACGACAAATGCTGCTGAGTCGGTGAACTCAATGTTCAATGTTGAAAGAGAATTTTTCATTACTGCTCTATTTGATTCCATAAACAGGAGGTTTACTGAGAAATTTCATGAGAGGTGTATGAAGTTCATCGACTCACCAACCATCTTTGTTCCCTTAATGGGAAAAAAATCAAAATTTGTCAACTTGAGTAATAAGTTATTGGCCCATCAAATTGCCAACTACAAGTTCAGCGTCATCGGCCAAGGTTCAGTTGCAACAATCGATCTGCAAAGAAGATCTTGTACTTGTAGAGTTTTTGACATGGACAAAATACCTTGCCCACATGCTATGGCAGCGCTTCGAGTCCAATATGGTGAAGACTTTGAAAGGCGGATTTATGACTACTCATCTCCATATTACAGGGTCGAGAATTACATAATTTCATACTGTGAGGAAATGAATCCCGTGCCTTCTGAAGAATCTTGGGAAGTTCCTATGGAGATTTTAGAGAGAAAAATACCTCATCCACATGTTGATCCGAGCAAACCGAGAAGAAGACGGACAAAGAGGAGACGTGGAATCGGGGAATCACTTGCAACGAGGAAAAACAAATGCTTCATATGCAAAACATGTGACCATAAAAAAACTACATGCCCAAACCGAATTATTCCCCTAGTTGTTAAATTTGCAATGTCTTGTAATAATAATTACTATTGTTTGTGTTTGGAACATTTTATGAATTTTTAGTAAAATTGGTTTAAATGATATGTTGATCTTGCTCAAATCACCAATGTATGTTCTGTGATTTTACAATTTCTGAACAGTTTTCACCAAGTAAAAATTATGTTGCAACAGTTGTGTAACTTGTTGGGATTTTGCCAATCATTAATCGAACTTGTTGCCAACTAACTTAACTTGGTTTTCTAACAGATGAGTCAGTTGTTGCAACAAGATGTAAATTTGTTGCAACAGATGGTTCAGTTGTTGCAACATATGGGTAACTTGTTGCAGCAGGTATCTCATCTGTTGGAAAATTTCTAACATATGGGTAATTTTTTGCAGCAGGTGTGGTACTTGTTGGAAATTATCCAACAGATTGTCAACTTGTTGCGGCATGTTTATCATCTGTTGGAAAATTGGGTAACTTGTTGCAGTAGGTATCTCATCGTTGTAAAATTTTCAACATATAAGTAACTTGTTGCAGCAGGTATCTCTTCTGTTGGAAAATGGGTAACTTGTTGCAGCAGGTATCTCATCTGTTGTTTACACCTAAATATGGGTGAATCAAGTATGCTGAGGTTGTATGGTTTGGTGTATTTTGTTTAAGTTGTGAGTGAGATTTATGATGGTTCTGAGTCAAGACAAATGATCAACTAAGCGTATACTTCCCAAATCGAGCGATCGTTGGTGTAATTTGATGAGAACTACTTGATTCACCTATATTTAGGTGTAAACTGTTATACCCCGTAGTTCTGGCCATGCGTATGAGAGCGTATGAAAGGGGTTAAGACTAAAATTTTAGAAGGATAGGTTGACGGATTGTTTCGGGCGAGTTTTTAGTCAACTTTGAGGTGGGTTATGACCCGTTACATTGAGAGATCCTAGGTGTTTCAAAGGCCTAGTGCGTAGTTCGTTGAGTCTAGTTTCCAACGCAACCAACCGTTCGTCGATAGGACATCGGAGTAGAAAGTTATGGGAGTTACAAGTTCAGTGCGCAGTCGGATAGAAAAATAATTCGGTCAGGAGCCACAGGGCCGCGGCGCCGGGAAGCAGGGACGCGGCGCCGGATATTCTAAGGGGTCGCTGAAGTTGCAGCGCCGCGGCGCCTGAGGTCAGGGCCGCGACGCCGGAAGTTCTGTAGGGTTGCGGAAGATTCAGCGCCGAGGCGGAATTTCTGGCGGAAAAACTGAGGAAAATCAGATTTCTTCTTTTAAAAAAGGCCATGGGAGGGTGACAAGTGTCCCCCCCCCCCATCTGATTTTTGCATGTCCTTTATATTGACCAAGTCTTGAAGACTTGGTCATCTTTCAAAGCTCTTCTCTCTCTCTAAATTAGAAGCTTTCTCTTCTCTCTAGAATTTCAAGAGGAAATCAAAGCTTGAGGAAAAATCTGAAAAGTATGGCAAGAAGGAAGCTTGTTGGCTAGCTTGTGGGAGTTATTGTGGTGGTATTTTTGGAAAGGAGGATAGCAAACTTGTTGGAATAATTTGGCTAAAGCTCTAAGGTAACAATTCTTTTCTTGTAGCTAGTTATTGGTGTTGCATGTGAAGAAGAAAGATTTTGTAGTGGTAAATATTGCCCTTAGATACATTGCATGCAAGAAATATGGTTTGGATATGAAAGGGTTGGATAACAATGATATGTAAGCATGTTATAGCCTAAATACTACCTTAAGCTTGTTAAGTTAGTTGTTGTACATTGTGGGGCAGAATTTTACATATCCAAGTTTAGGTGTGTAATCCCCTTTGAAATGTTTGGATTGTTGGGCCTTAAATGTGGCGTTTAGATGATGAATTCGTCCTTGAAAAAGGTGGCAAAGTACGTAGAAACGAAGGAAATGCTGCCCAATTTTCCATAGAATTTAGTGACTTTGAACTTGGAATATTCTATGTTGTAGCTTGAGGTTATTAAACGTATTATGATCATTATAGGTTGGCGTACTACGTGTGGTGTATTGGACTTAGCAAGTGGATTAACCGGAGAGGTATGTGGAGCTTTCCTATCTCTTGAGCATGAATAGTTATACCTATGTAGTACGGTAGACGTACAAAAATTTTGATATCCTTCACTTGTTTTAAGTATATGATACTTGTTTCGTTTTAAAAGTATAAGTCCCTTGGATTTAGGGAAATTGTATTTGACTAATGTATAAAGTTAATATAATGACTTTATGGGAAGTTGGTTATATTAGCTTTATGGAAGGTTAACAAAAGGAAGATTTACTCTAAGCAAAATAAGTACGGATGAATGATTTGAATTTGTGGAAGGCAAATTATTTTTAAGGCATTAATTGCCTAAGGTTTTAAAAGAAATAAAGTCACTTGATTTTAGAAGCCTATTGTATTTTTAAAGGTAAAGGTGACTTGTCTTGAAAGTAGTCGTGACTTGATACTACGATTATTAGTACCTTGGGAGTTTTATATAAAAATGAGTCATTTCTTAAATGGCTAGAAAAACGTGGTACTTGGGTTAAATTCCCGGATTTTCTCTTAAATGACATGTTAGTGCCTTAAGTAAACTAAAATGAGAGGTTATATTAATAATGTTAATAAGGAGTTAGGGGTTTTCTTAACTTGCTTATGTTATGATAAGCCGGTAGCGCTTATGTTATATATGATAGCCGATGGTGCTAGGTGATATGTTCTTGCGGGGTAGACCCCGGGTTATTCTTGTTATTTTCTTTTGACATACTGACACGGTGGATGGTCCACGGGTATGCGTTCATTAGGATGATTCATTACTTATTCTTGTTATTTCCTTTGGACATACTGACACGATGGATGGTCCACGGGTATGCGTCCATTATGATGGTTTACTACTTATTCCATGGATTTGCTACCCATGATGCGAGTGCGGCGTTTGTACTCATGCGGGTCCACAGGATCCATGCGGGTGAAATAGTCTCATGCGGGTGAAATAGTCCCATGTGAGGCGATTGACCTCATGCGGGTGAAATAGTCTCATGCGAGTGCGGCGCTTGTACTCATGCGGGTCAACAGGATCCATGCGGGTGAAATAGTCCCATGCGAGGCGGATGGCCTTATGCGGATCCACAGGACCCATGCGGGTGAAATAGTCCCAGGAGTAGGATTGCTTAATGATACTACGGGCGAGAGACCCTGTTTTTATCATGAGCCTCCTATTTTTATGCAGTAAAAGTTTATTCTTGTTACTCTCATTGTTAGTAAGGCACAGTGCAATGTAATTTGATTTTCATCTAGGACTCCAGCTGATTTAGACTTATGATATTATTACAGTATTTTCCAGTTTTACATACTTGGTACATATTGTGTACTGACCCCCTTCCCCGGGGGCTGCGTTAAATCTGCGGTAGGGGTAGCGGTGGTGGATCCTCATTCTTAGGATCTTTGCTCAGGTGTCAGAAGCTCCATTTCTCCGGAGGCTCGACTTTTGGTACGGTTCTCCCTGATGTTGTAGATGTTTTGTACATTCAGGGGTATGACGGGGCCCTGTCCCGTCATAGTGATTACACATTCTTAGAGGTCTGTAGTCCTGTTATAAATTCGGGTTGTTAAGGATGTAACTGTTCAGCTTTGTTATATTTAGAGGTAGCCATTTTGGGTTAGCCTGCTTATATTCTATATGGGTTCTTGTTGTGAGTTTATTTTCCGCTGGTTTTCTCTGATGTTGTATCACAAGGGTGCCCTGGGTAAGGCACCAGTCACGGGTCCGGGGTCGGGTCGTGACATAAACAACGAAAACCAATGATACTTATTGTTTACTAAATGTTCCTAACCAATTTGATGGTATTCTGAGTCAGGACATATGATCAACTAAGCGTATACTTTCCAAATCGAGCGATCGTTGGTGTAATTTGATGAGAACTACTTGATTCACCCATATTTAAGTGTAAACAATGAAAACCAATGATATTTATTGTTTACTAAATGTTCCTAACCAATTTGATGGTATTCTGAGTCAAGACAAATAATCAACTAAGCGTATACTTCCAAAATCGAGCGATCATTGGTGTAATTTGATGATAACTACTTGATTCACCCATATTTAGGTGTAAACAACGAAAACCAATGATACTTATTATTTACTAAATGTTCCTAACCAATTTGATGGTATTCTGAGTCAAGACAAATGATCAACTAAGCGTATACTTCCCAAATCGAGCTATCGTTGATGTAATTTGATGAGACTACTTGATTCACCCATATTTAGGTGTAAACAACGAAAACCAATGATATTTATTGTTTACTAAATGTTTCTAACCAATTTGATGGTATTCTGAGTCAAGACATATGATCAATTAAGCGTATACTTCTCAAATCGAGCGATCGTTGGTGCAATTTGATGAGACTACTTGATTCACCTATATTTGGGTGTAAACAATGAAAACCAATGATATTTATTGTTTACTAAATGTTCCTAACCAATTTGATGGTATTCTGAGTCAAGACAAATGATCAACTAAGCGTATACTTCCAAAATCGAGCGATCATTGGTGTAATTTGATGAGAACTACTTGATTCACCCATATTTAGGTGTAAACAACGAAAACCAATGATACTTATTATTTACTAAATGTTCCTAACCAATTTGATGGTATTCTGAGTCAAGATAAATGATCAACTATGCGTATACCTCCCAAATCGAGTGATCGTTGGTGTAATTTGATGAGAACTACTTGATTCACCCATATTTAGGTGTAAACAACGAAAACCAATGATACTTATTGTTTACTAAATGTTCTAACCAATTTGATGGTATTCTGAGTCAAGACATATGATCAACTAAGCGTATACTTCCAAAATCGAGCGATCGTTGGTGTAATTTGATGAGAATTACTTGATCCACCTATATTTAGGTGCAAACAATGAAAACCAATGATATTTATTATTTACTAAATGTTCCTAACCAATTTGATGGTATTCTGAGTCAAGATAAATGATCAACTATGTGTATACCTCCCAAATCGAGTGATCGTTGGTGTAATTTGATGAGAACTACTTGATTCACCCATATTTAGGTGTAAACAACGAAAATCAATGATACTTATTGTTTACTAAATATGAAGCTATTAAATAGGTTACTCATCCGTTACAACAGATAATGCACTTGTTGCAACATATTATTAATTTGTTGCAACAACTAACCCATCTGTTGCAACATATTACAAACTTGTTGCAACAGATGGGTAAGTTGTTGCAATTTTGTCAACAATTGAAAGATTTGTTGCAACAACTGACTCATCTGTTGCAACAGATCACAAATTTGTTGTAACAGATTATGTTATTTCCATCTGTTAAATCTAATTAATTATTGAAATAGTCAAATAGTATGAGATGTGATTGTTCTGAAACACTCCATATATAGTTCATACAAAAAAAACTATATATTGACATATATTGATTGATGTGAGACACTCCATACATAAAGCTAATTATTAGTTATATAGTAGTATTTAATTTCTTGATTTAGATGACACTCAGGGTGTGTTTGGCAGTTGAAATGTGTTGCAACAGATGAATCAGTTGTTGCAACAAGTTTGTGATCTGTTACAACAGATGGTTCAGTTGTTGCAACTTCTTCAACAGCTGTTAGATTTATCGCAACAACTAACCCATATGTTGCAATAACTGAACCATCTGTTGCAAAAAATTTACATATTGTTGCAATAACTGAACACCTAATATATACTTAAATTACATAATGTCATAAAAAACTCCTAATATATATTTAAATTGTTCAACAGGCCAAAAAATGTAAAATTAATGAATTGTTTATCAACCTATCTTAGGGCTCCAACACCTTTTCAATGACACTTAATGCCCATCTCCATTGCATTCTCCCTACAGAGTTGTCGCTGATTAGACTTTCGGGTTTTGTCACAGTTGTGCCGGTAAGCAAAGCCTCCATAAAAGCAATTGACCACGAACCACATGCACTACCAGTGACATTACGGGGGAGATTCTGTAGCCTATTGAATCCCCACGATTCATTCAGTAACTTTGCAGGCAAGTGTGCGAACATTCCACCCTGTTGCAATAACTTGGGCCACAATTCCATTACCGGCTCCATGAAACAAAAGAAATCATATTCTCCATAGACAGGAGTGTTGCAGTCATACACATTTACCACTCTCTCTTCAATCATGAACTCGAGAGTGACAAAATATGTGACATTAATATTCATCACTGTTAAAACCCTCTTTGCACCAGCCCACGAGCAGCCTCTCGGGTAGGGTCTGAAACCCCTACAATAATCGAGCATATCATCATCCCACATGAATTCAACAAGTCTAACCATCAGAGGCACGACATTTGGAACTGTACTCTCTTTTGTCAATGTTGCGTACCTCTTGGACATGTTGTTGTAAAAGTTGAGGTCCGCGATTATGTCAGTGTAATCATAGTACTCAGGAAAATTGAATTGCCTCATACGCATTAGAAGCAAGACTTCATCTACATACTAAAGTAAAGTAGTAAAACAGTTAGTAACTTGGTGCAACAGATACAACAGATTATCTACTTGTTGCAACAACATACTGAATTAGATAGATATATACAAGTGTTGAAACTTACCCAATCCTCCCACCAAACTTTCATGCTTGTCAGAGCCTTGAAGTCGGCTGCTCCAAATTCATGCATTGAGTATAAGGTTCTCCCACTCTTTTTGGACTTGATTGCAGTCTCAACCTACCACTCAATCCACCACCACTAAAATTACCACCAAACCTGGAAAAATCACTCAATCCAGGAACTGGAGTAAATCCACCAATATTCGCATCATCATCTCTTAATTTTTCCCCAGCAATACTTGCTGGGACATCATCACCAGCAGCACCACCACCACCAACAACATCAACATGCTGAACAACACTACCAACAACATCAGCACCACCATCATAAACAACAACATCACAACCAATAGCAACATGACCATCACCACCAACTACAACATCATTAACTCTAGTGATGACTGTCACTCCAGCCAATTCCCCTTTGAACCCATCAACCAATCTGTCAGACACAGATTCTATGAGCACAAAGGTGACAAGGCATGGCATCTCCAACTCTCTTATTGTTGGGACAAGCCATGGATTCACAATCTTCAACAAAAAAGTAGATATATCATAATGATGCTAAATCATAAAAAGCAAAACCTATTTAAAATAATTTATTAGGAAAATTTTCAACAGATGGGTAACTTGTTGCAGCAGGTATCTCATCTGTTGGAAAATTTCCAACAAATGGGTAACTTTCAAACAGATGGGTGACTTGTTGCAGCAGGTATCTCATCTGTTGGAAATTGTCCAACAAATTGTCAACTTATTGCAGCAGGTTTATCATCTGTTGGATATTTTTCAACAGATGGGTAACTTGTTGCAGCAGGTATCTCATCTGTTAGAAATTGTCCAACAGATTGTCAACTTATTGCAGCAGGTTTATCATCTGTTGGAAAATTGGTAACTTGTTGCAGTAGGTATATCATCGTTGGAAAATTTCTAACAGATGGGTAACTTGTTGCAGCAGGTATCTCATCAGTTGTAAAATTTCAACAGATGGGTAACTTGTTGCAGGAGGTATCTCGTCTGTTGGAAATTGTCCAACAGATTGTCAACTTGTTGCAGCAGATATCTCAGCTATTGAAAATTGTCCAACAGATTGTCAACTTGTTGCAACAGGTTTATCATCTGTTGGAAAATTTGGTAACTTGTTGCATCAGGTATCTCATCGTTGGAAAATTTCCAACAGATGAGTAACTTGTTGCAGCAGGTATCTCATCGTTGGAAATGGGTAACTTGTTGCAGCAGGTATCTCATCTGTTGGAAAATTTCCAACAGATGGGTAACTTATTGCAACAGGTATCTCATCTGTTGGAAAACAGATGGGTAACTTGTTGCAGCAGGTATCTCATCTGTTGGGAAATTTTCCAACAGATGGGTAACTTGTTGCAACAGGTATCTCATCTGTTGGAAATTGTCTAACAGATTGTCACTTGTTGCAGCAGGTTTATCATATGTTGGACATTTTCCAACAGATGGGTAACTTGTTGCAGCAGGTATCTCATCTGTTGGAAATTGTCCAACAGATTGTCAACTTGTTGCAGTAGGTTTATCATCTGTTGGAAAATTGGGTAACTTGTTGCAGTAGGTATCTCATCATTGGAAAATTTCCAATAGATGGGTAACTTGTTGCAGCAGGTATCTCATCTATTGGAAAATTTCCAACAGATGGGTAACTTGGTGCAGGAGGTATCTCGTCTGTTGAAAATTATCCAACAGATTGTCAACTTGTTGCAGCAGGTTTATCATCTGTTGGAAAATTGGGTAACTTGTTGCAGTAGGTATCTCATCATTGGAAAATTTCCAACAGATGGGTAACTTGTTGCAACAGGTTTATCATCTGTTGGAAAATTGGGTAACTTGTTGCAACAGGTATCTCATCGTTAGAAAATTTCCAACAGATGGGTAACTTGTTGCAGCAGGTATCTCATCTGTTGGAAAATTTCCAACATATGGGTAACTTGTTGCAGGAGGTATCTCGTCTGTTGGAAATTATTCAACAGATTGTCAACTTGTTGCAGCAGGTTTATCATCTGTTGGACATTTTCCAACAGATGGGTAACTTGTTGCAGCAGGTATCTCATCTGTTGGAAATTGTCCAACAGATTGTCAACTTGTTGCAGCAGGTTTATCATCTGTTGGAAAATTGGGTAACTTGTTGCAGCAGGTATCTCATCGTTGGAAAATTTTCAACAGATGGGTAACTTGTTGCAGAAGGTATCTCATCGTTGGAAAATAGGTAATTTGTTGCAGCAGGTATCTCATCTGTTGGAAAATTTCCAACAGATGGGTAACTTGTTGCAGCAGGTATCTCATCTGTTGGAAAATTTTCCAACAGATGGATAACTTGTTGCAGCAGGTATCTCATCTGTTGGAAATTGTCCAACAGATTGTCAATTTGTTGCAGCAGGTTTATCATCTGTTGGACATTTTTCAACAGATGGGTAACTTGTTGCAGCAGGTATCTCATCTGTTATAAAAGTTGTTGCAACACCTAGTCATCTGTTATGTTCTAATGCTTACAGCTTCCTTAGGGGGATTGAAAAGGTCAACACTCAATTTTGTGTTGTTCCTGGCAGTGAGACATCTAAGAATTCTTGGATAGGTAACTTCTTCGGAGTATTCCTTGACTTGATGCCTGAGGTGAGGAATGACTTCAAATGCCCAAGCCTAGAAAAAAAGATGCCATCAAAAATCAAAATAGTGATTGAAATAAATTAAAAAAAAGGGTAAAACATTAAAGAAAATTTACCATGAAAGCCCAAGGGAAGCCATATAGGTTTTGTGTCTTCCCCGTTGGCTTCAATTCCTTCATCAAATATTCAACAGTCAAGTTAAAGCTTTGAAAACCCAGGCATAGTTGTTGAAGACATCATAGTCCTCAGCAAGTTTAATCAATCCAAGCGGTATGTTGTTGTTTACATCCCTTGCCCAGAGAACATTGTGCACAAACCAAACTAAGCACAGTGCCTCCTTGTGTTTTTTTGAGAAAGTTTTGGACTCCAAGTCTTCCAATAATTTCTTTTGAATGTAGCTCTTTCCCACTAAGTTTACCAAAGAGACATCATTCTTAGCTTTGTAACCCTTTGTTTTCTTGGCCGCGTCAAGGCCCGGCTTAGTTAATACAATGATGGAAGAGGCTCACAAGGATAACATCTCAATCCGGTAACTATGACAAACTCCTTCATGCCAAAGTAAACCGGCATGCAACAATAATTGATCCAAATCTCATCCTTTCTATTACAAATAATCTTACGCTTCAAAAGCTCAGAAAGCATTGTCATTTGAAATCGGGCACCGGTATCTTCAGGCAAATCTAAATAGAACCCAAAGCAGCTAGCCCTAAAGAAATTCTCCAACCCCTGCTGCCGTAGAATGCCCCTAAAGGTGTCAAAGCCCTTTCCCATGGTTGATCTAACCACAAAATCACCGGACAAATCCTTATTTCCATTCAGCGACATCGTCACACCGTACTTTTCAATGCTGAAACTCTTGACGACCTCCTCAATCGAAGGTCTATTGGGATCTATGGCAATGTCGCGCCCTTTTCCGGCCGCGGCTTTATTTTCTAAACTCCTGCTCAAATAAAAGGTTAGAAAATAAATAACAAAGCTAAAAATGTTTTAAAAGAATGCTAAAATTGCAAAGGGTGCTAAAGTTTAAAAGGGCTGCTAGAACGCTAAGGGTTCGCGGAGTCGCCACCTAATTAATTGGGTGAATTAGGACACCTAAATGTTTAACTAGTTTGAAGTAAAACATTAACTCCATTTTTATGGTCTGCTAAACTTAATGAGATTCTGGGTAAGGGTTCTTTATTAATCTAGAGGGAAGGGGTTAGGCACCCTCTAAGATCCGCTAACTTGCGGTTGTCCTGCCAAACCTAGGGTAGTTATTTTATTTTTAAAAAATGCAAAGTAAAAGATCTATGAAAAGTGCGATGTTAGAAAATAAAGTGTTAAATGTTAAGATAATGCTAAGCAGTTAAAAAGGTTTTAAAATGTTGGAAGATGTTTAAAGGTGCTAAGAGGTTAATTTTAAAAGTAAAGGGTGTAAATATTAACGTGGTGCTTAAAATGCTAAAAAGGGTGTTAAAAATGAAGGTGCTAAAGGTATGAAAGGGTGCTAGAATATGAAAGTGCCGAGAGATACTAAAAGTGCAAAAGGTGCTAAATGCTAAAGTTTTAAAGGGCTAGAAATAGGCTAAAGTGTGCTAAGGTGCTTTATGGACTAATTATGTATACTGCTAGCTAAACTAATCTTGCTTAACCTACGTGTAGTATAAAATGTTTAAGATGAATTTTTATTGAGAGTTTAGGAAGACAATTATTATGGGTTTAATAAGAAACAAATTGTTGATTTTACAAGGCAAGTTAAATCATTTAGATTGCTTTGGTAAAATTTGGATATAATAATCGTAAAGCCGCGCAAAGTAGAAATGTGTTTCCAATTATAAATTACCTTCCCCTTATGCGTTCGAAATGCTAATTGCTCTTGGTTTCCTATTGATTACAAAGTTATAAATTACAAATAACAAATAAAGTAAGATAAGGAAGAGATAAAAGAGCAAGGGATTGAAGCGGATGACCCCGTCCTATTTGTTTGTCTAGGAGTGGCCGAAGAGGGACTCGATGGATGTATATGCATGCCTTTACGTTTGCCACGACGAGTCTCGTTATGAGACTCTTTGTTGCTCCGGTGCGTGCCATGTAAAATAAGAGAAGATAAAGAATTAGTATATGTCCAAATTTATCAAATAATACAAGTAAAAAAAAAAATCATGTGAATTTAAACCTATATATATAATTTGACTATAACAATCCAAAATAAAGTGGCAGACACAAGCAAAGAAGATCTCGAGATTGTTCATGTAAATATTGGGCCTCAGATGCAAATAACACGCAAAAGATATGACGCAGGCCCAAGACGTGCAATTTTTCAATTTTCTTGTTTATAGGATAGAGAACAAGAAGGTAGGCCCTCATAATCAGATAATTAAAATGGATGGTCTTCTGGACAGTAATTCAGAGCCAAAACATGCACAACAG
Source organism: Przewalskia tangutica (assembly GCA_029844215.1). Lineage (NCBI taxonomy): Eukaryota > Viridiplantae > Streptophyta > Magnoliopsida > Solanales > Solanaceae > Przewalskia > Przewalskia tangutica. Next base: position 1,711,964 of record CM056738.1, on the reverse strand, counting down.
ACCAAGAAACAATCAAGCCCAGCCCAATAAGTGGCAGCCCAGTATGAAAATGGACCCTAATGAAGTCACTGGACTTGGCAGATGAGAAAGGAAAAACGGAAGAAGACAGACAAGCATTTTTTTTTTTTTTATTGAAAGTTAGCTTCGGTGTGATTTAAACGAAGCAATAGCCTTTGACAAACCCAATAATTAAAGCCAATTTGTTAGCACACAACATACGTGAAGACATGTTGCAGTATATAAGTTCTCAAATATGTTGTACATATACTAGAGTTATGTGCATACTCTGACAAATGATGGTTAAAGGCAGGAAGGCTCAAAATGCTACGTATTGGGATAAGGAAAACTGAATACTAACATTCTTCATGTTCAGTTATTCTAAAGAAAAGGGAGAACATCTTTACATGTTTTACTACATTTTTTACTCAGGGTAAACATACAAGCATGAAATTAGTTAACGACATCATTCTCTGAAACTTTTAAGCGACCTCAGTTATCCTAACTACCTCCATTGCTCCACACATGTTTGTAGAGAAACAAGATTACAAGTTGAACTATATGCATCATATGACTAAAATTAATTTGTAATAAATATGATTTCATCAGACAGGCTGCTAATACAAATGCTCTTAATCAAACTCACTTATTCTTTCATTGTACAGAGGAGACTGATAGACATTGCAAACCATCATAGTGACAATTTTAAGACTAGAACAGTTAGCGGCATGCAAGCAACTTGACAATCAAAGTATAATATTATTTTAGAGTATTTAGCATGTTGGCATGGAGCGATTTACACTTAACAGGAAAAGGCATAAGTGTAATCAACTTTTAGTCATAGCAAGATCTGAAGTATTTAGGGGACTCCATACACTCGAACATTAACCAAATGTACATGAATGAATTCAAACTGGCTATTCTTACAGAGACCAATCGAGGCGATTCGTATTAGAACATGTTGGATGGTCTCAATACTTGGACTAATTTCCTTACTTCATCTATTTCGTAAGATGCTAGACATGCAATTAATCTTAATAAGATCAAACTAACATGTATTTAAGCGAACCACCATCACAAAGATTACGGGACATGATGATGTAAATTAAAAAAACTTACAAATAAACACACCGAGTAATTAAATCAAGATTCGACTAAAAGTTATACATCACATCTCAACACCAGTATGCTAACATTTAGATATTATACATCCATACTAATTAAAGCAAACTTATTCGATGCCATATTCATACATTAATGGATACGACAACATGAAGGAACTAAATTAACACGCGTTTAACATAAGAACACAGAGATAAAAATGGTAGCGAGAATCTGAGTTTAACATAGAACACAACAAATGCCTAATGGGACATGGAATATGTGATTCAGCGTATTTAGGCATCAATAATCCGGCGAACAGATTAACAAATAATGTAACGATGGCCAGCATCGTCTTTATGCCTTGATGAACCGAATACAAATGAACGATACAAGTTTAACCACAAAAGATGAGCGTCTGAAATGAACTGAGAAGGATTCGATTTTACCTTCTCCGGGCAGCGATTCAAGTCGTCGACTCGCTCGGGTTTTGGCTTTGCGATGCGAAATAAAGGGGCAAGGTTTGTTTGCTGATTTCTTGACCGGAATTGAAAGAAAAAGGGGTTCCAAACCTCCTGTTCTTGTGAAGCTAAAGGTCTGGATGCTGTGTTATACTTGTGTTCACTACTCGTTTTCTGACTCCCTCTTGAGCTCTCTCAGAATTAGACTGCCTATTGGTTTTGGGTGCCTCACGATTCGAGTCTCTCGATGCCTATTGCATGCATAGTGGTTCTGTATTTATAGCTACGATTTGGGTCTAAGTTTGGTAAGTAATAAAAGGCTGATTTTGGCTAGTATTTGGTGCTGATTCGTGCGATTTGGTTATGGTAAGTTTTCGATTCTGGAAAGATTTTGATAGTTGGCTTATGGTAAGTAAATAAAGGTTTGGGTGTGTGCAGGTAAGGAAGGTAAGTGATTCGTATCGATTTGCTACTGATTCAAATGGGTTCTGATTTGTTACTGATTCGTGCGATTTTGTGCAGGTTATGGTAATGATACGTTGACTGGGTGTACGTGGTTAAGGAAAGGCCCCGGATTCTCAGGCGAGAAATCCGGGGTGTGCTGGTGTTGGTGCGGCGGATGGTAAGCTTTTTTAGGTTATGGCCTTTGCGTTTTAGGGTTCTTTGTGAGGGAGACGATGAGGGAGAGGTCATAAGGGCTCGAGGAGTGGTGGAGGAAATAAAGTGGTCTGCTTGGGCTTACGGGTTTGATGCGGGTCTTTGGTAGGCGACGGTAATTTAAGTGGATCAATGAGGTTGGGTGATAGAAGGTAAAAATGGGTAGAATTAGGGTATTAGTTAGGTAGTTTTAATTAGGCTTTTAATTAGGTAGTGTTTAACTATTTAATTCTAGGCTTTTAATTAGTTAATTAAATTAATAAATTGTGCTCAAATTATTTAGGTGCTTTATTAGACTTATTATAAAAATAAAATGGGCGTGCTATTTATTAAGTGCTTTATTAAAATTATTACAAGAATAAAACGGACGTACTATTTAATTAATGCTTAATCGGCTATTATTTAAAAACTTATTATTATGCAATATTGCGAAGTTAAATTAGATTATTTAAATGCTAAATGCAAGTATGATTTTTTTTTTAAGAATTGTTTTTAAAACGTTTTTTATAAATGCGACGCTATTAAAATGCATGTATTAGATTAAGATTGATTTTAAATTATAAATGACTATGACATTCTCTTGCGTATTAATAAATGCGGTTATGCTACTTGACACGACGTCATTGCTAAATTATTTATTTTATGCATTTATTAATTATTTAAGAATTACGACAAAGCTTAAAGTTAATAAATGCGGGCGCGGGACTCTAAGTGCTTAAAACTCTACGTAAGGCGCGACGCCATTATTAAATTAATTATTTATGCCTGTTTTTATGTTTTATCGCTGCATTTTACTATAAAAATCATAAAAATTATTTTACAAAATTAGTCTAATTTTATGGTTAATGGCTGGACGGGAGAGTCAAAATTGGGTGTCAACAGGCAATACTAGAAGACTCAACAAGATTGACATCCACATTATGTTTCCTTTTTCTTCCTAACTCGACCAAGGTCTGATCTGTTGATTCTTCTTCTTCTTCGTTGTCATTTTCAGTTTCTGCATCTTCTTCACCTCCTTCATCCCCTTCAGCTCCAATATCCCCCTCATCTCCTTCTTCTTTATCTCCTTCTTCTTCACTTACTTTTTCTTCATCTCCTTCAGCATTTTCTTCATCTCCTTCAGTAGATTATTCATGCCCAACATAGGTGTCTTAGGTTTCCTCTCTTTCTGAAGCCCCAGTTTCACTAACTATTTCCTCGTCTGTTAATTCACAAATAGCAGTCACAAGTTTATCTAATGGTGTTTGCACCTTAGCTCTTTTACTACTTTCTCCCTCAGTTGGTTTCTCTCATTTTCTTTTAACTGGATCCATTTTATCTACACACAGAAGATAGAAAAACAGTTTTAATTGGTTAGTGCAACATTAAAAGTAAAAAGGAATATGTTGCAACAACTGATACTTGTTGCAACAGATTAATAATATATTGCAACAAGTAATCAGTTGTTGCAACATATTATGTTGCAGCAAGTATCTCATCTGTTGGAAATTATCCAACAGATTGTCAACTTGTTGCAGCAGGTTTATCATCTGTTGGACATTTTCCAACAGATAGGTAACTTGTTGCAGCAGGTATCTCATCGGTTGTATATTTATACAACAGATTAGTAATTTATAGTGAAACATCTATATTTCACTACAAACACACAACCATCACAATTCTCACTCATAACTTAAACAAAATACACCAAACCATACAACCTCAACAGATGTTTGCAACTGTCAAACAAGTGCTGAATTTGCTGCAACAGGTAACCTCAGTTGTTGGAAAACATCAACAAAATTGCAAGCCTTTTTTTCTAAACAACAAGGAGAAGAACAAAAACAGCACCAAAAACCATAATTTCACAACCACAACCACTATTTACAAACTCACAAACCCCAACAAGTGCAACAAATACACGAAACTACAACAAAACAAACAACATTCAAGAAAAAATCATGCTCTTCTTCATCTCTCTAACCAAAATCGTCATTTTCAATTTCAAAACCCTAACTTTTGAACATCATAACTTTGATTTCAAAACCCTAACTGTTGCAACAAGTGGAACACCTTAACTTTTGAACCCAGTGAAGGAGAAAACTTTACCTTAAATGGCAGAGAAGCAGCAACAACAAAGACGAGAGAGAGAAACGATATTGTTTGAGCGTTTGAAGAAGAGGAGGGGTTTGAGCGTTTTGTTTGATAAGAGAACTGGAGAAACTATTTGATTTTGAAATGTGGGTGATTTTGCAACGATATTGATATCATGTGGGTGTTTTGAAATTTTGTAAAAGATTAACAATTTTTAAAAATTACATTCGGACCCCAATTAACTAATCAGATTTTTAAGTGGGCTTTGACCTTGGCCGGTCAAAGTCGTCACATTTTCTAATTAGTAGACTTTTTTGTCACCATAAGTTAAATCTTCCTTCACTTGGTGCTTCCCTTCCCAGGTCCCGGAAGATTGTTTAGAGCGTTTTGGCCACAGTTTCTCAAATGATTCTCATAATGCTTATTCATTTCATTAGTGGAAAGCTGTCAAAGAAGAGCTGCACGCAGAGGAGGAAGAAGAACGTGAAAGTTCTCTTGAGAAGTTGGAGAAGAAACGACAACGAGAAATAGAGGTCTGCTAATGCTATATGCAGTTTGGTGTTGGTTAAATATAGCCTCTAGTATATTTAACTTTGTTTTGATTGTAGGAATGGCGTGCTCAGCAAATTGCAAGTGGGGAGGCCAAAGCTAATGCTAATTTTCAGCCACTTGGCGGTGATTGGTATCACTTCTGATCATTTAGTTTTCACTGCACTATATCGTCTCTTAAGAAAATATCTGTCTATTATGTCCTGTCCTTTCTTGAAATAGTGGACTTGTCTTAGTTTCCCTTCTTTTCCTGGCCTTACTTGGGAGCAAAAGGCGAAATCCTATTCACAGGGTCATCCTCCGAATTCGGCAGATTGATGAAGGAGGTCACAGTCTTCAGTGGTCACAGGTGGGAGACACGTTGCGCTTTCATAAGTCATCTCTCACAAAGGAGAAATGAACTCCCACATCGCAGCTGTGGCTCGAATCGCTGCTCAGGAGCACCGCCAATCTGGCACACCTACGCGGTTTTCACTGCCTTCGATCTTAGGGGAGTTAGATTTTTTGTTAAAACAGTCCGACTGCCATTTTTGAGACACCCCTGGGCTGTACTAAAAATATAAATACAAAAAAATATAGTCCATTATATATTAATACTCTAATACCATCCATTATATATTAATACAGTCCATTACAATACAATACAGTCCAATATAAAAATATACAGTCTAGTGCGACGTACCAAACGAGCCCTAAAACGACATTTGAAATGGATCGAAGGTAATGTTATACTATACGGATTAATCCAAGATCAATGTGGCTGTTTTAAAGTTGGTTATACTAATTACCAACTGTTTACTTGACATTGAATAAATAACACGAGACATAATATGGCTTCTAGGTTTGGAAAATAATAATTCATCATCAGCATGTAAAAATAAACCAATACAATAAAATAGAGAACAATCCATGAACATGTTTTCTTCTTTCGAAGGACAAATAATTAGCACCAAAGGTTGTGGTAGAGTTGTATTACCCACCCTTAATCAGAAGTCTCGAGTTCGAGCCCTGAGTATGAAATCGTCTTTGGTAGGAAGAGTGTTTCCCTTTATGGGACTACATGACGTGAATCCGAATTAATTGGGGCCCAAAGCGGGTATCCAACATTGGGCGGGAAATCGAAGAAAAGAAGCACCAATAACTCTAAAACATTAAATATTGAAAGTCACTAATTCATCTCCTACTTCTGCCTCTTATATATCTTTGCCAAGAATGACTTTAGAACTGCTTGCACCGCTTTGCTTGGTTGAGCTTCAATAGAGTTGATCAGCTTTTCATATGTCTTATTCTCATATTCCAAGTACACATCCTACAAATTCCCGAAAAAGAATAGGCCGAAGTCAGTGGCTTATCCAACTTATTAGCTATGACTTCAACCGAACCCACTATTTTCAACACGAAACATAGATATATAGGTGATAAGCCCCTAACTTTTAACAAATATAATATTTGAATCCATAATTTGAAAAGTACAATAAGCTCAACTAAGAACTTTAAAGGTTGAGCTATTAAGTTTAAATCTTGAGATAACTTTTTACTAAGAAAAGTACTCATATAACTTCATGACTGTTGAGATATACCACATATAAAAATTGTGTATATATGTGGTTAGTTAATTCTCATTAGATATTTTTTATTAGTTCATTAGATATTTTGATTAGATTAGATATTTTATGATAAGTTGGTTAATTAGTAAAATGTACAAATAGTGGGTATATTGTGGCAAAGTCTTTTGAGACTTATACACAGAATATATCGAAAGAAAACATTTTCTCTCCAGTCTCTCTTTCTCTTCCTAAGTCTCCTCCTTCACCAGAACATCTTCATTTCTGGATTGGATTGCAATTCTACCTTCGATTCATGACCTTATCAAACTTTAACATGGTATCAAAGCCGGATTAACAGATCCGAGGGCGCGACGATTGCGACGAACAGCAGATCGAAAATACAGATGAATTGAAGTGAAATTGACGGATTGAAATCGAAGTAAGTTTGCAGAGATCGGGATATACATCTAGGATTCGAAATTGATTGAAAGAAATCGAAATCGATCCAATCGCGAAAATTCGGAAATCGCTAAAAAAACAGGATCGCAATTTTCTGAAAATCAGAATCGCGAAGCAATCGATTCGATTCGAAGTGTGTTCTGGCCGAGATCGAAGGAGTTGATAGAACATATTGAAGTGGAAATCAGAAGCAATTGAAAACTTGAAAAACGAAATCGCAATTGCGATTGTCTTCCAAAAAAAATTGAGAATCGAAAATTGAGGTAATCTCTATAGTATATCGATCGATTTTGTTGTGAGTGACAACAGAATCGACAGAGAATCAAAGTCGATTCATTCTATTTTACTTACTTTTCGATTTTGTTGCAGCAGGTATCTCATCTGTTGGAAAATTTCCAACATATGGGTAATTTGTTGCAGCAGGTTGCTCATTTGTTGGATATTGTACAACATATTAGTAATTTATTGCAACAGATTATTGTACTTGTTGTAAAAACTTACTGTAAGAGATGGATAACTTGTTGGAAATTGTCCAACAGATTGTCAACTTGTTACAGTAGGTTTATCATCTGTTGGAGTCCTGAGTATGAAATCGTCTTTGGTAGGAAGAGTGTTTCCCTTTATGGGACTACATGACGTGAATCCGAATTAATTGGGGCCCAAAGCGGGTATCCAACATTGGGCGGGCAATCGAAGAAAAGAAGCACAAATAACTCTAAAACATTAAATATTGAAAGTCACTAATTCACCTCCTACTTCTGCCTCTTATATATCTTTGCCAAGAATGACTTTAGAACTGCTTGCACCGCTTTGCTTGGTTGAGCTTCAATAGAGTTGATCAGCTTTTCATATGTCTTGTTCTCATATTCCAAGTACACATCCTACAAATTCCCGAAAAAGAATAGGCCGAAGTCAGTGGCTTATCCAACTTATTAGCTATGACTTCAACCGAACCCACTATTTTCAACACGAAACATAGATATATAGGTGATAACCCCCAACTTTTAACAAATATAATATTCTGAATCCATAATTTGAAAAGTACAATAAGCTCAGCTAAGAACTTTAAAGGTTGAGCTATTAAGTTTAAATCTTGAGATAACTTTTTACTAAGAAAAGTACTCATATAACTTCATGACTACTTATCAAATAGAAGAGAGAAAGCAGCTTGTGGAATTAGCCATGGTGTACACAAGTTGGCTCGGACACCACGGTTATCCAAAGAAAAAAGAGGAGAGAAAGCAACAACAGTATATAAAGTAAAAAGTAGAACCTCAAGTTTGAGATCATTGTAAAGCGCTTTAACTTTAGCAACACAAGCAGGATCATCTTTGCCATAATTCTCCTGCAAACAAAGTTTTTACATTTAACAATTTCTCTTACTAGTTGTTTGTAGAGAATGTAAACAAGGGACGGCGATTTTTTTAGGCTCACATGTAATAACTTCTTTTGCTCCTCATTGCAGTGTTCTAAGGCTTTCACTACCAACCAAGAGCACTTGAAATCTTGAATATCTGTGCCAATCTGATAGCAAGATAGATTGTTATAAGATCTCTACTTTTTTTCGAGTTAAAAAGAGCTATGCGATTAATCTTCACGATTTTGTAGTGTTTGTTTTCTTATGAAACCTACCTTACCCATCACCTCTGGAACAGCAAAGCAGTCCAGGTAATCATCCTACAAAGAACCAAAAGCTTTCAGTCAGAATCTGTAACATGAAAGAATATATGAAGATGGGATCTTAGGTATTTCGGGAAACAAACTTAATTCAATGGACATTTCAGATAGGCTATCATGTAAGACACATGGTTGTTGGCCACATCCATTAAAAAAAATTGTTGTTTGACCATATGTCACACCAGTCTTTAGCGTGTCAGCAAGGCATCTCAGAACATTCAAATTTGCACTGAAGGAGAGTGAATTCAGACCTCCGGTTAGGGGGAAATATGCAGCTTTTTTACAAGTACAGGGATGTCATGTGCAACATTTGGAAACTTAACTCGAAAAAACAAATGCTAACAAGTACAAGTACAGCTTTCTACTATTTTTCTATTCAATAAATGTTTATGTGCACATCATGTACAGATAAATGATCAGTTTGGTTTCAAATGTTTTGTATTTCTAAAACAAAACCAACTTTGTTTTTCCTTTCTAAAGTGGATTATGCCGTCTCGACAGCTAACCTCTCATTCCTATCTTCAGAAGCATGAAATCAAGCACTCATTCAGATGTAATCTAATATTTCTTTTTGGAAATCAACCTAATTCAAATACATCTGAAACCTAATCCAAACACACAAGTGTTTTTAAATAATGTTTTTCAACCATACTTATGAAACTAATTCTTGAAACAATTACATCTAAACCGAACCCCTCTTAAAAGTTTATATGTTATGCAAACAATCGGTTTGTGAGATATGGAAATGTTGTCACATGGAACTCATGGTATCTATTACTGTGTAAGATAGATCATGAATGGATGCATCAGGGTTAATCATAATTCTCACCTGAACTTGGAAATATATTCCCATTTCGATAAGTATGTTCTTGACATTAACATGATTGTCAAGATTCTCTCCTGCCATGAGAAGTGCACATGCCACCTGAAAATATTGATTGAGTAATTTATATATATCTTAAATAAAATGCACTTTAATCTCAAGGAAATTCCTTCCTATTAATCTGGACAGAGAGTTCATTAAGAGGAACAGGAAGATCAACCACAAACTAAGCATGCACAGAACTATTGAAGTCATGGTTAAAATTTAGAATCTAGAGAATAAAGCAATAAAAACATTAAAAGTAAATAAAAGGGAAAAGGGTGAAGTTAGCTCTGATGGAATCTAAATAAAAAGCTTGGTAATATTTTTTCTGAAAGTTGCAAATGGCTAATTTACTTCAAGATGATTCAGAAATTTGACATTGTTTTAAAACATCAGTGTCAAGTTAAAAAAAGGGATGTCCTCCACACAAAGCAAATGTTCAGAAAAAGAAATAGACGTGAAGATCTTCTCGTAATAGAATAGTGAGTAACAAGCTAATAACTCAATTGGGAAAGGAACATCATACTCACTGGGAGATAAAATGAATAATAAGCAGTTTTATACTGGACAATCCGCCGATGACTGCATGAAATCACATCATGAATAAGTTAAATAATTCAAGTACAACTGAAAACAGATTTTTTTTACAAGACTCTCGATGAAATCTCCTTACATAGACAGTGAGTATTTTGATAAATCTTTCTCTCCAACAAGTGTGGTAATCAAATCTATCATTTGTCCAGAGGCAGTTTGGAATTCCACCTGTAAAAACATGTCAGCAAAGCCAAAGAGAAAAAAGGAAATAGGTTCAGCATTATAAAAAGTTCAATTCAGAGGCATCCTTGCGTGTAAAAAGTCCCACCTCATTAAACAATTCAAGAAGATCAACATAATAAGGCTTTCCTCTAAAGTGGTTCTTCAGAATTCTTGGGATGTGGTTGCGAAGAAGTATGCCATCATTAGCAGCAATCATGCCAACCTGTAAGAAATATTAAAACAATGATCACTTCCACAATTAAATTACTGAGTAGATATAGCGTGTGTTCGGTATGACGGAAAATGTTTTTCCGGAAAATAAGTGGGTTTCTTACTTATTTTCTTGTGTTATGTACGTAAGGAAAAATATTATCCTAAAAGAATTTGTATATAATCTACACAAATAATATGTGAGGTGGGGGTGGAGGGAGTGGTAGGGGTGAAGATGAGGTATGTTGGAAGGTGGGGAGGACACAATTAATGTAGACTTGTGGAACTCGTTTCCCTACTTCCACTAGGGAAGTCATTTTCTTGGAACTTGTTTTCTAGAGAAAATGGTTTCCAAAATTTTTGACCAATCGAACAAGGGAAAAATTTCTCGAAAATGTTTCCCACCATACCGAAGACACCCATAATTGCCCAACAATTCAAGGAGAAACACAGTAGTCTCTTAGCACACACACACACCTTGGGTAATCTGAACCAGCATGGTTGACCTCGGCGTGTATGAGAGCCATCCATTATATCATCAAGAACAAGGAAATATGCTTGAAGCTGCAGCATACATTCCCACAAACCATACACTCAGAAGAATTGAAAAAATAACAAATGTTTATTGGGGGTTAGAGATCAAGCTCAGGTGTAGCCTGTTTGTCCAAGCTTCTCCAAGGCTAAAAATGTTTTTTTCAAAGTTGAGGCGTTTGACCAAAGCTTCTCCAAGGCTAAAAATGTTTTTTTTCAAAATTGAGGCGTTTGACCAAGCTTTTAGGTGAAGAAAAAATATTTTTGAGTAGAAGCAGAAGTTGTTTTTGATAAGCCGAAAAAAATAGCTACTCCCCAAAAGTACCTTTTTTGAAAAGCACTTTTGAGAAAATACACTTAGAAGCACTTTTTAAAAGCTTGGTAAAAAAATAATTGCTGCTCAAAAGTGTTTCTCAAATTGATAGACAAACACAAATTACTTCTAATCAAAAGTAAGCCCTTTTAAAAATAACAGGCTATAAGAGCGCTTATGTTGCATACCCATTCAACGCACCAACCAAGGGAAGACGCTTGAAAGACTTCCTCACTGGTTAGTTCTTTCCCCTCTTTCAAAATATTGTAACTATCAATAACAGAGAGCCCACGATTCAGCTTTCCTGTACAGAGAGTATAAAGTACTTAGAATAAAACTCTCTAGCTATGAACCATTATGAAAGCAGTAGAAACTTTTAGAATAGCTAGAAGTAGAATTTCATTCCCACCTCCAGGTACGTTGTAGTCCAACATCTGAAACAATCACGAAAAAGTACAAATTAGATGTATCAGATTGAGGACAAGGTGAGACACTGGCTGTCAAGAAAATTTTAATAATTCGGGAAAAAGTAAAAAATGAAAATAAGCTGGCCTCCGGCTGTTATGAAGTTAGAAATTTGTCATATCAAAAGTAATGAACTAACATTCAAAAAGCAGCTACGTTCCGTTGCATGAAGCATCAGGATATAACCCAAACAGACCATTTTCAACTATAACTTTTAGAAAAGTGGTAATAGGTTCCCTGATCTCTTTCTAAGGAGCCGTTTGGCTATGAGAATTATTCACCTTTGTCGGAATAATTTTTCGCTTTATTTCATAATCAGTGTTTGGTTATAAAAAATTTCCCTACCCTCCCCACCTTGGGATTATACTAGGTATGTTTTAAAAAATGTAAATCCAACTTGGAGTTAGATTCCAAATTTGGAAAAGTGCTCCAAACTTGTTTCCTACTCCATCTTCATAAATTCCAAATGAAGTGCTCTCTTCTCTCCTTTGCCAAAAGCATAACCAAACACAACTCCGTTTTCAACTCCAACTTCATAAATTCTAAATAAAGTGAAAAACATGTGGAATTTATGGCCAAATGCCTACTAACTAATCACAAAGCATGAGCGGAACCAGAAGGTATTACTAATTACTCACTTAGTCTTAAGTAAAATCTTCGCTCCCCTGTCACAAAGTTATTAACTAATTTTCTATCTATAAAGCAGCCCGGTGCACTAAGCTCCCGCTATGTGCAGGATCCGGGGAAGGGTCTATTGTACGCGACCTTACCTTTCATTTCTGCAAGAGGCTGTTTTCACAACTTGAACATGTGACCTCCAAGTCACATGGTAGCAACTTTACCAATTACTCCAAGGCTCCCTTCACAATTCTCTATCTATCTCTTTGTAAAAACAAAGAACAAATCTGCAAGCATTCTCCATGTCCTCCCGTGCAAAAGCATAAACACCCAGTAAAACTGCATACACTCTCAATTAATGAGATGTTGGATTCCAATTGGTGTATTTGAAATAAATTGGATAGCCTTTTATAACATCAAATTTTCTACTTAACAAGCATCTTCTACGGTGAATATTTGGAGCAAATGGTAGAGGGGCGTAAAACTAGTCCCTTTTGCCGTTTATATTTCATTATCAGTTCAATATTGACTGCCTTTCATGATAGTCAAGAATAAACTAGTTTTCTGAATTATGTTAGCTCCCTTTCCCTTTTCTGAATTTTGTTAGCACACAGACTAGTGTTTTTTGGTCATCTAGAGCTACCAATTTAACAATATTAACTTATTCTCTTATTTTTGTTTTCCCTCTGGTCCTAGAGACTTTGGTAGCTCACTGTTCTAGCATAGACATATTTAATGGAGCTAACGATACCTCTTTTGTATACATTGCATCTTCTTGATGCCAGTAACGAAACAACTTACTTCATAAAAAAGAGATAGTCGAGAATAGTTTCCTTCTGATGCAATGGAAACATCCTTGTGTGCTCATTTCTTTGTCCAGTTAATCACAAATAGGGTTTAGTTTTTGCACCCCCAAGCTAGCATAAAAAGGCCAACTCTTTTTGATGAAAAATATGACTTAGTTCAAGTACTGTCAAATGAAAGGTCCAATCATCTACTTTACTCCCTATTAGAAACAAAAGAATAAGCCTTATTTTACCTCATGTTAATTAGTTCAATCACAAACTAAGTATCCACTTTCTATATGAGACTAGCATATCACTCATAATATGATAACAAGTCAAGGATTACCAGCTTGCCATCCTTAATATTTTGAACATTGCGCCTAATTCAACTCCAAAAGCTAACTCGTTCAGAAGTTGAGAATTACCAAGGGCATATATGGAGACCAAGTCCATCCGCACACCCAGGCCTAGCAACTGGAGTGGGGACAATATAATATGGTGGCCCAACATTGGATACAACAACACCAACATACCCAGTGTATTCCCATAAGTGGGGTCTAGGGAGGGTAGGATATACGCAGACCTTACCCCTACCTTTGTGGGGTAGAGAGGTTGTTTCCGATAGACCCTCGGCTCAAAAGAAACAAAATCGATGCAGGATTGTAAGGAGGCGGCCCAACATCGGATAAATAAATAATTTTGATATACTATGATAATAAAATGAACCTCGGGTCTAACTGATCCCCAAAGCTAGCTCATAAAGTGATGATTGTCAGGACCATAGACCAAGTCCTCATCCCACCACATGTAGGACTCAACAACATGAATTAAACATGATAAAAATCAGAACTTTAATTTAAAGAAAAAAAAATCTTACAAAAATTTTAAAAAAAAAAGATTTTCCCAAAAAAATGAAGGATAAAAAATAACTCTGATTTCTTTTCTTAATAACCATATCAAAAGCATGATTTCAGTATAAAGAAACCACATCAAAATGCACCTAAACAGCTCAATCAATCAACTACGCCTCAATCCCAAAACTATATGCATCTTTTATATCAATTTCTAATCCACTATATGAATCTTTTATATCCCAATTTTTATTTGGGTCATTTTAAAAACTAAATACTCCCTCTGTCCCAATTCCTGTGGCATAATTCGAATTTTGAGAGTCAAAAGATTTTAATTTTGAACATAAATTCGGGCATGAAATCTTCAAGTTCTTTGAAATAAAATTTACATATTTGGAAACTACATAACAAAGTTACTATAAGTCACAATGATCGACAATTCAAAATATATAAAACTATTACAATCAAAGAAAGACTTGTTTGAATCTCGAAATTCGAAAGTTGTCACGTAGATTGGGACGGAGGGAGCAACAAAATGGGAAAAGAAGAAAGAAACCACATCAAAATGCAGATAAAGAGCTCTATATCAATTTCCAGTCCACTATATCAATCTTTTATACCCATTTTTATATCCTGGTAATTTTAAAAACTAAATAAGAAAATGGGAAAAAAAGAAAGAAACCACATTATAATGCACCTAAAGAGCTCTATAACAGTTTCTAATCCACTATATGAATCTTTATGTTCATTTTTCTTTCAAGCCGAGGTCTATCGGAAACAGACTCCCTAACCCATAAAGGTACATCATACCCTCTCCAGACCCCAGACTAAATTGGGTTTGTTGTTGTTGTTATATGAATCTTTATGTCCATTTTTGTATCTGGTTCATTTTAAAAACTAAATATAACCATATAAAGCATGGTTTCAATAGAAAGAAACCACATCAAATGCACCTAAACAGCTCAATCAATCAACTACACCTCAATCCCAAAACTATATGAATCTTTATGTCCATTTTTCAATCTGGGTCATTATAAAAACAAAATATAAAGATGGAAAATGCAAAAATAAAATTACCCGTTCGACCCATTGACGAGCATCATCAGTAAACTCAAAATCAAGATCATTAAGAAGCTCAGATTTTAAAACCGTATAAACCTCCAAAAACTTCAACTTCATATCACTCATTTTTTCACAATAATAACTATTGTGTTCGTTATTTCCTAATAAAGAGGAAAATTGTTGTGTTTGTTGGGATCTTGAAATGCAATATTGTTGTTGTTGTTCATATATAGAAAACAAAGAGTGTTGTATTTGGTTGAAAAGTTGGTGAGAGTACTTGTAATTTGTCAGCAGCAGCCTACTTTTTTTATGTAAGTACATAATAATACTATTGTTGAATGGAATCAATGAGTCAATTGTGTATCACTTACATAGTAGTAGTAGTTCATTGTGGAAGATTAGATTATTGAATTTGAATTAGTGGTGTTTGGCCAAACTTATGGTACAAACATTTTTTTTCACAAGTCAAAAAATGTTTCTAGATTTCATAGAAGCAGAAACATCAATTTGGTGCTTTTGGAGAAGTGCTTCTGCAGAAGTACTTTTTGCTCATTCATTGAATTTTTTTTGAATTCATTTACTATTTTCTTTTCACAAAATTTTTTTTAATCTCATATAATATTCTCATATAAAATAGAAATTTGGAAATAGAGGTAGAGTGGGATATGGGGTAGGGTGGTGATAAGAAAAAAATTCATTTTTTTTTATAAAAGTAATAAAAATATGATATAGAAATTTGAAGATAAGTAAGGCAATGGGGTGGCGGTGGGGGTAGGGGTAGGGCGGGGGTAAGAAAAAAAATCATATTTTTTAATAATTTTTTTTATAAAAGTAATAAAAAATATGAAATAGAAATTTGAGGATGGGGTAGACCAATGGGGTGGTGTGGGGTAGGGGCAGGGCGGGTTAGGAAAAAAATTCATTTTTTTTTTATAAAAGTAACAAAAAATATGAAATAGAAATTTGAGGATGGGTAGGGCAATGAGGTGGGGTAGGGGTTGGAGTAGGGATAGGGCGGGGGTAAGAAAAAAATTTATATTTTCAATCATTTTTTATAAAAGTAACAAAAAATATGAAATAGAAATTTGAGGATGGGGTAGGGCAATGGGGTGGGGTTGGGGGTATGGCGGGGGTAAGGGGGAATAAAAAATTATAGAAGTGCTTAGGGCGTAGGTGTGGGTAGGGCGGGGGTAGGTTTTGACATATTTGAGTCATTGACTATCATATTGTCGTTGCATTTCTTATGTATAATATAACATTATTTTTTTATTAAATGTAGCAATTAAATAATTTAATTTTTTTTTTATTAAATTGTAAAGATATACTAATTTTTAGAAACATATGATAGAAAAGAATATTTTAAATAGTTTTAAATATATTAAAAAGAATATTCTAGTAAATTTGCATAAATGTTGGTCAAACATGAAACTGTTTATGTTTCTCAGAAGCACTTCTATAATTTTTGGTCAAACACTCTACCGATTCTCCGAAGCAGTTCTGAACTTACGAGAAAGCGAAACACATTTTCAGAAGCTTGGCCAAACAGACCCTTAGTCATCAATCCACTAACCCTTTGTTGGGATGGTTGTTTCCTGTGGTTCATTAAAGTTCGATATGGTATGGTATGATATTGTATATTATGATGTTTCATTATATTGTACTATATTAATGAACATAATATTTGGATAAATTGTATCGTTTGTTGTGATTTAATGATATTTTAATTATTTGATTTGATTGTATGATATCGTATAATAACATGTAAGTTTACTGACCCTTAACCCTTAATTATAAATTATTTTTTGTATATATTAACAAATTAAGGTAAAGGATAAAATACAACAACAACATACCTAGTAAAGTCCCACAACGTGGGATCTGTGAAGGGTAGAGTGTACAACACACCTTACCTCTACCCTTGTAAGTAGAGAGGATGTTTCCGAAAGATCATCGTCTTGAGACAAAGCATATGCACAAGTAAAGCAAGAGAAACGGTCAGACCCGGACAAAAAAATTAAAGTAGTATGAAAATGAGAGTGACAAATTGAATAAGCCATGATAAATAAACAAAGTACACGAAAGAATATACACCACCATAAATCAAAGGATATGTGACTATAAAATAATACTACACCTACTAGTATGATAGGCTAAGTAGGACTACAATAATAACACTACAACTACCATTATGTAAGCATAAGTAGGACTATGATAAACTACGTACTACCCTGATCCGTGTCCTCCACAACTCCCTAACTAAGGTCATGTCCTCGCTAAGTTGCACTTGCACCATATCTCGTCTAATCACCTCTCACCAATACTTCTTCGACCTACCTCTACCCCTCCTGAACCCGTCCATAGGCAACCTCTCACACCTCCGCACTTGGACATTTACGCCTATCTTCTTCACATGCCCAAACCATATCAATCTTGCTTCATGCATCTTATCCTCCACCAATGTCACTCCCAATCTGTCCCGGATATCATCATTTCTAATCTTATCCCTCCTTGTATGCCCACACATCCATCTCAACATCTTTATCTCCGTAACTTTCATCTTTTGGATGTGTGAAGTCTTGACTAACCAACACTCCACCGGATACAACATAGTCTGTCTAACCACCACCTTATAGAACTTTCCTTTAAGATTTTGTGACCCAATTTTATCGCACAAGACTCTAGATGCGAGCCTCTATTTCATTCACCATGCACCAATACGAAGTGTGACATCGTCATCAATCTCTCCATTCCCTTGGATAATAGACCCAAGATACTTGAAGCTTCCTTTCTTTGGAATGACCTAAGTACCAAGACTCACCTCCACGCCTGCCTCATGGTCGCTCCGGTTATTGAACTTGCACTCCAACTATACTGTTTTGGTCCTACTCAGCATGAACCATTTAGACTCCAGATTCTGTCTCCAAACCTCCAGCTTAGCATTCATTCCTCTCCGAGTCTATCAATCAGGACTATGTCATATGCGAATAACATACACCATGACACCTCACATTGAATTTGTCACGTCAGTTCATCCATCACCAATGCAAATAAGAATGGGCTAAGAGCTAATCCCTGGTGCAATCCCATCATCACTGAAAAGTGCTTTGAGTCTCTTCCTATTGTCTGTCTGGTCTTGGCTCCATCATACATATCCTTGATCGTCATAGTGTACGTCACAGGTACACCTCTAACCTGCAAACATCTCCATATGAACTTTGTTGTATGCCTTCTCGAGGTCGATGATAATTATATGTAAGTCTTTTCTCCTCTTCCTATACTGCTCCACAAACCTCCTAATAAGATGAATGACTTATGTAGTCGAATGCCTCGGCATGAATCCAAACTGATTCTCTTAAATAGACACGTCTCTTCTCACCCTCATCTCTACGATCCTTTCCCAAACTTTCATTGTGTAGCTTAGTAACTTGATACCCCTATAGTTGTTGCAATTGTGGATGTCAATTTGTTCTTGTACAAAAGAATCATTGTACTCCACCTCCATAAAGATAAATGATAAAAATGAGAACTTTAAAAAATAAGTAGATGGGGTGCTAGAAGGGTGGGTGGTGGTGAGGGGTCGTGGCGTGGCGGGTGGTGGTGGTGGGGGGTGTGACAGTGATAGGGGTTGGGCATGGGTGGTAGTGTGGGGTCATGGGTGGTGGTGAGGGGTCGTGAGTGGTGGTGAGGTGGG
The DNA here is from genome assembly GCA_029844215.1 of Przewalskia tangutica. Lineage (NCBI taxonomy): Eukaryota > Viridiplantae > Streptophyta > Magnoliopsida > Solanales > Solanaceae > Przewalskia > Przewalskia tangutica. The sequence continues at coordinate 1,693,296 of CM056738.1, read as the reverse complement.
TGGGGTAGGGGTAGGTAGGGCTGTTAGCGGTCCGGATATTCCCGGTAATTACCCGAGAATCGGATCGGTAAATCCGAATCGATACTCGGACCGAAACCTTAACGGTCCGGATACGAGTACCAAAAAATTACCCGGACCGATAAGGAGCCGGTCTGGTAACCCGGTAAAATGTCCGGTAACACCCCCCCAGCCAGGCCCCGCCCCCAACCACCCCAACAACCCTAATTATATTTAATTGCAATATTTCCTATGTTGGACTATTTTACATGTTTTAAGAATATATGTGATGTAGACTTTCTGTTTTAATTTGAAGCATTAACATAGGTAGGGAGCGAGGAAAGTAAAGTTGTTGTAAATTAGTGAAACTTTAAATGGTCATAACTTTGCGCTCGGACGTCCGTTTGACCTAATTTTTTTTTTTATCTCTCGTATTTTTTCGAGACGAAACCAAACCAAATGGACGAAATGCTATTGATTTAGCCGATTTCTCCAAAAACATTCATCTTGCCAATTAATTTCACTTTTCTCCCAAATCGTTACGTTTTTCTCTTTTCAAAGCTAAATATCTCGCGATATATAATATATTTCAACGTTTAAATTTCGTGGTAATGTGTCAGAAAATGTCAATTTCAGTATTGAAAATTCAATTTTTTTTTAAAAAAATACGTGCCCCGAAACCCGACCCGGAAAATTCTTACCGGTCCGGATCAATAACTGGACTGATACCTTATCGATCCAGTCCCGGATCTGGACTTCGGATCGAAACTTTATCGGTCCTGTTCTCGATCCGGGCCGGTAAGCTTATCAGTCCGATCTGGATATCCAAATACCCGGACCAAACCGATAATAACCCTAGGGGTAGGTGGTGGTGAGGGATCATAAGTGATGTTGGGGTGGTGACAGTGGCGGTGGTGATGGGTGGTGGTGGAGTGGTGAGTGGCAGTGTAGGGTGGGTGTTAGAGGGTGGGGGTGGTGAGTTTAGGTGTGATAAAGGGGGTGGGTGGTTGTGGGCGTGAGTGGTAGGGTGGTGGTGGGATGGGTGGTGAGAGGGTTTGGTGGGTTTGGGTGTGATAAATGTGGGTAGGTAGGGTGGGGCATTATGGGAAAGTGAAATACATAACCACGCAAAAACCATTTAATCTGTGGTTATAAAAACTGAGTTTTCATGATTATTTAACCACGAAATTACAATGGGTTTACAACACCATACAACATAATTTTAAGAACAATGAAAACAAACATGGTTTCATAGAAAATAATACAATAATAAACCACGGAAAACAACCATCCAAACAGGGGGTAAGGGGTTGTATAAGAATAATGTTAGAATAGACAATATTAGTCATGTTGAATGCTGACATATTTTCTTATATACTATTTGGTTTGATGTATTAGAAAGATTATGTATTGCATAAAAAAGATAGTTCGGTGCATTAAGTTTTGGCTATGCGCGGGGTTTTAAAAATAATTTTTACAAAAATATTCTCCATACTATATAATATGAGCGACTTTAAGCTATTGTGTCTTTAATTATGTTTATGCATATATTAGAAACATTGCTTATATTATGATTTGCTACGCATAACATAATATCAAACAGGGTGTATAACTAATGTTTGTATTAGTTATGCATAGTGTAAATATGTGATAATTTATCTCAATTAAGTAATTTAACGAGGTGTGAAACGATAACCAATCAATTTTAAACAAATAACTAAAATGCTACCAAACTACCTCTAATTGTGGAAGATTAATAATATACTGAATTCTATGTAGGAATTACCTACTTTAAGTTTTCTATTTTAAATGACGTGGTGTTTGGATCAATTTCCGAACACTTCGACTATTTTATTAGATACATGCTATGTTCTACTAGTATAGATATCCGAAAAATTATGGTTACTAAGATTTGGGATTTTTTTTTTTATCACTATTGAGATTTGAGCCAATTGACTTTATGATTCTCTTACTTTTTTTTTTATAAATAGGCACAAAAAAGTTTAATCGTACCGAGGGGTCATTTGATTGTTGGTTAGATAGGAAATTATTCATATGTTAAAACTAGCATAACTAATATCATGTTTGGTGGAATTTTAATTGTTTGTTTAAAATTCAGCACACCATATGATGTTTGGTTATGATTTTAATTACACCTCGTTCAATCACTTAATCGAGATAAATTATCACATATTTACACTTCACTCTCAATAAGTATAAATTTTTACCGCAATATACCCTATTCTTTGGTGCAACATAGTTTAAGGTTTTACTTATATCACTAGAAATTGCTAATAAACACATGTTAATTCTATATTTTATCATGCATACAATAATATCTAGACTCTCTTAAACTTATTCATATCACAAGATAGTTTTATCTCAATACAACAACAACGACATATTAAGTGAAATTCCACAACGTAGGGTCTGAAAATGGTAGAGTGTACGCAGACCTTACATTTACTTTGGTAGGTAGAACGACTGTTTTCGGAAGACCCTCGACTTAAGACAAAGCATAATCACAAGCAAAGCAAGGAAAACTGTCGGACATAGTTTTATCTCAATATTGCTAATAAATATATGTTAATTTTACATTTTATCATGCATACGTTCAATCAAGTGTTGCATTAGTTATGGATCTTCTTCTATAGTATGCAACAAACTTACACATTATTTCTACGTGTTACGGATTCAATTAGAATAATTTTTTTGTTTCTAATTTTTTCCTATTTAAAAATGTAAAATTTTAACAATAGTATACGTGAAATAATTATTGTAATCTATAAATACAATTTGTATATTTAGTATAATTATTTATGGACAATATGTATAATATTAATGTAATATTAACATTATATAAAATATTGTATATATACAATTCGTATATTTTGGTATAATAAATGTATGAACAATACATATAATATTGATGGAATATTAATGTTATATTTGTTACTTTTAAAAACATATGTTATTCTTGTATATAATTCTTACTAATTGATTTAGTGGGTAAAAATCTAATTTCCTTTCCCATAGACTGCATTATTTGGTCCATGAAAGCCCAATCTAATTATTTCTGGTCTTGCATACAGCCCAGCCCATATCTATAGCCCAATAAGACAATGGCAAATATGTAAATAAGGATGGAAAAAATGCTTAAATATCCTCCATACATTATTCTTCTTCTTCTCTCTCAATTTCGGGTCGAACCTCCAAATTTTCGGATCCTACCATCGTTCCTCATCTAACGTTAGGTAATTTTAATTTAATTTATTGTATTTTTACTTCAATTTAAACTATTTAGGGTTCATTAGTGTTTAAATTGCTGCAACGATGTCGTTTTTCTAGGACATGTTCATGTGTTAATACGTATTATATTAGCTTAATTATTAGATTCATATAGTGCGTTTCTTAATTATTAAGTTTTTGAGTTTATTAGTATTGTTGTTGTGATGATCAACAATTATACCTTAATTGAAAACTGTTTAGGATCAACGATACACGAATCCTACAGTTTTTGTTATTATTGTGATGATGGTCATCATCTCTATTGTATTTTTACGTCAATTTATATTTTGAACTATTATATGGTTCATCTGTGTTTCAATTGCTGCAACAATGTTGTTTATCTAGGGTTTCAGTACATGTTTGTGTGTTTCTACTTATTGTATGGTGCGTTTGTTAGAGATTTCGATTTTGGTTTTTGAGATTTTTAGTATTGTTGTTGTTGTTGTGATGATCATCATCAATTATACCTTAATCGGAAACTGTTTAGGATCAACAATACGAATCGTAAATGTTTTTGTTATTATTGTGTTGATGATGATTATATCTTTTGTATTTTTATTTCAATTTTTACTTTGAACTATTATAGTGTTCATAAGTGTTTCCAGTGCTGCAACGATGTTGTTTTTCTAGGGTTTCAGTACATGTTTGTGTGTTTCTACGTATTGTGTTAGCTTAATCCTTAGATTCATATGGTGAGTTTGATAGAGATTTCGATTTAGTTTTTTCAGTTATTAGTATTGTTGTGATGATCATCATCAATTATACCTTAATAGGAAACTGTTTAGGATCAACGATACACGAATGCTAATGTTTTTGTTATTATTGTGATGATGACGATTCTCTTTTGTATTTTTACTTCAATTTCTACTTTGAACTATTATAGGGTTCATCAGTGTTCCCTTTGCTGCAAGGATGTTGTTTTTCTAGGGTTGCAGTTCATTTTTGTGTGTTTCAATGTATTGTATTAGCTAAATTCTTAGATTCCTATGGTGGATTCCTTTGTTTCATATTTATTTTCGCTTTTACCACCGATATTGAGCTGCCTGCACTAGAGAAATAAGATTTTGATTTAGCTTTCGGAGTTTATTTGTATTGTTGTTGTCATTATTGTTGTTATTGTGATGATGATCATGAACTCTACCTCAATCGGAAACTGTTTAGGATCAACAATATGAATCCTACTGTTCAATTTCTCCTTTGAACTATTACAGGGTTCATAAGTGTTTCAATTGCTGCAACGATGTTGTTTTTCTAGGGTTTCAGTACATGTTTGTGTGTTTCAACGTATTGTATTAGCTTAATTCTTAGATTTATTTTCGCTTTTACCACCTATATTGATCTCCCTTCACTAAAGAAAGAAGATTTTGATTCAGGTTTGTGAGATTATAAGTATTGTTTTTTCCCCTTTGTTATTGTTGTGATGGTTGTCATCAACGATACGAAGCCTACCATTCTACTTGTACCCATTTTCATTCTGGTTTGGGGCTTGAGTTGAACATCATCAATTCATCATCAGCTTCATCACCTCAATCCTAGTTAGTTAGGGCTGTCTATATGAATACTCCGTAACAATTTGGGGCTATTCAACCCCATAGCTCCTCGTCTGATGTTAGGTAATTGATTTTTTTGTTTGTTTATATTTTTACTTCAATTTCCCCCTTGAACTGTTATAGGGGTTCATCAGTGTTTCCATTGCTGCAACGATGTTGGTTTTCTAGGGTTTCAATACATGTTTGTGTTGTTTATATGTATGTCGCTTCTTTTAACCTAGCCTAATCCTTAGATTCATGTGGTGGTTTCGTTTGTTTCATGTTTAATTTCACTTTTACCACCAATATTGAGTTGCATGCACTAAAGAAATAAGATTTTGATTTAGGTTTTTGAGTTTATTAGTAATTGTTGTTATTGTTTTTGTTATTATTTGATGCTACTCAATCCCAAATAGCAAATCGTTCTAGTGCTACGATGTCTTTCTGCATACAATGCCAGCAGGGTTGAGATATGGTGTCTGCAAAGGTATTAGGTTAAAAAGATGGATGAAATTACATCATCATCAGCTCTACCTCAATACGAAACTGTTTAGGATTAACGATATGAATCTTACCATTCTACTTGTACATGTCTTCATTCCAGTTTGGGGCTAGAGTTGAACATCATCAATTCATCATCATCTTCATCACCTCAATCCTAAATTAGTTGGAGTTGTCTCTATGAATACTCTGTAACAAATACATGCTAGTTGACTCCATTTACTTTTAATTTACAACAACATACCCAGTGAAATCTCACAATGTAGGATCTGGAGGGTAGAGTGTACGCAACCTATACCTTGGTAAGTAGAGAGGTTGTTTCCGAAAGACATTCGGCTCAAGAAAAAGCATAAGCACAAGCAAAAGCAAAAGCAAGGGAGACGGTCAGACCAGGACAAAACATTTAAAGTTGTATGAAGATGAGAGTAGAAAAAGCGAATAGGCCATGATAAAACATTCTTGAAAAATGAAGCAGTAACTACCACAAGTAAATAAGATAAATAAAGTACACGAAAGAACATACAACATCAGAAATCAAAGGACGGAAAACTATAAAACAATAATGCGCCTACTAGTATGATGGACTAAGCAATGCTACAATCATAACACTACAACTACCAGTATGTAAGCGTAAGTAGAACTACACTCAACTAACTACTATTCTTCTACCCTAATCCGTGTTCACCACAACTCCCTATCTAAGGTCATGTTCTCAGTAAGTTACACCTGCGTCATATATCGTCTAATCACCTCTCCCCAATACTTCTTCAGCCTACCTCTACCCCTCCTGAACCTGTCCATAGCCAACCTCCGCACTGGGGCGTTTGTGTCTCTCCTATGCACATGCCCGAATCATCTCAACCTCGCTTCCCGCATCTTATCCTTCACTAAGGCCACTCTCACCCTGTCCCGTATATCATCATTTCTAATTTTATCCCTCCTTGTATGCCAACACATCCATCTCATCATCCTCATTTCCGCAACTTTCATCTTTTAAATGTGCGAAGTCTTGACTGGCCAACACTCCGCCCTATACAACATAGTCGGTCTAACCACTATCCTATAGAATTTGCCTTTAAGTTTTGGTGACACCTTTTTATCGCATAAGACTCCCGATGTAAGCCTCAATTTCATCCACCCTGCACCAATACGATGTATGACATCGTCATCAATCTCTCAATTTTCTTGGATAATAGAACCGAGATACTTAAAACTTTCTTTCTTTGGAATGACCTGAGTACCAAGCTTCACCTCTACACCTGTCTCATGGTCGCTCCGATTACTGAACTTGCACTCCAAGTATTCTGTCTTGGTCCTACTCGAACCCTTTAGATTTCAGAGTCTGTCTCAAAACCTCCAGCTTAGCGTTCACGAGTCTCATCAATCAGAACTTTGTCATTTACTTCCAATTTCAATTGATGAATTTATTATTATTATTATTTATAGTAGATTTTTATTACTATTATTATCAACAAGGGGTTAGTCCTACACTAGTTGGGTCAACACTATGAATATCTCTATACGTTTGGCACTATATGGGCCTGTATCATTCTGATTTTGATTTCTGAGTAAAAATTACATTGTTTTGGATAGATTTTGTCTTGGAGAGCTAGAAGATATGACGACTGCAGCTAGGCCTACTTGGGCACCTGCTAAAGGTGGCAACGAACAAGGTGGAACTCGGATATTTGGTCCATCTCAAAAATATTCTTCAAGAGACATTGCAGCTCACACAACATTAAAGCCCAGGTTGGTAATCTTGCCCTGTCCTGTCATTTTATTTTTACGTTCGCCTGATGTTTAAGGAGCTTTATATGTTATCTTTTCCAATGGGCATGAAGAGACTTAATAGTTGGCAATGTCTTGCCTAGTTAGGAGATATGGGCTTCGGGAAGTTGCTTGATTGAGTATGATTTGGAGCTGTTGGACGATAGAACAAAAGAATGTGTATTAAATTTGTTCAAAATCCAGATAAAAATAAAGTTAAAGCAAAATGATGTTCCTATGATGAATATTCTATAACTGAGATACAGGGATCACACTGTCACTTCACTTTAACAGTTATTTATCAAGCTGATTTTGTTTACATGTTACATAATACATAGCCAGTAGGATTCTAAAATTATTAGCAAAAATATTTGGGAACTTTTGTCAGAAATTCGGGCTAAGACTTAATTTTGTCAGAGTGTTACTGAGAAGCAAAGGGACATAACTTTGATCTATTATTCTGTATTACATTTATCCAAGCCCCAACAAAATAAATTAGTTATGTCCACCTGAGCCGAAGTGGGTTGGAGTTTTTTCTCCCTTTTATTATTTATTTATTATTTGGGGGGAGGTGGTAAGGGTGACAGATGTATCCAAAATTCAAGTGCAATCTTTGGATTTTTATGGCTCGGACAACCTATTTCAGTATAGATATCTAAGTTGCATTACTGAGTTTTTTTTGTGTGTGTGCGCACGCGCCCGCATTGCATTTTAATATTGTGAAATGGCTAATAGTAAACATGCACTAATCACTATAGGATGGTTGTCGTTGAGCTGAATAATAGCTGTCAACTTTGATCTATGTGTTTCTCTAGAAGTAGAATTTCTTTTAGTTGGTAGGGAGGGTAGAGTGTACGCCACGTTGTGGGATTTCACTGGGTATGTTGTTATATTTTCTATTGACTCCTCTTTTTATTCTAGTAGTCAAAAGCGAAAAGCGCCAATGAAGAAGAAATAAGAAATAGAAACGTAATGCAAAATATAAGCACAAACAATAGTTATTTGTACAAAAGAATAGAACTATATTAAGCTATACATATGTTGTTGTACCCTTAAAGATAGAATCTATTGGTGAAGGTCACATGCTTTAGCACCTTGACTCTTATATTTAAGCGTCACTAAAGCAAGTGAAGCGCATTGCCGGGGCTTCAAGGCTTAAGCGCGCCTTTAACAACACTGGTCACTTTGAAGTTGAGGTGGTTACCTATTTGGAGACTGGTAAGATAAGCTCAGCCAACTCTGCCCCCAGGGCTTAGTTCAAGTGGAAAAGGTTGAGCCTTGCATCATGCAAACTAAGCTTGATATTTAAGTGGGAAAGGGTAGATGGGCGGGCCCATTATTTCAGTTTCAAAGGCTGCAAAGGCTGCAGTTGATCCTAAGTATTTGGCCCCAGACTGATTTCTCGGTCATAAACAAAAAGAATTGCTCAACCACCTCTGAGATTTATAGAAGAAAAGATTTACGTATACATGTCAAAACTATAATGAATGTTCTCAATGTGCTTCCTTTATCAGAAAAATGGTAAGATTATTCTTCATTTGAGTGTTGAAACATTATGAGTCATAAGTATGATAAGGACCCAAATGCATCATGAATTTCCCAAAGAAAAGCATGAGCAATTTAAAATCATTCCAATTTTATTTAAAAGCTAAAAGATTTTTGTTTTGATAAATATTTAAAAGCTAAAAGATAACATGATGTGTCTGTTTCGGAACCAGGTTGAATGGCTAATGGCCAGATTACTTCTACATCCATTGATGAATTTCCTGGAGTGTGAAATTGAAATGTTTATTTATAATTTCAAGTCTTTCTCATTTAAGATTACATGAATAACTTTTAAGTAGTTGTTTTCTAATCTATAGCCTGATTCCAAGCTGTTAATCTCTTTTCCTGCTGTCATGTATGGCGCAGAAAGGAAGGACAAGACACCCAGGATGAGTTGCAGAAGAGGAACCTCCTGGATGAGTTGGAGGACCGTGAGCGGAGACATTTCTCTAAAGATAAGGGTTATAATGGTAATTGAAATCTGGACCCCCCCTTCAGAAAAAAAGGAGAGAGATAACACACGTGCCCGCATACTTGTTAATTTTAAGCTGACTTTGCTCAATGCCTGACTTTGTATTGTTATTTGATTGTAGATGACAGAGATCATAGGAAAGGTAGTCAGCTCTTTTTGGAAGGTAAGTGGCTGTTTTTTTGTTGGATTAGTCTGGCTTCCTGTCAAGTTGCCCATGAACTTTCTCCATATATTGATGATTATTGTTGTTGCAGGTTCTAAACGAGAGATTGAAGATCGTATTGTTCCACGGAGTGCTGATGCTGATGATGCTGATTTGGATGTCAAGAGTGACGATGAGAGGTTTGTAACTTCTCCTGTATTTGTACAGATACAACTTAAGGATTGATATTCCCAGAAAAGGCACATCGTTTGTCTAATCATCTTTCTTATAAATATAATTAAACTAGTAGAATATGTCATGTACCAAGTAAATATTACCATTGCTTTTTTGATGTGATTTCTTCTCTTTTTTTGTGTGGAATATGCTACTTTACAATAATTGTGAGTTCAGGAGCTTATAAGTTGTTAATCTGTTTTCCCTGAGATTAGTGATGACGATGACGACGACGACGATGAAGATGATACAGAAGCTCTCATGGCAGAACTCGAACAGATAAAGAAAGAAAAAGCAGAGGAGAAACTTAGGAAAGTAAGTATAGTTAGATGCTCATAGTTTATTTACTTGTAATTTTTGCTATCAATTTCGTCGTTCTAAAGACTACATTTATTGAGGTTAATATTAATCTAAAAGGGGAGATACCAATGTCACACTCATGTAAAAAGCCAACCAGTCATGTAAGGTAGTTTGACTTGTTAACTTTATGTAATTTGGCAGGAAAGGCAAGATCAAGAAGAAGAGCTTAAAGCAAAGGAGGCAGAATTATTGAGAGGAAACCCTCTGTTAAACAGCAACCAGCCAGCGTCGTTCAGTGTAAAGCGAAGGTTCGTTTTTAAGATCTGGCTTTTGCAAGATTCTCTAGCTTTTTTCTTTTTTCTTTTGTCTTATTGTATATGCTTCTCTATCATCAGGTGGGATGATGATGTGGTTTTTAAGAACCAAGCTCGTGGTGAAATGAAGGCAGCCAAGCGCTTCATCAATGACACTATCCGAAATGACTTTCATCGGAAATTTCTTCACAAATACATGAAGTGAAAAATGCTCCGCGAATGTTGTGTGTCCATTCATGCTTAGCATGCAGTGTACCCATCAATTTAATGAAAGCCAGTTGGACTGTTTTGTTCTGTTCTACTCATCATAGTTTGTCGTTCTTCAATGTGTGTGTATTATCATGTTAACAAACATCAAACGACCTTCAGTTTTATGTCACAAGTACCATGATGTTTCCATATTGACTAATATGCATTTGCTGTGATTAAAGTATTAAACTAAATGACTACTTTTTATCTGTCTACTAGAAGGGCCAAAAGTCCCGAATTTGCCAATGCTTACTCTCAAGGATTTCTGGTTTCATATTTCAAATTGTTCCTCTTAAATTTTAAGAGTTGATTACACTATGCATTTTCCTTCTGATTTAAATTGATTAAGGAGCCGTTTGGACATGATTTGAAATCATGGTTTGAAGTCATGTGGTTGTTTGAAGTTGAAGTTTTGTTTGGACATGCAATTTGAGTTTCTTAAGTTGTATCTTTTGTCATTGACATGAAAACCTCACAAGTTGTGAAAACCATCAAAACTTTTCTAATTCTTATGCAATCTTACCAAATGAGCAAGTCATAGTTCATAACAAAATTAATACGCTACTTGAAATTGTACACTTTTAAGTCATGATAGTCATATTTTTGTATATATATATACATATAAATTATATATTGGAGAATTATATTCAATATAATATAAAGTTGATCAATTGGTATATATTTATTAATTTATGGATCTTTTTTTACAAAATATAAACTTATGTTGTACACTTTTAAGTCATGACATAGTCATACCTTTGTATATATATACAATATAAATTATGTATTGAACAATTATATCAAATACAATATAAAGTCGATCAATTGATATATATCTACTAAATTATGGATCTTTTTATACAAAATATAAACTTATGAGCCAAATTTTATATATATTTTTTTTTTTGAAATCATGATTTGGTATCTCAAATCACACCTTTTTGGATGGTTTGAGATTTCAAACCATGACATAAATTGAAGTTCAAGTTATGTCCAAATTGCATAAACAAACGTGATTTAAAATTAAATTATAAAACATGGTTTGAAAACGCATGGCCAAACGCCTACTATGGGAAAAAATTGTGTAAATGTGAAATGCCTGGTTTAATAAGTTGTCATAGCACTGGTTACTTGAAAGGTACAACCAATCCCATGTACAATATTATCGATTGAGTTCATGTTATATGTTCTGATGGTGTAAAGTTCACAATCTGGTCATTTATTAGGTAATTATAGGCAACTTTTTTGATAAGCATTAATTGGTAATTTGTTTTTCATACTTTGTTTTGCTTTGCCTGATTATACTTTGTTTTGAGCCGATGGTCTCCCGGAAACAGCCGCTCTACCTATCAAAGTGGAGTTGAGGTCTGTGTACATTCTAGCCTCCCCAGACCCTACATTGTGGGATTTCACTGTGTATGTTGTTATTAATTGGTAATTTGGTAAATATAGTATAACTAACCTGCTACTGCGGGTTTAAATTGACATATAGTGTAAAAAGATTTAGCACACGATTAGTGTATGTAACTTATTCAATTTTATCAGTTTGTTGCATCCACAACTGAAGTGAACGACATAACCAATGACAAAGTCTATCACTCATATCTCTTTGATAGAAAGCACCCAAAGGCGTGAGTTAATACTAGAGATCTAAGCTTCAAATCCAATGACAAAATGATACTAGATGATTTCTTCACATTCACCTAAGCATTAGTGGGCATATATGTGCTGGTCGGAAATAGCAAGTATCGGGTGAAATTAGTTAAGTTTCATAAATGAAAAAAGGAAAAGAGAAGCTCTTTGATAGAAAGAATTGGCCAAAATGCTTCAATGCCAAGCTGCTAATAATGTATGAGGATTTCTTTTCCAGCAAGAATGTATATGCATGCCAGTGTAGTTCTGTTGGAAATTTGTCTTTGGTGGGGGTTGCGTCCGCCCATTTTAATGACTTAAATATCATGGTTCCTCATGTTGGAGAGTTAGGTTCTTCACACATGCATAATCTACTAAGTGAGTAGATAATCGTAGGGCCAAGGATCGTCAAATTTCGTTAAGAAATGAAAGATATATTGGTCCGCAAAGTAAGATGTTTATATTCTAAGCCTCAAAACTGGATAAGGGTTTGGCACCACCACAAGGGTAACCCATCTGCTTGAAGGAGGAAGGACTTAGGTGTGCTTGGAATCAAGGCCTAGGCCCACCGCACGCCATCACCACCCGCTCGGTTCGGGCTATGTGGTTTTTGATATTCCTTTTGGACCCCAAACTTTGTAACATTTAGTGTTTGGTCCCTGAAGCTTCAAGAAGGAAAAGTTAGCAAGCGCCGCGGCGCCTCGTGACCAATGAACTAGAAAGTCAAAACGTTTCTGGCCTTCATTGTGCCTCTTAACACCTCTCCTCATCCCAAACACCATAAATTGGAATCTCATTCAGATGAGCAGAACACACTACATAAAACATAAGACACAAGTCTTGATAAAGATGAAAGTTCTTCTTTTCCATTCTTCAGCAATCATTTCGTATTTGTTTTTTTCGCTAGGATCAATTGTGTTTGCTTTGCACAAGTGATAGTCTGCTGTTTTATCTTGGGAGACAATTGTCCGCTAAGGTAAAATCATATATACTGAGCAATCTTGTCTTAAGAACAGAGTAAATATCACTCTCAGCACCCTTGTAACAATTCCAGATTTAGTATCTCTTGATTTCAGGTTATCAAAATTCAAGGAGTTTGCTGCAGTTGGAACAAAGATCCAAGATTGATTCAAGAACTCAAGAGCTTGTTGTAACCATAATTATTGTTTGCTACAAGTTTGTTGCTATTGTAATCGTTATTGATTATCCTTTCGAAGCACTTGTAATAGTAGTTTACTATTTACCAACAAGTTCCACAGGTGGGGTCTGGGGACGGTAGGATGTATAAAGACCTTACCCATACCTTTGTGGGGTAAAGATCCTATTTCCGATAGACTCTCGGCTCAAAAGAAATGTATTCGATACACAATCAAACAAATATTAAGTAAAAATACACATGAAAATACAGTAACCAAGGAGCTGGCAACTTACATACACAATGACATATCATTTGGGACATACATAAGACCTCGAGTCGATTTGCAGAGAAAGACGAATTGACAGATTTTGAAGACATACATAAACATTGTGCCAATTTTCAGAGAAAGACGAATGGACAGATTGTGGAGACATACACAAACGTCGAACCAAAGCCAACCATCGATCCGCAATAAAGCTTCAGTGCTATTGTAACACTTCGCGATCAAGCTAAGTTGCAGCATTTCCTCCAACGTTTCTTCCCATGGCTACGAAATGTTTTCAACAGGTGCTGGAAACACAGATTTTGTTCTACTTATTCCTTCTGTGCTTCCAATACAAACTCAACATACAAATCTTTAAATCCAAGCACAACAGTAGTTATTAGTGGCCCCATTATCGCTCCCTGCATAACATAACAAGAACAATTTATATCAAGCAACACCACCTATAAAACGAAAAAAATAACTCATTCTCTTTCTAATGCTTTTAGGAAAATCACATGCATTTCTTCAGCTAGCTGATCATCTACTTATCTTTTCTTGCTTGACAAAATAACAAAGGTGTAAGTGCCACTACATAGAGATTTTTTTTCTGGATAATGGTGGACACCTCGACTATTCCACTTGGTACCTCCTACTTTGGCCAGCGCAGGTACCAAGTAACTCTCCCCACCAATTCACAATTCACAGGAGACGGGAAAACTACTCATCTAGCATTTTTTTCTCGGGATTTGAACAATAGCCTCCAAGGTTTTCACTCATTTCGTTGACCGCTAGACCACACCCTTGGGTGCTTCAAAGAATATCACTACTTTCTCTGTGCATTTGATTTTTCTCTTCTTCTACTTCATAGTGTCCCATAATTCAGAAATAAAGATTTTAAGATATTCTAATAAACTGCTGCATAAGTTCTATAGATGACACCATTTCATCTAAAGTAAACTGAAATGACTCTTCCTCTAACGCCATTAAATACAATCCTATCGGTAGTTCCTAGAGATCATAAGCATGGCTTACACTAAGGTTGAGAGTGAAGATTAATGTTGAATAAAAAGGAAGTATGCTACTTCCCCCAAAGGAGGCATTTTTCCTTCTCTTCATGTTGCTTACCACTATGGTTGAAAAAGACTATAACAACTACGTCTCAGTCCCAAACAAATTGGGGCCGGATATACGGGCCGGAGATATGAATACCCACTTTTTCATTTAAGTTCATTTCATATCGAACGGTTGGAAAAGACAAACAATATTAAGAGCTTCCTTACTGTCGAATACTAGACTCGGAGCAATCTTTTGCCTTCCGTTGGATGACGATATAAGCCTCTTACACATTTTTCTTCTCATGGTCAAGTAGAGGAACAAGAGAAAAAAAAAACTTCCAATATATGCTAACAAAGAGAGGCAACTATGCGAGGAAACTTATGGTAGAAATTCAAGAGACAAAAATGTTTGTTATTTACCTCAATTGCTGAAGAACAGAATGTCATTCCACCGATAACGCTGAGACCGGTGAGATATGCACTATATCCGGGGATATCATCTTGAATTTCAGAAGCACCATAATCCATAAGCACAAGATGAATAACGGATAAGCTTATGGCCAATATATATCGACCTTCAAACACTAACTGTAACGCTGCTGGGATAGTCGAAAGCCATGTAGGAAAAATCGGAAACAGAGGACTGATAAATGCAAGGACAGTCGACATGTACAAAAAGTGTATGGAGTGTAATCTGAACAAGAGCCAAGTTAAGCATCCCTGAAAAAATGCAATCTCCGCAGTTGCTAAAATAACCCCGGAAATAGCTTTATCAAGAACTTCAACACATCGAGTCCTTGCAGAATGTGATATTGGAAGCATGCATATTACTTGTTCTGTTGCTCCTCCGGACTCCGATGTGATAAGATAATAAAGTACCCAAAAGAACACCATCGACTGAGACACGAAATTGAAAATTCCTGCGGCTCCTGAAAGTATAGAATTCCCGATCGAGAACATGACCTGCACCACAAAGCCAGAATTTTTGCTGAGGGTTCAAAATTTAATATATATTTACAAAAAATAATTTTTGACATATATATATACAATACTCCCAAGCCGTGGAAATAGCCTCTTGCAGAAATGTGAGGTAAGACTGCGTACAATAGACTCTTGTGGTCCGACCCTTCCCCGGACCCCGCGCATAGCGGGAGCTTAGTACACCGGGCTGCCTTTTTTATACACAATACTCCCTCTGTCCCAATCTATGTGAAGGTGTGTGACAGGACATAGATAAAATGTGCATTTTAAAGTGAAATTGTTACTGTTAAATATATAAAGGTGTCATTCTTTTTGGGACTGATTAAAAAGGAAAGAGTGTCACATAAATTGGGACGGAGGGAGTATTTTTTTCTTTATACACAGTATAATTTTCCGATGAAGGGTGTTCAACTGATCGCCCTTTAGTATGTGTAGCTATGCCACTAACCTGCATGCTGCTACCTAAAAGAGATGTGCTAGTAACAAGTACGCCTTGCATAACGTTTGCGCCTTGAAGGGCCAATCCTTTCGCCTTTTCAACCAAGTCCTTTCTAGTGATCAGAAATTCCCTGAAAATCGCGTCCGCTTCTACGTACATTTGCCTCCATTCACGATCCTTAATCCTCCTTTTTACACTCATGATCTGAGTATACCGAGAGCGGGATGACAAACCCGTAGACCGTTCATTATTCACCGGAGTTCTGATAAAATGTTTGATCCCAGAAACAAACTCAGTCATATTATATTGCTTAGCATAGCTATCCATCTGGTCAAATACAGTCTCGTACAATTGACTAGTGTACTTATCGACCATCCCGGGGACATCATTTTCATCCATCCATTGTTTGACGCCAATTTTCTCAGCATAATTACTCTCTTCTACACGGGATTTCAATGCAATAACAGCGCCTTTTCCTTCCACTCCAATCTCATACGAGAAGAAAATCGTACCTGTCAAAGAACCGACACTCAACCCGACAATCAGTCCAACTGCCACAATAGTGTTCAATCTATTCAATATCCCTCTAGTGAAGAAAGCAGATATCGACAATCTACGAAAACTATGACTCCTAAAAGACGTTACGACATTCATAGTGGACTCCACTGTTTTGGCAGGAACCATAAATCCCAATGCAAGAAGAGCTACTGATCCAAAGAGACCGATTTCCTCATATGCCATCACAAACACCCAAAATGAAACTAGCCACCTCAACAACATAAAAAACCCGCTTCGATTACGCTTCAAGGTACTACATTTCTGTCTCCTAAGAACAATTCTGAAAATCATTTCCCTAATATCGACAAGGGTTCCAACAAAAACCCGGAATACAGCAACGGGGATGGCCAAAATGGTCTCGGTAAGGCCTAGTTTTAAAGGTTCAGACCAGAATGCAACAAGGGCTTGTTGAATTCCTCTTAAAGGTATTGAACAAAGCACTGCCCATAAAATAGGCCTTAAATATTCTTCAAGCAACTTTCCAACAGCATAAAGAATGAAAATTGTGAATGCAACACCAGCATGAGCCATGGCTATATAGAGCGCCAAACGTACCTGCCAAGACATAATATAATCAAGTTCTTAGAAGTGTGTTTTCTCTAACATCTTAAGCCTTTAGACTAGACGGTCACACATTTAAGTAACAGAGAAAGGTCCTAGATTCAAGTCTTACTACATCCAATTATTGGTGGGAGGGTGGGGTGGGGGGGAGTGAACAGTTTTCCATGTACGTGCATCATGCGAAGGGCATATTGAGACATAATATAATTAAGTTACCTATGGTATTGTATTGTTACTTTAAATATAATGTTTGTTATTTAAATTTATTGTATCATATTGGTAAATCCATTGTTGTGTAACGACGAAAAGTGTAATTTTATGTAACGACCGATTTGGTGTGATCGCTTCTTTCTCATCTAGCCCTTACTTATTACTTTTAATAACCCTATTTTACCATCTACCTTACCCCTTTTTAATAACAACTCGAGCCTTATCCTTTTATCTTTGTAGTATTGTAAGTTTATTGGTGCGTGGCATTATGAAACGACTAGAAAACGATACAATCTATCCAAATATCCCGTCGCAAATTAAGAGTCACTTTAGCTAAAATAATTGTCGCCGTAGGAATTTAAGACTAAAGTTGGCAAGTGTTTCCAACTATACCCTTAACATTAAAGAGTATGCACAACATTTAAGAAGAAACAATCAATCTACTTTATTAAATAGGCTTAACTTAGTAAACTATAATTACTTATTATTGTCCTAATAGGCGTGAAAATAGTTAAAATGACAGTTAAAATGCGACGGAGAAAGTACAATACAATACACTATGAAACAATATGTAACAATCAACAACCATCCAAACAACTAAATGAGATGACTATACAATCAATAGTACCTGAGATTCATCTGATAAAAAGTTGTGATCTTTGTGCTCTTTGGTTTCTGATATTTTTGGGGGTGTTTCATGGTTCTTGAATTGTGTGTCAGTTTTCTTCATTGAAGCAGATCGAAACATATCTTGCCATGGTGGATTAGTGCTTCTTGATTCACTCATTGGGTCAGAGTAACTTACCAGCTCCATTAACAACACACACCTTTCTTTCTATTTTTCTCTCTCTCTTTCTCTATATATATATATATACTAAAATGTCAAATAAAAATCAAATCTTTTGACATTTTTATTGCTGAATTCCAAGAAAATAGGGAATCTGGACAGGGAAAGAATGTTGAATTTTTTTTTCAGGAGAATAATAAGTAATATGCTGACAACACAAGTTGCAGAGAGTAAATGAAGGATGAGGAATTGTGATTCCAAGAATGGGAAAGTGTAGTAAGACTTCAGTCACTGACCACAAATGATTGTCAACAGTATATACAATAACAACCCAGGCAGACCCGTGCGAGCGAGATGTGCTCCCTCCCGCACAGGGCCAACGAAAAATGAAAAAATTTAGAACTTTTTTTTTTCATTTTTTATTAAGCAGTATTAGCCAGAATTTACTGTAAAAATTCATAATTCGCAGATCTTAGTCCAATCAAAGTAAAGTGATTCAGTTTCAGTGGCGCGCACATGTGGAGGCCCAAATTCAGATTATTAAAATCGTATATTTACTTATATTAAGCGCTCACTTTTACGAATTAGAACAGGACCCCAAAATGATTGAGACGACCTGACAACAACATACCTAGTATAGTGTCTAATGTGTGGTTTGAGGATGATAGACTGTACGCACACCTTACATTTAACTTGGTAAGTAGATAAATTATTTTCGATAAACGCTCGGCTCAGAATATAGCAAAAACAAAGCTGATCAACAAGGAAAATGAATAGTAACTATAAAAAAAATAGTATGTTAAGCGAATAACAAACAATAATAAATTGTAATAGAAATCAAATAATAAGGAACCGCATGAAAAATACTAAAGCTATTATCAACTGTATCTGTTTTTAAAAAGATGTTATTTTGTATATTTTAAAAAATCAATTTGTCTAATGATGATATGATTATTGTTCTTTTAACTTTTTGGAATCAAATATCTCACATAAATTTCTTCGAAATCCCCAATCGTTCGTTACTGAACCTAAAAACTCGCCGCTTATCATGTAAAGTAGTGCTCTCGTTAGCTGGAACGGAACTATCAAAGTGTTTGGCCCAGTGACTATTTCACTAGGGTATTGCTGTCTGGGGTCTCGAGTACGATTCCCCTGACCAGCGAGAGTGGAACTTTGTTCCCCAAAAAAAATTCCTCAACTAGTGGAAGGTCAAAGCGGTGTATACTAATCAGTAAGGTCAGTCGGGGTGGGATTTTCTGGGGTATGGAGCCGTACTGTGGTGGAACAAGTCACTTTAAAAAGTTTACCCTATCTTAGTTTAATCCAATGTGTTTGACCCAGTGGCCATTTTACTAGGATATTCTTTGCTGGTCGTGTTCGATTTCACGACCAATGAGTGGGCTGTGTTTTCCAAAAATCCTCCATTTGTTCGCAAGCCAAGCGGTACTATTCGGGCCAGGATGGGATGGAGGTGGGATTTTCTGGGGTATGGGATCGTAATGCGGTGGAATCAGTCACTTTAAAAAGTTTACCCTACCACAATTTTCGTCCCCCGGGGCATAGTCCAGTGGTAAAGCCTGGGCGCTATAAGGCGCGCGGGCCTGCGCAGTGTGGGTTCGATCCCCGACAAGCACATAGAGGGGATTAAGCTTGTGTCAGTGATCCGTTGTACGCTCTGGAGCACATTTCGTGATTTACCTGATAATAGTGCTGAGAGGCCGATGCTATTATCCCAGAAGCCTAGTATCAGTACTAGCGATAGGGAGACGCAAGCCTCGAGACCTGAACATAAAAAAAAATGAAAGTAAAATGTTAGTTGGCTCTAGTGATGGGACATGCCTCACTTTATTTTGCTGTCACTTGTCTCATTATTGACAATATTCTCCTTACTTTAGCACCATAATTCATTTTGGTCTCCTTAATTAAGCGAATAACAAACAATAATAAATAGTAATAGAAATCAAATAATAAGGAACCGTATGAAAAATACTAAAGCTATTATCAACTGTATCTGTTTTTTAGAAAGATGTTATTTTGTATATTTAAAAAAATCAATTTGTCTATGATGATATGATTATTGTTCTTTTAACTTTTTGGAATCAAATATCTCACATAAATTTCTTCGAAATCCCCATCGTTCGTTACTGAATCTAAAATCTCGCCGCTTATCATGTAAAGTAGTGCTCTCGTTAGCTGGAACGGAACTATCAAAGTGTTTGGCCCAGTGACCATTTCACTAGGGTATTGCTGCTTGAGGTCTCGAGTACGATTCCCCTGACCAGCGAGAGTGGAACTTTGTTCCCCAAAAAAAATTCCTCAACTAGTGGAAGGTCAAAGCGGTGTATACTAATCAGTAAGGTCAGTCGAGGGTGAGATTTTCTGGGGTATGGGGCCGTACTGCGGTGGAACAAGTCACTTTAAAAAGTTTACCCTACCTTAGTTTAATCCAATGTGCTTGGTCCAATGGCCATTTCACTAGGATATTGTTGTCTGGGGTCTCGTGTTCGATTCCCCTGACCAGCGAGAGTGGAACTGTGTTCCCCCAAAAAAATTCCTCCACTGTTCGCATGCAAGCCAAGCGGTACTATTCCGTAGGGCCAGGATGGAGGTGAGATTTTCTGGGGTACGAGGCTGTAATGCGGTGAAACCAGTCACTTTAAAAAGTTTACCCTATCACAATTTTCGTCCCCCGGGGCATAGTCCAGTAGTAAAGCCTGGGCGCTATAAAGCGCGCGGGCCTGCGCAGCGTGGGTTCGATCCTTGACAAGTACATAGAGGGAATTAACCTTGTGTCAGTGCTCCGTTGTACGGTCCCAGACACTGGCCACTGGAGCACATTCCGCGATTTACCTGGTAATAGTGTTGAGAGACCGATGCTATTACCCAGGAGCCTACTTGTACCAGTATTAGCGACAGAGAGGCGCAAGCCTCGAGACCTCGGCGTAAAAAAAATGAAAGTAAAATGTTAGTTGGTTCCAGTGATGGGACATGCCTCACTTTATTTTGTTGTCACTTCTCATTATTGACAATATTCACCTTACTTTACCACCATAATTCATTTTGGTCTCCTTAGCACCTTGGTATTAAAAATTCTCAAAAATGCACCATACCCTTTTACATATTCCAACTTACAAATAATAGAAAAATATAATGATAAATATATACTATATATATACCAACTCACAGAGTACCAATAGTGTAAGAGAGATCAAATCTAAAAGATATGCAATGAAATTAATAATATTATGGATAGTGAGTCAAAATTTTCATTAAGAGAATTCAAAATATAAATAATTACACTCACAAATCGGCGTCCTTCATTCACTCGAAATTGCCCTAATTATGGTCCCTACACCTAACTGCAACTGTATATAACATTTTTATTTGAATATATTACGTGTATATATAGAGGCGGATACAATATTTGAAGTTTATGAGTTTTTACGATGATCTCAAGTTAATATAGAAAAAATTAATGAGTTCACAATAAAATATTTGTAGTATATATTTAGTGGATTTGTTATTGCACATTCAACTATAGAAGGACGGATCCAGAATTTGAAGTTTATAAGTTCCTGACCTCAAGTTAATATATAATAATAATTGAGTTCACAATTAAATATTTATAAATATTTAGTGAATATATTAATGCATATATATTATTTTTGCTTCTTTAAATTGAATTTGTTTGTCTGATTTACTTACATTATTTATTGCTTCTTTTTGTTTCATTTTCTCTTTCAGAGACTTATGTTTTACTTTGATTAAACTTGTGCTTTGTCTTGAGCCGATGGTCTCTCGAAACAGTTGTTCTACCTACCAAAGTAGAGATGAGGTCTGTGTACACTCTAATCTTCTCAGACCTCACATTGTGGGATTTCACTGATATGTTGTTGTTGTAGTATTAAACTATTAATGCATGTATAGTGTCTGTGTAAAAGCTACTGGACCCCCCCCCCCCCCTGTATATATGCATACTCCAAGCTGACGTAAAACCTCGGATCTGCCCTAGAAATTGCCCTAATTATGGTCCGTCACTTAACTTCATATTGCACATTCACTGCATTCAATTGGAACTGTATACTATAACTCTATTGTTTGAATATATTTCGTGTATATATATATATATATAGGCGGATTCAAAATTTGGAGTTTATGAGTTCTTACGACGACTCAAGTTAATATAGAAAAATTACTGAGTTTACAGTCAAATATTTGTATATATCTAGTAGATTTGTTATTGCACATTCACTGTGTTCAACTATATATATAGAGGTAGATCTAGAATTTGAAATTTATGATTTCTTACAACGACTTCAAGTTAATATACAATAATAACTGAGTTCACAATCAAATATTTATAGATATTTAGAGCCTGTGCGGCTAAAAACTGCTTATTTTGATAAGTGCTATTTTAAAAAGTGCTTTTTGAAAAAATAATTTTTGTAAGAATCAGTTTGTGTTTGACTAATTTATTTGAAAAGTGTTTGATAAGTAGATTGTGTTTGGCTAATCCTCTTTAAAAAGTGCTTTCAAGTGTCAAATTGCCAAAAAAGATAAGTATTAAGATTATTTTATATAGAGAAATTATTTTAAATATCTATTTGAATGGCTTTAATTAAGTTTTTACATTTATTTAATTAAAATTTTAAAATACATATAAAAAAAATTCAATTAATATAATACATAGATAAACCAACAAAAATATTAAATATTGATATCATATCAACATGGTGATTTAAATATATTAAAAGACATCAACCAAAATAAAATTTAAAATCATTCCATAAATTAAATTCAACACAAAATTACAACATACAATAAAATAAAATAAAAGATTATTAATTAGAAGTTAATGGGTTAATAATGGCTATACTTGGTAAATATGTATTTATGATTGGGATATTTTTGTCTTGAAGAAAATAAATTTCTACTTCCAACCGCAGAAAACTCTGCTTCTACTTAAAAACAGTTTTACTAACGGGTCAAACACCTCAAATAACCAAAAAAAGTGTTTTTTCTCATAAAAAGGCGTTTTTGGCCTCAAAACTGATTGGCCAAACAGGCTCTTAGTGAATTTGTTAATGCATAATATAGTGTCTGTGTAAAGGCTACTGGATCACTCAACTTCAATATTGCACATTCATTGTGTTCAACTGGAACTGTATATAGCTTTGTTGTTCGAATATATTATTCATGTATATATATAGAGTCGGATTCAGAATTTGAAGTTTATGAGTTTCTACAACGATCTCAAGTTAATATAGAAAAATTACTGTGTTCACAGTAAAATATTTATATATATATATATATATATATCTTTAGTGGATTTGTTATTGCACACACTGTGTTCAGATATATATAGAGAGAGATAGATCTAGGATTTGAAGTTTATGAGCTCTTACAATGAACTCAGTTGATATACAATAATAATCGAGTTCACAATTAAATATTTATTGATATTTAGTGAATTTGTTAATGCATATATAGTGTCTGTGTAAAAGCTACTGGATCCGCCCCCGTATATATACATACTCTGAGCTGACTTAAAATCTCGGATCTGCCTATGAGAGTATGTGTTTTTGTTTATATAAAAGTTTGTATAAATATATAAATGAAACTAGAACCAATTGTCACAAAAGAGTAAGGGATATGGTGATACTTCGAATTTGCTGTGTGAAAATCAGTGATCTGCTTCTAAGTTGTGTGTTTAACTTAGGGTTTTGATCCTATTTTATTTGGACAGATAGATGAGTATTATTGTGATAAAGGTTTAAGTATCGTTTGTTATGTAAGATGATATTAATCTCCCTTGGAAGTCTTCTCATTAATATCAAAGTATATATAGTGTAAAATATTCATCCATTTTACAATAGGAATCCTAAATCTAATCACAAGAGGAATCCTAGTCTTACCATAATTATATTTACACAATCAAGCAGCAATCGAGAGCCGACGGTCTGATTCCACCTAGTGGCGAATTAAACCAACAGAGAAAGCAACCAACATATGAAAATATTTTAATTATGGGTAGAGATACAATTGGTACTACTATATACACGTTTACACACTCCTTCAGTCGGAGCGGGAGGAGGCCGGACGCTGAGACTGGATCTGAAGTCAAGAAATAGCTGTCTGGGAAGTCCTTTGGTAAATATATCTACATACTGATAGGATGAGGGAACATGTAACACTCTGACATGGCCTAGCTCAACTTTCTCACAAACAAAGT
Organism: Przewalskia tangutica; assembly: GCA_029844215.1. Taxonomy (NCBI): domain Eukaryota; kingdom Viridiplantae; phylum Streptophyta; class Magnoliopsida; order Solanales; family Solanaceae; genus Przewalskia; species Przewalskia tangutica. The sequence continues at coordinate 1,669,100 of CM056738.1, read as the reverse complement.
GTAGGTCTATCTCAATGTGCTTGGTTCGCTGATGTTGAACCGGATTATGAGACAGATAGATGGCAGAGATGTTATCACGATACCTGATAGATGCACGACGAAAGGACATCAAGTTCCAATAGTAAATTTCTGAGCCAACAAATCTCAACTACCACATTTGCAACGCCTCTGTACTCAGTCTCGCCACTGGAACGAGATAGGGTAGCATGTCGCTTGGCAGACCAAGAAATCAGATTATCCCCTAAAAATACACAAAATCCGAAGGTGGAGCGTCGCGTGTCCGGACACCCTGCCCAATCTGCATCCGTATAAGAGAGCAACCTGTTTGGTGTAGAGAGGTATAGGTGCAAACCATAATCAAGTGTGCCCTTAATGTATCAGATGATACGTTTAAGAGCAGTGAAATGAGACTCCTCGGCGTGCGTGAATAGGCATACCTAACAAAGATAAGCAATGTCTGGCCTTGTAAATGTGAGATACTGAAGTGTACCTGCAAGGCTCCTATACAGAGTGGGATCGGAGACTGGAGCACCATCCATAGCACTGAGCTTAGATTTTGAATCAACTGGAGTAGGTGAAATTTTGCAATTCGCCATCTTAGCCCTGTACACAATCTCTTCTGCATACTTACGCTGACACAAGAACATGTGGTCGGTAGACCTGGTCACTGATATCCCCAAAAAATAACTCAGTTTTCCCAAATTAGTCATTGCAAATTCGGACTTAAGCAAGGCAATAATATCATTTTTCAACCCGTCGGAGGAAGCAGTAAGAACAATATCATCCACGTAAAGTAATAAGTAAGCAGTGCTACTACCTCGATGAAAAATAAAGAGTGATGTATCACTCTTGCTGCATACAAACCCAATATGCAAGATATACCTGACAAAACGATCATACCACGCACGGGGGGCCTGCTTCAGGCCATATAGTGACTTACGGAGACAACACACATAGTGAGGAACTGCTGGATGGGTGAACCCAGGCAGCTGATGCATGTAGATTGTTTCTCTCAGGTCCCCATGTAAAAATGCATTCTTCATATCAAGCTGATGGATCGGTCAGTGTTTGCCCATGACAATGCTCAAGACTGTGCGAATAGTAGCCGGTTTGACAACCGGGCTAAAGGTCTCACCACAATCAATGGCCTCCTGCTGATTTGTGTCATTAGCCACAAGTCGTGCCTTATATCTCTCAAGATCTTCACTATCTCTGAATTTGTGACGAAATAGTCACAGACAACGAATCACATTCACCCCCTCAGGTCTAGGTATTAGATCTCATGTGTGTTGTTTAGTTAAAGCATTGAATTCCTCAGACATAGCCGCATTCCAATTAGGGTCTTGTTTAGCCAATATAGGGTTCTTGGGAATTGGAGAAATGGTATGGGCAGGCAAGTTAAATTGGACTTTGGGTTTGAAGATTCCATGCTTGGCACGAGTTTCCATTTGTTGAGTGAAGACAGTGGGAGGCTGTGTCAGCGGAGTATGAGAGACGAGACAGAGGGATTGGTTGGATAGGGAGAAGGAAGAGGTGACACCGTCGGAGGCGCCGAGGCGCCGTGATCAAGGGCCGCGGCGCTGGAGGAAATCTGCTCGCAGGAGTTTTGGCGTCGTGGCGCTAAATCACAGTCCTCTCTGAAGTTTGGGGGCCGCGGTGCTGACGCTGAAGTAGAACTACCGGGAAAAGACGGTGATTCTGTGGCAGTGCTATGATCTAGTTGACTGAGATTGATGGGAGAGATGACAGACTCGTCAAGAAAAGAGTAATCCGGTTTTTGGAACTTTTTAAGATTAAAAAATGGGGAATATTGTCTCGTCGAATGTGACGTGACGAGAGATGTGGATTTGACGAGTGGACAAGTCATAGCATAGATAGCCCCTATGGTTCGGTGGGAAGCCTAGGTAGACACATGGAGTTGACCGAAGAGCTAGTTTGTGAGGGGCAGTAGAGGCAAGATTAGGATAGCATAGACAACCGAATATCCGAAGATGCTCATAAGATGGGATTCTATGATAGAGGATTTCGGTAGAGGTTATATTGTAAAGGGTGCTAGTTGGGAGAATATTGAGAACGTATTCTGACATTTTAGCAGCATAGACCCAGAAGGACGGAGGTAGGGAGGCATGAATCAATAGAGTGCGAATCATATTGTTAATGATGTGGATGATTCTTTCAGCTTTACCGTTTTGAAGGGAGGTGTGGGGCAGGAGAAGCGAAAGACCATGCCATTATTAATACAAAAACGGTGAAACATAGAGTTATTGAATTCACGACCATTATCGCACTAAAAAGATTTTATACCTTTTTCAAACTGTGTTTGAATGAATGTTCGAAACTCAAGAATTTGGCAAACACTTCCGATTTAAATTTGAGAGGATACAACCAAACAAAGTGAGAAAAATCATCTAGTAAGATAAGATAGTATTTATGACCGAGAGAACTAGCAACATGTGATGTCCATAAATCGGCATGTATAATATCAAAAGGTGCAAAAGTAACACTACTAGATTATTTAAACATAAGACGAGTATGTTTGCCTAAAGAACAAGAAACACAGTTTTGGGCAAGCTTCCCATTACAAGTAATGAAATAATTGCCTCTAAGAAAATTAAAAATTGGGGCTCCTGGATGACCAAGCCTATTATGCAATGTTGAAGAAGAAATGACCACTAGAGAGACGGGAGAGCAAGATCTGGCAGCGGAGATGAGAGTGAATGGATAGAGATCCCCCGTGCTATTGCATCTCGTTAAAGGTGTCCCCGTATGAAGATCCTTCACAGTGAAACCAAAAGGGTCAAAATTAACAGATACAGATTTATTACGAGTTGCGGATAGAGATTAGATTCTTAATCACATGTGGGGCATATAGGGTATTTTTAAGGGGGAATGGATTAGGAGGTGGTGTGTAGGATGTACCATAACCCTTTACTGGAATGCGGTGGCCACTACCAACTGTCACAAATTGAGGATGCTTTAAACCAAACAGTTTGGGAATATTACATGCAGACCGGGTGAGGTGAGAAGTGGCTTCGGAGTCCATATACCAGTTGTTGTCATGCTGTTGCATATTGATACTGCTGAAGGCCTGACCTAACTCAGTGGGTGTCAACCGTGTCATGCTGGACGAGGACTGCTGGAACTGGCCGTGCATGAAGTGGGCTTGCTGCGGGTACTGGACTTGCCGCGGCGCCGGAGCAGGGCCCAACAACCCGTGGTGGGAGAACTGGTTGAAGGGTTGCTGGTACTGGAACTGCGGCGGCGCCGCGGCGCTGTACTGGGACTGTTGGGGCGCCGCGGCGCTGAACTGATTTTGCGGGCCCTGTTGTTGCTGCTGCTGATTCTGCTGTCCGCGACCCTTGCCACGACCACGGCCTCCTCTGTCGCGGCCCTTGCCACCGCGTCCCTGCTGCGGTTGAGAGTTTTCTGGCGGATTTAGATCTTGAGGGCGCATTTCGACAGCTAACGTCTTCTGATTGTGCTCAGCCTGCTTAGCACGTCGAGTCTCTTCGAGCAACAGCTGCGAGCGAGCTTTGTTAAAACTGGGTAGCGGATCTGCTTGTTGAATCATGGTGGCTAACATATCATAGTCGTCTTTGGGAAGACATGCAATCAATTGCAACACCATTTTAGTGTCCGAGACAGACGTGTCGACGTTGGAGAGTTGATCCGCCAGTAGTTTTAATTGTCTGCAGTACTCAGTCATGTTGGAGAAATTTTCAAGGCGTGTATTGTTAAACTGTTCCTCCAAATACACCGCTCAAGTGTGCTTGTTATCTTGAAAGATTTCCTCCAAGCGGTTCCATAACTCAAGGGCTGTGGCTCCAGATTCCATGATAGTAAGAAGAAGATCCTGAAAGATACTACCATAAATCCACTGTTTGACGCCGGCGTCTAGACGACGCCAAGTAGAATCATCAACCTCCGGAGGGCGCGGAATAGTGTCATTGATATGATCAAGCACGTTATAGAGACATGCATGATTACGAAACAGTTCAACCCAGGGAGAATACTGACTATTTTCTTGATCAAGAAGAACGAGAATAGAGTTCTTAACAGTTAGGGCTGAATGAAAAGAGATGCCAACGTGGTGGTGGGATTTGTGGAGGTGGAAGCGTCAGAAGTATTGGAAGAATCCTGAGTATCCATTTAGAGAAGAGAGGATTGGAGAGAAAAACCAAGAATTTAGGGAGGAGAGGTGCGCCACCGCGGCGGCTGCTGCTGCATAAGAAATTCTAGGGTTTTTATTTTAGGCTCTTGATACCATGTAAGATGATATTAATCTCCCTTGGAGAGTCTTCTCATTAATATCAAAGTATATATAGTGTACAATATTAATCTCTTTTACAATAGGAATCCTAAACCTAATCACAAGAGGAATCCTAGTTTTACCATAATTATATTTACACAATATATAAAAATATTCTAATTATGGGTAGAGATACAATTGGTACTACTATATACACGTTTACAGGTTACTTTCATGACAATGAGAGATTTGATGATTCCGAGCTAGGAAGTGTTGCCAAGAATATTGCAGATCACATCTATAGATGTTTCCCTCAAGCTGCTTTGCACCTGATACTTTTTTGATGACTATGCATTATGAAAGGAATTGTCGAACTTAAACTATGGAATAAATAATTTCAGCAAAGAAGAACAGAGGTAAACTTAAAGACAGTAAGGAATGTTCCCAAACATGTTCTGTGACATGAACTGGAACATTAACAATAACGCAGAACTAAAAAACGAGTTAAGATGCAGCGGAAATAAATCAAGGACACCCAAGATTGTTTTTCATAAGTTATATAATTGTATATAACTTATAGTGGTCTCATGACCAAAAATTTATTGTATAAAAATTATACAATCTTACAAATCCTTGAGAATGAGCGATGTCAAGTAAAACAAGAAAGGGATTAAAAGAAGTTAAATCCTAACTTCTAAGCCTGAAAAATCTATCTAAAATAGAAGTGAAAAACACCCTATTACAATTGCTTGAATTGAAAGAACAAGTATAGATCTAAGAAAGCAATTCGCAATTTTGAACAAGTGTAATCACAAAACCAGTCGCTCGATCCGGTGTGTTTGAGGCAATATTTGAGACGTCTCGGATCTGAATTTTCTTCGCAGCTGGATCCCAAGCCTTGGAGTGAACCTCTATTTATAGTGGAGAGTTCACCCAGAGGCTCCTTGATTCTCGGTGGAGGTTGAGCAGAATAGGGTTGGCTGGAGCTGTTCTTCAGCCTTAAAATTCTCAACAGATTTGACTTTGTCTTCCTGAGAATGCTCCTTCCGTTATGCACTCTCCTTGGACTTGGTCTTGTTAAGTATTATCGTGTTTTCCTTAGCTCTAACCAAGCCAAACATTCACGTGATAAAATCTTCTCGGCCGTAAATCGCCCGTGAAGATAGGCAAAACTCTTGCCAGAAATGTCCTCCCAGATGTCACGACATTTGGGATGACATTTTCCTGTTTTTACTTAACACCAAAAAGAGACATGTTACGGAAAATGTTAAGACACAGAACCTAACACTAACAATCTCCCCCTTTTTGCCTTTCTTCACAAAACTAAATAGTTTAATGATTTTATCACAGGCAAATATCTCAACCTTCACTGAAAGCGATTTATAAAGCACGATATATACACTATGTGCCAGTAAGTTACTCGAATCAGAGTATGATGCAAATGCGAGTATACATCTAAAAGATTAATGCACTGAAACCATCAATATACACATAAACAGTATAGAATAAATAGCAATATATAAACAGAATTAAAATGTCTCAAACTGTCAAGCCAAATAACTACAGTCCACAACTAATAAGCATTCAACAACTGCTACTTAGCAGCCTAAACACAGCACCCTCATCCCCTACCTCACCAAAATGTATCATTCGTCGGGACCCATTCTTGATTGACATTAATCTTGAGCTACCTTCACTAGCCAAGAATTTTGTGCCGTTGAACCAAGCTTGTACTAGCATTCCCTCTTCCGGTAGTGTGGGGAGAATTTGTGGTAATGAGCTTGTTATTGATGATAATGATGATATTGAGGTGGAGGTTGATACCCGCAAGGATTACATGGTTGACGAAGATGATAATTTTGTTGACATGGCTGACTTGTTTGATGAGGATAGGGATACAGTGGTTGACAAACCAGCTATAAGATACTTCACTCCTGAGGTTTCGCCTTTTGCTATAGAGGATTCGGATCCTTTTATGGGCATAATACTCGAGGGTAAGGAGATCCCACAGGTTACACGGCGTTACGATTGGTTTGGATAGGGCTATTCCTATTAGGAGCAGGATATTCAGGATCGGAGGTCGCGAATGGTGATGAAGCTAAGCGAGCGGTACGATTTTATCAACATATTCATGGACGCGAGAAAGGCCGCAGGTGTGGCGTCGAGAAGCGGCGAGTTTGTGAGCGCGAACAACTACGGCCCATCTTTGGATATCATTACGAGGCTCTTCACGAGGCGATGCAGGTTGCAGCATCAGCCCTACACTCTCTTCATCGCACGAGCGGATGATAGCGGTATAACCTGACGAGCAATGATAAATACATGAAGATGGATACTAAGAAGTTAGATCGGACACTCAGGGCCATGACAGATGCTTTGCTAGCTCAGCCAGACCCAACCCCATTGATTCCAATACAGAATGCTGCTCCAAGGATTACACATCGGGCAACCTCATCCATCACTACTAGATCCAGATCCAGATCCGGACCCAGGACTCCTTTTACATTATCAGATTTTTAGAGTCTTTGGGGATAGCGGAGATGAGACAGCAGTTGAAGACTTTGTATGCGGAGGTAGCTTATAGCTTTAGGCTTACACTATATCTTCATTTTGTTTGTATCCGCATTTGTAGTATCATCATCGAGTATGTTATAAACTCGGTGATGATCATTGCTTATTTGATTATTGCTTCTTCTTTCTTTTTGCACTCCTGCTGATAAGCGGTGTATTTCCCTACGAGGGCCCGTATACTTTCCTTTTGATATATAAAATAACCTAGGCCCAAGCCTAGTGGATTATCTAAAAAAAAAAAAAACACAGCAACCTCGAAATTTGTTTCCCAGCTCATTGCCACCTCAGATTGTCCTCTGGTTTCATCTCCCAGTATCAAGATCCTCCGGTTTGAGCATTCAACCTCGATTCTTCACTGGACTGCACTCCATCTCCCTTTTTGGGAAGAAAGCAAAAATAGTAACGCTCCTAGCTTCCACCGCGAGGCTTCCGTGCACGGTCCACTCTGCGATCCGGGCATTGAGCTTTGCAATCTCTTGCACAGCCAAGCGATTGTCAAGGATCGTGAGATGTTCTGGAGATGTGCAGGACATTTACGTAACACTAGCAATTCCAGCTGTATTCGTCCATGGAAGATCAATGACTCTGCTCTTGCTCTTCAGGATCGTCTGATTAACGACGTATACTTCAGGTTCTTTCCAGAGCAGATCCTGCTTAGGGGCTTGGAATCCCTGTGAGGTTAGTACCTTAAAGATCAATGAGGGAAAAGGAAGGATGATACCTGTGTCCTTTTCTGCCATATTTACAATCTGTTGAAAGATTGTTTTTCCTATATCAACACTAAAACCTTTTCCTATTTTGTATAGGAGCAATGCTTGTTCAATTGTTACAATTGATTTGTTCAAAGAACACAACCAATTGTGTATCATTAACTTGTGCAAAACAAAGAAATAAAGCGATGAGTTTGGAGGTTGGACACCTTGAAACCCATTTCTTCACAACTCCACCGGTGAGGTATGAAATCACCTCATCCCTGTCATTTATCCCTTCTCATTCTGCCCTCTCATCATCATTCACTCTATTCAAACATTGGTTAATTGTAGTCGGTGTGAAGTCATAAAATTTGTTATAGAGAAACACTTTCCCAAAGTGTTTCGACTTGGGTTTCTCTATTTTACTTGTTAGATTTGCATAAAATAACTTCACTACCTACATAAGGACATTTGTTATTTACCGAGTCTAGTAGATTTCTTGAAGTGAAGAAATCCACCAGACCGTGGCTACTACAAGACGCAATGTCCAACACCTTCTCGGTTCGAATGGCTCGACCGTTGAACCAAGACCAATGTTTTGAGTGATTGGCTGTTAAAAACTTGGGAGAGAAAGGGGTTACCTCAGACGCAGATTCAGAGCTACTGCTTGTGAGACCTCGGACACTGGAATCTGAAGTTTTGTGGATAAATGATCCAGAAGATGTCATGACATTTTCTGTGACATCTTGAGGGGTTGATGATGATTTTGTTTCCCCTGAAGCATGACCAGATTTCTTGAGATAAAACTTCTTGTGGGGTGTAAATGCGGAATTTCATCTTCACCGGATTACGGCGATTGTGAAGGAAGGTGAAGCAGGAGATTCAGGTTGGGACTCAACCGAAAGGGTCTTCTCTGAATCAGCAGAACTGGAGCTTGAAGAGGGAGGAGTCGCTGACTTCTTCCTTTTGGTGGAGGATTCACCACTGCCAAAGGCCTTCTCAAAGTTTCGGACCGATCTGCGAGTGGGAAAAGCTGCTTGATTTGTCCTCTTTGGGAGGACGGAAACATCCGGGGTTTCCTCTAAGTTGATAGGATTATTTGTCTCCCCTGGATAGGCGATTTCCAGAGGTTCTTGGAAGTCACTTATCACCAATCTGCCTGATGGTGGACTTGTGCTCGTTGGGAGTGTTCGGGACCGTGGTGACATTTTCGGTGACATGGGTGAGACATCCATTGGAGAGAAAGGGGAAGAAGAGAAGGAGAAGTTAGGGTTTTCGGAGGTTACGGGAATGGGAGAAGTTTGTGAGGGAGATGTGTTGTGCGAGGGATTCATCGTGGGTAATGTGCGAAAATTTCGTTCCCACCTTTTTTTTTTTTTTTTTTTTTGTTGTTGTTGTTTCTCGGAGGAAGTTTCTTTGGAAGTGAGAATTAGTATTTAGTGAATGGGTATTTATACACTTGGCAAAAACTATTTACATAAGTGTTTAAATTCTATACAAAGATTAGTTCCTAAGGTTTAGAGGTTGTTTCAAAATAGACATCAAAACCAAGAAAAAATTTTCAACAAAAACCAACTCAACATTAATCGACACACGTCTTTTGAAAAATCTGGAAATCTGAGTATTATCAGAAATGTTTTAGCACATTTTGTGTAACACGGGAGTCATTTTCTCATAGGAACAGCAGTTTCGGCAACTAAACAAGACACTTTATAGAGTTTTGTCTCTAAATTAGTGGAACAATGTATATTGAGTCCAAATAGATAAGATCTTGTGTCTATCATGATATAAATTATAAGTATGTTGATACTCCTATAGAATAGGAACGGTATCAATTTTGTGGGTTTTGCCCAACATTTTACAATTGCCGAGGAATTTAAGGCTTTGCCTTATTTTTTGATACTCCCTTTTTATGATTTTTATATCATCGCAGAGAACGGTATCATTTTAAAAAGGTGTTCCTTTGAGAAGTCATGACCCGTTAGAAATACAAAACAACTTTAACATTTACCGAAAAGAAGCAGTTCCAGATTTTACACTGGATGAATGTTACCACAAATGTCAGGGACATTTCGGATAACACACCCCAGCAGTGTTAATTTTTATATTGAACAGAGACCGAGAGAGTTTTTCAAGTTTGAAAACCTCTCATGATCTAAAGCTTTGTAAAAATATCACTAGTTGATGAGAAGTGTCAACATAATCGATTCTAACTAGTTGTTTTCAACCAAGTCTCAAGAAAGTGATGTCTTATATCTATATGTTTTGTGCGAGTCTTGAACCGAATTTTTAGATATATTGATGGCACTCATATTATCACAAGACAAAACTAAGATATTTTTGAAACACCATAATCGTCTAACATGTGTCTTAGCCATAATAATTGAGAGCAACAACTCCCCCGCTACATATTGATTCAAGATTGAGAGTGAGACAATTTTGTTTACTCGTATCAGAAACTAAGTTATTGCCAAGGTAAAAACATCCTCCACTAGTACTTTTTCTATCTTCCACATCCCACCTTCAATCCGAGTCACTATATCCTATTAGATTAGGATTAGTGTCTTTGGAATACCAAATTCCCAACTCACGTATGCCGTGACATATCTTATGACACGTTTGTGACGTTTAAGTGGGAAATTTTAGGGCATGCTTGGAATCGTGCACACACAAACACTAAACATAAGATCCGACGACTCGCGGTGAGATACAAAAGACTACCTATCATAGATTCGTATAAAGTTGGGTCAACATTCTCCCAACATCATCTTTGGATATAGTCCAGGTTGATCCCATCTGAGTCTTCATATGTTTGGCATTCTCCAATCCAAATTTTTAACCAGTTCTTGGCATATTTGCTTTGTGAAATGAAGATACCCTCCTCATTTTGTTTTATCTGCAAGCCTAAGAAAAAGGTTAGTTCCTATCATGCTCATTTCGAATGTTGAGGACATAGCTTCGACAAAAGTCTTAAGATGAGACATTGAAGTCGAACCAAAACTATGTCATCTACATAGATTTGAGCAATAACCATATCTGATCCATGGTGTTTTATAAATAAAGTACAATCAGCTACACCACGTTGGAAACCAAATTCAAGAAGGAATTGAGTTAAACGACCATACCATGCACGTGGAGCTTGTTTTAGTCCATCTGAGGCCTTTTTAACTTCGTATACATGTTGTGGATGGTGAGGATCTTCAAATCCTTTGGGTTGTTCAACATATACCTCCTTATCAATATCTCCATTCAAAAGGCACCTTTCACATCCATTTGGTGAAGAGTTATCTTTAAACAACAAGCTATGGCAAGTAATAATCTAATTGATTCAATTACAGCTCTTGGAGCAAAGGTTTCATCATAGTCGATACCTTTGACTTGAGAGTATCCTTGAGCCACTAGTCTAGCTTTATTTCTAATAACTTGATTCAGTCGATTTATTCTTAAAGATCCATTTAGTTCCTATTACATTAGTCTCATCGTGAGGCGAGAACTAGATCCCAAACCTCATTTACGGTGAACTTCTAGTTCTTCTTGCGTGGCTTGTATCCACCAACTGTCTTTTAGTGCTTCATTAATGTTTTTAGGTTCCAAAGTAGAAACATAGCAAGATTGACTTACCTTGTGATGTATGGTGGACATACACGCATACTTCACCATGTCTCTGTAATTTTTGGCTCTTTTCTCCTTGTTTTTATTCCTTGAATACTTCTCCTATTACATTCGGTGGGATGGTTTCTTCGATTACGGATGAGGATCCTGCGTCTTGGATCACGGTTCACAGTAATCCTCATCGAGAACTGCGGTGTTCATCTTGATTCTGGTGTTGCTGCAGATGTTGTGACATTTGGTGTAACATCTGCATTTTCGTGGTCCGCCTCTCTGTATTGTTACGACAAAGATTCTATGGTGTATTTCTGCATAATCTGCATTATCATCAAAAACAATGTTAATGATTCTTGTACGGATTTGGTTCAAGATTGTACACTCGGTAAGCATGACTATTTTGAGAATAGCCTATGAAAATTCCCTTATCACTCTTAGAGTCAAACTTTGCTCGATTATCTCTATCATTTAGAACATAGCATACGCACTCAAAAACACGAAAATGCGTAGATTTGGTTTCTTTCCATTCAAGATCTCATAGGGTGTCATTTTTGTTCTGGTCTAAGATAGACTCTATTAGAGATGTGACTTGCGGTGTTTAGGGCTTACGCCCAGCGTTTTGTGAGCTTTTTAGAACTTAGCATGACTCTAGCCATTTCTTGTAGGGTTCTATTCTTCCTCTCACTACACCATTTTGTTGGGGGGTTTTGGGAGTAGAAAATTCATGGAAAATACCTTTTTTCTCACAAAATGTAGAAAATTGATTATTTTCAAACTCCTTTCCATGATCAGATCTTATCCGAAAAATAGAGAAATGATATAAATTTCTAATTCTAGAGTACAATATTCTAAACATGTCAAACGTTTGAGACTTTTCTTTCAAAAAGAATATCCAAGAGTATCTTGAAAAGTCATCTACAATCACAAAGGAGTACACCACGCCTCCTAGGCTATCTACCTCGATTGGACCCATAAGATCCATATGTAAAAGTTGAAAGCAATGAGACGTACCTGAGAAATGTCCATCACTCTGAACAACTTTGTGAGGGACACGGGTTTGCTTACCTTTGAGGCAATCTTCACACACTTGCGGTTTCACTCATAGGACTTAGTTTAGGAATGCCTTTTCGCTCATAAGATATCAATTTTCTAAGGTTGTGGTAATTGACATGTATCTAGTTTTTGATGCCACATGTTGTGTCATCAGTCCTAACACTATTACATACCTTATGTTCTCCGACAAGATAACAATTATCACTTGTTCTTGTACTGCCATTATCATTTGTTAGTTTTATCGATCACATGCATGCATGTTTATTGAATCTTACCTCTAAGTTGTCATCACACGGTTGGCTTATACTAATTAGGTTAGCCATCGACCATCAACGCAAGACATTATTCGATCTTTGGAATTCGGGGACATTAATTCCTCTTCCTATTATCTTACTCTTTCCACCTCCTCCATCCGTAACATTTCCTCCATTTAGAGCTTCGTAGTTCTTTAGACGATCTTTTGTTCTGTCATATGGCGGGAACAGCATCACAAAGTACCACGATCCGAGATATTGGTCCTTAGTGCGGTTATGGCTACATTACAACTTGTTTTCTTGATGGGAACCCAAACCTTTTTGTTACCTTACGATTTTTGTAGATAGAGGAGTCTCTTGAAGTCTTTCTGCAAGTTCTTGTGACAAGATTCGGAAGACCTTTTCTTTCGAGTTTTAGTAACTTAAAGCAAAAAGGTTTTAAATGTCGGATTTATTACAATAATTGCACACATAGTTGCTCCTTCTTACGGTTCATTTCCCATTTTAACAAACAAGTTGGAGCATAATGTATTGATAGGATTCTTGTAGCCCAAACCAAGATGAGGTTGACTAACACTAAGGATTTCATCTAATTTGGAGGTGCTGTGTTAATCTTTTTGAAGGTTGCTTGGCTAGATCCAACTTTGCACTTATCTTCCGAATTCAAGATCTTTTTTGGTAAGAGTCACTTCCAGTCGGGTAATGGTACTTATCAAATCTGCGTTCTCACGAGTTAGAGTTTTCACCTTTGATTCAAGTTGATTAGATTCAATGATTAAGTCCTTGCAAAGGGCTTGCACTTCCTTAATCATATCATCCTGTAGTCTTCGAGTCTCGTGTTTAGAATCATTTTTGAAATAAAGCCACGAAGCAATTGACATCGAAGAATTAAAAACTCATACATGTCTGTTCATTGTATCTGCAGATGTTACGGTGATGTTCGGAAATGTCATGACATTTAGTGTATCACGATCGGCTAAACCTTCATCATCCGAGAGAATGTTCAAAAACGATGGCGGCGTTGCTTGTGACTCTATTTACGTATTCTCTTCCCGCACCTTCATCATCACTTAGGAAATCCATAGACTTTTGCCAACCTTTCTTAGAGTGTTTGCACACTCGTTGGCATAATTGCCCCATCGGCGAGCGTGACATTGAATCTTTGTCGAGCCGCGGGATCGAACTGGTTCGGTCGAATTTATTCTCCTAAGTTGATTGCCTTTTGTGCGGTGGGAAAATTCTTGGTAATTCGTGGATTGAGTCCTTGGTTTTGGTGCTCTTTAGACTTAGATTTATTCTTATCTTCGTTGAATCTTCTTAACATCGTATTGAACTACGAGTAAGAAGAGCAACGCTGCACCATCCCCAATTTCTTGAGTGTTTCATCCTCTTGTTGACTTCCGCCTCTAAGGATTTTGCTTGAAGGGCAACATCCTGCCTTTGTATAAAGACCTTTGATTTTCCATGTTCATCTCATATGTTTTGAGAATGCTCATTAAAGTATGTAGGTCCATTGTGGCAAGGTTGTGTGCTTCTTCAATCGCACAAATCTTAATGTTGAACTTTTCGGAAGAGATCGAAGGGCTTTTTCAACAAGTTGATTGTTGGTCAATGGAGAACCAAGAACTTGACATTCATTAGATATCAATCAACTTTTCAAAATAGGTTTTAATATCCTCCGATTCCTCCATCCTTAGCGCTCATACTTACTCGTGAGCGTGCGAAGCTTCGTTCGTCGAACACTGAGCTACCTTCACAATGAGTTTGTAAAGTATCCCAACATCTCGCGATGAAGCAATTTTGGATGAGTTTGAACATATAAAGATCAACCCATCCGAAAATAGCATTTAGTGCCTTTTCGTTGAAGCACTGCTATTAGTTTCTTGAAAGTCCATTCGGCCTCGAGCTTGACCAAAATGTCGCCTTGCCGTCCGGTGGAAGCATAGACGATGTATCCATTAGTAATAGATCTCCATGCTCTAACATCATGGATTTGATGTGAGAACGTGGCGAATCTTCCAATAAGGATAGTTTGATCCATCTAAAATAGGAAGTCTACCAATATTTGGATTAGCGGATCCATAGTTAAGTAAAAGGACCTTAGCACTTATTATGTCAGTGTGGCTCACGATCTGGCAGAAAGGAATTGTCGAACTTAAACTATGGAATAAATAATTTCAAAGAAAAAAGAGCAGGTAAACTTAAAGGCGATGAGAATGTTCCCAAACATGTTACGTGATACGAATCGAACATTAACAATAACGCAGAACTAAAAACGAGTTAAGATCACGTGAAAATAAATCAAGGACACCTAAGATTGTTTTTCATAAGTTATATAATTGTATATAACTTATAGTGGTCTCATGACCAAAAATTTATTGTATAAAAATTATACAATCTTACAAATCCTTGAGAATGAGCGATGTCAAGTAAAGCGAAAGGGATTAAAAGAAGTTAAATCCTAACTTCTAAGCGAAAAATCTATCTAAAATAGAAGTGAAAAACACCTATTACAATTGCTTGAATTGAAAGAACAAGTATAGATCTAAGAAAGCAATTCGCAATTTTGAACAAGTGTAATCACAAAACCAGCCGCTCGATCCAGTGTGTTTGAGGCAATATTTGAGACGCCTCGGATCTGAATTTTCTTCGCAAAATCGGATCCCAAGCCTTGGAGTGAACCTCTATTTATAGTGGAGAGTTCACCCAGAGGCTCATGATTCTCGGTGGAGGTTGAGCGAGAATAGGGTTGGTGGGTCGTTCTTCAGCCTTAAAATTCTCAACAGATTTGACTTTGTCTTCCTGAGAATGCTCCTTCCGTTATGCACTCTCCTTGGACTTGGTCTTGTTAAGTATTATCGTGTTTTCCTTAGCTCCTAACCAAGCCAAACATTCACGTGATAAAATCTTCTCAGCTTCAGAAATCTGCCCGTGAAGATAGGCAAAACTCTTGCCAGAAATGTCCTCCCAGATGTCACGACATTTGGGATGACATTTTCCTGTTTTTACTTAACACCAAAAAGAGACATGTTACGGAAAATGTTAGGACACAGAACCTAACACTAACACATTATTTGTCTTTTGTATGTTAATTGAAAAGTTTGGATCTTTGAATTGTTGTTGGCAAAATGCTTAAGATGAGAGTTTGGCCGTTTCAGTTGGATAACAAGAAGTTTGAAACTCTATCACAGGGGAAAGACAGGAGTCCTGTAATGCAGGTCAGTACATAGAATTTTATGTAGCAATTGGGTTTTCGAATTGAAGCTTTAACCGCATGAATTTTAGCAGTTTTCGTCCTTCATCTGATAAATGTTGAAAAAGTTCCGAGTCCTCAATCTATTTGGTTTTGTTGGAGTATTAATATTATATTTCCAAGGTCAGCAGTGATCTTGATGCAGGATATATGTAGATTCATGATGGAATTAGTTGCTGATCCATAGTAGTCTTTGTCTCATTTGAGTTTTATGCTGGTGTTTCGATTTGATTGAAGATGGTAATCAATCAGTTCCTTGTGCTAGTATTACTATTGATCATTCCCCTCAAAATGTTCCTTTTTTATGATGGACAAGTAATTATTCTTCCATCTATCATGTGGTTTCTGGTGAAGAGTTCTGGTTTGTATCAAAATGTCAAGGTCTCCCTGGAATGTTTGTCTTGGCTTGTTCTATGTTCTTCAACATAAGTTGTATGTTTTATGTTGAGTAGTTCTAGAATCGGTATTTTGATTTGTTATGTAGGCTCTTGTAACAACGATGTGTTACTGATTATCTCTCTCAAAGGAGAAAATATTAATCTTCTTATTTGCACTTAGTTTTGGTAGAAATGGAAAACCAAGAGATGGTGATCCTTCCTTGTGTGTATAATGGAAGTGGAATGGATACCCTTTCGTGTTTACAGATGTGTGCACATCCTTGAGTTGGCTTGCCCAGATTTGATTGAATGGGTGTTCATGCACTTTGTTCTGGCCTTTCAGAAGACTTAGTGTGCTAATAGTTTTTTGTTTGTTTGTTTGTTTGTTATGTGACCTACTTTGTGGTTTTTGACTTGCAGTTTGCGTAGATTATGAGTTAGATTGAGACAAGTTGTGGCCTTGTTGAATCTGACAATTCATTCTTTTTATTTATTTAAATATATCTTTCAAGGTGGAGGTAATGTCTGTGTACACTTTATCCTCCTTATACCCACGTTGTGGGATTTCACTGGGTATGTTGTTGTTGTTGTTTATTTATTTAAATATCTATGCAACCTACTATTCACATTCTTGTTGACAAACGATCAAAGCTACTATCATCACATAATTGTTGTGATCTTGTTGACATTCACAATATTCAACTTTGAGCTGTAAGACTTAATCTGCGTGAACATTTTGTTAGGTAGATGAAAAACAACAAACGGAAAATAGCAAACACCTATTACAAGAACTAGGAAAATGAAGAATAAAAGATTACAACCAAAAGAGATAATCTTAATAAACAACCGGAAACAAGAATCAACACTTAATCTGAACCTTTGTTGAGTCGAGTGATGACACTCTGTCTTTAAGACAAGATTGCCCCGTATATATCTTTTTATGTTTGCTAGACAATAGTCTCCCAAGATAAAACAACTACAAATACACTTGAGCAAAGAAAACTCAAGTGTTTCTCTTGAAGAACTTTGAGTATTGAAAGAATGCTTAGAGATTAAGAAGTTTTCAGAAATTTGCAAGTGTTTCTCAATTGAGCCAAAGGCCTCAATTTATAGTGTGTAAGATTTGTCCCTTCAAGTGCCAAGTAATGACATTGAATCACCCATGTAATGACAATGAATTGCCAAAGTAATGACACTCATTTATAAGCCAAATAATGGTTGAATAATGCTGGAATGAATGCCATTGAGGGCAGCTCAAACGTCTCAAAATCAGATTTTCGTTTCAGACTTTCTGCCTGGGTAGCGCCGCGGCCGAGCCTCGGAGGCGTCGCGGCCCTGAGGGGTTGGCACCACAGTGCTCCCCGGCTCTGCGGTGGCGCCGCGGCCTTTTCCTAACCGTTCCAATCTTTACACTATGCACACTTCTTCCTTCATTCACCAACGTGGAACACTTGTCATTTGGCCAACGACCGTCCATCATTCTATGTTTCAAACATTTTACTTACGTACCAATACTTTCACTAATGAAATTTACGATCCTTGGTACAACGTGTGCATGTGTGTGGAAACGACGTTTCCGACGTGCGGAGCCCCAATTGTTCGAGTCATAAATAATGGGATAAACTTTATTCCACATTGATAAATTTCCATCACATTTTACCTTGCCATGTTTCCATCTGATCTCATACTTAAAACAATAACTAGATTTGCTTTCCTTCCAAAAATGAAAATATTTCTTTCTGTCTTCTTGTAAACATTGAAGGGGAGCTAACTTGTGAAGTTGTTGCCATGTGACCTGGAGGTCACGGGTTCAAGCCGTGGAAACAACCTCTTGTAGAAATGCAAGGTAAGGCTGCGTACAATAGACCGTTGTTGTCCGGCCCTTCCTCGGATCCCGCGCATAGCGGAAGCTTAGTGCACCGGGCTGTAAACATAGCTTGTCAATGAAGAAACTGAGTTATTTAAAGTTCAGTGAAACAATGATATCGAGATAGCTAGACCATTGGCATGATATTTCTTGTCTGACAGTCTCCAAATGAACTTTTGTTTCAACCCAAGTAGGCTGAAAGAGACTTGGAATTTTAGTTTGAGTGGATCTTACATAGTTCTATTGCAATGTGGATGAAGATTTATCACCATGCTAGGAGGAGAAAGCTGCTTCAATAAATCAGGACTTCTTGAAACTTGGTTTCTTATTTTGATTCCTGAAATTTAGTCTTGAGGTTGTTTCATCTGCATTTCAAAATAGAGAATGGTCTGGGTCGAGTAGCTTATGGCTTCGTGTTAAAGAAGTAAAGACCGAGCTTTGGCCTGGAAACTCAAGCTTTAGATTTCATTACATTCACATTCACCATTTTTTTTTAACCTTAGTATAGGAATCCTTGATAAAATTAGTAAAGTTGAGCTCATAAATTTTATGCTTCATCATTTTTTTGATAGGAGAATTTTATGCTTTATAATACCTTGCATTTAGATGCATTCTCTTTGCTACCAGTTTACTAATTTCTTATAATACCTTACATTCAATATAACATATGCTCCAACTTCTTGATAATGCTCTGTGCCTTTTCCATGTTAATATTATCTGTTTTTACCTACATCTCCAAGTTTACATGAACAACAAGAAAATACTGAGTAATCTTTGTTTTTGCTCCATGTTGGTTTTGGTCCCCCTTATTTGTTGCCAATAAATCTGACAGTTCATAATTTTTACATTGTTCATGATATATACTATGATTCTCTTCGTTAATGTATGCCTTTTGCTTCTTGTTCAGCTTTACACCAGGGATGCATCTAGTGGGATCAGATGAAAGCAGCCGTTTGAAAATTAAAGAGCCATCAGCAAATGTAGTCCTTCTAGATTACATTTCATCTGGCGAATGGAAGGATATTATAGATTTCGATGACCACCTTGATGACATTAGCAAGTACGAGCTTTACACTTTAGATTGATTGAACTCGCCAATATCTGTATGCTTTCTAAAAGTCCCATGTGTTTTCTGCTTTTGTTCATCAATTTGTAGGGACTGAGTGAACACACAGCTCTTCAATTGAAGTTTCTATACGGAACTGGCAATTGTCCTGTTGTTGCCATTTCTGAAGGAAATGAGTCATCCACGAGATAGATTTACCATTTCAGTTATGGAATTCTGATCTAATAGAAGGTAGCCTGGGGTTATATTCTCACGAAAAGCGATGCATTTTTCAAAAGTGCGCGCAGTAGTACCTGTGCATGAAACTACATACCATTTGGCCTTAGGTGATGACTGATCGATGATGAGGTTTTACTGAACTTTGTGTTCCGTCATATTGTGAAGTGATTTCAATTTAGTTTTCGTTTTACTAGCAAGTTACAACCTATGTTGCTCGGACTCTTTAAAAATGCTGAAGGGTACATA
Source organism: Przewalskia tangutica (assembly GCA_029844215.1). Lineage (NCBI taxonomy): Eukaryota > Viridiplantae > Streptophyta > Magnoliopsida > Solanales > Solanaceae > Przewalskia > Przewalskia tangutica. The sequence goes on along the minus strand of CM056738.1, from coordinate 1,649,647 downwards.
TCAGATCTTCCCAAAACAATGCATTTTGGGAGAATCTGACACGGATGTGACAACATTGCATGGAGAGTCCAGAGAAACTATTTAAGTGTAACGAGGAACCTGGCAAATTATCAAAGTTGTAGCAAGTCCAAGTGAAAATAGAGATGCTTCAAATTTACTCTAGCGCAGTGTTTTAAAAGGTAGTTTTAGGACTCGCCCTGGGGCTGGACACTAGCAAAACGCCTCGGGGCTTACATGTGGGGCTTACGCCCTAAGCGCCCGACTGTACGTTCTAAGAAAGTCCAACGCTCGGAGCTCGCCTTAAAGTTCTTGCACAAATTATAGTGACCCTCATAATTCTTTAATAAATGAATTATGCTTAATAGTTTTTTTCATCTATAGAAATAAGAATATTGAAAGTAACTCAAATAACAAGCCGTAGTATTGTATATTTACTATTTGAGAACACTGTGAGGGTGAATATCAATTAATATTTCTTTTAAAAATAAAAGGCCGAATTTTACATCTTCACATGTCGTTGATCTTCATATTTTGTCCTATGTCTCAAAATTATCATATTTTATCAATTCGTTATTTTAAAATAATTTATTTTATTCATAAACAATGGTGTTTTGGTTATAAAACTGATAAGCTTTATTGATTATTTTATTTTAGGGAGGTAAATATTAAAATATAGTATCATAGTAATATATTTTATGAAATTGCGATTATTTTATTGTTTGAAAGTTAAGATGTTAGAGTTGATTGCATCTCTTAATAGTTTTTATATCATTACATTATTTATACTAGTAAAATCATATTAGAAGTTTTATTTTCTATGGTTTCTTTAATCATGTATCTAATTTTTTTATTAATTTCTTTTTTATATTTTTTGTGTTATTATAATACTATTTTACTACATTATAAATTAAAATTTTAAAGATCCATGGGGCGTAAGCCCCATGCCTCTGGGCTTACGTCTCGCCTCACGCCCCCGCCTTTTAAGACAATGTTCTACCGTAATTGTGGAACTTAAGAAACTTAGCGTGTGTGTTTGATTCTGTGGTGGACATAATTGATTTTAAAAGAATTGAATTTGACAATAATTGATTTATGTTTGGATGCAACAATGTAAAAGTGATTGTTATCAATTCATGATGTTTGGATAGTTTTGATCAAAATTACGTTTGAATGTAGAATTACCAAAATGGACATTTAGTCAAATACATATAAATAAAAATTACTAAAATGGAAGTATGTAATAAAAACTACAAATAGATAATAGAATTTAAAGTGCAATATAGTACTTAAAATATTATTACAATATTATTAAATATTATTACAATACTAAATTAAAGAGGGTAATGAAGAAAAGGTAAAAATCAAAATTGAAATAAATGTAGAATTGGTTCTCCTCACCTTAGAAGATAGAAATTTTAGCTTCTTCCGGAATCAATTTTGAAGAGAAGAATTGATTTTGGAGAGGAAATCCAAACACCCCAATTTTGCTCATTTTCACGAAAATAGCAATCCAGAATTGAAAACAAGCATGCACTTAGATCTATTTGAAAACGTGATTATGGGATGAACGTCACATTCTAACTCTGAATTATGTTTATGTTTCCATTTAGTTGGCAAAGCCTTCAAGATGATTCAAAAGTGTTTTAATTCTTAGACTTCACGTTATGCTCTTCTCATAATTATAGGCTTTTGGATTATTCTTGTTGATGATATTGAGAGATTATTCCAAAACGAGACGTGATAAAGATCCATGGGGCTTACGCCTCACGCTCATGCATTTTAAAACACTGTTGTAGCGTAATTGTGGAACTTAAGAAACTTGGATCTATTTGAAAACATGATTATGGGATGAACGTCACGTTCTAACTCTGAATTATGTTTGTGTTTTCATTTAGTTGGCACAGCCTTCAAGATGATTCAAAAGTGTTTATCTCTTAGACTTCACGTTATGCTCTTCTAATAATTATAGGCTTTTGGATTATTCTTGTTGATGATATTGAGAGATTATTCCAAAACGAGACGTGATAAAGATCCTTGGGGCTTACGCCTCACGCTCACGCCTTTTAAAACACTGTTGTAGTGTAATTGTGGAACTTAAGTGTAAGATGATATTAATCTCCCTTAGGAGTCTTGTTATACCCCGTATTTCCAGAGTATGTACGTAAGGGAATACGGAAAAAAAATTTGGCCTTAAAGTTTAGGCCTTGGACGATTTTTGGGCACAACTCACAAAGCAAATAGTTTTCCGACGAAACGTTTCCACAGCTTTCGTAGGGTAAATTCCGGCTATGCCATTTCTAATTTTTGCGGATTTTTCCGAGAGACGAAACATTTTGGACCAACGGGAGGGCGACACTTGTCACCCTCCAATTGATGGACTTGTGGCGGAATTGGACCGAATTGGAGAGCCAATTTTGTCAAGTAGTTGGTAGGATATTTTGTGTGCAAGTTGGCTAGGTACATTTGCCCTAATCTTGGCCTTACACTTGCCTAGCACTTGGCTACATCTTGGCCCTTGGTTGGCCATCCCTTGACCTATAAATACCCCTCTTGAGATGAAGAGTTCTTCATCCACAAAAGCTTCCAAGTCTAAAAATCCTCTCCTCTCCCTTTGTAGCCTTTTCGTCCAAACACCCCCCCTCCCCTTTTGAAGTTTGGCCGAGGGCCCCCCCCCTATCCTAGCCGAAATCTACCCCCCCTCCCTTGGTAGAAAAGTTGTCTTCTTGTATTGTTATAATGCCCAAAATACCCTAGCCCAAATCCATTAGTACTTAGTAGAAGTTGTGAAGAACTTCTAAGGTTTCCTTGGAGCATACAACTTAAGGAGCAAAACCTTGCTCAGACGCGACTTTATCTAGGATATTATTGGGCTTACCGAGGTAACTAATCCTAACCCTCTTTTGAATTAGAGAATACTTACTGTAGTAGTATAAGAATAAGTATTAGATACTTAGAAGAATATTGCAGAATAGAATTGAATTATCACGCAGGAAGGGTTTAAAAGAAGAATAATCAAAATGTACTTACATAGGACTGTTTTCACAGTAGACTTGAGTAGCTCACCGGGAAGGGAAGTACTGCCCAATTTTCCGTAGGATATAGAACCCTCTGTTTAGAACTGTTTACAAAGTAGTCTGAACGTTGATAGACGTGTCTGACTATTATAGGCTGATTCTCTGCGCGCGACATATTCAACTTGGCGGTGGTTTTCATTTGAGAAGGTATGTGATTCTTCCTAAAGCATGATATTTTACAATATATATGTAGTACGTAGACGCATACGTGTTAATCGAATAATAACTACGCAATGTCTTTGACTTAAGCTCGAATAACACTTACTACGAATGCCTCACGCTTAAGCTGAATAATAAAGAATCAAAGCATTTCAAAAGAATCTCGAATCATTTTTAATGTAAGAGAACTAATTGAGTTTTAAAGCAAGCTTAAGAGTTATACTAGCTTTATGGGAAGTTAAGTATAACCACTTAAGAATGATAAAAGAAACAGTTTGCCTATGTGTTTATAATGGACTTATATTGAATTGTGAAAAGAATAATAAGATGGTTTGATAAGTAGACATGATATGATGCTATGTGTGTTAGTGTCTTGTAACGCTTGTATAAGAGAGTATTCTTGTCAGGCTTATGTTGTTTAAAGATAAGTTGTTATGTTAGTGTACTATCACTCACCTCTTGACATATTACAGGGGTTGTCGCCTCCGACGCGGGGTAGACTTCGTGATGCAGGACCATGATTCGAGAATACCTCATGCGGGTCCAAGGGACCTATGCGAGCTACGGAGTTCCGTGTTAGTGATGCGGGGTTATACCTCATGCGTCTATGTGGCCATGCGGACTACGAGTCGGGGCGATGCCGAGGAGCTACACCTCGACGCGGGTTATGTACCTACGCGCCTATGTGAGTGGCCCATGCGACTACGAGAGTCGAGATTAGGCTTGCATGGTGATACTACGGAAATTGGCCTGCTTGATCATTCGCAGCCTAGAAAAGACTGCTACGATTTACCTATTGTTGCTCTTGTTTATGATGTGGCACTATGCGCGTCCCCTCGTTGTTTCATACATACTTGCAAAACCGATTTTAAAATGATATGTTTTCATTTAAGTATTTCTGATTTCATATACTTAGTACTGTTATCGACCTCCTTCTGGGCCGCGTTCATGCCGCAGTAAGGGCAAGCAGTGCTAGATCCACATTCTTAGGATCTCTACGTTGGTGTCGGGAGCTCCATCTTTTAGGAGGCTCTACTTTTGGGTATGATCTCCGCGTTGTAGATAGTTTTGTATACAGGTATGGCGGGGCCCTGTCCCGCCATAGTTGTATATTTCCTTAGATGTCTGTAGTCATGTTGTACAGTATCGTATGTAACTGATAAACCATGTTTATATATATATATGCAGAAAGGCGACGTTTTCTCAAATAAAGCGTGTCTTATTTTATAAAGCTGTTTCATGTCTTGTTTTATATTTCCGTGATTACTCGATGTATGACTACTGGGTGCCCGGTAAGGCACGACCACGCCCCGAATGGGTCGTGACAAAAGTGGTATCGAGCGATTAATCCTGGAAAGTGTCTACGCACCGTATCTAGTAGAGTCTTGATTATCGGTGTGTTGTGCACCACACCAATAATCGTGAGGCTATAGGATATTTAGGATTGGTTTCACTCTTCTTACTCGAGATCGTGCTTTAGAGTTGTGTTAAAGTTGGACCCTCTAACGTATTCCTTTTAATGCTTATGCCTCCACGTAAGGCAACCCGCCCGGCGGAAGGGCAAAGCGAGGAGGCGCTAGTGGGACACCTAGAGTCACGAGGGCTCGGGCCCGTCTATACCGAGACGGCGAGTTCACGACGCCGCCGCCCAAAGAGACCACGCACTCCACACCTCCCGCCCCACACCGGCTGGCGAGTTAGGGTCTGAGAGACGGCCCACTATTGGCTAGAGTTGTGGCGATACGAGATAGGCCGGACGCGGCAGCCTGGCCTCAGCTCGGCTCGCACGCGTGGTGCACCCGAGGGCAGATAGTTTGAGGCTAGGAGTTTTCTTGAGTTGTAGCCCGCGAGAGTTTTACGGGTCGAGGGAGGATGATCCGCAGGAGTTCATCCGTCGCCTCTGAGGATCACGCGGTGATCAAGGCCTCGAGACAGTCGTGACGCCGGTTCGCGTCGGCCGCGTGATACCGCGATCGATTGGTTTGATTCATGGAGTTATCCGGGAGAGCACGCGTCCCGCCTATTTGGGATGAGTTCTCGAGGCTTTCTCACTCACTTCTTGCCTCCAGATGGCGAGGCGCGGGCCGATAGATTTTACTGCCGAGGCGCAGGACGACCGTCGTGAGTACAATGTCGAGTTCGATTCTTTGTCTCGATACGTGCCAGCGTTAGTAGCAGATATGGAGGATAGGGTGCACCGCCACGTCACGGCTAGATGACTATATGGCCGAGTCATGCGGGTGTTTCTCTTCACCGGGTATGACATTACCCGCACGCAGCTCATGCTCTTGGATGTGAGCGTAGACCGCGCCGACAGCGGCAGCAGAAGACCAGACGGCAGGTGGTCTTTTGTGGCTATCGTGGTGGCGGCCTCGGCAGAGCCTAGATTTGCACCACGGCACCAGAGCACTCTGCACCGCCCTCAAGACAACCAGAGATATTCGAGCGCACGGGGCCCCGAGGACTTGACGCCCGCAGCGGCGAGCATCGCCGACGGACCACCCCTCGGTGTGGCCGATGCGCAGATCCCACCGGGAGTTGTGGTGCTACGAGCTTGTTTGATTGTGGCCAGGCGCAGGTCACTATGCGGCGAACCGTCAGGCGGCGTCTTGATGGTAGGGTCACTACGAGTTCTTTCACGTCTTCTTCATCCTCGACAGCTTACTCGCCCTGGAGGGCAAGGTACTCATGGACCGGCAGGTCGCGGCAGAGGTCGTGGCGCGGGTCCGAGTTCTAGCGGTCCTCAGAACCGCATTTATGCTTTGTCCAGCCGACAGGATCAGGAGGCCTCACTTGATGTCGCGAGTACCTTATCGGTTCTGGTTTGATGTGTATGCTTTGATAGATCCGGTTCTACTGGCCCCATATATCTCCCTTGTTGCTAGTAGGATAGGGATAGAGCACGAGTCCATAGACCCTTTTGAGGTAGCTACGCCGATGGGTGATTCGGTGGTAGCTCGGCGGGTATATAGAGCTTGTCTGTGACCATTTACTGATCGTCGGACCAGCCGACTTGATAGAGTTGGAGATGATTGACTTCGACGTGATCATGGGGATGGATTGGCTAGCTTCTTGCTACGCCAATGTAGACCGCAGAGAGAGGTAGTACGGTTCCAGCTTTCTGCGAGCCGGTTGTTGAGTGGGAGGAGCACGGTATCGCTGAGGGTAGGTTTATTTCCTACCTCGAGGCTAGGAAGACGTGCGCAGGCGGGTATATCTACCATCTCGTTCGGGTGTTTGATATCAAGGCTGCGGTACCAGATTTTCCGTCGATTCAGAGTCGAGAGTTCCTGCACGTGTTTCAGACGACCTCCCGTATCCTCCCGAGAGGAGATTGAGTTTTGTATTGACATTTTGCGGACACTCACTATTTCCATTCCGCCATACGTAATGGCACCGCCGAGTTGAGAGAGTTGAAGGATCGGCTTAGAGATTTCTTGGAGAAGCGGCTTCATCAGCCTAGTGTTTCTCCCCGGGAGCGCGGATTGTTCGTGAAGAAGAAGGGCGGGACGACGCGCGCATGTGTTGACATGGCAATCGAACAAGGTGACCATTAAGAATGATACCCTTCCCGTGATTGATGATTTGTTCGACCCAGGCAGTGCGAGATGCTTCGCCAAGATTGATCTACGGTCGCTATCATCAAAGTAGTCGAGAGTGGATGTCCCTAGATCGCATTCGTGACCCTGCAGCATTATGAGTTCGTGGTCATGTCTTTTGGGTTGACCAATGCTCGGCAGATTCATGGATTTGATGAATCGAGTGTTCAAACCATTTTGGACACGTTTGTGATAGTGTTCATTGATGATATCTTGGTTTATTCTCGCCAGAGCGAGCACGCGAGCATTTGGCGATCTTGGCCGACAGCTTCTCAGACCAGCGATTGACGCCAAGTTTTCCAAATGTGAGTTTTGTTGACTTGATGGCGTTTCTTGGGCATATTGTCGGGCTGATGGCATTCGAGTGGATACGCCAAGATCGGCGCGATCAGACTTGGCCTGCACCTACTACTCCGGCCAGGTTCGCAGCTCGGGCCTCGCAGATATTATCGGCGTTCGTGGAGAAGTTTGCTTTATATTCGCACCATTGACTAGGCCGACTCGTAAGCGGCCAAGTTTGATGGTGATGCTTGTGAGCGTGGTTTCCAGTTGCTAAAGAGAGACCGACGACCGCCCCGTTCTTACTCTTCCGCAGGTCGGATGGTTATGTCGCAGGTATTGCGATCGTCGGGCATCGGGTTGGGATGTGTTGATGCAAAGCATGGCAGGTTATAGCATATGCATCCCGACACCAAGAAACACGAGGAACTACCCCACCCATGATTTGGAGTTGGCCGTGATTCACGCTTTGAAGATCCGAGGCACTATTTGTATGGGGTTCACGTGGATATTTTTACGACCACAAGAGCCTCCAGATATCTTCACGGAGGAGCCGAACTTACGGCAGACGGTGGTTAGAGTTGCTTAAGGATTACGATGTTGATATCTGTACCACCCGGAAGGCCAATGTTGTGGCGATGCTCTTAGTCGTAGGTCGATGGGAGCCTATCGGATGTGCAACAGAGAGGAGGGACATGGTTCGTGATTTGCATCGATTAGCGAGCCTTGGTGTCCGCTTGATTGATTACGATAGCGGTGGGTTAGAGTTCGTGAGGTTGTCGAGTCTTCCATCGCCGGCGAGGTGAAGAGGCAACAGCCGAGGATCCACTTTGATTCGATATCGTGATCTGACTCTTCGTGAGGCAAGGGTCCTTTGAGGTAGCACGATGGGGTGCTAAGGTTTGAGGGCGTTGTGTGTTCCAGATGTTTGAGACTTGGCAGAGTTCTTGGGGAAGCACAGCGCGTTACTCTATCCATCCGAGTCGACCAAGATGTACCACGACCTTAGATCCTGTATTGGTGGGATGGCTTGAAGAGGACGTTGCGAGTTCGTAGCTCGCCCGCGTGTTGTCGCGGTGAAGGTAGAGCACCGAGGCACGTGGTTTGTTACGCACGATTGAGATCCCGACCGGAAGTGGAGGTAATCAACATGGACTTTATCACGGATTACCTCGCACTCAGGAGACATGATTCTATATGGGTTATCGCCGACGGTCGACGAAATCAGCCCACTTTCTTCCGTCGGACGACTTTTCTACCGAGGATTATGTCGACTTTACATCCGAGAGATCGTCAGACTGCATGGAGTCCCTATTTCGATCATATCAGACAGAGGAGCCCAGTTTACGGCTAACTTCTGGAGGTCTTTCCAGAGAGGTTTAGGGACGCATGTGAGCACGATCTTCGCATTCCATCCACAGATGACGGACAAAGCCGAGCGCACTATCCGCACTCGAGGATATCTGCGAGCCCGTGTTATCGACTTCGTGGTAGGCGGGAGGATCATTTGCCTCTAGTTGAGTTCGCGTACAATAATAGCTACCACTCCAGATTCGATGGCGCCTTATGAGGCCTTGTATGAGGAAGTGCAGATCGCCTATAGGTTGGTTCGATGGGCGAGTGCGGCTAGTGGGACCAGATTTGGTGCAGCAGCGATGGATAAGGTGAAGCTTATCCGAGGCGCTATCGACTTTCGAGTCGATGAAGTCGTATGCAGATCATCGTCGTCGGCATCTTGAGTTCGAGGTTCATGATTGGGTTTTCCTAAAGGTGTCACCCATGGCGGTGTGATGAGATTCGGAAGAAGGGAAACTCACCGGCGTACATTGGGCCGTTTCATATTGTCCGCAGGTAGGCAAGGTTGCTATGAGTTGGATCTGCCGTCCGACCGGAGGCGCGCATCCGGTTTTTCACGTATCTATCTTTGAGGAGATGTATCGGGATCCATCTAGGGTGCACCCGATCGACGATGTCGGTGTGAGGGGTTATCGTATGAGGAGGTTCCATAGCGATAATCGATCGTCGAGTTAGCGTCGCGACCAAGGACGTGGCTTCCACAAAGTCTTGTGGCGAACGAGCTCGGGAGAGATGACTTGGGAAGCCGAGGAAGGCATGAGGCAGAAGTATCCTCACCTATTCCCCACACCTCCAGGTAATTCACTTTTCCTACTGGTAAATCTTCATTATCGTTTTTGCCTAAGTGTTGTTTTGTGGTCGTGTGGCTTTTGCAAACCGCTTAAGTTATGAAGAATCTTATCGTTATACGTTGGGAAGGAACATTCGGACGAATGTTTCTAAGAGGAGGAGAATGTTATACCGTATTTCGCAGTATGTACGTAAGGGAATACGATAAAAAGTTTGGCCTTAAAGTTTAGGCCTTGACGATTTTGGGCACAACTCACAAAGCAAATAGTTTTCCGACGAAACGTTTCACAGCTTTCGTAGGGTAAATTCCGCTATGCCATTTCTAATTTTGCGGATTTTTCCGAGAGACGAAACATTTTGATCAACGGAGGGCGACACTTGTCACCTCCAATTGATGGACTTGTATGGAATTGGACCGAATTGGAGAGCCAATTTTGTCAAGTAGTTGGTAGGATATTTTGTGTGCAAGTTGGCTAGGTACACTTGCCCTAATCTCGCCTTACACTTGCCTAGCACTTGGCTACATCTTGCCCTCGTCCATCCCTTGACCTATAAATACCCTCTTGAGATGAAGAGTTCTTCATCCACAAAAGCTTCCAAGTCTAAAAATCCTCTCCTCTCCTTTGTAGCCTTTTCGTCCAAACACCCCCTCCCTGAAGTTTGCCGAGGCCCCCTATCCTAGCCGAAATCTACCCCCTCCCTTGGTAGAAAAGTTGTCTTCTTGTATTGTTATAATGCCCAAAATACCTAGCCCAAATCCCTTAGTACTTAGTAGAAGTTGTGAAGAACTTCTAAGGTTTCTGGAGCATACAACTTAAGGAGCAAAACCTTGCTCAGCGCGACTTTATCTAGGATATTATTGGGCTTACCGAGGTAACTAATCCTAACCCTCTTTGAATTAGAGAATACTTACGTAGTAGTATAAGAATAAGTATTAGATACTTAGAAGAATATTGCGAATAGAATTGAATCGTTATCACAAGTAGGCGGTTTAAAGAAGAATAATCAAATCAGATTACTTACATGGATTGTTTTCATGAGACTTGAGTAGCTCACGCAGGTAAGACGCCCAATTTTCCGTAGGATATAGAACCCTCTGCTTAGAATCATTTACAAAGTAGTGCGAACGTTGATAGACGTGTCGACTATTATAGGTCGATTCTCTGCGCGACATATTCAACTTGCGGTGGTTTTCACGGTAAGGTATGTGATTCTTCCTAAAGCATGATATTTTACAATATATATGTAGTGCAGACGCATACGTGTTAATCGAATAATAACTACGGCAATGTCTTTGACTTAAGCTCGAATAACACTTACTAAGAATGCCTCACGCTTAAGCCTGAATAATAAAGAATCGAAAGCATTTCAAAAGAATCTCAATCATTTTTAACGTAAGAGAACTAATTGAGTTTTAAAGCGAAGCTTAAGAGTTATACTAGCTTTATGGGAAGTTAAGTATAACCACTTAAGAATGATAAAAGAAACTTTGCCTATGTGTTTATAATGACTTATATTGAATTGTGAAAAGAATAATAAGATGGTTTGATAAGTAGACATGATATGATGCTATGTGTGTTAGTGTCTTGTAACGCTTTGTATAAGAGTATTCTTGTTGTGCTTATGTTGTTTAAAGATAAGTTTGTTATGTTAGTGTACTATCACTCACCTCTTGACATATTACCGGGGTTGTCGCCTCCGACGCGGGTAGACTCAGCGATGCAGGACCATGATTCGAGAATACCTCACGCGGGTCCAAGGGACCTATGCGGAGCTACGGAGTTCGGTGTTAGTGATGCGGGTTATACCTCATGCGGTCTATGTGGCCATGCGGACTACGAGTCCAGATACGCCGAGGAGTAGCTACCCTCGACGCGGGTTATGTACCCTACGCGGGCCTATGTGAGTGGCCTATGCGACTACGAGAGTCGAGGATTAGGCTTGCATGGTGATACTACGAAATTGGCCCGCTCGATCATTCGCAGCTAGAAAAGACTCGCTACGCTTACCTATTGTTGCTCTTGTTTATGATGTGCACTATGCGGTCCCTTGGTTGTTTCATACATACTTGCAAAACCGATTTTAAAATGATATGTTTTCATTTAAGTATTTTACTGCTTTCATATACTTAGTACATTTATCGACCTCCTTCGGGCTGCGTCATGCCGCAGGTAAGGGCAAACAGTGCTAGATCCACATTCTTAGGATCTCTACGTTGGTGTCTGAGCTCCATCTTTTCCGAGGCTCTACTTTGGGTATGATCTCCTGTTGTAGATAGTTTTGTCGATCGGGGTATGGCGGGCCCCGTCCCGCCATAGTTGTATATTTCCTTAGAGGTCTCAGTCATGTTGTACAAGATTTGATAATCGCTAAACCATGTTTATATATATATATGCCGAAAGGCGACGTTTTCACATAAAGCGTGGTCTTATTTTATAAACTGTTTCATGTCTTGTTTTATATTTCACGATTACTCGATGTATGACTACTGGGTGCCGGTAAGGCACGATCCACGCCCCGAACGGGTCGTGACAAAAGTGGTATCGAGCGATTAATCCTCGGAAAGTGTCTACGCACCGTATCTAGTAAGTCTTGATTATCGGTGTGCGCACCACACCAATAATCGTGAGGCTATAGGATATTTAGGATTGGTTTCACTCTTCTTACTCGAGATCGTGCTTTAGAGTTGTGTTAAAGTTGGACCTCTAACGTATTCCTTTCTCAGAATGCTTATGCCTCCACGTAAGGCAACCCGGGCCCGAGGCAAGGCAAAGCGGAGGCGCTAGTGGGACACCTAGAGTCACGAGGCTCGCCCGGGCCTATACCGAGACGGCGAGTTCTACGACGCCGCCAGCCCAAAGAGACCACAGTACCCACACCTCCCGCCCCACACCTGGGCGAGGAGTTAGGTACAAGGAGACGGCCCAACTATTGGCTAGAGTTGTGGCGATACGAGGATAGGCCGGACGCGGCAGCCTGGCTCAGCTCGGCCAGACCCGTGCACCCGAGGCGAATAGTTTGAGGCTACGAGATTTCTTGAGTTGTAGCCCGCGAGTTTTACTGTCGAGGTCGAGGATGATCCGCAGGAGTTCATCCGCACCATGCAGGATCACGCGGTGATCAAGGCCTCGGAGACAGAGTCCGTGACTCGGTCAGACGGCCGCGTGATACCGCAATCGATTGGTTTGATTCATGGAGTTATCCGGGAGAGCACGCGTCCCGCCTATTTGGGATGAGTTCTCGAGGCTTTCCTCACTCACTTCTTGCCTCGCGGAGGGCGCGGCCGATAGATTTTTACCGCCGAGGCAGAGGACGACCGCCGTGAGTACAATGTCGAGTTTGATTCTTTGGCTCGATATGTCCCAGCGTTGGTACAATGTCGAGTTTGATTCTTTACCGGTCCCGCTTCACGGACCACGCCAACCGTCCTGCTTCGCACGGATTCCGTGTTAGCCCGCATGGTTAAGGTCGAACTCCCAACCGTCCGGTTTATTTTTATTTTTATTTTTATTTCTAGTATTTATTTTCTATAATATAAATTAAATTCAATTTAAAATTTTAAATATGTAATATAATAATATAATATATAATTTAGTTGTATATATTAAAATTGAAACTTTAAAGTTAACTTTTTATTTTATAGTTTATAACTTTATACTTTATAGTTTATAACTTTATACTTTATAGTTTATAACTTTATACTTTATAGTTTATAACTTTATATTGTAAATTTGTAATTATACTTTTATTAATTTATTAGATTAGTAGATATAAGTCATATAACTTATAAGTAATAACAGATTAACAACTAAATAGATAGTAAAATTAAAATTAATGATAAGATGTAAACTTTTGAACTTTCATAACGTTAATAAGAGTACATAATGAAGTAATAATAATTTTATTTACATATTATGCATCCTTTTGCAAGTTCTTCGTAATCTATAGGTTGATTGAATTGGTTATGCTCCATAGCCTCTAAATCCGAGTATTAATTTGATCCCGCCCGCTCCCGCTTCCAAAATATTGTCTATTTCTTCATCTTACGAGAATTAACGTCTCCACATCATTGATTTCTTCTCTCCGATCCGATCCAATCCCTTGCGGACTAATACTTAATGTGCTTCCACCCAACGAGTGACGTGTGTCTCCTATTTGATCTCGTGCTTGCTAAATGCACTTTCGAATCCACCGTTGAGATCGACATTAAGAACATCCCGGGCCATCGCTGCAAGTACCGGGAATTGCCTTTTGTTATCCTGCCACCATTGTAAAGGGTCAAAATTTTTCTTCGGCTCCGCTGGCTTTTGCAAATAAAATTGCATCTCATCGCAAGATCGGCTAGTGGTTGGTTGTGTTGTAAAAGTGCTCCATATGTCTAAAGATTCTTCTTCATCGTCATCATCATTGAATCCTGCAGGTGTAGACACAGAACCATAACTAGAAGGAATATTAGTAGCAGAGTTGGTGTTATCATGTAATGTAACATAATATTCATATAATGTAGTTAAATTAGTATCAAGTTTATTTATGCAATCAAATGAAGATGGAGTTTCTGTTCCACCTATTTCCAATATAAGTATATAAACTAAATATTAGATTATGACAATCTACTTTTTTAATAGAAGGATTTAAGATCGCACTCAATACAATAAACATCGTGAATAGGAAAAAATATTTTTAAACTTTTCAAACATAATCAGAATCGCATCTCAGTATATTTCACATTTGATTTTAAACCATAAAGTAAATAGGAAATTTCAGCTATATGAGCTAAAGCATTACAAATTGTTGGTAATAAGATCACGAAAATTCAACGATTGCGCAGTAAAATTTACGTAAAATTTTTAAAAGTTCACCAATTGATTTCCAATGTTCGCTTGTTAACATATACATCACGTTCTTACAATGCGCATTTGCAACATGTGTTATGGGGTCTTTATACTTATAACATTCTTTTAAAAATAAATAAGTATAATTCCACCGTAATAATCTCTTACGCATGAATTTAGGTCTCAAATTAAATTGTTTACATTTTTCTTTAAATTCTATAATTCTATTTTTCCTATTATTACTGAATAACTCCAACAACTCTTTTGACAAGTTTTATTTGGTGAAAATAAATCAAGACCACTTTTAACAATTAAATTATAAATATGACAAGCACAACGAACATGAAATATATCCGGAAGTGGTGGTTGTACTTCCGCTTTTAAAAGATCTACAGCAGCAGTATTATTAGATGCATTATCAAATGATACACAAAGTATTTTATTATAAAGATTATATTTCTGGGCATAAAAACAAATAGTTTCGCTTATATATTTTCCAAGATGACTTTGATCCTCGCCATACGCAAAAAGCAATAATACGTTTTTCCATTTTAAAATTTTCATCAATCCAATGACAAGTAATTGTTAAATAATCATAATCGCTCAACGATGTCCAATGTCTGAAGTAAAACTAACATGGCATGGAAGGTTAGCAAACAATTATGGCAAGAAAATAACATAATCATTATGAAGTCTAAAAATATCGGCTCTAGTAGTACTACGAGGAACACCTTTAAAAAAAAGATTATATACTCTTTGAATATATGTAATTAAATATGAAGAAGAAAAGAAAAAGGCAAACAACCTCCGACAATCATTTTTGCTAATTCAACGCGATCTTTTTGGATCGCATTTAGCCAACCCCCGCTTAATGGATTAAGTTGTTGTTGACCGGTTCTAAATTAGGACAGCATTCCATTGTGCCGTATGATCGAATTTTATATGTCTAGCTATAGTGCCCCCCCGTCACCACCCCGCCTTATGTTTATAAGTTCTCCCACAAATATTACATTTAACTCTATCGGTACTACAACTTTATCATAAAAGAGCCACACTTTACTCCTTTTTCTTCTTGCACTCGGGTTACGTAAAGGAGGTTTACGACTTGACTACCACTAGCAGCACTAACATCGATGTAAGGAACACTAGTAGGTGTAGGAGGTTCTTGTTCTTCAAGCTCAACAATATTATCTAATTGAACGTTATCACATTCATTATGTTCTATTCCAAAATCTTCTTGCATTTGGTCATAATCTATATTTTGATTAGATGATGAAGAACCTACAGATTTTTTACCCCTTGAACTAGATTTACTACAAATTCCCGACGCAATTCCCCTTAGTAAAGACATTATAAAATATTTAAATAATCAACAAATAAATATGATAATTTAATAAAATAATTAGAGAATGAAACGAGTGTACCAAACTTCGGGATTCAGAATTCAATAGAAACTCGAAGCTCGAAGTCTTGCGTCTTGCTACTTTGAATTTGAAAACTAATAATTAAAATAACTTGAAAATTGATAATAAAGATGATTAAGAGAGTATGAGAATAATAGAACTGAGAGAAATGTTGTGTGATAAAAATGAAGAAAATGTAGAGAATTTATAGATTTTTAAAAGGGTAAAAATGGAATTAAAATAAATAAATAAACAAAACAAAAAAAAAAAAAAAAAAAAAGGCCAACTGGCCGAAATGACTGCCGCTACGCCGCTTCTCCTACGCCCAACAGTCATTTCGACCGTTGGGCAAAATTTTTTATTTATTTTTTATTTTTTTTGTTACCGAACCGGTCCGGTCCGATTAACCGGTAATGGAACCGGTTTCGTTATCGCCTAACCGGCCCGGCCGTATCGAAGTTTTTTAATAACGTGCGGGTTGGGGTTGGGGACAATCACCCCAACCCAGATGCCCTTACCGGCCGGCCGGTTAAGAATCCACCGGTCAATCCGACGGTTGACAGGTGACTATACACACTATCACACATTTACACTCCCCCTCAGTCGGAGCAGGAGGAGGCCGGACGCTAAGACTGGATCTGAAGTCAATAAATAACTGTCTGGGAAGTCTTTTGGTAAATATGTCTGCATACTGATAGGATGATGGAACATGTAACACTCGATACGGCCTAGCGCAACTTTCTCACGAACAAAGTGTAGTCTATCTCAATGCACGGTTCGATGTTGAACCGGATTATGAAAGATAGATGTCGAGATGTTATCACAAGACACAATAGATGTCGACGCAAGGACATCAAGTTCCAACAAGAAATTTGAGCTAACAAATCTCTACTACATTTGCAATGCCTGCAGACTCAACCCTGCGATCAAACGAGATAGGTAGCTCGCCGCCGACGCATCAAGAAATCAGATTATCCCCTAAAAATACACAAAAGTCGGAGGTGGAGCGTCGCGTGTCCGGACACCCTGCCCAATCTGCATCCGTAAAAGAGAGCAATTTATTTGGTTCAAAGGGGTATTGGTGCACCCATAATCAAGTGTGCCCTTAATGTATCGAATGATACGCTTAAGAGCAGTGAAATGAGACTCTCTAGGGGCATGCATGAAAAGGCATACCTGCTGAACATCATAAGTAATGTTTGACCTTGTGAATGTGAGGTATTGAAGTGCACCTGCAAGACTCCTATACAGAGTAGGATCGGAGACTGGAGCACCATCCATAGCACTGAGCTTAGATTTCGAATCAACCGGAGTAGGTGAAACATTGCAATTCGTCATCTTAACCCTGTACACGATCTCCGCTGCATACTTACGCTGACACAAGAGCATGTGGTTGGCAGACCTGGTCACTGATATCCCCAAAAAGTAACTCAGCTTCCCCAAATCAGTCATTGCAAATTCGGACTTAAGCAAAATAATAATCTCATTTTTCAATTCGTCAGAGGAGGCAGTAAGAACAATTTCATCCACATAAAGTAATAAGTAAGCAGTGCTACTAACTCGATGAAAAATGAAGAGTGATGTATCACTCTTGTTGCATACAAGCCTAATCTGCAAGATATACCTGACAAAGAGATCATACCACGCACGGGGGGCCTGTTTCAGGTCATATAGTGACTTACGGAGACGACACACATAGTGAAGCTGACGGGGTGAATCGGCGGTGATGCACGTAGATCGTCTCTCAGATCCCCATGTAAAAATGTATTCTTCACATCAAGCTGATGGATCGGCCAGTGTTGGCCCATGACATTGCTCAAAACTGTGCGGATGGTAGCCAGTTTGACAACCGGGTTGAATGTCTCACTACAATCAATGCCCTTCTGCTGATTTGTGCCATTAGCCACAAGTTATCAAAATCTCCATTGTCTCTGAATTTGTGACGAAATAGCCATAGACAACGAATCACATTCACCCCCTCATGTCTAGGTACTGGATCTCATGTGTGATATTTAGTTAAAACATTGAATTCTTCAGACATAGCCGCATTCCAATTAGGGTCTTGTTTAGCCAATATAAGGTTTTTGGGAATTAGAGAAATGGTTTGGGCAGACAAGTTAAATTAGACTTTGGGTTTGAAGATTTCATGTTTTGCACGAGTTTACATTTGGTGAGTGGAGATAGTGGGAGGCTGTGTCGGCTAGGTGGGAAGAGTCGAGACTGAGGGATTGGTTGGATAGGGAGAATGAGGAGGTGACGCCGTCAGAGGCGCCGCGACTCCGTGATCAAGGGCTGCGACGCTGGAGGAAATCTGCTCGCAGGAGTTTTGGGGCCGTGGCGCTGACGCTGAAGAAGAACTACTGGGCAAAGAAGGTGATTTTATGGCAGTGTTATGATCTAGTTGACTGAGAATGATAGGGTAAATGGCAGGCTCGTCAAGAAAAGAGTAATCCGATTTTTGGAACTTTTAAAGATTCGAAAAAAGGAATGTGGTCTAGTCGAATGTGACATGACGAGAGATGCGGATCTGACGAGTGTACAAGGCATAGCATAGATAGCCTCTATGGTTTGGCGGGAAGCCTAGGTAGACACATGGAGTTGACCGAGAAGCGAGTTTGTGAGGGGCAGTAGAGACAAGATTGGGATAGCATAGACAACCGAATATCCGAAGATGCTCATAAGATGGGACTCTATGATAGAGGATTTCGGTAGGGGTCATATTGTGAAGGGTGCTAGTTGGGAGAATATTTAGAATGTATTCTGACATTTTAACAGCATAGGTACAGAAAGACGGAGGTAGGGAGGCATGAATCAATAGAGTGTGAATCATATTGTTAATGGTGCGGATGATACTTTCAGCTTTACCGTTTTGAGGGGAGGTGTAGGGGCAGGAGAAGCGAAAGGTCATGCCATTATTAGAACAAAAACGATGAAATATAGAGTTGTTGAATTCACGACCATTATCGCACTGAAGATTTTATACCTTTTTCAAAATGTGTTTAAATGAATGTTCGAAACTCAAGAAATTTGACAAACACTTCCGATTTAAATTTGAGAGGATACAACCAAACAAAGTGAGAAAAATCATCTAGTAAGATAAGATAATATTTATGACCGAGAGAACTAGCAACATGTGATGTCCATAAATCGGCATGTATAATATCAAAAGGTGCAAAAATAACACTAGTAGATGATTTAAATGGAAGACGAGTATGTTTTCCTAAAGAACACGAAACACAGTTTTGGGCAAGCTTTCCATTACAAGTAATGAAATTATTGCATCTAAGAAAATTAAAAACTGGGGCTCCTGGATGACCAAGCCTATTATGCCATGTTGAAGAAGAAATGATCGCTAGAGAGACGGGAGAGCAAGATCTGGAAGCGGAGGTGGGAGTGAATGGATAGAGATCCTCCGTGCTATTGCATCTCGTAAGAGGTATCCCCGTATGTAGATCTTTCACAGTTAAACCAAAACGGTCAAAATCAACAGAGACAAAATCATTACGAGTAAATTTGCGGATATAGATTATATTCTTAATCACATGTGGGCATATAAGGTATTTTTAAGGGGGAATGGATTAGGAGGTGGTGTGTAGGATGTACCATAACCCTTTACTGGAATGCGGTGACCACTACCAATCATCACAAATCGAGATGCTACTGCATCGCGAGGTGAGATGTGGCTCCGGAGTCCATGTACGATTGTTGTCGATCATTGCATATTGAGATCGCCAAGTCCTCGACCCAACTCTGGGTGTCATCTCGACGAGCGCTGGCTGAACCGTCGCGTACGGTGAGCTTGCGGCATCGACTTGCCGGCGGGTCGAGCAGGGCCCAACAACCCGTGGTGGGAGAACTGGTTGTAGGGTTGCTGGTACTGGAACTGCGACGGCGGCGCGACGCTGGGCGCTGCGGCGCTGAACGAATTCACAGATATGGCGAAGGCCGGACCCAAATTCACAAAGGGAGTGGAATAAGTCATTGTAGTGAATTAGGAAGAGAGGACCACTGTTAATCAAAAGAAAATGATTTTCTAGTTGCAAAAAAAATATGTATATAACAGTAGACCAAACAATAATTAGCTGGAAAGAGAAAAGGATTTTCTGGAAAGAAGTCAAAGAATAAAGAGAAGTCAATTAGCCAATAAAAGAAAGAGTGCAGAAGAGAACGAGAAATAGTTGCTCGAGGCTGCAGTAACTATTTTGACTTAATCTGTAATAAAAAGGAAAAGGATAAACTTTTACGTGAAATACAGTATGTAGCAATCTTTTTCTCTTTTGCAACACAAAGAAAGAAACTATATTACGTCTGTCAGAGAGGAAGTCGGAGAGCCTAGGGGAAGGAGAAATTGAGAGGAGGAAAAAAATAGGTTTAAGGCTCTGATACCATATAAGATGTTATTAATCTCTCTTAGGAGTCTTCTCATTAATATCAAAGTATATATAGTGTACAATATTCATCCCTTTTACAATAGGAATCCTAAACTTAATCACAAGAGGAATCCTAGTCTTACCATGATTATATTTACAGAATATATGAAAATATTCTAATTATGGATAGGGAATATTGTTACTTTGACTATACACACTATTCACATGTTTACATTAAGAAACTTGGATCTATTTGAAAACATGATTATGTGATGAAAGTCACGTTCTAACTCTGAATTATGTTTGTGTTTCCATTTAGTTGGCACAACCTTCAAGATGATTCAAAAGTGTTTATCTCTTAGACTTCACGTTATGCTCTTCTCATAATTATAAGCTTTTGGATTATTCTTGTTGATGATATTGAGAGATTATTCCAAAACGAGACGTGATAAAGTCACATGACCCACCGAAATAGAAGCTTCAATCATGCATTGATAAAATAACCTTGATTTTGGTTGAATGAATGTGAAATTTTACCCTTGTCAAATACAATTGAACTTAACTAGATTTAAGTGTTTTTCATTTATAAAAAATTGGAGAATGTCTTGAACCAAGAATATCTCGGAAACCGTCTCTCTACCAAGATAAGAATAATTAAGATTTGCGTATACTTTATCCTTTTCAGACTCCACGTGGTATTTTATTGGGTATGTTGTTGTTATTGTTTGTAAATTTTTGGAGAAGTGTTGAAAATATAAAAACTAACGCAAGCATGAGGACTTTTAGCAGCCTATGACAACAATAAAGAACGTTGGCACGTTTTTTAAATTGAAAAAAGGGGTAAAAGAGAAGAATTACGTTTGTACAATTATCATTAGTACCACCATCATCGTCATGATTATTATTCCTATTGGTGATCATAGTAATCCATTAATTAGATTGGAGAGGCAAGAGGTCAAACGATATCATGACATATTGACATGTCCGTCCTGTGGTTGCCGAGTTCAATTTTTTCCCCCTTTCAATATGAATGAGTATAACCTTTATTGTTCGAACACGATAGGTATAAATCACTCTAGGTGCTACCACGGTATCAGAAGAGACAATTGAGAGGTTATCACTAAACACTCCTAGTCATCCAAGAAAAGACGTCAGATGGTACGGA
Organism: Przewalskia tangutica; assembly: GCA_029844215.1. Lineage (NCBI taxonomy): Eukaryota > Viridiplantae > Streptophyta > Magnoliopsida > Solanales > Solanaceae > Przewalskia > Przewalskia tangutica. The sequence continues at coordinate 1,628,621 of CM056738.1, read as the reverse complement.
AGGCCATATCCTTGGGAAAAAAAGTGAAATCCCTCGTCCACAGGGCCCCAATCCGGTCCAGCGTAACTTAGTGGAGTTAAATCACGCGATCAGTACCACTAGGTGAGACGCGATGTTGTTCCCATAATGAGTCATCCCCTACAAAGGAGGAATGAAACTCTCACACTGTAGCTGCCAGGACTAGAAACCTACCTACTTGGGACAATCTATAAACCAACTGAGCTACGCCCATGTGGGCAAGGAAGGTCATACCATCATTTGGCTCATGGTGGAGTATAGTCCATATCCAAATGTTTTATTGGAAAATGGGGCAATTCCCATGAAGCTCCGGAAAAAAAAAAGGAAAAGCATATGAAAGCTCTACGCCCACATCTTCAATTTCTACGATATGATATTTGAAATTTACTGATTCAACTAATTCTAATTTGTATCGAATAAAACCCCCCTTATAAAATCTAGAAACTTAGCTAGTCTTGTCTATTTCTCCTTTTATTTTGACTATTCATACTGTTTGTACAAATTCTTGTTAGTATATAAACTTTTACGTTTTAATTTAACCTCGCATCAGTCAACTAAGTGACTGGTCTATATGTTTGGTTTAGTCTAAGTCACGTTTGGTACGTTGTATTACGCTGGATTGTACTGGACAAAAAAATAATACAGCGATTGGTGGGCGTTTTCAGCCGGACTGTACTATTTCTAAAAATAGTACACTCCAATTAGATGAGTCTCCCCTGAACTGTACTACAAATAAAAAATACAAATAAAAAATACAGTCTATTATATATTAATACTCTAATACCGTTCATTATATATTAATACAGTTCAGTCAATTACAATACAGTACAGTCCATATAAAAATATACACTGCAGTGCGACGTACCAAACGAGCCCCTATAGTGAATACGTCTGCATCCGCACTGCAAATCAACGTATTCAAATTCTTCAGTGTTACAGCTTTGGTCAATTCATACCTTAACGTTAGTCTTACCGTTAGCAAATCATCTGTGGGAACAAAGTGTGGAAATAAAGGAAATGAGAATATAACAACAATAAATTGTAAGAAAGTTGGAAATGAACAAATAAGAGGACTTGCTGAGTCGATCAAATTCTTGATGTATCCTTAAGATAATATTGCTCTGTATATCCTTTCAACGGTTGTAATGACAACTTATCTCCCAAGATAAAACAACAATTAAACAAATGAGCAAAGGAAACTCAAGTGATTGCTTAGGAAGAAAGATCTTTGAGTGTTTGTGATTGCAAGAGAGGAAGACAATTTCAGAGAATTGTTGAGTGTAAGGTGTGTTCTTGCAAATGTGTCCAAAACCTCATTTTATAGTATGAAGAAGATGGTCTTCCACATAGTCAAGTAATGACCAATAAAGGCCATATAATGCCTTGAATGTGGAGTAATAATTCAGCCAAATAATGGTTGAATTCATGAGCCCTATAATGGAGAATTAATGCACCAAAGTCAGCCCAAAAAACAATTTCGTCCATCTTACAACGGTCTGAAACGTTCGCAGCGCCGTGGCCCTGCAGACTGGCGCCGCGGCGTCGAAACTTCAGAGAGTTTCGGGCGTCGCCGGCTGTTAGGCGTATTTTGTATACGCCTTTTGAGTCATTTTTAGTTGGTATTTTACTCATTTTTGTTGTGTTTAGTATAGTAGTAGGGTTTTTTCCCCTTCTTTTGAGTCACAGCGGTGCAAAAAGGCAAAATGAAACGAGAAATGGGCAGAAAAGGTGCTCCCGGGGCGAAAATGATGAAAGTTGGCAACTCAGAGCGAAAAAAGGCAGCACCGCGGTGCCACTATGCAGAACCACAGTGCAATATTTATCGCGAGCCATTGAACTTTCAGAACGCGGCCATCAGCAAGATCACGCGCTAATCAGTGTCTTGAAGTTGCGGAGTTTTGCATCGCGTCGACGCGGAAAATTTTAATTCCGAAGGCAAATTGGCTAAGGGCAGATTGGTCCATAGGGCACGAAAATTAGAGGATATTTAAGCCCTAGGGATTGATGTTATGAGGAGGTTGGTCAATCTACAACACAACACAACACAAGGCGGATTTGGAGCTACAATTGGAGATTTTGTTCTACGTAATTTTCTTTCTTTCATTTTTAATTCAGTTTATGTATGGATATTGTGTTAGTTCTTAGCGTGACTATGAGTAGGAGCTAAACACTCTATTAGAGTTTTTCTTATGAATCGCTTGAAATTTTTATTCATGAATTAATGCATTAGTTTGATTTCTTCTTCACTTGATTAAGATTTAGTCAATATTTGGTATGAATGTTTGATAATTAATTGATCACTAATTATCATAACCTAAATGATTTCGAATCAAAAGCCGAAATGAGAGATTTGAATATGCTGTAATTGACTAGACATAGGTTAAAATCGCGGACAAAAGTACCCCGATACTTGTGTAGCATTATAGGTTACTGTTCTTAATCCTCCTATGTGGTAAATCTTATCATAGAAATATAAAAGGGTTCTGCACTGGGGTTGAGTGATTATATGTCCTAACCAGAATATAAGACAGTCTATTTAATCGTTATCTTAACGAAGAAGAAGAATCATTCTAGTTGCATTAAGGATTGAATAAAGTGGATAGTCGAGGATTTTGGAAGCCCTAATTCATTCATAACTGATTACAACTTTATTAGTTTAAACCTTGCAATTATTCTAGTAGTTAAATAAAAATCTCAATCAAATATCGATTGTCAAATAGATAACATAAAATAGATGAACGGTACTTAGAAATCAGTCTCTGTGAATGATATTCGGTCTTACAGACTACATTACTTGTGAATGATGCGTACACATGCGTGAGCATTCGAAATATCGCTAACAAGTTTTTGACGCCGTTTCCGGGGACTGGCGTACATCTAATATCGAATCATTTATTTTTATTTCTACTTTGGCTTTATTTTTTATTTTAATTTTTACTGTCAGAACCGCGTGCCTTAATTTGTTTGTTGATTTTGATCTGTTTCAAGAATCTAGTGTATGCGAAGAAGGAGATGAGCAGATACACTTGTTCCCTTCAATCATGAAATTGAGAAAACCTGCAAACAAAGCAGGAGCAATAAAAGGATATCTGAGTCAGTGACCATGAACAACGAACCAAATCAGAATGGGGCAGACAATGAGGTTTCTGAGAATGCAGGGGAACCAATATAGGTCCCAGCAGAGAGAAGTTTGGGGGACTATGTTCTTCCCACGGTCACAGGTGCACAGACTTGCATCAGGCTCCCAGCTATAGGGGCCAACAACTTTGAGATTAAGCCAGTCATCCTGAGCATGGTCCAGAACACAGTACAATTTGGGAGACTGTCATATGAAGATCCCCACATGCACATTGCAAACTTTCTGGAGCTGTGTGCCACTTTCAAATACAATGGCGTTATTGACGATGCCATTAGACTGAGGCTCTTCCCGTTCTCACTGAGGGATAGAGCCAAAAGCTGATTGAACTCATCGCCGCTAACTCACACACCGCGCGACTGACCCAAACGTTTCTAGCAAAGTTTTTCCCTCCTTCCAAGACAACAAAGTTAAGGGGAGAGCTGAACAATTACTACCAGGTGGATGATGAGTCGCTCTATGATGCATGAGAGCGATTCAAGGATTTGCAAAGGAAGTGCCCACATCATGGCATAGAGAAGTGGATGCTGGTCCACATTTTTTATAATGAATTGAATGGTACTACTCATACCATCATTGATGCTGCAGCAAGTGGAGCGTTCATGAGAAAGAGTGTCAATGGGGCACATGACTTACTAGAAGACATGGCTGCCAACAATCATCAAGGGGCAGATGACAGGTCAGTGAATAGCAGGAAGACTATGGGCATACATGAAATAGATGTCATCACTGCCTTGAATGCCCATGTGACCCTTCTGACGAAACAACTACAGCAGAACACCATGTCTGTGAATGCAATCCATATGCCAGTGAATTGCGAGATTTGTGGTGGATCGCATTCCTTTGAAAGATGCACAGCGGTGGACCCTAATAATGTGTCAATTGAGCAAGTACAGGATGTTGGGAACTTTCAGAGACCTTATAATTCCAACACATACAACCCAGGGTGGAGAAATCACCCTAACTTTTCGTGGAGGAACGATCAGCCTCAGCAACAACCATATCAAGGTGGTTACCAGAACCAACATGTGCAAAATCAGGCCACTTCATCCCAGCAGTTTAGACCACCTACACAACAGAAGAAGCCTGATGAACTGAGAGTTGCATTGTTGATACTCACCAATTCGCAGAATCAGTTCATATCTGAAACTAGGTCCGCTCTCAGGAACCTGGAAACGCAGGTTGGACAACTGGCAAACATGGCAACCAACAGGCTGCATGACACTCTCCCAAGCAATACAGAGGTAAATCCTAGAGAGCAGTGCCAAGAAGTGTTGTTAAAGAGTGTAAATCAGTTGGAGCAAGTTGCTCCCCATCCCGCAGAGGTAAGTGAGAAGGAGTGTGAGAAATCAGATGAGGTGGAGAATGAGGGGGTCACTGGGGACCGCCCTACAGTTGAGACAACTCCAGAAACACCTTTGAGGGAGTACGTTGATAGAATCCCTTACCCTCAGAGGTTACAAAATAAGGCAATTGACAAGCAGTTCTCCAAGTTTTTGGAGCTGTTTAAGAAGATTCACATAAATATCCCCTTCATTGAAGCACTAGAACAGATGTCAACATACTTTAAATTCATGAAGGAGATACTTGGAAAAAAGAGAAGGCTAACAGATTATGAGATAGTATCTTTGACAGAGGAGTGCAGTGCCATCCTGCAAAAGAAATTGCCTCCTAAGCTGAAGGATCCAGAGAGCTTCACCTTGTCCTGCACTATTAGTAAGGTGACATGCAACAAGGCACTGTGTGATCTAGGGGCCAGTATCAATCCCATGCCTCTATCTGTCTTCAAGAGATTGAGTTTTGGAGAAGCCAAACCAACCACAGTGAATTTGCAGTTGGCCGACCGAACCGTAGTGCACCCCAGAGGCATAATAGAAGATGTGCTGGTCAAGGTGGGAAAGTTCTTCTTCCCAGCAGACTTCCTCATTCTTGATATGGAGGAATATGATGAAATACCCATCATTTTGGAGAGACCATTCCTTGCAACTGGGAGAGCCCTGATTGATGTAGAAAATGGAGTACTGAGACTAAGGGTTCAGGAGGAAGAGATGGTGTTCGAAGTGTTCAATTCCACCATTGAATCCCAAGCCATAAACAAGTGCTTAGCCAAGACAACCGACACAATAGCTTCTAGCACAGTAAAAACTAGGGAGATCATTCAAACAGCGGTGAACCCACAAGTCGCCAGAATCTTTGAACAAAATGAATGACATGAAAGCGTCGAATGTAAGTCTTATCAACCTCCTGTGAAAAAGAAAAACAGAGTGAGAAAGAAGAGGATGATTTTGAAATGTATAGGTTGTGGGGTTAAAATACTCCAATGATTTAATGAGTAACCTGCGTCCGGCTACAAGACGTTAAAGACAACGCTACTTGGGAGGCAACCCTATTTTTAAATTATGCAATTTAGTTTAATTAGAACAGTTTCACGTTTGGTATATTTTTGTTGTGTTGTTAAGCAAGGTGAAGGAATGGGACACTAAGCACGAAGAAGCGGATGGAAAACACAGAATCGGGGGAGAACCGCGGTGTAATTGTGCAGGACCGCGATGCCGATTGTTCAGAGGGGTCGCAGGAATTTAGGCACCGCGGTGCCAATATGCAGAACCGTGGTGCCGAATAATCAGAAAGGCCACAGTACTTTCAGCACCGCGGTGCCATCAGGTAGTACCGCGGTGTCGGGACGGAATTTTCAAATTAAAAGTCCTAATCCCCAAATATTTTCTCACACAAACACAAATCCTTCCTCTCTCTAAAAGTCCGAAAATTCCTTCCTCTACCCATAAAAATCTCCCACAAACTTCCCCAAATTCTTCCAAAAATCTCTACACAAACCCTCACATCTTGCACCACCATCATTCCTTTCAATTGGGTCAAGAAATTGGTGAAGAACAACTCTTCAAAAAGGTAATCTTCATCATTGTTCTTGCAATTTCAAGGCTAGTAGGGAAAGTAACTTGCAAGTTTGGGGGTGTACGGGCTTTGTTGGTAGGGTGTTGTGTAGTTGTGGGTGTGTGCTGGGTATTGTTGTGTTGTGTAGTTGTGTGTATTGAGGCTTATTGTGGTGAAATTGTTATGTATTTCTGATGTGGTTAGGTTTTGCTTGGTTATTGTTGTTGTGTGGTGTGAGATTTGTTGGGAAACCTCAAAGAAACAAAGGAAACACTGCTGAAAATTTTCCAACAACCTTCACTATGACCTCTAGGAAACGAACTTTGAGAGTTTCAGCATCTTCATCCGCCCCAGACTATGATGTGACTCGATTCGCCAACAAATAGGCGGAGTGTCACGACCCGACCCCGGGGCCGCGACTGGTACCCTACCGGGGTACCCTGTCAGGTATATGTCATAGAATAGTAGCGGAACATACATAACACATAACTTATAAAAAGGTAAATATCACTGGCCAGCCGATAAGGCTGCCTTCCATAAAACATTCTTAAACAAAAGTATAGTAGTACACCGGGTTCTTATAGCCCAAAACACATAGGTGACCATGCACTTAAAGATAACAATCGTATGACAGGGCCCCGCCATACCCCTGAATGTACAAAATACCTATAGGGAATATCCGTACCAATGATCAAGCTTCCGGAGGACTAGAGCTTCTGACACCGGAATAGTGATCCTAAGAACGAGGATCCTCAATTTGCTTACCCTTACCTGCGGCATGAACGCAGCCCCCGAGGAAGGGGGTCAGTACACAATATGTACCAAGTATGTAAAGCTGGAAAATACTGTAATAATGATATCATAAGTCTAAGAGTAAGCTGGAGTCATGGAAGACAATAAAATACATTTTACTGTGTCTTACTAACAATGAGAGTGACAAGTATATATATATAATACTGCATAAAATAGGGGCCTTAGGATCAAAACAGGGTACCTCGCCCGTAGTATCAATAAGCACCCCTACTCCTGGGACTATTTCACCCGTGATAGTCCCGGGACCCGCATGAGGTATTCCTCGTGATAGTCAGACTACCGCACGGGACTATTTCACCCGCATAAGCCCATAAGGACTCGCATGAGGTATTCCTCGCATCACGGGTAGCAAATCCACGGAACACGTGGTATAACGATCTTGGGACTTACCCTCGATATACTCTTACCCCGGCGGATGGTATAACGATCTGGGACTTTCCTCGATATACTCTACACCGGCGATGGTATAACGATCTTGGGGCTTGCCCTCGATATACTCTTACACCAAGAAGGTGGTATGACGATCTGGGCTTGCCTCGCACATACTCTACCCCGGAGAAGGTGGTATAACGATCTGGTCTTGCCTCGATATACTCTTACCCTAGCTCAAATCACATCATATCATAATTATAAATAAGTTAAGAAAACTTATAACTTCTTATTAGTCTTGTTCATATACCCTCTCATTTTAGTTTACTTAAGGCACTTAATCATATCTTTAATAAAAGAAAACTGGGAATTTAACCCAAGTACTACATACTTCAATTCTTTTAAAAGTGACTATTTTTCATACATAAAACCCTTGGGCAATTGATGCCTTAAAATCAATTTGCCTTTCATAAATCAAATCATTTGTCCTTACTTGTCTTACTTAGAGTAAATCTCTTCTCATTAATCTTTTATAAAGCTAATAAACCAACTTCCCATAAAGTTGTTATATTAACCCTTCACTTTAGTAAAATTACACTTTTCCCCTAACTAAGAGACTTATACATTCTTAAAACGACACAAGTCTTTATATACTTAAAACAAGTAAGAATACCAAATTTTGTACGTCTACCGTACTACATAGTTACATCTATTCATGCTCAAGAGATAGGAAAACTCTACATACCTCTTTGGTCAATCCACTTGCTAAGCTCAACTACCGCAAGTAATATTTCGACATATAATAATCATGATACGTTTATTAACCTCTAATTTCAATGTAGAATAATCTAAACTCAAAGCCACTAAATTCTATGGAAAATTGGGCAGCATTTCCTTTGTTTCTACATACTTTTCCACCTTTCACAAGGCCGAATTTATCATCCAAACGCCACATTTAAGGCTCAACAATCCAACATTTTAAAGGGGATTACACCTCCAAACTTGGGTGTGTAAAATTCTGCCCCATTAGGTACAACAATTCACTAAATAATTCTAAGGTAGTTTTTAGGCTACAACATGCTCATAATATCTTCTTGACCAATTCTTTTATATCCAAACCACATTTCTTGCATGCAATGACTCTAAGAGCATTATTTACTACCACAAGTTCTTCCTTCTTAACATGCAACACTAGAAACTAATTCTAAAGGAAGAAATGTTACCTTATAGCTTTAGCCAAATTTTTTCCAACCACTTGCTAGCTTCCTTTTCAAGAACACCACCACAACAACCTTCACAAGCTAGCCACAAGCTTCCCTCTTGCTTTTACTTTTTCAGATTTTTCCTAAGGCTAGAATGTCTCTTGGGATTTTAGAGAGAAGGAGGAGCTTGAACTTTTAAGAGAGAAGGAAGAGCTTTTGTCTAAGAGAGAGAGATGAAATATGACCAAGTCATGAAGACTTGGTCAATATAATGCATGCAAAATCAGATGGGGGGGACACTTGTCACCCTCCCAAGGTCTTTTAAAAGAAAAATCTGACTTTTCCTAAGTTTTCCGCCTGATCCGCCTACGCTGCTGGGCTGGCCATGGCTAAACCTCCGCAGCCTTCGAACTTCCGCGCCGCTCGCTTCCCGGCGCCGGCTCGCAACTTCAGCGCCCTCGCATTTCGCGCGCTGCCCTCGCATCCGCGCCGCGCTGCTGTTTTTGCTCAAACGCATTTCTCGTCCGTCACGACCGAACTTGTAACTCTCATAACTTTCTACTCCGACGTCCTATCGACGAACGGTTGGTTGAGTTGGAATCTAGACTCAACGAACTACGCTCCAGGCCTTTGAACACTTAAGAACTCTCAATGTATCGGGTCATAACCCGCCTCAAAGTTGACTAAAACCCGTCCGGAACAATCCGTCAATATATCCTTAGAAAATTTTAAGTCTTACATGCTTTCGTACGCTCTCATACGTAGGGTCAGAACTACGGGGTATAACACGGAGGATCAATACAACAAGATTAACAATAGGGCATTGATACCAGAAAGAGACATGGATTACCAAGCCAGACCATTTGATGATGATAATGACTACGAGCCTATTAGGGCCATGATCGAGACAAATGGGTGGAGAAGGTTCACCAATCCCGAAAGGATCCCACTTCAAAATTCTAGCCTTGTGAGGGAGTTCTATGCAAACTACCCCGAGCAAAAGGATGTGCAGTGCTTTGTTAGAGGGAAATATGTGCATGGCAGTTCCGAAACAGTGAATGCGATACTAAGGACCTATGATGTGGAGGACCGAGGCGATAATCCAAACCATTTCAGAAGTTGGTCATGAAACGTCAACCACATTATGTGGGATGTAGTTGCGCAGAAATTGTGCTACCCAGACGCTGAGTTTAGTTTTGCCTGCAACGGATCCAGGAGACTTGCCCGATGTCAATTCAATAGAACAGCCAAAGGATGACTATATTTCATAAGTGCACACTTGATTCCATCAACGTATTTTACAAATTTGCCCTCAGACAGAATCAAGCTCATTTATGGCATCATGACGGGCATGCCAATTGATGTGGGGAGGGAAATAGTGCAGAACATAAAGGAGATTAGTAGGTTGACTACTACTGGTGGATTGGGACATGATTCACTCATTACTGCCTTATGTGATAGGCATAGAGTCCCAACATTCGCCACTGATATCCTAGAGAAGAGTCAGTCTGCTGTGACCTACAGTTTAGTGCACTCATTCCTTGACCGCAACCCAAGACCAACAACAAGAGGAAGGGGCCCAGCAGCAGCAGACCCAACAGCCATGTATGAGGAAGAGCCAGAGGCATACAATGAAGCAGGCGAAAACAGTCATCACCCTCCCATGTCCTTAGAGCCTCTAATGCCAATGATGGAGCAAATACTCTTGAACCAACAAAGGATGCTGCGGAATCAAGAGCAAATGATGCAAGACCATCAACATCTGACCCAGAGTGTTGATAATTTGAGTTCCATGTTCACCCAATGGACAATGCAGTATCCGCCGCCGCCACCACCATTTTAAGCCGATGTATGTCTATAAGTCGTCCCATTTTAATTTTTGAGTCTTTTACACATTTGGAACAATGTGTAGTTTAAGTTTGGGGGGGGGGGGAGTTTTCATTTTATTTTATTTTTGTGAGTCTTTTGTTGTTTTTGTGTTTTATGTGAGTCAATTATTTTTTATATATATCATGCATGTTGTGCTTATTTGGAATGTCTAATGAACTAGGTGGGATAATGTAATGGAATGAGAAGCTAAAATATGTGTGCTTAAGTTAGATATGTCAAAAATTCATGAAAATCTGATTATTTGGAATATTTGATGTTTAACCTATGTGTTGTCAATTGAAATGTGAAGTCTGCTTGCTTGTTATTTGAGGCGAAATAGTTAAGATGTACATGTTAGGGAGATGATTCATGCATTTGTTTGTTAGCCCTTTTTACCATTCATTACCTACCTTGCAATAAATTGTATCCCTAGTCAGCCCCTTTGAGCCTAAAATAAGTTATTTCTTTGACACCCTATGATTCTCTTGTGTGTCATAAGCAGTAATTGAAAAAATTGGAATGAAGAAGTATAAAAAAGAAATACAAAAGAGAGTGAAAAAATGATGCACTCCAATAAAAAAAATATGTTAAAGCTTAAGTTTGGGGGTGCCTATGTGAATGTGTTTCATGCTCTCAAAAAGAGAAGAGGGAACGATAGGTATGAACTGGAAAAAAATACCAAAAAGAAGGACCAAATGATTGAATGAGAACAACGTTTATGGTACGTAATTTGAGCCTAAATGTCAACTCTTACCTACCCCTGCCTAAGTCTGCATTACAACCCTGAAAAGTCTTGAGGATCTCTAGTAAATATGTCTATGATTAGTGGAGAATGACAAGTACACAGGCCCGTAGACTAAATGAAATTGACATGCATAAGTTAGATATTCATGCTTCCATTACTTGTGATTGAAATGAATTTGCGAAATATCTTACTTGAAATTCTAGATTGCTGAATTCATGCTATATCTGTTCCTGCATATTATCCCAACTGACGTTCATGTGTTTCTAAGTCTTTGTGCAGCCGCTTGATTTGAGTCTTTGAGTCTTTTATTTTTGTGTCTTTGTTTTTGTTTTGATCTTTGTTCGAGGCCGAGCAAAGGTTAAGTTTGGGGGTGTTTGTTAGACATATTTGTATATGCCTTTTGAGTCATTTTAGTTGGTATTCTACTCATTTTTATGGTGTTTAGTATAGTAGTAGGTTTGTTTTTCCTTCTTTTGAGTCACAGCGGTGCAAAAAGGCAAAAAGGAACAAGAAATGGGCAGAAAAGGTGCTCCCGAGGCGAAAAGGACGAAAGTTGGCAATTCAGAGCGAAAGACAAAGATCATGGCCACTATGCATAATCATGCGGCATATTTATCATGAGCCACAAAACTTTCAAAGATCATGGCATATTTATCGCCATCGCATAAGATCGCGGTACAATTGGCCGAGAAGTCGCAGAGTTTCGGCATGCGCCAGATGCGTAATCGCGCGTTTACGCGAAAATTTTAGTTCCGAAGACAAATTGGCTAAGGGCAGATTGGTCCATAGGGCACGAAAATTAGAGGATATTTAAGCCCTAGAGATTCATGTTATGGGGAGGTTGGTCAATCTACAACACAACACAAGACGGATTTGGAGCTACAATTGGAGACTTTGTTCTACGTAATTTTCTTTCTTTCGTTTTTAATTCAGTTTATGTATGGATATTGTGTTAGTTCTTAGCGTGACTATGACTGGGAGCTAAACACTCTATTAGGGCTTTCCTTATGAATCGCTTGAAACTTTTATTCATGAATTAATGCAGTAGTTTGATTTCTTCTTCACTTGATTAAGATTTAGTCAATATTTGATATGAATGTTTGATAATTAATTGATAACTAATTATCATAACCTATATGATTTCGAATCAAAAGCCGAAAGGAGAAATTTGGATATGTTGTAATTGACTAGACATATGTTAAAATCGCGGATGAAAGTACCCCGATACTTGTGTAGCATTATAGGTTACTGTTCTTAATCCTCCTATATGGTAAATCTTATCATAGAAATATATAAGGGTTCAGCACTGGAGTTGAGTGATTATATATCATAACCGGAATATAAGATATTGTAGTTAACCGCTATCTTAACGAAGAAGAAAAATCATTCTAGTTGCATTAATGATTGAATAAAGTGGATAGTCAAGGATTTTGGAAGCCCTAATTCATTCATAACTGATTACAACTTTATTAGTTTAAACCTTGCAATTATTCTAGTAGTTAAATAAAAATCTCAATCAAATATCGATTGCCAAATAGATAACATAAAATAGATGAACGGTACTTAGAAACCAGTCTATGTGGACGATATTCGGTCTTACAGACTATATTACTTGTGAACGATGCGTACGCTTGTGTGAGCATTCGAAATATCGCTAATACCGGTGCTGCGACATTTTCAGACTCGTTTCATCTTTCACACATTGTATACGTCTTCCTTTCATTTACCAACGTGAAACCATTGTAATTTGACCAATAATTATCTATTATCTTACCTTCTCAAATAATTCGTATACGTACCTGTTGACACCCAATTTTGACCCTCTCGTCCAGTCATTAACTACAAATTGCATTAATTTTTCAACAATAATTTTAACAATTTTATAATAATAAAATGCATCAATAATACATTAATACATGCATAATAAATAATTTAATAATGGCACCGCATTTTACGTAGAGTACTAAGCACACCTTGAGTCTCACGCCTGCATTCGTCGTTTTAATGACAAGCAATTTCATTAATATCATTCGTAATTTAAGCCTTATTTTCCATTAATTGAAACTCGAATATTCCTTAACGATAAATAAATAAATAAATAAATAAATACATAAAATAAATAATTTAGCAATGACGTCGTGTTAAATAGAATATTCGCATTTTTTACTAAAAGCAAGGCAGTTTCGTAATTCGTAATTCGTAATTTAAATTAATATATGTGTTTTAATAATAGCGTCGCATTTATAAAAGCATTAAGCAGTCCTTAAATATCATATTTGCATTTAGCATTTAAATAATTTAATAATAGTCTAAACCCCGTTCAGTTTCACGGAATACGCATAATAAATAAGTTTTAATAACGGCATCGCATTATAAATATTAGCCCTAATTAAATAGCACGCCCGTCTTTATTTTTGTAATAACTTAAACTAATAAAGCACCTAAATCACAATTTTGAATTTCTAATTTACCACTAATTAATTTTACCTAAAATTAACTCATAAAACTAATACCCAATATAACACCTAATCAGCCCACCTAAATAACTACCCAGCCCAAACCAGTTGGCCCAAACATTCCCGCCCATGCCCATCAGCCCTATACCTATACATTCCCTATCACCAACAGCCCATTTTCCCCCATTTCCCTCTTAACCTAGAAACCCACATGCCCTTACCTTTTCAATCGAACCAGCAGCCCTTCAAACGAAATCAGAGAAATCCGCTGCCATGCCCATACCCCTGCCCAACTACTCCTTTCACTTCACCTACACACCATACCTGCGATCTCCCAAAATCCGCGATTTTGAATCAACAAAATCGCCCAAAAATGCACTCTAATGCCTTTATTTCAATTCAAACCCAATATTTCACCTATAAAAGACTTCTTTGTTCTTCATTTTGGGGCCCTTAATTTGATAATTTATCTTGCATATGATCTATTTGTTCTTCATTTTAGGGGGGGTCCGATTTTTGAGTATTGATTTCTAAAACCTTCCTTTGTTCTTCGTTTTAAAATTCTTGCATTTAGGGTCCGATTTTCTACTCTTGCTTTCACATATGATCTTCTATTTGCATCTCTTTTATTCCTAGTATTGGTTCGGCAAAAACCACAAATACCTTAGCTTTTATTCCTCTTCAGTCGCGCATACACATAACATCTCTGAGCGGATTCGACGAGTCGAGACGACGCCTCGGTTCGCTGCCCGGAGAAGGTAAACTCAAATTCCTCTCGTATGTTATTTTCCATACTGTTCGCGTGCCGTTAGTGATATTAGTTCTCGATTGTTAATCTGAAATGTGACAGTTGCCGCATATCTCATGTAGTTTACATTAGTAATGTTATAGGCTTGTTTTCTAGTTTAATGTGTATAACATCGTGTGGGTAAAGTGTAGAGGGTGATAGACCTATTAGGATTCGATTTAAACATATTATCTGGTCGTACGTGCTAGTACAAGATATTCATACGTTTCTTGGCGATAACCCGAGCATATCTAAACACTTAGAGCTATGCCTTTAAATGATCATTTAGTCTATTGTTTGTCCTATGTGGTCGCTTTTAAATCAAGGCGCGATTTGTCTTTGCCCACTCTATTATAATCGCTTCCATGATGGTGTGAAATCTCTTAGAATATTCGATGTTACGCCCAGTGGGCTTGAGCTATGAGTATACATATTTCCCTCGATATCCATGCCTAGAATGCTTTAGATGGTCCCAGATTAACTTGATGCCTCTGTGCCTTTCCTCCACCTGTATATACATTTGTGTCCATTTACTTAGGAGTAGGTCTAATCTCTGCTGTTCTGTTTTGTTTTTTATCTTATAAGGTTAGCTCTAACATGATTTAAGTTAATTCTTGTTTGCTCAGTATGATCTGCTTAATGTTCTATGAACTTGTCTCAACCTGAATGGTGGTCCTACATGTCTAAAGTGCAATATGGTTCCGCTCATTTACACACATTTGCTTGTTTTCTAAAGCTATCATGCTAATCATATATTTACTCTGTATAAGTCAGTGTGCTTAATATTTGGGATGGCATGGGTTATACTTAAAACCACTAAGTTGCCGAGATAGTGTTAATTGCTCAAAAGGAGTATGTCTAAACAGGCCTTGCGTTTGCATTTTGAATCCTGTATTTGCACTTTTTGTGTAGGCTAATATATTTCCCCCTTTCTTTGTACAGTTGACTACTTTGGGAGAATATTCACATGCTAGCCTAGTTTATATGCTAACTGAAATAGTCACAGTTTTGAATATGTCACTGATTGTTTCAAAGGATAGAAGGCCTCTGGTTTTCATGATTTATACACTTTTAGATAAAAATGGATACATACGCATGTTATATATGCTACTTCTATCTTTTGTGCAACTTGTCATTAAATGAAACTGACAGTTTATGAAGAATGAACATGTACTTTGTTGTTTTAAAGCGCCATATGTTCGAGTTACTGTTGTAAAGATAAAAATATATAGCCATTTAAAGTGTATTTTCCTTATCTCACTGTTATAAAGAATGTATATGTCTTTTCATATTTTGACTAAGTTTATAAATCGTGTGAGATGGAACTTGGATAAGATGGAAAACATTTCTTCACTAGATGTAAATTATCTTCCGTGGCATTCTCTCATGAATTCTTTATCTAATATTTCTATCCAGAAAGGTATATTTTGCATAAGTCGTCTTCACTTTGTCATGGTATTAAACTATCTATACGTTAGTGTGTGAATTTCATTGAGCAGTGTAGTAGCACATTTCACGCATGCTTAGTTCACCCATGCGGTCTTATGTCAGATCGTTAAAACACGTGCCTATACGCCTCCGCTTTGGTTATATGTTATTTTTTCTATTCGCTTTATCGCCAATATGTTTAATCATACGAATATCTATGGTAGCATATATTATCATCATGTTATTCTTCCTGCTGTATTTATTTTGGTGTGCTATAATCATTCGATCCATAAGAGTTGCATAATGTGTTCCTTTCTCTTTGAAATTGAAGTTTGTCTACTCGTTTAATTGGGCCCGTCACGTATATTAGACTAATTTGTTTCTCTTTTAAAAATCTGAAATTTCCATCCTTTGGGCCCCTTTTTATGAATTCTGTATAATGTTGATACCCAGGGCCTCATAGTCTGGATTGAATACTATTGATGTTATATTCACTATGGACTGCCATCGCTATTTTCTTTCTAACCGCCATAATTAAAATTGAATCATGCACATGTGTTTAATCTAAGTCGCCAATGGTCGACGGCCCACCGGATCGGGTGCGGGGTCGGGCGGGCTGGGGCCGAAAAGCGGGTGGTCGAGCCGCGCTCGGGTTTGCCCAAGTGACCATACATGTCCCGCCCCGATCCCGGCCCCGCTGGGTGGGTCTGGACGGCCTGACGGCCTGCCTCGGACGACGGGTCATGTCTTTTTTTTTTTTTTTTTAATTTTTCACTAAATTAAAAATAATAAATTACTAAGTACTAACAAAGTAACATTAAGTATAACATATACTTGTCATATTATAGACTTATAGTATTATAATTTATAATATATTTATAAAGTATAAAGTATAAACTATAAGCTATAAAGTATAAACTATAAAGTATAAAGTATAAAGTTATAAACTAAATAATTAAACAAAGACAAGAATAGTGTAAAACAAACATCCCAAGGTTTTTGTGCCTTTTATATTATTAATTTCATTGAAATATCAAATATACAAGATTCAAAATTACATTGTAGTGTATCGTTGTTGAAAAAATTGCAAAAGAGTGAAAGACATAGAAAAATTTAAAATTGCAATGAAATAAATTACCAATTTGAAAATATTTTTCTAATTTCTTTATAATTTCGTGGTTCTTCTTGGAATCGTATATCTTGATCAAATTGTTCCACGCCGCTACTCATGCCTTCAGATAAAATGTCGTTGTAGTTGTCGCCATCTTCTTCGTTAATCTCGGTCGATCAGACCTCCTTCGCTCCGCTCGTATCCAATCTCTCGAATAGTACCGCCATCTCCAAGCCGCTCCGCTAATGAGTGTATGTTTCCTATTTGAAATCGCCGCAGTAAAAGCGCCGTGCGATCGATGACGCTTGAATGTTCAAAATATCTCGCCATCATTGAAAGTGTCAAATGTCTTCTCATTCGCTCCAATATTTCAGCAAGTCTTCATTTCTTCTTCATTGATAATCGCTGTAAGGTAAATTACCCCGCAAAACAAAAACATCGAACTCACTAATTTGGTTAGCACGCTACCACCGCATTTTATTTCGAGGCTTTCAATAGAATTAATATTAGCCTAGCCACGTAAACCGCTTGTCGCTTTTTAGGTTGTGTTGAAGAAGAAGATGATACAAAAGTCGGTTGGTTACTAGCACTTTCTTGCCGTAATGCCGATATACTTTTTGCATTCATCTTCTACGCTATTCAACACTTCTTCTAGCGTTAGTTCAATAGTGGCTCAACATTTAAATTTTTGGGAGTTGGAGGTGGTAGTACGTCCATACGGTATATATATTTTCAATAAGACTTTTACAACCTCTACTTTAATAGTCGGGTTTAATACAAAGACCAATAATATAAATAGGGGAATAGGAATAAAATATTTTTTAATTTCATAAACATTTTTTAATAGTCAGATAAGGTGTTTTTCCATATATTCTTTAAGAAGTAAAATATTATAGCTATATAAAACAACATAGTTGAAATAGTAGGATAATATAAAGTAGAAAATTCTTTTGTTGCTCGTTGAAAATTTTCTAAAAATACAATAAGTTCTCTAATTTTCTCCCAATCAAGATCCACAATCATATCATTTGGATTTTGATTATGGGCGTTAAAAATAAAGTAATAGGTTTTCTATAGTCATAAGCAACAACTAGTTGGTCATATAAAGAATTCCACCTAGTTGGTACTTCTTCTGGAGTTTTTCAGAAGATAGTCCACAATCGTGGCAAGTTTTTATATTCTTTTCTTTGTTGAATTCTATTATTTTTAAAAATAAAGTGTATAGCAAATTGTATTTTTCAAGAATATCTTGAAAAAGTGAAAGACCATCCTTTACAACTAAGTTATAAATATGGCACGACATTTGATATGAAAATGTTTTGGAAAAGACGGAGTTAAAACATTTCTTAAAATACTAATAGCGTAATTGTTAGAAGATGCATTATCTAATGTAATACTCATAACTTTATCGGTTATTCCGTAATAATCGCGATCGAATAAATATTTTCAAATAAACTCACCAAAGGTGCCTACTATCTATATATCTATATGCTAAAATACGCTTTTTGCATAGACCATTTATAATCTATCCAATGACAAAGTCACCGTTAAATAATCACGGTCATAGTACTACGACCTATATCGAAGTTAAAGCAACTTTGCAATTTAAATGATATAATGCATAACGTAAATATTGTTGATATTCATGCAAATTTAAATACATCTCTTTTAACAGTTGATCTAGGAAAACCTATATAAGGATTATACATATCTCTAATATAATGAATAAAACCAGAGATTCAGAAATGAAAAAGGCAAACCCTCCACAAAGAACTAATTTTGCAAGGCTTCCCTATCTTTATGTTTATCATATTTAGTGGCCTACAACTCCCCACATAGGGTTAATTTGACCTCAGATTTCTCCAGACAGTAGTATGTGAACCTTGTCCCGATTGAGAGGACGTTTGTTCACCGCTTTTTCAATCATGTATTGGGCATGCAAGGCTTTGTGTTTTTGCAATGTGTGTCTTCCTAAACCCCGTCCCACCATGACCTTGTCCAGCTTTAAAAGAATAAATATTTTTACAAGTTTTACATACAACTACTTGATTAGCTACGCCCTCACAAAATATTTCCATACAACTGATTTTAATGGTCGCTTTGGACCTCGCCTCATAGTAGGGGATAGAGGCATTTCACTAGTGGGTGTATCATCATCTTCATTAATAGGTGTATCATCAACTAGAGTGTCATCTAAATTAAAATCTTCTTCAATTTCAGATAATCATTTGTGTCAAGATCATATGGTATTTCAGAAACATTTCAGATCTATAAAATCATCTTGTCTAGGAATAATCGAACAGAATACTAGAAGAAGTACCATTGCCCTTGTTACCACCCCTACTAGAAGAAGCCTGACCCTTACCCAACATGCCTCTTAGTCCTTTCATTTTAATTATGCTAATAAATATTTAAAGATAATGAAATTAAATGTGCTAAATGAAATAAATACAAAATAATAATTTAATGAGAGAACGAATGTACCAAACGACGACGTATAGTCGACTTTAAATCGAGAGGTTTAAAATTGAAACTTTTCTCGATAGATAATCCTCAAGCTAGTTGTCAACTTCACTCCCAATTCTCAAATTAATAAATAGATTGAATATGTAGACAATGTCAGATAGAGAATTAGAGATTGATTGAGAGATTAGAGAGTAGAATGATTTGTTAAAATAATAAGAAGAGTATTTTGGTATTTATAGGGTTAAAAATAAATATAACGGGCAGTGGGTTGGGGAGGGAGGCCTAAAATGGCCGTTGTCAACGGCTAAAATGTAAAATGGCCGTTGGACAACGGCTATTTTGTGCAGCGGTCGAGCCGGGATTTGGGCGGGTCGGGGCGGGTCGGGGCGGGTCGGGCGGATCGGCTCGGGTCGGGCTGGCGGGACCATACCGCCCCGCCTGCTCGAGCCCCTGGCCCCGCTTTTTTTTTTTTTAATACCGGTGTCGTGGTCGGGTCGGGTCGGGACCGGACGGAGTCGGTCGGCTCGCCACCGCCACTAGTTTAATCTCATTTTTACGTTGTATAAGTTTTGGGATATATTCTAATCCTTTTCTTTTCTTTCTTTTACATGACTTGCAGACGGGAGGACAAAGTGTCTCGTTATGAGACTCATCATGACTTTGTCAAGCAAAGGATTTACATCCACACTTCTCGCATTCTTCGGTCTCGGAACCTTAAAATAAATAAGGCGGAATAATATCTTCACCTGCCCTAGTCATTTTATCTCCTTTCTTTAATTCCGTCACTTTACTTTTATTTGTATTTTTTTGTTACCTAACCTTATACAATTATTGAAAATGCTTAGAATAGTTAGACCTAGAACTATTAAGGGCGGGTAGTTAAATAATAAAATGTGTCGCTAGTTTAATCTATCTTTAGGCCGTTATGCATTTTCAAAACTTTTTTAAAATAACTTAGCCTTTTCATTGATATTATAGAAATAAATAAGTTCCAAATTCTTACTAAACTTCATAAAAACAACAAATCTTTTTTCATAACAAAGATCTATTTTCTTATTACCGAGTGCAAAAGAGGAAAATCTTTCTACCCATTTGCATACCCTTTATAAAGATTAAGTTTTACATATAATACGTATTTTTAGTAAACCATCTTTTTATTATTTTGCATTTTTTATGATAAACCTCATGCAATTGCTTTGTTCAAATAGAATATTTTCTTGCATTTTACAAATAAACTTTATGCAATTCTATGGAAACTATATATGTACATATCTTTAAATAATTATTCGCAAACATCTTTTCAACCCATGTTCTCTTAAATATGCATTTTTTAAATAATACTAACCTAAGTTTGACCGGACAACCGCAAGTTAGCGGATCCTTTAGGGTGCCTAACCCCTTCCCTTTAGATAATAAAGAACCCTTACCTAGAATCTCACCTAGTTTCACAGACCTTAAAAATTGAGATCATTTGTAGTATTTTATGCTACATTTTTAGTGTCCTAATTCACTATAATAATTAGGTGGCGACTCCTTAAAATGCATTCAGGAATTCAACCATGCGCAGTAATCCCGTTTCCGACTACGGTTGAAAATGGGGTGTTACAGTACCAATATCTCTTCCACTTAAGGAAATTACGATCTTTGGCACTTTATGTGCACGTATGTGCAAACAATGTTTCTGATGTGTGGGGCCCCAATTGTTCGAGTCATAATTAATTTATTTCACATTTAGTAAATTTCCAACAATCCCCTCTTGGAAGAGATTTTGGCACACACATATGGGGCCTTTCGAGCAATCACTCGGCGGATCGATATCGCATCTGGATAGGTACGGAGCTTTGAACCTTCCATAGTAGAATACCATCGGACATATTTACTGCGCGGTGAACGTGATGTCTTGAGCCGTCAGTGTTTATTATATGTCAAGACAATGGTACCAACACAACACCTTTCCTACTCAATCTTTCTAGTGTTTTGTCCGTCGTAGTCGTGGACACCCTTGGATTCTTAAATGCGTTCATTTGAGGCGGCCTGTTCTCGCACTTAAATAGGTGATCTCCTACAAGGTAATGTAATACCCCGCTACACAAGCGTTAGGAACCATTAAAAATTTTCCCAACCTAACCTCAACTATAGAGGATCACTAAAGGTTCGAAAATTTATCCTTTACTCCTCTTACAGGTAGCACTTTTTGTGTATCACGGGAACGGCCTTGGATTATGTTTCTTAAGAAAGACACATTATCCGAAGTGCTCTTGCTTCCACCGGCGCCACCACTAACCTTTACAGCTTTAGTTATCTCATTGAACTTTATTCCCGGATCTCCACTGTAAGTTGGGTGTCCACTATATCGATTCTTATTATTCGGGTTTTAAGCCCATTCCTGCATGTGCAGTAACAACGGATTTTTGGGTATTCCATTCGTCAAGGGATCTGCGATATTTTTCTTAGATTTTATGTAATCAATGGAAATAATACCCGAGGTGATCAACTGCCTAACAAGCTCATGTCTCCGTCGAATATGACGAGACTTACCATTGTATATTGAACTTCGTGTCTTTCCTAGAGCCGACTGACTATCGCAGTGAATCATTACAGAAGGCACGAGTTTATCCCAACATGGGACATCCTCTAGAAAACCATGAAGTCACTCAGCTTCCTCTCCCACTTTATCTAAAGCGATAAATTCTGACTCCATCGTGGATCGGGCAATAAGAGCTTGCCTAGAGGATTCACAGCTCCACCACAGATTGTAAAAATATATCCACTGGTAGACTTGATATCGTCGCTATCAGATATCCAGTTTGCATCGTTGTACCCCTCTAGTACAGTTGGATACCTCGAATAGTGTAACTCAAAATTTATCGTGAACTTTAGGAACCGTAGTACCATGTTCAACGCTTTCCAGTGATCCTCACTTGGATTTTGAGTGAACCTAGCCAATTTATTGACTGCATGAGCGATATCAGGCCGAGTACAGTTTGTGATATACATCAGAGTATCAATCACCTGCGCATATCGCTCATGGCATACGGGCTTACCAAGATGCTTGTCAATATTTTGACTTATATCCAATGGTGTCGATATCGGTGAACTGTCGAACATCCCAAATTTCTTCAGTACATCCTCGATGTAGTGAGATTGAGACAAAACCAGTCCATTAGATGTCTTAGAGATCTTGATCCCTAAGATGACATCTGCAATGCCCATATCTTTCATGTCAAAACAATGTTTTAACATATTTTTAGTCTCTAGGATTATCCCAGAACTGCTTCCAGTGATCAACAAGTCGTCTACATATAGGCATATCATGACGAAGGATTCAACATTTCCTTTCATGTAGACACATTTGTCAACTCCATTAATGGCGAACCCTTTTGATAGTACTCTACTATCAAACTTTTCATGCCATTGTTTAGGGGCCTGTTTCAGCTCGTACAATGATTTAACAAGCCGACACACTTTTGTCTCTTGTCCTAGAACCACATACCCTTCGGGTTGGTCAATATATATTTTTTCTTCCAAATAACCATTTAGGAAGGCAGTCTTAACATCCATTTGATGTATTTCAAGATCTTTTGTCACGACCCGAACCCGGGCCCGTGACTGGTGCCTTACCCCGGGCACCCAAGTAGACATACATCAGAGTAATCAGCGGAATATAAAACAAGACATGAAATATGAAACAGTTATCTGAGAAAAGTTGCCTTTCGGCATATATATATAAAAACTTAAATCTGAATAGTTACATTCCTTTTACAACTCTGCCCACTGTTGACACCCAATTTTGACCCTCCCGTCCAGTCATTAACTATAAAATTACACTAATTTTAAAACAATTTTAAAATAATAAAATGCAGCAATAAAACATAAATACAGGCATAAATAAACAATTTAATAGTGGCATCGCGTCTTACGTAGAGTATTAATCACTTAGAGTCTCGCGCCCGCATTAATTAATTTTAAGCCTTGTCATGATTCTTAATTAATAATAAATACATAAAATAAATAATTTAGCAACAACGTCGTGTCAGGTAGCATAGCCGCATTTATTAGTACGCAAGAGAATTTCATAATCATTTGTAATTTAAAATCAATTTTAATCTAATACACGCTTTTAATAGCGTCGCATTTATAAAGCTTTTCTTAAATATCATACTTGCATTTAGCATTTAATTAATTTAATCTAAACTCAATTCAATTTTAATTTAACGTCGCAATAATACATAATAATAAGTTTTTAAATAAAAGCGCCGCATTAAGCATTAATTAAATAGTACGTCCGTCTTATTTCTTTATAATAATAATTTAAACTCAAGCACCAATTAAATAGCACGCCCATTTTATTCTTGTAATAATTTTAATAAAGCATTTAAATAATTTGAGCACAATTTATTAATTTAAATACCTAATTAAATTAACTAAAGCCTAAAACTAACTAATGCTACCCTAATCAACCCTTACTAATTACCAACCCAACCCGCATGCCCATTTCCCTAAGCCTTTAACTTCCCCCCCTTTTAATTCACTACCCGCAGAAGCCTCGTCTAGCCCACCCCTCCTTCTGCGTCGACCTCCCTCTCCTCTTAAGAAAACCTAAAGACACAAACCCTAAAAAAAAAACTCAAACGCCGCATGCAGCCCTCCCTCACGCCACCTCTCCAGCCGAGATTCTCGCCTGAGAATCCGGCGACCTTCCCCAACTTACCATTAAATAACCTTTCCTTATCAATCTCAGTAAGAATCTGAGAATCCAAAAATGGTAACAAATCGCCTAAAGTCAGCAACCAAATCATCCCACGAATCCTTAACAAACCAAGCATTTAATCATCCCTTGAATCCATCTTAAACTTACCATAGAAACGGTTTAATTAGAGGCTATAAATACCCAACGCCGACATGCAAAAGTGGACGGAGAGTCGCCATCGAACTATCACAAAGATTCACCCGTAAATCCTTTTCGTTTCCATCAAAGTCACTATTATCAGTTCTTGCAAACAGTCTTTGTGACTTTTCCTTCGACGATTCGGGAAAACCATTGTCGTCGCCTCAGTTCGCTACCCATAAAAGGTCCGGAAACCCATTCTCTTTCTATTATTCAGTCGCTTAATTGATATTGTGTATTCTGTGTGGATATTCATATTATTGTGTCGAATTTACTCAAATTAGTTTAGTCTTTGTTTTCTGGATAAACCTGTCAGTTGTGATTTGTGGTGTCGATGCTGTCTTAAGCATATAGGCATTCGATTATGGTTCTTCTATGTGTATAGTTAACGTATAACATTTGTATAAAGGTCCTAGATCCATTTTGGGTTAGTAGTGGAAATATCATGGGTCCTTTATGCATCTGTCAAAACTGTTTCAAAAGATGGGTAATGCCTATTTTATTATTTGCTGAATTCAGATTAGTCTAATCTCTAAATGAACCACTGATTAATCCTACCGTTAAATATCCCGTATTCTGTTAATGAAGTTGGTTATATGCTCAGTTTGTGAATACATTTGAAGTATTCCTATAACTCAACTCATGTGGGAAACGTACTTGTTGCTTGATTCTTCCATATATGGATCCAGTAATTTATTTAGGATTAAATGAATTTGTCCCCTTAAATAATGTATCTATTGGTCTTGAACTCATTGGTTCTTATGTGTGTTCATATCCTATTATTGCACTTTCTTAGTCATTTTTTTGTGTCAAAATCTACTGAGGAGTTCATTTCGACAGTCTCTATACCAACATATTGTATTTACATAGACTGTTCTTTTCTTTTTTTTTGTCACATTACTGGCTGTGTCCCAATAGTAAACATATAAGGAGATTAACTTGATGTTGACATGGTAAAATCTGGTTAGTCATTATGATTTTGAGTCATGCATCTTAAAATAGGAATAGCATGCTATGTGTTATTATATTATTTCACCATGTTTGATACCTCCATCCCTGCATCAGATTAATTACTATATATACATATATATATATATATATATATATGTTAGTTTGGTTCATACGAGCATAAAGGAGTAAGATTGGTATGAAGATTCAACTAGGATAAGAGGAATGTCTTTAAAATGCCCTGTTTTACCCTGCAACCTGAAACTGGTCATTTCACCCCCTATTTTATACACCAATAATATACCCTGAGTATACCAGATGTAAAGTCCAGTTGTGCCTCTAGTATGTAGTAGAGTTATGCATTTTGTATATCCTCGAGTATGTCAGATATATCCTAGGTGTCGGATGTATATCAGTCCTTGTGCATACCTAAGTATTTGTGAAATAATATATCTAAATGTATATTATGTGAATTAGTACATCATGAATGTGAGCATATGCTTTATTGGGCCTATTACATATTGGATTGAGTTCTCTTCTTATAAGTTTTATGCTTAGAATACTTGGGTTTGCTTTGTACTTTTTTTTACACATGGATCACTGCATGTCTTGCAAACCAGCACTGGCTGCATACGTTTGGGCTCACCCTTCCCCTTTGAAAAATCTGAATTAACTACTTAGGCCCTCATCTTTATATATCCTCAAAGAAGCTTAAACTCGTTACTTTGAGCCTGTTTTGATGTATTCTACTGGACTGTTTCTATCAGCATATCATATACCTGTAACATTTTGAATGAAACAACTTGGGTGTGATTAGATTTGTATGTCAATACTTACTTATGGTAGATAAGATTTTAAATAGTTACTAATCTGTTCTTCTCTTATTTTCTTACATGATATGCATCAAAATGACCAAGAGTCTCGATGACGACTCATCATCGCTGCATTCTCTTGCCACAGGGCTCCTGAACAACCATGGGATGGATGGCGTCGCCATCCTTTCCAGACAGTGCATCAATTCCAATCTTACCCTTCTTGTTTCTTTAGTTATTTACTTATTTATTTATTATCGTTATAATTATTTTTTAACCTTGTAATTAATAGGATAACTAACTCTATTAGCTTTTGAATATATGGGAAGGGTAGTATAAAGATGAATCCGCTCTTTGTTAAATCTAGATTCGTCATACAAATCTAAATCCAAGATAAATTAATTAATCCTAGCTATGCTTAGTTATGTAGTCAAAATACCACTCCTTATCTAGAAAGAAAGAAAAATAGACTTTCTTATAATTTCTTCATAAACAACATAGGAGCAATTTATTTAACGTTTCATATACATTTACAAAGATAATTTCCTAACCGATTCTATATGCTTATAGGGATAATTTGTCATTTTTTACTTTGTCAAATAAAGAATGATTTCATAATTAACCTTAGGTATAAAAGTCTTAATCTTACATATACCTATAGGATGTAATTTATCATTTAATAAAACAATTTCATGATCTACGAATCGCATAATTAATTTTACATATTTTGTGAATCCTATAAAGTCTTTTTTTTTTGTAAGTTATCAAAATACCTCTTTAGATATTTGCTACGTTTTTTTTTAAATAATCTCCTTAAAACATACACCTTTTAAACTAGAATAAATTAACCTATGTTTGAACGGACAACCGCAAGTTAGTGGATCCTTTAGGGTGCCTGATCCCTTCCCTTTAGGATACTAAAGAACCCTTACTCAGAATCTCATTTAGTTTCACAGACCATTAAATGGAGTTAATACTGACTTTAATCGGTTAGTATTTAGGTGTCCTAATTCACCCAACTAATTAGGTGGCGACTCCCTTAACATTTTACATTATCTTTTACATTTTTGGGGAGGATAATCATTCCGTCGCGCATTTAAGCCTGAGAGTTCAAAATCGGGTGCGACACCCACAACAGTACTACAGACCTCTAAGAATGATATGACAACAATGGCGGGACAGGGCCCCGCCATACCCCTGAATGTAAGTACCTACAACGACAGGGGACTATACCACTGATAAGCCTCCGGAGAAACGGAGCTTCCCAAACGCCGAATCGTGACCATGAGCGAGGATCAACAATCGTGTACCTCTACTGCGGCGTAACGCAGCTCGAAGCGAGGTCAAGACAACAGTACCAAGTATGTGAAACGAAAATCGTAAATGAAATCATAGTAGTCTATATAAAGCAGAGACATGTATGATAACTAAACTACGATTCAATAATATAAGGCCATGTCAAGTCGTGGACTCACGCCTTCAAAGTCATCACTCAAATATAACTATGGGTCTCACGCCCACAACATCAATCATGCGCCGTGGAATACCTTCCTCACCGCCAGCCTCATGATATAAAAGCACCAAGGAATACACATGAACACCGTGTCCCACTGTGTCATAATAAAACCGCACGGGTAAGCGAAGGCATAGCCGACTACTAACACCCAGCACCAACAGTGGTCATAAATCAGATCACGAGGTCCGCTCTGCACCGCCATGATCGGCCGCCACTCGCCCGCAGATCAAATGTGCGCGTCTAATCTCGAACTTCCCGCAGACTCGCATAGGCCACTCACATAGGCCCGCATGAGGTATAACCCCGCATCGAGGGTAGCTACTCCCCGGCATCGTCCTGGACTCGCAGTCCGCATGGCCACATAGACCGCATGACCACAAAGGCCGCACACTAACCTGGAACTCTCGTAGCTCCGCATAGGTCCCCTGGACCCGCATGAGGTATTCTCGAATCATGGTCCTGCATCACCCGAGTCTACCCCGCGACGGAGGGCTTTAACCCCGGTATCATGTCAAGAGGTGAGTGATATAATACTAATATAACAGCTTATCGTTAAACAACATAAGCACAACAAGGGAAACCCCTTTACACAAACATCACAAGATACTAACACACGTAGCATCCTAACATGTTTACTTATCAAATCAACAAGAAAGTATTACAAGGCTATCACAAACCAACACAATCAAGTTATTCACACAAGGCACTTCCTACTTTATGTCAACAAGTTCAGGTTTTTATCCCCAAAGTACTTCATACATTAATTCTTTAAAAAGATCTGTTCCTTTTACAAAAGTCACACAATACCCGTAGTATAAAAAAAATGAGTGACTATCTTTTTAAGTAACCAAAACACTTCCCTTTGTAAAATCAAGTAACAACATTATTTTCCAAACGTTCAAGTTTGCCTAATTTCAAATGCTCAAGTTTCTCATTTTCGAAAGGTTTCATAGTTCATAGTCTTAATCACGTAATAAGATAATTCTCTTTTAAACAATTTGAGAAACATATGCCTTATGTGTGAGTAGGTTATTCTTGTTTATAACAATCTTATTAAAGCAGCCATGATCTAGGAAATGTAATATCATTTTGTCTCATCTTAGCTTCTATGCAGATGGAGGTTTCTACTGGTTTTAATAATACTTAATTAGTCAATACATTTCCCTTTATTAACGCCGCTGGTTCGCTCGATACTTATTCGATTTCAAATCAAGAAACATTATCCCTTTTGAAAACCAAGTACTCATTACTCGCGAATGAGGTTTCACACTTTTTAACAAAATTCATATTAATTTAATTAAGTCAAGTCTCTTATCTTTTAAGATCAAGTCTCTTAACTTCTAAAATCAACAAACCATTCTTTTTATTTCTCTTAAGTCGTTATACCTAACTTCCCATAAAGCTAGTATAACTCTTAAGCTTTTAAAACCAAGTATTACTCTTCTTTCAAAAAGGTTTCTTAACTCTTTTGAAATACTTCAAGATTCTTATTATTTAAAACTCAAGTCTAAAGACATCGGAGTAAAACCACGTTCAGTTAACACACGTACGTCTACCGTACTATATATACATTCTTTTAAAATATCATGCTCAAGAGGATAGGAAGAATCACATACCTCGCGACGATTATCGACTAATAGCAAAATGCTCCACCGCTATAACCCGGCTAGCCTTGTCCACCTTTCAAGTAACATGCTACTCGCAGAACTTTCAACCTATTAAAGGCATATACGTCTATCAACGTCTAGACTACTCTGTAGAATATTCTAAGCAGAGGGTTCTCTATTTTACGGAAAA
Organism: Przewalskia tangutica; assembly: GCA_029844215.1. NCBI lineage: Eukaryota > Viridiplantae > Streptophyta > Magnoliopsida > Solanales > Solanaceae > Przewalskia > Przewalskia tangutica. The sequence continues at coordinate 1,599,368 of CM056738.1, read as the reverse complement.
TCGGGCAGCACTTCCCTACCCGTTAAGCTACACAAGTTTCATCAGAATACACCCCATGTAAGTACAGTTTAATCTTCTTCTTTAATATTCTTCTGATGTGATTTCAGTTCAATTCTCTTCTCTTATACCATCCTTCTATATCTTATACTCATTTCTATACTACTACAGTATGTAATTTCTAATTACAATAAGGACAAGAGTATTTACCTCTAAGCCCAAAATTATCCAAGTTTTAATGTCGATCCCGAGCAACGTTTAGCTCCTACTGGGCGCCCAACCCGCTCCAAACAACCCTTAGAAGTTCTACTTCTTCTTAATACTTCAACCGACTATGAAGATTTTCCTTAGGGTTTTGTTTTTGTGACTGAAGGGAAGTATAATAGTATTTCTGGGCTTTTAGTATAGGTGTAACCTTGGAATACTACAAGGTATTTGGGCCAAGGTATTTTGGAATAGTAACAATACTTGGAGAATACTTTTCTACCAAGGGGGGTGTATTTTACGAAAATAACTCAAGGTAGTGGGTACTCTGGCCAGCACCACTAGGAAGTGGTACCTCTACCAAAAGGCCTCACAAAGGGGGAGGGGGAGCTCTTTGGACGAGAGCTTCACTACAAAGGAGGGAAGGATTTTTCAAGACTTAGAAAGTTGTGTTGTGGATGAAGAAGTCTTCAACAAAGGGGGTATTTATAGGCCAATCAATGGCCAAGATTAAGACAAGTGGTGGGCAAGTGTAGGGTGAGGATTTGGACAAGTGTGTGTGGGTCCCACCTTATCTATCTACCACACAAAATATCACAAAATATCCTACCAACTCCAAGGCTTGAAATCGTCCAATTGACGCCCATAAATCCGCCAATTTGAGGGTGACAAGTGTCGCCCTCTCGTTGGTCCAAAATATTTCATCTCTCGGAAAAATCCGCAAAAATAATAAACGTCACAGCCGTAATTTTCCCTTCGCAAAGTTTGGAAAACGTTTCGTCGGAAAACAATTCTTTTCGTGGGTTGTGAACAAAATTTCGACCCTTGCCTATTTAAGGCTTAAACTTTTATACGTACTCCCTCACGTACATACTCTGGAAAATACGGGGTATAACAATCCCGCAAGGCGGCGATAGCTATGAACATACGTATGTATGTCATTCTTGACACCGAAGCGTAGGTGTCAAAGTAATTAAGGTCCTCATTTTGGTGATAGCCCTTGACTACTAACCTAGATTTATACTTATCGATAGATCCATCTGCCTTTAAGTATCGTTTAAGGATCCACTTACAACCCAACGATTTGTGTCCCGGGGGAGTTCAACCAACTCCCAGGTGTGGTTATGCAGGATGGATTCTATCTCACTTTCTAAAGCTTCCTTCCAGAGCGGTGCTTCTGGAGTTGACAATGCTTCGATGATTGTCCGTGGTTCATCCTGAACCAAATAAGCTTCAAAGTCTGGCCCAAATGACGTGTCCTTTCGGGCCCTTTTGCTTCTCCTTGGTTCCATTCCTGAATCTTCCAAGTCCTGAGAATCTGGAATACTGGATTCCGGATAATCAGCTACTGCAGAATTCACTAGATCTGAACCGTTCGAATCTAGGTAGTCATCTACCCCTTGATCCTCAGAGATTTGATCATAACTTCGTTTGCGAGAGGTTATGTTGGTTTCCTTGTATGGAAACGTGTCTTCAAAGAACCATGCGTTCCTTGATTTTATGATAGTACCTTTATAAATATCCGGTACATCCGACTTATGCACTATGAAGCGATAAACACTACTGTTATTGGCATATCCGATGAATATGCAATCCACAGTCTTAGATCCAATTTTGACCTGTTTTGGCATAAGTACTTTTACCTTGGCCAGACACCCCCATACCTTTAAATACTTGTAGGTAGGTTTCTTTTCTTTCCATAACTCGTATGGAGTCTTGTCCTTACCTTTGTGTGAGACTCTATTAAGAATCTTATTTGCGGTAGTGATGCTTTCTCCCACATGTGTTGGGGAAGGCCTGAATTGATGAGTAAAACATTCATCATTTCCTTTAGTGTTCTGTTCTTGCGTTCAGCCACACCATTTGATTGTGGTGAGTAAGGAGTCGTTGTTTGATGAATTATACCCGACTAGGTATAAAATTCTTCAAAAGGTGCTATATATTCTTCTATCGCTACAGATTGTTTTAATCCGTCCACTTAGTTGGTTCTCAACTTCTGCTTTGTAGTGTTTGAACGCTCCAAAGGCTTCATCTTTATTTTTTTAGTAAGTAAAGGTAACAAAACCTTGTGTCATCATCTATGAAAGTCACAAAGTACTTGTTCCCCCCTCTAGTTTGAGCGAACTTCAAATCACATATATCAGTGTGTATAAGTTCTAGATGAGTGGTTTCCCTTTCGACGGATCTAAAGGGACTCTTGGAAAGTTTTGCCTCTACGCACACCTCACACTTACGTTGAGGGTTTATGTCAATAGACGACAATAATTCCAGTTTTACCAATATTTGGATAGATTGATAGTTAACATGTCATAATCTATGATGTCATAAATTAGATGACTCAATCAAGTAAGTAGAAGGTGCAATTTTATTGATAGTTGAAACAGAAGGCATTATAGGTGCAATATTAAACTTAAAGAGGCCTTCACAGACGAAGCCCCTTTCTACAAAGGTTCTATTTTTAGTGATTACAAACTTGTTAGCCTCTAACACTAGCCTAAAATCAGCATTTACTAACAAAGGTCCAGAAATTAAATTTCTTTGAATTTCTGGGACATGAATCACTTCATTCAGAATTAGCTCATTTCCGGACGTCATCTTTAGGGTCACCTTTCCTACCCCCAGCACCTCTGAAGAAGAATTGTTGTCCATAAACAATTTCTTATCCATGACTGGTGTATATGTGGAAAAAGCATCTTTATTGGAACATACGTGACGGGTAGCACCCGTATCTAGCAGCTTATGATGGGGAGAAAGAACCTAGTTTTGCCTCTCTTCTTCACTCACCCTGGAAAAATCCATCCTGTATCCATGACTTGCTAGCTTGATCGCGAAGAAAAAAAAAGAAATATTTTTGTCAAAAAAAACATGCCTTCCGCTTTAGTCTACGTTTTTCGGATAGTCGGGACCCGATGTTGATTTCCAATTGAAATTCCTCGTGTTTGGGCGCCCATCCGATTAGTTCAAATATCATCTGAAACCCCAACGGTTGTTCACTGCACTACCCGTCATTTATCTCACACTCCCAAAGCAAATTTGAATTTCTGCTTTCATTTTCATTTCCTACATCTTTCTTTCTATCCATAGGTCGGCTTCGCATAGATAGATCTTTGTCGAGATGGTGCCCTCGAGGTATGCCTTCCTGGTTCTTCCTTTACTGCTTTTCCATTCGGTCAGATCACAAAAAGTCTTTGTCTTCGATCTCTCTTCGCAACGCATTTAAACTCACCATGAAACTTCGTTCGCTTATGAAAGGCAGTACGTTTATGTTTCTGCTTTACAATTATGATTTTTTTGGGCATTTCTAATAATATCACCATTGCACCGGATTCTCAACGAGGTTAGCTTCAAGAACCACCGCTGAGAACTCCTCGATCATATCGTTGACGAGCGTGTCTTCAACGATGTTAGCCTTGGCTTTGCCTTTGGCATTCTATTTTTTCTCACGTTTGAGCCTGTGACAGTCTTTGGTTATGTGACCAACTATACCACAATAGTTACAGTTTCCCTTGACTTTTCAGTAGTTTGGGCTTTTCCTTCCTTCTGGAACTTCCGCTTCTTGCTTGAGTTCCCTTTGACTTCTGTCAGGTTCGCCTTAGCCTCAGCGGGTTGTTTCCCCTTTGGAATGATCTTCTTATTGTCCTCCTGAATCTGGAGTTTGACAATAAGTTCATCTAAGGTCATCTCCTTCATTTTAAGTTTTAAATAGTTCATAAACTCACCATTTATGAGAGACAATCGTATACCTCGTATTTCCAGTATATGCGTGAGGCGCATGACGATACAATTTGAGCCTTAAAGTAGGCATAGATTCGAAATTTGTACACAACACCCTGTTAGAGTCGTTTTCGACTAAACGCTTCCATTTTTCGAGAGAAAATTCCGCTATGTCATTTATAATTTTTATGGATTTTTCCGAGACGTAACATTTTGGACCAACGGGAGGGTGATATGTGTCACCTCACATTGGAAGAGGTTGACGGCAATTGGCCATTCTTGGCACGCTTTTGTTGCCCAATTTTGGCCGGGTTAGGTAGGATATTTTTGTGTAGATGGATAAGGTTGCACATGGCTTAATTTTGGCCTTACACTTGCCTTGCACTTGGCACCATCTTCGCCATTGGTTGGCCTTCACTTGACCTATAAATACCCCCTTAGTTGAGTTGATGAACTTTCTTCATCCAAAAATTGAGCAATCTACCTAAGTCTCAAAATACTCCTCCTCTTGTAGTTCTCGCCCAAAGCCTCTCCTCCCTCCTAGTGGCCTTTGGCCGAGAGTTTCCTCCCCTTGTAGTGGTTAGCAGGTACCCCTAGCCTAGTTGTCTCGTATAAATACCCCTTGTAGTGGTATAGAAATACTCTCCTAGTATTGTTATAATGCCCAAATACCTTGCCCAAATACCTTGTAGTATTCCCAAGGTTACACTTATACTAGCCTAAAAATACCATTATACTTTCCTCGATCGCTAAAACGAAACCCTAAGTAAATCTTCACCCGTAGTTGAAGTTAAAAGTAGAAGTTGGTTAGAACTTCAAGGGTTGTTTGGAGCGGATTGAGCACTCGGAGTAGAGCTAAACCTCGCTTCAGATCGACATATAAACTCGGATAATTTTGGGGCTTATCGAGGTAAACATTCTTGACCTTCATTTGTAATTGGAAATTACATGTTGTAGGAGTATATAGTTAAAGTATACTATATATAGAATTGAACATACCGTGCGCAATGTCTTTTGACTTAAGCTCGAATAATACTTACGCAATGTCTTGCGACTTAAGCTCAATTTAAATAAGAGAATCGAATCAGAATTACATAGATCAGACATGAGACTTGTGTAGTATTCTCGTGAGTAAAATTGTACACGCCCGGTTAGGCAGAAACCCCACGGTTGGCTTGGTAGCGGCACTGGTAAAGGAGAGATTAACGCTGCTGTGGGGGAGTTTGCCAATTTTCGTAGAATATGGAACGATGTTAATAAGCGCCGTGGCCTTATAGGTTGACTACGCAGGTGCGATCTACGTGGCTTAAGGAGTAGCCGACGGCCTCAAGTACTTGGAGCGTTTTGCTATTAGTCGGCACTCGTCGCGAGGTATGTGAACCTCTTCCTATCTCTTATAGCATGATATGTGTGAACTATGTAGTACGGTAGACGCATACGTGTTAAGCGTGTTTGATTGTTTTTAAAACATAAAAGTGTTATAACGGCTTTATGGGAAGTCGTTATAATGACTTTATGTAGGTAAGAAAATACTCTGTGGTTTTAAAAGGTAACGGATGTGAATTATAACTGGCTAGTTATAATAAAGAACTTGATGTATTTCAAAAGATTTATAAATCGTTTTGAAGGGAGAGTAACACTTGGTTTTAAAGGTTTTAAAAAGAGTTATACTAGCTTTATGGGGAGTTAGGTATAATGTCTTAAGAGAGGTAAAGAAAATGGTTTACTGATGTTAGAAGTTAAGAGACTTGATCTTATAAGATAAGAGACTTAACTTATTTCTTTAATGTGAATGTTTGTGTGAAACCTCATTCGTGAGTTATGAGTACTTGGTTTTATTTAAAGGGATAATGTTTTACTGATTTCGAAAATCAGAATGTGTATCGACTGCACCACCGCGTAATAATAAAGGAAAATGTATTGAATAATGATGTATCGTATTAAAACCAAGTAGAAACCTCCATCCGCATGTAAGCTAAGATGAGACAAAATGATATTACATATCCTAGATCATGGCTGCTTAATAAGATCGATTATAAACAAGAATAACCTACTCACATATAAGGCATATGTTTCTCAAATCATTAAAGGAGAATTATGTTTTAAAGGATTAAAACTATGAACTAAGAGACCTTTTCTAAAAATGAGAAACTTGAGCATTTGAAATTAGGCAAACTCAACGCTTGGAAAATAAGGTTGTTACTTGATTTTTACAAAGGAAAGCATTTTTGTTTACTTAACAATGTTCGTCACTCTATTTTTATACTACGGACATCGGTGACTTTTATAAAAGGAATGGATCTCTTTAAAAGGAATTTAACGACGTAGTACTTAGTGGTTAAAACCCGACTTTGGCATAAAACGAAAGTAGCTTGTGTTGTGTAACTTGCCTATACCTTGGTTGTTGTGTAACTTGCCTATGCTTGTGTTGTGTAACTTGCCTATACCGGTTGTTGTGTAACTTGCCTATGCTTGTGTTGTGTAACTTGCCCACGCTTGTTGTTGCGTAACTTGCTTATGCTGATGATAGCCTTGTCAGGTGCAAGAATTGTTATTTTTATGGACTAGCTTTCCACGAGGTCTCTTCTGCTCGCCGTCCTCGGTGGTCGGCTCGATTGCCCTGCCTCACGATCGATTCGCTGGTACCTTGAGTCACCGTGACTCGCCTCGCTCAGCCAGATTGACGGTCTCGTGATACGTCTCGTCCTCGTGGTCACCGTACTTGCCCCGCCACTACGTGACCGGCCTTGTATCCGGAGTCGGCCGTGACTTGCCGTGACGGCTTCGTGTTTTGGTTGCATTATATTATCGTACGGTCGGATTCGGTAGTTATACTTGTCTATACGCTTTTATGACACAGTGGGCTCGTGTTCATGTATACTCGCATCACTATATCATAAATCCGCCGGTGATAAGAAATTCCACGCACGAGTGATAATTTGGGCGCGAGTCCTCGACTTGATGTAACTAGTTATATGTTATGATCGTAGCTTGTCATCATACATGTCTCCCGCTTTATATAGACTATTATGATTTCATTTACGATTTACTGCTTTCCACATACTTGGTACACAGATCGACCTCCTTCGGGCCGCGTTCACGCCGCAGTAAGTACATCGTCGTCGATCCCCGCTCTTAGGATCACCTTTCAGCGCATTGGGAAGCTCCGTTCCTTCGGAGGCTTATCTTTTGGTATGTGATCCCTGAGTCGTAGGTTCTTGTACATTCAGGGGTATGGCGGGGCCCTGTCCCGTCATAGTTGTTGTAAATCTTAGAGGTCTGTAGCACTGTGTGGGCAGGGTTTTGTAAAAAGGATTAAACTGTTCGTTTTGAAAGAGTTGTTTATATATATTTTGTTGGAAGGTAACCGTTTGGTTGGCCTGTTTTATTATCTTGTCTCATGTTCATGTTTAAGTTTTATTTCCGCTGGTTTTCTCTGATGTAGTATCACTAGGGTGCCCGGGGTAAGGCACCAGTCACGGGCCCGGGATCGGGTCGTGACAACAACTTTTCGATCAACGCCTCAACCAAGAATTGTTCGTTGGGCTTCAATCCTTCCAAATCCAGGTGATATAGAATCATTTAAAATTCATGGACTTGAGATGACACACTTTTGTTATCCACCATTTGAAATTTCAGGAATTTCCCAATGATGAACTTTTTGCTACCCGTATCTTGGGTGTTTTATTTCTTCTGAAGTTTGTCCCATAACTACTTGGCAGTTTCAACGGTGCAATACACCGTGTAGAGAGGATCAGACAAACAGTTTAGAATATAGTTCCTACACATGAAATCACTATATTTCCATGCTTCGCAAACCATCCTCATGTCATCTGCGACATGGTTACCTTGACCCCCTTCCGCCAAATCATTTGGCTGAGGGTCCACGTCTTCCCCAACTAGTGGAGGGTCTTCGGTTAGGAAACGTGACATTCCCATAACCGCGAAAAACAAAGATCTTTGTCATTATCTCTAAAGTGAGCACCCATGAACTTTTCAGACGCTCATGGTGAAAACCAGCAGCTGGCCTCGAGCGCAGAAAGACATTAGAAACGCCTCTAACATGAGCATAGGCGCTGATGCCGGCAGCGAGCATAGGCACCGTGCGCCGAGCAGAAATGAGGCATCAGATGTACCAAAACCAGTGTTGACACTAGTTGTGCCAAAGGCAACGTTTTCTATCTTCTTCCTATTCGACCAACGACTTACCCCTGTCAAAGTCGACGTCTTAACCTGACTTCCTGAGCTCAGTTGATTCTTGAAGCAGTAGCTCTGGATCGAGACACTTGAAGTGCCAAAAAGAGTGGTAGCACTAGAAGTTCCAAAAGCAGTGGTTTGGAAGGCATTAGGAATGCCAGGATTAGTTGGAGTGTAGACAGTGTCATTGCCTTGAGTGGTGGGATTGAAGGCATCGGGATTTCCTTGAGCATTGGTGGAATTTTCAGTGTTGAATTGGTTCAATTGATCTTGTTCAATCATATTGTTGTTGAAATAGCGAATATTATCTTAAGCTTGTGGGAACAAAGTGTGAAAATAAAGGAAATGAGAATATAACAACAACAAATTGTAAGAAAGCTGGAAATGAACAAATAAGAGGATTTGCTGAGTCGACCAAATTCTTGATTTATCCTTAAGATAATATTGCCCCGTATATCCTTTCAACGGTTGTAATGACACCTTATCTCCCAAGATAAAACATCAATCAAACAAATGAGCAAAGGGAACTCAAGTATTTGCTTAGGAAGAAAGATATTTGAGTGTTTGTGATTGCAAGAGAGGAAGACAATTTCAGAGAATTGTTGAGGGTAAGGTGTGTTCTTGTAAATGTGCCCAAGGCCCAATTTTATAGTATGAAGAAAATGGTCTTCCACATAGCCAAGTAATGGCCAATAAAGGTCATATAATGCCTTGAATGTGGAGTAATAATTCAGCCAAATAATGGCTGAATTCATGAGCCCTATAATGGAGAATTAATGCTCCAAAGTCAGCCCAAAAAATAGTTTCCGTCCATCTTACAACGGTCTGAAACGTCCGCAGCGCCGTGGCATTTTCAGACTCATTTCATCTTTCACACATTGTATACGTCTTCCTTTCATTTAACAACGTGAAACCATTGTTATTTGGCCAATAACTATCTATTATCTTACGTCTCAAACAATTCGTATACGTACCAATATCTCTTCCACTTAAGGAAATTACGATCCTCGACACATTATGTGCACGTGTGTGGAAACCATGTCTCCGACGTGCGAGACCCCAATTGTTCGAGTCATAATTAATTTATTTCACATTTAGTAAATTTCCAACATCATCTACTTCCAATATAAACTTAATGGACTTTTGTTTTTCTAAATTATTAAAGAAAAATATCAAAATTTACTCTTTAACTTTAACTTTTGATTATAATTTGAAATTACTTTCAAGTAAGCTTCATTAGGAGTTGCTGATGAAAATGAGATTTGGATAATATTAGTCAAAGTTACTCAATTTCTTTCTCTTTTCACTTCCCTTTAATCCAACAGTCAACAGGTTATCTGAATGTTTGGCAGATCATTATCAATTATCATCAAAATATTAAGTTAAAGAATAGTCTTTGGATGAAGTGGATTGGGGAGAAGATATATATATTATAATCTGAAAGTGAAAGCATGAGAGACAGGTTGGAGACTGCAGGGGCCCATATGTTGATTCAGACTTGTGTTTGGAATAAAAATACCAATGAAAATAATTGAATATGAAAAGTTACACGCCAACAAAAATTGTGATAGAATGATAAAGGTAAAGAATGAATTTTCACCTTAACTCAACCCAAAAAGCTAGCTTATAGGGCGAAGATTGTTCAAATTCATATAAAAAATTCATATTTTCATTTCATATTTGATGTGAGATTCTTAACCATAAATATTATTTCTTTATTCCATACTCAAAGGTATCGGCTTTGACCTCTTAATATAAACTTTTTGTTAGGCATTAATTTTACTTAGAGGTAGACCTGTCCGAACTTCGGGTCGGGTGACTTTTTTTTTCTATTTGCCCGATCTTGATTCTAATATTTTTTTAGATTTCCCGCCCTTGGCCTTGACCCTACGGCCTCGGGTCGGCCCTGACCCGCCCACAAAACAAAAAAATAGGGAATTTTGGACGGGTCGGGGGCGGCAGTTTTTTTTTTAAAATTGAATTTTCAATAATGAAATTGACATTCTCGGAAACATTACCACGAAATTTGGACGTTGAAATCTATTGTATATCGTGAGATCTCAGCTAAAGAAAAGGAAAAATTCGAAACCGATTTGAAGAAAACGTCAAATCAATTGGGAAGACGGATGTTTTTTCTGAAATTGGCTGATGCCAAACCGTCTTATGGTCGTTTCCAAGGCCCCGTCTCCAAAAAACACGCGAAAATATTTTTTTTTTGGGTAAAACGGACATCCGAGCGCAGAGTTATGACCATTTGAAGTTGCACCAATTTACAACTAATTTCTTCTCTCCCTATATTTTATGTGAATGTTTCACATTAAAACATAAAATTTACATTACATATATTCTTAAATCATGTAAATATTAATAAAAGAAAAATAATATAAATTATATTAAAAATATTAAGTTACGGGCCAGAGGTCAGGCCGGGTCGAGTGGGTAGAAAAATTTGACCATGGCCCGACCCTACGTATGCTCGGGTCCTCGCTTTTACGGATCAGGCGGCTCGCAAGTCAGAAATTAGCTGATCTTAACCCTGATTTTTCGGGTTGAGACGGGCCGGGTCCCCGACCCGATGAACAGTTCTACTTTAGAGTTTGAGGTATCAAATTCAACCTCGGCATATAACATTTTTATTCAGAATTATCGAATTTGACCCGAAATATAATTATTTTTGTTATGACCATTTGAAGTTGCACCAATTTACAACTAATTTCTTCTGTCCCTGTATTTTATGTGAATGTTGACATTAAAACACTTATTACTCAATTTGACCTCGGGATATGGAGTCTCTTTATTAGGAAACATTTTTAATGGGGTTGACCCTTATATTAGTTTCTTTATTAGGAACCATTTACAATGTGAGATTTTTTAAACCATAGTTTCTGTATTAGACACCAAACCCCTGCCCACACACAACCCCTCTCTTCCCAATTACAATAGTTAAGTGTATTTTGTTTGGTAAAGTCCCCCAAAGCTTCTTTTCTTTCTTCTCTCTCTCCCCACAGTTTCCTTTGGAGGTCCCCTCTCTCTTTATCTCTGTCAACAGTAGTGCTTGCTAATTCCCCCCATTGCTAAAAAGTTTTGATCTTTGTGACACTTCAGGTACCATTCTTTTTTCTGCTTTACTGAAATGGTCCCTATGTTTTTTCTTGATGTGTTACTTTCACTACTTTGTTTTTTAGCATCTGGGTCTTTCTTGGGATGTTTTTTTGATCCTTTTTGTAGGGTTTTCTTGAAAAAAGTTTAAGTCTTGGTACAAGATCTGTTTGCTTTTTCATTGACCCTTTGTTTTTCTATGTGGGGTTGTTCTTATATGGCTTTTGGATGCTGTTGAATACTTGAATGTATGCAATTTTTTTATTTGGTATGCTTTTTCATTTCATGGTTTTATCTAAAGATTTTACCTCTTGAGCCGAGAGTCTATCGAAAAAAACCTCTCTATCCTGTACCCTCCCAAAACCCACTTGTGAGACTACACCGGGTATGTTATTGTTGTTGAGGTAAATCACTGAGATTTTAGCTGTAGTAGGCATTTTCTTGCACTAATTATGATTTGGGTATGCTAAATAAGTTGCTTATTGTATGTGGATTAGGATATTGCTTCTTTTTTTCTCATTTGTCTATGTGGGGTTGTTCTTGTATGGCTTTTGGATGCTGTTGAATACTTGAATGTATGCATTTTCTTGATTTGGTATGCTTTTTCACTTCATGGTTTTAACTAAAGATTTGACCTTTTGAGGTAAATCACTGGAATTTTAGCTGTAGTAGGCATTTTCTTGCACTACTTATAATTTGGTTGCACTGATTTGAGTTGCCTGTCCTTGTGCCTAGGGAAGGGGCGGATTTAGAGGTTAGGGAGGGTGTTCTCCCTTAACTCTCTCGGCAAAAAATTACAGTGTATATGTATAGGGTAGTTTTTCCGTGTTTGTGTATATATATTAACTTTTGAATGCCATGACCAAATGCAAAAAACTAGCTAAAGTGGTTCAGGGTGTTCAAAATTGTCTCCAGCGTCCTAGGTTTGATTCTCAGGGACAACATTATTTTTTATGTTTAACTTTTGTAGGTAGGGGTAAGGTCTGCGTACACTCAACCTCTTCCCCAGACCACACTTTGTGGGATTTCACTAAGTATGTTGTTGTTGTAGACATGATTTGGGTATGCTAAGTAAGTTGCTTATTGAATGTGGATTAGGCATATTTTTGCACTAATTATGATTTTGGTCTGCTAAATAAGTTTTTAATTGAATCTGAATTAGGCATTTTCTTGCACTAATTATGTTCTGTTACTTAATTTATTGAATATGGATTAGTAGATTGTGGACTTTGTTTTTCTCTGTGGGGTTCTTATATTATGTTATGTGGTGTTTAATGGCTGCATTTTTTTGATTTGGTGTTCTGTTTCACTTCATGGTGTTAACTAAAGATTTGGTCTTTTGAGGTAAATCACTAAGATTTTAGTTTTCTTAGGCATTTTCTTGCACTAATTATGATTTGTTCTGCTAAATAAGTTACTTATTGAATGTGGATTAGGCATTTTCTTGCACTACTTATGTCCTGATACTTAATTTATTGAATGTGGATTAGGATATTATGGACTTTGTTTTTCTATGTGAGGTTGTTCTTATATTATGCTATCTGGTGTTTAATGGCTTTTAGGTGCTGTTGAATGTATGCATTTTTTTAATTGGTTTTCTGTTTCACTTCATGGTTCTAGGAAAAAAGATTTGGCCTTTTGAGGCATTTTCTTTCTGCTAAATAAAATTGCTTATTGAATGTGGATTAAGAAATTGTGGATTTTGATGTCATCATAGATAATATCCCACTGTGCTTGTCTTGTTACTTAAATTTAGATCTATTTTTTTGCTCAGAAATGCATTTTTGTTGTTTATTGCTGTAGTTTCTTTTATATGTTTTCATTGTATAACAGTTTTGAAGTTATCTTGATATATTGTTCTTTACTTGATTCTATCGGTAGCCTGGCCTCGAAGTTCATTTTATGTCTCTTGATTGTGTATGTAGTTTCATATTTCCAATCCACTACAAAAAGTTGGAATTAGCTACGAACTTCGTCGCTAATCCGTCACTAAATTGCTCGTAGCTAACAATTTTTTTTGATAATCCGTTGGTAATCTGCCGCTAAATAGGATTAGCAATGAATTTTGTTGTTTAGCTATAAAATTTGTCCGTCACTAATTACTGGTTTTTTTATTAGTGATCTGGGAACTTTTATGCTGTTTATGGAGCTTGTGATCATGATCTCTCATGCTGATGACACGTGTATTCATGAAGTGAACTTGGACACTGAGTAATGGGTTTGGTTGACCAGATTGCATTGAGTATTCGTTGTTCATCTTAATGGCGTCAACACCTTCTGTCAAGAGTTCGCTCGAAAAGGTGAATAAGTTAGCCGGAGTTCAAGTAGTAGAACGTAATTCTCGGAAATCAGCAGCTCCTTCCCATGTTTCAAAGAGTAACAATTCTGAGAGCACAACTTCTTCCAAAGAGCTACGAAGCAATGATCGAGAAGTTGCATCTAAACAACTTATGGCGGAAACAACAACCAAAAAGAAGTCAAATAGCTCTCAGCAAGTCGGATCCGCCGACTTATTGGTTGATAAGTTCGATTCGAGCTTATATTTAGGAAATCTGAAACATGCTCCAAATGGTGAAGCAAAGGGTTCGCAATGCGCTGTTGATCAGGAAAAGAGGGCATCAAAAAATGGAACAGTCAAGGATAGCTCAGCCTCAGCCAAAGTTAGTCATCGAGCTGATTTTATTGATTGTGGAAAGAGCATGAAATAATTTTATTCAGAATCTCATAAACTTCTTGATGATCTCGACCATTTTCCACTACTCTCCGCTATATGAAAATAGCTAGCAACACCCCTATTTATAATAGTGTAAAACCTAGTACAACTAGGAACTAAAAAACCTATTTCTATATTATTCTGACTAACATTCCTATTGAGACATGAAATAAATAAATACCAAAAATTCTAAATCAAATTTGGTTTCCTACTCTAACTTTGAATTATTCTTCCAACAGAGCAGCATCTGTAGGGGAAGCACAAGCACCGATGTAAGTGATGAAAGTAGTTGCAGCAGCTTTAGCAGCAGTGTTAATAAACCTCACAAAGCTAATGACTCAAAATGGGAAGCCATTCAAGCTATTCGAGCTAAAGACGGAGCGTTGGATTTGAGACATTTCCGGTTGTTAAAGAAGTTGGGATGTGGTGATATTGGAAGCGTCTATCTGTCGGAGTTATGTGGAACAAAGTGTTATTTTGCCATGAAAGTCATGGATAAAGCATCATTAGCTGGACGCAAGAAATTGCTGCGTGCTCAAACGGAGAGAGAGATATTGCAGTCTTTGGACCATCCTTTTCTGCCAAGTTTATATACCCATTTTGAGACGGAAAAGTTTTCATGTCTTGTAATGGAGTTTTGCCCGGGAGGTGACTTGCACACACTTCGTCAAAGGCAACCAGGGAAACATTTTTCTGAACAAGCTGTGAAGTATGGTTACTTTATCCGAAATCTCTTTGTTGATTATTATTATTATTTTTTGATAAGTAGTTCATCTCAAACCTCATAGTCTTAACATGGCTCGCTTTCTTTTCCCGGAAACATTTTTGCCTGGTTTTGATGTTTTTTCTTGGTTTGGAGTGTTAATTGCTTTAGCGTTTACAAAGATTCACCACAAAACTTCTCGCGCCCTTCTCGTAGTTTTGACCGGTGTAAGTTTTATGTGCCACTTTTCTTGTTTCAATTATTGTAGAATTGTTTCTACAACTTGAATAAGTAGCTACCTACCTCTGCAATATAATATGTTGCAGGATGTAAAACTTTGAATTCAATAGACCTTTTCTGTTAGATCCTGAAGAAATTGACAGAAAACGGACTTCCGCTAAATACCACAAGGTCCTAAATATTCTTGGATTATGTTTTTTCTTATAAAGTAAGAACTAAAATCCTTTGAATTTCTGTCTTTACATGATGGCTTCTCTCTATATTTTACAACAACACCATACCCATCTGGGAACGGTAGTGTGTACGCAGACCTTACCCCTACCTTGGGAGGTAGAGAGGTTTCCGATAGACGTTCTCTCTACATTTCTTATCCAAATTTTGTGTAGTCCTGGACATTCTGATCTCTTCACATTGCGATGCTTATCAATTGAAGCTATGTGTTTCTCTCTCTACATTCTCTCGCCCAGAAGGATTAGTGCCAACCAAAAAAAGGTGCAATACTGAGGGAATCGGTTCCAGTCAGATTCTTGGACTTGGATATTATTATTTAAGTCTATAATGATTTGGATCAAGTTTCTTCCTAGTAGATTTAACCTATCATGTTAGAAAGCAAGTATTTAACTCCTTTATTGAGGCGCTCTAGACTTGTATGTGTCTCTAAATTTGCTTAGTGATTTAGGGGTTGTTTGGTTACTAGTTAGAGTTATGTAGGTATTAGTAATGCAAGATTTAGTCATTCATGTATTAGTTATTTCATCTTCTATCCTGCATAAACAATAGTACATAGATTCCTTCATAACTTATACAAACAACAATAACAACAACATACTCAGTGTATTCCCACAAGTGGGGTCTGGGGAGGGTAAGATATACACAGACCTTATCTCTATCTTTTTACGGGACAGAGAAGTTGTTTCCCATAGACCCCCGTACTTGTGTACTGAATTTTATAGATAGTGACTAAATGCTACCAAACATGGTATTTTTTTAATACATGAACAATTCACTTCCTAACCCCTCTAGATTATGTTGGTATTATTTTATGAAGTGTTCATTTTATCTCAAAACTGCAGGTTCTATGTAGCAGAGATCCTCCTTGCTCTGGAATACCTCCACATGCTTGGCATTGTGTATCGCGACCTCAAGCCAGAAAATGTGCTTGTTAGAGAAGATGGACACATAATGCTATCTGATTTCGATCTCTCCCTTCGCTGTTCCGTGAGTCCGACTCTCGTCAAGTTATCGTCTCTTGATGCAGACCCACTTAGGAAGAACTCCGGTTACTGTGTTCAGCCTGCATGCATCGAGCCGCCCTCCTGTATCCAGCCGGCATGTGCTGTTCCTACAACATGTTTCGGACCCCGCTTCTTTTCTAGTAAGTCGAAGAAAGACAAGAAATCTAAAAATGATACGGGGAACCAAGTTACCCCGTTACCAGAACTTATGGCTGAGCCTACCGGAGCTCGTTCGATGTCTTTCGTCGGGACCCACGAGTATTTGGCACCTGAAATAATCAAAGGTGAAGGGCACGGGAGCGCAGTGGACTGGTGGACTTTCGGGATCTTTTTATATGAGTTATTGTTTGGTAAGACGCCATTCAAGGGGTCCGGAAATCGAGCTACACTTTTCAATGTTGTAGGTCAACCTCTCCGGTTTCCAGAATCTCCAGTGGTGAGTTTTTCAGCTAGAGATCTTATACGAGGGTTGCTCGTGAAAGAGCCACAGAATCGATTGGCATACAAAAGAGGAGCTACAGAAATTAAGCAGCATCCTTTTTTCGAAGGCGTAAACTGGGCTTTGATTCGTTGTGCAAGCCCGCCTGAGATTCCAAGGCCCGTAGAATTCGAGAGAATCTCAGCGCAGCAACCAACATCGACTAGTGAGAAATCTGTGGCTGTACCTGTCCGATACCAGCAAAATTCCGATAACTATCTTGAATTTGATTTCTTTTGATCTTTTTTTCATTCTTGAAATGCCAATTATCTTCTTTTCACTAGTCAAAGATACGAAGTTGTACAACATATTGAAGATGTCAAATCGGGGTCTTTTTTTTTTGTTTGGTAGTTCGATGATCATATAGTGTTTGTTGTAACTTATTATACAGTTACACTGTTGTATGGAAAATATTGTAAGGTTGATGCTACCAACTGATAATGTGAATTTGGCAGTTCATAAGCAGTTCTTGTGTACAAGTTTAGACAATGCTACATTTCTCTTGTTTGATTTCCCTATTTATTTTTAATGTAATTCATGAACTATCAAAAGTATACAAGTTTCATATATTGTGTCTCCAAGACAAATGTGTCGTGTTAGTTGGAGCAAATTATATGAAGTTAGACTGTCAAGATAATTGCAAGGAAATGACTTTGTCCAGAAGTGAAGGAAGCCACTTTCCACCTTGTGATGGAATGTTTTCGTTAGAGAATATTTTCTCCTGAACCAAAAACCACTAGGCCTATATAGTATATCCTTTTTCTTAATAAACGAGAAATACATGAGGGCTAGACGCTCACAGGTCGAAACTCGACAAATAATGGGCTCGTCTTTCTATCATTCCTCACTTAAATTGGAGTATATAATTTTTCGAATTTGTACATGTGTCAACTAACACAACTCTTCAATAGATTTCTTGCTGGAGTTCCGTCCTTTAAGCCAGGGAAGCTGCATCTACTTTAATTGATGATTTCTCACCTTCAGTCTCTATACTATATTACATCAAATAGAAGCGATGGTACATATATTGACCTAACCAAGCTAGTATGAATCATCTCAGCTCTTATCATAGTGGGTGACTGCGGGAGATTAGTTTCAAGCCACTGCCTCGAGAGCTGCCTACGGGGGGAGGCGAGCGTCGACCCTACCTTATGAGTATTCAGACTATGACATTTCATTATCACAGCCAACACTCTTATCACTAGGCCAATATTGTATCTATGTAAAGGTATAACAGTGAAATACTATTGTTGAGGAGAACTAACATTTCTCTTTCTTACATTATGCTCAATGTTATAGTTTAAACTAGGACTGTCCAACGGGGGGGGGGGGGTTGGAGGGGTCGGGGTCTGGTTTAAATGATGATTTATCACCTTCAGTCTCTATACTATATTACATCAAATAGAAGCGATGGTACATATATTGACCTAACCAAGCTAGTATGAATCATCTCAGCTCTTATCATGGTGGGTGACTCCGGGAGATTAGTTTCAAGCCACTGCCTCGAGAGCTGCCTACGGGGGGAGGCGAGCGTCGACCCTACCTTATGAGTATTCAGACTATGACATTTCATTATCACAGCCAACACTCTTATCACTAGGCCAATATTGTATCTATGTAAAGGTATAACAGTGAAATACTATTGTTGAGGAGAACTAACATTTCTCTTTCTTACATTATGCTCAATGTTATAGTTTAAACTAGACCGCCCAAGCGGTTGGAGGGTCGGGGTCCGCGGGATGGGGTAGGGCGGCCTGTCGTTGGCCGAGGTGTGCGCACGCCGCCCCGATCCAGGGCCTGGAGTGGGTGGGTTATTTTTTTATTTGTCTTTAAATTGAATAAATAAATAACACACACACACAACAAGATAGTTTAATAAAAACATCACAAGGCTGTTTCTGTGCCTCTTATATTATTCCACTAGAAGTATGATTTTTTTTTGTAATACAATTTCAAAATTGCAACTTCGTGATATTGAAAGTTGCAAATAAATAACATAGTAAAATTACAATTAAAAGAATTACATTTTAAGAAACACATTTTCTAGTTTCTTTATAATTTCTTGTGGTTCTTTGGTTGGAATTGCTATATCTGGTCAAATTGGACGACGTCGCTTGCACATCTGTTGGATAAGACTTCGTTGTAGTTGTAGTCTTCTTCTTCGTTGATCTCCGGTTGGCCGCACCTCCTACGCTCCGCACGAATCCAGTCTCTGAATAGAACTGCAATATCTAATGAGTCTCCTGTCAATGAAAGTTTGTGCTCCCCTATTTGAAATCTTCCCGCAGAAAATGCGCTTTCGGACGCTGTTGATGACGCTTGAATGTTCAACACATTTCGGGTCATCTTTGCTAGTGTTGGAAAATTCTTCTCATTCTCCCTCCAGTATTTTAGCAAGTCTTCACATCCCTCTTCATTTTCAATTGCTTCGTACGGTACAACACCCTGCAAAACAAAAACATCAAACTCGATAACATTGTTAGAAACGGTACCACTAAACATTCTATGTCTGAGACTTTGAATACTAGCCGCAGAAATAGCTCGTTTTTGAGGTTGTGTTGAAGAAGAAGAAGATGTCATGGAAGTCGGTTGGTTGCTAGTAATTTCTTGTTGGTAATGGGTATATACTTTTTTACATTCATCTTGAATGCTAGACAACACTTCTTCTCTACTTTTTTCAACATGTGGTGGGTCATTTGTATTTTTAGGAGTTGGAGGTGGAGGATGTTACACCCCGTAATACCAGGGATACTAATTGAGAACGTGATTAAGGATTTAAGATTTGAATTTTGGGAAGGAAAGAATTATTATATTTTCTTAAGGAAAGTTTCGGAAAAATGTGAAGACGACAATTTGTTAACTTGGAGTTCAATTCTCCTAATTGAAGGTACGAAATTAGTTTCTGTATTTTGAAGTCTCATATTTTGTAATGTGGGGCCCACCGGAAATTTTACAATTTTCTGGGGCCCACGAGATTTTTAGATATTTTGGTCGTATAGAAATTATTTGGTGAAGAATTATTTTGGACCAATAGGAGGGTGACACGTGTCACCCCTCCACTTGTCTTGCTAAGATGACATGTTAGATATTTTGAGGACAAGTGGACATGTGGGTCCCACTCCACTTGGCTATACATACCCAAGTCTTGCAAGACTTGGATATCACTTACACTTAGCCATATATCTCACCATCTTCTCTCCATTTGAGCTCTAAATCTCGAGCACCTTTAGATCAAGAACAACCATTGTTGATCAATTTATTTCTCCAAGATTAAGCCCCTAAACCAAGTGTTGAACCAAGAATAACATCTCAACCTTTGGAGACTTATTTGGACCGAGAAAGGGTGCAAGAAAACCCTAAGTTCTATCAACTTTTTGGAAGTGAAATACAAATGGAAGTTGGATATAAGCTTGTAGTAGATACATATATGTGATTGGAACTTGAAGAAGTGGAGCAAAATGAAAATTGCGGACCAATATAGTAGGGGCTGTTTTGGACGATTTTGGGCACAAAAATGAGGAAATAGTTCTTCTTAAATTAAAGTAATTGGATATTACTTATTGTTATGTTTAAGGGATGAATTTATTTTAAGGAAGAAATGGAAAATAAGATATGTATGTGATAGATGTGTTGATGGCCGATTTGAGGCAGTTTTGTTCCATTGGTTTCGTTGGTTATATTGTCGTTGTTATCCACACTTGTCGCATGTTAAAATGAGGTAATATGGTTGTTGATAAGTTGGTATGTCATATATGGAAGTGTTGGAACTTGAATTGGAATAAAATGAATTAAGGAAAGAGTTGTCGGATTGTAGTTATTGGCCGTGGAATCTATAAAATTGTTGGACGTTATTATACAGTTTTTTAGGGACTGTTTTAGGGCGTTGGAATTCTGGAAATTTAGCCCTCATTTTGCATGTTTAATGTGGGAAAATGACTAATGAAAGTCCTAAGGAATAAGGGTGAAAAAGGCTTCACATTGTACCCTTAATGTTGGTTATTTATGGACTGTTTTATAGACTACTTTTATATCGTTGTGGGGTAGAATTTTACACGTCAAGTTGGCGTGTAATCCTCTTTGGTTGTTGCTTTGGTTGTGAACTGTTTATTTAAGTTAAGGGGCTGAATTTTGCACGTAAGGTATGTGTGTGATCCCATTTGGTTAACTGCTGGTTGTGCCCTTAATTGTGGCTTGGTTGTAGTTGAATTTGGGCCTTGGAAAAGGTGGAAAAATACGTAGAAACAAAGGAAGTGCTGCCCAAATTCCCGTAGAATAAGAGGGCCATTATTTGGTATAAGTCTTACACTTGGAAGCTTGAAGTTGATAGAAGTGTTGTTGTCATTTTAGGTTGAAGTACTACATGTGGCATATTCTACTTGGCATGTGGAATAGCCGACAAGGTTGAAGTACATTGGGGCGTATTCTACTTGTCGTGTTGGTTAGTCGCCAACGAGGTATGTGAACTTCTTCCTTCTATCGACATAGTTGATTATTGGAGTATACATGACTTGTTTCTTGAAGTATACTTGCCTCGTTATTAGAGTATTCATGTTATTGATTCTATGCTAAAGACATGTCTAAGTTATTCCTAAGTCCTTACCAAGTCTTATGAGAGATGTTGGTAAGAGTGTTTAGTAAGCATTGGAGTCGAGTTGATCTTGCTAGGTTACAACACTAATGAGACTTGATTTATTTGAAATTCATGAGACTAGATTTATTTGAAAGTCATGAGACTAGATTTATTTGAAAGTCATGAGACTAGATTTATTTGAAAGTTATGAGACTTGATTTATTTAAAAGTCATGAGACTAGATTTATTTGAAAGTTATGAGACTTTACTTGAAGGTATATGAGACCTTACTTGAAAGTATATGAGATTTGATTAGATGAAGTATAAGAGACTTGATTTATATGAAGTATAAATGACTTGATTTTGGGAAAGAAGAAGTAACTTGATTTAAAGGTACAGGTTATCTTGATTTGAAAAGAATAAGTTACTTGAGTTTAAAAGTGTAAGTAACTTGTTTTTAATAGTGAAAGTGTCTTTATGCTACAAGTGCTAGTATCTTGGGGTTTTATAAAGGAAAGAATAGATGCACATAGTAATTTTGGGTTCAACTCCCTTATATGGCATGATATGATTCTTTTTATAAGATTAGATGTACATAGTACTTTGGGTTCATTTCCCTAATGTTACATCACATGATAATGCCTTGGTTTTATTAAAAGGAAAGAGGTGATAGTGTCTTGGTTTGTTTAAAAAGAAAGATGTGGTAGTGTTTTAGTTTCTAAAATGAAAGTTTGTTATAATGACTTTATGGAAAGTTTGTTATAACAGTTTTATGGAAAGTCAAGAGATGGTTTAAAATGTCATATGGTTGCATTGATACATCGAGTCCCATGATTGGCCGAGACACGTTGCATGTACACACATGAGGATTATATGGATAGTCATGATTACACTGAGTCCCCTAATGGGTCGGGACACGTTATATGTGCATATGTGAGGAAGATGACCACACCGAGTCTCATAATGGGTCGAGACATGTTATATGACTTATCTTTACACCGAGATCCAGAATGGGCCGGGACATGTTATACCTTATATGACTTTACACCGAGATCCAGAATGGGCCGGGACATGTTATACCTTATATGACTTTACACCGAGACCCAGAAAGGGCCGGGACATGTTGTACCTTATATGACTTTACACCGAGACCCAGAATGGGCCGGGATATGTTATACCTTATACGACTTATCTGACTTTACACAGAGACCCAGAATAGGCCGGGACATGTTATACCTTATACGACCTTACACCGAGTCCCAATATGGGCCGAGACATGTTAGATACAAAGTATGAGGACCGAGTCCCAATATGGGTCGGGACAGGTTATAGGTACGGAGTATGATACGTTATCTATACGTGTATAAACATGATGATTCTATGAGTAGGCATCCATGAGGCGAGTACAGTAATACAGTGGTACAGGGGTACAGTAATACAAGGTACAATTGGCTCTTATTTTATATCACACGGTTGAATCTGGTATTTGATTATTTTACTTGTCCCTGTTATTTCTTGGCCAGCCATGATTTTAATATTGTACTTTATTTCCGTTTCATACTTAGTACTTATCAGATCGACTTCTTCGAGGTCGCTCACGCCCGCAGTATTAGGTACTCGGTTGGGTGATCCGCGAGCTTAGGATCCAAATACTTATTGAGACAACTCCACTATGCCGGAGTCTTGTCATGTTGGTACGAAGTTTGTATTAGAGTCTTGTACATTTATGGGTACGGCGGGGTCTTGTCCCGTCATAGTATTTCTCCAAACTCTTAGAGGTATGTATTCATATGTGGACTGGACTTACGCGAGTTGTATTTATATTGTTGTACAGTTGTAGTTCCATTCGGGTATTATATATTATGGCAGCCTTGCCGGCTTGGTCTTTGTTTGAAAAAAAAAGTGTTATTTAGCTTTCGCGGGTTACTTGTGTTGTATGGGTAGAAGGGTGCCCAGGTAGGGCATCAGTAGCAGGCCCGGGGTTCGGATCGTGACAGAAGTGTATCTATGCAATCTTAAATAGTTTCAACAAGGTTTTTACAACCGTCTATTTTAATAGACGGATTTAATATAGCACTAATAAAAAATATTGGGGGAATAGGAATTAAATATTTTTTCATTTTTATAAACATTTTTTTAATAGGTGTCTTATAAGCTGGTTTTGCCATATATTCAGTAAGTAATATAAATATTAGAGTTATAAAAAATAACATTGATGAAATAGTAGGATAATAAATACCGAAAAATTCTTTATTAGCTAGATAAAATTTCTCAAAAATATATTAAGTTCTAAAATTGTATCCCAATCGGAATCTATATAAGCATATCACTAGGATTTCAATTACCGGCGTTAAAAAATTGGGTTATAGGTTGTCTATACTCATAAGCAACACGTAATTGGTTGTATAAAGAATTTCATCTAGTGCATACTTCTTCGGAAACTTTTCTGTAAGGTAGACCACAATCGTGACAAGTTTTTTTATATTCTTTTAGTCGTTGTATTCTATTATTTTTTAAAATATAGTTTATAGCAAATTGATTTTTTCCAAGAATGTCTTCAAAAAGTTTTATACCATCCTTTACAACTAAGTTATAAATATGACATGCACGTTTTATATGAAAATGATCTGAAAAAATGGAGTTAAGACTGTTTTTAATAATCTAATAGCTGAAACATTAGAAGAAGCGTTATTTAATGTAATATTCATGACTTTATCAGTTATGCCATAATAATCGCAAACAGAAGAAATATTTTCTTGAATAAAAATACCAGTGTGCCTACTATATATATATATATATTCTAAAATACGTTTTTGCATAGACCATTTATAGTCTATCCAATGATATGTTACAGTTAAATAATCTTGACCGTTAGTACTACGGCCTATATCAGATGTGATAGATACTTTTCCAGGGTAATGATATAAATAATAACATAAATATTATTGATATTCGTGTGCAAATTTAAAAAACATCTCTCCTAACAGTTGATCTAGAAAAACCGTTATAAGCAGGATTGTATCTCATATAATGAATAAAACCAGGAGAATCAGGAAATGAAAAAGGCAAACCCTCCACTGCAACTAATTTTGATAATTCTTCCCTATCTTTCATTTTATCGTATTTAGGGCCTACAATTTTCCCCGTCATAGGGTCAATTTGACCAGACAGCGCGACAAGATGTGAAGCTTGTCCCGACTGAGAGGGCATTGTTGACTCACCTGTCACTTGAGCCTTATATTCATCCCACCTAGCTTTGTGTTTGGTATTCAAATGCGTAGTTAAACCTCCCGTCCCACTCTGACATTTTCCCATTTTAAATTTATAAACAATTTTACAAATTTTGCATGTAACAACTTGATTTTGTACGTCTCTATCAAAAAAAACTCATACATGTGATTTTAATTTTCGTTCTGGTGGACCTCGTCTCATACTAGGGGGAATAAGAGGTGTTCCAGTTTGAGGTGCATTAGTTGGCGTGTCATCTAGATTAGTTGTCGTTTCATCTAGATTAGTTGGTGTGTCATCTAGATGTTCTTCTAAATTAAACTCTTGTTGATTTCCAGAAAATAGCTCATCGTCTAAATCTAATGGTACTTCAGGAAAATGTTCAGTATCAATAAAATCATCCTGTCTAGGAGGAATGGGATGACTAGAAGAAGGACCATTGTCCTTGTCACCCCTACTAGAACCAGACATACCCAAAATACCTCTTAATCCTTTCATTTTAATTTATGTTAATAAATACTTAAATAGTTAAAGATAATGAAATTAAGTGCGCTAATTAATAAAATTAAAATAACGAAACAATAATAATTTAATAAAGGAACGAATGTACCAAACGTCGACGTAACGTCGACGTGTAATCGATAGATGTTGAAAATTGAAACGTTGCTCAACGGATGATCCTCAAGCTAGTTGTCAACTTCACTCCCAATTCCCAAATGAATAAATTAAATTGAATATTTAGAAAATAATGTAAAGAGAATGAGAGATAGATTGAGAGATTATTAGAGAGATTGTAATTGTAGGAAGATTTGTGAGAAAGAATGAAGAGAAAATGAAGTATTTATAGTTGAAAAAATTGGGTTAAAGTGTAAATATAATAACTTAAGGGTTAAAATAAATATTAGGGGGTAGGGGGTAGGGGGAGGGGTATTTGGCCGTTTGGTACAAAGTCGTTGTGCAACGGCTAGTGGGGTCGGATGGGGTGGGGAAGGGTCGGAGTCGGGGCAGGGTGAGTCGGGGTCGGGTTTTTTTCTCGGCCCCGTGCCAATACCGATACTGGTACGGTGCAGGGGGGTCGGGTCAGTGTCGATATACCTCGTCCCGTTGAACAACCTTAGTTTAAACTCTTATTTTGGCGTAAAATAATTGGCCCTCACTAAAACAAAAAAATACAGTACTGTTATATTACTCTTTATGTAAAGATAATTACATTACACTTCTATAAACTCAAATGTAAATATTTGCTACATAAAGTAGAGAAAGGTAAAAACAGAGTATAAAAATATGCGGTGAACGTGGATCGAACACGTGACCTTCAGATCTTCAGTCTGACGCTCTCCCAACTGAGCTATCCCCGCTATGTCCATCTTTTGAGCAACTTATCTTTTGTATCTGCACTGCACGAATTAAATTAAGATAGATAAGCAAATATAGTCTCAGGATAAAATTTTAGTACCTCATTATCCCATGTTTGGTTGGAATGAAATTCCGAAATCACTAGTCCCTGGATTATAGTGTTATTTTATTCCACATTAAGGGTGGAATAACTTGTTTCTCAACCAAATGAGCCCTAACATGATTAGTTAGTCGGTGTGTTTCTATTTATATATATTTGGTATATATATATATATATAGCTTATGGGTTCAGGATTCTAGTTCATTTGAATTAATGGATTCTAAACTAACTATTTGTACATATTCAATAATATTTAAATCATAGCTACTGGGTTACACCGCATCGGTAAGCTATATTATAGATCTACTGTATATATAGACGGAGTCGGCTGAACAATATTTGTGATCTAAAGCGAAACTTTGAAGGGAGACCTTTATCTTCTTACTATTGTATATATGTTTATTTGATGCATATTTTTCTAGTTTTTAACATTTAAAGGTTGATAATTTGATGGCAAAATAATCTCTCTTTACTTCAGAATGCTTGCTACAATATTGAAAATATGAAAGAAAAAAATCCAATGTACTTTGTTCTTGATCGGTTCTATTCTTGTTTTCGACTTTGAGTAAAAATAGAAATGTCTTTTCACAATAAAACATCTCTAATTTTTTTTATACCCAAAAGACTATTATATATCCAAAATAATACTCAAACATTGGAATCATATTTAAAACATGATATTCTTTTTAAATATTGTAATTCTTTATAAATCGAATTAGTCGGATCTGTGAATTTAGGACCGGCCAAAGTAGCCATTTTGTCACATCATTAATTCTAAAACATAAGTAAATACTCCATCCGTTCCATTTCTGTGATGTATTTTTATTTGGCACACACTTTAAGAAAAAAGATTTTTTTTTTAATCTTATGGTCTAAAATAAGTCAAAGATATTTTATGATGTTCAGCATTCTGTGTACATGTAAAGTGTACAAAAAAATCAAAATGCTGTCATTTTATAATTTATATTGAAAGTGTAACTATAATCTCTTCATGGTCAATGAGCAAGGTATTTTAATGCGCATTTAAAAGGTGGTCATACAAATTGTGAATCTTTTTAGGATCTTAAAACAATGTCTTTGTAAGTAACAATATATAACTCTCTTTCGCATGTGTGTAGGGGCTGTTATGTTATGTAAGTTTAATTATTTTTAGAGACCATAAAAATTTCGTCCATTATATATTAATAAAAAATACAGTCCATTATATATTAATACTTTAATACCGTCCATTATATATTAATACAGTGCAGTCCATTACAATACAATACAGTCCAATATAAAAATATACAGTCCAGTGCGACGTACCAAACGAGCCATTAGTTTACATGGCATAGGTCTCAAACCTCGGGCCATTCCTGCCATTCTTGTTACTAGACAGGGTATATTATAGCCATAACAGTAATGGCATTCTAGAGCAGATTAATCAAGACATAAGTTGAATAGCATTTTGGAGTTTTGTTCGCAGACAGTGAGATCCGACAGTGAAATCAAGATTATGCAGCACATCAGCCAATAAATGGAAAGTCTGTCTATATTAAACAATGAACGTAGATAGATTTAAATGTGTGTTAGTACATGAAAGGATCGGTGCAACCAAGGGAGGAGAAAAAAAACCTACAAATGCTGTCTACAAAGTAGGTGCAATCCTGCACTAAAACCTGACATTTCTACTTCTCTGAGTTAACCACAAAGTGGAACATTAACAATAAACTATACCATGGTAGGGGTAAGGTCTACGTACACTCAACCCTCCCCAGACCCCACCTTGTAGGATTACACTGGGTATGTTGTTGTTGTTGTACACTCGGTCCAACTCATTATGGAACACAATTCAGACATCAATGGAGGACGAAAGGGTCGGATCTCGAGATAGACAATATCGGCTACCTTTCTTTTACAACAGTTTTCAATCTCCATGCTCGGCCTTTAAGACCTGCCAGGCTTCCAGAAGAGACTTATGCAAGTAGAACACATAAGGGTAAGAGGTTAGAAGTTTAACTCCTTGCACAGTAAAAGAATTAACTCCTTGGTGAGGACCACATCCAAGTTAAATTCCATCAATTTATCCAAGTACAAGTGACATAAGTCTTCTGCCTCATAAGCAAATAAAAAGCAACATTATGGTAGCAAGGAGTAGATCCTAAAATCAACGAATAGTCTTCTTATTAGATTCTTGGGCCTGAATTTGAAAGAAAATGGGCTAGCTTGTGTCTCCGGTTCCCTACCAAGGTCAATGGTTCCTCCACTATAAAGGAAACTACAAATAGCGGTCAACTCTAGAGCAAGGGCTTATTATTTCGATAAGGTAAAAAATAACTTTTAGAGTAAGGGCTTCATTTTTCAATTCAATCCATTAATTTTTCTCTAAGGAACAGATGTCCAAATGGAGGAGGGGAATATGTCTTGACAGCCTCTGAGGATGTTAGGACGAATTTCTTAGTTTCTCTCTTTTTGTTTTCCTTTTGATCAGTACAAGCCCTCATTCATCAGTCCATGCATCGACTGTTGACAGATAATAAGCATCCTTGTTCTCTGATCTGAGTCCGATAAACTTAAAGGCAACTCCTTTGCATTCATTCATCATTGTTTCTAAATTAACCCTCCTTGAAGTAACTTCTCACCGCCTCCGCGGAACGACAGAATAAAACAGATTAGTCTCCTAAATCTTGAAGGTCAATCATAACAAATCTATGAAACAGTTATGATACGGCTGAGCAGTAAGTGCAGATAAGTAGAACCTAATTTAGGATTAAAAATTTATATCAACATCTAATACTTCTTTATAAAGAAAATCACAAACAGTTACAATACAAAATCTATGTAAAATTTTTGAAGGACAAGCATCTGAGCTAGAAAGATTGAGACTCACGTCTCCCTCATTTCTAGTGATTTTGCCAGATGCCAAAGTAGGATGATGAGAACTTACAAGTTACATAGTGTATTAAAGGAGCAGATCGAAAGTGTATTTCATCTTCCCATGACTTACTGCAGCATAATGAGAGATCCAGTGCAGAAATATCTGTGAAGCCTAAAAATTCAAGAACCCAAGACATTTATCAGCGCTTTGACATAGATCGATTATGCAGGTCCAACAGCTGCTCAAGTGACACAAAAGACCACCTGTCCTCAACTTGCGCAAATACCTTCTGATTTAGAGAATCTATAATAATACTGATGTTACCAAAACCATATATCTGATGCCCATCTTGCATCCTGCCGGGCTTAGGCTTGAACAGCAAACCATTCTCTTGAGCATGAACTTCAATAATTTCTTTCATGCTCATGTCAACCCCACCACATGTACCATCCATTTGGATACCACTGTTCGAGCCCACAGGACGGGATTGAGCTTGTGCTGCTGCTGCTTTTTTCTGTGTCTCAAATTGCCTTTGTTCAAGAACCCTAAGATAACTTATGTTCTCCCTCAAACCAGGCTGAACCACCTCCAAGCCTTCAACAGCCTTGTTCATCATGTCTAGAGCAAGATTAAGCCGATAGCGAACATGTTCATTTGCCAGAAGTTCAGATGGAATAAGTTCCTTCCAACCCAAATAACATTTCGTCACTTTTTCAAAGTTAGGGTTTGAGCACAACCAGTGGTACAAAACCTGTTGCCACTTGTTGAAGAATATATCCAGTATTGGAAGCATGTGATGGATGGGAATAGCAGTAGCCCAAGTATGAACCCAATAGAACTGATCACGGTTCTGATTTGCTGGATTTATTTGGAATTCATGCATCACTGCTAACAACTTTGGAACAATAAATCGAACCATCAGTTTTTCCCAGTTAATTGCATCAAACAGTCTTCCAAGGAGACAATATGTAGTATGTAGACATATCACTCGGGTGCCAAGCATGGAGTACACTTTCCAACCTGTTACGTATAGTATGGTAGCAGCTTTCCAATCTTTGACCCAGTAAGGGCAACCATGGATGAACCCACGAATGGATTGGAATCGTTTCACGGCGTGGATCCCACGAGTCCACAGCAGCTGATAATTTGGGCAAAACAATGTTTTCCAGTATTGTCTGAAGGACTGCATCAGGCAACAGCTTCTCCCAAGAATCCAAAAAACGAAGCATTGGTTCAGGGTCCCTTGCCTGCCAGAGCCAGGTATTAGTGCCAGATATTCTAATAGCAGGGAATACAACTTCCATAAATAGTTGAGTATAAAGAGATGACGCATCAGAGATAGTAAAAATGTCATTTTTACTATCCCCTTCCAAAAGATTCTTCCATAGGGAAACCACCCCCAATCCATGTATTGGATTTTGGAGTGGATCCCATCCTTGAAAAACTCGAATAAACAAAGGTAAAGCATACGAGCACGCTATACTCGACAAGTTGCAGAGTTTGTATTCCTCACCAAACTGCTCCTGCAAGTCTAAAAATGTTTTTGCAAGGGAGTCTAAGGTTAGGGTACCGGACGTGCTCTCTTCCCCTATCCGATCCAATATGCCAACAATCTCTTCCATATTATCAAACTGCATTTTTTGACGAGCTGCATCAGCTTGTAGCTTCTCTTTCTCCTTCTGCAAAGCAACAACTGTCTCCCTCTCATTTCTCAAATCACTATCAACTTTTTGTATGTCAAGTTCTGCTAAATCCACAATCAATCTGATATTATGCTGAAGTTCAGGCATTGGAACATCGTTTTCCCTTGATTTTTCTTCAGAATTCAAGTTCTCCAAATTCGTCAAGACTCGAACTTGTGGACCCCGCATATCAAACACCTTCTGATGAACAACTTCTTCCAAACCCTGCTCTTGCTTTTTAGCTAACAACTCTTCAGCTGTAATGTAAACCTTCTTCACTTTTTTAGCTTGTTTTGACCAAAGCTTCTCCTTCGAGTGACTTTCCACCGGTTGAGCAGGACGAGCAACAGTCATTTTTTCATCTGATTCTTTAAGAGCTGGTGCACTAGTAGTTTCCTTATAGTCATTGAATCCCTATTCCCATACTTTTCGGCCTTAGCTTCGCCTCGATCGGAGCCGTAATTCCTTGCTGCTTTCTACCCAATCCACCTCCTTTATAACCCATTTTTTCAAGCAATTTCATCCCAATCCCCTTTGTATGCTTCTCAAATCCACCAACATAGACTTCTCCTTTTCCCTTTCCTTCTCACGTTTTAGTGCACCTTCTTTTATCTTCCTACCAAAAGCACTGGGCAGAAAGTTTTCAACTTCATCAGCATTATTATTGGCTCCCCCGGACACTGAATTCCCAAAGATTCACTAGTTAGGGATATTTTCAAAAATATACAGCCCAACATAAATTTTGCGCAACATAAATTATTAGGCCACGTAGCCCAATATACAATATTATAAAACATTATACCTAGGGGGAAAGCATTATAAGCAATGTATCAACCTTGCATAAGGTGTATAACAGTGTATAAAAGGTGTTTATACACAAATATGGGCTAAACTTGGTGACAAACTCAAAGTATGGGCTAGGGAAAAATTTCAAAAATATACAACCCAACATAAAATATTACGCCACGTAACCATATATTCAGTTTATACAGTTACTACATTATTATACCTGAGGAAAGGTATTATACATAATGTATCAATCTTGTATAAAAGTGCATAATAATGTATAAAAGGTGTTTATACACAAATATGGGCTAAATCGGGTAACAAACTCAAAGTATGAGCTAAGTAGCATAAATATTTTCAAAAATAGACATAAAGCATGATTTTCCCAAAGCATTATACATAATGTATCAACCTTGTATGAAAGTGTATAATAGTGTATAAAAGGTGTTTATAAACAAATATGGGCTAAATCGGGTAACAAACAAATTATGGGCTACATAGCGTAAATATTTTCAAAAATAGAGATAGAGCTTAATTTTCCCAAACCTTTATTGCTCTCTTCTGAAATTAGTATATCATCATTCTCCTCTTTGGAATTCTGATCAATTTCATCGTTAGGCATAACAGTTCCAGTTGAGACGAAATTAACAGGTTTGGTTAGGTCAATATTTTAAGATTAAAATTTATATATTTGAAATCTACATGAAAAATACTATATGTTGCAACTTTTCTCATATCAGTGGTGAAATATCCTCAAAATGTTTGGTCAAAGTTCAAGCAGTTTGACTCTCGAGAAGTGAAAAGTATCGCATAAATTAGGACAAATATAGTGGTAGATGTGTATACACAAATATGAACTAAATCTGGTAACAAACTCAAAGTATGGGCTAAGTAGCATAAATATTTTCAAAAATAGAGTCAACAACAACAACATACTCGGTGTAATCCCACAAGTAGGTTTTCGGAAGGGTAAAGTGTAAGCAGACCTTATCCCTACCTTGGGAGACCTTATCCCTACCTTGGGAGGAAGAGAGTTGTTTCCGATAGATCCTCGGTTCAGAATAAAGCAAAAACAAAGTAGGTGAACAAGGAAAAGGAACACTTACAACAAAATAGTACACTACTCCCTGTTTGGATGGTTGTTTTCCGTGGTTCATTATTGTATTGTTTTTTATGAAATCATGTTTATTTTCAATTTTCTTAAAATTATATCGTATGGTGTTGTACCGTTATAATTTCGTGGTTAAATAACCATGAAAAAGCGCCGTTTATTATGTTGTATGGCGTTATAAACCCGTTGTAATTTTGTGATTAAATGAAAAAGCTTTGTTTATTATGTTGTATGGTGTTATAAACCCGTTGTAATTTTGTGGTTAAATAACCATGAAAAAACTCATTTTTTATAACCACAAATTTGATTATTTTTGCGTGGTTATGTATTTTATTTTCCCATTATACCCCAACCCACCTCTATCACACCTAAACCCACCCAACCCCCCACCCTCCCACCACCCACCCCACCACTACCCTACCACCCCCTCCATCACACCCAAACCCACCAACCCCCACACTACCACTCACCACCACCACGCACCCCCTCCATCACACCCAAAACCACTCACCACCACCCACACACACCCTCCCTACCACCACCCACCACCACCACCACTCTACACCACACACGACCCTCACCACTACCCACCCCTCCACCACCCCACTCATCACCTACTTATTTTTTAAAGTTACCATTTTATTCTTTACTTTAATTTTATTAATATATAAAAACTAGTATGTAATTAAGGGTTGAAGGGTATTTTAGTAAACTTACATGTTATTATACAATACCTTACCGTCAAACTAAAAATATCATTAAACTACAACAAACGATACAATCTATCCAAACATTGTTTTCATTAATACATCACAATACAATACAACATCATACTATATCATAGTATGCATTAACGAACCACGGGAAACAACCATCCAATTGGATAAGCGAATAACAACCTACATTAAATAGTACTCCCTCTGTCCTAATTTATATGGACACACTTTTTATTTTAGTCGGTCTAAAAAGAATGACAAATTTTCTTATTTCACAATAATTTAACTTTAAATTTTAACTTTGTACCCTCAATAAAATATCTATAATTACACAAATATCTTTGGTTTTTAAACCACAAAATTTCTTTTTTTCTTAAACTTCGTGCCCCAAACTACATCATATAAATTGACACGCGAGTAACAGAAATAGTAATAACTAACAAGTGTAATTTTACCAAACCTTTATTGCTCTCTTCGTCTGAGATTATCATATCATCATTCTCCTCTTTGGAATTATGATCAATTTCTTCATTAGGCATAACAATTCCAGTTGACACAAAATTAACAGGCTTAGTTAGGTCAGTTTTAGTCGGAAAAACGCCTTTTTTCGCTTTTTCGATAATGTGATGATCCTTCGAAATTAGAATCACTATCACCTGAAGCAAAAACACCGTAGAGTACATCATCTTTTGTTTGAACTTTGTTTTTTTCTTTTCGTTTTCGATAGTAGAATTCGCCATTGATATATTGTCCGTCTTCATAATCGTTATCCATACCGAACTTCTCCATTCCCTGATAATCATCCATGTTGTTCAACTTGATATAGAAGTGATGATGAGAACCGCCGATATCCGGTCTCCGTCGCAGGTTGCCGGTTGCCGGTCGCCGGTTGCGAAGTTTGGTGGTTGCTGTTTTTTTAATTGTGAAAGTGAAATTAGGGCTTATGCTTGAGGATTTCAGTTTCGGGTTTTGAAACTGGGCCGAGACGGACGGGTCGGGTTGTGATCTATTTCACTATTTGCCACCCAAGTGACGGTAGATATACAAATATGTCTTATTTTAAAGGCCACGTTCTACCTAAACTATTACCAATTAATTTATAAAATACATCTCAACTATCGATTGTTCATTTTTTCTATCTAAATTGGTTTGCAAAACATATCTCAACTCAATTTTAAATAAAAAATTATACTCTCTATTAATTTATGTGATCCACTTTTCTTTTTAGTATATCCTAAAAAGAACGATACATTTCTATATTTAGAAATAATTTAATTGAAAACTTTCATGTTTATGATTAATGTAATGATTTGCCGTCACAAATATCTATAACTTGTTTTAGATCACAAATTTCAAAAATCTTCCTTTTTTCTTAAATTTCGTGTCTAGTCAAATTATATCAACATAAATTGAAACAGATTGAGTAGTAAAAGTTTATTTTTTTATAAGAAAATATTTTATATCCCTATTTTTAATAATGTAAAACTTAGATTAGCTAAGAACTAGAAAACTTATTCAATATCCTATTTAGATATGAATTAAATAAATATCAAATTCTAAACAAATTTGATTTCTTTCTCCAACTTTAATTATTCTTCCAACATCTTTATTTCTTAAATTTTGTGTCGATTCAAATATCTTTACATAAATTAAGATGAAAGAAATAGTTTTGGACATGTAAACCATCTATACTCCTACTTGGTACATTGATGACACTTTTTTTTTAGTTTGTTTCACACACACAGAAAAAGCAACTTTATATATTTAAAAATTATTTTAAATTTCTTATTTTATATAAATATACACTTCATGTAGAGATAATTGGGTTCGAATGAAACCGCGGCTGAAGATCCCAATTTGTTTGAGACTGAAGCATAGTAGTTGTTAGTGAAATATAACACTGAAAAAATGGACCTAAGATAGTCTCGAATGAATGTTAATTACAACTATAAATGTTGTTTACACAGTAAGCTGCAATCCTGCACTAAAACTTGCCATTTCTAGTTCAATGACTTACTATCCAGTGAGTTAACCCCAAAGTAGAGCATTATCAATAAGTTACACCAGGTCGAACTCATTACGAAACACAATTCAGACAACAATGGAGAACGAAAGGGTCTGATCTCGAGATAGACAATATAGGCTACCTTTCTTTCAAATGGTCTATGCTTTCAGGCCCTCTAACCTTGGACAGAAGGCTGCTTTTCATCCTCTTCAGCATTTTCTTCCTCGTCCTCTTCAGCAGCCTCGTCGACTAATCTAGTGAGCTCATCCTGGATCATATTCTTCACATATGACTTTCTAGGTGTAAGATCTGTATCATACCGCTCGGCTGAAAAAAGACAAAACTCATCAGTTGGATTCTGAAATTGTATCACCCTCGTAGCCAGTGGCGGACTCTAAGCAAGGTGGTGCAACTGCACCACCAGTTTTTTTGAATTTTTTTTATCAAAACGACGTCGTTTTGGGTGAAACGGTGCGTTTTAATTTTCTTCGATCAAAATTTTTTTTTGCTGCACAAAAACATCTCTGCACCACTACTAGAATTTGCTTGCTGGCTCCGCCACTGCTCTGCTCGTAGCGGATGCAATATCAAGTTCGAAGGTTGTCTAACCAAAGAACAGAAAACCCATTTTTACAAGACACTTACCGAGTATCTTCACAATGTCAGAAAAGGTGGCCTGCAGCATAAAAATGATGTCAGCCATATGGGAAAATAAATTTTGGAATATCAATTCGCATTCTGGGAACTATGATCAGCAAATCAAAGACGCAAGGCAAAATCTGGAAATGGTCTAAAGAAGATAATTCCTTTTCCTTTTCTGTTTTTCCTTCTTCTTTTGCTCTCGATAATGGTGGTGTTCTAGCCAACTAGCATGCAGCTCGACTATGCCACCAGCTACCTCCTACCTCCCATCATTTGATATCGAGTAAATCTACCCACCAAAGCTTAGGTAGATGGGAAAAACGAACTCCTTTTTAAATTAGTATGGAACATCTAAAAAGGGAAGTTGACAATCGAGATCTCCTAAAAAGGAAAGAAACAGAGAGGCGATAAACTTATATAACTTAGGGACTCATAACTTAATAAAAGTTTATTCCTCACCGTGTTAAAGTCAACTTCTTTTAGAACTTCACAAATTGCACTTCTCAGTTCATCGTCACTTGGCCTCAGTTTATCTACTTTATTATGGCCCTTTCCATTCAAAACTTTTTTCCCTGCACAATCAGATATGCAAATCAAGAAAGAATCTAAGCAATAAAATATGCATATAATAAAAGAAAATGATTCCAGATGAATTCTCACCAGTATTGTCTTTTGAACTAGGCTTCTTTGGTGTAGATGACTTTCCCTTAACCACATCAGTAGTTTTCTTCTTTGAATACACTTTTGGATTTGTACCATTGTTATCATTTTTCTTTGAGGCTTTTGATGATTTTGAAGGAGTTGTCTTGGTTTCAACTTTTACAGCAAGTCCCTCCTCCTGGTCATCTTTCTCTGATTCATCTTTTGGTTCATGTATTTTCTTCTTCTTCTCAGCCTTTTTAGATGCACTCTCAGCCTTGCGACTCTGCAGATCATACGAGACAGAGATCATGATAGGAGAAGTCCCCACAAGCACAAACACATGGTTGCACAAATCTCCTTTTT
Organism: Przewalskia tangutica; assembly: GCA_029844215.1. Taxonomy (NCBI): domain Eukaryota; kingdom Viridiplantae; phylum Streptophyta; class Magnoliopsida; order Solanales; family Solanaceae; genus Przewalskia; species Przewalskia tangutica. The sequence continues at coordinate 1,562,730 of CM056738.1, read as the reverse complement.
CTTATAGGTTTCCGCTGATTTCTTTTTAATATTTGGAAGGATGAACACCATTTAAGGGTTCACAGAACCCCAATACAGAAACAATTACCATAACAGACGAACGGAATAATGTTGGACACATAACATGTATCCTTGCATGAAAATTTTAGCTTTTTGTTTGATGACCTTTTTCTCTCTCTTCACATGAAGCTAAAAGGATTTTGCACTCTCCTCCCTAGACCAGAACCAAGTATCTTCAGTGGAAAAGCCACTTGAATCAGCAGAATTACTCTCAAGTAAGCCCAGTAAGCCAGATGGCATGATTTACCGTCTGAAATCTCAAGGGTGCTGATGCAGAAACTTAAATGCACTAAATGGAAGGTGATAACGGGTAAGACTACAAGCAATTTGTGTCACAAATTTAGTAAGGACATCACTAGTCGAAGGATCATTCACTAGGTGAAGTGTTGCAATTAAGTCCAGTTTAAATGTTAACAAGTGTTATACCTTGGTTGAACCTTCCAAACTACCAGTTGCTAACGAAGGACTTTTTTTGCTAAACCATTCACGCTTCTTTCCTTTACTTGACTGTTCAATGCACCAGAGACCAGAAGAAGTCACAAATACTTCATCGCAAACAAAAAGTTTGTGCAACCAACCTGATCCTTTTCAGCAAGTAACTCAGAAGTCGTAGAATGAGGAGCTTCCAAAAAATCCATCAACTGTGGTACTAAGTCTTCCTGATACATAAAACATAGACTTAGCTAAGAATCTTGAAGGAAGATTGCAGACAAATGCTTAGCAGCAGCATCTGTTGAGAGCTGCTTCATATGGAAAAGTGACAAGTTTAGGACTATGTCAAATTTTAAAAGGAAAAATATTGACTAAACAATTTTCCAAGCCTAAATTTTCAAGAAGAAGAAATATTTAACCTGCCAATGATATACCCTTCATAAGAAAATTACAAACACACAGAAGAAATAACTAACGACATACAAATCTTAACATGCAGTAGTATTTATATGAACACACCTTTCTTGATGTAGCCTTGGCTACAGGTATATCTAGTACATCACATAATTCCAACAGCTTCTCTTTTACACACTTGTCAAGCTTTTCTTTTACTTTCATCTTTTGCTTTTCCTGCAAATTGGTGAGTAGTGTAAGACATTGACCTCAAGCATATTCCCGGGTCATTAGAACGAACATTACTCAAATCAAATTAAGAGCCCAACAATGAAACAATGAACAAAATATATTAACAGCCTTGCATGGGCAAGTAATGTGAAACTTTATATTCAAATTTTCCCTATCCCAACCAGCCATATGCACTCCTGGCACAAACAAAAAAAGGAATAGTGATCTCTCTTAATAACTTTCTATAACGCGAGACTCATTGATTACCTCATTTTCATGCCACACAAAGCCAGAAAATCGTGAAATATTACTCTTGAATTGAGCTGCCTGCAAAGAACAAGAACTATAAACACAAAGTATCAACAGAAAGAGAGTGAAGAAGAAATAGGAAGCAAATAGCATATTGTCTTAAAGCATTCTTGAAGACATTTCTTAGTTCCATGAGTTGGGAGCAAGCAACATAAACAAAATTTCATAAAGAAGACAAGATGCATCCAAACTGCTTATATTAGTTAGCACGTTCAGGGAAGGTTGCAACAATATAAGCAACATTCAACCATTTAAGGGTCAAATTTTGTAATCCTGGGATTTGTTTTAGACAATCATACGTTTCCAAATCTCCAATTTTTTATGGACTCGTTTGGTTTTTGCATACAACTTTGCATTACAAATGTAACTTTTGGTTTTCAGTATCCATATAGGATCACTTTCTACTGAACAAAATCTTTGCATTACTATTCTGTTTCTGGCATAAAACAATGCATAAAAACATCTAAAATAGGGTATGTAGGAATCTATGTATTAATTGTGCGGGATCAGATGTGAAATAAAAGTACTTGTAAGCTTAATTGCTAATGGATTGGAAACTTAAAACTAGGGATTCAGGCATCTTATATAAGCTGGACACAAAGCTTCCTTTCGCTCAAAAATACCTGTAAATGTAATCATAGAAAAGAGAACTCAATAGCAATACTGAAGACACCTTTCCTTTGTCAGGAAAAGGGAATTAAAAATGTCAGGCATATAATTTAGCATGTCAATCAATACACAACCAGGTACAAACTACAAGGAAAACCATATAATAAAGAAAACCCAATCAAAAGAAATAAGCTGTAAATCATAATGTCACCTTTCCTCGCCGTCCAAAGAGAATTGTGTGTAGCAACTTGAGAGTGTCATCAGTCTTCCTTTTGGATAACTTGTACGCCACTGATACACGAAATTTATTTGCATCAATACATCATAGGAAAAAGAATAGAAACCGTGAATATCAATAGCAACACTAGATGAGAGAGACACCAAAAAACTTAGGAAGCAAAAGTCTTGGTGATTAGGCCCTCCAATAATCACATTCACATACACAAAGGGACAAATGAAACTGGTCGCAAATGAAAGATAATTGAGTGAGAGGAGTGAGAAAGCAGAGATTAAATTAAATGCCTACTATTGGAAAGATGGAAATGTTGTTATGAATTTTGATAACATGGTGGACATGCTAGACTACTTAGGTTTCTAATGTAATCTAGCCTGCATTTTCTTTGTACTTTCTTGATACTGTTTTTTAATAAAATCTTACCTTATCTAAAAAAAGAGATTAAATTTAATGCCTATAGCTGGAGAACATAGACATGCAAAAAAAAGGTGAAGGTGATAGAATAAAAAGTCACAAGTTCAATCAGGACTCATGCAGATCAGAACGTACCACTAATTGGTTATAGATAAATTTCCATACAACTTAAAGGAGAGCAAGATAAAATCAATGTAGGTAATGGTCTATCTTTTGCCACATTTTAACAGATTGAACTACTATTTGACTCATTTTCCCTTTTTCCTCCTCTATTTGATGGAAAATGAAAGATTTACCCCGACAAGAGCAAACATAGCCAAACTTACAACACATATCGCAAGTAAGATACTTCATATACCAATTGTACTTAGTCATAATTACAGTTATAGCAATCTGAACAAATATAATCAGTGGACTAGTAAGTAATATACCATTTGGGATATCTTTCAGTGCAGTTCCACGACCCTGCAAGATATGGATCATAAATTTTAATTTCATAAACAATCATAAATTTGCAGTCCAGACCCAAATCATAAAAGGGGGATAAAAGACAACAAAACTAGCACTGCTATCACAGACCTTTTCAATATGGATTTCCTTGGTGAGTTCTCCCTCAATAGATGCAACCAGCCTTTCAACAGATTTGCGTTGGCGTACAGGGCGTTCAATTGTTGAAGCCAGAGGTGTCTTAGGCTCCAGTTCCTTCTTGTCCTCCACTTGCCTTTTCCTCTTCCTGTCTTTCTTCTGAGCACCACTGTCAGATTTATCACTCTCCTTTGATCTTTTCTCCTTGTTTTTATCTGGTTTTTCAGCAGTTTCTTCTTCCATTGGCTTAATCTTCGTTTCTTTTTTCCCTTTCGCTCCTTTGCTTTCCTGGTCAGCTTTCTCTTCGTCTTCATCTTCCTTGCTTTCTTTCACCTCTTCTTTGTCTATATCCATGTTTTCTATGTCCGTTTTATCAGCCTCTTTCCTCTCTTCTTCTACTTCCTTTATTTCATCCTTTTCAGCATTCTTCTTCTCTGTAAGGACTTCACTCTTATCTTCAGCTGCCACATTTTTGTTGCCAGATACCTTTCCCATAACTAAAGTTCAACTCTAATAGGTCAAAACAAAACCCTTGAGCAGGTAGCAGAAGATAATCTGCATATAACGATGTCAAGTCGTGAGCTTGAAGAATCCAGAGAGTGGATGATTAAAACATCAAAGGCTCGTAGCAATTGGGAAGAATCAAGACGCTAAAAGAGAAAAACAGAAATCAATATTTCTCTAAAATTACATGCAAATAATGCACTCAAAATGTTATCAGACACCATCCCACTAGCATGCTCAGGGAGCCTCAATCCCCATATATACACAATATAGTAAAAGCTTCACAATTTTAAACTGGCCTGTCAACCTAGACCAGCTATATGCAAAGGAGTTCAACCCAAACCCCAACTCCTATCCTTCAACAACTCATAGAACGGGTGACTAAAACACAAATCTTTATAGCAATTGGGAAGAATCAATTAAGCTAAAAGAAAAAAAAAACAGAAAAAACAACAGTTCTCTAAATTTGCTTGCAAATGATGCACCCAACATGTTATCAGATACCTCAAACCTTGAGGCATAAAATGAACCCTAAAAACAATCATTCCTATATATATATATATACACATATTTATCCATTAATGCTTATCTACAGTATTTTGCCATAACCTTTTTTTGTTTATGTTTTCTCTTGAGCCGAGTGTCTTTCCGAAACTGACTCCCTTGGGAGAGTTAAGGTCTGCGTACATCCTACCCTCCCCAGATCCCACTTGTGGAATTACATTGTGCAATCCCACAAGTGGAGTCTCCCAGGTAGCATATATGCAGACCTCTACCTGGCCATCAACCTAGACCATCTATGTGCATTTAAGGAATAAACCCCCAAAATAGAAACAAATGACAAATGAAGTTCACAATTATTTCCTGAAAATTCAAAAACCTAAGCTGCAAAAAATGCAATCTTTATACAGAAATTCAACACACCGATATCAAGAATGTAAATTTTAAGATACATTTTGCATGTAATTAATAAGAACTTAAGTATACTTACGGGAACTTTGAGAGCTAATTTACTGAGTTATATTACTCTTGTCTTGACAGTGTACTTCTTTCGTTTGCTTTCTCTCAAACAGCGACAGCGGTGGCAATTTTATAGTTTGTTCCGAAAATAATAGTATTATATTTTTTATTAAAAAATAACTTTATTTTATATACTACTTAATAAAATATTTTAAATCACACATATGTAAACTGTTTGAATGAGCTTATAAGTTAGGAATCGTAGTTTATGCTTCTTACTACATCGTGTCTGATCAAATATCGTCACATAAACTACTTCTAAGGGTGTAGTTTCAGACACGTAAACTTAGATGTTCATTCTAAATATGTTACGATCTCCTCTTTTAGTTTGTTGCACAATTAATTTAGAAATTTTCTTCTTATCATTAGCGACATACTTTTATAAAAATATCTAGTATATACTTTACACATAAGTAGGAATTAATTTTGACCGATGTATTTTACTTTGCTTAATCCAAAAATTCGCCTTTTACTTAGCATTATGCATCACCTACATGTTCCAATGGTGGAATATGAGTAAGGACTTTGCCGTAAGTCACTTGCTTGAAGCACTATCGCACTTTCAGTGGTATGGAGATTGTCGCGGAAACGTCTTATCTTAGTATAGGGATAGCCCAGGTGGGAAGGGCTCCATTATAACTTATAAGCACTTCACTCTCTTCCATTTTCCTCTTCACTCCAAAGATGTTACAGGAAAACTACTATTTAATGGCCATTCAACCACCAATACAAACTGTATGTTGCCAGTCACAGAATTTAAACTTAATAGATTCGATCCTTAACTACAAATTTCGTTGATCTTCACATATATGTATTTCTACTCCGCATAAAAAATATTGGGTTCGGTCGAAAGGCTGCATCTGTCATTTATCACGTCGCACCAGTCATATCACAAAACCACACATATATATCAGAAATCTAATCAGAGTAGTTCATATATATGCTCCTTTCTGCAGATGAAGGAATAAATTGGTAAATCTACATCACTTGTATATTAAACAACATCAAATGGCTCAGTGGCTTTACAAGTTCCACCAGAAAAAGGCGCTTCGCGGTTTCTATAGACAAACTTTCAGGAGAAACTCAATTCAGACAACAATTAACGAGTTGGGTAGCTCGCGAAACCACAATAAATGTACTTTTTACTTTAACGTTACATGTACATGGTGCACTCTATGAAGTGGATAGAGTGAAAATCGCTCAGGTGCTAAATTAGGACGGAGATGACTGCAATACTTGAACAAAAACACTCAAGACACGAGGAAATAGCATTCCAGACTCAATTGCAACTCTGCAAGTGTAGTAATTTTGGATAGTACTGCAATTGCATTTCAATTCAAGATGACTGGGCAATTGTCAAATCTGTGGCTGACAAAGTTCCAGACTGATCGGCGTCAAGACTTTCAAACTGGTCCAACAAAAGCGATACATCTTCTTGGTTGATCTTCCCCATCTCCTTAAGTTTATAAACCACAAATTCAGCAGCCCTTTGCATATGAAAAATGAAGAGAAATTAGAACAACTCAAACTAGAAATACAATGGAGTAGAATAAGAGAGAAATAATCTAAGTTGCTCAAACTCTCCAAAAATTGTTGTTGCACCCGTGTCGGATCGTCGACATTTTTGAAGAGTCCGAGCAACATAGGAAATAAGTACTCTATCCGTCCCAATTTATGTCTAGGTGTTTGACTAAGCACGGAATTTAAGAGAAAAAAGAATACTTTTAAAACTCGTGGTCTCAAATAAGTTATAGAAATTTATGTAGCTATAAACCATTTGATTAAGGACAAAATGGAAGTTGGAAGTTAAATTATTACTATATGAAAAGATGTCATTCTTTTTGGGACTGACTAAAAAGAAAAAAGTGTCACAAAAATTGGGATAGAGGGAGTACATCTTTGACAGATTCGACGAGTTAATTATTGGTAACGGGCTTTGAATCTTTGTAGTATAACTTACCCAACAACCCCATCATTATCAAGATCAGCTTCTTCCAAGTCCACATTTGTCATCCTTCTTGTAAGAACCCACTTCACCAGCTCCTTCTGTTTCTTTTCTGTGTTAAATTCAGCAACATAAAGGAAGAACTGAGCCACACATACGGTGCTGGTCAAAATCCAGAATATAGCAAAAACACGTCCCGCTTTGGTCGAAAAGCTTTTGTCTCCATATCCTAGTGTTGTGATGGTAGAACAGACGCAATAAAATGCATCAATAGTACTTAATTTTTCTACCTTGGCAAGGAACACCGTTCCAACAACTATTAGCACCACAAGAGAGGCCGTTGTGACAATGCACTTGTACCTTACTTTGTTGGTTTCGATTTCCTCGAGAATTTCACTCGGACCAGCTTTATCACGCATATGCATTGCTTTAATTAATAGTGTTTCCTGTTTCTCCACTAAATAATCTGCTCCTTTGCTTAGTAACATTCCGACAAGTGCCATCCCAGAGAAAACAAAGAAAGAGGCAAGCAGTTTGGTAGTTGTGCTGTTAGGCACAAGGTCCCCGTATCCAACAGTGGTCATCGTCACAACACAAAAGTAAACAGAATCGAGTACCCCATTTACTTTCGTACCCTCAATCTGGTTCTGAACAAAGTAAAAGCACGTGGTACCAATAGCTACGTATATAACCAAGTAAAGAATGACTTTCCTAAAACTCGGATGGAGTTTATCCAATATTGACTCGTAACGTGGGAGGGATTGGTCGTCCTTTGTGTCAGACATTTCTCCAGGAAAGAATTCAGCCGCAGGAGCACTTTTAAGTCGGCGAAGTCTTCTTCTCCTTTGGTCAACATTTTGAAGGGTTTTAGGCAGCTGATCTAATAAGGGCTGCCTTATATTGCTTCCCGCCATTCCAAGCAGAATCAACTGCCTCTAGAGACCCTGAGAGAAATCAACTATAAGAATGTTGAAGTCCTTAAGTTCACTAATCCCAACGAAATTTCTTTTGGCAAAAACAAAACAACAACATATCCAGTGAAATCTCACAACGTGGGGACTGGGGAGGGTAGAGTGTACGCAGACCTTACCTCTACCTTGATAGGTAGAGCGGCTGTTTCCGAAAGACCATCGGATCAAGACAAAGCATAAGCACAAGCAAAGCAAGAGAAACGGACAGACCCGGACAAGAAATTTAAAGCAGTATGAAAATGTTGGTAACAAAAGCGAATAAGTCATGAGAGCGCCTTCTGAAAAAAGAAGCATTAATTAACGCATCTAAATAAGGTAAACAAAGTACACTAAAGAACATATAGCAGCAGAAATCAAACCATCAAATTTTAAGCCACAAGAAATCTAACAAGATTGTAACATAATAATAAAAAGACAATCTTCTCACATTCTTCATACACTAAAATTGCACCTTCATCACCAATTAAAGACAATCTAGTTTTTCAAGTCTGAAGAGACCATAATACTGGATGGATGCGAAAGACATGTGTATAACTGTAATGAACTTGTCGATGTACCGCTTCAGCAAAAGCTACGGTTTTCAGTACATAATACCGCACAACTATAATGTAACTTATGTTGGCATCATGAAGCCTATGATAATATTGTGTACTAGATCATTATCAGTACTCTGGATAGCACAGGAAATACAATGAAATGTAATGTAATGTAATGCAATGCAATGCATAGGAAGATCCGACTTATAAATAAACTAATACTCAAAGAACTCCAGATTTTCCTCATCTAGCTAGTTCCAGGTCAGACTATCATCAAAAGCGGATTCGGGATTTGAAGTACGGATTCTGAATTCCAGTCCTTTGAAGTTACTGGATTCTGAATTAACAATTTGCACAAATTAAATGGATTTTTTAAAATTGAGCCAAAGCAAGGAGGTTCTGCCGAACCCGTACAGTAAACAGTAAATCTGCTCCGGGCTTTCATGATGGCGGGAACTGTATGGAGACAACAACAGTAAAGAAAGAAACAAATAAAGATAGACGTAAGCTCCTAAATTCAATTCAAATAGGAAACATTGTGTTGCTGAGATAAAAGCTGCAAATTTTGGTGTCAGCTGGGTGGAGTATAACAGCCTGAACAATTGCATTTTGGAGGCGGACTCTCAGCTGGTGGCACCAGTTCAGTCCCTTGGGAGTTGGTTCTATATGTGGAACATATCAAGAAGATTGTACACAGGCAGACAAATCAGAATTCAGCACTGCTTCAGAGAAGGAAACAGTGTTGCTGATGCATTGGCCAAGTATGGAGCAAATTTACAATATTCACTAATTGCTAACATGTTCAATTGTTTGCAGGACCTTCCCGAGGAAGCACGAAGAGCATTGAGGATGGACAAAGCCCAAATGACAAATTTCAGAATCAGAAAGCTCAAAGGAGGACAAAGAGAAATGGTATGGAAGCACAAAGAACAAAGATCAGAGGGAGCTCAAATCACTGCATGCAGGATAGAGGGGATAGTCAAGCTAGAGGGTATAGTACTAATATTTTGTACATCTTAGAAGCTGTCCAACTTTATTTCAATAGGAAGTATCTTTGCTTTTTATTTGATGTTCCTTAGGTAGCGTATAGTCATAGGAGCAGCTCCTATTTTTTGCGAAGAACAAGAGTAATTAAGGGACTGTCTCTTAATTACTTTTGTTCTTCATCATAGCTAATCTAACTATGGACAGCTGAACATTGCTATGTAATCTTATGTAATCTATGTAAAGAAGGGAGAAATGGTGTAGCCCTACTCCTATGTAACCTTTTGGAAGCTAATCTACGAGGTAGGGGTCGATGCCAAACCTCCCACGCCCACAGGTGAGTGTAACCTGTGGAATTGGCTTAAAGGGAAACAGTAAGATGTAATAACCAAATTACCTCCTATTTAGAATTTAAGAAGAACCATTACTATATTGGTCACCCTTGAGCGGAAATTGAATCAACAAGAAAATGAGCAAGCTACCATTGAGTTAAATGTCAATAAAAGGCATACATCCTTCAATTTCACAATCTAGAGTAAATGGGTTTAGAGTGAATGGAATTATACATTATACACACTTTTTAAACAGCCCCTCTACCTAACAAGGTGGAGGTAAGATTTGTGTACACTCTACATTCCACAGACCCCACGGTGTGAGATTTCACTGGGTATGTTGTTGTTGTACACACACCTTTTAAACAAATTCAATTTATTGTTGGCCAAACTTATGCACATGTTACTATTCCTCCATGTACTTGCTAACTTTTACCAGAATAGGTACCGGGTAAATCTGTCATAAGCGGATTGAGTATTTGAACTTTATGGATTCGAGTTCGAAATTCTACCACAACACATGATTTACTAGGTTCAAAATCTATTATTTGTATTTTATGGTAAATGTTTTAACATATATACAAGGTCTGAGCTAATTTCTATCCTACATCCGCCCCCGATTTACTCTGCTCACCAAGACTTAGACAGATTGGAAGAAATCAAATAGTATTATATATAAAGTTTAATCCAAAAGCATTTCCCTTTTATGTTACTCAGACTTTTCAAAAATATTATCGGGTATGTGTCGGATCCCGAGATAAAGCCAGGATTTAAAGCTTATGGATTCGAGATTTTAGTCTTTTGAGTTAGTAGGTTCTAAATTAATACTTTATACATATTAGGTAAATTTTTAAGACAAATACCGGGTTTGAACCATTGAGTTTTGTCGAGCCCACTTCCTACCCTCTAGCTCCGCCGCGGTCGGATCCTCCATATTGCTATGCATATTTGGAGGATCCGACACGAGTACAAACGCATTTTTGAAGGTCCAAGTAACATAGTTTCTCATAATGTAGATCCACCCATTTTTACAAATCAAAAACAAGTTATTCAGTTATAACTTCCTGCAGAATATCAGCAAATCTACATTAAAAAAAAAATGAAAATTGAGAAAATGAAAGAGTAAAGTAAAGTCAACACTCAAAACCAGAACATATTTTCAAGTATAGATCTAAACAAAAAGTGATTAATCTGAATCACTGTAACAAAAAAACTTACTAATTCTGGTTAATATTCTTCAATAAGTTACTGTATATTTGATTCCACCCGTATTTCTTCTTCAATTATTTGTAAGAATATTATTATAGATTCATCTTCATTTACTTTCAACTTTACAACAAAAACATACCCGTTAAATCACACAACGTGAGGTCTGAAAAACATAGAATCTACTCGGATTATTGGCTCTTTAAATATTTGTGGTTCAGTGCCACTTTGCTTGTATCTTTGTAATTATTTCCAGATTTACAGGGAATTTTGAAATAAATAAATTTATCATAAGAAGCTGGGCACGTTTTAATTGGAGTTCTTTCGAGAAAACGACAACAAATTGTCCATTGTTTTGGGGTAGGTTTAAAATACTGTAATTGCTTAAACATACTTTTAAACAATTTGGGCACGTACTTTGGTGGTTTTTTCAGCCGGACTGGATTGTACTCCAACTGTCATTTTTGAGACACATCCTCTGCACTGTACTAAAAAAAAATACAGTCCATTATATGTTAATACTCTAATACCGTCTATTATATATTAATACATTATACAGTCCAGTGCGACGTACCAAACGAGCCCTTAATGCTTTATATTGAATCTTTCTTCCCAAATTGTAATTTTAACTGAAATAAATTATTAGTGAAATGTGATTTGCAGGTCTTCTAAAGATTAACTATAGTGCAATGCGGTTTTAAGTTACAGGGTTCATCTGAATTGAGTAAAAATTCACTAAAAGCGCAATATATACTTCCTCAGATTCGCTTTACTTGTCACTTTTTTGTTTTACACGTTCCTTAAGAAACATTAACTAAAAGGGTAATTTGACGAAATTATGCTCTCTTTTTTTATCTCAATTTAATACTACACTCATTTTCACCACATTAATATATCTCCACAATACACATTTATTGAGTACGGGTAACGGTGAAAATTAGTACTAGTTAATTATATCTTGGTTTTTTTTTTAAATGATATTCCATCCGTCTCACATTATTTATCGTTTTTTTATTTACATGACCTTTAAAAATACTATTAAGGGAAAAGGTCAAATTTACCCCTCTACTATGAGAAAATGATCACTTTTACCATCCGTTATACGTTCGGTTAAAAAATACTCCTATCGTTACTAAAATGGCTCAAATATACTCATCCCCCGTTAAGATTGTCCAAGATGGACGCCTGATCCTACGTGGATTGATATTTTGGTGATGTGGATACACGTGGAATGTGGTGAATAAAGCTCAAAAAATGCCAGTAGCTAAACGATTGATATGAAGAAGCAAAGTAGTTAGAAGTTAGTTATAGGAAGTTTACAAAGTTAGATAACTTTCACAAAAGTAGTTACTTGATTCTAAAGACTCTTATGAGTTGTATATATATTCATCATTGTATACACTTGATATTAACACAATTAATGAAGAATGAACTGCATTTTTCTTCCTCTCAATCTATATGATCATTGCTTCTTCTTCCTTGATTTACTTTTTGTTTCTTGCTTATGTTCATCAATGAGATTATCATAATCTCATATTATATCATGATATCAACTGTTTAACTTGTTTAATCTGCAATAATCGAGTCTTAGTTTACAACTTTTCAAGTTCAAAGATCTTGAGTCTTGCTTCCACAAATTGAAAAATCAATTTCACAAAAAGAAAAATGATGAACTCTAGTGGTGTTCTGATTAGAGAAGAGCATGTTAATAGAGTTTCTATGGAGGATTGGGTCATACATCTGACAATTGAGGTTATGGTACTCAGCCCAATACACAAGGTTCAAGAATTAATTACAAGCACTCATTGTTCTTGTCACCTGCAGATGTTAGTGGAATTAAGATTATCTCTTTCCAACTAACATGTATTGAAAAACATTCCATCTGATTTAGATCAATGAGGATAGCTCTGCTATGTAGAAACAAGTCGGAGTTGGATAATGGTTCACTCAAACTCTATTGGCTATCTCTTTCCAATAAACAAGTCGGGTTCTTGTAGTAAAGAAAAATATCCTGAATCTTTGTGGGATCAATGGGAAAAGGTCAATGTCATATTATTATCTTGGGTAATGAATGATGTTTCTAAGAGTTTACTTGGTGGTATTATGTATGCATCTTGTGCTCAAACTATTTGTCAAGACATGTGTGAAAGATTCAACAAGATTGATGGTTCAAAAACCTACTATCTTCATAAAGAAATTTTTACTCTTACATAAGGAACTGAGTCAGTTTTTGTGTATTTTTCAAAGATGAAAAGTTTGTGGGTTAAGTTTGAATCCATAGTTTCTGTTCATGGATGTGACTATTCTAGTAACTACAATCTAGTCTATGAATTCTCTAAATGTAAGGGTCATAGCAAAGGCACTTGCTACAAGTTGGTTGGATATCCATCAAATTTTAAGTCTAAGAAAGGTACTATGGAGAGGAAAAGAGGTCAGGGTCAAGAGTATGATTCTGCATACAATGTGATGGGTGAAATGTCTCAAATGAAGAATGTAGATGTGATTACTCAATATCAGAACTATGGTAATCACTCAAACTCTATAATGTATAACACAAGTACCGGTGTAGGATTTAGACAAAATACTAATTCATATGGAACTCAAAGTGATCCTTCTAGAACTCATGGTGGAGACAACAACATAGCAAGTAGTTCAAACAACTCCGATCAGCAGTCATACAATGCATTTACAAGAGAGCAGTATGTTGTGCAGTTACTTAACAAAGGACATGACTCTAATGTTGTAACATCAGCTAATGCAGCAGATAGTGTAACAGGTATGGTAGAGGACATGACTTTAGTAGCTTCGAATGAGTCTAGTCCTGAGTGAATTATTGATACATGAGCCACTAATCACATGACCTCTAATACTGAGTTATTGAATAAAGAAACTATAAGTAAAACTGTGATTCTAAAAAGAGTACATCTACCCAATGGGTATGTTACTCAAGTTACACATACAAAAACTAGTACTATATCACGGTCAAGTACCATTTCTAATGTGTTTTTGATACCACAGTTCAAGTATAATCTACTATCACTTTTTAAACTAACTAAAGAGTTACAATGTTATGCAAAGTTTTTTCCTATTTTTTGTGTTTTTCATGATCTCTTCACAGGGAGGGTGAAGGAAATTGGTAAAGAAGTAGATGGCTTATACTATGCCTCAAATTTGTTCATGAAGAACAATATTATTAAGAAGAATTATGATATTAATTTTTTATTCCTTAATTACTAAGAATGAATGATTATAACAAATATATGATCACCAGAAGTGATAATATCTCTTAAATCTTGTTATGATTAAATTCATATATGTCAATAACAATCAGAAGTGATAATATCATTACAGATGATTATGTTCCATTTCCGAAGAATGATAAATTTTTGTAAATGTTACAAATACAGATTTATTTCCTGAAGTGAATGTGCTGATAGTATATAGTAAAGTTTATATATATGGACGTGTATTTGGTTGTGAAGTTATCACGACTCACCTCCATAGAATGATTGAGAAATAAAATAATAATATATAAATATTCTATGTTTTACTCCCGAAGTAGTAAACTCATAAATTTGCTCCCGAAGTAGCAAATTTTAAACTCTACTCTCGAAGTAGTAGAAGTTTGAACTCTACTCTTGAAGTAAACCTTTGAACTTTACTCCTAAAGTAATAAAATAGGTATGAAATGTTTCTCCTTTACAAAAATAATAACGTGATTAGTTGAATACTTCAAGTTTTTTTTTTTTTGACGAAAGAACTCGCAGCCGTTACTCTTTCGAGTGCGCACAGGGTAAACCCCGGGCTGACGCAATAGCATGCAAACCACGTTAGCCAATTAACCACACTTTATTTTTGTTTATTTTTCTGCAAAATGTTAAGGTAACAATTAAAGGCAAAGACACAAAAACTTTTAAAGAATGATAATAATTATACAGATCATGGCTTGCTGAGAGTTTTTACATTGGTGTGTATCCATATTTGTAGTTATATTTCTTCTGAATGATTTTTATGGCCAATGCTTTTATGACCTTTAATAAAATATTACTAATATCTCAAAAAGAATAAGAATCATTTTAGAATTTCTTACTATGTTCATTCAGTAATATGTCATGTAGTTTATTCAGTAACGATTACTTCGTTATATTACTTAGTTTTCACTTTATATTTTATGACAATGCTAGTAGTCAATGTGTATTCGTTTTACTTTGTATATGTCATTCTATTTGTGTATACTTCTAATAGCAAGTTTGTATTAAAAATCAGTTATGAATTTATCATTTGTAAGTGTTCATTCGTTTACTGTTTTCTTTCATGATATTAGAAATATCCAAGAAAAATTTATTTCATGACATCAGTAGTGTCTAACTATAATTTCTTTTATGATACCATCAATATCTAAGCAATATTTGATCGTACAAAATTAATGATCAAGTGCTCAAGAAGAGCTAACTATTTATCTAGAAGATCATGACACAAATTGTGTCCAAACAATATGTGTGATTATGGAGAATGAAATATAGACTTCTGAAGAGCTTATATACTATTATGTCATTCATTCTAGATTGTAAAAAAATTATTATGATCGAAGCACAAGTTGTAATAAACCCGAAGTTTACTAAAGTAAATGACTATCATATTGAAGCTATACATGATTGGATGACTAAATATCTACGAAATAATAGTGGGTAAGAAATATGTATTTGAAAGGTTACCCTATTTATTCTCCAAGTTGTATTACACAAATATAAGCATGATGAAATCACATGTCACGATAAATCATAAGGTTATTGTACAAAATAGAATTCATGCTATAGTAAACTAGAAGTTTACTAAAACAAATAGTACATGACATGGTAAACTTGAAGTTTACTACTACAAATAATTTTATCAATTGACGTGATAATTTTGGTTGTCCTGATTTAAATTTGATGTACTAAGTTTGTATTCAGAATATATTGAAGAACTATAAGATTATTCATGAATTAATTAGTTTGTTCTCATGATAAGTTGATTACACCAGCTAATGTTGGAACTGAATTTCCTAAATTTTGAAAAATATAAAAGGTGAATAAGAGCTCGTTCACCTATTATGTGATGTCTTAAATAGATGCATCGATAAGACGGTCACATGTGTGTTTATTGTCAACTTGCAGTTTGACATTTACAAAGTCGCTTAGTCAAAATAATTGAGTTGATAGCACAATCTTCAGATTATGTAATCAAGATAATTCATCTTGTTAATGCTGGTTTATATTCAAGCTGGTTTAGCGTTGAATGCCTCTGAAAAATAGCTAAACCATTGTGAATGAGAACAAAGCTTCACGTGTTGATCTGAATTATGATATATTACATACAACATCACTTGTATGCCTCGGATCAATAAATTATGATAAATTCTCCACTCATAATTGATTAAAGGTCAGGAACCAACGTTTTCATCTAATAATTTTATTGTGCGGTATAGAATTAGTGAATCTACTACGATGCACACATATGGATTCCCCAAAGAAGGTGAAAATGTATGTTAGTTTTTCTAACATAAGGGTAGAGAGAATAAACAACTAAGAAATATATTGTGAATTATCATCAGTATGATCCTCGTTCAAACGATAATTCAAGAATCATTTGCTGACCCAACTGTTCCATATTTCAATTGCAAGATGCTCCTAAATATTCCCGAAGGACAGATTTTACAACATACGTGAAACATGGTAGACAAATCGGTTTCAAACGGAATAATTCTTGAAAAATGAGAGGTGTAAATGATCAAAATGATCATAATAATAAGGCAATGTGCTCTTGAAGAGCCTACGACATAACACTTCATAAAACCTCGTACGGGGTTTAGGTACATGCAAAATGAAGTGATATGATCTCAATAAGTTATGTCTAATTGCAAACCGATACAAAATGATATCACGTCGACGATATTTTTGATACAATATAGTGCACAATATTGTATAATATTATGAGCATCTAAATTCTACGTCCCTTAAATCATGTTGATGTATAAATAATTATCAAGTAGATGCATCTTGGTAAGGGTAAATTTAATGAACATGCAGTCCTCACATTAGAAAATGTCATGTAAATGAAAATTGTCTCAGTCTATATGACTTACGTGACAAAATTTATATGATTTTTTTAAGGATTCAAAATGCCTGGAGCATATACAAATTATTGAAAAACTTGTTTGTAATCCTTGAATGGATTAAATGAACTAAGATTGATGTACTTAAATCACCTCAATAAATATTTATTGATGAGAGGTACAAAGATGACTCTATTTACCATTATCCCTTTATGATATTCAAAAAAATTCATAATGTTATGCAAGTTGTTGACTTGAATATTATTGAAGCTTTAGAGTTTTCGAAAAGCAGTAGACTATCTGCTAAAAGAAGTTGAAATGAGAAAATTAGATTGGTCCTGAAGTACCATATATTTGTTCAATTGATGCATTTATTTGTCTTGCTATAACTATGAGCATGGTAGGAAAATTTTATGAAACAATTCATCATTGTCTCATCTTGATTCATGTGCTTCTATTTGTGAGCAAGAAAGATTATTCACTTGCAGAAAATAACAAATAAAATATCAGGCACATTTACAGATTTGAAAGGGATTACCAAATCACATATCCCTGCAGAGAATGTCGCAATTCAGATTGATGTCCATGTAGGACCATATACTAATGCCATAGCAAATGAGTCCAAAGCACTCCTGAAGCGTGATAGACCATTGGGTTCTAAGGATCGAAATCCTAGAAAAAGAAAATAAATGATCAAGATGACACTAAGAAATAATCTCATAAAGAAATGCAAGATTTGATCAATCCTGATATTATTGAAGAAATCAATGAGCCGCAAACTCAAGAAAATGAAGAAATATCAATAAATTTAATTGATGAAGGATTCATACAAGGAGAAAGGACGAGAGTACATTTCACCAAAGTTGTTCTTCGCAATAAGAACTCCAAAAAAATGGTAATATCAACGTGCAACAAATTCATTTAAGTGATAACATGACGGATTTGTTCACTAAGTCTATGCCAATTGTAATTTTTGAGAAGATGGTACACAAAATTGAAACGCGAAGATTCAAGCATTTGACCTGAAATTCTCATCGTGAGGAGTTAATACATGTTGTACTCTTTTTTCCGTATGTTTTTTTTTTCTAATAAGGGTTTAACGAGGCACATCATCTATGGGCATCCAAGGGAGAGTGCTATGAAATACATATCCATTGTATGGATATCCATACACATTTACTAACCTTTTGTATGTTACATGTACCTATTAATTTGAGCACTTAATAGTTGTAACCTTCATTGGATGATTTCATCCTATAAATTGGGATGATATTTACCTTTAAAGCAAAATTAACACACTATTAAATAAGAAGAAAGTCTCCTTCTTCTCTCTACTTCTTTGTCTACATCCAGGGCCGTCTTTGAACCAGTGCGAGGTGTGCTACCACTAGGGGTGCACAAAAATCGGTCCGGACCGAAAAATTGGACCGGACCGAACCGAACCTGTTCGGACCGGACCGAGAAATTCGGTCCGGTCTTCGGTCCTCATAATTTGAGTTTTTGGTTTCGGTCCGTCAGTCGGTCGGTCAGTTCAGTTCTCTGCATTTTTTTTTTTTAAATATATATAATATATATAATTCCTAATATATATTGAATTATATAATTCCTAATATATATAATATATATAATTTATAATTTTCTAAATTCCTAATATATATAATTCCTAATTTTCTAAATTTCAAATATATAATATTATATCATTAAGGTGAATTCGGATTAGGGCAGTTTGTTTTTAAAATTGAATTTCCAATCTGAAATTGACATTCTCGGGCGGTGCCACGAAATTTTTACGTTGAAATCTATTGTACATCGCGAGATATTTAGATTTGAAAATGGGAAAAACGTAACGATTTGGGGGAAAAGTGAAATTGAGGGGCAAGATGGACGTTTTTGGAGAAATCGGCGGAATCAAATTGATTTTGCAGTTTGGCCGCCCCCGTATCGAAAAAATACGCGAAATCAAAAAAAAATTAGGTAAAACGGACGTCCGAGCGCAAAGTTATGACCGTATAAAGTTTGATCAATTTACAACCTATATTTGATATGTCAATACGTCCGGTGTGAAATTTGGGGGCTGGGGCAAATTCGGTCCGAAAGCCGGGACCGGGCCGGACCGAGAAATTCGGTCGGTCTTGATCTAAAAATCGAATTCTGGTTTCGGTCGGTCGGTTCGGTCTGGTCGATCGATTTAACCTTTTGTGCACCCCTAGCTACCACACAGGGGCCCCCGAAAAACGAAAAGTTTTAGGGCTTCTTTTTTCATTTTTTATTAAATAGTATTAGTCAAAATTTACTGTAAATGTCCATAATTCGCAGGTCTTAGCCTAATTAAGGACCACTTTGACGAATTAGAACAGAGCCCCAAAATATTTGAGACGACCCTGTTTACATCTCTCGTCTTATATTGTTATTGCCATAATTTTATAACATAAAAAAAGAAAAAAGATAAATGAAAAGCCATAGAGAAGTGTCGCATAGTATTATATAATGTATATAGGATTTTTATTTCATGGCCAAACGCTATTTTTCAAATAAAGTGAAGTAACTTTTATGGCAAACAGGTCCTAAAAGAAAGTCAAATTGAAAAACCCTACTTCTTCTTTAGACATTGTAAAATCTTCGTTTCTTCGCTTAAACCCTAGCGATATTCACAAAAAATAAAATGTCTGCTATAGCTAGATCGAAATCGCGAATTTTCTCGATATTTATCGAGAAATAATCTTCGATTTAATTCTACAGAACCGATAATTTCATCATCTTCACTTCTCAAAGATCAACCTTCGCCATCTCAGAATCCTCCCGAACCTTCTGGAAATGAGAAGAATCCATGGAGTTTTCTTAAGTATAGTGTTATTGCTGCTATTACCGGTGGTGTTGCCACAGCTGGTTACGCTACATACGGTTAGTCGTTTGGTTATATTTTAATTTTTTTGGTTATATGTTAAATTTTTTGGTTTATTATTAGTACGCTTTGATTGGATTAGGCTTTTAGGACGTTATAATATGCTGCTATTTGAATTTGTATATGCATTTGAGCATGATTTGGATTTTGAAATGTTGCGACAGCTGGTTTCGCTACATAAAGTTAGTTTTTTGGTTAGATTTTAATTTTTTTGGTTTATTATTAGTACGCTTTGATTGGATTATGCTTTTAGGACATTATAATATGCCGCTATTTGAATTTGTATATGCATTTAAGCATGGTTTGGATTTTGAAATGTTGCGACACACTACATAGAGTTAGTTTTTTGGTTATATTTTAATTTTTTGGTTATATGTTAAATTTTCTGGTTTATTATTAGTACGCTTTGATTGGATAAGGCTTTTAGGACATTATAATGCTGCTATTTGAATTCACTTATGCATTTGAGAATGATTTGAATTTTGTTACGCTACCACCTGTGGTGTTGCCACTGCTGGTTACGCTACCTATGGTTAGTTTTTTTTTTGGGTTTATTATTAGTACTATTTGATTGGATTAGGCTTTTAGGACATTATAATGTTGCTATTTGAATTCCTATATGCATTTGAGCATGATTTGGCTAAGCTACCTATGGTTCGTTTTTTTTTTGACTTTTTCAGTGATTTAGGCTTTTAGGACATTGTAATGCATCTGTTTGAATTCACGCAATCATTTGAGTATGATTTGGATTTTGAAATGAAGAGAATTAGTCGAAATGCGTGCAAGCTGACCGAAGCACCTTTAAAAACTCACAAAATTAGAGAAATGTCATGATAAAATAGGAAGTCCTTGGCAATAATCATGTCAACTCTGTACGACATAAGGATTTTATTCACTCAGAACGAATTTTTTTTTAATGTTTTCTCACGTATAGCTTTATTGCTGCTGTTATCTGTTGTGTTGCCACAACTGGTCACGCTACATACGGTTCATTTTTTTGGTTATATTTTATTTATTTTTGGTTTATTATCAGGGAAACTTACTTAAATGCACCAAACATGACCGAAGTATACACTACCTATACTCTGTGTACATATTTTGTAAACTAGATGGCTGTATGATATTTTTGTATTTTCCCCTTATTATTAGTACTATTTGATTGGGTTAGGCTTTGAGGACATTATAATGCTGTTATTCGAATTCCTATATGAATTTGAGCATGATTTGGATTTTGAAATGAAGTGAAGCGACAGCTGGTTACACTACATAAGTTAGTTTTGTGGTTATATTTTAATTTTGTTGGTTTATTATTAGTACGGATTAGGCTTTTAGGATATTATAATGCTGCTATTTGAATTCATATATGCATTTGAGCATGATTTGGTTTTGAAATGAAAAGAAGGACCGCTGGTTACGCGACCTACGTTTAGTTTTTTTGGTTATATTTTTAATTTTTTGGTTTATTATTAGTACGCTTGATTGGAGTAGTCTTGTAGGACTTTATAATGCTGCTATTTGGTTTTGTATATGCATTTGACCATGATTTGGATTTTGAAATGAAGTGAAATGTTGCGACAGCTGGTTACGCTACATAGAGTTAGTTTTTGGTTATTTTTTTAATTTTTTGGTTTATTATTAGTACGCTTTGATTTGATTAGGCGTTGAGGACGTTATAATGCTGCTAGTTTGAATTTGTATATGCATTTGAGCATGATTTGGATTTTGAAATGAAGTGAAGCAACAGCTCGTTACGTTACATACGTTATAATGCTGATATTTGAATTAGTATATGCATTTGAGCATGATTTGAATTTTTAAATGAAGTGAAGCGACAGCTGGTTACATAGATATGTTAGTTTTTTTGGCTATATTTTAATTTTTTTGGTTTATTATTAGTACTCTTTGATTGGATTAGGCTTTTAGGACATTATAATGCTGCTATTTCAATTTGTGTATGCATTTGAGCGTGATTGGGATTTAGAAATGAAGTGAGTATAGTGTTATTGCTGCAATTACCGGTGGTGTTGCCATAGCTGGTTACACTACCTATGGTTAGTTTTTTGGTTATATTTTATTTTTTTGGTTTATTATTAGTACGCTTTGATTGGATTAGGATTTTAGGGCATTATAATGCTGCTATTTGATTCCGTATGTGCATTTTAGCATGATTTGCATTTTGAAATGAAGTGAGTATAGTGTTTTGCCGCCGTCACCGGTGGTGTGGTTACGCTACCTACGGTTCTTTTTTTTGTTGCTATTTTCTAATATTTTTTGGTTGATTATCTGTATTTCTCTTTGATTGGCTTAGGAACGTAGGATATTTTAATGCTGATGTTTGAATTCACATATGCATTTGAGCATAATTTGGATTTTGAAATGAAGTGAAATGGGCTGAATCGGTTTTTTTTTTCTATTTTTTTTTGGTTTATTATCTGTATTCTTAACTGACTTAGGCTTTCATTTTGATGATGCTGTTTGAATTCACACATGCATTTGAGCATGATTTGGATTTTGAAATGAAGTGAAATGGCCTGTATTTCATTTAAAAGTTAAAACCATGGAAATAACAGGGAATTAGCGAAGCAGCAACAGGAAATAGAAGAAAGATGAGAAGAAATAGACTGAGAGGGGGGGTGAGAGAAAGAATCAGGAAGGGATGGGGGAATACAAACACTATAACAATCACATGCATCACTCCTTACAGACACTACTACTTATAACAAACATATGCCCCCTACGCTCAACCTGGATCAAAATAAACCCCTTTGACAGACTTTTTATACGGAAAATTATATCAGCTAACAGACTATTGGGTTGCTTATTACATTGGCTTTTCCTCTCTCTAACTCCTGCACCAGTACCTTATTTGAATCAGCTTCTAGCCCTAGTATAATCATAAATGGGTGTGTTACAACAGGATTCTTTTAGTGGAACTCAACTTGAAGTCATGGATTTGATTTATCGAAGTTTATGTCTCGAAATAAGTTTCTTCATGCACTTTGTATGTAAATTCAGCCATGTGTGAAGCAGTCACATAGAATCCTCCAAGAGCTTGCGAAATGTATGTACATCTGTGTGTTTTATGAGTTTGTAAATCGTAAAATATTGATTAAAATACTTGTAGAGTGATAGGGAAGTGAATTTTTCTCTAATGCAAACTCTGAAATTTTTAATTTTGTGGTCTGATAGCATAAGAGTGAACTGTGACTCTTCTTGTGAGCATTTGGAAGTGTTCTTTGTGTAGTGCTGTAGCAGCACTTGCTAAATCATTACATCTTAAAATTTGGTGGTCTGAGCAATTTCAGTAAAATTGCCAACCTCCGAAAAAAAAGAAATTGTTTGTTTTTATCAGCAAAGCATATTTTCTAAAATTAACTACTTTACCAAATAAAACTGGTAGGAAACGCAATAATATGTTGCCAGTTTTATCCATCCACCTCTGGATCTTGCTATTGTTCTCATCCCCTTATGTTTCGTATTTGCATAGCGATGTAGTCATGCTTTTATAACTCTCCAATTAGTTCTCTTTATGTGAAGTTTCAGCTATGACGCATTACACAAGTATTACTGCATAGTTTCTAGCTAAATTTCCATGTGTATAAGTTAACATGCTTGTTGGGGGAAGCAAAGTTCTTTTACCAGATCATTTGTAGTATGCTTGATTGTTGCCCAAGGTGGATATGGGTCAAATGTTTGAAATGGACTTATATGTTTATATAGATTATCTGTGTGGAACACAGAGGTAAGACAATGATTCTTGGAAAAGCCTAGTTGGTCTGGTTGGTTCATCAAATATATATTTGTTCTCGTGCATATAGTTCCGCAATCTTTGACATATCCTTTATCTGCAGCATACATGTCGGATGGAATTGAGGATAAGACCAAGAGTTTGCGTGAATCTGCGAAATATACTGTTGGAGATAATGCATCTGCTTTGGATGTGAGTCTTGCTTGCCTTGCACTATATTTAGTAATACATATTTTCTTACTGTGAGCTTTTGGTGAAGCTGTGCTTGTTTGAAGTTAAGCTTTTGACATGCACGCACGCACATATTCTACTTTTTCACTAGGTATGTTGTTGTTGTATATATTCTGCTTGATGTGGTGGCAGGAGAAGGACACACACATATATATAGGGCATCCCGGTGCACTAAGCTCCTGCTATGCGCGGTGTCCGGGGAAGAGCCGGACCCCCCCCCCCCCCCCACACACATATATATTTATGCTTTTTCACTGGGTATGTTGTTGTATATATTCGGCTTGATGTGGTGGCAGCAGGAGAAGGACACACACATATATATACATACACAACACACACCGCACACACATATATATATATATTGTTTTTTCACTGGATGTTGTTGTATATATTCTGCTTGATGTGGTGGCAGGAGAAGGTTGGCTGTACTTCTTGCAAATTCAGTGCAATGCACTTCTTAGCTTCAACTGATTATCTTGATGCATGTTTACCATTTGTGCTTACTTTTGCAACATATCACTAATCATGGATTGCTCAAAATTTTAAACGGATAAGATTTGCTAATGAATTTTAGAGTCTAAATCACATGCTACACAAATAAACAACTTATAGAGTATATGGCTTGGTCTTATATGCCTTGCTTCATCTTTCACTTAAAAAAACTTTTGGCAGTTGTATGTAGGGCTGTTACCGGTCCGGTTATTCCCGGTAATTACCCTAGAACCGGACCGGTAAATCCGGACCGATACTCGGACCGAAAAATTAACGGTCCGGATCGAGTACCAAAAAATTACCCTGACCGATAAGGAGCCGGACCGGTAACCCGGTAAAATACCCGGTAACACCCCCAGCCAGCCCCAGACGTATTGTAAATTAGTGAAACTTTAAGTGGTCATGACTTTGCGCTCGGATGTCCGTTTGACCTAATTTTTTTTTTGATTTCGCGTATTTTTGCGAGACAGGGCCGGACAAACCGCTGAAGCGGAGCAGCCAATTTCTCAAAAAACGTCCGTCTTGCCAATCAATTTCACTTTTCCCCCCGATCGTTACGTTTTTTTCCTTTTCAAAGCTAAATATCTATATACAATAGATTTCAACGTACAAATTTCGTGGTAATGTGTCCTAGAATGTCAATTTCAGTATTGAAAATTTAATTTAAAAAAAATAAAAAATTGGGCCCCGGAACCGGACCGATAACACCCCTAGTTGTATGTATCACCGTACAAGTAGAATGAGAGGTTAATTGTGTGTTTTCCTTTTTGTGCAGAAATTTCAAGCTTTACTGTACTCCTCGGCAATGATAGGTTGGTGATGATTCAAACTTGTCTTTGGTACATCTCTTATATTTAGTCAAGAAGGGGTTGATTTTTCTTATTTGTGTGGCTCCTTGTCCACGTGCATGTCAACAATAAGTTTGCTATCACAAACCTTTGTCTCTGTTGTATAACACTTGCCATTTCTCAGGTAAAAAACCGTTGTCTCTGTTGTACGTATTTTGTACTATTAATCTATTATTATAGACATACTCTTGTTTTCAACCATGCTTTTCCATTTTAATGATACAATTCAAGCATTAGTTTGTTGATTTTTACATCGCATGGCATTTCTGTTACCTGGTCAGTGCATTGTGGCATGCAAAACAGAAAACGCCTGTAATGGATTCAGATTTTGCTGCAGGTGGATGTCTGTCCTGCACTTTGTAGTGTAGAGTGTGAGTGATTTATGGTTCTGTCCATGCAATGACTTATTGGGGTTTACTATTTAAATACACAGGCAGTTGGGGTAGTCCATGAGTTTAATTATATCGCACATCCCACTGCTTGTATGCTTAGTAATATGCTAGGTTTTAGTGAACATTCACATGCTATAATACAATTTCTTAATGCTCGCGTATAATGTTATTTTACATGCATTCCCTACTTATTAATTGTTAATTTTAAGCCTGTCTCTTTTTGTGCTGATATTGGTTCTTTTCTATCGATATTCCAAGCCTGCCAAGTTAGTTGAGTTTTACATTGAGCTAAGACGATTAACAGAAGATCAAGTTCGAGTTGAGTCTTTTACAGGCAATTTTAATTTCCAGTCCCTCTCTTCTTAAGTTTCACCCTTCACGAAATTCACCTAAGATATTTTTGCTATGTTTTAGGGTTTCAGTGAACCAACATCAGACACACTCCCGCCAGATTTGCACCCACTTGAGCAGCATGTCTTTACCCTTGTTCTTGATCTTAATGAGACATTGATATACTCTGATTGGAAGGTAAAAATTTAAGTCATAAGCATTTTGATTTCGTTGTCAATTAGTTGCCTGAACTTGCTTTAACTTATGTTATGGACCATTATTAGTACGATACATTGACAATTCAATGCTAGAGTTTCCTTATGTGTTTTCCGTCTGATATAGCTTTGTGTCCTCGAAGCATTCAGATCTTTCCATCTTTTAATATTTCCTGCATGACTACTGACTCCTGTAGCCCTTTAAAAGCGTGACAGAGGCTGGAGAACATTCAAAAGACCCGGGGTTGATGTTTTTTTGGATCATTTGGCTCAATATTTTGAGATCGTTGTATACTCTGACCAACTGAGCATGGTACCTTTTACTTCTCTCATAATGTCTTATAAATATTGTTTAAGTTATGCGCTTAAAACTTCTGCTTATGGTTTTTGCAGTATGTTGATCCTGTTATTGAAAGATTGGATCCGAAGCACTGCATCCGGTATAGGCTATCAAGAGGTGCAACTAGATATGAAGATGGCAAGCATTACAGAGTAGGTTTCTTTGGCCTCATCCTTAATTTTCTATCAAAAATTTTCTGTCTTTAATTATTTATATTTGTCCTGTAGCTGCTCAATGTCCTTAGTGATTCCAAATATCTTTTTCTTATCATTTTCTGCCACTGTAACTGAATTTGGACCAAGTAATAATGCATTGTGGGCTTTGTGTCATTCTTGTAGGAATAGAATTTTTTACTGCCAAGCCACATTCATATACTTTTTCTTTTTGTAAGTCTTAGCTCCAAACGATGAGCTATTACAACAACAACAACAACATACCCACTGTAATCCCACAAGTGAGGTCTGGGAGGGTAGGATGTACGCAGACCTTAACTCTACCTTTGCGGGGTAGAGGGTAGGATGTACGCAGACCCTCGGCTCAAAAGATACGTAATGATTCATTACAGGGCTGCATGAAAAATAAGGCAGCAAAATATCAAGATACAAAACAAATGATACAACATAGTAATACAAACGATGAGCTACTAGAGAACACTATTTCTTGAAGGTTCTTTAGCTGTAATGGTGCCCTCCGGCAAAAAACTTACGCTTTGTGTTCACTCTCCTTGCCACCACCTAGGAGTTGAGAGCTTATTTCAAGTTGCATGGTATGGGAAATGCAGTTTGCATGTGGCAAGGGAATAAATAACCTAATGGGAAAAAATGAGTTGATTGACTAAAGTGAAATTATTTGCAGCTCTCTGAAGTTATTTGACTCATAAAAAATCAATGTGTTTGAATAGAGTAATGTGTTAATGAGGAGACTAGAAAATCATACTATCTAGGAGGCAAAATAGAGGAAGAAGAACTTGTCCAAACTCTGTTCAGTTAATAACTGATCCTTGATCTATGTCAACATTGTTTTAGTATGGAAGTTTAATAGAAAATACCATTACTTGATTTGAGAAAAGAGAGGCAGTCTCGTAGAAGCTATGTTACTAGGACTCTTCAAAAATGTCGAAGAGTATGTGTCGGATCCTCCAAAAGTAGTGCATTTTTGGAGGATCCGACACGGGTGCGGTAGCTATTTTGGAGAGTCCGAGCAACTTAATTTAGAAGCATAATATAGATGTTGTAGTATGGTGTGTTTGATTAAAATCAAGGGTACAGATAATGAAGAAGCAAAAGCTGTCTTAGATCTATATATGAACCAACTCTGATTTTCATGACAAGTGCGTATTGATTTTATGTATTTGCTTCTTAGATCATCTCAAAGTGGACAATTATGCGGTTAGTATCTCCTTTTTCCGTATTACGGTGAAGAAAGAGGAGAGAAGAAAGAGGGGAGGGGATACTTAGGGGACGCTTGATCATGTTAGGAAGAATCAAGAGGCATGCAAATTAAACCGGTCACAACTAATTTCTATACATTCTCTGAGATATGCTTTACCTTCTACCTGAAAAACTACAAAACTCTCTTTTTCCTTCTACTCCTTTTCTCTCCTCCTTTTTCTTAAATTTGCATGTTAACTCTTCTTTCCCCCTTTTCAACTCCTAGCAAATAATAATGATTGTGAATTCCTTTTTGGCGTATATGCTTCTTTGGCAGGATCTCTCCAAGCTGAATCGGGATCCATTAAGGATTATATATTTGAGTGGACATGCACTAGAAAGTAGCCTACAGCCAGAGAACTGTGTAGAAATAAAACCATGGAAAGGAGAGGCAGATGATACCGTGCTTTTGGATCTCATTCCATTTTTTGAATGTAAGTACATTCATAAGTAATGACGTAGCCTAATCATGTCTTCACTTTTGAGAGTATCGGAAGGTGTTAATTACTTTTTGACTTTTTGAGTGCAGATGTTGTTAAACACAGGCCAGCTGATATCCGAACTGTATTAGCTTCATACCAAGGACGTGATATTCCTAAGGAGTTCATTGAGCGATCCAAAGAGCACCAAAGGTCAATTTTCACACTGTTTTATTTATTAGTTCTCGCGGGCTATTCAATTGCATTACAAATCCTCTGCACCTGTGACTTAGGATGTTTCTGATTTTTGTCTTGAATTTTACTCATGAAATTTGCCTATTAATATATTATCCTCGCCCTTTACCCTTTTGCGGCACTCTGCTATTGTACCCTTTTGGTTAGCATTTATATTCGAAATATATTATATCGTTTTGTTTGACGGTCTTAACATAGTTGGTCTGGTGGTTGCAGGCGTATGCAAGAGCAAAAACAGCATGGTCTATTATGGCGCCGCTAGAGATACGACTTGATGTGACTTAGTTTAGAGAGGCAGAAATTAAAAAAATCACATTCCTTTGTAAGATTAGAACAGTCGATAGATACTGTAAAACTACAGTCCCATTTTTGTGTAGCTAAGAAAAAAAGATTTGTCCCAGTTGAGAATAGTAACTCCTCTAACAACATGCATGTATTCTTTTTACCCTCCAGCAAAAGGTTTGTCATTATCTCATCCTTGGTAATAAACGAATATGTCAATGTTTTGTTAGCGGTTGGGTGATTCAGTATCTATTTTTCTCTGATTTTTAGGACAGTAAGGTTTCATCATACGATTCAATTAAATTCTGTTGAAAACCGACCCTCGAGATCTTTGTTCTGGTGGTGAGAGTGCAGTATAATTTTGCATGGCCTGGACTGTAGTAATATATAATGGACGATATTAGAGTATTAATATATAATTGATTGTATTTTTTTTAGTACAGTTCAGGGAGACTCATCTACTAGATGAGTCTAAAAAATGGCAGTTGGAGTGTACTATTTTTAGAAATTGTACAGTCCAGTTCGGCTGAAAACGCCTATCAAATGTTGTATTGTTTTTTTTAATTATTGTAGTATTGAAGTTTGTATCTTTTAATTATTTTATTGTTCATTAACTGAATTAAACAATTTTTGTTTCATACGATTTGTGCATTTTAATTTTGCTTAAGTAGTCTGGCATGGCTATATACATCATTGATTCTGGTCAATGTGAAAAGACCACCTTTATTAGAAAGTGAGTTTTTTAGAAGACTATATATCAAAGAGCTAATGGGGGTTGAAAATTGATTGTTGGGTTAATTTTGACAAATTGGATGGTTCAAAACACTAGGGCTGGCCAGTGGGCCAGACCGGGCCTAGTGGGATTGGGCTGGGTCGGGACGGAGAGGAGGGGCGGGGTCGGGCTGGGGCGGGACCGGTACGAGCGGGACGATACCGTGTCCCGTCCCGGTGGGCAGTGGGTTGGGACGGGATGGGCGGGACATTTTATTTTATTTTAAAAAAAAATTCACTAAATTAAATATTCTAACAAAGTAACATATAGTGATAGACTGATAGTCATATACTCATATATATTTATAAACTAAATAATTGAACAAAGATAAGAAGAGTGTAAAAAAACATCCAAGGTTGTTTTTGTGTTTCTAAAATTATTAATTATTTCATTGAAATATTAAATATACAAGATTCAGAATTACAACACTGTAGTGTAATGTTGTTGAAAAAATTGCAAAAGACATAGAAAAAAATACTAAAATTGCAATGAAATAAATTACCAATTTGAAAATACTTTTTCTTTGTTTTTTTATAATTTCGTGTGGTTCTTCGGTTGGAATTGGTATATCTTGATCAATTCTTCCACGTCGCTACTCATGCCTTCAGATAAGATGTCGTTGTAGTTTTTGTCTTCTTCTTCGTTAATCTCTGGGTGACCGCACCTTCTTAGTTCCACTCGTATCCAATCTCTGAATAGTACCGTCATCTCCAAGCTGTCTCCGGCTAATGATTGTCTGTGCTCTCCTATTTGAAATTTGTCGACAGAAAAAACGCTTTTGATGACGCTTGAATGTTCAAACATCTCGGGTCATCATTGAAAGTGTCGAAAATATCTTATCATTCTGCATCCAATATTTCAGCAAGTCTTCATTTCCGTCTTGATTGACAATTGCTTGGTAAGGTAAAGTGCCCTGCAAAACAAAAACATCGAACTCGCTAATTTGGTTAGCAGTGCTACCACCCCACATTCTATTTCTGAGGCTTTCAATACTGTCCGCAGAAACAACATGTTTTTTTAGAGGTTGTGTTGAAGCAGAAGAAGATGGTACGAAAGTCGGTTGGTTACTAGCACTTTCTTGCTGGTAATGCCGATATACTTTTTTGCATTCATCTTCTACGCTATCCAACACTTCTTCTAGCGTTTGTTCAATAGGTGGCTCAACATTTAAATTTTTGGGAGTTGGAGGTGGTAGTACGTCCATACAGTTATAAATATTTTCAATAAGACTTTTATAACCGTCTACTTTAATAGTCGGGTTTAATACAACACCAACAATATAAATAGGGGGAATAGAAATAAAATATTTCTTTAATTTCATAAACATTTTTTTAATAACTGTCTTATAACCAGGTTTTTTCATATATTATTTAAGCAGTAAAAATATTATAGCAAAATAAAACAACATAGTTGAAATAGTAGGATAGTAGAAAATTCGTTTGTTGCTCGTTGAAAATTCTCTAGAAATATAATAAGTTATCTAATTTTGTCCCAATCATTATCCACAATCATATCAGTTGGATTTTGATTATGTGCGTTAAAAAATAAAGTGATAGGTTTTCTATAATCATAAGCAACAACTAGTTGGTCATAAAACGAATTCCACCTAGTGGGTACTTCTTCAGAATTTTTCTGTAAGATAGTCCACAACTGTGACAAGTTTTTTTATATTCTTTTCTCTGTTGGATTCTATTATTTTTAAAAATAAAGTTTATAGCAAATTGTATTTTTTCAAGAATATCTTGAAAAAGTGAAAGACCATCCTTTACAACTAAGTTATAAATATGACACGCACATTTGATATAAAAATATTTTAGAAAAGACGGAGTTAAAAATTCTTTTAAAACATAAATAGCAGAATTGTTAGAAGCTTCATTATCTAATGTAATACTCATAACTTTATCAGTTATTCCGTAATAATCACACACTAAATAAATATTTTCTGAAATAATCTGATCAGTGTGCCTACTATCTATATATCTATATATCTATATATCTATATGCTAAAATACGTTTTTGCATAGACCATTTATAATCTATCCAATGACAGGTTACCGTTAAATAATCATGGCCGTTAATACTACGATATATATCAGAAGTTAGAGCGACTTTGCCATTAAAATGATATAATGCATAACGTAAATACTATTGATATTCATGTGCAAATTTAAATACATCTCTTTTAACAGTTGATCTGAAAAAACCTTTATAAGCAGGATTATACATATCTCTAATATAATGAATAAAACCAGGAGATTCAGGAAATGAAAAAGACAAACCCTCCACATCAACTAATTTTGCTAGTGCTTCCCTATCTTTATGTTTATCGTATTTAGGGCCTACAACTCTCCCCGTCATAGGGTTAATTTGACCTTGTACTTTGTCCGGGACAATATGTGAACCTTGTCCCGATTGAGAGAGCGCTTTCTCACCATATATCTCAATAATGTATTGTGCATGCAAAACTTTGTGTTTTTGCAGTAGGTGTCTTCCTAAATCTCCCGTCTCACCATGTCCTTGTCCAGTTTTAAAAGTATAAACAACTTTACAAGTTTTACATATAACTACTTGATTTGGTACGTCCCTGTGAAAATATTTTCATACAACTGATTTTAATGGTCGTTTTGCCGGACATCGTCTCATACTAGGGGGAATAAGAGACATTTCACTAGTGGGTGTATCATCATCTACATTAGTGGGTGTATCATCATCTAGAGTGACATTTAAATCAAAGGCTTCTTCATTTTGAGAAAATACATGGTATTCTAGATCATATGATATTTCAGGAAACTGTTTAGGATCAATAAAACCATCTTGTCTAGGATTAGGACTAGGAATACTAGAAGAAGTACCATTGTCATTGTTACTCGCCCTACTAGAAGAAGTCTGAGTCTTACCCTTACCTATGCCCAAAACACTTTTTGCTCTTTTCATTTTAATTATGGTAATAAATAGTTAAAGACTTAAAGATAATGAAATTAAATGTGCTAAATGAAATAAAGACAAAATAATAATTTAATGAGAGAACGAATGTACCAAACGCCGACGTAGAGTCGACGTGTAATCGAGAGGTTGAAAATTGAAACTTTGCTCGATAGATAATCCTCAAGCTAGTTGCCAACTTAAATCCCAATTTCCAAATTAATAAATAGATTGAATATGTAGTGAATAATGTTGTATAGAGAATAGAGATTGATTGATTGAAATATTAGAATTGTAGGAAGATTTGTGAAAATAATAAGAAGAGAAAATGAGGTATTTATAGTTGGAAAATTGAGTTAAAGTGTAAATATAATAACTTAGGGGTTAAAAATAAATATAAAGGGGGTAGGGGGATTTGAGGGAGTGGGTGTCACGCCCCGAACCCCGGGCCCGCGACTGGTACCCTACCTGGGCACCCATCTACCCGTACAACACATGTAACTCGCGGAAGCTAAATAACACTTTTTCTTTTAAACAAATGCAAAGCCGACAAGGCTGTCATAATATATAACACCTGAATGGGACTACAACCGTACAACAATATAAATACAATTCACGCCAGTCCAGCCCACATATGAATACAAACCTCTAAGAGTTTGGACAGTAAACTATGACGGGACAAGGCTCCGCCGTACCCCTGAATACACCTAACCATAATGACAAGCTCCGGAACACTGAGCTCTCCCAACACGCTGAACAAGGATCCTAAGCTCACGGATCACCCAACTGAGTACCTATACATGCGGGCATGAACGAAGCCCCCCGAAGGGGATCAATACAACAGGTAACAAGTATGTAAACATGAAGTACATTAAACAAGATCATAACTGTACAGAAGAATGACAGGGACAACTATGAAAATCAAATACTAGATCCTACCGTGCCATGTAAAATAAGAGTCAACTGTACCTTGTATCGTTGTACTTTGCATCTTGTATCACTGTACTCATCAGATCAACAGTACCATCAGTATCCTTTTAAAAATAAGATTTAACCGTGCCTTTAAATACTCTTTTGACTCTCAAAGGAATAAAACCAAGTTACCATCATGTCGTGTACCAATCATTAAAATGAACTCTCTTTTTATAAAAAATCTGGACACCAAAATATCATGCACCCAATAATCTAAGTAACCTCTTTTTAGAAAATCTGGGCACCAAAATATCATGCACTCAATAATCTAAGTAACCTCTTTTTAGAAAATTTGGGCACCAAAATATCATGCACTCAATAATCTAATCAACTATCTTTTAGAAAATCTGGGCACCAAAATATCATGCACCCAATAATCTAATCAACTGTCTTTTTAGAAAATGTGTGGCACCACATATCATGTACCAATCACATATAAAAACTTTCTTTTAGAAATGTATGACACCACATATCATGTACCAATCACATATAAAAAAAACTTTCCTTTTAGAAATGTGTGGCACCACATATCATATACCAATCACATAGAAAATATTTCATTTTTGAAACTCAAATTACTATCAATAGGATATATCACTAAAGATTAGGTTCCAATAGAACTCTATAAAGATCAAGTCAAGTATTGCTAAGGATTAGGATCCACTCGTCGTTTGTACCAACTCGATAATCTAATTCGTCTCGCTCATCAGGCTAACATTATGAAAACTTTTGCATGATAATAACTGATCCGAATTGCCAAATTAATCCATTTATGAGCCATTAGGTTATATATTAATCATGATCTTATCTAATCAGCTGTGAACCTGGAAAGTGTAAAACGAACTGATAATATCTTAGCTTCTATGCAGATGGAAAATTCTACTCATTTCAATATAATAGATTGTTGATTTCCTTTTTCATTAACGCTGCAGTGGCTCGTTCGATACCTTTTCTCATTAGTGTTGTAACTAGCAAGATCAATTCGACTCCAACATTTACTAAAAGCTCTTACCAACATCTCCCATAAGACTTGGTAAAAACTTATGAATAATTTCGACATGCCTTTAGCATAGAATCAATAACATGAATACTCTCTAACTTCTAAGAGTAGAATAACTTTTGAAACAATACCACAGTTATGGTTCACACGAAAAACATGCCAAAAGAGAGAAGGAAGAGGTTCACATACCTCATTGACGACTAACCAACACGACAAGTAGAATACGCCCCAATGTACTTCAACCTAAAATGACAATAGCACTTCTATCAACTTCAAACTTTCAAGTGTAAGACTTATACCAAGTAATGGTCCTCTTATTCTACGGAAATTTGGGCAGCACTTCCCCCGTTTATACGTACTTTTCCACCTTTTTCAAGGCCCGAATTCAACACCAATCAAGCCATAATTAAGGGCACAACCAACAGTTAACCAAAGGGGATTACACGCCTTCTAGATGTGTAAAATTCTGCCCCACAACGATATTATAACAGTCCATAATAAATCAACATTAGGGGTACAATATGAAGCCTTTAACACCCTTATTCCTTAGGAATTTCATTAGCCATTTTACCACATTAATAATGCATGTTGGGGGCTGATTTTTCAGCATAACAACACACCAAAACAGTCCATAAAAACGACATCACAACGTCTAACAGTTTTGAGCAGTTTTCGGCCAACAACAACTACAACAATCCAAAGTCCTTTTCCTTAATTCCTTTTTAATTCAATTCTCATTTCAACATGTTATATAAATCATATCAACTTGTAATAACAATATTCCTTCATAATATCATGCAACGAATAACAATAATAACAACAATAATCGACGATTCCAACGACATTCCAAATTGCCCAGTTCTCGGCCAACTTGCCAAAATGGCACATGCATTTCTTATTTTCCATATCTTCCTTAACACAAGTTCATCTACTAATCATAACAACAAGTAATATCTAATTACTTTAAGAGAAGAAGAACTCTTACCTCAAAGATTGCCCAAAACAACCCCAAGCTCATACGGCCTTAGCCTCACTTTTTGCACCACTTCTTCAAGTTCCAATCACACACACACACTCCCTACAAGCTTGCAACCATCTTCCTTTCATGTTTTGCTTCCAAAAAGTTCACACAAACTTAGGGTTTTTCTTGGCAAGTTTCGGCCAACACCTTGGCTAGAACACTTGGAGAGTTAATCTTGGCTTAGCACCTAATCAAGAAGCTTAATCTAGGAGGATTTGCAACTCTTAATCTTCACTTTTGGTCTCATAATTTTCGAGAATCATTGGGAGAGAAATGGAGAAATGATGAAGTCTCAAAGTGTGAGATATTTGTGAAATGAAATGTGAGCTAAGTCTTGCAAGCTCTCTCTATATATAAATATCTCCAAGTGTAGCAAGACAAGTGGAGTGGGACCCACTTGTCCACTTGTCTCCCAAAATATCTAAAAATCCAAGTCTTCCGAGACAAGTGGAGGGGTGACACGTGTCACCCTCATATTGGTCCAAAATATTATAATTTTCGATCCTCCTCCCCCAAAATTGCGAAATTTTCGACGGACCCCATATTATCAATTCCGATACTTCATAATCCAATACTAAGTCCATAAATCCAATTAGAAATATTAAACTCCAAGTTAATAATTTTTCGTCGTCACATTTTTTCCGAAATTTTCCTTAAGAAAATGTAATTATCCTTTCCTTTCAAAATTCAAATCTTAAACCCTTAATCACGTTTTCAATTAGTAGCCCTGGTATTACGGAGTGTAACAGTGGGGGATGCCAAATATGATCGTTGCCAAACGGCCAAAATGTAAAATGGTCGTTATTGCAATGACTGTTTTTGTAATTGGCTGGGTTTCGGGCGGGACCGGGCTCTAGATAAATATGGGGCGAGCAAACCATGATAAGGAATAAAGATCCAAACTGATCCGGCCCAATTTATCATTTTTTCAGTTTTTTTTTTCAAAATTACCTCAATGCTCTAGCCGAGTATCTATCGGAAACAACCTCTCCACCCCATAAAGATTGAGATAAGTTTTGCGTATATTCTACACTCACCAGACCACACTTTGTGTGATCACACTGGATATGTTGTTATCACCTTAATGCTTAATAAGTAAAACAAAAGAAATAAAAGCAAGAAATTAAAACATCTCCTCAAGTATTTCTCTTCTTCGGATAAGCCTACAGAGAAAATTGCATAAAAGCTTATCAAAAGAAGTGGTGCGAAAGACTGGGATGAGAAACAAAACGGAATGTATCGAATTTTTAACATGTACAACCATCAAATCAGAGATAAAGGTAGATATGTTTCCGAAAGGCCAACGATGAAGAAAATTATCCATGCCAAATGGGCCCTAAATAAATTTGGGCCGAGCAAACCATAATGAGGAATGAAGGCCCAATCTCTCCTTTTTTCATGCCAATCTCTCTGCAAAATAAGTAAAACAAAATAAATAAAAGCAAGAAAATAAAAACATCTCCTCCAGTATTTCGGATAAGCCTAGATAGAAAATTGCATAAATAAAATCTTATCAAAATCGAAAATTTCATTGAAAACCCAAAAATGGCAATCTCATCATCTTCACTCTCAGCAACACTTTTTCCAGTGTGTAATTCATCTTCCATTTCAATACAACCAAAATTTTCTTTTCTTTCTTTGCCTTTAAATTCCACAACTAAGTTACATATTTTCAACCAATCTCGAGTTTCAACTACTAAGGTTTTTGCTGCTCCTGAAGTGTTGGATGCCCAGAATGTATCTACTGATGTTGAGGTTTGTAAAATGTTTGGATAATTATCAGTATACTAAACTGTATTAACAAAAAAAGTTGCTTTCTTGATGTTGGGTATTCGTCATTTTCCACTGTATTAACAAAAAAAGACGTTGGGTATTGGTCATTTTTCATTATAAACAACAACAACATACACATTGTGATGGCACCAGGTGTGTTCTGGCGAGACTAGAGTGTACATAGACTTTAACCCTACCTTGTGAAGGTCGAGAGGTTGTTTTCGATAGATCCTCGTCATTTTTTACTGTATCAACAAAATAGTTGCTTTCTTGATGTTGGGTATTCATCATTTTTCACTGTATTAACAAAAATGTGCTTTCTTGATGTTGGGTATTCGTCATTTTTCACTGTATTAACAAAAAGATGCTTTCTTGATGTTGGGTATTCATCATTTTTCATTATAAACAACAACATACACATTGTAATGTCACCTTCGTGGGTTCTGGCGAGGGTAGATCGTACACAGACTTTACCCCTACCTGACGAATACCCAACATCAAGAAAGCATTGTAATGTCACCTTCGTGGGTTCTGACGAGGGTAGAGCGTACACAGACTTTACCCCTACCTTGTGAGGTCGAGAGGTTATTTCCGATAGACCCTCGTCATTTTTTACTGTATTAACAAAATAGTTGCTTTCTTGATGTTGTGTATTCATCATTTTTCACTGTATACAAAAAAATGTGCTTTCTTGATGTTGGGTATTCGTCATTTTTCACTGTATTAACAAAAAAAAAGGTGCTTTCTTGATGTTGGGTATTCGTCATTTTTCATTATAAACAACAACAACAACATACACATTGTGATCGCACTAGATGGGGTCTGACGAGGGTAGAGTGTACATAGACTTTACCCCTACCTTGTGAAGGTCGAGCGGTTGTTTCCGATAGACCCTCGTCATTTTTTATGTATCAACAAAATAGTTGCTTTCTTGATGTTGGGTATTCATCATTTTTCACTGTATTAACAAAAAAGGCGCTTTCTTGATGCTGTGCATTCGTCATTTTTCACTATATTAACAAAAAAGTGCTTTCTTGATGTTGGGTATTCGTCATTTTTCATTATAAACCACAACAACAACATACACATTGTAATGGCATCAGGTGAGGTCTGGCGAGGGTAAGAGTGTACACATACTTTACCCCTACCTTGTGAAGGTCGAGAGGCTGTTTCCGATAGACCCTCGTCATTTTTCACTATATTAACAAAAAAAAGATGCTTTCTTGATGTTGGGTATTCATCATTTTTCACTACAACAACAATAACAACATACTTAGTGTAATCACACAAGTGGGGGTCTGGGAGGGCTGGATGTACGCGGACCTTACCCCTACCCTTGGGAGGTAGAGAGGATGTTTCCGATAGACCATATTGTATTAACAAAAAAAGGTGCTTTCTTTTTACTGACTTGATGTTGGGTATTCGTCATTTTTCAATATATTGAGGTTTGTAAATTGTTTAGCTAAATTATCAGTATATTAAACTGTATTAACAAAAAAGTTGCTTTCTTGATGTTGATATTCGTCATTATTCACTGTATTAGTAAAAAAAGGTGCTTTCTTTTTGGTGTATTGATGGTGGGTATTGGTCATTTTTCATTGTATTAACATATAGGAGTATAAGGTTTTTTCTTTTTGTTGAATTGATGTTGGGTATTCGTCATTTTGCTTTCTTTGTAGGATATTCCAGCTGCTTCAACGCTGAGTGTTGGTGGTGACTCTGATAAGGTAGCCTTTTTCTCTTCCTCTTTTTTAATTATTATCACTATGCTGTCCAGGTTAGCGCACCTCGATTAATTACACGGAATACCTGCTATATTGTGTCAAAGGCGGAGCTAGGATGTTTTGTTTACGGGTTTTGTACCACAATTCTGTTTACTAACTGGGTTCTGAAAAAGACTTTTTTTTAATGGAGGTTCTGAAAAAAATATTTGTTTATATTAAATGAAAATTTTAACACAAATATAAGGTTTGTGCTAAAGTTTTTGAGTTCTGCCGAACCCGTAACTTGCATTATGGCTCCGCCCCTGTCTCATGGGGTAACTTTGTCCACTAAGGCTTGGACAATTAGTAAGAAATCACCTAGTGTTTTTGTCTCCGCGAGAATTCCTTTATGTGTTTTCCCTATGTAGTCTCTTATCTATACCAAATTAGTTTGGTTTTCTTATTTGAACCTTACGTGTACATTTACCTCTATTAAGGTGGTGTTGAGAGGACTCATTGTATTTGTCTCAAGAAATTCATTTAATATGTAAAAACTATTAATTTAGAACTTAGTAACTTAAAAGGGCTAAAATTCTGAACCCATAAACTTCAAATCCTAGCTCTTCTAGTTGGGACCCTGATGTGCTTTGCGAAGTTCACATAGGCAGATCTCTCTCTCTAGTCTTTGGGGGTGATGCTCCATGACTCATGGTTCATTCAGAGCTTTTTGCATTAATGTTTTATGTTATCTGCATTTTGTTTATGTCTGAAAGAATGTATTCACGATTTTGCTAATGTATCACGACTAAGAAGTTTTCCTTTCTAACCGTTTATATATCACGTAAAAGTTTACAGACTAGACAAGTGTTAGCTATCAACCCTTTGTAGTTTGTACAGTATTGGAGTCCGTAACTGATCACTCAAGCTTATTTTTGTTTGTACATTTCTGTGGTGTGTGGTGTGTGTTTGCGTGTGTATGTTTTCTTTTTTAAATCTTATGCTGCAACCTTTGTGGAGATGGATACTTCTTTTTAGTTGGTAACAATTATGAAGTAGGATAGAGTTCTATGTTTGTCCAGTAGTCTAAATGGAATATTTGTTGTTTGTGTTCTACTTTTGGCTAGTGACTTTAAAATGTATCAGAACTTATAACATCCCTTTGCTCGGTGCTCACAAAAGCTAGCCTCATGGCGGGAGGAGAACATGGGATATGAAAAAATGAATAGTTGTAATATGCATATTATTGCATCAAAGAACTACTATGTCTATACCATTTAGGAGAATAGTAGAATAGAACTAGATTTTGTTAGGTCTAGAAGTTTGTTTTCATAAAAAGCATTGCCGTTCATCCAGCTTCAAATATCTAAATTTCTGCTGACAGCAGAAAAATATCCTTCACCCTGCAATCTGCATACACTCCATTCTATCCTTCTTTGCTTGCCAGTCTGCTGAGCAATGCAAAACTCGTCAGTGCCTGTTGTTCTTCTAATATAAGGTTAATTTGTTCTAGCCTGTGAACTAAGGCTAAGATTCATTTGCATTGAATTCAAAGTTTCTTATAGGGCAATTTGCAGAGATATAATAACCTACTCAAGAGCCAAACAACTTTTGATAAATGAGAGTACAAAGTTTTTCACTGTTAGATTCCTCAAGTTGGTGATTGTGGAAGCAATGGGTCTTCCTCCGCCATACTGTAATAACCTGGAGCTTTAGTAGTGATATTATTTCATAGATGTTTCCTCTGAGTAATTGTATCCATTGACTATTTTTCTGCTATGAATTTTACTTGATGCATCAAGAAGCAAAAGGACAGAATTTTGTCTAATGGATAAGCTTGTACTAATTTGTCTGAAGGAAGCTACACCTAATGCTATTAGGACCTTTCACTATTGTGTTGTTATGCTTCGTTAATATGGTAACCAAGGTCTTTAATATTACTGCTAGTGTACAATCCTCTTCAAGGCTAAAGTAGAGCTGTACTCTTTTCTGGCTACTAATTTCCATTGATCTTTCGCTGTTCACGTAAGGACATGCTATTCGAAAAACGGAAAATGCCCCCAGAACTATTGGATTTGGTGCAAAAATGCCATCCGTTTACCTTTTCGCTCTAAAATGCCCCTGACGCCAACCTATTGGGCCTAAATTGCCCTTATTTTTAACGGCCCCATAACGGTAGGGGCATTTTAGAGCGCAAAGGTAAACAAAGAACATTTTTTGTACCAAATCTCATAGTTCGAGGGCATTTAGGCCCTTTTCCATTTTTAAAAAAGCGCTCTCTCTCCTCTCCCTCTTCCATTTTAGTCTTCTTCCTCCTATTAACCCCTCCCTCCTCCAATATTTTCTCTAATTACTTATTTGTTTGCTCATTTTTTAAAAAGTAAATCGTTTAATTATGCAAAATTATTTTGATTATGACCAAAATAATTAAATTAGTTTGAGTTTGAATCTGATCCTAAGTTTAAATTTATCATTTACTTAATTATCTAAGCTTTTTTATTTAACGGAGTAAAATATTATTTATCAACTATAAGTTAGTTTATTATACAATTAATTAAATAATTTTTTAACTATTTAATCTTTAAAAATTCTGATAAATGCCTTTAAAATCATAATAACTATGATTTAACTCTTGGGTGTAGAACATAGTATTCCGCACTTATGTTGATTTCTATATTATGCGAATGGTTTAACTTTAATTGACTTATACTTCCACACGTTCTTTAAATGTTTCGGTTTAAGAGAAGGGTTCTCCCACGAGGGGATAGTGCGGGTGCCCTGGTTGTGACATTAACACACTGTTATTTATAACATGTGAATTATATAACTCGAAGGCTATGTAGCGCGGACACGTGAGAGGTGTCCGATAGGACACGGACACGTGAGAGGTGACACGGACACGTGAGAGGTGTCCGATAGGACACGGACACGGAAACGTGAGAGGTGTCCGATAGGACACGGACACGGAAACGTGAGAGGTGTCCGATAGGACACGGACACGGAAACGACAATTTTGAAAATAGGAGACACGACACGGCAGGAACACGACTGTAAAAATAAATAAAATAATATTTATATATAATATAGTATATAAAATACTAAAATTAATATTTTTAAAGCTTCACATTCATAAATAAATTATAAAATTTAATTCAAATTTGTTATATACCAAATAACCAAAATACCAAATTAAATATGTACCAAATTAAAAAGAAACATTCATAACAAATTGACAATCAATCAAATATTCAATACATAATTCATAAGACCATAGTCCATAAACTAATACATAAGTATGTCCCAAGACCCAAATTCAAATAAATATAAATTTACTTAAAATAAATCAAATAAAATTAAAACAAAACTTTTTCTTAAAAAAAAAAATTGTCCCTTTCCCGTGTCCCCCTTTCCCGTGTCCCTCGCGTGTCCTAAATGGTGTCCGACACGGACACCTCACCCTAAATGAGGTGTCCGTGCTTCATAGCTCGAAGGTATATACCGTGTGAATTGTATATATCTGACAATATTCAATGTATATATTTGCGAATTATTATGATTTTAAAGGCATTTATCGAAAATTTTAAAGATTAATTAGTGAAAACAATTATTTAATTAATTGTACAAGCTAACTTATAATTAATAAATAATATTTTACTATGTTAAATCAAGAAGCTTATAATTAAGTAAATGATAAAAACTTAGGATTAGATTCAAACTCAAACTAATTTAATTAGTTTGGTCATAATCAAAATAATTTTGCATAATTATAGAGAAAATATTGGAGGAGGGAGGGGTTGATGGGAGGAAGAAGACTAAAATGGAGGAGAGATAAAGTTTTTTAAAACGGAAAAGGGCCTAAAATGCCCTAGAACTATGGGGTTTGGTACAAAAATGTCCTTTGTTTACCTTCGCGATCTAAAATGCCCTTATCG
The DNA here is from genome assembly GCA_029844215.1 of Przewalskia tangutica. NCBI lineage: Eukaryota > Viridiplantae > Streptophyta > Magnoliopsida > Solanales > Solanaceae > Przewalskia > Przewalskia tangutica. The sequence goes on along the minus strand of CM056738.1, from coordinate 1,519,894 downwards.
TCAAGGGGCCATTAAAAATAAGGGCAATTTAGGCCCAATAGGTTGATGGCAGGGACATTTTAGAGCGAAAAGGTAAACTTTTTGTACCAAATCTCATAGTTCAAGGGCTTTTTAGGCCCTTTTCCGTTCGGAAAATATTATTTGCTTAAAACATTCACTTCTATCAAGACTACATACATAATAGTTTGATTTAAAGCAATTTTTTGGTTCACTTGTTTGCTTGCTGGTAATTCTGTTCAGCTTATGAATCCTAAAGGACGATCCTTGAATGATCTCAGTCATTTGTGGAAGTCCTTGGAAAACTGAAAAAAGATACAATAACTAAGTATGATGGAACTGGAAAGGTCATTGTGGGTTCCTGCTCTAGTCCTTGGAAAGCTGAAAAATGTCACTTATAATTAGGATGGACCTAGGGCACGTCTGCCTGGGCGTATCCCCATCGTGTAAAAGGGGAAAATATTAGGATTGACTAGGAAAGGTCATTGTGGGTTGCCCTTTTAACTCTCAGATTTTAGCGTATGAACTATGTGTGGTGTCATGGTGAATGAAGATATTTAAAAGGGGACGAAGTAGACCTAGAATAACATGGAAGCTGTCTCATAAGACCCACAATCTCTTGGAGTTCATGCAGATGTAGCAAAAGAAGAAAAAAAAAATTATATAAGTGATATCAATTAGTTGGGAATGTATTTTTGTTATGTTCATACGCATACTTTAGGTCCTATGCTTTCTAGGTGTCTTCTAGCCCTATTAGAGATTCTTATGCCAGTAGGAAATATAGAGAACTTTTAGTACTTCTCATGTTTATTATTTTCTTATTTTATATAATGTTGGGCTAAGATGAATTTAAATTGGGAATACGGCCCCAATTTGTTTGGAATTGAGGAATAGTTGTTTGGTTAGCATAAACATAGATGTTTCTATCTATTTATTATTGGTGTCATCTAACGATCTATACTTATTTTCAGGCTGCGCCAAAGCAGAAGATTAGGATCAAGTTGAGGTCATACTGGGTACCCTTAATAGAAGACTCTTGTAAGCAAATTATGGACGCTGCACGAACAACAAACGCAAAGACCATGGGTCCCGTACCACTGCCAACCAAAAAGAGAATTTACTGTGTCCTCAAATCTCCCCACGTTCACAAAGATGCCAGGTTCCATTTCGAAATTAGAACTCATCAGCGCCTTATTGACATTCTTTACCCGACTGCTCAAACAATCGACAAGTTAATGCTTCTCGACCTTCCTGCTGGTGTTGATGTTGAGGTCAAGCTTTGAGAAAATCGCTTCTCCTCCTCGTTTTGTGTTGTAACCTTGTTTCTCTCTTACTAGTTCGTCTCTGTGTTTTGGGTTTTGTTTGGGGAAAATTAGGGTACATGCATATCTTTTTTTGTGTATTAATTTGGATTACTAGATTAGTTAGTATCTTTTCAAGCTCATGGCATACATGTTAACAATTTCCCTTTGAATTGTATGTTACATATTGCTTGAGAATTCATGGTTCATTTTATTAATTTATACTAATGTAATGGAATATAAGTGAAGTATGGATCCAAGCGGAGGAAAAAATATTAGATGGTTTCTTCCCACCTGTCCTTGTTATGGCGAGCAGAGTTACCCGATATATGTACTGGTGGGAGGTAATTACGTGAAATTAGTCGAGGTGCACAAAAGTCCGTCTGAACACCATGTTATAAAAATATGGCGCTCTAGTTGGACTGTTTTGGGATATCTCAAAATCAATATGGCTTTGGAGTTAAATCAAGTTCTTACTCATTGATTATGCAATGAGATAATTGGGGGAATAACCAAGTGCTTAAGAAAAGTAGATGCATATGCGTAGGACTTTGTGATATTTGTAAATTAGAATCCAAAAGATGTTGTAAACAAAACACTAATATAAAGTAAAAAAATGCCAAAAGCCCCAAAATGTGTAGTATTGATATCATGTCGAATTGTTTTAAATGTTATATTTGTTATGAAATTAATAACGCGGATGTCCATAATTCAAATTTAATTCTCCACTATTCTTCACCATAATGTGTAGTATTGACTATGTATTCTACTATAGTAAATAATGGATGAAGTAATGACTATGTATCCCACTATAGTAAATAGTCGATGATCATAATTGTAGAGGTCCATTCTTTCCACTATGTATTCTCTACTCTTTCAAGATACTTCATTCAATATGTCTATAAAAGGCTTATCATATGAGAAGTGAAATACACACTTGAAAGAAAGAAGAGTCATTTTTATATTGTTTATCCTATATTATTTCTCTTGTTCTTATATTGTTACTTTGAGCTTGGTTTTACAACACGCTATCAACACGAAGCTCTAATCAAATTTATTATCTCGAAGTTGAGCTTATTTCTTCTTCGGAACAAGCTACGTTTCCTTTGAAGTTATGTTTGTTATGTTGTTATTGAGTTCAATGCATTTTCATATGTGATATTGGTTGTACGAGCCGCCGACTCCAACTACCGTCCATGTACGATCCATACTAACTCGCTGTGCACTAAGCATATGTCCTAAAATGATAAATAAATATTGTTTAATATATAAGCTACTCATGACCTGCCAGGCTAAATGGTTAGTTATTTGTCATTTTCCCTACTGCTTGGATCATTCTTCAATATAAGATAAGATTTGTATACCATTACACGATTTTGCAAATAGTATAGTAAATAATTAACACTTAACACGTTAATGGTAATTTTTATAAAACAGTACCTTAAGTTTATATTGATTGATGGTTGTGAATAAGTTTTTCTTTACATAAGACCATGATTTTATGTTACTGTTCAATTCAATTGGATTCTATTGACTACTCTTTTGTGAAAATAAAGCTATTATTTTGAGATTATGTTATCTCTAACTTATTTATCTTCTATGATAGTTTCACTACGTCGAAATTATCGGAGCTTGAATTTGTGGCACTTGATATCACCGGAAATAATTATTTATCATGAGTCCTTAATGTTGAAAATTTAGGGCTGACCAGTGGGCCGGGCCGGGCCCGGCGGGATAGGGACCGACGGGATCGGGACGGGGTCGGGGCGGAGAGGAGGGGCGGGGTCGGGCTAGGGTCGGGCTGGGGCGGGCCTGGCGGGACCGGGACTAGCGGGGCGATCGTGTCGGTCCGTCTGCGATCGAGGCGAGTCGGGGCAGTCGGGGCCAGTCGGGCGGTTTTTTTTTTATTATAAATTTTTTCACTAAATTAAAAATACTAAATTACTAACAAAGTAACATTAACATAAACATATAGTGATATAGTGATAGTCATAGACTCATATACTCATATTATACTATTATAATATTACAATATTATACTCATATTATACTATTATAATATTACAGTATTATACTCATATTATACTATTATAATATTATAGTATTATACTCATATTATACTATTATAATATTATAGTATTATACTCATATATATAATATATTTATAAAGTATAAACTAAATAAGTAAACAAAGACAAGAAGAGTGTAAAAAAAAATCTCAAGGCTGTTTTTGTGCCTCTTATATTATTAATTATTTCATTGAAATATACAAGATTCAGAATTACAACATTGTAGTGTACTGTTGTTGAAAAAAATTGCAAAAGACATAGAAAAATTAAATATAAAGGGGGTAGGGGGGTTGGGGGAAGCCAAAAATGGTCGTTGTCTAACGACCAAAATGTAAAATGGCCGTTAGACAACGGCTATTTTTGACAAATGGCGGGACTGGGGCGGGATCGGGAGGGTACCGGGACGGGTCGGGTCTTGGCGGGACCGGGTCGGGCGGGACCATACATCATACAGTTCGAGCCGGTCCGTTTTTTTACGGGGTCGGGTCGGGACCGGGACGGTGTCGGGTCGGCCCGACCCACTGTCCAATCCTAGTTGAAATTTACCTTGACGCTAAAGATCTCGGAGATACTATTAAACAAGAAAATGAAACATCAAGTCAAGATAAAGCCTATGATTTTCCTTTGTCATCAACTTCACGAAGGATTAAAACTGAATATTTAACCGTGAAAGATCCACTTGAATTGTGGAATAATTTCAAGGATCGATATGAACACCTAAAATTGACGGTATTATCGAAAGCTCGATATGACTGGATACAACTTCGATTCTAAGATTCTAAAACTGTAATTGATTATAATTCTGCTATCCATAAAGTAAGCTATGTATTAAAATTATGCGGAGACACTATCACTGATGATGACTTACTGGAGATTTTTTTTACCACTTTTCATGCTTCAAATGTGCGGCTACGACAACAATATTGTGGGTTTAAGAAATATCATGATTTAATTACCTGTCTACTTGTGGCTGAGCAGAACAATACTTTGTTAACGAACAATCATGAATCTCGTCCCACTGGATCTGCTCCATTCCCTGAAGTGAATGCAACAACAACTTAAAATAAGCCTTAAAAGAAGGCAAAAATAATTATCGTGACCGCGGACGTGGACGTGGACGTGAAAGTGTTAGAACTCAGGTATGAGTTCAATTATCCATCATTTGTGGATGAAACAGTGTTGCCGAGAAGAAAAGAGAGAAGAACGAGAATAGAGAAAGTAGAGAAGATGAATTTTTGTGCCAGCTTTTCAATGTATATCAATCTGTTTGCCTTACAAGTATTTATAAGAAAATATTTTCCACCAACTAACACAACTTGAGCTAATAGCCCTTATTACAGAAATGACCACTTACTAAAGACTTTATAAGGCCAAAATACCAACTGAATATAACACTTGTATATCAATGTATATCGAGATCCTCAACACGCCCCCTCAAGCTAGGAACTAAAAACAAGTTTTTTAGTCCTAGCTTGGACAATAGATAGTCATGTCGACCATGTGTCAACCCCTTTGTAAGAACATCTTTCGGCTGCTCCACAATCGATAAGTAAGCTGTGTGAATAAGTCCCTGCAGTATTTTCTCCCGAACAAAGTGACAATCGATGTCGATGTGTTTCGTCCTCTCATGAAAGACATGATTGGCTGCGATCTGCAGTGCTGACTTGATGTCACTATGAACATGAACTGGAAGAGTAATAGGAACATGTAATTCATTAAATAATCCAGAAAGCCAAACCACCTCTGCAACTGCAGAAGCTAAACTTCTGTATTCAGCCTCTGCTGAACTTTTAGAGACTGTGGGCTATTTTTTCGATTTCCATGATATAAGAGAAGGCCCAAAGAATACTAAGTACCCAGTAATGGATCTCTTTGTGTTCAGACAAGAACCCCAATCAGCATCACAGTAGGTAGTGAGACTGTTATTGTCTCTTGTTGGCATAAACAAACCCAAACCTGGTGCCTGTTTGAGATATCTCACCACTCGATGTGCAGCCACAAGGTGTGATGTTTTTGAACACTGCATAAATTGACTCAGGCACTGGACATCAAAGGATATATCAGGTCTTGAATTCGTCAAGTACAATAACCTGTCTATCAACCTTTGATAACTTGTTGGATCTTCCAGTGGTGGATCATCATTTTTGATGCATCCTGTTGAATGTGCTTATCATACTCAACAGAGGTCATCTTACCATTGAGCTCCATATGTGATTGAGCTGTCTTTCCTCCAGACAAACCAAGATCAGAAATCAACTCCAAGGTATATTTTCTCTGATGCATTACTATCCCACTGTTGTTCCTTGCAAATTAAAAACCCAAAAAATACCTTAGAGTTCCCAAGTCTTTGATCTTAAAATCCTGCTGCAAGGTTGCTTTTGTCTCCTGAATAAGCGTCTCATCATTGCCAGTGATGAGAAGATCATCCACATAGATAAGCACCACTACTATCATATCACCAACTTTCTTTGTAAGTAGAGAATAGTCCAAGTGGCTTTGTACGAATCCAAAATTCTTCAAGGCAGTGGTGAATTTTATATTCCATTGCCTAGAAGCCTGTTTTAAACCATATAATGACTTTACTAATCTGCATACCTTCCCTTTCTTGTGATCAAAACCTTGGGGGAGATTCATGTAAACTTCTTCATTGAGGTCACCTTGTAAGAATGCATTATATACATCCATTTGATAGATGTGTCACCCTTTAGAAGCAACAACTGAAATCACTACTCTTAAGTCACCATCTTTGAAACTGGTGAGAAAGTGTCAAGATAATCAATTCCTTCTTTTTGATTATAGCCCTTGGCCACTAGTCTTGCTTTGAACCTCTCCACTTCACTATTAGCCTTGTACTTGATCTTGTAAACCCATTTGCAACCAATTGTCTTCTTGTGCTTAGGAAGATCAGTGACTTCCCATGTGTTATTGTTCTCCAAGGCATGCATTTTAAGCTTCATAGCATCTATCCACCTGGGATCCTTCACAGCTGCAGAATAAGAAGTTGGTTCCTGCTCAACTTCGATTTTGGCAATGTAACTCTGATATCTTGCACTATAACTAAGATTATTGGCCATAGGATACAACCATTCATGTCTACCTCATGCACCACCTGTGTGTGATATCTGCACAAAGTCCTTCATCCATGCAGGTTGCTTTCTGCTTCTGTCTGACCTCCTCAATGGTGGCTCATATTCAGGAGTGATATCATCATCTGGCTGACTTGGGGATTGAGCATATTCTTTCTCCTGGAGCCTGTCCTCAACCGCTACAACATTTTTAGGGTGTGGTGTAATATGATCTGGTGTTGCATCACTCTCAGGGCTTTGAAAGATATCAGCAACATTCTTCATCTCTATTTTCTCTGCTTGTTGTGACTGGTCTGAGCTCAGATTATTACTCACATCAGATGACTTTTTTTGCTGGAAAGGAAATATGTTCTCATAGAATGCAACATCCCTGCTCACAAATAAAACATTGTTAGACAAGTTTAGTAGTTTATATCTTTTCTGTCGGGAAGAGTAGCCAAGCAACACTGCCTTGATTGCTCTAGTATCAAATTTATCAATCTTCACCAGATTATTTGCGTAACAAAGACATCCAACAACTCTTAAGTGAAATAAGATTGGAGCCTTCTTATAGAGTCTTTCATAAGGGGAGATGTTCCCCAATACCACAGAGGGTAACCTGTTCATTATATACACAACCACTTCCACACAGTCTCCCCAAAATCTAGCAGGTAAGCCACTCTGAAACTTGATAGCTCTTGCCAGCTCCAGGATGTGTCTGTGCCTTCTTTCTACTATACCATTCTGCTGTGGACTATAAGGACAAGAGCTTTGATGTACAATACCTAACTTTGTAAACAAATCTTTATAAGAACTGTTAATAAATTCTGAGTCATTATCAGATCTAACACACTTAATCTGTGTACCAAACTGTGTCTTAACCATCAAACACAGTTCTTTAAGTATAGTGGTAACATCAGATTTAATATGCAAAAGGAACACCCATGTCCACCTAGTAAAATCATCAACCACAGTTAAGAAGTATCTCATTCTAGTGTAAGTGGGAACCTTATATGGTCCCCAAACATCAACATGTACTAAATCAAATGAAAGTATTGTCATACTGCTACTAGTTGGAAAAAGAAGTCTTGTTTGTCTTGCCATAGGGCATACATCACAATGCTGAATGGTGAAGCTAGATTTATTATTGAAAAACACTTATTTTCCTAAGTACACTCATTGGAACATGTCCCAATCTCTTATGCCACAAATCAGCCTTCAGTTCGTCTGCACTAACTTTGGTCATGTGTGCTTGTGCCATCATCAAAATGTTTTTCACTCCTGTATTCCCTGCAGACTCCAACACATAGAGCCCATCCACTTCTCTACCAATCTCATTCACCTTCCCAGTGAAGAGATCCCGCAGCACGAAGAAATCAGGAAAGAATTTTGCACTACAATTCAATTCCTCAGTCAACTGTGATACTGAAAGTAGATTGAACTGAAAACTAGGCACACACATCACATGTTTAATGAGGTCACCACCTGCTAATCTACATTCCCCAGTATGTGTAATTGAAGTCATTCCTCCAGTAGGTAGTTGTACATGTCCTAGTTTTTCTGTCAAATCAGGTTTCTCTATCATATTTCCATCCTTAACCATATGGTTAGTGGCCCCCTGAATCTACTATCCAAGGGTTGCTTTTGTCCTTAGTTTGAATACATTTACCTGTCATGTGCACTTTAGCTGCAATTGCATGATCAGCACCTGCTCCTTTGTTTGGACTCATCATGGACATCATCTTTTCCAGCTTGTCTGGAGTGCAGGTTCTCAGCATATGCTGAAGCTGCTCCTGTTGGTACCTAGAAAGTTGCTGATTTCCTTCGCAGTACCTTTTACTGACCTCACCATCTGCATAACCACCATGAACCACTCCATATCCCTGCACATACTGTTGATTCATTCCATTCCCTTCCATCTGTGGAGTTATAAATGTATCAACCTTATTCTTTCCTTTTAAATCTGAAGGATATCCTACAAGTTTGTAACATTTTTCTTTAATATGTCCTTGTTTTTTGCAGTAATCACAGTAATACAGAAGCTTGTAGCAGTCTTCCCTGTTGTGTCCCTTCATGTGACAATAATCACAAAATGCATTTCCATTGTACTTCTTAGACTTGTTGTTGAATGAAACCTTGCTGGCCAGTGCTATATTATCAACACAATTTCCTCCCAGTGATGAAGATATGTCTCTGACTCTCATCTTGTGCAATTAAGGCATAAGCCAGATTCACACTTGGTGTGGGTGACATTAGCAAGATATGACTCCTTGCTTGGTTATATCCATCGTTTAACCCCATGAGAAATTCCAGTAGTCTCTGATTTCCCAGGTGTGTTACATATTCTCTAGGATTCGAGCATTCACATGTATGAGGTGGTATGATCGAATCTATTTCATCCCACATGTCTTTCATTCTAGAGTAATATTGAGAGACAGGTGATGCTCCCTGGTTCAGCATTGTCAATTCCTTCTTTAATTGATATACTCTCGAGAGATTGATTTTATCAAATGTCTCATTCAAATCCTTCCAAACAACAATTGCACTGGTCCTGTATAGAATTCCACTGAGCAAATTTTTGTCGATATTCCTCATTAGCCACGACATTACCAATGCATTACACCTATTCCACTGTCTAGTGTAAACATGTCCATATGTGTCGCGTTTTATGGATCCATCGATAAATCCAATCTTATTCTTCAACAATAATGTTAATTACATCGCCTTACTCCATAACGTATAATTTTCCATTCCAATCAGCTGGATCTCAACCTGTAATGCACCTACTGTATCTGATGCACTCAGGTAGAGAAGATGATTATGATCAATTATCTCCAGATTAGAAGTCGAACTCTCCTCTATTACTACAGCTGGTACTGCTGTCGTATTTTCCATGAAGTTTCAATTTGCACAGTGAAACGACTCCACACTAGCAGAAATCTCAAATCGAGAATACTGATGCAATACAGATCTATCACTGAGACAGATCGAGCATAAATTTGAAATTGCGAAAGCGAATTGCACGATATAGATCAATCAAACAGTAGATCGATCACAAACAACAGAATCAATTGAAAACAATCTACGGACACAGAAATATATCCTCGTTTTCAATTGCAAGTAAAAAAAATTTCCAAACCTTACAAGTTGAATCTCTCGATTTTCGTCCTCAATTTGACAGATCTGTCACGCCCCAAATTTTCCTAAGTCTTTACTTAGGGCGTGATGGCACCTGGACAATTATTTTCCACCAGGAGCACCATTTAATTCTCTTTATTTAGAAATTTGAACTTATATTCAAATACGGAGCGATTAATAAAAATAACAATAAAGAAATATGTTTATGACTTTATATGAAAAAAACATAACGCGAGCCCATGCTCGTGCAAATATTGTTTCTACATAGACATACTGACAAAGATTATTCTAAGTTGGAAGGGAGATCATTCCACACGGGCATATCGAGACATTGGGCGACATTACGAACTTTGACGAGTACCAAGCCCAAGCGATGGACTTGGTATGAAAAGAGGTCTGGGACGATCGCTAGCCTTGACGTGGAGCCTTTCCTCTATCACCCTTTCCTGAAACATGTTAAATAAAGAGTCAGCCCTACCATCTGGGGCTGAGTGAGAACCTTACCCTGCAATTCAAAGTAACACCACAATATTCCAAGTGCAATCACATTATAACGTAATAAGCATATTGCAAAAACATATCAGGTTACAACATCTTTAAATATGCAACAACTCCTCATAGGAAATTCTTGGTTTAACTAACACTTCATTTTATCTCGTATTATACGTTGAGACATTCCTGCATTTCCACATGTTTATTACATTTATATATTTGTGAGCAGCGTATTCACTTTTCATATTTATATATAGGTGAACATGTGTTCATCTTTCATATTTATTGTGGCGTGCAACCCGATCCATTATATTTACGTATTTGTGAACACGTATTCACTTTACGTTTTGTTGCGGCGTGCAACCCGATCCATTATGTTTACGTATTTGTGAATGTGTATTCACTTTACGTTTTGTTGCGGCGTGCAACCCGATCCGTTATATTTACGTATTTGTGAACATATATTCACTTTACGTTTTGTTGCGGCGTGCAACCCGATCCATTATGTTTACGTATTTGTGAACGCGTATTCACTTTACGTTTTGTTGCGGCGTGCAACCCGATCCATTATATATTTATATATTTATGTGAACACGTATTCACTTTTCATATTTTTCAGAAGATCAAACAAATACTATTCTTTTTTTCTAACATTCTGTCATTCATACTTGTAACGATTATAACTTTTTAACCATAACTCCAACTAAGGTGTTTCTCAAGCGGAAACTAAGGTAAGACGGGGATCTTTCACTGTACCAAATTTCATTTAAAACTACTTTGGATAACTAACACAAATTTATCCTCAAAACAGCCACATGAAATTTATTTCGGCAGAATATTTATTAAACAACACCCAATCTTAGAATAGTCATAACTCCTAATCTGTAAACCCGTTCAAGCCCCATAAAATCTCAAAACGATGAGAACAGAGAGATACACGTCTCCATGTGAACCATCCTTTCATATTCTGTACCATTTGGTACAGTTTTACACTTTTATTCGCTGCCCTCCCTGGATCTCGATAGATCCGAGGCAGAAACTTTAAACAGTGATAACTCTCAATCCGTAAGTCGGATAGACCCCCGTAAGGTCTCAAAATGTCCACAACAAAGAGATCTAGAACTTTCATTTAGCAAAAATTTTCATATTCCCCACAGATTAGTACAGTTTTACGTTTCAACGTCCTGCCCTTCTGGATTCCGACGAATCCGAGGCAGCAACTTCAAACTACAATAACTCTCAACTCGTAAGTCCGTTTTAATAAATATTTATATATATCTGTCCGTAACAGAGAGATTTACAACCATGTAAATTTTCATATAATTCTAATAAGTAAAAATCAATAAAAACAGTCTGTAATTATGCTTTTCCGAATTTCGACCAAATATAAGGCAGGAACTTTGAACTATGATAACTTTCAAACCGCACGTCCATTTTACCTCATTTTTGGTTCTATATGATCATATTATAGAGGTGTACAATTCCTCCGAATTTCATCAAATTCTAACAATTATAACTCAGTGAGAACAGTTCGTAAAGTTCATGACGCAACTAGTTATCTAAACAATCAAAAGTTCAATATTTCTTTTCAACACTCAATTCTTATTCTAACATGTATTGAACTAAAAATAAAGGATGTTACCAAGAATTTCTGAGTGAGAAAACTCACCTTGTAAGTGTGAAAAAAAAGATTATCGGTTGCTACAAGTGATCCTTACTCCTTAGTGTTCCCTAATTTTCTTGTTCTCCTTCCTTGATATCTTCTTGATTTTTTTCCCCTCTTGTTCACTTGATTATTTTCCTGATTTTCTAATCTTTGTGGTATGCACTTTTTTTTGTGTATAAGTATAATGTATAAGTGTAGATGGTTGTATAACTTATGGGAGATAGAAGGCCAAGGGTGGAGGGCATTAAAATGGGTTTGGGTTAAGGGGGTGGGCGTGCATATCTTGCATGCATCTTTATTTTTTTATTTTTTCCTTTTGTTTCTTTTTTTTGTTTTTGTTTTTGTTTTCTTATTTTCATTTTATCTATCTATTTTATCCAACTTTAACACTAACTCTATCCCATGCAATTTATTCTTTGTTTTATTCTATATATATATATATGTATATATATATATTTATTAACCCAACCACAACTATATATTATTATTATTTTTTTTTCCGGATTTTACATTCTCTCCTCCTTAAGCAACATTCGTCCTCGAATGTGAAAAAGGTCGTAACATAATCACATAGACCCAATAATGTTTATTGTTATTGTAACAAATTTGGGGCTTCACAAGATCAATCATTGGATTCACCTTGCATGACTTTGATACCATGTTAGAACTCAGGTATGAGTTCAATTATCCATCATTTGTGGATGAAACAATGTTGTCGAGAAGAAAAGAGAGAAGAACGAGAATAGAGAAAGTAGAGAAGATGAGTTTTTGTGCAAGCTTTTCAATGTATTTCAATCTGTTTGCCTTACAAGTATTTATAAGAAAATACTTTCCACCAACTAACACTACTTGAGCTAATAGCCCTTATTACAGAAATGACGACTTACTTTATAAGGCCAAAATACTAACTAAATATAACACTTGTATATCAATGTATATCGAGATCCTCAACAGAAAGGGGATGTCACAATTATCATCAGCACTGTAAGAATAAATATGAGAATAATAAGGATTCTCAAAATAATATTTCAAAAGGTAAAGTTAATATTTGCCACCAATGCGGTATGAAAGGTCATTGGGCGTGTTTATCGTACGCCCGGTGATTTTGTCAAGCTTTATCAAGCCTCCCTCAAGAGAAAAAAATAATAACTTGAAGGCTCACTTGACCTTTCGAAATAATGATGATGAAACAGGTCCCTCAAACAAATATGATGATATTGAAGCAAATCTTACTTATAAAGATGATGATTTTAAAGACCTCACAAATATAACTCGTTTAGAAGCTGAAGACTTCTATGATGATATTTGACTGAAAAATTGATCATCTCACTGGGAAATATCACTATATGAAAAGTTGTTTTCCTTTGTTTGTCACTAGTTGTTCTTGTTATATGTATTTCCTAAAATCAGTTTGTTAAAAGTTCTTTTTTGTTTGTTTTCACACTTCTTACAATGTACTTTTTATTTTTATAAAGAAAATAGAAAATTCTCCAGTTGGACCCAAAATCAATTACAATGATATATGTCTTATAGATAGTGCTACAACACACACTATTTTAAGAGATAAGAAATATTTTTCTTATTTGGTGAAGAAAGAAGCCAGTGTTAATACAATATCGGGAAGTCTAAAATTAATTGAAGGCTCTGAAAAAGCTAATTTATTATGATTCAGAGGAACAAAATTGGCGATTAATGAAGCATTATATTGTACCAAGTCTCAAAGAAACTTACTGAATTTCAAAGACATTCATCAAAATGGCTATTACATTGAGAGTACAAATGATGAAAAAATTGAATATCTTTATATTACTACAATGATGTCGGGTAAGAATTATGCGCTTGAAAAGCTACCCGCTCTTTCTTCCGGCTTATACTACACAAGTATTAACACGATTGAAACACACGCCATAGTAAATCAGAAGTTTACTAATTCAAATGATTTTATTATTTGGCATGACCGGTTGGGTCTTTCCGGTTCTAATATGATGCGCAAAATAATTGAGAATTCATATGGACGCTCTTTAAAGAACCAGAAGATTCTTCAATTTAAAGAAATCTCTTGTGTTGCATGTTCTCAAGTCAAATTGATTACTAGACCATCAGCAACTAAAGTCAGGATTGAATCTCCTGCATTTCTGAAACGTATACAAGGTGATATATGTAGGCTCATTCATCCATCAGGTAGACGATTTTGATATTATATGATTTTAATAGATGCATCTACAAGGTGTTCACATGTGTGCTTATTATCAACTCGCAACATGGCATTTGTGAGATTGCTTGCTCAAATAATAAGATTAAGAGCATAATTTCCAGATTATGCAGTTAAGACAATACATCTTGATAATGCTGGTGAGTTTACATCCCATGATTTTAATGATTATTAAATATCAACTGGGATAACAGTTGAGCATCCGATTGCTCATGTTCATACTCAAATGATCTAGAAGAATACTGATCAAACGCCTTCAATTAATTGCTAGACCAATGTTTATGAAAATAAAACTTCTCATATCGGTATGAGGTCATGTTATTTTGCATGCAACAACTTTTGTGCGGATCAGGCCCACAAGTTATCATAAAGTCTCTCCATTACAATTCATTTTTGGCCAAGAGCCAATATTTTCCATCTTAGAATATTTAGATGTGTGGTATATGTTCTAATTGCTCCACCACAACTCACAAAGATGGATTCCCAAAAAAGGCTGGGGATATATGTTGGTATGAATCTCCTTCCACTATAAAATATTTGGAACCTATGACTGAAGATTTATTTATAGCAAGATTTGATGATTGCCATTTTGATGAATCAATATACCCAAGCATTAGGGGGAAAAAATAAATAGCTAGAAAAAGAGATAGATTGGAATGCATTATCACTATCTCATTTAGATCCTCAAACAAATCATTGTGAACAAGAGGTTCAAAAGATGGTCTATTTGCAAAATATTGCAAATCAACTGCCAGATGCATTCAAGGATTACTAAATCTCATATTACATATGCTAATGCTTTAATTCGAGTTGAAGTCCCAATAAGGCAATCAACTAATGTGAATGAGTCTAAATCACGCTTGAAACGTGGTAGGCCTATTGGTTTAAAAAAAAATCTTTGAAAAAAGGAGCAAAATAATCAAAATGATCATAATATGGAGGCGGTTGCTCAAGAAGAGCAACGAGACATAACAATTGATCAAACCTCGGAAGAGGTTCAGGTACCTGAAAATAATAAAAATGAATATATCTCAATAAGTTATGTCTCCTCAAGAAAAATATGAAATCGAAATAATATATTTGTCGATAATATTTTTACCTATAATGTTGCTGATTAAATAATGCAACAAAATGAGGATCTTGAATCAAAATCCGTCGAAGAATGTAGACAGAGAAATGATTGGCCAAAATGAAAAGATGTAATTCAAATTGAATTAGCTTCGCTTGAAAAATGCTAGATTTTTGAACTTATAGTCCGAACACCTGAAGGTATAAAGCCAATGGGGTACAAATGGGTTTATGTGCGAAAACGAAATGAAAAAAATGAAGTCGTAATATATAAAGCACGACTTGTGGCACAATTTCTTTTGCAAAGATCTGACATTGATTATATGGAAACATATTCTCATGTGGTGAATGTTGTCACGTCCTATTTATATGACTCACTGGACAACGACATTTTTATGAAAATTCCTGAAGGATTCAAAATGCCTGAAGCATATAAAGATTCCCAGGAAACTTGTTCAATAAAGCTTTAAAAATCTTTATATAGATTAAAACAATCAAGACGCGTGTGGTATAATCGCCTAAGCGAATACCTACCGAAAAAAGGTACAAAAATGATCCAATTTATCCTTGTGTCTTTATGAAAAGGCCGGAATATGAATTTTTCATAATAGCTGTATATTTTGATGACTTAAATATAATTGAAATTCTTGAAGAGCTTCCAAAGGCAGTAGAATGTTTGAAAAAAGAATTTGAAATGAAAGATTTTGAAAAGACAAAATTTTCTCTTGATCTATAAATTGAGCATTTTACAAATAGAATATTTGTCCATCAATCAACATATACTTAAAATGTCTTACAGAGATTTTACATGGATAAAGCACATTTATTGACTACCCCAATGAATGTGAGATCACTTGATATTAATAAATATCCATTTCAACCTTTTGAAAATGATAAAGAGCTTGTTGATACTGAAATACCATATCTCAGTGCAATTGAGACATTAATGTATCTTGCCAGTAATTCTCGATCAGATATAGCTTTCTATGTAAGCTTATTAGCAAGATTTAGTTCTTCCCCAATAAGAAGACATTGAAATGGTAGTAAACATATATTCAGATACCTCTGAAAAACTCTTGATATGGGATTACTTTTAGATCGTGGTCGAACGTTTTTAAAAAAAAAATCCAATTTCACAAAAATAATTATTAGACCGTGGTCTAAAAGATTCGTAAATCGCAAAAAAATAAAAGGTCATTTACTAAACAGTCATCTTAAACGGGATACTTGGCAATTTTTTTTATTTTCCGTTTTCAAATCCAAATCATTAGTCAAGACTCAAGATTGGAGAGATCTTGTTCATTTCACCACGTCATAATTGTTTTACCAAAATATTATTATTTATTAAATAGGGAGTAAAGAAAGAAAAAATGACGAAACTAGATGGAGAATCGAACCCTGGCTAAGCTATTAAGATCCCTACCAAAATATCATTACAAAATAAGTACACATATAATAAAGGTCTTGCCAAAATATCATAACCAAAATAAGTACACGCATATAAGTTTATTCCTTCACATGCTCCTTTGCCATATCCACTGTTTTTCTCTCTCTCGCTCGCTGTTCTTCCTCGCCGCCACATATTCTCTTCTCCATACACTTTGCTTCCATGTCCACTAATTTCCTCGGATCACCACTCCTTCACAAAAATGCAATAATAACCTCTCCTTGCAATAATAACCCTTTAATGAAACTCTCCACTTTCACCATTAAATCTTGTTTACACTCTTCAAGAACCAAAACTCCTAATCCAAACACACCCCAAATTGATGATCATGTATACAACTATGCCAAATACTGCCAACCCAATTTCCCAAACCCTATTTCTCAAACACCCATTTCAGAAAAAGAGCCAAAAAGAGCCAAAAATGGTTCAATTTTGAAAGATATTGAAAAAGGGGCTGTTCTTGAAATATGGATTAAAATGCAAAATGAGGCTATATTTGACATTGATCAAGAACCCATTTTGGAAAGTTACTATAAAAATTCAATCTTGGCTCACGATTGTATAGAAAATGCTTTAGCATACCATTTGTCAATGAAATTGAGTAATGCAAGTTTACCTAGTGAGAGTCTATATGATCTTTTCATGAGGGTGCTCACAGAGGATCAAGAATTGATTTTTAATGTTGTAGCTGATTTAAAAGCTGTTAAAGAAAGGGACCCAGCTTGTATTAGTTATGTACATTGTTTCTTGAATTTTAAAGGGTTTTTAGCATGTCAAGCACATAGGATAACACATAAGTTATGGTCTAAAGGTAGAAAGATTATAGCTTTAGTTATACAAAATAGAGTTTGTGAAATTTTTGCTGTTGATATTCATCCTGGTGCTAAAATTGGTGGTGGGATTTTACTTGATCATGCTACTGGTGTTGTTATTGGTGAGACAGCTGTGATTGGTGAAAATGTGTCAATTTTGCATAATGTGACATTGGGTGGCACTGGTAAAGTGTGTGGTGATAGGCATCCAAAGATTGGTGATGGTGTGTTGATTGGTGCTGGCACTTGTGTTCTTGGAAATGTTAGAATTGAAGATGGTGCTAAGATTGGTGCTGGTTCTGTTGTGCTGATGGAAGTGCCTGCAAGGACTACTGCGGTTGGGAATCCAGCTAGGTTGATTGGTGGGAAAGCAAATCCAATTAAACTTGATAAGATTCCTAGTTTGACTATGGATCATACTTCACATATGTCTGAGTGGTCTGATTATGTAATCTAGATGTGTAAGATGGTTGCGTACGGATATAGAGATCAAATATAATACAGTAGTATTTTTTTTTTCATTTCTCGTGAGTCATTTATTTCTTCGAGACAATGGACTTCACTATATCTGAGTGGTCTGACTATGTAATTTAGACATAGGATCGTTGTGTATGAACTCAGAGATCAAATATAATACAATAGTATGTTTTTTCCATTTCTCGTGAAACCGGTTTTCGCCCTTTTTTTAGTAGTGGGAGTCGCTCCAAATCTTGTCCTTCCAGTGTGAAACCAGTTGGTTCCGTTTTTTCTATATCCATATGATCTAGTAGTATTGACCATATAAAAAAAGTAAATCTTGGTTCGTGGAGTCCCAAGAAGGTAAGTTGTCCAATTTCACGATATACAAGTGGGACCTGCACTACGACCAAATTGGAGTTGTCATTGGAGAAACAATAACGATTGCTAGCAATGTGTCAATTTTGCATAATGTGACATTGGGTGGCACTGGTAAAGTGTGTGGTGATAGGCATCCAAAGATTGGTGATGGTGTGTTGATTGGTTCTGGGACGTGTGTTCTTGGAAATGTGAGAATTTCATGGTGCTAAGATTGGTGCTGGTTCTGTTGTGCTAATGGAAGTGCCTGCTAGGACTACTGCTGTTGGAAATCCAGCTAGGTTGATTGGTCGAAAATCCAATCCAGATGTAGGATTAAAATGTACAGAGATCAAATATAAAACAATAGTTGTTTTTTCTCCATTTCTCCACTTATTTGACATTGGATCATACTTCATATATACTTGAGTGGTCTGATTATGTAATTTAGACGTAGGATTGCTATGTACGAACTTAGAGATCAAATATAATTCAGTATCTTTTTTCGTGAGCCACTTATTTCCTCGAGAAAAGAGATGAAAGTCTATTTTTCTCTTTTTGTCGACAACATCATTGAGATGCTTTAGATAAACTTGAGTACATATAGAATAAACTAGAGCTAAAACCTTTTCTCCTAGTGTGGAACCAGTTGAAAAGCTTCAAAAGTATTTATAGGTCATGTAATACAACAACAACAACAACATATCCAGCGAAATTTCACACCGTGGATTCTGGGGAGGGTAGAGTGTTCACATATCTTACCTCCACCTTGGTAGGTCATGTAATAGAGAGGTATAAATGTGGAAAGTTTTTGGTACTTTGGTAGAGCCGCTCTTAAAAAGAAGAAAAAGATCCAAGTTTTTAAACCTATTTTCTTGTAGCAGTGTTGTCATGTAGTAGATTAGTGAAACTGTTTTAAATAGAAGATTACTGAAGTAGATTGCTTTATTATTCTGATTACTATTTGCAAATGTTCATAAAAAGTGCTATCTGATAATGATTGAGCTGCCATATTCTTTTTGTTACAATTTTTTGGCATAGAAACTAAACAGGTGATACATGATGTAGCAAGTCACTTTTTGCATAGTGCATTAAAATTATTACTTGAAATTCCATTTTTATGACTCTAATGCATGCCCATCAGGTCCCAAATTTCGTGTGTATAAGCTTGCTAACACTACCTGCCCCAGACTCATATAAAGGAGGATGATCGCGGTAGGTTGACAGTCAATAGCAAACAAGTCTATATATAATAAATACTCATAATACAACATGCGTAGGGACATGCTGGCCTAGGCACGCATTACAGCTGTGACTAAGACATGTTTTAATGGCGTGACATGAAGGTGAAGATTCACATAATCGACGCCCACTTGCTTTCTTTAGCATCTATATTTCTTTCGATAAAAGACTCAATTAGAATTTAGTGAACTCCAAGCTTTAGTTATTACTTGACAATGATGTAATATCAATAGCTTTGTATATACTTGACAAATAGTTTAGGAGGATACATATTAGTCCTTGTGGCTAATACAAAAAACAATGAGGTCCAGACTCTTAGTTGGTCTAGTCCTACACAAAAGCCAAAAAAAAAAAACGGGTAGGTTTCGGGTAGTAAAATTAACCGGTTTCGATTTCATCAAATAAAGACAGGTATCCAGAATCTATACCCGGACCCTATGAACCCACCCCTTTTAAATTATTTAGTTTGGGCCTTGCGGCTTTTGATTGTTTTTTTTAATTTTTCAGCCCAGTCCACAGTCTGCTCGACCCACACAGCCCTCACTGTCTCTATCGTCGGTTTGTTTAAACTTTAATTGAACAAAGCAAGGGCTTTTGTGGCTGCTCCACCTCCATCGTCGGTAGCAAACATTTACCACTTTCCAATTCCATTACGCCCAAAGCAAAGCAAATCGACGCCGCTGCTCCACGTATCCTCGACCAAAGCCAACCGACACAGCGGTCTTGTTTCAGGTAATGAATATCTCTTAAAGTTGTTGCATAGTGATTGAATTTGTTGATTGAATCTTACAAAGTCCGAAGAAGGCTTTTCTTTTGTCCTTTGTTAGTAATGTATTCTTCTGAAGTAGTTAAAATGAATGGCATAAAATATTATTCAGACAGACAGACAGACTCGCACGTAAGCCTTTCTTGGCTGGGATTTTGTTTCTAGCCTTTACATACTCGCTAAGATTATAATTTTTCCATATACTACCCTTTCTTTTTATTGGAAAAATGATTTCAAGGATTAAGTTATTGCTACCTGCAAGTTTTCTTGTTTTCTAAGTGCCTGCTGAATTGTATAATAGATTAATAGCCCTCTTTCAAGACCTTGACTTAATATATATGAAAGCACAATGTTGATCAGAATCAGTTTACCACCCAGAGAGAGATATTGACATTTCCATTTTGCTAATGTTTACTCACATCTTTCTGTCACTCCAGCCGTTTTTCCTGTAACATATTTTTACTGGGTACCCGGGAATGAATGTTTACTCACCTCTTTCTGAATGAATGTGTTTTCCGTTACAGGGTACCCGGGCAGGGTCCGGGTAATGTTTGCTACGGGTAGGTTCAGGATAGTAAATTTAGGAACCGATATATATATATATCTATAGATTTTAGTTTTTGGAAACTGAATCTATATGTGCTTTGCTGAATAAAATTTTGCACGTCAGTCTGATCCCAATTCATCTCAAAGTACTGTATTATAATCTTATTATATGTGGAACTCACTGGTCGGTCTAATTTAAATTTTGTGTTTTGTTTACCCTATAATAAAGGTGAAACTCTTTTTAACGTAGGTTATTTTGAGCCTCTAATATATGTGTTATTATCATCATTGAATGTTATATTGCCAATGTGGTAAATCAGTTTCATTTACTTTGCATATATTAATCGGATTAATTCAAATTTGTTCCGTATAGAGTCTATTAGCTCTTCTTATAAGTTATAAGGAGTTTCTTCATAAATCGAATCCTCTATGAGATTTCATTCATCTTTCTTGTATTATAATCTTATATCTGCAACTCATTGGTCGAACTAATTTAAATTTCGTGTCATGTTACCCTATTATAAAGGTGAACTGTAAAGGCCATCCAAAAGTACCCTTGGGAATTACAAGAGTAGTAGTACTACCATTATTATTATTAATCTTGAAGAACAAAGGCCAAAAATGGTTCAAAATGATGCCAATTACAAAACCAATAACTAGTGTGGTCACAATTATCAAAAGGCTACCTTCACCCATTGAAACAAAACTCCACTAAGTTTAATTTTATGAGAAGAAATAAAATAATTTTATGAAGTTGGTTGGCAGCAAATTGGTGTTGCGCTTGGCTACATATATATAGAGGAGAAGGGGCACAGGCGAGTTGGTAAGTGACAAGGTGATTGGGGTACAACCACCCCGACGTCACGGTTCGAATCCGTGTGGTGACAGTCTTTGCTGAAATATTGCAAGGGTTGTTGTTGGGTTCGTGTCCTGTTGGTCCTCTCCCTTGCAGGGTTGTTACTCGCGCATATCCCTCGATTTACATCCCACCTGGCCAAGGTGCCTCTGGTGCAAGTGGAGGGTTTCGCCTTCGGGACTTTCCCCTCATCAAAGAGGAGAAGGGGAGAAGAGTTGTTTAATATCGAGGAAAGCAAACATGCATTTAACTATTTATATAAATTTATAGGAAATGAAATCAAGCTAGTCTGGGATCTACTCCTATACAAACAGTAGGTACATGTTATGGAAGAAAGATACTGTACCAAGTACCTTTCTATGAATGAGATTTAACTATTTATATAAATTTATAATGTTACAAGTTTCTTTCTATCTATTCCATTTTAACAGTCATATTAATTTTCTTTTACGTTCATTAAAAATAACAAATGCTAGATTGCTTATTTTATATCACAATTACTATCAAGGTTTTTTTCCCCAGTAGGCATCTCCTTCCTTGTGCGACAATGCTGTCTCGTTTCATCTCCAAATCCTCCTCACATCTCCGATTGCTAACCCTAATTTCCCCCAAAACCCATTTCTTAAACTCTAAACCCATTTCCCCTAGACCATCCCATTTCTTCTCCACAGGTAACAACAACAATGGTAAAGATGATTTATGGAAACTGTCACGACCCGACCCGACGGACCGCGACTAAACGTCCTAATTGGACATCATTACTGACATGTCACTCTTAATCCATCTAATACAGAGATCTATAGAAATTTCGGCAGCACAACACTGCTTTTACAACATCTCCCTAAAATGGGCGAGCCGGCGCGCCGCCAAGTCAACAATGAACAACAATCATAATGGGCTAGCCGACTAGCCGCCACCAACCAACATTACGCATACAAAGGAATAATCAAATAAGCATGGCAAGCGTCGCTACTAGATAACAACAAGTATAATCGGGAACGCCCCAACACAGGGTATAACGACATCAAAACCAAAGCAAGGTATAAACGTCCAACCCACAACTGTCTACAGACCTCTAAGAGTGTAATACTGACAAATGACGGGACAGGACCCCGTCGTGCCCAAAATATGCATAAGTCTGAAAGATAAAGGTCTGTACCAAAATAGCTGGCTCCGAAACAAAGGAGTTCTCCAACTGCTGTACAGAAATCCTAGGCTGGAGGGTCACCTATCTGAACATCTGAACCTGCGGGCATGAACGCAGCCCCCCGGAAAAAGGGGGTCAGTACGATAGATGTACCAAGTATGTGGAATTGGAAAATACTGTACTAGAAATCATAACAGTTCAACATAAAACAGTAAACGAGTAAGAATTCAACTTAACTGTATAACTGTACTCCATCAAATGAGAGTAATGAAAATCGGTTCTTCTCTTTTCAAAATATGCAAGTCAGGCCAAAATCATGATCTTCTATCCTCAGGACATAATAGCACGGGACTCGAACCCGTCTAGGTACAAATATATCATGGGACTCGAACCCAAGTAAGCATGTATATCGTGGGACTCGAACCCACGTAAATATATGGAATAATATAATGTCATGGGACTCGAACCCGCATCATGGAGAGCTAATCCATGGAATAATAATAAATCGGGAGTTAAACCCGCTTGGGACTCGAACCCAAGTAATATAATAATAGCCGGGACTCGAACCCGAAACATACTATATAGTGCCTACCCTCATGAGAGACTCTTGAATGTGTAATAGGACTCGGCACGAGTAGATATCATGAGCAACTATATGCAATTTTGAAATCATCTTTGACTTTTGATAATATCATCATAATACACTCTTTACTTGTCATAACAATTTTCCTTTAAAATTAACTCTGTAGAAAATCATGTACGTCCGCCGTACTTTTATTAAAATCAAGTCAAATGAAAGTTTTTCACAAGGCCGTGCCAAAAATAGGGAAAAAGGATTTTCACAAAATCATGCCAAAGAAAGAATAGTCTCACATACCTTTTAAGCGAGCAAATCAACTAAGTGCTAAGATATGCCTCGTCCAGTCTGTCAACCTATATCAATGACAATACGTTCGTCAATTCTACGGTCTTTAACGTAAGTTATTCAAATAACGGCTTCTTATTTCTATAAAAATTTGGACAGCACTTCCTTTGTTTATGTGCGTATCCACAATTTACCAACAAGCCAACCAACACCAATAATCCAACATTATTCCAGGATATAATTAAGTTAAGCCCAACATACTTCATGCACGCTATCCTATAACCTTCCTTCTCTTATATCCATGGAAGACAACAACTTCAACAACCAAGGCAACTACTACATTTACTTCTCATGTTAGTCAATCATTTAGTTACGTTAGAATTATTCATAGGACAATCCAATCTCTTAACGACATCGTCAATTCAAGAATGTGAATTTAACACTTCTCTACACTTTAATCCTTCCAAGACATGTATAGGTAGCTACCTCAATACATATGTATGTTTGTAACTTATATTTTAAACACTAATTCAGCCCGTAATACATCATCACAATGTTCAATAATTTCCATCAACTTTTCGGCCAACAACATATTTCAATTCCAAAGCTTTTTCTTAATTCTTAGGAACCAATTCCCTATTTCAATGTTTCCATATGACTAATTACAACTTTAAATGTCAAGATTTCTTACTCTCCAATTAAGTTTCCAACAACTTCATATAACAACTAAAACTTTAAACATCAAGGTTTCTTCTTCAATTCTCAACATGTAATTAGAGACGTTAATAGCCATAACATAATCGCCTTCATCTTACATAAAATTAGTCCCCAAGAATTAGTAATTACCCATCATAATAAGCACATGCAAATCTCAATTTTTCAAGTTCTTTTTACACAAATTCATTTCTTCAATTTACAACAACATGCAACTCAAATTATACTACAAGAAGAAGAGTAATTTACCTCAAAAATGAAACCCAAAAACTGCCCTGGCAGTCCCGATTTTTGCCCCCATTTCTTGCCCAATCTTTCACTTTCCCAAATTCAAATTAACATGCATGTGTTCTACAATGTTACCCCATCATTCTAATATATTTTCCTTCAAAAATTCACCCCAAAAACGCTGAATTTCTCAGCCCCAATCTCGGCAGCAGTGGCACGCCCAATACCCACTGTTTTGGGTTAAATTTTGCTTCTAAATTCGTGGTGAAGATGTAGCCTAAGAAGAGGAGAAAGAAAAGAAGAAAAACCTTGAATTTTGCTAGGTAATGGGGGAGATTTTCGACCCTAATAGTGAAGGAGAGATGAGAGAAAATGAGTGAAGGTATTTTTGTGTTGGAAGAAGGGAATGAAGAGTTGTAGGGATTTAAATCCAAAAATCTGTTTTTTTTTTTAAATTACACATTGGTCCCAATATTAAACTTAATCCCTCAAGTATCCATTAAGTTTTAAATCCCCTTTCCTTCTAAACCTTGAAAATCTCATAAGACCTCGTATTCTCGTTGTCGTAATTCTTATAACATGTTACTAATCCTTAATGGGAATATATATACATTTTCGACTATCATTAGAGAACTTTTCCGATGTCACACTCGTCGTTGCCAAAATTATTACGTATTAACATGTAAGAATGTACTTAATTTCCAATAATTCGAATCTTAGTTCTTAATGACGTTCTTAATTATTGCCTTAAACTTACGAGGTATAACAGAAACTGTCTTCTGAAACGGAACAGTCACTCTTTAATGAAGACTCAGAGGGAATAGAAAAGCAGCAGGTTGTGTCTACTTGGGCTAAACAAGAAGAAGAGAGTGATGATGTGTTTAAGGAAGACAAGGGGGAGGAGCAGGTTTGGGCCACTGCTGAAGGCTATAAACCTTGGAGTTTTGATGCTGATGGAGAACAAGTGTTTGATGTTGGACAAGTGGTGGCTGAGGTACAAACTGAAATGAAGGGTTTTGAAGATGAGGGGCCTAAAGTTGAGAATTCTGAGGAGAAAAAGCTGCTTGAATTAGAAGATAAAGCTCTTACTCAGGTTCTTAAAGGTTAATCTTTTTCTCACAACACTGTAAAGTATTTGTGCTTTATACTTTGGTTGGGAAGTCTTATGTTTACTCTTATAGTTTCTTGTCCTTTTATTTATGCTATTATATGTTGTTTTTTGTATTTCGATTATCGTATTGATTTGTGTAGTTACGGCGCCTTTTTTCTTTTCAGACAACTTTATTAGTTTTTTATAGTATTTTCTCATGGCTTTATATACTGTTTTGAAATTTGAACTGCCTGTCCTTGTGCCGAGGCTCTACCGGAAACAACCTATCTACCTCCCAAGGTAGAGGTAAGGTCTTCGTACACTCTACCTTCCCCAGACTCCACTTTGTGGGATTTCACTGGGTATGTTGTTCTTGTAAAGAGAGACTTGATGCTGGTTTTGCTGCTATCCACGGTTCCTACTATTTTCGACGGTAATACAATTTGCTCATAGATTGTGCATTTTTGTTCTTTTGCAGGTTGAGCACCTTTATGGTTATCAGTTATATTTAAGATAAAGTTATATTTAAGTATCTGATACATTGGTTTCATTTTTACTTTTAGCTCTCAGAAAAATATAGCTGCTGGTTTTATTTTTATCTTTGACTTGGAAATATCAATTGTTATAAATGTTATCACAGAATGAAAATCTCTAATATCAATGAGGTCTTTCTCTAATTCTGCTTTGTATCGTGCATTCAAGATCTCGTTCTCTTGTTCTCATGGCATTCTTACTTTAAATTATATGCTACTATCATATGCATCTGGCTATCAGATGCTACTAACTAGCTCTCACTTAATTCACCCGGTGCATCCAAAACAGACAAATATGTGCACTTTAGAGTCGAGGCTTGATACAAGAGGCAACTTCTTTATGCAATTTTATAGCTCACATATATATCACACGTGAGGGCTTCGTTTATTTTGATGGAAAAAGTAGAGGTTTCCCTTACTTAAAGGGCTTAGGACCAAAGTCATCACCTTTTAGAATACATTAAGGACTATTTCAATCAGGTTTATATATTAAGGACCAAATGGAACCAAAACGCATACATTAAGGATCATAATGGTCACTTTCTCGAGAGTATTACCTAAGCTGGGTTCGACCTCTATCGGTGTCAACATAACAAATTTGAGAGAAATAATCCCTTACGTTTTATCGAATAGTTTAAGTACATTCTCAAATAGTCAGGCTGACAAGAAACATATTTAACTCTCCAAAACTTGACACGATTTTCCCAAACCAAGTGGCACTTATCGTATGACTGGCTTGATTATATTTACCATCCTAATGCGTTAATCAAGTTTTAGAGCATAATCTAATGAGTTTGATCCAATTTTTCGTTTGATTTGAAGTAATAATTTTTGGACTCCATTTATGCTTTGATGTTTGGTTAATCTAATATTTCTTGATGCATGTTATATGCTTTGTAGTTGCTTCCTGATTAAGTTAGTCTGTTTTATAGTAACCTGACAATAAAAAATTAGCTCCATCAAGTACTTTTCAGTTTCCACTGGTTAAAGACTGAAAATAAAATGTCACTGGGGAAGTTGGAGTGATGTCAGGGGTGTGCAGTACATGCTCTCCTACTGGTTCTGCAAAACTTGATACTGCACCTCTTCTTATTGCAGCAACTATTCCTTAATCCTGTTTACAGAAATTTCTTAACGAAGTGCCTTTGGTTCCAGGTCCTAATCGTGCATTTGGTGATCTAATATCGGCATCTGGAATCACAGAAGAAATGATGGACAGTTTGCTTGCATTGAGAGACCTGGATGGCATTCAAGGACTTCCTCCTTTAAGAGAAATCGAAGAAATGCGTTATGAAAAGAATACAAGGAAGTCAACCAGAGCTGACATAGAGCGCCAAAAACAGGAGGAAGTAGCCAAGGCACGAGTCAAACAAGTAGATGAAAAGGGAAGGGCTTATGGGACAGGAAGGAGGAAGTGTAGTATAGCCCGTGTTTGGGTTGAACCGGGTAGTGGTAAATTTATGGTGAATGACAAAGAGTTTGATGTTTACTTCTCAATGCTTGATCACCGGGCTGTTCTTCTTCGCCCTTTTACTGAAACTCAGACATTGGGCATGTGGGACGTGAGATGTACTGTAAAAGGAGGGGGTGTCTCAGGTAAGCAGCACTATCTATGTTGATGAGTTGCATTCATCAGTACCTTTACCAATAATTTTTTTTTTGCCTCTCTAATCTGATAATAATTGCTGCCGATTTATATTTTTAAGAATATGACATCTTACTCATTTCCGTTACGAACTTTATTTTTAATTTGTGGAGTGTTCTTTATTTTTATCATAAATTGATTTTTTAAGCTCTCAACTATTTTCCTTAAATTGCTCTATATGTGGTTTTGGATAACTGATATGCTCAAATCAGGTCAAGTTGGTGCAATTCAGTTGGGCATTAGCAGAGCATTGCAGAATTGGGACCCAGAGTTGCGGCCTCCCCTCAGAGAAGGTAATACTTGCTACATGGACTACCTCACTAAATGTGTTCTGTAGGGTTGGCTTGTCAACTCTATGACTGTAGGTGTCACGACCCAACTCCCGAGTCGTGATGGCACCTACCATATTCCCCCGAGTAGGCGAACCACGTTCTCATTAACAAGGTAAATCAGCGGAAAAATAAATAAGGAAGAAGAAATTATAAGTCTTAACCACTTAATTTCCTAAAATCTGGTCAAAAGGGTACAAGAGCACTAACAGGTCTGAAAAATAGAATTCTGAAAGAATGTCCGAAGGCTACATATTGTCTGTCAATACCCAAAGAAAAATGAAATTAACTAAGAAGCCCTTCAAGGGCCACGGACGACCAAGTAGCTCACCCTGAATGACTAGAAGATGTTCACCTCGCGAATCAGCCACGGGGCGTAGAGCTGGAACCTGGATCGTACTCTGCACTCAACAAAAGTGCAGCAAGAGTAGTATCAGTACAACACTTGTACCGGTAAGCATCATAAGCCGACAGTAATTAGATAACGCATGGAAAAGTTGAAATCAACAAGTAGCACATATCACGTATCATATACAAGTAAAGCGTAAAGAAATCATGAAATCAACCAAGACAGACATAATTCACCAAATGATCAGTCAAAATATGAGTGGATGAATGCAATGCAATGCAATGTCACCTCTCACTCCCGCTCTCCGGCAGAAACCTCGGAGGCTATCACTCCCGCTCTCCGGCAGAAACCTCGGAGGCAATCACTCCCGCTCTCCGGCAGAAACCTCCGAGGCTATCACTCACTCTCAGTCTCTCACCTCCCCATCATCACAAAATAATATGAAAAGTATGTCAGGCATGATATCAAGTCTCAACATGTGTCACCAATATACAATCAACAAGTCAAATCAGGTGATAATCACAGAAAATAACACATATGGCAACAAGCCCACATAACAGCTGACGGAACCAACGTAATAGTAATTTATCTCCACTTCCTGCCCAAAGGCCTATCATGCTATCCTCGTCACTTCCTACGACTACATACGATTTTCTAATCAGAGTCTAACTAAAGTAAACTGTAACCTACCTCAATGTCGAGCGGGTGCCACGAACAATCAAACCAATGCCTTCCCTTTGCGAAGAGCCTCTGAACGATTAAAATATAGAAAATATGTGAACTACATTATAATACGAATCTAAGGACACCCATAATGCTATCTTTATATTAACAAGATCTTTACCATTTCCATTGTATGACTAAACTCATATCCCTATAAAAATATTAACATAACTTCATGACAAACAAATAATATTACTTTCTTTTAACTTTCTCGTATCTCCCGCTTGTAAAGGATATAACATTAAATTCGCAACTCCAAATAAGGTGTTTATTGTACCACATCGAAGGCAACACTAGGATCTCTTATTAAGCCGAATCCCACCTGACAATATTTAGTGTAGATGTTGAAAAATTTATGAAAGAAACAACCCTGTGAAATCTGTGTCGCCAGAATTTTTGTAAAACAAGGCAGAAACTTCAAATAGTCATAACTTCCAAACCATAAGTCGGATTTATCTTCGTAAGATATCAAACTGACGGGAACAGAGTAATCTACAACTTTCATTCAGCCCATATTTTCATATTCCTTATGGATTTGTACAGTTTTCACGTTTTATATGCTGTGTCGCCTGGGTTTCGGTAAAACGAGGCAGAAACTTTAAACAGTCATAACTTTCAAACCATAAGTGATTTATCTCCGTAAGATATAAAACAGACGGGAACAGAGTAATCTACAACTTTCGTTCAGCCCATACTTTTATATTTTGTACGGATTTATACAGTTTTCACGTTTAATGTGTTGCAGTAATCATTATGTCATGTTACATCCCTCAAGTTTCTCTATTCAAGTGGATTGTGGAATTTCCGTGTAATGGCCTCTTTGAATTCTGATTTCATTCCATAACACGTTATTATAAGGATCACGAATAGATTAACTCAACCATGTAATATAGAATCTAACCTGAACCTGATTGCTAGGGTTTTCTTTTTTCCTTTTTTCTTTCCTTCTTTCCTTCTTTCTCCCTTCTTCTCCTGCGTCTGGTTGCTGTTGTGTACGTTCCCTTCTCCCTCTCCTTTCTTTTCTTTCTTCCTCTAGAGTTTTCTTGTTGCTTCGTCGTTCCCCTTTCTTTTTCTACTAGGGTTTTGTGTTCTTGAAGAAGGAATGTGAGAAAGAGTGGAAAGGTTAATAGGTTAAAAGAAAATTTGAAAATTAAAGTTTCACATAAGCCCCTAATTTTCCTCTTAATTTAACTCCCAAAAACTTATTAAAACTTTGATCCCAAGTCCTTCAATTAATAAATCTTAAACCCACTTCTTTTAAATCTTAACTCCCACTTCCATTAATTCCCGAGAATTTCATAAAGCCTCGTATTCTCAATGTCATAATTTTTTTTCGTAGTTTTAAAGTGCTAAACGACCAAACGGGTCGTTACAGTAGGTTTCTTGGCTTGTCAATTTTTTGACTTTTTCTTTCTTATCATGTTAAGTTAGAAGATGTATATGTTGGTTGTTGTTATAACGTCACACAGTTGCAATCGAGCTCACACTTATTTTGCATCCCAAGCGTATGAATTGGGTTTCTGATACGACCTGGAGCAATTGTGAAAGAAATCGCAGGAAAAGAAATAAGCTAGCTAAGAAGAAAGGAAAGAAAACTAACAGTATTTTTATTCATAACCCTGAAATAGGTAATTGTGTTACATACAAGGAAAGTAAGACCTAGCGGGCAAAATGAAATAAAAGAAACTTGGGGGAAATAAAATAACTACTTACTGGACTCAATGTAAAAACTAAAAAGTAATAACTCGTAAGTAAATAACTAACTCAACTCCCATGTACACTTCCAGAAACATAGGCTACTACTCCCCACATCTGCTCTATTTCTAAACCGTATCAGTTTCCATGATTAAAGCTGCTTATATTATCTTTGCAGGTGGCTACTTGACGAGAGACTCGAGAGTTGTGGAGAGGAAAAAGCCTGGTAAAGCAAAAGCAAGAAAGAGCTTCCAATGGGTCAAGCGTTGATCTATTTATGGAGCTAACACTTGGATGTCTCAGTAATTTGAATCCCGAAGGATTTGGCATCAATCACATAATTTTCCATTTGAAGCCATTGTTTACTTCTGATATGAGTATACAGAACTTGTTGCCCAGAATATTCCCCAGTTGGCTGAGTTTTTATCTTTTAGGATACTTGTCTATTGTTGTTAGAGACTGAACTATGAGGAGGGAATTTCCCCCCTAAAACATGTTCTCCCATATCAGATTCCATAGAAATCCTAGAGTTTGAGGGTCTCTATAAATTGAGGCCCATCCCTTCATTATTCCAGGTCCAGACTTCGAATTTTTAGGCCTCTATATTTTAAGAGTTATTTTTTATCAAATTGGACTAATTTTGAGTATAATTTGGATTTCAAGCCCTTTGGTGGAGTCCTTAATCTCGAAATTGGTCTGTTAGTTACTTAGTTCTAAAAAAAATCATTTTTGTGTATGAGTGCAATTGGGCATGGATAATAAACTTGTTTAGTTTGAATGTTATCAATCTGACCTAGGAAGATTAAATGCTAAATATAAGTATAACAAATGAGTATTCCTATTTGTATTGCATGATCTAGGTGCTTAGTTGCAACTTGAATGTTTCTGAGTTGTGTTGAGATTAGTGAGTGTCCTTTGTAACTAGCTTAGAATATGTATCGGTCTAAAAATGATTTAGAACAGTTGTTGTTAAAGGGTCACTAAGGATAGTAAACTTATTTGAACTCTGGCTAACATCCACACTTAGCTTGAATACAGTCTATCTTTATTCTAGATTAAGCTTAATGTTCAAGCGATTGTAATGAAGATGTTGTATTTTATCTTTTAGACTTTTGTAGTTTACGCGAAGTCATCTGCGACTTCATTTTTGTTTGAATTTCTTTTTTGTTTGCAACGCTCAATTTGTAAAAGAAATTCATTTGTAATTGTATATAATTTATACAATTCTTTTTGTCATCGACCATCAAGGGATATATTTATGTATATCCTTGAAAATATAAACCTTGTGTCTCTTTACTTTTTCCGGTGCATTTACTCTACAAAGGTTTATACCGTTTTATCACAATGTTGCCTCAGATGTTGACACAACATTGAAGGCAACATTCAGTGACTGTTTTTGTTGTTCTAGCTTTTGCAATTTTAGTCTTACGTTTTTTACTAATCCGTAGTCCCGGGACCCAACAGTTGGGAATGTTAGGAAAATCTACGATCCATGGTTATATATGAAGTATCTTTACGGTCACAATTTAAATATTTAAATATAAATGTATCCTTGTGGACATGCTTGTCGAATCCTTTTTTTATTTTATTTTTTAATAATAATAATAATTGACTGGTTTCATTAATTAAAAAAAAAAAATCAATATGTGTGCATATATATGTTGTTAGTTCAAATCTTCATGACTGTTCCAACGACCTAACTAACCATTGATTGAACGCCTTCTTGATCGACTTATATTCATTTGGTATTATTTAAATCAAATCATATTAATTTAATGAAGTGATAATATTTAACTAATCATGATTGAGTAATAGGTGTCCACGTAAGAATATATGACATGCAATATCCGTCTTTTCCGTGAAAAGTAAAGCGGTGTTCTCTCTACGTATGTAGAACCCTACTCGGAAGACTTTGGTAATACGAGTAGGATATGTAATACGCCCATAAGGACGACGTCACACCAGACGTCCTGCTTTAACTTCCCTAGCTCCAACTTAGCAGAAGGGGCACCTTCTCCCCCCCTACTCAACATAGGGCCCGCCGCTCATGCCCTTTTTGATCTGATTCGATAGGGCTCTGGATGAGGCCCTTACTTAAAAAGGCTTGAGCCCCAACGGATCTACCATCTCCGTTAATTTTGTGTAAATAGGAGTAATAGATAACGTATCATTAAAACATGATTTCTTTTTCAAATCGGTCCTACCTACTCTTTGAGGGCAGTAGTGGAGCCACGTTTATCCAAGGAAATTAAATTGAATATCTTCCATCTAATACGTCGTTCTAATTTATGTGACATAATTTTCTTTTTAGTTTATCTCAAAATGAGTGTTATCTTTTTATGGTATCATCTCTATTTTACCCTTATTGCTCCCACTTAATTTAAAGATATACTTATTTTGAAAGAAAAAAAAGTCAACAACATAATATATTTTTTTTAAACTTCGTGTTCGATCAAATAGTATCGCATAAATGGAAACGGAGAAACTAAATGAAAAAAAGTGCAGTAGATGCAACAGAGCTGTAGATGAGCTTTGTAGCCCCTTTTTGTCCAATGTTGTGAAGGATCTAATGTGAACTACTTAGTTATCATCAAAATTTGAACAAAGACTCCACTCATTGTTTCAACAAAAAAAAAGGGATCAGACAATAGGAATTATAGCTGCCTAGTAAAGATTTGTTTGCCAGCTGCTGCCTCTAGTTTTGGTTTTTTGGCAAGCATGGGGAGACAATGCAGGAGATGTCTGCCTAATGTTTGTGCAAATTTCACATTTAGTCAATGCTTTCACCTGCATGTATGCTAGTAGGGTTGAAATAGTATTGACACTGACGAATTTAAGATTTGAAGTTTATTGATTTTTATATATATACGGGATCTAGATAAAAATTACTAGATTCATGTGAAGCGGTAACCGGCCCTTTAGACCTGTCTGTGAGTATAGGGTCATTCTTAAAGATGTTGGTTTTGAGAATCATCATTATTCTTCAAACAGTATCGTGAGTGCTTTAGGACGCTTTATATACAATTACAATTGGTTTTCGCTCAATTGATATAAAACAGTACCCGTGCATGCTTAAACTATAGACATATGCTTTATTTAGTCATTTCGATCTGAATATAAAATAGTATTTATATGTATTTACAATGATGACAAGTATTCGATGAAATAATTGAAGTGCGTGAAAGCGGATCGAATACCACTATTATTATTGGGATACCTATAACTCTATTATTCATGTTTTTTCATTGGAGGCATTACTTCTAGGTGTATGGTTATTAAAAGATAGTTACTCCTATACAAATTTGCTAAGGTAAAGGTGGTATACAACACAAGACCTCATTAGTCATAGCCCTTAAAGCATAGACCAGTCCAAGGCTTTCTTTTTCAGTTAATGATTTATAGGTGGTCCATATGTCATTGAGAAAGTAAGGGTCTCAATTACCAAATGAAAAATAAAGGTAAAATCAATAGGTGGTCCTTGTGATAGTCAAAATCTTTTATTTAAACACATTAACTAAATTTTGTTTCATTTATACACATAGGGTGGGTTATGTGTCATCTAGACATTTTTTGTTTAATCAACCAAATATGTAATGTGTGTGTAACACACTCGCCGGTTGACATGACAAAATGATAAATTAAATTATGACATGTGTCATTTGAACTCATAATAATATAAAAAATAAATTTTGAGTAAAACTAATATTTCAAAAAAGAAAAAAAATATTTTCTAAACCCTACACATTATTAGCACCAAAAAACAAATTTACTAACAAAATAAAAAAAATTGAAATGATGTTATGAGTGTTCTTCATCATTTTCATGTGTGTTCTTGTTCCAATCACGATTTTAATCCAAAATTTTAAGAAAAACTCCTCCAAATTTGTTATAACTTCAACTAAATATTCTCCACGAAGACTCGAACACAACCCCAACATTAATTTCTCAAAAATGTCATCAAATAAATTAGCTCATTTTAAACCTTCAAGCTTTCTAAAGAACACTTTAATTGTGTTTCGATGAGTTCCCTTAATATTTTTTCTTTTACCAGAAGAGAGCAAGAAATTGAGTTGAACTAAAAATGTAATTGATTTTTTTTCCAGGTAGTGATTGTGGTGGCGATGAGGTCGATGATGATAGAAAAAAATGAAGAAGAAAATAAAAAGTATAAAAAATGAAAAAGAAGAGGAAATTAAAAAAAAATTGGCCTTTCGACTCGCCTGTTTGATGTGAAATCCACACAACTTGTCAAGTCAGCAAAAAGTATCTAAATGACAAAGTGGTGGTCCACCTCATGTGTCTAAATGGAACAATATTAAGTTAAGATGTGAGTGAAAAATCTTGACGACCACAAGGGTCCGTCGATGAATTTGGCCAAAAATAAAAGCATAAGAAGACCCTTTTGCATTAGTTTAGAACAATAAAAGCATATATATATATAAATAAAAATTATGCGCATTCAGATGTTAAAAGATAAACATTTTTAATTATTCAATCTTCAAATTCAGAAATAAGATCTTAATATTTAGATCTATTGATCAAATTCAAGCATTTTAATCTTAATAAAAATAAATTGCACCTAATTAAGTGATTTGAAATTAAAGTCCAACATAAAAAATGAGGTAGTATATGTCACATAATTGGTGTTGTAAACTAATATTTAATAAGTCAAAACCTTTCTTGAAATTACCAAGCCTTCTAAGAGCCTGTTTGGATTGGTTTATTTAAAGTATTTTTAAGTCAAAATAGCTTATGAGCCTGTTTGGCTTAAAAACACTTAAAATAAATTAATTCAAACATGCTCTATAAGCATTTTTGTGGCGTTTGAGTAAAAAAAAAGACATTTATTTTTAAGTCAAAATAACAAAATAATTCAAAAATTATAAGCTAAAATTCTTAACTTATGACTTTTAGTTTATAAGTCAAAAGCCATAAGCCCGTCCAAACGGATTTTAAACAAAAATAGAATTATTATAGTTATGCAATAACA
Organism: Przewalskia tangutica; assembly: GCA_029844215.1. Taxonomy (NCBI): domain Eukaryota; kingdom Viridiplantae; phylum Streptophyta; class Magnoliopsida; order Solanales; family Solanaceae; genus Przewalskia; species Przewalskia tangutica. Next base: position 1,484,096 of record CM056738.1, on the reverse strand, counting down.
TTGACTTGTACTACTAATATTATTGTTGTGGTTGACATTATTATTTAATTAACTTTTAATAATTATTTATTTGAATAAGCAATAAACACGCATGGAAGAAGAAAGAAGTATGAAAATTTGATTGCGTTAATCACTTAGGGTTGTGCTTGTGGTTGAATGATAAGTACGTCTTCATCTTTAATTAAAAGTCTCACGTTTGAATCTTGAATAAATATAGAACCATTTTTTACAGAGAGCGTTTTACTCATGTTGGGGGACTTCCTGACAAATTCAATTAGTCGGGCCCGATAGGAATACCAATAATTATTCAATTTGTTCAAAATAATTATTTAGACCGAATCTAAAAAGTGCATAAGTTTCAAGAAAAATAAAAAGAGTATGATTTACTAAATAATTGCCCATTAAAAATATGAAGAGGTAAATACACGTAGAAATCAATAGAATTTAACATTTATTATATACACATTAAAAACGACATTATATATATAGTATAACTTTTTTCATGAAAGGAATTTGGGTAAACACCTTATAAGCAGGGGGCGGAACTAGAAGCTGATATACAGGTTCGACTGAATTTAATAATTTTTATTTAAACTTAATATTTGTATTAAAAAAATTATTATATATATACAAAAATTAAATTCAAAACTCAATCACTAACATTTATTATTGTTACGCTAAAATTTAGAACTCATAAAGTTTAAATAAACCACCCCACCATGGTGGTCAAAATTGGTTGTCTTTGTACTTGGAGAGCCGGAATTTTGAATTAGAAAGGACAGCAAATCCCGAACGCTCCTATCCCAATAAAAAAGGCGGAACGAAGAGAGATCGCCTTCGGAAAATGTCTTATGTAAGGTTGGTGCCCCCGCTAGTATTGTTTTACGGGACGATTTGCCACATTTTATTTAGTCTGTGACAAAAAAAAACTGACATTTATTTTATATATATCAGCTTATAAGCTTAGTCAAACACGATTTCAATCTATTAAAAATTCACATTTCCTTCAATATGTTTATACTTCATATAAAAAGTGAAATAACCAAAGAAGAGAGGGACATTTGGGGAGAGGGAGAGAGAGGGGTAGAGGATGAGCACTCACATCCTCTGTTTTCACCTTATTCATATAATAATAACAATAATATTAATTAAAACTATATAGCTGTATACTCCTCTTTTTAGATCTCTTGTTATAGTTTCTAACCATTTCCAAAATTGGGTTCTTGAAAAAAATGTTCAATCTTTACAAATGGTAGAATAATCTATATCTCTTTAATTTCCCAATTCTTGAAATTATTTTTGTTTTTTGAGCTTCTGATCTGTTTCAATTTTGATATTTTTAGATACATTGGATTGTTATTTGATTGATGGTACTAGGATCCATGTTCTTGGATTGAATCCAACACTTTCCCACTTGCTGTCTGATCCCTGATTTGCTAGATAAGGTATGTTTTTTTTAATTCATTTTGTTTATCTACATTTTTGGATCTTTTTTGTGTTTGTTTTTTGATGTGGGGTGTTTTGAATTCATAAGATTTTGTTATATCAAGTTGGTAATTTATCTGCCTGTGTTAAATTTTATTAAGATGCAGGCAATTTTGCAATTTGATTGAATTTGTCTAGTAGCAGTATTATTTTTTGCATTATCTTGTGCAAGATGTGATTTTGTTATGTGGGGTGGTACTAATTTTTGTGGATATTGAACCTATGATTGCAGAAATATAATTATCTTTTATCCGGCCTCAACTAATTTCACGGGAGACCTACTACCTCCCATCAACAACAAGTACCGGGTAACTTTGTTGACCAAGGCTTAAACAGATAGGAAGAAATCACCTAGTGATGTCTAGTAGTATTAATTCTCGCATTAGCTTGTCCAAGACGTGATTTTGTTATGTGGGCGGAACTTATTTTGTGGAGATTGAACTTATGATTGCAGAAATGTTTTTTATGTTGGTTGCAAGAATTTTGCTAATACAAATTCTGTGATTGTCCAGTAGTATTAATTTTTTTGCATTAGCTTGTGCAAGAGGTGATTTTGTTATGTGGGTGGAACTTATTTTTATGGATATTGAACTTATGATTGCAGAATTCTTTTTTATTTTTTATGTTGGGTGCAAGAATTCTGCTCAAATACCTAGTGATTGTCTTGTAGTAGGACTATTAATTTTGCATTAGCTTGTGCAAGATGTGATTTTGTTATGTGGGTGAAACTTATTTTTGTGGATATTGAACTTATGATTGCAAAAATAAAACTTTTTTTATGTCGCGTACAAGAATTTTGCTAATACAAATTCTTAGTGATTGTCTAGTAGTATTAACTTTTTGCATTAGCTTATGCAAGATGTGATTTTGTTATGTGGGCGGAACTTATTTTGTGGAGATTGAACTTATGATTGCAGAAATGGACCTTTTTTTGTATATTGAGCAGAAGAATTTTGCTCAAATTCTTAGTGATTGTCTAGTAGTATTGATTTTTGCATTAGCTTGGGCAAGATGTGATTTTGTTATGTGGGTGAAACTTACTTTTATGGATATTGAACTTATGATTGCAGAAATAAACTGTTTTTTTTAATGTTGGGTGCAAGAATTTTGATCAAATTCTTAGTGATTGTCTAGTAGTACTGATTTTTGCATTAGCTTGTGCACGATGTGATTTTGATATGCGGGTGAAACTTATTTTTGTGGATGTTGAACTTATGATTACAGAATTATATTCCATCAATTTGTTTGTCTTAGTTTGACTGAGCACGGAGTTTAAGAAAGTAAAGAAGTCTTTTGAATCTTGTGGTCTTAAACTAAAGATATGTGAAATGTACCAAACTGCCCTTTAGTCTTGTGATCTTAAATATGTCAGGTGGAATGTCGGAATTAAAGAGTTGGCAAATTAGGGAAGAGCCATTTTTTTAAAACAGTCTAAAAAGGAGTAAGACAAAGAAATTGGAACGGCGGGAGTAACTGTTTTTTGTGTTGAGTGGAAGAATTTTGCTCAAATTCCTAGTGATTGTCTAGTAGTATTAATTTGATGCATTATCTTGTGAAAGATGTGATTTTGTTATGTGGGTGGAACTTATTTTTTTGGATATTGAACTTATGATTGCAGAAATGATGGAGTCAGATCTTGGTAAGCTATTCATAGGTGGGATTTCTTGGGACACTGATGAGGATCGTCTTAAAGAATATTTCAGGTCATATGGAGAAGTGGTGGAAGCTGTGATCATGAGGGATCGTAATACTGGTCGTGCTCGTGGTTTTGGTTTTGTGGTCTTTTCCAACCCTGCTGTTGCTGAAAGAGTAGTTAAGGAGAAACATATGATTGATGGGCGAACGGTAGTTGCTCTCTTTTTTTTTCTCATTTTCAATTCTTTCTAATTTGGCTTAGATGAATTTAAATAGAGAAACATGGTCAATGAGGATTGTTATATTTGAGCTCAACTTGTTTGGAGTTTAGGCATAGTTGTTGTTGTTTATCTTAGATATTGGAGTGAAATGGACATAGAGGATTCATAAAGCTGACCCAACTAGCTTGATATGGAGTCATAATAGTTGTTATTGTAGTATTTCATCTGAGAGATTAGAGTAGTGTACTCAACTCGATGAGTTTAATAATCATAGTTTACCTACATGTCAACTTGATGGGGAAGCAGAGGTGGATCAAGTATTTAAGCTTTACGGGTTCAAGCTTTAAAGTTATTATCATTGAACCGTTATATTTTTAAGATTATGGGTTCATAACCACTATTTATCGCATATTAGTGAATTTTTACACATAAAAATATGTTTAGCGTCAAAAGTACTCGGTTCAGATGAACAGGTACCGACGCTTTGTATCCACCTCTGCCGGAAAGCTGTAATGGAAGGTTTATGCTAAATGATTGGCTGTACTTTTGCAACAGCTAATTGATAGAGACCTCTTGTTTACATAAAACTTATCCCATCAAACCTCTTTATAACGGCATCGTTTGTCGTTATATTTTTTGGTTGTCATAGCGAAATGTTGTTATAAAGAACATATAATGTAACATAACATGAAAATCGGTTCCAAAGAAAACTTGGTTGTTATAGTGTTGTTATAGAGAGGCCTGTATACACTTCAAAGACTCTTTATCAAATGGATAATCATCTCTATCTCTACAAGTGATAAGTTGCTTCCTATTTTCAGGTTGAGGCAAAGAAGGCTGTTCCTAGGGATGATCAACAAATAATAAATAGAAACAACAGCAGCATTCAAGGATCTCCAGGCCCTGGACGCACAAAAAAGATATTCGTTGGAGGCTTAGCATCTACTGTCACGGAGAGTGATTTCAAGACATATTTCGATCAGTTTGGTACAATTACAGATGTCGTAGTGATGTATGACCATAATACTCAGAGGCCAAGAGGGTTTGGATTTATAACTTATGATTCGGAGGAAGCAGTTGATAGGGCATTGTATAAGACTTTTCATGAACTAAATGGTAAAATGATTGAAGTAAAGCGGGCCGTGCCGAAGGAGCTATCTCCCGCACCGGGCCCCCGCAGCCCGCTCGTGGGATACAACTATGGACTCAATAGAGCCAACAATTTCCTCAACAACTATGCTGCTCAGGGGTATAATCTAGCATCGGTCGGAGGATACGGGGTCCGCATGGATGGAAGGTTTAGTCCAGTTGCCGGTGCTCGTGCTGGTTTCTCTCAGTTTGCTTCTCCTGCTTATGGAATGAGTGTCAATTTGGACCCGGCTTTGAGCCCGACTTTTGCAGGAGCTTCCAACTTTAGCAATAATTTTGGTTATGGGCGAATACTAAACCCGTATTTCGGTGGAAATTCAAGCAGATACAGTACTACTCCTATTGGATATAGTACAAGCGGAAATAGAGAGGATTCGTTTCTAAGCTCCCCAACCAGGAATTTATGGGGAAATATTGGCATTGGCCTCAACACTTCAGCAAATTCTGGTGGGCCAGGTTCATTTGTGGGGTCTGGAAGTGGAAACTATGGCGTCTTCAGGAATAACAGTGCTAATTGGGGTTCTCTTATTTCTGCTCCGGATGCTGGATATGGTGGTGGAAATAATTATGGACTGGGATCTGGAGGACTTGGAAGAAACAATGCAGCGGGTCCCGCTACAACTTCATCGTTTACAGCATCAACTGGTGCTTACGAGGGGTCTTACGGAGATCAATTCTGTGGTGGTGGTTCAGTGTATGGCGATCGAACTTGGCAAGGTGCGTCTTCTGATGCAGATGGTGCTGGCTCATTTGAATATGGTCTTGGAAATCCAGCAGATGTTTCTGCTAAAGATTCTGAGGATCATATCGGGAATTATAGTATTGCAAATAGACAATCGAATAGAGGTAACATTACACGCCCTCCCTTGGTATTAATTTGAAACCATCATTTCTTAGCCTGTCTTTTGGAGTATGTTGCTTTGAAATTTGAGATATATCTTGTTATATTTCCTGATATTGGTTATACAGATATGTAAACTGCAGTCCTCTAGATTTAATCCTTATCATTATATAAGAAACTATACAATAAGGAAACCATGAGGTCTCAGGTTCATATCTTAACGGAGACAAAAATATTAAGTGATTTCTTCTGATCTGTCTAAGCCTCGGTGAATAGGTAACTCTGGTACTTGTTGCTGGTGGGTGGTAGCAGGTATCCCGTGGAATTAGTTTAGTGCGCGGAAGCTTGGCCCGAGCACCACCACCAACAACAACATATCCAGTGAAATTCCACAACGTGAGGTCTGCGGAAAGTAAAGTGTATGCAGACCTTACCTCTACCTTGGTAGGTAGAGCGGTTGTTTCTGAGAGATCCTCGGCTCAAGACAGAGCATAAGCACAAGCAAAGCAAGAGAAACGGTTCGACCCGGTCAGAAAAAATTTAAAGCAATATGAAAATGCTGGTATCAAAAGCGAATAAGTCAGGATAGCGCATTCCGAAAAAGTAATCAGTAACTAGTGCAGGTAAATAAGCTAAACAAAGTACGCTAAAGGACACATAACAACAGAAATCAAACTAGAGGGACTATAAAATAATACTGCGTCTATTAGTATGATAGGCTAAGCGGGCCTACAATAATAACATTACAACTACCAGTTTGCAAGCGTAAGTAGGACTACACTCCACTACCTACTACCCTAATCCGTGTCCTCCACAACCCCATATCTAAGGTCATGTCCTCAGTAAGTTGCACATGCGACATATCCCGTCTAATCACCTCTCCCCAATACTTCTTCGGCCTACCTCTACCCCTCTTGAACCCATCCATAGCCAACCTCTTACACCTCCGCACTGGGTCATTTGTGTTTCTCCTCTGCACATGCCCAAACCATCTCAACCTCGCTTCCCGCATCTTATCCTCCACCGAGGTCACTCCCACTCTGTTCCGGATATCATCATTTCTAATCGTATCCCTCCTTGTATGCCCGCACATCCATCTCAGCATCCTCATCTCCGCAATTTTCATTTTTGGATGTGCGAAGGCCAACACTCTGCCCCATACAACATAGTCGGTCTAACCACCACCTTATAAAACTTACCTTTAAGTTTTGGTGGCACCTTTTTGTCGCATAAGACTCCAGATGCGAGTCTCTATTTCATCCACCCTGCCCCAATACGATGTGTGACATCAATATCAATCTCTCCATCCCCTTGGATAATAGACCCGAGGTACTTGAATCTTCTTTTCTTTGGAATGACCTAAGTACCAAGCCTCACCTCCAAGCCTGTCTCAAGGTCGCTCCCGTTACTGAACTTGCACTCTAAGTATTTTGTCTTGGTCCTACTCAGCTTGAACCCTTTAGATTCCAGAGTCTGTCTCCAAACCTCAAGATTAACATTCACTCCGCTGCGAGCCTCATCAATCAGGACTATGTCGTCTGCGAATAACATACACCATTACACCTCCCCTTGGATTTGTCGCGTCAGTCCATCCATCACCAAGACAAATAAGAATGAGCTAAGAGCTAATTCCTGGTGCAACCCTCTCTATCATCACTGGAAAGTGCTCCGAGTCTCCTCCCACTGTATGTACCCTGGTCTTAGCTCTATCATACATATCTTTGATCGCCCTAATGTACGCCACATGTACACCTCTAACCTCCAAACATCTCCATAGAACCTCTCTAGGAACTTTGTCGTATGCCTTCTCGAGGCCGATGAAAACCATATGCAAGTCTCTATTCCTCTCCTTATACTGCTCCACCAACCTCCTAATAAGACGAATGACTTCTGTGGTCGAACGTCTCGGCATGATTCCAAACTGGTTCTCAGAAATAAACACGTCTCTTCTCACCCTCATCTCCACGATCCTTTCCCAAACTTTCATAGCGTGGTTTAGCAGCTTGATACCCCGATAGTTGTTGCAACTCTGGATATCACCTTTGTTCTTGTACAAAGGGATCATTGTACTTCACCTCCATTCTTCTGGCATTCTCGTCGCCTTCTCGTCGCCTTAAAAATGACGTTAAACAACTCAGCCAGCCACTCCAAACCTGCTCTGCCTGCGCTCTTCCAAAATTCATCTGGGATCTCATCAGGCTCGGTCGCTCGTCCCCTGCGCTTCCTGCGAACCACACCTTTAACCTCCTCAACCTTAATGCTTCTATAATACCCAAAATCCTGGTACCTACCATATTGCTCCAGATCTCCCAGCACAATGTCTATATCTGCTTTTTCGTTCAAGAGTTTATGGAAGTAAGACTGCCACTTCCGCCTAATATGCGCGTCCTCCACTAGTACTTTGTCGTCCTCGTCCTTGATGCACCTCATGTGATCCAAGTCACGAGCCCTCATCTCCCTCGCCTTGGCTAGTCTGTACAACTTCCTATCCTCGCCTTTCTCCTCTAATTCCACATACAGGCGTTCAAAAGCAGTCATTTTCGCTGCCGTAACCGTAAGCTTTGCCTCCTTCCTCGCTATCTTATACAGTTCCCTATTCGTCCACTTCTCCACCTCATCTTTGCTTTCTACCAATTTCGCATTGGTCGCTTTCACCTTGAACTTTACCATTCCACCACCGGTCCTCTCGATGCCCACCACGGCTACCCCTCGAGACCCGCACTTCTCTAGCTACCTCTCGAATGCAGCTGGCTGTCATGTCCCACATATCGGTCGCATCCCCACTACTCCCCTAAGCCCCATTAGCCATCAATCTCTCCCCCATCTCTTTTGCACTAGCCATGGTCAAACTCCCCCATTTGACTCTTAACTTGTCATCCACAATCCTCCTCTTCTTCTCCATCTTGATCTCCAAATCCATCGCTAAAATTTATGTTGGGCTGTAAGATACTCCCCCGGAATAACCTTGCAGTCTTTACAAAAACCGTTGTCAACCTTCCTAAGGAGCAAAAAGTCTATTTGAGTCTTAGCCACCGAACTACGGAAAGTCACCAAGTGCTCCTCCTTCATGAACTTTGAATTGGATATAACCATCCCAGAAGCTCTAGCGAACTCCAAAAGTGAGACGCCTCCCCCATTCCTATCCCTGAGGCCAAAGCCTCCATGCACGTCGTCATAACCCCCGGAAGTGTCTCGATATGTCCATTGAAATCCCCTCTTATAAATAACTTCTCCGTGGATGGTATACCACCCACCACTTCATCCAAATCCTCTCAAAAGCGCATCTTCTCCTACTCGTCCAAGCCCGCCTGCTGCGCGTAAGCACTAATAATGTTCATAGTGAACCCTCCAACTACCAACTTAATCGCCATCATCATGTCATTGACCCTCCTAACCTCTACCACCTTATCCCTTAGCTCGCTGTGTACTAAAATGCCTACCCCATTCCTATACCTCGACCTACTCGAGAACCGTAACTTATATCCGTCCACATCCTTAGCCTTTGGTCCTACCCATTGTGTCTCCTGAACACAAGCTATATTAATCCTCCTCTTCTTAAGAATCTTAACTAGCTCTATGGACTTCCCCGTTAAAGTTTCAATGTTCCAAGACCCTATTTTCAGCCTAGCATCTCCCTTACCCCGCTAACCCTCGCCCCCGTCCCCGACCGAGAACATGACCCTAGTCTACCATCAGTTATCAAAGCCACTAAAGTAAATATAAAATAATAAACTACTCAAACGTTTACCCTAAAACACGAAGCGATCAAAGTGAAAACACAAGTTAACAAGAATCTAGAGGCAAATAAAACCACTACGCCAAGAATGCTATAACTAAAGACAAGAATGGTAAATGTAATAACGTAAAGTCACGAATCAAAACAACGAAGTGGAAAATTTTAACAAGGATAAGGACAAAGAATGGATACGGGCAACCGGGGGTACCAACCCCAGTTGAATCGAACGTGTTTGCCGGCGAAAATTACTGTTCACGGCACCGAAAGTACTCTTCACTTGAGTTTTCACCAAAAAGTCGAGTACCTGTGTAGATCGAGGAGAAAAAAAACAAAAAGATGAAAGGAGAAGAGAGAAACCAACGAAAGCAATATATATATACATGTCTCAGGAACTCGGAAAGCACAGCTGCGTAAGTAATACTCTGACAACTTTGAGATGGATTTTGGCGCCGGCTATGGTTTTTGAGAGACGAAACTAGGGCTTTTTCTTTGAATTGTTATTTTGAGAGATGAAAACAATAACAACAATAACAATGCTGTAAAATAAGTCGACAAATTGACCTAACAAACTTTTTTTCTAAGAAACACTGAATTGAATGGCAGGTGTTTGAAATTCAAAACAAAAAAAAAGTAGAAAATAACTTGAAATCTAACCTTATAAGCTGATAAAGAAGAGTTAATGCTAGTCTATGTGTTTCTAAGAAGGATAGGAACACTGTAAACGAAAGAGGAATGGGTCGGGTCGGATCGATCAAGGTGTAGGCGGTGAGAGAAACGAAGAAATTTGTAAGAAATGTCGTTAGAGAGAGAAAGTGTCTGTTAGCTGGCCCGAGCACCACAGATATAAAAAAAAAACAAGGAAATCAGTCCTTTTCTTTGGCATGATCCTAGCTTGAAAGACATTAGAATATAGGCACAGTAGTGTACAAAAAGTCTACGGGTAAAGGGGGTCCAAATTCTCTTAGAGGACACAGGTTCAATTCCCGCTAACCACAGTTTCTAATCTTTTTAGCTTTAGGCGTTTTTAAATTATTTTTTGAATCCCCTTGGCAAAAATCCTGCCTCCCTCACTGGTAGGGGGGGGGGGGGGGATACGTTTCTTCCCCCTTTTCCAGATCCCATTGCCATCCCTGGCCATGAGACTTATATGTGGGCACGGGCAGTGGCGAATCCAGGAGACTATATTTGGTGGTGCAAATTTTTTTTAAAATTTTTTATGCCTAGAAGGAATTTTTTTTTTTTTTTTTATGCCTAGAAGGCAAATTTTTTTTAAAAATCTGGTGGTGCAACTGCACCACCATGTTGCTTGTGTATCCGCCAGTGGGCACGGGTTACCCATACTAGCCAACAAACACTGGTGATTAATAGGGCAATACTGGATCCTGCATGGTATGGGGTCACTATTTTCAGCTGACAGCAAAAGCAGTCTTACTCGTATATGAAGATTGTCAACATAACTCTTTTTATCTCATGGATACAATGTTCAAGTATATACAAATAAAAAGATTGTCTTCCATTAGAGATATATGAATAGCGGTGTGCCATCATTTCTGTTAAACTTGCGGTTAGATGCATAAAAGAAAGCAATGTACATATATTATCTTTTTCCTTGAAAAAAATCTATTTGTTCTTCAGAAATTGAGACAAGTCATCTTTTCTTTTTTGACTGTTTCCAGGAATTGCAGCATAGGAGATTTCGTTATATGGATATCTGAAGATACTTAGGAGAACACACTTGAGAGAAAGGAGTGGAAGTCAATGTTTATAGTACCCCTCACAATATATATATAAGAAAACTGATCTATAGAGTTAGCAAAGGCGCTTGTCTGAAAGTATCAATATAGTAAAAGCAATATATGCTCGTTTTTCAGCACCCGATCGAGATGTATATCAGATTGCAAGGTATACATGATACCATCTATTGTAGTTGATGTGTTTGTGCACCCCACGATAAGACCAGTAGCACCTCTGGTGCTATGTTGAGAGTTAGAATTGTCATTTTTTATATTCTTTTTTTAATGTTTTGTTCACTGTAGTGACCGGCAAAGTTGTCGGTGTTTGTTCTTATAGTTCCCCTCTTTTTCTGGGATTTGCATTTCTTTTCAGATTGTATGTGAGATCATGTTTGATTTACTAGTGTGAAACAATTGGGAATACCAACTTAGGATCCCATCAAATAAGTACTGAATATTTTGATTCATTTGACACTTGCAGATTTTGCAAACAATATATTTGAAGCTTTATGTTTGTGTATGTATGGGACTATATTGCAACTGCTGTTTACTTGCATGGCTTTTCTACAAGTGCTTCATTCAAATCATCCATGTTGAAGTTTGTTTTGACTTGTATGGTTCTTTATTTTTTAGGTTGTGTTTTTTGCTATGTTGTTCGGATTCTTAAAATATGTTGCCGTATCCATGTCGGGTTCTTAAAAAACACACTATTTTTGAAGGTTCCGACACGCATTCGACAACATTTTTGAAGAATCTGAGCCACATAGCAAAAAAATACTTCAATCTACAAAATAAAGAACCATACACGTCAAAACAAACCTCAACATGGATGATTTAAAAATGATGCCGTATCCGTGTCAGATTCTCAAAAAAAGCATAGCTCCGGAAGGATCCATCGACATTTTTAAAGAATTTGAGCAAAATAGACTCTTTGCTCAGCAATTGGTTGAATTAACACACTGCTATATGTTTGCTGTTTTTTTGTTCTTTTCAATTATAGAAGAATAATGAAATTCTAGAGATCAACTAAAATAGTTATCCCTTTTACTGCTTTTATGCTGGACTTGTAGATTAAAATATACATTAAGTTGCAATTGAATTGTCTGTCAAATTATTATTTTTCACACGGGTTTGGCATTACAAAGTTGATTGATAGTGCAAGAATTTGTGGACTTTCTATGTTAACCTTTTGGAGATTATGAATGACATCAAATCCATCTTGTTGGTGTTCGTGTTTTTCAAAGCGAAAGGCGCAAAGAAATGATAAGCGAGAAAAGGAAACCGCTATTTATGCAAAATCAAAGGCACCATACATATATGATTTTTGGTATTATAATAGTCAAATTTCAACTAAAGTAACTAATTTCAACATTCACTTGCAATTATGCTGATATTTGTCGCGACCCGACGCCCTAATTGGACGCCATTACACTAACCTGTCACGTGATCAACTGACACTTAAGGGTAATAGAAAATTCGACAGCACAACGCTGCATCTATAACATATACCCAAAATAGGCGAGCCGACAAGGCTGTCTTACACAACTAACCAACAATCACAACATGCTAGCCGACTAGGCTGCCACCAAATAGCATCTTATAAACAAAGGAACAATCAAAATAGGCAAGCCGGCAAGGCTGCCACTATATACGGGAACATCTCAAACAACAATACGGCTAGCTCAACCGCATAACGTTCTACACAAGTCCAAAACACATCTATCACTCACAACTGTCTACAGACCTTTAAGAGTACAAAACTGACATATGACGGGACAGGACCCCATCGTGCCCAAAATATACATAAGTCTGGAATGCAAAGATTTGTACCATAATAACTGGCTCTGAAACAAGGGAGCTCCTTAGCAGCGGGTAGATGTCCTAAACTGGAGGGTCACCTAACCGATCACCTGTACCTGCGGGCATGAACGCACTCGGTGAGAGAGTCGATGCGAAATAATGTACTGAGTATGTAAACATGAAATACTGTAAATAAGATAATAAGCGTATGCGTAAAGTAGAGTCAATCGTGTCAAGAGAATGAGAGTCATACCAGTAATCATGAATGTTTAACCATATAATCATCAGATATAAGTAAATGAATAAACTGTCCAGCCTTTTGGTGAGGGACGCGGTGAAATATATTGTCTTGGGTATCTGTACCCGCATCACGGATGCATGTCTGTGGAATCATCATATATGTATACATAAACTGCCCGACCCTCTAGTGAGGGACGCGGTGAATCATCCTGATATATGTGCACGAATCTGCCCGGCCCGGAACGCGGTGAAGTAGAGAAATGACTCTTAGCACGAGTAGATATCATGAGCAATTGTATGCAATTTAAATCATTTCTTTGACTCTCATTATAATCATTAAATGTCTCCTTACTAGAAAATCACATGTACTTCTCATAACTCATGTCATTAGGAATTTAGACTGTATAGATATCATGTCCGCCGTACATTCACTATATACAAAACTCATGTCAAATGAAAAGGATAAGAATTCATATAATCATGCCAAAAGAAAGAAGGATAGGCTTACATACCTTATAGTCAAGTTAACCAACTCACTACTAGAATATGTCTCGTCTAATACTCCAACCTATAATAATAACATTAGACATGTCAACTCTATGATTCCTAACGTAAGTTAAATTGAATGACGACTTCCTATTCTACAGAAATTTGGGCAGTATTTCCTCTGTTTATATGTGTATCCACAATTAACCAACAATCCAAATCAAACCAACAATCACAACCATTTCAATATGTAATCTAATTAGGCCTCATATACTACATATACGCCATCATACAATCTCATTTCTCCTTATTTATGAAAGACAACAATTCAACAATCAAGATGATTAACATACCTATTTACCAAGTTCATTAAATCCTTTAGTCTATATTTAATTAGTCCATGAAAGTATCTCATACTTCAATCGACAACGAGATACAATTCAAGGATACACCGACACAATCTCAAATACTCCATTTACGTCACTAATACACATTCCTTCCCTTTTCATATTTATGCACTCCAATTACCGTAACAACAAGTAGTGCAAGTCCTTCAGTTTTCAACATAATATCCTTTTACTCCTTAATCCTTTAAGACGGGTATTAGTAATTATCACGACATATATATACATGTTTCTAATCAAATCTCCAACATTTAAACTTCACAAAATCAGCCCCTAACTTAACGCAATAAAATCCAACAATTCCAAAATTGGTCCAACAACATTACAACAAGCACATGCATGTTTAATTTACACTTTTCCCTTAATCACAAATTCATTTTTCTTAATCCTAACAACATGCATTCCAACTATATCTTTCGTACCTTGAATTGATGCCATGGAAGAGCTCAAGCTCACGTATCCAATGGTGTTTTCACAACGAGGCTTAGTCGAGCAGCTGGATTGGTATATTATGATAGTATGGCTCAAAGCGAGTTGATTGCTACCCGTCCCGACGCCTGAAACCATCGGAGCTGGCCGGAATTTGAGAAACGACGGCTAGGGTTTGTCCAAATCGCGATTTGGTCGTCGGACCTCTAGGGGATGAGTCGACGGACGACGTTGGTACCAAAATTACCGTTGTGAGATGGCGGTAACAATGGTATATCCCTTCGCCGTCGATTTCAACTCAGGCGACCGGGATTTGTAAAAAAACCGAGCTTTTGTGACTGATTTTTCGATCTGAAATTGGTCGCGATATAGGAAGAATTAAGGGTCATGGTTGGTATGAAAATGACGGGCTCGACAAGACGAAACTAATCGTATAAGCCCCGTCCCCGTTGGACACCTGAATCGTAGAAAAATCACGAATTCCGCGAAACACCGCTCACGGCGGTATCAGTAGATCTGCGATTTCATTTCATTTGTGTGCATTTTTTTTTTTTTTTGCTTTTAAATTCTAAATGGGAGAATAAAAGGGTTTAAAAGAGTTTTTAGGGACTCAAAAATCTGAACGTCTATTTGCAATTTGATCAACTTCTCACAATTAATCAATCTTATGTCTCACTCTCTTTAAATCTTGAAAATCTCACAATACCTCGTATACTTAATGTCATAATTTTATAATACAATACTATTTCATAACTTCATTGGAACAAATTCGACTACTGAGTATTAATCGACGGCGTCACATGTATAGTACTTAAAAATTATTCCGGGATAATATTCGTTTATACACTAATTTTCCGTATTAACATTTGTAAGTATACTTTATATTCAATATATGAATCTTACTTCCTTAATGACGTTCTTAATTATCCTCTTAACTTACGAGGTGTAACAATATTAATCCTCCAACTACTCAAAATTGAGATTGTTAGGTCCCGGGGTATGCAATGAAAATAAAAACAAAGTGAAAGTAAAAATAAATCGAATGTCAATACATTTTGCAAATGTCGGCAACAATGTTGTCAGTCACAAGTGACAACACTTCGATAAAACAGAAAAAAACTTTGAAGAGTAAATTGCAGCGGAAATAATAAATAACACAAAGGTTTAATATTTACCTGATAATATAACCTATGACGGTCAGTGACCGAAAGTATTGTATGTATTTATATACAATTGAATAAATTCCTTCTTTTACAATTTTACAAAATAAAACAAAAGAAATTAAAAAGTTGAAGTCGCATATGACTTCTGCCTGAAAAATCTACCTATATAGATGAAGACTTTTAACTTAGTACTAAAAATGATATGTTAGGCAAAATGTCACAACATCAAACCCAACATTAACAGAGATTCAAACAATTGGTCATATCTTTGGTCGTGAAGTGAAAACCTTTGGCTTTGGCATCATCGTCACTTTAAGCAACAAAGTGATGACTTTCAATCACGGTCGACCTTAGGGGTAGGCAAGATAGGCGGTCGCTTAAGGCAACACATCGCAGGAGGCAACAAAACGCAACGAGATATTGTATATATAATATATATTTTATTTTACAAATTGTATTACAAATGAGTCAGTAGCTTAGTTGGTAAAAGTCATGTTCTTATTAAGGTATAGATTGCAAGTTTGAAACCTACTTGAGACAATTTACAAAAATAATTTTTATTCTTCTTTTAATAAGACAAAACAAAAAAAAATTCCTAACAAAACAGGAAGGGCGCAGCTGCCAATTTCTTCTTCTCCAAATTCAACACTTCTCAAAAGTCTAAAATTTTCCACCTTCCGTGAAATATACATAATCCAAAAATAAAACAGCACAACTCTGTTCTTACAACCCAATCCACAAATATGACTACAGACCTCTAAGAGTAACAACTGTGACGGGACAAGGTCTCGTCATACCCCTGAATGTACATAAATCTACAACATCAGGGAAACCGTACCAAAAGACAAGCCTCCGGAGAAATGGAGCTTCTGACACCTGATCAGTGATCCTAAGAATGAGGATTCACCACCTGCTTACCCCTACCTGTGGCATGAACGCAGCCCCCCGAGGAAAGGGGGTCAGTACACAATATGTACCAAGTATGTAAAACTGGAAAAAATACTGCAATTTACATCGTAAGTCTAAAAGAAAGCTGGAGACATGTATGATAATCAAATTAACAGTATACTGTGCCTTACTAACAATGAGAGTAAAATATACATTTCCGGTTCTTAAAAATAGGAAACCTGTGATTAACCTAGGACCATCCGCCCGTAGTATTATCACGCAATCCTACTCCTGTGACTATTTCACCCGCATAGGCCGTATGGATCCGCATGAGGTAACTTCCTCGCATAGGACTGGTCCGCCCCACATAGGACTATTTCACCCGCATGAGCCCTGCGGACTCGCATGAGGTATTCCTCGCATCATGGGTAACAAATCCACGGAATATGCAAATGCCACAAGCCCGGGGAATGACCCCGTAATGAACAATATATCACAAGCACAACCGGCTACTACAAATAACATAAACAAGTTAAGAAATCCCTTAACTTCTCATTTGACTTAATTAGCATACGCTCTCATTTCTTTTAACTTAAGGCACTATCGTATCATAAAAGATCCGGAAGTTTAACCCAAAGTACTACGTACTTCTATTCTTTTAAAATGACTTTTTTCATATAAAACTCCAAGATACTAATAACCGTAGTATCAAGTCATATTTACTTTCCAAGACAAGTCACAATATCTTTTAGAACTACATTTATAGACTTCTAATTCAAGTGACTTTTTACTTTAGAACTTTAAGCAATTGATGCCTTTAAATCAATTTGCCTTTCTACATTTCAAGTCATTTATCCTTATTTACATCACTAGCGCAACCATTCTTTTAACTTCCCATAAAGTTATTATAACCAACTTCCCATAAAGCCGTCATACTAACTTTATGCTTTAGACACAAAGGCATTCTTATCCTTTTAAAAACAAGTGAGTTAATTTTCTAACTCAACCAACTTGGACATTCTTAAAACAAGTCAAGGATACCAAATGAAACTGAATTCATTTAAAGCTCGTACGTCTACCGTACTATACATTTATAACTAATCATGCTCAAGAGATAGGAAAGTTCTACATACCTCTTCGGTTCAATCCACTTGCTAAGTCCAATATGTCGTACGTAGTATGTCAACCTATAATGACCATAATACTTCTATTAACTTCTAGCTTCAAACGTATAATATTCTAAGTGTAAAGTCACCAAATTCTACGGAAAATCGGACAACACTTCCTTTGTTTCTACGTACTTTTCCACCTTTTTCAAGGCCCGAATTCAATAACCAAACATGCCACATTTAAGGCTCAACAATGTAGCTAACAAGAAGGGATTACACGCCTAATAGGACGTGGAAAATTCTGCCCCACAATTGATATCAAACTAATCCAAAAAGGCAATGTCATTCACGACCAATAGGTGCAACAACATATCATCCTTTCCAATTCCTTTTCAATTCAAGTTGTTAAGTATAACATGTTATAAAGCCGCAATCGATTACAACAACTACAATCTTCAAGTAGATAACATGCGACGATTCTAATTATCGATCAAATTGTATTTCAATTTCAAATGGCTAACAAGGTCATTTCGGATTTTAGGCTTCCAATATCCATAACACTTATGAACCTCCAATACATATATCTCATGCTTGTTAAAATGTAAGGCTACAACAATATGTAATCTTATAACACTTAAGAGAACAAGTTTGTTACCTTGACGAGCCTTAATCCAACTTCAAGATCCGAAGTCGTCCATAGCAACTTAGCTCCTCTCCCTGACACTCCAATCCTCCACTTGAAGCCCTTAGAAGTTCACAAACAACTTTCCTTCAATTTCCAATCCAAACCTATGAAAGCGACTTAGGTTTTCACCTTGCGACTAATGCAAAAACGACATTTTTCCGGGATCTTTCTATTGAGATACCCTTACAATACCCTTAGGAACCTTGGTTTAAAGTATGGAGATTATTGAACAACAAACAAATTTTTTTCTTGTTCCTTAGAACCCTAACCCGAGAGCTATTGAAGTCAAGAACAAGATTTCTTGAAATTTTTCTAAGTATGAGAACTTGTCTTGCTAGTAGTATGCTTATATAACACTATGAAGGGTCAAGATTAGAACAAATGGGTGGTTTGGATGCAATTCTTTAAAAATCTAGCCAAGTGGCCCTTTTGACTTGGTCAATATTATCAAGCTCTAGCCTAGCAAGACTTGATCATCCTTGCTTGGGTCAAATGACCTTCCTATCCTTGGTCCATTCGACCAAGACCATCCAAGGGGGGGGGGGGGGTGACACGTGTCACCCTCCCATTCGTCGCAATATTTCGTTTCCCGACATTTCCATAATTCCGATAAATTTTTACTAGTCTCAAATCTTAACATTTTCGAGTTCTTACGTACGTTCTTATAAACATGTCCTGAAATTACGGGGTGTAACAATTAATAATATATGACTTAGTTATGAAGGAGTCTATATATTATGTAAGGATTAGATGCATGTTTTAGTTATTCACGTATTAAGTATTCTATTTTCCATCATACATAAATAATACATAAATTTTCTCATAACTTAGATATGTATTAGTTATGCGGACCTCTAAATTATAAAACAAACACAATATTAAGTGTGTTGAATTTCATGCATAGCAAAATAATGCTATCAAACATAAACATAGTATTAACTATTATGTATACATGATTTAATACATCAATAACACATTATTATGTATACATAATTTAATACATGAATAACTTAACTTATAATTAAAGGGTTGTTTGGTAGCTGGTTTGGAATAAATTATTCATGTATTAAAATATTGTATCAACAATACTGTGTTTGGTAGATAGTTATGAAGTGAGTTACTGATGTATAAAATTAGTATAATGTTTGATTTACAATTTAGAAACCCGCATAACTAATACATATGTATAAGTTATGAGGGAATGTATTATTTTATGCAGGACAAAAGGTGAAATAACTAATACATGAATACTAAATTCCGCATAACTAATATTTGCATAAAATAATATATAGATTCCCTCATAACTAATTCATGTATTACTAATATCTGATGCCTGCATAACTCTAATTAACTATCAAACGACTATTGGTTAGTCAGGGGTACTATCATTCCTTTGAATCAAATGTGTACCAAATAAAAAATGAGGGACTGAATCGAGTTAGAGGGTAAACAATAAGGACTAAAATGTAATCCAAGGACAAAACTGGTATTTAAGTACAGCTAGGGTTTTAAAAATGATATAAAAACCCAGCGAATCTCATTTAGCCATCTCCGTCGCAGTGTACTAGGAACCCTAGAATCCTTCATCGCCGGCGACAATGGGTAACGAAATTGATCCTTTTAGCTTTCAATTTATCTTCGTTATTTAATATCGTATGTTTGTTAAGTGTTCTAATGAAATTACGAGAAAATAATAAGCTTAAAAAAGCAATGTTTAATTTTATCGTCGTTGTTATCGTATGTTTGTTATATGTTCTAATGACATCGCGAGAAGATAAGCTAAAAAGAGAAAAGTTTCAGTTTATCTTTGTTGATATCGTATGTTTGTTGTTCCATTGAAATTGCGAGAAAATAATAAGCTTAAAAGAGCAATGTTTCATACTTTCATTATATCTTCGTTGATATCGTATGTTTGTTTTGTGTTCTAATGAAATTGCGAGAAAATAAGCTTGAAAGAGTAATGTTTCATTTTATCTTTGTTGATATAGTATGTTTGTTTTATGTTCTAATGAAATTGCGAGAAAATAAGCTTGAAGGAGCATTATTTCATTTTATCTTCCTTGATATCCTATGTTTGTTTTATCTTCTACTGAAATTGCGAGAAAATAAGCTTAAAAGAGCAGTGTTTCATTTTATCTTCGTTGATATCGTATGTTTGTTTTTTGTTCTAATGAAATTGCGAGAATAAGCTTAAAAGAGCAACGTTTCATTTAATCTTCGTTAATATCGTATGTTAGTTTCTAATGAAATTGCGAGAAAATAATAAGCTTAAAAGAGCAATGTTTCATTTAATCTTCGTTAATATTGTATGTTAGTTATATGTTCTAATGAAATTGCGAAAAATGCTTTATAGAGCAATGTTTAATTGAATCTTCATTAATATCATATGTTAGTTTCTAATTAAATTACGAGAAAATAAACTTAAAGGAGCAATGTTTCAGTTTATATTCGTTTATATCGTGTATTTTTTTTATGTTCTAATGAAATTGCTAGAAAATAAGCTTAAAAGAGCAATGTTTCAATTTAGCTTCATTAATGTCGTATGTTTGTTATACGTTCTAATGACATCGCGAGAAGATAAGCTTAAAAGAGAAAAGTTTCAGTTTATCTTTGTTGATATCGTATGTTTGTTGTTCGATTGAAATTGCGAGAAAATAATAAGCTTAAAAGAGTACATTTCATTTTATCTTTATTGATATCGTATGTTTGTTTTATGTTCTAATGAAATTGCGAGAATAAGCTTAAAAGAGCATTGTTTCATTTTATCTTCGTTGATATCGTATGTTTGTTTTTTGTTCTAATGAAATTGTAAGAAAATAAGCTTAAATGAGTAATGTTTCATTTTATCTTTATTGATATCGTATGTTTGTTTTATGTTCTAATGAAATTGCGAGAATAAGCTTAAAAGAGCATTGTTTCATTTTATCTTCGTTGATATCGTATGTTTGTTTTTTGTTCTAATGAAATTGCAAGAAAATAAGCTTAAATGAGCAATGTTTCATTTTATCTCCGTTGATATTGTATGGTTGTTTAATGTTTTAATGAATTTGCGAGAAAATAAGCTTAAAAGAGAAGTGTTTCATTTTATCTTCCTTGATATCGTATGTTTGTTTTTGTTCTAATGAAATTGTGAGAAAATAAGCTTAATAGAGCGATGTGATATGGTGTTTGATAGGTATCTCTCGGGATTCTATGCACAAGAGACGTGCTACTGGAGGCAAGAAGAAGGCATGGAGGAAGAAGCGAAAGTAAGTGAAAATTATTGTTTTATTTCAATATGATATTACTATTTTGGACATGGATATAGTATTAAAATAGTCGACCCTTGAGTGTTTTCTACTATATTGGAGCTGAATACAATGGAATGGACGCAATAACAACAATAACATACCATGTGGGAAATCCCACAGAGTGGGGTCTGAGGAGGGTAGAGTGTACGCAGACCTTACCTCTTCTACCTTAGGAGGTAGAGAGGTTGTTTCCGCTAGACCCTCAACATAAGGACAAGCATTTTAAAGCAACATGATAAGAAATAACGGAAATGAATAAACCATGTTAACATACTATATATAAAAGCATGCTATAGTGGATCCAAATTAATTTGGGAGCAAGTGTAATTTAATTTATCTAGCAATGTTTGATTTATTGATGTAGGGGGAAATTATAGTTTTATCTCAGTGTAATGTTATTAGTTTGGTCCTGAATATAGTTCAATAGTCGATCCAAGTTCAATGAAATGGATGCAAAAGATTTATACGGTTTACTAAACCTAACTCAGGATTGAGCAATGTTAATTTATTAACTGTCTAACTACTTTGACCTGAATGTAGTGAAATGTGTACACAAGATTGATATAGTCGACCAAACTAATTTGGTATGAATGTAGTTGATATATTTTTATTGAATATTTTCTACTATTTGTGAGCTGAATATATGGGATGGATGCTCTGGATTCAGCAATACTGATTTATTGATTGTCTAGCTATTTTGACCTGAATGTAGCGAGATGTGTGCATAAGATTGATAAAATCGACCAAACTATTTTGAGACGAGTGTAGTTGATATATTGAATATTTTCTACTAGTTTGGAGCTGAATACAATGGAATGGATGCAAATGATTTATATGATTTATTACTAAGACTAACTTGGAATTGAGCAAAATTGGTTTATTGATTCTCCAACTATTGACCTGAATGTACTCGACCACACTAATTTGCAATGGAGTCTAGTTGATTGACTAGATATCCTATTGTTTGCCCGGTAAAAAGGACAGCTTGGTGCACTAAGCTCCCGCTATGCATCCGGGGAAGGGCCGGACCACAAGGGTCTATTGTACGCAACCTTACCTCACTATTCTGCAAGATTTAGTTTCCACGCCTTGAATCCATGACATCTTGGTCACATGGCAACAACTTTACAAGGATGTCCTTCTATTGTTTGTTGTATGAGGATTCAAATAGCTGGTCACATGGCAACAACATTTCTGCAAGAGGCTATTTTCACGGCTTGAACCCATGACTTCCTGGTCACATGGCAACAACTTTACCAGTTACTCCAAGGTTCCCCTCTATTGTTTGTTGTATGAGGATTCAAATAGCTGGCAAGAATTAATTTGGGATGAATGCAGTTGATATATTAAAAAAACTTTGTTCTATTTTGGAGCTGAATACAATGGAATGGACGCAAAGGATTTGTTTGGTTCACTAAGAGCAACTCCGGATTGAGCAATGTTGATTTATTGATTGTCTAACTATTTTGACCTTCTATAAAATTATAATAGAAGCAATGTAGATTCATTAGGGTCTAGATATTGGTGGCTTTTGTTATATAATTGCAATGATTTAGTCCCAGTCTCTCTCTTTAGACTAGATCTTCTAATTCTTATTTTGGGCTGTCCATAGATATGATTTCAGTTGAGCGTATGTTATGAGATTCACTTTTGATTTTATGTCTGTGAAGGTATGAGATGGGAAGACAGCCTGCAAATACAAAGCTGGTGCCTAATGCTAAGACTGTTAGGAGGATAAGGGTCCGAGGAGGCAATGTGAAGTGGCGTGCTTTGAGGTTGGACACTGGAAACTACTCCTGGGGCAGTGAAGCTGTTACAAGGAAGACCCGTTTACTGGATGTGGTGTACAACGCCTCAAACAATGAGTTGGTTAGGACACAAACTCTAGTGAGGAGTGCAATTGTTCAAGTTGATGCAGCTCCATTTAAGCAGTGGTATCTCCAGCATTATGGTATTGAGGTTGGTCGCAAGAAGAAGAGTGCTGCCAAGAAGGAAGGAGAGGTATTTGCATGAATGCTGTTCTTATCTTATGTGGGCTCTTTTGTTCATGATGATCCACTTTTGATTTGATATTCAATTTATTGACTTGAAATGCAATATTGACACACTTAATTGTAAGAGGTTTTGCTTGAGCATCTGCGAAGCTACAAGTGTTACTTGTGCTGTATGTGGTGCTTCTCATGCAAATGGAAATACTTAATTGTGTTAAAGAATTTTTTAAGACTTCCTATTCTTCTGTGAAGAAAAAATTATCTTTTTCAAATGTCACTTCTGGTGGATTTAATCTTAGTATATGTTTACAGCATGGCGTTCAGTGCATTATGTGATGGTTTCTTTTGATTGGTTCACAGGAGGCTCCTGAGGCTGTTACAGAGGATAAGAAAAGTAACCATGTCCAAAGAAAGCTGGAAAAGCGTCAACAGGATCGTAAGATCGACCCACATGTTGAAGAGCAATTTGCTAGTGGTCGTCTATTGGCTGCGATCTCGTCACGACCTGGCCAATGTGGCCGTGCCGATGGGTATGAGTTTTCTTCTCTATTTGATCTTTTGTCAAAAACTGTCAAGCTCAAATCTGCAGTCTCTTCATTTCACTTTACCGACCTGCTAAAAACAACATTTTACCTTGATGTTATGCATATAATGACATAGAAGTCCACAATTGTTTCTAATTTCTCCTGGAATGTGTAGATATTCGTTTTAACTATTAAAACTTGCAGCCATGCTAACTTAAATTTTCCAGTGTTTGAATTGGAGGTATATTTTTTTTTTGTCTATGAGAGTTAAATTTACATCGTTGCTGATTTTTTATGGCTAAAGTAAGTTCAAATGTGATGGAATTACTGATCTTTCCCTTGTTGATACTGATTTAAGTTATTTAACTGTCTGCGTCTATTCTGATCCTAATAAATCCTCATAAAAATGATTAAACTGAAAAAAGAAAAGCTTTTTACCTTGACCATAAAAAATGATTAAACTAGAATTTAATAAACTTAGTTTTCTCCTTTGGTTTAAGACAAGAGTATGTTACAACAACAACATACACAGTGAAATCCCACAAAGTGGGGGTCTGGGAGAGTAAGATGTACACAGTAACACAAACCTTATCTCTATCTTGGGAGGTAGAAATGTTGTTTCCGGTAGACCCTTGTCATAAGAGCAAGCAATTCAAAACAGTATTAAAAGGAAATAATGAGAACAAAAAAGTCATATCAAAATACTATTAAAAACATAATAGAGCGGTAACAAACACATATAAAAGGATATTGACAACCACAAATCAATACGATAATCAAAGTACAAGGAACAACAAATAGTAGCATGAATCGAAAGGAAAGAAACTACAAAAGTATACTATGACTACTAGTATGAAAGGACAAGAGAGAGAACGTTACACTACCTACTAACTTTCTACCACAATCCGAGTCCTTCGTAACCTTCTATCTAAGGTCATATACTCAGTAAGTTGGAACTGCGTCATATCATGCCTAATCACCTCTCCCATGGGCGGAGCGCCACTATGTAACCGGGGGGGGGGTGGGGGTGGGGGGCTCACCCTCAAATTTAAATTTTTCTAGTATACTAGTAATATTCATGATATTACAGTAGAGTCCTCAATTCTTTACCCTTCTTCTTTTAAAGTGTGGACAACTGGACCAAAATAGGCCCCCCTAGTCCGGGCTCCCCCTAGCCCGAAATCCTGGCTTCGCCCCGACCTCTCCCCAATACGTTCGGCATACCTCTACCTCTTCTTAAATCGTCCATAGCCAACCTCTCACACATCCGCATTGGGACATTCATGCATCTCCTCTTCACATGCCCAAATCACCTTATTAGTCGCGCTTCACACAACTTGTCCTCCACTGGGACCACTCCCACTTTGTCCGAGCTATTATTATCATTTCTAATCCTATCTCACATAGTATGCCCACACATCCATCGCAACATCCTCATTTCCACTACTTTCATCTTCTGAACATGAGAGTTCTTGATTGACAACATTATGCCCATACAACATAGTTGGTCTAACCACCACTTTATAGAAATTGCCTTTGTTTTGGTGGAACCTTCTTATCACACAAGACTCCCGATGTTTCTTTTGGAATCTATTAGTTATGAACCTTTTTAACTTTGGACTCGGAGGATACTCAATAGCAATATAATATATTAGCCATTGAACCTACTGTTTGTAACAAAAAAATATCAACTATTGAACAGAAAAAACTGGACAGAAAATTAAAGAAAAAAGACAGGAAAGAAACCAGAGGACTGACCAACAGAAGAGAATCTGTGCAGAAAACCAGAGGAAAGGAAAAAAGGAGGAAAACAGAGTAACTGAAGCTGCGTACCAGAATAAGAAGAAAAATAAAAGAATCTGAAGAAGAATCTGAAAATAAGAATAAAGAACTGAAGAAAAAAAAGAAGAAAACAGAGTAACGTTGATAATAAGAACAGAGAAGAACTGAAGAAAAAAAGAAGGAAACAGAATAACGTAACAGAAGAAGAAAGGAGAAGCGTAGTGTGTACCTCAAGAAAGAACTGAAGAAGAATCATAGTGCTTTTCTGAACTGAAGACCCGATAGTAAAAACCCTAGCTTTAGTTTGTTTTAAATTTTATTATTTTTCTTCTGTTTCTTTTTAAAACAAAAAGGCAACGCCTCTTATTGCCATGCCTCGTCGCCTTTATCCTCGCCTTTGCATTCCTGTTGCCTTTTCACTTTGCCATCGCGAGAACCCTAAATGGTGATGAACTGTTGCCTCGCCTTTCAAAACACTGATCCCACCGGGTGGGGTCTGGGTAGGGTTGAGTTTACGCATACTTTACCCCTACCTCCCTACCTTGTAAGGGTCAGATGGTTCCGATAGACCCTCGGCTCAAGATAAGATGCAAATACAACAATAATGATAGGCATTAATAACAACAATAACAACAGAGATAAATAAAGACAACAATATAATAAGATAAATGAAGTAACGAGACAATCGAGTCGCAAGAGAGATCTAAAAAAAATAAGCTAATGTACAACGATATGACCAGAAGTTTCAAAAGTCCTTTTTTCTTTCTTAAATTTTGTGCCTATTCAAACTTTATCACATATATTGGAATGGATGGAGGGAATATCATGCTTGATTCTTGCAGCTGCCATTTCTTACAATTGTTAAATAAACTTTTGACAGTTACATTTTGGAGGGTAAGGAACTGGAGTTTTACATGAAGAAGCTACAGAAAAAGAAAGGAAAGGGTGCAAGTGGTGCTACTGCTTAAGAGTTGTAACTCATCTCTCTTGCATCATCATAAGCTTATCAGATTGCCTCTGTTATTACTCTTCATAGAATGGGAATTAAGAACCTCTTTAGCTATATTATTAGAATTTAGATCGACCAATCTTTTTTGTAATGTGATGTGACAGAATTGAGGACATCCATCTTACATCACTAATGTTTTCTGACTATATCATTAAGATTGGCTTGTCATTCAACTTTCTGGTTTTACATTGTTGAGAATTTTGCATTACTATGATTGCTTGCATTAGAAAACCATCAGAAATTTTGGGTTTCACACCGTCTTCACGAGTGATGCAAAGTGTATGTGCTTCAAAATAAATTGGGTAACTAACAGTGTTCCAAAAGAGAATGGATTTAAATTATATACACTCATTTTGTATGTAGTTTAGCTTTGTAATAGCAGGTTAGTTATCATGCGTGTCAAGTTGGTTATTAACTAATACTATCTATTATAAAGAGTACTTATAAATTTTGTCACAAACATTAGTATTGGGATTACAGAGGTAGAAGATTATATACGGATTCGGCTATCCGATATATAAATCTGAGTTATTGGCATGTGAAGTTGTCGTTTTAAGATTTAAAGCCCATAAGGTGTGGAATTCTTGTTTGGCCTCTACTAGTGAAGGTACATCTATCAGATAACTTTGATATGTGAATAGTCCTTTAAACATGTAAGTGAATTTCATTTAGACACTCAAATTATAGCCTTTTTTTTATTTGAGCATCTAAACATACAATAAAGTGATCTTATTTTCTGTTCGAATTTTGTAAATATTTTTGCGTGTGTTATCAAGTGTTTATTGCATAATTAAGTTAATCACATAAAATAAGCAACCTCCTTTTATTATACACATGAATCTTAGTTGGAACAAGTGTGATTTTTACAACTTATTGAGGTTAATTCGTATAATTAAAGAATATATAACTAAAGAGGTGACATATTTTAAGTGACTAATTTATCTACGTAGTGTGCATTTGAGAACAAAGCACATAAACGTCCCAAATTTGAGTTGGAAGTGTCTAGTAATACTTTATCATGTGTTTAGTTGCTCAGTCTAAATAAATGATAGTTTGAGAGTTCAAATGAATTTATTGAAAAATTTAGGGGGTTGTTGACGTATTAAACCCAATTAGAAGAAACCATTTCATGACGTGCCTTCATCTAAATTTGACCTTTAGACTTCATAATCATGTAGAGAGTTAGCAGAAGAAAAGTAAAGTTGGAGAGACCTGCTAGCCCAATATCGTTAACTAAGATCGGAAGATTCAACTAAAGAAGAGGAAACTATGAAAAGAAAGTGTTTACTTGAATTGACTCGTATTAACTTATAATTTGGGTTGATTATAAATGACTAAGATCACTCCTATTTATACTTGTGTAGGTATGATTCTAAAAATTCTTCTAGATACGTCCATTAGAAAAATCTAGCTATCTTTATCTTCTACCACTACTCTAGAATATCGTAATATTATTCTAGATACAAAAAGATCTAGATAATTCTATCATCTATTACAAATATCTATGTAAAAAATTTAGACATTTTCTAAGTATAAATATCAAAGATATTACAATACAATATTCTAGAAACTCTTCTAAATATCTATGATATTTATTCTTCCAAAAACAAAATTAATTTTTCACACTTTCCCTTAAAGTAAATTTTTGGAAGTTATCCCGAATTTGTCGCGGAAGAACTCAGACGAAGCTTTTGGGTGTTACATTGGTGAAGATCTCAGCAATATTTTCCTTCTTCAAATGATGAAGGTTTTCCACTAATAATTGGGCAGACTTGACTATAATTCTTTTTGGCCTTTGCAAATCACATGAATCGTCTCCATGATGAATTTTACATTCATGAGTTTTCAGACTCCTCTTTTTTCTTAGCTTGTTGACAATTATGTTATCTTGAAAAGCACTTTAGTTGGTGACAATTTATTTCCTTTGAAGCCTTAACATCAGCATAAGATCCATCATTTAATTCCCTTTCTAGCTCCTCAATAATCTGTTTGGCAGCTTCAGAGCATCCAAGAATCATCCAAGAACCTCCCTGCCCTGTACCGGTACGGGGCCGAGAAAAAAAATCGATCCCGACACCGACTCACCCCGCCCCAGCCTCGACCTCACCCCGACCCCGACCCCTTCCCAGTTACCCCCGACCCCTTCTAGCCGTTGCATAACGGCTTTGTCCAAATTGGCCGTTGTGCAACCGTCAAATCCCCTCACCCAACCACCCTACCTCCTAATATTTATTTTAACCCTTAAGTTATTATATTTACACTTTAACCCAATTTTTTCAATTATAAATACTTCATTTTCTCTTCATTCTTTCTCACAAATCTTCCTACAATTACAATCTCTCTAATAATCTCTTAATCTATCTCTCGTTCTCTCTACATTGTTTACTAAGTATTCAATTTTATTTATTCATTTGGGAGTGAAGTTGACAACTAGCTTGAGGATCATCCATCGAGTAAAGTTTCAATTTTCAACCTCTCGATTACACGTCGACGTTTGATACATTCGTTCCTTCATTAAATTATTATTGTTTCTTTATTTTAATTAGCGCACTTAATTTCATTATCTTTAACTATTTATTAGCATAAATTAAAATGAAAGGATTAAGAGGTATGTTGGGTACGTCTGGTTCTACTAGTAGGGGTAACAAGGACAATAGTACTTCTTCTAGTCATCCTATTCTTCCTAGACATGATGATTTTATTGATGCTGAACATTTTACTGAAGTACCATTAGATTTAGACGATGAACTATTTTCTGGAAATCAATAAGAGTTTAATTTATAAGATAATCTTAGATGATACACCAACTAATCTAGATGACACGCTCACTAATGCACCTCAAACTGGAACACCTCCTATTCCCCCTAGTATGAGACGAGACCCACCAGAACGAAAATTAACATCACATGTATGAGTTTTTTTTTTTGTAGAGACGTACAAAATGAAATTGCTATATGCAAAATTTGTAAAATTGTTTATAAATTTAAAATGGGAAAAAGTCAGAGCGGGCCGGGAGCTTTAATTACGCATTTGAATAACAAACACAAAGCTAGGTGGGATGAATATAAGGATAAAATCAAGGATGAGTCAATGCCTTCTCAGTCGGGACAAATTTCACATACTGTCCCGCACTGTGCATCTGGTCAAATTGACCACTATGGCGAGTGATTGTAGGCCCTAAATACGATAAAATGAAAGATATGAAAGAATTATCAAAATTAGTTGCAGTGGAGGGTTTGCCTTTTTCATTTCCTGATTCTCTTGGTTTTATTCATTATATAAGATCAATGTACAATCCTGCTTATAACGGTTTTCCTAAATCAACGTATTTTAGCATATAGATATATAGATAGTAGGCACACTGGTATTTTTATTCAAGAAAATATTTCTTCTGTTTGCGATTATTATGGCATAACTGATAAAGTCATGACTATTACATTAGATAACGCTTCTTCTAATATTTTTGTTGTTAGATTATTAAAAATTGTCTTAACTCCATCTTTTCCAGATCATTTTCATATAAAATGTGCATGTCATATTTTTAACTTAGTTGTAAAGGATGATATATCACTTTTTGAAGACATTCTTGGAAAAATTTAGTTTGCTATAAACTATATTTTTAAATATAATAGAATACAACGACTAAAAGAATATAAAAAAACTTGTCACGATTGTGGTCTACCTTACAGAAAAGTTCCCGAAGAAGTATGCACTAGATGAAATTCTTTATACAACCAACTACGTGTTGCTTATGAGTATATACAACCTATAACTCAATTTTTTAACACTCGTAATCGAAATCCTAATGATATGCTTATAGATTCCGATTGAGATACAATTTTAGAACATAATACATTTTTAGAGAAATTTTATCTAGCTACTAAAGAACTTTTCGGTATTTATTATCCTACTATTTCATCAATGTTATTTTATATAACTCTAATATTTATATTACTTAGTGAATATATGACAAAACCAGCTTATAAGACACCTATTAGAAAAATATTTCTAAAAATGAAAAAATATTTTATTTCTATTCCCCCAATATTTTTTTATTAGTGTTGTATTAAATCCGTCTATTAAAATAGACGGTTATAAAAATCTTATTGAAACTATTTATGATTGCATAGATACACTTCCACCTCCAACTCTTAAAAATCTAAATGACCCACCACCTGCCGAAAAAAATAGAGAAGAAGTGTTGTCTAGCATTTAAGATGAATGTAAAAAAGTATATACGCATTACCAACAAGAAAGTGCTAGCAACCAACCTGCTTCCATGTCATCTTCTTCTTCTTCAACACAACCTCAAAAACGACATGCTATTTCTGCGGCTAGTATTCAAAGCCTCAGACAGGGAATGTTTAGTTGTACCGTTTCTAACCAAATTAGCGAGTTTGATGTTTTTATTTTGCAGAGTGTTGTACCGTACGAAACAATTGAAAATGAAGAGGGACGTGAAGACTTGCTAAAATATTGGAGGGAGAATGAGAAAAAATTTCCAACACTAGCAAAGTTGGCCCGAGATGTGTTGAACATTCAAGCGTCATCAACAACCTCTGAAAGCGCGTTTTCTGCGGGAAAATTTCAAATAGGGGAGCACAGACATTCATTGGCAGGAGACTCATTAGAGATTACAATTCTATTCAGAGACTGAATTCATGCGGAGTGTAGGAGGTGCGACCAACCGTATTATCTGTTGTCACAATAACATCACAATCATTGTATTCTCGAAAGTTAGAAAACTTAGATTCAACTCAAGTGAGATGGTGCTCACATCCTGAATCCACGATCTGATCTCTTTCAAATTGAGGAAAGTCAAGGCACCTACGACTCTAGTCTCATCTACACAGCATCTTCCCCGGTCTTCTTCTTCAGCATCTTTCTCAGCCTTGAGCCTTATTGCTCTTTTTTGCCCGATAATATCTTTTTATGTGTCCTAGTTTACCATACCGATAACATTTGTGAGTTTTCTTATAGTTATTAGTAGACTCTTCCTCGTTTTTTTGAAAGGCTTCAATCACTTTTGAAATCGTTTTTTTGAAAGGCTATAAGAGTATTTTCTTTCCTTTTTTTTATAGACACACTAGCCATTTGTTTGACTAGTAACTCTTCTGATGATAATAAATTCTCAAATTCCTCCAAGGATGGTTGTTGAGCCCATCCTTAAATTGATGTAACAAAAGGAATATATTTTAACTTCAAACCACGAATGATAATTCTTCTCATTTGTACTTCAGAGATAGCCTTGTCCGGGTTTAATAAAGAAATCTCTGAACATAAGTTCTTAATCTTCAAAAAATACTCGGCAATAGAAAGATTACTTTGAGTGGGTTAGCCAATTCATTCTCTAGTCGAGCTTCATCATTCTTGTTGAACAACAAATCGAGGGTCCTCCGTATTTCATGAGCTGTGTCACGACCCGACCCGATGGGTCGCGACTAAACGTCCTAATTGGACGTCATTACTGACCAGTCACACTTAATCCATCTAATACCGAGATCTACAAAAAAAATTGATAGCATAACGCTGCAATAACAACCCCTGTCCATGTAGGCAAACTAACAAGACGGCCTTACACGTGGATGAACCTGTCTCCCGAGGGAGTCGCAATTAACCAACACAATATATATATAAGCAAGCCGACAAGGCTGCCACTAACGAACATCACACTTACACGGGAACATCTCAACACCAAGTAGAGCAATATCGCAAACCAAACAGAAGTACATACAACCACCCCACGCTTGTTCATGCTGGACCTAGAAGTACAATCTCGACATATGACGATGGCCCCGCTGCGCCCAAAATATACATAAGTCTGGAATATAAGGATCTGTACCAAAATAACTGGCTCCGGAACAAGGGAGCTCTTCAGCGGCTGGTAGATGTCCTAAACTGGAGGGTCACCTAACCGATTACCTGTACCTGCAGGCATGAACGCAGCCCCCCCGAGGAAAGGGGGGAGGGGGATCATTACGAAATAATGTACTGAGTATATAAAACATGAAATACTGAAAATGAAATCACAACTGTGTCAAGTAAAAATATAGAGTCATCAAGTTTCACCAAAAT
This sequence comes from Przewalskia tangutica, assembly GCA_029844215.1. Classification (NCBI taxonomy): domain Eukaryota; kingdom Viridiplantae; phylum Streptophyta; class Magnoliopsida; order Solanales; family Solanaceae; genus Przewalskia; species Przewalskia tangutica. The sequence goes on along the minus strand of CM056738.1, from coordinate 1,451,421 downwards.
GAGAGTCATGTCAGAAATCATGAATGCTTACTCATAAAGTCATTATGTCCATATATGTATATCAATCTGTATAACGTGTCTCGACCCTCTAGGGAGGGACTCGATGAAATCTGTATATGTGCGCATAACATGTCTCGGGCCTCTATGGAGGGACTCGATGAGATCTGTATATATATATATATAACGTGTTTGACTTCAGTGAGGACTCGATGACTCGTAAGGTCACAAGACAAACACGATCGGCGGGACTCGGTGGAGTGAAACAATAATACTTAACACGAGTAGATATCATGAGCAACCACATGCAATTAAAAATCATCTTTTGACTCTCGATAATGTCATCATAATAAACTCTTTTACTGAAAATCATAGACACTAATCAACAATTATCTTTTAAAACTGAACTTATAGGAATCACGTATGTCCGCCGTACTTTCATTATAATCATGCCAAAAGAAAGAAGAAAGAGTTTCACATACCTCTTAGTCGCTCAACCAATGTAAAACTAGGATGCACCTCGTCTAGTATGTCAGCCTATAATAATGATAATAAGACCATTAATTCTAGGACTCCTAACGTAAGTTATTTGAATAACGGTTTCCTTATTTCTATAAAAATTTGGACAACATTTCCTCTGTTTATGTGCGTATCCACAATTAACCAATAATCCAAATCAAACCAACAATCACAACCATTTCAATATGTAATCTAATTAGGCTCCATACACTACATATACGCCATCATACAACCTCATTTCCCCTTACTTATGAAAGACAACAATTTTTAACCATCAAGGTGATTATCGCACCTAATTACCATATTCATTCAATTCTTATAATGTTACAATTAGCGATGATACTAATAATAATAATAATAATAATAACCATTAAATTGCACCAAAACAGCCCGTAATTACAACGCCCGACAATTCTACCAATTTTTGGCCAACAACACATATACTTTCATACTTTCTTTCTTAACTTCTTACGATACACTTCATGTTCCAATATTCTTATGTAAACCATTACTTCTTTAACATCAATACTCCTCTATTTTAACATGCAATTATCAACAACACAATACTTAATTCCAATGAACACAAAATGGGTTATAGAATTGTTTACCATATCCAAACCTCACATGCATTCTCTTTAATCCCAAGTTTCTTCTTAACACACATTCATTACTTAGGTTACAACAACATGCAACTTTAATTAAATCATAAGAGAAGATTTTACCTTAATTTTAATGCCAAAACAGTCCCTAAGACCGAACCCACTGCTCTTCCGAATACCCACTTTTTGTCAATTTTTCTTGTCCAATTCTTCACTTATTCAACTTCAATTCAACATGCAACCATTTAAAAATGTTAAACCATCATTTATACAGCTTTTCCTTCCAAAAATTGTCTCCAAAAATCCGAAATTTCCTGGCCTGAATCGGCCCAGCAGTGGCGGAGTTCACTGTTCTGTCAGCTGAACTTGAAACGTCCATAACTCTCTACTACGATGTCCTATTGTCAAGAGGTTTATTGCGTTGGAAACTAGACTCGACGATCTTCATTTTAGGCTTTTGAAACACCTAAAAACTCCTAATATACTAGTAGATATACCCCTCCAAATTTGACTAAAAAATCTGCCAGCAATTCCGGTTTCTGCCCTAATTTTCTCTAATTTTTGGCTTCTAATCTAGGTAACATTCTTAACCTAGGAGGGGAAAATAAACTTCAATTGTTGTAGTAAAAGGGGGTGTCTCGGATGGGGGTAGGTGAGGAGGAAGAGAGGAGGATTTTTCTATCTTGTTTCTTGGAGTCTAATGAAAAAAATGGAGGGTTTTAGGTTAATAAGAATAAAAATCTGATTTGGTGTATTTACACCTTGGTCCCCAAGTTCCCCAATTAATAACTCTTAACCCCACTTCCTTTAATTTTCGAGAATTTCACAAGGTCTCGTATTCTTCATGTCGAAATTCTTATAATATGCTACTACCCATAACGGGAATATACAACTAACATTTTTAATCCCTTGACACGCTCGTAGTAACTAAAAAGAAATTTCCCGGACTCACATCCTTTGGAACACCAACTTTCGGATTTTGCTTGTATAATTATACTTTATATCCAATATCCGAATCTTATTCCTGACGTTCTTAATTATTGCCTTACACTTACGAGGTGTAACATTCTCCCCTCCTTAGAAACATTCGTCCTTGAATGTTAATCATAGGTCTCATTCTAGAATTTTTTTGGCAGAGCCTCCTTTATAACTATGTCTATCCACCTATATCCAACAAACCAACAGATGCTTCACAGAACCACAATATAACACACATGCAATTCACCAATTCAAAATAGTTAAGTAAGGAACCAAATTACCTGTGAATATTCAACAGAATTTCATGTAACACCTTAAACAAAGTTAAAAAGCCCCTTCGAGGTACTATATTCCTTCATTTTCAAATTTGCCAGAATATTCTAGCTGGTACTACCTTGTACACTCGCTTCAATTTGTAATGGCATATAGTGTCCCACCATATCTGTATTGCATGCTTAATATGACGATAATTCATGTGTATACCTGTTGTATTGTTAAAATAGATTGACAAACTTCCCTGTAAGAAACAAGTGATCTATCATTTCTTGATGTAAAACTTTATATCAGCAGCATTTTGATACTATATTAATTCCAATATTATGCAACACTTTATCCACTGGAATTTTAAATTTCCACATCATCCATAGGAAGAAATATATCTTGAACGACACCCTTTAACCCACATTTACTTATATACTCCAGAAGGATATGATCTTTACCTTAACAACTCCCATGCACTTGAAACAATAAATTTACTAGAACTTGTCATTATCCACTAAGGATTATCTATATGGTATATATCAAGTATGTAGTGACATGTGAGACAATGTCATCTGGTAGATACTACCATAGCCTTGACAAATCCCATTATTCCCTACATAGCAATTCTTTGATAACTTCCACTCTTTCTTCAATAATAAACTCTGATAGTAGTACATAGTGTAATGTTTCCAATTTGGTACGATTATCAATTCAAACCACTCTTTGTTTCCCACCATATTCCTTATTTAATGTTATCCCTTACCTCAAGAACCATCTTTCCATTGCACATATTGAGGGTAATGCTTCTTAGAGTACATGTTTCCTAGAAAGTTAGCCCATAGAGAGTTGGTGGTTCTAAATCTCCCCCATAGCTTTTCACACAATGCCTAGCCTTAACATCATCCTTACAATACACCGGAAGAACATCACAACCATCTGACGTGTCTCCCTACACAAGACTCTACTATATATGAGACTCGATGAATTCTGTAAGGCTGCGCACAAACATGATCCGGCCCGGGACTCGGTGGAGTGAAACAATAATACTTAGCACGAGTAGATATCATGAGCAACCATATGCAATTAAAAATCATCTTTTGACTCTCGATAATGTCATCATAATAAACTCTTTTACTGAAAATCATAGGCACTAATCAACAATTATCTTTTAAAACTGAACTTATAAGAATCACGTACGTCCGCTGTACTTTTATTATAATCATGCCAAAAGAAAGAAGGAAGAGTTTCACATACCTCTTAGTCGCTCAACCAATGTAAAACTAGGATGCGACTCGTCTAGTATGTAAGCCTATAATAATGATAATAAAACCATTAATTCTAGGACTCCTAGCGTAAGTTATTTGAATAACGGCTTCCTTATTTCTATAAAAATTTGGGCAGTATTTTCTCTGTTTATGTGCGTATTCACAATTAACCAACAATCCAAATCAAACCAACAATCACAACCATTTCAATATGTAATCTAATTAGGCTCCATACACTACATATACACCATCATACAACCTTTTTTCTCCTTACTTATGAAAGACAACAATTTTTAACCATCAAGGTGATTATCGCACCTAATTATCATATTCATTCAATTCTTAAAATGTTACAATTAGTGACGATACTAATAATAATAATAACCATTAAATTGCACCAAAACAACCCGTAATTACAACGCGACAACGCCCGACAATTCTATCAATTTTTGGCCATAACACATATACTTTCATACTTTCTTTCTTAATTTCTTACGACACACTTCATGTTCCAATATTCTTATGTAAACCATTACTTCTTTAACATCAATACTCCTCTATTTTAACATGCAATTATCAACAACACAATACTTAATTCCAATGAACACAAAATGAGTTCTAGAATTGTTTACCATATCCAAACCTCATATGCATTCTCTTTAATCCCAAGTTTCTTCTTAACACACATTCATTACTTAGGTTACAACAACATGCAACTTTAATTAAATCATACGAGAAGAATTTTACCTTAATTTTAATGCCAAAACAGTCCCTAAGACCGAACCCACTGCTCTTCCGAAGACCCACTGTTTTGTCAATTTTCTTGTCCAATTTTTCACTTCTTCAACTCCAATTCAACATGCAGCCATTTAAAAATGTTAACCCATCATTTATACACCTTTTCCTTCCAAATATTTGTCTCAAAAAATCCGAAATTTCCTGGCATGAATCGGCCCAGCAGTGACGGAATTCACTGTTCTGTCAGCTTAACTTGTAACGTCCATAACTCTCTACTACGATGTCCTATCGGCGAGAGATTTATTGCGTTGGAAACTAGACTCGACGAACTTCATTTTAGGATTTTTAAACACCTAAAAAATCCTAATATACTAGGAGATATACCCCTCCAAAGTTGACTAAAAATCTGCCAGCAATTCCGATTTCTGCCCTAATTTTCTCGAATTTTTGGCTTCTAATCTAGGTGAACATTCTTAACCTAGGAGGGGAAAATAAACTTCAATTGTCGGTGTCTCGGCTGGGGGTGGGTGAGGAGGAAGAGATGAGGATTTTTCTATCTTGTGTTCTAGACGTCTAATGAAAAGAATGGAGGTTTTTAGTTTAATAAGAATAAAAATCTGATTTGGTGTATTTACACCTTGGTCCCCAATTTCCCCAATTAATAACTCTTAACCCCACTTCCTTTAATTTTCGAGAATTTCACAAGGTCTCGTATTCTTCATGTCGAAATTCTTATAATATGCTACTACCCATAACGGGAATATACAACTAACATTTTTAATCCCTTGACACGCTCGTAGTAACCAAAAAGATTTTTTCTGGACTCACATCCTTTGGAACACCAACTTCCGGATTTTGCTTGTATAATTATACTTTATATCCAATATTCGAATCTTATTCCTTAATGACGTTCTTAATTATTGTCTTAAACTTACGAGGTGTAACAAGCTGATTCGCACCTTATAATATGATCAAACAAATTGTGAGATGGTCCTCTTTAGGATGAATTCCGCCTTCACATTAATCTGCTTCCACTTTTTGGATGCGCCACTATTTTTTGATCCGTCGGAATGAGGACTTGTGTAACCCCCGTTAACAACATCCCACAAATCCTCGCCCACAAGGTATGACTCCATAATTGACTTTCAGACCTTGTAATTAAACTGGTTCAACAATTCCATCCTCACTCCATTTACAGGACTTCTCAAATTCATTTAGTAAATCAGTTGAATCTATCACTACCCCAATCTTGAAAATAAAATCCAGAAGCTAACATATGGCTATGGCTCTAATACCATGTAGAGAGCTAGCCTAAGAAAATTAAAGTTGGAGAGACCTTCTGCTAGCCCAAGATAGTTAACTAAGATCGATAGATTCAATTAAAGAAGATGAAGCTATGGAAATGAAGTGTTTACTTGAATTGACTTGTATTGGTTGTATTAGCTTACAATCGAGGTTGATTACAAATGACTATGTAGGGATGATTCTATAAATTCTTCTAAATACATTCATTAGAAAAATGTAGCTATCTTTATCTTCTACCACTATTTTAGAATATCTTGATATTATTCTAGATACAAAAAGATCTTAGATAGTTCTATTCTCTACTACAAATATCTAAATGTCTAGAATTTCTAAACATTTCTTAAATATAAATATAAAAAATATTACAATACAATATTCTAGAAAATCTTCTAAATATCTATAATATTTATTCTAAAAAATTAACTTTAATTTTTCACAATTACCCTTCTTAATTAATAAAATATCCTAATTATATAAGCATTTCTATTATTCCTTAAATTGGACAAAAAAATGAAAAATGCATAAGACTACTAGTAATTTATTTAATTTTAGAATAGGCACACAAAAATGTATTTTCGTATAACAACATATTCAGTAAAATTACAAAACGTGGACGTATCTTAAATGACAAATAAGAGAATAACATTTTGACACTTGTGTATTTTTGCATGATAATTCGTCCTATTCCCGACGTGTCAATTGGTCGTGAGCACCGCAAAGCTGCTATATCATGCAACAAAAACAAATATTGTGTAAGGTGTTAATGTGATTCGGAAAAAAATGGCAGTGTTCGATTATGTGATTGAGATTGGAAGGAATAGCAGTAGCCATGAGATGGTGGTTCCGATGACTGTTTTCGTGGCCATTTTGTGTCTTTGTTTAGTGATTGGTCACTTACTCGACGAGAATCGTTGGGTTAACGAGTCCATCACCGCCATTATCATTGTACGTACATACATACATACATTTTCCCTCTTTCTTTCGTTGTGTATTACTCCGCCGTTTCAATCTTTATATGACGCAGTTTGATTGGACACAAAATTTAAAATATCTCAAGCAATATGTCAACTTATGGTCTTGAACATATGTGTCTATCTTTTGAAACTTGTGATTTTACAGTTTTACCGAAACTTCTTCGGGTAAAATGAAAAATGTAAAGTTAATTATTTTCAAATATAGAATGTGTAACAAGGAAATTGTGTCACATAAATTGAAGGAGTAAAATTTAAGCTTTTGAGGGTGTAGTCTAGCTGTTGAAGGGGGAGAATGATTATACACGAAAATTACGGGAGTTAAATCCTAGCTGGGCTAAAAGACGTTAGGTGATCTATTCTTATCGGCCTAATTTTTTATTGACAAAATTAACCGATTCCTTTGATGAGGGGAAAGTCCCGAAGGCGAAACCCCCACCTGCACCAGAGGCCCCTTGGTCAGGTGGAATGTAAATCGAGTGATATGCGCGAGTGTGCAAGGGAGAGGTGGGAGGGATAACCGCTTCCTGTGTTGAGAGATGGTATGTAGCCTGGTGGAATAGTTGAGTTGCGCTGAAGCTAATTTGGACACAATTGTTGAAAATAATATTAAAAAGTTAGTAATAATGTTAGCGAATTAGTGCTATTGTCATGGAAGGAGTACTTTTTAGTCATATTCACCTAGAATCAATGGCATGGTGGTTCAGTCATATGATATCATTTTGGTGGCCCAGTGGTCAAGTGGGTGGGTGGAGAACCATGAGTTCTCTGGTTCGATTCCTTGGAGTAAAAAATTACTTCGGTAGAGTAGAGGTGGTACTTCAATCATCTTGGAGTCTAAGGAGGGAGAAACAAATTGCTTATAGGAGTAATATTTTTCAGTCTTGTTCATATCATGCTGGATATATGACCAAAAGACACAGAAATATAGCTTTTTGTTGATCCAACAAGTCCTTTTAACCAGCTAGCCAATAAAGATAACGTGAAAAGTTTTGAGGGAAACAAAGAAAAGTACAATTCTCCTTTTCATAGTTTCCTGAATTATTTTGTGTCTGATTTTTTTTCTACATTAGTTCACAGAATTATCTGTTTAGTTTTTCACTGGCTCTGAGTGTAATAATCTGCTTCTCTGGTGCATAGGGTCTCATATCAGGGACATTAATACTTCTGATAAGCAAGGGCAAAAGTTCCCACATACTTAGATTTAATGAAGAGGTGTTCTTCATTTATCTACTTCCACCAATAATATTTAATGCAGGGTAAGAAGTTTTCTCTTAAATTATAATTCCATTAATTTCGAGCATTTTACATTTTAAATGACATGTTGTGTATACATATCTTATACAGATTCCAGGTGAAGAAGAAACAGTTCTTCCATAACTTCTTAACCATTATGTCGTTCGGAGTTATTGGGGTTTTCATATCATCAAGTATTATCACGGCTGGTAATCCATCATCGAGCTTCTCGTTGTCATTTATCTGATTCTTTGTTTAACATTCGTCTTCTATTGATATAGGTAGCTTTTGGCTGTTTCCCAAGTTTAATGTCAACGGATTGAGTGTTCGTGACTACCTTGGTCTAGTCCTTTTCCTATTTGAATTTCCTTGCTTGCTTTTTCATTATTGATACCAGCTAATTCACTGACATATTAACTTTTGTAACTGTTCTGATTAAGGTATTGGAGCAATATTTTCGTCGACGGATACTGTTTGCACATTGCAGGTTAGTTATAATGGCATGTGAGGTTATATGTCGTGTCTCATTAGCGTAAACTATGTACATCTGCATTGCTGCAAAATTCATGTGTAGGTTCTTCATCAAGACGAGACTCCATTGCTTTACAGCCTTGTCTTTGGGGAAGGAGTAGTGAATGATGCTACATCAGTAGTTCTCTTCAATGCAGTGCAGAAGATTGATGTCGATAAATTCAATGGCTGGTCGGCCCTCCATATCTTCCTAGATTTTCTGTACCTGTTCTCCACAAGCACTGCTCTTGGAGTTGCTGTGAGTCTTGGACTTTTAGTTCCATACTATGTGGTAGAGACAGGATGTAGCTATTTCCAATTGATTAAGGATTCAATATTCGAAACATACTCTTTCCCATTCCATCTACAGCATAACTATTCATTTGTAATCTCTCTTAAGGTAATTTGCATTGGACTTGATAGGCACCCTTAACATTTGGCTTGTTACTAAGAGTGTTGAAGAGGTTTCCTCTTAGAGAATGAAGGTGAGGTGTATTTAGATATTGGGCATGAACTACATCAAACCCTTGGGGATGCCGTCTAATGTTTTGTGGGAGTGTGACTGCAGTGGCAGAGGTAGGATTTTGAGTTTATGGGCTTTGGATTCTAAAAAAGGCAGCTTAACGGGTTCTGGATGAAATATTTATACATTATTAATGAATTTTTAAACATAAATACAAGGTCTGAGCCAAAACTACTGGGTTCTACACCAGCAAGTAGAGTTGTAGCTCCGTCCCCGAGTCTGAGATACACCAAAGAGAAGAACCCTTTCAAATATAATGCATGGCATGGCTTTGTCAAACACATGAAAAAAGAAATACACCCTCACATATGAACATAGGAAACTCCAAAATATAATTTGATTGCATCTCACTGTTGCTCATGCATCTATTGAGGAAAGCCATACCTTTCCAAGACAAGACTCGAAAACAATGAAAAGACTGTTTACGTTGCGCTTGAGGATACAGGATGGTGAATTGATGAATTATTGTCTTCTAATAAAATATACTAGAAATGACCTATTAAGATGCCCATTTCATCAAGCATGAGGCTGAGCTTAGTTTTAAGATTATTCCTTGCCACTGATTTGGCTTCTACCCGGATATTAACAACTATTTGTGTTTCTCTGGAAGAAATTCAAATACCATGTTAATTTTGTGGATAATTGATGTCTTTCCCATATACTTTAGTTGTAGCTTAGTGCATCATTTAGTAGTTTATCCACTCAAGTGTATAGTTACTTATCTTAAAATGTACTGCTTCTTGGAGCACGAGTGCCACGAGCAAATAGCCTTGCTGAGTCTGTCGTCTCTGTCCCGTTTCTGTTTGCAGGCTGGACTTCTAACATCATACATTCTGAGGGGCTTATACTTTGGGAGGTAAAGTTTGTGTTTGGTGTTTCTGTAGGCATATATGGAAGCTTGGAATCTACATCATCCTATAAATTTTAGATATAATTGAGTGCTAGTGGTTATACTATAGGCAGGACTTAGATGTTCATATCTGTGCAGACATTCTTCCGTTCGTGAAATATCTCTCATGCTTCTGATGGCATATCTGTCCTACATGTTGGCTGAGGTATAGCAATTGCTTGTACTCAATTTTCAATTTTGCAGTTTGTACACAAAATCTACTTCTTTATTGCCACCTGAGAATTGTGGTAGACTGGTGACTTCGTAAATCTATTTCAGGGACGGATGTAGAGTGCAAGATATGGGTTCATTCGAACCCAGTAACTTTGGCTCGGACCCTTTATGTCTTAAGAAATTGCTAAAGAAGTACAAATAATTGATTTCATCAAATGGGGCTTGGTAGAATCCCGAACTGAAACACCATAAAGTTCAAATCCTAGATCCGTCTTTGAATTATATTTCATCAAGTAATAAAGGTATATGCAAATCTAATAGATCTAAATCGTACCTTTAGGTCATAATGCATCACCCTCGAACAAATTCCATGCACTGGTTACTAAAATCAACTTGTTGAAGGATGAAACACACGGATTATTTCATATTTCTGCAGTTGGGTGAGGGTAAAAACTGGTTTCGTTGTTTGGCATTTGGTTAGGCTACGCCGGGTAGATCGCTATCCATCTTCTAGCTTGGATGTTATGGCACAAATTATAAATGGCCATGCCATAATCTCTACGGATTCAATCCAAGCAGTTTTACCTCTTGATATTAATTTATTTCCTCTTATGATAAGGTCCTCTTTTCCTTTCTGTCAATTCCCCTCCCTCCCCCCTCCCCTATTCTATTTTTTTTCAGTTCCCTTTTTTATGATCTTCTAGTCATGCTATCTTATTTAATCTTTTTGGGCTAAGCAAGCTCCCAGGAGCTGCTGATCTGTCCCTTTGCATGTTTATTTTCATATATATTCAGTCCCCATACCAAATTCATATTTTAAGTGTTCTCATGGTATTTACGAAGTGATTATTTTGTTTAAAGCTTTTCAGCCTCAGTGGGATTTTGACCGTCTTCTTTGCCGGAATCTTGATGTCTCACTATGCATGGCACAATGTGACTGATAGTTCAAGAATCACAACGAGGTATGCATGAAGGTGCCATTCATATATTTCTGCAATTTCGACCTATGGTGAAATGCACTTGTAGAAGTATTATTATGTATTGAGATGATAGATACTTTGGACCACAGGCATGCATTTGAAGCTATGTCTTTCATTGCTGAAACATTCATATTTTTGTACGTGGGGATGGATGCGCTGGACATTGAGAAATGGAAAATGAGCAAACAGAGGTGAGATCTCCAGTCAATGTTAAGTCATTCAGCTTATCAGCTATTATTGATTTATATTTGGTTATCAATTCATCTTAGGACTTGGGCTGCCAGCGTCTATCCGGAAAAACATAAGATGGTAACTTTATATGAAATTAAGGAACAATAGCTGACCTCTCTTTGGGCTTTTGATCAAGTGATTCATTTGTATGTTTTTACTGCCTCCTTTTAACTTAATAGAGGTTGACTACTTGTAATTAGATGATTTGGTGAACAATGTCCTTGTGGGAACTGTTCTCACCATAACACTCCATGTAGAATCAGCAACACACAGCTGACTCTTTTATACCTCGTTTCCTATTTAACACTTAACAGGGCCACTTGACTCCCTAGCCTCAGTGTGTGATTTCATGATCAAATGATGCAACCATTTAGCATCTTGCCTTCAAAGCTTAGTGGAAGTTCAACTGTTCTTACCTTCGACTCCCTTTGACGTGATAAACCATTGGCACAATGCAGATTCCCACTAGATCCTTAGAAGAGCCACTCCACTCCAAGTACTAGTTTATGGTCTCGTGTGGTAGAATGACGTCTTTTAGAGGACCTTTCATGTGCTTTTCTACCAAAGCCTGTGAACATTTGGTGGTTACCACGAGGTGGAAAGGTTCCTCTTTTAATAACTCGTTTACGATGTTTGTTTAACTAGAAAGTCACCTTCACCTTATTGGAATAGGCAGTATCTACATAAAAATGTAGAAGGTGCGATTTATCAACTTGCGACTTTATAGAGATGTCTGATAGTATTCTTTTTGCTTCTGTTCATCTAAGTTGTATATATGGTACTACAATCATGCCAAAGTAGACTTCGGTTTGCATCTGAATGTTAAATTGTTACTGATTCTTTCTGATAGTGTTTGGACTTCAATGGGAATATATGGTACCGTGCTCCTGTTGATAGCTGTTGGGCGTGCTGCTTTTGTGTTCCCTCTCTCTGCTTTTTCCAATTACATGAATCGACGTGCTACAAGAGCGCCCTCAATAACTTTCAAACATCAGGTAACATTCTAGTTATTTCTCAAAATAAATCATGTCGTGAATATGCACCCTTATGTTGTATGCTATTTATCAGATAGTAATTTGGTGGGCTGGTCTTATGAGAGGAGCTGTCTCTATTGCCTTGGCATTCAAGCAGGTATTTTAGCATATTTCCCAAGATATTTGTCTTAGTTTTGAAATGAAGTGGAACGAATATCTTCGAATGTATCTGATTAATTTTGAACCTATAAACTTTTGATGCAGTTCACTTCTTCTGGTGTTACAGTTGATCCAGTGCATGCCGTAATGGTTACCACTACAGTAATTGTTGTGCTCTTCAGTACACTGGTAAGTTAATGGCAAACTGGATAAGATAAAGAGTCTTGGTTTCTGATATCGAAAAAATCTATTAGAACGGCAGAGATTATGATATTTGTGGTGCAGTTAGAGGTCTCAAAACAACTCTTCTCTCAGTATCCCGCCGGACCCGTCCAAGCTTAAAAGGGTTTGGGCCATTGCACATTTCTTGACTTGACCCGATGGGTTGAACCCAAAATAACTTATCATCAAACTATTGGGCAAAGTCAATGATAGAATATTAGTAATTAATATTAGTAATATTGTATTAATGTAGGATTACGATATATATGGTAGGTAGTAAAATAATATATTCCTAATATATTATTAGGCATGATTTACTCTTCCACATTAATGTATATTGTATGTATATATTGTTCCCTTATGGGATGAATACAATTGAGGAAAATCTTTTCAAAGTCTTACAAATATATTATTAGGCATGATTTACTCTTCCACATTAATACAATATTACTAATATTAATTACTAATATTCTATCAGTCAAGTGAAAACCGATCAAAATGCAACTTAGAAACTCGAATTTGGAGCGGAAGAATTGTAGTTTATAATTTAAGAAAAATACATTAGTTTTAGCATTCTGAAAAAAAGGGAAGGAGGTCGGGTCATGTTGGGTGGATTAGATTATGACTAGTTATTTGACCCGTCTTGACCCAACTCATTTCCCCCCAGCAAACCTTTGGCTGACTGGGTCGTTGAATTAACACCTGCACAGTATGACCCAACCGTCAATTTGCCACATCTAGCGATCCAATATAGTACTCCATTTATTTGACTTTAGTAACTCTAGAAATTCATCGGTGTCATTTCAGGTTTTTGGCTTCTTGACAAAGCCACTTATTAACTATCTGCTTCCGCATAATGACAATACAAGGAGAAGTATAGACAGGGAACCAACTATCTCAAAAGATACGCTGCCTTTGCTTTCGTTTGACGAATCTGCCACAACCAACCTTCTACGCGCTAAGGATAGTTTGTCCATGCTGTTTGAAAGACCTGTATATACAATCCATTCCTACTGGAGGAGGTTCGATGACACTTATATGAGGCCAATATTTGGTGGGCCGCCAAGAACTGAGTCCCCGCCAAGAAATGAGTCCCCGGAATAGGACGCGAGACTTGCTACTACAGAAGGTGACTATACTGAAAATCATCAGTGAAGGATGACATCTTATCAGCATCTTAAGATTTTAACATCCGAGCTTCGTTGGAGCTGCATGTTTGTTCTGACGAAGAAATCTTGCTGGATTTTTCGCCTGTCTTGTTCCCTAGACTCTTTTCTTGAAGTGGAGAAAGGAAAATTGAATTGCATAGTAACGAGTTGAAGATTTCTCACTGATTGAAAATGTTTTTGACTTGTTTTTGTATGCTGCCAACATGGAGCTGATGATTCCATAACTTACTGTTTGCCAGTGACTAATTAGACAAAGCTTGTATAACATGGAGGGCTCTTTAGTGTGATGAAAAGTTTCTGTTGGAACTATTTGGTAATGAACTAGTGATGGTGTGCTTAGCTATGTTTGAAATTGAGCAATTTTGCTATCCATTTAGCTTTTAATCTATTTAAATTATTGCTAATACTCGCATGAACCGGGTGTTTATACCAAATAATTATAAATTTATTATGGTTAAATTATTTAACGAAGTGAAATATACAATTAACTATGGTAAAATGAGAATTGTGTATATTCCAAACCTGTTATGCATTTGTTAATACACCCGTAAGGGTAGCCAAGTTGGTGTAGCAGTAGAGCGCGGGATCGCAAGATCACGAGTTCGATCCCCTGCATAAACCTTCTTGGTTGAGTCTGTCACACATGGCTTGTCAAGTGTGGTTAATCGGCTGACGTGGTTTACAGGTTATTGCGTCAGCCCGGAGTTTATCCTATGCGCACTCGAAGAGTAGCGGCTTATTGGTGTTAGAAAATCATTTAGTATTAGCTTAAGTTATTAACGGTAACCAACATAAAATAGGTAGACTCTACATATTCAAATTTTTCAAAAGGGAAAAAGTTTAAATTTACCCTATATTTTTCCTTCGGCTTGTTTGAACGTACCTATTGTATTATATTATATTGTTAAGTCGAGGGTTTATCACAAACAACTTCTCTATCTTTATGAGATGTCCACTCACATCCAGTATTTGTTGTTGTATATTATTAAATCTATTGTCATGTAATGACAAATCATGGTTAACTTCGCCCATAACTAATAATCCTATTTTATTTCTTATTCTATATTTTTATAATAACTTTACCCCGTATCCTATTTTCTTATAAGTTTATTAAATTGTTGATGTGTTTTATTATATAACAAGGAAAAATAATACTTCTACAATATATCTAAACATTTATATTCATCGCAATACAACATACTTCATACAATAACAACAATAATAACATATACAATGAAATACACAACGTGAAATTTGGAGATAGATTTTTGAAACGTCCTCGGCTCAACAACCAATATCTAACTACCATCCAAACAGAGTGTTACGGAAAAGGGCAAAAACTATAAGGCCGAAGCCCAGCTACATATAAATTAGCAATCATCAGAATCGATAGAGGACACAACAGTTATTCCGAATTAGGGTTTCTCCGTCGCACGTCACCGCACTTCTCCGGCGAATAGGTACGATTGTTATATATTACTCTATCTCCATGTAGTTTCTTTGAATTTATATACATAGCTAATTTTTTGCTAATTATCGGAACGAGAACGATGCTTATGAATGCATTTCGGAACGATGCTTTGTAATGCTTTTATAATCTTTTTGGTATTTAACTCCCACTTATCCTTTCATACTAGTAGTGGTTCGCAGTTTTTGATTTCTGCTACTCTATGGTGTTTCATGTACTTCTATTATCTTAATTATCTGTGTTAATGCTCCTTTTTTTCCAGAATGCTTTATCATGGATTATTCATTTTCGTTATTTTCATTTTCATACTGGTTTGAATTTCGTATCCTTATCTGACCTCTTTTTATGCTTATGCTTTATCTTGAGCCGAGTTTCTTTCAGAAACAACCTCTCTACCTCCCAAAGTAGAGTTAAGGCCGGCTTACAGTCTACCCTCCTCAGACCTCATGTTGTGTGATTTCATGTTGTTGTTGGTCTTAGTGGTTATGTTGTACATGTTTTATGCGCTCAATCTTCTGTTTAAGTGTATATTAATTGTTTTTTTTTACCAATTTTAGAATAATATTTGACTACCATCGAGACTTTCATATATTATTTTGATAAATTTTAGAAGTCAGATGGTGTTATATACCCCAATGAGCACTGGTTTTAACAACACCACCAACATACCCCAGTGTAATCTCACAAGTGAGATCTTTGGAGGGTAGAATGTACGAAGGCCCTACCCTTACCATGTGAAGTAGAAATGTTGTTTTCGATAGACCCTAGGCTTAAGACATGCATATGAAAGTAGTTCGGAAAAAGTACTAATGAAAGTGAAGAAGCAATGACAAAATACTATAACAAGCATGACAATTGAGTTATAGCACAAATTCCACTTCCTTTTTATATACTTCACAGTCTAACCTCAATAGCTTAGATAACCACCGTTGAATAGCTTTACTTTTAGTGAGTACTCAAGTCTGTAGTGATCTGTCTTGATTACAAAGTGTTTAAACTACAAATGATGTCTCCATTTTTTCCGCTCCACGTAGTATGGCCTGGAACTCCTTTTTTTTAATGATAGTGTTATTCGAGCCATCTTGCGCACTTTGTGTTTTTTTGCCCCAGCTTAGATTTGAACCTGCGGCCTCCTAGGTTTCCTCCCACTTCATTGACCACTAGGTTACACCATTAGGTGCATGGCATGGAACTCCTTTCATAGATGGATTTATCTCAATCCCAGGCAGCTAGTGCTTAATTTAAGAGAAGAAGATTAAATAAGAAAATCAAATTTCCTTTTCGGGTAAAAGTTTAATTAAGAATTCTAGGTGGTGCAGTAGATGAGTTAAGCCATTGGTCATATCATAGGTCAAGGACGGAATGAGGAACCAACATTTTTATTCTCTTTCTTCTCTACTAAGATTTTGAGTCTAGCTCAAACAAGTGAGTGAAAGGTGCTACAAGAGAGCGAGTTAGGACCTTGCTTAGGAAGTGTATTGGTTGTTGTTCTCATGGTTGGTCCCATCCCACTTTGGCAAAAATCTGCCTTAATAATAAACTCCTAATTAAAGTCGGGCAACAACCAATTCAGGGGCTGCAACCATGGCCTCATTTAGAGTTTCAAAAACATTTTTAGCTTCTTCATCCTTTTGAAATGCATTTTTCTTTAACCTGTTGGTGGGCTTTACTTATATTCCCCTAGCCAATATTATAGATTAAAGAATCCCCTATTATTTTTGTTTCTTTTTTAATACTTTTGTGTTCTTATGGATAATCCACTCAAATCATAGTGAAGAGAAAGATTACTTGTGTTTGTTAGTGCTTCATGTGCAAAGAATCAAGTGAAGACGTGGATCATCTACTTCATCATTACGACCGACCCGATCGCCGCGACTAAACGTCCTAATGGGCGTCACATCGACTGTCACTCTTAATCTATTTAATCTGAGATCTATAGAAATTTCACGCATAACGCTTACAACATCTCCCAAATGGGCGAAGCCAAGCGTCACAAATCAATAACAGAACAACAAACAAAATAGGCTAGCCGACTAGGCTGCCACCAACCAACATTATATACACAGGAGTAATCAAAATAAGCAAGTCGGCAAGGCTACCACTAGATACCAACAAGAATAATCGGGAACGCCCCAACACAGGGTACAACAACATTACAACCCAAAACAAGGTACAAACGTCCAACCCACAATCGCTTCATGCACTCTAAGAGTACGATCATCGACATATGATCGACAGGCCCCGTCGTGCCCAAAATATGCATAAGTCCGAAAGATGAAGATCTGTACCAAAATAGCCGCTCGAACAAAGGAGCTCTCCAATCTGCATGAAGTCCTAAACCGGAGGTCACCTATTCAACACTCGAACTGCGGCATTTAACGCACTTCGAGGAAAGGGGTCGATGAAATAATGTCTCGAGTATATAAAACATGAAATCTCAAAATGAAATCACAATCGTGTCAAGTAAAGATAGATAGTCATCAAGCTTAACAAAAATGAGTCTTATCAGAAATCATGAATGCTTACTCATACTGTCACTATGTCTATGTCTGTATATCAATCAGATAACATGTCTCGGCCTACAGTGAGGACTCGATGGAAGTCTCAGATATGCGCATATCATGTCTCGACCTACATGGAGGACTCGATAAAATCTGTATATATGTATATAACGTGTCTCACTCTACAGTGAGGATTCAATGAATTTTGTAAAGTCACAAGAACATGATCAGCCGGACTCGGTGGAGTGAAACAACAATACTTAGCACGATTAGATATCATGAGCAACCATATGCAATTAAAAATCATCTTTGACTCTCGATAATATCATCATAATAAACACTTTTACTGAAAATCATAGACACTAATCAACAATTATTCTTTAAAACTGAACTTATAGGAATTACGTATGTCCGTCGTACTTTCATTAAAATCATGCCAAAAAGAAAGAAGGATAGTCTCACATACCTCTTCGTCGCTCAATCAATGTAAAACTAGGATGCGCCTCGTCTAGTATGTCAGCCTATAATAATAATAATAAGACCATTAATTCTAGGACTCCTAACGTAAGTTATTTGAATAACGGCTTCCTTAATTCTATAAAAAATTGGGCAGCATTTCCTCTGCACAATTAACCAACAATCCAAATCAACCAGCAATTCAAATCAACCAATAATTTAAATCAACCAACAATCCAACCATTTCAATATGTAATCTAACTAGGCTCCATATACCGCATATACCCCGTCATATAACCCCTTTATCGTTACTTATGAAAGACAATAATTTAAATCATCAAGGTGATTATCGCACCTATTTATCATATTCGTTCAATACTTAAAATGTTACGACAGTGTCTAAAAAGATTTCATAATTCCTTTCTTGGTTTCTTAAATCCATTTCGTCTCGCGTCACCTTATATAACTAATTACATCACCAAGTACCAATGCTTATTTCAATTGTTAACACACAATTAGTGACGATGTCAATAATAGCAACAACGATTATATGGCACCAAAACAGCCCGTAAAGGGTCGCACAATGTCCGAAAGTTATTCATGAGTTTTAGGCCATTTAACATGCAACCATTTACTCTTTCCTTAATTAATAATCCAACTTATTTTCCAACAATTCCATATAATGAACACATCTTAAATCTTCACAAGTTATTCCATTTTTAACACGCAATTAGTAATAAAATTTACAACACAACATACAAATCCAACACATGCCCAAAATAGTCCAATTTCGGTTCAACATCCAAATTCCACATGCATTGTCTAAATTCAAGATTTCTTCCTAACACAAGTCCATTACTTCAACTACAACAATATGCAACTTTGATTATAGCATAGAAAGAAGAATTTTCATACCTTAATTTAATCCCCAAAACCGTCCCGATTTTTAGTCACTGCTTCGTCAGCTGGACTTTCAACGTCCATAACTCTCTACGCCGGTGTCCTATCGACGAATGGTTTGTTGCTGTGGAAACTAGACTCGATGAACTACATTTTAGGCTTTTGAAACACCCAAAAACTCCTAATATGCTAGGAGATATTCCCTTCCAAATTTGACTAAAAATCTGTCCAGCTGTCCCGAAAATCTGCTCACTGTCCCAGCGAAAAATGCTGTTTTGGTCCTTTTCTTGCCCAATTCTTCATTTTTTTTAACTCCAATTCAACATGCATCCATCCCAGTATGTTAACTCATCATTTATACCTGCTTACCATGCTAAAAACTTGCCTAAAACTCTTGGAAAAACTGCTCAAAAATCAGTCCAGCAGTGGCTCGATTTAGCCACTGTTTCGGTCATGGTTTTGCTATAATTTTCACACTTGTTTAGTTCCAAATCAACATGCAAGTGTTCTATGTTGTTACCCCATCATTTGCAATGCTTTCCTCCAAAAAATTCTCAAAACAAAGTTGAAAATCCTTAGCCAAATCCGGCCAAGCAGTGCGTGACACCCACTGTTTTTGGGTGCTCAAATTGGGCTTAGAATTTATGGAGGAATTAACTTAAGAAGATGGAGATGAAAAAAAACTTAAACTTTGGCTCTGGATTTGTGGGGTTCTCGGCTGCTTCAAGCAAAGGGGAAGGAGAGAAATGAATTTTGAAAGCAAAGGTTTTGAAATAAAGTTCAGGTCTCTTAAAATCTGAAAGTTAGTCTTTAAATTATACATTGGTCCCTGAAATACTACATTTTAGTCCCTTATTTGTCTATTTAAGTTAAATCAACCTTCCAAGCAATAAATCTTAATTTCCCCCTTCAAGTAATCTCAACACTCGTTGGCTTAATTTCTTTTCGTCGTAACTTATTTACCTTACTAGTCCATAACGGAATTTATATATGTATATATACCACCATTACTAAAGAATTTTTCGGCGTCACATTCGTCATTACTAAAAATTAATCCGTATTAGCACGTAGAATATATTTAAATTTGATAATTGAAAATCTTAATCCTAATGACGTTCTTAATCCTTGCCTTAACTTACGAGGTGTAACACTTACACTATGAGAGCATCTTTGTGATGGGGGAGGGGGGGGGGGGGAGTTGTTGAGATGGTTTGATATTGAGTGGGTAATGTCGAGAACTGACAAAGAAATAATGTTTAACCGGGCTCGTAGAAGACGGAGAAGATGTAGGGCATGTGAAGTTGCTCCTTTAGAACTGATGTGGATCGTATGGAGAGGAATATGAGAGCTTTTGATGGATTAGAGATTTGTACACTTGAAAAAGAGCATCTTTCCCTTATTTCCTTTTGGTGCACCCATGGGGTTACTTTTTGTATAGATGATTGGGAGACGTATGTAGAAAATCATGTATTTGTGTAAGGTTTTTTACTTTTTGGTATACTTGTATACGGGCTAGTTAATACCCTTTTGTTAATAATATTCTTACTTCATAAAAAAAATCCACTCAATCATAGGCTCATAGTATGAAACTTGCTGGGATGAGTGACAACATCTTTTGCTGTAATTATGTGACTTAAAACACTCCACTTTATGTCGTCCAAAAGAACACTCGAGCCTCATTTGTTTTGCGTAATAAAGGTTTGAATCTTAATTATTTAGATCACAGTTATTAAGTGTGTGTGTGTTTGTAGGTTCAGATCTTAATCTTTCATATCTGAATTATCGAATTATCGAGTGTGTTTTTTGTTTTTATTTTACAACCGCTTGATGGGTTTGAATAGATCTGTATGATTAAGATCTATAACAGAGTCCTAATATTATTAAGATGCTATCTGTTCAATGATTTCTGCAAAGATGACATTTCACCATTATTTCATCCACTTTTACCACCAGCCACCCCACCCCCACCGACACCCACCACTACCACCATCCACCCCACCCCCACCATCCAATCACCACACCATTATCATTGTCCACCATTATCAACTACCACCATCTACCCCCACCATCCTCTGCCAATCATCATATTCAATTGTCATTACCCCTAGCTACCATTTATAATTATCTCTCGTGGTAAATGCTATTACCAACAACCGCCCATCAATACCGACAATCACACCACTATGCTCTATATTTTCCAACCACCACTATCCGCCACAACCACCATCAGCTACACTATCATCCACTACAATTACTAGTCGCCACCACAATCAAACACAGCTGTTAACAACTACTATCAACTACCGTCACCATTAACTACTACACAGAATCACCATACCTACCAGGCACGCTCAACCACCACCGTTAGTCATCACCACCACCAACCACCATATAATTCATTTAAAATATTTTGTTGATGTTTTATTAGATTAATTTGTATTTATTTGAAATTTATATTTACAATCTTTTTTTGATCAGGTTAAAAGTTTCGTTAATAATAACAAGGCCAGCTTGGCTGCATTCGAGTGATATACCAAAAAAGGAGAAACCTACAAAATTATATTTAGAATTTTTAAAAAGTCAAGTTCTATATATCCTGGGTTGAGGGGTATCTTATGATGATAGGCTCTAGCAGGAGCCGTTATATTATGGTTGTCAAAATTATTTTCATATGTCTGTAGCAATGCTGTGAGGCTAGGTTCAACTACTTCTGAATTATGATCTGAAATAGCTCTCGTTACGAACAAGTGAGCAGTGATTGTCTGTTCTTTCTTCACCGTGATGCACTGCATTACTACCTCCCCTTCATGATACGCTGTGACTCAACTTCTCAACATTAGAAGTCACAGGATTATTCCCTTTCATCCAATCTACTTGGATCCACTCTTATTAGAATATCACATTCCCCCATGCTGAATACCCTCGAGTCATCCTAAAATTTTACTCCTTGTGTTGTCCAAGTGAAGGCCCTTGTACTCAGCTTCACTAACCATGTAGTTACCGTCAGCTACCGTTACTCTTATGTGCATGCAGTTCCTAGGCTCCATCTCTATCTCCTCTATAATTATGGGAGTTCACAAAACGGTGAGTACTCTGTTTCTTGCTCTTCCACCTCCTCATATTCTTCTACCTGCACCTCAGTATGATTTTCTTCTAAGCTCTAGCGCATCCGTTTTCTTGCTCGGTAGCGCTTGACTAATAAGATAGAAAGAGTCTTTCTTGCTGGTTTAGTAAAGTCTCGCTTTTTGATAGGAATAGATGCTCGGCTTGCAGACAGTTCAACTGTTTAGCCCATGGAGTACTTATCTGTGCACTTGTAGACAGATTATGGGCCTTTCTACATGTCCCATGTTGGATGTTCTTAGCATTGAACACTTTAGCGGCATCACTAATTGAACTCCTTAATTAGCAATCAGTCCCAATGTGATGCTACCATCAGGCTTATAGTCAACTTGTTCCTTTTTTTCATAGCCTCTATGGCCCTCTCTTGCAACCTATTGCTTGTCGAATAGCTTTTTTTTAGGCTCACAAGTCTAAGGACATTAAAGTTTGACTTATTCTTTCATTCCACCCACAAAATCAGATGGGAAGTAATCGTTACTCTCGTTAACGAGGTCTGGGCGTGCGGGATGTGTTAGGAGCGCCACATTGGATATGTAATGGGAACATGAAATCCTTATATTGACTTGGACAATCCTCACCGTACAAGCTAGATTTTGGGGTTGAGTTAGGCCCAAGATTCATTATTTACCGTTACCACACTCTACCCAACAAAAATATTGGTACCATGACGTTGCCCTCCCATTCAAGTAAAGGATAGCTCGTTCTAATTTTTGCATCTTATGTACCCTATAAATCCGTCTCACTTTCTCACCCGTACCTTAGGATCATTACCCTAAAATGATGGAAAATCTAATGTAGGTAAGTGAGAATGCCATCCATTGCCTGGCTTCAATTATGCCCAGGTGTTTTCTTTGTTAGGTTGAGGCAGAGACAATCTATCGTCTTTTTTTACAATGTAAAGTTACAGATCAACCATGGAAGATTTTCATCAGCTTAAGGGGGTTAGGTGGTCCATGCCAAGGAGTGTACAGGAAGTGTTAGCTAGCTGGAACAGAGATGGGAACCTGCCAGGAGTAGGACACAGAGAGAGATGGAAGATCGTCCCTACTTGCATCCGGTGGACAATTTAGAAGGAGAGAAATCAGAGATCTTTTGAGGACAATAGTAGTTCTATCCAGAAGATGAAAGATGAGTTTTGTAGTACTTTCTACTTTTGGTGTATACATGAATACCCTCAAGAAGCAGAGGTTATTCCTGTAGTAGTTCATTACATTCATAAAAAAAGATATGAGAATTTACCTTAAGTAATTAAGTAATTGAGCGTGAGAGCCAAATGAATCGAAAGATTCATGTTTGGTTCGGGAAGGGATTATGGAATTTATGAGATTCTAGGTGGTAAGTTTTGCTCATAGACTACTACACTATTTGGTGCAGTTGTCTATAATATACCAATATGTTACCTGTTCAAAAAATGCCATCCATTACCTCTGAATCTGATCATCGGCCCATCATTGACAGAACCAGGTAGCAAATCCATCCCCAGGTCGGGCATCAGCTTCAATTTCTCTCTGCTGCCTGCCACCTTTCAGATGTCATGAATGCTTGCTTGAATATTGTTCAATTTAGTCTGAGAATGTGCTAATTCAACCAGCCTTTGACTTATCTCCTCCAACGATTTTCTTGTCTACTCATCCTTTCGTCAAGAGCTTTAATGAAGTACCCTCTATGACAGTTGTTCACCCACGAAGACCAGAAAAGTGCTCTGGTACTTATTATTATACCCCAACGAGTAATTATCACATGACACAAAAGTAACTCCGTTAAGCTAATATTATTGCCAAAAATCAGTAGACACCGTTCGATTACAACTAGAAATCAAATCAGCTGCTTAAGTGGCAATTCCATACTCAACAATGTAATTGAAGAACACGTGAATTAGGAGTGAGAAAGGGATATTATATGTTTTTGTAGGATTTTCTACTTTTTGGTGTACTTCTAATACGGGCGTGTTTTGGTCCCTTCTTTTAGCGAGAATCTTATGACTTTATTGAGAAAAAAGGAATGAGAAAGGGATGTCGACGTGAATCAGTATCAGAATTTTTTGAGGGAGTAGAACAAGAACACCAGATTTGGGTTCAGAACTCTGAATCTCTCTTCGCTTGTCACATTTATAAGCCTGGGAGTAAAGACAAGCAGTCCATTCACTTTTAATGAAAGAAATCCTCAGCTGTCCACGAGTCTCGCCTTGTTATTCCTAATCAGCCTTCAATATTCTTAACTAATTTTAACTAACTTCTATTTATACTTTGTATAGCAGAATTGGATTTAAAAGTGGTGCATAACACCAATTGTAGAAAATATACCATGCCTAACAATAATAAAATTTTCAATGTTAAAAAAATAATCATAAATTTTTACAGCGACGAAGACTTCATTTTCATCTAAAAAGAAGTCTTCTACTGTATGCCCTTTACCTTATAAAAAAGTTTTCTACTATATGGGGCCAAGTCTTAACTTCATTCATCTGAATCTCTGTATATTGAGTGAATTTCATTGTCAGGTAGTCAGTTATTTCCCCGGCGCATTTGGGAAAGTGGGAATGGCATCTTCTGATGATGAAGCTGAAGCAGTCCCGAGTACAGTCTCTAACTATGAATTTGTGGATGATAAGGATGAGCCTGTGTCATTTGCTGAGCTAACATTTCAGTGGAATGATACTGAGAGTTTGGATGGGAATAAAAGACATGTTTTCTTGCGTGGGACTGCTGATAATGGCCTTCAGAAGATGTATAAGCAGGTCACAACATGGAAGTTTGATTTTTCACGTATAGAGCCAGCAATTTCAGTTTTATCTAAAGAGAATGATTGGATCAAACTTGAAAAACCAAGGAAGGCTTTCCAGGATACAATTAGGTCAATTTTGATCACTGTGCATTCCTTGCACTTCCTGAAAAAAAATCCAGAATCTTCTGGCAGAGCTTTGTGGGATCACTTATCTAAAGTTTTCAGGTTCACCTATTGATATCTTGTGTATTAGCATATCTTGTTTTTTTCCTCGAGAGAAATCTGGAATCTTACCCATGTTTTTGTAGTGTGTATGAGCCCAGGCCTTCGGAGAATGATCTAGTGGATCACATGAAATTCATCAATGAAATTGTTAAGCGAGACGGAAGATTGGCTCAATCCAAGGTTTGTATGATTCCTTGCTGTGATCAGACAGTTGGCACGTGGAAAGATCTCTAATTCTAATGGTTCTAAAATCACTTTTGTTCTCTGTTGGTTTTTTCCTCATCCTTTTTTTTTTCAAAGAAAAAGCCTTACATTATTCAAGGAAATACAATAAGGGGTAAAACTGAAATTAAGTTAGCATGTTCTTGGCTGATATCGCTATTAAAGTTTCCACTTTGACCTACACTTCGAATTAATTATGGGGTGAAGTTGCTGGGAGGTACTTAGAATCCTTAAATTAAGTACAAAGCGAAATATTTAAAATATGGAAGTAATACTGTTAGTTAAACAAATATCACGTAACAATAGTTTATTTAGTGCTTGAATTGTCAGGCAAAGAAAGATTTGCCATTCAAGGAAAAGCATGCAAGGCTTTTTATAAGAAAAGACTCTATCAACTAAAGGGGAGGTCTAAAGTACTTTTTACATTAGTGGTGAGTTACAAGAAGTTATACTAACTATCGATGTCTAGAATCCACCATAATTTAAAAGAGTTATTTACCGAACCTTGAAACTTCAATTCACTCAATTGGAGATTGAACTTTGTGGTATCCAACAATAATGTTGGATCATTAACATAGAGATTTTGGATACTATCCCCCCCCCCCCCCCCCAAAAAAAAAGGGAAAAAGGAATAAGAGACATACTCATTGTTGAGAGACGAAAGGTTTCTTTGGATGGCACCCAACGGTTTGGTCTAGTGGTGTCGCCTGAAGTGGGAAGAGAACCATGAGGTCTCAGGTTCAAATCCTCGTGGAGACAAAAACACTATCTGTCCAATCCTAGATGGACAAAGTGACCTGGTACCTTTGCTGGTGGGAGGCAGCATGTACCCCGTGTAATTAGTTAAGGTGCGCGTAAATTGTTACATATTTGTGAATTTTACATATATGGTTTAGTAGTACTTCTCACATACTTCGAAGATTGGACCCCATCCATTCCATTTTACGTGGCTTCTATTTGAGTGTACACAAAGTTTTAGAGTTGATTCAACTTTCTTTTAATGACCTTTAAGACTTGTTTTAACTTATATATTATATTAGTGATAAAAAAAATATTTAAGTGGTGGTTGAATAGTTTGTTTGATAGAGAAGACATCATATCAAATTTACAGGCTGGTGAATTTGAGTTCTTGAAGAATTTTTACATAGGGGATAGTATGTGGTCAAACATTTTGAGATATCTCAAAATCGAATGCGAGTCATACAAAATGGGCCCGGGGAGTATCCTTTTCTGATTACAGAGCCTATTTATTTTTATGTAATTCTCATGTCTGTAATTGAAAGTACTTCTGATATATCCCATGAATATACATAATTCCTTTTTTCCACAAAATGAATTAACCAATGTCTGAATTGAGATGGAATCCAACCAGGTTGTTTTTTTAGACTGTGTTTGTCCTCTTTAGTGTGTGTTTTATTTTCTTCTTCTCTTATCAAATATTTTGCATCTTAATAGCAAAAGGTCAAACTGATCTTTTCTGATGCAGGTTTTACTTACATTTTTGGAGGAGAAGCCTAAGAAGAAGAAAATCTTTGACGAGGTTGTACATATTCTTTCACTCGCTTTTCTAAAACATGAAATCAGGAATTGAGGAACAGAACATCTGGCATTCTTTTTGAGCTTGTGCTTGTTTATTTTGGCAGGTTGGATCAATATCCGAGTTTATAGTCGATGAGATCATAGAAGACAATGAAGAAGAAGAAGAAGAAGATGACGATGATGATTACAATCACTTTGAATCTCTCTGCGCAATATGTGACGATGGTGGTGAACTTCTTTGGTATGGACGGTCTTTACCATTCCACAAAGACAACTCCAATGTCCAGCTTGTGTTGCATCTTTCCTTGAATCTGTACTCACATATTTGAATTATCAGTTTGCCAAAGGTTCTATCTCATCTGATTTTCTATGTTATATGTTCCACTGTTGATGTTGTGTTTGCACTCCGATACAGGATTTTACATAGGCTATAGCATTGATTCAGCTTGTTTGGTCATCTTAGTTAAATAAACTCTAAAGAAAGGAACGATAAGCTCGGTAGTCCAGTGTCTAACTGAATACATAGTGACATGCCCACCTCCTTTGTTGAGTATTTCTTATTTTGTTCTACTGGTGTCAAATTGGCATTTTTGCTTGCACATACTTCTCCTAAGAACTTTTGTAATTTCATGGTCAGTATCCACCTGATAGTAGCATGTAGTTAAATCCTGCTTCTCTTTTCGGAGGTGGTTAGCGTTGGTTCTGAATTGCTTATTATTATCTGGTGGCTTTTTTCTGCTTCTCCAAATAATATGCCTCTTGTGATCTCAACCAGTTGTGATGGGAAGTGCTTGAGGTCATTTCATGCTACTGTGGAAGATGGTGCTCCATCTCAGTGTGAATCTCTTGGTTATATAAAGGCGCAAGTTAGGGTATGTTTGCTTGAATTTCATTCCTTCAAGTATTGTCATTCTTATCTCTGGTTGGCATATTGGTTCCTACTAATACAAGTTTTCCCCTTCCAGGCAATGAAATATCAAGATTTCTATTGTAAGAATTGTGAATATCAGCAGCACCAGTGCTATGCTTGTGGGCAGTTGGGTTCTTCTGATCAATCATCTCATGCGGAGGTACTAACAAACCTGTGAGACCTGCTGTGGAATAGTACAATTGTTTGAAGATGTTCTAGCCATCTGTATGAATGTTGACTGTTAAATCAATATTGGAAGGATCACTGCATATAGAAGTAGCGCATGATTGTTTGTAGCATATATCATATTCCGTGATGTTGTTGTACCCGTTGATTCCTATATAAGTATTTCTGCAATGTCACTGAAAATATTCTCTATGAATATGACCGTGTTTCACTGTTTTAATACTTGCAAACAAGAAATAGAAATTACTGTAAATCTATGGCACATTCTTTTGTATATTGAGGATAAATTGGGTTATGCCTAGCTCCATTTTGGATCTTCTGAGAAACTGAAGAATGTGGGGAGAAGTAGTGAGGAGGACTGGTGGCTGGTCTACTTTGAAGACTCTAGCAATCCCATCCAGAAAATCAGGATGGATTGTCTTAGTTTGTTATATTTTTGGTTTTGGAAATGCTTAAGCCTGGTTTTTGGGACAAAAAACCCCTTATACTTTTTTGGTGTTTGACAACTCAGCTTCTTTTTGGAAGCTGAGTTTTGTCTATTAAAACAAATGGTTACCTTTATCTCAAAAAAGGAAAGAAATAGATACTACTAAGAGATTGAATGAAACCTCGAAGAATCCCATGTTCAAGGCATTACTCACTAAATACATTTATATCTTAACTTAAGATTGGCCATTCTAGCTTACTAACTACATTATCACTAGAAGTGTTCTTCTGCTGGCCCGGTGTGATAGCTGGTTGGATTGATGAGTATGAATAATGGAATACTTCTTTGGGTCTCTCATGCCTATCCATGTTTTATCCAGCTAAACTAACCTGTTGATTCAATGAGTCCTATTATGTGTGTAACAATTGGAGTCCTATTAATATTCATTCTTACTCGTGACACTCGTCATTTCTGTTACACTTCTCTTTTCTCCACTCTCTGTTATGTTTGGTTTTTCTGGGTACTCTACAAAAATGTTGTTGTACCCGTGTTGGATCCTCCAAAAATGCACTACTTTTGGAGGATCCGACACACACTCGTCGACATTTTTAGAGCCCGAGCAACATAGGTCTGGATGCTGTTTCCTCTTCTTCTACCTAATTCTTCCTTTTAACCTTTAGCTTCGCCACCTTCTTTTTTTCTTTAGTATTTCATTATTCTTTTTATTCTATCTAATTCCTCCTTTATTCATACTCTGTGGTCATTTGTCCTTTCTGGTAGGAGTTATTAGCTCCTATTCCCTGTGGAAGTAAAAGCAAAGAAATTTTGCACAAAGGCTAGCAAAAGAACCTAATGCATTTAATTGCGTGAATATTCCATTTTTTTGGTAAAGAAAACAATTAAGTGCGCATCTCTGCGTTAAAATTATCTTAGCTTATTATTTTTGAGTTGGTACTATGAATTGCATTTTTTACATGGATATGGTTAAGTCAAATTCAGGTGTGTTTTTCAGGTCTTCCGTTGTGTTAATGCGACTTGCGGCCATTTTTACCACCCACATTGTGTTGCCAGACTGCTTCATCCTGATGCTCAGTTGAAGGTTGATGAACTTAAAAAGAAGATTGCTGCTGGTGAATCTTTTGCTTGTCCTCTGCATCAGTGCTGCGTCTGTAAACAAAGAGAAGATAAAGATAAACCTGAGCTACAGTTTGCCATGTGTAGACGGTGTCCAACGTCATATCATCGGAAATGCTTGCCTAAGTACTTGCTTATTTTTTTCTTGATGTTTCCGTGGACAGTGCTTTGTACAAATGTAACACGTTTTATGTAAATTGCCAGGGAAATTGTTTTCGACAAGAGCAAGGATGAAGAAGAAAATGATGAGGATGTGGAGGAGGAGGATGATGTTATGCCAAGGGCATGGGATGGTCTTATTAAAAATCGCATTTTGATTTATTGTTTGTGAGTGCTTTACGTCCACAACTTGTACTTTTACTCTATCCACGTGATCTGGTATTTCAAGTGACTTATACTAACAAATTCATCAGAAAACACGGGATTGATGAAGAACTTGGTACACCTTCAAGAGATCACATCAAATTTCCGGGAGATCGTAGGAGGGAGAAACAAACATCGGAGCAGTTGGGAAAACTAAAAGGAATATCTGCAGAAGTGACTAATGACAAGAGAGTGATTGCAAAAAAATCAGAAATTGTTGATAAATTGTCCAAGGCAGTGAAGGTTGATTTTTCCAGAAAGAGAGAGAGACCACCTCTACCTGATTCTTCGAAAAGACAAAAAGTTATCGATGCTACTAGAAAGAGTGTGAACAAGACTTTGTCCGCAAAGCTCAACAAAGCTACCAAAAGTGAAGGTAAAACCTCTTTGGGTGATAAGTTATATGCACTCATTGGCAGGGAATCACAAACTGATGAGTCTGGTGAAGAGGAGAAAACCAAGATCGTGAAGTATGACAAAAAGGAGACGAGCAGTTCACAGATTTTAGATGCTGCATCAAAGAGCAGGTGAAGCACTTTAGCTCTGTGAATAACTATTTTCACTTGAGGTTCCAGAGATATCTCAACTTTTCCTTTTCCTTGGCTTAGGATGGGTTTTTTATTAATTCATAGCTACAAACTTTGGCTCAGTGGATATATGTGCTTATCTTAATATGGTTTTTGAAAATTACTCAAATGCACTTTTAAATCAAAGTGGAATAATATTTTAAAGGTTCTTTTTCTCAAGGAAAATAAAAAGAGATGAAAATAGAGTAGTGAAGTGTAGTTTTGATATCGAAAAACTAAGGCATTAAAGATTTAGCCCTAGGGAATGTTAAGTTAGTGTTACAGTTTCGGGTTCAAACTCCAGGAGAGGTACTCTATTGAGGTCAGGCTTTGTTTGTTGTATATATTAGTTGTCTGGCAAGATCTTCCGGGTCTTAGACTAAACAAATTTTAAATTTGCGTTGTACATCATTAATGATACTTCTACTAGTAAACAGTTTTAATGGATTATCTATCATTTTCTGTCAAACTAGAGTTGTTGTGTGGGATCATGAACTTTGCATTTAAATGCTGTAGTTGAGTCTACTAGTTTCTGGATGAATATCCCCCCTGCCCCAATCGCCTCCAAAAGAAAAAGAAAGATGAGAAAAAAAAAACTTGTGTGTTGGATGAACTGAATCAATATGGTATGTCCCTTGCTGTTTTTAGTTCTCCTGCTCTTTCTTTATTCTACTTCCACACTGCCCTAGAGTAGGATGCTGTCTTTCTGCTTTTTCTCAAGATCTGGCCCATGGATTCCTTTCTGTTGTCTGTGACTGATAAGACACCGTTCTGTTTTTTTTTTCTGTCATGCAGAATATTGTCTATGATGAAAGACGTTAAATCCTCCCTAACCATGGACAAAATAGTGAAGAACAAAGTACCTACAACACATGCATACTCATCAAAATTTGACAAATCTATAACCTTGGGGAAAGTTGAGGGTTCTGTTGAGGTACTTCAGAAAAAAAAAATCATGTTTCTTGTTGAACCTATCTTTAATGTCACCTATTTTATCAGATGTCCTGAAGTGACATCTCAACAAAAACAACCTATTTTATGTCTTGCAGGCTATTCGTGCGGCTTTACAAATATTAGATGAAGGCGGCAAAGTCGAAGATGCAAAAGCTGTCTGTGAGCCTGGGCTTCTTGCTCAGATAATGAAGTGGAGGGTACTTATTTCATTCTTCTTTTTAATTTGCTTATTCTAGCTTTGCCTTAAGGTCAAAACTACCACCAAGCACATTGTCAACCACTACACATTCTCCAACCACCATCAACACTGCCATCTACTAACATCAGTCAACTCCATCATCACAACCACATCACCACTACCAACTGCCACAATTGCGTGGTCACTACAACACCAATCACCTCCACCATCACAACTATCATAACCAGCATCACTAGCCACAAACACAACCATCCCCACCACTACAACTATAAACCGTCTCCACCATCACTAGCGAAAATAAATATTTTACAAATAATGATTTTATTTATTAAATTTATATTGAAGGGGAGTAGTGGAGCAAAGAGTACATTCTCCAAAAGTAAATATATGGTCACAAGTCCCGGTGGCCCTTGGTGGGGAAACGGGTGAAGGTAGAGAGAGATGGAAAAGGATACATATATATCTAACTAAAGATCTTGTATCTCTTTCTACTATTAGTGTAAACATATCCGTGATTAAATCAGAATTTGTTTAAAGTAGTTTTGTTAATTGTAAATTGTGTTTGGTTTCCTTGTCCAAATATTTCAGTATTTGGTTTCTCATGAAAATCACTTCTCAGACTAATGGCTTTCTTTCAGCATATTTAGAGGGCTGTTTGGTGGTTTGTAGTTCTGAAGCATTAATCAATTCTGCACAACTAGATCTAAGCATTTTATATTAGCTGTTCAAGTGGGTTCAAGGTGTTCTATATTGCATTTTCAACAGAACTAGATGGCAGTGATTAAATGTTTTTCCTCTCTTTGCTACATTATTCTTCCCTTTGTTATTCTGTCTACTGTGTCCCAAAATTTCGCATAAATTCCGAAATTTATGTTGAATGCCTTTTGGGCTCTTTCCTAATTGTATGGATTTTTCTTATTTTGTAGAGCAAGTTGAGAGTGTATCTTGCTCCCTTTCTACACGGCATGCGCTACACGTCCTATGGTCGCCACTTTACTAAAGTAGAGAAGCTGAGAGAGGTGAGCTAAAACTTTAAAACTTGTTTGTCATCCGAAGATATATGTGTCTTAATGAGTGTGATTTCACCTCTCTGCCTGGTGGCATCCGAAGGTGAGCCAGAAAGAAAAGATTAGGTACCTTGGGAAGCTCCTCTGGTTACTAATTTGTCATTCTTTTTAAGAAAGGCACAAAGAACCCGCAACATTTACCTTTTCTACATTTTAACTTGTGCACATTCTGGCTGGATCATTTGAGCAGTGATTTCTCTTTGACCATGGTCTATGAGATTTTCTCAAGTGCATCTTATTTCATGTCTACTCATCAGGCTGTAGTATCTTTACCTGCCATATTTTACTGGACTGAGTGTGATTCTATTGTGCAGATTGTCGATATGCTTCATTGGTATGTTCGAGAGGGTGATATGGTAGGAGTCTATACTGGTCTTACGCTTTATGAGTGGAAATCTTGTTACTACCTTTGAGTACAATAATTTTCTCACTGTGTAGATTGGCTATAATCCTCCAACTTTATTCATCGATATTCTGCTATACTAGCATTTTTATAGGGGAAACACAATCGTCTGTGTTGCTCCTGTTGTACTTTGGAAAATTATTAGTTGATGTCTAGTTACTTGTGACTTGTAAATCTGCCAGGATCATGTTATTTATAATTTCTGAAGTTTCTAAGATGAGGCAAGCTTCTTTGTTTAGCGGGCAACGAATTTAAAGTTTTTGTTGTTTGTTGAGCAGATTGTGGATTTCTGTTGCGGTTCCAACGATTTCAGTTGCCTCATGAAAACGAAGCTGGATGAAATTGGGAAGGGTTGCTTATATAAAAATTATGATATATTCCAAGCAAAGGTGAATGATTTTCCTTGGTTGTTAAGAGTCCCTAAGAAATGATGATAGACGTGCTTAAGTGGTTGGTGCATTACTTATTGCCGTTCTTTGTCCTTCCTGCAGAATGATTTTAATTTTGAGAAGAAGGACTGGATGACTGTCCGCCCAGATGACTTGCCAGTAGGAGGATCCAAATTGGTAATAAACAAAATTTCTTAAAGAGCACAACATTCACAGAAATATACCAGCTCCAAAATTCATTGGGTTTCTCGATACATTGCTTGGACTTACATTTTTTACCCCTTGATGTAGATCATGGGGCTGAACCCTCCTTTTGGGGTCAATGCTGGTCTTGCTAACAAATTTATTAACAAAGCACTTGAATTTAAGCCAAAGCTTCTTATCCTCATTGTTCCGAAAGAGACAGAACGGTATTTTGCATCTCTTTTATTTGTGTGAACTTCTCTTCGTTCTTCTCTCTGATTTTGATAAAACTTTTCTATTGGAACCAGGTTGGATTTAAAGGGGTCTCCATATGATCTAATTTGGGAGGATGACATGCTGCTTGGTGGGAAGGTAAACTGTTTCTCCCTGTTCTTGTGAGTTGGTATAAGACTGAAAATGAATTATTAAGAATATAAATTGTTTACAGTCTGGTGGCTCATCCTTATTCTTTTTCCAGTCATTTTATTTGCCTGGATCTGTTGATTCAAATAACAAACAAATGGAGGATTGGAATGTGAGTGCACCACCACTTTATCTTTGGAGTCGCCCTGATTGGACAGCCAACCATAAAGCAATTGCTCAACAGCATGGCCACCCGTCCAAGATAAAATTAGAAAAAAGCTGCTCCCACGCACCTGTCCCTCATTCGCTGGAACATGGTGACGATGCTGTGTCGACAAAGATCAATAATGACATTGGTTTCGAGGATAAGAAGCGACATCAGCCCCAAGAATGCAAGGACAGATCACAGAATAACAGTGGCAAAGGTGGTAATAGCCGGAGTCATGGAAAGAAAAAATCTGACGAAAAGTCGATGAAAGGGAGTCAGGATAAAAGCAAGATTAAATCTGATGAAAAGTCAATGAAAGGGAGTCCACAGCGTAATCTCGGAGAGATTTGGATGAAAAATCAAGACAGGACAAGTCAGAGAGATTTTGATGAAAAAGCAACAGAGGGCAGGTCTGTAAGGAAAAGATCTATGTCTCGACATTCCTCCCCCAGTATGACCAATGGTAAGTCGGTTGATCGGCACACAATTTCGTCTTCTAAGGCAGAAGAGAACGAAAGCTATCAACATTTTGTGGGCCAGAGCTCTTCTGCATTACAGACGGAGCAAGAGGTACATCAGGACAGCGACATGGAAAGAAGGCACATCTTGCCAACGGAGGAGCCTTATGCTAGTTTAACTCACCAATATCCTCGGTCTGCTAGTCCTGGTCCTGAGTATATGGGGCACAGGGTACATCAGGACGGTGACATGGCAAGAAGGAACAACTTGCCAATGCAGGAACCTTATTCGAGTTTAAATCACCAATATTCTCGGTCTGCTAGTCCTGGTCCTGAGTATGCATTCAGGGCCTCAGATGAACAATTTATGGGTTACCAGAGAGAGCATCCAGATATACCCGGTCATGGGTACACCAGTCACCCGAATGAGGGCATATATGCAAGGGAGTCAGATGTACGGGCACAGGGTAACCTTTATGGGCATCAGGGTGATGAATTTTTGACTCCAAGAAGCAACTACGTAGCAGGTGCCAACACTCGATATCCCCATCCCCCCTATGGACGGTTGAGTCCACCAACTGATGGAAGGATCAATCCACCTGTGATGCCACATTACACTCCACATGAGTTATATCCCGGTAGGATGAATAACATGGGATCTGAAGGCAGAAGTGGCATCTACAGTGGTGGAGTTGCTCGACCCGGGTTTCAAGGTAGCTCAGCGGGCTTTGCTCCAAGGCCTTACTACCTGTATTCACAGCATAATTCGTCAGGGTGGCTTAATGAGTAGGCAGTGGGCTGGTTGGTCTGCGGAGTGCTGAATATGCCCTATCAAACTTGTCTTCATAGTTTCCGCTTGTTCCATCCTATCAAACTTCTTGTTTTTTGCTTTTTTCCCCCCTCCAGTAGTGAAAACGAAGGCATTATATGTATAAAGTAAAAGCTAGAAATGCACAGGCAACTATGCTCCTTGAAATCCTCTCGAGGGGTTTATGTTATGGAACTTAATTTTTCCTTGGTGCTCCTCCACTTGACCACTTTAACTGGTGGTCTTACTTTATGAAAGTAAAGATAAGTTAGCGGGGACTTGTTTTGGGTCATCGCGTTAAAGATGGTACATCTGACGTGCAATTTGAACAGGTGGATAAACTTCGTTAAACTCTTGTTTTCAGTTTTAACTTCAATATCTTTCTTAATAATTTTTCGAAAATGACAGAATGGCTTGTTTTTCGCTCTATCCAGGTGTAGCTATCCTTGGATTGCTATTCCACATTGTGTGTTTGGTTGAGAGCTTATTTTAAGCTCATAATTTATTTATTTTTAAATAAGCACTTAATTAAAATATTGAGAGGTGTTTGGTTGAGCTTATTTTAAAATAGGAGTATAATTTATTTTAAAATAAGCACTTATTCCAAAAGCCTAAAATTTTGGCTTCTTGGAGTAGAGCTTATTTTGGCTTCAAAATTTTTGATGTTTTTGTACAAAAGTGTTTTTTGATTGACAACCAAAACATCTAACAACTTTTTGATAAAAGCTTTACTTGAAAAAACTCTATTTACAAAAGTTATACTCCTATAAGCTCTTTTTAATAAGTTATACCAAACGGAGCCTAAGTATGGTATAAAACTCTACTACCAGAGTTCCAGTATAAATTTATATTAGTTTTATACTTTTATTCGCATCGACAAGAAAGATACAACCAAAGTATAAACAATTTTTTTCTTTTCTAACATAAGTCGAACGACAGTAGTTGAAATGAAACAGTATTATTTCTGGAAAGTTTGCATGCCTGGTATAATGGGAGTATTTCACATGCTGCTCTTAGCTCTTGAATCACTAACATTTCTTTCTTCATCACCATTTTCTCAGAAACCAAATGAAAAGCAAATTAGTTTTGAACCATGGACCATTTGGTACTAAATTCGCTTTTGTTCATAGATTTAGTTTCAAATTTTAAAAATAATATTCGACGATTATTTCACGTGTTTGTTTATCATATTTGTCCAAATGGAATTTGAAGTTTGAAAAAAAAGATTTGTTAAGTTTACATTCAAAACATTTCAACTGCGTTTCTGTGTCCACACATAACATCAACTTCCAAATAGAATTTTCAACCAACTTCAAAGACTACTATTATCAAAGATCAACCAATTCATGTGTTGACACCTATTTCGGAGTGCTAGAATTTGTCAAAGATGGTCTAAAAGAGTCATATGAATGTAAGACAGCATTGTACTGGCAGATTTCATATTTCTACAGCCCAGCCAAAGCTATTTCTACATCAAACTTCTTCATGTATCCAAGGAGAAGATGCAGCATATATTACATCAATAGTAATGTACCCTACCCAAAAGGTGAACAAATGCAGTATATCCAATACTCCCACTGTCCCATTCCTAAGGATCACAGAAAGAAAGATAATTCAGGTGAAGGGATAAAGGAGAAGATCCTTTCACCAAAACATTCAAACAGAGATGGCAACAAACGCGCAGCATCCAAATCTTCCTTCCAAGCCTGATCAAGAACCGATGTTTTCTTATCTTTCCCACCAGCCATCTCCCTTCTACTGCTGGTTCTTAGCATATTCTCATTGTGCTGCAAACCATGAGGTGCTGACGATACACCAGTTTCTGTAACCTCCAGGGCAGATGCACCAGCTGGTCCTTGCATGCTTACTGGCAGAGAATTCGCCGTCATTGAACCTGTTGGACCATCTGTCATTAATCTCTTGGGTGGAGGCTGTGCCATCATGTTATCCAGGCTTGCTTTGCGTTTGCCTAGACAATTTTTTTGTAAGTGTTTGTTGAGACAAAATCAAGAAGAAGCAATGATAGAAGTGAATTATACATTCAAAGATGAAAAGATAGAGCATTGCAGGATATATACAAATTGAAGTTGTTTGGACAAAGAAGACATCCACAGAAGATGATTCCCAACTTTGAATTCAAATGACAGACCACACAGAACTAGCAGGACAAACATACATTACGGATTTATGAGTCCCTAATATATA
Organism: Przewalskia tangutica; assembly: GCA_029844215.1. Lineage (NCBI taxonomy): Eukaryota > Viridiplantae > Streptophyta > Magnoliopsida > Solanales > Solanaceae > Przewalskia > Przewalskia tangutica. The sequence continues at coordinate 1,413,740 of CM056738.1, read as the reverse complement.
GTCCATTGATAATGTAAGAGCAAAGGCCTCAATATATAATACAGAAAGAAAATAAGAACAGTTGAAGAATACGGTCATACAGATCATATCTATCTCAAACCATGAAATTTCTCCCCAGTATACTGAAACTTTGGTTGTTTTTAGTGTGTTATACAAACTAAAATACGGATTTATGAGTCCCTAATCTATCTCAAACCATGAAATTTCTCCCCAGTATACAAACATACATTACGGATTTATGAGTCCCTAATATATAGTCCATTGATAATATAGTACATACTAATTTTCCATAATTTAGTTGACGAACTCCGATTGGCCTAAAATTTGGTGGGTCTATCGGAAACGGCCTAATGAGAAATACTCATCATGTCGCCATGACAAGCATCATTTATTTTTGCGTTTCGAAGTCATGAATCAATTAATTTAGTTGTTTTTCATATTAGTACATGAATTTTCCTGAATTTGGTTGATCAAGTCCGATTGACTTGAATTTTGGTGGGACTATCAGAAAGGGCCTAGTGAGCAATACTCACCATGTTCGCCACGACAACCGCCGTTTATTTTGGCATTTTGAGGTCATGAAACTAGAATTCACGAATTTTGGTTGTTTTTCATGTGTTAAGTACATGAATTTTCCTGAATGACGAACTCCGATTGGTCTGAAATTTGATGGGTCCATAGAAAATGGCTCGGTGAGCAATAGTGACCATATTCGCCATGACAAACGTCGTTTATTTTGACGTTTTGGGGTCATGAAACATGAATTTGGTTGCTTTACTTGCGTATTCTTACATGGAATTTTCTGAATTTGATTAACGGAGTCGGATTGGCCTGAAATTTTGTGGGACTATCAGAAACGGCCTAGCAAGCAAATTCTCACCACTTTCGCCACGACAAGCGTCGTTTATTTGGCGTTTCAATGTCATGAAACTCGAATATAAATTTGGTGCTTTTCATGTGTATTAGTACACGTGAATTTTCCCGAATTTGGTTGACGGACTCCGATTGGCATGAAATTTGGTGGGTTGTTCGGAAACGGGTTGGTGAGCAATATTCACCATGTTTTCCACGACAAACGTCGTTTATTTTGGCGTTACGAAGTCATGAAACTCGAATTCATGAATTTTGATCGACCTAAAATTTGGTGAATCAATCAGAAATGGCATGGTGAGCAACACTGATCGTATTCGCCTTGACAGACGTCGTATTTGGTTGTTTTTCGTTTTATTATTACACATGGATTTTTCTGAATTTGGTTGATGGATTCCGATTGGCCTGAAATTTGGTGGGTTCATCGGAAATGACTTGTCGAACGATACTGACCATATTCGCCACGACAAACATCGTTTATTTTTGCATTCCGGGGTCACCAAAGTCGAATTCATGAATTTGGTTGTTTTACATGTATTAAGTACATGATTTTCTTGAATTTGATCAACGGAGACCGATTGACCTGAAATTTGATGGGACTATCAGAAACGGCCTAGTGAGCAATACTTACCATGTTCGCCATGATAAACATCCTTTATTTTGGCGTTTCGAGGTCATGAAACTCCAACATGAATTTGATTGGTTTCATGTGCATTTTCCTTAATTTGGTTGACGGACTTCGATTGACCTGAAATTTGGTAGGTCCAACAGAGTGGCCTGGGGAGCAATATTGACCATATACTCCATGGGAACTTCGCTTATTTTTGCATTTCTACGTCACAAAAGTCGAATTCATTACATGGATTTTTTTGAATTTGGTTGATAGAGTTCGATTGGCCTAAAATTTGGTAAGACTGTGGGAAATGGCCTTAGTGAGTAATACTCACCATGTTCGCCACGACAAACGTCGTTTATTTTGGCATTTCGAGGTTATGAAAGCCGAATTCATGAATTTTGTTGTTTTTCATAGATAATGTACATGGATTATCCTAAATTTGGTTGATGGACTCTGATTTGCCTGAAATTTGGTGGGTTCAATTGGAAATGGCATGGTGAGCAATACTGACCACTATGACAAACATCATTAATTTTTGCATTTCAGGGTCAGGAAAGCTGAATTCATGAATTTGGTTGTTTTTGTGTGCAGTATATGGATTTTACTAAATTTAGTTGATTTACTCCGATTGACCTGAAATTTGGTGGGTCTATCGAAAACGGCTTGGTGAGCAATATTGATCATGTCGCCGCGATAAATATCGTTTATTTTTGCATTTCGGGGTTATGAAAGTTGAATTCATGAATTTTGTTTATTTTCATGATTATTATTACATGGATTTTCCTTACATTTGGTGAGTCCGCCCAATACACCAGCAATTCCCATCATATGAAAGGGGTTCAAGTCCAATTATGAAACCCTTGAAAAAATAGGATGAATCGAAATATAGTTGTTACACCAAAACTAAGTGCAAAGAACCAACCAGACTGACCTAGTGGATAAATCAAAAATACAAAAACGCAAAATGATGCAATCTTTCCTTCTCGAATGCACTTCACATTTTATAATGACACAAGGAGGAATCAATCTTGACTGATCAAGTACGGTATACGATTGAACACGAAAGCAATCTAATCAGAAATGGCAGGTTGAGCAATATTGACCATATTCGTCATGACAAACGTCGTTTATTTTTGCATTACGAGGTCACAAAAGCCAAATTCATTAATTTGGTTGCATTCGTTGCTATTAGTACATGGATTTTCCTGAATTTGGTTGTCGGAGTTCAATTGGCTAAAAATTTGATGGGACTATCAAAAATGGCCTAGTGAGCAACACTCACCATGTTCGCCACGACAAACATCGTTTATTGGTCAAGAAAGTTGAATTCATGAATTTTGTTGTTTTCGTGTGCGTACATGAATTTTTTTTTTAATTTGGTTGACAGACTCCATTTAGACTAAATTTAGTGGATCCATTGGAAATGGCCTTGTGAGCAATACTGACCATATTCATTATGACAAACATCATTTATTTTTGCGTTTCAGGGTCATGAAAGCAGAATTTGTGAATTTAGTTGTTTTCGTGTGCATGTACATGGATGTTCCTAAATTATTGACATGAAATTTGGTGGTTCTGTCGAAAAAGACCTGGTCAACAAAACTCATCATGTCGACACGACAAACGTCGAAAATTTTGTGGGTCCATCGAAAACGACCTGGTGAGCAATACTCATCATGCCGCCACGACAAACGTCTTTTATTTTTGCGTTTCGAGGTCATGAAAGTCGAACTCGTGAATTTGTTTTTTTTTTGCGTGTGCATTAGTACATAACATGAATTTTCCTAAATTTAGTTGACGAACTCCGATTGACCTGAAATTTTGTGGGTCCATCGAAAAAGATCTAGGAACAATACTCATCATATCGTCACGACAAACGTAGCTTATTTTTGTGTTTTGGGGTCATGAAAATCGAACTCATGAATTTGGCTGTTTTTCATTTGTAGTCGATGGATTTTTCTGAATTTGGTTGACGGACTCTAATTGATCTAGAATTTAATAGGTCCATCAGATATGGTTTTGTGAGTAATACTAACCATGACAAACATCATTTATTTTGGCGTTTCGAGGTCATGAAAGTCAAACTCATGAATTTGATTGTTTTTCATGGATTTACCTGAATTTGGTTGACGGACTGTGATTGGCCTAAAATTTTGTGGGTCCATCGAATATGGTCGGGTGAGCAATTCTAACCATGTTCGCCGTGACAAATTATGAAACTTGAATTCATGAATTTGGTTTACTTAGTGTGATTACATGATTTTTTAAAAAAAAAATTGGTTGACAGAGTTCAATTGGCCCGAAATTTGGTGGCACCATCGGAAATGACCCAATGAGAAATACTCACCATGTTCGCCACGACAACCGTAGTTTATTTTGGCATTTGTCAGTAAAGTTGAATTCGCGAATTTGATTGTTTTAGTGTGCATTAGTAAATGAATTTTCCTACATTAATAGACATACTCCAATTGTCCTAAAATTTTGTGGGTCCATCGAAAATGGCGTGGTGAGCAATACTCACCATGTCTCCACAACAAACATTTAGTTTTGCGTTGCGAAGTCATGTAAGCCGAACTCATGAATTTGGTTATTTTCCTGTGTATTAGTACATGAATTTTCCTAAATTTGATTGACGGACTCTGATTTGCCTGAAAATTAGTGAGTCCAACGGAAATGGCCTATTTAGCAATACTGACCATATTCTCCATGACATTCGTTGTTTATTTTTGCATTTCGAGGTCAAAAAACCAAATTCATGAATTTGATTGTTTTCGTGAGTATTAGTACATAAATTGTTTGAATTTGGTTGATAGAGTGGGACAATCGAAAAATGGCCTAGTGAGCAATACTCATCATGTTCGTCACGACAACTGTCATTTATTTTGGCATTTCGAGGTCAGGAAAGCTGAATTCAAGAATTTGGTTGTTTTCGTGTGCATTAATACATGATTTTTTCTAAATTTACTTGACGGACTCTAATTGGTCTAAAACTTGTGGGTCCATCGAAAACGGCATGCTCATCATGCCGCCTTGACAAACGTCATTTATTTTTGCGTTTCGGGGTCATGAAAGCCGAACTCATGAATTTGGTTGTTTTTCATTTGTATTAGCACATGGATTTTCTTGAATTTGGTTGACAGATTCTGATTTGCTTGAAATTTGGTGGGTCCAACGGAAATGGCCCGGTGAGCAATAGTGACCCTATTCGCCATGACAAACGTCGTTTATTTTTTGCATTTCGAGGTCACAAAAGCCGAATTCATGAATTTGGTTGCTTTCGTGTGAATTAGTACATGATTTTTTTTGAATTTGGTTGACAAAGTTCAATTGGCCTGAAATTTGGTGGGACTATCAGAAATGGCCTAGTGAGAAACGGCATGGTGAGCGATACTCATCATGTCGCCACGACAAATGTCGTTTATTTTTGCATTTCGGGGTCATGAAAGTCGAACTCATGAATTTGGTTGAATGGACTGCGATTGGCCTAAGAGGCTAAAATTTGGTGGTCCTTTGGATATGGCCTGGTGAGCAATACTGACCATGTTCGCCATGAGAAACGTCATTTATTTTGGCGTTTTGAGGTCATGAAACTCGAATTCATGAATTTGATTGTTTTTTATCGGTATTAGTACATTATGATTTTCCTGAATTTGGTGAAGGATTTTGATTGGCTTGAAATTTGGTGGGTCTATCATAAACAACCTGATGAGCAATACTCGCCATGTTCGCCATGACAAATACTCACCATGACATAACATATTTAACAGAACAATACACAAAAGTTCACAAGGAAGAACAACTAAGATTTGTGGTTATGCATTCGTACTTATAAATCCCTCTTTGGGAACATCGGTTGAAAGGTCGAGAAGGCACCTAAAAATCGCTTTAGAAGCCAGATAAAGAATGGAATAAGTAAAAAAAAGACCAGGACGTACTCAATAATGTAGTTGAGACTTTCCATTTACTCTTCAGGAATGTGCGAGTAGATGGAGATAGTGAAGCAGGAAGCAACTTGAAGCGCTCATAGATGCATAAACCAGCAGCACACTGCAAACCCATTACATAATTAGAAGAGTAATTGCAGTAATGCCAAAATATCGAAGAATAGAAGTTAGAGAAGCCACATTTCGCTACGTTCAGTATCATATTGAAATATTTTGACAAATAATGAGGTAGGACTCATTAACCATTCAACACAACTAACCATCAAGGCTCCATTTACACGCCAAGCTTCAAGCCTCTTCATTTCATTTTTTTGCTTCTCAAGCTGCATTTCAGGATCCAGCAATTGCAAATAAGCCTCAAGATTTGGCAGCACAAGTAGGCGAACCTATACAAAATAGAATATATCAGTAATTGCTGTTTACAATTCAAAATTCAGAAGTAGCAAAGAAGATGGAAAGGAAGTACAGAGAGAACTAGGAGATACCACACCAGGTCCAAGAGCTGCTAGCCCTTGAATTGCTCCATAATGTTGCGGCAGCGCCTTAGTTGGATCCAGAAAAGCATGCAGCAAAGTCCTGGTAACACGTGGCTGGAGATTGTGGTACACTTGACCATGTCTGCACAGCTTTCACTTGTGAACAAGACAGCACCAGTTGATAAACGTGGTAATGTTATCAATATCATGAAACTGAAAAACAAGCCCGATACAGTCTAAAGCACCAAAATAGAAATATATGTGTTGGAATTGCCAACAACTATACAGATACATGAGCTAGCAGTCATTAGCAACCCCTTCTCCTTGGGGCAGCAAAAGGAAAACGGAAAAAACAGCCTAACATGTAACAGGTGAATCCAGTTAGAGATAATAGCTAGATCAGCATAGAAGTAACAGCTTGTGAAGCAGATGCACTCTGCTGTAGCTTCCAAATGTGAGAATTGATTGATCCTTACCTCTTGCATATTAAAGCAACCAACTTTGCTGAGAAGTCCCTAAGTTCCCAATGATTGTCAGATAATCTGTTTCCCAACCTTTTTGCAACAAGGCACGTCATTATAGATGGCATCAACTGGTGCAGCTGGAGATGAACTCGGCAAAATAAATAAATAAAAACAGATAAAGGTGACACAGCGGTGAAAATCATCAGATCAACCGCGGGAAAATTAGACATCCCCAAGAATCAAAGTTGCATGGTTGAAGCCAAAGGCTAGTTTTCCATTATGTATATAACACTACTGTAATGAACAAGGTAAAGTACAAAGCTTATTCAAATTATATAAATTAATTAATCCAATTAAACGCTATCTCTTTTCTCAACAGAAAGTTTCCTTTTCCACTGTATCTTTTAAGTCATACATGAAATTAGACACCCCCAAGAATCAAAGTTGCATGGTTGAAGCCAAAAGCTAGTTTTCCATTATGTATATAACATTACTATAATGAACAAAGTAAAGTAACAAAGCTTATTCAAATTAAATATATTAATTAATGCAACTAAACGCTATCACTTTCCTCAACAGATACTTCCCTTTACTGTCACTTTTAAGTCATAGGGGAAATTAGACACTCCCAAGAATCAAAGTTGCATGGTTGAAGCCAAATGCTAGTTTCCCATTGTGTATATAACACCACTGTTATGAACAAAGTAAAGTAACAAAGCTAATTCAAATTAATAAATTAATTCAATTAAACGCTATCTCTTTCCTCAACAGATACTTCCCTTTTCCACTGTCACTTTTAAGTTTCATTAAAGTTTAACGAGTCTAATCATCAGCAGAAATTTTTATACCATTATCCTAAACCTGCTTTCCTAAGTAAGAACTATGTGACACCAAGACATCAGCAATAGACTCACATATGGTTCAATATGTATTTGTATATTCTGGAGAAGGCTCCAGACTAGCCGCATCAAAGCAAAAAGGAGAGGAAAATTGTTCAAATTCCGAGCAACCTGACATGCAAGGGACAATCATTAGATTATTTGTCCATCACCCACTAATGTTACATGAACAGGGCTTAAATTGGCTTACAATTACCTCGTCAGAAACAAAATATGTAAAGTAAGGAACTAAAGGATGAATCCCTGAGTCTGTTGCTAAGCTTCGTAGAGCTTCTTTAAAGAGAAGGGGATTAGATCTATTCACAGTAAGCTCTGTAATTTTGTCATAATAGAGCTGCAAAAAAACCACTGATGCATAAGGATAAACTCATTTTGGATGGGCAAAAAGGACACAAACATTTTGGTACAGTTATACCTGGAGCTCACGGGATAGGACATGCTTAACAGGTACTTTCATATCAACAGGAACTCCATCCTCCTTATACTCGGTCTTTCTATTATCAGACGGCATAGCTAAGGCTGCAATAAATTAATATGTTGGTCTGGAATACTAACTAGTACTTATACTACAAGAAAACTCCTCATTTCTCAGTAGTCATGGGGAAAAGAAAATTATCCAAACAAGGAGGCAAACTAAGACAACGGAATCAGTCCAAAAAGAACACTACAGATGACAAACTTTTTTTCAGATGACGAGAGTAAAATCAAATGCTAAAACATCCAACCAAGCTAATTGCAGCTAAGATTGTAACAAAATACGGACCTTCAGGTGGAGGGTTTTCAGGAATAGCAGGCTGTACTCCTTCTACAGCTAACCAATGGGCAACAACAGCAGTGTCTAATGGTGCTTTAGGCAAAGGAGCTTCAATCACCTAAAGCACAAAACACGACAACTTACTATGAGCATCACTTCAATAAATTCACAAACTAAATCTGGTATCTAAACCTCAAGATATCAAAGTTCTTTACATCTTTGAATTCCACATCCTTCTCTTCAATGTAGAACAAATCCTTATGTCCAGCCGCTCTCCTGAACCTTAACGGATCTCCTGAAGCAAAACCATATATTGGCTGCCCAACGCAACACAGACATAAAAGAACAATCAATTACTCCACAACTTCAATCTCAGATCGATAAACTATAGCATATGGTGCTCGAACTCTCCAAAAATGCACTACCTTTGGAGGATCTGACAGGCAATCACCGACATTTTTGAAGATTCCGAGCAACATAAGCTATAGCATACATACATTAATACACAAATTGGCTGGTATAGAACAGAAGAGGTACCTCAACACCTCTCAAACTGAGTGCAGCATCCACATCATCAGTAGATAATGTAGTTCTCTTCGAATGACGCATACATTTAATAGCTTCCTATAGTATTAAACAAAATTTATGCAAATTACATGCGCGATAACCTCAAAAAATAAACAGTCAATATTTCACCACGCTAATGTCTAAAAGTAATCTCGAAGAGAAAATTATGCACAATCTAGCTTTCTTTTTTGTGTGTAAAATCAGGTGACACATACATTTAATAGCTTCCCATAGTATCAAACAAACTTTATGCAAATTACATGCGCAATAATCTCAAAAACTAAGAAGTCAAAACTTCACAACGCTAATGTTCTAAAAGTAATCTCGAACAGAAAATTATGCACAATTTAGCTTTTTGTGTGTGCGTGTAAAATCAGGTGACACATACATTTAATAGCTTACTATAGTATCAAACAAAATTTATGCAAATTACACGCACGATAATCTCAAAAAAAAAAGTCAAACCTTCACAATGCTAATGTTCTAAAAGTTATCTCAAAGAGAAAATTATGCACAACTTCATTTTTTTTTGTGTGTAAAATCAGGTGACACATACATTTAATATCTTCCTATAGTATCAAACAAAATTTATGCAAATTACATGCGCAATAACCTCAAAAAAAAACAATCAAAACTTCACTTTTTTTATGAGGAAAAAAGTCAAAACTTCACAATGCTAATGTTCTAGAAGTGATCTCGAAGAGAAAATTATGCACAACTTAGCTTTATTTGTGTGTGAAAAATCAGGTGACACGGACATTTAATAGCTTCTTATAGTATCAAACAAAATATATGTAAATTACATGCGCGATAACGCTAATGTTCTAGAAGTAATCTCGAACAGAAAATTATGCACAATTTAGCTTCTTTTTTTGTGTGTGTGTAAAAACAGGTGACACGTGCATTTAATAGCTTCCTATAGTATCAAACAAAATTTATGCAAATTACATGCGCGATAACCTCAAAAACTAAAAAGTCAAATTTTCACCATGCTAATGTTCTAAAAGTAATCTCAACAACAACATACCCACTGTGATCCCACAAGTGGGGTCTGGGGAAGGTAGGATATACGAGAACCTTACCTTTACCTTTGTGGGTAGAGAGGTTGTTCCGATAGACCCTCGGCTCAAAAGTAATATCGACCAGAAAATTATGCACAATTTAGCTTCTTTGTGTGTGTCTGTGTGTAAAATCAGGTGACACATACATTTAATAGCTTCCTATAGTATCAAACAAAATTTATGCAAATTACATGCACAATTTAGCTGTTTTTGAGTGTGTATACATAGTGTGTGTGTATAAAATGAGGTACCTGCATGATCTCTCGAATGCGGTATTCGACATCGGTGGCGAGAGCAGGTAAGACATCTGGTGATAAATTGCTTACACCTATGCTTTGTGATATCACTTCTATTGTCTCTTTCGGCACTATACTCATCTTTAGGTTAAATCCAGCTACGAACTCAGAGATTCGGCGATTTCGATAAGTTTTTTAAGGCGAAAACTTGTAACTGATAAGGAAGCTATGGAGAAGAACTCTGATGCGGCGGATTACGGCGACGAACGGCTGAGGACGGCGGCGGTGTCGGAGAAGAGATTGAAAGGAGAGACGAATAGCGAAGCGGAGGGTAGAGAGAGAAAATTTGTTAAAAAGCGTGAAAATTAGGGTGCTCACTGCTCAGTCTCGCAGTGGACAGTGACCCGATGGGTCGTTGCAATCGGGTCATGGGCTAAGATAGTTGCTTCGAATACCACTATTTTAACTTCGGAAAAGGGTCATATATGCCCTTTTACTATACGAAATTGCACGGATAGCCCTGTCGTTTAAAGGTGGTATCACACATGCCTCTACCGTACATATGGCAGTATACCTGTCTACCGGTTCAATTTCAATCCGGTTCGGTTGACCGGTACCGGATTGAACCGGTTTCGGACTGGTTATCAGATTTTCGATAGGTCAGTGTAGTTCCGGGTCAATGGGATCAGACCGGTCCGAATTTTGGTTTTTTTTTTTTAATTTCAAAAATGTAAATTAAATTCAAATTAAATATCTAATATATATAGTTTTATATTTTAAAATTTAAAGTTAATTTTGTATTTTATAGTTTATAACTTTATACTTTATATTGTAGTTATACTTTTATTTATTTATTAAATTAGAAGACATAAGTTAATTATTAAATTAGAAGACATAATTTAACAACTAAAAAAACAATAAAATAAAAACTAATGATAAGATGTAAACTTTCGAACTTTCATTATTCATAATGCTAAAAAGAGTACATAATGAAATAATAATAATTTTATTTATATATTATGCATCATTTTAACAAGTTCTTCGTAATTTATAGGCTGATTGAATTGGTGTTGACCCATAGCCTCTAAATCTGGAGTATTAATTTCAGTTCCGCTTCAGCCGTAACTTGTGCTCCCACTTTAAAAAATTTGTCGATTTTTTCATCTTCTAGAGAGTCAACGTCTACGTATCCTTGATTTCTTCTCTCAGATCTGATCTATCTCTTAAGCAGACTAAGACTTCTAATGTGGTTCCGCTCAATGAGTAACGTGTGTCTCTTATTTGATCTCGTGCTTGGCTGAATGCACTTTCAGAAGCCACTGTTGAGATAAACACATTAAGAGTATCACGTGTCATAGCTGCAAGTACCGGAAATTGTCTTTTGTTATCCTGCCACCATTGTAAAGGTTGAAAGTTCTTCTTCGACTCCGTTGACTTTTGTAAATAAAATTGCATCTCATCACAATTTCGACTTGTGGTTGCTTGTACTGTTGTAAAAGTGCTCCAAATATCTAAAGATTCATTATCATCGTTTTCATTGAATCTTGCAGATGTAGACACAAAATCAGAACTAGAAGGAATATTATTAGCAGAATTGTTGTTATCAAATAATGTAGCATAATATTCATATAATTTAGTTAAATTACTATCAAGTTTACTTATGCAATCAATTGAAGATGGAGTTTCTGTTGCACCTACTTCCATATAATTATATAAATTAAATATTAAATTATGACAATCTACTTTTTAATAGAAGGATTTAAGACTGCACCAATACAATAAATATCGGGAATATGAAAAAAATTAAACTTTTCAAACATAAATGTAACTGTTGTTAGGCGTATTTTGTATACGCCTTTTGAGTCATTGTTAGTTAGTATTTTTCCATTTTCTTTCAAATAAGAGTCGTGTTAGGTTGTTTTTCTTTCTTTTGAGTCACGGTGCAAAAAAGGCAAAATGGCGAAAAGGAGCGAAAATTGGGCAGAAAAGGTGCTCCCGAGGCAAAAAGGACGAAAGTTGGCAAATCAGGACGAAGGATTGCAAGACGCACGCTAATACGCAGAATCCGCTGCTATATTTCTCGAGAAGCTACAGATTTTCAAGATCGCTGCCATTATTACTGAGAGACTACAGGAGTTTAGGCACCGCGGTGCCGTTATGCAGAATTGCGGTGCCGGTGCGGAAAATCTCAGCTCCAAAGAAGAATTGGCTAAGGGAAAATTGGTCCATAGGGCACGAAATTTGGAACATATTTAAGCCCTGAGAATTAATGCTATGAGGGAGGTTGGTTATTCTACAACATAGCACAACACAAGACAACAAGTGAGGCTACAATTGAAGACTTAGTTCGCAGTAATTTCTTTCCTATCGTTTTTAATTCAGTTTATGTATAGATTTTATGTTAGTTCTTAGCGTGACTATGGCTAGGAGCTAAACACTTTATTAGGGGTTTCCTTATGAATCGCTTGAAACTTCTATTCATGAATTAATGCAGTAGTTTGTTTTCTTCTTCACTTGATTAAAGATTTAGTCAATAGGTGATATGAATGCTTGATAATTAATTGATCACTAATTATCATAATATATATGATTTCGAATCAAGAACCGAGAGGAGAGATTTGAATATGTTGTAATTGACTAGACATAGGTTAAAATCGTGGACGACAGTACCCCGATACTTGTGTAGCATTATAGGTTACTGTTTTTAATTCTCCTATGTGGTAAATCATATCATAAAAATATAGAAGGGTTATGCACTGGGGTTGAGTGATTATATGTCATAACCGGAATATAAGACAGTTTAGTTAACCGCTATCTTAACGTAGAAGAAGAAGTCATTCTAGTTGCATTAAGGATTGAATAGAGTGGATAGTCGACGATTTTGGAAGCCCTAATTCATTCATAACTGATTATAACTTAAATAGTTCAGTAATTCTTGTAATTATTCTAGTAGTTAAACAAAAACTCAACTCAAATATCGATTGCCAAATAGATAACATAAAATAGATAAACGGTAATTAAAAATCAGTCTATGAGGAAGATATTCGGTCTTGTCAGACTATATTACTTGTCAACGATGCGTGCGCTTGCGTGAGCATTTGAAATATCGCTAACAAGTTTTTGACGCCGTTGCCGGGGACTGGCGTACTTCTAATATCGAATTATCTATTTTTATTTCTAATTTGGCCTTATTTTTATTTTTTATTTTTACTATTAGAACCATGTTGCCTTGATTTTGTTTGTTGATTTTGGTTTATTTCAGGAATCTAGTGCATGCGAAGAAGGAGAGGAGCAGATACACTTGTTCCCTTCAACCCTGAAATCGAAAAATTGTGCAAGCAAAACAGGCATGAGAAAAGAATTGTTGATTTACTAGCCATGGAAAATCAGCAGAACAATAATGGGGTACCTGACGGGGGGTTGAATAATAAGGTACCGGCTGCCATGGGACAAGTCCCACCACCTGCAAAAATGAGCTTGAGAGATTATGTTTTGCCCACTTCATCGTGCAGCATACGCATCGTGCTCCCAAAGAATGTGGCAAACAACTTTGAGATCAAGCCATCCATCCTGAGCATAATCCAGAACACAGTACAGTTTGGGGGGATTGCCATCTGAAGACCCCCACAAGCATATTGCCAACTTTATGGAGATGTGTGCCACTTTCAAGTACAATGGTGTTACTGATCGGTGTATTTTATATACACCTTTTGAGTCATTTTAGTTAGTAATTTACTCATTTTGTTGATGTTTAGTATAGTATTAGGGTCGTCTTTCTTCCTTTTGTGTCACAACGGTCAGAAATGGAGAAATAACAAAAAGGAGATGAAATGAGCATAAATGAGATGGAATTGCACACAAAAGGGCCAAGAAATGAAGTCTAAGAAATTCCGGGAAGTATAGAGATCGACGGCCCTGATTTAAAAAGGACGACGTAAACGAAACCCGCCGTAAAAATGCCTCGAGCCATGTACTGAAAGTTCTGAAAGTTGATTTTGCTGCAGGTTTTTCGGCGCCGTGGCGCCAGCTGCAGGGCCACGGCACCGACGCGGAATTTCTGAGTTTTGAGCCGAATTTGACACGTTTTCAGAGTCCAAAAGGGATAACTTTTCCTACCTACATATTCCTTAACCATTTACCTAAAAGGATTCCATAACTTTTCCTACCTACATAATCTCTAACCCTTTACCTAAAGGATTCTTGGGCTATAAATAGTCTTTACATCATTAGAAGAATTCATACCATCCTACATTCTATCCCACACTTGACATTCCATTCCATCCATCTTGTAAATATTTCACAACACAATCCTTGGATGCTAGAAGGTTTGGAGACTTGTTCTTGAGTATTTTTCTTTTCTTTCTTTTGCTTTGTTTATTTCAATTCATGTATGAAGATTATATTAGTTCTTAGCGTGACTATGGCCAGGAGCTAATTACTTTGTTAGGGATTTCCTTGTGATTCTCTTGAAACTCTTATTCATGAATTAATACATTAGTTGATTTCTTCTTCACTTGCTTAAGATTTATTCAATAATTGCTTTGATTGCTTGATAATTAATTGATCACTAGTTATCATCACTTATATGAGTTCTAATCGAAATCCGAAAGAGGAGATTGTGAATATGCTATAGTTGAATAAACATAGGTTTAAATCGTGGACGAAAGTACCCCGATACTTGTGTAGCTTAATAGGTTATTGCTCTTAATCCTCCTTTGTAGTCAATCTTGTCACCGAAAGGTAGAAGGGTTCTCCATTGGGGTTGAGTGTTTATATTACCTTAACAGGAGTATAAAACGGTCTAGTTAACCTGCTATCTTAACGTAGAAGAAGAAGTTAGTCTAATTGTATTAAGGATTGAATATAGTGGATAGTTGATGATCTTGGAAGCCCTAATTCTCTATCATAACTGATTTAAATCAAAGTATTTTTCATAATTAGTTTATTTCCTGCATTATTAGTTTAGAATTCCAACCCAATTAACGTTAACCAAATAGAAACTAAATCATAGATAATCGGATTGAAAACCACCCCGAGGGCGATATTCGGTCTTACCTAGACTATATTACTTGTCACGATACGCACTTGCGTTTAGTGTGTGCATAAATCGCACATCAAGTTTTTGGCGCCATGTCGGATCGCGCATTTTCAATATCAATTTATCTATTCTTATTTCTAATTTGGTTGCTCCAAGAACGAGTTTCTAACTTGTTCTGCGAGCATCTTTTTTATCACATTTTGTTGTTTTCTTATTTTGCAGGTTTAATTTGGGGGGGGGGGGGGGGGAATCGAAAAAAAATAAAAAATTATATGGACTACCACTATCAGAGACAGTGGAGTCATCAACAACAGCTTAACCCACAGGTTCTAGAGGAAGATCTAGATGAGTTGCAGTGCATACTCGTGCTCACCAAGTGCCGCACTCGGCTTTATGGTCGAGACAAGTGAGTCCTCAAAAATTGGAGACCCACATAGGCAACCGATGGATAAGATGAGCAATACACCTCAAGCAAATCCGCCTAGCGACATCATTATGGGAAGTGATAAGCAAATTGGCGAGTCCAACCACACCCACCGCTGGCGAGTCCGGCGAGATAGTTGGTGTAGGCGAAAAGACATCGAGATCCACCTTCACCTTTTGGATTCTCGTGGAAATTCTTTTCGACCTATTGCAGAAGAAACACCACCAGCTATCACTGTTGATCCCCAAATAGGAAGTCCATACCATCAAGGGCACCCCCTAGAGTTGAGAGATGTAGGAAATTTCACTGATCCCTACATTATAGAGAGCCTAAAAGACAAGTCTGCCTTGTTTACTTGGGGGATAATCGTATATCTGAGGCCCTTGTTTAGAGCAATTGTTGTAGTTGAAGTGAGACCTGCAACAATAACTATGCGGATTGCAAGCAGTTCGCAGAAGGATCCAATGGGCACTCGTAAAGGTTAATTGCGTCCGGCTAAAAGACGTTAAAGACATCGTTTGTTGGGAGGCAACCCAATGTTTATTAATTATGATATTTTTATTTCTGTTTTTAGTTTGTTTTATTTTGTCTTGAACAGTCTCACGGCCTTGGGCGCCTGAGGCATTTTTCTGGTGGATTTTCGTTTCGTCGTCCTTTTTTCGTCCGGGCTTCGTCTGATCTCCTCTATACTTCCCGGAACTTCTTAGACTTCATTTCTTGGCCCTTTTGTGTGCAATTTCATCTCATTTATGCTCATTTCATCTCCTTTTTGTTATTTCTCCATTTCTGACTGCTGTGACACAGAAGGAAGAAAGATGACCCTAATACTATACTAAACTTCAACAAAATGAGTAAAATACTAACTAAAAATGACTCAAAAAATGTATATAAAATACACCGATCAGTTACTGATGATGCCATTAGACTGAGGCTCTTCCCGATCTCACTTAGGGACAGAGCCAAGAGCTGGTTGAACTCACTACCTGCCAACTCTATCACTACCTGGTATGACCCAACCCAAAAGTTTCTTGCAAAGTTCTTCCCACCTTCAAAAGCGGCAAAGTTAAGGGGAGAGTTAAACAATTTTTATCAGGTGGATGGTGAGTCGCTCTATGATGCATGAGAGCGATTTAAGGACCTGCAAATGAAATGCCCCCATCATGGCATAGAGAAGTGGATGTTAGTCCACATTTTTTATAATGGGCTGAGTGGTACTACTCGTACCATCATTGATGTTGCAGCAGGGGGAGCCTTTATGAGAAAGGGTCTCAATGAGGCACACAAGTTACTAGAAGATATGGCTGCCAACAATCATCAATGAGCACACGACAGATCAGTGAATAACAGGAAGACTATGGGCATACATGAATTAGATGTCATCACTGCCCTGAATTGACAGGTGGCCCTTCTGACGAAGTAACTGCAGCAGAACATCATGTCTATGAATGCAGTCCATGTCACGACCCGACCTGACGGGCCGCGACTAAGCCGCCCTAATCGACGCCCCGCGACTGTCACTCTTAATTTATCTAATACAGAGATTTATAGAAATTTAGGCAGCACAACGTTGCTTTTACAACATATCCCTAAAATGGGCGAGCCGACAAGGCTGCCAAAACAACAACCAAATCATAATAGGCTAGCCGACTAGGCTGCCACCCACCAACATCACGTGCACAAAGATATAATCAAAATAAGCAAACCGGCAAGGCTGCCACTAGATAACAACATTAAAAAAACCCAAAAACAAGGTACAAACATCCAGCCCACAACTGTCTACGGACCTCTAAGAGTGCAATGCTGACATATGACGGGACAGGACCCCGTCGTGCCCAAAATATGCATAAGTCTGAAAGATAAAGGTATGTACCAAAATAGCCGCTCCGAACAAAGCGAGTTTCCAATCACAGGCGTAAATCCTAGATCGGAGGTGGTGGTGATAACGCACTTCAGAGAGGGGTCGATGAAATAATGTACTGAGTATGTAAAACATAAAATATCAAATCGAATAACAACCGTATGCAAGTAAAAAGAGAGTCATCAAATTTCATAAAACTGAGAATCATGTCTGAAAATCATATCATGTTTACTGAATCATAAATCATCATGATCATGTATGTATATAAAACTGTATAACATGTCTCGGCCCTCTATGGAGGGACTCGATGGAATCTGTATATGCGCGTGTAACGTGTCTCGGCCCTCTATGGAGGAACTCGATGTGATTCAGATATATATATATATATATATATATATATATATATATATATAACGTGTCTCTCTCTAGTGAGGACTGGTGAATGATGCATGATCACAAGCACGAACATGACTGCTCGACTCGTGGAGTGAAATAGTAACACTTAGCACGCAGTAGATATCATGAGCAATCAGTATGCAATTAAAATCATTATGTGACTCTTAATAAAATTATTACCATAAACTCATATCAGAAATCATAATCACTAGTAAATAATCATTTTTAAAATCGAATCGGTAGGAGTTAAGTACGTCACTGCACTTTCATAAAAATCATGCCAAAAGAAAGAAGGAAATGTCTCACATACCTCTTAGGCGAACTAATCAACTCGATATTAAGGTATGCCTCGTCTAGTACTTCAACCTATAATAAGGAATAACGCGCTCGTCAATTTTGATTTTCTAATGTAAGTTATATGAATAACGACTCCCTTATTTCTATAAAAATTTGGGCAGCATTTCCTTTGTTTATGTGCGTATCCACAATTTTCCAACAATCCAAATCAGCCAACAATTCAACTCCAACTAACAATCCAATTCAAACCAACAATCCAACCATTTCAATATGTAATCTAACTAGGCTCCATATACCGCATATACTCCGTCATATAACCCCTTTCTCGTTACTTATGAAAGACAATAATTTAAATCATCAAGGTGATTATCGTACCTATTTACCATATTCATTCAATACTTAAAATGTTACGACAATGTCTAAAAAGATTTCATAATTCCTTTCTTGGTTTCTTAAATCCATTTCGTCTCGCGTCACCTTATATAACTAATTACATCACCAAGTACCAATGCTTCTTTCAATTGTTAACACACAATTAGTGACGATGTCAATAATAGCAACAACGATTATATGGCACCAAAACAGCCCGTAAAGGGTCGCACAATGTCCGAAAGTTATTCATGAGTTTTAGGTCATTTAACATGCAACCATTTACTCTTTCCTTAATAAATAATCCAACTTATTTTCCAACAACTCCATATAATGAACACATCTTAAATCTTCACAAGTTATTCCATTTTTAACACGCAATTAGTAATGGAATTTACAACACAACATACAAATCCAACGCATGCCCAAAATAGTCCAATTTCGGTTCAACATCCAAATTCCACATGCATTGTCTAAATTCAAGATTTCTTCCTAACACAAGTCCATTACTTCAACTACAACAACATGCAACTTTGATTATAGCATAGAAAGAAGAATTTTCATACCTTAATTTAATCCCCAAAACAGTCCCGATTTTTAGCCACTACTTCGTCAGCTGAACTTGTAACGTCGATAACTCTCTACTCCAGTGTTTTATCGATGAGAGGTTTGTTGCGTTGGAAACTAGACTCGACGAACTTCATTTTAGGCTTTTGAAATACCCAAAAACTCCTAATATGCTAGGAGATATTCCCTTCCAAATTTGACTAAAAATCTGTCCAGCAGTCCCGAAAATCTGCTCACTGTCCCAGCGAAAAATGCCACTGTTTTGGTCCTTTTCTTGCCAAATTCTTCATTTGTTTAACTCCAATTCAACATGCAATCATTCCATAATGTCAACTCATCATTTATACATGTTTTCCTTCAAAAATTTCATCCAAAAAATTGAAATTTCTGGGCTACAACTCTCGGCAGTGGCACGTTTTTTTGCCACTGTTTTTGGGTGATTTCTTAAGCTTGTAATTGTAGAGGAATTAGGCTAGGAAGAAGAGAAGTAAGAACCTAATTTGACTATGGGATTGAGGTTAATTTCAGATTTGGATTTGAGAGGAAATAGATGAGAGTTAGTGTTTAAGAATGGAATTGAAATTGAAATGAAAAAAGGGTTTGGAGTGTTTTAATTTAAAATCTGAAAATAGCTTTAAAATTTTACACTTTGGCCCTTTTAATGCCCTCTTAGTTAGAAACAACCCAACTAGTAAATCTTAATTTAATCTCAACTCTCATTGCCTTAAATTCTTACCGTCGTATCTCATATACCTTACTAATCCATGACGGGATTCATGCATATAGATAAACCATTATTATTAAAGAAATTTCCGGCGCCACATACGTTATTACCGAAAATTATTCCGTACCCACACGTAAGAATATACTTAAATTCA
This sequence comes from Przewalskia tangutica, assembly GCA_029844215.1. Classification (NCBI taxonomy): domain Eukaryota; kingdom Viridiplantae; phylum Streptophyta; class Magnoliopsida; order Solanales; family Solanaceae; genus Przewalskia; species Przewalskia tangutica. Next base: position 1,394,026 of record CM056738.1, on the reverse strand, counting down.
AAAATTGAATCTTAATCCTTAATGACGTTCTTAATCCCTGTCTTAAACTTACGAGGTGTAACAGTCCAGATGTCTGTAAATTGTGAGATTTGTGGTGGACTGCATTTCTTTGACAGATGCACAATGGTGGACCCTAATAATGTGCCAATGGAGCAGGTTCAGGCAGTTGGGAATTTTCAGCGACCTTATAATTCCAACACATACAATCCAGGGTGGAGGAATCACCCTAACTTTTCGTGGAGGAACGACCATGCCCAGCAGCAACCATATCAAGGTAGTTACCAGAACCAATAAGGACAGAATCATGCTACCTCATCCTAGCAGTTTAAACCACCTACACAACAGGAGAAGCCTGATGAGCTGAGGGATGCATTGCTTACACTCACTAATTCGCAGAATCCGCCTCGTCTCAAAACTGTGTCATCTCTCAGAACACGAAACGCATGTTGGGCAACTAGCGAAGATGGTAACCAACAGGCCGCAGGGTACTCTTTCAAGCAATACAGATGTCAATCCAAGATAGCAGTGTCAGACAGTGTTGTTAAGGAGTGGAAAACAGTTGGAGCATGTTGCTCCCCAACCCGCAGTGGTTCATGAGAAAGGGGGTGAGAAAGCAGTTGAGGAAGGAAAAGAGGGGGTCACTGAGGACCACCATATAGTTGAGAAAGCTACACCAGCACCTTTGAGGGAATACACTGATAGAATCCTTTACCCTCATAGGCTCCAGAAGAAGGTCATAGACAAGCAGTTTTCCAAGTTCTTGGATGTATTTAAGAAGCTGCACATTAATAACTCCTTCATTGAGGCGTTAGAACAAATGCCCGCATACTTCAAATTCATGAAGGAGATACTTGAGAAGAAAAGAATATTGGCGGATTATGAGACAATAGCGCTGACAGAGGAGTACATCGCCATCCTACAAAAGAAATTGCCTCCTAAGTTGAAAGATCCAGGAAGCTTCACCCTGCCATGCACTATTGACAACGTAACATGCAACCGGGCGTTGTGTGACTTAGGGGCTAGTATCAATCTCATGCCTCTGTCTGTATTCAAGAGATTGGGTTTGGGGGAAGCCAACCCAAGCACAATTAATCTGCAGCTAGCTGACCGAATTGTGGTGCACCCTAGAAGCATAGTTGAAGATGTTCTTGTCAAGGTGGAAATGTTCTTCTTCCCAGCAGACTTCCGCATTCTTGACATGGAGGAAGATGATGAAATACCCATCATTTTGGGGAGACCATTCCTTGCAACGGACAGAGCTCTAATTGATGTGGAGAAGGGGGAATTGAGACTAAGGGTTCAGGAAGAGAGATGGTATTCAGGGTGTTCAAATCCATCATTGAGTCCCAGGCTAGCAAAAAGTGCTTCACGGTAAGCACAACTGACACAGCAGATCAGCAAGCACAGACAAAAACTTTGGAGATCATTCCTACAACTGTGAACCCACAAGCTAGTTTGAAAGCTGCAGCAAAAGTTCAGGACATGAAGGCTGACAAACAGGTAAATCCCACTGAACCCAATGAAAAGAAAAATAGAAATAGAGTGAGGAAGAAGAAGATGATTTTGAAATGGATAGGTTGTGGGGTTAATTTACCCCCAATGATTTGATAAAGAATCTGCGTCCGACTACAAGACGTTAAAGACAGCGCTACTTGGGAAGCAACCCAATGTTTAAATTATGCAATTTAGTTTAATTAGAACAGTCTCACATTTGGTATTTTTGTTGTGTTGTGATGCCAGGTGAAGGAATGGGACATGAAGCAGGGAAAAATGCTGGAAAACACTGAATCAGGAGTTTCAGCACCGCGATGTCAATATGCAGAACCGCGGTGCCAGAAGATCAGAGAGGCCCCAATACTTTAGGCACCGCGGTGCCACTATGCAGAACCACAGTGCCGATTAGCGATTTCCGAATAATAAAAAGACCCTGAATCGCCAAATCTCCTCCCACAGAGACCATCTCAGTGCAATATCTGCCGCCTCCACCACCAATTTGAGTCGATGTATGTCTGTAAGTCGTCCCTTTTATTTTTGTGTCTATTTTTGAGTTTTTTGTTTCGAGTCTTGTGTTTGTTTTGTGTTTTTATGTGAGTCAAGTTTTTTTTTATGATCATGCATGTTGTGCTTATTTGGAACGCCTATTGAACTAAGTGGGATAATGTAGTGGAATGAGAAGCTAAAATCTGTGTGCTTAAGTTAGATATGCCAAAAAATCATGAAAATTTGATTATTTGGAATATTTGGTGCTTAGCCTATGTGCTGTCAATTGAAAAATGTATGTGAAGTATGCTTGCTTGTTATTTGAGGCGAAATAGTTAAGATGTACATGTTAGGGAGATGATTCAAACATTTCTTTGTTAGCCCTTCTTACCATTCATTACCTATCTTGCAATAAATTGTATCCCTAGTCAGCCATTTGAGCCTAAAATGAGTTGTTTTATTTGCCAGCCCATGATTCCCTCATGTGCCATAAGCGGTAATTGAAAACTTGGGATGAAAAAAAGTGAAAAAGGAATACAAAAAGTGAGTGAAAAAGTGATGCACCCCAATGAAAAAAATATAAAAGTTTGGGGGTGCCTATGTGAATTGTTTCATGCTCTCAAAAAGAGAAAGGGGATATAAGGATTAACCGAAAAGAATACCAAAAAGAAGAACAAAATGAGTGAGTAAGAAAAATGCTTATGGTACGTAAATTGAGCCTAAATGCCTAATTTTAACTACCCCTGCCTAAGCCTACATTACAATCCTGAAAAGTCCTGATGATCTCTAAAATGTATGTCTATGATTAGTGGAGAATAACAAGTAAACAGACTCATAGAACTAAATGAAATTGATATGCATAGGTTAGGTATTCATGCTTCCATTGATTACGACTGAAATGAATTTGCGAAATATCTGACTTGAAATTCTAGATTGTTAAATTCATGTTATATCTATTTCTACATATTATCTCAACTGACGTTCATGTGTTTCTAAGTAACCTTGTGCAGCTGCTTGATTTGAGTCTTTGAGTCTCTTTGATTTTGTTTCTTTGTTTTTTGTGTTTCGATCTTTGCTCGAGGGCGAGCAAAGGTTAAGTTTGAGGGTGTTTGTTAGGCGTATTTTGTATACGCTTTTTGAGTCATTTTTAGTTAGTATTTTCCCATTTTCGTTCAAATAAGGGTCGTGTTAGGATGTTTTTCTTTCTTTTGAGTCAGCGGTGCAAAAAGGCAAAATGGCGAAAAGGAGCGAGAATTGGATAGAAAAGGTGCTCCCGAGGCAAAAAGGACGAAAGTTGGTAAATCAGGACAAAGGATTGTCAGCACCGCGGTGCCAATATGCAGAATCGCGGTGCCATTATTACTGAGAGACTGCAGGAGTTTAGGCACCGCGGTGCCGTTATGCGGAATCGTTGTGCCGGTGCAGAAAATCTCAGCTCCGAAGTAGAATTAGTTAAGGGCAGATTGGTCTATAGGGGTTCGAAATTTGAAACATATTTAAGCACTAGGGATTAATGTTGTTGACACCCAATTTTGTCTCATCTTTACTGAACATTTCATTTAGATCGTCCTTTTATCCCCAATTAATTTTACTATGCTTCTCAATCTTGAAAATCGTCAAAAAATAAGTAGTTTTAATATTCTTCACTAATTATCGCATAATTTTACAATATCGAGTATTACATTTTTTTATAATTAAAATATAAGCAAAACAATTTTAATATCTCGTCGTCAGTATTGATGATCGATTTTCTCTTAATATGTTCTTCAATTACTAAATTAATCATTTTTATGAATATTATATTCAAAATTAAACACATGTATCAAATCTTTTGTATCGTGTTTTATGCGTGTGCATTTTTAAATTAATTAAGTTGAAGGAAGCATATTTTAATTAATTGGGAGATTTGGACTAATTATCTATTATTCTCCCAACAATAAAACACCTATTTTTTACCCAATTCTCATTCCCTAAATTAAATAACTAAATCTACCCACAACACATATTTTCTTTTTCCTCAGATTGAGCCCACTTTTTAATTCATTCCCCACAGCCCAATTCCCATCAAACCAGCCCAGTTCGTCCAACCCATACTCCCCATTTTAATTTCTCTAAGCCCATTTTAATTCCCTCTCCACGCATTGACTTCCGTCGACGCCTCTACTCCGACATCCCAAAAACTGCGCCTTTACCCCTAATACTGCGAATGGCAGAGGCTATACCATCACCCATCATCTTCACACCCCTTTTATCCATCGAACAAACACCATCACCTTCATACGCTCGTTACTCACCAAACAAAATCATACCTCCGTTCAACAGCTCTAATTTGAGAGTGTCCCCTTCTCTTTTTAATTCAAATTTCAAACTAAACCCCTCAAAGGTTGGCTATAAATACAGCCCTTGAGTTTGTGCTTAGGGGAGGATTTTTTGGATTTCGAAAGACCAAGAACAAAAAGAAAAGAAAACCAGATTCTCATTATCTTTAAATTATTGCAAAAAAAAATCATAAAAAGAAAATCTTCCCTTTTTACTCTCAGTTCGGTTTCGAATCCAGAAAATCACAACATCTCTAAACTTCTATACTTTCTTATCGCATAAACAAAAACAAAACACCTCCGAGCAAAATCGACGAGTCGAGACGAAGCCTCGGTTCGCTGCCCGGAGAAGGTAACTCTCTTCTTTTATGTTCTTAAGTTGTTTTTAGTTATCCAAGGTGCATTATGTGGTCGATATGATTTGATTATGTGTTGGTTAATTTTTGAAACTGTTTAACTCGGTTCAAATCATGTTTAAATAAATGTTAAGTGTTACTGGAGTTTATTAGGTTAGTTATTATGTACGTCGGCTATACTTCGGCTATTTTGAGTCCTTAAGTGCATTTATCAAGTGTCGCTCACTGTTTGGAGTTATGATCTGTATATCCATTACCCTGAACGTATTCGTATAACCTATGTAGACTTAAGTATGGTGAATGAGCTTAATTATATGTGTTATATGGGCGACTGGTTTGTCTTTTGCGACGCTAGATTAATATGAGTCAGAGTCACATTAAAAACCTGTTTGTGTAATCCGAAACTAATATTTTGAGTTCGCTTAAGTTATCTCGTGCTCTAATTACTGTCTGATGAGATGTTAGCAGCACAATCTTACAGTTATTAGATTAAAGTCATGCCATGTTAAGCTATATCTCTGCCTATGTCAGATATTTTGATTTATATCTCGTTTCGTGTTTGAATACAGGCGTATACATGAGGGGTACTAAGACTGTTTAAAGGGTGAGGGTTTGAATTTAAAAAATGGTTGGGATAAACTCTCTATATGGCCTGTTTAAGTGATTAGTATATCAGTGGTAATTTGTTTTAGTCAAATCTTAAATTATTAAACAGGGTGTTTAAAATGGTGGTCTAGAATCTGTTAACCATGATTCAACATGTTATTGGAATGATTTTAAGAGTATGTCCAACCTTTAAAGAACTATGTTAGGTTTGTCTATGCCTCATCGTTTTATTATATCCCCTAACACTAGATTGAGGCATAAAAATGAGTTGAAGCACTTTGTCGAGCCAATTTTATTTGTCGAACTGACTTCACTGTTGTCGGGATGATATTATCGTCTATTGGATTTAGTTCATGGGGGGTGTTTCACTGCTGATTTTAGCTTTGTTTTCAGACTGGTTCTGGACTGATTTTTAGCCATTTCGGCTAATGATTTCGACTATTTTTTTTGGCTTGATTTTTGGCCTTGTTGTTGCTGGTTTTCTGACTGATTTTCTGGCTATTTTGCTACTGGTTTGTGACTGTTTTCGGACTGATTTTGGCAGATTTTGAACTAGTTTGGCCCCTTTTTACTGCTAGTTTTTGGCTATTTTTCGCTATTGGTTTGGCCTATTTTTCTACTGATGTTAAGGTTATATTAGTCATATATAAATACTGGAAGAGTCTATGATGTGTGTTTGTAGTAGATTAGCTATTTAAATTATTTTGGACTCCTTAAACATGATTAGTTTGTTGTAGTTGATAACATGTATACTAAAAATGTATTCCTATGGGCTAAGTGATAAATCTGTGGAGTTAGTTAACTGCACGTATGTTGTTTAGTTATCTATGATTAAGAAATGATCTAAGGACATATTGTTACTATTTTATATGTTTAGTTAATTTAATTGGTTACTCTGCTTGGCTATTAGAGTGTGTTGTTTGTGTTTGAATATGATACTACAAGTCATATGAGATCAATACATGTTTGAAAGAGCTGTAGTTGGGTAAATTGCTTTCATAATATTTAGTTGACTGTGGTTGATTAGGTAAAATATATTATGTGATGAAATGTTGGTGTGTTGTCTCTTTAGTGATAAAAATTATGATATATGATCAGTTAAGTCTCAAATAGGATTAGAGTGGTTGTGACGTCAATTTATGAAGTCTTGAAATGTGTTGAGCTGATTGTCTGCTGTGTTAGGTTTATATTTGAGAATCATCTGATATAATATTGTTCTCGGTAGCTATCATGAGTTGGTTGGGTTGTTATCGTATTCTGTGTTAACCTCGTACTGTGAATGTGCTTTCTAGACCTAAATATGCAAACATTTCCCTGTTCTCTTTCCTTTTCATGTTATCTATGTTGTGTAGCAAACCTGAGGGCCAATAACATATTACCTTTCATGAATTATTTATTTATATTTTCTTATGTGTGTATTTTCGTTTCATTCCTTGTCTTGCCAACTATCAAATTAAATTCTACTAATCCCTATCTTTTCCTTCTTTTACATGAAATAAATTGGGGAGCAACAAGAGTCTCGCTACGAGACTCACCACATTCGTATCAACATTCCCTGCATTTTTTGGTCCCGGGACTTCCAAGCAAATATGACGGAATGATATCGTCATCCGTTCTAGAGTCGCTGGAGCAACAAGAGTCTCGCTACGAGACTCACCACATTCGTATCAACATTCCCTGCATTTTTTGGTCTCGGGACTTCCAAGCAAATAGGACGGAATGATATCGTCATCCGTTCTAGAGTCGCTGCTTTTTAATTCTTTAATTACACTTATTTTATACTGTTGTAATTTAATTTATTGCACTTGTATAATTATTGAATTGCTTAGAATAGTTAGTCCTAGAATTAATAGATTGGAAAGGGTAGAATTAAAATCGGAAATCGCTAGTTTAACTTATTCTAGGCACGTTATCCATATTTCTAAAACATTTAGTTTTATTTATTTTAGGCTCGTCGCCTATCTTTTCAAAACACTAGTTTATTTTATGATATATCTACTTTGGCATAAAATAAAATCATGTTCTATCAAAACTCAATTCTCATAATCATTTTGACATGTTTTATCAAAAACTAAATATATGTCATTTTACACAAAACTGCTTTGTGTATATTTCTAAATGCATCTTTTAAAATTAACTCTTTGCAACATCCTTTTATTAAAACCACATATATTCAAAACATGCATTTTTCTCTAATATAATAATTAACCCTAGGTTTGAACGGACAACCGCAAGTTAGCGGATTCTTTAGGGTGCCTTACCCCTTCCCTTTAGGATAATAAAGAACCCTTACCTAGAATCTCACATAGCTTTCGCAGACCTTTAAAATGGAGATCATTCGTAGTATTTTATGCTACATTTTTAGTGTCATAATTCACTATAATAATTAGGTGGCGACTCCTTTAAATACAAATTTAGGAATCAACCATGCGCAGTAATCCCGTTTCCGACTCCGGTTGAAATGGGGTGTTACAGCATGACGACTCCACTGGGGACTTTAGATTCTTAACCATAACAAACATAGGTTAACTATTGTGCTTTATTTTTTCTTATCTGCTTAAAATTGCTTCTTCTGTGTTTTACATTCATTTGCTTTTATGTTTTGTCTAAATTATTCTACTTTACATATAAATATTGCATATTGTCTTAATTGTTATTTGTTACCGTTTTCCTTAAACTGACATTCCGCTCATATTTCTTCCATTCTGAAAAATTCACACTATCACACACTCACGCGCTGGTGTGCTTCGCGCACCCGCAAGTTTCTTTCAAAATATCCAAATTTTAGGAGAGTTGGCGCCTGCGCGGAGTTAGATCGGTTCGTCTGATCAGCCGCGTAGCCTTCTCACTCGAGTTGTCCGCTCGGGAACCTTGCGTCTAGTAAAGCCAAATCTTAGAAACTCGGGATAGAGTTATACCACCCTTTATTTTAAGGCATGCATGTATTTACCTTAGGTGGGTCGGTCCTTGGTATCGACGCCACAATTAGGAAGACACCAAACTTGTCGACGGGTTTCTCAACCCAATGACCAACCAGCATACTATGTGTAGCGTGACAATGATAGACAAATTCAAGCCTAAACATGACATGCCGAATTGGAAAAAGTGCACCGTCATTTGGTCGCCATTTCCAACAAAACATTGCAGTTTAACGACGTGGACCTATTTATCATAATCTCGCATATTTGGCGTTTAGGCCCACCTCTGGCATAAAGAGGTCCCAAACATATTAGAGCACACGCTTGATTTGCAATTTGCTTATTATTATTGCCTGCAATTCTTTGCATATTATACTAACTTGGTTTGCTTCATTTATTAGAAGAGGGTTATTTTTGCCTAGCTTATCCCCAAAAGGTTGATTCGCGTTGACTGGTAGTAGCACAATCATCCAATAAATGACTAATCCAGAGGCACCAGAACGAAACAACTTAGGACTCATCCCCGTTCCTGTAGAGGATGCAGAGGCATTAGAAAGGAGAAACACCAATGATCAACACCTCGCCAAACTATTGCAGCAAATGGAAATCATGCAAGCCGAAATAGAAAGGCTCCAAAATATCACAAACCTGTCTATTAGCTTGAATGCACCACTCCCAGAGCAAGGGACAAATGCAATCGTGTCACAATCCCTTGAGCCTCCACTTCCCCAAAGCTCCCCGCAGAGGCCGCAACATACCAGCTCACACCAAAATGTCACTCGCCCGGTCAATTTTCAAGCCGACCTCCAAAATGATCCGTTTACTACATACATATCTCAACCTCCACCTACTTATATCTCCCCACTCAGCCCAAATTGCCAAGTCACCCAATACGAGCAGAGGACACGCATCACTAGTCCTAACAAACAATATGGGGGATTAGCACATCCGACCGAAAGCCAACCATTTATTATGCATGCATCCTCTCAAGAGAAAGATCAATACAAGGAAGTGGAGCGACAGACTCGAGCCAGAGCTGATGAAAATATGGCAAAAGAAATCCGTAGCTTGAAAGAGGCATTCAAAAGCATTCAAATGAACAAGGGGGAGGAATGTTTAGAATATGAAAACTTATGCATGCACCCCGACGTTGAATTACCTGTAGGGTACAAGGTGCCCAAATTTGACATGTTCGATGGAAAGGGGAATCCTCGAGCTCATCTAAGGTCATATTGCGATAAATTGATTGGAGTTGGGAAAAATCAAGAAATCATCATGAAACTATTCATCAGGAGTCTAACCGGCGAGGCGCTGGACTGATACACATGCCAAGACCCTCTAAAATGGGACGGTTGGAATGCCATGGCACAAGATTTCATGGATAGATTCAGATTCAACACTGACACTGTCCCGGATAGATTTTATCTTATGAAACTTGAAAAGAAATCCACAGAAACTTTCAGGGAATACGCCCTGAGGTGGCGGTTAGAAGCAGCAAAGGTCCAACCTCCAATGACAGAGAGCGAAATGACCACCTTGTTCGTGCAATTGTTAAAAGACACGACATATTATGAAAGGATGATCAGTGTAATTGGGCGAAGTTTTGCAGAAGTCGTAAGAATGGGCGACTTCGTGGAAGAAGGCATTAAGACAGGCAGGATTACAAACCTGACCGCCCTACAAGAAACTAGCAGAGCAATGTAGTCAGATTCCATAGGAGGTACCTCACAGAGGAAAAGGGATGCATCACCCTCTGTCATGGTCATTCGGGAACATAGGCCAGAACAACTTCCGGTGTATCAAAGCCCACCGCTTTCTTACTATAACCAAAACACTCAAAATCCACAGTCATATTATCAGCACTGCGCTACCTCATATCCTGTTTACCATACCCAACCAGCATATCCAAAATACTCACCACAATCACGAACCCGCACACCAGACGGACCCAAACCCCGTATAGATGCTGAGAGAAAGCCAACCAGAACATATACACCTTTAGCCGAACCTATAGCCCAAGTGTATGAGAAGCTGAAAGCCGCAGGAATACTCCAGCCAATTCCCAGAAATACCCCCAGGCCTACTTTCCGAGGTCACGATAAAACCAAATATTGTGCATACCAGTCATATTGATGATGTTTCAAAAGTTGGAATTAGGGGTGCACAAAAATCGTCCGATGAAAATGGACCGGATCAACCTTGGATCGGGATCAACCGACCGAAATTATCGGTCCGGTCTTCGGTCCTTTGAAATTTAAGTTTCGGTTTTCGGTCCGACATACAACAGTAGGGAAGAGAATGACATACATTATACATTATACATATACAAACATTCAAACCATCAAACACAGATGGTAGATTCATCAATTCCACACTTTTGAAAATCTGTATGAAAGAAAATAATAAAGTTAGTAATAAGAATTGTAACTCTTCTAATGCTTGCAATGAGATATCATCATATTCATATCAATATATCATACCATTCTCCAAATTTTGCAACTCTTCTAATGATTCTTCCACATTAATTAGTTTGGATTTCTTCGTCAAAGTTGCACGAAGCCAATCTTGACCACAAATGAGTCCTTGCACCATCTTTAACATAAAATAAAAGTTAAGAAACATAACTTACCAATTAATATAATAAAAATTAAACTTGCTTTACAAAAAATACAAAAGAAAATGTATTACCTTAGGTGTCAAAGAACTCACAGGCGATCAGTGTTCGTCATCTCGGTACTAAACGACCTCGGAAGCAGCTGTAGATCTTTGGAATAGCTAATATATCACGAGCCATGCGTGAAACAACGGAAAATCTTAGTGAATTGAGCTTCCACCAAGTTAAGATTTCAATATCTTCTTCATCCGCCTCTTCATTCAAATATCGATCAAGCTCTACTCGTACTATATTTACCCTTTGCTTCTAACGAAGATTTGAGCTTCCTAACTTTAGTCTTGAGATCTAATCTCATGTCACTTGATTTAGATACATCACTTGTCCCACTCAAAGCAACAGTAGGGAAATACATAGCCTTATATTAATCAAACAAATCATTTAGGACTTGTTGAACATTCTCAAGCAAACTATCACCCTTCACTTCCCCATACATCTCATGTAGAGTCAATTGTAAACCAATACTTATCAAACTTTTCTTTCATCTTACCAGCCATTGCACGCAATTCTACATCACAAGTACTTTCTAGATCTTTTAATGTTCCAAGAGCTGTACCAATATCAAACAATGCACTATTGCACGTGACACTCAAAGAAGCAGAAACATTATTAGTTAAAATATAAAACTTTTCTAGAAAGATAACAAGCCTCTTGGCCAACAACCAATCATTCTCATTAGGAGACCCTACATTATTAGGCTCTTTAAGATCTTGTTCTTTATGAAGTTCAAACAAACCAAAAACTCGCTCAAATTTTATAGCTGCCATCAACATAGTATAAGTTGAGTTCCAACGAGTGGGCACATCAAGTGACAACAAAGATTTGCTCTCTATTTTCAAGACTGTTGCAATTTCTTTAAATTTAAGAAGCCTAGCAGGAGAATTCCTCACAAATTTCACAATAGCTCGAATTCTTTCAATTGCTTTAAGAGAATCTTTTATTTTCAAACCATCCCAAACAATAAGATTAACAATATGAGCGACACATCTCATATGCAAATATTTTCCCTTACTTATTGCACTACCATTGCTTTGAACTATTCTCATCAAGTGACTACAAGCAACATCATTTGAAGAGGCATTATCAACAATCACAGTAAAAAGTTTCATATGTAAATCCCAACTCTCTAAACAAGATTCTATAGCTTTTGCAATTGACTCACCCCTATGACTTGTAATTGGACAAAAGTTTAGAATTCGTTTTTGCAAATTCCAATCATTGTCTATAAAATGAGTGGTAAGGCACATATAGTTGATTCTTTGATTAGATGTCCATGAATCAGTTGTCACACAGACTCGTTGGCATGAAAATATGAGAAATTCTTTCCACTTTTCTTTTTCCTTCAAATAAAGTTGAAAGCAATCACGCCACGATCATACGGGGGTACTATAAACTCAGGGCAAGCAACAGATATGAAATGCTTAAAACCGGGGTTTTCAACACAACGAAAAGAAAGTTCGTCAACTATCACCATATAGCACAACGCTTCCCTAACTTCATTTACATTTAAAACCCAATTTCTCAACTTTCCTTCTCCTTTTTTATCCGCAACAGCCTCCAAAGTCAATTTACTTTGATTTTGTTTAATCACATTCTCCGGGTTTAGTAGGCATTGAGTTGCATGATTTTTCACATTTTTGTTACCATTAATAGCAGAGTCACACGCAAAAGTTTTATGACAATACTTACATTCAGCTCGACGCTTGCCCTCGCCATTAGTCAAATAAAGTGTTACACCTCGTGAGTTTAAGACAAGGATTGAGAACGTCATTGAGGTTAAGACTCGGGTAATGGATATAAGATATAATCACACAAGCTACGAGTACGTCGATGGGAGTTTAAAAGGATAAGATATATAAATTTTCATTAAGGAGTAGTAACATATTATAAGAATTATGACATGGAGAATACGAGACCTTATGGAATTCCCGGGAATTAAAGGAAACGACAATCAAGATTGAAAGAATCGGGATTAAGATTTATTACTTGGGGGATTAATTGAGTTAAGTAAACAATTAGAGGGCTAAAGTGTAATAAGAAGGGGGACCTAAATGTAGTATTTTAAAATCTGAAAATTTGAGATAAGTGCCCTAATAATTTCATTCTTCCACACTTTAACACAAATCAAAATTTTCTCCTCATTCTCTCCTAAACCAACGATTTCTCCATTTCTTTTCAACCAAATTGAAGCTTTTTGATTCCTCCTCCAAGATTAAACCATTCCCCAAAATTTCTAAGCCAAAAATCTCACCAAAACATTGGCAAAACGTGTCACTTCTGGCCGAACTGAACAACCCCTGTTATTCAAGTTTTTGGACGAAATTCTTGGAAGAAAACGTGTAGGAGTAATGGGTTAACATTGTAGAATGGTTGCATGTTAATTTGGAGTGGGAAGAAGTGAGAAATTGGAGAGAAATCGACGAAGCAGTGGGCTGATTTCGGGACTGTTGGGCAGATTTTTTTATTCAACTTTGGAGAGGTATATCTCATAGTATATTAAGAGTTTTTAGGTGTTTCAAAAGCCTAAAATAAAGTTCGTCGAGTCTAGTTTCCAACTCAATAAACCTATCATCGATAGAACATCGGAGTAGATAATTTCGGATGTTACAAATTCAGCGGACAGAATCGCAGAAACTCAGCATTTCGGCGATTTGAGCATTTATTCTTAGAGTTTCGGACCAGATTTTGAGGAGAAAAACGTGTTAGGATGTTGGACTAACATCATAGATTATATACAAGTCAATTTGGAGTTGAAACGACGACCAATTGGCGAAGAAAAGTCGACGAAACAAATGAGCAACTCGCGTGGGCGATGAGCTCGGTTACGGACTGTTTTGGTGTTAATTAAGGTAATAATTCTTCTCCTTAAGATATAATTAAAGTTTCATGTGTTGTAGTTGAAGTAATGGACTTGCGTTAGGAAGAAATCGTGAATTTAGGCAATGCATGTGATAGTTGTGGATGTTGAACCGGAAATGGACTATTTTTGGAAATACGTTGTGTTGTAAATTTCATTACCAATTACGTGCTAAAAATGGAATAACTTGTGAAGATTTATAACACCTTGTTCATTATATGGAATTGTGGGAAGGATAAGTTGGATTGTTAATTAAGGAAAGAGGAAAATGGTTACATGTTGATGGCCTAAAATCCATGGAAAAGTTTCGGACATTATGTGACCTTTACGAGCTGATTTGGTGCAATTTAATTGTTATTATTATTAATAGCGTTGTCACTAATTGTATGTTAAGAATTGAAAGAAACATTGATACTTGATATTGTAATTAGTTATATAAGGTGACGCGAGACGAAATGGAATTAAGAAACCAAGAAAGGAATTATGAAATCTTTTAGGCATTGTTATAACATTTTAAGTATTGAATGAATATGGTAAATAGGTGCGACAATCGCCTTGATGGTTTAAGTTGTTGTCTTTCATAAGTAACGAGGAAGGAGGTTGTATGATGGCGGATATGCAATTTATGGAGCCTAATTAGATGACATATTGAAATGATTTGGATTGTTGATTTGATTTGAATTGTTGGTTGACTTGGATTGTTGGTAAATTATGGATACGCACATAAACAAAGGAAGTGCTGCCCGAATTTTTATAGAATAAGAGAGTCGTCTTTCAATTTAACATACGTTAGGAATCATAGAGTTGACAGACCTATTGCTATTATTATAGGTTGAAGTATTAGACGGGACATATTCTAATAGTGAGTTGGTCAGCTCAACTAAAAGGTATGTGAGACTATCCTTTCCTTCTTTGGCATGGTGTTGTGAAAATCTTCATTCTTTCTTCTGGCATGATTTTAATGAAAGTACGGCGGACGTACGTGATTCCTTCAAAGTCTAGTTTTAATAAAATGATATATGATATGAAAAATGCTTTGACTTCCCAAAATATGTTTTAAAATGATTCAGGAGATCGTGCCTTGATTTTCTAAAGGATAGTTTATTTTACTTATTCTATTCAGTCTTATATGATGATTCAAAAAGACATATGGTTATTCCATTCAGTCTTATACGATGATTTAAAAAGGCATATGATTATTTAATTTAGTCTTATATGATGATTTGAAATGCACATGATTATTACATGGAGTCTCAGATGATGATTTGTATTGCATATGGTTTCTCATGATATTCTACTTGTGTAAGTTGTGATTGTATGTTATGAGGACCGAGTCCCGAACGGAATGGGTAGCTATATTCACGGAAAATGAGGACCGAGTCCCAGAATGGGCCGGGTAGCTATATTCACGGAAAATGAGGACCGAGTCCCAGAATGGGCCAGGTAGTTATATGTACGCAGTATGAGAACCGAGTCCCAGGATGAGCCGGGTAGTTATATGTATAAAGCATGAGAACCGAGTCCCAGGATGGGCCGGTAGTTATATGTACGGAGATGATCTTGATTATGATGATTGTTAGACATGCATGACTTTCTTTTCATATGCGATGCATTGGTATCTCGATTTTTCATATATGTTTCATGTATCTTACGGCCAATTACAATCCTCCTTCTGAGTTCATGTTTTACATACTCGACATTATTTCGTCGACCCCCTTTCTCTCGAGTGCGTTCATGCCCGCAGGTACAGGTGATCGGTTAGGTGACCCTCCAGTTTAAGACATCTACCAGCAGCTAAAGAGCTCCCTTGTTCCGGAGCCAGTCACTTTGGTACAAACTCTTATATTTCAGACTTATGTATATCTTGGGTACGACGGGGTCCTGTCCCGTCATATGTCATTTTTGTACTCCTAGAGGTGCATGAGCAGTAGTGGGTTGATTTATGAGGAGTGTAGACGTGTTTGTTTGGTCATGCTTTCGTATTTCTGTTTGGGATGTTCCCTTATGTTGGTGGCAGCCTTGTCGGCTTGCTTATTATATTGTGTTGGTTAGTTGTGACTCCTCTGGAGGCAGGTACCCCCTTATGTAAAGACAGCCTGACCGACTCGTCTATTCGGGTATATGTTGTAGATGCAGCGTTATGCTGCCGAAATTTTAGTTGGTATAAAATGGATTATGTATGACAGGTCAGTAATGGCATCCAATTAGGGCACCTAGTCGCGGCCCGTCGGGTCGGGTCGTGACAAAAGTGGTATCAGAGCAGTTAGTCCTCAGAATGTCTACAGACCGTGTCTAGTAGAGTCTTGTGTATGGGTATGTTGTGCACCATACTTATACACAGGAGGCTGTCGGACATTTAGGATTGTTTCTATTCTTCCATCTCTTAGATCGTGCTATAGAGTTGTGTTATTAGGATGATCCGTTTTCTGATAGTTTACTATATTACAGCTATGCCTCCGAGGAAGCGCGCGTGGCCCGAAGGGCAAATCTGATGAGGACACTAGTCGGTGCAGAGCTACTGTGTCTCGCACGCGGTCTACTTCTGAGAGTGTGCCCCCGACGATGAGTTCTGCCTCGTCACCAGTTCTAGATGCTCCATCTAAGGGGGCGACATCACCCGTATCCGAAACTCGATTCGAGCCTTGATTCCCGGCCGAGGGCACATGATGGAGATTTGAGAGAGACAGTCAAGCTATTGGCAAGGATAGTAGCGGGGCAGACTTACAGGCAGGAGCCGACAGTTAACCCTAGGGTAGACAGTTTGAGGGTTAGAGACTTTCTGAGTTGCAGTCCGCCGGAGTTTTATGGGTCAAGGCCCGAAGAAGATCCTTATGAGTTCATCCGCCAGATACAGAGGACGTTGAGAGTGATCAGGGCCTCAGAGACTGAGTCAGTTATATTGGCCTCATACCGATTGCGCGATATAGCAGTCAACTGGTTTGAATCATGGGAGTTGTCCAGGGGCGATGGTGCTCCTCCTGCAGTATGGGATGAGTTTTCAGAGGCATTTCTTGGTCACTTTCTGCCTCCAGAGATGAGGCGGGCCAGGGTCGACAGGTTTCTACAGTTGCGGCAGAATGAGAGCACGGTTAGAGAGTATAGCCTGGAGTTTGACTCCTTGGCTCGGTACACACCCACTATAGCAGCGGACATGGCATACAGAGTGCACCGCTACATGATGGGGCTAGATCATTATCTTATTAATGGGTCCATGGCAGTAGCGTTTCAGTCGGGCATGGATATCGCTCGGATTCAGGCGTACGCCCAGGGTATAGAGGACAGACGTAAGGGGAGTAAACCAGACAGAGGTCATGTTGGAGATCAGCCCAAGAGGGCTAGGTTGACAGTTTATTCTGGTGAGTATAGAGGCGGTCAGTCTCAACAACATGTTGGTTATTCGTCCCAGCCAGTACAGAGTGTACCTTCATAGTCCACAGGCTGAAGGTTTGACCCTTCTGGGTATTCGGGGGCTGGTCAGAGCTCCAGGGCTTTAGGTTCGCAGGTATACGGGTGTTCTAGCCAATTGGGGCCACCTTGGCCCCAGTGCACTCAGTGTGGTAGGTCCCATGTCGTGATATGTCGTTCTAGTGGGGGTATTTGTTTTGTTTGTGGCCGTCAGAGCCATATAATGAGGGAATGTCCTAGTAGGAGGGATACATGTGGGATGACTCAACTCTTGGATCGATTCTTTGGTTCTTCACCTTCTATAGCGATGCACCCCGCAGGGCAGGATATTCATACGCCAGCAGGCCGTGGTAGAGACCATGGTGGGAGTTCCCAGTTTTAGCGGTCCTTCGAGCCGCCTATATGATTACATGTATATCTTTGATCTTTTTGGAGACATATATGTATTGATAAGATTGTTGTGTTGCGTAATGTTATGGAGGTATGAGAGCAGTCAATAAGTATAAATAGAACTATATGAACGAGTATCAAAGTAGAGATATTTGTGGTTAATAATGAGTAGGATGAAGAATTACTACAAGGATGATGAAGGTGAAGAAAATGATAATTGTACCGGTAATCCTATTCTTCGTCGAGTTATATTCAATAAAATGTTGTGGCCATGTGTGGCATATTGATTTTGTTGGGTATATTTAAAGGGGACTATGCCGATATCTGTTTAGATTGAACCTAGTATGAACATTCAGGACGAATGTTTCTAAGGGGGGAAGGATGTTACACCTCGTGAGTTTAAGACAAGGATTGAGAACGTCATTGAGGTTAAGACTCGGGTAATGGATATAAGATATAATTACACAAGCTACGAGCACGTCGATGAGAGTTTAAAAGGATAAGATATATAAATTTTCATTAAGGAGTAGTAACATATTATAAGAATTACGACATGGAGAATACGAGACCTTATGGAATTCCCGGGAATTAAAGGAAACGACAATCAAGATTGAAAGAATCGGGATTAAGATTTATTACTTGGGGGATTAATTGAGTTAAGTAAACAATTGGAGGGCTAAAGTGTAATAAGAAGGGGGACCTAAATGTAGTATTTTAAAATCTGAAAATTTGAGATAAGTGCCCTAATAATTTCATTCTTCCACACTTTAACACAAATCAAAATTTTCTCCTCCTCTCCTAAACCAACGATTTCTCCATTTTTTTTCCAACCAAATTGAAGCTTTTTGATTCCTCCTCCAAGATTAAACCATTCCCCAAAATTTCTAAGCCAAAAATCTCACCAAAACAGTGGCAAAACGTGCCACTGCTGGCCGAACTGAACAACCCCTGTTATTCAAGTTTTTGGACGAAATTCTTGGAAGAAAACGTGTAGGAGTAATGGGTTAACATTGTAGAATGGTTGCATGTTAATTTGGAGTGGGAAGAAGTGAGAAATTGGAGAGAAATCGACGAAGCAGTGGGCTGATTTCGGGACTGTTGGGCAGATTTTTTTATTCAACTTTGGAGAGGTATATCTCATAGTATATTAAGAGTTTTTAGGTGTTTCAAAAGCCTAAAATAAAGTTCGTCGAGTCTAGTTTCCAACTCAATAAACCTCTCGTCGATAGAACATCGGAGTAGATAATTCCGGATGTTACAAATTCAGCGGACAGAACTGTGAGAAACTCAACAGTTTACGGCGATTTTAGGAGCATTTATTCTTAGAGTTTCGGACCAGATTTTGAGGAGAAAAACGTGTTAGGATGTTGGACTAACATCATAGATTATATACAAGTCAATTTGGAGTTGAAACGACGACCAATTGGCGAAGAAAAGTCGACGAAACAACGAGAAACTCGCGTGGACAGTAGTCTCGGGTTACAGACTGTTTTGGTGTTAATTAAGGTAATAATTCTTCTTCTTAAGATATAATTAAAGTTTCATGTGTTGTAGTTGAAGTAATGGACTTGCGTTAGGAAGAAATCTTGAATTTAGGCAATGCATGTGATAGTTGTGGATGTTGAACCGGAAATGGACTATTTTTGGAAATACGTTGTGTTGTAAATTTCATTACCAATTACGTGCTAAAAATGGAATAACTTGTGAAGATTTATAAGGTGTTCATTATATGAAATTGTGGGAAGGATAAGTTGGATTGTTAATTAAGGAAAGAGGAAAATGGTTACATGTTGATGGCACAAAATCCATGGAAAAGTTTGGACATTATGTGACCTTCTGGTGATTTGGTGCACTTTAATTGTTATTATTATTAATAGCGTTGTCACTAATTGTATGTTAAGAATTGAAAGAAACATTGATACTTGATATTGTAATTAGTTATATAAGGTGGCGAGGCGAAATGGAATTAAGAAACCAAGAAAGGAATTATGAAATCTTTTAGGCATTGTTATAACATTTTAAGTATTGAATGAATATGGTAAATAGGTGCGACAATCGCCTTGATGGTTTAAGTTGTTGTCTTTTATAAGTAACGAGGAAGGAGGTTGTATGATGGCGGATATGCAATTTATGGAGCCTAATTAGATGACATATTGAAATGATTTGGATTGTTGATTTGATTTGAATTGTTGGTTGACTTGGATTGTTGGTAAATTATGGATACGCACATAAACATAGGAAGTGCTGCCCGAATTTTTATAGAATAAGAGAGTCGTCTTTCAATTTAACCTACGTTAGGAATCATAGAGTTGACAGACCTATTGCTATTATTATAGGTTGAAGTATTAGACAAGACATATTCTAATAGTGAGTTGGTCAGCTCAACTAAAAGGTATGTGAGACTATCATTTCCTTCTTTGACATGATGTTGTGAAAATCTTCCTTCTTTCTTCTGGCATGATTTTAATGAAAGTACGGCGGATGTACGTGATTCCTTCAAAGTCTAGTTTTAATAAAATGACATATGATATGAAAAGTGCTTTGACTTCCCAAAATATGTTTTAAAATGATTCAGGAGATCGTGCCTTGATTTTCTAAATGATAGTTTATTTTACTTATTCTATTCAGTCTTATATGATGATTCAAAAAGACATATGGTTATTCCATTCAGTCTTATACGATGATTTAAAAAGGCATATGATTATTTCATTTAGTCTTATATGATGATTTGAAATGCACATGATTATTACATGGAGTCTCAGATGATGATTTGTATTGCATATGGTTTCTCATGATATTCTACTTGTGTAAGTTGTGATTGTATGTTATGAGGACCGAGTCCCAGAATGGGCCGGGTAACTATATTCACGGAAAATGAGGACCGAGTCCCAGAATGGGCCGGGTAATTATATGTATAAAGCATGAGGACCGAGTCTCAGGATGGGCCGGGTAGTTATATGTATGGAGATGATCTTGATTATGATGATTGTTAGACATGCATGACTTTCTTTTCATATAATCTGATTGCATTGGTATCTCGATTTTCATATATGTTTCATGTATCTTACGGCGATTACAATCCTCCTTCTGATGAGTTCATGTTTTACATACTCAGTACATTATTTCGTACTGACCCCCTTTCCTCGGGGGGCTGCGTTCATGCCCGCAGGTACAGGTGATCGGTTAGGTGACCCTCTAGTTTATGACATCTACCAGCTGCTAAAGAGCTCCCTTGTTCCGGAGCCAGTCACTTTGGTACAAACTCTTATATTTCAGACTTATGTATATCTTGGGCACGACGGGGTCCTGTCCCGTCATATGTCATTTTTTGTACTCCTAGAGGTCTGTAGACAGTCGTGAGTTGATTTATGAAGAGTGTAGACGTGTTTGTTTGGTCATGCTTTTGTATTTCTGTTTGGGATGTTCCCTTATGTTGGTGGCAGCCTTGTCGGCTTGCTTATTATATTGTGTTGGTTAGTTGTGACTCCTCTGGAGGCAGGTACCTCCTTATTTAAAGACAGTCTGACCGACTTGTCTAATCGGGTATATGTTGTAGATGCAGCGTTATGCTGCCAAAATTTTAGTTGGTATCAAATGGATTATGTATGACAGGTCAGTAATGGCGTCCAATTAGGGTGCCTAGTCGCGGCCCGTCGGGTCGGGTCGTGACATAAAGCTTGTATTACTTCCAATATTCAGCCATTTGTTTGTTGCAAGTAATATACTGTCGTTCCTCCATTGACATAATACTTGTCTGAGTTGTCTCTGTGTGGAGTGTATTTGTTGGTGTTTGAGAAGGCAATACAAACTCAGGGTCAGGGACAGCCCTTGCTTCAAAATCTGGTACAGTCGAGTGAGTCGACGGACGAGTCATTTCATCATCTCTTTTCCTTTTGGATTGGATATAAGATTCAGAGGTACTAGACATCATCTGCATGTAAATACAAACATTTAATATCATTTAAAAATACAAATGAATACAAACTTTGGTTGCACAACTTCAAATGACAAACTAATGAACTATACCTTGTCGATAGATTGAGAGACTGAGAGTGAGAGAGGCGACTGAGGCGGCTCGACTCTGGAGTCTCGAGTTCGAGTGGACTGGAGTCTGGAACTATGGATTGAGAGAAGTGAAAAGCGACAGCCGACAGATTGAGAGACTGGGATTGAGATTGAGAGGCTACGTTGACGGACGAGTGAAGACTGAGGAGTGACTAGTGAGTAGTGACGACTTGGAGTCGTCGACGGCGGGTGAGGTGCTGACTGAGTGACTGCTGAGATTGGGAATGGGATTTAGGGATTTAGAATTTAGAAATGAGGGAGAGAGAGAGGGTCGGGAGACGGGAAGTCGGGAATAGGTATAGCCGTATAGGGTGTATATGTGTATAATGTATTAGTGTTTCGTAGGGAGTGCGGAGGGTGTTTAGTATTAGTATAAAAATTAGGATTATATATATTATAAAATAAAATTAAAAATCGGTCCGGACCGGACCGAACCTGGACCGGACCGGACCGAAAACCGAAACTTAAATTTCAAAGGACCGAAGACCGGACCGATAATTTCGGTCCAGTTCGGTCCGGTCCAAAGAGGTTCGGTCCAGTCCATTTTTCTGGTCCGGACCGATATTTGTGCACCCCTAGTTGTCCATGAAGATGATTGAGAAGGTAGACTTGGTCTTCTACTATGAGGGTAATTGAGTCTTTTCACATGACATAGTGTATAATAGAAAGTTGATGCACAATTTATCTATTTATGAAACTTGTATGGTTAGATATAAATATGTGTGAAGAATTTACAAAATATTGTTGGTTTAGGGTAGTAAAACAACTTCTAGTGACTTACCCCTCCGGGAGGTATTACTTGGTTGTTGATGATTATGGTATAAGGACTCTACAATGCTTAATTCTCTAAAGAATTCAATGTTATTAACTCCTTTGTTGTTGATGCATCTGAACTAAAGGATCTTGCTCAAAATATTACTCATCACACAGAAACATTTTCCATAGACTTTGATATAGCCGCTTCTGAATGTGAGCATTCTCTTGGGGGAAGTGATGAAGAAAAATAAATGATTCTGAATCTGAAGAAATAGATCTTGAAGGGATTAGCAAAAAAAGAAATAGGTGGCTAGTGGGTCGGGTTCAGGGCAGTGCGAGTCCTGGCGGGACGGGATGAAAGTATATGTATATCCTAGAGACAATCTGTATTAGGACTCAATGTACTTTATACACATTCGTATTTATATTAATGATGATTAATATTATGGCAATTTGCATTTGTTGAATTATTAATTGATTGTTTATAATATTCAATAAATGCATCCCTAGAGGTTACGTGTTTATTAATGATGTGAGAATTAATGTTATAATGTAACTCTTAAATTACCTCGACTAATGATCATCGAAATTGGGATATCGATGATATACGATACGTCGACATGTGGTCTGCATCATATCCTTAGGGGATGTAGTATGTCTCACTTGCTACGAGTTATGACAACTCGTGATGGACACATGAATACTTGTTGAAGTATTGGTATGTCCTGCTGATGTACTGTTTTGTTATATGTCTATAATGTCATCGGCGTGTGGGAGATAAAAGTCCTTAGACTTGAGGTCAATATCATCTTGTTTACGGAGTAATGTACTTTGATCCTGTCATAAGCTCAAATGTCTTATAGGCTGAGATGCGGCTTGTTTTGGGTGCATTACGAAGTAGATTAAAGGTGGTATGTGAGCCAAAAAAGGTTTCATTCCTTGAATTTATATTCGAGAGAACACTCAGGGACTCATATGGTATTAGGTTGACTAGGTCATTGGCCAATGCAATGGACATGTCTGTGACATGGTCCTGTTGTCAACTAATATAGATGAGTTATAATAATCAAGTCATTTGGATAGACACTTGACAAATCCTAAGCTTGATTGAGTGTGTCATGAATGAAGGGATTTTATCTTCTCACATATAGGTTCAGTTCACATATTTTGTGTAGCTAAACTTTACATATTGGGTTCGTCTTCCGGCGCAATCTAGGAGTTCCGTGAAGATCCTAATGTAATTAGTGACGATATGTAAAGGCCTGAAGGGTAACACTAAGTCAAATGTTCCGTCGATTGAATGATGTAATTATAAGAAGATTATACCTATATGTTCGGTTGATGACCGAGACATTAAAATGGGAAAAGATTGAAAATTGGGACAGGACCGTGGTGCCATGTTTTGGGACCGCGGTGCCAAGAATACTAGGCAGCACCGCAGTGCCTCCTTAATGGAACCGCGGTGCACATGCGAATGCTTGGCGGTCAGTGCGATTCATTTCTGCTGGTGCAGCCTCACGAAACCCCAGAGCTCCTATTTCATCCTATAAATAGGAGGCTTCTCTTCGCATTTCAATACAACCAAAACCTAAGAGAGGTCAATCTCTTCTAAAGCTCTGTCAGAATCCATAGCATTCCTGACTTAGCAAATTACATCACAGTTCTCTGAACTTACAAATCGAGGGACGTTTGCGTGTGCACCCTCGGACTACACAAAGTAACAGATTCAACTGATTGGTTGATTGCTGCTTCAAATGTAAGTCTTCTGTCGAAGTTTTACATTAATTCTGTGCTTTGTATTTTCATTACTTATCATACTACAGTTCGACCGTCGTCGGGTTTGAAACATAAATTTTCAAATTTCACTGCATGTACGAACCCGACGTAAACTCCTACAGTTGTATCAGAGCCTGGGCTGTTTCGTATGATTTGTAATGTATTTAATGATAATATGGGTTAAGATTTGTTTAGATCTATATTTTATGTATTTAAAAGCTTTAAAACCCTAAACCTTTAGAACACATGATCCTTGTGACCAGATCTATTAATGCAATTATGTATTCGAACAAGTCAATTCAATATATAACTCTTCTAAATTGAAATGTGTTATCCGGCTTAAAGCATGGTGCATTGAAACGAAGAACGAGAAGAAAATTGGATTTGACGGTCGATGAACATGTTGTTTTAATGGTGATGGTAATACAAGTGATATATCTGAAAGATCTAGCCCTAAACCAGTTTTAGGGGTTTGGAAATTTCGGATTTTGTGATTCTGGAGGAGAGGCACCACAGTTCCATGATGGAGCACCGCGATTCCTACTAGGATTTTGTGGCGGCGCCGGGATTCCACAATAGGAACAACCCAGATGAAGTCAGAGGCACCGCAGTGCTGTTCATGGGAGCCGTGATGCTGTTCATCCAGAAGCTTACAATTAATTTCGGACAGTCTACCTTCAAGGAACCGCGGTTCCACCTGTTAGGACCGCGGTGCCTGTGACGGTAATTATGAGGCACAGCGGTGCCACCTTTCAGAATCGCGGTGCCGAAGACGAATTTAAAAAAAATCGAAAATCAGAAACAGAGACTTAAAAGTTTCAGATTATGAATCTAAAGTTTAAAAGTTTCAGTTTCTGAAAACAAGATTTTAAAATCGAACAGATTTGGTCATTTCAGGCAAATCTATAATTAAAAAAAAAATTCTGAAAGTTGATTTTAAGTTCTGTAAATTGCAAACAGGTCCTAGAAACTTGAAAATGTTTTCTGAGTTTTGAAATTGTATTTTTTGAATTTATAGGGGTTCAAAATTGAACTTTGAAAATTCTTAAAGGACTAAACTGTAAATTTTAAAAGTTCGCAGAAATCCTGAAAATCAGAATTTCAGAATCAGAAATGTTTAGGGACTGTTTGACATTTACATAGATTATAGAGTTTAGACAAATAGACTCATAATTATCATTAATAGTATATTATTGAATAATATACAAATGTGTTAAAGTGTTAAATATGATGTATTTAAATTATTAGCATAGCGTCCGCAATTATTGTATGGGTAAGAGGTGCCCAGTAATTGTTTAAATTTAAATGACCGCTATAATTGTCTGAGTAGACGACGCCCAGTATGTGATTAAAACCATTTTTATCATGCATATTGGGTTTGATGGTTTCCCATCTAATTGTGTTTTGAAATTGCATGATAGGATGTCATATGATGTATGACTTGATTTTTGATCTTGAATGAATCCCCAAAAAATTGAAAATGTTCCCTAAACATTAAATACAAGCCTAATTATAAACGCGTCGTCCATTATAATTGTTAGGGTGCTAAGTCCTTTTCGGCGATAAAGGTAGTTATGCCAAAGCATTTGCTCTAAGTCTAAGAGGACCAATGCCCTTTCATAGATGTGTTAAAATGAAAGTAGATAATAAACTTTTGTAGGTATTTACACCAAAGTGTTTGCTTGCAAAGGCTAAGTTTACTTAGGCATTTAAACGCAGTCGTGTAATGAGGTTGGCTTGTTTAGATGAATCTTGGCGCCAAAGTGTCGGACTAGTCTAAAGACGTAAGATTAAAATGAAAGATATTTAATCAAACCAAGAGTTGTAGAGTTGCTTTATAATTGGTTGAGGACCTACCAAAGTGTGCTATTGAAGTTATCAGCCAAAGCAAACGCGGATATAACATATGTTTGGATCTTGACCCATTATGACCTTTATATTGATTTAGGTCCGAATTCTACCTCGGGGTCGTAGAAGTATGCAAAATAGTGAGAGTTAATTAAACAAAAGGCCATGTTAAATTAGTTTATTATGAATGTGTATAATTTAGGAGAATGAATTTTAATTGCATTTTCCTGTTCTATCTATTATCTTAGATCTTCAGAAATGTCAAATTTTTCGTTGAAAATGCTCATGGAGTCAAACAGACTCACCGGACCCAACTTCATTGACTGACTAAGAAATGTTAGAATTGTTCTTAGACAGGAAGAAATTGAGTATACATTGGAAAAAGTATTCCCCATCGCTCCACCGGATGACTCTGCAGAGTATGCAACTTTTGACCAGGTTGCTTACAAGAAACATTATAAAGATGCCACATTAGATCAATGCTTAATGTTGTCTTCTATGTCACCTACATTGCAAATACAACATGAAACTATGGGGCCCAACAAAATGTTAGCCCATTTGAAGAGTCTTTATGATTCGCAGAGTCAGACAATGGAGTTTGACCTGCTCATAGAACTTTTCAAGTGTAGGCTAAATGAAGGGGGCCAAGTTTCACCTCATGTGTTGAGGATGATTGAGTTGATTGAGAGGTTAGCTTCTATAGACATAAGGTTTCATGACAAAGTCGCCGCCACCCTCATCCTGCACTCACTTCCTAAGTCGTTTGAGAGTTTCATTGTTAGTTATAACATGAATGGGACTAAATCAACATTGTCGGAGTTACATAATATGTTAAAGACTTTTGAAAAATCTTCAACCTCTAAGACCAATCCTATTATGATGGTTGGCTCCTATAGTCTCCCCAAATCGAAAGGTAAGGGACAACAGAATGGGAAGGGCAAAGTTGTTGCTCCGGCAGCAGCAATGAAGCCCAAGAGAGGGGCGAAGAAGAAGAAGAAACTGCCAGCATCGGATGTTTGCATGAATTGCAACAGGAAGGGGCATTTGAGAAAGGACTGCACTGCTCCAGGCGGAGGAATGGCACCAAGTGCCAATGTGCAAGGTATGTTTGTAATTGAAATTAATCTATCTATAAATGATTCTCATTCCTGTGTACTTGATACTGCTTGTGGCTCACATATTTGTACAAATGTGCAGGGGCTAACTGATAGCAGGAAGGTCGGGCCTCGCGAGGTGGACCTGCGCGTCGGAAATGGAGCACGAGTTGCTGCAGAGCGCATGGGGACTTATGTGATAGATTTACCTTATGACAAAGTTTTAATGTTGAACAATTGTTTTTATGTTCCTTCTTTGACAAGGAATATTATTTTCATTCATGTACTTGATTCAGAGGGTTTTTCCTCAAACACGTCTAATGGCAATATGGTTTTGACTTTAGATAATGTTGTGTATGGAATTGCGCCTCTTGTGAATGAATTGTATACATTAAACTGCCACAGGGAAATTTTCAATGTACAAAATAAAAGGGCTAAGTTAAATGAAAGAAATTCTACCTACTTATGACATTGCAGATTTGGTCATATCAATCAAACAAGGATAGAACGGTTGAGGAAATTAAATTATCTCGAACCATTTGACTTACAATCTTATGGTAACTGTGAATCCTGTTTGAAAGGTAAGATGACCATTAAACCTCTTTCTGGAAAGGGGATCCGTGTCAGGAGGTGCTTGAGTTGGTACATACGGACGTATGTGGACCATTTTTGACTCAAGCTAGAGAGGGTTTCTCTTACTTCATCACTTTCACAGACGACTTATCAAAGTTTGGATATGTGTATCTTATGAGCCACAAATCCGAGGCTTTTTTGAAGTTTAAGGAGTTTAAGTGTGAAGTTGAGAAACAACTCTTAAAGAGTATCAAGACTCCGATCTGATCATGTGGGTGAATACTTAAGCAAAGAATTTCTTGACTACTTAAAGCTTCATGAAGCTCATTCCGAATGGATACCTCCTGGAACACCACAGATGAATGGTGTTGCCGAGAGGAGAAACCGAACCCTGCTTGACATGGTTCGTTCCATGATGAGATTTTCAGCTCTTCCTACATACCTTTGGGGATACGCTATTTTGACCTCAATATATGTTCTAAACAGAGTTCCATCTAAATCAGTCGAAAAGACACTATATGAGGTATGGTGTGGAAAAAAGTCATCACTTAGACACATGAGGCCCTGAGGGTGTCCTGCATATGTAAAGAAGTTGATCACTGATAAGTTGGAATCTAAAAGTGAGAAATATTACTTTGTTGGGTATTCAAATGAAACTAAGGGATACTATTTCTATCTTTCTGGAGAACATAAGCTATTTTTTTCTAGGAACGCAACTTCTCTTGAAGATGAATATGTCTACAAGGATGAGAGTTGCACAAAGATAGAACTTGAAGAAATTCAAGAACAAAGTATTGTAGAGGTTGAATCCTTGCCCGATAATGAAGACAAGAATTCAGTGGGAGCTTCTGGCGAAGATTGGGTATTTAGGGTGCCCCATTCGGCCAGTGAGAGTTCTACGAGGAGAAATGCAGAAATGCAAGATCTTCCGGCACAGACCTTGGGAGCAAGAGCACCAGCTGCATTTCCTCCCATTCATGAAAGACATGAAAATGATATTCCTGAAAGCTCTAATGTTGGTGGATCAACCATCGCACAAGAACCTACTCACAATCAGAACATACCTGTAACTGAACTGCAAAACAATCAACTCCGTAGGTCTACTAGATCTCATCGTCCTCCGGAAAGACTAAAACTGCTTGTGGAAACACAAAATGAGCTAGATATTCCAGATGATGACGAGCCTAGAACCTATAACGAAGCAATGCTAGACATTGATTCAAAGAGATGGCAAGAAGCCATGAAATCCGAAATAGAATCTATGTATATCTATCAAGTATGGAACTTGGTTGATTTGTCAAATGGGGTTAAACCCATAGGATGCAAATGGGTCTTTAAGAAGAAGATTGATGCATCTGGCAAGGTTCAGACTTATAAAGCTAGACTAGTGGCTAAAGGTTTTACTCAGCGTCCTGGTGTGGATTATGATGAAACCTTTTCACCGGTGGCTAAAATAAAGTCTATTAGGATTTTGCTTGCGATAGCTACACATTATGATTATGACATTTGGCAGATGGACGTCAAAACTGCATTTCTCAACGATAATCTAATTGAGGAAGTGTATATCAAATAACCCGAGGGTTTTTCATGTGAGTCCAGACCAAATAATGTGTGTAGGCTACAAAAGTCCATTTATGGGCTTAAGCAAACCTCTAGGAGTTGGAACATTTGCTTTGACAATGCTATCAAATCTTTTGATTTTGTCATAAGCAAAGATGATTCTTGTGTTTATTCCAAACACAAGGATGAGGGTATTGTCTTCATTATAATATATGTTGATGACAAATTGATAATGAGAGATAATAAGACCCTCATGCAGTCAGTCAAGGACTGGTTGTCCAAAACCTTCATAATAAAAGATTTAGGTGAAGCCTGCTACATTCTGAGAATTAGGATCTATAGAGATAGACCTAATAGATTGTTGGGGCTGTCACAGTCAGTCTACATAGACAAAGTGCTTAGACGTTTTTCAATGGAGAATTCCAATAAAGACGGTCTTCCGATGGGTGAAGGCATTAAGTTATCAAAAAATGACTGCCCTTCTAATGTTCTTGAACTTGAGCGCATGAAGAGGATCACATATGCTTCGGCTATAGGGTCAATCATGTATGCCATGACCTGTACTAGGCCAGATGTGGCCTTTGCACTTAGTATGACTTGCAAGTTCCAGCAGAATCCTGGCGAGGAACACTGGAAATCAGTCAAGAGTATTCTCAAGTACCTCAGACGTACTAAAGATTACTTCTTAGTCTATGGTGGAGTTGATGAGCTGGTTGCCACTGGATATACCGATGCTAGTTTTCAGACAGATGTTGATGATTTAAAATCTCACCGTTTACACGCTCATCTTCACGGAGGAGCGGTGGTGGAAGAGTTCCAAACAGCTACTCATAGACTCGACTCTTTGAAGCGAGTACATTCTTTGGATCGGAAGCTGCTAAAGAAGCTGTCACGATTTCTGAGTTCCAGAAAGACTAGGAGTTGTTCCGAGTGTTAGTTGTGCAATAACCATTTATTGTGACAACACTGGTGCCATTGCACAGGAAAATGAACCAAGATCAACAAACAAAAACAAACATGTACCGAGGAAGTACCACATCCTGAGAGAGATGGTGGAAGCGGAAGATATCAAGATACACTATCCCACAGACAATAATCTAGCAGATCTGTTTACTAAACCATTAAGCTTGGTGAAGCATAATAGTCATTTTGAGAACATGGGTATTAGATATGTTGGTGATTGACTCTAGGCCAAGTGGGAGATTGAAAGTATATGTATGTCCTAGAGACAATCTGTATTAGGACACAATGTACTTTATACACATTCATATTTATATTAATGATGATTAATATTATGACAATTTACATTTGTTGAATTATTAATTGATAGTTTATAATATTCAATAAATGCATCCCTAGAGGTTACGTGTTTATTAATGATGTGAGAATTAATGTTATAACGTAACTCTTAAATTATCTCGACTAATGATCATCGAAATTGGGATATCGATGATATACGATACATCGACATGTGGTCTGCATCATATCCTTAGGGAATGTAGTATGTCTCACTTGCTATGAGTTATGGCAACTCGTGATAGACACATGGATACTTGTTGAAGTATTGGTATGCCCTGCTGATGTACTGTTTTGTTATATGTCTATAATGTCATCGGCGTGTGGGAGATAAAAGTCCTTAGACTTGAGGTCAATATCATCTTGTTTACGGAGTAATGTACTTTGATCCTGTCCTAAGCTCAAATGTCTTATAGGCTGAGACGCGGCTTGTTTTTGGTGCATTACGAAGTAGATTAAAGATGGTATGTGAGCCAAGAAAGGATTCATTCCTTGAATTTATATTCGAGAGAACACTCAGGGACTCATATGGTATTAGGTTGACTAAGTCATTGGCCAATGCAATGGACATGTCAGTGACATGGTCATGTTGTCAACTAATATAGATGAGTTATAATAATCAAGTCATTTGGATAGATACTTGACAAAGACTAAGCTTGATTGAGTGTGTCATGAATGAATGAATTTTATCTTCTCACATATAGGTTCAGTTCACATATTTTGTGTAGCTAAACTTTACATATTGGGTTCGTCTTCCGGCGCAGTCTAGGAGTTCCGTGAAGATCCTTATGTAATTAGTGATGATATGTAAAGGCCTGAAGTTTAACACTAAGTCAAATGTTCTGTCGATTGAAGGATGTAATTAGAAGGAGATTAAACCTATATGTTCGGTTGATGACCGAGACATTAAAATGGGAAAAGACTGAAAATTGGGACAAGACCACGGTGCCATGTTTTGGGACCGCGGTGCCAAGAACACTAGGCAGCACCGTGGTGCCTCCTTAATGGAACTGCGATGCCTGTACGGGTTCTGGCAGTCTGAATTCTGCCTAATTCGTTTCTGCTGGGCCTGGCCCTACTGGAACCCTAGAGCTCCTATTTCATCCTATAAATAAGAGGCTTCTCTTCTCATTTCAATACAACCAAAACCTAAGAGAGGTCAATCTCTTCTAAAGATTTGTCAGAATCCCTAGTATTCATGACTTAGCAAATTACATCACAGTTCTCTGAACTAACAAATCGAGAGACGTTTGCGTGTGCACCATCGGACTACACAAAGTAACAGATTCAACTGTTTGGTTGATTGCTACTTCGAATGTAAGTCTTTTGTCGAAGTTTTACATTAATTATGTGCTTTGTATTTTTATTACTTATCATACTATAGTTCGACCATCGTCGGGTTTGAAACATAAATTTTTAAATACCACTGCGTGTACGAACCTGACGTAAACTCCTACACGGGACCCGATGGGACTGGGGAGGGCGGGACCAGGCCTCCGGGGGTACTGACGGGATCCGCTGATGTCCCATCCCATCGAAAAAAGGGGACCGGTCTTAGCGGGCGGTATCGGGATTTTCATTTTTTGGCACTTAATTTAAAATAATATATATATATATATATATAAACATCTCAATAATTGAACAAGATAGTATAATAAAAACATCTCAATGATGTTTTTGTGTCTCTTATATTATTTAATAGAAATACGATTTTTTCGTAATACAATTTCAAAATTGCAACTTTGTGGTGTTGAAAGTTGCAAATAACACAGTAAAATTGTAATTAAAATGTTACATCTCGTAAGTTTAAGGCGATAATTAAGAACGTCACTAAGGAAATTAATATACTTAAGGATGTGATTCCAGAATTTTTTTTGTTACAACGAGTGTAACAAGGGAATTGAAAATAATTGTTGTATATTCCCATTATGGGTTAGTAACATATCATAAGAACTACGACATGGAGAATACGAAATCTTATGGAATTCCCGGGAATTAAAGGAAACGAGAGTTAAGATTAAAAGAAGTGGGATTAAGATTTATTACTTGGGGGATTGATTTAATTTAAATAGACAATGATGGGATAAAATGTAGTATTTTAGGGACCTAAGTGTAATAAGAGAACTTTAGATTTTTGTTTTAACTAAATCTATACTCTTATTTTCTTTTTAATTGAAATCCATCATCTCACTCCCTCTCCTCACCAGCGATTTCTCCTCTTCCCTCAACAAGAAATCCCCATTTTCATACAATTGAAGCTTTCCTATTTCCCTCCTCCAAAATGAACTCTCCATCCAAAGTTTTAAGCCAAAAATTGAGAAAAATTGGGGCAGAAAATCGAAAACTGCTTGGCAGAATTTTGGGCAGATTTTTAGTCAACTTTGGAGGGGTATATCTCCTAGTATATTAGGAGTTTTTAGGTGTTTCAAAATACTAAGATGAATTTCATCGAGTCTAGTTTTCAACTCAATAAACCTCTCATCGATAAGACATCGGAGTAGATAATTATGAACGTTACAAGTTCAGCTGACAGAACAATGAGGAATTTCGGCACTGCTGGCCGATTTTAGGCCCAGATTTTCCAGATTTTCGGACACGATTTTGGGGAACAAAAATGCATAAAAATGATGGGTTAACATTGTGGGATTCATGCATGTTGAATTGGAGTTGATGAAGTGAAGAATTAGGCAAGAAAAATCGATAAAACAATGGGTAATTCGGGCTGGGCAATAGCCGAACTTGGGGGAATGTTTTGAGCATCAATTAAGGTAAAAATCATACTTCTTATGGTATAATTGTAGTTGCATATTGTTGTAGTTGAAGATATGAACTCATGTTAAAGAAGAATTGGAATTAAGAGGTTGCATATGATTATTTTGGGTAGTTACTGATTTGTGGGACTGTTTTGTGTCCATGGAGTTTGAATATTGTTGTTGTTAGTATTATCCCCAATTGCATGTTGAAATTGAAGAAGAAATCTTGATGTTTAAATTTGTAGTTTGTTATATGAAAGTATTGAAGGATGAATTGGATTCTAAGAAGTTATGAAAAGAGTCATGGAAAAATGTAAAAAGGTATTATGTTGCAATTAAAGGACTCACACTCTTGTTGTTAATTGTTAGAATTGATGGACTGTTTTAGTGCTTAAGATACACGTTGTTATACCCCGTAGTTCTGACCCTACGTATGAGAGCGTACGAAAGCATGTAAGACTTAAAATTTTCAAAGGATAGGTTGACGGATTATTCCGGACGTATTTTAGTCAACTTTGAGGCGGGTTATGACCCGATACATTGAGAGTTCCTAAGTGTTTCAAAGTCCTAGGGCGTAGTTCGTGGAGTCTAGATTCCAACGCAACCAACCGCTAAATCGATAGGGCGTCGGAGTAGGAAGTTATGAGAGTTACAAGTTCGGTGCGTGATCGGGACAGAAATGTGTTTGGACAAAGCGGCGCGCGCACCGAAATGCGAGTCGCTGAGATTCTGCGCCGCGGCTGACCAGCAGCCGTGGCGCGAAAGTTCGAAGAGGCTGCGGAGGTTTCAGTGCGGCCGGGAGCGGGCAGCGCCGAGGCGGGATTTTTGGGCGGAAAAACTTAGAAAATTCAGATTTTT
Organism: Przewalskia tangutica; assembly: GCA_029844215.1. Classification (NCBI taxonomy): domain Eukaryota; kingdom Viridiplantae; phylum Streptophyta; class Magnoliopsida; order Solanales; family Solanaceae; genus Przewalskia; species Przewalskia tangutica. The sequence goes on along the minus strand of CM056738.1, from coordinate 1,359,946 downwards.
CTTTTAAAACACCTTGGGAGGGTGACAAGTGTCCCCCCCCCATCTGATTTCTTGCATGCAATATATTGATCAAGTCTTGAAGACTTGGTCATCTTCCAATTTCTCTCCCTCTCTCTAAAAATCAGCTCCTCCTTCTCTCTACATTTCCAAAGGAAATCCAAGCCTAAGGAAAAATCTGAAAAGTTAAGAACAAAAAAGGAAGCTTGTGGTGGTGTTCTTGGCAAGGAAGCTAGCAAAATATTTGGAATAAGTTTGGCTAAAACTCTAAGGTAATGATTCTTCCTTTAGATTTAGTTTATAGTGTTGCATGTTAAGAAGAAAGAACTTGTGATAGTAAATAATGCTCATAGAGTCATTGCATGCTAGAAATGTGGTTTGGATATGAAAAATGGGTTAAGAAGAGATTATGAGCATGTTGTAGCCTAAAAACTACCTTAGAATTGTTAAGTGAATTGTTGTAACTTATGGGGCAGAATTTTACACACCCAAGTTTAGGTGTGTAATCCCCTTTGAATTGTTGGATTGATTGAGCCTTAAATGTGGCAATTGAATGATAAATTCGGCCTTGAGAAAGGTGGCAAAGTGAGTAGAAACAAAGGAAATGCTGCCCAATTTTCCATAGAATTTAGTGGCTTTGAGTTTAGATTATTCTACATTGAAAGTAGAGGTTAATAAACGTATCATGGTTATTTTAGGTTGACATATTACTTGCGGTAGTTTTGGACTTAGCAAGTGGATTGATCAAAAAGGTATGTGAAGCTTTCCTATCTCTTGAGCATGAATAGATGAAACTATGTAGTACAGTAGACGTACAAGATTTGGTATTCTTACTTGTTTTAAGCATATAATGACTTGTTTCGTTTTAAGAATGTATAAGTCCCTTGGTTAGGGGAAAAGTATGATTTTACTAAAGTATAGAGTTAATATAACAACTTTATGGGAAGTTGGTTTATTAGCTTCATAAAAGGTTAATGAGAAGAGGTGTACTCTAAAGTAAGATAAGTATATGAAGAGGCGAATTGGTTTTAAGGCATCAATTGCCTAAGAGTTTTTATGTATAAAGAAGAGTCACTTTTAAAAGAATTGAAGTATGTAGTACTTGGGTTAAATTCCCGGTTTTCTTTTATTAAAGATATGATTAAGTGCCTTAAGTAAACTAAAATGAGAGGGTATATGAACAAGACTAATAAGAAGTTATAAGTTTTCTTAACTTATTTATGATTATGATATGATGACAGTTTGAGCTAGGGTAAGAGTATATCTGAGGGGCAAGCCCCAAGATCGTTATACCACCTACTCCAGGGTAAGAGTATGTCTGAGGGGCAAGCCCCAAGATCGTCATACCACCTTCTCCAGTGTAAGAGTATATCTGAGGGGCAGGCCCAAGATCGTTATACCATCTGCACCAGTATAAGAGTATATCTGAGGGGCAAGCCCCAAGATCGTTATACCATCTGCTCCAGTGTAAGAGTATATCCGGCGAGTCTGACCAAGATCGTTATACCATCTGTTTGAGGTAAGAATATATCGAGGGTGAGTCCCCAAGATCGTTATACCACATTAGTGGACTTGCTACCCACGCGTCACGAGGAATACCTCATGCGAGTCCTTATGGGCTTACGCGGGTGAAATAGTCCCGTGCGGTAGTCTGACCTATCGAGGAATACCTCATGCGGGTCCACAGGACCTATGCGGGTGAAATAGTCCCAGGAGTAGGGGTGCTTATTGATACTACGGGCGAGGTACCTGGTTTTGATCCTAAGGCCCCTATTTTATGCAGTATTATATATACTTGTCACTCTCATTGTTAGTAAGGCACGAAAAGGTATTTTGATTTTCTTATGACCCCAACACTTTTAGACTTATGATATCATTGTTACTGATATTTTCCACTTTACATACTTGGTACATATCAGGTATCGACCCCTTCCTCGAAGTGCGTTCATGCCGCGGTAAGTAAGCAGATTGAGGATCCCCGTTCTTAGGATCACTATTCCGGTGTCAGAAGCTCCATTCCTTCGGAAGCTTGTTTATTGGTACGGACATTCCCTGATGCTATAGGTATTTTGTACATTCAGGGGTATGGCGGGGCCCTGTCCCGCCACAGTTGTTATCTTTAGAGGTATGTGGTCACATATATGTTTTGGGCTATAAGAACCCGTTGTACTACCATACTTTTGTTTTAAAATGTTTTATGGAAGGCAGCCTTATCGGCTGGCCAGTGATGTTTACCTTTTTATAAGTTACGTGTTATGTATGTTCCGCTGCTATTCTCTGACATATACGACGGTACCGGTAAGTACGATCAGCCCTGGTCGGGTCGTGACACAAGTTATAAATATGTATATATGATTGATGTAGTTACTTATTCATATCTTGAAAGAATTAAGGTGTGGAAATGTGTTATTAACTCTCCATGTTGCTAGAAGATTGAACTGCTTAAGTGGATTGCGTTAACGTGACTAAAGGATTGGATGAACCTGATAAACATGTGTAGTAATCACCTGGTTTGTTGTAATTATGTTATGGCTTAAATATAAAAGAGAAGGAATACGTTGTGATGACATAAATAGAATATTTGAGAGTATTGTGGTTATATTTTTGTGTTATGACTTGCTGTTGGTATTGCTGGCTTGGTTTGGAAATTGTGGTTGTGCGTATAAACAAAAGAAGTGCTGTCCGAATTTTTGTAGAATAAGAAAGTCTTCATTCGATATAAAGTAAGTTAATTGATCATAGAATTGACGAGCATATTACCATTATTATATGTTGACGTACTAGACGAGACGTATCTTAATATTGAGTTGATTAGCTCGACTAAGAGGTATGTGAGACTATCCTTATTTCTTTGGCATGACTTTGTGAAAGACTTTCATTTGATATGACTTCAATAAAAGTACGGCGGACATACATGATTTCCTACAAAGTTAGTGTTAAAGGACAGTTGTTATAATAAGTGCCTATGATTTTCAGTAAAAGAATTTATTATGATGATACCATCAAAAGTAAAAAGATGATTTCTAATTGCATATGGTTGCTCATGATATCTACTTGTGCCAAGTCTTATTACACATTCACCGAGTCCCTCACAAAGAGGGTCGGCCACATATCGTATATTCCGGGTTCGAGTCCCGACTATTATTATTATATTACTTGGGTTCGAGTCCCAAGCGGGTTCAACTCCCGGTTTATTATTCTATATACTTACGTGGGTTCGAGTCCCACGATATATATATATATATATATATATATATATATATATATATATATATATATATATATATATATACTTATTTGGTTCGAGTCACGATATATATATATATATATATATATATATATATATATATATATATATATACTTAGGCGGGTTCGAGTCCTGTGCTATTATATTCTGGGGGTAGGAGTCCCTGATTTTGGCATGACTTGCATATTTAAAAAAAGAGGTAAGAACTGATTTTCATTACTCCCATTTTTATGAGGCACAACTGATTCTCTATTTTCTATAGCACAATTAGCATGGCACTTAATCTTACATGTCTTATGTACGTTTTGACCAGTTATGATTATCTATTTTGTACTTTATGTTTCATATACTCGACATTCTTGTCGACCCCATTTCTCGAAGTGCGTTAAATGCCATGAATGCAGGTTTTCAATTTGGTGAACCTCCGGTCTAGATTCCTGCTCAGTTATTTGGAAAGCTCATTTGATTCAGAGCTTTGTCATTTTGGTACAAAACCCTATTATTTTGACTTTTGCATATATATAGGGGCACGACGGGGCCCTGTCCCGTCACATGTCGTTATCCTCCTTATAGAGGTCTGTAGACAGTTGTGGTTGTACTTATGTAGAAGTTACAAATCTGTTTTAGTCAGCCAGGTTGTTGTAATCTTTGTTGGTATGTTCCCGTGTTTACGTGATACTATTTGGTGGAAGCCTTGTCGGCTTGCCTATTATATTATTAGCTAGTTGTGACTCCTCAGGAGGCAGGTACATTCTTGTGTAAAGGCAGCCTTGTCAACTTGCCTATTCTGACATATGTCATTGTTGCGGCGTTATGCTGTCGGATTTCATATTTGTCTTAGTGTTAGTTGGATTATGGGTGTCAGGTGAGCATAATGGCGTCATTAGGACATTTAGTCGCGGCCCGTCGGGTCGGGTCGTGACAGAAGTGGTATCAAAGCAGTTAGTCCTCGGAATGTCTACAGACCGTGTCTAGTAGAGTCTTATGTATTGGCATGTTGTGCACCATACCTATACGCAGGAGGCTGCCGAACATTTAGGATTGGTTTCTACTCTTTCATCTCATAGATCGTGCAATAGAGCTATGTCATTAGGATAATCTCCCCCCCCTCTTCCTAATAATTATTGTGGTTGCAGCTATGTCTCGAAAGACAGCGACAGTGGCTCAGAAGGGAAAATTAGAGTTATTCAGACTTGACTTGGTGCGTCAAGCCATAAGGGAAGTGAAAGAGTTTGAATAGAAGTATGATGATCAGGTTTGGAGATACTAGGTCAACGTCAGGTAAGGTAACTCTTTAGAATCTTTTACGTACCAAATAAGAGAATAAGTTAACAATTCATCACTTAAGGGATGGTATCATCAGGGATTGAAACCAGGAGTAATGTCCGAGATTATATATGTATACTATAATATGTTGAAATTAAGAAAAGTAAGACAAGTAAGAAATGAGTGAACAAATGTTAAAAGAAATGAAGTTGTTTATAATTACGAGTAGTGAAGAGATCCCTTTCAGACGATGAATGAGGTGTCGACTTGTGAAATGAATTGTAGTAGTCTCTATCTTACGAATTGGTACTTCGTATGCTATGATATCTGCTCTATAGTTGCAGAGATTGAACTTTTCCTTCCAAAGATAGAAAATGAAGCTTACCTACTCTTTTCTCCTTCATACCTCTAATTAAATTTTGAGCTCTAATTGTTAGAATCTGTGACCGTTTTATGGTATACCATGTTGCTGGACTATGTGAAGGTAGGAAACTGTAAAAGAATAAGAAGAGGCTATTACTTCTGAAATAATAAGATTGATATATAGGAATGTAAGTATTTTTCCTACTTTGGACCGTGTACTGGGAAGTATTGGACATAGGGATTAATTGAGTTTCATTCGCAAATGACTTAGAACTTGGGAATGATGAGCATCCTATTGGTGTACAGTTGTGTCAAGCATTTTTAATATCGTAACCTCTGGAGTTCATATTTTCAGTTGAGGAGTTATTTGAAGGATTGATAACCGAGGTATGTATTTGTGCACAGTTTCAATGCATTAGTTCACGCAGAATGCTAAGATGGGGCTATTTGGTCTCTTGGAACCAAAGGATAAAAAGGGAAGAAGCTCATAATACCTCACTTAACTTGTGTAGTGGGTGATCTTTTAAGTACTAATCTTACTGACCATCCAAATAGAAGAATATGATTATTGTGGAAGCATCATTTCTATGAGGTAGTTATTAAACTGTACAGAATAATTGATACACTGCGGGGTAACACATAGGGGTACAAGTAAAAGTTTTTATATGACCTTGGTGTATGCGTTTAATGATGTGGCTCTTAAAAGAAAACTGTGGATACATATTGGAAGATTATATGGCCAGATACAAGGACCATAGGTAATAATGAGTGATTTCAACTGGGTATTAAAAGTGGAATGGAAGAGTGAAGTGTCATGTCGCTAAGACTGAAATAAGGGATTCTAAGCAGTATGTAGCAGATTATGATGGGTGGAATGCAGGGTATATATCAGCACTTACTAATCAAGAATGAGTTGATAACCTACATGCTTCTAAGGTTCCTTTCATGAAACCAGGTCTATATGAACATTCTCTTGGGTTAAGTGGGTGAGAAGTAGGCATAAAGACTCAGTACAAGTTCAGGTACTTTAATAGGTAAAGGTTGGATCCTGAGTTTCTACAGACAATAATAGAAGGGTGGAAAACAGATAAGAGCGGTACAAAGATATAGATGAATTCGATGAAGTGATAATAGATATTCAGAGTGATGTAGCCAAGGTGACAAATGTTGATGCAACCAAGGATACTACTGAGTTAGTAAGTCCAACAAGAGGATAGAACAAGTGTCACTTGAGGAAGAATATGGTAATAAATAGAATAAGGAAGACAATAATGGTAAGGTGGTAGAAGTAGAACACTCATCGAAGACCCACAATTGATGGAAGAATCAAAACAACTCTTACTACTAAAGAATAGGTTGAAGGAGCTTTTGTATCAGCAAAAGTTAATGAGAAGCGGAATGTTGACAAGAGTCAGGAGATGTGTACCAATGGTAACAACTCTAATAATAGTAACACAGTAATATTAAAGGAAGATGGGATAATGATGCCCAATGTGGAGCAGAATATTGCAGTGGAAACGGATGTGTCTATCATAAATATTGATTAGCAGAGAAACTTAATCAGAAATAATATAAGGGGTAATCAACATGATAAACTTAAGGACTCAAGGGTGAAAGAGTTACATGAAGTAGGTAGATATATTATGGTATATGCAAAGAGTGATGCATTAGAAAGGTTGTTCTCTGGGATAGTTGATATTGTATTGTTGACGATATGAGGGATCTTTGGCTAGTTAGTGAGGATTTCAATGTTATTGTAAATGAAAGGAAGACAATAGGCAATCTTCCTATATATATATCTTGCAGAGTATGAGGATTTTTGCATTTTGTACTAACTCATGTGAATTGTTTGAGATTGGATTTAGATGGTGGGATGAAAGAGCTGACAATGACTGCACTTCTAAGAGGTTCGATAAAATGATGGCAAAAATTTATTTATTAGATTAGTTTGGACAGGTGGAGGTGGAACATGTAATAAGAACAAGTTTAGACCATGCCCCTTAGTTGTTAACTTAGGGAAATCAATCTATGCATGTGAGTAAACCATTTAGATTCCTCAAGTTTTGGACAGAATGTGAAGCATTCTTATAGGTGCTAAATCAAAACTGGCACACTGATTACAATTAGGATGATTTCGTTTCTTTTAGACCGAAACTGAAGAATGTCAAGACTGCCCTATTATGATGGAGTAAGGAAACTTTTGGAGATCATTCCAGGAGGGCTTGGGGACGCAGGTGAGTTCTAGCACAGTATTCCATCCTCGACGTACTATTCAGATACTAGAGGATATGTTGAGGGCCTGTGTTATCCTCCCTTATTTCCTGTGCCTCCAGGTAATTCAGTTCAGCTCCTTATTTGGTTATAAATTGGTGAATTGCAAAATGTGTGATCAAAGAGATACGTCAAATGTTTGTGATGTCCTTCTAGTATATAGTAAGGATGATGTTAAGGCTAGGCATTGGTTTACATGGTTAACAATGTACTTGCCTGAGGATCTCATTTTGATATACCAAGGCATTGTGTGAAAGGCTATAGTGGAGATTTAGAACCACCAACTCTCTATGGGCTAAATTTTTAGGGAACAGGTACTCTAAGAAGCATTACTCTCAATATGTGCAATGGAAAGATGGTTCTCAGGTCTTGAAAATGAGTCTTGAGGTAATGGAGAACATTAAACAAGGAATATGGTGGGAAACAAAGAGTGGTTTTAATGGATAATCGTACCAAATTGGAAACATTACACTATGTACTACTATCAGAATTTCTTCTTGAAGAAAGAGTGGAAGATATCAAAGAATTGCTACGTAGGGATTGATGGGATTTGTCAAGGTTAGGGTAGTATCTACCAGATAACATTTGCTCACATGTCACTACATACTTGATATATACCGTGTGGATAATCCTCGGTGGATGATGACAAGTTCTAGTAAATTTACTGTGTCAAGTGCATGAGATTTGTTGAGATAAAGATCATATCTTCTGATGTATATAGGTAAATGTGGGTTAACAGAGTGTCATTCCAAATATATTTCTTTCTGTGGACAATGTGAAAATTTAAAGTTCCAGTGGATAAAGTGTTGCAAAATATTGGAATTATTATAGTATCAAGATGCTGTTGATATAATGTTTTACGTCAAGAAAGGATAGATCACTTGTTTCTTACAAGGGAGCTTGCCAAATTTATATGGAGCTATTGTAGCAATGCAACAGGTATACCGTATACACATGAATTGTAGTCATGTTAAGCATACAATACAGATATGGTAGAACATTATATGCCATTACAAATTGAAGTAAGTGTACAAGGTAGTACCAGCTGGAATATTAAGGCAAATTTGAAAATGAAGGAATACAATACTGCATGGAAGCTCTTTAACTTTGTTCAAGGCGTTACATGAGATTCAGTTAAATATTCATGGGTAATTTGATTTCTCACTTAACTATTATTTGACAGATGATGTATGTGATGTATATTGTGGCCCTGTGTGGCTTCTGTTGGGTTGCTGAATATGGTGGATAGACATAGTTATAAAAGCAGACTCTGTCGAAATTTTTCTAGCATGAGACCTATGATGAACATTCGAGGACGAATGTTTCTAAGGGGGGAAGGATGTTACACCTCGTAAGTTTAAGGCGATAATTAAGAATGTCACTAAGGAAATTAATATACTTAAGGATGTGATTTCGGTTTTTTTTTCGTTACAACGAGCGTGACAAGGGAATTGAAAATGATTGTTGTATATTTCCGTTATGGGTTAGTAACATATCATAAGAACTACGACATGGAGAATACGAAATCTTATGGAATTCCCGGGAATTAAAGGAAACGGGAGTTAAGATTAAAAGAAGTGGGATTAAAATTTATTACTTGGGAGATTGATTTAATTTAAATAGACAATGAGGGGCTAAAATATAGTATTTTAGGGACCTAAGTGTAATAAGAGAAATTCAAATTTTTGTTTTAACTAAACTTATACTCTTCTTTTCTTTTTAATTGAAATCCATCATCTCACTCCCTCTCCTCACCAGCGATTTCTCCCCCTCCCTCAACAAGAAATCCCCATTTTCATATAATTGAAGCTTTCCTATTTTCCTCCCCCAAAATAAACTCTCCATCCAAAGTTTTAAGCCAAAAATTGAGAAAAATTGGGGCAGAAAATCGGAAACTACTTGGCAGAATTTTGGGCAGATTTTTAGTCAACTTTGGAGGGGTATATCTCCTAGTATATTAGGAGTTTTTAGGTGTTTCAAAATCCTAAGATGAAGTTCATAGAGTCTAGTTCCCAACTCAATAAACCTCTCGTCGATAGGACATCGGAGTAGATAGTTATGGACGTTACAAGTTCAGCTGACAGAACAATGAGGAATTTCGGCACTGCTGGCCGATTTTAGGCCCAGATTTTCCAGATTTTCGGACACGATTTTGGGGAAGAAAAATGCATAATAATAATGGGTTAACATTGTGGGATTCATGCATGTTTAATTGGAGTTGAAGAAGTGAAGAATTCAACAATAAAAATTGATAAAACAGTGGGTAATTCGGGCTGGGCAGTAGCCGAATTTGGGGGACTGTTTTGAGCATCGGTAAAAATCATTCTCCTTATGGTATAATTGTAATTGCATATTGTTGTAGTTGAAGATATGCACCCATGTTAAAGAAGAATTGGAATTAAGAGGTTGCATGTGATTATTTTGGGTAGTTACTGATTTGTGGGACTGTTTTGTGTCCATAGAGTTTGCATGTTGTTGTTTTTAGTATTATCACCAATTGCATGTTGAAATTGAAGAAGAAATCTTGATGTTTAAATTTGTAGTTGGTTATATGAAAGTATTGAAGGATGAATTTGATTCTAAGAAGTTATGAAAAGAGTTATGGAAAAATGTAAAAAGGTATTATGTTGCAATTAAAGAACTCGCACTCTTGTTGTTAATTGTTAGAATTTATGGACTGTTTTAGTGCTTAAGATACAAGTTGTAAATATGTATATATGATTGATGTAGTTACTTATTCATGTCTTGAAAGAATTAAGGTGTGGAAATGTGTTATTAACTCTCTATGTTGCTAGAAGATTAGACTGCTTAAGTGGACTGCGTTAACGTGACTAAAGGATTGGATGAACCTGATAAACAGGTGTAGTAATCACCTGGTTTGTTGTAATTATGTTTGGCTTAAATATAAAAGAGAAGGAATACGTTGTGATGACATAAATAGAATATTTGAGAGTATTGTGGTTATATTTTTGTGTTATGACTTGCTGTTGGTATTGCTGGCTTGGTTTGAAAATTGTGGTTGTGCGTATAAACAAAAGAAGTGTTGCCCGAATTTTTGTAGAATAAGAAAGTCGTCATTCGATATAAAGTATGCTAAGTGATTATAGAATTGACGAGCATATTACCATTATTATAGGTTGACGTACTAGACGAGACGTATCTTAATATTGAGTTGATTAGCTCGACTAAGAGGTATGTGAGACTATCCTTATTTCTTTGGCATGACTTTGTGAAAGACTTTCATTTGACATGACTTTAATAAAAGTACGGCGGACGTACATGATTTCCTACAAAGTTAGTGTTAAAGGACAGTTGTTATAATAAGTGCCTATGATTTTCAGTAAAAGAGTTTATTATGATGATACCATCGAAAGTCAAAAGATGATTTCTAATTGCATATGGTTGCTCATGATATCTACTTGTGCCAAGTCTTATTACACATTCACCGAGTCCCTCACACAGAGGGCCGACAACATATCGTATATTCCGGGTTCGAGTCCCGGCTATTATTATTATATTACTTGGGTTCGAGTTCCAAGCGGGTTCAACTCCCGGTTTATTATTCTATATACTTACGTGGGTTCGAGTCTCACGATATATATATACTTATTTGTGTTCGAGTCCCACGATATATATATATATATATATATATATATATACTTATTTGGGTTCGAGTCCCATATTATACATATATACTTAGGCGGGTTCGAGTCTCGTGCTATTATATTCTGGGGGTAGGAGTCCCTGATTTTGGCATGACTTGCATATTTTTTAAAAAAGGTAAGAACTGATTTTCATTACTCCCATTTTTATAAGGCACAGTTGATTCTCTATTTTCTATAGCACAGTTAGCTTTGCACTTAATCTTACATGTCTTTTGTATGTTTTGACCAGTTATGATTATCTATTTTGTACTTTATGTTTCATATACTCGGTACATTCTTCGTACTTACCCCCCTTTCCTCGGGGGGTTGTGTTCATGCCCGCACATACATGTTTTCAGTTTGGTGAACCTCCGGTCTAGATTCCTGCTCAGTTGTTTGAAAAGCTCATTTGATTCAGAGCTTTGTCATTTTGGTACAGAACCCTATTATTTTGACTTTTGCATATATATAGGGGCACGACGGGGCCCTGTCCCGTCACATGTCGTTATCCTCCTTATAGAGGTCTGTAGACAGTTATGGGTTGTACTTATGTAGAAGTTACAAATCTGTTTTGGTCAGCCATGTTGTTGTAATCTGTGTTGGGATGTTCCCGTGTATACGTGATACTATTTTATGGCAGACTTGTCGGCTTGCCTGTTATATTATGTTGGCTAGTTGTGACTCCTCAGGAGGCAGGTACATTCTTGTGTAAAGGTAGCCTTGTCGGCTTGCCTATTCTGGCATATGTTATTGTTGCAGCGTTATGCTGCCGGATTTCATATTTGCCTTAGTGTTAGTTGGATTATGGGTGTCAGGTGAGCATAATGGTGTCATTAGGACGTTTAGTCGCGGCCCGTCGGGTCGGGTCGTGACATAAAAATTACATTTTTATAAACACGTTTTCTAGTTTCTTCACAATGTCTTGTGGTTCTTCGATTGGAATTAAAATTTATTGGTCAAATTGATCGACGTTGCTTCCATTTCCGCCGGACAAGTTTTCGTTGTAGTTTAAATCGTCTTCTTTGTTGATCTCTAGTTGATCGCACCTTCTACGCTTCGCTCGTATTCAATCTCTGAATAAAATTGTAATCTCCAAGTTGTATCCCGCTAATGAGTGTATGTGCTCTCATATTTGAAATCTTCCGACGGAAAAAGCATTTTCAGACGCTAACGCTTGAATGTTCAACACATCTCGGGCCATCTTTGCTAGTGTTGCAAAAATGTCTTCTAATTTTTTCTCCATTATTTAAGCAAGTCTTCACGTCCTTCTTCGTTGAGAATTGTTTGGTACAGTACAACACTCTGCAAAATAAAAACATCGAACTCGCTAACTTGATTAGTATTGGTACCACTAAACATTCTATTTCTAAGTCTTTCAGTACTAGCCGTTGAAACAACATGTTTTTTATAAGGTTGTACTGAAGAAAAAGAAGAAGGTATAACTGGTTGGTTGCTAGCACTTTCTTGTTGGTAATGCATATATTTTTTTGCATTCATTGTGTATGTTAGACAAAACTTTTTCTTTAGTTGGTTGTTCATTTGGATTTTTTTGAGTTGGAGGTGGAAGTACTGATATACAATCATAAATAGTTTAAATAAATGTTTTACAACTGTCTATTTAAATAGTCGGATTTAATACAACACCAATAATATAAATAGTGGAAATAGGAAAAAATATTTTTTTATTTGAACATTTTTTAATAGGTGTCATATAAGATGGTTTTTCTATATATTCACCAAGTAACAAAAATATTAGAGCTATATAAAATAAATAGTTGAAATTTTATGATAATATATACTAGAAAATTATTTAGTTGCTTGAAAAAGTTTCTCTAAAAATACAACAAGTTCTTAATTTTTTTCCAATCGTTATCTACAAGCATATTAGTTAAATTTTGATTATGGGCGTTAAAAAAATAAAGTTATAGGTCTTCTATAATCATAAGCAACAACTAGTTGTTCATATAGAGAATTTCACCTAGTCGCTACTTCTTCAGCATTTTTCTATAAGGTAATCCACAATCGTGATAAATTTTTTATATTCTTTTTTTCTTTGTAATCTATTACTTCTAAAAATAAAGTTTATAGCCACTTGTACTTTATCAAAAATGTCTTCAAAAGTGATAGACCATACTTTATAACTAAGTTATAAATATGACACACACATTTTATATGAAAATGATTGGAAAAGATGGAGTTAAAAGATCTTTTAAAAGTCTAATAGCATAATTATTAGAAGCGTTATCTAACGTAACAATCATTATTTTATCAGTTATACCATAATAATCGCAACTTGATGAATATTTTCTGCAATAAAACTTTCAGTGTGTCTATCATCAATATATCTATATGCTAAAATACATTTTTGCATAGACCATTTATAATTTATCCAATGACATGTTACAGTTAAATAATCATGGTTGTTAGTACTACGGCCTATATCAGACGTGATAGATACTTTGACAGGAAAATGATATAATGAATAACGTAAATATTGTTGATATTCATGTGCAAATTTAAAAACGTCTCTCTTAATAGTTGATCTAGGAAAACTGCTAAAGCACGATTATACATCTCTTATGTGATGAATAAATCAGGAGAGGAAGAAAATGAAAAAGGCAAACCCTCCACCGCAACTAATTTTGTTATTGCTTCCCTATCTCTATGTTTATCGATTTAAGGCCTACAATTCCCCCGTCATCGGATTAATTTGATCATGTACTTGGTTCGGGATACTATGTGAACCTTATTCCGACTCAGAGCGCATTGACGCACCCGACTTTGTAGCCTCGTATTCATCCCACCTAGTTTTGTGAAAGTTTTGTACATGTCTCAATAAACCTCCCGCCCCACTCTGACCTTTTTCCATTTTAAATTTATAAACATTTTTACAAATTTGACATCTAATTACTTGATTCTCTTGGTCCCTATCAAAAAAATCCCATGCAGGTGATTTTAATTTTCGTTTGTTGGGACTTGTCTCATACTAGGGGGAATATGAGACATTTCAGTTTCAGTTGAGGTGCACTAGTGGGTGTATCATATAAATTAGTGGGTGAAACGGAGCGAGGAGTGGGGGTTTGGGGGTGGTGTGGGTGGATTGGTCAAAGGGTGGAGGTTGAGGGCGCAGGTGGGTGGGAGGAATGAACTTGAAATGTCACTTAAGTAACTTATTTTCCCTACTTCCATTGAGAAAGTCATTTTCTTCATTTTTGAGGAATTTGTTTTCCTAAAGAAAATGTTTTTCAAAAATTTTGGCCAACCAAACATCCTCCATACCAAACACACCCTTAATGCAAGGCTCTCCATACCAACATAGAGTCATCACATCTCATCTTATTTAACCGCAATCGGCAACAAGAAAACAAGCAGATTTGCTTGGGGGCGCCTATGGCGCCTTTCTTTTGTCTTCTTATTTATTCTATCCAACTCTTTTATGATTTTTTTAAAAAAAAAACATAAGAAAACACACTACCAAGTGGAAAATGTAATAAAAATCCCTTTAAAACACATTGAATGGTCACAACCAACAAACGTATCATTGCACAAGCCATTTATGCAAAGAAAAGAGGGAGATTTTCCGAGTCATGTCATCCCATGTGGCAGGAAATTATAAGCATACCGTTTGTTTTAGTAGTCAATCGTCGATGCAAAAAAAAACACGTGTAACGAAATGAAATCTTAGTGATCCCTTTTCCACAATCCAACAACAATTATGCCTCAGTCCCAAACAAGTATGAGTCGGCTATATACAGGAGCCCGAACCATAAGGACCACCAAATAAGAAAAAATGGCTGCAAATTTCAAATAGGTGGAAGGGCCAACATCCTCAATCTCAAAGCAAGGTGGTCCTTATGGTTTGGGCTCCTGTATGAGAACGAGATATAACGAGAAGAATTTCATATCTCTGCACATTAAAACAAATAAAACAGCTTATGAACAATGTCCACCAAGAAGTTTGGGCACTTACAAGATGACGGGGACTCAGGGGACACATCTATGAACATCATTATTCAGTTACACAAGAATTGTACAACAGTTGATCAAATCTCACAAACAAAATCATAAGAGTGAACAAACCCAAAAGAGAAGCACGGAGTTCAAAACAATCCACCTGTCGTAGGATGCACGTCATTGACCAGCTGAGGGGTTTGTCAACAATTCAAGTGATTTTTTGAGGTAGTCTACAGCAATATAAACATCATCAAATGCCAGAGCCCCGACAGCAAACCTCGCGGCCTTGTGTGCTTCAGCAATTTTATCTGGTGGAGGTTGGTAATTGCTGTCGTATTGGTATGTTTTGGCAGGAGGCACTGCAGCTTCCGCTGCACTCCCATTTCTATCACTTGAGTTGTATTGACTGTTTGATGGATAATTAGGTGTGCTGGATGGTGGCAAGGTGGAATAAGAAGCATCAGACCCTTGATAGTATGAAGGGTTATGTGATGGTGCAGCAGGTAGACTGCTCTCTGTAAAGCTCGGATATGACTGGAAATTGGGATTTGAGGAGGGAATGTCTTGAGAAGGATAGTGGTTTGGCAAGTGTGATTGGGGTTCTTGCGGATAAGATTGATGCTGATGGAAGTGAGAGTAAGAAGAACTTTCGTGTCTGCTAGCTGATGGAGGTTGCGGGAAATTACAAGAAGAATGATCTTCATTAGAAGGATAATCATCAGTAGGATATGAAGGAGGAGATGGAGGGACATGTGAAGGAGGTGCTGGTGGGATGGGTGCCGAATGTGACTGTCTATTTGCAGTATACTGTACATTGTCATATAATCGAGGGGAAGAATCTGATTCTGGAGCCGGTTTGATGGATGGATCAGCTCCACTAGGTTCAACGTCCTGCATAAATGCTATAGTCAGATTTGCTATGATAGCCAACAACTATTATATCCCCGATGCTTAAGAAAGGAACTGATTATTAGCGTTTCAAGCTTCTATCTTAGCCTGCATGTAAAAAATTAGCATTTTATGCATCATAAAAGGAAAATTTTCAAATATAAAATTTGCCAACAGAAAAAATACAAACCAAAAACAATGTCAAAATTCCTAAAAAACAAACAAACTTAAGACTGATCATTTTTAACATTTATCTCGAAGCATAGTCCTCATAAATAGAAAAATTACGTAGAGCAACTGGATGATAATGCTGATGCACCTCCCACAATTTTAAGTGACGCGAATGTGCTTAATCAACTAAATATAAATTGTGCATGCTCGTGAGTTTACATATTTAAGTCAGTTTATTTTCACTTAACTATAAGCTGCCAAAAACTGAAAGAGGGGTCATACTTTTAACTATATTTTTCCAAGAAAGATAAAAAAAATCGACGAAAAGGAAGTAGTGAGATACCAATTAACCAGAATTCTCAAGTCTAAGGCTTGAACACAAAAAGTGTTGGGTTTAGACTTACAGGGGAGTCCTTTAGGGTTCAGGCTCTATCAATAGTGTAAATTATGCTGAGAATGAACCATACATATTCACCACTTTGTGCAGAGGAGAGCTCTGGAATATCACTTTCACCACCAGGAGGGCCTGGAACAGGCTTCCGACCTTCTTTTATAGCTTTCCTTATGTCTGCTGCCTTCCAAGCTGCATATTTCTGTTTCTGCTCAAGCTGGTGACAAACAAAGAAGCCAACAAACAGGGTAAACAGATGGGGAAAAAACAGGGTAAACAGAGTTACATGGACAAAAAGAAAAAAAGAAAGTATCCAAATAAAAAAGAATCTTCATTATTGTCGTGGTATGAAGGAAACTCACATCAGGCTGGAGTTCACCAAATTGATTAAGGATCTCAAAGAAGATACTAGCAGCGTAAAACGTCTTTGCAGTATTCCTGTAAAAGCCAGACAGTTAATATGAAGAAATTCCTAATCATCAGCAACGAAAAGAGCTTTGATAACAAGTCAACATTCGCAGCGTGCAACTGATGGATCAATGTTTTTACGATTAGTATGACCTATTCGATATGTACTATAGAAGAAATGAATATAACTAAAGTCAGAAGATAGCCACGGATAACATTAAAGCAATAAAGAGGGAGGGTGGAGGAGTCCCAAAATTCCAGCAAATAAATTTGGGCTCTATCTAAGAGTAAAATTACTAAGTTCAATATAGAAGCCACGAAAGAGTTAGTACTCCGCATTCCATTATATACGTTATGTGGCGCGGGATAGCACACCTAAACCAGATAGAGCAGACTAAGTGCTAGCTTTTACAAAAGACAAGCCTATGACCGTCAATTTTGATTAAGAAAGGTGAAATTATAAACAAAAAGTAACATGGTGTAATTTAAGTGACTCTTACAAGTCTGCTCGTCCAGCTCGATCTTGTTTGTCTGCCTTAGCAAAAACATTCAAGGCAAATCCCTCCAAATGCAAATGATCATCAGGCCCCAACTTCACTGACATCTTATCCTATAGAAATACAGAAAAAAATTCAAGAGAACAGAAAGAAGACACATATAACATTAACACTTGGGTAAATCCCCAGCTACGAGCGCATGATAATCATTGTGAAAGATATTTTTTTGATAAGTATAACCGTTATGAATATCTACTTTAATATAGCCTGATCAATAGATTGGTCGCTAAAAAGGAAATATTTGTCCAATCCCAACCTTGAGACAAACATGTTGAAGTAAAACATAATATGTAAGTTCATATAGACTCTATTGTGTCACAATTAAATATATCCTACCTAAACGTTTTCTGGTGTCTACTCCCTGAGAAACAAATTGTTTATCATATGGCAGTCAAGGAAAATATCTCTACGTTTAAGTTAAAACAAGAAATGCAAATGGCCGTTCATGGAAACATTCCTCAATTTCTACTACTTGCAAAAATGGCTAGATATTCTTAAAACTGCCATAGAATTCTTTCTCAATGTTTCTTTTACAGCTCGCACACCAAAAGTTTCTAATCATTTAATCTTACACCCAAGTGATATCTCAGAAAAAGAGAGAAAAATCAATCAATCAACTACAACTCAATCCCAAACAAATTCGGATAAGAGACATGAATTCTTTATATCCCCCCTGCCTTATTCAAGACCTATTTCATTCCAACACTAGTAAATACTTTGTTTATTATGGACCCCCAAAAAATGCGAACAAAAAATGAAAATAAGAAAAAGAAGAAGGAACCTTTTCAAGTTGTTTCATAAGGGAAACAAGGAGGGAATTAGTGGTCTTTGTACGATCACTTTGAGGAATCTTTAACCCTCGTTCCATCGCGTACAATCGACCTGCAAAATATTTACATAAGATAATCCTTAGCATACAGTTTGGATCAATCAATCAATCAATCATAAACTAGTTTGCTCAGCTATATAAATTCTCCGCTTAACTATACCAATTTGTCAGTACCTCAACTATTCAACCTAGTACCTGCTATAATTTCCCTATAATCACTCATATAACTATTCCACCTAGTACCTGCTCTAACTTTCCTCTATTAATCGCATGAAATGGAACCTGCACAATATTTGAGTAGATAGTATAGTCAATCAATCACAAACTAGTTGCCTCAACTTTATAAAATCTATGTTATTATTTTTGTTATAACCGTCTTGCCCAGCTTGCGAGCACCTCAACTATTACACATAGTAGCTGCTATAACTTTTCTCAATGAATCACATACGATTGACCTGTACAATATTTGAGTAGATAGTCCTTATATTAATAACACTTATATAATCAATAAATCACAAACTAGTTGGCTCAACAATATAAATTTCTTTATAATTATTTTTTTATAACCGTCTTGGCCAGGTTGCCAGCACCTCAACTATTCCACCTAGTACCTACTATAACTATTCTCTATCAATCACATACACTCGACCTGCATATACTTGAGAGAGTCCTTATATAATCACACTTACATAATAAATCAATCAATCACAAACTACTTGACTCAACTATATAAATTCTCCGTAATTATGATTTTATTATAACCGTCTCGGCCAGCTCAGCTATTCCACCTAGTACCTACTATAACTTTTCTCTATCAATCGCATACAATCGACCTGCATAAAATTTAGTAGATAGTCCTTATATAATCAATCAATCACAAATTAATCGTCTCAACTATATAAATTCTATGTAATTTTCCTCTCTTTGTTGGTGTGTCTAACAAATGAGCTGAAGAGCTTTATTTATATTTTATAGTAGTTGAATGTTGTCATCAATGACATTATCACTAAAGAAAGAGAAGTCCAAGTTTCTTTATGAATGGATTTATTGGCCGGTTGGCCAAATCCAAAACTCCTGCCATATCTTTGAAATCTTGCCAAAGGAAAGAAAACATCTTCCTTAAATCATGCGATGGACCCCACAAATCTTCCCTTCCAGTCCCATGCATCTGAAGAGGTATCTCCGTCTTCTCCGATAGAGTTTATGCTGACAAATTCTTTGCATAACTCGAACGTGTCTCTGGAATCACCCTGGTCAACATATCTGTAAGATTTTCACTTGTCTGAATCTTCTTGACCGGGAAAAATTCACTTTTCACTTGCCCACGAGTCCAATGATATCTGACGTCGATTTGTTCTGTTCTCGCATGGTACATGGAGTTCTTGCTCAGGTCTATTGCACTTTGACTGTCACAATAGACAACATACTCCATCTGTTGCAATCCAAGTTCTTGACGAAATCTCTTGAGCCATATAATCTCTTTGCCAGCTTCAGTAGCCGCAATATACTCCCCTTCAGTTGTAGACAATGCGACACACTTCTGCAACTTCGACTGCTATGATATAGCTCCCATTAAAAAGTAAACAGGTATCTGGTAGTTAATTTTTTATTATCAAGATCTCCTGCCATATCAGAAACTATATAGACATTCATTATTGGATTTGATCATCCAAAACACAAGCATTCATTGGAGCTTCCTCTCAGATACTTGAATATCCACTTCACAGCTTCCCAATGCTCTTTCCCTAGATTGTCAAGAAACCTGCTGACAACACTGACTGCGTGAGCAATATCTAGTCTAAAGCATACCATTACATACATCAAACTTCAGACGGTAGAAGAATAGGGTACTTTGGCCATGCTCTCTTTCTCCTCCGTTGTTGTAGAGCACATCTTCTTGCTCAATTTCAGACGACGAGCAAGATGTGTGCTAACTAGCTTAACACTCTTTATGTTGAAGCGCTCTAGTACACGTTTAATGTACTTCTCTTGTGACAAATAAAGTTTCCTTTCATCTCTGAGACAAGTAATCCTCATGCCCAAAATCTGCTTAGTATGACCCAAAATCTTTCATTGCAAAAGACTTACTCAATTGTTTCTTCAACTCGTCAATCCTGGAAGCATTCATGCCCACAGTCAACGTATCACCTACATATAGAAAGAGGATGATAACGTCATCATCAGAAAATCTCTATACAAACACGCAATGATCCGAAGAGGTCTTCTTAGAGCCTTGCTCCCCCATAACATATTCAAACATCTTGTACCACTGTCTGGGAGCTTGCTTTAATCCATAGACTCTTCTTAAGTCTGCACACATAATTTTCTTTACTTTTTACCTTGAAGCCCTCAGTTTTCACATCCATCTGCTCAATCTCCAAATCAAGACTAGGAGCCAAACCAAGAACTGTACGAATTGAGGACATTTTCACAACGGGAGAAAACATTTTGTCAAAGTCGATATCCTTCCTTTGACCAAATCCATTAACGACCAATCTAGCTTTGTACTTGGACTTCAAGTTGTGTTCTTCAACTTTGAACACCTACTTGTTCTTCAAAGCTCTCATTCCTTTAGGCAATTTCACCAACTATTAAGTATGGTTCTCATGCAGAGATTTCATCTTATCTTGCATGGATTTGTGGGGTCTATCCCATGATTAAGGAAGATGTTTTCTTCCTTTGGCAAGATTTCAAAGATATGGCAGGAGTTTTAGATTTGGTCAACCGGCCAATAAATTCATTTATATATAAACTTAGACTTCTCTTTCTTTAGTGATGATGTCATCAATAGTAGCAACATTCTAGAGCTGGCCAGTGAGTCGGGTCGGGCCCACTGGGATCGGGATAGGCGGGCTCGGGACGGGATCGGGACGGAGGAGGCGAGGGCGGGTCAAGGCAAAGTGACGGGGTACTAGTGGGACGATACCGTGTCCCGTCCCAGCACGGCCCGGCGCTGGCCGACGTCCGACGGACGGGCGGTTTTTTTTTTTTTTAAATTTTTCCACTAAATTAAAAATACTAAATTACTAACAAAGTAACATATAGTCATATAGTGATAGTCATATACTCATATTATACTATTATAGTATTATACTCATATATATTTATAAACTAAATAATTAAACAAAGACAAGAAGAGTGTAAAAAAAGCATCCCAAGGTTGTTTTTGTATCTCTTATATTATTAATTATTTCATTGAAATATACAAGATTCAGAATTACAACATTGTAGTGTACTGTTGTTGAAAAAAATTGCAAAAGACATAGAAAATGTAAAATGGTCGTTATTGCAACGACTATTTTTGGCAAGTGGCGGGACCGGGACGGGACCGAGACGGGTCGGGTCCTAGCGGGACCTGGTCGAGCGGGACCATACCATGTCCCGTCCCGGTTCGAGCCCCGGACCCGCTAATTATTTTTTTTAAATTTAAACAGGGCCGGTACGGGACCGGGTCGGCCCGGCCCACTGGCCAGCCTTACAACATTCTAACTACTATAAATAAAGTTCTTCAGCTCATTTGTTAGACACACCAACAAAGAGAGAAAAAACATAGAGAGCAGTGAGGTATTCCATAGACAGTGTAAAATAGTCCATGAAGGAAAAATTAGAGTGAGCGTTATTTTAGCGAGGTGGAAAATCAAAAGAGAGTTTATTTTTGGGTGTGTAATAGTCTCTTGGGTATTATATTTGTGACTAAATTGTGTAAAATTCTTACTATAGTGATATCGGTGTCATTATTGCTTCTTTTTATTCTTGCTAATTAATCATAACTTAGTGTTTTGCGTTTATCACTAATATCGTGAATACTATTTTGTGGTTCTTTGTTTGTTCCCAACAAGTGGTATCAGAGCATTGGTTCAAAATATATGTATTTGTGATAAACGATGGATGTCAACACTAGTATAATTATAATGGTTATTTTGAGTGGTGTCAATTATGCCATTTGGAAGGGCAAAATGGAAAATTTGTTTTATGTCAAGAATTTTCATCACTAAAAAGCCTGATAATAAAACAGTTGAAGAGTGAAATCTGTGACATAGACAGGTTTGACGATAATGTATTGAATTATATTTCTGGGGAGATTGAGTAGATCACAATCGACCAGCACAATATTTGAGTAGATAGTCCTTATATAATCACACTTTTTTTTTTGGATTAGGTAAAAATTTCTCCTTATATTATCACACCTATATAATCAATAAATCAATCACAAACTAGTTGGCTCGACTATATAAATTCTATCTCGTCCAGTTCCTGCTATAACTTTTCTCTATAATCATTCTGCTCGATTATACGCACTCATGTAACATACATATTACATGAAAGAACACGCAAAAACCCAATTTATAATAATTTTAACGAAATTAGGGTTAAAAGATGTCAAAATTGATGCAAAAAAAAACGTACAGTAATAGGCAACAAGTGGTTCGTGCTTCTGCAACTCATCAGCACGTTGAAGGTAAGGTAATAATAACTTTGCTGGTTCGTTTTCCTTCGACATCGTCACAAAATCCAGCTCCAATTGCAGAGATTTTTCCGATAATTGGAGAAGATTAGATTTTTGGTTGAATAAAATTTAGCTCAATTTTTTACTTCTCTGTGATGTTGACGATGTTCTCTCATCAAACGACGTAGGTTTGCGTTTTTTGGGTTTTGTCTTTCACTTCTAATTATGGCAGCACAAAATTCGATCAGGACCAAAAAAAAATGACCGGACCGACCCTGTTCAGATCGGATCGAATCAGACCGGTAAGTTTCGGTCCAGTCCTCGGTTCTTTTAATTTATATTTTTGGGTTTTGGTCTGGTCCGGTCCAGGGTCGGTCTGATCCTTTTATAATACCTGTTTTGATGCCAGTGGCAGAGGTTAATCGAGGAACGGGATAAGTGCTTCTTGTAGTATGGACCAAGACGAATCTAATGGTACCACTGTCGAATGCCTGAAACCACCTGAGTTCGCCGGAAAATGAAAAACGACGGCTAGAATTTCGGTGTTTTGCGATCTAGTCGTCGGAGGTGTAGGGGATGAATCGAGGGACGTGGGAGGTATAGAAATGACGGCCAGACGGTGCTAATGACACCACCCACCACCGTCGATTGTTACTGAAAACGCCGGAAAATCGAAAAAACCGAGGACGAACTGAATCCGAATTTCGATCTGAAAATTGAATGTCTAAACCTTAAAATTGATCGATGTGGTTAGTATGGGAGTGGTGGGCTTGATGAGACGAAGTTAATGGGTTAGTCTCGTCTCCAATGGAGGCTTGAGCTCGCCGGAATCGCCAGAAGGCCGCGGCTGGCCGCTAATGACTCATCAAGCCGCTATGCAGGTCCATTCGGCCCATATAACTGCATCGAAAAGACTTGGACCGGACCGATAAATTCGATCCGGTCTTCGGTCCTAATTTTTTGAATATTCGGTCCTCGGTCCGGATCGGTCCGATCCGATTTTACCCTGTTGTGCAGTCATACTTCTAATGTGCGCCGTAAATATAAATGTTGATTAAGTCTACCCGGGGATGGAGATATGGTAAACTCGGCCAAAAATATGTGACTCATAAATATTACCAATCAAAAAGCTATCTCGTCCGACTTTGTCACACTTCAGGCAATCATTTGTAGCATTACAAGGAAGACTCCATTTTACGCGAACTTCGGTTATTCTACAAATATTTACTACTTTTCATTAATATAAATGTTGATTAAGTCTATCCATCAAGATTTAAATAGATTAAAATAAATGTATTTTATTTCCGATTAATCATTAATTTTACTTTTTCTAGTTTGATTAAGATTCGGAATTGAGCTACTTAAGATTCAATTCATGTAGACAAAAAAAATAAGAAATTAATTAAGCATCAAGCACCAGTGGTCTAGTGGTAGAATAGTACCCTGCCACGGTACAGACCCGGGTTCGATTCCCGGCTGGTGCATGCATAGGGTGATTGCTGTGATGATAGATCATCTGCGCTCAATGCGGTGATTTGGGTCTCCGCACTTGTCCTACACAAATGGACGTAGTGTTGCGCATCTGAGCTTCTCCCAATGTTCTTTTTTACTTCTCAATTATTGATCTTATAGTAGTAGGTGCCCCACTATCTTATCCAAATTTAATTATTATTCAATAGTGGTTATGATCGATTTGATAGAAAAGGAAGGAATATTTTTGTATTTTTCTTGGGGACTTTTGAAAAAATGTTGTCTCACATTCCTTCGATTCCTTATAAAAGAGAATCAATCAGTTAAAATAGAAGTTAAAGAGGATATTTGTGCTAATCTCAATGAACATCAAAGATAAGCAAAGAACTAAAAGAAGTCGCGCTTGATATTTGTACAACCTAAAACACATTTTGAGCAACATTGTATCGATTTTGGTGATTGCTGTGATGATAGATCTGCATTTGGTGATTGATGTGATGATATATTATCCAAATTTAATTATTATTCAATAGTGGTTATGATCGATTTGATAGAAAAGGAAGGAATATTTTTGTATTTTTCTTGGGGACTTTTGAAAAAATGTTGTCTCACATTCCTTCGATTCCTTATAAAAGAGAATCAATCAGTTAAAATAGAAGTTAAAGAGGATATTTGTGCTAATCTCAATGAACATCAGCATAAGCGAAGCAAAGAACTAAAAGAAGTCGCGCTTGATATTTGTACAACCTAAAACACATTTTGAGCAACATTGTATCGATTTTGGTGATTGCTGTGATGATAGATCTGCATTTGGTGATTGCTGTGATGATATATTATCCAAATTTAATTATTATTCAATAGTGGTTATGATCGATTTGATAGAAAAGGAAGGAATATTTTTGTATTTTTCTTGGGGACTTTTGAAAAAATGTTGTCTCACATTCCTTCGATTCCTTATAAAAGAGAATCAATCAGTTAAAATAGAAGTTAAAGAGGATATTTGTGCTAATCTCAATGAACATCAGCATAAGCGAAGCAAAGAACTAAAAGAAGTCGCGCTTGAGATTTGTACAACCTAAAACACATTTTGAGCAACATTGTATCGATTTGATCGAAGAAGATTCAATTGAACCGTTCATACATATATATATCTCTGTGTGTGTAAAGAGAAATTAAAGCACCACCAACAACATACCCAATGTAATCCCACAAATGGAGTCTGGGGAGGGTGGTGTGTAGCAGCCTCACCACTACCTTAAAACGTAAAGCGTCTCTGCACCATAATCGCCAATTAATTAATATTATTACTTTAATAATCAGTCATCAACCAAAATGATCAAGGTAAAGTCTCAATGTGAGACTCAAAAATAGGAACAAGAATACAACCACATTCCATATTATACACCTCTTCCACGGCAAGTATGCAGTTGCAAAGCTAAAGGGAGCCAAGGGATTCAATTGAATTTCCTTTACCAGAAAAATGTACTGTACAAATAGGGTAAAAACAACTTTTTAATAATATAGGAACAAAGGAGGTTCAAATCCTATGTGTGACTAGTGTTTTTTTAATCCTCTTGTATGAATTTCTAGCTCCGCCATTGCAAATATGACTCGGTACTCTATGTACCTAGTTAGGCATATGGATTCTTGAAATTTTTTAGAAGTTCAGGAATGTCATAACCAAGAATGTCATCAACAGCTTGTATCAACTTGGGTTTCAACTTCTCAAACTTGTCAATGTTATAACCACTCAGAACTTCTCTAAATTGTTCAACATTTGGAAAATCCCCAGCTGGCAGATGGTGTCCTTTTTGAATCTGTTTTAAAGAATGAAAACATTATAAGACATAGTACTCCACATAGAGTTATAGCCTGTTTAGATGAGCTCCCAAAATCTGCTTATTTTGAAAAATACTTTTTGTCGAAAGTGCTTTTCGAAAAAGGACCTTTGGAAAACAGTCGTTTGTGTTGGACTAATTCACTTGAAACACTTTTGTCAATATTAGAGCAATAATTTGTACTTGGCTAAGGTTCCAAAAGTGCTTCTGGAAAAAGTTATTTTTCTAGCTTTTGAAAAATAACTTTGCTACTCAAAAGCACTTATTTTATTTTCCTAAAAGCTTGGCCAAACACCTCAAGTTCTCTAAAATAAGCATTTTCTAAAATAAAATAAAAAAACACTTTTGGCTTCTCAGAAGCTTGGCCAAACAAGCTATTAGTGTATAAGGAGTGAAAGATACCTTTACAAATTCATTTTCCAAGTTATCAATCAGCCGTTTCTGAGTCTTCGCTTTGCCCATCATAGCAGGCATCTCCTTTTTCAGGTGACTTATGATATAAGCATGTATCTTAGCCGCTCTAGCACGTTTTACGAATTCATTTATCTGTACACAACAAAACTTGCTTTTCATCCTTGTTTAAAGTAAAGCAGAAGCATAATATCCTATTCAGAGATTGTGAACTTACACGACGATCACAAGCCTTCTTCGGTATGTTTTTCAGGTCTGTAAGGAGATCATCTTGTTCCTTTTCGAAAAGTTCTTTGCCCAAAGGCCCTGTGAGATCCTCATTTATAGATCTGTCATTAAATGATCTGTAAAAGCAAAAACATCCATAGAGTTTATGCAAAACGAGGGACTAAGAAAAGAAACGAATTTTTATTTTAAATGCACATGCATATTTAGATATTTGCAATCATTATCTCTGCACTGAAGCAAGAGCGTCTTAAACACAAGGTAGTAAGAAATACGCAGATCCATGAAGCGTTGGTTCACTTCATTATGTGCAGCTTAATCACATTTAGTTTGCTATAATACTCCCTTCTAAATCAATTATGAACAAATTGATAAAATATAGAGATCATACCCTACGTACACCCGTGAAACTTCAGGTGTATTTAGAACTTTCCCCAAAGACCACATCAACGCTCCATAAACTTTCATAAGCTGCAAATTGAACCAATTAATAAAATAAATTTTAACATAGTCTATAAAGAGGTTGTGAACATGATCGAAAGAAAATGTAATATGCCCTTACTTGTTGGGTATCAACTTGGTCAGCCTTGTTCAATACCACCCGTATCTTATCATCATGACCTTGAAGAGATGCAATCACACGTTTGAATTCATCGCTAATATCAAGTTTGTGGGGATCAAACAATAGCAGAATGAGGTCACACTTGGCAGCAAACCAGGACGTCACTCCCGTAAATTCATAGCTTCTCTGTGTTCGTTGCTTTTCCCCTGATAAAACTCCGGGAGTATCGACAAATGTGATATTCTCTAACAGCTTTTGGACATGAGAGAAGGAAAGGCTTCAGTTTCTAGAAAAGTTGTTCTCATTATATGGTATGAGCAAAGAAGAGTCTATTAACTTACAGTATGCGGCATTTGAGAACACTCAAACTTCGACAAAAATGCTGTTCCAAAAGTTGTCAGACCACTAAATGGCATATCTGCTTGAACAGCAATTGTGTTCCCCGGGACGCTTCTTTCATCAGGTCCATTCTGTATAATACACTATTAAAGTCAGAGGTGAATCTTCAGTGTAACTTACGAGTTCATGTGAACCCAATAATTTTTGCCCAAATCCTATATACGTATTAAGAAATCCACTAAATATCTATAAATATTTGACGGTGAACCCAATTATTATTGTGTAATAACTGGAGGTCACTATAGGGAAACATAAATTTCAAATCCTAGAACCGCCTGTGGCTAAAGTGAACGATTGTCTAACAAATGATTTAGCATACCAATACCGTCAAACAAATATATTTCAAGAATGGTTAATGGATTCTCCTTATGTACTAAATGTCTCTGTTAACCGGCAAAACTAACAAAAAACATTCAAATGTTAACTCCTTAATGTGATAAATCGGAATGTATGGCAGACCCTATAGTTAAATATAGTAGTTTTTACATATTGAAAAGTAAACTGTTATAGAATCATAAAACGTCGTCTAAAGAAAGCGTACTATTTCTGGGACAACTTTTAACAAAAGGATTCAACCATAGTCGGCAAGTAACAGACAGGTTAAAGTACCATGACGACAACAAATCTGTCTGTTGTAGGCTCTGGTCCAATATGAGCACCTATAGACATAAAGAGCCATAAATGTAAATGGGGACCCGTAAAATCCATGGACAAAAGCACATAAACAAGCAAAAACAACGTTCTTTTTTGCTAACGATTCCCAATCTTGAAACTGAGAGTGCGAAGTCAAAAGCTGATGCCGGGATAACTGGTTCTGAGTAAATGCTTAATGAACGTTGTTTTTGTTGGGTTTTGATATTGGTGAATAGGAAATGATGGGATAAAAATTAAAGAGGGTAAAAGGCTCTTTTGTCCCACATCGAAAAAAGGGAAGGAAAGAGAGGTGTATATATTACATTACACCTTCTCGAGCTGCTAAAAGGGTTGAGAGGGCAAGGACCCCTCGCGCCGTCGTCGTCGCTCGCTCGGCTCGGCTTTGGATTTGGATTTGGATTTGGATCGATTGACCTGTCCGGCTCTCCCTCTCTTTTTCGAATTTCCCTCCAAAATGAGGTGACTATTCTGAATGGTTGCAACCATTCAGAATCAGTACCTCTAACCCTATAAATTCTTGATTATTTCAAGAATTTATTCACTAATTCATATTCTAATCAATTCTGAAGTTGCTCTTCAACTCGAAAATTTCATTCTGTGTGATATACTGCCGTTGAGTGGTTCGTTGCTACCGGAATTTGGAGTACTACTATTCTGGTAAGATAATCGTTCTATCCTGGGAGGCGATATTCCGTTAACCTCGAGTACTGTGAGGGGAATAATTTCCTTAAGGACACACTTTGAACTAAGTGGGCTCGATTACATTCTGAAATTATTTTTTCCAAAACAGATTTTGTTTTCGTTTATTGTTTCATTAATGTTATATGTTTCACTAAGTGATTAACATATTGTTTTGAATCATTATTTAGCCAAGTACAGATTATTATACCAACAGTTTTGCCAGTGGAGTATTGACCCAAAAGCATCACCATTGGCTTGGCATCAAAATCACTATTTTCCTACCAACATAGCATAATAAAGAATTCAATTCAGCTATATGTATCACCGTCATCATGATACCAATAAGAAGGCTAACATAGTTGAAGAGGAAGAAATGAAATTAAGTTCTTTTCCTATTTGTTTAATAAGCATAGCTAAACTGAAGTGCTACACCTACCAACAAAGGAGAAACAAAATCACTAAAGTGATATGTAACTTCCAAAGGCTTTAGTTTTCTTGACGTACAACTTCTTCAGTCCATCGATTATTGATGTGACATAGTTTGAAGGGACCTGAATGGAAAATGAAAATGATCGAGCATCATTCCAGAAGCAAAGTCATAAATTAGCATTCAACATACCAATAGAATACTATAGGATATATGTTTGGGACAATTTGAGGAAAGGACGTTTCCATGCAATAATATCATTGACAGACGAGGACAGTGATAGTTATTCACAAGTTCATAGGGACTACACACCATCATGTTTAAATTTTAATTATCAGATGAAATCCGACTTGTAAATTGTGAAAGTTATACAGAATATAATAATTTAGAAGTTTATCAATCATCTCAAGACATCGCATAACAGAAGTCTGAAGATAGTGTGGAAAGGTACTCCTTCTAGGAAAGGATACCATATAGACAGGTAAAAATATGAAAGCATGGCACGTGATGCAAAACAGATGGAACCATTGGAATAAAGTTAATAATCTGAATTACAACAGGAAAGCATCTGAAAAATGCATTATTCATTAGTTAAGCAAAAGAAGCGCAAGATTTGCAAGTTTATAGTACACACAAAGGATAAAATGAGAGAAGTTAAGATGGTTTTGTCACACCAGATGCATCCGTCCATAGGTTTGACACCATGGTGATTGAAGGTGTTAAAAGAGGACGAATAAACCTAAAATCACGTGGAAGAGAGTTGTCTCTTGGAATTCATACAGACTTAGTACAAACTTTGCACAAAGGAAGAAATAGATTCATAGTGGTGGTATCAATAAGTATGAAGGTTTAGTCATGTTGGTACAGTTACATTAAGCCCAACATTCATTAGGAGTATTCTGGTTTTGTTAGGAATTTGTATGCCAGAAGAAATGCGAGAATTTCTAGTGTTAGAGAACCTATTGAATCGATATAGGTCTAAATGGAGCAACATGGTCAACGAGGATTCATATAGCTGACCCCACTACCTTGATATTGAGGCATAGTAATAGTTGTTGTATATAAAAGAAAAAAGACAATAACCACA
Organism: Przewalskia tangutica; assembly: GCA_029844215.1. Taxonomy (NCBI): domain Eukaryota; kingdom Viridiplantae; phylum Streptophyta; class Magnoliopsida; order Solanales; family Solanaceae; genus Przewalskia; species Przewalskia tangutica. The sequence continues at coordinate 1,329,759 of CM056738.1, read as the reverse complement.
CACACCTTCTTTGCAGATTTTGACGATGAAAACCAATTAGCTCATGAAGATAGCAAAAGACTGCCTGTTTCTCAATTCAATTAGTTAGATGCTGAGGCTCCATTCACTTCCCCTTCCCAAGAACGTAAACAAATAAAATAAAAGGAAGATCTTCTTGTATGTACTGAAGTAACATTACCATTATGGTCAGGTGTCCATTTAGCCACACGCTTCTTCTTCTGTACAACATTTTAAATTAACAGATAAGCAATTCACGGGGAAAAAAGAAGAAGTGAATTTAGCAGGCCTACTTACAGCGAGAAGTCCATCCAGACCTTCCATTGTAGGTAGCTGCAAGTTTTCAAAGTCAACTGCATTGGATTGAAATTGTCTAACTGTAAGATCAGTATTAGAGAACAAATTATGCTTGCTTAAAGAAAACCAATACAAGGCATGACAAAGAATCAACAAATTTTATAGAATAGCAGTCATGTCAGAGGCGGATTCTGGATTTATGCTCTATGGGTTTAACTTTTAGGGTCGTTTGGTTCGGAACAAGGATATCCCGGGATTATAATCCTGAATCCTATATGGGATGGATACTACGAAGATTTTGGTGTAAATTTATACCGATTTTAGTTAATACCAATAACCAAACACGGGATAAATGTAATCCCAATTTTTACTATGGGATTAGTATCCTACACCAAACGACCCCTTAAGGTTCTTAGGATTGAGCCGTTATATTTTTTAAATTATTCGTTCAGACCTACTTGTACACAAACAAAAACAATTCTTTTTGCCCTATTCGTGCAGCACAATTTTCCAATGGCTCCGCCCCTACCTTGAAGGAAACGTGCCAGCACACACACATATATATACATTCATACATATAGCTTGATGTTGCAATAAATATGAGATTACCACCCTAATACAGAGTTATATAGAAGTGACTAAAAATATTATGAGAAACACTGAAGAAGTCAGAGAAAAGAGAGAACCTGCTTGAGATCTTCACGAGGCAAGTTTGACATTGCAAGGAAGTTGGTGGCATCCTTTCCGACGAGACGTCCATCTCCATCTGTGATACAATTAATTTCAACAAATGCTAAATTTGAAATATTTTGAACGCATGATTTCAAAACTACAATTTGTTCAGTTCTAAAAACTCTTGAAGGTCGAACCGTTCAAATTTAAATTCTGGTTTCATCGTGCTTGCACATATTTAAATATGAATGATGAGAGAGAGAGAGAACAAACCCGAATCAGCAAGACTAAACCATTCTTGATAAATCTTCTCGTTCCTTTTGGAGCAGCGATTAATGGGACAGGTATCAAACTCCATTCTTCACTGAAACTTAGTCGTTTGTTCTTGTTTCGAACAAGCTAGCACCTTCTTCTTTGTTACAGGATCCCCACTCTATTCTTCATTGTTTGAAGGGGACGATCCAACTTAGTTTGTTCTACCATTGATGAAAACATAATTAAGTAAGAAAAGTACGACGTATAACATAATTCAATCAATTTAACTACTCTCTTCGTCCCAAAGAGATTGACGCTTTACACTTTTAGAGAATCAAACGAGTTGTTTTTTTACTGTAATTTTTTCAAATGTCTTTTAAATATTTTAACTTATTAACTATGGTGACTTATAGTACTTTTTACGTAGTTTTCAAATATGTAAATTTATTTCAAAAACAATAAAGATTCTATTTTCTAATACACAGTCAAAATTAGGAAGTTTGACTCTCGAAAAGCGAAGAGTGTCAATCTTTTGGGACGGAAGGAGTAATATAAATGGATAATAAAAGGAGAGTCTACATTATTAGGTTATATTACAATGGTAAATGTGACTTGATAGTACAAAATTTTCATTATCCATAATAAATAAAAAAACTCTATGTATCCAAGAAATAAATCAGGCCAACTCTATGTACATATATGCATATCATGTATTTTGTCCATGAAAAGAATTATGCAAATACATACGAGGACAAATTTAAGACATAAACATGTAAATTCTAAAGGCCTACTTTTTCTAAAGATTTAGACTTTTAGATACAAAATCCAACTCAAATGTGATTAAAAATAGATAACTAATGAATTTAAGTGATAGAATAACAGTTTAAAATTAGATCAATAGAAGGTGTCAGTTGGATAGCTTTTTTGATATGTATATTGAAGAGTATAAAAACAATTTGCATGTTGAGTGAACTAAGTATGTATTTGGATTTTGATGTTTTTGCATGAATCATAGAAAAACAGGGAGGGCAAAATTGGTAAGGATGAAATCATGCATGCATTACTCGGGATGTAAGGAATGGATGAAATTTCTCCGCCCTTATACAATGTTTGGATAGATTGTATCGTTTTTCGTCATTACATATTGTCACATATCAATAATTTGAAGGATAAACCTACAAAAAAATAGGGTATGGGGTAGAGCTACTATAAAAAGGTAGGATAAAAAATAAAATAGGATTATTAGATAATAAGTAAAGATAAAATGAGAAAAAGAAATAAGGTAATGACGCGATAACACCAAATATATAGTTACACAAAATAAGAGTTTTCGTGGTTACATAACGATGAATTTAACGATACGATACAATAAAATTTAAGTAACAATCAAAACAAACATTGTATTTAAAGTAAAAGCACAATACAATACAATACAATACAATACAATACAATACAATACAATACAATACAATACAATAGATAACAACCATCCAAACAACCTCGTTAATAACACCGAATTCGAACCCTAAAAATGAAAAAATATATCCTAACAAATCACTTTCTTTTGAATGGACCCTACATAACGCGAATCTAAATTGATGTGAATTTCGCAGATGATGTTGACAATAAGTTCTTTCAAAATTGACTATTATAAAAAATCATGCATGCAATGGATTAATACTTACAATGATGTAGCCTTTAGGATTTCAATATGAAAGAATTGGTTGAAATGGTTAATTCTTAGTGCGTTACTATATATATGTACATATATTTGTTCTTGTTCTCTAATTTCTCTGTATTTTCTCCTCTCCCGCTGTGTATATATATTTGTTGTAATGAGATCAACGAAGAGAGGGAAAAGACACAGTTTATGAAAGAGAAGTCTACGATGGAGATATGAAAAGAAAAGGAAATGAGAGAAATGTGCATGGCTGAACTTGCTGGAACAGATGAAGGCATAAGGCGAAAAACAGAAATAAATCGAGGCTTAGCTTATAAAACAAAATAAAATTAAGAGATAATTGTTGGGTCCCGGATTATACTATGGAATAATAAAAAACAAACAGTAAGTAAAATACTTGTATGCTAAAACAGTTTTCAAATGTTGTTAACAATGTCGTCTGTCAGAACTGACGACACTTTAGATAAAAACAGAAATTTTTTTGAAGAGTTAAATTGCAGCGGAAATGATAAAGACACAAATGTTTAATTTACATAAGTTATTTATTAATATAACCTATGATGGTCAATGACCAAAAGTATTGTATATATATATATATAATTGAATAAATTCATTCTCTTACAATATTACAATAAAATACAAAAGAAATTAAAAAGGTTAAGTCGCAGATGACTTATGCCTGAAAAATCTATCTAAATAGACGTGCACAACATCTCATTACAATTGCTTTAATGAAAGAATAAATCTAGAATCTAAGCAGCAATTATAATGTTGGACAAAATGTCGTCACAAACTCAGGCAACACAGTTGATCCAGTTTTCTGAATGAGATTTCTGGAGAGCTCTCTCGAACTTTTTCTCTTATATTTTCTGGATGGTGATTCCTCGTTGTGGCCTCTCTATTTATAGTAGAGAGTTCCCTTGAAAGACTCATCAATTTGTTGTGGAGGTTGAGCTAAAAATGGGCAACGTGTGGCAATAGCTTGAGGAATGAAATTCTCAACTGCTTTAACGCGTTCTTCACTCGTCTTGATCTCCAAGCTTTGACTCTTTCTCCCACGTTTTTATTCTGCTCCAAAGTTTCTTGCCAAGTTAAAATTACCGTCGTGGTAAAACTCCATAATTTTAGATTTTGCCCAGTGAAGTAAGACAAAATTGTTATCCAGAATGTTGGTCCGAATATCAAGACATTTGTTCCAACATTTTGGTTTTTCAACTTAATACAGAAAATGATATGTTGGATAAAATATCGTGACACCAAAACTCAACATTAACATTCTCCCCCTTTTTGCTTTTCTTCACAAAACCTAATCTATTAAGTGCGAGTGACCTAAAGCAATTGTATAGCTATACGAATACTCCTCCTTAACCTGAAATGACATACAAAAAAACACATGTATACCACTGTATACAATACTGTATAATTTAAACAAAATGTTAGCTCAAACAGTAGTATACACAACTGATGTAGGATTAGAAATATCAAAAAATTAAACATGCATCACCCACAGAACTATTTAAATGTTTTTACAGCCCAAATAAGTAACCATTCGAATTGTCTTAAACACATCCCAAAAAGTAACCAATTTAAACATTCAGCAGCAACAACCATTCAACAGTATCAACAACAACATAGTACAACAGCATATTAGCAACAACAATAGCAATAGTCTTCTCTGCAAGTTATGCAAAAGTAGTAGCTTCCAGCCTCTTTCTACCTTCGCATGACCTCGGCTTGCTCCTTTTTCTCGCCTTGTCGCTCGTCATTTCACCTTTTGCCTGCAAGATTCTGTTTAAATTTCTAAGACTTAGTCTTGTTAGTAAGACTTTCCTGCCAACTGCTTCTTCTCTGCATGGCAAAGATCCACACTTCTTCTTCGTAATCTCTACTTGAACCTTCACCGCCTCTCGCTTCCTCGCAGCAGCCTTTCTTCTCCTTTTTTGGGAAAAAAAGCAAAAATAGGTAATAATCTCTTGCTTGGACTAGTTATTCTCTTACTTTATCAACTCCAGCAATTTGTGAGTTGATTTTAGTAATCTCATCCACTAGCCAATTTGTAGATAGATCATAATGTTTTGGACTGATGTTGCCCTGTATGTGAGGAACATTCCTGGCAACATTTTCTTTATCTGTTTCTTTGGTCCAGGGGAGATCGATTAGTCTTTCCTTGCTCTTTAAAATGACTTTGTTTACTGTGTAGAGTTCAGGAACTTTTCCTAAGATATCCCCTCTTAAAGGCTCTAGTCCTTGACTAGTTAATTTTGAAAATCAGAGAGGGAAATGGAAGAATTGAAGTTGATTCTTTTTCGGCTAAATTGACAATTTGATAGAAAATAATCTTCCCAAGATCAACTTTAAACCCTTTACCTATTTTAAATAGGCGGGAGGCTTGTTCAGATGTGACAATTGATTCATTCATTGAGGGAAACCAATTGTGGATTGCAATTTTGTGAAGGGTGGAAAACAGAGCAGTGAGTTTTGATGCTTGACACCTAGGAATTCATTTCTTAAGTATGTTGACACCCAATTTTGACCCTCCCGTCCAGTCATTAACTATAAAATTACACTAATTTTGTAAAACAATTTTTTAGGGATTTTTATAATAAAATGCAGCGAATAAAACATAAATACAGGCATAAATAAACAATTTAATAATGACATCGCATCTTACGTAGAGTTTTTAGCACTTAGAGTCCCGCGCCCGCATTAATTAATTAAAGCCCTGTCATGATTCTTAATTAATAATAAATACATAAATAAATAATTTAGCAATGACGTCGTGTCAAGTAGCATAGCCGCACTTATTAATACGCAAGAGAATGTCATAGTCATTTATAATTTAAAATCAATCTTAATCTAATACATGCATTTTTATAGCGTCGCATGTATAAAAAGTTTTTTAAAAAAACAATTCTTAAAAAAATCATACTTGCATTTAACATTTAAATAATCTAATCTAAACTCTATTCAATTTTAATTTAACTTCGCAATAATGCACAATAATAAGATTTTAAATAATAGCGCCGCATTCTAAAATATTAAGCATTAATTAAATAGCACGCCCATTTTATTCTTGTAATAATTTTAATAAAAGCACCTAAATAATTTAAGCACAATTTATTAATTTAATTTACTATTAATTAACTAACTCCCTAACTAATTAAATACCTAATTAAATCTAATACCCTAGTTAATTAGCCCATCAACCCTTACCCTTTAAATAACCCGCGACCCGCAAGCCCACCTGCCCTTATTTCTTTATCCGCCCAAATTTACGCCTTTGTATACATGTACCATAAGCCCTCAGCCTTTCCATCGTCCACAATAGAACCTTCAAGAAGAAAACCCAAACCCTAAGAACCGCCGCACACCCCTCTGCCTCTTAGCCGCGAATCTCGCCGGATTTTCAGGGTGGAAAATCCGGCGACCTTCCTTTCCTTACCCACACACACGTCTCTAACGATAACTTACCATAACTTGAATATATCCTTACCATTTGCATCGTACCCCAATAAGCACAAAATCAGCACAAAATCGAGTACGAATCGAACGAAATCCCTCCAGAATCGTGCCTTGATTACTTACCAACTTGGAACCCAAAATCCTAATTATAAATATAGAACCATCACGCATGCAATAGGCATCGGGGATTCATAGAGAGATCCGGGAATTCAGAGACTCAAGAAATTAGCAATCGAGGAGCAATAAAAAAAATCCTAAAAACAGTAGTGAAGCAGCAAGAACAGAAGTTCGAACAAAAACCTTTCTTCTTCGCAATACTAGTCCGTAACTGTGCAAAGTTCCATTCCCTTGTTATCGATAAGCACAAACCTCAGGGGATCGACGACTTGATACGTGGCTTCGGTTCGCTGCCCGGAGAAGGTAATAATCTATTCCTCCTCGACTTCTGTTCATTTTGTATTCCTTGTGCGAATTCGTGTTGAATAGGTGTTAGTTCATTCGTGTGTTTCTGTATTTGCTTGAATGCTGTGGGATGAGCAAAATTCGGAAGGTTACCGATAAGCTTGAATTGTGTTGTATGATTAGCTGTGATTCAAGTCTGTCTTGTTAGTTTGAATGTAGTTAATTAAGTATGACCACAATAAGTCGGGATATGGGTGGTTAAACTGTCCAGGGATTAGTTTGGCATGTTAAAGATGGTTGCAGCCATTACTTGTTCAATATCTGGTTAAATAAAGGCTTGTTGTAGGACAAATCTTGTTCATATATAGGTTATCTAGTTGACTTGAAATCTGGTTTGAAGCTTATTTAGCCATATGCAATCTGCCTATGTGGTCTGGTGTTTGTTTTATTATGAAGTCGTAATAGTTCTGGTTTAATCTAGGCTGCATGATTTATGCAATATCCTAAATCCATGAGTTTAAGCTAATAGAGGATACGGACTGTCTAGCATAATCTACGAATGATAATCACGTCCCTTTACCAAGAACTATACCGTTGAGCCAATCATAGGCATCATATTTTCTTTAAACCCGTGCTTAGATATAACCAATTAAGAAGCTGATCTTTCTGTATGCATCCTCTGGCAAGTTCAGTTCCCTAAGAAGCATGTATTGAGCTATATCTATCCCCTGCATGTTTAAAACAGAGTACGATAAGGAACTGGTTCTATATAATTGTTAGTTCTAAACTTAGTATGATGACTGGAATTAAAATGTTTTCTTGTTCAAGCATGTCATGAAATTGTTTCATGAGAGGTTCCATGTCCCAAGTCTTGTTTTGAATTTATTTGGTTCTGTTATTCGCTTTAATAATGCGTTTTGGTCGTATTTAGATCTAAATAATATGCTATTAAGGTGTTATGGAAATCTATACTTACTAGTTAAAGTATACTGCTTAGGCTAGTTTATTTTATACATTGGGTGTAGTTTGATCATTCTCAAAATCCTGTGCTATTGTTTATCCCCACTCGAGAAAGGATCCATTGTATTCTCTTAATTAGTCCTTTAGACCACAATTTAGTTTCACCTAAAGTCACTTTTCTTAAAAATAATGGTTGCTCTTCCGGTACCTATAACCTGCGAACTTGTTGTTTTACCTGCAAAATTGATTTCTATTAATATCACTCTTGAACCAAACAATTCGCTTTAAGATTTTTTTTTTTTGAGATTGCATAAATGATTACCTTTTCAACCTTGGTCCAGTAGTGGTTCAGTTTGTATGTGGCTAGCGACGTGCTTAATTTTAGTTCAGGTTGTGTGTCATCGTGTCCAACTTTCTTCCCGTAAACAATTCTATAAGTCTTAAGTGTGCGGTATTTCGTTGGTTTCTCTTCTAGTTATTGAAGTTGGTTTAAATTTGCTCATGTATCCTTGCTTCTGGAAATCAAATTTTGAGGCCAAACATAGTGCATTTTTTTTCTTTCTCGCCTATTAAATTATGTATTTTATGGTCGTTTGGATCTGTTGGTTCGTTTGGGGCTGCTATAATGTTAAAAATATGTGTGTAAGTATTTTTAGTGGTTTATTGTTGATAAGATTTGAGATATATATACTAATCCTTATCTTCTTTTATTTTCGCATGAAATGCACCGGAGCAACAAAGAGTCTCATGGCGAGACTCATCATGACAAATTAATACCCGCGTCTATGTGCATTTCTCTGTTCGCATCGGAATTCCAAAGTCGCAGGCGACAGACATCGCCATTCCTCGAATCCTTTTTGATTATTTTCTACCCCGCCCCCATTAATTTATTTGTTGTAAATTATATGGCTAACTCTACATTAATTAGTAGGATACTCAAAATAGTTAAACCTCGAGCCAATAAATTATAAAGTAGCTTAACATTAGAAATTTGCTTCCCTTTAAGTTAATTGTTTTAGGCTTGACATGCACGTCTAAACTTTTTACCAAATAATATTAAATCTCTTTTGCATTATGCCACATATAAAAAAAAATATATTCCTTAAGTAAATGCATACCTTTAATCAATAAATCAACTTTAAAGATAAATGCATACTTTTTCCATATGCATTTATAATGCTTTATAAATGCATGTCTTCATTCAAAAGACTAATTTTACAGGTATACAATGAGTCTTATAAATCCTTTTATGTTAGCAAAAATGTACTCTTTTATAAAATAATTGCATTATCTTTTAAAACATGCATCACACTCTTAGCATAATAATTAACCCTAGGTTTGGCAGGACAACCGCAAGTTAGCGGATCTTAGAGGGTGCCTAACCCCTTCCCTCTAGATTAATAAAGAACCCTTACCCAGAATCTCATTAAGTTTAGCAGACCGTTAAATGGAGTTAATGTTTACTTTAAACTAGTTAAACATTTAGGTGTCCTAATTCACCCAAACTAATTAGGTGGCGACTCCGCGAACCCTTTAGCATTTTAGTATTCTTTTAACATTTAACACTTTTATTTATTTTCTAACACTTCTTTTACTAAGCAGGGTTCGCTAGACTCCCGTTTTCGACTCCGGTTTAAAATGGGGTGTTACAGAAATGGCGACTCCGCTGGGGATTTTTAGGTTCTTAACCACAACAGACCTAGGGTTATTATTTGGCATTACTTTTGCATTTAATTTTTGTGTGCTGTATTTTGTTTTGTTTATTTTAAATTGCTACCGCTTATCGCTTTCCTTAAACCGCATTCCGCTCATATTTCTTCCACTGAAAATTCACACAATCACACACTACATGCGAGGTGCGCTGTGCATCAAAGAAAATTCTTTCTTCAAAATCCAAATTTAGGAGAGTCGGTAATATACGTGGAGTGCTGGCCTAACCGGTGGCCGCGTAGCCTTCTCACTCGAGTTGTCGCCTGGAACCTCAAGGCCTAGAAAAGCCAATTCTTAGAAACTTAAGATAGAGCTATACCAATTTATTTTAGGGCACGATGCATTTACCTTAGGTGGGTGGTCCTTGGCATCGACACCACAATTAGGAAAACACCAAACTTGTCGACGGGTTTCTCAACCCAACGACCAACCAGCATATTATGTGTAGCGTGGCAATGACAGACAAATCCAAGCCCAATCATGACATGCTGAAATTGGAAAAAGTGCACCGTCATTTGGTCGCCATTTCCAACAAAGGCATTATAGTTGGACGACTTGGACAAACCCGTCATAATCTCGCATAAGTGACGTTTAGGCTTACCTCTGGCATAAAGAGGTCCCCGCATGTTAGGAAACGCTTGAATGTGTTATGTATGCGATATATCCGCTACAAAAATTATGTGCTTTATGCTAACACCGTTTGTTGCATTTTTAGAAAGATTTATCATCTCTCCAAAAAAAGGTCGATTTGTATTTGACTAAGCAATGGCAGAGCATCAATATTTCACAAGATCAAAGGCACGGTCCAGCGACATGACCGATTCAAGGGCATCTGAGCGGAACGAGCCTGAACTCGCTCGTTCCTATAAGCAAAGCAGAGGTCTCGGAGAGAAAGGCAAAGATAGATCCTGGCCGAGCAACTCGCACAATTACCACAAAGAAATGGCAACCCCGCAGCCGAAATCAAAAGGCTCAAGAACCTCACCAGAGCACTCACACGCAAATAACCAAAACAATAAAAACCTCCAAATTATTACCAAGACTCGCTACTACATATCCTGCTCACCCAATATACAATGCACCCATATATTCCACACAAAACCGAACGCCTAACGATCTCGGCTAAACACAAACCAAAGGCCCCTACAAACCTATTTTCGCAATACATACGACAACCCTCATGCGATACCCACACGTGTATACGCCACAACCAAAAGCCCGTCCACCAAACATCTTCGCACCACCGAATACCACGAAAGGCGGCCCAAAATATACGCCCATTTAGCCGAGCCTTTATCGCAGCCAGACGAGAGGTCGAGGTTTGCAGGATACTCCACCAATTCCAAAGAATGTGCCCAATCCCAAGTCCAAAGCTCATGATGGAAACAAAAGTCGCATACCATTCGGAGCCATCTGACACGACGTGGGAAGGTGTTATACACTCGAGAGACAAAGTAAGGGAGATGATCGGAGGAGAGTCATTCAGTGGAGGATGCTTACCCCAACGAGTACAATGAACCCCAAAGGAAGAGGCATTCCTGGCGGAGCCCGCTCCGCTGAATCAGTCATTTATCCGAGCATGCACCACGCAGAAGCCAAAAGAAGGAGATACTGATAGCAGAGCACGAAGACCCAGGCAGCCATGATGCAGAGCAAGAAGGCGTATTGGTTGGATTTGCACCCTTGTTCTGGTCCGCCTAGAGCCCGGATAAGAAAGAACAATTTAGTTTAGCAGAATAATTCACGACTCATACTTAATGTTTTGCTTAAGTTTTTATGTAATGAACTACGCTTGACCCGATTCCTTGGTGGATACGTAGCGCCGCCTCGCCGGTCCCACCTGTAGAAATTTTACTTTGACCCAATAGTCGCTTGTAATGAACTACGCCATGACCGATTCCTCACGGGGATACGAGCGCCTAAATCGGCTTCATTACACCATTAGGAAACTTTCCCTTCGTTCTGAAAATGACAAACATACAAGCAACTCCATTGAGACCCCCCTTAGGACAAACACCCTTTTCAAAACTGGGACAATGTAGGAAACTGCATGTGGTTGCAAGTCCAAACAAGTCGTGCACATGGATGTCAAGGAACAATGCGGCGGTCAAATACGAATCGACCACCCCCAAAACTTACAAAATTTTCTTTGAGCGCAGGTCCTTCATATTAGCAGAAGATACAACAAAAGTTCTTCATATTGGCAAGAGAAGAGAGAGGCACCGACAATCAACAGTCAGAATTCAAAAGTCCGCAACAAAGTCTAGCAAGATCACCTGCATTAAAGACACAAACGAAGGCATCATATCGTGACGACATCTCTACCCACATAATTGCCTTTTTCAAATATTTATCATTCTGTTTTAACAGTTATACACTAACTTTTTCTCAAGCTTAGCTTGCAGGAGCATTTACTCTACAGCGAGCAGTATAACACGCCCGCATAACGACGTTATCAAGACAAAGAAGTCCGAACGACGCCAAAGAAGAATACGCCCAGCAACGACGTTATCGCGATTATGTCCAGCGATTTACATATATCCGACGGGCCACTACCAAAATCGACAATTTTTAAGGACTTTGCCACGAAAAGACATCGACAGATATGATTCCATATGCTCGAAAGATCGACATAAATCGATAATTTTAAGGACTTTACTACAAATGACATCAATGGATACGGTTAATTTACGCTGTGGTTCCATGTCCCAAAATCGACAAATTTTAAAAGAGAGCTCGACGCAATGGGCACCGAGAGTATGGGAGAATATACCGCCGATTTCAATAAGGATGTTCGCCTGCTTTACAACATGTCACTATTCAAAATCAACATAATTTCCTACTAGTATATTTTCTCAAGATAGAATATTCTCAACAAATGTTTTCGACCGAGACTCAAATCGCATGCGGTTATACGGTCCGCATAAGACAACGCGTGCAAATATCAAGAGCCAATACAAATCGCCGAATTCTCTACGAACTCACAATTTTTCTTCGAGTGAATTTTGCAGTCAACAGAACAAGGAGGACAATAACATTCCAATACAACATCCACATCTCGCCCATACAACGATTTAACATCCGTGATTTCGCCCATACAACGATTTAACATCTGCATCTCGCCCATACAACGATTTAACATCTCGCATTTCGCCCATACAACGCATTTAACATCTGATCTCGCCCATACAACGATTTAACATTCGATCTCGCCCATACAACGCATTTAACATCTACATCTCGCCCATACAACGATTTAACATCTCGTGATCTCGCCCATACAACGACATTTAACATCTACATCTCGCCCATACAACGCATTTAACATCTCGCATTCGCCCATACAACGATTTAACATCCGCATATCGCCCATACAACGCATTTAACATCTCGCATTCGCCCATACAACGATTTAACATCTCGCATATCGCCCATACAACGCATTTAACATCTACATATCGCCCATACAACGCATTTAACATTCGTGATTCGCCCATACAACGCATTTAACATCTCGTGATATCGCCCATACAACGCATTTAACATTCGCATCTCGCTTCATACAATGACGTAACATCTCGCATCTCGCCCATACAACGCATTTAACATCCGCATATCGCCCATACAACGATTTAACATCTCGCATCTCGCCCATACAACGATTTAACATCTACATCTCGCCCATACAACGCATTTAACATCTCGCATCTCGCCCATACAACGATTTAACATCTACATCTCGCCCATACAACGATTTAACATTCGCATATCGCCCATACAACGCATTTTACATCTCGTGATATCATCCATACAACGAAGAACATCTCGCATATCGCCCATACAACGATTTAACATCTCGTGATCTCGCCCATACAACGATTTAACATCTCGTGATATCGCCCATACAACGCATTTAACATCTGATATCGCCCATACAACGCATTTAACATCTCGCATCTCGCCCATACAACGATTTAACATCCGTGATCTCGCCCATACAACGATTTAACATCTCGCATCTCGCCCATACAACGCATTTAACATCTCGCATCTCGCCCATACAACGATTTAACATCTACATCTCGCCCATACAACGATTTAACATCTCGCATTCGCCCATACAACGCAATATCTACATCTCGCCCATACAACGATTTAACATCTGATATCGCCCATACAACGATTTAACATCTACATATCGCCCATACAACGCATTTAACATCTCGCATTTCGCCCATACAACGATTTAACATCCGCATTTCGCCCATACAACGATTTAACATCTACATCTCGCCCATATAACGACGTAACATCCGCATCTCGCCCATGCAACGACTTGACATCGTGATTCGCCCATACAACGATTTAACATCTCGCATCTCGCCCATACAACGATTTAACATCTCGCATCTCGCCCATACAACGATTTAACATCTCGCATCTCGCCCATACAACGATGAACATCTCGTATTCGCCCATACAACGCATTTAACATCTGATATCGCCCATACAACGCATTTAACATTCGTATCTCGCCCATACAACGATTTAACATCCGCATCTCTGCTTATACAAGACATACAGATTATCACATCATTTCATTTTATACAATCTGACTACAACACAAATTCACATTCTTACATTATTTTTCCTTAATAGTTATGCACTAACCGTTTGCTTAAGTCTTAGCATGCAGGAGCAGGAGCACAACGTGGATTTTCTCTTACAGCGAACCGGGACAATTTATTGGGGGGCCAACCTTCCCAATAAATGGCGTATGCTCTGCCGCCGTCCACTCGTCCCACATCACCATAAAACCCAAAGACCATAAGCCATAGCAGACACCCTGTGTTCAAGCCGCTTATTTTTATTTTTACTTAGACTATAGCCCGTCATCATAACTCGACAATCGACAGCTTTAAGTCCGCAAGTAGCCCGCCAATGTTTTAACCATGGTAGCCCAAAGGTCGCCATAACTCGACATCGATGCCTGAGTCCGCTAAGTAGCCCGCCTTGGTGTTTTGACCATGGTATCCCAAAGGTCGCCATAACTCAACATCGACAGATTTTGATTTTCATACACCTTGTCTACTCGCCTAACATTTTTTGCAATCAAGATCGAGACAAAATTGGCATGAGTCAACGCTTTGTCCGAAGATTCTTCCATCATCTCCATACAAAGAGGACAATCGCTGACACTCAATTTTGACCCTCCCGCCCACCATTAACTATAAAATTACACTAATTTTGTAAAACAATTTTTTAGGGATTTTTATAATAAAATGCAGCGAATAAAACATAAATACATGCATAAATAAACAATTTAATAATGACATCGCATCTTACATAGAGTTTTTAGCACTTAGAGTCCCGCGCCCGCATTAATTAATTAAAGCCCTGTCATGATTCTTAATTAATAATAAATACATAAATAAATAATTTAGCAATGACGTCGTGTCAAGTAGCATAGCCGCACTTATTAATACGCAAGAGAATGTCATAGTCATTTATAATTTAAAATCAATCTTAATCTAATACATGCATTTTTATAGCGTCGCATGTATAAAAAGTTTTTTAAAAAAACAATTCTTAAAAAAATCATACTTGCATTTAGCATTTAAATAATCTAATCTAAACTCTATTCAATTTTAATTTAACTTCGCAATAATGCACAATAATAAGATTTTAAATAATAGCGCCGCATTCTAAAATATTAAGCATTAATTAAATAGCACGCCCATTTTATTCTTGTAATAATTTTAATAAAAGCACCTAAATAATTTAAGCACAATTTATTAATTTAATTTACTATTAATTAACTAACTCCCTAACTAATTAAATACCTAATTAAATCTAATACCCTAGTTAATTAGCCCATCAACCCTTACCCTTTAAATAACCCGCGACCCGCAAGCCCACCTGCCCTTATTTCTTTATCCGCCCAGCCCACGCCTTGTATACACAGCCCATAAGCCCTCAGCCTTTCCATCGTCCACAATAGAACCTTCAAGAAGAAAACCCAAACCCTAAGAACCGCCGCACACCCCTCTGCCTCTTAGCCGCGAATCTCGCCGGATTTTCAGGGTGGAAAATCCGGCGACCTTCCTTTCCTTACCCACACACACGTCTCTAACGATAACTTACCATAACTTGAATATATCCTTACCATTTGCATCGTACCCCAATAAGCACAAAATCAATACAAAATCGAGTACGAATCGAACGAAATCCCTCCAGAATCGTGCCTTGATTACTTACCAACTTGGAACCCAAAATCCTAATTATAAATATAGAACCATCACGCATGCAATAGGCATCGGGGATTCATAGAGAGATCCGGGAATTCAGAGACTCAAGAAATTAGCAATCGAGGAGCAATAAAAAAAATCCTAAAAACAGTAGTGAAGCAGCAAGAACAGAAGTTCGAACAAAAACCTTTCTTCTTCGCAATACTAGTCCAGAACCAGGCAAAGTTCCATTCCCTTGTTATCGCATAAGCACAAACCTCCGAGTGGAATCGACGACTTGATACGTGGCTTCGGTTCGCTGCCCGGAGAAGGTAATAATCTATTCCTCCTCGACTTCTGTTCATTTTGTATTCCTTGTGCGAATTCGTGTTGAATAGGTGTTAGTTCATTCGTGTGTTTCTGTATTTGCTTGAATGCTGTGGGATGAGCAAAATTCGGAAGGTTACCGATAAGCTTGAATTGTGTTGTATGATTAGCTGTGATTCAAGTCTGTCTTGTTAGTTTGAATGTAGTTAATTAAGTATGACCACAATAAGTCGGGATATGGGTGGTTAAACTGTCCAGGGATTAGTTTGGCATGTTAAAGATGGTTGCAGCCATTACTTGTTCAATATCTGGTTAAATAAAGGCTTGTTGTAGGACAAATCTTGTTCATATATAGGTTATCTAGTTGACTTGAAATCTGGTTTGAAGCTTATTTAGCCATATGCAATCTGCCTATGTGGTCTGGTGTTTGTTTTATTATGAAGTCGTAATAGTTCTGGTTTAATCTAGGCTGCATGATTTATGCAATATCCTAAATCCATGAGTTTAAGCTAATAGAGGATACGGACTGTCTAGCATAATCTACGAATGATAATCACGTCCCTTTTACCAGTAACCATACTGGTTGAGCCAATCATAGGGCATCATATTTTCTTTAAACCTGTGCTTAGATATAACCAATTAAGAAGCTGATCTTTCTGTATGCATCCTCTGGCAAGTTCAGTTCCCTAAGAAGCATGTATTGAGCTATATCTATCCCCTGCATGTTTAAAACAGAGTACGATAAGGAACTGGTTCTATATAATTGTTAGTTCTAAACTTAGTATGATGACTGGAATTAAAATGTTTTCTTGTTCAAGCATGTCATGAAATTGTTTCATGAGAGGTTCCATGTCCCAAGTCTTGTTTTGAATTTATTTGGTTCCTGTTATTCTGTTTAATAATGCGTTTTGGTCGTATTTAGATCTAAATAATATGCTATTAAGGTGTTATGGAAATCTATACTTACTAGTTAAAGTATACTGCTTAGGTTAGTTTATTTTATACATTGGGTGTAGTTTGATCATTCTCAAAATCCTGTGCTATTGTTTATCCCCACTCGAGAAAGGATCCATTGTATTCTCTTAATTAGTCCTTTAGACCACAATTTAGTTTCACCTAAAGTCACTTTTTTTAAAAATAATGGTTGCTCTTCCGGTACCTATAACCTGCGAACTTGTTGTTTTACCTGCAAAATTGATTTCTATTAATATTGGGCCTGCTGAACCAAACAATTCGCTTTAAGAATCTTTTTTTTTTTGAGATTGCATAAATGATTACCTTTTCAACCTTGGTCCAGTAGTGGTTCAGTTTGTATGTGGCTAGCGACGTGCTTAATTTTAGTTCAGGTTGTGTGTCATCGTGTCCAACTTTCTTCCCGTAAACAATTCTATAAGTCTTAAGTGTGCGGTATTTCGTTGGTTTCTCTTCTAGTTATTGAAGTTGGTTTAAATTTGCTCATGTATCCTTGCTTCTGGAAATCAAATTTTGAGGCCAAACATAGTGCATTTTTTTTCTTTCTCGCCTATTAAATTATGTATTTTATGGTCGTTTGGATCTGTTGGTTCGTTTGGGGCTGCTATAATGTTAAAAATATGTGTGTAAGTATTTTTAGTGGTTTATTGTTGATAAGATTTGAGATATATATACTAATCCTTATCTTCTTTTATTTTCGCATGAAATGCACCGGAGCAACAAAGAGTCTCATGGCGAGACTCATCATGGCAAATTAATACCCGCGTCTATGTGCATTTCTCTGTTCGCATCGGAATTCCAAAGTCGCAGCATGCATATCGCCATTCCTAATCCTTTTGATTATTTTCTACCCCGCCCCCATTAATTTATTTGTTGTAAATTATATGGCTAACTCTACATTAATTAGTAGGATACTCAAAATAGTTAAACCTCGAGCCAATAAATTATAAAGTAGCTTAACATTAGAAATTTGCTTCCCTTTAAGTTAATTGTTTTAGGCTTGACATGCACGTCTAAACTTTTTACCAAATAATATTAAATCTCTTTTGCATTATGCCACATATAAAAAAAAAAATATATTCCTTAAGTAAATGCATACCTTTAATCAATAAATCAACTTTAAAGATAAATGCATACTTTTTCCATATGCATTTATAATGCTTTATAAATGCATGCCTTCATTCAAAAGACTAATTTTACAGGTATACAATGAGTCTTATAAATCCTTTTATGTTAGCAAAAATGTACTCTTTTATAAAATAATTGCATTATCTTTTAAAACATGCATCACACTCTTAGCATAATAATTAACCCTAGGTTTGGCAGGACAACCGCAAGTTAGCGGATCTTAGAGGGCGCCTAACCCCTTCCCTCTAGATTAATAAAGAACCTTTACCCAGAATCTCATTAAGTTTAGCAGACCGTTAAATGGAGTTAATGTTTACTTTAAACTAGTTAAACATTTAGGTGTCCTAATTCACCCAAACTAATTAGGTGGCGACTCCGCGAACCCTTTAGCATTTTAGTATTCTTTTAACATTTAACACTTTTATTTATTTTCTAACACTTCTTTTACTAAGCAGGGTTCGCTAGACTCCCGTTTTCGACTCCGGTTTAAAATGGGGTGTTACAAAGTATACCTCCAGTAAGGTATTCTATCATAATATCCCTATTGGTTATCACTTTTTCTGTCTCTAACACATGCTCTTTAGAGATTTCTATGCACTGATTGATGATTGAAGGTGTAAACTCATACATTTTGTTATAGATAAACCTTTCCAAATTTCTTCGAAGAGGTATCTACTATAGCAGTATTCAGATTTGCATAAAACAATCTTACAATATCATCTACATATGGTTCCTTATCAGTAACAATACCAAGAAGTTGTCTAATCTCAAAAAAATCTACCAACCCATACTCCGAATAAGAAGTGAAATCTATCATCTTTTCTGCCTTAATCACTCTATTCTTGTACCAACCCCATCTATCATGCTTAATCTTGGAATATAATCGCTCAGATAAAGCAAGTACCTCATTTTCTGGCTCCGATTCGCTGTTTGTAGAGGAGGATAGAGATTGAGTTTGTTCAGAAGATGGCTGAAATGTTGCCTGTGATGTCGTGACATTTGGGGCAACATCTGGGTCAGCAATTGGTTTTGGAGATTTGTGAACTTTCTTCTGACAGAATCTCTTCAATGGTGTATCTTCTGGAATTTCCTCATCAGACGACTCTTCAACAGCAGGAACAGTGGGTACAGATTGAGATGGAGAGATTGGGGGTTCATCTTGTTCTTCAACTGAAGGGGTTTTCTCTGCATCATCTTCGGTTGAGAAATCGAAGTCTGAATGATCCCAGTCACTGCTCGAACAAGCAGGAACTTCTTTTTCTATCCTTGATTACTTCGCTGTAGGTGAAGAGTTAACAACTCTTTCAAACATCCTTCTTGACCTCCTTGTAGGGAATGTAGATGTGCCTTCCATTTTTCCTAACACAGTAACATCGGGGGTGGCATCGAGATCAATAGGGTTGTTATTATCTCCTGGATACGCGGCAAGAGGTTCTTGAAAAATGTTGAGCACGATGTTTGTGCACATGGGAGACTTGTACTCATGGGTGTGTTGTCATGGGTGTTGGAAGTCCTGGATGGTGACATTGGGCTAGTATCCATGGGTGAATAGTGAGAAGAATATGGTGAGGGTTTGGGGGGATTTTGGAAGATGGAGTGTGGGTGGATGAATCCTCGGTTTTTGGTGTATAAACCGAGATTGATGTGACTTTTCCATTTTTTTTTTGTTTCTGGAAAAGATAAAAGACAAAAAGAATGAACAAGTGAGGAAAATTTTATATACTTGACAACATTAGTATTTTCCTAATTTTGGGAATTTGTATTGTGTTCCAATACTTGTTCCTCAAATTTAGGTAAAAAGATAGACATAAGATTTGAATTAAAGATATTTAAAAAAAAAAAAATAACAGCGACACACAAAAGATAGGGAAAAAATAACTGAATTTTCAAAAATCAGTTACACACTGCATCCCAACAAATATCATCATTTGAGAATGTCAACAGTAATGTTAGCAACATTTTGAACAACACAAGTCTTATGATCCTTCAAAAAAAAATCTTCTTCGGCAACAAATCAAGACACGATTTATATTTTTTTATGAGTTTAGCCTTCAGACTAATGAAACATTTTTCCATTGAGTCCTAGATCTAATCACAATGCACATATAAACTTATTTTCGTGTAAAAAAACAAGAATACTTATTTAGCATCCTCGTAATTTCATTGTTTAAGCACTTGATACTCCTATAGAATAGGAACGGTATCATTTTCAAAGGCATTGCCCGATTTGCACAGTGGCCGAAAATTAGAGAAGGCTTTACCTTATTTTGATACTCCTTTTTTATGATAATGATCATCACAGAGAACAGTATCACATTAAACTCATGTTCTTATTTGAGAATCATACCTATGTGAACAAAAATCAGCCAAACAGTACTGAAAATCAGATTCTGATATTACAAGGGTAAATGTCACCCGAAATGTTAAAGACATTTCAGCCGACATTCGCCCAACAGTGCCTGTTTCATATATTACAGAGACCAAGAGAGCTTTTCAAACTCAAAATTCTCTCATGATATAAAGTTTTTGTAAAAATATCAGCTAGTTGATGAAGAGTGTCAACATGATCAATTTGGACTAGCTGTTTTTCTACCAAATCTCTTAAAAATGATGCCTAATATCTATATGTTTTGTATGAGAGTGTTGAACTGAATTTTTTGAAATGTTTATAGCACTCAAGTTATCACAGTACAAAACTAAGATATTATTTAAAAAATCATAGTCGTCTAACATGTGTCTTAACCATATCAATTGAGAACAACAACTTCCAGGTGCTACATATTCAGATTCAGCAGTTGAAAGCGAGACATAGTTTTGTTTGCGACTATACCAAGATACTAGATTATTGCCAAGGTAAAAACATCCTCCACTCGTACTCTTTCTGTCATCCACATCACCAGTCCAATCCGAGTCACTATATCCTATTAAATTAGGATTAGTGTCTTTGGAATACCAAATCCCCAACTCACATGTGCCGGCAATATATCTGATGACACATTTTAAGGCATTTAAGTGGGAGATTTTGGGACAGGCTTGGAATCGAGCACACAAACAGACACTAAACATTATATCAGGATGACTAGCAGTGAGATATAGAATACTACCTATCATAGATCGATACAATGTTGGGTCGACATTTTTGCCAACATCGTCTTTGCTTATCTTCTGTGATGATCCCATTGGAGTCCTTGTTTAGCATTCTCCAATCCAAACTTCTTAACCAAATTCTTGACGTACTTACTCTGGGAGATAAAGATTTCATCTTCATTTTTCTTTATCTTCAAGCCTAAGAAAAAGGTTAATTACCCTATCATGCTCATCTCAAATGTGGAGGACATAACTTTAACAAATGTCTCAATGTGGGACTGTGAAGTTGAACCACAAACTATGTCATCTACATAGATTTGAGCAATGACCATATCTACTCTGTGATGTTTTATAAACAATGTACAATCAGCTTCACCACATTTAAAACCAAATTCAAGAAGAAACTGAGTTAAACAACCATACCATGCTCGAGGTGCTTGTTTCAATCCATACAAAGTCTTTTTGAGCTTGTATACAAACTGAGGATGGTGAGGATCTTCAAATCCTTTGGTTTGTTCAACATAGACTTCTTTGTTAAGGTAGTCATTCAAGAATGCACCTTTAACATCCATCTGATGGAGAGTGATCTTCAGACAGCATGCTACAACAAGTAACATCCTAATTGACTCAATTCTGGAAACAGGAGCAAAGGTTTCTTCGTAGTCAATATCTTCGACCTGCGTGTATCCTTGAGCAATTAGTCTCGCTTTGTTTCGTACAACAGTTCCAGATTCATCAGTATTGTTCTTTAAAGGTCCATTTAGTTCCAATAACATTTGTATCTTTTGGACGAGGAACTAAATTCCAGACTTCATTTCTTATGAGATGTTCAAGTTCTTCTTGCATAGCTTGTATCCAACAATTGTCCTTAAGTGCCTCTCCAACATTTTTTGGTTCTAGAGTAGATACATAACAAAAAAGACTTATCTTTTGATACATGGTAGACATACACACATATCTGACCATATCTCTGTAATTCCGGAGTTTTTTCCTTCTTGTTCTTACACCTTCGAACACTTCTCCTATCATTTGTCATGTAGGATGGTTCTTTCTAATCCTGGATGACGGATCACTGCGTACTGGTCTTGTAATTCAGCATTAGATCCTTCAGTTTCACCTTCTGTGTTCTCGGGTTCAGACTCAGGTGTTGCTTCAGATGTTGTGACATTTGGGGCAACATCTGAATCTTCTGCAGTCTGTTCATTTTCCACTATAATCACAACGTTATTTTCAAACATTTTTCCTGCAAGATCAGAATAATCATCGAAAACAACGTTAACAGACTCTTATACAGTTTTGGTTTTAAGATTATACACACGGTAAACATGGCTATTTTGTGAATAACCGACAAAAATTCCTTTGTCACTTTTAGAGTCAAACTTGGCTAGTTGTTACCTATCATTTAAGATGTAACATACACACCCAAATACATGAAAGTAACGCTGATTTGGTTTATTTCCATTTAACAACTCATAGGGTGTCATTTTAGTATCAGGCCTAAGATAGACTCTATTTGTTACATGACTTGCAGTATTCAAGGCTTCGGCCCAAAAATGTTTTGACAATTTCTTAGAACTTAGCATGACCCTAGCCATCTCTTGTAAAGTCTTATTTTTCCTTTCTGCTACACCATTCTGCTGGGGAGTCTTAGGAGCAGAAAATTCATGAAAAATACTTTTTTTCTCACAAAATGTTGAGAACATATTATTCTCAAATTTCTTTCCATGATTTGACCTAATTCGAAAAATGGAAGAATTATACAAATTCTTTATCCTAGAGTGCAACACTTTGAACATGCCAAAAATTTTGAGACTTTTCTTTCAAAAAGAATATCCATGAGTACCTGGAAAAGTAATCTACAATCACATAAGAATACCTCATGCCTACTAGGCTATCTACCTCAATTGGACCCATAAGATCCATGTGCAAAAGCTGAAAACAATGAGACGTACCTGAATGTTGTCCGTCACTTTGGGCAACATTATGGGAGACACGGGTTTGCTTACCTTTTAGACAATCTTCACAAACCACTGTTTTATCTTTAAGACTTAACTTACGGATGTCTCTTACTGCCTCATAAGAGATTAATCTTTCAAGGTTGCGGTAGTTGACATGTCCTAACTTTTGATGCCACACGATTGTGTCATCAATCCTAACATTATTGCAAGTTTCTTGTTCACCAACAAGATATCAATTATCGTCTGTTCTTGTACCTGACATTACACATTGGTTAGCTTCATTTGTAACTATACAAGCATACTTATTAAACTTTACCTCTAGATTGTCATCACATAATTGACTTATACTAACTAAGTTAGCCAACCAGTAAGACATTTTCCAAGGCAGGAACTCCTGGAACATTCAAGGTTCTTTTTCTATGATTTTGTTTTTGCCTCCACCTCCATAAGTTACATTCCCTCCACTGAGTGACTCGAAGTTCTTTAGGCACTCTTTTGTCCCTGTAATATGACGTAAACATCCACTGTCGAAGTACCATGAACCTGAAATATTAGTCCTTAAAACAGTGATAGCAACATTACATCGCACATTCATTTTAGGAATCCAAACTCTTTAAACCCTTTCTGTTACTGGGCTTAGGAATGTTGCTTCGAGTGCTGTCCAGAATGTTGGACAGTTGTCTTGGCAACATTCTGCTCCTGGATTTTTTCAGTTTAAAACAATAAGGTTTTAAGTGACCAGACTTGTTACAGTGATGGCACAAAAACTTCCTTTCTTTTACAAAGCCCATTTTCTTTTTTGTCAAACAAATTGGAGCATATAGCATTAAGAGAGTTTTTATAACTCAAACCTGCATGTGATGGTTGACCAATATTCAGTATTTCATCCAGTTTGGAGGTACATGTATTTAGCTTATGGAAAGGTGCTTCGGCGAGATCCAACTTTGCACTAATCTTACCAAATTCAAGATCATTTTTGGTTGTTCCTTTCAAACCTGCATTATCAAGAGTTAAAAAATTTAATTTTGAGTCAAGTTGCTTGGATTCAACAATTAAGTCTTTGCAAAGATTTTGCAATTCCTTAATCATTTCGTCTTTTGAGTCGACTTGAGTCTCAAAGTTAGATTCACTACTATAAATAAAATCACTAAAGCAGTTAACATCAGGATAGTTAAAATATTCATACATGTCGGATGTTTCTGGAATTGATGAGGTCGTTTCAGATGTTGACGCAAATGTGGTGACATTCGGGACAACATTGTCAACAACATTTTCATCATCCGACAGTGACTGTTCGAAAACAGTTGTCAGCATTGCTTGTGACTCTATTTTTGGATCTTCTTCCTCTTTACCTTCATTGTCACTAAGAGAAACCCACAGACTTTTCCTAAATTTTCTTAAAGTGTTGCACACTCATTGGCATAATGACCCCATCCCGAGCAAGCATGGCATTGCACATTTTCGAGCTGCTTGGGATCAAATTTGGCACGGTCTGAATTGGTTCTCCTAAGTTGATTTCCTTTTTTGCGTTGTAGGAAGAGTTTTAGTGAACTTTGAATTGAAGTCTTGGCTTTGGTGCTCTTTGGGTTTAGATCTATTATTATCACCATTGAACCTCCTTAACATTGTATTAAATTTCCGAGTAAGAATGACAACATTTGCACCATCACCAATTTCTTCAAGATTTTCATTCTCTTCATTGACTTGAATCTCTAAGGATTTTGGTTGAAGTGCTATATCTTTGCTTTTATACAATGTCCTTTGATTTTTCATGTTCATCTCATAAGTTTTGAGAATGCTCATTAAAGTATGAAGGTCCATTGTAGCAAGATTGTAGGCTTCTTCAATCGCACATATCTTAATATTTAACTTTTCGGGAAGAGAACGGAGTGTCTTTTCCACAAGTTGATTGTTGGTTAACGGTGAACTAAGAACTTGACATTCATTAGAGTTGTCAATCAACTTTTCAAAATATGATTTAATATCCTCCGTCTCTTCCATCCTTAAATGCTCATATTTACTCATGAGCATACGAAGCTTCGTTCAACGAACACTAGCGCTACCTTCACAATGAGTTTGTAAGGTATTCCAAGCATCTTTGGCCGTGGAACAATTTTGGATAAGGTTGAACATATAAATATCTACACATCCAAAAATAGCATTTAGGGCCTTTTCATTGAAGCTTGCACTGTTGGTTTCTTCTACACTCCATTCGGCCTCAGGCTTAGGAAGTATATTGCCTTTTTCGTCCGGTGGCAGCATAGGGACGTTATATCCATTGGTAATTGATCTCCATGCTCTAACATCAATGAATTTGATATGAGAGCGTAGGCGAATTTTCCAATAGGCTTAATTTGATCCATCTAAAATAGGAAGTCTACCAATTGTTAGATTAGCCGGATCCATAGTTTGAGTAAAAAGACCTAGCACTTATTATGTTAAGTGTCGACTCTGATACCACTTGTTGGGTCCCGGAGATTATACTATGGAATAATAAAAAACAAACAGTAAGTAAAAATACTTGTATGCTAAAACAGTTTGCAAATGTTGTTAACAATGTCGTCTGACAGAACTGACGACACTTTAGATAAAAATAGAAAAACCTTTGAAGAGTTAAATTGCAGCGGAAATGATAAAGACACAAATGTTTAATTTACATAGGTTATATATTAATATAACCTATGATGGTCAATGACCAAAAGTATTGTATATATATATATATATATATATATACATACAATTGAATAAATTCATTCTCTTACAATATTATAATAGAATACAAAAGGAATTAAAAAGGTTAAGTCGCAGATGATTTATGCCTGAAAAAATCATCTAAATAGACGTGCACAACATCTCATTACAATTGCTTTAATGAAAGAACAAATCTAGAATCTAAACAGCAATTATAATGTTGGACATAATGTCGTCACAAACTCAGGCAACACAGTTGATCCAGTTTTCTGAATGAGATTTCTGGAGAGCTCTCTCGATCTTTTTCTCTTGTATTTTCTGGATGATGATTCCTTGTTGTGGCCTCTCTATTTATAGTAGAGAGTTCCCTTGAAAGACTCATCAATTTGTTGTGGAGGTTGAGCTAAAAATGGGCAACATGTGGCAGTAGCTTGAGGAGTAAAATTCTCAACTGCTTTAACTCGTTCTTCACTCGTCTTGATCTCCAAGCTTTGACTCTTTCTCCCATGTTTTTATTCTGCTCCAAAGTTCCTTGCCAAGTCAAAATTACCGTCGTGGTAAAACTCCATAATTTTAGATTTTATCTAGTGAAGTAAGGCAAAACTGTTATCCAGAATGTTGGTCCGAATGTCAAGACATTTGTTCCAACATTTTGGTTTTTCAACTTAGTACAGAAAATGATATGTTGGATAAAATGTCATGACACCAAAACCCAACATTAACAATAATGATCATAAAAAACAACTAAGTATCACATTTTTGTGAGTTTTCTATCTGAACTATGAGTTGTTTGCGTTTTCTGCCTAAACTATCACCAACTATTTATCAAAACACACCTCGACTAGTATATGATGGTGCGTGGTGTCTTTTTTTTTTTTTGTTTAAAAATAGTGTCAAATTGGTTAATTAAAAAAAGGTCAAATTACATCTGAAATATCACTTTTTTACGACTTTCTAGCACCATCATATACTAATCAAGATTTGTTTCGATAAATAGTTGGTGATAGTTCGGGTTAGAAACACAAACACTTGATAGTTTAGTTGTGTTTTGAGAAATAATTGATAAGGTGTTTTTTTTACCATTATCTCTAAAAAGAATGTGGTAAATTTTGGGATGTTTGTTCTACCCTCTATATTTGTCCACTAAAAAGTAATTACAAGTAACTTAATAAGTAATTACAGGTAAAAACAAATTACTAACATATTATTGTGAGATTGTAAAAAATATTTACTCTATAGATATATATAAATTAGATCTTTTTTTAATATGTCGCCAATGGTGGTGGTTTAACCATTACTCTCATAATTTGTTACAAATTACCACCAATAATGACATAGAAAGGATTTTCTGTAAGTACTATCGATCTATTATTACAATTTAACTTGTATTATATATTTGTGCGTGAGGCAATAAGGTTCTAAGACTTCATATCTGGTCTAAACTAATATTTATTTTGCGATCTATAGTTTCAATTTTCAAATAATGTCGATCTATTAACTAAATATGCATTAAAAAGGTTATACACATATAGATTTAGTGAATATTTTCGGTGTCTTTGTCACTACGTGCAACTTATTTGGTTGGTTTCTCACTCGGGTGTTTGATATCCGCTTTAAAGTCCGAATGATTCGTATTCACATCGCATAAAGCTCATTAAAAGGTGAAACACTCCCTATCATGATTTTTTCCATCACCATGACTCAAATCTGAGACTTTTGGTTAAGGATGAAGCTATCCTATCTATCCCACCGCAATCCTCAATGACGTCGATGTTGAAAATTTACTAAATGTGGAATTAAGTTTAACTCATTATTTAGGACTAGAACAATTGAGATCTCGCACGTCGGAAACGTCGTTTCCACACACGTGCTCACGTAGTGCCAAGTATCGTAAATTTCATTAAGTGAAAGAGATATTGGTACGTAAGTGAAACGTTTGAGACATAGAATGATGGATGGTTATTGGTCAAATGACACGTGTTCCATGTTGGTAAATGAAGGAAGAAATGTACGATGCGTAAAAGATGAAACAAGTCGGAAATCGTCGCGGAGTCGTGAAGGACCGCGGCGGAACACCGTCGGAGCCGCGACACCTCCACCATGAGCCGGGCTGCTAATTCCATGTTTGGTCACTGGAGCTCAGGCGCCGCGGCGCTTCGGAGGCAGTGTGACCGTTGGAGACGAAAAATAACTGACTCTTGGGCTGACTTTAGTGCATTAATTCTTCATTATTTGGCTCATGAATTCAGTCATTATTTGGTTGAATTGTAACCCCAAATTAAGTGTCATTACATGACATTGAAGGTCATTACTTGGCTAGTTGGAAAGACATCTTACACACACTATAAATTGAGGCATTTGTCTCAATTCAAGAACACACTCCAT
This sequence comes from Przewalskia tangutica, assembly GCA_029844215.1. NCBI lineage: Eukaryota > Viridiplantae > Streptophyta > Magnoliopsida > Solanales > Solanaceae > Przewalskia > Przewalskia tangutica. The sequence goes on along the minus strand of CM056738.1, from coordinate 1,301,548 downwards.
GTATGATTTCAGATTTTCGGAAAACTCTCCCTCTCTAGCATATTTTCACACACTCAAAACTCTCCCTCTCTAGCATATTTTCACACACTCAAAAGGTTCTTGAGAAACACTTGAGTTTCTTTTGCTCATTTATTTGATGTTGTTTTATCTTGGGAGACAGTTGCCCATCAACGTAAAAGGATATATACGGGGCAATAATGTCTTAAGGAAATAGTGCTAACACTCGACTCAGCACAGTGATAACAAGTAGAGATTTAGTTTCTCTTGGTTTCAGGTTATCAAGATCTAGGAGCTTGTTGCAATTGAAACGAAGATCCAACGACAGAAGATCCAAGACGGATACAAAGAGAAGATCAAGACCACAAAACTCATTGTTGTTGTAACAACTCATGTTAGGCTTCAAGCCTGTTGTATTGTAATTGTTTATACTTTCTAAGCACTAGTAATAGTTGTATATTATTCCCGTACATCCATTGTGTAACTCACAGTCGATGGTCCCTCCTTGCAACTTAACTGTCACCTTCGTGCATACTGGTGTATCTTAAATTCTATTGTATCCCTTGCATATCCAGATACCAAAGGATTCTTTTTTCTACTGGCATAATTTGTTCTAATGGAAATCAGTCACGGGCCAGAAGTAAATTTAAATCATGTTTACATACACAAAAGCCAGAAGTAACATGGCATAACAACATATTTCCTCAAATAGGTGGCATCAGAACTACAACTCATCCTGATAAGTTATTTAGCAAGCAAAAATACCAATAAAAGAAAGAAAGAATATGATATCAGAAATGATACAAAAGTTGAATCAACAAATAGAATCTATGCATATGCTCGTCTTCTAAGAAGGCTCGGACCTATGAACAGAATAACACAACAAAATGATGAAATAAAGCAGAATGAACAAGAGGCACCGGAGGAAAAGGATCGAGAAACTTGTAAATTGTGTTTGGTTAACTTCCTCCATCTTTGTCATTTTTGATATCTTTAAAAACTCCAACAATTGCACAAGTCAAAAGGCCCGTTTTCGACTATGTATGTTGCCCGTACTCTTTAAAAATATCACTAGGTGTGTGTCGGATCCTTCAAAAGTAGTGCATTTTCTAAGGATCTGACATGGGTACGACAACATTTTTGGAGAGTCCGAGCAACATAATGTGTAGCGAATAATTCAAGAAATGCCAATGGTCTTCCCAAGCAACCAGAGCACAAGTGATAATTCTAACCCAAATATAGTGTGAATAGAACTTCTATCCAGCATGAATCCATAAATTGTTACTCCTGCTCTGTTGTTCTCAAAATATGTCACTGCAACAAATTTGATAAAATATACTACCATTAGATGATCCTAGCCATACAGTAATCATAACTTTACAGTGATAAGATTAGACTTATATACCCTAACAGTGTAAAGATTATCATTTTATTTTAACATGAATAGTTATATGGTGGAGCTTAGAGGAGGCGGTACCGCAGAAGGGGGTTCGGAATCCTCTTAGTCGGAAAATCATATTGTATGTACAAGGCCAAATTTTTTAATTATGTATATATAGTTGGTAATGAACCCCTCTTGGTAAAAATCCTGCCTCTGCCACTGGACTGAGGGTGTAATAGGTAACATGATGGTACAAAACTATTATATTGTCAGAAGTTAAAACTCACAGTAATATTAGTGCTCACTTTCTCAGGGGAGGGAATAAGAAAACAATATTAACCAGCATATCATACCTAATGCCTGTCTTTTCTGGAATGAAATTGTGCTATAAGCATATGCAGGGACGAATTTCGTATTATCCAACTCGTCTTCTTCATCTCCGACATCATCAGCATCAGATGATCCTTCAGAACATACAGGAAAATCACAGGTCACTCGAGTAATTGGAGTCTCAGCCTCAGTGGAATCAAATGAGTCTATTGTCGCGCACACGTGCCACTTGGCTGCAAGGCTTGTCACAGATTGAGCCTTGTGTGTAATTCTGGTTGCACTTCGCAATAGTATCATGAGCCCGGCGAGAAGGCTGACAGAGCAGAGCTGCATAATAAGACAACCAACATTTAATCACGAGTACAGCAACAAGAGACGAGTAAAGTACTCCCTTGATTTCATCTGACATGACAGTATTTGATTACGCACGGATATTAAAAAGAAAAACAAACTTTAGCCACATATCAGAATGTACTCTTCGAACGCTAAAAGAGTTGCCAAATATAGAAAAGTGTCATTTTTTAACAAAAAGTGTCATATAAAATAGATCAGATTGGGAGTGATTGATGTGGTTAATCTGCTCTGTTACCAGAAATACTTGAACAGTGAAAAATAGCATTCAGGAGAAGATTATGATCAGTGATCAAGTTAAAAATTATGTGCTTGTACTATATGCAGAGGTGGACCCAGGATTTAAACTTTATGATTCAACATCTAAGGTCCGTAGCATTGAACTCATTTTGTTCTTAAAAGTTATGGGTTCATATCTACTATTTGTTACAATTTTAAGAGATTTTCACATATAAATTTATATTCCACGTCGAAAATACTGGGTTCATACAAACCAGTAACAACAAGCTACATCTGCCCTTGGCTATATGCTACATCAAGCTACATTGAGTGTCACATTCTTATCAAGTGTTTGCTCTAAATAGTTAGAAACACGGACATGAGAATTTCCACAATATCATCTTGATGACACTCACAGTTAAATTAGAATTGGTCAAACTATTTTTGTTAAATATAGGAAGCAATGAGAAATAAGAATGCTTATAAGGTAAGGCATACCGCGAGTTCACCACTTTTGTAGATATGAAGATCTGCAGTTGAGCGTGTGGTCATGAGAAGGGACGCGAATTGGCTTGCTGTAATGAACATTAATGCCCACAAGATGAACGACCGGTACCTATGGCTAATGATCCTCAAGTGCCTCCTAATTCTAAGGTGCTCTCTCAACACCGATTCTACATCAGAATCTACATGAAAGAACTGTGCAAAATCTTGTAGACGGAGGATTTGAAGGTAACATATTAACCGGAAAAGGATGCAAACTAGGAAGAACACGGCCGTCCTGTAAAGCCAAGAACTCAGCTCTAGGACACACGCGAGAGTGTCACTCACAACGACGTTACCCAAGAAGGGGATTCGGGTCCCACCCAAGCTGTACCACCAAATCTTGTATGCGCATTCAACAGCGAAACATGGCAGGACAAATATGAATAGGATCTTCAGTGAGCTCTGCATATTGAGAAGAAGAATTTTTGTTACATCAAATTTGATCAATATTTCATCCTTTCAACTTATATAAACACTCTTTCTATTTCAAAATGCCTCAAATAATCTGATACAATTCCACTAATAATATTATGCTTTGTAATTATCACAACTTCAAGAATTCATTCAAAAGTCTAATCTTTGATCTGATTTTTCTCCATTAGACTATTTTTCAACCGTTCTTTTTTAACTACTGTGCATATCTTCATATAAAATGAAATAAAGGAACTACATAGTGTATGATCCTCGTAAATGCTTGTTTCTGGACGTAATTCACAAAATATATTCACAATGCCAATAGTTAAGAGTAAAAAATAAATAAAATTTAACTACTATACACTGATGATGTAAAAAATTTTTTGCATTATTAGATCATCTAAAAGAATAATGATAAAACCTATAATAAGCAGGACTAGTAACCTAAAAATTGTAAGATTATTTACTAGCGTGCTGGTGTACATAAGTTATATTCGAACCCAGGTTCCCAACCACCCAAATCTTTAAAGTTATGCCTGAAAACCAAAGCACCCAACTGTGTGTTTGGTTTCCAGGTGCTTTTTGAGTTTTTACACAAAATTTTCTTATATTTTTTATATTACTATACCTAGTCTGCGTCAGGTTTAAGTCACATGAAGAAGCTATTGTATATACATAAAAAAAATTGACCTCCTATATATTGTTTAAATTTTCAGTGAATAGGATTCGGCTGAACTCCTCGCGCCCCTAGGCCCTAGCTCCGCACTTGTACACGCAGTGATGGAGTAAAAAAAATTATCAAGGAGATTTAAAATATAAAAAGTATACACATGAAAAATCAAGGACATTCAACATCTACTATATATACATAAAAAAGGATTAACCTCATAAATACAATATATATTTTCAGGGGAGTTGAATGAACCCCTTCCACGCCCCTAGCTTCGCCCATGTACGCGGACATTATAAAATTTCTTTTAACCGCTAGTTACCATCTTTACGAGATTATCAATTACTATAATAGGAGTAATTATCAAGAGACTTACCTCTAATATAAGTACCTAACAAGGGAGTGATTGTGTAAATATTTGTTCACTATCGGTGCATAAAATTTAAACTCGGAAAAAAAAAAGATAAGTAAAGAAAAGACTTACATTGAGCTGTTCAGTGTATCCTCTTCTAACTGTTTCACTCTCATCACAAAGTTTATCAAGGAACAAAAACCTCCTCAATCCATACTTCTTAACAAACCTTGAAAGACAAACAAATGACAGAGCAGCAACACAGCTAAGCGATAACTGCACAACGGCATCGTATGGACGACTATGAACTGCATCACAATCGCTACAAGCGAGAAGAAAATGTGAAATGAAAGGTACGATAATGGTGAATAATATGAACACGAACCATGAAAGACATGCGTGATACGGATCGGATTGATCCACACACATCCATTTTAACCATGTTCGAAAGCTTCGTAATTCGTCGTAGGCGTTTGATATTGTTCTCTCGATTTCCTTGCTTTTGATCAGTAAAGTTTCGTTTTTGTCGCCCATTTGAAGTTATGAATTCCTGCAATAATCTTTTAAGTTAATACACAGTAATAATCGAGTTTACAGTCAAATATATACATATAAGATCTATGCAAAAGTTATTGACTCCTGTGAACCCTATATTATAGGCACTACTAAAAATATAGGAGTTAACGGCGGACAAATTCTATAACTAAACAACAAAAACGATCGCATGAATTATCAAAAAAGTATGTTAGCTGCGAGCAATTTAGCGATAAATTAACAACGAAGTTTATAGCTAATTCTAATTTGTTTATGAGCAACTACCCTGAAATGAGTTGGTAGATATAATTACTTAAATATCTTTGCTGGTGGTGGAAGCCTGGAAGGTAGTAAGTACCATACAATACTAGATATCCTATAAAATTAATTGAGATTCGCGCAATCTTAATGATATGAAAGGACATTTCGGTTCACTAAACTTTCGATATGCGCGGGATCCGGAAAGGACTAGACCACAAGTTCCGTGAAATCTTAATGCTATGGTTATAAAAAATATTTAGAGTGTCATACCTGGGATTTGAGTCTGTGATCTGAAGCCTTTTACTGATTATTAGAAGAAACCCTGTTTTCCAGACGAATTTATGAAGGAAAAGAAGATTCTGAAGATCTTTTAAAGCCAAAAAAAAGAAAAAAGGCAATGCAGGTTTGCAGAGAACATTGAGAACTATGAAGTGTCCTTTTATAATTAAAAATAATTACATTACTACTCAGGATCGTCTCAACTCTCAAACATTTTGAGGCCCTGTTCTAATTCGTAAAAATGAGTCTTAATTGGACTAAAACCTGCTAATTATGGATCTTTACAGTAAATTCTGATTAATACTACTTAATAAAAAATAAAAAAATGAGCCCTTAAATCTGACTCTGATACCATGTAAATAATGAATCTTAGGCCTAACTCAATCCAAAAGCTAGCTTATAGGGTGAGATTGTCTAAGTCCATATAAGGAGTCCATATTTTCATTCAATTACTGATGTGGACTCTTAACAAGAATATTTAGTTTTTAAGTTATAGGAAGAGTTTAATATTTTAGTTATAAGAGGAGTTTAATAATTTATTTATGCGGCTATTTAAAATTCTATAATTAATGAAATCTCAATCATATTTTTAACTCATTTGTACAAGTTTTTTTGTTGTTGAACTAATATTTGTGCGTCTTTCCGTTTATTAGAAGAAAAAAGACTCAGTTTTTTTCAGACAAATTAATGATTTTGTGGTGTGAACTGTGAAGAGAATGGTTACTTTATTTATGTACGTGGGGGAGAATGAAGTGTCGATGAAGGAATAAACTGTCTGCCTAACTCAGTTGGTTCCAAGGTGGTAGATAAACCCCAAGTAGGCAGATTCGAGCCCTGACACCGCAGTGTGGGAGTTTCAGGATGACGACTTCATGCAAGAGCGCGTACGATTTACCTCCACCAATCTTTGTCGGATCGGGGTGGAAACACTGTGGGTGAGAGATTTTTCCTTGACCCCAAGGAATAAATTGTTTTTTAAAGCTAAAAAAAGAAAAAAGGTAATGCAGACTTGCAGATGACAGTGAGAAGTGAGAACTAAGGAGTATCCTCTTATAATGAAAAGTTAATTACGTAATTAGTAATGCATAATGGTTTTGGATTCTTCCAATCAATGCCCTAATTAACTTGGCATCTGATTGAATTGGGAGGGATTTACCTCTTAATTAATACTTACTTGGTTCATTCGTTTCGTTTTTCGAGATTTCAAGTATATGAAATTTGACCAATATTTTAAAATGTATTTTTTCATAATATTAATATGAGAAGAATTTCAACCTATGGTAGACATCTAAATTTAATTTTGAAGTATTACATTAATATTATTCAATTTATCTTCGAAGATTAGTAAAATTTACTTTTGAGAAGCAAAACGCCACAAGTAAAAATGAACGGAGCGAGTAATTTGGTTTCTATATCATATTTTAAAAATTTGCTTATATTTAGTAGTAGCATAACATGTGTGTTGTTCTATTTTATGTGACAATATTTCGATATTTTCTTTTTAATTTCTTTAAAAATAAGGATATTTTTTTATATTTAGATTAATTTTAAATTTCTCATTTTATCCTTGATGATATATTCTTATAGAAATATTATGCATATCTAAAATAACAAGTTTAAAGAAGATCATATAAAAATTGAGGGCAAGAAAGTTTTAAGATTATGAAGGTTGTAAATGGCATTTGTTAAATTTTGAGGAGTCAAAATAGGTCAAATTAATGTACAATGACTCAATTCGGCCGAAACATGTTTGGTTAAACGAGTTGCCTCAACATGAGTCAAATAGCAATTTGATCCCGAGGTAAGGAATAACCAGTTATGCTAAAAGATGCGATTAATAAAGCCACAAACCCAAGTCAATTTCAAAGTCTATAATATTTAACCAATTGTATTTTGAAAATGATGAATTAGAGCTATATTTTACTGGTCTGCGGTCTTTGTCTTTACAAAATAATCATTATCATAAAGAAATTAAATTCCACTATTAAAATTGGACAATGTCCTGGAGTTTTTAAAAAGTAGCCATTTCATTAGTGTTTGATTCCAATTGCATAAAAAGGTGATTGGAGTGAAGAGAGGTTCTCTCAATGATTTGCTAGCCAAGGAATCTTAGGTAAGTCCTCGTGTCAACATATAATAGCTAACCAAGGCTGTAAATATAACACTAATAAAACTTGTCATTTTTTTCTATATATTATATATGAAGCAATAAAAAAGACTTCCCAAATCACAGACTTAAATAAGATGACAAAAAAATGAGATCATATGCAGATCAGCAGCAGCTACAGGTGGACCAAGTTTATAGAGCAAACATGCGATTATGCGTATGGCCAACCTGCCCATTTCCCACTTCATTATAACCACATGTGATGTCCACCTTTCTTCTCTTTATAAAATGCATTTGGCATCTGAGTTACAATTGCGGTTACAAAAAAAATTAAAAAATAAGCAACAATTTTGATTACAAATCTGAAAAATATGAATAAAGAAAATGATTTGTTGAGTCGATTGATATTCAATATGTCCTTAAGACAATATTGCCCCGTATAAATTCTTTAACGGCTATTGGCAACTTGTTTTTTAAGATAAAACAATAACAAACAATTGAGCAAAGGATAACTCAAGTGTTTACTAAAAAAGAAGAGCATTTTGAATGTGTGGAAGAATGCTAGAGAGGAAGAAGAACTTAGATAATTTTTGTATAGTGTGATGAAGATGACTTCCCAACTAGCCAAGTAATGGCCTTCAATGATCATGTAATGACACTTAATATGGGGTTACAATTCAGCCAAATAATGATTGAATTTAAGTGTAAAATAATGGAGGTTCAATGCTCCAAAACCAGCCCAAAAGACAAAACTTTTCGTCTTCCGTCGTCCCTGCCTGGGAGGCGTAGCGACGCCTAAATTCCAGTAGCCAACAACAACTGAATTAGCGTTGCGGCGCTCCTGCACCGCGGCTACGACGATGAGGCGCCGCGGCCCTTCGAGGCTCCGCGGCGTTTTCCGACTCGTTTCATCTTTTACACATCGTACACTTCTTCCTTCATTTACCAACGTGAAACACTTGTCATTTGGCCAATAACCGTCTATCGTTTCATGTCTCAAACATTTTGTATACATACCAATGTGACACCCTATTTTCAACCGGAGTCGGAAACGGGATTACTGCTACATGGTTGGATTCCTAAATGTATTTTAAAGGAGTCGCCACCTAATTATTATAGTGAATTAGGACACTGAAAATGTAGCATAAAATACTACAAATGATCTCCATTTTTAAAGGTCTGTGAAACTATGTGAGATTCTAGGTAAGGGTTCTTCATTATCCTAAAGGGAAGGGGTTAGGCATCCTAAAGGATCCGCTAACTTGCGGTTGTCCGTTCAAACTTAGGTTTAAATTTATTGTGCTAACATGCAATTTACAATTCTAAAGGGTATTCTAATTATTAAACTAACTAAGAAATATTAAAACTAAGCATGCAAACATTTAAAATAGATATAGATTTAACAAGATGACAATGGAAGCAAATAATCATAAAAAAGATGTAACGAAGAGAATTTAGCGACATTTCGCTTTTATTTTATTTTTTGCACAGGCTTTAACTTTGGGATGCGCCTCCGGGTACCTGCAAAGGACACTTAGTAGAAGAGTTAGTAAATAATAAATAAATTATCAAACAAACACAATGTATGTATATATATATATATATATATAGATGTATATGTAAAAGATATTGTAAAAGATATATTTTTATATAGTGTGGGCTCAGCTAGTGTTATGCCAAGGATACTAAGACATGAGAAACCAATATCGCTCTGGCGGTCGACTCGCCTCGGTTGAACGATACTATGCATTCTCGTCTAATCTTTTCACTTTCCTCCTCGCCCACATATTCCGTCTCGCTTACCATGGAGGCCTCCAGATCGACGGATAAATCCTTCTTTGGCCAGTGTAGTATCAAATTCAAAATCAGTAAAAATATCAAGTGTAGTAACTTGTTCAAAAAAATCAGTAAATACCAAGTGTAGTAACTTGTTCAAATCAGTAAATACCCAATATTCAAATGTAGCAATTTGTTCAACCAGTTCATGGAAAAGAGTCATGAGATCGATCGATAATTTTGCGAAAACAAAACAACACGACATAACCACGGTAAAACGATGGCAAAAACAATCAAAAGCGAGCAAGCAAACAGAGGCAACGCGACAACAACCGACAGAGTCACGGTAAGGCGAAGTGGCAAAAACAATGCAAACAACACAAACCCCCAGAACAAATGAGTAGACACCGGAGTAATTATCCGGATATAAGTTATCATAAATTAGCAAAAATATTAGGGCCAATCTGAAAAGCAAGCTTGAAATATGTTAGGAGCAGTCAAAAATCAGCCAGCGATATTCAGCATATAGAAAATAGTGCATAAGTAGAATCCCAAAATCGAGAAATGTTTATCAACCAAATGGGACAACGATCGAGTCACCCGGAGACGAACTCGGTGGCATGGCATCGAATGAGGTGGCGGCGTCGGCCGACGGTAAGAATCTGGAGCGACGCGCCGTGGTGTAAGCGGCAGTGGTGGTTCATAGCGGTGGCGGCGTATGGATTCACCGATAGGGTTGGGGCGGCGATGGAGTTATGGTGGTGGTTCGCCGAGCTAGTGGCGGTCGGCGGTGGGTGGTGGCGGAATGCAAAGGTTGGCGGCGCGAGATGGTGAGAGGGGCGTGTGGTGCGAGTGTTTCAAGAGGTTTCGCGGAGTTTTTAGAACTCCGCGAAAGCGCGAGCGGCGACGGGAAGGGGAGGGCTGCTGAGGTCCCTTGGAAAAAAAATCAAAAGTGGGCCCCTCTTTTTTTTTTTGTGCCTGAACGTTGTGGACTGTCTTATCGTGGGCTTGTCAACGTTGGTTGCTGTCCCTCCTCTTTTAATAAAGGGGGGGTAAGGTATTTAGGGGGGAAATGAAAATGGTATTTGAAATTTAAAAGATGGGGGGAAAATAAGAGAGTGTTTGGAATTTAAAATGGGGGGGGAAATAAAATGGGGTGTTTGGATGATATAAAAAATGGTGTTGGATTGAAATGATTCGGATTGGGTTCCGTACTGGACTGGTTTGACAAAATGTAAAGCGGTTTAATTATTTAACAAGATACAAAATTATAAAAAAATGTAAATGCCGATGCAATAATAATAAAATACAATATTTAGACAAATGTTTAATGTTTAATTAAAATTAAAGCCGGATGTCAATTAATTATTTAAAGAAACGCAAATATTATTAAAATAAACGACGGTGTAGTAATAATAGAAACATAACATAACGCTTAATTTTAAAATATAAAGATAAAAAAGCAAAAAAAAAATGATTAGAATGCAGTGTCCTAAAACAGATGAAATTGCGACAAATATGCGAAAAACGGGTCAAAATTGACTGTCAACAACCAATATCTCTTTCACTAAGAAAATTTACGATCTTTGGTACTATGTGTGCACGTGTGTGAAAATGACGTTTTCGACATGCGGGGCCCCAATTGTTCGATTCATAAATAATAGGATTAACTTTATTCCACATTAATAAATTTCCAACAATCCCCTTTTGAAAGAGATTTTGGCACTCACAAGGTGCATTTTCTAGCAATCTTCCGGCGGATCGATGTCGCATCTGGATAGATAGTTGTAGCTTTGAACCTTCCATAGTAGAATACCATCAGACTTACTTAATGCGCGGTGAACATGATGTCTTGAACCGTCAGTGTTTAATGTAAGCCAAGACAATGTTACCAACACAACACATTTCCTTACTCTGATCTTCTTTAAGGTTTTGTCCGTTGTGGCCATGGACACGTCTTGGTTTCTTAAGTGTGTTCATTTGAGGCGGTCAGTCCTCGCACTTAAATAGGTGGTCTCCTACAAGGTATCCTTCTATACCCAACTGTACAAGTGTTAGGAACCATTAAAAGTTTCCCCAAACCTAACCTCAACTGTTGAGGATCATTAAAGGTTTTGGAAACTTAACCTTTACCCACTTTGTATATGGCACTTAATGTCTATCACGGGAACGGCCTTGGATTCATGTTTCTATGTAAAAAACATTATCTGAAGTGCTCTTGCTTCCACCGAAGCGCTCCACTGAACTTTTACGACTTAATTTTCTCATTGAACTTAATTTCTGGGATCTCCAGTCAGTAAGGTTGGGTGTCTGCGGTATCAGTTCTTAGTGATTGGGTTTTAAGCCCATTCCCCTAGACAAGCAGAACATCTGATCTTTGGGTATGTCCTTCGTCAAGGAATCTGCTATGTTTTCCTTTGATTTTATGTAATCAATGAAAATAATACTCGTGGTAATCAACTGCCTAACGGTCTTATATCTCCGTCTGATATGATGAGATTTGTCGTTGTACATAGAACTTCGTGCCCTTCCTAGTGCCGATCGTGTCATGATGGATCATTACGAAGCGTACGGGTTTATCCCAACATGGGACATCCTCTAAGAAGTCATGAAGTCACTCAGCTTCTTCTCTTGCTTTGTCAAAAGCAATAAACTTTGATTCCATCGTGGATCGGGCGATGCAAGTTTGCTTAGAGGATTTCCAAGACACAGCCCCGCCACCAATTGTAAATATATACCCACTGGTGGACTTGGTGTTTTCTATATCAGATATTCAGTTTGCATCACTGTACCCCTCTAGTACAACTGGATATCTCTATTAGTGCAACCCGTAGTTTAGCGTGTATTTTAGGTATCGTAATACCCGATTTAACGCTTTCCGGTGGTCATCACTCAGATTACGGGTGAACCTAGCCAACTTGTTGACTGCATAAACGACATCAGGTCGAGTGCAATTTGTGATGTACATCAAACTACCAATCACATGCACATACCGCTCCTGACGTATGGGCGCACCATGATGTTTATCAACATTTTGATTTACATTCAGTGGTGTCGTTATTGGTGAACTGTCGAAAACCTCAAATTTCTTCAGCACATCCTCGATGTAGTGAGATTGAGATAAGACCAGCCCGTCAGATGTCTTAGAGATCTTGATCCCTAAGATGACATATGCGATACCCATATCTTTCATGTCAAAACATTATTTCAGCATGTTCTTAGTCTCGAGGATTATCCTAGGACTGTTTCTTGTGATCAACATGTCATCTACGTAAATGCAGATCATGACGAACGAGTCGGCATTTCCTTTCGTGTAAACACACGTGTCACACTCATTAATGGTGAACCCTTTCGATAATAAGGTATTATCAAATTTCTCGTGTCATTGTTTTGGGGCCTGTTTCAGCCCGTACAGAGATTTGACAAGTCGATATATTTTCTTCTCTTGTCCTGGAACAACATACCCCTTGGGTTGGTCCATATAGATTTCTTCTTTCAAATCACCATTTAGGAAGGCTGTCTTGACATCCATTTGGTGTATCTCAAGATCCCGCAATGCGGCGATAACTATGAATACTCATATAGATGTCATCCTAGACACCGAAGAGTGGGTATCAAAGTAGTCAAGGCCCTCCTTTTGTCGATAGCCCTTGACTACCAACCTGACTTTGTACTTGTCTATAGATCCATATGCTCTCAACTTCCGTTTAAGTATCCATTTACAACCCAACAGTTTGTTTCCTGGGTGAAGATCAACCAACTCTCATGTATGGTTGTGCAAGATGGAGTCTATCTCACTCTCTATAGCTTCTTTTCAGAGTGGTGCTTCTGGAGTTGACAATGCTTCAGCAATTGTATGTGGTTCGTCATGAACCATATAAGCTACAAAGGACTTCTCTCCCCTGGCCCTTTTGCTTCGTCTCGGTTTCATCTATGGAATCTACAAGTCCTGAGAATCTGGAACACTAGATTCCGGATAATCAACTACTTCAGAGTTCTCTAGATCTGAACCGGCTAGATCTGGGCCGTCAATGACTCCCGGATCCTTTGAGTTTTGTTCATAACTTTGTTTGTGATTGGTTATGTCTCTTTCCTTTCTAGGAAACGAGTCTTCAAAGAACCTGGCGTTCCTTGATTCCATTATTGTACCCACGTGAATGTCTGGTACACCTGACTTATGCACTAAGAAGCGATAAGCACTGCTGTTATTTGCATATCCGATGAATATGTAGTTACAGTCTTAGGTACAATCTTGACCTGCTTTGGCTTAGGTATTTCAACCTTTGCCAGACAACCCCACACCTTAAAGTATTTGTAGTCGGGTTTATTTCATTTCCATAGATCGTATGGAGTCTTGTCCTTACCCTTATGTGGGACTCTGTTAAGAATCTTACAAGCTGTAAGGAGAGCTTCTCCCCACATGTTTTGGGGAATGCCTAAATTAATGAGCAATGAATTCATCATTTCCTTTAATTTTGTACGGTTCTTGCGTTCAGCAACACCGTTTGATTGAGGTGAGTAAGGAGTCGTTGTTTGATGAACAATGCCCGATTTGGCACAATATTCTTCAAAAGGCACTACATATTCTCCCCCCCCCCTACCCTATCGCTACAGATTGATTTAATCTGTCCGCTTAGTTGGTTCTCAACTTCTGCTTTGTAACGTTTGAATGTTTCAAAGGCTTCATCTTTACTTTTTAGTAAGTAAAGGTAACAATACCTTGTGCTATCATCTATGAAAGTCGCAAAATACTTGTTCCTCCTAGTTTGTGCGAACTTCAAATCACATATATCGGTGTGTATGAGTTCTAGAGGAGCGGTTTCCCTTTCGACGAATCTAAATGGACTCTTTGAAAGTTTGTCTCTACGCACACCTCACACTTACGTTGAGGGTTTATGTCGATAGATGGCAACAACTCCAACTTTACCAAGCTTTGGATAGATTGATAGTTTACATGTCTTAATCTATGATGCCATAAATTAGACGACTCAAGCAAATAAGTAGAAGGCTCAATTTTATTAATAATAGAAGTAGGCATTACAGATGCAACATTAACTTTAAAGAGGCCTTCACAGATGAAGCCCCTTCCTACAAATGTTCCATTTTTAGTGATTACAAATTTATTGACCTCAAACACTAGCCTAAAACCAGCATTCACTAACGAAGGTCCATAAATTAAATTTCTTCGAATTTATAGGGCATGCATCACCTCCTTCAGAGTAAGCTCCTTTCCGGAAGTCATCTTCAGGATTACCTTTTCTACCCCCAAAGACCTTCAAGGCGTTGTTGCCATGAACAACTTCTTATCCGTGGATCGTATATGGAGAAGCGTCTTTGTTGAATGTGAACAGACGGTAGCACCCGTGTCCATCCACCACTGCATTGGATTCTCAACGAGGTTAGCTTCACGTACCACCGACGAGAACTCCTCAATTATATCGTCTACGAGCGTATCTTCGACGTTAGCCTTAGCCTTGCCCTTGGCCTTTTCTTTATTCTCATTCTTGAGTTTGCGGCAATCCTTGACCATGTGACCAAGTTTACCGCAGTGATGGCAAGTCCCTTTAAAATTTTCAGTTGTTGGGCCCTTACCGTCATTCTGGAATTTTCGCTTCTTGCTTGAACTCCTTTTGGCTTCCGCCAGGTTTGCCTTGGCCTCAGCATGTAGTCTCCCCTTTGACATGACCTTCTTGTTATCCTCCTGAATCTGGAGTTTGATAATAAGTTTCTCTAAGGTCATCTCTTTCGTTTTGAGTTTTAGATAACTCATTCCATGACGGAGGTAGCTTCTCAATTAACAAGAATTGTTTGTTAGGCTTCAATCCTTCCAAATCCAGGTAATGTAAAATCATTTGAAATTTCTGGACTTGGGATGCCACAGTTTTGTTGTTCACCATTTGAAATTTGAGAAATTTCCCAACGATGAACTTTTTAGCACCCGCATCTTGTGTGTTGTACTTCTTCTGTAGTTTATCCCACAATTCTTTGGCAGTGCCAACGGTGAAATATACCGTGTAAAGAGGCTCAGACAAACAATTCAGGATATAATTCCGACAAAGGAAATCACTATGACTCCAAGTATCTAGAGTCATCTTCATGTCATTAATGACATGGATGTCTTGGGCCCCTCCCGTCGTTTCATTAGGTTGAGGGTCCACTTCATCTCCAACTTTGGAGGATCTTCGATTAGGAAACGAGACATTCTCATAACCTTCAAGAAGAAGAACATCTTCTGCTGGCATCTTTTGAATTTTGTGCCCATGAATTTCTCTGGGCGTTTATGATGAAAGCCAACGGGTGGTGGAATGGGACCGTTCCCATGAGCAGTGGCAAAGGCGTTGTGAGCGCCTTGAGAAGCAGTGGGGTTGTCACTAGTTGTGCTTTGTGCAGTGGTGGTGAAGGCATTAGAGTTGCCTTGAGCAGTGGCGGATGTTTCAGTGTTGAATTGATCTCCTCCAGTCATCTTGTTGTTGCTAACAACGAATATTGTCTTAAGATGTGAGTTACAATTGCGGTTACAAGGAAATGGGAAAGTAAGCAATAGCAACTTTGGTTACAAATCTGGAAAATATGAACGAAGAAAATGATTTGTTGAGTCGATTGATATTCAATATGTCCTTAAGACAATATTGCCTTGTATAAATCTTTTAACGACTATTGGCAACTTGTCTCCCAAGATAAAACATCAACAAACAATTGAGCAAAGGATAACTCAAGTGTTTACTAAAAAAGAAGAACATTTTGAGTGTGTGGAAGAATGCCAGAGAGGAAGAAGAACTTAGACAAATTCTGAAGTTTGGTGTCTTCTTCAATTGAGTCAAAGGTCTCAATTTATAGTGTGATAAAGATAATTTCCCAACTAGCCAAGTAATGGCACTTAATATGGGGTTACAATTAAGCCAAATAATGGTTGAATCTAGTGCAAAGTAAAGGAGGTTCAATGCTTCAAAACCAGCCCAAAAGTCAAAACTTTTCGTCTTCCGTCGAGACTTCTGGAATCGAAGCGTCGCGGCCCTTCCTGGGAGGCGCCGCGGCCCTTCCTGGAGGCGTCGCGGCGCCTAAATTCCAGTAGCCAACAACTGAATTAGCGACACGGCTTCGACGGTGAGGCGTCGCGGCCCTTCGAGGCTCCGCTGCGTTTTCCTACTCGTTTCATCTTTTACACATCGTACACTTCTTCCTTCATTTACCAACGTGAAACACTTGTCATTTGGCCAATAACCGTCTATCGTTTCATGTCTCAAACATTTTGTATACGTACCAATATCTCTTTCACTAAGGAAATTTACGATCTTTGGTATTATGTGTGCACGTGTGTGAAAACGATGTTTCCTACGTGCGAGACCCCAATTGTTCGAGTCATAAATAATAGGATTAACTTTATTCCACGCTAATAAATTTCCAACAATATTAAGGGCTAACAGTTAATGAAATGATGAAAATTTGAAGATTCAAGCTAAATTTTCAACATAAAGACAAAAAATGTTAAAGTATTTTTTTCTCATCTATTTAAACTTTGGTGGCAGAATTGTCCGATATATATACTCGTGGAGATAAAAGATATTCAGTGAGCGACGATAGTAGAAGAGCCAGGAAGTACCCACGTGAAAAAAACAAATAAATTTAATACTCTGTTTTAGTTTATGTAAATCATTTACTATTTTGGGAGTCTACGAGGTAATTCCTTGATCACGTTTTCCTGACATTTTTTCTAAATTATTTGAGTTATAAATTATCATGACTTATAATACTTTTAATGTAATTTTTAAATATATAAATTTTATTTTTACAAACTTAAAAAAAATTATGTAAAAATTTAAGTTTGTTATAAAATTTGACCCTCATACTCCATAAAGGTTCACATAAATTGAAACGGATGGAGTATATATATATAAGAAAATTTGACCTATATATCAATACGGTGTGATTTTTCAACGAAGTGGTATCAATTCCCTTAGTCAATGCATCGTAGCTCCGCTCTTGCCCGGTGGTGTAGTCGAGGAGCACATAAATTGACTCAGGTGCATTTGTTATCTATTGTTGTCACCCATATGAAGTCTCATATAGAACTTATTGTTCCAAAAAAAATAGAAATGATATGCTCATGGGCCAATTTGGATTATATATGCAGTCCATATTGGACAAGCTTTAAGATGGGCTAAGATGGGCTTTGATCATAATGACCCATCAAAAAACATATGACTAGCCCAAGGGTCATCGGCACTTATGTCCCTATTTTGTATTGGTTTTGATTTTTTGTCCTCATAACAAACAACTTTTTTCACCAAGTATAAGTTTATCTTTTCGCATCATTATATCCCACAAGTTATGCCACACATGAATAAAGAACTTATGTCTCGCTAAGCATGTTTGATTCGTAAAGAGCAAAAATTAAGGATCAGCCATTCCATTTGAACAGTAACAACAACATACCCAGTGAAATCCGACACCGTAGGGTCTGGGGAGGGTATAGTGTACACAGACATTACTTCCACCTTGGTAGGTAGAGCGGCTGTTTCCGGGAGTCCCTCGGCTCAAAAGAAAGCATAATCATAGGCAAAGCAAGCAAAGCAAGAGAAACGGTCAGACTCAGACGAGAAATTAAAGCAGTATGAACATGCAGATAGTAAAATTGATTACGTCATGGTAGCACATTCTATCAACAGGAAGCAATAGCTAACACAATTAAATAGGATAAACAAAGAACACATAACAGCAAAAATCAAACTACAGGAGACTATAAAGCAATAATGTGTCTATAAGTGTGATAGGCTAATCGAGTCTACAATTATAACACTACACTATCATTTTGTAAGCGTAAGTAGAACTAAGCTTGACTACCTACTACCCTAATTCGTGTCCTCCACAACCCCTATCTAACGTCATGTACTCAGTAAGTTGCACTTGCGCTATATCCCGTCTAATCACCTCTACCCAATACTTATTCAGTCTACATCTACCCCTCCTGAACCCGTTCATAGCCAACCTCTCACACCTCCGCACTGGGGCATCCATGTCTCTCATATGCACATGTCCGAACCATATGCAGAGGAGAGCCATTTGAACAGTAAAAGTGCAACTTTTTTCCTAGCCCAACGCTCCAATGTATGTACGAATTGGCAGATCATACCTTTGATGAGTGGAGTATACAAAACACAAGACAAGTATAGTATTACTACAAACATCAATTTCTTTTTAAGATGTCAATCACGTACAAAAAAAGTCTTAAATTTCTAATGTTGGATAAAAGAATTGAAATTTTAAGTTCGAATCTAGAGACTAGTTTTCACTAGCATTTCCATTTATAATGTTTGGCTGTTTGCCCAACAGTTAATATCTCATTTTGCTATTGTTTAGTGCCTCATTTTTCAGAGCTCATAGACCTTATAATTAGCCTCCGTTTGGTACAACTTATTGAAAAAGCTTATACGAGTAGAATTTTTTCAAGTAGAGCTTTTATTAAAAAGTTAGGTGTTTGGTTGCAAATAAAAAAATACTTTTGTATAAAAAAAAAAAACTTTTGTATAAAAAACAAAAACAAAATTAAAGAAGGAAAAAAGTTCTACTCCAAAAAACCCAAATTTTGGACTTATGGAATAAGTGCTTATGGGAACATAAGTTCTGCTCCTTTTTTAAAATAAGCTCAACCAAACACCTCTCAAAATTTCAATAAGTGTTTATTTTAAAAAAATAAGCACTTATGAGCTTTCCATAAGCTCAACCAAACAGGCACTTAATCTAATTTGAAAAAGACTAATAGCTTGTTTGATCAAACTTATTTTTCTCAAAAAGTGCTTATTTTAAGAAATTGAGGTGTTTGGCCAAACTTTTGGGAGAAAATGAGTGCTTTTGAGGAGTAGCAGAAGCAGCTTTTCAGAAGTTAAAAAAAATGTTTGCACAGAAGCACTTTTGAGAAAAATAACACCTAGAAACGCTTTTAAACGATTGGTCAAACTAATTGATGCTTAAATGTGTGTTTAAAATTAATTGGTCAAATACAAACTGTTTCTCACCAAAAGTTTTTTTGAAAAGCACTTTAAAAAAAACATTTTTTCAAAATAAGCGTAGAAAACAGACTAAAGCCAGTTGACTGTTTTTTCCTCGATGCATGCCCAAGTTTGTCGAGGTAAAAACATACCCGTGTCCGATGTTCACACCAATCCAATATACTGTCATCACTAAACCATAAGTAAATTAGAATAATTTGATCCTGAAGCACTAACCAAGCAAGGCGAAGAGTATAACCTACACCCTGCTTCAGAGTTTAAACATACCTCAAGCAAGCCTTTGACAGTTCTGCGCCTTCAGCATAGAAACTTCCAACTCCTCAAAGTTCACAGTACAAACAAGAACAAAATCAAAGTAACACTGGAGTTAGTGCTGCAGGCACACAAATGAGAGATTGAGGAAACATTAGACAATAAAAAGGAAGTTACAGAACGTCCATCTTATAGAATATGTACAAAATTACTAATACTAATGTTCTATAAGAATATCATAGAATAGATAACAACTCAGATATTTGATCATATGAGAAAAGCTTTGCATGGGAATGCAAGCAAATAGAAACATGCATATTTGTCAAGTACTAAGACAATTTAATTAGAACTGCACAAAAATGCTACAAAATTGAGAGTTAGAAAAAGTATCTATGTAACATAATGACTCGATTTAAAGAATCCAAACAGACTCGATAAATCTAACAACAATGTAAAAGCATGCAGTCAAAGAAATCTTACACGCTAGTATCCCATGCAAAAATTTTACACTCATTCAGATTGCAAGAAAGTGATACAAAGTAAAAGAAAATGTCATCCAAGTCGAAACCAGAGTACTAACAGCTACTAATGCTGCTTAGATAAGATGGCTCTACACATTAAAGTGAAAGCACCAGTTTGAGCTCAAACATCTATATCTGAAAAGAGAAACAATCCAAACAGTTATATCATAAACTCCAGTATCAATTATAGCCGATAGGAAACATTCACAAGGAAGCCCTGGGTTAAAAACTAACTCATGGAATCATTTGCACAAGAATGACTATGGCTATCAAATGGTCGAATGTTGTTTCTTTACTCCCAACAACGTTTTGTTGACATATATAAGTAGTATCTATTTGGGAGAAGACTGACGATACTTCTTAGTATTATCAAACAATCCGTACTTCATAAATTTCCTTGCTCACTATCAAAACAACCACAATTCCACAAACATCACAGGGCAACTAGTTTCCTTCTAGCATCTCCTGGAAAACCTTTTGTGACCCATCTAGGCTTATCCCCTAGAGAATGAACGTTTTGTTGACATATATAAGTAGTATCTATTTGGGAGAAGACTGACGATACTTCTTAGTATTATCAAACAATCAGTACTTCATAAATTTCCTTGCTCACTATCAAAACAACCACAATTCCACAAACATCACAGGGCAACTAGTTTCCTTCTAGCATCTCCTGGAAAACCTTTTGTGACCCATCTAGGCTTATCCCCTAGAGAATGAACACCACTAGGCCATGTCAAAATGCTTTTATGTTTTTGGAAAGGCAAGTTATGAATTAAAAAGAGGAACAACTTTGCACTAAGATGATGCTAAGATAGTACAAATATTAGGAACCCCTCTGCCAAAAACAAAAAGAAGGATTCCTACTGTGAAAGTCCTATCCTTGTAAAGATTATATGAAATCTATCGTGCAATCTTCATCCTTTACATCCTGTAGATTACACCAAAATCCAAAAATCCATAAAACATTTGTATTTAAATGGTTGTACGCTATTCATCTTCCCTCCAAAACATCTGGCATTTCTTATATTCCAAAACACTAGATTTGATAGCCATTGTCATCAAATGTGAATGCTGGTAACTTTTACTCCATAAAACACTAGATTTATATAAGAAGTATATACTTGGCTGACAACAGATATTTCTAGCTTCCTATCAAATAATCACCACATCACAAACTTTCCTGCACTTTTTTCGAAAAGATAAAGAAACTCCACAAAACTAAGAGTTCTAGCTTCTTTTCTGATGCACTTGCGCCATCCAGAATGAACACCAATAAGCCAGGTCAAAATACTATTTTCCAACAAATTATGGAATTCCATGAAACATTTTAATATCCTCAAGGACCTCATCTTCTAACACAATGCTAGCAAAGTAATAATTAAACCTTCAAATTTCATACAAGAACTCCACCTATATATAAGCCTGTGAAACACACACTCATACAGTCATACTGGAAAGTAAAAATCATAGTTGATTAACACCACAATCAAAACATTAATCAAGCATAGATGACAATGAACACACATCAACAAATATTTGATTAGATGAAGTCTTCATTCTTACATAAAGTGATGAAAGAGTACATATCATCATACTTAAAAAACATTAGAACTGAAAGTTCCCTCTAATTTTACACAACGATGTATATAAATCTGGTTTCAACGGACAATAAAAGGACTACATTATCCCAGAACCCATATAGAGTTGAAGGGCCACATAATCAGATCAATTATCACACACTAATCCATCCATCATGAAATACCATGACATTAAATAGGATAAGTAAATTGAAAATTTAAATTCTCTTCCAGCAAATAAAGCTGTGACCCCTTCTTTCAACTATTAAATAAACTAGGAATCCAAATGGGGTTTCAAATGATAGAAATATCGAAACTTTAAAACCATTTTCCGTCAAAGACATAGAGCTGTGCAGTAAAGATCATCGGAATTAGCATAAACATCATCCATCGGTGGAGGAAAGTTGAGATCGAAAGGCAATGGATTTCTGAAAGATGATGAAACAAGCATATATGACAATGAACACATGTCAACTAATATTTGATTAGATGAAGTCTTCATTCTTACATAAAGTGGTGAAAGAGTACATATCATCATACTTCAACAACACTGGAACTGAAAGTTCCCTCTAATTTTACATGTCCGTGTATATTAAATCTGGCTTCAACTGACAATAAAAGACTACATTATCCAAGAACCCACATATAGATGGAGGACACATAATCAGATCTATTATCAGACACACTGATCCATCAATTAAATAGGATAAATAAATTGAAGAGTTAAAACCTCTTCCAGCAACAGACTCATAGCAATAGCTTTAAAGCTGTTTTTTTTCCTTTCCACCCCTTTTTTTTCTCAGCCATAATTGAGAAGATCAACAATTAAATGGCGTTTCGAATGATAGAAAGATCGAAACTTTGAAACCATTTTCAGCTCAAAGACATAGTTCTGTGCAGTAAAGATCATCGGAATTAGCATAAACATCATCCATCGCCGGAGGAAAGTTAAGATCGAATGGCAACGGTTTCCTAAAAGACGATGAAACAATGTTGTCATTGTCATGGTCATTATCACAATCACCATCTTCAACTACAGAAGACGATGAATCACAATCGCTCCGGAAATCCTCCGGCACAACCGGAGGCGATCGAGGATGTTTTCTTATTGCCATTATTTGCTGACGTGGAGGTGGCCTCGGCCCAGGACCACTGAAGGATTCCACCGTACTGCTCATACTGCTTGATGTAGGTCTTTGACAAACAATAGGTGTTTCCTGTGTGTACAATCTCGGGTCAATAAACGGGTTGTTAGGGTTTAAGTTTTGATTGAATTGATTATTATGGTGAGAATACGGAGGTAAAGGGAAATTAGTTTTAGCTTTGTGTCCACGAATAGTACGAGCTGCAGCATCATAAGCTTTAGCTGCATCTTCAGCTGAATCAAAAGTACCTAACCAAACCCTAGTTTTCTTCCATGGATCTCTAATCTCTGCTGCAAATCTACCCCATGGCCGTTTTCTAACTCCACGAAACCTAATCTCTTTCAATCCTCCAGATCCGTTGGTCTTCGCCGGCGCCGCCACCGGAGATTCCGCCGCCACCGGAGATTCCGCCGCCGTATTTGCTCTACCTCTCCTCATAACCTAAATAAGAAGAAAAAAACTTCGATTTTCTCTCTCTAGATCGAGCACAACAGAGGATTTTAGCTTTCCTTCGTCTCCAATACAACTCACTTTCTCTCTCTAAAACTTTAATTTTATCTCTCTAAACCGAGCTACAACAGATGATTTTAGCTTTCCTTCGTCTCCGATAGAAACTTACTTTCTCTCTCTAAAACTTCGATTTTCTCTCTCTATACAGAGAGACAACAGTTTTAGCTTTCCTTCGTCTCCAAAAAAAACTTACTTTATCTCTCTAAAACTTTGATTTTCTCTCTCTAAAATTTCGATGGTCTTATCTCTAAAACTTCGATCTTCTCTCTATAACATAGTTTCTCTCTCTAAAACTTCGATCTTCTCTCTATAACATAGTTTCTCTCTCTAAAACTTCGATCTTCTCTCTAGAACTCAGTTTCTCTCTCTAAAACTTCGATTTTTACGAATTTTCTCGCTCTAGACGAGCAATAACAGAGGATTTTAGCTCCTCTTCGTCTCCGAGATAACTCACTTTCTCTCTCTATAATTCATCTTCTTCTTTTCTCTCTCTACTATTGTGTGTGGTGTGTTTGGATGAGAATGGAGATAGGAATTTTGAGTTAGAGAGAGAAAGAAACTCTTTCTTCTTTTGTTTATTTGAATTTTTCACTTTAGGTTATTTTATACCCAAAAAAAGAGGCTATTTTATAAATTATGTTTTGAGAGGGAGGGAATTGGTGAGGAAAGTGGGAGAAACATCTCGATTTTCTCTATCTTGAGTCTTGACTCCTCTAATCCATAAACCAAACAAAACTTTAATTTTGATTCCTTTTTCTTTTTCACACGCTAATTACTCTTTCATCTTGAATAGATGTCTATGAAAAACAGCTTATTTATCCAACAAGCTATCTTCTACGGACCATGAGGATAAGCGACAGAAGATGAAGCCTTGGCTAAACCGCAAGCGAGTTCGATTTCCTGCGTAAATCTTGGTTAGTCACATCACACATGGTTTGCCAAGTGTGGTTAATCGGATGACGTGGTTTGCAGGCTATTGCGTCAGCCCGGGTTTTACCCTATGCGCACTCGAAAGAATAGCGACTGCGGATTTCTTCGTCAAAAAAAAAAAAACTATGTTCTACGGAACTCACTTATGAAACTACATTAGGTATGTTATTATTATAGACGCTAATTAGTCTTTTTGTTTACTTGAAATGACATAATTGCCCCTCACATATTCTTTATCATTTCAAATTCCAACTAATACTTACTAGTGAAGGTATACGGAGAGAGCCTTTTTGTGGTGTGTTTGGATGAGAAATAGAAAGAGGTTCTTTCTTCTTTTGTTTATTTGAATTTTTCAGTTATACTTCCTCCGTTTCAAATTATTTATTATGATTATTAAAAATAATTATTTTAAATTACTTGTTATTTTAGAAGTTCAAGGTACAATTAATTACTTCTTTCTCATTTTATCTTTAGTATAATTTTTCATTAATAGAGATGACACATAAATAGAACAAATATTTAATGGAGATAGATTATAACTTAGACATAAATAAGGGTAAAAGTAGTCAAATACCCCTCCTAATTACTCCATTCATCTCAAATTATTTGTCGTTTTTTTGCACCTTCCTTAAGAAATATTAATTAAGATGGGTATTTGACATATTTTACCCTTAATTATGTCTAAATTATCATAAATGTTTACTCTATTTATGTGTCGTCTTCATTAATGACAGGAGAAATAAGATAGTGGAAAATAATATGAAAAGAAGATGAAAGAAAAAGAAAAAATAATGTTTAGTGAATAATAATCCCACATTAAATGGTATTAAGGTGGAATTATAAAAATTAACAAATAGAATTTAACTGCAATTAGTAGTGTTGATTATGTTGATTATGTTTCCTCAATTCCAAATGATTTTGTCAGTTGGCTTTATGTTACTCCCCGTTCCATGATAAGTGGTTGTTTAGGTCTTTCAATTTTTTTAAAATAAGTGGTTTTTTAGAATTTCAAAAATATTTTGGACATGTTCTTCCAAAATTGTCCTTGTTTAAATAATCAATATTCATTAATTATATTTTATTTTTCTAGATATTGATTAGGGGTAAATTAGTAAAATCACTCCTAATTTTTTAAAAATTAACACTTTCTTAAGAATTTACATAAGCTAAAAGAATCATAGAAGGAATAGAAATTATATCAATTCACGTGAAAGAGAAGAACTAGAAGATGGATGTGTGTAGTTAGGAGAAATAAATGGAGGATGGAGCTGCTCTTTTTCCCTTTTTCTTTATGCTCTAACAATTCCCTTATTCTTTAGTAAATCAATACTTCTATATACCTCAGTAATCTATTCATCCTTGATCAGAGGTTTTGATCTCAAATTTATAGTATGAAATCGTCTTTAATAGGAAACGCGTCTTTAATAGGGAATATTTTACTTTTAACATGACATTTTCAGCACCATAAATCAGTCGGATCCTAAAATATATATCACACTGAATGAGAAACCGATAGAAAAATCATTGAAAAATATTTCATGAAAACCGTATCCACTTAAACCATCTCGAGCAGGAGATAATTGAAATCACATTTATCTCATGCCACATCAGATTATTCATGTGTCACATCATTAAATATCTCTATTTATCGCATATACTCCACAACAGGGGATATTTCATAAAATAATTCTTTTTCTTTTTCCTCCACATCAATACATATATTCCACCATATATATTCATTCTATCTCATTTCTATTTTGTATATGATATTATTCTTGTAATTCATATTATTACACATATAATAATAAAATTATAAATTACTTATATTCATTTAATTTTGATACTTATCAAATATTATTATATTATAAAACACAACAATACATAATTTTATTAATGAAGATAAATTAATCGTACAATTTATCAAAAACACACTAAAACATTGATAATATTTAAATCACAAATTGAAAATTAATTTTCGATTGTTCCAAACTTTTGCCAAATTCCAAACTTTTCGATTATACGGATATTGCATATCAAAATTAGTTGGCAACATATATGACATTTGAAAATTTGATGACATATTTTGAGAATTTTGTGGACGTTGAATATTGAAATTTTGTAGTTGGTTAGGAAATATAAAATTTAAAGGAAGATTAAAATTTTGATTAGGATTCATATTAAGAAAAATTACAAATAATTTGGAAGAAGATAGAAATTTGGAGTAAATAGCCAAAATATTTTGGTGTCCAAATGAAGTAAATTTAGTCTCTTTTTATAGTCTTGAAAAATAAAAAAATTGGTGTTTTTTTTTTAATTCGGTCAAATTATTGGTCAAATTAGCAATTAAAGTAGTGATGAAAAATGAATTTCTGGCAGTCAATCGATGACTCTCACATGACGTTGTCAGATTAATTTGTCATTTCACATTCTCCGGTAGTAGACATTGTCTTCAGTCTCCACGTGGCAAGATTATCTAATATATATTTAATAATTCTCAATTATTTTCACGTCAACGTGTCATTCAAATTATCATCTACTATGTATAATTATCGGGGATAATATCCCCGCCGGAGATGGTCTTAAAAGGGCGAAGCTTTTCAAAGTTACCAATTGAGTCTTGTCCCATCGAATCAAGTGGAACATGCTAGAACCAAAGACCTCATATGTGAACTAAATGTAGCATTTATTGTTGAACCAATTTTAAGAGTATTAATATATTTTATTCTTCTTTTTTTGTTTCCATTAAAATTTGATTTTTAACATTTTGTTTATCGAGTATTAACTTGATTAATTTTCAAAACTAAATAGATTATTAATATTTGAAATAGTGGCGCACATAAGAGTTGGATCTAGACATAATTTTGTAATATCTCATCGTACTAGTTTTCTACCAGAATGGTACTCTTTGTAATAAATGTTTATGTTTTGTTATCTCTAAAAAAATATAGTGTTTTGATTGAAAAACTTCACTATGTGTGTGATACACTTATGATGTATCAAGAGAGAGTTATTCAAATGATAAGCGTAATCTACTTTCAATCCGAAGATTATGAGTTTAAGTTACCAAGAAAGAAAAGAGGAAGCTCCGAGGAGGGGATTACGAAAAAACACTTATGATATGGGAGACAAAAGTTGTATGAGGCTCATCTCATACTTTGCCAACTAGATTTATAGGTTCTACTTTCAGAAAATTGGGCAAAAGTCCCAACTCCAAACGCTGCCTTCTCTCTTTCTCCTTTTCTAATTTTTATTTTATTTTATTTTGGTTAATCTACTTATCCAATGTAATTACCAACAATGTTCAACCCATTCAGAATTCTAGTTTTTTTATAATTTCTTGTGGTTCTTCGATTGGAATTGATATTTGTTGGTCAAATTGATCGACGTCGCTTTCACCTCCGTCGGATAAGATTTTCTTGTAGTTGTAGTCTTCTTCTTCATTGATCTTCAGTTGGTCGCATCTCCTACGCTCCGCACGAATTCAGTCTCTGAATATAACTGCAATCTCCAATGAGTCTCCCGCCAATGAATGTCTGTGTTCTTCTATTTGATATCTGTCGGCCGAAAAAGTATTTTCAGACGTTGTTGATGACGCTTGAATGTTTAACACATCTCGGGCCATCTTAGATAGTGTTGGAAATGTCTTCTTATTCTCCCTCCAGTATTTTAGCAAGTTGTCACGTCCCTCTTCATTGACAATTGTTGTGTACGGTAGAACACCCTGCAAAACAAAAACATCAAACCCGCTAACTTGGTTAGAAATGTTACCAATAAACATTCTATGACTGAGGCTTTCAATACTAGCCGCAGAAACAACATGTCATTTTCGAGGTTGTGTTGAAGAAGAAGATGAAGAAGAAGATGGTGATGACATGGAAGTCGGTTGTGTTAGAAAATGGGCCTACGTCCCATCAGCCCTTTTTCAGATTTGTTAATATTTTTCCTATTGTATATTTGGTATATTGTAGACTTAGTCTTGTACCTAAATTAGTACTGTAATATTATCATAAGTGTAGATTTAGTCTCCTTATAGAATAGAGATTTAGATTTAAAGTAGGAATATGATTCTCCTATTGTAACTTGTATATATATGTCTTTCATCAATAAGAATAATCAAGGAGATTAATACTTTCATGGTATCAAGAATCTAGGTTCTTTTCCTTGCTTCCGTTTCTCACTTATTTATGAAATTCTTGAAACAATAATGTGACCCATCCCTCGGTTTTCTAAAAATTCGAGACCCTCCCCTTCCCTACAAATCTTGTCCAAAGTTTGTTCTATTCACCATGACTTATAAGAACGCTTTTCATCCTGCCCTCCCCGTTTCTAACATCAAGAGTGTTCTTCATATTGTTCTTGATCTAGATAACGTTCAATATGGAACGTGGGCAGAATTATTCAAGATTCATGCTATGGCACATAAAGTTCTTCACCACATCATCATTCCCACTACTCCTACGGGGGGTGATATGACGTTTACGTCTACAACGGATGTGCCCACCAAAGCAGCAGATCCAGACTTATGGGTCATGCTTGATGCCAAGGTTCTCCAGTGGATTTATGTCACTATTTTCTTGGATCTTTTATAGACGATTATGAACCCAACTCCACCGCTATGGCGACGTGGAATCGATTGCGTGACATCTTCCAAGATAACATTCATTCTCGCATTGTTATCCTTGAGCAGGAATTTTCTCAAGTTACTATGACGAATTTTCCAAACGTTTTTTCTTATTGCAAACGCCTCAAGGACTTGGTAGACCAACTTCGCAACATGGGTTCTCCTGTTTCTAATAGTCGTCTAGTTCTTCAGATGGTTGTCGGTCTATCTGAGGCTATACATGGGTTAATGCGGTTATTCGTCAAAGTAACCCCCTGCCGAAGTTTTATCAAGCCCGCTCCATGCTCACAAGCGGGTTTGAATAAAAGAGCATCGATCGGAGCAAGCCCCGTCGTCATGATGACCTTCCAATCCAGCCAACGTGACCCAAAATCACAACAACGGGGGTGGTAAGAAGAGACAAAATGGTACATAGAAATTAGAAGTCAGAGGTATGCATCACTTAGAAATTAGGAGAATGGTACATAAAAGTATAATGATCCCTCCATATCTTTTTCCGATAATGTCAGTGTCCAATAAACTTATGCACCTCAACTAAAACAACACACTAAAAAAGAAAAGGAGAAAGATCATGGCTTTCTTATACAGTCTGTGAGTATGTGAAAGTTTTTGTTGTTGATATTACAACAGTCATTATAATGTTTAAACTGCTTTCAGAACTGGATGTTGCTGCAAATTTCACGCATACTGACCTTGTAATTGAGGTTTTGATTGTTGAATTTCTAGAATGTAGCTTATAGCGAAAACTAAAGTGAAAATGATGATCATCGGAGTTCAAAGTTAATTTGATTGATCAAGAAGATAAGACTAAACTTTATAGGAAGGTTTTGAAGCCTCCTAACACAATCACAATTTCAGAGTGAGAAGTCAGAGGTTTGGATATCACTTAGAAGAACGCTAAGTAAAAGGATAATTATCCCTCCATATCTAGGTGTCCAATCAACGCGCACCTCAAGTAATACTATGTAGCATGTTAGAATGTACAAGCACAGGGGTTGGGTAAACTTGCTCACCTAGGTTGAGACGGTTGGGCTCACGTTGAGTATTGTTGTGGGTAGTTGGGATCTCTTGATTTTATCCTATGACTCAATCACTAGCCATCCCATGGGTGATAATGAATCCTCTATATCTTATATGCAATTATGCAACTGTTGTTAAGCTTTAGTAGAGATATTAGCTTTTGTGGGTAACTTCTCCTCTGACTCAAACGGGCCCTTCCTGTTTTGCTGCTTCCTCAATCCAATATATAAATAAAAAAACAATGAGGTTTTCTTACTTTTACCTTCATTTTGGTCATGAATCTTATTACCTCCCTATAGTATTGTGATCGGTGTATTTTATATACACCTTTTGAGTCAGTCTAGTTAGTCTTTTGTCCCGTTTTGTACATACAAAGTGTCGTATTAGGATAGATTTTCTTTCTTTTGAGTCAAAGTGGCTAAAGTGGCCAAATGGCGGAAAAGGAGCGAAAAGAGGGAAAAAGAGGAGGTACTAGAGCTGAAAACGGAGAAAGTGGCAAACGAGTGAAATCAGACTGCCATGGCCTCCTGCGATCGAAGTAGGCGCGGCGCTATTATTCGAAGAAGCTGCGAAGATCCATGGCTACTCGAAGACGAGCAGCGCGGCGCGCTAAACATCAGAAGCCACAGGAGTTGCGGCGCGCGCCTCGAGCAGCGAGATATCGGGGCGCGGCGCGGCCAGCAGGGCGCGCCGACGGAAAAATTAGGTCTTTGACGGATTTTTGGGCCAGCACTGGAAGGAAAAAGGGAGGCGTTTTAAAACTATATAAGGAGAACCCTAGGCGGTTTTGGGGTTCCTTTTTGCACAACTCAAGATTCTTGACTTGGAGTTTGGATACCATTAGCTTAGTAATTTCTTTTCCTTTCCTTTATTTATTTCGGTTTTGCATGATGAACTTTGAATTAGTTCTTGTCATATTCATGGCTAGGAACTAATTCTCTTATAGGCTTTCTATGTTGAATTCTTGAACCTTATGTTATAAAGTAATGCATGCTTATGGTTATTATTCTTATTGAGAGATCTATCCAATAATTGAGTTGAATTCTTGGTAGCTAATTGACAACTAGTTATCACTATATGATTTCTAATCGATTTAAAAAAGGAGGATTGTGAATATCTTTGTAAGTTGGGTAGACGGTCTTGAATTGGGGATGAAAATACCTCAATTAGATTTGTAGCGTTGATGAGGCTTAACAACCCTAATTTTGCGCATTGTGCGTGGCCAACTAGGTTTTTGTGCTTAATCCTCCTATAGAGTTACCCTTATCGTGAAAGTTAGGTAAGGAACAATCCGGGTTGAGTGTTTATATAACCCTAACGGAGTATAAAGCGATTTCAGAAACCCGCTTTCTCCAAAAGAAGAACACCATAAGTAATGCATTAACAAGTAACATAAGCGGATAGTAAGGATACATGAAGCCTATTCTCATCACATCCAAGTAATTCTTTACATTTAAATAGCTTTTGAAATTCTTAGTTATAAACAACCAATCAAATATTAATTCGCCAAATAGATACTAGAAAATAGATCATCGGTACTTGAACCCTAATCCAGAGGGACGATATTCGGTCTTATCTAAGACTATACTACTTGATACGATAACGCGTGCACTTGCGTTTAAAGTGTGTGCATATTACGCGCATCAAGTTTTTGGCGCCATTAGGGATTAGGCAATAGTTCAATATCAAATTATCTATTTTTAATTTCTAATTTGGATTTAATTTTTATTTTTTTATTTTTTTAGTTTCTACGAAAATCGAGTCCGTGATTCTTTGTTTGTTTTGATCTTTCTCGGGATATCGGTTTATGCGAAGGAGAAGAGGAGTGACACTCTTGTTCCTTCAATCCGGAAATTGAGAAAGCACGCAAGCGAGCGAAAGAATCGGTAATCGCAACGTTGATAGAAATGGGCGGTTCCCAACAATAACAGGATGAGAGAAGGGTTAGGTGAAAATCAACTTAACCTGGGAGATCCTCGGCAAGTGCGATAGATATGGAGGATAGGGTTGAATCCGCGAAAGAAATGCAGGAGA
This sequence comes from Przewalskia tangutica, assembly GCA_029844215.1. NCBI lineage: Eukaryota > Viridiplantae > Streptophyta > Magnoliopsida > Solanales > Solanaceae > Przewalskia > Przewalskia tangutica. The sequence continues at coordinate 1,269,711 of CM056738.1, read as the reverse complement.
TTATGTGCTACCAAGAGTGAATGGAGCACAGATTGCATTAGGCTCCCTACACAGAGCCAACAATTTCGAGATAAAACCGATTCTCGAGTATGCGCAAAGACACGATTCGGAGGATCGCCATCGGAGGATCCACATACGCACATAGCAAATTTCTTGAGCTATGTGCCACTTTCGATATAACGGCGCATCGATGATGCCGTCAGATTGAGGCTCTTTCCTTCTCACTCGTGGATAGAGCAAAAGTATGGTTGAATTCCTGCCACCGATTCGATATTTACATGGCACGAAATGCGTAAATTCCTAGCCAAGTTCTTTCCACCTCGTAAAGCAAAGAAAATTAAGAGGAGTTGAACAACTTCTATCGTGATGAGAGTCCTTATATGAAGCATGGAGAGATTCGAGGATCTACAGAGGAAGTGTCCACACCGTTGCGTTGAGTTGTGGAACTTGGTTCATATTTTCTACAACGGCCGAGCAAGACAACCGAACCATCATAGATGCACGCGGTGGAGCATTCATGAGGAAAACACCCACGACGCCCACGAGTTATTAGAAGATATGGCCACTAACAACCATGTCATCGAAGAGAGGCAACCGGTGGGAGAAGAAGCGTGGGGTCCATGAAGTAGATGCTATTCCGCTTTGAACGCATGTGGCTCTTCTAGCGAAACAATTGCGTGAACATCTCGTGTCGGTGAATCTTGTAACCGCTAAAAGCATGAGATATGTGGCGGCCACATACATTTGATAGGTGTCCTTCGGATCCCAACAACATCCCAATGGAGCAGCGAGTGTCAGCAAGAGGTAACTACCAGAGGCAGCGAACAACCCCTACTCAAACACTTATAATCGGTGGAGGAATCACCCAAACTTCTCATGGAAAGGAGATCGTGGCAAGAAAATCGCATGTGGCCAAAGAAAATCGCATCAGGCCAGCAGAACCAATATCGTGGCGCAGACCGTGATAGGCGATGCGAATCCAGCGATGCAGAATCGCAAACTTCACTCAAGCCCCCTCAGCATTTCAACGCACGGTCGCAAGAAAACCGGATGAGCTTAAAGCGGCATGACAAAGACGCCAACGCCAGACGCAGCTTTATAACAGAATCTAGATCCTCGTTGAAACTTGGAAACACAGTAGATATAGCAAAGCAGCAAACATCGGGCGGGGGCGTTGCGAAGCAATACCGAGGTAAATCAGGAGCAATGTAAGGCGATGCGGTTGAGAAGTGGAAAACAATTGGAGCAACAAATACGGCCCATGATAGTTGAGAGAAGCGAGTTAGAAAAGATAAGGTGGTTGAACCTAGCCCAGTGATAGAAAACTCAGGAGAAGAGTATACGTAAAAGATTCCTTTCCCGGAGATTACAAAGGAAGGCGGTCGATAAACAATTTTCCAAATTCTTGAGGTATTCAGGAAGTTGCACATCAACATACCGTTTATAGAGGCTTTGGAGCGGATGCCATCTTATTTCAAGTTCATGAAAGAAATCTTGGGAAAAAGAGGAAGCGGCCGAATATGAGATAGATAAGAGCACTAATGTAAGAGTGTAGTGCTATCTTACAAAAGAAATTGCCACCAAAGCTAAAGGACTGGAAGCTTTACACTACCATGCACAGCGGCGGTGACTGCAATGAGCCTTGTGTGATTTAGGGCGAGTATAAATTTGATGCCCTATCGGTTTCAAAAGATTGAGTTAGGAGAAGCGAAACCCACCACGTGAGTCCGCAACTAGCCGACAGACGGTGGTTCATCCATGAGGAAGATCGAGGATGTGATTGTGGCGTAGGAAAATTTTTCTTTCCCCGCAGATTTCCTCATTCGATATGGAAGAATGCGTAAATCCCGATCATATTGGGAGGTCATTCCTAAGAACGCAGAGCCTTGATTGACGTTGAAAGAGGAGAGCTAACGCTAAGAGTGGAGAACGAAGAGATGGTGTTTAAAGTCTCTAAACACGTCATTGAGCCAAGAAGCGTAAGTGGGTGTTTTGCAATCAACACCACCAAACCCCCACGCGAGCCATCAGAATGCAACCAAAGAGTGATGAGCCCAAGAAAGCAAGCATGGTTTCTTGAGATGACACTAAATGAGGTAATTGTTTGAACTCCCTACCACCGATAATGCTAAAAAGAAAAGGAGAAAAGGAAACGCCAAATGTGGCGAAATGGATTAGTTGGGACTTAATCCACCCGGGGCTAGTAAGTCTAAGGAACTTTGCGTCCGCTAAAAGACGTTAAAGATAGCATTGTTGAGGCAACCCAACGTTTTCAATTATGTTATTTTAATTTACGTCTTTAAGTTTATTTTATTTTTGTCTGAAACGATCTCGCGGTCTTGAGTCTTGTGTTTTGTGATGGGATTGACAGTGGAAATAAAGCGAAGCGCGAGATTTCGAGCGGGTAAGCGCGGCTGAAGCGAGGGCGGCGAAATATCTGAAAAGGTCTTGAAGTTTAAGAGCGGCGCCAGGAAGCGCGGCAGCAGAAATCGAAAAATGTGCGAAGATAGCGTGGCTACCAGAATGGCCAGCGCATGAAATCCGATGGGCGCGAGAGTTTAAGCGCGCTAAAAGCGAACATGGCGGGAATCGAAACTTAAAACGCCCAAAAAATCGATTTTCCCAATTCCAACTTCAAAACCCTAACCTTCCCTCTCAAAACCCACGAAATTTGAAACTTTCTCACAAATCCTCCACAAATCCAACCCAACCACAACCTAAACTCTTAGATTCCTAAAATCCCCAACTATCTCAAACAACAAAAGCTCCATTCCATAGCCTCAACCCACCAATCAAAACAAGAACAAGCTTGAATCTTCTCATCAAAAGGTAATCCCTATCTTTGTTCTTGAATCCTTTTCTGAAGTTATAGGAAGTAGTAGTTGGGAAGAGTATTGTAGTTGAAATAGTTTGGGCAATGAAAAGTTTGTTGTGAAGTTGGAGAAAAGAGTAGAAAAGGAGGCTGTGGCATTGTTGAAGTTTGGGGGTGTTGTTTTCACGCTAGTTGTTGAGTGTATAGGAAACATTTGTGCACTTAAAATTGAAAGCCCTGAACCATGGCCACGGGAAGAGAAGAGGCTCCACATCTACCCCAACCCCACAATACGATGAAAATAGGTTTGTGAGCTATCAAGCCTACCAAAGATACAAAAGGCTCGATACTGCACGTAATTCGAGAAGGGAATGGATTACCAAAGGGGGTCATATGGGGAAGAAAGGCGTTTATGAGCCCATCAGGGCTATGATTGAGCTAAGGGGATGGAAGAGATTTGTAAATCACGAGAAGATAGTACCGTGAATACAACAATAGTGCGTGAATTCTATGCCAACTTTCCAGAGAATCGAAAGGGTGCTTCGTGAGGGCGATATATGCAATAAAGAAACGCGATAAATGCAGATCTCAAGCGGTTGATGTTGAAGAAGGAAGTGATTGGAATCACTTTAGAACACGGTCTAGAAGACCAACCACATCGACCGAATGTCGCCAGAACACGATAAGCTACCTGCGGTGCTTTTGAGATAGGAAGAAATGGGTCGAGCGGCGGTGCCAATTCAATGCGCAAGGCTTGTCAGTATTTTGTCGATCCGCGTGATTCCATCCACGACTTCACCAGTGAGTGCCGGAAGGCGATTAAGGCGATTTATGGAATTATGGCCGCAAATTGATGTTGGGAAAGAAATAGTGCGAGCATTGAAGAAATCAGCAGGATGGTGACAACGGTGGGTTGGGACATGGCTCACTTATCACAAATTTATGCAAAGATAAATGCGGTCCCAATCCTACCCACCGACACTCATGAGAAACCACCGTCGTGTCCATGGGATAGTGCACTCTTTTCCGCACCCAGCCCAAAGACGGTGACGAAGAGCACCACCAAAGAAGCAGCAGCAGAGGCAACCATGGATGAAGATGAGCACGAAATGGGGCTCATATGAGGCAGACCCACCACCGCCAACCACAAGCGAGAACCTTCAGAGCCCACAAGGGACAATTGTACCAACATCAGAGGAGATGATGCAAACCTTGCAAACATTAGTACAAGGATACAGAAGAAACAAGGCAACAAATCGACGAAATGAGTGCCTTGTTCAACCAATGGTCGATGATTATCCACCGCCACCACCACCATTTTAGCCAAAGTCCGTAAGTATCCTATTTTCGTTCATTGTCTTTGAGTCTTGCACACATTGGGGACAATGTGTGATTTAAGTTTGGGGGTGTGTTTTGTGTTTTAGTTTTATTTGTGTGTCATGTTATGTTTTATTTAAGTCTTTTTATTTGTTTCATGTTTATTTTGAGTCACCAAAATTTTTCTTTTTGAGTCATAATTGTCACAAAGATCATGTATGCTGTAGTTGCTAGAAACACCTAGTGAAGTAAGGTGGAATAATGTAAAGGAATGGAAGCAGCTATCTAAACACTTAGGTTAGAGATGCCAAAAACTCACAGAATCTGTCTATTTGGAGTCTCTTGCTTGAGTTATGTAGGCTAAATGATAAATGCTTATGTGTTATGACTGCTTGCTATTTGAGGCGAAATAGTTAGGATATGCATGTTAGGGAGATGACTCAGGCATTTCTTTGATAGCCAATTCTTACCATTCTTTTCTATCCCGTACTTTAAAAATATCACTAGTTAGCCCCATTGAGCCTAAAATTTGAAACTTCTTCTTTGACACCCTATATTCCCACAAAGTGTACCATAAGTGAAATTATGAAACAATAGGAGTACATTGTGTTAAAAGAAAACAAAAGAATGAATAAAGTTTGTTGCACTTCAATACAAAAGTAATAAGAAATAGGCAAAAGCTAAGTTTGGGAGCTTGTCATTATTATATACTTCATTCTCCCAAAACAAAGAGGAAGGATAGAATTGAAGTGAAGTAAAGAATCAAAAGAAAAGGGAAAATTGAAAAGCCAAAGAGCATAGTGCAGAAAAATGAGCCTAAATGCCTATCTTTACCAACCCCTACCTAAGCTACATTACAACCCCAAAGTCACGAAGATCTCTTATGTATATCGAATTAGTGGAGAATAGCAAGTAAGCATGCCATAGGAATTTTTGAATTTATATGCATACTTGAGTCTGTGACTTCCATTTAAGCATGATAAGTATGAGTTTGCGAAATATCTAGCTCGATGTGTTGAAATTCCATGCTATATGTTCTGCGTATTATTACGCTAACCTTCATGTTTTTCTAGTTAACATTAAATGCGACAAAAGTGATCAATGGCGGAGTCTGTTTATTTTCTTTGTTGATTTTCTTATTTATCGAGTCTGTCATTTTATTTCTTTCTTTTTATCTTTGCTCGAGGCGAGCAAAGGTTAAGTTGGGGTATTTGATCGGTGTATTTTATATACACCTTTTGAGTCGATCTAGTTAGTCTTTTGTCCGTTTTGTACATACAAAGTGTCGTATTAGGATAGATTTTCTTTCTTTTGAGTCAAAGTGGCTAAAGTGGCCAAATGGCGGAAAAAGGAGCGAAAAGAGGGAAAAAGAGGAGTCTAGAGTGAAAGCGGAGAAAAGTGGCAAACAGGTGAAATCGGACTGCTTGGCCTCCTGCGATCGAAGCGAGGGCGGCGCTATTATTCTGCAGAAGATTGCGCCGCGTCGCCCTCGAAGACGAAAGCAGCGCGGCGCTAAACATCCGAGAAGCCACAGAGTTGCGGCCATGGCTCGAGCAGCGAATATCAGAGCATGGCGCCAAAACACCCAAGTATTGCGAACTTTAAGCGCCGATGGCGAGCAGCAGGCGCGGAAAAATTAGGTCTTTTGGATTTTGGGCCAACTGGAAGGAAAAGAAGGAGCGTTTTAAAACTATATAAGAGAACCCTAGGCGGTTTTGGGGTTCCCTTTTTGCACAACTCAAGATTCTTGACTTGGAGTTTGGATACCATTAGCTTAGTAATTTCTTTTCCTTTCCTTTATTTATTTCGGTTTTGCATGATGAACTTTAAATTAGTTCTTGTCATATTCATGGCTAGGAACTAATTCTCTTATAAGACTTTCTATGTTGAATTCTTGAACCTTATGTTATAAAGTAATGCGCTTATGGTTATTATTCTTATTGAGAGATCTATCCAATAATTGAGTTGAATTCTTGGTAGCTAATTGACAACTAGTTATCACTATATGATTTCTAATCAGTTACGAAAGGAGGATTGTGAATATGATGTAAGTTGGGTGACGGTCTTGAATTGGGGATGAAAATACCTCAATTAGATTTGTAGCGTTGATGAGAGGCTTAACAACCCTAATTTTGCGCATTGTGCGTGACGGTCAACTAGGTTTTGTGCTTAATCCTCCTATAGAGTTACCTTATCGTGAAAGTTAGGTAAGGAACAATACTGGGGTTGAGTGTTTATATAACCCTAACGGGAGTATAAAACGATTTCGTAAACCTGCTTTCTCCAAAAGAAGAACACCATAAGTAATGCATTAACAAGTAACATAAGCGGATAGTAAGGATACATAGAAGTCCTATTCTCATCACATCTGAAGTAATTCTTTACATTTAAATAGCTTTTGAAATTCTTAGTTATAAACAACCAATCAAATATTAATTCGCCAAATAGATACTAGAAAATAGATCACTGGTACTTGAACCCTAATCCTAGAGGACGATATTCGGTCTTATCTAAGACTATACTACTTGATACGATAACGTGCACTTGCGTTTAAAGTGTGTGCATATTACGCGCATCATATTGAAATAGGTTAAGAGTCCTTTATTTTTATTTTCAAACTTGCTTTTTCCCCCTCTGGTGGAAGCCGGATTCTGTATTCAGGTCCTTTATGCGATTTTGGCTTAGTTTTATGCAATTTTCCTCAACTCGTGCTAAAATCCCGTACTCTCATCGTGATCTCTTAATCCTAAACAATTTGCTTTTAATAGCAACTTTCAGATATTTTAGGTATTGTTCTATAGCTCTAATATGCCAACATCAATGCAATTGAGTTTCTTTGGTATTGTAGAAGTAGTGTAATGACAAATATACAAGTCGTATTTAGGAGGGTGAGGATTAGTCAAGAACTCTCATATTTAGAAGATGCAAGTTGCGAAAATGAGAATGTTGAGATGAATGTATGGGCATAGTACTTAGTAGGAGAGACAAGATAAGGAATGAGGATATCCGAGACAACGTGGGAGTGACTTATGTGGAGGACAAGATGAGGGAACCGAGACTAAGATGGTTTGGACATGTGAAGAGGAGAAGCGCATATGCCCAGTGAGGAGGTGTGAGAGGTTGGATATAGTGGGTATGAGGAGAGGAATAAGTAGATCGAAGAAGTATTGAGGAGAGGTCATTAGACAGGACATGGTGCAATTTCAGCTTAACGAGGACATGAGCTTAGATAGGAGCGTATGTAGGTCGCAGATTAAAGTGGAGCACCGTGTCTGTCATAGTATTAGCCTAGTCATGTAGTTTCTTGCTTTTGATATCTATTATCATCTGATGTTTATTTGTGTTTCAGACATCCGTTGTTGTTCCTTTACTGTATACTTTGTACTGCTTTCATTATTAGTTGCGATGTTTTCTTCATTGTCGTATTGCCTTTGTTCATAACTACTTTGACTGCTGCACTTGAACCGAGGGCCTTTTGGTAACAACCTATCTACTAGGATAATATCTGCGTATACTCTACCCTCCCAGACCCCACTTATAGAATTATACTGGGTACGTTGTTTGTTGTATTCAGGAGGGTGAGGGACAGATAAGGCCAATAGACCATATGTCCCAGGACTAAAAGTACAACATAACTTAACCAAAATAAAAACACTCCACTGTGTATGTCATGAACAAAAGAACTGCTATGTACGCTTTGTGAGGTTAATTGTGCCATCTACTATCTTAGTAGGATATTGTAGGTGCATTTGTTCAACATTTTAATGGTTAAAAGTTTGTGAAAAATAAAATATATGAGTTTAAGTATCACAGGAGGGCTTTAGCCTATTTAATACAAGGGAAGTGTCATTTGAACTTCAAAAAGCACACAACATCTTTAGATAAATGAAGGAACTCTGATGATCTTGCAGTGCAAAAAACAATAATGAAGATTTACGGCATTGCAGCTGAAGTATGTGAACAATCTGTTTGCACCATATGATTATATATCAATGGGTATTGGGAGGGTGGTGACTATGGATTTAAGAATGCAGGTTCTTCTCAGTTGGAGGAGAATCTGAGATTATGTAACAGTCATTAATGTGAAAATTATCATAGCTATCTTTGCTCGAAGTGAGAGGAGGGGTTCCTGGAAGAGATGTAAAAGAGATTGTAGAAACCTTGGAGACCATGGTCAATCTCAACGGAGAAAAAACAACATTAGGGGATTTCTTCTCATTTGCCTAAGCCTTGATGGTTGTGCTGGTGGGAAGTACTAGATACCTGGTGGAATAATCAAGTTGCGTGCAAGCTTGCTCAAACACCATTGTTAACAAAAACAAAAGTTGTGAAACAGAGTGGTACTTTTCAAAAGAGAGCGAGAGAGATATGTAAAAGATAGTGGTCAGGACTGCTTTCCGTTGATTGGTTATAAAAAGTGACAAAAAAGGTGAAGTAAAGGTGGATAGGCACTTTAGCACACATACACTTTTCTAAAACTTCTGGAAAGGAGCAATTAATGTCTTTAACTTTCCTTATAGCTGTACCATACACCAGGAGTGAGGTTAACTACTTGAGGAATTAGATCAGTAAGTCCCTCTTGCTTCCCTTTCATCAAAACAAACATAATGTTAAAGTAGGGTGGAGGGAATCATTGTTTTATTTTCCGTCACAACATAGATTCAACGAGCATGTATGTGTTGTTGAATAAAAAGGGGAGAAATGTGTACTTCAAGTGCATTGAGCTTTGAATTTCAACTTTCAAGAGCTTACTTTTTCAGGATCACCAAGTTTTTCTCTTACCTTTTCTTTGTACTTCCTTGGTTAACTTTTGAATGTTCCCTGTTAGATTTTGCAGGTATAAGGAGAAGAGATGGGATTAAAAAAGGATCCTTAGCCCAGGTGGAATGCCATCATCACATTCAGCAACTGCTACAGCGCTGATAATGGCCATCTGTTTACAAGAAGGAGCTGGAGGATCTGCCTTCGCCATTGCCGTGGTTTTGGCATGTGTTGTGAGTAATTTCGTAACCAGTTTTTGTCCCTTGTTAAAAAAATTCCTCCGGCGATGTTTGGCTTAGAGAGACATAAATCAATGTAATTCCAACATGAGAACAACAAAGGAAGAAAAAGAAAAAAGACAGCCCGTTTTCACTTGCTTTTTATTTGCTGACACTTTGTCCTGATCTTGATAGTTGCATGATTTTCTGGTATTTTTTTTGTTTATCCAAGTAGAAGATCTTTGCATCTGAATGTTGCTTAAATATTTTGATGTTTGAATAGAAGAAAGAAGATGCAATGTCATACATCCTGATTACTTGCTTCTTTGGAAGAGACCATCTAGCCTTGGGAATACATATGCACACACATTCATACATGTATGTATTAACATACACTTTCGAAGAGAGTGGCTAGACTGTATATGTGTTATCTGGGGGTGGGGGGACTTCGGGGAGGGATTTGTATATACCGCCCTTTGATGTCTACAACTTCTATCCAAATGCAGCTTCCTTTATCAACTTTCTTATTTGCATAAAAAACTTTTAACTTCCCTTCATTAACCTAATGAATTTCCTTTATTACAGGTAATGTATGATGCTACTGGTGTTAGGCTTCATGCTGGTCGCCAAGCTGAAGTAAATTTTCTTTCCCACCATTCTTTATCTCGTTTCCATCATGTTACTGATGGATGATTTATGTGATTAGAAAGAACATTGTGTTTATATCACTATCAGTATAAAATTATTCTTCATTCTATACAACAACAACTATGCCTCATTCCCAAACAAGTTGGGGTTGATCTAAGTTAGATTAGTAGTTGCAGTAGGTATGAGAACATATAATATATGGTAGATCAAGCTAGGATAATTTTCTACGCATGATGAATTACTTGTTACTTCATGACTGTATGTGGAGTTCATTATATTATACATGTGAACTACAATCAAAACATGCAGTGAACAGTAAAATTGATTATTGCAGTGAGCATTTCTCTAATCAATGTTGTTTGTTTTAGGTTCGCATAGCAGAAGAGTTGAGAGAAGATGAGCTAAATGATATTGAAGTTGAAGACTTGCTTGATCGAGCAATTCCAATACAATATCCTGGGCGTGTGCGAGGATGTGGATTTGGTGTTACAAAGAGATCTTTATCTTCGGTATCTGAAGTGTCTGAATTGTCAAAGTTGAAAAGGCAATTCAATAAATTAGAGAAAGACATGATGGAGATGAAGACTAAAGGAGCCTATGGTGCCTTCTTGTGGTTCTAGTCATATGGATAATTTCGATGTGGAGGATACCATGAGTTCTAATGATGATGTTCCGGATGAGAATCTTCCTGAGGTATATTAAGTGTTCATGTGTGGCTAATAAATATATTTATTAAATGAAGACTAACATATTGTTCATTGCTAGGGTCCGATTAAATGTTATTTGTACGTTGAGAATCCCCGTAGATATGTTGGGTAGGGTATTTTGCATAATGGCCCGAAGGAGGTTCTTCATGGTGTTCCACTGCCAGAAGGTTATGCGAGGTACAATTTGAGGCGTGAAGAATCGAAAGCGATCGGAGGTGCCGCAACGTAGTGATGAAGTTAGGACTATAGGAGAAGCTGTTGAACATTTCATTTCATGGCCAAAAAAGCTTGTGTCTTTGGAAATAGAGGTAAATGATCTATAACTTAATGAAGAATTAGTTGTTTGGTGATGAATTATTAACCAAAAAAGACTTGATATTTGGTAGTTGGTACTCAACTATAGGAATGGAAGAGAAATATGTCTGTAATAACTAGTGGCATGCCACAGTATGAGAGATTAAGTGGTAATGTTTTTTTATTTCAATTAAGTTTGTGGTCTGCATACAGTTTTGCGTGCCAGTTGGTATCTGCCCATTTTCTGGATATTGCTTATTGATTCTGAAAATATGATTGAAGAATATAAGCAACAGGAGAAACCTAACATACTATAATACATTGTACATGATCTTGTCTATTTTTACAAATTCCAGTTAACATACTAGAATTAACCTTACTGATATATGACCGTCTAAAATTCTTTGTTTGTAGTGTCCACCTCTTAAGAAGATGGATAAGAGGAGTCAGAAAGTTTCTATAGGTGCTAAGGCTACTTTGTAAACCGTGGAGTCAACAGTTTGTGCTAAGACATTAGGTTATCCCAAGTGTGGAGATTCTCCTCACGATCCTATGATGCTGCAATTTTTTTGTCTCGCATTACCAACTATTGTGACCAACATAGAAGTTCCCATGGAAGTATATTTTGATGGAAATCCTTGAAATGAATGTATAGTTCATGAATATATCGATGATGGATGGCTAAGTGCTTCAAGCATTGCATTCTATATTAGGTATTAAAAATTGTCCATCTTATTTTATATAAAATATTTTATAAAACTTATGTATTATGCATTGTTTAACGTATTTGGGTGAAGTTTATCTTTCCGGGAATGTCGAGTTGGCCAGCAAGTTTTCTTTTGTGTCGCCCCATATTGCGCCCATGATAGGCAGTGCAACATCGTCAAATCATTTGGCCGAATGTTTGCTCAAGTACGAAGGAAAAAGCATCTATTATTGGTGCCGCATAGTGTTGGGTGAGTTTTAACATAATATTTAATTATTATATGTTGTCTTCAGTTACTTCTAGGCATGCTTTTATCATTAGTTAGGAAAAAGAATTTAAGCTCTGTGTTAGGCAATAAAAATAATTTTTGTAAAGTAATAGTACTATCATCATTTCTTTACTTTACTCCTGCTAGCATTCATATGATGGCTCTTTACTTGAAGATATATATTTTACTTGACATTATCTTAATTGAGTTTTCATAATTTACTTAAGTACTCTTTTCGCATGATTATTGTATTAGACATTACAAGGCCACATATATTGTAAATGAACTGATAATACAATAAACTTTTCAAATATTATGCAGTTTACATTGGGTATTGGTTGGTATCAATACCCAAACAGAGGTGATATACTTTATGGATCCAGGTCCGAAATCCAAGTATTCACAACGTCCGGATTTGAAAAACTTTATTGAAAGGTAATTAGCTCTTCAATTTTTTTACATTACTAATTTATATATATACATGTGTATAATATTGTTTACTTTATACAAAATAGGAGTATGTTAGGGTACCGGACTCTTCGAGGTGTTAGTCTCAGTAAGGTGGCATACAATAGATTCAGTTGGTCAAATATTCAGTTATTTACTTTACAATTTTGAAAATTGTTATATATAAGATATGATAATAAATTAATATTGGACGTTATTTTCCATAGTGTCCAAGGCAGATCGATAGCATTCATTGTGGTCATTATATTTCTGTTTCATTGAGGATATTTTGAGTTCGGGTGATACAAGTATTCCTCTTTATGTAAGTATATTGATCTTCATTTTATACTTGACAGTATGACAATATTTTGGGTTATCAACGAGTTTACTCTTAGATCAATAAAATCATGCACATATCATATAGTAGGTATTTCTTAAAAGGTAAATGATCTGGGTCATTGTTCATACCTAATCATATTTGTGTAAGTATGTTTATTTGTTGGACGTTTCTATTCTAACTATGTTTTTGTAACATCTATGTTTTGCAGTTTGTTCATAGTTCACCACTCAAAGTTTATCCTACAAGCAAAATGAAGAATTTTTGAATTAATTGGGCAGACTACTTGTACAATCGATTCCTCAAAGAAAAAATGGATGGTTGAAGCTATTAGTTAGTATTTTGATGTAATTGTTGATTATGTCGTATTGTTAATGATTGTATGCTACTGATGATTGAGATACTATTTTAAATATGTTTTATGCGAATGATTATATTATATTTGAATGTGTATTCTTTTTTATATTTTATTTATTAGGTGAAAAAAATAGTATCAAAACAATAAATAAAAAGTAAAAAAAAAACAATTGGATAGCGCCTTTTTAAGCGCTATGCAAGCTAGTATCTTCAAAATATAAGCGCTATCGGAATTATACTACCATAGCGCATAAACAAGTGCTATAGAAGTATAACTTGCATAGCGCATAGAAAAGCGCTATTGAAGTTTAACTTGCATACCGCATAGAAAAACGCTATAGAAGTCTAACTTGCATAGCGCATCAAGTTATTATCATTTTTTGCGCTAACTAAGAAAAGCGTTATGATAGTAGTAAGCTTGAATAACGCTATCTAATCTACCATAGCGGTAGCTTAGATTTAAGCGCTATGGAAGCAGGAAAAAAAGCGCTATGCAAGCGCAATTCTGTAGTAGTGTAGTGTCATTGCAAAGTAAACTATGTTTTCTTTGACCGGAAGTTAATGTCATTGAGATGAATGCAAGTTCTTGCCGGCGGCGCTATGCAAGCAGAAAAAAAAGCGCTATGCAAGCGCAATTCTGTAGTAGTGTAGTGTCATTGCAAAGTAAATTATGTTTTCTTTGACCGGAAGTTAATGTCATTGAGATGAATGCAGGTTCTTGCCGGTGCATTGCTGGGATGTGTAGTGCCATTTCTGCTGAAAAGCTCAATCTAGAGTAACTTTATTATCTCCTTTCAAATACTCGGTAAATATCAAAGGTTTCCAAGCTATTAGAGCTGGAATCAAAATCATTACCAAGCCACACTAGATAACCAGGGAGGGTTTCATATTAATTTATCCTTCACCTTGTTGGTAAACAGGAAAAAGAAGAAGATGAAAGGGAATTGTGGGAGGTGGTGGGAAATGGTGTGTACTGTTCATGATTGTGACTCAGCTAATCACATGTACTTGTTTGTTTTATATTCAACTTGTAGGCCATTTTTTTCCAATTGTTGAATACTAGCATCAATCTTTTCAAAATGAATGAGGATCTGAGACGAAATCGATTGTAGTGTTGATATATGTCACAACTTTTATTTTTCTGCGTGTTGATATTTCGTATTCAGATCTCAATCAGGAAGGACATATATGTATTCGTTTACGTAAGGTAAAGCAAGTTACCTGAAATTTGCCATAAACTCAAAAGAAGCTGACAGAGTTGAAGTATTTTTCTTTACTTTTCTAATAATAAGTGAGGAAAGTTAGGATTTTGTAACTTGGAGTAAGATGACTTGTTTTCTATGAACAGTATGCCACAGCAAGAAGGGCAACCACAAAAAGGTAAGGGACCTGTTTTTTTTGTTTATCCATTTAGTATCCGAAATTAATTGGCCCGACTAATTCAGATTCAGGTTGCGGTGAGTTAACCTACTAAGAGGGTAAGCCACTCCTTATCAAGAAATTCTCGATTCCTAAGGCTCGAACCTCAAACCTCTAATTAAGGATGAAGAGATTCGAATCATCCGGCAATACCTTACGGCATTTGAACCAGAAGTGTTTTCCATGCAGCTATTTGTTCAGTTGGACTTTGTATTATCTAAAGATTCTAAGCTAAACCCATGATCAAGTGAGTCGGGTAAATCTTGAACTTGATAAGAATTGAGAATTAGTGGTGACCACAAGATGACAATTTAGAAAGAGAAAACGAGAGCCAAAGAATGCTACTAGTAGTAATAGTTGTCAGGGCCATCTTTGGACTCGTACGAGGTGTGCTATCGCACAGGGCTCTCGAAAAACGATAGAATTTTTAAGTTAAATGTGACTAAAATTCAAGCAAAAATGAATGAACTTTAGCTATATGTAATTGAAGTTCAGGCAAAAATAAATGAACTTCAATTATATGTTTGAATTTTAGCCATATAAAATTTCAGAAATCATATGTAAGAAGTTATTCCGAAGCGGATAGATTTATAAAATTTTAGGCACTACATATACTTATGGTGATCTCAATATCAGAAATTTGTGCAGGTCGGCCGATTGTATTTGTGACGAAGATGGGGGGCCACAAAAGCACCAATATACTGGAATTCTTAAGCTACTTCATAGCCAGCCCCACCACACCACCAATGTGGGCCAAGGGCCCAAGAGTCCGAGACAAAGATTGCCTTCAATGGACCCACAACTATACAGACAAACGGGCCGACTTGGGAAGGCCTATATTTCCAGTACCGGTGACATTCCTAAAAGGAAGCGGGCAATTCGCACGATTGGGGTGGTCTTTAATTTTTGTCTTTCGCTTAAAAAATGACCGGAAATATTTTTGAGATTGTGAGTTCGAATCTCAGCAGAGTTAAAAAAAATCACAAAATAAGATTTCATTAGAAAATATGTTTATTTGACGAAAAGTTGTATAAGAATTATGTCTTAAAGGACATATTTTTTATGTAATTATGCCTCCGAAAATACCCCTGAGGTTGTGGGTTCGAATCTTAGCAGAGTTAAAAAGAAAAATAATCGCAAGACAAGATTTCATAGAAATTATGTATATTCTCCCAAAGTTGTATATAGATTATGCCTTAAAAGGACATAATTTCTATGTAACTATGCCTGAAGGCAAAGTTTCATTGAAAAATTAAGATTATGCCTTGTCTGATTAATTACATAGAAATTATGCCACAAGGGGCAGTCTCTACTTAACTTTGACCGAATATGCATAATTTCTATAAAAAAAATCACATGCCTCTACTGAAAATTGAACCTAAAATAGTAGACCCGTAAATAAAAGATATTTTAGCTCACGAAGTAGGAGAAAAATTAAAAATCAGTGATTTAAGGGACAAAATTAAAGACTAGCTCGTACGAAAGATCAATCCACGCAATGTTTTTTAAAGGAAGCAGCCACAGGCCCACAGCTGCTTCTCCTAAACGAGAAAATGAGGAAATGATTGGCTTCTCCACCGACCTTATCACTACCTGTCCAATTAAAATTTATTTAATTTCCTTTTCTTTTGGTTATCTTATAATCCAAAATCTTTTTAGATAGACTCTACTTGTACTTTATGAGTTATGACTGAATTTTCATGCTTCAGATTTTTTATGTCTGATATTTTCTAACGTGGAAAGATCTTCTTCTAACAAAAAAAAAATATGAGGTAAATAATGTCCAATTAAAACATATCGTTTACGCTTAACGACATGATCTATAACCACACAAATATCTTTGAATTATTTTAGACCATAAGATTCAAAAGTCTTCCTTTATTTCTTAAATTATGTGCTCAGTCAAACTATATTATATAAATTGGAACAGGCGGAGTAACAATTTTCTACATGAAATTGTATATTACTCCGAGGGTATGATGTGATGGATGAGATCCGTTTACTATTAACTAATGGTTTCTAGTTCCATCTGGAAGTGAAAAAATTATTTGTCGAGAGCGTTTTCCTTTTAATTGGTCTCTATCCGATATGAATCTGGATAAATCGAGGCAGTTGATGTGACGTTTGCTCTCTTTTTAACCACTACTTTAGATTCTTCCATCACTAATACACTACTATAATATAAGTCAAATTAATATCTTAAATGTCGTCATCAATCAAACACCATAAGATAAATATTACAACGTAGGAGTCTTATCTTTTGTTAAGTATCCGCATTAGTTAAAGGGTGTATAATTGACCTCTTTATATGATTTTGAGTCAATTCTTACATCATAAGCTATCTTCTGGATTGAGTTAGACCCAAAATTCACATTTGTACATGTATCAGAGCCGATCACTGTTATTGTAAGTCTCAATATTGAACCTCATGTTACATTGTTCAAACTCCAGTTAGGGCCTCGCCATGAGTTCGGGGAGGGGGAGGGGGTTGGAGTAGAGAGTTAAGTGTCCACATTGGCTGGGGATGAGTTACTTGTTTTTTTATATAGTCTTGGACAATCTCTACTAGGAAAAGAAAGCAAATGCTTGCTCGACATAACCTGACACTCACCTCATGAGAGAGCTTTTAAAGTTGAGTTAGATGCAAGATTCATTTGCAAACAAGATAGCCGAGTCAGTGGGTTGGTCCGGATGGAGAGAAAAAACCGAATTGAACTTAATTACCATTCCTTTCTCTCTTCAATATCTTCTTTATAAATATGTTGTCCCCTACATATTTTTTAAACTCCACCACCACCTTATCCACCTGAAAACCCACACTTCTATTCCTAGCAGCAACATCTTTGCATTCATCAAACAGAGGAAAAGAATCCATGAACATGATCAAAATCTCCCAAGTTCTAAAACTTCTACTCATAGCTTCCCTTCTTATCATCACCCCTCTATTATCCACATCACTAAGAACAACTTACCTCTATTTCATTGTTCACCTTCTCATCATTTCACTAGGAGCTGAATCTGGCCTCATTTCCTTCTTCTCCAAATCTCCAAATGACAAGAAATTACCTTCAACCAACATCATCACCCATAAACAACATAACATGAATACTCCAGTGATAGCTTTTTCTCCTTCTCCTGGAACTAGTGAACATCAAGAAACTGCCCCTAAAGCTAAATATGATCATATAGCGAGCTTGCTTCTGATCACTACAAAGAATAATACCGGTAAAGTGGTTGAAAAATGTGCTTCTGATAAAAATTTTGGTGTTGTAAAAGTACATGAGCAGGTAGCACTAGAAAAGAAGTGCCCTTCAAAGCCAAGCTTGTTTTTCATAGGAGGTACTACTAGTGAGGAGATTAATGAAGCGGAAGAGATCTTAAAGGAAGAAAAATATTATGATCAAAATGATGAGGAAGTTGTGGTGCTAAGTAAGCAGGAGCTATTTTATAAAGCTGAGACATTCATTGATAACTTCTACAAGCAATTGAAGACGCAGAGAGAAGATTCATGGAAGACTCTTCACGATTTCTATCACAAAGCAGCTTTTTAAGCAATCCTTGTTCTTTATTAATATTCCTAATTCAATTGGTAATTCTTAGGAACACCATAGAATCATCGCATCCATTACTCTTTTATAATAATGGGTGCAAATTTAGTAGAAATTTATAATACGTTTGCAGTAAAAAATAGAAGTGATGATCCGGCCTTTATCCATTTTGGAAGCAAGGGCAGATCTAGCGTATTACCTATAATAGTTGATTGAAGTTTAGTAGCTTTAGCTTGAAGCATGTTAAAAAAAGCCAGCCCGGTGCCCTAAGCTCCCGCTGGTCCGGGGAGGGCCGGACCGCAAGGGTCTATTGTACAAATAATACAATAGTACAATGAGGCATGTATATGTATTTAAAAATTCATTAAGTACAAATAAAAGATTTTGATAGGTTATGGTAAAATCTTAAGCTCAAGCTCATAATGTTCAAATTCAAGCTCTTCTTCATACCGCTGGTAGAGGTGCTTGTGCTCCCAACTACCTTGAATGCTTCAAGAATGTGTGTTTATGTCGTAAAAGTTACTGATGATATTCTTCAGTAAAAGAGCAGCCCGGTGCACTAAGCTCCCGCTATGCGCGGGGTCCGGGGAAGGGCCGGACCACAATATTCTTCAGTATTTGTTAAAAATTACTACCATATTAAAAAATAAAATGAAAATACATGATTCTCTTTACATGTTTTTGGTAAAGAAGAAACAGAAAACAACATCAAAGGGTTTGATAGTACTTTGCATCCACGGACTTAAAATTCTAGATCCACTTCTTAGTTCTTAGTTCTTACCATGACGACAAATCATTCTTGACAAGTTGCTTATCAAACTTTTGCATGTTGTATTCATGCTTCATTTTGATAATTTTTCTGAAGATATTATCAGGTTACTTTTAAGGGATTAAATCTGCTTCTTTATAAGTTGACAACAATCTAAAATTCTATATTAGTACGATAAGATAAGGTATCTGTTGCAAATTGTAAAATGATAATGGTCTAAACACTGATAAAAACAGAACATTGTCAACTTTTAGTAGTAATTTGTACATATCATATCAAAAGATAGCTCCACCTGTCATTGGACTAATGCATTAAGATGATTTGCTTGGAATTTTCTTGTCATATTTCTCCAAGAGTATCGCCTAACATGCTTATAAATGTTCTTTTCAACGTAAAAGCTGAAAACCTTTTTCTCGCTTTGGACCAATGCACTTTCAGGACACGGAACATAGATATATAGGTATTGATTAACTAAATCAGAAAATATGAAATGAGCATGTCTTCCTCGTCCTGAATGCTACCCATATAGTGTTAGAGTCCCACATTAGTTGTCGGATGGAAAATTAGTCTCCTTATATGATAATGGACAATCGTCCCCTCATGAGCTAGTTTTTGGGGTTGAGTTAGGCCCAAGGTTCATTTTCTTTACATTATATCATAGCCAGACTTATTCCAATTCTTTGTTTACCCAATGTTGGGTTCATGTTATATTATCCATACTGCAGATGTCTTATATGGGCGGTTATAGAGACTTAGGGTCCCACATCGGTTGTGAGACGGGAAATTAGTATCATTATATGGTCTTGGGCAATACTTACCTCATAAACTAGCCGGCATTACCGGGATTGGAGTTCAATTTTCTAGCTCTGATGCTCATATCTCGTATTAATTTGTATATAAAGCTTCATGATAAAATTCTAATCTGAATTAGCCAGAACTTCGTCTGCTATAGTATAGATCATGGTGTCTTTTTACATTATCACATAGTAACTGGTGAACTCCCTTCTGTTATGTATTTTCTAAGTGGAACTATGAAAATGTATTCCTATATTCACTTTGCAGTAATCAAAGATTGATTATTGCACCATCGAGAGAGAACCTGAGTAAAGCTTTACTTACAAGTTGCACCGTCCCCTGCTGTCTGCTTCGTCCTGGAATTGTGAAACTTGAAACTATGTAAAAATCAACTGAACCTGGATTCCTGCAAACCCCGAATCATTGCTAATGCTGCTGAATTCTCTGCGTCTTTTATTCGTGGCTTCTCGTCTCCCGTCACAAAAAGCATGCCTTCAGCAATTGCAATTTGCACAGAACATATAAACCTCCTATCATGAGCAGGACCTATCTCTTTCTCTATTCTGCAACCATCAGAAAGCAAACAATAATGAAACCAAATTAAGACATTTATATGTTGCAACAGAAACAGAAAAACTTGGCAGCATCTGGATATTGAGACAAACAAACTAGGAAAGTATTACCAAATGAAAATCTTTCCCGTACGAAACACATGCATTCACCATGTTGATAGTCCAGAAAATCCATTTTACATGGAGTGTTCTCAAGAGGAAAAATTCTTAAAATATTAAACCTCCGACATTTCAAAACATCTTAAAAAATAATACTTGAATAAGTTCATTTTACTGCTGTCTAAAAAAAATTTAAGTCAGCAATGTATGTTAGTATGTCGATGAATGACATAATTCTAAATCTGTCTTGTGCTCCTATATAATTTTTTGAACCCATTCCATGCAATCAAACCTTAAAGCTACTTCTAGTAGATGGTTTGGGCCATTTCTTTCTCCCGCAAAGATAGTTCAGCTTCTGCTTTGCTCCTTCGCTCTCTTTTGTTGTGTCAAATTCAACATCCATCTTTTTTCCTGAAATGTAACAGATTGAACATCCCTCTTGTTTTTCTGAAATGGAACAAACTCAATGTCCATCTTATCATAAGGGTTATAGAACAACTCTTTAAGAGCAGCCTTTGCCACTTGAAGCTTTGCATTTTCTTTGTGCTCAGAAGAAGCTGATGCAATAAATTGTCCATCAAGATAGACGCTAGCTATGTTTTTATCTCCCTCTTTACGATGATCTACATCAACTTGTTTCCCATCCTTTTTGCTAAGTCCAAGCAGCATTGTTACAGGCTGTGGTTGTTCTTCCAACACATTCAGCATGATGATAGGCTCTAGTAGGCCTCTAAAGATCTAACACAGAAAGGAAACTAAATAAACTAAAACATCAGTAAATCATTTCTATTTGTAAGACAAGAATGGGCTATTTATAGGTCAAGACAATAACTGTATTTGTAAGACCTTGATAAAATCTCTGAAATAAATCAATCATTGGAGCAAAGAAAGAAATGCTACATCTGTCTACTGGTGTGTGGGCAGGGGGAGCTCAAACGCCAACCACCCAAAATTCAAAATGGCTGTCATGGGCTTTCTCATTAATGAATTGCCAAATTTCTACAATGCTACTCCCATCATTTCTTCCCTTCTCATAATTTCAAATGATACAGAACCAAAAATATGAGAACCCTTCTGCTTCATGTAAACTCACTTTTTATTTCTAACGTGTAACCCACTCCCCCCCCCCCCCCCCCAAACACACACACACCCCTTTTTTTAAGGGTAAATTTTATAAAAGGATTGTGGACAGTACTAAGCTAGTGTGTCAAAATTAAGAAATTGTGCAAATCCCCAATCATGTCAAACATGGAATTTACGGCATTTACATAGATAAGGTTGCACCAAAAAGCTAGCAAAAGATACATCTGTATTTAAAGTAACATCCATCAAAAAATTAATTGCACGAATAAGAGTTTTAGTAAAATACCAAGAATAATTACAATTGAAATTGTTGTTTTAGGAATACAACTTAATCGTTTATTTCAACTCTGGGAAATAACACATATAAAGCATTTCTACAGAAAAAAAGTTTTGCCTCTGGAAACTAACAAGCACAATGACTATTATACATCACTCCTGCCAGCAGCAAAAAACACCAAAACATGAAACAGGAGTATGGCTTGAGTCAGTTTGGTTTACAATGATAAGTGATAACTAGCTTTGCATGAAAATGGGTTCAACAATAACAGCCAAAAGGCCCTTGTATGCTAACACCGAGGCTGTAAACTGTAAGCAGTTACTAATAGCCAATAAGCCTACAAGACTAACTCTTTAATTCACATAATTACATTTTCCCATGTTATACTAGAAATCCATAGGAATAAACATAGAGAATTCATATAGCCAACTTAACTATTTGGAATTGCGGCGGAGCTGATTGATACTCTAAATCCAGAAAGGAAAAACAAAAGAGAGTATTTACAAGATCCATGAGCAGAAAAATCTTAAATAGTAAGAAAGAAACTCACCACCCAGAGAGCATTCACATTAAAGCCACATATCCAAATATACAGCACCCATTACTGACTCCACAATGTTTGCAAGAACCTTTGGCGCTTTTATCACTCCTCCATAGAACTCCATCTTCTCCTCCTGTTGCACTGTTATCATGAATTCCTGCACCTACGCCCAAATGAAAGCCCCTCTATTACAATTCTGCTTAGGAACTATGTTTAACGGTTCTTGTGCCAAGGAAATGCACAATGACCACTGTTACCAAAGGCAAAAAAAGTGCCATATGCAATGGCTAACTAGAATCTTCACTATCTGAAACACGTACGGGCTTAAAAGTTTGATGACTTACGGAAGGAAGCAAAAGGGCCATACATGTTGGACAAGATGCAACTGCCCAATTTCAGAACTAGACAAGCCAAACCAAAGGACATTTAAGATTTAATTCATTTTGCAGTTTTTGGGAACTTCATTTATCAATCCATATGGTAACTGGAGGAGTTCTCCCCAAGTTCATAGTTTTCTAGTTTGTTTACTTTTTGTAAAGCTAGTTACTCTGTGAAGTGGAGGAGTCCTCCAAAGCTTAGATGGCCAAACTGTACTTTGAGCACTCATCTAAATATATGTAAAATAGAAGACATGTTTACCCTTCTTTTAGGATATCAGGAGGTAAATTGCCATGTTCTCTTCCTTCATGTATTTAATGAAGGGAAATACACAAATTACCCTCCTAAATTTGTCCTGAAAATCCTATTAGAAACATTAACTTTACAAGGTAGAGGTCAATGTCTGACCCCTGCCATCACTAGGTGGATTTCTCTTTATTTATTTTAAATGTTTAAATTCTATACACTCTCGATTAGAGCTTAGTAATAGTGGCGGATTCTAGAGCACATGACCAAAGGCGAATCCATTATTTCAAGAGGATGGTGCACCATTGCTTTTAAAGGTTGCTTTAGAAATTAAAAAAAAACACAAGAGTGCATCAAGTTTAGTTCGATCTCTTGACCTTAAGGAATTAAACCCAAACCAGTGCACCACTCAGTCTCGTTTGACCATGGGTTCCTTCAGTTAATATTAGATATATATTTTAAAAATTATACACAAAAAATACGGAGTTTAGTCGAGATACCAGCATTTTCATACTGCTTTAAATTTTGACTGTCTCTTGCTTTGTTTTTGCTTTCCTTGTGTTTATGCTCTGTCTTGAGCCGAGGGTCTCTCGAGTTTGGACGGGTTTATGAAAACCTATTAGCTTTTGCACAGATCATGTATATATATATTACAAAGTAATTAAACATCTAAAAAATATATTTTACTGTGAACCAATTTTTACTGTATATTAACTTGAGGTTGTTTAGGAACCAATAAACTACAAATCCAAAATTCGCCTATGCTTAATGTGCATGTTTGCTTGATAGATAACTACAAGTAACTACTACAAAACTTAAACTACATAACAATGTGAAATGATTTACACTGTAGAATGTAGATGCACATACGTTACTTAAATACTTACAAAAGAAAAAAGAAGAATCAGTTAATCATATATAAATTTATAATGTACCTTTTCATCGAGGACCGTGGAATCACTTCTCGAGAGGCAAACTACGTGAACTTTGACTAACATTTTAAGATATATCTTTTTACCATATTGATATGAGAAGAATTGCAACTTATAGTACTTTTCACATAGTTTTTGAATATCTAAACTTCAATTTTAAAAATACTAAATCAATGTAATTAAATTTAGCTCCGAGATTAGTGAAATTGACTCTCGAGCACTTTTAATAATGTTGACATAGGCGTGACAACTATTTTGAGACGGAGTCAGTTACAACTTACAAGTAACTGCAACAAAGCTTAAACTACATAACAATACGAAAATGATTTACAGTAGTGTAGATGCATATAACTTACATACTTACAAAAGAGAAGAAACATTTGATGATATACTCCCTCTGTCTCAATTTATAGATTTAGTAAGTCACGAAGAAATAAATGGAAATTGCGAAGCCGAAAATGGCGTCGCCGACGAAAGCGAGGCGGTTGAAAGAAGCCGAAGAATTGCAGGAAGAGTAAGTAAGTGCTTCTTCTAGAAGCTTAGTATTCTTAAATATACTTCAATAGCTCCTCGTAGTGGCCGTTGGTTTGGGCTTTTGGAAAAGACAAAACTGTTTTTTTAAATAAAAGCACTTTCTTTTTTCTTTTTTTTTTGAAGTGTTTCATCGAAAGAGTAAAAGTGTTTTTGGCAAAAGAAAAAACTATTTTACCTCTACTTCCAAAAGTAGATACAAAATGACATATGCATTTTGTGATTTTTAAGCCAAAAATAATTTTTTTATTGATAACTAAACACGTAACAACTTTTTGATAAAAGTTCTACTTGAAAAAGTTCTACTCCTATAAGCTCTACTTTTATAAACTCTTTTTAATAAGTTGTACCAAATAGACACTTACTGATGTCTCCGTGTTTGTAATTTTCGATAGCATGATAGGAGGTAAGTTATCCTATAGTATTAAATCTGCATAAGTAATATTATGTTAATTGGTAGCATTTATAAAATTCAATATGTAATCTAGTGTTTGATTTGTAATTTTAGAAACTCATATAACTAATAGATATATAAGTTATGTGTATTATTTTATACAGTAAAAAATAGAATGACTAATATGTGAATAATTAATCTCTTTATTTAATAAGACATAAAATCTCTTCTATATTACTAATTGAAAGACTTTGAAATGTTTTCCTCCATTAATCTTCATCTCATAAGGGAGAATATATACAAGTAATATACATTAATGTGAGGAGAAAATCATGCCTCATAATGAATAAGAAATCCTACCTAATAATATCTTCCTAATAACTCTTTGTACTATCTACCATATATATTAGGATTCTACATAAATATAATACTACCAATTAATACAATTCTAGAATATTCTAACTAATATTCTAACACTCCCCCGCAGTCGAAGCTGGAGGGCGGTGAATGATGAGACTTTCTCGAAATTCTTCAAATAATATCAGCGGAAGTCCTTTTGTGAAGATATCGGCAATATGATGTCGCGTCGGAACATGTAACACTCGCACTTGTCCACGAGTCACTTTTTCACGGACAAAATGAATATCTAACTCAATATGTTTAGTGCGTTGATGATGGATTGGATTCCCTGATAGATATATCACACTAATGTTATCACAGTATACCATAGTAGCCGTCGAAATAGGGCAATGAAGCTCAAGTAAAAGATTATGAATCTAGTACGAGTCGATATAACATCGCAACCGTGGCGACTCCTTCAAAGACTCGAGCGTGATACTGTGGGTTGCCTTTTAGAAGACCAGGAGATCAAATTATCACCAAGAAAGACGCAATAACCGGAGGTGGAGCGCCTGGTGTCCGGACAACCTGCCCAGTATGCATCTGTGTAAGTGACAAGTTTGGTGATTGAAGAAGGATAAAGATGTAAACCATACTCCAGAGTGCCCTGAATATACCGCACAATGCGTTTGAGGGCATGCATATGTTCTTCCATCGGATTATGCATGAATAGACACACTTGTTGTACTGCATAGGTAATATCTGGTCTGGTGAATGTGAGATATTGTAAAGCTCCTGTCAGAATTCGGTATAATGTGGGATCAACAAAGGGTTTGCTCGAAATGACATTCAATTTTGACTTCGTGTCCACCGGAGTTGCGGAAGGTTTGCACGAAGACATTCCAGCTCGTTCCACGATCTCAGAGGCATACTTCTTCTGTGATAGAAATAATCCACATGCATGTCGTGTTACATTAATTCCAAGAAAGTAGTGTAGTGGACCAAGGTCCTACATTGCAAATTCGGAATTAAGATGTGACATGATACTCCTACGAAGAGAGTCTAAAAATATTGTTATGATAATATCATCCACATACAAAAGGAGATAAGCAGTATAATTACCCTGTCGATAAATGAACAATGAATTATCTGAACAGTTGTGTGAGAAACCCATGTGTGACACAAAATCTGCAAACTGCTGATACCAAGCTTTGGGGGCCTGCTTGAGGCCATATAGTGACTTGTTTAGCAAACACACATGATTGGGATATGTATGATCTCTGTATCTCAATGGTTGATGCATGTAAACAGTCTCATTCAGGTGCCCATGGAGAAAGGCATTTTTGACATCCAGTTGATGAAGTGACCAATCTTTGGAAAGGGAAAGGATGAGAACAGTTCTGATAGTAGTAGGCTTGACCACTGGACTGAACGTCTCCCCGCAATCGACTCCAACCTGTTGTGTCTTCCCATCACTTACAAGATGGGTCTTATGCCGCTCAAAAGTTCCATCAGATTTTTCTTTATGGCTAAAAATCCACATAGACCGAATTATATTAGCATTAGATGGACAATGTACTAAATCCCATGTCATATTTTTAATTAAAGCATGATATTCATCGTCCATGACCATTTTCCAATTTGGATCCTTAAGAGTTGACACTGGATTACGAGGCAAATGTGATTTGGAGACTTGGGTGTGAAGGCTATATTTGATATTGGGTTTGACAATACCATGTTGACTACGGGTGACCGGACGGTTGCGGGCCAGACCGACGCCACGCCGGAAGAGAAGCGATGGGTCGACGCCACCGCCAGCACTTTATGTCCGTGATTTGTAGTGGGTTGATGGTGCAAAGGATGTGGTATTGGGCCAGGAGTTGCTGCCTGGCCTAGGGACTGAAATTGTGCTCCACTGTTGATAGTATTGTGCCCATCGGGCCTTGGTCCAGATGGCCGCTCCACTGTTGATAGTATTGTGTCCATTGGGCCTTGGTCCAGACGGCCCAAGCTGCTGGACATTAGTTTCCAGTGGCTGGTCCATCGGGTCTTGGTTCAGTGGGCCCAACTGCTGATCGCTAGTGTGTCTCGGGCTGTTGAAAAAATGTGTTAGATACGGAATCCTATCATCATCCAAAAATCATATGAGTGAGGCCCGGTTTCATGTATTTTGGAAAACGGA
The DNA here is from genome assembly GCA_029844215.1 of Przewalskia tangutica. NCBI lineage: Eukaryota > Viridiplantae > Streptophyta > Magnoliopsida > Solanales > Solanaceae > Przewalskia > Przewalskia tangutica. The sequence goes on along the minus strand of CM056738.1, from coordinate 1,242,734 downwards.
AAAATTATTTCATCAAAAATCACGTGACGACATTTAATAATTCTTTGAGAAGAAATATCATAACATTTGTAACCACGGTGATTAGGAGGATATCCTAAGAAGACACATGTAGTAGACTAGGGTTGGAGCTTTGTGATTGTAGTGGATGGAAAAAGAGGATAGCAAAGACACTCAAACACTTTTAAGTGGTGATAAGAGGGCTCACGTAAATAAAGCATCTTTAGTGGAGCTTGGTAAGACATGTTTTTATGTGGGAGAATATTCAATAGATAAGTCGCCATTTGGAGTCCATGATGCCAAAACATGGGGGGTATTGAAGGATGAACAAGTGATGTTCGAACAATATTGTTTATGTTTCTAATTTTACGTTCCGTCTTCCCATTTTGAGATGATGTGTGAGGACATGAGAGACGGAAATTGAGACCATTGTTTTTGAAAAACTCCCAACACTGATTATTATCAAATTCCCTTCCATTATCACATTGTATACTTTTGATATCCCGTTCAAATTGAGTTCTAATGAATGCTGTAAAAATGAGAAAAGTGAAAAACACTTGTGATTTTTTCGACAAAGGAAATGTCCACAAATAATTAGAGTAGTCATCTAAGATAAGTAAATAATATCTATGACCAGAAGAACTCAAAACGGGTGAAGTCCAAATATCACAATGCAAAATATCAAATGGCATAAGGGTGCATGAAGTAGAAGCAGTAAATGGCAATTTAACACGTTTACCAAGTACACAAGAATGACATTTATGACGAATCCGAGTTTGGGTACAAGAAATAAATTTATTGTGTTTAAGAGAGGCCAAAACAGCCTCCCCGGATGTCCCAAACGTTGGTGTCATAAAGATGATGTCAATGCTGCAAAAATAGATTGAAACTTGGACTGTTGATTAGGTAAACTTATTGGATAGAGCTCCCCCTTGCTATCACAGCTCATAAGAAGATTCCCCGTCTGAAATCATGCACGAAAAATCCAAAGGGGTCAAAACAAACAAATACCCAATTATCAGTTGTAAACTTCCTAACAGATACCAAGTTTTTATTTAACTTCGGAGCATGAAAGACATTCTTTAAACATAGTGGTGAGTTTGGTAGAGACAATTTAGTAGAACCATAACCTTTAATTGGATTTGAATGACCATTTCCGACAACTATACCAATATCATTGCTCAAATTAAAATAGGAAGTGAGATTACCTTTGGAGGACGTCATGTGAGACGTTGCCCCGGAGTCTATGTACCAACTTGCCTCCGGCGAGTTGAGTCCAAGGGTGTGCATGGCGTTCTCAATATCCGTGGGTTGAGTCATTATTGAGTGGGCCTCATGCCACTGGGTCGGCTGAGGCCCAATGTTACTGTTGGAGACAGACCTAGCGAAATGGGCCTGTTGGGCCTGTCTGGAAGACTGTCCAGGTGCTGGAAAATACTGCTGGGCCAGTCTTGAAGCCTGTCCGGTTGCTAGAAAATTATGAGGCATTGGCTGGGCTTGGCCAGTGGGCCTCTAGGGCTGCCAGGCCCAATTCCCTATTGGGATTGGCCGTGGCGGTATGCTGAGCGGCTGCCAGGCCAGTTGGGTTCTCCACCACTGCTCGCCATCGTCCGCCTCGCCATTCTGCTGCCATCGTCACGGTGGAATTGGTGTTGCCACCATTTCCGCCGCCGCCCGAATTCCGGTAGCCTCCACCTTTGTTATTCCCGCGATTTCCACATTTATTCTTATTATTATTACGGCCTTTTTGTCCCTTATTTTGTTGAGAAGGGTCAAAATAATTACCGTTGTTTGAAGAAGAAGCAATGAAGGCAGAATTCGTAGTAGTTGAAGCCTTTTTGGCCAATCTCAATTCTTCAAGCACAAGCATGGATCTTGTTTGATAGAATTATGGTAAAAGATTACTTTGACGGATTATTGTTCCCACTCCGTTATACACATCCGTGAAACCAGCGACCAATTGCAAGACTAACCGGTTATTGGAAACCGGTGAACCAACTTTCCTTAACTGATCTGCCAACACTTTGAGGCGTTGACAGTATGCAAAAACATTAGGAAAATCCGCCATGTCAACGGTGGAGAATTCCTGCTCCAAAGTAACAGCGCGTGAATTTTGATTATCCTGAAAAATATCTCTTAGACATTCCCACGTTTCCTTGGCTGTTGAATCTGGCTCCATTATGGTGTGCAACAAATCGGTGGAGATTGTTGCATAAATCCAACAAAGAACTGTGGCATCAAGCGTGTCCCACAATTCCTTGTCCGCATCAGTGGTTGATTCCTTCCATGTTCCATCTTTCGGTGGAATGATATGATGAATAACTTTGTGAGCCTTACAACAATATTAAAAGTAGATTTTTTAATATAAACCAAATAAACGAGACATAGAGCCTGTTTGGACGGGCTCATGAGCCATAAGTTAGAAATCCTAACGGAGGCTTTTGACTTAAAACAAGCGCTTACAACACTTTTTTATCTTTACCCAAACACTACAAAAGTAGTTAAAATCACCTAAAATAAGTCAATCCAAACAAGCTCATAATAACATGCAGGAGTTCATTAATCAGGCAAGTTGACTCAGTAAATGCAGAGTCATCTTTCTCTCATTGATATGCCATCAATGATGATTGTATTCATATCTGCCTCAAAAAAAGTTTGCTAAAGGGTCCAATAATATATGATTAATCTCCTAATAACAATATTAATCTCCATAATTCACATAATATACTGTAGGAATAAATATGAGTAGAGAAATGCATTCCTTTTTATGCACCTTAAATACTCCAACAAAAAACATCTCCTATGTAGGACCCATAGTCAAAGATCCCAGGGAAGCCTTAATTTAAGTCCTAGTTGTATGAATTCAGTTCACCAGCATATGATCAAATCCTCCTGCCTGCAGACCAACCTGATTCCCACCAACGTTATGGATCAATTGTTGCAGCCATCTCCTCGTCGTTGGATCCTCCTGATAAGCACAATGCGAAAAAACCCACTCAAGGTCAGAAAAAATAAATGCCAGAAAAGGAATGCTTGATAATCCCTAACGGAGAAGCCGGGGGGGGGGGGGGGGGGGGGGACTTAAATTGCAAGTGTTACATACGCAAAGACAACTGCTGAAGGTGGTATCTCTAAGCATATCAGGAAGACAACTTCGAAGCGCATCACATGCCCTGCCGTAGGCCATGCATGTTGATTTTAGACCACAGTCAAATAAGAAAATGGAAGAATCAAGATGTGATACATTGCACATAAGCAAGCTGAAAGGAAAACCGAGATGGTGATGAGCAGAAAACTAACATTATATTTTCTGTCAGACGAAGATAGCACCTAATTATGTGTTTCAGCAATCTTGATGAAGGCTGTTCAGCAAGTGCACCAACCATATTCCCTAAAACTCGGGCTACAGCAAAAAACCTCTCCGCTGTGGTACAGATGTAATCTAGACCCACATCATCAAGAAGGATTTTTTGCACAATGAAAGTTGCAACCTGTCAGCATGAATAAGTTAGATGCATGAAAATCTGATTAAGTCAAAGGGAGGATGTGGTTGGAAACGGGCTTTGAGGAAACACGTAACTGTTTTTGATAGTTCACTCCCCATCTCCATCGTGCGCAAGCACAGGGGAATTATCTCTGTTGAAAGAAGAAAACTGATTACTTCAGTGTCATCCACCTGCGAAGAGAAAATCAAAAGAAACAGAGTACTTTAAGCTTTCGAATAATAATTAATTAGCGTAGATAAGGATACCATAAATAGCAGTTTTTGCTTGTGCTTATACTTTGTCTTGAGCCGAGGGACTCTCGGAAACAACCGCTCTACCTACCAAGGTAGAGGTAAGGTCAGCGTACACTCTACCCTCCCCAGACCTCACGTTGTGGGATGTCACTGAGTATGTTGTTGTTGTTGTAGATAAGGATACCATAAATAGCATCTTTAGCTCCTGAAATTATAACTAATCATGGTTTCCTTCTCATAGTCAGTCATTTCCAGTAGATATGATCATGAATGAAACCTCTATACTAACAACAACAACAACAACAACAGACCCAGTGTAATTCCACAAGTGGGTAATTCCACAAGTGGGTCTGGGGAGGATAGTATACGCATACCTTACCCCTACTACCAATGAAAGAGAAAAAGAGACGCATGAAATACAATAGACATATTACCTTCACGAGGGCACCAATGACACCTAAACTAGTAAGCCTCAAATATTCAAAAGGTCTTGACTTGCTTGTTGTATTAAGAAAAGGGTACAAATACAAAGGAATGTGAGCTGCAAAATAGAAAACTGTCAGAAGGATTTATCAAGGGAAACCAAATATCACAACTATGATGGATCACAATTACAATTATCATCACACCATAGTCTATCCAAGTAACAGGAAAACATCAAGATTATAAAGTCCATTTATTTGTTTCTTTTTTTTCAGTTGTATAAGTTGTTGAAGGTTAAAAAGCATTTTACAAGGATGAATAATATGGGCTGGGGTAGAATTTCTAAGGCTACATGCTTGACTTGCTTGTTGTATTAAGAAAAGGGTACAAATACAAAGGAATGTGAGCTGCAAAATAGAAAACTGTCAGAAGGATTTATCAAGGGAAACCAAATATCACAACTATGATGGATCACAATTACAATTATCATCACACCATAGTCTATCCAAGTAACAGGAAAACATCAAGATTATAAAGTCCATTTGTTTGTTTCTTTTTTTTCAGTTGTATAAGTTGTTGAAGGTTAAAAAGCATTTTACAAGGATGAATAATATGGGCTGGGGTAGAATTTCTAAGGCTACATGCTTGTGTTGCACCATCCAGCACTTCAATGAACCTAAGGCCGAACATGCAATGTTCTTTCCTCTTTATGGACATCGGTGACTGCCCAGGAAGGATTACTTGACAGTTGTGAATTCCGAGAAAAAAAAAACCTAAGTATAATTTTCTTTTTCCTACAAGTAATGGATAATATAAATCCAAGTATAATGTCAACAACATAACAGTGTAATCCCACAAGTGAGGTCCGGGGAGGGTACAGTGTACGCAGACCTTATCTCTACCTCAAGGTAGAGGTAGAGAAGTTGTTTCCGAAAGACCCACGGCTAAAGAGAAAGCATGACAAAAAAGGACTGACAAAAATTGATGAAAGTAAAGAAGTCATGACAAAAAAATGATAAATAAGCATTATGAAGAAAAGTAACCGTAGTTGCAGTGCAATAAACTAATACGATAACTGAAGTACAAATCCAAGAATAATGTCGGCATATGTAAATCAAATTCCAATTCTCCTCTAAACATTTATCAAACGAATGCAAAGTGACATTAATTTGATAATGTTAGGATTTTATTCTTTGACATGTGTCAGCGGACTTCATTATGACAAGTAAATAAGAGTTTTACAACAACAACATCATACCCAGTGTAATCCCACAATGTGTGGTCTGGGTAGGGTAGGATGTACGCAGACCTTACATCGACCTTTATGGAATAGAGAGGTTGTTTCCAACAAACCATCGACTCAAAGTAAATAAAAGTTTTATTAAGTTAAAATCCTAAGTAAGTGCTTTAGTGGTATAAGAGATGTAACTATGATGGGTGTTGAGATTTGTGCCCGTGTCATTTGTTATGGAGAACAATTTGCATCCACAAGCAACTGCATATCAACATAGGCAACAATTTTATAGCTTTCTAACGGCATTCCACCAAAAAGTACAGTCAGAAGAGGCTATCTTTGTATATCAAAAAGGCCAAGCTTATTGCCATTGACAAATAGATAAGAAAACTTTAAAAAAAAAAAAGAGAAACTTTACCATTGAGGAACAACATTCTGGTGTCAGGATGGGAGGCTACACACTGCAAAATAGAAAGCAATGAAAACTATTTCAATAGGAAGGATAAAAAATTTGACCTTGACCAGCAAAAAACTAAATAATAGAGGCATAGAGGGAATACAATTACACCTATTTTATCAAGTAAATGTATTTTCATTCATAAATATGGCCATAAACAGCCGTGTACAAGGAGTATACCAAAAGGTAAAAAATCTTATGATTCTCTAAAAACTCCACCCAATCGTCTATACAACAAAGAACTTTCTGTGTGCACCAAAAGAAAATAAGGGAACGGAGACTACTCCTCAACTGAGAGAAGTTCGACTCTACTCCTTCAAAAGCTCTCCTATTTTTCTCTCTCCAAACAACCCATATTAATGGTAGTAGAACCACGTTCCAAGCCCTTCGTACTCTCCATATAGTGTTTGAGATTTGTCCTCCTTTTCCCGCTCTTCCAGCTGCACATCAACTCTTGCGCCGTTTTTAGCATTGCCCATGGAGTGCCAAACCACCTAAACATATCCACATAACCTCATAGTCAGCCCGCAATGTAGAAGAAGATAATCCACGTCCTCGACCACCTCCTTACACATGTAACACCAACTGACGCAGACAACCTTACGCTATCTAAGGTTTTCCGCTGTCAAATTCGCCTTAAAAGAACTTATACTATGATAACAATAGATATTTGGAAGTGATACTCGCCATTCTCCAAGAAAGAAATAAAATTAAAACTACTTCACTACTAACAGGTATCTTTTACAAGGAAAAAAAATTAAAAATTTGAGCACCTTCCAGTCTGTTGCATTCCCCCTCCACCTCTCTTGATTACATATAACAACCCCAAACATATCCAATTTTCTACACCTACTGCTGAACATTTAATCATTATAATGAAAGCACATAATGACATTAACTCATCACTTTAAAGATCACCAACAAGGATGAATAACATAAACAGTATCAAGAATCACTGAGAAAAAGTCCACAAGGAAAAGAAGCTTATATACCTGAAGAAGTGCTAGTGCATTACAAACTCTATTGGATTGTGCAGGAGTCAGGTTTGGCGGCGACAAAACAGGGTAGATGGAAACTATCTCCTGCAAACATATAGAAACAGCTAGTAACTTCCACACTATAAGTTTGAAATAAGAGTCAAATAGTTGGACAGAAAATGTCTACAACAGAAGTTCAAGAAATACGAATGAAATGGTTGAGAGAATAAAAGTCCAGAATCTCATCATGGTAGAAAGAGTAAATTTTAACTGAACCAATAATATTGATTCTGATAAAGCATAAAACCACCTGCATATTAGTAGCATTTGTTTACCATCTAAGTTGGGCCAAGGTACAAAAACATTAAAATTGATAGTAGATTTAAATGACAGAATAGTTTCTTCTCCTAGTGGTGCTCTTCTTTTTTTTTTGTGGGGGGAGGGGGGGTAATGTCTCCTCGAAGTTTCCAATTTTTACCCCACATCATTTTCTTCCATTTTTGTTCCAGCATAAAGCAATCTAACATATACAATGCAAATGACATACATTTTCTAGTTTCCACTACTGGAAAAATAACCTTGCTATGAGCTGAGTACAAATTACAACAAGGGACGCACCCCATGGGCCAGTGTGGGAACAGCTCCCACTCCCTCCCCAGCCAGAAATTTCACAAACCTCCTTTATCACCCTAAAACTCTACAAGATGTTTTTTAGAAGGACTCTACAAGACCTTTTCAATTTTGACCATTTGAATTCCTCGGTAACCCCAATCAAAAGGTCGTTAAGATGTTTCCTTGACAGCTTTGTTGTAAAAGGTCATTCAGATGCTTCCTTCGATTCCTCAATTTTAATGATGCAGAGTGAAGCATCTGTAATTACTGAAGTGTGTACAAACAGAAGAAATGCTGGAATTACAGTGTGGGGTGGTACTTTAGCATTCATGTGCATCTGAGAGATGAGATAAACTCTAGAATTGTAATGAAACATTTCTCAGAATACCTGTAAGAGTGCAGCGATAGTACCAAATGAGTTCCACAACAAGGGGGCCAAATCCTGGAAAAGTTCCCTCTTCTGGAAAAGGAAAACAAAGGCAATAAGTCTTTTTAGGTAAATCTTAATACTATTTAGCAGAACAACGAAATGGTACCCAATCCAAAATGCCAAATTATTTGCTGTTCCACATAAACACAAATATGAGCACATCGCTGAAGAGAGGTGAGCAGCAAAATAGGAGTATTGGGGAAGACACCAACTGTTAACCATTGCTCCAAAAGAAGAAACTATAATTATGCAGCCTGAGGGAGACGACGGAGTTAAGAAGTCCCATTAGTCAGGTTTTATGAAGTAGAATACCACTGCTGATCCACTAAATCAGTTATGCAGCCTGAGGTAGAAGACTGGAGTTGAAAACCAGGAACTAATGCAGTTTGCTAGGATTCATCTAACACGTAGCAGTAGCAAATGTAGAAAGAATTTTGTCTTTGTAAGAACGTGTATGTCACTATTTCACATTTTGTCTTTGTAAGAACGTGTATGTCACTATTTCACTAGAAGTGTGATGGTAGAAGTAAGATGGCATTCCAAGTTTATTTAATATACAGCAGAAAATTTCCTACTTGCTATTGGGCACCCAAAGTTTAAGAAAGTAAAAAAGACTTTTGGATCTTGTGGTCCTAAACTAAAGATATGTATAATGTAGCAAAATTTCCTTTAACCTTGTGGCCTTAAATATGCAATGTTGGATGTTGGAATTAAAGAGTTGCCAGATTAGGAAAGAGGCATTCTTTTTTACTAAAAAGGAAGCAAGACAAACAAATTGAAACGGAGGAAGTACTATACTTGGAAAGAATAATTAAATATTTAAGAAAAGTATAAGGGGAATTAATTAGAGTCTTATTCCTAACACCATTATTGTTCAAGAAGGTTTAGCATAGCAGTAATTGATATCTTTTCTTTTGCAGGACTGGAAACTAGTGAATGCTTCTCAATGCCACTAAATAAAAAGTGATTTGAGTGAGGTGACAGCTTTCCAAAAAAATGGAGAATGTGGCTTCCTCTGTAAGGATTGTGGCAGCAATCTCCTCTTTTTCACAATGACAAAGCAAAGAGATATGGGATCTCCGTTGGTTCTTTCTTCCCCAAAAAAAGGGAGTAGCACAAGCCATAAAGCTCGATATGACGGGGAGAAATAGAACTAAGCCAAGAAATTCCCAAAGTTGCACATGGTCCTCCTGAAGTGCAAGAACGGCTCTTGCATCGGATCCATCATTCAGATCTGTAATGGCTATTATTCATGATGAACGACTAAGCTCCTTCCACTTGACTTGACATTCACCGAGTCAAACACATTAGACAGTTGTTGAAATTACTATAACAGCCCTAATAACCACTCAAATGATCTGGAATCTTTAACTACCAAAACAGTAACTACTTTTAGAGAAAGTGTGCAATTGAATATCATCCAAATCAAAAGCAGGAATACACAAAGTGAGATAGTTTAGCTGTTAACCCCTACTGACAAACAAATCGCCAAATCAACCAAATGCAAAATCCAAGAACATTAATGAAACCCAAATTTTGCTAGCCTGACAACTATCAAATTGAGCTACTGAAGCTAACAGCCATATAGAAACTATTACAGAAGTGAAAGAAACATATAATTTAAAGCACTAACCTATCAGCTAGCACAACAAAACGCCTTAAGGCACATTTGGTAGTCGCTGGGTCATTTCCCATCACAAATTTTCAGAATCCAAACTGCTCACTTTTTACAATTCAACCCAAGTATCTAAAAGTTATCAAATTCTACTATTTTCGCTCTTAATATTCTCAACAAGCATCTAATAGGTACATTTGCAGTTGTCGACATCAGTTCTATCCCAAATTTCCAGAATCCAAAAGACCAATGGCTCATTTTAGAATTTGATTATCTGAATCGACAAGCGTGTGCAAGTTACCAAAACCAAATATTCTCTTAACAGGCATTTAATAGGTTATTTAGAACTCGAATCATTTCCCACCCCAAATTTCCGGAGGCCAACTACTTAAATACCAATTCCCGTGTTTTACAATTGCATTGTATAAGGCAACGAGCATCTACACTAATCGAAGCCTACACCTTTTTGCTCCTATTCTCAACAAGATCTAATAGGTACATTTGGCAGCTGCCGACGTCAGTTCGTATCCCAAACTTCCAGAATCTAAAGGACCAATTGCTCATTTTAGAATTTGATTATCTGAATCGACTAGCGTCTACAAGTTACCAAAACCAACTATTCTCTTAACAGGCATCTGATAGGTACATTTAGAACTCGAATCATTTCCCACCCCAAATTTCTGGAGGGCCAACTACTTAAATACCAATTCCCACGTTTTACAATTGCACTATATGAGACAACGAGCATCTACACTCATCAAGCGTACACCTTTTTACTCCTACTATTCTCAACAAGCATCTAATAGGTACATTTGGCAGTTGTCGACATCAGTTTCTACCCCAAATTTCCAGAATCCAAAGGACCAATAGCTCAATTTAGAATTCGATTCCTGACGTGACATGCGTCTACAAGTTACCAAAACCAAATATTCTCCACCTACTATTCTTAACAGGCATATAATAGGTACATTTGAACTCGAATCGTTTCCCATCCCAAATTTTCAGAAGCCAATTACTTAAATACCAATTCCCACGTTTTACAATTGAACTGTATGAGGCAACAACCATTTATGCTCATCAAAGCCTACGTCTTTTTGCTCCTACTATTCTCAACAAGTACCTAATAGATACATTCGGCAGTCGTCAGCATCACCTTCCATCCCAATTTTCGGCAACAAGCATCTACGCTCAACGAAATCTACATCTTTTTGCACTCACTATCCTCAACAAGAATCTAATAGATACATCCGACAGTCGTCAACATCACTTTCCATTCCAATTTTCGGCAACAAGCATCTACACTCATCAAAATCTACATCTTTTTGCTCCTACTATTCACAACAAGCATCTAAAAGTACATTCGGCAATCATCCTCCATCCCAATTTTCGAAAACAAGCATCTACACTCGTTAAAATCTACATCTTTCTGCTCCTACTATTCTCAACAAGCATCAAATAGATTCATTCATCTACACTCATCAAAGCCTACATCTTTTTTTTTTTTTTTTGATAAGGTAAAATTTTAAAAGCCTACATCTTTTTGCTCCTAGTATTCTCAACAAGCATCTAATAGATACACTCGGCAGTCGTGAGCATCAATCACCATGCCAATTTTTGGCAACAAGCATCTACACTCATCAAAATCTACATCTTTTTGCTCCTACTATTCTCAACAAGCATCTACTAGATGCATTCAGCAGTCGTCAGCATCGCTTTCCATCCAATTTTCGATGAATCCAATTACAATTCAACTCTCTGGAGTGACAAGCGTTTAACAGTCATCAAAACCTAGTGTATCTCCATGCTTCCACAATTCTCAAATTTTAGCCCTAAGACATAGAAGAAACCCTAACGCCTAAACTCTCAATTATACAGAACTTTACCAACAACAACAACAATGGTGTACGCAAAACTTAACTCTACCTTGTAGGTAGAGCGGCTGTCTGTTTTCGAGAGACCTCGGCTAAAGACAAAGCACAAGCAAAGCAAGAGAAACGTTAGACCCGGACAAAGAAATTTAAAATTGTTGGTATCAAAAGTGAATAAGCCATGATAGGGCATTACAAAAATCATGTCCCACAAGTCGATAGAATAACACGATAGACAGTAAAAGAATTAACGGGCATGAAAGTAAAGCTTTGAAGTGAGAATAATTAAACCTTAGAAAGTTCTAGAAGAGCGTTTTCACGAAGATCAGGGTTGCTAAGATCAAGCACAAGCTTTTTGGCGGATTGCATTTTACAATCCTTATTCGCCGGAGCTCCGGCACCGGAATTCGACGACGCACCTCCGACGAAACCGTCGGCGCCGACTGAGAGAGAATGAGGTAAGTTTGCCATCTCAGTGCCTCAATTGAATTCTTTTATCTTTTTTTCTCCTTTCGCTTAGGTACTGTTTTCTTCTTTTATATTATTATTGATGTGTTTTGGGCTAATTGTTGTTGTGATCAGAAGTGCATCGGTTAAGCTCTTAGCATAAATGTGAGTTAATGTTGCTAAAATAGATACCTGTGGTTCGAAAAATGTCACGCATAGCGGGAGTTTAGTACACCGAATGTCTTTTATATTATTTTCTTTTCGACCAAATTCCACTGTTTGATTTAAAATTGTGGCACCATCAATAATGAAAATGTCTTTCACGTGTTGCTTTTGTCATTTGTGTTCACGTTATTTTTGTCTCTTATATTATTTAATAGAAATATGATTTTTTGTAATACAGATTCAAAATTGCAACTTTGTGATATTGTTCAAAAGTTGCAAATCACATAGTAAAATTGTAATTTTAAAAAATTACATATGCAATCATACTTTTTTTAATTTCCTCACAATATCTTGAGGATATTTTGTTGGAATTGAAATTTGTTTGTCAAATTCTTCAACGTCGCTTCTTGTTCCCTCGGACAAAATTTTGTTGTAGTTGTAGTCTTCTTCTTCGTTGATCTCCGGCTGACCGCACCTTCTACGCTTCGCTCGAATCCAGTCTCTGAATAGAACTGTAATCTCCAATGTGTCTCCAACCAATGAATGTTTATGCTCTCCTATTTGAAATCTTTTCACAGAAAAGGCGTTTTCAGACGTTGTTGATGACGTTTGAATGTTCAACACATCTCGGGTCATCTTTCAGACGCAAGTCTTCATGTCCTTCATCATTGACAATTAATTTGTACGGTACAACACCCTGTAAAATATAAACATCCAATTCGCTAACTTGTGAATAAGTTGAACCACCGTACATTTTATTTCTAAGGCCTTGAATACTAGCATCATAAACCGCATGTTTTTTATAAGGTTGTAGCGAAGTAGTAGAAGATGGTACAAAAGTCAGTTGATTATTTGCATTTTGTTCTTGGTAATATGTATATACTTTTTTTGCATTCCGTGCGTATGCTATACGTAACTTCTTTATTTGGTATGTGAGTTGGTTCTTCAATTGGGTCCGTTGGAAGTACTTCTATATAATCATAAATCGTTTGTACAAGTGTTTTACAATCGTCTACTTTAATAGTTGAATTTAATACAACATCAACAATATAAATAGTGGGAATATGAAAAAAATATTTTTTTAAATTTTATAAACATTTTTTTCAATAGATGCCCTATAAGTTGTTGTTTTTTGCATATATTCATTAACAAAAATATTAGAGCTATATAAAATAACATATTTAAAATAGTAGGATAATAAATACCGAAAAAATCTTTAGTAGCTTGATAAAATTTATCTAAAATTTCATTAAGTTCTAAAAATTTGCCCAATCATTATCTACAACCATATCCCATAATTTTTTTATGTGCGTTAAATAATAAAGTTATAGATTGTTTATAATCGTAAGCAACAAGTAGTTGCTCATATAGAAAATTTCACCTAGTCAAAACTTCTTCTGCATTTTTTCTATAAGGTAATCCTCAATCATGACATGTTTTTTATACTCTTTGCATTTTTTACCTTTAAAAATAAAGTTTATAGTAAATTGTATTTTATCAAGAATGTTTTTCAAAAAGTTTTAGGTCATCCTTTACAACTAAGTTATAAATATGACACACACAACTTATATGAAAATGATCAGGAAAAGATGGAGTTAATCTAAGTTTTAAAAGTCTTATAATATAATAATTAGAACTAGCATTATCTAATGTAATATTCGTAATTTTATCAGTTATTCTATAATATTCACAAATTTCATTAATATTTTCTGCAATAAAACTTTCAGTGTGTCTGTTACACCCGTAATACCAGGGCTACTAATTGAGAACGTGATTAAGGGTTTAAGATTTAATTTTTGGAAGGAAAGAATTATTACATCTTCTTAAGGAAAATTTTAGAAAAATGTGACGACGAAAAATTATTAACTTGGAGTTTAATACTTCTAATTGGATTTGTGGGATTAATATTGGCTTACGGAGAATTGGAATTGATAATATGAGGTCCGCCGAAAATTTCACAATTTTGGGGGAGGTTCGAAAATTATAATATTTTGCACCAATAAGAGGGTGACACGTGTCACCCCTCCACTTGTCATGAAAACTTTGACTTGGACTTTAGATATTTTGGAGACAAGTGGACATGTGGGTCCCACTCCACTTGTCTTGCTACACTTGTTAGATATTTGTATATATCATAGAGGCTTGCAAGACTTCATTCTACACTTAGCCATATTTCAAGAAAAGTTCTATCTCTCTCTTCTCTCGTTTCGCCCACGAGGGTTTTGATGAATAAAATTCTCTAATCTTCCAAGCTCAGGTATATTAATACAAGATTAAGGTCCCTAACCAAGTGTTGAGCCAAGATAAACACCACTAACCCCTAAAACCTCCTCGTCGAGAATGGCGAAACCCTGTGGTTTCCGCCGACTTTTTGGTGATGGACGTGAAGGGAAGTTGATCATAAGCTTATAGGGCTTACATACATGTGATTGGAATGTGAAAAATATGAGCTAAGACTAATCTAGAGACCGACTTTTTGTCGGACTGTTTTGGGCTATATTTGAGGTAATGATCATTTTCCTCTAGAAGTAATTGAAGATTACATGTGATAGTAATGTATAAGTGAGCTTGTACTAAAAAGAATGAAGATTAAAAATGGTTTGGACATCTTTGGGAGTTGAGGCCGAGAGTTGGACATTTTCGGCCATTAGAATTGTTGATCATTATTGTTGTTAATTTCACTTGTCGCATGTTGTATAATGAAGAAAATATTGTTGTTGATAGTTTATATAACTTATATAACACGTTGGAATGTGAATTGAGTTAAAAGGAATTAAGGAAAAGAGCTTTGGACTTATAGTTGTTGTTGGCCGAGAATGGCCTTAAATGGTTGGATATTTTGGGGCGGTTTTGGGACTGTTTTTGTTACACCCCGTAATTCCAGGACATGTTTATAAGAACGTACGTAAGAACTCAAAAATGTTAAGATTTGAGACTAGTAAAAATTTATCGAAATTATGGAAATGTCGGGAAACGAAATATTGCGACGAATGGGAGGATGACATGTGTCACCCCCATTGGTTGGTCTTGGTCGAAATTGACCATGGATAGAAAGGTCATTTGACCAAAGTAGAGATGACCAAGTCTTGCAAGCTAAGAACTTGAGTTTATTGACTAGGTCAAAGAGCCCACTTGGCTTGATCTTTTAATGAAATGCATCCAAGTCACCCATTTGTTCTAATCTAGACCCTCCATGTTGTTATATAGTCATCCTAAGTAGCAAGACAAGACATTTTACACTTAAGAGAAAAATTGAAAACTTTGAAGACTCATAGTGAGGCTCTCGTCTTTGTGCTAAGATGAACAAGAAAAAATTTTGTTTGTGGTTCAATAATCCCAATATTTTAAACCAAGGTTCCTAAGGGTATTGTAAGGATATCTCAATAGAAAGATCCCGGAAAACGACGTTTTCACGTTAGTCGCAAGGCGAAAATCTAAGGTGTTATTCAACTTTGAAGATGGAACTTGAAGAGGAGTTCTTCATGAGCTTCTAAGGAGTGCTTGGAGCGGATTGGAACATAAGAAGATGAGCTAAAAGTTGCTAAGGATCGACTTTTACGCTTGGACATTATTAGGGCTTATTGAGGTAAAATCTTCATCTTCTTAATGTAATTGAAGATTACATGTTATAGTAGTTAAGAAATGAGCATGTGGTATATAGAATGAAGTTTGAAAAGATTTGGATCATGTCGACATGTTAAAAACCGAAAATGGACAAGTTAGCCATTTATGTTATAATCAATTTGGTCGATAGTTACAATCGTCGCATGTTAAGGAAGAAAGGATTTATAGTTGTTGTAATTGTTATTATGTATATAACATGTTGGAATAACAACTTGGATTGAAAAAGGGAATTGAAAGAAAATTGATATTGTTATGGATAGTGTTATTGCCGAGAATGTGCCTTAAGGAATGGACAATTTTATATTGATTGTGGGGCAGAATTTTACACGTCCTATTAGGCGTGTAATCCCCTTTGTATTGCTGAATTGTTGGGCCTTAAATGTGGCGTTTGGTTATTGATTTTTGGGCCTTGAAAAAGGTGGAAAAATACGTAGAAACAAAGGAAGTGCTGCCCAAATTTCTGTAGAATAAGAGACTTAGCACTTAGTATTATTCCACGTTAAGAAGCTAGGAGTTGATAGACATGTTATGGTCATTATAAGTTGAAGTACTACGTATAGCGTATTCTACTTAAAGGATGGAATAACTATCAAGGTTGAAGTACTTGGAGCATTTTGCTACTTGTCGATAATCGTCGCGAGGTATGTGAACCTCCTTTTGTCACGACCCGACCCCGGGCCCACGACTGGTGCCCTACCTGAGCACCCTTACAGGTATACATCAGAGATAATCAGCGGAACATACATGAACTTAACAAGAAATAAATAACAGGTTAGCCGATAAGGCTACCTCCCGGGATATATATAAATCCAAAAGCAATTACCTTTTTTTTCTTTTTTTATAAAGCGACCCACAAGATATGACTACAGACCTCTAAGAGTTTTGACATAACAACTGTGACGGGACAGGGCCCCGCCATACCCCTGAATGTACATAAATCTACAACCTCAGGGAACCGTACCAAAAGACAAAGCCTCCGGAGAAATAGAGCTTTCAAGAATCGATCGGTGATCCAAGAGCGGATCGCCAGTTATGACCTTAACTCGTGCATTTAACGCACTTCAAGGAGGTCAAGACGAAATATGTACCAAGTATGTAAACCGAAAGCATCGTAATGAAATCATAATAGTCTAAAATAAAGCCGAGACACGTATGATAACCAAAATAACAAGATATCAGGTTCTTGCCAAGTGAACGTAATGAAAGTCGGGCTTTACCTTTTAAAGACTATTTCAACATACGAACAATAGTCACACGGTGGCTATGGACACAAACCTCAAATATCATCACACAATCCGAAGCGGTCTCAAGCCCACAATATCAGCGTGCGTGAATCCCATCACTGCCGACAGCCATAAGTGTAAAATATTACACATCTTACGCCGACAGTGAGGTAGGATGCCACGGGCGCGTCACATGGTTATTGCCCGAGAAGACCTTATATACCTAAGGTCTCGGCGGTTATCAATATTCTTAGGCTCGCATTTTCCATGCACCAAGCCTACCTTGTCAGTCCCCCGTAAACGGGTACAATAACTTCTCATAATACCATAACCATGTTGTCTTGATCACAACAACCATTACTTACTCCATACAGATCTCATCCGTACAATTATCTTAAGCCTACCACGTAGCTTAATCTATTAACACAACATTCCATGAAGTTCCTTAACATGATTTCTTAAGGGTTCATTACGTTATCAGACAGCTCATCATTTCCCAATTAGCTCAAAATAAAACATAAGACATTGGCGAGAATTCATTAACTATTTCATACCTTCCCGGTATCTAGTTAGTACTTACCAACTCTTGGTAATCTAAAATCATTCTAGGCAACACACATCTGACCTTCATACATAACTCTGTATAGTTGTATGTCATAATACCAACTATATTACAATCATTACCAACCTGGATACGCAATCCACATAGTCCTTCCTGGGTCACTGCTGTCTTTCTCATAGCTGCAATCAACATAACTCGTTAGGGAGAGACGACCCTAACAACACAGCTCTATCGCACGATCTCAGAGTGAGAAGAATGGAAACCAATCCTAAATGTCATGCAGCCTCCTGGTTATAGATGTGGTGCACAACACACCAATAACCAAGACTCTACTAGACACGGTCTGTAGACACTTTTCGAGGACTAACTGCTCTGATACCACTTTTATCGCGGACCCGGGGTCGGGCCGTGACAGTTTTGTGGTATATAACTGCTGGAAAAATTAGTCACCAACTTGCATGTTTAATGTGGTAAAATGACTAATGAAAGTCCTAAGGAATAAGGGTGTTAAAGGCTTCACATTGTACCATTAATGTTGATTTATTATGGACTGTTTTGTGGACTGTTTTAATGTGATTGTGGGGCAGCATTTTACACATCAAGTTGGCGTGTAATCCCCTTTGGTTAACTGTTGGTTATGCCCTTAAGTGTGGCTTGTTGGTTGTTGAATTTGAGCATTGGAAAAGGTGGAAAAGTACGTAGAAACAAAAGAAGTGCTACCCAATTTTCTGTAGAATAAGAGACCATTAGTTGGTATTAATCTATCTTAGAAAGCTTGGAATTGATAATCGTGTTATTGTTGTTATAGGTTGAAGTACTTTGAGACGTATTCTAGATTGTAGAATTGGTTAGTCGCCAAAAAGGTATGTGAACTATCCTTTCTTCTTCTAGCATGATTCTTTGTTTTAAAGTGAGTGTATTCTACTCCTTAGTGATGTAATTCTTGATAGTACTTTGAATTTCCTAAAATAGAAGTTGCTCTATATACTTTCTTGATAGTACTTTGATTTTATAAAATGGAAGTAGTTCTATCCATTCTTTTGATATTACTTGGGGTTTCTAAAGTGAAAGATTGTTATATTTATTCTCTTGATAGTACTTTGGGTTGTCTAAATGAAAGTATTTCATTTTAGTTCATTGTAGTATATGAAAGAAGTTACATGATTGAAAGGTATAAATTACTTGGTGTTAAAAGTATACTTGACTTGATTTGAAAAGTATAACTTACTTAAGTTTAAAAGTGTAGTAACTTGATTTTAAAAGTGGAAGTGTCTTGATACTATGAGTGTTAGTGTTTGGAGGTTTATAAATGAGAAGATGTACGGTGGACGTACATAGTACTTCGGGTTCAATTTCCTTATTATTACTAGATGTGATATTGCCTTGAGTTCTCTTAAATGATAGTTCATTCTATTTGTGCTAATGAGAGTCGGAGATGGTTTAAATTGTATAGTTGAATCATGTGAGAACGTCAATGATTACGATATAAATCTTATTGTGAAAATTGTATAGTTGGATCATGTGAGAACGTCCATGATTACGATATAAATCTTATTGTGAAAATTGTATTGTTGGATCATGTGAGTACGTCCATGATTACGAAATAAATCTTGTTGTGAAAATTGTATAGTTGGATCATGTGAGAACGTCCATGATTACGACATAAATCTTATTGTGAAAATGGTATAGTTGAAATCATGTGAGTACATCCATGATTAGGACTTGAACATTATATAAACCCATGGACAAGATCCATGATGCGAGTACAAATACTCTTTGCGGTTGATCTAACTCTTAAAAGACATAACTTAAAAGGTAAAATTGACTCTCACTATTCTCATATTTGCAAGGCACAATGTACTGTTATTTTGAATTATCATACTTGCCTCCTGTTATATTTGGACTGTATGATCTCCTTTATAGTACTTATTGTTTCACATACTTGGTACATTTTAAAGATCGACCCCTTTCTCGAGGAGGAGAAGCGTGTTCAAGCCGCAGTTTAGGTACTTGATTTGGTGATCTGCAAGTGTAGGATCCTTGCTCGAGTTTTAGGATAGCTCCATTGTTTGTGGCTTATCATTTTAGTACGATCTTTCATTACTGAGCTTTTATGCGATTATGGGTACGAAGTCTTGTCCCGTCATAGTTCTGTAAAACTCTTAGAGGTCTGTATTCATATGTGGGATTGGACTCGTGTACTGTGTAGTTTCTTTTGGATTTTATATATATATATATATATATATATATATATATATATATATAACAGACTTATCGGCTTTGCCTTAGCATGTTTGTTTAAAAAATGAGTGTTATTTAACTTTCGCGGATAACTTGTGTCGTAGAGGGTAGAAGGGTGCCCATATAGGGCACCAGTCGCGGGCCCGGGGTTCGGGTTGTGACAGTGTCTATCATTTATATATCTATATGCTAAAATACATTTTTGTATAAAGCAATTTTGACATATCCAATGATATGTTACCGTTAAATAATCATTATCGTTAGTACTACGACCTATGTCAGAAGTGATAGTCATTTTGCCATTAAAATGATACAGTGCATAACGTAAATATTGTTGATATTCACTTGCAAATTTTAAAACATTCCTTCTAACAGTTGATCTAGAAAAAACATTAAAACCAGGATTATATGTTTCTCGAATGTAATGAATAAAACCAAGAGAGGAAGAAAATAAAAAGGCAAATCCTCCACCGCAATTAATTTTGCCATATTTTCCCTATCTTTGTTTTTATCATATTTAGGACAAAAAATCTCCCCGTCGTCGGGTTATTTTGACCTTGTACTTGGTCGGAGACACTATGGGAACCTTGTCCCGACTCATATAGCATTGACACACCCGATTTTTTAGCCTGCTATTGATTCCACCTAGATGTGTGCTCGCCTTGTACATGTCTCAATAAACCTCCCGTCCCACCTTGACCTTTTTCGATTTTAAATCTATAAATAGTTTTACAAATTTTACATTTAGCTAGTTGATTCTCTTGGTCCCTGTAAAAAAAATGACATGCAAGTGATTTTAATTTTTGTTGTGTGGGGCCTCGACTCATACTAGGGGAAATATGAGGCATTCCAGTTTGAGGTTGAGACTCAGTCTGAGCCTGAGGTTGAGGTGCACTAGTGTGTGTCATCTATATTATCATCTAAATTAAAGTCTGGTTCATGTACATCATCATCTAATGATATATCATTAAAAGAAGCAATTCATCAATATGAGTGTAATCAATCAAATCATCCGGACTAGGAATATGATTACTATAAGAATCACACTTACTCTTGTTACTCATACTAGAAGAAGCACTCTTACAATTACCCGTAATTATACATTTCAATCATTCCATTTCAATTATACAAATAAATAATTAAAGTAAATGAAATTAAGTGCCATAATTAAATTAAGTAACAATAATAATTTAAAGAAGGAACGAAGGTACCAAACGCCGACGTAACGTCGATGTTTAATCGATGTTGAAAATTGAAACATTGCTCGATGGATGATCCTAGAGCTAGTTGCCAACTTCACTCCCAATTTTTAAATTTTGATATAAATGAGCAAAAAAATATAATATTTAGTAGGCAATGTAGAATTGTTGAGAGATAAATTGAGAGATTAGAGAAATAGTAAGAAGATTTGTGAGAAAAATGAAGAGGAAAATAAGGTATTTATAGTTGAGAAATAAAGTTAAAGTGTAAATATATTAACTTAGGGGTTAAAAATAAATATTAAAGGGGTAGGGGGCAAAAATGATCGTTATAGCCGTTGCACAACGGCCAAAATTAAATTTTGGCCATTGTTGCAACGGTTATTTTTGCAAAGGGGGAGGGGATGGGGTCGGGATTGGGACGGACGGGACGATCACACGCCCCGTCCCGAGTTTGAACCGGACACCGACAATTTTTTTGGGGGATCGAGAAAGAGCGGGCCGGGACGGGTCGGGATCAGGCCGCCCAGCCCACTGGACAACCTTAGTATCACTTTTTTTCTCTTTTTGGGAACAATTTGTCACAACCTAAAGTTCAATTAATGTTACAAATGCTTCACCGAAACATCGGTGACCAGCATCATAAACTTGGGTAATAAGAGAAATAGACTTCGTCTTGCTCACAGTCACCACTCTCACGTCATCAGCACGACGATCGGACCTTTGAGTTGCCTACCGTACACGGTGGTATACTGATCGGAGTGCCGTAACAGCCAAGCCCTCGGTAGCCGGAGCAGCCATATCTGTTGTTTCCGATTAAAACGTTTGGTTGTTGATGCTCACACACTGTATCATTGTTGAATCCCTTTATTACGAACACCAAAAGAATAGAAACCACATAATAGTTAAATTATTTGGTTAAATTTATGCATTTTATTCATCTATTTTTATAAAATAAAAATTTCATATCATCAAAATCAATGTTTTAAAAGACAAGAGGGTAAGGCAGGACGTTTTACATATGCCCCGACGAGGCGTAAGCTATAAGACACGGGGCGTAAGCCCCATGGGTATTTAATTTTTAGTATTTCATAAAATAATATAATTATAATAAATATTTTTAAATAAGTAAAATTACATAAAAAATAAAAGATATTATTTTAAAAGCATGAATATAAATGTTGGTCGACCAAAATATCCTTTAAATATTGAACGACTTTTATATCCTTTAAAAACTAAAATATTTATTTGTAAAAGCTATTACATGTTGGATAAAATTGTACTATTAAAATTTACCTAATATTTAAGATTTTGAATTCGACTAAAAAGTTGTTATTTGACTATAATAGTGAAAGTAGAATTTTATTGGGAATATGCTGCTTTGGGTAAATTTTACATACAAAGCTCTACAAATTCAGATAATTATTTGTCAAAAGACAACACACTAAGATAGTAATATGAGAAACGCATGTCTTTTCAATTCCTCTATGAGATTGTAAGTTTTGTGTTCTTTTTTTTTTTGTCATACTTATTTTGTATGTGTGAATCGCAAAAATATTATAGATTTTGCTATATTTCATTTAAGTCGAGGGTCTGCCAGAAATAATCTTTCTAACAAATGTGAAAGTATGTAAGAAATAATCTCTTGATTATTCTTATTAATGAAAGACATATATATACAAGTTATAATGATTTTTCCCTTTCTACATCTAAATTCCTATTCTATAAGGAGACTAACTCTACAATTATGGTAACACTACAATACCAATTATGATAAAAGAATAATTACAAATATCTGATAAATTTAGTGAGCCCCATCTGTCATACTGATCGTGTGAATTTGTTTAACAAAATGAATGTAGGATTAAGGTCTTCGTATACCCTCTACAAACTCACTTATGAAAATATTCAACGTCGATGATCTATCAGAAATAATCTCTCTAACAAATGAATGTAGGATTAAGGTCTTCGTATATCCTACCCTCTACATACTCACTTATGAAATTACATTGAGCATGTTGTTGTTATCAATGATATTGCTTCTTTTTTTCTTGTAATGTTTTTGAGTTATGTGAATAATTTATTATGATGATTGAATTTACGTTAATCTTATTCCATTTAAACATACCCAGTATATCCTCACACCATGAGGTCTGGAGAGAATATAGTATATGAGAAGTCTCAAGAGAAAACATAACAATAGACATTAAGTTAGTTGCAATTATATTTCAAATGACCTGATTATATAAATATTTTTATATCGTATCGTAGTCGAGGTAAGCATAAGTTAATCTGAATATTATTGTCATAAAATAAAAATATATATTTAATACTATATCAATAGTGTATAAAACTTAATTTCTTTTGTAAAAGTTGCTTAGGTAGACAACTGGCCCAACACCTGATCCACTTCCCTAATTCAACAGGCCCAATCCTCTAGAAAAAAGGCACTCTCATCCCCCAATTTGGACTCTCACAGCTTATTGCTCCATTAATTCCAATTCCCAATTAACCCTAATTCTCTAGGGTTTCTCACTCGAACCCTATCGTAAAATCGAGACCGTAGAGAGAGATTAAGGCAGGAGATTCGGTGGTGCGATGGATCTAGAGGTGGTTGGACGCCACGCGCTCCTCTTCGACGACGACGCCATGGCGGCGTTCGTCAACTCCGGTGACGCGCTTGTCGAATGGAACTCTCTCCAGATTGATCGTTACGATGTTCGCCACCTTCTCTCTTCTCCTCCACCTTCCCGGCGGCGGTCTAACACTTCTTCGTCTAACCTCGTTGATGTTTCGATTCAATTCGAGCTTGATCATGAACGTTACCTCGATCTTCCTCCACCTTTGAATGAACCAGGTAAACTTAACTCTTCGTTCCTTTTAATTTAGGATATTAGCATTTTAGTTCCTAAAATATCTATAAATTCTAATTTTGGTCCTTATGATTTATGGTGTAGCACATTTAACCTTCAATTAATTGATATGTGCACTTTTGATCTCATCAAACATGTGCAACAACAACAATGTACCCCGTGTAATTCCACAAGTGAGATCTAAATTTCACAAGTGAGATCTAAATTCCACAAGTGAGATCTGAGGATAGACTGTGCGCAGACCTTACCCCTACCTTGGGAGGTAGGGAGGCTGTTTACGAAAGTCCGATCAAGAGAAAGCACAATAAATGATGTCTTACAAAATTGATGAAAGTAAAGAAGTCAAAGAGGAATATTATAGATAAATATTATGAAGAAAAGTAACAATAAATGCAACAAACTAATACGGTAACCGAGGGCAAGTTTACTGAAATCATGTGCATCTTCACAAATTTAACGAAATCTTCAAACTCTAAACAATCCAGTTATCGATGGATTATATTAAATTTGTATTGTTGCTCCATATTTGAGGGTGATATAGTTCTCAAAATAATCTAAATATCACATATTTCCTATATAAGGGACCAAAACACACATTTTCTTTATTTGATGGTTAAATGTGTTTAGTCAAATATTACACCAAAATAAGAAATTCATCAATAACTGATGGACCAAAAGTACAATTACCCTTTTAATTTTGAACCTCGCGTGGATAATTTTTTGTGTATTTATTATGTTGATTTTTAGCATAAATGATCGGAAGTTAACAATCTCGATAAAAGATAATGAGTAGCTTGGCTGATGTTAATATTTGTTAAGTGGTTCATTCTGCTAAACAAGCTTCACTTCTCTTGTGCATTACATATATATGTAAATATATTATGTAACAGCTTTGAAAAAGATACATTTATGCTAAATTTGTAGTCGTGTGGATAATTTTTCGAGTATATATTGTTGATTTTAGCATAAATGATTGAAAGTTAACAATCTCGATAAAAGATAATGAGTTGCTAGCTGATGTTAATAATGCTTAAGTGGTTCATTCTGCCAAGAAGTTTCATTTCTATTGTACAATACACATATATAATGGAACTGCTTCGAATTAGATCTATTTATGCTAAGTTTGCAGAATTAATGTTAGGGACAGTGCTGTAAATAGTTTGTAATTATCTGTATTTAGTTTGTAGTTGATCTCTTAACTCTACATTAATTACATTAAACACATATATAATTACATGTAATGCACGGCATAATTCATTGGCTTGAAAACCATTTTACTTAACACTATATGCATCTACAACAGTTTGTTACTGGAGCTATGTTGATGCTCGTTAATAGGATTTTCTATACATGGACTTGCGATCCAAAAAATGATCTGTTATCCATTGGGTGCATTTGCTGCAGTAAACAGACTTGATTGAAATTGCAAAGTGTAAAATAACATATAAAACAATCTTGGGGCACAGTCAAGGGTATTAGTTGGTATTCTGTTTGTTGTGAAAACTTTCCCGATGGTATCATTTTCTATTTAAATTACATTGTTGTATATTCCCCTAGATATCATTCAACTTATATTGCTGCGGACCTCACGTAGATGGTTATTAGAACTGTATTTCTTATTCATCTATCAAGGGGGCAACTGAGAATACCGATCCATTGTTATGAAAATGGTGTTGATAGCAAATGCTTTTATAGGCTGGCTATTTTGGTGTTGGGATATCTTAAAATAATGTAGGCTGTGGAAATGTAGCATGCTGGCTGCGTAATTGGCGACTGTAACATTTTTTTAGCTTCACAAAAGGACCTTTTAATACACATGTATCTCATAACTAGTAAGATCGTTCTTACTTATCAATGCAAGTAGTGTCTGGAGTCCTTTTCCTGTTGCTTATGCGTTTTGTTACGCTGCTCTTGGATAGTACATCAATATGAATATGATTCGATGATTTTCTTTCAGAAGTAGAAGAAGGTGAAGATTCGGCGGATGCTGGTGCTTATCGTGCTGTTGGTTTCTCATACGGAAACACTGATGATTCTGCTGAAAGAAAAAGCTCTGAGTTGGGCCAGGAAAGCTCCAACTTCCGTCCCTCCTTTCCAGTGCCGGAAAGCCTTCTTCAGTCCTTGGTAAGCTTGTGCTCTTTGATTTGTTTTTTTCTCTCCTGTTTTTATAAGCTTGGATATTGTTGTTTACATGCTAACGAGGATTTCCCATGTGGCCAATGCTACTAGTTGTCTACACCATGTGTTTTTCTAAGGCTCACAATGTCTAAGTTTTCAGATGCTCGGAGCAGTGATGGAGTTCCTTTCATCTAAGGTTGCCATTCACAGGCACCTTGTTCCCTTATGATGCATGACCAAGGGGCAGTGCAGGTGGGATTAGGAATATAAAAAGTTTTCTTTGTAAGGACAATTTGTTGCTAGTTGAGAAGGATCTTCCCTTAATGTTTGAAGTTTCAGATTGTATCTAAGGCTCTAGCTTATTTTTATGCAGAATTGTGAATTCTACATTTTAATGGAGTCTTTGTTGCTTTTGGTGCTTTCTATCCTTTTGCAGCCACCAACGGAAAAGTTACATCAGATAATTGCAAGGACTGCTCTGTTTGTGAGCAAACATGGTGGCCAGTCAGAAATCGTTCTCAGGGTGAAGCAGGGAAACAATCCAACATTTGGGTTCTTATTGCCTGACCACGGTCTTCATGCATACTTTAGATTTCTTGTTGATCATCCCGAACTTTTACAATCTGGCAGTGATTTGAATGCTAAAAATGAAGAAAAAAAAGCTTCTAATGAGCACAAGGAACATGGTGGTGTTGGAAGTGCTTTATCTATGCTTGGTTCTGTATATGGGTTCGGAGAGGATGAGGAGCCTGCAAATGGGGATGATCCTGGATCCAGAGTTTCCGGTGCAGCATTTGGTGCCTTGGATACCGATAACGTTTCCCGTCCGCTTGAAAGGGCTGAATGTAGCTCTAAGGCATTTGAAAACGATGAGAAAGAAAAAGACGAGAAAGTTTCTACACATTCACTTCGTTCTAGTAAAGATAAAGAAAAGGCTCCTGCACTGAAAAAGAACAATTTGATTAATGCTTCCAAGAGCGGAAGTAGAAGTAACGTGCGGAAGGAAGATGACTTTAGTTCTTCTGCTGCATCAGAAAAGACAAAGGCCGACATTTCTGGGATAAGACCAGTGTCTAAGACTGGAACTTTGGTGGAGCCTCCATCTGATCTGAAGAAACTGATTGATAAGATTGTGGAGTTCATTCTGAAGAATGGGAAGCAGTTTGAGTCGACTCTTATGGAACAGGACAGTAAACACGGGAGATTTCCATTTCTCCTTCCGTCCAACCAATATCATCCTTACTATCTAAAAGTACTCCAGAAAGCTCAAGAGGTGAAAGCTCTTTTTTCTGTCAGGGGAACGTCATATGGGTTCCTCTGCATTCACATGGCTATTTTTTTAATTAACTTAAATTTGAGCATATTATATTAGTTTCTTGAACTTTGTCTTTGATAAATTATTAACACAAAAACCAATTAGCAGTATTTTTCTTTGGTTCTGGACTATTGGTGTAGCTAATGCATGCGATCCTGGTTATACTACTTCCCTTTCCGGAAAAGTGTGTAATTACTTTAACACTGGCCTTTTCTCCTCTTTGTTGTGCAGTCAAAAGTTTATGGATCAGAAAAGAGATCTTCTTTGAAGGAAAGTGATTCTACCTCTTTAAGGTCTGCGGAGTATGATCTGCCATATGTATTCGATAAGAAAGAGAAGTTTAAGATGGTGATTGGCAAATCCAAGGAAGCACAGGACTCTATGATTAGAACTTCGCAGCAAGAGGTTGGGGTCAATGTGGACGCTGCTGCTGCTGCTGCTATCCTTCAGGCAGCCACTAGTGGTATTAAGAATCCCAATTTGAGTATAATCTCAGGCTCGTCTAAGAACGGTGATAGTCAGGGTCACAGCAGTGGGGGTGGCCAAATAGTTGGTCAGAAGTCTGACAAGCGGATGGAACATAGTGTTCCGATTCCAAAGGTGAAGGAAATTGCGAAGTCTGCTGCTGCGGAAGCTGCAAGTGAAGCAGACTCCTCTGAAGCACACTTGAGCAAAGAGCAGAAGCTAAAAGCAGAGAGGCTGAGAAGGGCAAAGATGTTTGTTGCCCTGTTAAAAGGTGGAGCAGCTCCTGCCAAAAGAGATTCACTTGGAGGGTCAGTGGAACCACAAGAATCTGCCTTATCAGGTTCTGTTAAAGAGGTTAATGTCGCTACTAAAGAAAGAGAAGGCAGTGCAGCTTTGGCAGAACTGACTTCTACGGAGAGAGAAGGCAGTACGGCTCCATTAAATGACAATGTGTCGAATGAAAATGAGAAATCTGAAATGAAACCTACTGCTGAAGAGCATGAGCGGCGCTCAAGAAGAAAATACAGGTCAAGATCTGGTATACACGAAGACGAGGATGAAGAGGAGGAGGAGCAGCAGCAGCGCTCCAGGAAGAAGCGCCGCTCTTCAAGAAAAGATGAAGAGGAAGAAAGCGGAGAGGTAAGGGATGATAAACGATCCAGGAAAAAGAGGCGATCACGCCGTCATAGACACAAAGATGGTGGTGATGCAGGCAAGGATGAAGATGATGAAGATGATGAAGATAATAGTCGATCAAGAAAGAAGCACCGCAGACGGCATTCATCCTCTGAAGATGATGATGATGAGGAAAGAGATGCAGAGAGACATCACAAGCATGGAAGGAAAAAGCATTCAAGTCATCGGTCTTCTCGTGAAAATAAGAAAGATGATTATGAGGGGGATTATAAGCATTCCAAGAAGAAACATAGATCTCATGGAACATCCCACCGCAGTAGAGATAGACATGAACACAAGACAAAGGATTCTAGTGATGAAGAGTCTGATAGATCTCATAGAACTTCCCATCGGAGTAAAGATAGACACAAACACAGGACAAAACATTCTAGCGACGATGAGCCTGAACGCAAACATAAGCGTGCAAGCTCTTCTGATGATGAAGAGCAGCACCATGACAGGGCTGATAAGAATGAGAAGCGTACCAAAGAAAGAGAAGAACTGGAAGAAGGTGAGATCCTTACCAAAGTGTCAGATCAATCAAGAGGTAGTTTGGAAAGAGTTTCTGTCAGCAGAGAAGCTTCGGTCGACATATCTAGTTCCCATCAGATAGCCCCGTCTCAGCCGTCTGAATCTACTGAGATATCAGATGATCTTAGGGCCAAAATCCGTGCAATGTTAATGGCAACTAGGACATAGTCGAAGAACTGTCAATCTGGTAACACTATCTGAGAATCCCTTGCAGTGTAAAGGGCATATTAAAGTCCTTGTTGAATCTTGATTTACTTTTCTATATTTCTATATGATTCTATCTGCTGTTTTAAGTTTTCTGCCCCTTCAGTGTAAGGGCATTGTCGACTGTTTCATGTTATGTATGCTTGACAACTGAAATTTGCGGATCCAAAATCTTGGATAATGTAAGATCATAGGCAATCCTCAGATTACTTGTGTAAGTTATGTGAGGTACAAAGAGTAAATGTTTTTTTTTTGTCATTTTCATCCGTAATTTGTTAATCAACACTTTTCTTCACTCAATGCGACTGAGCAATGCTGGACTGGGCTTGATGATGCTGGCCCAAAGCTTCTCGGCTTTTACCTTGGACATATATTCAATATACATATAATATACATGTATATCATGTGTATATGACATATTTATTTAACAATATTATAATATGAAAGAAACGTTATAGATCGAGGACATATTACAAAACATAGACTGGCTATGATAATGAAATGTCATTATAAATAATGATTGTACATTATAGATAGGTATAATCATACAACTTATTACAAAAATTCATTGATAATATAAAAGAGTATTTACTGACACCGCGTATAAACTTAAATCTTTTCCTTATTATGTTGTACTTGTCTAAATTTTCTTTCAGATTTCAATGACTCACAGATTAACCGGGTAAATGTACAACATGTCTTTTAGGGATGTGGAATTGGGCATGTATGGAAATGACTGAAATTTGCTTTAAGAAAATCAAAGTGAAAATTGAAAATAACAGTTTATCTAGTGTAAAACAAATATATGTTCTATATACAGGGGTAGAGCTAGAGTATAGCTTACGAGTTCGACGTAACCCAGTACCTTATATGCTAATATTATTGAATATGTACAAATAGTTAGTTTAGAATCCATTAATTAAAAATGAACTAGAATTTTAAACCCATAAACTTGATATATATATATATTTAGTTCGATGAACCAAACATATATAAATAGAAGCACACCGACTAATTAATCTTGTTATTATTTAATTCGTGTATTGTTCATCCTGAGTATAAGTTGCTGACAAGTCACAATTTAATGCACAATTATAATACATTATTACTAGGTATTGACATAGCGGGGATAGCTCAGTTGGGAGAGCGTCAGACTGAAGATCTGAAGGTCACGTGTTCGATCCACGTTCACCGCATTTTTTTATCCTTTCGTGCACAACAATTTTTATGCATAAGAATAAGTCTGGCACTAGTCCATATTTCTTCTTTTGTTTGTCAAAAGTTTATTCTGGCACTAGTCCATATTTCTTCTTTTGTTTGTCAAAAGTTCTTTAATTGATCTTGTCTTTTTTAAGCTAAAGTAATCTGTTCCCAAAACAGACTTGTTACGTGCATGATTTATATTTGATAGTATATTATCATATTTTGTATATTATCATATCTTGTATATCTTTATTATTAGTTACCTAGTTCGTAGCCATGTAACACTATATATTCCTTAATGGTATCAGAAGCCAAACCCCGATTTCTTCCAAGCCGCCCCCACTCGGCAGTTACACTCTTTTGCCGACGTACTCCCTCTCCCGTTTTTCTTTCAATTCTCGAAAAAAATTCCTTCCCTCTTCTTTCCCAATTTTCAATGACTGAACAACCTAAATTTCATCCTGCTCTTGCAGTCAACAACATCAAGAACTTCATTCCCATAACTCTTGAGATGGAAAAAGTTCAGTATTCCTCGTGGGCGAAAATGGTTAAGATCCATTGTCATGTATACAAAGTCATCGATCACATTATCACTCTAAAATCAAAGCCCATTGCAGAACCATTGGAGAAACATGATGACGAGCTTTGATCACGTCTAGATGTTGTTGTTCTACAATGGATCTACGACACAATCTCGAATGACCTATTGCATACAATCATTGAAATCGACGCTACTGCACAACAAACTTGGGAGTGATTAGAAAGCATCTTTCACGATAATAAGACACACCATGCCTTGTATTTGGAAAATCAATTCAAGGACATTCAGCAGAACGATTTTCCTAATGCGTCGGCCTATTGTCAAGAGCTTAAGATGATTGCCGATCAACTCTCCAACGTTGGCGCACAGGTCACCAATCAACGATTGGTGATGCAACTTATTGCGGGTTTGAATGAATCTTATGACGGCATCAGTACTATCCTTTACCAAAGCACGCAATTACCTCCATTCTATGAGGCCCGTACGAGACTCATCGTTGAAGAAACACGGAAAATCAAGTGGGCCGCGACCAATGCAATCACCGCCGACACCGCTCTCGTGACCACCGATGACATAATTACTGACCTGAGGGGCTCGGCCTATGCCCCACAACAGCGACAAGCCACCGATTTGAAATGTGGCTTACAATCCCAAACCAATAACAAAGGGCGAATTTCGGTAGCGCGGTGGAACTGAAAGCGATGGCGGCAAATGACGAACCTGTGGTGACCGGCACTACGATGGCGGCGGCCGTGGGGGATGTCTACTCACAGTGAGTTGCGTTGGCCCCACCGGCTTAGGCTACTCCACCGCGTCCCTTCCCGACGTCATCTTGGGCCCAATCTTCTACCTGACAGCCCCAGCCAGGCATCCTCAGCGCACGTCTACAACATGCATACAATGCACATGTCTCTCTTCCTTCAACCCACACACCGACGAATATTGAGGCGACTATGAACATGATATCTCTTAATGCACCAAACGGCGGTTGGTACATAGATACTAGTGCCACATCTCATATGACGACATCCCAAGGTACGCTCTCGTCTTATTTCAATATGAGCAATTTAAATCAAAATATTATTTTTGGCAGTGGACAATGCATTCCCATTTGAAAGTTATGGACAATCATCCCTCTCCCCACCACATCCACTGTTAGTCTTAAATAATATCCTCTATGCCCTGAAACTTATTAAAAATCTAATCTTCGTGCGTCATTTCACAACCGACAATAATGTTTTCCTTGAATTTAATCCTTTTGGTTTTTCTGTGAATGACCTTATGATAGGGACACGAATAATAAGATGTGACAGCATCGGTGACTTCTATCCTATCACCACAACCATCGGTCATCTAGACTCTTCTCCATCAACCTTTACAACTCTTTCATCTTCTTTATGACATAATAAATTAGGACATCCGGGAGATTTTGTTTTACGCGCCTTTAGCAAAAATAAATTTATTCAGTGCAAACATGTATCTACTCTCAATGACAACCTATCTCTTGAACATTCTCTCAAATAAGTCTCTCAAACACAAGTCACCCACTCAAGTTCTCTATTTTCGAGATCCTTCCTATAAGCATTTATGAACTTTCAGATGTTTATGCTACCCCCTCCATCCCTCCACTCAAATCAACAAGCTGCAACCTCGGTCATCCCAGTGTGTCTTTATTGGTTACCCCAATCATAGAGGTTAATTGTCACGACCCGAACCCGGGCCCGTGACTGGTGCCTTACCCCGGGCACCTAAGTAGACATACATCAGAGTAATCAGCGGAACATAAAACCAGACATGAAATAATAGGAAGTGTAAAACAGTTTTTCTGCGAAAAGTTGCCTTTCGGCGTATATATATATAAAACTTAAATCTGAGCGATTCATCCCTTTACAAACTCGCCACAACAAGATTTACAGACCTTAAGAATGATAACAACAATGGCGGGGACGGGGCCCGCCATACCTGAATGTAAATACTACAACGACAGTGGACTATACCATCGATAAGCCTCGAGAAACGGAGCTTCCCAAACGCTGATCGTGACCACATGGCGAGGATCGATGGCGGTGTACTTCTACCGGCATGAACGCAGCCTCGAGGAGGTCGATAACAGTACCAAGTATGTGAAATCGAAAATATCAGTAAATGAAATCATAGTAGTCTATATAAAGCGAGACATGTATGATAACCAAACTACGATTCACAATAAATAGCGATCATGTCAAGTCGTGGACTCACGCCTCAAAGTCATCACTCAAATACAACTATGGGTCTCACGCCCACAACATCAATCATGCCCGTGGAATACCTTCATCATCACGGCGATCATGATATAAAAGCACCATGGAATACACATGAACACCAGGTCCCACCTGTGTCATAATAAAACCGTACGGGGTAAGTACGAAGGCATAGCCGACTACTAGAACCCAGCACCAACAAGGTCATAAATCGTATCATGAGATCTGCTGCATCGCGCATGATCAAAGCCGCCACTCGCGCAGATCTAATGCGCGCGTCTAGCCTCAGAACTCTCGCAGCTCCGCTTAGGCCACTCCAATGGCCCGCATGAGGTATTCCCCGCATCGAGGGTAGCTACTCCCCGGCATCGTCCTGGACTCGCAGTCCGCATGGCCACATAGACCGCATGACCACAAAGGCCGCGCACTAACCTGGAACTCTCGTAGCTCCGCATAGGCCACACAGATCCGCATGAGGTATTCTCGAATCATAGGTCACACAGACCCGCCTGAGTCTACCCCGCATCGGAGGGCATCTTAACCCCCGGAATCATGTCAAGAGGTGAGTGATATAATACTAACATATCAACTTATCGTTTAAACAACATAAGCACAACAAGGGAAACCCCTTTACACAAACATCACAAGATACTAACACACGTAGCATCCTAACATGTTTACTTATCAAATCAACAAGAAAGTATTACAAGGCTATCACAAACCAATACAATCAAGTTATTCACACAAGGTACTTTCTACTTTATGTTAACAAGTTCGGGTTTTATCCCCAAAGTACCTCATACATTAACTCTTTAAAAGATCCGTTTCTTTTACGAAAGTCACACAATACCCGTAGTATAAAAATAGAGTGATTATCTTTTTAAGTAAACCAAAACACTTCTCTTTGTAAAATCAAGTAACAATATTCTTTCCAAACGTGCAAGTTTGCCTAATTTCAAATACTCAAGTTTCTCATTTTCGAAAGGTTTCGTAGTCCATAGTTTTAATCACTTAATGATATAATTCTCTTTTAAAACCATTTGAGAAACATATGCCTTATATGTGAGTAGGTTATTCTTGTTTATAACAATCTTATAACAGCAGCCATGATCTAGGGAATGTAATAACATTTTGTCTCATCTTAGCTTCTATGCAGATGGAGGTTTCTACTGGTTTTAATAATACTTACTTAGTCAATGCATTTCCCTTTATTAGCGCTACGTGGTGCATTCGATACTTATTCGATTTTCAAATCAAGAAACATTATTCCTTTTAAAAACCAAGTACTCATTACTCACGAATGAGGTTTCACACTTCTTTAACAAAATTCAGATTAATTCAATTAAGTCAAGTCTCTTATCTTTTAAGATCAAGTCTCTTAACTTCTAAAATCAATAAACCATTCTTTTTATATCTCTTAAGTCGTTATACCTAACTTCCCATAAAGCTAGTATAACTCTTAAGCTTTTAAAACCAAATATTCGTCTTCTTTCAAAACTGATTTATAATTCTTTTGAAAGACTTTAAGATCTTTATTATTCAGGCTTAAGTCAAAAGACATTGCCGTAAAGCTACATTCAGTTAACACACGTACGTCTACCGTACTATATATATACTTTAAAGTATCATGCTCAAGAGTGTAGGAAGAATCACATACCTCGCGACGATTATCGACTATTAGCAAATAGCTCCAAAGTACTGTAGTCCGATTAGCTTTTTCCACCCTTCGAGTAGAATACGCTACTCGCAGTACTTCAACCTATAAAGGTTATACAAGTCTATCAATGCCTAGACTACTCGGTAGAATAAATCTAGATACAAGATTCTACAGAAAATTGGGCAGCACTTCCCTACCCGTCAAACTTCACAAGTCAGAAATACAAATTCTATGTAAGTAAATCTGATTCAATTCCCTTCTTATATACCTTCCTGGTATATAACTTATACTTAATTCTTATACTTCAATAGTATGTAAACTCAATTACAATAGGGAGACAAGATATTTACCTTGATAAACCCAAAATTATCCAAGTTTAAATGTCGATCCTGAGCAACGTTTAGCTCCTACTCTGGGCGCTCCAACCCGCTCCAAACAACCCTTAGAAGTTCTACGCAACTTCTACTTAACACTTCAACCGACTATGAAGATTTTCCTTAGGGTTTCGTTTTGAGACAAAAAGGGCATAAGGTAGTATTTCCGGGCTCTACGTATAGAGGTAACTTTTGGAATACTACAAGGTATAAGGCTAAGGTATTTTGGTATAGCAACAATACTTGGAGAGTATTTTCTACCAAGAGGGGGGTGTTCTACGAGAACAACTAGGCAAGGGGGGGGGGTGTACCCCTCGGCCAACACCACTAGGAGGGGGGGATATCTCTCGGCCAAGGGCCTCACGAAAGGGGGGAGGGGGGGAGACTCTTTGGACGAGAGCTCTTCAAGAGGGGGAGGGGAGGATTTCAAGACTTAGAACAATTTTGGGATGAAGAAGTCTTCAAGTTAGGGGGGGTATTTATAGGGAAACCAATGGACAAGATCAAGCCATGTGGGGGGCAAGTGGAGGGCCAAGATTTGCCCAAGTGCCCCCTATCCCTACTCCACAATTTACTCACAAACATTGACCCTTAGTTTAGGCCTTAAAACATGCCAAGAAATCGTGCCAAGAACCGGCCACAAGACCTCCCACTTGAGGGTGACAAGTGTCGCCCTCTCGTTGGTCCAAAATATTTCATCTCTCGGAAAAATCCGCAAAAATTATAAATGACATAGCCGGAATTTTTCCCTCACAAGTTTTGCAAAACGTTTCGCCGGAAAACCATTCTTTTCGCTAGTTGTGCCCAAATATTTTCGATCCTTGCCTATCTTAAGGCTAAAACTTTTCTACGTACGCCCACACGTACATACTCTGAAAATACGGGGTATAACATTCGCCCCTCCTTAGAAACATTCGTCCCGAATGTTTCTTCTAAGCCTTAAAACACACATGCGCCAGTATAGTCTTCACTACTATACTTACGAAAACAATCATGCCGTACCTGGCCATAACATAACACACGCGTAATGTTATACCCCGTATTTCCAGAGTATGTACGTGAGGGCGTACGTATGCAATTTGAGCCTTAAAGTTGGCTAGTTTCGAAATTTGTACACAACACCCGATTAGAGTCGTTTTTCGACGAAACGTTTCCTGACTTTCGTAGGAAAATTCCGGCTATGGCATTTTTAATTTTTACAGTTTTTAGAGACGAAACATTTTGGACCAACGAGAGGCGACACTTGTCACCCTCTAATTGGAAGGAGTGGGCAAAGCTAGCCACTTTGCACGTTTTGGTGTTGAATTTTTGGTCAAGGGTTAGGTAGGATATTTTGTGTAGATGGATAAGGTAGCGTGGCTAAATCTTGGCCTTACACTTGCTATGCACTTGTCTTCATCTTGGCCATTGGTTGGCCTTCACTTGACCTATAAATACCCTCTAAGTTGAAGACTTTCTTCATCCTCACTTGAGCAATCTACCTAAGTCTCAAACACTCCTCCTCTTGTTCTCTCGCCCACCACACCACTCCCCTTTGAGGCCCTTTGGCGAGAGCCCTCCCCTTTGTAGTGGTTAGCGTAGGGTACCCCTAGCCTCGTGGTTTTTGTATAATACCCCTTGTTGTGGTATAGAAATACTCTCCTAGTATTGTTATAATGCCCAAAATACTTTAGCCAAATACCTTGTAGTGCTTTCCAAAGTACCCTTTTACAAGCCCAGAAAATACTATTATACTTCCTCGACAAACGAAACCCTAAGTAAATCTTCACCCGTAGTTGAAGTTATAAGTAGAAGTTGGTTAGAACTTCAAGGGTTGGTTGGAGGCGGTCGGAGCACTGAGTAGAGCTAAACCTTGCTCAGGATCGACATATAAACTCGGATAATTTTGGGCTTATCGAGGTAAACATTCTTGACCTTCTGTTGTAATTGGAAATTACATGTTGTAGGAGTATATGGTTAAGTATACTATATATAGAACTGAACATAGTTGTGCGGCAATGTCTTTTGACTTAAGCTCGAATAATACTTACGCAATGTCTTGCGACTTAAGCTGAATTTTAAGAAGTGGAATCGTAATTACATGGGATGTATTACGATAGACTTGTGTAGCATTCTTTGTGTAGTAGAATTGTACACGCCCGGTCGTGCAAACCCCACGATGGCTTGGTAGCGGCCTCGATAGAGGAGGAGATTTCTGTTGTTGCGGGAGGTCTTCGCGAATTTTACGTAGAATATTCTACATTTGAGATCTAGGATGTTAATAGGCGCCTTGTGGCCTCTATAGGTTGAAGTACTACGTATGGCGTGATCTGCTTGGCAAGGAGTAGCCAGCGGTTTGAGGTACTTGGAGCATTTTGCTATTAGTCGATAATCGTCGCGAGGTATGTGAACCTCTTCCTATCTTTTCTAGCATGATATGTGTGAACTATCTAATGCGGTGAGCGTCATGTGCTAAATGTATTTGATTGGTTTAAAACATAAAGTGTTATAACGGCTTTATGGGAAGTTGGTTATAACAGCTTTATGTAGGTAAGAAAATACTTGTGGTTTTTAAGAGGTAACTGGTTTAAACTATAACTGGATGGCTATGTGATAATAAAGAACTTGAAGTATTTCAAAAGATTTTTGAATCATTTTGAGAGAAAAAGTAATACTTGGTTTTTGGAAACTTGAGAGTTATACTAGCTTTATGGGAAGTTAGGTATAACGGCTTAAAAATGTTTTACTGATTTCGGAAATCAGAATGTGTATCGACAAACCACTGCAACGTTAATAAAAGGAAATGTTTTGGACAGATTTAGTATTATTAAAACCAGTAGAAACTTCCATCTGCATAGAATCTAAGATGAGACAAAATGACATTTCCTAGATCATGGATGCTTAATAAGATTGATTATAAACAAGAATAACCTACTCACTTATAAGACATAGGTTTCTCAAAACATTTAAAGGAGAATTATGTTTTAAAGGATTTAAAACTATGAACTACGAAACCTTTTCTAAAATGAGAAACTTGAGCATTTGAAATTAGGCAAACTTGAACGTTTGGAAAATAAGGTTGTTACTTGATTTTACAAAGGAAAGCATTTTGGTTTACTTAACAATGTTAATCACTCTAATTTTATACTACGGGTATCGGGTGACCTTTGTAAAAGAAATGGATCTCAAAAGGAATTTAACGGACGTAGTACTTTAAGGTTAAAAATCCGG
The DNA here is from genome assembly GCA_029844215.1 of Przewalskia tangutica. NCBI lineage: Eukaryota > Viridiplantae > Streptophyta > Magnoliopsida > Solanales > Solanaceae > Przewalskia > Przewalskia tangutica. The sequence goes on along the minus strand of CM056738.1, from coordinate 1,204,515 downwards.
ACTTTGGCATAAAATGAAAGTACCTTGAGTTGTGTGTAACTTGCTTATGCTTGTTGTTATGAAACTTGACCATGTTACGTGTGATAGCCTTGTTGTGCAAGTATTGTGTTCTACTCGACACGGTTCATCCGAATGTATTTCACTTGATTAGGCTCATCCGAATGTATTTCACTTGATTACCGGTTCATCCGAATGTATTTCACGATTACGGTTCATCCGGAATGTATTTCACCGACTACGGTTCATCCGGAATGTATTTCACTTGACTCTGGTTCATCCGGAATGTATTTCACTTGACTACCGGCTCATCCGGAATGTATTTCACTCGACACGGTTCACGGGATGAACCGAATGTATTCCACACGTTTCTATATTGGGTCCATAAGATGGGCGAGACACGATATCGTATCACATGATTTGTACCTAGACTACCGGCGGTGAGGAAGAAGTTCCACGGGCGTGAGGGTGACTTTGAGGCGTGAGTCACGACTTGACATGATCGCTTTTATGTTGTGAATCGTAGTTTGGTTATCATACATGTCTCTGCTTTATATAGACTATTATGATTTCATTCTGATATTTCTGATTTCACATACTTGGTACTGTTGTCTTGACCTCCGGGCTGCGTTAAATCTGCATGAGTAAAAGGTACATCGACCGTCGATCGCTTATAGGATCACATTTCGCGTGTTGGGAAGCTCCGTTCCTTCGGAGGCTTATCTTTTGGTATGTTACCACAGTGCATAGATTCTTATACATTCGTGGGTATGGCGGGCCACTGTCCGTCATAGCCATTGTAAAAATCTTAGAGTGCATGCTTTGTTGTGGCGGGGTTTGTAAAAGGATAAGCTGTCGGGTATTTATGTATATATGATGAAGGCAATGTTTTGGTTGCTTTGTTTATTTATCTTTTCTCTTAATTCATGTTCATGTTTTTATTTCCGCTGATTTTCTCTGATGTTGTATCACTAGGGTGCCCGGGGTAAGGCACCAGTCACGGGCCCGGGTTCGGGTCGTGACACGTAATTACTCAACTTCAAGTCTACGAGGAATCACTTCCATCACTACAAAAGCTCCCACCCAAGGTCTAAAAGATACTCTCTTCGCACCTTTTCTTTACTAACGCAATGATCACTTTTATTCTCTTACTCGTCGTACCCTTCTCGTACACTCGAACTCTTTCTCATGACTTACCACATTTCTGTTACTGCTTCAATTACCAAAATCTCTGGGTTACTACCTCCAACCTGGTCATCATTAACTGGAAACACTCTGGATGGATCTCCGATACTTTCCGAACATAGCAACACGAAAGGCCGGACATACTGCCTCCCATGTCGGACGGCAATGCCAACTATAGGCAACCTGGCCTACTCTTCACATGATCTGAAAGGCCCAAAGTAATTCGGGCTAAGTTTCCTCTGTTTCCCAAACTCGTCACACCCTTTCCGGGGTGGTACCTTCAAGAATACCGACCGTCATCCCGACTTCAAGTGTCAACGTCGATTATCTGTACGACTTCTGTTGACTCTGAGCTGTCAATAACCTCTTCTGGATAAGCTTTACCCTATCCACATCCTGCTGAACAAGTATGAACCATTTATCTGAACCTTGCCTACATCGAATCAATCGACCGACAACTTACACTTCCGCCCCTACAAGGCTTCATAAGGCAATATCCGAATACTGAAATGGTAGCTAAAACACTTCCTCAACAGGAGGCAACAATCCTCACAGCTACCCCTGAAATCCAACCACTGGCCCGAGGATGAATGCGATACGGAGACTCACCTGAGTTCCTAACCCTGCCTGGTAAAACTTTCAGAACGAAATAGCGTAACACTGGCTCCATGCTGTCATAAGGTGAAAGTAGGCACCTCGTGCAGCCTCACAACTTTCCAGAAATAACATCTCGCATAACCCTCTGCCGAGTAAACGGTCCTGACTAAAAGACAAGAGGGGCTGACCTCATTGGCCCAACTACTGGTCGAACGTATCCACGAACTCGTACGATGGTTAACTAAACTTGGGCCTAACACCCTCGTGACCCTACCACCTGGCGGGACCACCCCGAACTGACCCCACCACAAAACAGGTCGCGGGTTGACCCGCGATTGGTCCTCAACCCGACCCGCTATCGCGCCACACACTTGCTCCCCGATCCGGAACAATCCCACAATCAAGTCACGAAAACCTAGTGGTCTTCTTAGCTCGACTACCCTCTTTCATTTCATACCACCCGGGACTAATCACACAGACATATCTCACGTGTACTATGCACTCCGATAAGGGTCAAACATAAATGTAATCTTTTACTCAAGATAGTCTTGCCTCTAAGGTCTCCACGTATAAAACTCTAAGGCTCACACTTTCCTGATCCCCAATCTTATCCTTTTAACTAACCATGATTTCTAATCATAATTAACACACTGCTATCAGAACATAACACTTAAGATATACTCGTCTTATCACACACACTAATCTCTAGAGGGTTAAGGATAAACCTGTATCTACTGCTTCACTCCCCTCTGTCGTCCTAATCAATCCTGCCCGGTTGGGCGCATATCTAGGGAAGGTGACGAACTAGCCACTGATCCTGAAGGTTGAGTCTCTACATCCGCGCCACCTCTGGTCGGACAATTTCTCGCAAAATGGCCCTGCTGGCCGCAAGTAAAACAAGTATCAACAAAAACGACATTTCCCGGGATGACGCCTGCCACATTGTGAACACTGAGGGAAAACTGAACCCGGCTGGCTAGAACCTACGTATATCTGTGAACCGGAAGCCCTGGAGCTCTGACCATCTCCGGCATACCTCGAACGTCCTGAACCCTGTGGAGGACCACTCCGCACTGGTGGATGTGCATAACCCATCTGCTGCTGAGAAGGTCCGCCTCGCAAGTTACCAAAGGACCCTGCTGTTCTGGCCCTCTTCTGCCGATCTTGGTTAACCTGTCGATCTCTTCGTTTCTCGGCCTGCTGCGCATAAGTCCGTACGCAGGCCATGCTCATGTCTGACTGAAGAGCTACTCTTGTACAACCTTTCTTTAGATAGTCATCAAGGCCCGCGATAAATCAATACATAAAATACTCTCTGGTTGCTAAATCCATAGCTAGAAACCGGGTCGTCTCTTTGCAATCCATACTTCACTCGCATCGGTCGTGGGCGAAGGTTCAACTATCATGGCCGCAGTAGAAACTTCTGCCGCTGTGCTAAACTCTGCTGGGGCTGGCGACGTCGCAGAACTCCCCGATTGAAGCACCACCCCAGGTGATGATTGGACCTGTGCCCTCGTAACCCTCTGTGCTCTACTCACAGCTCCATTGGCTGCCTTGCCCTTCTGGGCCCGGGTTGCCTTACGCGGAGGCATAATGGTAAGGGAAAGAAATACGTTAGGGGGTCCAACCTATAACACAGCTCTAAGTACGATCTCAGAGTGAGAAGAATGGAAACCAATCCTAAATATCTTATAGCCTCCTGATTATTGGTGTGGTGCACAACACACCGATAATCAAGACTCTACTAGATACGGTCTGTAGACACTTTCCGAGGATTAATCGCGCTCGATACCACTTTTGTCACGATCCAACCGGGCCGTGATGGTGCCTTACCGGGCACCTAAGTAGACATACATCGAGTAATCACGAACATAAAACCATATGAAATAATAGGAAGTGTAAAGCAGTTTTCTGCGAAAAGTTGCCTTTCGGCGTATATATATATAAAACTTAAATCGAGCGATTCATCCCTTTTACAAACTCGCGCGGTACTACGGACCTCACAGAATGATAACAACAATGGCGGGACGGGGCCCGCCATACCTGAATGTAAATACCTACAACTGACGGGGACTATACGGCGATAAGCCTCCGGAGAAACGAAGCTTCCCAAACGCTGGACTGTGACCCTATGAGCGAGGATCGATGACTGGTGTACTTCTACCTGCGGCATGAACGCGGCCGAAGGAGTCGATCTGTGGTACAGTATGTGGCGAAAATATCGTAAATGAAATCATAGTAGTCTATATAAAGCGGGAGACATGTATGATAACCAAACTACGATTCATGATAAATAAGCGATCATGTCAAGTCGTGACTCACGCCTCAAAGTCATCACTCAAATACAACTATGGGTCTCACGCCCACAACATCAATCATGCTCGTGGAATACCTTCATCACGCTGCCGCGATCTATGATATAAAAGCACCAAGGAATACATGAACACCGTGTCCCACTGTGTCATAATAAAACCGCACGGTAAGTAATGCGAAGGCATAGCCGACTACTAGAACCAGCGACCAATAAGGTCATAAAGCGTATCATGAGATTTGTCTAGACCGTCACATGATCAAAGCCGCCACTCGCCGCGATATCTAATGCGCGTCTAGCCCTCAGAACTCGCACTCGCTAGGCCACTCCAATGGCCCGCATGAGGTATTCCGCGTCGAGGGTAGCTACTCCCGGCATCGCCCCGACTCGCGATCGCGTGGCCACGTAGACCGCATGACCACAAAGGCCGCGCGCTAACACGAACTCTCGTAGCTCGCGCATAGCCACGCGGACCACATGAGGTATTCTCGAATCATAGGTCACACAGACCCGCCTGAGTCTACCCCGCATCGGAGGGCAGCTTAACCCCCGGAATCATGTCAAGAGGTGAGTGATATAATACTAACATATCAACTTATCGTTTAAACAACATAAGCACAACAAGGGAAACCCCTTTACACAAACATCACAAGATACTAACACACGTAGCATCCTAACATGTTTACTTATCAAATCAACAAGAAAGTATTACAAGGCTATCACAAACCAATACAATCAAGTTATTCACACAAGGTACTTTCTACTTTATGTTAACAAGTTCGGGTTTTATCCCCAAAGTACCTCATACATTAACTCTTTAAAAGATCCGTTTCTTTTACGAAAGTCACACAATACCCGTAGTATAAAAATAGAGTGATTATCTTTTTAAGTAAACCAAAACACTTCTCTTTGTAAAATCAAGTAACAATATTCTTTCCAAACGTGCAAGTTTGCCTAATTTCAAATACTCAAGTTTCTCATTTTCGAAAGGTTTCGTAGTCCATAGTTTTAATCACTTAATGATATAATTCTCTTTTAAAACCATTTGAGAAACATATGCCTTATATGTGAGTAGGTTATTCTTGTTTATAACAATCTTATAACAGCAGCCATGATTTAGGGAATGTAATAACATTTTGTCTCATCTTAGCTTCTATGCAGATGGAGGTTTCTACTGGTTTTAATAATACTTACTTAGTCAATGCATTTCCCTTTATTAGCGTTGCTGTGGTCTGTTCGATACTTATTCTGATTTTCGAAATCAGTAAAACATTATTCCTTTTAAAAACTAAGTATTCATTACTCACGAATGAGGTTTCACACTTCTTTAACAAAATTCAGATTAATTCAATTAAGTCAAGTCTCTTATCTTTTAAGATCAAGTCTCTTAACTTCTAAAATCAATAAACCATTCTTTTTATCTCTCTTAAGTCGTTATACCTAACTTCCCATAAAGCTAGTATAACTCTTAAGCTTTTAAAACCAAATATTCTTCATCTTTCAAAACTGATTTATAATTCTTTTGAAAGACTTTAAGATCTTTATTATTCAGGCTTAAGTCAAAAGACATTGCCGTAAAGCTACATTCAGTTAACACACGTACGTCTACCGTACTATATATATACTTTAAAATATCATGCTCAAGAGTGTAGGAAGAATCACATACCTCGCGACGATTATCGACTATTAGCAAATAGCTCCAAAGTACTGTAGTCCGGTTAGCTTTTTCCACCCTTCGAGTAGAATACGCTACTCGCAGTACTTCAACCTATAAATGTTATACAAGTCTATCAATGTCTAGACTACTCGGTAGAATAAATCTAGATACAAGATTCTACGGAAAATTGGGCAGCACTTTCCTACCCGTCAAACTTCACAAGTCTACTATAAATACAGTCTTATGTAAATGATTCAATTCTTCTTATATACCTTCCTGGTATATAACTTATACTTAATTCTTATACTTCAATAGTATGTAAACTCAATTACAATAGGGAGACAAGATATTTACCTCGATAAACCCAAAATTATCCAAGTTTAAATGTCGATCCTGAGCAACGTTTAGCTCCTACTCTGGGCGCTCCAACCCGCTCCAAACAACCCTTAGAAGTTCTACGCAACTTCTACTTAACACTTCAACCGACTATGAAGATTTTCCTTAGGGTTTCGTTTTGAGACAAAAAGGGCATAAGGTAGTATTTCCGGGCTCTACATATAGAGGTAACTTTTGGAATACTACAAGGTATAAGGCTAAGGTATTTTGGTATAGCAACAATACTTGGAGTGTATTTTCTACCAAGAGGGGGGTGTTCTACGAGAACAACTAGGCAAGGGGTGTACCTCAGGCCACCACTAGGAGGGGATATCTCTCGGCCAAGGGCCTGCGAAAGGGGAGGGAGACTCTTTGGACGAGAGCTCTTCAAGAGGGGGAGGGGAGGATTTCAAGACTTAGAACAATTTTGGGATGAAGAAGTCTTTAAGTTAGGGGGGGTATTTATAGGGAAGCCAATGGACAAGATCAAGCCATGTGGGGGGCAAGTGGAGGGCCAAGATTTGCCCAAGTGCCCCCTATCCCTACTCCACAATTTACTCACAAACATTGACCCTTAGTTTAGGCCTTAAAACATGCCAAGAAATCGTGCCAAGAACCGGCCACAAGACCTCCCACTTGAGGGTGACAAGTGTCGCCCTCTCGTTGGTCCAAAATATTTCATCTCTCGGAAAAATCCGCAAAAATTATAAATGACATAGCCGGAATTTTCCCCTCGCAAGTTTTGCAAAACGTTTCGCCGGAAAACCATTCTTTTCGCTAGTTGTGCCCAAATATTTTCGATCCTTGCCTATCTTAAGGCTAAAACTTTTCTATGTACGCCCACACGTACATACTCTGAAAATACGGGGTATAACATTAATATTGTTACGACTTGTCAAGCCGAAAGATAATCATTTCTAGGCATGTCCTATTCGATGAGTCACAATTCTCCTTTGTCAAACCCAATTCTCCACCTCCAAATTTCTAACACTTCCTAAATAATGGTCTAAATCCCCTTCTAATATATCACTTGCAAAATCAGTCATCATTATCAATGACAACTGACCCCACCACTATCATCCCGAGGTGAGCAGTCCACCCAGCCCCATAATGGGAGACTCGGACCAACCCATCATTACCTTCCATCTCGGTTACCTCTCGGCCAACCGAGCCTCGGAATAGCCTATCACGGCCTTCCGTCTCGGCTTCCTCTCTACTCGACACCACTGGCCCATCTCGGCAACACCCCCTTACTCTCGGTCCTACTCTCAGTCCCGCTGCCACGTCTCAGCCACCACCTCCCATTCCCGTCCAACCTCCAGCGGCACCCCGACGGACAATGGAAACCTGTGCTATGCATGACATTTTTAAACCCAAATGATTATTTAATTTGTCTACATCGGTTGCCCCTTCCCCTGTTCTTCATAATCTGAAAGATGCATTGTCCGATCCTAATTGAAAAAATACAATGATTGACGAATATAATGCTCTTATTGAAAATAAGACGTGAGATCTAGTATTTCGTCATCCTGATGCTAATATTATTCATTCTATATGGATTTTGACATAAAAAGAAATCTGATAATTTTCAAGACTCGTCTTGTAGGTGATGACATGTCTCAACAAGTGGGAGTGGATTGTGATAAAACTTTCAGTCGGTAGTGAAATCGGCGACTATTCGTATTGTTCTAAGTATTGCTTTGTTCAAATCTTGGCCTATTAATCAACTTGACGTCAAAAATATTTTTTTTTGTATGAGAACCTTCATGAATGAAACTGTATATATGCATCAGCGTATCAGATTTAGGGACCCAGTTCATCCAGATTATGGGTGTCTTTTGAAGAAATCACCCTATAGACTGAAACATGCTCTTCGTGCATGGTACCAATGGTTTGGTGATTTTGTATTCTCTATCGATTTTTCACATAACAGATCTGATCATTCACTGTTCATCTATAGCAAGGGTAATAACATGGTATACATCCTACTATATATTGATGATATCATCATCACTACATAATCTAATGCACTTCATTGATCAATCATGTCACTCATTGCCTCTGAGTTTGCTATAAAATATTTGGAGCCCCTAAGATATTTTTGGGCATTGCTGTTACGAGATATGCATGTGGCTTATTTCTTTGCAAACCAACCCATATATCGGTGGACACTAATTTCAAACTCAGTGCCTCTTCGGGTTCTCTGTATGCCGACCCGACTCACTATCACAATTTAGAAGGAGCATTGCAGTATCTCACTTTCACGAGATCAGATATATCATATGTCATACAACAAATATGCTTACATATGCATAGCCCAACGGATGAATATATGAATGTCCTCAAACGTATTTTGCAATATGTACAAGGTACTCTTCATTTTGGCTTACACCTGTACAAATCCTCACTCTCTGGTCTCACATCTTATTATGATGCAGACTGGGATGGATGTTCTGACACTCATCGATCCATGTCAGGTTACTGTGTATTCCTCGGAAATAACTTATTTTCTTGGTCTTCTAAAAGACAACATACTCTGTCTCGATCCAGTGTCGAAGCTGAGTACAGAGGTGTAGCGAATGTCATTTTTGAGTCTTGTTGGATACACAACCTACTACTTGAGCTTCACTGCCCAATCCATAAGGCTACAAGGTTTTACTGTGATAATGTAAGTGCGATATATCTGTCACGACCCGACCCCGGGGCCGCGACTGGTGCCCTACCGGGGCACCCCGTCAGGTATACATCAGAGAATAGCAGCGGAACATACATAACACATAAACCTGTAGATAGTAAACATCACTGGCTAGCCGACAAGGCTGCCTTTCATAGATTAAACTTAATCAAAAGTAAACAGTACAACTTGTTCTTACAGCCCAAACCACAAACGTGACTACAGACCTCTAGGAATAACAACTGTGGCGGGACAGGGCCCCGCCATACCCCTGAATGTACATAATACCTATAGCATCAGGGAAAAACCGTACCAACAAAACAAGCCTCCGGAAGAATGGAGCTTGGACACTGCACCGGTGATCCAGGATGAGGATCCACCACCGCTACCTTACCTGCAGATGTAACGCAGCGGCCAGGAAGGGGGTCAGTACACAATATGTACTAAGTATGCGAAACTGGAAAATACTGAAAATACCTCGTAAGTCTAAAATAACTGGAGACATGTATGAAAATCGATATCTGCACCAGCGTGCCTTACGATAACGAGAATAACAAGCATATACTATCTCGCGTGAAAATAGGAAGCTCGTGATCAAAGCAAGGTCATCCGCCTCTACAAGATCATCAAGAACTCCTACTCCGGGGGACTAATTCACCCGCACGGGTCATGTGGACCCGCGTGAGGTATTCCTCGCATAGGTCAGACTCACCCGCGTGAGACTATTTCACCCGCGATAAGCCTACGAACTCGCATGAGGTATTCCTCGCATCGTGGGTAGCAAATCCACGGAATATACAAATGTCACAACCACACTGGAAGCATACCCGTGGAATCCCACATCACTGTCGGTATGTCCAGGTAACCTCGTACTGCATGCCTCAGAATCCCTCATCGTAAGCATGTCCAAGGTGCATACCCGTGGAATCCCACCTCACTGTCGGTACGTCTAAATAAGCTCATACTATGACCATGAAAGCATACCCGTGGAATCCTCCATCACTGACGGTACGTCCAAGTAAGCTTGTACTACAACCATGGAAGCATACCCGTGGAATCCCACATCACTGTCGGTACGTCCAAGTAAACTCATACAAAGACAATGGAAGCATACCCGTGGAATCCTCCATCACTGACGGTACATCCAAGTACTTTCATAACTTCTTTAGACTATCATTAATCTACAAAAAAAAGAAACTCATTTTTGACCTTAAGGCACCTTCTTATTGCTTAATCAAATCCGGAGAAATGTAACCCGAAGTACTATGTACTTCTACTCTTTCAAAAGATCCCTTTTCACATAAAAAATCCCATTTTACACTCTAAGCAATTGATGCCTTTTAAATCAAATTGCTCTACTTAATTTCGATTCTTTCATCTTTGTTTACCTTATTCAAGAAAACCAACTCTTTAACCTTCCATAAAGTTATTATAACCAACTCCCCATAAAGTCGTTATACTAACTTTATGCTTTAGAAATTAAGACATTCTTATCCTTTCATAAGGCCGTTATAACTAACTTCCCACAAAGCCGTTATAACTCCTTATAAACAATTTCGTTCTTTTATTAACCAATAGACTTATACTTCAAATCAGTTTACACAATTTTCAAAATACTTCAAGTATACCAAATGATTTACTTTATTTAAAACACGTACGTCTACCGTACTATATAGTATAACTACTCATGCTCAAGAGATAAGAAAGTTCCACATACCTCTTTGGTCAATCCACTTGCTAAGTCCAAAACACCGCACGTAGTATGCCAACCTATAATGACCATAATACGTTTATTAACCTCTAGTTTCAACGTAGCATATTCTAAGTGCAAAGTCACCAAATTCTATGGAAAATTGGGCAACATTTCCTTTGTTTCTACACACTTTGCCACATTTTCAAGGCCGAATTCAACATCCAAACGCCACTTTTAAGGCCCAACAATCCAAACAATTCAAAGGGGATTACACACCTAATCTTGGATGTGTAAAATTTTTGCCCCACAATGTATAACAAATAACTTAACAAGTTTAAGATAGTATCTTGGCTACAACATGTTCACATCCTAACCTTATTCAATTCCTTCAAATCCAAATCATATTTCTTACATGCAATTCTTCTAAAAGCAATATTTACCACTACAAGTTCTTTCTTCTTCACATGCAACACCAAAAACTATCAACAAGAGAAAGAATTGTTACCTTAGAGCTTTAGCCAAATTAATCCAACAAATTTGCTAGTCTTCTTTCCGAAAACACCACCACAATAACTCCTACAAGCTTGCAAATAAGTTTCCTTCTTGCCACACTTTTCAGATTTTTCTCAAGCCTTGATTTCCTCTTGATTTTCTAGTGAGAAGGAAAAGCTTTTTTTCTTAGAGAGAGATGAGAGCTTGAAGAATGACTAAATCTTCAAGACTTGGTCAATAAGTAGTACATGTAAAATCAGATGGGGGGGGGGGGGGGACCCTTGTCACCCACCCATGGCCTTTTTAAAAGAAAATATCTGATTTTCCTCAGTTTTTCCGCCAAAAATCCGCCTCGGCGCCTCGCATGGCGCCACGGCCACAAAACCTCCGCAACCTCACGTAACTCCGGCCAAGCGTAGCGGCCCCGACCGAGATATCCTTTTGTCCGACTGCGCACTGAACTTGTAACTTCCATAACTTTCTACCCCGATGTCCTATCGACGAACGGTTAGTTGCGTTGGAAACTAGACTCAACGAACTACGTACTAGTCTTTTGAAACACCTAGGAACTCTCAATGTAACGGGTCATAACCTGCCTCAAAGTTGACTATAAATCCGTCCGAAACAATCCGTCAACCTATGTTTCGAAAATTTTAAGTCTTAATCCCTTTCATACGTCCGCCTAAGCATGACCCGAACTACGGGATGTAACAATATCTTTCTGGCAATCCCGTTCAACATTAGCACACTAAACACATTGAAATGGATATTCACTTTGTATGTGAGAAAGTTGCTCGTGGACAAGTTTGTATTCTTCATGTTCCTTCCCGATATCAGATTGCTGACATATTTACTAAAGGAGTTCCACGCATACTCTTTGATGATTTCTGAGTCAGTCTCAACGTACGAGAACCTCCCGCTTCAACTTCGGGAGTGTGATATAATACTACCATATCTTGTATATTACCATTGATAGAATATTACCATAATTTGTATATCTTTTATATTAGATAAATTTATATTTCAGTTGTAATTATGCAGATTTAGTTACCTAGTCTGTAGCCATGTAACACTATATATATTGTACAAAATAATCAATGAAAGTCGGAGAACATATTCTTTTAATATTGTTATTGAGTTGCACTACGTGTACATTTTCTTAAATTTGTAACTACTGAGTATGTCTTGTATCTCTGCTACTTAGCTGAGTTTCGGAAATCATAAGGATACCATCTTCAGGTGTAGGAAGGGGATCCTTGAAGCAACGGTTAAGTTGTCTCCGTATGACCTATAAGTCACGGTTTCGAATCGTAGAAGCAGTCACTAATGTTTGCATTAGATTATATTGTCTACATCACATTTTTTGAGGTGCGTCCCTTTCCCAGATCATGTTAATGCGAGATGCTTTGTGCACCTGACTGCCTTTTACCATGTTAAGGTATATGCTTATTTGTGTTGTATAAAACATAGTCTAATGATGAAAAATGAATATAATATTCATAAAATCAGGGATATCAACCTGATTGTTCGAGTTGAAAGAGGGTTAATTCGCATTTGGAAGGAGATTTTTGGAGAATAAAACAGGTTACTGTTCTAGCAGCCAGCGAAGGGCGATAAGTTTGAACCTCATTCTTCAAAACATTATAATCTGCATATAGATTTATATTATAATTAGTTGAGGTGCACATAACTGCAGAACGAATCCAAGATTTGTACGGTATATATGATTCAGGATTCTAGAACAACTACCTACAATGCTATTAACTATTATTCAATAAACTTCTTAACATAAATACAAGGTGTAACTTAGGCCAAAATTATCGGTTCTGCCGAGCCTGGTAAGCTACATCTTTCCTTACACACAAGTTGACCCGAACAACTCGATTGTATTTGATAATCATGACTTGTATAGAAAAAACTGAGGAAATGGGATCTTAAAGCTTCGTTTCGGCTTATTCTTGTCCTTACTGGGATGACGTAAAACACAAACATCTCCATTGCAGACGAATTTGCTTGAGCCTGAGGACTTGGAGAAGCAGCTACAAAAATTGAACAAAGCCATAAGAACAGATAAAATTGTCCTATATATATATATATATATATATATATATATGGATAGATGCAACAATGCCAAAATGGAAAGGCACAGGATAGTTCCATGTGAAAATGGAGAAATGCAAATTAAATTACACTGATAATCTGTTACTATATGATTTAAGTTTTTTTTTTTTTTTTGGCAGAAACTCCTGACCGACGCAATACGCGCAAACCACGCCACCGCTTAAACCACACTTGACAAGCCAGTGTGCAGACTTCAAGAGGCGAAGGCAAGCAGACGCGTTCTACGAGGTTTGAACTTGCGACTGCTCTCCCACACCACCCAATGAGGATACCTCTGCCTTCAAGAACAACTGGTCTAGTGCTTCGGATTATTTTTTTTTGGTTGAAAGACTAGAAGACATTCATCCAATAATATTTATTAAAATCAGTAGTTGCAACTACAAAACGTGTGTTGAAATAGCCAAATTAAGGGCGAAAATTCCAATGCTTTATCGAGGACAGATGCATGGATATGATGAATACAAATATGACAAACATTAGAATAACTAGTGAACAATTTTACGTGATTTGCGTCAGGAAATTTGACTTTTCACCCATTTTTACTTGTTTTTCTTTTAATTTCACGTTTGATAAGCTGTATTACGCTAGATTATACTGAACAAAAAAATAATACAGCGTTTGATGGACGTTTTCAGCTACACTCCAACTGTCATTTTTTAGACCCATCTAGCAGATGAGTTTCCCCTGTACTGTACTAAAAATAAAAAAAATACAGTTCATTATATATTAATACTTTAATACTGTCCATTATATATTAATACAGTTCAGTCCATTACTATACAGTACAATCCATGTAAAATTATACAATCCATTGCGACGTACCAAACGAGTCCCTTGTGTCCAACTATTGTCCATATATGTGACGATATAATTAGATGTTGAATTGAGAAATTCCAAAGTTTAGTGAGTGACGTGGTATGTCATGTCATATTTCTGACATAAATAAGTTTATCTATGGGCTGATATGATTTTCTAAAAATAAGGTTAAGTAACTTTACTCTATAATTAGCTTAATTTGGATGATCATTCGTGAAATTAACCAAACGCAACTATACAAGTGCAAATGTAATGCTTTTACCGATGGGCCATTTGAGAAAGTAGTTGATGGTTGAGCGTTGAAGCCTGTGATTATTTCATTTAAAACTTTAAATTATAAAAAAAAAAAAATTACACTTAGTCTATCCTTACATGCAAGTCTGATTCTTTTTCGTAGGTCAAACGCGAGAAATTCCTTTTTAACAGTGGAAGGCTATTCGAACTCAACTTTAAAGAAATTAGTGTAGTGACAACCATATTACACCAGGAAAGTGTAAACATCGGATGTAAATAAAAGAAATCGCTGCAAACATAATAAAAAGCAAGAGATAAAGTGCAAATTATGCCACGAAGGCGAAATTGCTGAAATTTAACAGCCACAACCTATATTGCTTAGACTCTTCAAAATTGTTGACGCACCCGTCTCGGATCCTCCAAAATGGACTACTAATCCCACACGCACTGAGTTGATACTTCTGAAGAGTCCAACATAGGCCACAAGAACATAACTCCTTTGCCAGATGAAATTATTTCAAACATACAAAGATTTGCAAAAGGGGAAAGTAAACCATCAAAACAGTAGTGATTACAAGGGGCAGAAAAAGAAACCAACAAGATCACACAGCAGTAGAGGGAAAATGAGTATCTTCATAGAGTAGATATATACTTGAAACGAGTCAATGTTAAACCGAAGTCAAATAAGTAGGCGACAGACAGAAGAAAGATAACGCGAGATAGAACGAATTTACAAGTTTTTTTCTAAGACTTATTTACATAGAGCAGCAGTTTGACTGCATTTTTAGAAGGATCCAAATGTGTTCTCTCAACTGTAGGTGATGAACAGGAAGCCGTCCTCATCTTTGTGTTCTCGTAAATGGCGGACATCATGGCAGCTATAAAAGGGTGGAAAAAGACTATCAAAAAGGAAAAAAAATTGGTCAAAACATAATGACAATTGTACTAGGCTTCTGCTCACCTGTGGGAGGAAGGATATTTTTCACAAAGATAAAAATAGCCTTCTCGGCACTAAGCTTTATTCTCTTACGAACAACGTAAACAAATTGCCCCACAGTTAGATCAGCAGGAACCGAGTACCTGCAATAATTGTAATTAACCGACATTTCAAAATGGACCTATTACAAAAAGTATATGTAAGAGCGTTGGAAGATGCAATAGTGAACACAGGAAAATATAGATGAAAAGTAACACAGAGATAGGCCCAATGTTTAAGGAAGTTTGAAGTGATGTCTTCAATTGTTGCATACCATTATCAACTGAAGAAAGAAAAAAAATCCTGGCACTTCATACGCTTTAGAACAGGCAAGAACACCTATCTTGTTCTCCAAACATCTCCTTCCAAGTGCAAATTAATCCTCTTTCAACTTGAATAATAACCGCTACAGCTTACAATCTTAAACTAATGATCTGATACCCAAGAAAAGACTTTTGATATTCTTTTTTCTTTATGATCGAGAAATCCTTCTAGAGCCAACTCTTAGGGCCAACCGCAGCCTTTGGAGCTCGATGATGATACGGCCCAAATACTGGACTTAGTTCACTTAACGTAGGGCTCAAACTTGTGGCTTAAGACACAAGTCCCTCAACCTTTGTTAATTGAGCTAACCCGTGGGGGCACACTTTTATATTCCGTTATTCATTACAAAGATGTATAAGAAATTTACATGAGTCATGTCATAGCTCAAAAACGTACAGTAGCCACATCAACACTCTCAAGAAAATCAAAAACTCATTATTGAACAAAATCAGCTATAGCAAAGTTAAGGATAACCAACGTGAACATAATCAAGGAACAAGCAGAGATGACTATAAAGAAAATTAACTTTTTCTTGTCTATGTCAGGAATATCACTTCTTTCAGCCTTCTCCACAATAACCTATCAGGCACATAAAAGTAGACTGATAAAAGGCAGATGATATGAGTACAAATTGCAAGATAACAGACAAAATTGCGTCGTACCGGTATTCTATCAGGGTACTTCTCCCTGATACGAGCAGCTTCAGCCTGTCGCCTTTCTGGAACAAGGCAACACCAAATTGAGAAGGTAGGACATCGTGATATTAGACAAGAATAAAGACAAATTAATGCAGGCAATGGCTATAACAAATCTAAAACAAAGGAGCCACATTATTTTGTAGAGATAATACAAACAGGTACCTCACAGCAAGTCCAAAGCAAACCACTTAATGATGAACAGAAATTCAGCAGGTTATAAAGTGACTTACACATTGCACTAACCCAACCACTTATGGTAGTTATGACTTTTTTTTAAGTCAGCTTTATCATAGTATTGTGTCCTGAATTTTCTTTTATATATACTGCTTTAAAGTGTTTGTTCTAGTGCCGAGGGTATACCGGAAATAACCGCTCTACCTCTTAAGGTAAGGGTAAGGTCTGCGTACACTCTACCCTCCGCAGAACCCACTATGTGAGATTTCACTGGGTATGTTGTTGTTGTACCTCACAGCAAGTCCGAAGCCAACCACTTAATGATGAACAGAAATTTAGCAGGTTGTGAAGTGACTTACACATTGCATTAAGAGCCAGCCAACTAGTTCAACCTAATTTAGGACACTGGCTCTTAGTAACAAACATTATGTTTTCCCGTTAAATTCGCACACAAATTTACGCCATTTAGTTCCTTTTATAAGTACCACTTTGCACTGTTTTTCACGAAATTAATGGAAGTGCAAACAATTATCCATGCTACCACACAATAGACACACAAAAAGAAGCAGCCCAACCGCAATTTATAGAAGACATAAACTTATAACAATACACACAGCCCAAACGTGTGGCCTAGTGATCAATGAAGTGGGTTGAACACCATGAGGTCCCAGACAAAAGCCGTGATTTCTTCCCATCTGTGTGGGGGTGACATGTATCTAGTGGAATAGTGTGCGCAACCTGGCCCGAACACGATTATTAAAAGAAAAAAACAATACATACATGTAACTAACAGAGATCTACACACAAACTCTACAATTGCACAAAATATACTGTGAATTAAACAAAATCCCAAAAGAAAAAGACAGTAGTTTTTTTTTTACAACATACACCTCGTAATCTCACAAAGTGGGATCGAGGGAGGATAGAGTGTGCGCAGACCTTACTTTAATCTTACAAAATATTCTTCTTCTTTTTTATATAAAATCAAGCACATGGAAAAGAGTTTCACAGAACAAGCCCCCCACCCATCCCAAAAAAAAAAGACAAAAATTGAAAAGAATTGTTAGTGGATTAAGCTCTTTTGAGCCTGTTTGTTGAAAACAACCTCTCTAACACACAAAGGCTCAAAACCCACTTGTGAAATTACAATGTGTATGTTGTTGTTGTTAGTGGATCAAGCAAATTCTAGACACCAAATAGTTAAAGATCGGAGCTTTGGAAAATAAATACAATAATAATATAAATAGGCAGATATTTATTATTAGAATAAATACCAAGAGGGTGTTCCAATTTGAAGGCCATGGTGATGAGTTAGCTACAATTAAAGAGAGATCAAAGTAAAATTAAGGTTTTGCAGCAAACTTTGAAAATAGAGGAAGATGAAAGGATCTAAATTGTCAATTGCGACTTGCGAGGACTGGGAACAAAACTTATCAATTGGGTAATTGAAAAAGAAAGCCCAATTTTTTATTACCATTTTTTGTTGCGAAACTTACACAATAATTATACTTTCATTTGTAGTTATAGTTAAAGTGTATTCAAGTCAGAATTATCATAACTATACTTTTGATAATTACATTTTGTAGTTATAGTTAAAGTGTATTCAAGTCAGAATTCGCTATATTCAAATCAGATGTATACAACTCAGTTGTATTCAAGTCAGATGTATCCAACTTAGTTGTATTCGAGTAAGATGTATTTAACTCAGCTTAATTAATTTGTAGCTACTTTTACACTGTATTTAATTTAATATATTTGAAAGTTGTATTCAAATTCACTTTATTTATTTGTATACAAAAAAATTTCATTCAAAATACAAGCAAAAACTGAATAGAAGAGATAAAATATACCCCAAACACTGAATTTTACACCAAAACATTATGAATACACTCAAAAATTGAACACAAGAAATAAATACACCCTAATTTGAGATAAAATAAATAAAAATACACTCCGATTTGAAATAAAATTCTTCGATCTGACGGGAGGGATCTTCATCGAAGCTCAGATCTGGATAGAGAGAGAGAGAGAGGTGACCGTTATCAGTCAGATCTGGAGGCGAGGCGATGACGGTGATGACCGATGATCTGGGAGAGATCTTCGATCTGACGGAAGGGATCTCCGGCGAAGCTCAGATTTGGACAGAGAGAGAGCGGTCTCCAACACCGATCAAATTTGGAGGGAGGCGAGGCAATCTCCGGCGAAGCTCAAATCTGGACGAAGAGAGAGGTGACCGGCGAAGCTAAGATCTGACGATGGTCGTCGCTGCTCCGATGATGACGGCTGTGGGATCGCGACGGAGAGAGGGACCGAGAGAGAGAAATGAGGGAGAAAAGAAGAGGGATAAATACAAATCATAAACTTAATATATTTTGGTATAGCTATGAATGATAATTAACATATAATTTTTAGCTATGAGCTGTAATTAAAATAAACTATAGTTACTAAATATAATTAGGTTCTAATAGTTAGTCATGCCATGTAAATTTTTATTTTTTTGTTTTAGTTTCATTCCCCTGATATCAACATTGGAGTCCGACTAAATACCCTAGGGCCCATATTTTAGGGCACCGTTTCCAACAAAATATTTTTTATTCTTAGGCGCTCGAATCTGAGACCTTTAATTAAGAGTGAAGTGATCCTAACCAGTCAAATACTTATCTGCACCGAATCAAGTGTTTACAAACCAATACATTTTACCATGATTAAGTGATTTAATGAAGTGAATATATACATTAACTAATCATGGTTAAGTGATAGTTGTATATATTTAAACACATATTTTTTTCTTCGTAAACTAGAGAACCCGCAACAACTATTTTTGGTGCGCTCTGGAAAAAACCCTGATCCTAGTGCAATAACCCGCAAACTGCACTAGGCAAGCCTAGTGTGACGAGCTCAGACCGAGAATGTTGTTGGCGAGGGGAATTGATCTCAGGTCTCCCACGCGGGAATCCATTCGCTGACCAAAGCTGGAGCACATATTGTTGGAAATTTACTAAATGTGAAATAAAATCGTATTAAATTATGACTCGAATAATTGGGGCCCCGCATGTCGGAAACTTGGTTTCCACACACGTGCACATAAAGTGCCAAGAATCGTAATTTTCTTAAGTGGAAAAGATATTGGTACGTATATGAATTGTTTGAGACATAAAATAATAGATGGTTATTGATCAAATAAAAATAGTTTCACATTGGTAAATGAAAGGAAGACGTGTATAAGGTGTAAAAGATGAAACGAGTCTGAAAAACGCCGTTGAGTCTAGCCGCTACCGCAGGTCGCGGTGCCACTCTCGAAGTCTCGCGCCGCGGCGATCTGGCCGCGGGCGCCACTCTCGAAGTCTCGCACGCGGTGCTAGTCAGGGCGCGCGCGCGGACGCTTTGCATCCGTTGGAAGATGGACGAAAACTATTTTTTGGATTGACTTTGGAGCATTAACTCTCTATTATTTGGCTCATGAATTCAGCCATTAGTTGGCTGAATTATTACTCCACATTCATGGCTATTACATGGTCTTTATTGACCATTACTTGGCTATTTGGAAGACCATCTTTTCTACACTATAAAATGGAGCCTTGGGCTCATTTGCAAAAATACACCTTACACTCAACAATTCTCTGAAATTGTCTTCCTCTCTTGCAATCACAAACACTCAAGGATCTTTATTCATATGCAAACACTTGAGTTCTCTTTGCTCATTTGTTTGATTGTTGTTTTATCTTGGAAGATAAATTGTCATTACACCATTGAAAGGATATAATTCATCCAATCGACTCAGCAAAACAATTACTTTGTTGTTACATTTCCCATTTCCTTTTCTACAAATCACAACTCACAAGTTTAAGATAATATTCGTTGTTTCAACAACAACATGTCTGCTGAAGAAGAGCCTTGATACTACGGGTGTTAGTATCTTGAGGGTTTATACGAGAAAGAGTCATCTTTAAAAGGATAAAGGTACGTAGTACTTTGGGTTAAATTCCCGGATTTTTTCATGACATGTTAGTGCCTTAAGTTAAATAAAATGAGAGTGCATGATAATTTAGTCTAATAAGAAGTTAAGGGATTTCTTAACTTGCTTATATTATGTATGATAGCCGGTTGTGCTAGTGTTATGTTATTCTTGCGGGGTGAACCCCCGGGTTACTACTTATTCCATGGATTTGCTACCCATGATGCGAGTGCGGCGTTTGTACTCATTGCGGGTCCACCGGGCCTATGCGGGTGAAATAGTCTCATGCGGAGCAAATTGCTCCATTGCGGGTCCACAGGACCTATGCGGGTGAAATAGTCCCAGGAGTAGGATTGCTTAATGATACTACGGGCGGGTGGCCCTACTTTGATCATGAGCTTCCTATTTTTACGCAGTAAAGTATACTCTTGTTTACTCTCATTATTAGTAAGGCACAGTGTACTGTTATTTGGGTTATCATACATGTCTCCAGCTTTATTTTAGACTATATGATTTCATTTCAGTACTTTCAATTTTACATACTTGGTACATCTCAGCATCGACTTTCTTGGCCGCGTCACGCCGCAGGTAGGGGTAAGCAGGTTGTGGATCCTCACTCTTAGGATCACTGATCAGTTGTCAGAAGGCTCCATTTCTCCGGAGGCTTGTCTTTTGGTACGGTTTCCCTGATGTTGTAGATTTATGTACCTTCAGAGGTATGGCGGGGCCCTGCCCCATCACAGTTATTATGAAAAAATTCTTAGAGGTCTGTAGTCATATCTTGTGGATTGGGTTGTAAAAATAAAGATGTAACTATTTTTGGGCTTATGTATATTTTTCGGAAGATGGCCTTATCGGCTAGCCTGTTGATATTTCATGACTAGTAATTTATGAGTTTTATGTATGTTCACGCTATTCTCTCGATGTATATCATGAGGGTGCCCGTAGGGCACCGCCATGTCTTGGTCGGGTCGTGACAACCTTGTAGGAGACCACCTATTTAAGTGCGAGGACGGGCCACCTCAAATGAACACACTTAAGAATCCAAGAGTGTCCATGGCCCACGACGGATAAAACATTAGAAAGATTGAGTAAGAAAGATGTTGTGTTGGTACCACTGTCTTGGCATATACTAAACACTGACGGTTCAAGACATCACGTTCTCCGCACAATAAATATGTCTGATGGTATTCTCAAAGCTCCGGGTACCTCTCCAGATGCAACATCGGTCTGCCGAGTGATTGCTCGAAAGACACCATGTGTGTGCGCCAAAATCTCTTCTAAGAGGGGATTTCCTGGAAATTTACTAAATGTGAAATAAAATCGTATTAAATTATGACTCGAACAATTGGGGCCTCGCACATCGGAAACTTGGTTTCCACACATGTGCACATAAAGTGCCAAGGATCGTAATTTCCTTAAGTGGAAGAGATATTGATACGTATACGAATTGTTTGAGACATAAAATAATAGATGGTTGTTGGCCAAATAACAATGATTTCACGTTGGTAAATGAAAGGAAGAAGTGTATAAAGTGTAAAAGATAGTCTGAAAAACGTCGTGGCGCCTGAGGTGCCGCAGGCCGCTACAGTGACCGCCATCGCGCGTGGACGCTTTCAATTGGAAGATGGACATAAATCGCTTAATGACTTTGGAGCATTAACTCTCCATTATTTGGCTCATGAATTCAATCATTATTTGGTTGAATTATTACTCCACATTCATGGCCATTACATGATCTTTATTGGCCATTACTTGGCTATGTGGAAGACTATCTTTTCTACACTATAAAATGGAGCCTTGGGCTCATTTGCAAAAATACACCTTACACTCAACAATTCTCTGAAATTGTCTTCCTCTCTTGCAATCACAAATACTCAAGGATCTTTCTTCATAAGCAAACATTTGAGTTCCCTTTGCTATTTTATCTTGGGAGATAAATTGTCATTACACCGCTGAAAGAATATACGGGGCAATATTATCTTAAAGATAGATTGTTCAGCCAATCGACTCAGCAAGACAATTACTTTGTTGTTACATTTCCAATTTCCTTGTTTCTACAAATCACAACTCACACATATTGTGTTTTCTGGCTTATGTTTTTTGACGGCTATCTGGCATTGGGTGTATTGGGATTAATAAATGTATGACATGTGTTTGAATATTTTAGTCGGACGCTCAACACGAATACCGAACACCAGATGGAAGATCAAAAAAATAAAATTATAATATGGAGTTTATTTTTTGGTCAATCTTTTTATCAATAAGAAGTCATTCAACAAGGTTATTGATGTAGATTAGGAAATATCTAAGTAATTATATGATGAGGATTTCATAAAGTAGCTAATTTTAATTATCATCAGATGCTAGAAGATGTTAAAACGATGTGATGAAAAATAGATCCGCGAAAAAAGATTTTTATTTTCAGTCTCATGTTCATTTACTTTTATTGGTTTTATTTTATTTTTTCTAAAGAAGCTACAACAAAGGCTAATTAGAAATGAAGTGAATGACCCGTGGGCGTAGTTCAGTTGGTTTCAAGGTGGTAGATTGCCCTTAAGTAGGCAGGTTCGAGCCCTGACAGTCGTAGTGTGGGAGTTCATTCCTTCTTTGTGGGAAATGACTTTGTGGGCATCAGACACTTTGTCTCCCACCTAGTAGACCGCTGAGTTACCATAATTTACCTTCTCCACTAATCTCTGTCGGGCCGGAAGATGGGGGCCGGTGAGCAAAGAATTTCACCTTGAAATGAATTGAATTATTAATATATCATAAAGACCCTATGGCCACACCCTAATCGTTCCCCAAATGAATATGTGCATCTAAAAAAATCTTACAACATAATGTAAGCAGTCAGTTCAATATAGATTGATCTAAAATTTAATTCATATTTAATATAGTATTATTAGCCTAATATTTGCATGTACTGTTGACTATTGTATTGCCTTTTAGACAATCAGCAAAAAGTGTATATTAAAGTTTATATACTTAACATCTTAATTTAGATTAATTACAAGTCAAACAATTAGAATTCTGCCATTTGCAAAAGCCTATAGAACATGCTATCACGTCTGGTAAAATATCAATTATTAAACACCTTTTTTTTTTAATTTCTGAAAGTTTTGTCTATATTGATAGAGTTAATTAGGATGACTAGATTATTTTGGCCAAGCAAATTAATTGAAGTCGTTATTATCAGAGCTTCATTGAAATCACCTTGAAATTTTGGTTTTTCTTATTTGTAAACTTGAACAACAACAACAACAATAACAACATACCCAGTGAAATCCGCAATGTGGGGTCTGAAAAGGGTAAAATATACACAGACTTCACTTCCATCTTGGTAGGTAGAGGGACTGTTTCCGGGATTTGTAAACTTAAACAACTTTTTTCTAATATAATTATTCAATAGGTAGGATGCTTCTTAGTTTGACAATCATCTTATTATAAGTGCACCATTTCAGTTAATTGAATATTTAATGTGCTTAGGTAGATATCACAAGAATCATAATCATAATTTATTAATATTAAGGAACTAAAAGTGCTATTATCTCAAATACAAATGAAGTCTATTATTTAAGACATCTCAAGGACAAAAATTAGGTCTTTCTTTCTCCCCTTAATTGCTTACACATTTGTCTCTCTGCTGAGAGTATTGGAAGTAAGAGATTATTTTTTTTAAGTTGTAATTTATGAGTATATTTTTTTATCATACATGTGCAGATATTAAATCTCAAAGTTATAAGCTCTCTGTTGCAAGTTTCAATTGAAGAATAAAGTACATTCTGGTAAGTACTCTTGTTTATGCATCATCTATTTCAGTGTTTGATTAATTATCAGAATTTTAAACCTTGTCCAAAAACGATAACTTTTTGAAAGAAAAAGAATAGAGATTACGCCCGCATGGACGTAGCTCAGTTGGTTTCAGGGTGGTAGATTGTCCAAGAATAGAGATTTCATTTTTACTAGGTTGACTTGATTGAAATTTGTGTTTTTCAGAAGATGGCTTCATCAAATGAAGTGACACATAGTTTGTATAGCCAAAAAAGCAGTGGACTGATGACATCCATCAACAATGAAGAATTTCAAGAAGAAGACATTTGGGGTACTAATACTAATAATGTTGTTGTTAATGAAAAAAATCAACTTAGTTCAAAGTTCATCACAAGTATTAAAGAGCCAAGGAGGCTAATAATTCCCACAGCAGCCAAGAAAATCCCTAAGTCAAACAAGAATTCAGTACAAGATTTCAAGATTGTTCATCACTCAGCCCCAGTAAAAATACCTGATTGGTCAAAGATTTATGGTACAAATTTAAAGAAAGAAAATGATGATGAAGAAAATGTGATGGCTCCACATGAATGGCTAGCTAAAAGGCTAGGGAGAAGGCAAATTTCTTCTTTTTCAGTGTGTGAAGGTGTTGGAAGAACTTTAAAAGGGAGAGATCTAAGTAGGGTGAGAAATGCTGTTTTAACAAAAACTGGATTTCTTGAATAATATGCAGCTTACATCAATGATCATTGGAGGGTGTTTGAAAAGTTATGTGATTTCTTTTCATTTGTAAGCGAATCTTGAAAGTTTGTAAGTACCTTGCTTCCATTTATACCTAAATCTGGAAAGTTCGTCGATACTTGTGTTGATGGAAGATAGCAAATAAAAAATAATTTAAGTTGTGACAGCCGAGCCTCGGTGGTCCTAGAAATAAAGAGTCAGATTTCTTTTCTCTTCTCCCCGTCTCAATTTTGATTGAGTAGCTTCCTTCGGCAAGCGCTTGGTTCGTCCCTTTTGTGTTGCATTTTGTGAACTTCTGCATCAACTTGCATTTTTCGGATAGCCAAAACCCGCTGTTAATTTATGATTTGAATGTCAGCTTCAGGTTTGGGGCGGTCCATCTGATTAGTTCAATTATCACTGCTGGAAATACCAACGGCTGTTCCGGTGCATACTCCCAAAGGAAATTTTTATTTTCTCTTTCATTTTCCTTTCCTATATGTGTATAAATTTAGGTGATGAAAGATAACATGTATCAATGAAATACTCAAAGACTCGTGCAACCTGGCCAGGGTGGTCTTAGAAATTGCAGTTTCTTTATGTACATTTCTAATGCTACTTTTTTTTTTTGGACGTAATTGGTCTAGTTAAGTGATCAAGGATTCAATGTTTAGAAACATTTGGGATTGGCTTGCTCTTTGTGAGTTAGTGCCCGTTTGGTTGAGCTTTTTCAAAGGTCAAAAGTGCTTTTAGAAAGACCTTTAAATGGAGTGTTTGGTTGACAAATGGATAAGTGCTTTTAGGTTTCAAAAGCACTTTTGGAAGAAGCTCAAAATTTGAGCTTCTTGAGTAGAGCTTATTTTGACTTTCTACTTTTTTGTTTTTTTATTAGCAACCAAACATCTAACAATTTTTCCATAAAATCTCTACTCCTATAAAATCTTTTTAATAAGTTGTACCAAACGGGCCCTAATCTTTATAAAAAGAACTGAAAAAGAAAGAGAAAACAGAGAAAAAAGAGGTTCATTGTGTTATGAGCCCCACATCGGAAATGGAATGGGAACATGGACTCTTTATATGGATTTGGACAATCCTCATCCTACAAGCTAGCTTTTGGGGTTGAGTTAAGCCCAAAATTCATTCTTTACATGGTATCAGAGTCAGACTCATTCCAATTATTTGTTCACCGATGTTGGACCCCCAAATTATATTGTCCACGCTCCAGTTAACGAGGTCTGGGCGTGCGGGGAAGTGTTAAAAGTCTCACATCGGAAATGAAATGAGAACATGGACTCTTTACTTTTTTTATTATATAAATTATTTGATATTCAAATTACTGATTTGAATAATGAAAGTTGAATCTTTTTTTTATCCAGTTGTCCGATTAGCAATTTTGACTTCGGATAAAAGTTAATGTACATTGTTGAACCTTGAAACCCCTTTGCTTCTTGGTGCGTTTGTGTCTTTATATTTTAAATTTTCTTAGTAAAAATCTTAGTTCCGCTACTACCTCTAAATAGATTGGATCTTTTTTGTTTGCAATTCGATTTCGGATGTGTGTATCATCACAAAATTTACTAACTTTGAAATTTTTGAATCTTTTTTCTTTTCAGTTCTCCAGTTCTCCGATTAGCAACTTCAATTTTCACATCGGATAAAAACGTTCTCATACAAACAACATTCATGGTTGATATAAACGCTCAGTTTCCAACTTCTTTTGATCCATTCGTCGAGTCCAAGGACTCGGGCTCCCCTGGCCCGAAGAACTCGGGTTCCTCGGGCCCCAAGGACGTTGAGATCCTAACGTCGTTTGATCCATTCGCGGAGGCTAAAGACGTAGGTGCACCTGGGGCCAAGGAGTATGTGCACATTCGTATATAACAGAGGAATAATAGGGAAAGCTTGACGACAATTCAAGGGCTGAAGAAAAGGAGATTGTGTTGGAAATTTACTAACATGTGGAATTAAGTTTATCCGGTTATTTATGACTTAGATAATTGGGGCCTCGCACGCCGGAAACGTCGTTTTCACACACGTGCATTCGTAGTGTCAAGTATTATAAATTCCATTAGTTAAAGAGATATTGGTGCATAATTAGAATGTTTGAGACATTCAATGATGGATGATTATTGGCCAAAAGGATTTCACGTTAGTAAATGAAGGAAGAAGTCTGCGACATGTAAGATGAAACGAGTCGGAAAGGGTCGTGGAGCCAACCTGTCGGCGCCGCTGCGCCTCCAAGCCAGAACCGCGACGCTAATTCGTTTGTTGGTTACTGGAGCTGCGACGCTAGTTCAGCTGAGCCGCAACGCTTCGGAGGCAGAATCGACGGGAAGCTGAAAGTTTCTGACTTTTGGGCTGGTTTTGGAGCATTGAATCTCCATTACTTGGCACATGAATTCAACCACTATTTGACTGATTGTAACCTCTCAATAAGTGTCATTACATAGCTATTGAAGGTCATTAATTGGCTAGTTGAGAGGTCATCTTCCTAGCACTATAAATTGAGGACTTGGCTCAATTGAAAGAACACACTTAGATTTTCTGAACTTCTTTGGTCCATTTAAGTGTCCCAACTTTTCTGACAGCTTTCGAGAGGAGTATTCCCTTTGCTGCATTATTCGAATGGATTCTTGAAAAAATTCTGTCCCTATTGTTACAACATACGATTCATGGGGAAATAAAGAAATAGAGCGAACCAAGTACCTGTGTCTTACCCTTTCAAGGAAGGGGAAAAAATGACATTATATATATAACATATTTAAATAGAAAATAAACAAATCCTATTTTTTAAAAATCCTATTTTGGGTGGATTTAAAATGAATTAG
The DNA here is from genome assembly GCA_029844215.1 of Przewalskia tangutica. NCBI lineage: Eukaryota > Viridiplantae > Streptophyta > Magnoliopsida > Solanales > Solanaceae > Przewalskia > Przewalskia tangutica. Next base: position 1,176,917 of record CM056738.1, on the reverse strand, counting down.
AATTAATAAATAGGATTTTAGGGATAAGGAATAAATTAAACAAACAAACCATGGATAAATCCAAGCGACCTTTTCTTAAATTCAAGCGATCTTTTCGTAGGCGTTTGCCCCCGATTCAATCGGGGGATCGAATTCAGTTGGCTAGAGATTTCTTGTAAAAACACTAGCCCTGCTGAGTTCATAATGATAATATTTTCATCATTGAATCTTTCAATTTCATAATGGCTTCTCTAAGCATTCTTTCAAACACTCAAGGTTCTTCTTCTAGTAAACACTTGAGTTTCCTTTGTTCATTTGTTAGTTGTTGTTTTATCTTGGGAGACAGTTGCCCATTAACGTAAAAGGATATATACGGGGCAATATTGTCTTTAGGGCAAAGTGCTAACAATCGACTCAACAAATTTTCTGTAGTAGTTTACATTTGTTTTTGTTTTCAGTTTGCAAATCTTTGTAATAGTTACTTACTTCCCGTTTCTAGCAATTTTTGTATTCACATATTGTTGAATTGTGGAGCCTAATTCATCGCTGACACTATGAAGACCCTACGCAGAGTGTGGAACACTGATCGACCACGGGTTAGAGGAGTGTGGTAAACCCCCCCGGGGAGTACCCGTTTTTTTTTATAATGTAATGTTATTTAGTGGAGGGTATTTTGGGAATTTCAGGCTTGTATTATGTTCGCCCTAGTTTTCACTATATATAGACTAGTGCGTCGTTTTTCTTTCTTTGAGGTCGAGCAAGAGAGAATTGTAAACTCAAACTCCCTGTTTGATTATAGAAAAATCTGCAACGACAAAGTGGACGTAACTCTCACATTGAGGGTGAACCACTATAAATCTGTATGTTATTTGTTCTTCGCTTATTTACGGTTTTCTGATTAGGTAGGATTTGTGATTCAAATTCTAACAAGTTCAGTTACGAAAAAAATACTTAAAAGACATCAAGAAAGCGTTTTGCTGCAATGGCAATGTCGTGCAGGATAAGGAGCTCGGAAAGGTGATACAGGGCGATCAACGAAAGAATGTTTCACAGTTCCTTTTGAATGCTGATATTGTTAAGAAGGAACAAATCAAGATTCATGGTTTCTAAGTTTAGAGGCATAATATTGTAGTAGTAGTAGTGGTAGTGGTGCAATTTTGAGAGTTTTTTTTTTATTGTGCTACGTGTGTCTTTTGTCTTGCAGACTTGAACACCTCATTGAGATCTTAATTCTTATGGTGAGGTTCTTATTGAATTATGATAGCACTTTCTACATTTAGATTTCTTAGAAATCAGGTGATTGTTTAATCCACACAAGCTTTAGTAGGATAACGTTAGTTTCTTTGTACTTGTGGCAAGCTGGTTGGGTACTACAGTTAGCTAAAGAATTATGTATACACTCTCTTCCTTCGCTTTTATTTGTCTAAAATTGACTTTGCACATTTTTTAAGAAATTATTAATGAAGTGCATAATTTATCATGATACTCACTTATAAATTGGGAATTTTGAAGATAAATATGTAAAATCTAAGAAAAAGAAAAAGGGAAAATCAAAATCCTGATCAATAAATAGTGTCGTATCATATTCCCAAAAACATCAAGTATTCTTAAGTTCATGCCAACAATAAGATAAATAGGAAATATGAGAAAAAAAATAAAAAGGAGAAAAAGGATAATTGTATTTTTTGGTCAAAGAAAAGTCTCGTATAAAAAAAGTGACAAAAAGATAAATAGAATCATTGTTCCTAATATCCTCTTGAAACCAATTGAGCTTTTCAAGCGGACAAAAAATAAATAGAATCATTGGTCATAGAGAGGTGTCACATATGATTATCTATTTCTAACTTTATATTATATATATGTATAGATTTTCATTTATTAAATAGTATAAATAAAAAAAATCTAGACTAAACTAAAAGGTAGGATGATCATTCTCAACAATTTTGTGTCACGAATAAACTGAAAAAGAAGATAACCAATAGAAGTTTTATAACATAACAATTTAAAATGTGGAAAAAATTAAACATTTTACAAGATACTCATATAATAAAAGTACTAAAACACTCACTCACTTACTAAAATAAATATTTGAATACCTAACACATGAACAGTTCTTCCCCATCAATGTTTTCTTCATTTTGTGCTTTTGACCTACTAAGTTCTACAATTTTGTGCTTTTGATCTCCTCATCCATTCTACAACGAAAACTGAAAAAGAAGATCAACAATAGAAGTTCTATAACATAATAATTTAAATGGTGGAAAAATTAAACATTCTAAAAGATATTTATATAATAAAAATATCAAGATACCCATTCACTTTCTAAAATAAATATTTGAGTACCTGACATGTGAATAATTCCCTCTCCATCAACAGTTACTTCATTTTGTGCTTTTGAACTCCTCCTTAGTTCTACAATTTTGTGCTTTTGATCTCTTCATCTATTCTACAATACTCTCCATTATTGGAAGAATACCATGTTGGTGTATTTTTAATTAGGTGTCATAACTTGTACATTAAATTAGGAATTATGAAATTAATTACAATACTAATTAAGAGTAGAAGTTATGAAGATGAAGGGGTGTAAGTTATGGAGATACAACAACAACAACAACAACAACATACCCAGTAAAATCTCACCACGTGAGGTCTGGGGAGGGTAGAGTGTACACAGAGCTTACCTCTACATTGGTAGGTAGAGCGGCTGCTTCCGGGAGACCCTCGGCTCAAGACCTGCGTAATCACAATCAAAGCAAACGTTGCATAGCAAGATAAACAGTCACATACAAGAAATTAAATGTTACACCTCGTAAGTTAAGACAAGGGTTAAGAACGTCATTAAGATTAAAATTCGGATAATGGATATAAGTTATATTTACATAAGCTACGAGCACGTCAATGAGAACTTAATATGATAAGTTATATACCATTAAGGATTACCACATATTATAAGAATTACGACATGGAGAATACGAGACCTTATGAAATTCTCGGGAATTAATGAAAGCGAGAGTTAAGAATTAGAAGAAATGGAACCTAAGACTTGAGGGGTTATTTAAGAAGACTAATAAGAGCCTTGGATCATATTGCAATTATAAAAATTCAGATTTTAAATAACCTACTCTTCATTTCTTCATTTCAAAAAAAAAAACACTCTCACATCTCTTCTTTCTCTCTACATTCAGCAGAAATTCACACCCATTGCCACACACAATTTGAAGCTTTTAATTCCTTTCCCAAGACTAAATCATCCTACAATTAAAAAGCCAAAGAAGACACACCAAAATGAAGAGGAAAGCAGTGGGTTTCGGTCCTCACTGGGCCGAAACTTAGGCTGGAAAATTCTAGGTTTTTTTGTGATAATTTGGGAAGGAAAACATGTATAAATGACGGGTCAACATAGGGGGGTTCATTCATGTTAATTTGGAGTTGAAAGAGGTATGAAAATTGAGAAGAAAAATGGGCAGAAAATCGCTGGTTGCTGGCAGATTTTTAGTCAACTTTGGAGGGATATATCTCTTCTTATATTATGAGTTTTTGGGTGTTTCAAAAGTCTAAAATGAATTTCGTCGAGTCTAATTTCCAACGAAACAAACCTATAGTCGATAGGGCACCGGAGTAGAGAGTTATAGACGTTACAAGTTCAGCTGACAAAGTAGTGGCTAAAAATCGGGACTGTTTTGGGGATTAAATTAAGGTATGAAAATTCTTCCTTCTATGCAATAATTGAAGTTGCATATTGTTGTAGTTGAAGTAATGGACTTGTGTTAGGAAGAAATCTTGAATTTAGACAATGCATGTGTCAATTTTGGGTGTGAGTCGAATTGGGCTGTTTCAGATATATGTTGGATTCGTGTGTTATGTCGTAAATTTCATCACTAATTGCGTATTAAAAATGGAAGAAAGTGTGAAGATTAAAGATATAATCGTTATATGGAATTGTTGAAAAGGTAAAGTAAGATTAAGAGTTAAGAAAAGAGTTAAAATGATTGCATGTTAATGGCCTAAAATTCATGGATAATTCTCGGACATTATGTGACATTTACGGGCTGTTTTGATGCAAGATTAATTGTTACTATTATTATTATTATCGTCATAATTGTATGGTAAGATTGAAAGAAACATTGGTACTTTGTGTTGTAATTAGTTATATAAGGTGACGCAAGATGAATTGAAATTTAAGGAACTAAGAAAAGAGTTTTGGAATCTCAGACATTGTTGTAACATTTTAAGGATTGAATGAACATGGTAAATAGGTGTGATAGTCACTTTGATGGTTGAAATTGATGCCTTTCATAAATAAGGGAAAGGAGACTGTATGATGGCGTATATGCAGTATATGGGGCCTAATTAGATTACATATTGAAATGGTTATGATGGTTGGTTTGATTTGGACTGTTGTTTAATTGTGGATACGCACATGAACAGAGGAAATGCTGCCCAAATTTTTATAGAAATAGGAAGCCGTTATTCAGTATAACTTACGTTATAAGCCCTGGAATTAATGGTCGTATTATTATTATTATAGGCTGACATACTAGACGAGGCGTATCCTAGTATTGCATTGATTGCGCGACTAAGAGGTATGTGAACTGTTCTTTCTTTCTTTGGCATAATTTTGTGAAAATATTTCTTCTTTCTTTTGGTATGATTTTAATGAAAGTACGGCGGACGTACGTGATTCCTTCAAAGTCTAGTTTTACTAAAATAATGATTCATGATATGATAAGCGCCTTGACTTTTCAAAGGATGTTTTAAAAATGATATATGATACGATAAGCGCCTTGATTTTCCAAAAGATGATTTAAAGGATATATGATATGATAATGCATTTTTCTTATTCCATTGAGAGTCAAATGATAATTTAAGTTATATATGGTTGCTCGTGATATTCTGCTCGTGCCAAGTGTTATTACTCATTTCACTGAGTTCCTCACTAGAGGGTCGGGACACGTTATATGAACATATAAGATGATGAAGATTCCATCGAGTCCCTCAATAGAGGGCCGAGACATGTTATACATATATGATTTCACCGAGTCCCAGACTGGGCCGGGACACGTTATATTGATAATTCTATCGAGTCCCTCACTGCAGGGCCGAGACATGTTATATTGATAATTGCATCTAATCCCTCACTAGAGGGCCGAGACATGTTATATACATACATATAAAAATGATGACTCTATGGGCAAGCATTCAGGATTACTGATATGAGTCTTTATTTCACATGGCACAGTTATGATTTCATTTTCAGTATTTCATGTTTTCATACTCAGTACATTATTTCTTCGAATTTTTTTCGGGGCTTGCGTCATGCCCGCAGTACAGAGATATTCGCCGCGATCCTCGCCAGGATTCTGCCACTGCTTTTCTTGGGAGCTCCACTATCCGGAGTTAGCCATTTTGGTACAGATTCGCTATTCTAGACTTATGTATATTTAGGGGCACGACGGGGCCCTGTCCCGTCATATTATGTTATCTTTCTCTTAGAGGTCTGTAGACAGTTGTGGGTGATAAATGTGTTTTGGACTCGTGTAGAACGTTTATGCGGTTGAGCTAGCTGTATTGTTGCACTTGTTTTGGGATGTTCCCGTATATAGTGGCGGCCTTTGTGTCACGACCCGTTCCGGGGCCCGTGACTGGTGCCTTACCCGGGCACCCAAGTAGTCATACATCAGAGTAATCAGCGGAACATAAAAACAAGACATGAAACAATTGTAAAAGGAACCACATTTTAAGTGAGAGAAAATCGCCTTTCGGCATATATATAAATACAAAGCTTGAACAGCTTAATCCTTTTTTTTTACAAACCCTGCCCACACAGTACTACAGACCTCTAAGAATGTAACGACAACTATGGCGGGACAGGGCCCCGCCATGCCCCTGAATGTACAAGAACTTACAGACTCAGGGTAACATACCAAAAGATAAGCCTCCGGAGAAACGGAGCTTCCCAAAACGCTGATTTGTGATCCTGGCGAGGATCGACAACCGATGTACCTCTACCGCGCATGAACGCAGCCTCAAGGAGGTCGATAACAACAGGTACCAAGTATGTGAAACTGAAAATACTGTAGTTAAATCATAACAGTCTATATAAAGCAGGAGACATATATGATAACCAAAATACAGTATGCAACATAAAAGCAGTCAAGTCAGGGACTCACGCCCTCAAAGTCATCACTCAAATATAACTATGGGTCTCACGCCCACCACATCAATCATGTTCGCATCATGGCCACATGCCCCCGGAATTCTCCATCGGTGTAGACATGTCCAGGATGCAACAACAATAACAATGTACCGGGTAATCAACCCTGCCGCATGACCTCATGCCCCCGGAATTCTGCATCGGTGCAGACATGTCCATGTAACAATAATAACCATATACCGGGTAATCAACCCTGCCGCATGGCCACATGCCCCCGGAATTCTGCATCGGTGCAGACATGTCCATGTAACAACAATAACAATATATCGGGTGATTAACCCGCCGACGGGCCGCATGCCCCTAATTCTTCATCTGCAGCATATGTCCATGTAACAACAATAACAATATATCGGGTGATTAGCCCGCCGCATGGCCGCATGCCCCCGGAATTCTGCATCGGTGCAGACATGTCCATGTAACAACAATAACAATATATCACACAACCAGGCTATCACAAGCAAGCACAAGCAAATTACCATACTTCTAGACTCTCATAAAAAGATCCATTCTTTCTCAAGAAGTCACCTGATACTAACACTTGCACAGCAAAGGCTATTACCACAAGCATAGGCAAGTTCAACATACTTATAGACTCCTATTTTATTACAACAAATCCGGGTTTTAACCCCAAAGTACTACATACATTAATCCTTTCAAAAAGACCTCCTTTTTACGTAAAAACAACTCGATACTATTATCCGTAGTACCAACTACGTTCATGTTTTAAAATCAAGTATTTTACACCGTTTTAAACCAAGTGGCTTACACTTTTAGAACAACGTTAAGTAACATCATTCTTTTCCAAAAGTTTCAAGTTTGCCTAATTTCAGATACTCAAGTCTTTTAGTTTCGAAAGATTTCATAGTTCATAGTCTTAATCAAATAACGTACTCTCTTTTAAAACAATTGAGTAATGTATGTCTTATGTGTGAGTAGGTTATTCTTGTTTATAATCAATCTTATTAAAGCAGCCATGATCTAGGAAATGTAATATCATTTTGTCTCATCTTAGCTTCTATGCAGATGGAGGTTTCTACTTGTTTTAATAATACTCCATTATTCAATATATTTCCCTTTATTAGCGCTGCAGTGGTTTGTTCGATACTTATTCTGATTTCCGAATCAGTAAAACATTATTCCTTTTAAAAACCAAGTACTCATTACTCATGAATGAGGTTTCACACTTTTTAACAAACTTCATGTCAATTCAATTAAGTCAAGTCTCTTATCTTATAAGATCAAGTCTCTTAACTTCTAAAATCAAATAACCATTCCTTTTATCTCTCTTAAGTCGTTATACCTAACTTCCCATAAAGCTAGTATAACTCTTAAGCTTTTAAAACCAAGCATTACTCTTCTTTCAAAAAGGTTTCTTATTTCTTTTGAAATACTTCAAGATTCTTTATTATTCAGGCTTAAGTCGAAAGACATTGCCATAAAGCTACGTTCAGTTAACACACGTACGTCTACCGTACTATATATATTTCTTTTAAAATATCATGCTCAAGAGGATAGGAAGAATCACATACCTCGCGACGATTATCGACTATTAGCAAATAGCTCCAAAGTACTGTAATCCTGCTAGCCTTTTCCACCCTTCGAGTAGAATACGCTACTCGCAGTATTTCAACCTATATTGGTCATATAAGTCTATCAACGTCTAGACTATTCTGTAAAATAATTCTAGATACAGATTCCTTATCCCACGGAAAAATGGGCAAGACTTCCTACCCACAAACTACACAATTCTATCAGAATACAAATTCCCATGTAAATCTGATTCGCTTTTCTTCTTTAGTATTCTTCTGATGTGATTTCAGTTCAATTCTTTACTGTAATATCCTTCTATGAATCTTATATTCATTTCTATACTACTACAGTATGTAATTTCCAATTACACTAGAATGATAGGATTATTTACCTCGATAAGCCCAAAATTATCCAAGATTAAATGTCGATCCTGAGCAAGGTTTAGCTCCTACTCCGTGCGCTCCAACCCGCTCCAAACAACCCTTAGAAGTTCTACGCACTTCTTCTTAATACTTCAACCGGCTATGAAGATTTTTCCTTAGGGTTTCGTTTAGTGACTAATGGAAATATAGTAGTATTTCTGGGCTCTACGTATAGAGGTAACTTTGAAAAGTACTACAAGGTATTTGGGCTAAAGTATTTGGGAATAGTAACAATACTTGGAGAGTATTTTTATACCAAAGGGGTATTTATACGAAAACAACTAGGTGGGGTTTCTACCAAGCCTTCTCAAAGGGGGGGGGGGATGATTTGGACGAGAACTACACTTAAGGGGGAGAGGGATTTTTGCCTTGAAATTTCAAGTGAGGATGAAGAAATGGTCTTGCATTAGAGGGGGTATTTATAGGACATTCAAGGGCCAAGATCAAGCCAAGTGGTAGGCAAGTGTAGGGTGGGGATTTGGACATGTATCTGTGGGTCCCACTTGCTCATCAACTACACAAAATATCCTACCAACCATTGACCACAAAAAAATGCCAAGAATGGCCCTTAAAATCGTCCACTTGAGGGTGACAAGTGTCACCCTCTCGTTGGTCCAAAATATTTCCGCTCTCGGAAAAATCCGCAAAAATTATAAATGACATAGCCGTATTTTTCCCTTCGCAAAGTCCGGAAAACGTTTCGTCGGAAAATGACTCTTTTCGCTAGTTGTGTACAAATTTTGCCACTTTGCCTACTTAAGGCTTAAATTTTTGTACGTACGCCCTCACGTACATACTCTGGAAATACGGGGTATAACACTTTGTCGGCTTGCCTATTGTGAATACTTCTTTGTTTATGTGATGTTATTTGGTGGCAGCCTAGTCGGCTAGCCTGTTGTGATTGTTGGATAGTTGTGTGAGACAGCCTTGTCGGCTCGCCTATTTTGGGTATATGTTATAGATGCAGCGTTGTGCTACCGAATTTTCTATTACCCTTAAGTGTCAGTTGATTACGTGACAGGTTAGTGTAATGACGTCCAATTAGGGCATCAGGTCGCGACCCGTCGCGTCGTGACATTAAAGTTATAGGAACATGCTGATAGCAAAAATCGAATAGGCCATTGTAGCACATTCTGTCTAAAGAAAGCAGTAGGTAACGCAAATAAATAATATGAACAAAGTACACTAGAGAACACATAGCCGCAGACTATCTACTACCCTTAAACCCTAATTTGTGTCCTCCATAAACCTCTATCTAAGGTCATGTCCTCAGTAAGTCGCACATGCGCCATATCTTGTCTAATCACCTCTCTTCAATACTTCTTCAGCCTACCTCTACCCCTACTGAACTCGTCCATAACCAACCTCTCACACCTCCGCACTGGGGAATTTGTGTCTCTCCTCTGCACATGCTCAAACCATCTCAACCTCACTTCCTGCATCTTATCCTCCACCGAGGCCACTCCCACTCTGTCCCGGATATCGACATTTCTAATTCTATCCCTTCTTGTATGCCCACACATCCATCTCATCATCCTCATCTCCGCAACTTTCATATTTTGGATGTGCGAAGTCTTGACTGGCCAACCTCCGTCCCATACAACATAGTCGGTCTGACGACCGCCCTATAAGCATGACTTTGAGCTTTGGTGGCACTTTTTTGTCTCACAAGACTCCAGAGGCGAGCCTCCATTTCAACCACCCTGCCCCAATACGATGTGTGACATCGTCATCAATCTCTCTATTTCCTTGAATAATTGACCCGAGGTACTTGAAGCTTCCTTTCTTTGGGATGACCTGAGCCCCAATCGACACTTCCGCTCCTGTCTCAGGGTCGCTCCCACTACTAAACTTGCACTCCAAATACTATGTCTTGGACCTACTCAACCTGAACCCTTTAGACTCTAGAGTTTGTCTCCAAACCTCCAGCTTGGCGTTCTCTCCGCTACGAGTCTCATCAATCATGACTATGTCATCTGCGAATAACATACACCATGACACCTCCTCTTGAATTTGTCGCGTCAGTCCGTCCATCACCAAGGCAAATAGGAAAGGGCTAAGCGATGATCTCTGGTGCAGCCCCATCGTCACTAGAAAGTGCTCTGAGTCTCCTCCTATTATTTGTACCCTGGTCTTGGCACCATCATACATATCCTTGATCGCCCTGGTGTATGCCACAGGTACACCTCTAACCTCCAAACATCTCCATAGAACCTCCCTAGGTGTCACGACCCGACCCGACGCCCTAATTGAACGGCATTACACTAACCTCCACATAATCAACTGACACTTAAGGGTAATAGAAAATTCGACAGCATAACGTTGCAACTATAACATATGCCCAGAGTAGGCGAGCCGACAAGGCTGCCTTACACAACTAACCAACATGTCATAACAAAGCTGGCAGCTAGCGACCCACGATAATATCACATAGACAGGAACAATCAAAATAGGCAAGCGTGAAGGTCGCTACAATATCTGAGGGACATCCCCAAAACGGGTACAACAATACAACTGGCCAAAACGCATATACAATCTACACAAGTCCAAAACACATCTACCACCCACAACTGTCTACAGACCTCTAAGAGTACGATAATGACATATGACGGGACAGGGCCCCGTCGTGCCCCTGAATATATACCTAAATATGAAAGATGTTCTGTACCAAAATGATAAGCTCTGAATCAAGGAGCTTTCCAATCAGCTGTGTAGGAGTCCTAAGCCTGAGGATCACAACATGTACCTGCGAGCATGAACGCAGCCCCCCGAGGAAATGGGTCAGTACGAAATAATGTACTGAGTATGCAAAACATGTAATACTGTAAGGAAGATCATAAGTGACCAATAGATAACAGGAAGCAAGTATAATAATCAATTATCAAAACAATTGTGCCTTATGAAATGAGAGTCAACTGTGCCTTATATAAAAAAAATGATGAGTCATATCAAAATCAGGGTGCCTGTCCATAGAATCCTCTTGTCTATATACATTGTCGACCCTCTAGTGAGGGATTCGGTGATATCATCATATCTATATACATTGTCGGCCCTTTACTGATGAACTCGGTGGAATCATCATATCTATATACATTGTCGGCCCTTTACTGAGGGACTCGGTGGAATCATCATATCTATTCACATTGTCGGCCCTTTACTGAGGGACTCGGTGGAATCATCATATCTATATACATTATCGACCCTTTACTGAGGGACTCGGTGGAATCATCATATCTATATACATTGTCGGCCCTTTACTGATGGACTCGGTGGAATCATCATATCTATATACATTGTCGGCCCTTTACTGAGGGACTCGGTGGAATCATCATGTCTATATACATTGTCGGCCCTTTCCTGAGGGACTCGGTGGAATCATCATGTCTATATACATTGTCGGCCCTTTACTGAAAAATCATAGGCATTTCTCATGACTAACATCTTTAGGAAATAAACTGTGTAGAAATCATGTACGTCTGTCGTACCTTCATAAAATCATGTCAAAAAGAAAGAAGGAAGAGTTTCACATACCTCTTAGTCGAACTAGCCAACTCACTATTTAGGATATGTCTCGTCTAGTAATTCAACCTATAATAATGGTAACACGTTCGTCAGTTCTTAGGATTACTAGCGTACTTTATATCAAATGACGATTTCCTATTTTACAAAAATTCGGGCAGCACTTCCCCTGTTTATATGCGCATTCACAATTTACCAACAAGCCAATCAAACCAATAATCAACTATCATTCCAAGATATAATCAAGTTAGGCTCCATATACTACATATTTACGCAATCATACAACCTCCTTTCTCTTTATATTTATGAACGACAACAACTTCAACAGTCAAGGTGATTAACACATCTATTTACCATGTTCATTCAATCTTCTTAATCATGTTAAAACATTCCATAAACTTAATCCACACACGGTCCATATTCTAGCAACAACAAGCATGTCGTGTAAGGCTTTTCTACACATTCCATACCTTTAATTCTTTAGGACATGTAATAGTATTTACCATATCATATATATAAGTTCTCAACTTATTTTTTACAGTATTAGAATCTTATCAAATCAGCCCCTAAAGTACAACACAACCTCTCCCACGATTTCATGCAAGTTTCGACCATAACATGTCACAATCTTCTAATTCTTTTATTAATTCTTAATCAAATTCACCTTTCAACAATTCCATACAACCAACACATCTTTAGCATTAAGATTTCTTCCATTTTTAACATGCAATTAGTGATGAAATTAACGACACAACACACGAATTCCATGTATGCCAAAACAGTCCAATTTCGGCTCAACTCCCACAATTGTCACATGCATTGTCTAAATTCAAAGTTTCTTTCTAACACAAGTCCATTACTTCAATTACAACAACATGCAACTTCAATTATATCTTAGGGAAAAGAATTATTACTTTAATTTAAGCCCAAACAGCCCCTATTTCGATTCATGCCCCTTTGTCCGAATACCCATTGTTTTATCAATTTTTCTTGCCAAATTCTTCACTTCTTCAACTCCAATTGAACGTGCATGTGTTCTATAATGTTACTCCATCATTCTAACATATTTTTCTTTCACAAATTCGTCTCAAAAATCCGAAAATTGAGGCTCAAATCGCGGGCAGCAGTGGCGAAATGTCCACTGTTCTGTCAGTTGAACTTGTAACGTCCATAATTCTCTACTCCGATGTCATATCGACGAGAGGTTTATTGCGTTGGAAACTAGACTCGACGAACTTCATTTTAGGCTTTTGAAACACCCAAAAAAAATCTAATATACTAGGATATATACCCCTCCAAAGTTGACTAAAAATCTGCCCAAAATCCCGATTTTCTGCCCAAATTTTCTCTAATTTTTGCTTCTAATTTAGGTGAACATTCTTAACCTATGAGGGGAATTTGAAAGCTTAATTTTCTTAGCTATGGGGAGGATGTACTTTTGGTTGGATTGGGGAGGAAAGGAGATGGGTTTTGCCTTTGCTTGAATTGGAGAAGATGAATGAATTAGAAAATAGGTTAAGTAAGGTTTTAATTATAAAATCTGAAAATCAAGTGTTAACACTTTGGTCTCTTTTATATTACACTTTGGTCCCTCATTGTCTACTTAAATTAAATCAATCCCCCAAGTAATAAATCTTAATCTCTCTTCTTTTAATTTCCCGAAAGTTTCATAAAGTCTCGTGTCCTTGTTGTCGTAACTTATATACATTACTAATCCATAACGGGATATATATATATATATATATATATATATTATATGTATAACTATCATTTCCAATTCCCTTGTCACGCTCGTTGTAACAAAAACTTTTTTGGAATCACATCCTTAAGTATTTTAATTTTCTTAATGACATTCTTAATTATTGTCTTAAACTTACGAGGTGTAACACTAGGGACTTTGTCGTATGTCTTCTCTAGGTCGATGAAAACCATATGTAGGTCTCTCTTCCTCTCCCTATACTGCTCCACCAACCTCCTAATAATGTGAATGGCTTCAGTAGTCGAACGTCCCGGCATGAATCCAAACTGGTTCTCGGAAATAGACACGTCTTTCCTTACCCTCATCTCCACGACCCTTTCCCAAACTTTCATAGTGTGGCTTAAAAGCTTGATACTCCTATAGTTGTTGCAACTCTGGATATCGCCTTTGTTTTTGTACAACGGAATCATTGTACTCTACCTCCATAGAGCTATGGAGATAACTTTTAAATTAAAATAAAATAATTAAAAATAATATAAAAAGCTAAAAAAAAAGAGACAATCTCTCATCTATTCTACAATGCTCTCCATTTATTGGAATGAGAATACCATATTGGTGTGATTTTAAGTAGGTGTCATAACTTTTATATTTATAAAATTCATTACTAATACTAATTAAGAGTAGAAGTTATGAAGATGAAGGAGTGTGAGTCATGAAGATGATTTTTTAAATTAAAATAAAATAATTAAAAATGATATAAAAAGCCCAAAAAAAGAGAAAAAAGATAAATAGAATCATTCGCCATAAAGAGGTATTACATACGATTGTCTATTCCTATATTTATATTATATATTAATATGTCTCACGGCATGACTTAGAGCATGTTTGGATTGAACTTATAACTTATGGCTTATAAGTCAAAAGTCATAAGTTAGGAATATAACCTATGACTTATAAGTTATGACTTCTGATTTTTTTATTTTTTTTATTTTTTTTATTTTTTATGAATGATAAATGTGTATTAAAATTATCAAAGGAACAAGGAATGAAGGCTTACCCACAGACCGACCGACGTGACGATAAAAATCTTGTGTGCATTCACAAGTAGGACCATCACAAGATTTAAGCTCGTCAAATTTAAAATGTGCTCAAGCTAATCCCACAAATTGGGTGGTCAAGAGTCAAAGGAAGCATATAGAGTAGGAAAAAACAAAAAACAAAAGTTGTCTCAAGCATATCCCAAAGAACTGAAATTCATGAGGACAATAAATGAAAACTTCCCGTAGTGACTATCCAGTAGCTATACCCACAAAACTATCAATGAAATGAGGATAAAGTGCATACAAGATTATGTAAATGTTGGTCTTTAACTTGAAAAGAAGAGCATCCTTGTTCAGTCTCGATCCTTCAAAAATTATCTTGTTGCGCTCGTTCCAAATGTTGTAGATTGTTGCGGGATACGTTTTGCTTTAGCTTGCCAGCCGTACCACGTCCCTTTTTCTTGATGAAGGCTGATTTATTTTTATTATTCAAATGGCGTGTGGACAGCCCACCAAGTCACAAGCACACTGGGTCAAATGGCCACCAGCTCCGTTTCTTGACAATATTACCCTCACATACTTCTTCTTTTCAGCTGTACATTAACCAGACATGAATGTAATTCAACAACCCAGAGGACAATTTAGACCAATAAAACAAAAAAATATGGAGGTTAGGTAACATGAACCTTTGGCCTTTTGACCAAATTGATCATCTCCAAGGGTGTTTTTGGTAAGGAAGAACATAATTTTTGAAAATATTTTTTAATTTTATGATGTTTGATAGATTAAAATATCGAAAAATATTTTATCTAAGAAAATAAGTTACTTCAGGATAAGAAAAATGACTTTTAAAGTAGAAAAAATAAGTTTATAAATAGCATTTCAAGTTTATTATCTCTTTTTCCAATTATCCAACGCTCCCAACCCGTCTATTCCAACTCCACCACCCCGAACACCTATTACTCACTTATTGCATCCCATAATATTTTGATAGATTACCGATAAATACTCTTAAAATAATATTTTTTATTTACGTATCCAACACTAAAAAAAAAAGTAAAAATAAATTCTTCCATCCATCAAAAACCTTTTCCATACCAAACAACCCCAAATATTGGAGCTTTTAAGTGACCAAGATCGTTTAAAAATTGAGTCTTTTCATTCTTGATCTCTCCAATTTCTGCTAAATTAGTGGAGATATCAATCTTTCTTACAACCCCATTTGGTAAAAATGCATGATTTTTGCTTTACAATCCCATATGGATTAGTTCTTGTGTGTGGTGGAATTATTGGATATGTCAAGAAAGGAAGCATAGCTTCACTTGGTGGAGGTTTGGGTACTGGTTTTTTGCTTATTTTAGCTGGTTATTTGAGTCTCCAAGCATTTCATAAGCGTAAAAACTCTTACTTTGCTTTGATTCTTGAAACAGGTATAGCCTTTCACTTCCTTTGAATATTCTTTGCATCTATATATACAAATTTAAAATTTTAAAGTTGATTTTTTTTACCATTATATGAAAATTATCAATCGTATAAGTATTACAGGAATTAAGGGTGTGTTTGGTGGAAAATAAGTGGTTTCTTACTTATTTTCTGGTGTTTGGTTAGTAAACAGAAAATATTGATTCAAAAGCATATGTATATAATCTAGGCAACCACTATAGGATGGGAATGGGTTATGGGGTAGGGTGTATTAGAGGATGAGGAGGAGACAATTAGTGTAGATTGTCACTTATAAAACTCTTTTCCTACTTCCATTAGGGAAGTCATTTTTCGTGAAATTTTTTACCAACCAAACATGAGAAAATTGAAAAATTTCATACCAAACACACCCCTAAAGGCAGTGCCGCAATGGATTGTCACTTATAAAACTCTTTTCCTACTTCCTATCTTTATATCTGCCTATGGTTTTTTTTCATGATATGTTGATACAGTATTGAGGCCTGATTCTATTTACTGTATAAAGGTCTGATTTTTAATAAAGTTTATTATGTGAGCTGTATGGTTTGCAGCAGATGATAAGACATTGGTATTGGACTTCTCTACGAAATGAGAAATTCTTGGTTGTTAGGCTAAGGGAAAGCGAATAATGACGCTAAACATATGAGAAACTGATAGCTTCATTGTGCTATGATTTCTCAAAAATAATTCTAGTTCTGACTTCTGAACTAACTAGACCAAATAGAATGGGAATGATTATGTATCTCTCAATCCCTTGCTTCTATGTACCATTATCTCATATTTGTTCTTGGTCCAAATGATAACTTTTGGGGTAATGCGCGATGCTGATCATGCTACAGCAGTGGTAAAAATGAAAATAGTCACGTAATGCATTGTGTTTTACCCTCTGTTAGAGAAAATGAAGGCCACGTTCCAGAGAGTTAAACGCACAAAACATGAGAACCATAGGTAGATAAAACTTCAGAGGCAATTTCTGCTCCTACCAATTTATCATTAACTCTTAATACAGCTATAAAGGATGCATAAAGAAGCGTTTTAAAGAGAAATAATTCATCAATTGTTTTAGCAACTCCGTCAATCATGATTCATTAGCTTCCAGCATAATGTCACATTCTTTACTGCATAGTCTTCTGCTAAACCTGCACGGGGACGTCTTAAAAACTCACTGATCTATGCATTCCTCTTTACGTCCCTAGTTTTTTTATTTTTACAATTTTATTTAGCAAAGGTAGGGGTAAGGTCTGCTTACATCCTACCCTCCCCAGACCCCACTTGTGGGATAGCACTAGGTATGTTTATTCAACATATCACCTAGAGGCTAGAGCTCCAAAAGATGCAATAGAAATTACTTAAGATGACTAGTATGGATTTGAAGCATTGCCCAAAGCCACCAAGAGTCACAACACCTCTTGCTGATTCTCTGTAGTTGTATTTTGTAGAAATGGAGGATGTGAGGGAAATGTGTTTTAAATATTTTGTTTGTTTTACGTAATCATGATCATATTCTGATTCAAAGGGTATAAAAATGGTAGCTTCATTCATTTTCTTGCAATCACATTGAATTTCCTTTTTTTATTTTGGATGGAGAGAGTATATCCGCTCACTTTTATTTGGTTTTGGAACAGTTTGTGCTGCCGTGTTAACATGGGTCATGGGACAGCGGTACATGCAAACTTCAAAGATAATGCCAGCTGGCATTGTTGCTGGTATCAGGTAACTTCAAACAGAAAGCATGCCATACAAGTTGTGTTTTTAACTTACTTATCGGTAGTATGCCTTTATCTGTTCTGTTCCATTTATAAAAATATTAGATTCGGATGGCATGATTCATTTGATACAACATATTACATATTGCATATAATATGTGAAGTAACCTTAGGGGAAACTGAACATTAGGTTGCTACGCAGTGATGTCAACTTTCCTAGAGCGCCATATGTTACCTTTCATTTTGTATTTCTTTCTTCACTGTATGGGGATCACATCTAAAGTTTCAATTGGTAGTTAACCTGTCCAATTAGTAATAATGTTTTTGTTTGACCTCTCGATCGACTTAACCTTTCAATGCAATCACAAGTTTCGTCTAAGATTAAAAAAGATTTCTCCAATTTCATCTATGGCAAATAGTCAGAAAGAAACTTTCCCATCTCTAACTACCTACGGTTAACATGAGGAACACTGAACAGCTTCACAAGTTCAGTGGTCTTTGGATATCCTAAGGATCATCTAATTAATTTATTTGTAGAGGTTGCAACATATTTTTTTTTTAACGTTTTTAGGTATGTAAAGGGGATCATAGGTTCACAGTCTTGGGATGAATACTGCCATTAAATGATCAAATATGAAATACACCAAATCAGGGAAGGGGTGGTGCCAATTCACATGATACCCCAACAAAACCGGAAAGATGGTCTCAATATAATTGATTGTGGATTGCACCTAACAGTTTGACCTAGTGGCCAATGAAGTGTGTGCAGGCCTTGGGTATCAGGGTTTAAATTACAGCATAGATAAAGAACACTAGGTTATTTCTTTCCATTTGCCTAAGTCTTGGTAGAGAGCTACACGCTACTTGTGCTGTGGTCGAGGTGCACGGGCGGACCCAAACACCATCGTTATCAAAATATGTGCATATATTAAAAAATTGATTGTGGATTACAGAAGCTGGAAGATGCACCAAACTGTCATATTTAGTAGGCGTTTGGCCATAGATTCCAAATATACAAAGAATATTTGGAACAATGTTCATGCTTGAATGACTTAAATACAACTTTAAAAGTGTAAAGTGAACTGGAAAACAGGTTAGAAGTTGTTTTCCAAATTTGAAATACAACTTTAAGTTGGATTTGGAATTTTCATGACCAAACACTATTTTCAAATAAAGTGAAAATATTCCAGGGAAAACATTTTTTTTTATGGTCAAACGGGTCAGTTTCCTATTTCATTAATGGTTTGTGGGTGTTCTGTTTCTTCATAGATAAGAATCTTGTGAAAAATATTGTCAGGAAAATCGATAATGCTGATCTGATATCTTCTTTTGCAGTGTGGTAATGACTGGATTTTACCTTTATAAGATTGCCACGGGTGGAAACCATTTCCCGTCTAAAGCTGAGTAATGACATTTCACTGTAACTGTGCGGTTCCAGTTCCATACTGTGTGTGTACCGAGAAGAGCTGGATTCTTATCGTGAATTACTGTATACGGCCACACTTACACTTTTTTATTTTATTTTGGAACTGAACAGCATTGTATCAATGAGTCGAATTTGAGTTTGTGTTACTCTTCATGGCATCTTGTCTTGATTCAGCATTTGAATTTGCAGCTTAGGTGTAATTTCTGGCTGTTAAATAACCAACAACTAACACCATTAGTCCAATGAAACTTAGCATTAAACGACCTACTCCCTGATCTTGAATATTAGCATGTGGAGAAGCAAGTACCTGGGCCTGATCCTATTAATGAATCTGCAAAAACCACTTGGAGAGTAATAGATAAAATTGGTAGATAGACTCTAAGACTGCAAATATGTGCACACGTTGATATAAATAAACTAGTGGCTGGTTAAACAGTTTTGATAAATACAACAACATACCCAGTATAATTCCCAGGTGGAATCTGGGAGGGTAGAGTGAGGGTAGAGTGTACGCAGACCGTAACCCTACCTTTTGATAAATACAAAGATTCATTTAGAAGACCTTAACTTGTATAGCGTAGGAGATATATAGGCCTTTATGGCCCTGACCTTTTAATGGACCTTTATCAGTTTCTAAAATATTTTTTTGACTATGACGAATACCCCCATCAGTCTGCAGATGAAACGTGGTGAGGTGGGTGAAACATAGTATTAAGCTGAACCTTAGTACCCAATGCCCTTTTCATAAATTGCGAAAATTGAGCTGTGAACTGTGTTCCCCGATCTACGAAACTATAAATTGAGACATAATTGATTAATTAATTGATCGATACATGTATATTTAGCGTCCTTTTTTAGGTAGGAGTATTCGATCATTATAACTATCACGGTTAAGAAGTTTTAGCTATTATGCCAAGTAAATCCCCAGCCGCAAGGAGCTATTATGTGGCTTAAATTTGAAGTGGTGTGACTTAACAGCACAACTAAATGAGGCCACATATATAATTAGGCATGTCAAGATGTGAGATTACTTGGTAGTATTTGAGTGGAGAAGAGTAGAAGTATAAACTCATTATTCATCAAGTTTAAAATTATGCATCGCTGGCCAGTGGCGGAGTCAGAAATTTAGCAAAGGTGTGCACCTGAACACCCTTCGCCTGAGGTGACTCCGCCCATGCCGCTGTCCCTCAGTGACATTGATTTTCAAACTGGAATGAGTAAATAAGTTTGACTCCGCCCATGCCGCTGTCCCTCAGTGACATTGATTTTCAAACTGGAATGAGTAAATAAGTTTGACGAGTCACAAGTGCAAGGAAGGTAAGATACCCGCTTGATTGAGCCTTTTCATTCACTGAAGAAACTTGGAATAAAATCAAAGTAAAACCCGTATGCCACTGGCCTTTATGTTCCAGCCAACACCACGAGAAGTTAACGTAGTTTCTTCGATACAATGAACCTTAACTTCTGCGGGCGCCAATTAGGCCATTTTGTTTTGGAAGAAAAACAACGCATTGACAAATGAATAAAAGGGTAGAACTACAAGCGCGTTTTTTTTTTTTTTTTGCATTGTACATCATAAAGATGCAGAATGAAGTTCGCATTGGAGACAGCTTGCACACCAGGCAAGTAGTTTGTAGAGATATGAAACAAGCTTCACACAACAATTAATGATTCAACATTATGATCTCACCTTACGCATTACACGAATAAGGCAATATGCTACAATATGCAACAGCTGCAAATAAAAAACTTTTGGGACAAAGCAAATGGAAAAAGACACTCTACTTGCAATCCATCCTCCTCCAAGTTCTTGTTATGCAATTGAAACTTCCAAAGAAACAGTCGTGCAAACCGAAAGATTCACGGATCTGAACAAGGAAAACGCTAAAGAGTGTCAGCCCCTACATAGGTGGAGACAGAGGACACGCAAGGGAACCAGTATCGACGTTTGCCATCCCTATGTCCATCATCGATCATGGCAAGCCCTTCCTGTATGATGCATGAGAGCCATATTTGTTAGCTCCAATCACAAGAAAATTTAGGAGATATTTAGAGCCTTGATGGAAAAGACGGGAGGAAAGAAGTAGAAGGAATGATATCAACAACTTACCTCTAACAGTGTTTCAAGCGCATCAGTTGCACGACCCGAAGACCAGTTTACACGTCTTTGGACCTCATCAACCGTCACAAAGCCTTGAGCCTGCGGCAAAGGAACCAGAAAACAATCATACGGGGTTTCCTCTTTAATTTTTTATTTTTGGATAACAAAGAAATCTCCAAGAGCCAGTGAACGGTGCGAAACTAGGTGGATAATGACCCCGTCCCTCTGCGCTTCCTCTTTTAAAATAAAGCAAGCTCAGCTGCACCTAATATGCATTGTTTCAAAGTAAGCACTGACAATAATGTAATACTTCTATTAACATCCACGGATCCAAAAGGAAAAGTGGATGGCCAAAATAACAGATTTCCTTTAAGTGGCCAAAATAGAGTTGAGGACTGGTTGAAGAAACCAAATTTGTGAAATACTACAAGGGGGAAAATGATTGCATCAAGTGGAAGTGACAATTTCAGCTGTATTGCAATTACTAACTACAAAATTATCCAAAGGAGAGAAATTACCTACCTACATCAATCTGGAGGAAACAGAAAGAACAAAAGGTTATACCTGGGCCAGCTCTAAAATTTCGTTGTGATCTTTATTCAGTTCGGTAGGGACAGATCTTACAAGCTTTCTTTTTCCCACTGTAATCACCTCAAAACCACTGCCTAATACCTGAAAGATGCAATTAGATGTTAGTTTATAGTTTGAGCAACAGTAGCAAAAATACCAGTCCAAAAAGAATGAATGGTTACTACACATTCAAGAAAAATGAGTCAAATGACGAATGAATGGTTACTACACATTCAAGAAAAATGAGTCAAATGACGAACTTTAAATCATGTTTTTAGACAGCTTTGTATTTCTCCTATCTTCCATCTAAATGAGGGAGATTGCACGAGCAAAATTATCTGCAATATATTTATTCACCATGATTCTTGGGTGCTTCATGCGCTAAGGACTTACAAAACTTGAGAAAACGCAGTATATTTATTTAAAAAGATTTGTTTACCCTTTTTTTGTGACAGGGTGGTTCATACAGCTTTTTTCTACTTTATTTTTCTAAATGGAGCAATCAAATATCCCAGTGTCCAAGGGTGAAACATGAAGAATCCACATAATTAGATGCGCAAAGCACTAAAATGTGAAATATGCTCTTCAAGTTAAATGGAAAAAGAGGATTAGCATCAGTTGCTCAATGTATCATTCAGTTACTGCCAACTGAAACAGAAAAGCTTGAGCCAATACCTTCAGCTTGCTTATAGCACGCAAGCAGTCATCCTCAGATATTGTCTCGCGAACAGATTTCCGTCTCTGACCAAGCAGTTTACAAAGATCATCCAAGCTTATCAAACCTCCATTGTGGGGTCTAGTAGCCAAGCATACTTCAATAATCTGTACCCCTGCCTAGACAGGTGGCTTCATTTTAGTCCAGTTCTCATAGGTTTATCAACAAATGATCATACATTTTTTTAAAGAAAAAAATTGTTACATGGAGGGTAGGGAAAGGGGAAAGGGGAAAGGGGAAAGGGGAAAGGGATTACAACGTGGGGATTCGAACCCTCACCAACAAGGTGAAAGTTCAGGGTGGGTAGCTAACCAACTGAGCTACTAGATCCCTACGAAATGATAATACTTAGCTATTATGGTTATTTGATGAAAAAATACAAGAATTAAGCATGATCTATACAATATATCAGACACAAGCCACTAGATAGAATACCGCTCAAAGTTTGATTTCATATAGCAACGGAAATTAGAATTGCTGAGTTGCAGTTTGCATCTCAACTCGTAGTGTTAAATAATATGTAATGTTCCTCTCATGCACATTTAAAAGAAGTTTCTAAGCAAGCTTTGCAATAACCAAAATTACTGAGGAGGTTGATACCAACCAAGTTCATAATAGAAGTCACCAATCCCCAACAATTCTGCCCAGAAACCCTTGTTTGATGCTAGAGGATCTACTCCGACTTTAGCACACATCTCGTGGAACTGTGCCCTGAATGCAGGATTCTTACGAATGTCGTTCTGCAAAATAAAACAAGGAGTAACCAAAACTTTCTGCTTTTATTTTAAATCTTTTGTTAAACAAGTAAAAGCATGTCGATAAATTTCAATTAGGAAGTACAAAATAAGCAGAACAAACCTCTTTTACAACATTCCCAGTTAGAAAAGAAAAAGAAACATATCCACCAAGCTCAACCACTCTCTGATTGCTGCCCAAACTTTAGAAACATCACGTATTTGACAATATAACTTCAGCTTATCCCTTAATACTATATCTCAATACCATTATCTTTGAGAAAGATACCAATGGTAGAATTCAACTGCGATCCCTTTGCTAAGATAACCACACATAAATCCCAAGTTGATCATAAATAAGATGAAAATGCATCTTTTTTTGGTTGATAAAGTAATAAATTTTATTAATGTGACCAAATAAACATGCCCGTAACAAGAAATAAACCAAAAGGGGAACACTTACAGCTGAAAATGCATCTTTTTCATGTCTTTTTCGGGATTATCAACAGATGGTCAAGTTAAGATAACTTGCATGCTTCCTTCGAACATATCTCTCTCAAGCATATATAAATGAGACCATTACTATTCAGGAAATAAATAGTTCTTTAAACAACAACATACCCAGTGTCTTGTAATATGTAAATATTTGAAAAATATGATTCATAGTACTCTTTCTTTCTGTATTTTATCAATACATAGGTTTTCATTCAACTAAGGACAACAACAACAAGGACGCCTCAGTCCCAAACAAGAGCGATATTGCCACTAAGCTTTACCTTATAAAAAAAGAGCTATATTGTCACTTTCCTGAGCCAAGGTATCTCGGACACAGCCGCTCTACCTACCTTGGTAGAGGTAAGGTCTGCGTACACTACCCTCCCCAGACCCCACATTGTGGATTTCACTGGATATGTTGTTGTTGTCTTGCCACTTCTTCATTTAAAATCATTTCATATCATCAACAACAACAACATACCAAGTGAAAATCCCACAGAGTGGATCTGGAAAGGGTAGAATGTACGCAGACCTTGCCTCTAACCTTGGGAGGTAGAGAGGTGGTTTCCGGTAGACTCATTTCACATCATCACCAATACTAAATTTTCAACTAAGGACAACAACAACATACCCAGTGTATTCTCCCATAAGTGGGAGTATGGAGAGGGTAGAGTGTATGCAGAACTTACCCCTTTTCAAATAAGGACAACAACAACATACCCAGTGTATTCTCCACAAGTGGGAGTACGGGAGGGTAGAGTATATGCAGAATTTACCCCTATAATAGAGAGGTTGTTTCCTAAATACCCTCGGCTCAAGTAACACATAACAAAGCAATTTGAAAAAGAACCCAGTGTATTCCCCACAAGTGGGAGTACGGGAGGGTAGAGTAGACGAATACGATATTAAGATTTTTTCCCGGAACGCGATTGGTTTCTAAGATCACTTCTACCCCTATCTCGTGGAGATAGAGAGGTTGTTTCCTAAATACCCTGGGCTCAAGTAACACATAACAAAGCAATTTGAAAAAGAAAGTACAGAGGTACATAAGGCATAAAAAAAATAGGGAAAGCTCAACATAGTACATAAAGTAAACTAATGAAATAACCAAAGCACAAGAAACAGCGAATAGTACCAACAAGAAACTACGAGGAAAATGCTAATACTAGCTACCCACAAAGTCTATCCAACGCTCAACTACCTTCTAACTCTTCTACCCTAAGGACGAAGAGAGGAATTAATTAGGTTTTAAAAAAGTACCTTAAACAATAAAAAATAATTATTCCTTAATCACTAAAAAATAATGGAAAAACCTTGTGTTTGCGAGCGAAGTCTTCAAGTTGAGATCGAAAAGTAGCGAGCTGTTCTTTCATAAGATCTGTTCTCAATTTCGCTACATTTTCACCTAACAGTCGATATTGATCCTTCAAATTAAGATCGCAAAAACAAAATTAGATTATTAAACAACAACAAAAAATTACTAATTTTTTTGAAAAATAAATAAAATTAGCTGACAAACCCTAGCTGCGGCGGCGTTCTGCAAACCTCCGATTCCCGGTCGCCGCCTCATCTTTACTCTCTCTCTCTCTTTACCGGTTTAGTTGTTTCTTTGTTGAGAAAACGACATAAATGTTCAAGATAGTCTCTTAATTATGCACTTAATAATTTTATAATTTTAGTCTTTTAAGTTTGTCATTAAAACTTTTAGTCTCCGTTAAAATATTCATCAAGCTCTACTTGTTAGATTCGATGACGAGAACTATGGGAAAAAAAAATTAGCGAGAGGTACACCTTACTAAAAAAAATGTCAAATACCTCGGGACAAAACCGACGGATACATTCATCGATTTTATGAAAAAATAAGGAAAAATCAACAAACTTGATAGTATAGGAAAATAATGTCTGGGATACAAAAACCAGCGGACTCTGTCGGTAAAACTGAGGGACTTCATTGGCTAAGTAAAATACACCAGACTTGAGAAATAAATTAGAAATAGCAGAAACTATAAAAATTGTCACTACTAAAAAGCGAAAAATTACGAAAACAAAGGAATAAAATTGTGGGACACTAAGACAATGATTTTTTCTAATTTGTAATTTTTTTATGAAAACTGGCTGATTGTCCATCAGTTATTTTCGGGCAAAAATGCGTAGAAATTATTTTTTTTATATTGGATTTTCAAAAAAAAATATATGTTAAGTGCATATTTAAGGTACTATTTTTAACATACCCTCGTAGTTAAGAGATCATTTTTGTTAACTTGTGACAAAGTTAAAAGATCAAAATTATTAAATGAATAGTTAATGGACTATGTTAAACCTACCTCATAGTTAAGGGACCATTTATGACGTTTTCTTTTTCGTTTGTGAAAAAGGACAAATAAGTTTCACTTTTTTTCTTTATCCAAACTTATAAATATAAGGTCAAAAACACACATTTAGTATCACTTTTTTTAATTTTCAATCTGAACTATTAGGTGAGAGAGTTTTATACCTATATTATTACCAACTAGTTAGTAAAACATACTTCAACTATCATATAGGAAAAGTGACCAAATGATAGTTGAGGTGTGTTTTGCTAACTAGTTGGTGATAGTTTAGATAGAAAACTCTCGCACATAATAGTTCATGTTGGAAATTAAAAAAAATGACACTTGAGGTGATAGTTGTTATAACTTGCATGTTACAGTACTAAAACGTATGTTTTCCCTCATATTTGTTTATAGCTTTAATAATGAAAATTCAGTACAATATTTGAGAACTTCAACAGGATATCTAAGGTCTCATATGATATACATGAAGTTATACTAATATATCATGACTTCTCTAAAACATCCTAAATAGAACAAACAAGTGCGGTAAAGGTACTTATGGGTTCCACCTGGTAATCCCCGTCCGTCCTATCATCAAGAGTCTGATGGCATTCATTTGTGCTTCTGGGCATTCCAATGCGGTCCTCCAATATGCTGGCATCCTGAAGGGATCTTCCAGATGTCTTGATTGTGATATTCAACACTATTGCTTGTTACACCCAATTTTTTCACATTCGTATGCATCATAAGTAAAGTAATATAAAGTCTGGTGAGGCTAAGATCTTATATTTGGATGAAAATAAGTTTAAACAGGTGTTACGGGAGTTTCGTAAAAGTTCGGGGTCAAACGAACAAAAGAAATGAAAAGTCTTACATACCTTTGTCGTCAAAGCTATCCAAGTTTCCCCGAGTCATTGTAAGTTATACGAACAATTATCTACATTATATGAATGATATCAATACTAGAGTCGACAATCTAACTCAAAAGAATTGACAAGTTCACTATTCACTATAAAAATGGCAGTCCGGTGCGTTAAGCTCCCGCTATGCGCGGAGTCCGAGAAAGGGTCGGACCACAAGGGTCTATTGTACCTAGTCTTATCTCACATTTCTGCAAGAGGTTGATTTCACGGCTTGAACTCATGACATCTTAGTACATGACATCAACTTTACTAGTTCACGACTCATTATTCACTATTCACTATTCATGACGCCACTCTCGTATTCTCATTTCTTTTCAATTCCAATTTAACCACCACAACTACAACGCAATCTACATTAATACAACAAGATTTGTGATTAATGTCACGAATGAACTTAGTTTGAATCTCTAAGTTAGTAAATTGTCTATAATTCTGAGAGCAACTCCCTTATAACTTTAACTTCATCAAACTCCACACATCGTCAATAACAACCAGAGCAACACAACAAGAACAACATCAACAACAAGGTACAATGTATCATTAACAAGCCATCAACATATCACGACGAGCGACAAGCTCGTATTGAAGCCCATACAACCCTTGTCACCCCTTATTACTTTGACTCAACAATATATATAACATGATGACAAGTATATTCATCCATTTTTTCAGCCTTATATCTCAAAAATAACAAGAAAATTCATTTGGGCATTTTATCGAGCAATTTATGTTCATGAAGTTTATACATTATTTTATATCCAAATTTACATTAATTTCCAACACTACAACTTCATACCAACTCTCCTCCATATCCTCAACCTCATCAGCATCTCAACAACTTCATATTATACTCTTAAATTAAATAAAACAACCCAACCATAACATAACTTATTTTCAAGAATTGTTCTACATGATTTCCATCAATTTCACTCTTCTAGTACTTATATAATCTCAATGATAAGAAGGTGGATATAAAACTCACCTCAAACTACAAGAACTCCTTCAAGACCAAACTTGCTCAACTTTCAAGAATTCTCCAAAATCAACCCCACGGGATTCTTCATGCCAAATTTGCATAGTTTGCCTTTGTATTTGATCTAGGATCCTAAGTAACCTTTTAGATAGAATTTGAAAGGGTTTGAGACAATTTTTTGGGAAAATTGAAAACTGAACCGAGCTCTCGGTTATGACTTTTAAGAAACTTATCGAAGATCACTGTTCATTGTTCAATGTCCACTGGTATGTACATATAAGTGTATGCCCGACCAGTAATAGAGCGATGCAGTAAGAAAATATATATATATATATATATATATATATATATATATATATATATAAGTGCAATGCAAGACAGATCTCAAGGGAGAACCATGAATGGAGTCAGAGTGACCTATGGTTGTTATCCTCCGACTATCGTTATGAAATCATATACAAAAATCGTTACAATCCAACCATAGTTCTCTGAATTGTGAATAGTGAAATTGTCAATTCTTTTGAGTTAAATTGTTGACTACAATATTGCTATCATTCATATAATGTAGGTAATCGTTCGTGGAGCTTACAAGGACTCGGGAAAACTTGGATAGCTTTGACGACAAAGGTATGTAAGGTTTTTCCTTTCTTTAGCATTATCTTGTTTTAGACCAAAAGAGAAATGTAGTATTGTCGAACAAATTCCACTCTTGGTAACTTGGTTGTCTTGTGTTGTCCTTCCATTATTGCTTATAACTCTAGTATGTTCCTTGTCATAACTGTCATTAACATCTTATGATATTATTTGTGATACGATTGATTCAGAGAACTATGGTTGGATTGTAACATTCGTTGTATATGTTTTCATAACGATGGTCGGAGGATATATATATATTACCGCGCCACGCTATAGTCAATCGGAAGACACTTATATGTGTATAATACTGATCAGTTGGGCATATATTACCGCATCCTATATGGTCGGGCAATTTATGATGAGCTTACACCACAGAGGGACTTGATATTATATTATATGACTCTATAAAGTGGATTGATTTTACTTTCATGCATGTGATCATGGTTATGTCAGTTGTGCACCCTCAGTGGCAGTTCTGAGTCCCATGTTGACATTTTGTACTCTTAACTTATATTACATTCTTATGTACATGTTTACATGTCTTACATATTCAGTATATCTTTCGTATTGATGTCCCTTTTGTCGGGGGACATTGTGTTCATGCGGCCAATAAATGATTTGATGAGCATCATCAATATGTTCAATGTTCAGCTTGAGTTGGTGTACTATTCTTCTTTCAGAATTGGTGATAGAGTTTTGGGGTATGTTTTTTTAATATATATATATATATATATATGATTATTTTGGGTATGTTGGGACCCTATCCCGACTTGATGACACATGGTAGTGCTCCTAGAGGCTTGCAGACTAGAGGTTGTTATACGTATATGCTGTGTTGGACCTTTTCTGCGTGCATGTTATTGTTGCTTTCTATTTTATTATTGTTATTTGGAGGCCTTGTCGACCCAAGTTTCGTGTCAGGTTATTCAGGTATTACAGTTGGTACGTTCGGGCCTTAGGTTGATGGTTGTCGGCCACCCCGAAGGTTGGAGTGTGACATTGGTGCCTGATGAAGGAGATCAGACTCTCATGTCATAATTTTGAAATGTACTCTTTTCACTTCATTTTTATTGTTTTGAAATTATAATCCTATATGATTTGTGAATTAGTCCAATGGTAGATAGGTTTAATGTACTCTGAATTCTAATTCCGCTTCCCAATATTACTTTTATCATTTTTATCGCTCAACTTAGGATATTTTAATAAAGATTTGTTTTATTATTACTAAACTTCACATGGCCAGTTTTGCGCAGCTAGTACAAAATTTAAATATCAACACTAAAGTATCCTTTTGTGCAAATCTCCCGTTTATTAGGCCTTTACAATTGGGTGGCCCAAATTATATGATGGGCCTCTATTTGGGCTCACTGTGCCACTGGCCCTCCTCCTATTTCTATATAAACAAACCCTATATACTCCATAATCGCCGTCGCCTCCCTTCTTTTCATTTTACCTCTTACATTTTCTGCAAAATCTCACTGTATTTAATTAATGATTCACTTTGATTATATGTTATATTTTCACTTTGATTTGTTAATTTTTTAACTTTATTGTTTAGTTAGGTATAAACATTCGATATCGAGTGTTTACGCCAATAAAAGTAACGCATCTGTTATTTTTTTTTGTTTAAATTTCGTGGCTAGTCAAACTATACTGCGGAGTGAGTATCACTTTTGAAGTGCTTTGAATTGATATCGCTATGACGAGTAAAAATATAAAAGTAGTGGACTGAAAAATCCATTGATGATAAATTAATTCCGAGCGATACTTATTTTATGATCTATTTTTTTGGGTTTTTTGTTCATGGTACATCCCTATGATGATTGCTTTCTATATTTAACGTTAAAAGTAGACTGATCTTGAAGGAAGACAATCAATTCTGAGGGATGCATTATTTTCTTACATTGCATGTCCAGGGTCTACTGAGTCTACGGTATGATTAAGGTCTATTTACCCTAGACCCCACTTTGGGGAAGCCTCTCTACGGTATGATTAAGGTCTATTTACCCTAGACCCCACTTTGCGGAATTTCGTTGGGTATGTTGTGTTGCATTATTTTCTTACATTAACCCTTTTTTAGTTGAGAATTTCAAATTCAGATGGAATAATTTCAGGGTCCCTTATATTGTTCTTGATAAATAAAAACATGATTTTAAAGTATTTTTTTCACCTCAACTAGTTGATAACAATTAAATATTTAAATTATTTCCTGCTATTTGAAAATTTATAAACTTCTTTTGGTGCCAATTATTGATTAATAGATAACAAGTGATCCCCGTTATGTCGAGGTCTACATGAAACAACCTCTCTACATAGTTAAGCTCTCTACTTCCCACAGTAGGGATAAGGTCGTACACTCCATACTTCCCAGACCCCACTTTGTGGGATTACACTAGGGTATGTTGTTAAGTGATCCCCTCTATTTACATTGTGACAATGATTAAAGATTCTTTTTTTTATGTGACATGTTATGACGTGGGTTGTTTGTTAGAAGTATTTCAATCCCTGTGATGAACTAGCTGAATAATTTAAAAGTAGTGGCCTGATCACCATTGATGAAAAGCTTTGTTCTGAGGGATTCCTTCTTTACTTATTCATATCCTTACTCTGTTTGATATACATGTCCCCCCTTTGTAGAGAACTTACTGTTTGCTGCATTCTTTGTAGTTGTCATCCACATTATGGTCCAACGAACATACCCTGGTTCTCCTGCTCCATCCAAAGATTTGATTTTTATCAACATTGTACCTTTTTTCTCCCCCACTTTACCACAAAAAGGAGTTGCTTGCATTGATATGACTCGTGATGGTGCTCCCCTGATTTAGCCTAGTGGTAAACCGTGATATCTCATGTCCAAATCACATCTGGGACAAACACTTGTTGAAATTTGTGAATGTTTGCTGTTTGATAGATTGAGAGCATTAAGATAGACTTGGCCTATCATTCTTGGTGCATTTGATGCATATCTTCGTAAATTCTCTTTCTTGTGTTCATCATTTGTGCAGCTAATGACTTTACATTCTAGGATTATAATCCCCCTTTTTGGGGGTATAGATATTATATTCCAAGGCGTCATACAATAGACTCTTGTAATCCGGCCCTTCTCGGACCCCACACATACCGAGTTTAGTGCACTGGGCTGCCCTTTTTAGATAATATATTCCAAAATCTTTTGGTATAAAATGTATGCTGGTTTTAGCTAACATCAATAACTTAACAGGACTAATGTAATCCTAAGTTTTATACCGGGAGTCCGGGACTAGTATCCTTGGTGACCATCAAAATGACCCTTGAGAACATATGTGTAGTGAGTTAAGGGCTCGTTTGTACGTCGCACTGGACTGTATAATTTTGCATGGATTGTATTGTATTGTAATGTACTGGACTGTATTTAAGTATTAAAATATAATGGACTATTTTTATTTTTTATTTTTAGTATAGTTCACCGAGATGGGTCTCAAAAATGACAGTTGGAGTGTACTATTTTTAGAAATAGTATTAGTATAGTCCAGTCCGGCTTAAAACGCCTACCAAACGCTGTATTATTTTTAGCGTAATACAACGTACCAAATGTGCCCTACAAGTATTTTGTTTGTCCTGAAGTGTTTCAGGAAAGCACTGATTGAACAACTTAAATGTTTGTTGAGTATTATCAGTTTCAGGGGCAGAAGCAGCCTTATGGGAAGTCTTTGTTTTCTTTTTACATTTTTGTGCTTAATCAAATAATAGGAGTAATTACCACTTAAAATCATGCCTAGTTAAAGACAATCTTTTTACTACATATGTATGGATAGTCCATACCGCCACAGCATATGGTAGGCCACGAGTGGGTGTGGGGTGAACTCAAGATTTTAAATTTATGAGTTTTAAATCTTAGGACAGGACAAATGTGGATTAAGAATGATAAGTTAACGAGTTTTGATTATAGGATAAAACAATCTATTGTGTATGTGATAAATTATTTACACATGTTAAGTGTTTTTTTACACAAATACAAGGTAGATCTATGTCGTATCTATTGAGTTTTATCGAACCCATAAACTATATTTAGATCTGTCTTTGTGGACAGGACACCTTATTGAGTGTAAGTACTTGCATGCATCAAGGGTTAATACCATACTATTTCAACTTATCATAGTTAAGTGATTTTATGATGTGAAAATATACATTAGCTAACCATGATTAGGTAATACTAGAAGTCTATGTGCATACACATGCTTTGTATTTATTGGTTTGGTATAACATCCCATTGAAGTAAATTTTTTATCCTTATTAAGTTCGAAATAGATTATATATACATGACTTTTAATATAAATAGATATACAGATGTGTGCGAAAGCTACTAAATTTTGTTGAATCAGTTACTAATAATGTAGTTTGGCCTAACTTGTGGTGGGGTTAGGGAGATAGACAAAGAGACAAAATCCTTCAAATACAAAACCCATGCAAATACCTGGTTCAAAAAGCACCAAGTAATCCACCCTACACAAATTTTCCAGTCCTCAAATGCTCACATCAATCTTCTCACCTACCTCCCCCTCATATCTCTTCCACCATTACTCGCCAATCATCTTAGCACTTTGCAAAGCCTTTTCCAAAAATCAAAAAAACATTTTCTTTGTCATCTGTTGTATCATACACTTCTTGCATTCTGTTCCATTTCCAATGGCGGATTACACAACTAGTAGAAGGAATTCCAATACACAGTTATTACAAGAACTCGAAGCACTTAGCGAAACTCTCTATCAACCACCACCACACACTACAACAACCCGAAGAACCGCCTCCCTTGTCCTCCCCCGAAATTCCATCCCTCCAGTCGAATCCCTTAAAAATGACGACGACACTGACGCTGTCGTCGTCAATCCTAAGCCGAGATTGAGGCGCATGTCTTTGTCCCCCTGGCGTTCCCGCCCAAAACTGGACATCGAGAGCGATGACAATATACAACAACAGAGCACCGGAAGCACCAGCAGCAGCAACACGAAGTTATTAAATAAGAAGTTGGATAGCAATGATGCAGAGAAAAAAGGCCTATGGAATTGGAAACCAATTCGGGCTTTGGCTCACATTGGTAAGCAAAAGTTAAGTTGTTTATTCTCAGTCGAAGTCGTTACCGTTCAGGGACTACCCACGTCCATGAACGGTCTTCGACTATCAGTTTGTGTGAGAAAAAAGGAAACTAAAGATGGAGCAGTACACACTATGCCCTCTAGGGTGTCACAAGGAGCTGCTGATTTTGAAGAGACACTTTTTATAAGGTGTCATGTTTACTATACCCCTGCTACCACTGGTAATACTAGTAGTAGTGGTGGTGGGGCTCGATTTAAATTCAAGCCCCGTCCATTTTCGATATATGTCTTTGCAGTGGATGCCGAGGAACTCGATTTCGGAAAAAACATGGTTGATTTAAGTGAAATGATTGAGGAGTCAATTGAAAAGAGTTTTGAAGGAAACCGTGTTCGCCAATGGGACACGAGTTTTACTCTTTTAGGAAAAGCGAAAGGGGGAGAGTTAGTGCTAAAATTGGGATTTCAAATCATGGAGAAAGATGGCGGAGTTGGGATTTACAGCCTGGCTGAAGGGGGAAAGAAAAACGCGAAGAGTTACTCATCATCATCTTCGTCTTCATTTGCTAGAAAGCAATCGAAGTCGTCTTTTAGTGTTCCAAGTCCACGAATGTCTAGCTTAAGTTCATCTAATTGGACTCCTACACAAACAGGAACGACACCAGCAAATCTTCAAGGGATTGATGAGTTGAATCTAGACGATGAGCCTGTAGTAAAGGAACAACCAGAGTCGAAAGCAGAGGATCTTGATCTCCCAGACTTCGATGTTGTTGATAAAGGAGTTGAAATTCAAGATAAAGATGAAGTAACAAAAGAAGTAGAAGAAGAGGAAGGAGAAGGAGAAGAAGAAGAGCGATCAGAAGGAAATTCTGATTATAAATCGGTATCATCTCACGAGGTTGTCAAGGAAGTCGTGCATGATCAGATGCATTTGACAAGATTATCAGCACTTGATTCCATTGCACAGCAAATCAAAGCACTTGAATCAATGTTTAAAGACGAAAGAGTCAAGACGGAGGAGGATGACGACTCAGAATCGCAAAGGTTGGATGCGGACGAGGAAACCGTGACAAAGGAATTCCTACAAATGCTCGAAGATTCAGGCACTAACCAGCTCAAGACGGATAATCATCAAGAAATCCCTCGGTTAAAGCTGCAAGGAGGAGGTAATAAAAAACAACTTATTCAGAATGTAATAAATATTTTAATGCTCTCTACAATTCTTCTCTCCTTCTCCGCTCCATGAAAATAGTTAGCAACATTCCTATTTATAATAGTACATAACCTACTTTGACTAGAAACTGAAAAACCTATTCCTATATAAATTTGACTACAATTTGGTTTCCTATAACTTTGTACAGGAGGAGATGAAGACAGTGAAAAGAGAGAATCGGGCATATTTATACCGGACCTTGCAAAGGGGTTAGGTTGTGTTGTTCAAACAAGAAATGGAGGTTTTTTAGTTGCTATGAATCCTCTTAATACTGTTGTATTAAGACAAGACACACCAAAACTTGCAATGCAGATGTCAAAACCATTAGTTCTTCCATCAATTCCGTCGTCTGTGAATGGATTCGAGTTATTCCAAAAGATGGCAGCTATCGGGCTGGAGGAATTTACATCTAAGATCTTATCGATGATGACAATGGAAGAACTTGCAGGCAAAACCGCGGAGCAGATAGCCTTTGAAGGGATTCGTTCAGCGATTATTCAAGGGAGGAACAAAGATGGTGGGGCCAGCTCGAGCGCTGCTCGGACAGTTGCAGCGGTGAAATCGATGGCAACAGCGATGAACACGAGCCGAAATGAGAGGATCTCTACGGGGATTTTGAATATTAGTGACAAACCATTGACAGTGGACGATATTCTTGCGTTCACTTTGCAGAAAATGGAGGCAATGATAGTCGAAGCATTGAAAATTCAGGCGGATATCGCGGAAGAAGAGGCGCCTTTCGACGTTCCCCCTAAGAAAGAGGATGATGGTCACCCCTTGGACTCTGCAGTTCCACTCGAAGACTGGACAAAAGACGACGAAAAAAGCGATAGTATAATGATCTTGGTTGTGGTTCAATTGAGGGACCCGTTGAGGCAGTTCGAGGTAGTTGGAGGACCTATGATAGCATTGGTTCAAGCAGTTCGTACTGATGAGGAAACGAACGACTTTGATGATGATGAGGAAATGAAGTTTAAGATAGCGTGTTTGGCGATTGGCGGATTGAAAGTTAGGAGTGGAGGGGGGAAGAACGCATGGGACACGGAAAAACAGAAATTGACAGCAATGCAGTGGCTGGTAGCTTATGGACTTGGTAAAATGGGGAAGAAAGTAAAGAAAAATTCACCACTAAAAGGCCAAGATTTGTTATGGAGCATATCGTCACGTGTAATGGCGGATATGTGGCTCAAGTCAATAAGAAATCCCGATATCAAGTTCATCATGTAGAATCATTTCTCGTCATTCTTTCCACATTGCAAACAAATAAGCAACAAAAAAGGAGGAAATTTGTATAGTGTTTTTGTATTTGTCCATTGTGTGTAGATCTATTTCATTTCTAGTAGGAAAATATTGAAATGTTGCATCAGGTTTCTTTAGTAACGAGATAGGAGAGTGCCCGTGACATCATTGTTTGTATTTTTTTCACGATTGTAAATGAGAGTAATTCTGTCTTTTCTACAAGTAATAATAATGAAGCTGTCAATTTTTAATTTAATGTTTTTTTGATGCTTTGAATAGTCATTTCGTGATGAAGGATAGCAGTAAAGTATAATAGGAAAGAAAACAAACAAGTACTTAAGACAGAGCAATGTAAATATACACCTGCAAAATATTAGCTCATAGACAGACAACATAAATATATACATTTGCAAATTAGCTCACATAGGCATTTCACATATCAAAAATGACAGCAGTGACAGTAAAACTGTGCGAGGCTGGTGTCACAGAGGAACAAACAGTTCCCGCTCTATGCAGTGGAAGGATAACGGGTCGGTGCTTACCAAGTCCAGTAATGCCTGATGGGCAGCTCCAAATGAACCTCCGCCCTTATAGAAAGACGAAAAATAATAACTCGATCAAGAAGGAGAAAGTACTGCAGGATCCGGTGCTTTAAACAACAAAAATATTCTTTGAGTGACTTGATAGTGTAAAAATGTGGTGTATATAACTTAAACGTAACTCTTCTTCCTAATAATCAGAGGTGGATCGGATGCCGCCAATCATCCATCCATCACCCTATTTTTCTTCATCCACATCCAATCCATCCATCATCCACGGGTGAATCGGGTGCTTCGCGTATTTATGAATTTAAATTCCTAACCTAATACGTAATTAATCAAAGAGTTCAATCCGCTATCACGTCAAAATAAGGAAAAATCAAATCTGTGGCCTTATTTGCGTTGGATAACTTTGTGATTGAATTTTTTTTGTGCGTTAGAATTACTCATTATTTAGTTATCATACCATATTTTAGTAGCTTACGGGCTTAGGTGTTTGTATATTAAAAAATAGAATAAGATTGAAGACTCATTATACTAAAGTAAAGTATTCTTTTTGTTTTTTAAAAGAAACAAACCACTCATTAACCATGAATCTGTCTCATCAATTGTTAAAGTACGCATTAGCACTTTGTCTGGAATTTCTTCAAGTTCACTGAATTCATATACCTCTATAAAATGTAAGATTTAAAATCTTGAAATAAGATATTTATATGCTATAACATATAAATTTTATCTAATTGTGTAAAAATTATTTACACTAATAATTATACAACTTATCTCATATATATATATATATATATATAAAATAATTAATTTATAAACGGGTGGATGGATGAGTTGGGTGGTGGGTTGGGTATGTCCACCCGAATCCGACCCGATCCATCACCCGATAAAAATCCGTGTTTTGTCGGATTTTCGTCCATATAATTGGGTCGGGTGGATCGGATATCCATCGGGTCAGAGTGAAATTGCGAGCCTTATATGGTGGAGTGAGTTTTAATGCCGACTAATAGGGAGACGCCACATGTAGTATGTTAGCAAGATTGGGGAGATTGCTAACTTAGTACATTCATGTAGTATGTTAGCAAGACCGATATATATATAGCAAATTTAATTATAGAAAGTCATACAAATATGTATTTACCTGTTTTTTCAGAGAAATATTTCTTTGACCAAGTGTAATAATCTCCAATGAAGGAACAAAATGCATATATCTTATTCCTTTC
The DNA here is from genome assembly GCA_029844215.1 of Przewalskia tangutica. Taxonomy (NCBI): domain Eukaryota; kingdom Viridiplantae; phylum Streptophyta; class Magnoliopsida; order Solanales; family Solanaceae; genus Przewalskia; species Przewalskia tangutica. The sequence continues at coordinate 1,139,173 of CM056738.1, read as the reverse complement.
AAACCAAACAAATTGTTGTGTCTCAAGGCCAAGGAAACAAAAACAAACATTTTTGGCAACAGAAAAAGAAAATAACACACAAAAAATTATTGATTCCCTGGAAGGCCAGAAAGAAAACTGGTTCTTTCTGGGAGCAAAGGGGTTTCATTTTTTTTTAAAGCTTCATGTGGATTATCAAATTTGTTAATGTGTTCTTATTGAGGTCCTATCTTGGATTTTTCATCATTAAATTCGGCAACGATAAGAACATTTTTGGATCAATCCCAGAGAACATTAACCCCAGAAAGACGAATATTGTGGTGTTATGACAACGGCCAATCAAACAAGAACTTGATGAGTGGAATCCGCTAACACTCTTGATGATTGTTGTAAATATTAGGTATGACATTGGGTAAGAAGAAGAAAATGAAGATGAATTGCTTTACATGTTGTGTCTCAAAGGAGGAAAATGTTCATCATAAAAATACTTTGAAAAAGAGCAATCAAGAAAAGAAAAACATCAAATCTCAATCTTCCTTTGACAATCTTTCTTTTAAAACTGGTAAATTTTCTGCCCTTTTTTCATACTTAATTGGAACTGCATCGTCTTTAAAAAGAATTACAATTTTTGCATGATTTCCTATTATCAAGAAAAAAAAATTGCCTTTCTATATTTGTATGCTAAGAGGAGGAAAACAGACTTGAGTAACCATCCAAATAAACTTTGTTGCTGAATAAATTCAAAGGTCTAAGACCTTATAAAAGAATCAAATGCATTTAATCTGGATGAGACTAAACATAAATTAATCACATTAATGTGTGTTTGAAAGACTATGTTTATATGAGCTTACCTATTTAGACGGTCCCAAGTACGGACAATAGTAAAGGGTTGTGATAGGTTGGCAGCCAGCATAAAATAGTCGAACCATTGGATGAAATGCTTGTGTGGAAAGTTGATTGAAAAAGGGTTACGATAGGTTAGCAACCAACATAAAACTAGCCGAACCACCATATGAAATGCTTGTGTTGGAAGTTTATTGAAAAAGGCTGCGATAGATTAACAACCAATATAAAAATAGTGGAACCACCAGATGAACTGCTTGTGTTGAAAGTTCTTTGAAAAGGGTTGCGATAGGTTGGCAGCCAACATAAAAATAGTCGAACCACCATATGAAATGCTTGTGTTGAAAGTTCTTTGAAAAGGGCTGCGATAGGTTGGCAGCCAACATAAAAATAGTCGAACCACCATATGAAATGCTCGTGTTGGAAGTGAAATAAAAAGGGTGTAGCAATAGGTTAGCAACCAACAGAAAAATAGTCGAACGACCATAATGAAATGCTTCTGTTGGAAGTTCATTGAATAACTTTTCTTGGCATTGTCATAGCTAAAACCACTTAATTTCCCAAGGGACCTGAGTGGCTGAGTTTACTCCAACTTTCACATGATAAACATCTTTATAATTCACATTTTACAAATCAAGATTTTAAACCTGGTGTGCAGACAGCAGCAGAAGGAAGTACATAGCAGAAGAAATAGCAAAACTTGGAAAAGGCAATGTTTCTGCTGAAATCTTCACATACCTAGAGTTGAAGCTTGCCACTCAAAACTTCGACAACGATCATTTTCTTGGTGAAGGTGGCTTTGGAAGAGTGTACAAGGGCCACATTGGAAGCAAGAATCTAGTACGTGTTTCAAACTCCAACTTATTTGGAACTGAGGCGTATTTACTGTAGTAGTTATTTCAAACTCTACAAACCAAGCAAAATTTTAGAGAGTCACAATGATTATTCTAACTGAAGGTTTAACTTCTTTTCTTGTTTTGTTTTAGGATGTTGCTGTGAAGCAACTTGACAGGAATGGCTTCCAAGGAACTAGAGAGTTTCTTGTGGAGGTTCTGATATTGAGTCTTCTTCATCACCCTAACCTTGTTAATTTGGCTGGATATTGTTCAGATGGTGACCAGAGAATACTAGTATATGAATACATGCCAAATGGTTCACTTGAAGATCACCTTCTTGGTAATGTATTGATATGCCATCACTTCTAACTTCACTTAAAAAACTTAAAAATATGCATGTCCATCAAGTAGTTGACATCTATGCTCGGACTCTTCAAAAATGTCAATAGGTGTGTGTTGGATCCTTCAAAATAGTGCATTTTTGGAATTCGATACGGAGAGTCCGAGCAACATAAATTTACATTGTTAAATCATTGTCTCAAAACATATTTGAGCATTGATGATAACAATGCCACTAACATGAGACTGACTTTACACTGTCAGCGTATAGAAGTTAGATGTTTTGATTAATGTCCGACTAAAACCACCTTGTTTGGCAGAACTTGGTCCGGGAAAACCCCCACTTGATTGGGATACAAGGATGAAAATTGCAGAAGGAGCAGCAAAAGGGCTCGAATACTTGCATGAAAAATCTAATCCTCCTGTGATTTACCGCGATTTTAAAGCATCTAACATACTTCTAGATGAGAACTTGAATCCAAAGCTCTCTGATTTCGGGCTTGCCAAGCTAGGTCCAACTGGTGATAAGAGTCACGTGTCCACCAGGGTCATGGGAACCTATGGTTATTGTGCTCCTGAGTATGTTTCCACAGGACAATTGACCGCGAAATCCGACGTTTATAGCTTTGGAGTTGTATTTTTGGAGATGATCACAGGGAGAAGAGTCATTGACACCTCAAAACCAAGTGAAGAACAAAATCTTGTTCTGTGGGTAAGTCTCAAGAACTCAATGTCACTAAGAAATGCTTATTAAACATTGATTTTCCACTTCTTTTCCACTTAAAACTTTGATGTAACATTATGAACCATGCCAAACGTATATTTACTAAAAAGAGTTGCCGGTTCATATAATCGTTGTGTGCTTGGGTCCGGAGAAGCGCTGAACCACATTGTGTATATTTTTCACGGATTAAGCATATAACCTCCTTGTCACTTAGCAACAAATCTTACTCAGAGGCGGATTCAAGATTTGAAATTCTAGCCCTTTTGAGTTACTTATGGGCTCTAAATTAATAATTTGTCCATATTAAATTAACTTCTTTTAGGATTTAAACTAAAACTACTAGGGTCGGTCGAACCCATAGCAAGAACTATACATCAGCCGTGATTACCCTTGGGCTAAACCAATATATATTGGTAGTGTAAAAGATTTTTTACACTCTCAATGTATGTTAACCTATTGTAGCCGGCAACCTGCTTGATTTTTCAAGTTATCGGTCCAACTTTTAATGGACCGTTTACCTGTAATTATCTTTTCAGTAACCTGATAGTATAAAAAGATTCACACATTCAGTGTATATGGAAGTTAACTTTTATACAAATTGCTTGGCAGGCACAACCATTGTTCAGAAACAAGAAAGAGTTCCACTTAATGGTGGATCCATTGCTGGAAGGTAACTATCCAAGGAAGGGACTGCACCAAGCACTAGCAATTGCAGCAATGTGCCTGCAACAGGAAGCTAGTGTTCGTCCGTTGATCAGCGATGTAGTGACTGCTTTGGCGTTTCTTTCGGGGAACAAGAAAAAGGAGGACGAGGACGAGGAGGAAGCTGTAGAAGACACTTGCAAAACCCCATCGAAAAGTAATACAGATGACATTGAAACTAATGAAGCTAATGTTGATACATCAAAAAACTAAAGCCTTCGAAGCATAATCAACACCTTTTCTGGTGAAGTTTCTTCAGATTTTGTACATTTGTGTTAAAATAATTAGAAGACTAATGTATATACAATGCATATAGATGAGTAAAGTTTATCAATGTTAAATGGACAACTTATCTATATGCGAAAAATATAAGTCTTATTTAACTTTCTTGGACCACTTCACCATTGAGCTGCGAGAACAATATGCGAGTCGGCAGCGGCGGAGCCACATTCAAGCAAAGGGGTTCATATGATACTGCCTGCTCAAAGTTTTTACTTATTATTTATACATGTATATTACAAGCCAAAATTAATAAAAATGCATAATAAATACAAGGATGAATCCCCTTGACTTGAAACCGAAGCTTGATATAGTCTATTTTTATAAAAGTTGAATCCTCTTAATGAAATTTTTGGCTCCACCAGTGCAAGTGGGAGTACAATTTTCATTAAGATGGACAACACAATTGTGATTTTGCAAGCTAAGCAGACTACCAAAGTACACGGATTCGAAGAATAAAGCATTGCAATTTACATCAAATCTCAAAATAGCAATCAATGAAAGCTCCCAAACTGAACAAGTAAACCGGAAAAAGAGTTGCTTCCTAGTAAATTGAGCTAGCCCGTGAGAAAATTCACAAGACACTACTTCATGCAATGGGTGAAAAACTGGGAAAAGAGTTGCTTCCAAGTAAATTGAGCTCGCCCGGGAAAAAATTCACGAAGCATTAACTTCATGCAACGGGGAAATTAGCTAGCTGGTAACTACTTCTCCAGCTCTTGCAGATCAATATCCCAAGCAGATGCCAACTGCAACAAAAGTTGCTCAGGTGTTGCACCTTCCCAATCCTCAGGCATGTCTACTGATGATGAAATTTCATTCAAATTTAACAGCAGCTCTTTTTTCACTTCCATAGGAAGGTCCACTACCTCAGGTCCATGTTCTATGACAATATCTAGCAACTGAAAATACAATTGAAAAAGGACATGATATAGTCAGTATAATAACTTAATTCCAATATATCAAACTTCAGTGTAAGTGGTTCACACTTCACAGATGCAACAGAGGCGACACAGATTATGAAGTGAGAGCGAAAAAATGTGGGAAACAATCAAACTTTAGGGCCTGTTCTATAAAACAAAACCGTAGTTTTCTGGAAGATAGTTGTTTTATTTTCTGGAAGAAACATATAATCCGAAGATTGTTTTTCAGAAAATAAAATGCAACCAAAAGGTTCTTCCAAGAACAATTCTTCCAGCACAAACAAAACAAATTCTTTCAATGCCCTATCCAAACACACATTCTTTCCAAAAAACAAAACAAAAAACAAACTGAAGTAGAACGGTTTGGCAGTCTAGACGCGACCTTCCTAATTGAATAATTCACCAGAGCAATGGAATTTTAAAGCCTAAGTGGATGATAGAAGGTTTAGATTTAGATTTAAATGGTTAAGCACCGGATGATAATACTTGAAGTATAATGTAATTTGAGTCCCTCTTCCTAGACATTAATGTGAAATATAAATCATTTCTGTTTTACAGTAAGATGTGGTTCATGTTATCTTTCGGTTGCATAATATTGAAAAAGAAATGAACAGTTCAAGGAATAATTTTCCATCAAGAGAAAAGAGAAAAAATCCAGTGGCAAACTAAAAGGAAACAGACAGATTGTATCCTACTTATCAGCATGTTAGAGAAAAGTCAAGATTTTTTTTATTGGAGAAAAATCAAGATTTACTTGAGCTCAATCTGAAGGAAATGCTAAATTTGTAAACATAGAGGGCTTATATACAAAAGGTAATGAAAAGTTCGTTATTCTCTTGATAGCATGGCTTATTTTCTCAATGAGAGCAAGCAAGCAAAAAGACATAAAAAGTCTCTTAGAAGAAATAGAAAGGCAGTGCTGAACAATAAATCCACAAATGTTTTTACCTCAAACCAACATAAGATACCAATCAATATAGGTTAGTTGGCACAGTAAATCATACTGCGTGTTTCTCAGAAGAACTCTATGACGTTTATTCTCCTACCCTAAAAGAACAACTAAAACTACACGGAATTTTTTTTAGCAATCATCTGCACAGATACTTTCACTACTTACTCTGGGAGAAGAAACTTATTAGCCTGTTTGGCCAAGCTTCTAAAATTTACTTATTTTGAAAAGTGCTTTTGTTAGAAATGCTTTTCGAGAAATTACTTTTTGAGAGTAGCAGTTTGTGTTTGGTTGATCTATTTGAAAAACTCTTTTGTCAATATTAGAGCAGTACTTTGTGTTTGGCCAATGTTCCAAAAGTGTTTCCGGGGAAAAGCTACTTATTTTAGTTTCTGAAAACAGCTTCTGCTACTACTTAAAGACACTTATTTTTTCTCTAAAAACTTGGTCAGACACCTCAATTTTTTAAAATAAGCACTTAAAAAAACACTTGGCTTCCAAGAAACTTGGTCAAACAGACTATATATGTATAAAGTCAAGAAAGCTGTTAACAGGGAATTAGAGAAATTTGTACCTGTTGGATCCAAGATAAACAGATGTCTGTCAAGTTTGGCTCCAGAAGAAACTGGGCAACAGCATGCAAAGCCTCACTTGCCACCTCATTAGACAGTTGATCGATCACTGGGCCTGATCTATCCATCAGCTTCACAAGCAAGAAATCGTCCCCAGTAGACAAAACTTCAGAAAAAGCTGAATCCATATCACCCACAGAAAACGCATCCATTGCATTGGTCCAAGAAGTCCAAACTGGATCACGCTCTTGCATATTGTTGTCATCTGTTAGTGCTTCAGCCTCTAATTCTGGAATAGCTACTCTAGTACCTCGAGCAGAAGTTCCATTGTCATCACCTGCCACACGAATTGCCTCCAAGGTTGCTTCATCCTTTGAAGCTTGCCAGATACTTCTTGCAGAAGGTCCCTCGCCAAACCTAACGGGTCCCGCTCCTTTGGCCCATCCTCTCCTAGAGCTTGATTGCCCATTCTTACCATATGAATGAAAGTCCCAAGCATCAGGATTATCAGATCTACGTGGTGGGCTCCTTCCCCTCATACCCGATGAATTACCGTCAGATGGTACAAACCTCTCTCCAAATGGGATGCTCCCTTCACTACCTCTACCTAGCTTGGTACTACTAGAGTAATCATGGAAGCCATTATACTTCCCAAGAGGCGGCCTATTAAGAGATTCATCAAATCTCGCCGTAAAAGTAGTACCTCTTCGACCTGCTGAAAGGGATAAATCACGTGCCATGTCTTCAACGACTCTTTCAAGGCCACGTACTCTGTTCTCAAGAGCCACCATGCTACCATGAGATCCACCCATGAAATCCTGCAATTTTGGTAGAACTGTTGGTTAAGAGTAGCTACTGAAACCATTTTTTGAAAAAAACTAACTAATTAGGCAAACCTGCAACATATTCGTCAGATGAGCCTGTTGTCTCTCCAGAAGTAACAATTGTCTTTGAATAGCAAGCCAGTTTCCCTTGTTAGCCATAAACCCCTCAGGTGGACCAGCATTTTTTGTAAAACCAGCACGGTAACTGGATTGTTCCCTCTGATTCAAATCTCCCTCATCAACAGTGTCATGTTCTCTGCCACTTACCCCAGAAGTTTGACTCTCCGTGTTACTGTACCTAGCATCAAGCTGGCTTTTCCTCATTATTCTCTGCCCTGTTTCTGCTTTGTCTGCCTCAGACTCTACTTCAGTTGGTGCATTCGATGCATTAAGACATTGACGAGGGACAACCACTTCCACAGGAAAATCGCTTGATTTCCGTTCTTCAAGTTTCTGAAAGAATTCTGGGTTCAATTTTCTGTCCGACAAAGGTGGAGCTCTCTTCTTTAATATGCCCACTGTTTTATCAGAAAAGTTGTTGTCCTTAGTTTTGGAAATAAAATCATATGAAAAAGTTTTAGATGAATCCTATACAAAAGTCTTATTTCACTCACCAGCATATCGGAGGTCCTTCTTTTCTGACGATCCGGCAGATTCAGAAGAATCACCATCTGAAAGGATACTCCCATTAAAGCAGGAAACAAATCTCTCAGATTTATAGCAGCATATAAAAGTTCATGCTTCCCTGCTTACCAAGACATGAAATTTTCTGATCATCTGTGGCTCCATCTTCTTTCCTTGCAATTTTCTTCCAGTGCTGCAAAGCCTCCAACATACTATCTCTCACAGGTTTTATCTGGGAAACCCAAATACTTTTTAGATTTGCAAGACCAAAATTACCTCTAATGACAAACAAATAACACATACTTATTTGATGAGATGAATGTAGCCACAAAATTAACATTTAGCATATCGCCGCCATCTGTTTTCAAACGTCAAGTTCAAGGATATAGATAAATCTGACGTCGTCAAGTTTTCATTTTGGTTCGTCAGAATTCAGTTTATAGTTTATATGGAGATGCTCCATGATAATCGTGTCAACAGAGGTGTTAATATTGCATTACATGACATATGTAAGGTACAACCATTTATAGATCATCCACCAACTTTAGCACCTTCTACATTGGCCTTCAGCACCAAGGTTATACCAAACTAGGCCAACATTGGCTAGACATGATCTCGTTATTGTTGACCAATCTTTTACCAAACTAGGATTATTGTTACCCCTCAAACTAGTCTAGGAAGTTACCCTAACACTACATTACATAATTACTACAGGAAGGTACCTTGTCAAAACGAGAGGCTTCAAGGACGGTTAAAGTGGAAGTGGCTCCCCCTGCTACCAAGTTGCTTGAATTCAACGCCAAAACGCTTAATGTATCCGCTGCGGCTTTACGAGTTGCCCAATCTGTATTGCTGAGGCATTCATGAATGGTCTGCAATAAGGGTTCCAAATTTTGCGGTGCTATGGCCCCTACCTGCAATAATATGTTATCTGAAGGCCTTAAATATCGCCACAACCGTTTTAAAGATAACACATAAGTTTTCATTATATGTGATGCCAAATACTATGCACGAGAAGAAGAAAAATTGGACTATGTGCATTATCTCAAAGTGTAGTTCATATACTCATATAGTTTTGCCAACATCGCAGAGAAGGACAATAAATCTAATAAAAAGATGAGTCATCAGCCACTTCTACCATAAGCAAGCAAAAGTCATTACTGAAGAATAATTTACCAGCAGCCAAACATGTATGAAAGTTAACAGAACTATAGATATATCAGGTAAAACCAGACCTCATTCCTATAAAGAAAAGGTATAACCAGGCCACACTCTTGACAAAATATATATTTTTTCATTTTTTATAAGTACGCTTAACAAAATATCTTTAGTAAAAACAAGCATGTCCCTATTCTTTCTCCGATCAGTATACTTGGCAAATTAATGACCCTCTTAAACATGCTTAAACTGTGGTATAATACTACAATTCAATTTTGATTTTATAGCTTGTTTTACAAATACATAGCATTCCTCATACCTCAAAAGCTTTTTGAACTTACCTTATGTGGACAATGTACAATGATGATCTAGTTTCTGCTATTATTTTGCAAGATTAGGACTGGGCTACTCTACTTCTTTTAGATACGCAGAAGATGGAATCCTTGCTGTTCAGGGATCTTGAGAGTTGACACCTTAACATTATCTTCACTTTCTAAGGTAACTAAACAGTATCTCTCCACTTCGGAGGCTCAAGTATTCTAGAATGGCCCTAAAGGTCATGAGTCAAGATCTTAGGAATAGCCTAGAGCTCCGGAGTAGAGAAAACCTTGTTGTGTTGTGATATTTATGCAAAAACAAAGAAAAGAATAAAGCAGTCCTTCAATATAACTTGATCTGATTGATCCATGCACCAGTGGGATATTTGAATTTATTCCTAAAACATTTCACAAATTTGGGGCCGTCTCTTTTTTTTTCACATCATATTTATTTAGGGTATATTTTTAGGAAACCACGGGACATTCTTCCTCTCGAAATCGTATCTCAAATCATTCTTTCCACTTCAAGAAATCTTATCCTAGAAAGCACAGCCCTTTCCAAAAGTATCACTTAATTAACTAGTAACAATAAAAACAAATGTTTTTTCCCTCTGTTTTTTGCTTTTTAGAACCAATTCAGCTTCTAGTTGCTTCAGATCTATCTATACTCACAGTCACACTAATGCCTGACCATTACCTACATGTTCAAATTAAGCTAGGTGCACATTAATCCATAATAGAAGCACTCCTAAAAATAGATGCAGCTGGGGGAACAACAAAATCCACTAATAATCATTTTTCTGAAACAAGTTTAGAGAGATATAAGTGTTTCGAGAACAAATAAATGCTATCTTAGTTATGCAGAATACCAATAACAGGTTACTGTATATAATAACTGACTAGTGGCTGCTTTCTCAACAAAGAGGCAGTTGACCTCAAATGAATATTGTATGTTTCTGGAACTGCTTCCTTTTTCCCCCTTTTCACACACAAAAAAAAAAAACAGTTCCAGAAACATAGAATATTCAAGCAGGCACATTGGCCATTGCAATCACCATTTCCTCATGGAGCACTACATGCACACTACATATGAAATGTCATATAACCTTAAATCCTTCACAAGACTGCATTTTGGTTAAGGCAAGAATTAGGTAATGGTATTTGATTTTCTCATTTTGTAGCTAAACATCACTAATCAAAATTAGAATGTTTTAGTGTTTTTCTCACTTTGAGTGTTGAAAGAAACATACAACAAACAGATACATCTTTTGATGAAGTAAGAAGCTTTATTAAAAAGGCATCAAGCAGATGCTAAAGATTACAAAATAGGTTAGCTCCTATACAGACAAAAGACTATTGTTAGGATTAGGGAGCTAACAAAATCAAAAAATTGGTCAGTGCTATTTACAGTAGTCAGGTTACTCCAACTGAACGGATTAAGCAGAGATACATCTTAAAGCAAGCAACTTTTAAACTCGCCTAAATGAGTTAAACTGTTGGAGAAAGGACACTTCTATTTATTTGTTTCAAGTCCGCAAGACTGCAACACACGGCCTCACATGCCAGCTGATGCTTTTGGACCAAACATGCAAAAATATTTTGTTAATGGGCGGAATTGAGATTAATTTGTTCACTTGTGAAAGCTGTCTCATATAAAAAGTTAGGGGTTGTTTGGTTGCCGGTTAGAGAGTTATCCATCTGTTAAAATTAGCATAACTTTATACATTGTTTGGTTATAAAATGGGGGAAAATAACCTCCACACATAATCTAGCATAAGTTATACAACGTTTGGCTGTTTTTTTCTCTATTCCACATAAAACATAACATCACTAATATAATGTCGGTCATGTTTTATTTTTCGCATAACTAGTATAGGTATAAGTTATGAGAGAATCTATGTATTATTTTATGCAGGGTAGAGAATGAAATAACTAACATGCATAATTAAACTCTGCATAACTAATACCTACTCACTGCATTACTAATCATAGCATTAAATACTTGCACTAATCCCTGCATAGCTCTAACCAACAACCGACCCTTAAGCTATTACAAAAGGAACACTTTTATTCATTTATTACTCTATATTAGAGCCTGTTTGGATGGACTTATAACTTATGGCGTCGGCTTATTTTTGTTATTTTGGCTTAAAAAAATGTGCTTAAAAGCATTTTTATCCTATCCAAACACTTTAAAAGTGCTTAAAAGCTATTTTGGCTTAAAAGCACCTAAAATAAGCCAATCCAAATAGGCTCTAGGCCTGCAACACCAGCACAAAAGTTCACTTGGCTTCAACTTATATCAAGAGTATAAGCACTACATTTCAAAAATGAATAAAACAAATAGACTAATATTAAGGTAAACAATTAACTGGCCATGAAGAAGAACCTGTGATAAGCTTGAAACAACAGGCAACAAAGAAGCCTTTGCCATGAAATTTGGATTGTTAAGATACTTGCAGATCCTTGGACAAAGCTTTTGAAAAGCCAATACAGGCTTCGGGTCCGAAGCACACTCCACCATTTTTGCCATACACAAAGCCGCACCACTCTGAACCGTTTTACTATTCTCATTCATCGCCTCAAACAATGGCTTCACAAATAACGCAACCCCTCCACTACTTTCACCTTCTCCCTTCAAGTAAAGCCCCGACAACGAGCCAATCGCATCGCGACACGCGTCCCTAACACCCGAATCCGAATCTTTCAACCTTTTAACAAAGAATGATGAAAAACAAATTAGATGTATGAGGGGTGAATTCCTCTATGAGTTCAATTAAAAAAAGGAAATTTTCAAAATTATACACCCTAATATAAAATATTACGTCACGTAGCCCAATATACAATATTATACCTGGTAGGAAAGCATTATACACAACGTATTAACCTTGTATAAAAGTGTATAATCGTATATAAAAGGTGTTTATACACAAATATGGGCTAAACCGGGTAACAAACCCATATGGGCTATGTGGTGTGAATATTTTCTCCTAGTAGACATATAACGTAATTTTCCCTTTCGAAAATATATAGCCAACATAAAATATTAGGCCACGTAGCCCAATATACAACATTATACTACAATATTATACAACATTATACATGAGGAAAGCATTATACATAATGTATCAACCTTGTATAAAAGTGTATAATAGTTTTTAAAAGATGTTTATACAAATATGGGCTAAACTAGGTAACAAGCTCGAAATATGGGCTACGTGGCATAAATATTTTCTCCCAGTAGACATAGAGCATAATTTTCCCTTTTCAAAAATATATAGCCAAAATAATATATTAGGCCACGTAGCCTAATGTACCATATTATACAACATTATACTACAATATTATACAACATTATACTACAATATTATACAACATTATACATGGGAAAGCATTATACATAATGTATCAGCCTAATATAAAAGTGTATAATAGTGATCAATAAAAAAAGTGTATAATAGTGTATAAAAGATGTTTATTCACAAATATGGGCTAAACCGGGCAACAAACTCAAATTGCGGGTACATGGTGTAAATATTTTCTCCCCGTAGACATAGAGCTATTTTCCCCTAAAATGAATAGTTAAAAATTAACAATGTTGCAACTTGGTCTATCGAAATCAACATCTCTACTTTTCAAGGTAGAGGTAAGGTCTGCGTACACTCTACCCTCCCCAGACCCACTTGTGGGGTTACACTGGTATATTGTTGTTGTAATCTTAATATATTGAGTTAATCTAATCCAATTTAGCTTCAAAGTTTAGCCAAATTGACTCTCAAAAAGCAAAAAGTATCCCATAAATTGGGACAGATAGAGTAATAATAGTTAAAAAAGTTAAAAAAGTTAAAAAATCAATCTTTTAACAATGTTGCAACTTATAGTATTTTTCATGTAGTTTTCAAATATATATGTCTTGATCTTAACATATTGAGTTAATCTAATAGTACAATTTAGCTTTAAATTTAGCCAAATTAACTCTCGAAAAGTAAAAAAAGTATCGCATAAATTGAGACATATACAGTAATAATAATTTAAAAACAATAAAAAACAGCCTTTTAACAATTTTGCAACTTATAAGTAGTACTTTTCATGTAGTTTTCAAATATATACATCTTAATCTTAATATATTGAGTTAATTTAATCCAATTTAGCTTCAAAGTTATGTCAAATTAACTCTCGAAAAGCAAATATATCACATAAATTCGGACAGATAGAATAATAATTACAAAAATATTTAAGCCACATACCTCAATATACAATATTATACAACATTATACCTGAGTAAAAGCATTATATCTAATGTATCAACCTTGTATAAAGTGTATAATAGACTAATAGTGTATAAAAGATGTTTATACACAAATATGTTGAATATCAAGTTTTTATACACAAAGTATAGGCTACGTGGCGTAAATATTTTAAAAAATAGACATAGAACCTAATTTTCTCAAATTTAAATCTTATCTAGTCAATTTAGCTTCAAAGTTTAGTCAGATTAACCCTCGAAAAGCAAAATAATAATAATTAAATTAAAAAAAAATTAAAAAACGAACCTTTTAACAATGTTGGCGATGATTTTGGTTAAATGTGTGGATGCGGAATCGATATGTGAAAAGCATACAGTGGGGAGAAGACGTAGGGTTTCTTTTTTAACAGCAGGTTTAACGTCGTTAGTGGCATCGTAAAAACAATTAAGGAGCATTGAAACGCCGTCGTTTGATAAGGTTTGTATGATTATTTCAAGGTCTTCAACAGCGATCTGATGTGTATCTCTATCAGAAAGTTTAGATATAGATGTAAGGATTCTTTGTTTTAGCTCAATCATTGCTAAATGAGTTGAAATTGATGATGACCTTGAAGAGTGTATTTTTTCTGATGATTGATTTGGGGGTTTTGATGATTTGGGTATTTGAGATGCCATTTTGTGTGAATCTTTTGTAATTTGGGTTGAATTTTTTGGATTTTAAAGGTAAGGTCACTAAAGTAGAGTGGAAGAAGAAGAAGGAGGAGAGAAGTGAAATGTAGATTTTTGAATTATGAAAGTGAAGGAAGATCAATTATTAAGATGAAAAATGACAAAAATGGTCCTTTATGATTGAAGGTTTGAACAATTTTGATCCTTTAAGTTTGAAAAATTGTTAACTTTTAGTCTCCGTTAAATGTTTATCCAACATTTTCTATTAGATTTGACGGGACCTCACAGTTAGAGGTATATTTTTTTTGTAATTTATGTTATTTTTTATTTATTTGTAGAGTCTGGTGTACATTTTTGAAATGTACATTTTTTATTTTTCATAGATTTTTAGTGTTTAATGTATCCCTAGACCCTGCTAAACGGGGATGCTTTGTGCATCGAATTATGTAGTTTTTTATGTTGTATATTTATAATTTGATGAGAATTTCTCTGTGTTTATAGTTGAATCTTTTTCCCCCTTATCTTCGTCAAATTTAGCGAATGCAAATTGTTAAGTGTTGACGGAGACTAGAAGTGTCAATTTTTGATAAATTTAAAGGATCAAAATTATTCAGTTCGTACTTAGGGACTATAATGAATCTACTTTCAAACATATGGGACTACTAGTAGCGTCGTAAAGGCAGTTAATGAGCATTGAAACGTTGTCGTTTGATAGGACTTGTGTGATTTTTTCAAGGTCTTCGACAACAATCTGACGTGGAGTTATGGGCTAAATTTATCCCTTAACTATGGGAGTATGTTCATTTTGGTCCCTTAAATATAATCTCGAGCATATATAATCCCTTAACTATGGGAGTAGGTTCATTTTAATCCCTAAACACATTTAATTCCTCAATTATGCTAAAGTAGAGTACTTTTGGTCTCCCTAACAGAATTCGTTTAAAAATAACAGCGCTAAACTCATGTGACTTGTAAGAGCCAAGAGGCTAAACTCATCAGACCTAATCACATTTAATTCCTCAATTATGCTAAAGTAGAGTACTTTTGGTCTCCCTAACAGAATTCGTTTAAAAATAACAGCGCTAAACTCATTTGACACTCATGTGACTTGTAAGAGCCAAGAGGCTAAACTCATCACATTTAATTCCTCAATTATGCTAAAGTAGAGTACTTTTGGTCTCCCTAACAGAATTCGTTTAAAAATAACAGCGCTAATCTCATTTGACACTCATGTGACTTGTAAGAGCTAAGAGGCTAAACTCATCAGACCTGATCGGAGAAGAAACTCGAAACTAAGGTCATTGGACCTAAGGTCAACTATGTGCTCTAATACAAGAAAAAAATATAAATTTCTCAGCTCACTTGGCGGTCACTCTTGCTGTCCTGCATCAGTGCATTTTTTTTAAATGTAGATTTTGTTTTTTGTTTATTTTTATAAAACAAAACATAAAATTAATAACCAACCCATTTTTTAATTTTAAAAGTAGCTCATTTTACTAGTAGAAAAATAGTTCATTAATCAGACTCATACCGAAAATAACCGAATCTAACTTGGAAAAAATCAAATCGAATCGAAGAACCCAAACATTTTGGCGGTTGTTATACATTAGCTTGGGATTGTTGTCCTGTCTTAAAATTTTGAACTCATAAGCCTCAAATTCTGGCTCCACCTCTAGTGTTAAATGGGTTAAGCACAATTATTTTTTAAACGGATTAAGCACAATTATTTTTTAAACGGATTTTGTTAGAGAGATCTGTTCTTGAGTGCACACTGAATGGTGGGGTGTGGAGCCAAATATTTTTGGGATCATTTAACGACAACTCTTTTGCTCCATAATTTTTGTTAATTATTAAACAGATAATGGTTAAAAACATATGTGAAGTATGACTTTTTGTGGGACTTTTTTATCTCAACTATCTAGTATTTGTGTTTTGTATTTGAAGTATCATCAATTATTTATCAAAACATATTTTTAAATTGATTAGATCAAGTGTTTAAATACAATCGTCAAAAGATGCGTGACAATTCGTTTACCATAAAATGGTAGTTGATTCATTAATTTCGAGGTGTGTTCGATAAATAGCTGGTGATAATTAAGCTAGGAAATGCAAACACCTGATAATTCATGTCTGTTTGGAAAGCCACCTGGTAATTGAAATTGATGTAATTACAAGGATAGTAATTACATAGTATAGTAATTACAATGACACGTTTGTTTGTCATAAGATAATTACATTGTAACTATAAGCGCACTGTTTGATAAACATTTAATTACACATGTAGACATTTTAAAAATAAAAGTTAATTATCAAAAACTAAACGTTAATGTTTGACAAATATATGTTCATATAAGAAATATTACTTAAGTTTATCTATGGTTGTGTATATACGATATATATTACTTCGAAAATATATAACTAAATAATTATAAGTTTGTAACTAGTATTGTAAAAAGGTTGATATATATAAATAAATAATACTTTAATTGAATCAATTAATAAGAACTTCGTACGAAGCATACATTTTGCAATTAATATTACGGACAACATGCTTGACGAAAACATTAATATTTACGACCATAATTTTTTTAATATTATTTAAATATTAAAAAATAATCCATCAATGCTAACATCACTCAATATAAGCTAAGTTTGTATATAACCTCTTCCAACAACGAAATTCAATTTTAATGACATCACTAGCTCGTTACAAGTCAAGTTTGTGGATAACTTCTCCTTTATAAGATTTGAAGTTGTAACTTTTTTTAAAAAAGAATTAGAATAATAACAAGCTAGCTATAATTTAAAAAAATAAAGAAAAACAAATAAGAACGTTAGCATAGCTAAGTAAATAAAAAAATAACTTAGAAAGAAGCGCAATAAAAAAAATATGTAGAAGACCGTGAAGTAAAGGGTGGAAAATAAGAAATATGGAAATAAAAGATAGTAATATAAAAGAAATGATACTTCATGTGTGTTTTTGATCATTATCTCATGATTAAAATGAAAATAATATTTATTTAATAGCCTATTTGATCAAGTTCTCATTACGTGCTTATTTTGAAAAGTGTTTTTGAAAAAAACATTTCTTAAGAGTAATAGTATGTGCTTTATTAATCAATTTAAGTTTTTTATCAATATTAGAGCAGCAATTTATATTTAGTTAAATTTTTGAAAAGTAAATCTAGAAAAAATTAATACTTTTCTCAACTTATGTTGCTAGTTAAAAGTATTTTTTTTAATAAAAAAATTGAACCCCTTAACTTTCTAAAATAAACACTTTTAACTTTCCCGAACATTAGCCAAATATTATACTATAAGTTACACAAGTATTGAATGAATTAATTTCTCAACAGTAAAATAATATATTTCAGCTTCCAAATTTTAAAGATAGAAGTGCACATACAACTAAGTAAAAATGTTAATTTTTGATAAATTTAAAGAATCAAAATTATTCAATATTTATATAATACTATACTATTTTAAATTTATCCTCAAACATAGGTACCATTTTCTCATTTTTGGTGTCTTGCAAAAAGATTAAAAAGAAGTCACGTTCAATAACTAGGAAATGAATAAAGTGTCCAAAGCTCCGGTCGGGCCGGGTCAGATAGCTTTATATTTTTTTCTTTTTTGCTTTCATGACCCTGACCCTATTTTTTTAAAAATTTCCCGACCCTTGCCTGACCCTTCAGGGACCCTACGGTTCACGGATCGGTCCTGACCTGCTCTACAAAACAAAATAATGGGGAAATGTAGAAGGGTCGGATCGCGGGACCCGACATTTAAAAAAAAAAAATTGAATCAACACTTAAATTGACATTCACACATACATTACCACGAAATTTGAATGTTGAAATCTATTGTGTATCGTGAGATTTCAACTAAAGAAAAGAGAAAATTAGAAACCGATTTGGGGGAAACGTCAAATCGATTGGGAAGACACACGTTTTTCCTGAAATTGGCTGCGCCGGCCCCGTCTCGAAAAAATACGCGATTTTGTTGTTGTTGGGTAAAACGGACAATAGGGGCTGAGTTATGACCATTTAAAGTTGCACCACTTTACAACTACTTTCGCTCTCTATGTCAATGCTTCACATTAAAACATAAAATCTACATCACACATATTCATAAAACATATAAAAAAAAACTCCAAATATATATATATATATATATATATGTATACAATATAGCTTCCTCAAGAACCCAATCACGAAGGCAAACCAAAACCTACACAGTGGCGAGTCGACGTGGGTCGGAGGTCGGGCCGGAGGCCCGACCCCACATAAGATCGGGTCCTGGCTTTTTCGGGTCAGGTGGCTCACGGGTCAATCTGACCACGACCGGTTTTTAGTCGGGATGGGCGGTATATACACAACCTTACCTCACATTTCGTGGAGATCGCTGAGGCGACACATAAATTCATTATCAACTTTACCATTTACTCCAAGTTTCAACTAGATAATGAATAAAATAAGCAAAAAAAGATCAAAGGGTAGCTTAACCGGTTAATCTGTCAGATGTGACATGTCTCCTCTGAAATCTTCTTTTGCTGACAATTTAGATACATTATTCAAATGCAATGTGAATAGGCCCCATTAGAACATAGAGATTGATGCGTCATCTAGCACAAGATACATTGAAACTAACACACACAAAAAAAAAATGAATATTTGAGTCAATTCAGCTCCCGTGAATACTTATAGTACATTATTTTTTGCTGATGGCATGGTCGGTGTTGCATCTTTCTTTTACTTTCATCTTCAACTCTATGTTCTTGTGAGGTTTGTTTTGACAATCTTTCTTTGTGACCCAAGCTCCATTTGCCACTTCTCCTGGTAAATTTCGAATCTTTATCTTATTAAGTACTTTGCTTATCACTAATCTTTTATCATAGTTTGGTGCATTGTGGTCACTTGGTTTAGATCTGTATTCATTTGACTTTAAAAAAAATCAGTTTTTATGTGTTTTTCCAATTTTGGGTTCCTGAATGCTATTTGATGTTATCTGTAGTTCTTTTTGTTTCCCACTCGTGTCCTATACTCGCATAGGGCCCGACTAAATTCAGACTCGTGTCGGAAAGGTGGTAAAGAGCTTCCTAATAAAAACAATTCCATACCCAAAGTTCGGACCTGAGGCATCTGTTTTTGTGGGGTTTATTTGACAATCTTTCTTTGTGGCCTATTTCTCATAACTCTTTTAAGAGCTCAATTTGCTGCTTCTCCTGGTAAATTTCGAATCATAATCTAATTAACAACTTTGTTTATTACTAATATGTTTCATAGTTTCTTGTTGGGGTTACTTTGTTTAGATCTGTGTATTCATTTTGTAAAGAATGCATCTTTGGCATAACTCAGCCCCAAAAGTCAAGCTTGTAGGGTAAGACAACAACAACAACCTAGCTTGTAGGGTAAGGATTGTCTAAATTCATATAAGTAGTTCATGTTCCATTCCATTTCCGATGTAGGACTCTTAACACTCCTCGCACACTCAGATCTCTGGAGCGTGGACAATATAATTTGGGGACCCAACATTGGTGAACAAAGAATTGGAATGAACCTGGCGACTCTGATACCATGTAAAGAATGGAAATTGGGCATAAATCAACCCCAAAAGTTAGCTTGTAGGGTGAGTATTGTCCAAGTTCATATTTCCATTCCATTTCGAATGTGAGACTCTTAACACATTTGACTTTATAAAGTTTCAATTTTTATGTGTGTTGCAATTTTGGTTCTCTTAAAATCTTGAATACTATTTGACATATTGGTCTTTACATTGCTTTGATGTTATCTATAGTTTCTTTACCCACTCGGTGTTCGTATTGGAGCCTGACTAAATTTGTATTCGTGTCGAAAAGTCTCATATTAGTGTAAAAGCTCTCTAACAAAGGCGATTTCATACCCAAAGCTCAAAACGAGGCCTATGTTCTTGTGGGGTTTGTTTGACAATCTTCCCTTGTGACCCATTTCTAACACTTTTAAGAGCTCCATTTGCCACTTCTCCCGGTAAATTTCGAATCATAAGCTTATTAAGAACTCATTACGACCAATCTTTTTTTAAAGTTTATTTTTGGGGTTCCTGAGTTTAGTGCATTTGTGGTCTCAGTTTAGATCTGTATGTTCATTTGACTTTGAAAAGTTTCAATTTATATATGATTCTTCAATTTTGGGTTCCTCTTATAATCTTGGATACTATTTGGGATATGGGTCACTACATTGCTTTTATGTTATCTATATTTTTTTTGGTTTCTTACCGTTACTTTCATTTGAGCCCGACTAAATTCGAATTCGCCAGGAAGTCCATAATGGGGTAAAGGCTCCCTAACAAAGGCGACTTCTTACCCTCGAGGTTCCCAAGTTATTCGTTGAGATTTATGTTTAGTGCATTGCGGTCACTTATTTTATAGGCGGAGGTAGGATTTTGAGTTTATATTGTTCTGGATTAAAAAATAAAATGAAGTTTAGTCGGTTCTTGATGAATTATCTATTCATATTAAGTAAACTTTTACTGAGTATGTTGTTGTTGTATTAAATAAACTTTTAAAGGGGAGCCTTGGAGTAATTGATAGGGATGTTATCGGTCCGGTGACCGAGACTGGATCGATAAGGTTTCGGTCCTGGGACGAGATCCGGGACCGGTAAGATTTTTTCGGGTCCGGTCAGGGGCTTGGATTTTTTTTTTTTTACTTTTTTTTTTAAATTGAATTTCCAATATTGAAATTGACATTCTCTGACACATTACCACGAAATTTGGACGTTGAAATCTATTGTATATGGCCAGATATTTAGCTTTGAAAAGGGAAAAAATGTAACTATTTGGGGGAAACGTGAAATTGATTGGGAAAAATACACGAAATCAAATTTACAAAAGGTGAAACGGACGTCCGAGCGCAGAGTTATGACCATTTAAAGTTTCACAAATTTATAACTAATTAGGGCTAGCTGGGGTGGGGTGGTGTTATCGGGTATTTTACCGGGTTACCGGTCCGACTCCTTATCGATCCGGGTAATTTTTGGTATTCGTATCCGGACCGTTAACTTTTCGATCCGGGTTTGCCGGTCCGGTCTCGGATAATTACCGGGTGTATCCGGATCGCTAACAGCCCTAGTAACTGATAAAGTTCTGCCATGTGACTAGAAGGTCATGAGTTCAAGCCGTGGAAAAAACTTCGGATGCGTACAATAGACCCTTGTGGTCCGGCCCTTCCCCGGACCCCGCGCATAGCGGGAGCTTAATGCACCGGGCTGCCCTTTTTTATATTAAGTAAACTTTTAAACACAAATACAAGGTTTGAGTCAAAGGTAATGAGTTCTATGGAACCTATAGGCGAAGCTGTAGCTTCAAGTTCATCCCCTAACTCAGTTTAGATCTGTCTATTCATTTGACTTTGAAAAGTTTAAATTTTTCTGTGTTATTTCCAATTTTGGATCCCTCTTATAATCTTGAATACTATTTGGGATATGGGTCTTTACAGTACTCCTAATCTTTTTACTAGTTTCTTGTTGGGGTTCCCAAGTTATTCATTGAGATTTTAGTTTAGTGCATTGTGGTCACTCAGTTCAGATCTGTCAATTCATCTGACTTTATAAAGTTTCAATTTTTCTGTTTTTTTTTTCAATTTTGGATTTGGGATATGCATTATCTGTAATTGATAACCAACTGCCAAATATTGTGGTAGAGTTGTAAGTACTCCATCTTTAACAATAGGTCTCGGTTTGATCCTTAACCAAAGGTCTGAGGTTGTATCGAATCGCCTTCGGTAGGGACCACTTTATTACTCCTAAAGTGAGACTTTCCGGCGCGAAACCAGATTAGTCGAGCCCCAAAACGAGTACCGGACGAAAATTTTCAGTTTTTATCTGCCCCTTTACCCCCCCCCCCCCCAAGCCACATAATTCCACCCTTTTTAAGCCTCTTATTGTATGTCCAACTATTAGCTAAACCGAGATGGTCAACTCTTCTTTTCATATTTTCTCTTCCCTGTCGACGAATTCATTGCCGCGGTGGGGGGGTGGGGTGGGGTGGGGTGCGGTGGATCAGGCCACTTCCCAAATGATGTAGTTTTGACAGTTAGATCAATATAGTTATATTATTTCTATACTTCGTCTACTTTCTCTTTATGATGATGGTTGTAAATTGTAATTGGCTACTCGTATTGGAATTTCCCCCCTTGAACTGCATGTCATATATGAGTATTTTTGTTACTAATAATCAAGATAGTAACAACTGGATTTTACTAAAAACTGATTTGCTGTTAGACATTTTCTTGCTTATTTTTACATCCATTTATTTTTCCCGCTTTTGTGGCTTCTAGATCTGATGGTAGAGTAGGGTCATGTTCTCAGCCGGGGTGGGGACAAGGGCGAGGGTCAGGGGTGGTAAGCGGGTTAAGGGAGTTTCTAGGTTGAGAGTAGGGTCTTGGAACATATGGACTTTATCGGGGAAGTCCATAGAGCTAGTGAGGGCGGAAAGAACTAATAAATGTGGAGGCTATTACGAAGTATCATTTTTTGTGATGTTACCTTTCTCATATAATAATTATAATAATTTCTTTATATTATTGGTGATTTATTTGAAGATTTTTAATGAAAATTTTATTTTTGCTTACTTTTTAAGTATTAAAATTATAAAATTGAAGATACATGGACATACACCCCATAGATCCTGTGATTTACTCCCGTGTTTCGGGGCTTACACTCGCCCTGTGCTGCGTAAAACCCTCGCGCCCCCGCTTCTTAAAACACTGATGTCAACCATGATTTCATGTCAATCTTGGCTCTGTAAATCATTCCATCACACACAACTTATTTATTATTGCTACTTCTTCGCAGGGTCTACTAGATTGATCTGAAAAACCATGGCTCAAACATTAGAAGCCATCAAGGTCGGTGGAGGTTCGATTAAAGTGGGAACTACTGGTAAAGTCAGTGCCTTGATGTCAAAAGAATTGGTAGATTCCAAGAAACCGTCTCCTCAAAAGAATAAATCTCCTACTGTTTGTGGTTTCATTGCTGGTAGCGCGACGAGTCCAAAGAGAATGAAACCAAGAACATCAAGTGACGAAGCAAGCAGCAGCGGAATGTCTAAGCATAATAACAATAAAAGCCCCGAATCATCCAGGAAGACGAAGCATAACAGTAGAAAAACACATCAAATTCCAATATTAGAATCAGAAAACATTTCAGTAGAAGGAACTCCGGTTAGCCTGAAACCTGACAGGAAGGGACCTTACATGGTGGAAATTGTGGACGTAAAATGCAGAAGTATGGATAGAACTTGGGCGAACCCGATAAAAAATAGCCTAAAGAAGCTTGGTTTCTCAAAGCTATCCGAGAGCTTGGTGTAAGTACAGTCAAACCTCTCTATAACAACATCGTTTATTCTGGTGTTTTTTGGATGCTATAGCGAAATGTTGTTATAGAGAACATAAAATATAACATAGTATGAACGACCGGTTAAAAAAACATGGTTGTTATAGTGAAATGTTGTTATAAATGATGATTTTTATAGAGAGGTTTGACTGTACACACGCAAACTTCATACATCAGCCTTTAGATTCCTGTAAGTGAATCTTGAAATAGCAGTTGGGGAATTACATTCTGCAACTTCTACCATTGAACACATGCTAGGCATCATCAGCTTACTGTTCTTTCTTTTCTTTTTGGAATTTGTGACCAACGATCCGAGCTTCGGTCTGGTGTAACTACTAGTAGAAGCCACATCCGAAACTTGACGTGGCTTGCGAGCTATGTTAGTTAGACTTTTCAAAAATGTCGACGGTTGCGAGTTAAGTATGTGCGGCAACATTTTTGGAGAGTCCGAGCAACATACCTTGTGAGTTCGGTTGTGATGGTTTAGTTGTAGCTTATCGAAGTACTCGATTTCTCGTAACACGAGGGATCCAACGGTTCCTCTGCTGCCTATCTCAACAAGAGGATTATTTGCAGAAATCTTCTCAGCAACTGTAAAGCCTAAGCCATTAGCTTTATATTCAGATCTTTGCATGATAGGTTGAAAAGAAGTGTTTGGTTTGATATGAGAATTGGTCATTTTGGTTTGGCCAAATTTCTTGTGCTGTTTCACATCATTTCTTTACATTATATCATTATCTAATAATGTGAAATTTATAGGATTGAATGAAAATAGGTCCTCTGGTCACCATATTCATGTGCTTGCAGTTTAAAAACTTTAAATTTTCTCAACTTCTAACTACTTTTGCATTCATTATATTTTATTTCAACATAGAATAGGATGGTGATAAGTTTGTCCTTTTAACCTTTTGTTTGACAAGATATGTTTTTGTTGTTGAAGCTAATATCTCATGGCTGATGGCAGAGCCACAATTTTCACTAAAGAGACTTAAAATATAAAAGAAGTAAACACATAAAGAAGTCAATGTTATCTTTTGTTTGAAAAGATCGTGTTTTTGCTGTTGAACATAACGTCCTATGGCCAGTGGTGGAGTTGGAATAAGAAATAAACACACGAAGAAGCCAGCCACCTTTTTGTTTGAAACATTGTGTTTTTGTTGTCGAACCTAACATCCCATGACAATAGTAGATTCCGGATTTTTATTAAGGAGAACCAAAATATAAAAAAATAAAAATACGAAGAAGCTAATAGGATTCAAAGTACTCCCCTCCGGATAAAAAAGAGTGTCCCTTTAGCCTTTTGCACACCCCTTAAAAAATACTAACTTCTAGACAAAAATATGTAATTTGACTAAAATATCCCTAATTAAATAGGTATTGAAATTTGGTTATCGAACACTTAATAAGGGCAAATATGAAAAAGTAAGGTTAATTCTTTCTTGATTTGGTAAGTGAACACTCTTTTTTATTCTAAAAATAAGGTTAAGTGAACACTCTTTTTGATTCGGAGGGAGTATATTATATATACATCAAATTTTTGTTTTTATCAATCTAGGCAGTGTAATTAATATGGCAATAATGTCCGAAGAATGGAGGTGGAGTACAATGATTCATTTGTACAAAAATAAAGGTGATATCCAGAGTTGCAACAACTATAGGGGTATCAAGCTGCTGAGCCACTCTATGAAAGTTTGGGAAAGAGTCGTAGAGACGAGGGTGAGGAGATGCGTATCTATTTTCGAGAACCAGTTTGGATTCATGGGCGTTCGACTACCGAAGCCATTCATCTTATTAGGAGGTTGGTGACTTACATATGGTTTTCATCGACATCGAGAAGGCATACGACAAAGCCCCTGGAGTCTAAAGGGTTCAGGTTGAGTATGACCAAAACAGAATATTTGGAGTGCAAGTTCAACAACGGGAGCGACCATGAGACATGCGTGAAGGTAAGGCTTGGTACTCGGGTCATTCCAAAGAAAGAAAGTTTCAAGTACCTAGAGTCTATTATCCAAGGGAATGGAGATATTGATGACGATGTCACATATCATATTGGGGCAGAGTGGATGAAATGGAGGCTAGCATCTGGAGTCTTGTGCGATAAAAATGTGCCACAAAAACTTAAAGGCAAGTTCTATAGGGTGGTGGTTAGACATGAGGCGGAGTGTTTGCCAGTCAAGACTTCGCACATACAAAAGATGAAAGTTGCGGAGATGAGGATGTTGAGATGGATGTGTGGCATACAAGAAGAGATAGAATTAGAAATGATGATATTCGGGAGAAAATGAGAGTGACCTCAGTGGATGATAAGATGCGGAAAGCGAGGTTGAGATGGTTCGGGCACGTGCAGAGGAGAGACATGGATGCACTAGTGCGGAGGTGTGAGAGGTTGACTATGGACGGTTCATGAGGGGTAGAGGTGGGCCGAAGAAGTATTGGAGAGAGGTGATTAGACGAGATATGACGTAGGTGCAACTTACTGAGGACATAACCTTAGATAGGAGGTTGTTGAGGACACGTATTAGGGTAAAAGAGTAGTAGGTACTCGAGCGTAGTCCTACTTATGCTTAAAAATTGATAGTTGTAGTGTTATTATTGTAGACCCGATTAGTCTATCACACTTATAGGCACATTAATGTTTTATAATCCACTGTAATTTGGTTTCTGGTGCTATGAGTTCTTTAGCGTATTTTGTTTAGCTTATTTAGTTGTGTTAACTACTGCTCCCTTTTGTTCGAATGTACTTTATACTGCTTTAATTGTTTATCTGAGTCTAACCGTTTCTCTTGCTTTACTCTTGCTTTGTTTTGATTGTCTTGCTTGTGATTATGCTTTATTTTGATTGTCTTGCTTGTGATTATGCTTTGTCTTGAGCTGAGCGTCTCCCCGGAAACAACCGTTCTACCTACCAATGTGAATATAAGATCTGTGTACACTCTACCATCCACATATCCCAAAGTGTGAGATTTCAATGGATATGTTGTTGTTGTTGCGGTGTAATTAATACATCATATTGTAGGCATTAAAATGCCTATGGCTTTAGTCCTTTAACCGTACAACTTCTCTAATTATCTATACTGGCAATGAGCTGTAGGCTCTGGGGCATAATCGTATGTGTATCAAAAACAAATTTTGTGGTTCCAATTGATATCATTTACTTTTGAATATATATCTATATATAATATAAAACTATGCAATAAAAAAGTAATGTGACATCTCTCTCTAGCCAATAATTTTATTTATCTTATCCGCATGGGTGTATTTCGATTAGTTCAGGGTGGCGATTAACGAAAAGCGATTCGAGCCGGCAGTGCATGATGTGGGATTCATTTCTCCTTTGTGAGATGACTCGCTGTAGGGCAGACATCGTCTCCCACCTAGTGGGCCCGAATATCATGATTTACCTTCTCCACCAATCTCTGCCGAATTCGGAGGGTGGGGCAATGGGAGGATGATTTTGCTCCCAAGAATTTTATTTATCTTTTTTTTTCTCATTATTTTAATTATTTCATTTAAAAATCATCTCCATAATTACTCACGTTCCTTGATTTTCATAACTTCTACTTTTAATTAGTAACTAATAGTATTCATAAGTCATAACTCCCAAGCTTCATAACCACCAAAATAATTATTGTGCAAGTTTATAAGCACTTTATTTGTCATCTAACAGGTAGAAAATACTACTCCGTAATTGTTTAATGTCTTCTGACCTTTCTCTGTTGATTAGAAATTAAGTTCAGATTCTTTTCTTCCTTTTTTTTTCTAAAAAAGAAATTAAAAGATTCACATTCTAGTTAGAGCACTAGGAAAACAACGGACGGAAGCTTTTAAGTATAATAAACTCATTAACCATTTAGTAGGAGTTATAGAAACGGACAAGGAGTGAAAACATGCATAGGGACACGAAAAATTCTTGGAACGGAGCTATTGGCATCATGAAAGTATTGTGA
Source organism: Przewalskia tangutica (assembly GCA_029844215.1). Taxonomy (NCBI): domain Eukaryota; kingdom Viridiplantae; phylum Streptophyta; class Magnoliopsida; order Solanales; family Solanaceae; genus Przewalskia; species Przewalskia tangutica. The sequence goes on along the minus strand of CM056738.1, from coordinate 1,111,871 downwards.
GTTACACAATGGATGTACGAAAATAGTATACAATTATTACTAGTGTTTCGAAAGGATAAACAATAATGAATTACAACAGTTAACAAACTTGTAGCCAACAAGAGTTGTGGCTATAACAAACTTGTGAGTTCTTGATCTTCTGTCTTGAATCGGCGTTCTTGAGTCCATCTTGATTCTTCGTTCCAGTTGCAGCAAGCTTCTTGTTCTTGATAGTCTGAAACCAGAAATCATGAGACACTAAATCTCTATTTGTTACATTTGTGCTGAGTCGAGTGTTAGCACTCTGTCCTTAAGACATTATTGCCTCGTATATATTGTTAGACGTATTTTGTATACCCTTTTTGAGTCATTTTTAGTTAATATTTTCCCCATTTCCGTTTAAATAAGTGTAGTGTTATGTTCGTTTTCCTTTCTTTTGAGTCACATCAGTTCAAAAATCAAAATGACGAAAAGGAACGAAAAATGGACATAAAAGGAGGGTCCCGAGGCAGGAAAAAGTTGGACATAATCAGAGAACCCGCAGGACTCTCGGCACCGCATTGCCATTCTGCAGAACCGCGGTGCCGAGGCGGGAAATTCAGAATCCGAAGCAAATTTGGCCAAGGACAGAAGGGTCCATAGGGCACGAAATTTGCAACATACTTAAGCCCTAGAGATTATTCTATTGAGGAGGTTGGACATTCTATCACACAACACAGTGGAAGACAATTGAGAGGCTACAATTGGAGACCTAGTTCTAAGTATTTTTTCTTTCTTTAGCTTTCAATTCAGTTTATGTTGGTATTTGTATTAGTTCTTAGCGTGACTATAGCTAGGAGCTAAACACTTTATTAGAGCTTTCCTTTTGAATCGCTTGAAACTCCATTTCATGACTTAATGCATTAGTTTGATTTTTTCTTCACTTGATTAAGATTTATTCAATAATTGGTATGAATGTTTGATAGTTAATTGATCACTAATTATCATAACCTATATGATTTCGAATCAAGAACCGAGAGGAGAGATTTGGATATGCTGTAATTGAATAGACAATTAGACATAGGTTAAAATCGCGGACGACAGTACCCCGATACTTGTGTAGCATTATAGGTTACTGTTCTTAATCATCTTATGTGGTAAATCTTATCATAGAAATATAGAAGGGTTCTGCACTGGGGTTGAACGATTATATATCCTAACCAGAATATAAGACAGTTTAGTTAACCGTTATCTTAACGTAGAAGAAGAAGTCATTCTAGTTGCATTAGGGATTGAAAAGAAGGGATAGTCGAGGATATTAGAAGCCCTAATTCTTTCATAACTGATTAAATCTCAGCATTTTAGTTTACTTCTCACAATTATTCTAGTAGTTAGATAAAAACCAAATCAAGTATCGTTTGCCAAATAGATAACCTAGAATAGATGTTCGGTAATTAAAAACCAGTATCTGTGGGCGATATTCGGTCTTACAGACTATATTACTTGTGAACGATACGTACACTTGCGTGAGCAACATGGAAATCGCCTAACATATATCCTTTTACGTTTATGGCAATTGTCTCTTAAGATAAAACAACATCAAGCAAATGAGCAAAGGAAAGTGTTTTGGAACTTTTGAGTGTGTGAAAGTATGCTAGAGAGGAAGAATTTCAGAAAAATCTGAACTAAACAAGAGTGAATTGTGTTTTACAATTGAGCCAAGGGCCTCAATTTATAGTGTGTGTAAGATGAACTCTCATCTAGCCAACTAATGACAATCAAGACCATGTAATGACACTTATTGAGGGGTTATAATTCAGCCAAATAATGGCTGAATTCAAGTGTCAAGTAATGGAGGTTCAATGCTCCAAAACCAGCCCAAAAGTCAGAAACTTTTCGTCATCCGTCGACCATTCTGCCTCTGAAGCACCGCGGCCCTGCCTGGGAGGCGCCGCTGCGCCAAACATCCAATGACCAACTGCCACCAAGGCGCCGCGACGCTCCAGCACTGCAGCTCCGACGATGTTGCGTCACGGCCCTTCACGGGTCCGCGGCGATTTCCGACTCATTTCATCTTTTACACATCGTATATTTCTTCCTTCATTTACCAACGTGGAACACATGTCATTTAACCAACGACCGTCCATCATTTTATATCTCAAATGTTTACTCACGTACCAATATCTCTTTCACTAATAAAATTTACGATACTTGACACTACGTGTGCATATTTGTGGAAACGACGTTTTCGATGTGCGAGACCTCAATTGTTCGAGTCATAAATAATGAGTTAAACTTAATTCCACATTAGTAAATTTCCAACAAGTATTTGATTATTATTACTAAAAATGAATACAACAAAGTGAAGAACAAAAGATTACAACAAAAGAAATAACCTTAACAATAACTGGAAACAAGAACGAACACTTGATTTGATTGTTTGCTGAGTCGAATGATGACACTCTGTCTTTAAGACAAGATTGCCCCGTATATATCCTTTTACGGTTATTTAGGCAATAGTCTCCCAAGATAAAACAACTACTAACACTTGAGCAAAGGAAACTCAAGTGTTTCTCTTGAAGAACTTTGAAATTTAAGTATGCTAGAGAGGAAGAAGTATTTCAGAATTTTTGATTGCAAGTGTTTAACAATTGAGCCAAAGACCTCAATTTATAGTGTACGATTTAGTCTCTTCAAGTGCCAAGTAATGGCACTGAATCACCCATGAAATGACACTGAATTGTCAAAGTAATGGCAGCCATTTATCTGCCAAGTAATGGCTGAATAATGCTGGAATGAACGTCATTGAGGGCAACCCAAAGGTCTCCAAAATCAAATTTTTATTTCTGACTTTCTGCCTGGGTAGCGCTGCGGCGCTTCGACTCTAGTAACTTTTTGGCCGAATTAGAGTCGTGGCTTCCCTCGGAAGCATCGTGACCCTTAAGATGGTGGAGTCGCGGTGTTCCTGACTCCGAGGTGGTGCCGAGGCCCTTCTCGGCTCCGCGGACCTTTCCGACTCGTTCCAATATTTACACTATGCACATTTCTTCATTCATTTACCAATGTGGAATACCCGTCATTTGGCCAACATCCGTCCATCATTCTATGTCTCAAACCTTTTATTTACGTACCAATATCTCTTTCACTAAGGAAATTTATGATACTTGATACAACATGTGTACGTGTGTGGAAACTACATTTTTGACGTGCGGGGCCCCAATTTTTCGACTCATAAATAATGGGATAAACTTTATTCCACATTAATAATTTTTCAACAATTATTGCTTCTTCAGGTTGTCCATATTTTCTTTTCCTATATATATATATATATATTGTTAATGTTAGGTTCTGTGTCATGACATTTTCCCTAACATATCATTTTTTCGTACTAAGTCCAAAACAGAAAATGTCGGCACAAATGTCTTGACATTCTGGTAACAGTTTTATCTATCTTCACGGGCAGTTTGAAACTGTGATCCTTTTTAAACGTGACAAATTGACTTAGCAAGGAGTCTTCAAGCAGATCAGGATCGATGAAAACCAAATCCAAGAAGTTGCATAACTTGAGGAGCAAGACATGGAAAAGCATCCAGCCGTTGGAGAGTTTTCGTAGTAAGCCAGCATCGCGTGCCCGCATTCGCCTACACAACTGATCGAGGAGTCTTTTAAGGGAACTCTCTACTATAAATAGAAAGGTCACTTCAAGGATTCGATATCCAGAAAATTACAAGAGAAAAGATTAAGAGAGCTCTCCAGATTTTAGCGTCGAAAACTGGATCAACAAGTGTTGCCTGTATTTGTGACGACATTCTGTACGATATTACAAGTGCTGCCTAGATTCTAGATTTGTTCTTTCATTGAAGCAATTGTAATGAGGTGTTGATCACTTCTATTTTAGATAGATTTTTCAGGCATAAGTCATTTGCGACTTAACCCTTTTATTCCTTTTGTATCTTCTTGTAACATTGTAAAGAAAACATATTTTCAATTGTATATAAATATATATAATATCTTTGGTCATTGACCATCATGAGTTATATTTATATATAACCTATGAAAATTAAACCTTTGTGTTCTTTACTTTATTCCGCTGCATTTTAAACTCTTACAAATGTTGTTCTTAAGTTTATCTTAGTGTCGCCACTTGTGTCAGACGACATTTTTGCTGACATTCGACACTATTTCAGTATACTAGTTTTTATCTGTCTTGCTGGTTGGTTAATTTAATCCATAGTATAACTATCGGGACCCAACAAGTGGTATCAGAGCCGACACTTAACATAATAAATGCTAAGGTCCTTTTACTTTAACTATGGATCCAGCTAATCCAAATATTGGTAGACTTTTTATTTTAGATGGATTAAATTATCCATATTGGAAAATTCGTCTACGTTCTCATATTAAATCCATTGATGTGAGAGTATGGAGATCTATTATAAATGGATATACTGTTCCTATGCTTCCACCGAACGAGGAAGGCGACATATTGCCTAAGCGTGAGGCCGAATAGAGTGTGGAAGAAACCAATAGTGCAGACTTCAATGAAAAGGCTTTAAATTCTATTTTTTGATGGGTGGATCTCTATATATTTAAACTTATCCAAAATTTCTCAACTGCCAAGGATGCTTGGAATACCATACAAACTCATTGTGAAGGTAGCTCAAGTGTTCGTAGAACGAAACTCCGCATGCTCATGAGTAAATACGAACGTTTAAGGATGGAAGAGTCGGAGGATATCAAAACTTATTTTGAAAAGTTGATCGACATTTCTAAAGAATGTCAAGTGCTTGAGTCTCCACTGACCAACAATCAACTTGTTGAAAAAAACATTTCGATCTCTTCCTGAAAAGTTCAATATTAAGATATGTGCGATTGAAGAATCCCACAACCTTGCTACAATGGACCTCCATACACTAATGAGAATTCTCACAACATATGAGATGAATATGGAAAACCAAAGAACATTGTATCGAGGCAAAGATGTTGCACTTCAAGCAAAATCCTTAGAGATGCAAGTCAATGAATAGGACGAAAATCTTGAAAAAATTGCGGATGGTGCTAACATTGCCCTTCTCACTCGAAAATTCAATACGATGTTAAGAAGATTCAACGGTGACAATAATAAATCTAAACTAAAAGAGCACCAAAGTCAAGGATTCAATCCACGATTCACTAAAACCCTTCCTACAACGCAAAAAGGAAATTAACTTAGGAGAACCAGTTCAGACCGTACCAAGTTCGATCCCAAGCAACTTGAAAGTATTCAATGCCATGCTTGCTCGGGATGGGGTTATTATGCCAACGAGTGTGCAAACACTTTAAGAAAAGCTGGGAAAAGTCTATGGATTTCTCTAAGTGATGATGAAGGTGAAGAGGATCCAGAAATGGAGTCACAGGCTATGCTGGCCACTGTTTTCGAACAATCACTGTCAGATGATGAAAATGCCGCTGACTGTGTTGTCCCGAATGTCACAACATTTTTGGCAACATCAGCGATGACATTTGCAGATCCAGTAACATCCGACAGATATGAATTTTTTAATTATCCTGATGTTAACTGCTTTCGTGGCTTTATTTCTAATTGTGAATCTGACCCTGAGAATCAAGTTGACTCGAAGGACGACATGATTAAAGAATTGCAAGAACTTTGCAAGGACTTAATTGTTGAATCCAAACAACTTGACTCAAAGGTAAAAAGTTTAACTCTTGAGAATGCAGGTTTGAAAGACACAATAACCCGACTAGAGGTTACCCTTACCAAGAAGAATCTTGAACTTGGTAAGGTCAGTGCGAAGTTGGATCTGGCCGAAGCTACCTTCCGAAAGCTGAACACAGGTACTTCCAAACTAGATGAAATCCTGAGTGTTAGTCAACCACAACATGCAGGTTTGGGCTTCAAGAACTCGGTCAATGCGATTTGCTCCAACTTGTTTGACAAAAACGAGACAATGGGCTACATAAGAGAAAGGAATTATGTGGGCCATCACTGTAAAAAGGCTGGCCATTTACAACCTTACTGCTTTAAATTGCACAAATCCAGGAGCAGAATGTCGTCGAAAATGCTGTCCAACATTCCAGACAGCACTCAATGCGACTTTCTAGAAACCAGAAACGATAAAAAGGGAAAGAAAGTCTGGAGGCCCAGAATAAATGTGCGATGTAATGTTGCTTTGATCGCTTTAAGGACTAATATTTCAAGATCGTGGTACTTCGACAGTGAATGTTCTCGACATATGACGAGGATAAAAGAATGTCTAAAGAACTACGAGACGCTAAATGGAGGTAATTTTACTTATGGAGAAGGTGGCAAAAGCACAATCATAGGCAGAGGAACCTTGAGTGTTCCAGGAATTTTGGCCTTGAAGAATGTCTTGCACGTCGATGGTTTAATGGCTAACCTTGTTAGCATAAGTCAATTGTGTGATGACGAGATGTGAAGTTCAATAAGTATGCTTGTACAGTTACAAATGAATCGAACCAATGTGTAATGTTAGGTACAAGAACATACGATAATTGTTATCTTGTTAGAGAACAAGAGATTTGCAATAATGTTAGGACGGATGACACAACCTTATGGCATAAAAAATTAGGGCATGTTAACTATCGTAATCTTGAAAGATTAATTTCTTATGAGGCTATACGAGACATCCCTAAAATCAGTCCTAAATATAAAACAATAGTTTGTGGAGAATGTCTCAAAGGTAAGCAGACCCGTGTCTCCCATAATGTTGTCCAAAATGACGGAAAACATTCAGGTACGTCTCACTGTTTTCAACTTTTACATATGGATCTTATGGGTCCAATTGAGGTAGGCAGCCTAGGAGGTATGCGATATTCTTATGTGATTGTGGATGACTTTTCCAGGTATTGTTGGATATTCTTTTTGAAAGAAAAGTCTCAAACATTTGGCATGTTTAAAGTACTACACTCTAGGATAAGATATATTTATCATTCCTCTATTTTTCGGATTAGATCCGACCATGGAAAAGAGTTTGAAAATAGTTAGTTTTCTACATTTTGTGAGAAAAAGGGTATCTTCCATGAGTTTTCTGCTCCCATAACCCCCACAACAAAATGGTGTAGCAGAGAGGAAGAATAGGACTTTACAAGAGATGGCTAGAGTAATGCTTAGTTCTAAGAAGTTGTCTAAACGTTTTTTGGCAGAAGCTCTAAATACCGCAAATCACATTTTCAATAGAGTCTATCTTAGGCCAGGAACTAAAATGACATCATATGAGATACTTAATGGAAAGAAGCCCACTGTGCGCTATTTTCATGTTTTTGGGTGCGTGTGCTACGTCTTAAATGATAGAGAACACCTAGCTAAGTTTGACTCTAAAAGTGATAAGGGGATTTTCGTAGGCTATTCTCAAAATAGTCACGCTTACCGAGTGTATAACCTTAGAACCAAAACCATACAAGAATCTGTTAACATTGTTTTCGATGACTATGCTGACCTTGCAGGAAACAATCCAGAAAACAATGTTATAATTACTGAGGAAGAGCCGCAGAATGCAGGAACTTCAGATGTTGCCCCAAATGTCACGACATCTGTTGCAACACCTAAAGCAGAACCAGCGAATACTGAAGGTTCGGATGAGGAAACAGAGGCTGAAATTCACGACCCAGTACGTCGGGATCCCTCATCCAGGATTAGAAAGAACCATACCACAGGCCAAGTAATAGGAGAAGTACATGAAAGAATGATGACAAGAAGGAAAGAACCAATGAATTACTGAGACATGGTGAGATATGTGTGTATACCATATATCCTAAGATAAGTCTTTCTTGTTATATATCTACCTTGGAACCTAAGAATGTCAATGAATCACTAAAAGATAGTTGGTGGATACATGCTATGCAAGAAGAATTAGAACAGTTCACTAGAAATGAAGTTTGGGATTTAGTTCCTCGCCCCAACAACACTAATGTTATTGGAACTAAATGGATCTTCAAAAACAAATCAGATGAATCTGGAACTGTTGTGAGAAATAAGGCTAGACTAGTTGCTCAAGGATACTCTCAAGTGGAAGGGATTGACTATGAGGAAACCTTCGCCCAATTGCTAGAATCGAGTCAATTAGATTGTTATTTGCCATAACTTGTTGTTTAAAGATCACTCTTCATTAAATGGATGTAAAGGGTGCTTTCTTGAATGGATATATTGATAAAGAAGTGTACGTTGAACAACTTAAAGGATTCGAAGATTCTCACCATCCACAATTTGTATACAAGCTGAAAAAGGTCTTGTATGGATTAAAACAAGCTCCACGTGCATGGTATGGTCGTTTAACTCAATTTCTTCTTGAATTTGCTTTCAAACGTGGTGTAGCTGATTGTACATTGTTTATTAAACACCATGGAGTAGATATGATTATTGCTCAAATCTATATAGATGACATAGTTTTTGGTTCAACCTCACAGTCCCACCTTAAGACTTTTGTCGAAGTTATGTCCTCAACATTTGAGATGAGCATGATAGGGGAATTAACCTTTTTCTTAGGCTTGCAGATAAAGCAAAATAAGGAGGGAATCTTCATCTCCCAAAACAAGTATGCCAAAAATTTGGTCAAGAAATTTGCATTGGAGAATGCTAAACATATGAAGACTCCAATGAGATCAACACAGACTATATGCAAAGATGATGTTAGGGAAAATGTCGACCCAAATTTATATCGTTCTATGATAGGTAGTCTCTTGTATCTCACCGCGAGTCGTTCTGATCTAATGTTTAGTGTGTGTGTATGTGTGCTCGATTCCAAGCCTGTCCCAAAATCTCCCACTTAAATGTCGTTAAGCGTGTCATCAGATATGTCGTCGGCACATGTGAGTTGGAATTTGGTATTCCAAAGACACTAATCCTAATCTAATAGGATATAATGACTCGAATTGGGCTGGTGATGTGGAGGACAAAAAGAGTACTAGTGGAGGATGTTTTTACCTTGACAATAATTTGGTTTCTTGGTATAGTCGCAAACAAAACTGTGTTTCACTCCCAACTGCTGAATCTGAATATGTAGCAGCTGGAAGTTATTGTTCTCAATTGATATGGTTAAGACACATGTTAGACGACTATGGTTTTCGAATAATATCTTAGTTTTGTACTGTGATAATATGAGTGCCATTAACATTTCAAAAAATTCAGTTCAACACTCTCGTACAAAACATATAGATATTAGGCATCATTTTCTAAGAGATTTGGTTGAAAAACAGCTAGTGTGAATTGATTATGTTGACACACTTCATCAACTAGGTGATATCTTTACAAAAGCTTTAGATCATGAGAGATTTTCCAACTTGAAAAGCTCTCTTGGTCTCTGTTATGTTTAAGTTCGACCTTTGTTGGCGAATGTAAATGCGAAATGTCACTAACATTTCAGGTGACATTTACCCTTGTAATGTCAGAATCTGATTTTCAGTATTTTGTAATGACTGATTTGTGTTCACACATGCATATTTTTAAGTAAGAACATGGTTTCAATGTGATACCGTTTCCTACGATGATATTATCATAAAAGGGGAGTATCAAAAATAAGGCAAAGCCTTTGTTCAAGCTCGGCAACAGAAAAAAAAACTTAGGGCAATGCCCTTGGGAGTTGATATCGTTCATATTCTATATGAGTATCAAAATACTTAATCAAAAGATATTATGAGAATACTAAATAAGTATTTTTATATTTTTGGCACGAAAGTTATTTTGTATGTATTTTGTGATTAGATTTAGGGCTCAATGGGAAAATGTTACATTGGTCTGAAGATTAAACTCACAAAATTATGTACAAAACGTGTCTTGATTTGTTGCCGATAACAATGTGTTCTTAAATAATGATACCTGTGTTGTCCAAAATGTTGCCAACATTACTGATGTCATTCTCAGATTATGATATTTTTGGGATGCAGTGTGTAACTAATTTTTTAAAATTCAGTTATTTTTTCCATGTTAATGTGCCGCGTTTTTCCTTTAATAATTTTTTTTGCTTTTGTTGATAAATGTAAAAATCATGATGTATATCATTTTATTTCTAAAATTTAGGAACAAGTATTGAAATAGAATTCAACTTCCTAAATTCAAGGAACAAAAATATTTTGCCAATTGTATAAATGTATCTTTATTTGTTATTTTTTTTTCTAGTCCAAGTTTTTTCCATCCAAAAAAAAAAGAAGGGAAAAGCCGCAAATATCATCTCGTATTTAATAAGCCGATGAAGTTCTTTGCAAAATCACAAACACACAATACACTCCAATCTCCAAAACCCTAATCATAATACTCATTCATCTTCTTCACCTTTCTCACCCATGGATATTTCACCAATGTCACAGAAAATGTCTCCCAACATTTCTGAGAACACTCCAATGAGCACAAGCCCCCTATCTGCAAAGACATAGTATTGAGTGAGTTCCAAGAATCATTTGATACTGCGTATCCAGGGGAAACAAATAACCCAATAGATCTAGATGCAACCCCCAATGTTACTGGGTTACCGAAGAGGAAGGGACTTCAAAATTTCCCTTGAGAAGGTCCGATCGACAGTTTGAAAAGGAATTCGACAGGGAGGAACCAACAACAAAACGACCAAAGGTCGATTCCACTCCCCCTGAAGTTTCGAGCAGTGAATGGAGGAGCTCCGACTTCAGTTGGACCAGCAATGATGATACTGAGAGAACGCCATCAGTCGAACAGCCTGGAGAAGCCCCAACTTCACCATCATACTCCAAAAATTTTGTTCCCACACTGTGAACTCAAGTGAAGAAAGAGAAATTCCAGATGATACTCATCTGAAGAGGTTTCGGCCCAGAAAAGAAGTGAAAAAGTCAGTGATTGAAGAATCCTCTGCAGAAATACCTAATGTTGTCGAAAATGTCACAACATCTCCATCAGCATCCCAATATGCAACAAAGGAATCAGGTTCTCCAACCTCCTCAAACAAATCTGAATCGGAGAATGAGGTAAACCCTTACTCAGACAAATTTCTAACAAAAGAAAAATCTATACATTGGTCGTGGTACAAGAATAGAACATTAAGAACTGAAAAAGTAATGAACATTGCATCTTGTAGTGAATATGGCCTAATGGATTGCTTTACCGAGAGAAGTCTACTGGGCTTTGTGAATAACAAATGTCCATACTCTGAAGATACTGTGAGGTTGTTCTATGCAAACCTAGAAACTGAAATGGAGAAAAACAAGTCGAAGAAATTTGACAAAATTTATCTCTATAACAAGTTTTACAACTTCACACCTGCCACAATAAACCAATGTATGAGTCTGACTGATGGATTAAAGGAGATAGAAGAGAGGGATGTTATAAATGACAGAGATGAATTGATATGCTATATCACTGGTGGTGTGTTGACAAAATGGGTTTCAAGGTGTCCAGTGTCAAAGCTTACCGCATTGTTTGCTATCGTACACAAAATTGCTATATATAATTGGCTTCTTTCAATGAATGAGTCAATTATAACCATTGAGCAAGCAATTCTTCTCTTTAAGCTAGGTAAGGGTCTCCGAGTCAATCTAGGAAAGACAATCTTCCAACAGATTGTAAATTTAGCAGAAAAAGACTCAAATCAAACCTTACCTTTCCCCTCCATGATCTTTAAAGTACTTACATCTCAAGGGTTCAAACCACCAAAGAAAGATTTAATAAGAAGAGAACCTGAGGTGTACATTGTGAATAAAACAATACTGAAAAGCACTATTAGAGTAATTGACCTCCCTTGAAAACTGGTGGACAGTAATAGATAGAATGTTGCCAAAAATATTCCCAACATTTTCGACAACACTAATTCAGGACAGTCTCCAATAACAGTTGATTGGATTGTGAGACAAATTGCAAAAATCAATGAATAGCTGTTTGATGTTGATAATGTGAGGCTGACTCTGATCCAAGCCAGGGACCATTTTATGTCAATGCTTCTTTCATTTAACCATTGCTTAAAATCTTAATTTTTTACACCTTGAAGAATAATTCGAAACAGAGAAACTTAGACAATTGAGATAACACTACATCCCCTCCCACCATCTCCTTCTATGGTCCCTTCAACAAAGGGGGAAAATGGTTCAAGTTAGCCTAACAAATACCACTTACCCTGCTTTTGTGGAAAACAAGATGAACAGGAATCAAATCAAACTGACTTATTCTGTGTATTGTCATCTAAATTCCTTCAATTATCAGCATTGCAGGTTAAAGAAAAACTGAAAAACAACACATGCTTGCAGACAACACCTAGCTCAAACTCATCCAGGATAGAGATGTAATACCCCGTATTTCCAGAGTATGTACGTAAGGGAATACGTACAAAAAGTTTGGCCTTAGTTAGCCTTGGACGTTTTCTTTTGTACACAACTCACTAAAAGAATCGTTTTCACGAAGCGTTTCCACAGCTTTCGTAGAGTAAATTCCGGCTATGCCATTTCTTATTTTTGCGGATTTTTCCGAGAGACGAAACATTTTGGACCAACGGGAGGGTGACATGTGTCACCCTCACATTGGAAGCAAGTGGGGTGGCTTTGGACGATTGGGCGTCCAAAAAAGGGTGTTGGCCTTGGCCGATTGGTTCCTTGCTTAGGCCTTGTTTTGTGCCATGTTTTGTGGAGTGTTTTGTGGAGTGTTTTGTGGAGTAGGGGTTAGGGTGCACTTGGCTTGATCTTGGCCTTACACTTGCCTTGCACTTGTCTTCATCTTGGCCATTGGTTGGCGAGGCTTGAGCTATAAATACCCTCTTGAGATGAAGAGTTCTTCATCCACAAAAGCTTTCAAGTCTAAAAATCCTTCCCTCTCCCTTTGTAGCAATTCGTCCAACACCCCATCGAGAAGCTTGGCGAGGCTACCCACCCCTAGCCTGGCGAAACCTACCCCCCCTCCCTTGGTAGAAAAGTTGCCTTCTTGTTTTGTTATAATGCCCAAAATACCCTAGCCCAAATACCTTAGTACTTAGTAGAAGTTGTGAAGAACTTCTAAGGTTTCCTTGGAGCATCCCACTTAGGAGCAAAACCTTGCTCAGGTAGCGACTTTTCTAGGATATTATTGGGCTTCAAGGGTAACTAATCCTAACCCTCTTTTGAATTAGAGAATACTTCTTGTTGTAGAATAAGAATAAGTATAAATACTTAGAAGAATAATCAAATGTACTTACATAGGAATTGTTTTCACGATGAACTTATATAGCTCACTTTGGTAGGGAAGTCTTTGACTTACAGTAGAATTATGAACCCTCTGTTTAGAATGACCTTGAGTAGTCTTTGATAGATATCTGTGACTATTATAGGTGACTCTCTGCTTGCGACATATTGACTTGGCGGTGGTTTTATTTGAGAAGGTATGTGATTCTTCCTAAGCATGATATTTTACAATATATAGTGCGGTGGCGTACGTGTGTTAAGCGAATAATAACTACGGCAATGTCTTTGACTTAAGCTGAATAATACTTATGGCAATGCCTCACGGCTTAAGCTGAATAATACTTACGGCAATGCCTCACTAAGCTTTGAATAACAAAACTGAAAACATTTCAAAAGATTCTTGAATCATTTTTAACGGAAGATAAATATTTGGTTTTAAAACAAAAGCTTAAGAGTTATACTAGCTTTATGGGAAGTTAGGTATAACAACTTAAGAAGATAAAAGGCTATTTACTTGTTTGTTTATAAAAGCCTTGTATTGATTTCTGTTAAGTGTAGTGAGATTTGTGTGATAAGTAGACATATTATGATGCTACAGGTTAGTGTCTTGAATTCTTTGTGTAAAGGGTCATTCTTTGTGCTTACGTTGCTAACTTAGAGTAAGTCAGTTGTCTTGTTATTGTATCACCTACCCCGTATTGTTATCTGAGGCTTGCCCGCGATCTTGGTCTATACGGCTATGCGGTCTGTGAGACTATGCGGAGCGGCGGTATGCTCGGGATTGATCATTCGGGTGTTTAGCACGATCGGGGATTCCTATGCGATCTGTTGAGACTATCGCGGTCTTTTGAGGCTATGCGGTGCGGGAGCCTAGGCGGATCTGGGGTTAGCTGCCCCGATGCGGGAATACCTCATGCAGTGCATGTGTGACTATGCGAGTGCGGAAGTCGGGACTAGGCCGCGAGAATGATACTATGGGCGATTGGCCTTGCCCGATCATTCGCGGCCTAGAATAGACACATTCTGATTTTCCTATTCTTGTTGTTGTTTGTGATGTGACACTATGTGCAATTGAGCGATTGTATTTGTGAAAAGGTGTTAAATACTTTGATTTTATTTGATTCTTTATAGTTTCACATACTTGGTACTGTTATCTTGACCTCGCCCGAAGTGCGTTCATCTGCGCGGTAAGGGCAGCGGTGCTAGATCCACATTCCTAGGATCTACGTTGGTGTCGGAGCTCCGTCCTTTCGGAGGCTCTACTTTTAGGTATGATCTCCTGTTGTAGATAGTTTTATCTGATCGAGGGTATGGCGGGAACTGTCCGCCATAGTTGTATATTTCCTTAAGTGCAGTAGTCTGTTATGCGATGTCGGATGTAGCGCTAAACCATGTTTTTATATATATGCGAAAGCGTGTTTTCTCACTTAAATTGTGTTATTTTATAAAGCTGTTTCATGTCTTGCTTTATATTTCGATTACTCGATGTATGACTACTTGGGTGCCGGTGAGCACGATCCACGAACCTGGGCAGTGCGTGACAAAAGTAGTATCGAGCGATTAATCCTCGGAAAGTGTCTCTGACCGTATCTAGTAGAGTCTTGATTATCGGTGTGTTGTGCACCACGTAATGTCGAGGCTATAGGATATTTAGGATTGGTTTCCATTCTTCTCATTACGAGATCGTGCTTTAGAGAGTGTGTTATAGGTTGGACCCTCTAACGTATTCCTTTCTATGTGATTATGCCTCGCGTAAGGCAAGGGCCCCGAAGGGCAAAGCGGCCGAGGCGCTAGCGAGACACCCAGTCACGAGGCTCGGGCCAGTCTATACTAGAGCGGCGAGTTCTATGGCCCGCCCGGCCAGCGAGACCACAATACCCCGCTCCTCTGTCCCGCGGCTGGGCGGAGAGTTAGGGTCTGAGAGATGGCCCGACTTTTGGCTAAAGTTGTGGCGTCGAGAGAGGCTGGATCACGGCGATTCGATTCGGCTCGGCTCGATCGCGCCGTAGTGCGCGAGGCGAATAGTTTGAGACTACGGGATTTCCTTAGTTGTAGCCCTCGAGTTTCTGGTCGGCGGAAGATGATCGCGAGGAGTTCATCCGTCAGTGCGAGAGGATTATCACGGGTGATCGGGGCTTGAGGCGAGTCTGTGACATTCGGTTCGCGTCGGTGCGTGATACATGATCGATTGGTTTTGATCATAGGAGCTTTCGGGAGAGCATGCACCTCCGCGGTATGGGATGAGTTTTGAGGCTTTTCTCACACTTCTTGCCTCGCGGATGAGAGGGCACGGTGATAGATTCTTGTTCTTTGAGGCAGGAGGGCCTTGCGGTGAGAGTCTGATGTCGAGTTTGATTCTTTGGCTCGATATGTCCCATGCAGTAGCGAGATGGAGGGCGAGTGCATCGCTATGTCGCTGGGCTAGATGATTACATGGGCGAGTCTTGTGCGGGTGTGTCCCTTGACCGAGCATGGACATAACGTATGCGAGCTCGTGCGGCTGGGATGTGAGGCGTAGAGCCGCGGGTAAGCGATATCGGCCGAAGAAGGCGAGCGGCGGTTCTTTTAGTGGTCCTCGGGGTGGCGGCATCGAAGTCGGTGCACCACGGCCCGGTATGAGCGCTCTACCTCATTCGGTCTGGCCCGGGCGATCGAGGCGGTCGGGGCCCGAGGACTTGATTTCGAGTAGCGAGGTGCTAACCGTTCGAGTCTGCTCGGTGTGCGTTGTGGCGAATACCGTGCAGGAGGCGTACTCGGGAGCTGCTATACTTGTGGCGGCGGTCATTTCGCGAAGTTTGTCGGCCGGGGCGGCGGTAGTAGGGCCCGATCTGAGTGCATTGCGCTTGCCATCCCAGCGATTACTCGCCCGGAGGCAAGGTACACGTGGATCGGCGTGGCGAGAGTCGTGGCGCGAGTCGATTCAGCGGTCCTCGAGCGCATATATGCTTTGTCGGTAAGCGGGATCGGGAGGCCTCGCGATGTAAATCACGGTACCTTGCTCGGTTCTGGGTTTGATGTGTATGCTTTGATAGATCCGGGTTCTACTCTGTCTATATATCTCCACTTGTTGCTAGTAGGATAGGGATAGAGCACGAGTCCATAGACCACTTTCGAGGTAGCTACGCGATGGGTGATTCGGTGGTAGCTCGGCGGGTATATAGAGCTTGTCTGTGACCATTCTGATCGTCGGACCACTGGCGGAGCTTGATAGAGTTGGAGATGATTGACCGGCGTGATTATGGGGATGGATTGGCTAGCTTCTTGCTACGCCAATGTAGGCTGAGAGAGAGTAATGCGGTTCCAGTTTCACGAGGCCGGTTGTTGAGTGGGAGGAGCGCGGTATCGTAGAGGTAGGTTTATTTCCTACCTCGAGGCTAGGAAGATAATGCTGAAGGGGTATATCTATCATCTCGTTGGTGTTTGATCTGAAGGCTGCGGTACAGATTTTGATCGATTCGATAGTCGTGAGTTCCCGGGCGTGTTTCGGATGACCTCCGGGTATCCTCACGAGAGGAGATCGAGTTTTGTATAGATGTGTTGCGGATACTCGGCCTATTTCCATTCCGCCATACGAATGGCACTGCCGAGTTGAGAGAGTTGAAGGATCGGCTTAGGGATTTGCTAGAGAAGGGCCATTAGGCGGTGTTTCTCCAGGAAGCCTTGTATTGTTCGTGAAGAAGAAGGGCGGGGCCAGCTGCGTAATGTGTGTTGATCTGAGCGGTGAACAAGGTGACCATTAAACGAATACCCCCTTCCGGGATTGATGATTTGTTCGACCGGTTGCGAGTGCGAGGTGTTTCTCAAGATTGATCTGCGATCGGGCTATCATCAGTGCGAGTCGAGAGAGGTGGATGTCCACAGAATTGCATTCGGACGATGCGGGCATTATGAGTTCGAAGTCATGTCTTTTGGGTTGACGATGCTCGTGGTATTCATGGATTTGATGAGCGAGTGTTCAAACCATTTTGGACACGTTTGTGATAGTGTTCATTGATGATATCTTGGTTTATTCGCTCGAGGCGGGAAGCGTGCGGGCGTTGAGAGGCTGTCTTGTGATTCTCGGGACCCGATAGTTATGCGCCAAGTTTTCCAAATGTGAGTTTTGGTTGACTTGATGGCGTTTCTTGGGCATATTAGCCGGTGATGGCATTCGAGTTAATCTGGCGAGATCGAAGCGATCGAGGACTTGGCCTGAACTCTTACTCAAGCGAGTTCGCGATTTTACGGGCCTTGCGAGGATATTATCGGTTCGTAGAAGTTTGCTTATCTACGCACCATTGACTAGGTGACTCGGAAGCGGCAAGTTCGATGGTGATGCTTGTGGCGGGGTTTCGATTCTTTGAAGGAGAGATTGGCGCCCCGTTCTTACTCTTCCGGAGGTCGAGCGGTTATGTCGTGTATTGTGATCGTCGGGCATCGGGTTGGGATGTGTGTTGATGCGGCATGGCGGGGTTATAACATATCGTCGGCGGTGAAGAAACACGAGAGAACTACCCGCGTGATTTGGAGTTGGCGATCGTAATTCACGCTTTGAAGATGCGGAGGCACTATTTGTATGGGGTTGGCGTGGATATTTATACAGACCACAAGAGCCTCGGTATATCTTGACGGAGGTGAACTTACGGCGAGAGGCGGTGGTTAGAGTTGCTTAAGGATTACGATGTTGATATCTGTACCACGGAGAAGGCGATGTTGTGGCGGATGCTCTTAGTCGTAGGTCGATGGGAGCCTATCGGATGTGCGGCTAGAGAGGAGGGACATGGTTCGTGATTTGCATCGATTAGCGAGCCTTGGTGTCCGTTTGATTGATTACGATAGCGGTGGGGTTAGAGTTCGTGAGGTTGCAGTCTTCCATCGTCGAGGAGGTGAAGAAGCGGCGATTCGAGGATCGGCTTTGATTCGATATCGTGATCTGACTCTTACGTGAGGCAAAGGTCGCTTTTGAGGTAGCACTGATGGGGTGCTAAGGTTTGAAGCGGTGTGTGTTCGGATGTTTGAGGACTTGTGAGTTCTTGGGAAGCACACATCGCGCGTTACTCTATCCGTCAAAGTCGACCAAGATGTACCACGACCTTAGATACGTGTATTGGTGGGATGGCTTGAAGAGAGGCGTTGCGAGTTCGTAGCTCGGTGCGTGTTGTCGGCGGTGAAGGTAGAGCACGGAGGCACGGTGGTTTATTCTGAACGATTGAGATCAGGCACGGAAGTGGGAGGTAATCAACATGGACTTCATCGGGATTACCTCGCTTTCGGAGGAGACATGATTCTATATGGGTTATCGTCGGCGGTGGCGAAATCAGCCCACTTTCTTCCGTCGGACGACTTTTGGTGAGATTATGCGGACTTTACATCAGAGATCGTCGGTGCATGGAGTCCCTGCCCGATCATATCGAGCAGAGGAGCCCGGTTCTGGCTAAGCTGGAGAGTCGCTTCGAGAGGGTTTAGGGGCCTTGAGTGAGCACAGTCGCATTTCATCCTGAGCAGACGGACGGGCGGTCGCACTATCGGACTCTTGAGGATATCTTTGCGAGCTGTGTTATTGACCGATGGTAGTTGGGAGGATCATTTGCCTCTAGTTGAGTTTGCGTATAATAATAGCTACCACTCCAGTGTCGGATGGCGCCTTATGAGGCCTTGTATGGGAGGAAGTGCGGATCGCCTATAGGTTGGTTCGATGTGGGCGAGTGCGGCTAGTGGGACCGGTTGGTGCGTGAGCGATGGATAAGGTGAAGCTTATCAAGGCGGCTATGTGACTCGAGTCGGCCAGTCGTATCACGGATCATCATCGTCGGCATCTTGAGTTCGAGGTTCATGATTGGGTTTTCCTAAAGGTGTCACCCATGAAGGGTGTGATGAGATTTGGGAAGAAGGAAACTCGACCCCAGGTACGTTGGGTAGTTTGATTGTCGCGAGGTAGGCAAGGTTGCTATGAGTTGGATCTGCCGTCCGTCGGAGGCGATCATCCGGTTTTCACGTATCTATCTTTGAGAGATGTATCGGGGATCCATCTAGGGTACACCGATTGGCGATGTCAGTGTGACCAGGGTTATCGTATGAGGAGATTCCATAGCGATAGTCGATCGTCGGAGTTAGGCGTCTGCGGACGAAGGGCGTGGCTTAGTCAAAGTCTTGTGGCGAGCGAGCTCGAGAGAGGAGATGGCGTGGGAAGCCGAGGAGGACATGAGGCGAAGTATCCTCACCTATTCCCCACCTCCGGGTAATTCACTTTCCTACTTGTAAATTTTCGTTATCGTTTATGCCTAAGTGTTGTTTTGTGGCGCGTGTGGCATTTGCAAGCTTGTTTAAGTTATGAAGAATCTTGTCGTTAAGCTGTCTTGAGAAGGAACATTCGGGCGAATGTTTCTAAGGAAGGAGAATGTAATACCGTATTTCGGAGTATATGCGTAAGGAATACGTCAAAAGTTTGGCCTTGAATTAGCCTTGGGCGTTTTCTTTTGTACCTGACTCACTAAAAGAATCGTTTCAATGAAAGCGTTTCCCACGACTTTCGTAGAGTAAATTCCGGCTATGCCATTTCTTATTTTGCGGATTTTTAGAGGCGAAACATTTTGGACCAGCGGGAGGGTGGCGTGTGTCACCTCGCATTGAAGCAAGTGGGGTGGCTTTGGGCGATTGGGCGTCAAAGGGTGTTGGCCTTGGCGATTGGTTCCTTGCTTAGGCCTTGTTTTGTGCCATGTTTTGTGGAGTGTTTTGTGGAGTGTTTTGTGGAGTAGGGGTTAGGGTGCACTTGGCTTGATCTTGGCCTTACACTTGCCTTGCACTTGTCTTCGTCTTGGCCGTTGGTTGGCGAGGCTTGAGCTATAAATACCCTCTTGAGATGAAGAGTTCTTCATCCACAAAAGCTTTCAAGTCTAAAAATCCTTCCCTCTCCCTTTGTAGCAATTCGTCCAACACCCCTCCTTGAGAAGCTTGGCGAGGCTACCAGCACTAGCCTGGAAACCTACCCACTCCCTTGGTAGAAAAGTTGCCTTCTTGTTTTGTTATAATGCCCAAAATACCTAGCCCAAATACCTTAGTACTTAGTAGAAGTTGTGAAGAACTTCTAAGGTTTCATGGAGCATACAACTTAGGAGCAAAACCTTGCTCAGTGCGACTTTTCTAGGATATTATTGGGCTTACTGAGGTAACTAATCCTAACCCTCTTTTGAATTAGAGAATACTTCTTGTTGTAGAATAAGAATAAGTATAAATACTTAGAAGAATAATCAAATTGTACTTACATAGAATTTGTTTTCTGATGAACTTATATAGCTCACTTTGGTAGGGAAGTCTTTGCCCGACTTCAGTAGAATTATGAACCCTCTGTTTAGAATGACCTTGAGTAGTCTTTGATAGATATCTGTGACTATTATAGGTGACTCTCTGCTTGACATATTGACTTGGCGGTGGTTTTATTTGAGAAGGTATGTGATTCTTCCTAAAGCATGATATTTTACAATATATAGTGCGGTGGCGTACGTGTGTTAGCGAATAATAACTACGGCAATGTCTTTGACTTAAGCTGAATAATACTTATGGCAATGCCTCGCGGCTTAAGCTGAATAATACTTACAGCAATGCCTCACTTAAGCACGAATAACAAAGAAATGAAAACATTTCAAAAGATTCTTGAATCATTTTTAACGGAAGATAAATATTTGGTTTTAAAACAAAAGCTTAAGAGTTATACTAGCTTTATGGGAAGTTAGGTATATGACTTAAGAAGATAAAAGGCTGTTTACTTGTTTGTTTATAAAAGCCTTGTATTGATTTACATTAAGTGTAGTGAGATTTGTGTGATAAGTAGACATATTATGATCTTTGCAGGTTAGTGTCTTGAATTCTTTGTGTAAAGGGTCATTCTTCTTGTGCTTACGTTGCTAGCAGGTAAGTCAGTTGTCTTGTTATTGTATCACCTACCCGTATTTGTTATCACAGGGCTTGCCCGCTTGATCAGTCTATCGGCTGTGCGGTCTGTGAGACTATGCGGAGGCGGTATGCTCGAGATTGATCATTCGGGTGTTTAGCACGATGCGGGGATTCCTATGCGATGCATTGAGACTATCACGGTCTTTTGAGGCTATGCAGTGCGGGGAGCCTAGGCGGATCTGGGGTTAGCTGCCCGGATCTGAGAATACCTCATGCGGTGCAGTGTGTGACTATGCGAGCTGCGGAAGTCGAGGACTAGGCACGCAGAATGATACTATGGGCGATTGGCCTTGCCGATCATTCGCGGCCTAGAATAGACACATTCTGATTTTCTATTCTGTTGTTGTTTGTGATGTGACACATGTGCAATTGAGCGGTGTATTTGTGAAAAGGTGTTAAATACTTTGATTTTATTTGATTCTTTATAGTTTCACATACTTGGTACTGTTATCTTGACCTCGCCCGGGGCTGCGTTCATCTGCGCGGTAAGGCAGCAGTGCTAGATCCACATTCTAGGATCTCTACGTTGGTGTCGGGAGCTCCGTCCTTTCGGAGCTCTACTTTTGGGTATGATCTCACTTGTTGTAGATAGTTTTATCTGATCGATCGAGGTATGGCGGGAACTGTCGCCATAGTTGTATATTTCCTTAAGTGCGTAGTCTGTTATGCGATGTCGGATGTAGCTGCTAAACCGTGTTTTTATATATATCGAAAGCGATGTTTTCTCACTTAAACTGTGTTCTATTTTATAAACTGTTTCATGTCTTGCTTTATATTTCCGCTGATTACTCTGATGTATGACTACTTGGGTGCCCCGGTAAGGCACCAGTCACGGGCCCTGGAACGGGTCGTGACAAGAGAAGTCAGAGAACTTCAATAATTGCAAAAACTAGCATCTAAGCGCACTTAGTGGCATCCCAAAAGGCTACTTAGGTCCTCTCCCAATAAAAATTTAATTCGACCAAGGCTCAAACAAATCTAGCAAAATTTCCTGGTAATTAATAAGATTACAACTCATATGAGCTTGCTTTCAGAATCTATTCACCAATGAAGGAGAATTTCAATAGGACACTACTCTCTTCATGCTAATAAACATTTAAATGTAACACCTTTTGTAACACCTTTCTTCTGCGAATCAAGAATATTCATTCTCCAGACAACAAAGAAAATCAGGTAATTCCAAATAAGAAATTTTCCCAATGTTTAGAATCTCAATTATTCTTTCATTTAACCATTGCTTAGAATCTTAATTTTTTACACCTTGAAGAAGAATTTGAAACAGAGAAACTTAGACAATTGAGTTAACACCACATCCCCTCTCACTCTCTCCTTCTATGGTCCCTTCAACAAAGGGGGGAAATGGTTCAAGTTAGCCTAACAAATACCACTTACCCTGCTTTTGAGGAAAACAAGATGAACAAGAATCAAATTAGACTGACATATTATGTGTATTGCCATCTAAATGCCTTCAATAATCAGTGTTGCAGGTTAAAGAAACACTGAAAAACACACATGCTTGCATACAATACCTAGCTCAAACTCATCCAGGATAGAGAAGTCAGAGAACTTCAACAATTGCAAAAACTAGCATCTAAGCGCACTTAGTGGCATCCCAAAAGACTACTTAGGTCCTCACCCAATAAAAATTGAATTCTACCAAGGCTCAAACAAAGCCAGCAAATTTCCTGGTAATTAATCAGATTACAACTCATATGAGCTTGCTTTCAGAATCTATTCACCAGTGAAGGAGAATTTCAATAGGACACTACTCTCTTCAATGCTAATAAACACGTGTAAAATTCTGCCCCACAATATACAAAACAGTCCATTTCTTTTCAACCTTCTATCCACATATCATATACTCAAATATAAACTACTCTGACGTAATCTCGATTCTGATGAAGGACAAAGATCATTACCTCGATAAGCCCAAAAATATCCAAGAACTTAAAGTCGCTCCTTAGCAAGTTTAGCTCCCAATCCTTACGTTCCAATCCGCTACACGCAACCCTTAGAAGCTCCTAACCAACTTCTCTTCAAGATTTAACTCCAAAAAGTGAAGAACACTTAGGTTCCAAACATAGCAACTTTCGGCCAAGGCAAGATTTTAGGGCTAGGGGTGTGAAATCTTGTCTAACACTTGGTTCACAATCTTCCTAACACCTTAAGGAAGAACACTTAAAAGTTTAAGAATTTTTGGACAACTTTTGGTCAAGGGAAGGCGATTCAGAGAAACGCTCGAGGAAGGGAGGAGTATTTGCCTTGGAAATTATTCTAAGTGTGGAATGAAGTCTTGCTACTGAGTCTATTTATAAGACAACGAGGGCTAGGATCAAAGCAAGTGTGTGGATGAGATTGAGGACAAGTGTGTGTGGGTCCCATGACCAACTTGTCGAACACAGGCAGGGACAGCGGCTTGCCATGACAAGATTTCGGCGAGGGCACTTGTCGCTCCATTTCGACACACGCCACTAAGGGGTGGCGTGTATGCGCCTCGATCGTCGAAATATTTCATCTCCCGAAAACATCCATATTGGCCAAAATCTCGAAAACAATGTGGGCCCCACAAAATCGTAAATTTTTCCCGTGGTCCCCACGTGACCAAATCTGGAAATAAAATTCCATAATTCTATTATATTTCCAGAAGTCCGAATACCAAATCTGGGAATCCAATTCCATTTACGAACCTTGTTCCTTCACAAAATCCGAAAAAATTTCCGTCGGAAAATCAAATCTTTCTTCCTTTCCAATCTTAATGTCGCATTCTCGCACGTACGTCCTCACATACATACCCTAGAACTACGGGGTGTAACATTCTTCCCCCCTTAGAAACATTCGTCCCGAATGTTCCTTCTAAGTCTCCAAAAACACATACGCCGGTATAGTCTTCACTACTATACTTACAAAACCAATTATGCCATACATGGGCATAATATAACACACGCGCAATACTTACATACAAGTTAACGAGGAATCACCTCTAACGTGTATAACATCACAATAAGCTCTCACCCATGGTATAAAGGATACTATCTTCGCATCTTTACTTTCACAAAATGATCACTTCCATTCTCTTAACACATGTTCGCTTCTTTTCTTACTCGTCGTACCCTTCTCGTACATCCGAAGTCTTTCTAGTACACGTACCACATTTCAGTCATCGCTTCAGTTATTAAAATCTTGGGGTTACTACCTCCAACTTGGTCATTACTAGCTTCAATGTCACGACCGACCGGCCGCGATCGTACCTGCCAGGGTACCAGTCGTATATGTCGAGAGAATAGCGTGAACATACATAACACATAACTTATAAAAGGTAAACATCAGCGCCACCGATAAAGGCGCTTCCATAAAACATTCTTAGACAAAAGTATAGTAGTACAACGGGTTCTTATAGCCCAAAACACATGGTGACCACGGCACTTAAAGATAACAATTTGTGGCGACGGGCTCGCCGTACCACGAATGTACAAAATACCTATAGCATCGTGGAATATCCGTACCAATAAACAAGCTTCCGGAGGAATGGAGCTTCGACAGGAATAGTGATCCTAAGAACGAGGATCCTCAATCGCTACTTACCGCCTGCGGCGCAGGCGGCCAGAAGCGGGTCGCGACACAATATGTACCAAGTATGTAAAGTCGAAAATATCGTAATTAGGGGTGTTCAGGTCGAGCCGGGCCGAACCGAATGGATCGGGCAGGAATCCGTAATTTTTCGGGCCGAGGGCCGGAAAATTCGGTCGATCGATCTTGGGACCAGTTGACCGATTTTTTTTTTGTTAAATGCAATTTATAAATTATAAATTTTAAGAATGTTTTCGTTTATCAATCTCATTAAATATTTTTGTTTTTTCCTTATCCTTGATAAACTTTATTTCATTAATATGACTAACTTAAAGAAAATCACCAAATGTACTTGGTTCGTATACGAACTACTGAACTACTCATTAATTAAAGTTACACACCACATTTATATTTTTTATTTTCTATTTGGAATTTGGACATTCCTGAAACTAGGGTGCACAAAAGGTTAAAACGGACCGGACCAAGACCGAAATTACAGTTACTCGGACCGAATGATTTGCCCCAGTCCCACCACCACCCCACTCGCGAGCCCCGTGAAGGCCCCATCCACCCACCGGCCCACACGTCAGCCCGGACGTATTGACATATCTAATATAGGTTGTAAATTGATCAAACTTTATACAGTCATAACTTTGCGCTCGGACGTCCGTTTTACCTAAATTTTTTTTGATTTCGCGTATTTCTCCAAAAACGTCCTTCTTGCCCCTCAATTTCTCTTTTCCCCCAAATCGTTA
Organism: Przewalskia tangutica; assembly: GCA_029844215.1. NCBI lineage: Eukaryota > Viridiplantae > Streptophyta > Magnoliopsida > Solanales > Solanaceae > Przewalskia > Przewalskia tangutica. The sequence goes on along the minus strand of CM056738.1, from coordinate 1,086,540 downwards.
CGTTTTTCCCATTTTCAAATCTAAATATCTCGCGATGTACAATAGATTTCAACGTAAAAATTTCGTGGCACCGCGTCCGAGAATGTCAATTTCAGTATTGGAAATTCAATTTTTTTTTTTTTTTTAAAAAAAAAACGGTCCATTCCGGTCCGGAAAAATTCAGTTTTACCGATCGACCGGAAAACCGGAATCCTTGATTTTGACGGACCGAGGACCGACCGGAATCAACCGTCCGGACGGTCCATTCCGTCCGGTCGGACCGTCCGGTCATTCCGGTCGATTCTGGTTTTCCGTCCGGTCTATTTTGTACACCACAAGCGTAATAATGATATCATAAGTCTAAGAGTAAGTTGAGTCATGGAAGACAATAAAATACCTTTTGCGTGCCTTACTAACAATGAGAGTGACAATTATATATATATAATCTGCGTAAAATAGGGCCTTAGGATCAAAACAGGTACCTCGCGTAGTATCGATAAGCACCCTACTCGGGACTATTTCACCGTGATAGTCACGGGACCCGCGTAGGTATTCTCGCATAGTCAGACTACCGCGTGAGACTATTTCACCCGCATAAGCCTATAAGGACTCGCGTGAGGTATTCTCGCGTCGTGGGTAGCAAATCCACGGAACAGGTGGTATAACGATCTTGGGGACTTACCCCTCAGATATACTCTTACCCCGAAGCAGATGGTATAACGATCTTGGGGACTTTCCCCTCAGATATACTCTTACACTGAAGCAGATGGTATAACGATTTTGGGGCTTGCCCCTCAGATATACTCTTACACTGAAGAAGGTGGTATGACGATCTTGGGGCTTGCCCCTCAGACATACTCTTACCCTGGAGAAGGTGGTATAACGATCTTGGGGCTTGCCCCTCAGATATACTCTTACCCTAGCTCAAACTGTCATTATATCATAATCATAAATAAGTTAAAAAAAAACTTATAACTTCTTATTAGTCTTGTTCATATACCCTCTCATTTTAGTTTACTTAAGGCACTTAATCATATCTTTAATAAAGGAAAACCGGGAATTTAACCCGGGTACTACATACTTCAATTCTTTTAAAAGTGACTCTTCTTTATACATAAAAACCATTGGGCAATTGATGCCTTAAAACCAATTTGCCTCTTCATATACTTATCTTACTTTAGAGTAAATCTCTTCTCATTAACCTTTTATGAAGCTAATAAACCAACTTCCCATAAAGTTGTTATATTAACTCTATACTTTAGTAAAATCATATTTTTCCCCTAACCAAGGGACTTATACATTCTTAAAACGAAACAAGTCATTATATACTTAAAACAAGTAAGAATACCAAATCTTGTACGTCTACCGTACTACATAGTTTCATCTATTCATGCTCAAGAGATAGGAAAGTTTCACATACCTCTTTGGTCAATCCACTTGCTAAGCTCAACTACCGCAAGTAATATTTCGACCTATAATAATCATGATACGTTTATTAACCTCTAATTTCAATGTAGAATAATCTAAACTCAAAGCCACTAAATTCTATGGAAAATTTGTCAGCATTTCCTTTGTTTCTACATACTTTGCCACCTTTCTCAAGGCCGAATTTATCATCCAAACGCCACATTTAAGGCTCAACAATCCAACATTTTAAAGGGGATTACACCTCCAAACTTGGGTGTGTAAAATTTCGCCCCATTAGGTACAACAATTCACTAAATAATTCTAAGGTAGTTTTTAGGCTACAACATGCTCATAATATCTTCTTAACCAATTCTTTTATATCCAAACCACATTTCTTGCATGCAATGACTCTAAGAGCATTATTTACCACCACAAGTTCTTCCTTCTTAACATGCAACACTAGAAACTAATTCTAAAGGAAGAAATGTTACCTTAAAGCTTTAGCCAAATCTTTCCAACCACTTGCTAGCTTCCTTTTCAAGAACACCACCCCAACAACCTTCACAAGCTAGCCACAAGCTTCCCTCTTGCTTTTACTTTTTCAGATTTTTTCCTAAGGCTAGAATGTCTCTTGGGATTTTAGAGAGAAGGAGGAGGTTGAACTTTTAAGAGAGAAGGAAGAGCTTTTGTCTAAGAGAGAGAGATGAAGTATGACCAAGTCTTGGTCAATATAATGCATGTAAAATCAGATGGGGGGGGGGGGACACTTGTCACCCTCCCAAGGTCTTTTAAAAGAAAAATCTGACTTTTCCTAAGTTTTTCCGCGAGATCCGCCTCGGCGCGCGACTGCTTCCGGCGGCGCTGGAAACCTCCGCAGCTTCGAACTTCCGTGCCCTCGCTTCCGGCGCGCGGCTGCAACTTCAGCGGCCCTCGATTTCGGCGCTGCCCTGCATCCGGGCCGCGCCGTGTTGCCTTTGCCTGAAACGCATTTCTGTCCGTCTGCGCACTGAACTTGTAACTCTCATAACTTTCTACTCCGACGTCCTATCGACGAACGGTTGGTTGCGTTGGAAGCTAGACTCAACGAACTACGCCCTAGGCCTTTGAAACACTTAGGAACTCTCAATGTACCGGGCCATAACCCGCCTCAAAGTTGACTAAAACCCGTCCGGAACAATCCGTCAACCTATCCTTAGAAAATTTTAAGTCTTACATGCTTTCGTACGCTCTCATACGTAGGGTCAGAACTACGGGGTATAACATTCAATTTCCTTTAAGGCCATTCCCGGCCTTCACGACCCGATTCTGGTCGAACGCGTCCACGAACTCGTACAATGGTTACCTAGACTTGGGCCTTGCACCCTCGTGACCCTGCCACCTAGTGGGACCACCTCAAACTGACCCCACCTCATTCCGGGCTGCGAGTTGACCCGCGATCTGGCCTCAACCCGACCCATTTTGTACCAAACTCTTGTTCCCGGTCCGGAACAATCTCACTATTCAAGTCATGAAAACCTAGTGGTCTTCTTAGCTTAATTACCAATTTCATTTCACACCACTCATGGAATTATCACACTAATATACTGGGGTATACTATGTACCTCGACGAAGATCACCCGTAAAATATTTTACTCAAGACGGTCTTGTATCTAAGGTCTCAACGTGTAATATTCTAAGGCTCACAATCCCCATACACCCAAACCTACCTTTCCTTCTAACTAGGTGTCTTAAACACAATTTACACAATGCTATCCGAACATAATACTTAACATATAATCATCTTATCCCGCATACTAGTCTCTAGAGGGTTAAGGATATACCTGTAACTATTGCTTCACTTTCCCTTTGTCGCTCTAATCATAATCCTGCCCTGCTGGACGCATAGCTATAGAAGGCGATGAACCCGCTACCGATCCCGAAGGATGAGTCTTAACATCTGCGCTACCTCTGGTCAGACAATTTCTCGCAAAATGGCCCTGCTGGCCGCATGTAAAACAAGCTCTCTGAACACCATGACACTCCCCCGCATGGGGGTTACCATATTGGCCACACCGAGGTAGGGGTGGCTTCATCTGGCCAACACCCCTACTCTCAAAACACAACCTTGGAGCCACGACCGCTCTCGAATACCTGGACGCCAAGAAGGCGTGGAGGACCACTGCATCGGCGGAGGAGCATAACTAGCTCACCGAGGCGGTCCCGCTTGAAAGTTCCCAAAGGACCCTGCTGTCTTGGCCCTCTTATACTGATCTCGGTCAGTTCGCGACCTCTACGTTCTCGCCCCTCGCAGATAAGCTTTGTATGCGGGCAATGTCCATGCCCGGCTGAATAACTACTCCCGTACAACCCTCTGTTAGATAATCATCAAGTCCCGTGACATATCGGTGCACTCTATCCTCCATGTCTGCCACTAGAGTGGGGGCATACCGAGCTAATGAGTCGAACTCTATGTTGTACTCTCGAACCGCCCGCCCATTCTGTCTCAACATCAGAACCTATCCACCCGGGCTCTCATCATGCGAGGCAAGAAGTGGTTAAGAAATGCCTCCGAGAACTCGTCCCACCGGTGAAGCGCATGCTCCCCGGGCAGTTCCATGAATCATACCATTGATCGCAATATCACGCGGCCGATGTGAACCCAATACCACCGACTGCCTCGAGGCCTTGATCACCTTCGTGATCGCAGAATCGTTGAATAAACTCACGGGGATCTTCCTGCTCGATCCATAGAACTGCGGATCGCAACTTAAGAAGTCACGAAGCCTCAAACTATCGGCTGCGGTGCGCCACGGCATTACGGCTCCGTCGTCCTCGTGCCGCCACAATCCTAGTATTAATCGCCATCTCCTTGTAACCCATATCTTACATTTCGCCGCGACTAGAGGCTCAGTCTGTGGCCTCGATGAGGCTGCCGTTTCTAAACTCTCCTGGCGGGCGTAGAACTCGCCGTCTGAAGCACAACCTCAGGTTATGACTGGGCATGTGCCCTCGTAACCCACTGTGTTCTCCTAGCAGCTCCATCTGCTACCTTGCCCTTCTGGGCCCTGGTTGCCTTGCGTGGAGGCATAACTGGTATAAAAGAATACGTCAGAGGGAGTCCAACTTATAATACAACTCTATCGCACGATCTCAGAGTTAGAAGAATGGAAACCAATCCTAAATATCCTGTAGCCTCATGATTATAGTGTGGTGCACAACACGCCGATAATCAAGACTCTATTAGATACGGTCTGTAGACACTTTCTGAGGATTAACTGCTCCGATACCACTTTTGTCACGACCCGAACTCGGGCCCGCGACTGGTGTCTTACCCCGGGCACCCTAGTGATACTACATCAGAGAAAAACCAGCGGAAATAAACTCATAGACATGGAACAATATGAAATAAGAAACAAGCTAACCAAAACGGTCACCTTTCTGCATATATATAACAAAACCTGAACAATTACATCCTTTACAAGCCCAACTCACAACAGGACTACAGACCTCTAAGAATTTGATATAACAACTATGACGGGACAGGGCTCCGCCATACCCCTGAATGTACAAGTACCTACAATGACAGGGAACCATACCAAAAGATAATCCTCCGGAGAAACGGAGCTTCCTAATCTGTAACCGTGATCCTATGAGCGAGGATCAACAACCGTGTACCTCTACTGCGGCGTGAACGCGGCCCGAAGGAGGTCGATAACAAGTACAAGTATGTGAAATCGAGTACTGTAATGAAATTACATTTCATCATTTTAAAAGACCATTTCACAATAAATAAACAGTTAAGTCAAGTCAGGGACACATGTCCTCAAAATCATCACTCACACATAACTATGGGTCTCACACCCATAATATCAATCATGCCCGTGGAACTCCTTCCTCACTGCCGGCAGTACATGATGTAAAACAACACCCCTATGTGTACATGAACACTAGATCCTGCCTGCGTCATAAAACCGATCGGGCCAAGTAGAATAGCCAACTACCAGATCCAATTCCTGCATCGTAAAACTTTACTGGCCAAGTAGAATAGCCAACTACCAGATCCAATTCCTGCATCATAAAACTTTACGGGCCAAGTACGGAAGCCAACTACCAGATCCAATCCTGCGTCACGCAACTGACCGGGGCAGGTATCTTAAGCCAACGTACCAGTGCCTGCCGTCTCACGAGATATGACCGGGGCAAATATCTTAAGCTATCTACCAGTGCCTGCCGATACACGAGAAATGACCAGGACAAGTATCTAAAGTGTGCCTGTAATCACATGTACAAATCAAGCCCGTGACCACTCATCAATGCAGCAAGCTTCATGGATTAGCCGTCCATTGACTAATAACATAACCCGAGAATCTAACCCACACCATGGCCGCATGCCCCCGACATCTTACATCGGTGAAAGCATGGCCATGGAACAATCCGAGTGGACGCATACCCGTGGACCATCCAACGTGTCAGTATGCCCAAAGGAACAATATAGTGGAAGCATACCCGTGGGCCACCCAACGTGTCAGTATGTCCAAGGAAATAACAAGATAACACTCATAGTAGAAGCATACCCGTGGGTCACCCAACGTGTCAGTATGTCCAAGCAAACAACCAGATAACCGGCCCTCCATCGAGAGACGCGGTAGCATAGAAATACAACACTTACACAACAAAGGCTATCACACTAGCATAGGCAAGTTCAACGTACTCTTAGAAATTCATTAACATGTAACATGATTCACCATTTATAAACTCAAAGTACTTTCATTTTATGCCAACAATCCGGGCTTTAACCCCCAATTACTACATACTTTCATTCTTTCAAAAAGACCTCTTTTTACGTAAAAGCCACACGATACTAATACTCGTAGTATCAAAGCACGTTTTCTTTTCAAACTAAATTACTACATCTTCAGAAAATCTTTACAAGGCCTTTAAAATCAAGTACTCTATACTTTTTAAACCACGTGTTTTACACTTTTAAAACAACATCAAGTATACTTTTAAAACCCAAGTAACTCACTCTTTTAAGATCAAGACACTCATCTTTTTAGAATAATCAAACCATTATTTTATCTTCATAAAGTCGCTATAACTAACTTCCCATAAAGCTATTATAACACTTTATGTTTTAAACCAACCAAGGACAACTAAACTCATTTAACACACATACGTCTATCGTACTATATATTTCACAACAATCATGCTCAAAAGTATAGGAAGAATCACATACCTCTTCGGCTTAATCCACTAGCCAAGCCGAGTATGCCGCGCGTAGAATACCACCTATAACAACCATAACACATCTATCAACTTCTAGATCTCTTCGTACAATATTTCTAAGTAAAGCGTCTCTTATTCTACGAAAAATTGGGCAGCACTTCCCCTGTAACTACATACTTTTCCACCTTTTTCAAGGCCCGGTATCAATAGCCAACATGCCACATTTAAGGCGCAATAATACAACAACTCAAAGGGGATTACACGCCTAACTGGACGTGTAAAATTCTGCCCCACAATATACAAAACAGTCAATTTCTTTTCAACAGGCTAGTCTGCGCTCTTTGGACTTTTCAAACTTAGCGAACTGAAACATCTTCCTTCTATCCACATATCATATACTCAAATATAAACTACTACAACATGTAATCTCCAATTACAGTAGAAAGACAAAGATCATTACCTCGATAAGCCCAAAAATATCCAAGAACTTAAAGTCGCTCCTTAGCAAGTTTAGCTCCAAATCCTTACATTCCAATCCGCTACACGCAACCCTTAGAAGCTCCTAACCAACTTCTCTTCAAGATTCAACTCCAAAAAGTGAATAACACTTAGGTTCCAAACATAGCAACTTTCGGCCAAGGCAATGTTTTAGGGCTAGGGGTGTGAAATCTTGTCTAACACTTGGTTCACAATCTTCCTAACACCTTAAGGAAGAACACTTAAAAGTTTAAGAATTTTTGGACAACTTTTGGTCAAGGGGAAGGCCAATTGCCGAGAACACTCAAGGAAGGGAGGGAGTATTTGCCTTGGAAATTATTCTAAGTGTGGAATGAAGTCTTGCTACAAGGGTCTATTTATAAGCCAACCAAGGGCTAGGATCAAAGCAAGTGTGTGGATGAGTTTGAGGACAAGTGTGTGAGTCCCACAAGCCACTTGTCCAACACAAGGCTTGGGACACTTGGCTTGCCACATGGCACAAGATTTCGCCAGGCGGCCACTGTCACTCCATTTCGGCCACATGCCACCTAAGGGGGTGACACGTGTCTCCCTCCAATTCGTCCAAAATATTTCATCTCCCGAAAACATCCATATTGGCCAAAATCTCGAAAACAATGTGGTCCCCACAAAATCGTAAATTTTTCCCGTGGGCCCCACGTGACCAAATCTGGAAATAAAATTCCATAATTCTATTATATTCCCAGAAGTACGAATACCAAATCTGGGAATCCAATTCCCATTTACGAACCTTTTTCCTTCACAAAATCCGGAAAATTTTCCGTCGAAAAATCAAATCTTTCTTCCTTTCCAATCTTAATGTCGTATTCTCGTACGTACGTCCTCACATACATACCCTGGAACTACGGGGTGTAACAGGAATATATTAGATAATCATGTTGTAGAGTTTAATTTGAGTACGAACACCCATTTAATTTGGGGAAAATTCTAGAGTTTCCAAATGGGAGCTTTTTGTATATTGTTCAATTGAAGGTCCAAATGAGTACATTTTTCTAATTAACTTAAGGATATGGCTACCTAGTACGTTTTTGATAATTTTTGGGTAATAAATTTTGAGTTTTGGTGAAGTGGGACCGGGGTTGGTATTTGAAGTGTTGATTTGTTTAAGGACTAATGTTACACCCCGTAGTTCCAACACAAGAATAAGAGAACGTACGTAAGACGATAAGGGTTAAATCGTGAAATGATAGAAGATGCGCTTTTTCCTTAAAAGAAATCTCAGAACCTCGTGAAGGAAAAAGGTTTATTATTGGGAATTGGATTCTCAATTTTGGTATTTAAGACTTATAGGATTTATAAGAATTGTGGAATTTTATTTTCAGATTTGGTCATGTGGTGCCCACCTGGGAAATTTTACGTTTTGTGGGCCCCACAAGATTTCCGATATTTTAACCAATTATGGAGACTTTGGAGAGATAAAATATTTTGGACCAATAGAAGGGCGACACGTGTCACCCCGTGTGGGCCCAAGTTGGGCGAGAATGATAGAGCCAAGTGACTCAAGATATTTGTTGGACAAGTGGACAAATGGGACCCACACACACTTGTCCCCAATCTCATCCACACACTTGATTTAATCCTAGCCCTTGGTGGTGTTATATATATACACTAGTAGCAAGACTTCTTCAACACTTAGAATAATTTCCAAGACAAAAATACTCCCTCCATTGATGTTGCTCTCGCACCCTTATTGAAGAACAATTCTTCAATTGTTGTTGATTAATCCAAATACTTAAACCAAGTGTCCCTAGTAGTATTCTAAGGATATCCCAACACAAAAAATCCGAAAATACTACGTTAATCCGTTAGTCGCAACGTGCAACCCTAAGGTGATCTTCATATTTTTGGATGAAGCTTGAAGAGAAGTTGTTTAGGAACTTCTAAGGGTTGCTTGGAGTGGATTGGAACGTAAGTATTAGGAGCTAAAGTTGCTAAGGATCGTCTTTTAGATCTTGGAATAATTTGGGCTTATTGAGGTAATAATCTTTGTCCTTCTAATGTAATTGGAGATTACATGTTATAGTAGTATATACATGAGTATGTGATATGTGGAAGGAAGATTGAAAAGATTTGGACCTTATTAAGATGTAAAAAATATATGTGTTGCTTTTATATACCATTACAGGTTGATGAGGAGCAGTTGTGTGAATATTGCTGCTACTATAGATCACGTATACTCTTTCAATTGGGTTTTGTGAAGAAAGACAAAAAGGGGGAGATTGTTAATGTTAGGTTCTGTGTCATGACATTTTCCCTAACATATCATTTTTCGTACTAAGTCCAAAACAGAAAATGTCGGCACAAATGTCTTGACATTCAGTATGATTTGCCTATCTTCACGCATGCTTTTTCAGAAGCGTGATCCTTTTTAAACGTGACAAATTGACTTAGCAAGGAGTCTTCAAGCAGATCAGGATCAATGGAGACCAAGTCCAAGAAGTTGCATAACTTGAGGAGCAAGACATGGAAGAAACAGCCCAAGCCGTTGGAGAGTTTTCAGCCTTAAGCCACTATCATGTGCCCACATTCTGCTCAACCTACACAACTGATCAATGAGTCTTTTAAGGGAACTCTCTACTATAAATAGAAAGGTCACTTCAAATATTCGATATCCAGAAAATTATAAGAGAAAATATTAAGAGAGCTCTCCAGATTTTAGCATCGAAAACTGGATCAACAAATGTTTCCTGTATTTGTGACGACATTACAAGTGCTGCCTAGATTCTAGATTTGTTCTTTCATTGAAGCAATTGTAATGAGGTGTTGATCACTTCTATTTCAGATAAATTTTTCAGGCATAAGTCATCTGCGACTTAACCCTTTTATTCCTTTTGTATCTTCTTGTAACATTGTAAAGAAGGAATATTTTCAATTGTATATAAATATATACAACACCTTTGGTCATTGACCATCATGGGTTATATTAATATATAACCTATGAAAATTAAACCTTTGTGTTCTTTACTTTATTCCGTTGCATTTTAAACTCTTACAAAGGTTGTTATTAAGTTTATCTTAGTGTCGTCACTTGTGTCAGACGACATTTTTGCTGACATTCGACACTGTTTCAGTATACTAGTTTTTATCTGTCTTGCTGCTTGGTTAATTTAATCCATAGTATAACTATCGGGACCCAACAAGTGGTATCAGAGACGACACTTAACATAATAAGTGCTAAGGTTTTACTTTAACTATGGATCCGGCTAATCCAAATATTGGTAGATTTCCTATTAATGAAATCTATTACTTTTTTTCATCAAAAATCTTGAGTGTCTTCGATCTTTGGTAGATGAGTCCGTCAACTCTTTGATCGGTGTGAATGGCTTATAGTTTGGTTCTATGTAGCACGGACACGTGAGAGGTGTCCGATAGGACACGGACACGGACACGTGAGAGGTGTCCGATAGGACACGGACACGGACACGTGAGAGGTGTCCGATAGGACACGGACACGGACACGTGAGAGGGGACACGACACGGCAGAGACACGATTGTAAAAATAAATTAAAAAATATTTATATATATATATATATATAATATATAATATATAAAATACTAAAATTAATATTATTAAAGCTTCACATTCATAAATAAATTATAAATTTAATTCAAATTTGTTATATACCAAATAACCAAAATACCAAATTAAATATGTACCAAATTAAAAAGAAACATTCATAACAAATTGACAATCAATCAAATATTCAATACATAATTCATAAGACCATAGTCCATAAACTAATACATAAGTATGTCCCAAGACCCAAATTCAAATAAATATAAATTTACTTAAAATAAATCAAATAAAATTAAAACTAAACTTTTTCTAAAAAAAAAATAAAAAATGTCCCTGCCGTGTCCCCCTTTGCCGTGTCCCTGCCGTGTCCGATTTTTTTTTTTTTTTTTGCTGGGAAACGTCCCGGACACGTGTCCGAGGCGTGTCCGGGGCGTTTCGTGTCCGATGAGGTGTCCGACACGGACACCTCACCCTAAATGAGGTGTCCGTGCTTCATAGGTTTGGTTTTAAGAGATCGATATGAGAGACTGTTTCTTAGATATAACAGGTATGGAACGACTGTGTTGCTGCTCACTGCTATTGAGTTGTTGTTATAGTGGTCTTCGTGATGATGCTCATGGATTCTTCTGCAAAGTCAGTGAACTGCCGACCTTAGAAACCACCAGTGTTGAGGATCTGGACAATTGTGCTGCAGCTGTGTTGCCGCTGTTGTTTCTAACGTTGAAGCAACATTTGTTGCTGCTGGTATTTTTTGTTGTTGCAGGACTTTTTTTGCAACATATTTTTATGTTGGACGTGGTGATTGGAGAAGGATCAAGGGTTACTTTAAGTTTGAAAAAAAAAAGTGGTCTGAACATGCTGGTTTTGTTGATAAGATGGATGAATATTTGTAGAATAAAAGGTGGATGAATGGTGGAATTCTTATGTTATAGTTGATAGACCAAATGTGGCACTTGCTAATAAATTGTCTATGTTGAAAAATGACTTCAAAGAGTGTAACCGAGTGTTTTTGAGAATCTAAAAGAAAGAAAAATAAAGGCAATGGAGAAATTGGAAGCTCTTGATCATGGTGGAAGAGAAATAGAAAATGAAGAACAAATTCAGGTTGAAAGGAGTTCAATCAGCAAAGAACTGGAAGAAATTATAAAAGCTGAAGAAATCTCAGAGACAGAAATGTAGATGTCTTTAGTTAAAGCAGGGGGATAAGAATACTAGTTTCATTCATAAACAAGAAAATTCCGATAGAGATATAATTGTATTGATAAGATATTGATTAATGGAAGATTGGCTGAGGATGAAAATTTAATCAGGGAGCATATTGTAAAAATTTATGATGTTTTCACTGAAAAAGAGGAATGAAGGCCAAAGTGGTTTGATGAAGATTTGGCTAAATTGTCAAATTAAGAGAGTGAATGGTTGCAAAGGCCTTTCACCATGGAAAAGGTAAAAGAAACAGTGAAGTTGTTTAATGGAGATAAGGCTTCTCGGCCAGATGGTTTCAATTTACATTTTTTCCAGAAATGTTGGTACATTGTAATGAAGCCAGTGGAGTTCCTTTATCAAGAAGGTTATTTTGTGATGAAGCTGCTGTAATTTTGCTGTGCAAGAGTGCAGCAGGTGCTGCTACTGATGTCGAGACAAGAAACTCGTGCAAAAAGTGATGTATTGCTGGATGCTGATTCAGAGCTTCAGAAAATCCTTATGGACATTGCTTCCAAGCTAGGACTGAAACCTCTATTTTCAGTGCCTAGCTTGAGGGGGCGTGTTGAAGATATGGATGTTCATTAGTAGTATATTGTCAGTATACAAGTGTAGTTTACAGTTTACTTTTACTACTTAAGTCTTTAATTTTAGTTACTTGTAGTCTAGTGGTCATATTTGCAAGAGTGGTTAGCAAAAGCTAGTAGTATAAATAGAGGGTACATTTTGTATTTTACAATTAGAGAGTTATATTGAATACACAGAAGAGCACATTGGCTCCCAAACATCTCTCTCGTTCTACGCTTCCTCTTCTTCTTCTCAAATCTCTTCGTCTCTATCTTGCTCTCCACTTCTCGGTTCAATTATCTACAGATTCTAACAAAGCTACACATAATATTATCCACCAATTTCTTGTGCAAGTGTAGTCTATCTTTAATCAACCTTCATTTATGTGTATGTACTAGCAAAAGAAGCAGTAATAGAGGTGCCAGCTCCATGCCTGTAAAGACACATTCTAAAAAATAAACAATAACAATTACGTCCCACTCCCAAATAAATTATAGTACGCTGTGACAATATTTTTTCATTTAAATTTATTTTAAGCCAACAGTATACAAAATTAAAAACAAAAAATGAAAGCTCTAGAAGTTCTATAACTACATGCATGAGTGATCACTTATAAATTAATAAGTTTTACGTTAGCTGACAACCTAACCGACCCTCTTCCTTTTTTGAACGTGAAAACCTTAAAAATACAAGGGAAAATATAAAGGGTATAGAAGTGTTTGCAGCCTTCTTTTTGTCATTAATTCGGAGTGTCAACCTCTTGTTTGGTTATACATTAGACTGATCTTTTTGTTGGCTTTTGAAGATAATTTTTTAAAAAAAACATATATCCGGTGAAAATCGATGTGATACGTGGCACAGTTTGGAAATGAAAATCGAAAGAAGTGACAATTTGTATCCGTGGTAAGTTCGGATGTCGTAACAAGATCGGTTGACGGTCGAACCAGATGACACCAAATAACGACCGAACCAGGTGACATCGGGTGGAAGACGGGAGGAGCTCAGTGCTTACATTATTTGCTCATTAAATAACGAATTTTATCATTTTATTGCATTTAATGAGAGAGATTCTTGGGCATAAATGTCTTGTATTGTTAGCTATAAAATGAGTCAAACCTTCAAGTTGGAAGGGCATCTCATTCTCACTATCGATACTCGCTCAATTACATTCAAAAGTGCTACTATTTGTTCTTGTTACTGGCTCAGACCCGAAGCAATGTAGCTACGGATCAGACCAAACTCTCAATTCTATTTCAATCAAGAATACAACTTTTTTAGGCTAATTACTTGCTTATTATTTTATTTACTTATTTATTGTTAATTGTTTATCAAACTTATCTGCAAATCTAACCACATATCCTTAAAATCACTTACAAATTCAAATGTACTTTTTTGGGGTAAACAAATTAGTTTTCTAAGTGAAAAATCTTTTTCCACTCATAAAACTTTAATCTTTTTCCCAAGCAAAATACGAGAGTCTTTGGGCCGTATGCATTGTCTTCACAAGACAGGCGAAAAATGAAAAAGTTTAGGGTCCATTTTTTATCATTTTTATTAAGTAGTATTAGCCATAATTTACTGTAAAACCCCATAATTCGCAGGTCTTAATTCAATCAAAGTAGGGGTTGATTAACTTGAAGTTGTATTGAGTTGTTATTTACAATTTAAAATAATTTCTAATTATTAAAATCATATATTTACTTATATTAAGATTTAAGGGCTCCCTTTTACGAATTAGACCCAAAATGTTTGAGGCGACCCGACAAAATTCATATCTAAGTACAAACTTCAACTTAAAAATACTTTTTTTTCACCTTAACTTACAAATATTATTTTTTCACCTTCAACTTTCAAATACTATTTTCAACTTCAAAAAACTCTTTTTAGTGGTACTTATTATTACCATTCCCAAAAGCCAGTACAAACTATCTTAAAAAAATAGAAAAATGTGTGGTTTTGTTTGGGAAGCTTGCTTCTCTTTTACACATATAAGAGCCAGGATTCGATCCTATCGACCTGTGGGTTATGGCCCACCCCGCTTCCGCTGCGCCACTCTGATGCTATTGAAATTCCTTAACACTCAAAACTTATTTAACCACAAGTTAACCAACAGTCATAGTGATAAGGTAGTTGATTTTTGAGCTACCATTTTCCAGAAAAAACTCTTTAACAATGGCCTCAATTCCTTGTACTCTCCAACTACCCTTTTCCTCTTCAAAACCTTCATGTACAGTAAAGTTGAATTCTTGCTTTGTGGGTGTTTCAAAATTGACAAGTATAGGATGGTGCAAAAGACCAAGTGGTTTGGGACCAAGTTGTGGTGGTTCAAGAACAACTTGTTGGTTTAATTTTCGTCAAAATGCTGAAACTGCTGGTGTTTATGGTAGTCAATCTCGTGATGATTTTGATAGAGACGATGTTGAGCAGGTCGGTTTTTAATATTTTTCTTTAAATGCTATAAATAAGTTCGTGTTCACATTTAGGATTTAAACTTGATGTGTTCGAGACGTGAAATTTTACTAGTGAAGTTATTGCAGTTGTCTTTTGGAATTATGGGTTTGGAAGTTCATATTTGTTGAAAATTTTAATTGATTTTTATATAGATGATATACATACTCTGTGTAGAGATGATGGGTTAGTTGAAGCATAATTGTTGAGGGTAGTTAGAATAGAATTTATTATTTAGCTTTATTAATACTTTTACCATTCTGCCCTTACCTAGTATTTTACTATCATACCCTTTTCTAGTAAAAGACTATACAATGTAACTTCTCAGAATATTTTCATTTTCAATAGAAAAAAGAGAAAGGTTCCACAAAGTTATTCCTTCTTCCATTTCGCCCTTCACCATTGTTCTACATAGAAGCTTCGATTGTTCTTCACAGCTGCGTTTTAACATGGTATCAAAGCCATTGCAGTGAAAAATCGAAGGATTATGAACATCGTCGATCTCGACTATTTGAAACCCTATGAAATTACGATGCTTTTTACGAGTTTTGAGGCTACAATCGCATCGCCTCCTTACAGTTTCAGTTTCGATATTGATTGAACAGTTATATGGAGAACATCAACACATTTACAGCAGATTCGGCTATGACAGTAGAGAATCAAAGTTCTGGTTCAAATATAGCAGATCACAATCATCCTCTCTTCCTAGGAGCATCGGACACAGCAGGAGCAATACAAATGAAGATTCAGCTGGCAGGTATGGAAAATTATACCCTATGGTGTAGATCTATGAAGCTGGTTCTATTGACGAAGAACAAAATTGGATTCATAGATGGTTCCATTAAGCGAGATACATTCGGTCCTAATCAAGTAAGACAGTGGGATCGATGTAACGCTGTGGTTATCTCTTGGATTATGAAAAATGTTAGTAAGAATCTATTGAGTGGTATACTGTATAGGTCGACTGCCTATGCAGTATGGAAGGATCTAAAGGAAAGGTTCGATAAAATAAACTTATCTAGGGTTTATCAATTAAAAAGAACTCACAATGTTGACTCAAGGAGTTTCACCTGTGTCGAGTTATTACTCTAGGTTGAAGGATTTATGGGATGAGATCGATTCGATCATTCCTCCACCAATATGCGATTGTACAAGTCCAAGAGAATACATAGAACATTTATCTAATCAAAGGTTATTGGAATTTCTGATGGGACTGAATGACGGATATAATCAGGCAAGGAGTCATATACTTTTGATGTCTCCTACTCCTAGTGTAAATCAAGCTTACACAATGATTGCACAAGACGAGAGTCAAAAACACATAGCAGAAGGATATTCATATGGAGGAGAAAATGCTGAGAACATTGCACTGGCTAGTCGATTCCCTCAGAATAAACAGCAACAACAAAAAAGGTCATATGCATTCTGTGATTATTGCCAAATGAAGGGACATACTAGAAAATGATGTTTTAAGTTGATGTATTGCGATTACTGTAAAAAACAAGGACATGTTAAGGAAAAATGCTATGAGTTGATAGGGTATCCATCAGATTATAAGGGAAGAAAGAAGGTAAATGTAGTTATGACAGGTGTGCCACAATTGGAAGGATCTGGAGGCTGCAGACAGCTATCCCAGGACCAACATGAGCATCATAATTACTTGCTGAGGACATGCACTCCAGAGAAGCTTGAGGAGATAAAAGCTATGGTGTATCCAATGGAAACAGGACCACAATATGGTCCTCCACCAGTTCATAAAGCTCATATGGCAGGTAAACTTGCACTTGACAAAGAAAGTTCCTGGATAGTTGATTCAGGAGAAACTAACCATATGGTAAATGATAGAAATATGATTGAACAACCTGATACATTAGAGAATGCAGGGAAAGTTCACCGCATCGGTGACCTGCTTGATTACATCGGAAGCTGAGGTTAGCGGAGGTGACCTTATAAGACATGTGCTATGTGTACCAAGCTTCAAGTTTAACTTGCTTTCTGTTTCGAAGCTAACAAAAGAACTGAATTGTAGTGCAAGGTTTTTCCCTGATTTCTTTGTGTTACAGGATCTCTTCACTGGGAAGGTGAAGGAGATTGGTAGAGAAGTAGATGATTTATACATGTTGGAGTCAAGAGGAAGAAGTCTTGAGTGTATGAAAACACAGACACACATTGCAGTTGTGACAGCAGATGAGCTGAATGCAGATCTTTGGCACAGAAGGCTAGGACATGTGCCAATGAGTGTTATTAGAAAGATAGATAGTTTCAAAAATAAATCTAACTTCACAATACAACACTGTGGAGTTTGTCCCATGGCAAGACAAACTAGAATGAAATTTCCTGTGAGTAGTAGTAGAACTGACAGTGCATTTCAATTGTTACACCTTGATGTATGGGGACCATATAGGATTCCCACTTATACTGGTATGAGATATTTCCTGACTGTTGTTGATGACTATACTAGATGGACTTGGATTTTCCTACTTCATGTCAAATCTGATGTTGTTACCATTCTTAAGAATCTTAGCACAATGGTCAAAAATCAGTTTGGAGCATGTATTAAAAGTGTTAGGTCAGATAATGGTTCAGAATTCTTTAATAGATCCTGTAGTGAGTTGTTTGCACAGCTAGGAATTGTGCATCAAAGTTCATGTCCACATACTCCCCAACAAAATGGAGTAGTGGAAAGAAGACATAGACACATATTAGAAATTGCCAGGGCCATCAAATTTCAGAGTCATATGCCATCTAAATTTTGGGGAGAATGTGTGGAAACAGCTGTATATGTGATTAATAGGATCCCATCTGTAGTAATAGAAAATGTTTCACCATATGAAAGATTGTATGGAAGGGTTCCTAATCTATCACTGAGAGTATTGGGATGTCTTTGTTATGCCACCAACTTGCAGAAGAAGGATAAGTTTGACACTAGGGCCATCAAATCAGTATTGCTTGGATACTCATCTAGGCAGAAAGGCTACAAGATCTCACTAATAACACTATTTTTGTGAGCAGAGATGTGACATTTTATGAAAACATATTTCCCTTCAGAGATCAGCAGCAGGACACCACTCCAGATGTTAGCAGCTTTGTTCCTACAGTCTCTGAAGAATATATGGGTGACATGTCAAATGAAGGAAGAAGAAGCCAACAAACTGTTGAGTCAGATGGAGCAAACAAGTCAACAACTCAATATGAAGATACAAATGCTATTGCAGAAGGAACCAATTGTGGAGACTTAGCAGATTGTGGAGACTTAGCAGATAATTCAGATTTCCTTCCTTCTGAGATTGCTTTGCCTGTTTCACCAACTGTACAGACTCCAGCAATTAAGAGATCTGACAGGACTAGAAGACCCCCCTCATGGATGAAGGACTTTATTCAGCCTGCAACAGATTCAAAGGGTATGCAGACATGTCTATATCCACTGTCTGCTACTTTCAGCTATGCAGGGTTATCCTCCACTTATCACAGCTATTTAGTCAAGGAGTCAGAAGAATGTGAACCACAGTCCTACAATGAAGCAGTGAAAGACAGCAGATGGGTAGAGGCCATGAAGTCTGAAATTCAGGCTTTGGAGGACAACCATACCTGGGAAATAATGGATCTCCCTGCTCAAAAGAAGGCTATAGGTTGCAAGTGGGTGTTTAAGATCAAATCTGGCATCTGGTGAGGTTGAGAGATTCAAGGCAAGGCTTGTGGCAAAGGGCTACAATAAAAACGAAGGCATAGACTATCAGGATACTTTTTCCCCTGTGGCAAAAATGGTCACTGTCAGGTCTGTCATCTCAGTTGCTGCTTCAAAGGGCTGGAATATATATCAAATGGATGTCTTTAATGTTTTCTTGCAAGGAGATCTCACTGAAGAAGTTTATATGACACTACCACAGGGTTTTAATAGTCAGCAGGGAAAGGTTTGTAGGCTGTTGAAGTCCCTCTATGGACTGAAACATGCTTCCCGACAGTGGAACATAAAGTTAACCACTGCCTTGCTCTCTTTTGGTTTTGTCCAGAGTCATCTGGATTATTCTCTTTTCACCAAGAGGGATGCTCACAGATTGGTTGTGGTACTTGTCTACGCGGATGATTTGCTTATTACAGGGGATGATGCACTCCTCATCCAGGAGACTAAATTTTTGCTTCAACAGAACTTCAAAATTAAGGATTTAGGTGATTTACGATATTTTTTGGGTCTGGAGTTTGCCAGGAATACAACTGGCATTGTGATGCATCAACGTAAATATGCATTGGAGTTGATTGCTGATTTGGGTTTCACAAGAGGAAAACCTGCTGGTTCTCTTATGGAATTGAATATCAAGCTTACTTCTTTTCTTTATGATAAACATGTAACTACTGATTCTTCTGCTTGTGTGCACAGTGATCCACTATTAGACGATCCAGTCAGCTATCAACGACTGATTGGTCGCCTTTTGTATCTGACTCATACTAGGCCAGACATTGCCTTTCTTTGTCGAACCGAGCCGATTTCTGCAAGCACCTGGCATCTCATCTTCGCGGCAAAGACATGGGTGGTCAAATATATCAAACAGGCTCCTGGATTGGGGATCTTCTTGTCCTCTGGAGGTTACGCGGTTGTCGCCTCTTGTGATCTTGATTGGGCGTCGTGCCTCAATCTGAGGAGATGCATTACGGGTATTCGGTCTTCTTTGGTGCCTCCCTTATCTCCTGGAAATCAAAGAAGAATGAGACCATCTCCGGAGCTCTCGGCAGGTGATGCAGAGTATGGCTTCATGAGAAGTGGTTTGGCTGTCTGGTTTGTTCGCGGAACTTGGTATTTCAACGCTTTGCCCATCCGCATCTTGTGGCAAGTCCGCTATCCAATTCTGTGAATCGCTTTTCCATGAACGTACGAAACACATCGACATTGATTGTCATTTTATCCGGGAGAAGGTACATCAGGGTCTGATTTCCACTATCTATGTTCCTATCAAGATCAACTGTGATGTCTTGTGAAGGGGCTGACTCAGGGTCATCACTCCTATTTGCTGTCCAAGCTCGGACTGAAGAACTTATTTTCAGTACCTAGCTTGCGGGGGGGGGGGGGGGGGGTGAGGGTAGTTAGAATAGAATTTATTATTTTAGCTTTATTAATACTTTTACCATTCTGCCCTTACCCAATATTTTACTATCCTACCCTTTTCTAGTAAAAGACTATACAATGTAACTTCTCAGAATATTTTCATTTTCAATAGAAAAAGAGAAAGGTTCCACAAAGTTCTTCCTTCTTCCATTTCGCCCTTCACCATTGTTCTACATAGAAGCTTCAATTGTTCTTCACAATTGCGTTTTAACAATAATCGAGTTCAAGATTTAAACTTGATGTGTTCGACCTTAAAATTTTAGCATTTAGTATTTGTTGAAAAGTTTAGTAATTTCTATGTAGATGATATATGGTGTAGGGATCTTGTAGCTTAGTTGGTCGGTTACTGAACTTTCGTTAGTGAGGGTTCGAATTCCCACTTGTAATACTCTCCCCATTTCGCCTCTGTTAATGTAGGAGATAGTCGAGTTCAAGATTTAAGCTTGATGTGTTCGACCATCAAAAATTTTGTCTTTTGGAATTATTGTTTGGAATTTAATACATTCTACATAGATGATATATATACTCCGTGTCTGAAATGCTGGTTTAGTTGAACCCGTAGCAGATATGCTAGGTCTGCCTATGTACTGCCTATGGATGTAGTAGTATAGTCGACTTCAAGGTTTATGCTTGATGTGTTCAACCATTAAAAGTTTAGTGTTGAATTTATTCCCCTTTTGTCTTTTGAATATGGGTATGTGATTTAATATTTGTTAGATATTTTAGTAAGTTTACATAGATGATCTTATATCCTCTTTTTCGGAAATGCTGGTCAGTTGAACCCGTAGCAAGACATGCTCACATCTTGACTCTGTATGTAGTGTTGGTATAATAATCTGTATTTGGCTAAATAATGTTTCAACACAATCTGTTAATCACTTAGTGAAACAGATAACACGATATAAACATTACTTAACAGTAAATTGATCATGAAACAATAAACAAAAACAGAATCTGTTTTGAAAAAAATAATTTCAGAATATAATCGAGCTCACTTAGTTCAAAGTGTGTCCTTAAGAAAATTATTCCCCTCACAGTACTCGAGGTTAACGGAATATCGCCTCCCAGGATAGAACGATTATCTTACCAGAATAGTAGTACCCCAAATTCCGGTAGCAGCGAACCACTCAACGACAGTATATCACACAGAATGAATTTTCGAGTTGAAGATAAAATTCAGAATTGAAAATGAATGATTAAATTCTTGGAACAATAAAAAATTTATAGGTTTGGAGGTACTGATTCTGAATGTTTGCAACCATTCAGAATAGTCACCTAATTTTGGAGGGAAATTCGAAAAGAGAGGGAGAGCCGGACGGGTCGGTCGTGGGTCTTGGGTTGATCCGTTTGGATTTATTTTTAATTAAATAATTAATTAATTAATTAATTAAAGAAACGTTTGTCCAAAAAGATTATCAATCAATCTTTTGACAAATCCAAAGCCGAGCCGAGCGAGCGACGACGACGGCGCGAGGGGTCCTTGCCCTCTCAACCCTTTTAGCAACTAGAGAAGGTGTAATGTAATATATACACCTCTCTTTACTTCTCTTTTTTCGATGTGGGACAAAAGAACATTTTACTCCCTTTAATTTTCATCCCATCATTTCCCATTCACCAATATCAAAACCCAACAATCCCCCACATGAATGGGGAATGGTTATAAGATAAAAGAATGTACGGACGAGTGTGATATACAAGCAGGAATTGACTGCATCTGGATAAGTAGGTTTCCCTTTGAACTTTCCGTAGTGAACTTATATCAGATATACTCGATCAATCGGTAGATTTGATATCTTTGAACAGTCGAACTTTGTTGTATACCTAGACAACATAAGACACACAATCAACCCTCAACCGTTTATGATTCTCACGGTTGTGTTCGTTTCAGCCATGAACACCGCCTGGTCTCATGAGTGCATAGAGAATGGACCTTTACTGTCATTCCCCTTTAAAACGACTTACACTTAACACTCACATAGGTGATTTCTAAACATGTGGTCCTATAACCACATTATCACGGTCATCGTTGATTTAGATAACCATTAAAAAACCTTAATGCTTTATTAACTCATTAACAAGCCATAAAGTCTTATCCTTATTTCTGAACATTGTCTTCATCCGAGAATGGGTTGAGTTATTTGATAATGTTGAACCGTCAGTCACAACTTTGTTTGATCTCCTTGAACCTAGCTCTTGGGATCTCCAGTCTGCTAGGTAGAGTTACCGCCATGATGACTTGTACTTGGCCTTAACCCCATTCCCATTGATGATCTACTAACTCCCTGTCTAGATAAGCCTTTTGTAAGCGAATCCGCCACGTTATCTCTTGACTTTAAATAATCAATTGTGATAACGCCACTAGAGAGGAGTTGTCTAACGGTATTGTGTCTCTGTCGTATGTGACGAGATTTTTCGTTATACATTACGCTCCCTGCCCTACCTATTGCTGCTTGACTGTCACAATGTATACATATATGAGTCAAAGGTTTGAGCCAGAATGAAATATCTTCTAAGGAATTCCGGAGCCATTCAGCTTCTTCACCGGCCTTGTTTAAAGCTATAAATTCTGATTCCATCAGAAGCGGGTGATCGTATGCTTTGATGATTTCGAAGACATCGCCTCCACCAACGGTGAAAACATATTCACTCGTAGATTTAACTTCAAACGATCCGGTGATCCAATTTGCATCACTATATCCCTCAAGTACTGCGAGATATTTATTATAATGCAAAGCATAGTTTTGGGTGTGTTGTAAATATCCCAAGACTCGTTTCATTGCCATCCAATGAGTTTGATTGGGATTACTCGTGAATCGACTCAGCTTGCTTATAGCACATGCTATATCTGGTCGTGTACAATTCATAATATACATCAAACTTTCCAAAACTCGTGCAAAGTCCAATTGTGAGTCACTTTCACCTTCATTCTTTTGAAGTGCAAAACTTACATCAATTGGAGTTTTTGCAACATTGAAATTTAAATACTTGAACTTGTCAAGTATTTTTTCAATATAATGTGACCGTGATAATGCTAGACCTTGTGGAGTTTTATGGATCCTAATTCCTAAGATCAAATCAGCAACCCCCAAGTCTTTCATGTCAAATTTGCTAGCGAGCATACGCTTCGTAGCATTTACATCGACAATATCTTTACTCATTATCAACATGTCATCAACATACAAACAAACAATGACTTCATGATTTGGAGTATTTTTAATGTAAATACATTTGTCACACTCATTAATCTTAAATCTATTTGCCAACATTGTTTGGTCAAATTTCGCATGCCATTGTTTGGGTGCTTGTTTAAGTCCATAAAGTGACTTAACAAGTCTGCACACTTTCCTTTCTTTACCAGGAACCACAAAACCCTCAGGTTGTTCCATGTAAATTTCTTCCTCCAATTCTCCATTTAAGAAAGATGTCTTGACATCCATTTGATGGATTTCAAGACCATATACGGCCGTCAGTGCCACTAACACCCGAATATATGTTATTCTTGTTACCGGCGAGTATGTGTCAAAGTAATCAAGACCTTCTTTTTGTCTATAACCTTTGACCACAAGTTTTGCCTTATATTTGTCAATAGTGCCATCAGCTTTCATTTTCCTTTTAAAAATCCATTTTGATCCTAAAGGTTTATTTCCAGGAGGAAGATCAATTAATTCCCATGTATGGTTGTTTAAAATTGATTCAATCTCACTATTGACTGTTTCTTTCCAAAATGTTGAATCAGAAGATGACATTGATGCTTTAAATGTTTGAGGCTCATTTTCAAGCAAGAATGTTACAAAATCGTCCAGCGAAGTAGATGTCTTTTGGCGTTTGCTATGCCTTGGATCCTCTTTGCTTGGTATACTTTCTTTTGGTTCTTCCCGCGGTCGTTTATATCTTTCACATGACGACTCAAATTCAGTTTTATACGGAGAGATGTTTTCAAAGAATTGGCGATTATCGATTGATTCACCGTATTAACATGAATTTGGGATTGTCCGTTGTGAACCAAAACCGACAAGCTTTCTTGTTTGTAGCATAGCCAATAAAAACACAATCCACGCTTTTGGTCCGATTTTTACCCTTTTGGGCAAAGGAACTTGGACGCCGCTAAACACCCCACACTTTGAAATATTTCAAGTTGGGTTTTCTTCCTTTCCATAGATCATATGGAATAGATTGTGTTTCTTTGTGGGTACTCTGTTGAGTATTCGATTAGTCGTAAGGATAGCTTTCCCACAAGCTCTGCAGAAACCTAACTAATTAGTACGGCATTCATCATTTCCTTTAATGTTCGATTTTTCCTTTCCGCAATTCCATTTGATTGTGGTGTGTAAGAGACAGTAGTTTGATGAATAATTCCATATTCCAAACATGTCTCTGCAAAGGGAGATTCGTACTCTCCACCCCTATCACTTCTAATCATTTTGATCTTTTTATTCAATTGATTTTCCACTTCGTTCTTGTATTGCTTAAATGCATTAATTGCTTCATCCTTACTATTAAGCAAATAAACATAACCGTATCGAGTGCAATCGTCAATGAAAGTTATAAAATATTTTTTCCCACCACGAGATGGTATTGACTTCATATCACATATATCTGTGTGAATTAAGTCTAAAGGATTTGAATTTCTATCAATAGACTTATATGGATGTTTAACAAACTTAGATTCAACACAAATTTCACATTTTGATTTGTTACACTCGAATTTAGGCAATACTTCTAAATTGATCAATTTTCGCAAGGTTTTGTAATTGACATGTCCTAAACGAACATGCCATAAATCATTTGACTCCAATAAGTAAGACGAAGCTGAATTTTCATTAATACTGTCAACAACCATTACATTGAGTTTGAAAAGGCCCTCGGTGAGGTAGCCCTTTCCTATGAACATATCATTCTTACTTATTACAATTTTCTCACTAACCAACACGCACTTAAACCCGTTTTTGAGTAGTCGGTGAAACTAAATTCTTCCGAATTGTTGAACGTGCGAACATTGTTGAGTCGACGCTGGGAAGTCATCTTGAAGAATCTTCCATATCCTTCAACCTTGGTCGCAGATTTCCCATAAACAGTACCTCTTGTCCAAATGGAGCATATGTTGCAAATGCTTCTTTGCAAAGCAAACATGTCGAGTGACACGAGAATCCACCACCACTTCGGGTTTCCAACCAAATTGCACCCTGACAGCATTGCACACAGATCATTCAGATCATCATTCATTTCCACCATATTGACTTGTCCTTTTCCCTTGTCCTTTTTCGGGAGACGACAATCTGGGCTTTTGTGGCCAACTTTCCCACAATTAAAGTAGTTGCCCTTGACGAATCACAAGATCCTCCAACTTCATTTCCTTTCTTTTGTGCTTAAGATAATTCTTGAAATCTTTCCACGAAGACGACAATTTCTCAATCATTGCAGCCACTTGGAATGCTTCATTCACTACCATACGTTCAACAATAAGGTCATGGAAGATAAGTTGAAGCTCTTGAACTTGGGTTCCAACGATTTTCCCATCAACCATTTTATAGTCTAGGAATTTGGCAACCACAAACTTCTTCAAGCAAGCATCTTCTGTCTTGTACTTCTTTTCAAGTGCATTCCATAGTTCTTTGGAAGTTTCTACTGCACTGTAGACATTGTACAAGTCATCTTCTAAGGCACTTAAAATGTAGCCTTTGCACAAAAATCAGCTGTTTCAAGCCTCATTAACCATGGCTACTGGTTGTCGGCATGTCGGCAGCACGGGAGGGTCCTCACTGGTGAACTTTTGCAAACCAAGGGTGGTAAGCCAAAAGAACATTCTTTGCTCCCATCCTTTAAAGTTGGCACCGGTGAACTTCGCAGGTTTCTCAGCCGGTGGTACTGGTACGGGTTGTAGTAGTAACCGCTGGTGCAGTATTTGCAGAGGTAGTTCCAGTTTCAATTGCCATTGTTTGTCACTGTCAAATCGACAAACTGTTTTAATTAATAAAACCAAAATAACAATTAATTCACAGACTTCAACGATGAGGATTTTATTTCTTCAAATCGTAGTATAATTATGAAACTTTAGTATTCCAACGAAGTTTTTATATCTTCGAGTCAGAATACTAATATTCATATGGAGTAGAAAACTACACAAGTTTTAATCTCCTTAAACAGAACGATGAAGTTTTTATGTTCTTCAAATCGTTGCAACAAATATCATACACAACGGTGAAGATTTTATTTCTTCAAACCGAATCAATTTTGATAGAAATGAAGTGCAGTAGATTGTATGTTATATACTTGATGAAGTTTTTATATCTTCAAATCAAGTATCCAAATGAGTAGAAAGTTATGAAAACTTTAATCTCAACCGGAGTAGAAAATCCGAAGATTTTAGTCTCCAAACAACATACAAGAAAAACATTTTTTTTTCTGAAAAACACTTTTTCCTGGACTTTTAATATTCCAACGAAGTTTTTATGTCTTCAAGTTAGAATATGAAATCTCATACGGACTAGAAAACCACACAGGTTTTAATCTCCAAACCAGGATACAGATTAAAATAAAATAAACATAATTTCCTTAAGATTGTTGGTATAATAATCTGTATTTGGCTAAATAATGTTTCAACACAATCTGTTAATCACTTAGTGAAACAGATAACACGATATAAACATTACTTAACAGTAAATTGATCATGAAACAATAAACGAAAACAGAATCTGTTTTGAAAAAAATAATTTCAGAATATAATCGAGCCACTTAGTTCAAAGTGTGTCCGTAAGGAAATTATTCCCCTCACAGTACTCGAAGTTAACGGAATATCGCCTTCCAGGATAGAACGATTATCTTACCAGAATAGTAGTACCCCAAATATTGGTAGCAGCGAACCACTCAACGACAGTATATCACAGAATTTTCGAGTTGAAGATGAAATTCAGAATTGAAAATGAATGATTAAATTCTTGTAATTTATAGGTTTGGAGGTAACATTCAGAATAGTCACCTAATTTTGGAGGGAAATTTGAAAAGAGAGGGAGAGCCGGACGGGTCGGGTCGGTCGCGGGTCTTGGGTTGATCCGTTTGAATTTATCAATCGATCCAAATCCAAAGCCGAGTGAGCGACGACGACGGTGCAGGGGTCCTTGCCCTCTCAACCCTTTTAGCAACTAGAGAAGGTGTAATGTAATATATACACCTCTCTTTCCTTCTCTTTTTTCGATGTGGGACAAAAGAACATTTTACTCCTTTTAATTTTCATCCCATCATTTCCCATTCACCAATATCAAAACCCAACATGTAGGACAGTAGGAGCATAGTCTGAATTCAAGATTTAGAGTTGGTGATTCAAAGTGCTAGGCTGTGGTGGTTTATTGTACTATATGTTTTTGATTTTGCTTTTTATCTAACTCACTGGAAGTTTTAGCTAGCTTAGATTCTCATATGTTAAGGGGACAAGTTGCAGAGGAAATACAAACAATAACAACAACAACAAACCCAGTGTAATCCCACAAGTGGGATCTGGGGAGGGTAGAGGGAGATAGAGAGACTGTTTCCGATAGACCCTCGGCAAATTGCTAAGGAAATGTATTGCAAATATGCTAGACTTCTGTTCTTGCATGACGTAAATGTCCTGCAAGAATTGTACTTTTAGACATTGATATTGTATCAAATGGTTGAAAGTGAATAAGAATTTGTATGGATAAGTGTATACAAGTGTATTGAGTACTGTTGACACTTAGCTATGGTTGTTTTCTTTTAAAGACTCCAATTATCTTTACTTGACTGAATGATCTGATTTAGTTTAATTAACTGGGCAGCTGAAGGGAAGTCTTGGAGTCACGGTAGAGTTGTCTCTGTGTGACCTATAGGTTAGGGTTTGAGCCATGGAATTAGTCATTGATACTTGTGTGTTAGGATAAGACTCCCTACATTACACCCTATTGGGGTGCGGCCATTTCTCGAACCCTGCGTGAAAGCAGATATTTCGCGCACTACGCTGACATCTTGGCATGACATTATTGATTATTCCTTCCTTAGTTAACATAGACTTCTTAGATTGTTTCCTTCCTGAGTCTTTGACAAATTCCAATTGACGATACCATCTTGTGATAACTTCTTATTCGTACAACTTATTCAAAACAGTATGTGTGTATCACTGTTACCAAATCTAATATGTTAAACATACACTAAGGTGAAAAGGAAAATGATCAACACTATCTAAGATTTTAATATTGTGTGCCTGGGACTTTGCATTACTTCAACATATAGAAGGAAATTTTCTAGTTTTTACTCTTTCTGGTACCTTATTGGTACTCTTTAATGAAATCTATTACCTTTTTTTCATCAAAAATCTTGAGTGTCTGCGATCTTTGGTAGATGAGTCCTTGAACTCTTTGATCGGTGTGAATGGCTTATAGTTTGGTTTAAAGAGATCGATTCATGAGAGACTGTTTCTTAGATATAACAGATAGTTCTGTGTATCCTCATTTTCTTAGTAAAAAGAAAATGATGAAACCATAACTTCTTATGAAAGTTTGTGGTGGCAAGCTACTTTATCTTGGTCCAAATACACGGTTAGCACCACAACTTTATTAGTGACCATTTGAACGCCACTACTTGACGCAGGTGTATCTCGTGAACCCCGTGTATGACATGGCAAAAACGTGTCTTTTACCTAAATTTTTACGTGTATGAAATTTTGAGCCCGTGCACGACTTGGAAAACTACTTTATCGATGAGACATTTCTGTGGTTGGAGGTATTTCTCTGAAGTAGTATTTGCTGCTTATTATAGGTGATGCTAAATTTTCAGCTTAGTTTTGTGGGGAACTCTAAGTTCATAAATAAAATCTGTTTATCGTGGAAACGACTCACTGAGTTTCGTGTTATTTCTTGCAGTACTTCAACTACATGGGCATGCTTGCAGTTGAAGGAACATATGACAAGATGGAGGCTCTTTTGAGCCAAAACATACACCCAGTCGATATTTTACTACTGATGGCTTCCACTGAAGGCGACTTGCCAAAAATCGAAGAGCTATTGAGAGCCGGAGCAGATTACACAGTCAAAGATGCAGACGGACGTACTGCCCTTGACAGGGCTGCTAGCGATGAAATCAAAGACTTTATTGTTAACTTTAAAGCTCAAAAGGCGTAAGGGTATCAGGTTTTGTTGTTAGCATTATTTGTGTTCATCTAAACTTTTTCGCCATAATTTAGATCAACTCCCCTTGACCATATGTGAGCTCTGTTATTTATCTGTTTTTGTAAGCATTGCATTCTTCAAAATTGTACTTAGTGTAACGTTCGTCCGAGTACTTATAAAGTTTGCTTTGCAGGTGAAGTATTACTTTTTTTTGTTTCCTATGTTCTTTCAGAAATTGGCTCGTCGATAAGGGATTTTTGATATAAATTAGCAATTTTTTGGTAGTGCATGAATACACCTCGTTTATCAAGTTAATGAATGTTAAATATTAATGCAAATATATATAAATTTTATGAGTTGTGTTTGGACATGCATTTTACTTCAAAAAAAAATAAAATTTTATGAGTGAAAGTCTCAAAAATCTAAAAAAAATATTTCATGACAGATTATTAAAATTTATGACCAAACGGATATTTAAAAATAATCTTTTTTCTGAAAGGCAAAATAAGCCACGTTTCACAAAATTCCAGCGTGTCCTCCCCCACCACCCAATTTAAACTTTCGTCCAATCTTGCTCTTCAAAAGACAAACAAAAAAGTAGAATTCATCTTTTTTGTTTTTTTTCAATAACTTTCCATCCAAACATGGCCTTATCCTCCTCCACCGTATCTCCCAAACATTACCGCCTCTCTTCCGCCTCCTCTAACTTCCCTAAATCCCAAAAAATACCCCTCAAACTTACCAAAATTACACATCGCCCCTCCTCCATTACGTGTGTCTTTACAGAAAAGCAATCAATGGCGACGGCTCAGGTGGCTGTTGAACCGGCGGTTCTCCAGCGACCCGATTCGTTTGGACGGTTCGGTAAATTTGGCGGGAAATACGTACCTGAAACCCTAATGCACGCGCTTGATGAGCTTGAAACAGCTTTCAAATTGCTCGCCACTGATGAAGTTTTTCAGGTCTTCGCAAATGATTTTTTTGTTGTTTTAATTTGCATAAATGTTCAAGTTTGATGATTTGATTTCATTTGCTTAAGAGAAATTGTTTAGTAGTATTGAAATGTGCATTTTTAGGTTCTTGTGGTTGATTTTTTTGTTTGTTTTAATTTGCATAAACGTTCAAATTTATTATTTGATTTCATTTCTTTGGTCGCTATTTTTTGTAAATTTTGTTTATATTTTCACCCGCATTCTATCATTGGGTATGCTAGACGAATCGAAAAGGAGATATAACTGGCAAAATCTCAGGATTTGCATATATATTTGCATAAATGTTCAAATTGATGATTTGATTACATTTGCTTTACAAGTCTAGTTGTTTAGTAGTATTGAAATGTAGTTGTTATTTGGATAAGTGTTCAAATTGATGATTTGATTTCGTTTGCTTTACAAGTCTAGTTGTTTAGTTGTATTGAAATGTAGTTGTTATTTGGATAAGTGTTCAAATTGATGATTTGATTTCGTTTGTTGTACAAGCCGAGTTGTTTAGTAGTATTGAAATGTGGATTTTCAGGTTCTCGTAAATGGACTTATTTTTTTTTGTTGTTTTAATTTGCATAAAATTTCAAATTGGTGATTTGATTTCATTTGTTTAGGAGAAATTGTTTAGTAGTATTGAAATGTGGATTTTTAGGTTCTTGTGGTTGATTTTTTTGTTTGTTTTAATTTGCATAAACGTTCAAATTTATTATTTGATTTCATTTCTTTGGTCGCTATTTTTTGTAAATTTTGTTTATATTTTCACCCGCATTCTATCATTGGGTATGCTAGACGAATCGAAAAGGAGATATAACTGGCAAAATCTCAGGAATTAGTGTTGTATCCTTAGATCTTATACCCTTAATCGTAAATAGAGGCTCCTTAACTAGATTAGCTTAGGGGGAGAGTAGGCGAAAACCATAAGCAACATTTCCCTTGCATTTTTTGCAAAGAAACTGCTTTCACACCTTAAACACAGGCCTACAAGTCGCAAAAGGAGGAACTTTACCATTGTTCCAGGGCTTGCCCTAACTATCAGGACCAGTAACTGTGCAGTGGCTGCCTTATATTCCTCTTAAACTATCAGTGTATTAGTTCATCGAGTCATCAAACTTGTTTAATAAAGGAAGGCTGTGATGTAAAAGATGTGTCTTTCTAGCTCCTAGAATCCCAATAGATTTAGATAGGGATATACTTTGGTCTTCACACTTTGGCACAATGTACATAATTCCAGCACATTCTTAGTGCTGTTTATGAATAAAAAGTTACCATTTCTAAAAAGGAGTGTCTTTCTACCTCTTGAATATGTGGACCCATGGAAGGCCGATTACTCAAGTAGCAAATGCATTTTCTTTTCTTTAATAGTTCTGTTCCCCTGAACTGGTATTTTATATGGTGAGCTCGAAACAGAGTTATTTTGCTATGGCAAGAAAAGCTTCTCAAACATAGTACAATATATATCAAATTACAAGAGTGAAACATTCGATGGACTCTTAGCGCAGTTAAAGTCTTCTGAATAAGCAAATTTAGCTATGGCATTTTCTTTTTGGCAACACATTTCTTTTGTTTTTTTAACCCAATCACATTTATTGTTAAGCTTGTGATGTCCCTTTAAAAGCGTCTAAATCTTTTTAACTGATTTATGCTGTTTGCAGAAAGAGCTAGATGGCATATTGAAAGATTATGTAGGCAGGGAGAGCCCTCTTTACTTTGCAGAGCGACTTACAGAGCACTACAAACGTCCAGATAGCGAAGGGCCACTGATCTACCTGAAAAGGGAAGATCTTAACCACACCGGTGCCCACAAAATCAATAATGCTGTTGCCCAAGCTCTGCTTGCCAAGCGCTTGGGCAAGAAACGCATCATTGCTGAGACAGGGGCAGGTCAGCATGGTGTTGCCACTGCTACTGTTTGTGCTCGCTTTGGTTTAGAATGTATTATCTATATGGGTGCTCAAGATATGGAGAGACAAGCACTAAATGTCTTCAGAATGAAGCTTCTTGGAGCTGAGGTTTGCTTCCTACATTATGAGTCATAGCTTACTTAATAGAGATTACTATGCAAAGAATTTATTGACCGACTTTGCTGTTCCATGGAATTCACCAGTGTGCTTTTCATTAATTTTCCATTTAAATTGTGTGATAACTTCTCTATGTCCACTTAAATGCATTTTCACTATGCAGATGTGTGTGTGTCCAAATGGAGTGCCAACTTTTCTTTTTAGTCTGAATAACACTCATTTTTCTTATAGAAGTAGTCAAACATACTATACTAGAAACAAAGGGGGAAAAAGCTAGAAGGGATGTTCTTTGCTCTTTTGAAAACTACTCTCTTCTATTTTCTTTTTCTTAAGAAAAGAAATGGCCCCACATCTTCTTCCGACGAATATAGAATAATTCAATTTTACAACTCTTCTAATTAATAACCGTGTAAATTGAACTAGGAAATTCAATTTGATATGAGGGGAGCAAGTTTTTTGTTGCATCCTATGCTTATTGGAGTTCGGATGTGGTAAATGCAGTCCATAGTTTCAGCGACCAAATGTTTCAATTCCCTAATACTGTTAATGGCAGGAAATCGTAATGATCAATTCTGAGTTTGATGTAGATCTATCATGAGGATATATCTAAATAGATAAGGAGATGAAGTTATTTTTAAAATCCATGAAGGAGCTAATGGATGCAAATGCAAGGAAGAAGTTTGCCTATGAAATTACGTTCTGCAACACCAATGGAAGACATCACAGTTCTCTTGATTTAACCATCTAAAAGACCAAATCCGAAGTGCGTTAACTGTGACTCTTCTAGTATTAACAAAAATGTAAAGAAGTATTTATTAGATGGTTACTTATGGGCTTTGGCTTCATTTTCTTCCTCTTTGCAAACTGCTAACTATGGATTCTTTATTTATTAAGGACCGGTTTCTATAATTTGACAAATAGATTTTGAACCAGTTTTTTCTTGAGTTGCTATCATTTCTTGACTTCATTTTCCATAATTTACATGCAGGTTAGAGGAGTCCACTCGGGGACTGCTACACTCAAGGATGCCACTTCAGAGGCTATAAGGGACTGGGTTACAAATGTTGAAACAACTCATTACATACTTGGATCTGTTGCAGGACCACATCCGTACCCCATGATGGTAAGAGAGTTCCATGCGGTGATTGGCAAAGAAACAAGGAAGCAAGCATTGGAAAAATGGGGTGGGAAACCAGATGTGCTTGTTGCATGTGTAGGTGGAGGCTCAAATGCTATGGGACTGTTTCATGAGTTTGTTGATGATAAAGATGTTAGGTTGATTGGGGTAGAAGCTGCCGGTTTTGGTATAGATAGTGGAAAACATGCTGCAACTTTGACAATGGGAGAGGTTGGTGTACTGCACGGAGCTATGAGCTATCTGCTGCAAGATGAAGATGGGCAGATAGTTGAGCCCCACTCTATCAGTGCTGGGTAATAACTTCTTCTTTTTAGTCATGAAAGTGCTTATTTTGGAGTAACATGAAAGTTTGAGCAGGTCGTTCTATACAGATCTTTACATCTACTCACCGGTCCATTCTCATTTTTCTTTTCTTCTCCTCCTTGTTCTTACTAGATTGGATTACCCTGGAGTTGGGCCGGAGCATAGCTTTTTGAAAGACTTAGGACGAGCTGAGTATTATAGCATTACAGATGAGGAGGCTTTGGAAGGTGACTGTTGACTTTTCTACTTGTTCTAATCTTGGTTCGGACCCTCAAAAAATGTTTCCGCACCCGTGTTGGATCCTCCAAAAATGCATAGCTTTTGGAGGATCTGACACACGCGCGGCAGCATTTTTGAAGAGGTCCAAGCAACATAGGTTTTAGCTTTCATCAGTGCATCTTCGTGTAACATTTTAAGTTTCACTAATGTTCTCTTCCTGTGCTGATGTTTCTTTGCAGCCTTCAAGAGATTGTCTCGGTTAGAGGGCATTATTCCTGCACTGGAAACATCTCATGCACTGGCTTACTTGGAGAAGTTGTGTCCAACTCTACCCAATGGAACTAAGGTGGTGCTTAACTGCAGTGGCAGAGGAGATAAAGATGTTCAGACAGCAATTAAGTATTTGAAGGTTTAATTTGCATCACTTTTGGATTCATTTTGTACTTTAGGACACTGAGTGAAACAAGTTTGTTGTATTGGTAAAATGTCATTCTGATGAATAAATATTCTTAACGTTTTGTTGGAGATGCTGGTTCAAAAATCCGGTGCCGTTTGTTATCACATTACAACAATGACATACCTAGTGTAATCCCACAAGTGGATCTGTGGGGAGGTAAAATGTACGTAGACTTTTCCCCTACCTTTGCGGGTATCGTGTTGTTTGTTATCACATTAGAACTAAACAGCCAGGAGTTCTGCCTAACCCTTTTCCTTTATTCAGGTTAGAGCTGGCAATATGAACAGGCTCACCATAGGGAAAAATCTCTGCCTGTTGGTTTGCCGATTCATTTGTAAACAGGAACCAAGATGAATTCCCTTTTTGTTGTATACAAGTTGAAGACACTCTTTTTGGTACAACAGTTGTACGAATTCAGGAGCCAAAATTTTCACGATAATTGGCCTGAGACTTGGTGTGAGTGACCAATAGTAAAAGAATCCTCTAGAATAAAATAGACATGAAATCGTAAGCTCTTAGGGGTCGTTTGGTAGTTGGTTAGAGTTAAGCGGGTATTAGCAATACATGTATTAGTTATAAGAGAATATATGTATTATTTTATGCAGATATTAGTTATGCAAAGTTTAGTTATTCATTTATCTATTCCATCTTTTGCCCTGCATAATAATACATAAATTTTCTCATAACTTATACATATATTAGTTATGCGGGTTTCTAAATTGCAAATCACACCGTACTAATTTTATATATTAATAACTCACTTCATAACTAGCTACCAAACACTGTATTATTTATGTAGCAAGGTTAAATATTCATAGGTGACCAATAGCAAACACTTCAAGAACCCAATTCGTCTTCTCCTGATTTCACCTCACCAAATTAATTCTCAAATTACAAACTAGTCTCGAATGAATCAAATCTCCAAATAAAAGCTTCAGTCTGATGCTCTGTGTATCATATGTCTACATTAGATTAGCAAGAATAAAGCAGGAGTTATCCGATCATATACACTTGGGTTGGGCTAAGGGATGGAATTGTTTTTTCGGTTAAATACAAAGTTGGGTCAAATAATGTAAGAAGGTAAAATATAGGCTAAATTTGATAGCATTATTACCTAATTAATATATAACATAATTATTTCAAATAAAATAGATTCAGTTGAACCTGACATACTATCTATAGTTTTAAAAATAATAATAAATAATATTAAAAAACAAAAAAGGTTAGCTTAATTTCTGGATCCGCCTATGAACAAAAGTTTAGTGCTCAAACTTTTTTTTAATTTAATATAATAATACTACTAATTTTATAAGATATTACTTGTATTTAATTTTTTCACCATGCCCTTTACTTTCATAATATATATGTACTCTTTTATTATATAACTGTAGAGGAAGGAAAAGTGGAGAGGAGATTACAACGTGACAATTTAAATACTCACTAATAAGATAAAAATTGATATAGCCAATCAATTGAACTAGTAATCCCTACTCATGATAATTTTCCAATTTTGCCTTGTTGACAATTTACTACAGTAATTTCCAAAAAGTTATTCCCAAATGCCTTTTTCCTAATTATCAACTATAAAAAAGAAATCAAAAAAATAAAATTTTAGTTATAACCTTAGGGCACGTTTACGCTGGACAAAAAAATAATACGCGTTTTCAGTCGAACTGAATTGTACTATTTCTAAAAATAGTATACTCCAACCGCCATTTTTGAGAGCCATTTAGTAGATGGTCTCCCTGGACTGTATTAAAAATAATTAAAAAAATAAAAATACCGTCAATTATATATTAATACAATTCATTATTTATTAATACAATTAGATTCATTACAATATAATATAATCCAATATAAAAATATACAATTCGGTGCGGGACATAATAAACGAGCCATTATAGTATAATATATAGCCTAGTCGGGTGCACTAAGTTTGACGTTCGGGAAGGACCGGATATATCAGCTTTACTTCAGGAGGACAGTAGCAAATTGAGGCATTATATGCGAGTTGGAAAATGGGCGGAGAAGAGAAATACAAAGAGTTCGATTATCATTTAAGATCCTTATCTTCAAGTGCTAGAGACTCCAATTTCGCTACCGACCCCGCCTCCGATCCTTCTCTCCTCAATTCCGTTAGCTCCTTTCTCTTTTCCCGCACACACACACACACACTGATTTATATAGCTAATATTAACTCCAATTTGAATTGTTGATATAGATTGATTTCTGTAGCCAATATTAACTTATTTGGAATTGAGGTGTAGCAGTTGATTGTTAAATGTGTTGTTTATTTTTAGGTCAAAAGTCTTTGTGATTTATGTACAAGTGGGAAATCAGAAGATTGTTGATATATATAGCAAATATTAACTCATTTGGAATTGGAAGCATAGCAGTTGGCTGTTGATTGGTGTTTGTCGGTCAATAGTGTTTGTGATTTATGTACAAGTGAAAAATCTGAAAATTGTTGATATAGATGATTTATATATTTGGAATTGAAGTATAGTAGTTGATTGTTGATAGTGTTGTCATTTTCAGGTCAAAAGTGATTTATGTAGAAGTGAAATAAAAAATGTGTACATATATATGATTTATGTAGCGAATATTAACTCATTTGGAAATGGAAGTATAGCAGTTGATTGTATTTGTCGGTCAAAAGTGTTTGTGATTTATGTAGATGTGAGAAATCAGAAGAAATGCTTATATAGATGATTATATAGCCGATATTAACTTATTTGGCATTGAGATGTAGCAATTTGATTGTTGATTGTGTTGTTCATTTTCAGGTCAAAGGTCTCTGCGATTTATGTAGAAGTGAGAAATCAGAAGATTTGATTGCTAGGGTTTATCCTCATCTGAATAGGATATTTCAACGATGTGTTTCTTCAATTACGCAGTCTCAAACCTCCAATGGCCTTCTTCTATTGGTACTCTTTCCCCGTGCCTTCACGTTTATTCTGTGTGCTATTTGAACTGAACTTCTAACTGCATTTTGCATATTACTAAGTTGAAATTGTTAGAACTTTCAAAAAAACTTAATATATGGATTATCAGATACTTGTTTCTGTAGGAAGAAAGTATAATCTCTCCTTTTTTTACTACTTGTTTAAATCAAACAATTTAGTTAGCTGGAAAGAAACAGTTAATTATGCATAAGTTCGGTGGAGCTTGCAATAGGAAAACAATGAGAGAGATTATCGGATACTTGTTTCTGTAGGAAGAAGTAAAATTTCTCCTTTTTTACTGCTTGTTTAAATCAAATAATTTAGTTTACCGGAAAGAGACATCTAAATATGCAAAATTTTGGTGGAGCTTACCATAGAAAGACAATGAGAGAAACTAAAAGGGGTTAGCGCTGCTGTTATCTAATGGGATAACTGTGTCACGAACAACCTCGGAGGTAAAAAACAATCTTTTCAGATAGTTCTCATCTGTGGTGAAGGAGGATATGTGAATGTGGTACACTCAACAGGACCTCATGTATACAAAGTATGTCCATTTACCTACATTTGCAATCTTGGACATAAGCCTTTGGTTGGACATAAAGGGCACATTAATATGTGAAAGAGAACTTCTGAACTGTCTATAGTGAACTACTTTTATGTGAAAGTGCTTCTTCTACACTTTCTGAGGAAGTCATGTCGAGTGCTTTAAATTTATCTCGTATTCTGATATGATTAATATTCCGGCCACTTTATGGCTGTATTGTTTTCTCCAAAGTACTATTGCGTTTTTTCTGGGACAATGTGTATACTAAGGCTAAAGATGTCTTAACGTTGTTATATAGGCTATACTCCAGTTTTTTCTTGACTTTGGAGATGTGGTCCTGCATGACGCTGATCCTAATTTACGGACTTTTTTTAAGTCATGCTTGAGCCGGTAGGGAGTATCATTCCTTTTATTTATTAAAACTTTGAAGATATTCATTTGAGCCAAACCTTTCAGAAATGTGGTAATATGCTATAAGTATGCAATTAGAAGTTCCTTTTCTTGATGTAGTAGATTGATATATTTTTATTTTACCAGACATAAAGTAATTAAATCACTCTACTTCGTGGATTTGTTAAGCAATTCCTAATGCTTACTGCAGTGAGTTTGCAGACCCTATTGTTGCAGAAGCAACCCTTGACTTTCTGAATGCAAACAAGAAAAAGTTTTCAAGTTCGTTCCCTACTTTGCTTCCCCAGGTACATATTCAAGTTAAGTTGCTGATAATTAATTCTAATTTATGGGAGTATAATGCTCAAGACATCAATTGTAACAAAGAGTAGAAGTTGCATCTTTTAACGAGTGAATTTGATACCTTCATATTGTACTGTAATTTCTTTTGTCCTGACAAAGTGCAGGTGAAGTAAATCTCCTCTCCACTCTCCTTTATTTTTGTAGTTAGTACCGGTAAAAAATAATATGTAATTCGTTATAGATGTAACAGTTCTACACATTTGTAGCTTTAACACATTTCTTTACCCTGATTGTATGAGTCATATTGCTGTAACCTGATGATGGATTGAGTCTGCTAACACTATTGAATAATCTAACAAATATGATATATGCTACTCATCTAAAGAATAAAAAGATTTATGCTACTATAATTTTGCTAAACATGCAATGTCGCAAGAGTCCTGCATATCATGCTGGCCTTTACTGTACACCTTTATCTGTCTAATATGCACATCTTAGCCTTCTGTTTCATCTTAAGTTAACCTAGTTTTTATTCTTCTCTTAGAAGGGCTTTAAATTGCACCAATGTAGTGAAGCTGGATCTCCTTTCCTTATA
Organism: Przewalskia tangutica; assembly: GCA_029844215.1. Lineage (NCBI taxonomy): Eukaryota > Viridiplantae > Streptophyta > Magnoliopsida > Solanales > Solanaceae > Przewalskia > Przewalskia tangutica. The sequence goes on along the minus strand of CM056738.1, from coordinate 1,047,592 downwards.
TAATCTCAAGGCAGTGTGACAGTTACAATGCCTCAGACATAGTACGAGAAAATAACAAAAATGGCCCTTCATGTTTTTTGTCATTTTCTCAACATACTGCTATAGGTGAAACGATTTTGGATTTAGATCTCTATAATCATTTGAATGAATTATGACCTAAGTAGAGCGCCATGGATACAAAGATTCATATAGCTGGCTCCAACTATAGCAGAGGCATACAAGATTCTGAGAAAAGTAACTAATCAAGTGGGTTGCTGGCCATGGAAAATGATATGGAAAGTGAAGATTCCATTGAAAGTAGCCTGCTTTTCTTGGCTGGTGGCCAATGAAGCAGTATTGACACAGGAAATGTTGAAAAGAAATGGATTTAACTTATGTTCCAGGAGTTATTTTGTGAGAAACAGGCAGAGACAGCCAACCATCTCTTTTTACACTGCAAATGGACACAACAGATTTGGAGAATTTTCATTAACCTGAGGGGAATCAAGTGGGTGATGCAAGGGAACACAAAGGGGGTTCTTGATAGTTGGGGGAGAGAAGGGCATTGGTCCAATCAGAAGGAGAGATGGAGGGCTGTCCCAGCATGTATTTGGTGGACTATACGGAACGAGAGAAATCAGAGGTGTTTTGAGGGCAAGCAGTGTAACATTCAGAAGCTGCAGATGAATTGCCTAGCTCTTTATTATTTTTGGTGTAAACAGGAATGTTTAGTACAAACAGAAGATATTTTTGATGCTTTAGACAATAAGTAAGAAGTTTCATAGGAAGAAAAGCTTCTATATCTTGTAATTGGCTGTCTTGGGGGACTATACAATTTGGTATAGTACACCTGTTAATATATAGAATGTTACCATTGTCAAAAACAAAAAAAAAAACTAATTTGGGATTAAGATGTAACTGATAGAACTCTATTATCATTTGAAATCAAGCATACTGTGCACCTATTAAGCATATACTCAGATTTCTGTAAGAATGGAATATACTGGTCATTTTGTCTATATATTTGTTTGGGTGTTTATATGCACTTAGAAGCATGCAAATGCTGTCATCTGATCTCTCATGACATTGCAGTTTTTCCCGTTATTGCTCAAGCTATTTGCGTGGAATGGGGAGAAGTAAGTCTGATTGTCATCTCATTTATTATATAAAAGATGTGGAATTCTTTAGAATTATGCCAATGAATGGATATATTTATGTTTACTTATTTGTTTCTTTTATTTCATTGCTCTTGTATCTTATAATGGAGAATCAAACCTTGTCTTTGAAATGGAGAGAAAATAATTTGGTCCAATATCCTTATTTTTTCAGCTTCTTTTTGTCTTTTTTTTTCTTTTTAAAATTGTGCTGAAATAGATTTTCTTTATTGCACTATATGATACTAAGATTTGTTATTTAAATGATATAGAACAGATTGGTTGCTGCTCTCTTGTTTGGCAACTGCATAAAGTAGAACTTGTTACTTGTTCTTGCACATGCATGTATAGGGCACTTTATTTATAACTGTGATGGCAATGCCCATGAAGGGACTGAAAAGTTCCTTTTCACTTCCTAAATTTTCGTCCCAAGGGCTCAGTTCAAGTGTCAAAGCTTGAGGACTTGTGACTTAAGGTCACAGGTTCTAGCTTTGCGCCATGCACAAATTAAGTCTGGTGTTTAAGGCGAAGGTAGGGGCGGGCTCATTATCCCTGAGTTTTGAAGGCTGCGGTTGGTCCTAAGAGTTGGCCCCAGCCGGTTTTCTCAGTTTAAAAAAATTGTTGTAGTATTATCCTTCAAGAGTTGGTGTTGCAGCTACAATACCGAAGACCTCTTAGCTTCTTGAGTTTCTTAAATTTGGAACACTGCATCACTTGCCTCTTGGCCTATTTTGGAGGAGGACCAGATACTAACACGATCAAGAACACTATCTTTGTTTTGGATGCAGAATCTAAGACAGAAAAACTCTGAAAAGAAGGGGGATGCGGCAATAATAACAAATGGGCTGATTTATGAATTTAATCCATCAGAGAACATTAATTACTGTTAGCTCAACATATGAAGGAGAACTCCATCGAACTCATAGGTTCTAACATCACAAACAATATATTCATGTCATGAAAAACCACAGAGAAGTATAGGAAGTGTCTAATGCTATGGAAAACATTATACATACGACTACATGTCTAAAGCTAACGCAGAAGTCTTCTCTTCTTTTCTGATATGCAACTTGGTCCTTTAAAAGTGATTGAAATAATTGTAAACCCTAAGAAGTATCAAATTTGCTTTTTTCATAAATCCAACTTGTCTCCTAAAGAAAGAAAAAATAGTTCAGAATAGTGCTTGAAATCTTCAAAAATGTCGACAGGTGCGCTTAGGATCTTCACAAAGTAGTGTATTTTGGAGGATCTGACATGGGTGCGGTAATATTTTTGGAGGGTCTAAGAAACATAGCTTATGCTGTGATAAATAATATGGTAGTTAGTCAACTGTCAAAGAGGCAGAGGCAGCCTGGAAGTGGGGACGATAATAAATAGCGCCTTTTCTCAGCTAGTTCTCCTTAATTTTTTTATTATTAACAAAAAGGGCATTAACTAGCCCGTATACAAGAAGTATGCCAAAAAGTAGAAAATACTACAAGAATACATGATTTTCTACGAAAGTCACCCAATCATCTATACAAAAAGTAACCTCATGGGTGCACCAAAAAGAAATAAGGGAAAAGAGGCTATTTCTCAAGTGTACAAAATCTTTCTCTATTCCATCTCCTCAATTATTTCGTTTTGTTGTTTAGTCCTGTGGCTAACAGAATTTGCTGTATGGAGTACTTATCTTTATACAGTAAGATAGATTTTATTCTCCTAATGTTCACGAAACTGCACTTAACAAATACTTTTGATCATCAATGCAGATTGGAGAAAGCATTTCATAGAATATGTCCGAGTTTGATTTCCCAGGGGTCATTTCTTCCACAACTTCCATCAATCGTAGACTTGCCCAGTGAGTGTTACTTTATGGCTTTCTTGTTCATCCTCATTCCAAAGGAGAAAAAAGTAAAACAATAAGATCAGGGTTGTACATGACTTTTATGGACCAAACAACAATCACCATTATACACTTCTACTTACATTAATAAGTGGCTCCACTCTCCTTCCTAGAGGGCATCAACCTTGCCTCATTGGCATTGACTTCTGATTTTACTCTTTGAATTGTTCCACAAAAACTTATGCTTGATTTTGCGAAGCGATATTTGACGAAAACACAGAAAGATGTTGGTACTTTTGTACTTTAAGCTGTTGTTCTATCAAGTTTTCACAAAGATCCATTAGTGGAGCATTGTAGTTGTTCCTCTTTTTATGCGAGTATAAGACATTTTCTTCATCTTTGTCAGTTTTGGTTGTGGCACTGGAAAGGGTGGAGAAGAGTTCAGGATCACTGGTTGGCAGTAGCATAGCTTCAATACAGAAGAGTACAGCTCCAGAGGTTATTATTTACTTTTCTGAATTATAGATTACTGAATATTCCGTATCTTGGAAATGATTGAGGAAATTCTTCTTGGTAACAGATGTTGCTAGCACTCATGGATGAAGCATATACTGGATCAACCATAGGAGATGGAGGGGCGGACTCTGAATCTGAGGATAGCTCCACAATTGCAGTAGCTGATCCATACTTTCTTGAGCTTCTCAAGGATGAGAATGATGGTCTAGCTGTAAGGTCTTTTCTATGTCATAAACTTGTAGATTGCTGCAGGTCTTTTCTTTGTCAGAGTAAAACCACTAGTATTTATTTAGCTAGAAGAAGTGCAAATAACTATGTCTCACTTCCAAAATGTTAATCCATGCTCCTTTTGATGCTCTCTTTACTGATATCATCTACTAGATCATCTATAGTTGGTTCTCTTACCAAGTTTTCTGATTTGGATCTTTCATGGTTCTCTTGATCTTTAGGAACGCCATTGGGCTTCTCCTGCAGTGAATGCGGCTCTACAAGCAGCAGTTACCATGCCTATGTCTGATAGGCTGAAACAAGCACTGAGAATGACACCTCGACTGCTTGATATATATACTGCTATAGCGATCCGTGAAGTTGATGACTGTAAGTTCATCCATTTTATGCAGGAGAGTTTTTTCTCTTAATAAATGAGGACACAACGTAGTGAAGTATTTGATTTATTACGTTTCTGTTGCAGCTCTCCTATGTGCTCTGGTTCCCTTACTTATGACAAGATATTCCAATCTATTTCCAGAAAAGTTATTCTTGTACGAGGTATCTAAGTTTATGTAGATAAATTGGAGTTTGCCTTCTCAAACACATTTTCTTGTTGATGAGGCAATATTCTATTGGAAAGTCCCCTATGCTAGCTCAATAAATTAGGATTATCATTTTTGTTATTGCTATATAGTTTTAAAGGTACTTGGATTAGTAGTCCCTTTCTGTAGAGCAGAGGTATGAGTGGCTCCTTTCAGTGGAGCAGATTGCCCTGCTTCTTCTTTTCAGGCCTCTTCATGATTTTTAAAATGAAGTTTGCTTTCTTTTGAATCTAAGAATTATTCCAAGGCATTGAAGGTTATACTAAAAACTGAATGATATCCGTTCAACGAACCATGGTGTCTAGTTATGGAAATACAATCCGACCTTGTTTGTAGAATTTTAGAAAGCGGAGAATTTCACTGATACCAAAAAAAAGGCAAGGAAAAAAGGCAGGAAGAGAAGCATTTTTGAACGGGATAGTTACATTTCATCTCTTATGGAAGGATCCTTCTCCTAATGCTGGGGCCCTTTGGGTGGATGCCACGTTTGCACAGTATCATATTAGTACTTTTTACTGTTTGAGTGTACTTGATTTTTAATTAGTGATATATTCCTACACATATTTGTAGGTTCAAAAGAGGATCTTAGAGCTCATGCTTGCTGCCTTTAGTCGATCTCCCAGTTTCATTGCACTTCTGAAGGTATTGTCTTAATTACACCTTGCAATCTAATCTTTAATCTTTTATAGTAATTCAAAATTGACTGTTAGAATGTAATAAAGTGCATTCCTGCATGACCAGAGCATCTTCTGCGTCTTTGATTTTGTCCACATCTCATCTCATGACATATATTAAATGTCTTCTCAATGAATCATAAAACCCACAATCCCCTTTCTTTCCCTTTTTCTCGATTTCATTTACTTATAGCCACTCTTATGTTTGTGCAGAAGCCTATAGTGGACAGACTTGGAGAAGCTTATGATAGTCCGACAAAGGTGACTGGACCTTCTTTCCCAAGTCACAGTAAGGCACATATTCTCTATCACAATTAACCTGAAAGAATTGACTGAAGGCAAACTTTTCTCCAGACTGAATTGGCATTACAATTATGCTGGGCGATTGGGGAGTATGGAGGTGGTGGTGAAGCCCACAAAGATGCTGCTCGTGAACTCTTTGAGAGCTTGGAATTACTTCTGTATGAAAACCTTTCATCAAGGTAGACTGATTGACTGATTTGCACAACATCAGAGATTCATTTTAAGATGCCACTCTTTACTGTACTTTTATGTTTTCCTTTTGCTGATAAGCCGTCTAGGTCTGCGTGAATCAGCTCTTGGGTCTGATTCCGCAAAATTCAGAAAATCCTCACAATCGAGGTTATTATGTTTTGTTGTGACTGCCATTGCAAAGCTTGCCACGTATCACCGTGAACTGTTTCCCAGGGCCCGTGTATCCTTGACAAAGGTTAGTGCATCTAGCTTTCATTGTACCATTCGTGGCAGCGGTTGATAATGGTCGTAAAATGTTTCAGAGATTTTTCATTACCAAACTTAATTGGGTCAATCTGGTTGACAGGTTGCACGTTCGCGAATCTCAGATGCAAGGGTCTGGAAGCGCGCACGTGATTATTTGGGTCTGATGAATGAACCTGCTATATGTTTGTCTGTCTTGGGCCCATGTGGATCTCCAAGTAAAGGGATGCAGAAACCTGGCACTGTCAACTGGAGCGAAGGGGGAACTAAAATGGTTTCTCACCTCCCATTTTACCTTTTAGGTGAACAAGAAGGTAAGCTGAGCATTACTTTTTTATCCATTTTTTTTGGATGACCGAGAAATCCATCTTAGCCAACTCTTTGGGCTAACCAGAGCCTTCGGAACTCCGGGATGATGAGCCGGCTCCTCTACCCTTTCACTTAAATACTAGACTTAGTTCCCTTGGCGCAGGGTTCGAACTTGTGACTTAAGATACAAGTTCCTCAACCTTTACCAATTGAGCTAACTTAGTGTTATCTAAATTTGATTTGATTTTTCAATGAAGAAAACTTGAATTGTTATTAATGAATAAAACATGATACCCAGGTCCGCCCCATGATTTCTCATTTAGGGATGTTCTTCCTGGAAGATAGTTTATTGTCAGGAATTGCTTGTGATTCATCACACATATTCTGGGTTGAGTACAGAAAACAGAGAACAATGTGTTTGAGTGAAGAAGATTTGATAATCTGGAAGGTGCCGCTCAAAGAAATGGAGTTTCTTCTCCTTGTTGATTCAAGCGATGTAGCTTATGAGAGATTTTAAGAAATTTAATTTAGTCTTCGCAACGTACTAAAATAAAAAGATGTATAGTAGTCTATTTGTATCCGCACTTTGCTTTTTGGTGATTTATGAGGGATGGTTTTGCTTTATGCTGGAGCATTATTAGAATAGAGAAATCTACATAAACTCTAATTTTTTGGGTGTATGGTTTTAATTTTCGAATGCCTTCTTACTTTCATGGGTAGGCTTGGCTTGGGAAAACTACGCTCTATGTCTATTGGAAAAGATATTTACGCCACGTCGCCCATATTTTGAGTTTGTTATCCGGTTTAGCTTGTATTTGTGTATAAACATCTTTTATACACTTTTATACAATGTTGATACATTATGTATAATGCTTTCCAGGTATAATGTTGTATATTGGCTACATAGCGTAATATTTTATGTTGGGCTGTATATTTTTTAAAATTTCCCGCTAATTGTAGGGTGTGCCTTAACATCAATACAATAAAATTTTCTTTTTTGGGTGCAAAAGTATTTTCAATCCTACTCATGTGAAGGTGTTTGATTGGTGACGAAGTTTAAGAAAGAAAAAAATAATTTTTGAACTTATGGTCTAAAACATGTCATAGACATTTATGTGATTATAAAATTATGCAAATAAGAGTACAAATGAAAGTTTTAAAGAATCTATTTCTAAATATAGAATATTGTGTCATATGAGACATTTATGTATGAAGTTGAATTAGTGGTTGTGCATTAAGAAGTGCTTTAGCGTGCCAAATTTACGTCGAAGGTGTGGCTCAGGTAAGCCTTTAATCTTGCAATCTCATTAACATCATCACAATTCAAACTTCATACATTTAGGTTTAAAGTTAGACTTGATGATCCTAACTTCAGACGTGTATGTATGAAGTAAAACTGGCAAGTATAACTTTAAACTTGAATGTCTGAAGTTTGACATTAGCCCAACTATGAAGTTGACATAACTCTGTTGTACAGTAAACAACACTTAGAAAGTTAACATAACCTTTACTTATTATGTTCTTTTCATTCTTTGGTTTACCTAAATCTACTATTCCATTTTTTCTTTAATTTATTTATTTCGCGTTTCCTCATCTACTATTTTTTTCCAAGTTATGTTTGTTTTTTCCCAATAGTTATTTTTTTCTTCAAATTTTCCAAGTCCCTTTTGAAAAAGATTTAGGGTGTACGAAGGATGTTTTCTTGGAAAATAAGTGAGTTTTTAAATTATTTTCTAGTGTTTGGTAAGTAAGTAAAAGAAAATATCATCCTAAGAGCATTTATATTGAAGGAATATGTCCCCTGCTTTTTATTGATCAATGTACAATATATATAGTGTTACATAATTCTCTACTCCTTTACAAACTAGGTAACTAATCTTCCTAATTACAATTGGACTACACTTTCTAATTACAATTGGACTATAATTTTACTTAATATATGAGATGTACAATATTCTATCATACCCCCGCAGTCGAAACGGGAGGTTCTCGTACGCTGAGACTAGCTCGGAAATCGTCAAAGAGTATGCGCGGAAGAACGCAAACTTGTCCACGAGCAACTTTCTACCTACAAAGTGAATATCCATTTCAATGTATTTAGTGCACTGATGTTGAACGGAATTGTCGGAAAGATATATCGCACTTACATTATCACAATAGACCAATGTAGCCTTATGGATGGGGCAGTGAAGTTCCAGGAGAAGCTTGTGTATCCAACAAGACTCAGAGACAACATCCGTTACACCTCGGTACTCCGCTTTGGCACTCGACCGAGACAGAGTAGGTTGTCTTTTAGAAGACCAAGAAAGCAAGTTATCTCCGAGGAACACACAGTAACCCGACGTGGATCGATGAGTGTCAGGACATCCACCACAGTCAACATCAGAATAAGAGGTGAGGTCAAAGAGTGAGGACTTGTTGTGTAAGTCGAAATGAAGAGTACCTTGTACATATCGCAAAATACGTTTGAGGGCATTCATATGTTCATCCGTCGGGCTGTGCATATGTAAGCATATTTGCTGCACGACATAAGATATATCTGATCTCGTGAAAGTGAGCTATTGCAATACTCCGGCTAAACTGCGATAGTGAGTCGGGTCGGCGTACAAAGAACTCGAAGAGACATTGAGTTTGGAATTAGTGTCCACCGGTGTGTGGAATGGTTTGTAAGACATCATGTCTGCTCGGTCAAGGATCTCTTCGACATACTTATTTTGATAAAGAATTAAGCCACCTACATGTCTCATAACAACAATGCCCAAAAATAGCTTAGGGGGTCCAAATCCTTCATAGCAAACTCAGAGGCAAGAAGTGATATAATAGATCGACAAAGTGCATAAGAAAATGTAGTTAGGATGATGTCATCACCATATAACAGAATGTATGTCATGTCATCACCCTTGCTGTAGATGAAAAGTGAGTGATCAAATTTGATATGTGAAAAACTGATAGAGGATACAAAGTCAGCAAACCGTTGGTACCACGTACGAGGAGCCTGTTTCAATTTATAGAACGATTTATTCAAATGACACACATAATCTGGATGGATTGGATTCCTGAATCCTAAAGGATGATGCATATACACAGTCTTATGAAGGTCTTCATGCAAGAAGACATTTTTGACATCCAATTGATGAATGAGCCATGATTTGGACAAAGCAATATTGAGAACGGTCTGAATAGTTGTCGGTTTCACCATCGTGCTGAAGGTTTCATCACAATTTACGCCCACCTATTGAGACCTGCCATCACCTACAAGACGGGCCTTGTGCCTCTAAAAAGAAACGTCAGATTTTTTTTATGTCTAAAAATCCACATAGAACGAATAACATTAGCATTAGAAGGATGGAGCACTAACTCCCACATCTTATTTTTAATAAGAGCATTATATTCGTCAATCATGACAGAAATTAGGATCGGACAAGGAATTTTTCGGATTGCGAGAAAGAGGTGAATGGGCAACCGAATTCGACAAATTAAATTATCGTTTGAGTTTGGAAATGTCGTGCATAGCACGAGTTTCCATCATCCGTGTGGGTGCCGTAGGAGGTGGGGTGGGATTGGGAAGCGGCTGGGGCAGAGTTGCAGACCGAGAGAGAAACATAATCGGAGAGAAGGGGCGGAGATGTTGTTTGAGGGGAGAGAGTGACCTAAAACAGTAGAGAGTGGTTGTTCTGAGGAGTATGTGGCGGGGCTGGTTGATGCACCCGATGTGGGTCAAGCGTCGGTGACGGTAGCGTCTGATTGTGCAAGTGATGAATTAGAAGAGGATTAAGGCCGTCATTTAACAAGTCAAAGGAATTCGGAGGTGGGGAATTGAGTTTGGTAAAGGAAAATTGAGACTCATCAAATATGACATGACGAGAAATGATTATTTTTCAGCTGGACATGTCGTAACTGTTGTAACCATGATGATTAGGGGGTAACCCATAAATATAATTTAGGGGTCCAACATCAGTGAATAAAAAATTGAAATGGGCATGACTCTGATACCATGTAAAGAATGGATCTTGGGCCTAACTCAACCTCAAAAGCTAGGTTGTAGGGTGAGGATTGTTCAAGTCCATATAAGGAGTTTTGACAATAAGCCAACACATTTGGAAAATCGTCTTGCTGAATGTCCTTAAATTAATTTTCCAGGTATAAGGCCAGTTGTGTCTTATTATCCTGGAAAATACTTTTCAAACGCTCCCATGTTTGTCGGGCAGTGACATCTGTTTCAATGATTGTATGTAATAGATTGCTCGAAATCGTGTCATAGATCCATTGTAGGATAACCACATCTAAGCGAGACCAAAGGTCATCATCAGAAATATTAGGGTATTCCAGGGGCTTTGATTTATGAGGGATGATATGGTCGATGACTTTGTACACACGACAATGAATCTTAAATAGTTCTTCCCAAGATGAATACTGACTATTTTCCAACTCAAGTCTTATGGGAATGAAGTTCTTGATGTGGTTAACTACAAGAGCTGGATGAAATTTAGGTTTGTCAACCATTGAAAAGTTTGGGGAAGATGAGAGGGAGGAAGCAGCCAAGAGGAGGTAGGAGAAAGTTTGGAGAGGACGTCTGCCGATGGTTGGGGAGGCCGAGAGGTTAAGAAGATAATTTTAGGTTGTCTCTGATACCACGAAAGAATATGTTTCGTGCTTTTCATTGATCATTATGTACAATATATATAGTCTTACATAATTATCTATTCCTTTACAAACTAGGTAACTAATCTTCCTAGTTACAATTGGACTACCCCAGCCCCCCATCCCATCCCACCCACCACACAACCAAATCCCACCCACACCACTGTTCCACCTAGAGGTGTTCATGGGTCGGTTTGAATCGATTTTTTGTTAAAACCAAAACCCGAATCAATGTAGTCATTTTTTTAATTATTAAAATCAAACTAAATCAAGTATAATACATATCCACCGGTTTAGTTGTTGTCGGTTTTGATCAGTTTGGTTCGGTTTTTCAGTTTTTAAGAAACTTAATGGTATTTCTCTATTTCATTTCCCCCCCAAAGATTAAGAAAGACTTTTCATTCTTTTCCAACTTATAATTTGTTATTATTACTTTTTTATTGTGAGAGCTATAATTTTTTTGAATTATGGAGAAAATATCTTAATATCTATAAGCATTAATCAAGTAAATAAAGTTTATAAGGAACACATTTTTAGGTAAATCTCATAAATGTTTCTATGAATTAACGAGATTGAATTTCATGGATCTCTTTTAGTTAGAAATGAGCTTAAGGTGTGAATTTGATTAGTCTATTAGAGATAAAGAAAATTTGATAAAAAATAAACAAAATATTTAAACTTACTTATAATAATTAATATATCTTATATATATAATTCTAAAAATTATGTATATGATTTGTCAGTTCGGTTTTCGATTTGTTCTTCGGTTTATTTTTTCATAAAACCAAAACCAAAATCAAATAAATATTGGTTTTTAAAAATGTAAAACCAAACCAAACCTAAACAATTATCGATTTATTTGATCGGTTTGAGTCAGTTTGCGGTTTAGATCCATTTCTAGCCAAACCGTGGACGCCCCTAGTTCCACCAAACCCTCCCTCCCTCCCCCTCCCCCAATTTTCTATTTCATATATTTTTTTTTTATATTTTTTTTATAAAAACTACAAAAAAATTCTTACCTCCACCCGCCTCTCCCCATACCACATCCCACCCACATTAAATTTTACCGCACAAATTTTTTAATAAATTTTTATAAAAATAAATTAAAATATATGAATTAGAAAATTTGAGAGGAGGTAGCGGTTGGTGGGGGTATAGAAAATAAAAACTCTTTTATAAAGAAATTAATTTTTTTTGGAGGGGTGTTGGAGTGGGGTGGTGGCGGGGTGGGAGTGGGAGTGGGGAGAGTGGTTTAGAAAACTAAAAAAAAATTAAAACTTTCTTTAAAAAAAAATTGGGGGTGGGGGTGGGTGCGGGTGGGGTGCATAGGGTGGTGGTAGTGGTCGGAATTTGGTGGGGTGGGTGGGTGGTAGTGATGGGGTAGTTGGTTGAATGTCACCTGTGAGACTTGTTTTTCCTACTTTTTTTAGGGAAGTTATTTTCCTCATTTTTAAGGAACTTGTTTTCCTAAAGATAATATTTTTCAAAATTTTGACCAACCAAACATGAAAAAATTAAAAAAACATTTTCTGATCTTTTCCTCCATACCAAACACACCCTTAGCTGCTGTGACTATTATACATGCATAAGCTTATCAAATAAAAGATTTGTACTTCATCATAATTCCATTATTTTCTTTAATTCGTTCGGTATTTTTCAGACTCTTTTCCTCTCTTAATTTTTGTCCTATCAGTTAACATGAAATAATAAATAACAAGTCACAATTCTACTAGTAAAATTCATATTATACTAGGCTTTGGAAGAGTATCTCTGTATACATCAACCCTGAAGGTACATTTACTACTTGGGAAAAAAATTACATGTACATGATGGTAGTTCCAAAATGGAACCAACAAAGAATGACAATTTACATATTTGTCTTACTAAATCAATAGGACAGTATACAAAAGCAGCCACAATCCTTTGACATGGCCGAAAAATCCGAATCTCAAACTTGTCAGAGCCTTCTTGGCCTGCAGCAATATGGTCAAGTTCATTCAGCAAGCAGGGATAGACAAGAGGCTAATCAAGAACTTAGTGAGTTCAGAATCAACTTGATCTTATATTCTTATTATATGTATACATTTTGTAGTGTTCTTTTGCATATGTATACATAGCTCGAGCTGAAATCAATGTGTTCAGTTGAACTCATAAAACTCGTCCTAGATCTGAAAGATAGCCACACCGCTAGGAGGAGGGTAACAAAAGGTTACTTACATGAGCTCCATAATTTATGAATCACCTAGCAGTCTCTTTTGGTTCAGCTACCTGTTGGTGTTTGCCGCCTGTTTTAACAAGCGTCAGTATTTGTAATAGCTTCTTGCAGAATAATGTTGCATAAAATAAAAGGGAAGCTATGCGCGGCCGGGAAAGGGACGAACCACAAATGGTCTATTGTACACAGTCTTACCCTGTGCAAGAGGCTGTTTCCACGACTCGATTTGCTAAAATATTTGTATGATGCTAACACTAAATTTTTTGTTGGATTGACATTTGCATGTAGCCATCAACAGGATCCAGAGATTACCTTTTTAAGATATTTCTTGTGAAGTTTCATGGCACCAGTGCAAGCCTTTTTAGCGTCCAGGTTTCCGTTAACATCATTCAATATCTGGACATAATAAACAGATGATTCAAGTATGAATCCATAAGGGGCAAGCATTGAACCTTCCAAAAATGAGTTATAACTAAAAGTATGTATAACTCCATGTGGATAACTAATTTGAAATCTGTTGTTTCTAATTAAGATGACTATAGTTTATATATTTTACTTGTTTCACTAAAATCAATTGAACTTCTCGCTATACTAGTCATACAAGCAAAAATGCTGGACGCTTACAAGAAGACATTAGAAAAAGGAGTTCAACTAATACAGACTGATGGTGTAAGAAATTTTCACATTATCAAGTCCCCTTTAATTATCTGATGTAGCAGGTAACCCGCCTTATTCTCAAAATTACGAATTCCATGTTTTATGGATGATTACTTGTAAATATCCTTTCGGTGACTCGACAATGAAAATTTCTTCTAAGAGTCTGTATATAAGTATTCAAAATAGCACTTAAAATTTATGTAGTTGAAAAACCTTAACAACGTCGTCGAGTCCTCTTGCTTCTGTCAGCAATTTATCACTCTTGTCTTTCAGGACGCTTGCTACTAGGAATACGGAAATAGGGAGGGGAGCTTCTGTAGCTTTGCCAGCATTTTTCATGTTTTCTCGCTCATATTTCCCACACTGGCGTGACTTTGCTTTTGTGTTTGATTCTTCAGATTTTTCGGCAACTAATTCAGGGTCTTCATACGTAAGAAACAAGTCTGGATCATATTCCAGGGCCCACATCATCTGTTCGAAAAAGGTCAAGACAAAGCAAAGAAAATTTAGGAACAATAAGAACACGATTAGTAGCCTGTTTGACCAAGCTTCCGAGAAGATAAAAGTGCTTATTTTCTTTAAAAAGTAGCCTATTTTAGACAATTGAGGTGTTCTTTAGGAAAAAAATTAAGTGATTTTTAGTAGTAGCAGAAGCTGTTTTTCAGAAGCGGAAAAAAATAGTTTTTCCCCATAAGCGCTTTTGGAACATTGACTGATCTAATATTAGCAAAAGTGATTTCAAATTGATTAGTCAATCACAAAACTGTTATTCTCCAAAAGTTTTTTTTTTTAAAACACTTCCGACAAAAAATACTTTTCAAAATAAGCAGATTTTGGAAGTTTGGCCAAACAAGCTATTAATAGTATTTATCAGATAGCCAAAAAAGGCAATCTGGGTGACAGGACGAAATGTTACCTCCCAAAGATATAATGAATCACAAAAAGAAAACTCTCGACGGAACAAAACCATGAGCATCCGGACAGCAAACAGGTAATCACCTCCACCTAATTTATCTGTGAGCCAAGATAAAAATGAAACTAATATGTTACTTTTTCCACAAGGAGATACGATACTTAAAAAAGGAAAGGAAATAGAGTTGGTAATGAGAATGTTATACCCTATTCCGGTCTGGTCCGGTATGAAATGAACTTAAAATCATGGAATCGATTCGATAATCGACATAAATGAAGTTAAATTGTTTGCTAGGTGCTTAATATTTAAATATTAAAGTAGAGAGATTTTTACCCAAGTGTTGGTGAAGTTTGGGATCAATAATTTGAGTTACTGAAGCTAGATTATTTAGCTGCGATTCTACTCCAACAGAACTCTCGGTGTACCTGAAATTTCCTCTCTTTGAAAGACACAATAGTTGGTATCAGTCACAATAATTGCTAAAGTATGTAACATACAGCTAAAATGTAATACTTGGAAATAACATAATTGATGTAAGAGTGCTGTTTGAGTAAGATTGTAAATATGTACCAGTCTTCTCATTAAGCGTTCGAAGCACCAAAATGCATCTGCTTCATTGTCGAGAAGAATAATCATCGGAGAGCAAAGATCACTCATCCCTGTTCAGCAATGTCGAGATCTTTATAGTTTTGTAACAAACAAGATGAGAAAAGTACTATATATAATTCATTGTGTCTCAGTGATTGTAGATCAAAGAGAAACCAAGATAGTGAAAGAAATAAATTTCAAGAAGATATTGTGGTAACTCACCTTGACAATAATTAACATCTTTGTCAAACCAAGCATAAACAGAAAGGATTTCCCAAAGCTTTGATAGATTCTCTTGTTTCTCATAAAAGACAAGTGACCTATCGGTGCGAGCCACGTCGAGTCCTAGCAACAAATCCAAGAATGAAAGGTTATAAGACATGAACATAGAAATGATCAACGTGAAGAGAAAGGAAACTGACAAGTGTTCTCATATTGATAAGATAAATCTGTATGATTCTCTCAAATCCATTCTAGATTTGCCTAACTGAAAAATGTGCGGAGATGAACGGTTTTGCAGAATGACTAGGAAGATAGATCAGTCTGTTTGCCCAAGCTTCTCCAAGGTCAAAAGGGCTATTTTTTTCTTTCAAAGTTGAGGTGTTTGGTCACGCTTTTAGGAGGGAAAAAAGTGCTTTTGAGTAGAAGTAGACGCTGTTTTTGAGATGCTAAAAAAAGTAGCTTCTCCTCAAAAATACTTTTTTGAAAAACACTATTGAGAAAATATACTTAAAAGACTTTTTAAAAGCTTGGCAAAAAACTAATTGTTGCTCAAAATTACTTTTCAAATTGAAGCTTGACCAAACAGGCTACAAGTAAAGTGATATATACAAAGATAACCAACCTATCTGGTGTAACGAGAGTTTCCAGTCAATCACTCTTTTGTCATGCTCCTTTTCCATTTCATAACCATCGGAAGCACCTGTTATTGCATGGTAAATAGATGATTAAATCTCAACGGCGTAAAGGATCCAACACACCTACAAAAATATAGGAAAAAAAAAACAGAGAGAAAAAAGAAAATGAGAAAGACACAACACACAAGTTGAGAACTCTACATCTTCAGGATTACCATTTTGTTGACCACCTGAAGTCGCTTCTTTTGCTTCTTTTGCTGCTTTTGCCTCTTGAAGTACTAAAGGATCTAGAATAGGATCACCGTCTTCTGTTATTACAGGTGCAGTAATAAATCTACCACTTCCAATCACCGGAAACATTGTGCAACATTCTTCTTTTAGTATAGCATATTGTGTCCTGAATGTACACGAGAAATGCATGTCCAGATTATCATTTAAAACATGGATCAGTTTCATTTTGACAGCGCAATGTCAAATTTTCATCAGATTTGCATATGAAGATAATCTGAAGGTAGTTATTGTCAAATTAGGCATTGGACCTAACTCACACCCCAAAAGCTAGCTCAAAGGGAGGAGAGGATTGTCCAAGCTTTTTAAGGAGTCCAGGGATCTCATCCCTCACTGATGTGGTATATTTCTCTTCAACAATTATTTCATAGTAGTAAAGCAAGCTGAGATCTATTGGACTTGCATCTTCAAAATCCGACAAGCTTCAGAATCCTACTCAAGATAAGAGTTAAATGTCCCCCCGAAATGCAACAAGAGGAATACTTTACATCCACTAGCAATTTATACTTTGTTGAAAAGAAAGTAGCATACCTCCGTTGTTGTCGTATATCCTCTCGTTCCGCATATGTGCTCTTTGGATCATAGCAACCAAGTAAGAATTCCCAAACTTCACCTCTAATTGATGGATGAATTCCCTAAAAAGTCACAGATACATGATTGTTTATAAAAGAGCGATAGACAAAAGTCAAGATGACAAAAAAATTTAATAGCGAAATTTTTGAATCATATGCGACATAAACCTTCAGAAACTTTAAGTCATGAAGTCAAGCTTACCCCTCGATGAATTCGACCGAGTGTTTTGCCTATATCAAGATAACCTTCCGGGGAAAATGCAGCATGCCATTTTCTTTCACTTAGTGTTTTCCCATTCTGAATAAGTAGATTGTTAATTAGATAGTAAATATGAGTAGAACATATGCAGTAAGGCATACAACTTTTTGCCAGAAAAATATCATCACAATTTCTGAACAAGCTGAAATATCACGTGCAAATCTCAACAGAAAAAGAAGAAAAAACAAGGAAAGAAA
Organism: Przewalskia tangutica; assembly: GCA_029844215.1. Lineage (NCBI taxonomy): Eukaryota > Viridiplantae > Streptophyta > Magnoliopsida > Solanales > Solanaceae > Przewalskia > Przewalskia tangutica. The sequence goes on along the minus strand of CM056738.1, from coordinate 1,030,398 downwards.
TGTTATACTATTTCCTTATTAGTTTGTTCCACAACGAATGACACTATTTGGAAATAACTTAACTTTAAACTTCTTATTTTATCTAATAAGAAGATTTACAGTTCAGAAAATGTCATGATATGTTTAATAACACAAGTTTCAAAATTAAAATAGACACACAAATGTTATGTCAAAGACTACAAATTTCAAAGTTATCTTTCTTTCTTATGCCCCGTTTGTCCATAGATTTGGTTTCAAAATTTTGAAATAATCTTTGGAGATTATTCAAATAAGTGTCTGTTTATCAAACTGACCACTATTTCAACTTCAAACTTGAAATATGAAATTTGGAGTTTGGAAAATAGGTTTTTATAGGAGTTTTTTTTTTTTTTAAATCAAAATGTTCACCCGCAAAACAAACAAGGGCTGTACCACAAGGTCTATTATATTGTACACATCCTTACCCTGCATTTCTGCGAGATACTATTTTCACGGCTCGAACCCGTGAATTCTAAAACAGAGAGATAATAGTAACAATAATAATGGTGTCAATAAAATACCAACCTTGATTCTAAATTTGGATTTGGGAACATCCTTACATTCAGGTCGAACCTGATAGAATGAATCAGCTGGAGCACCAGGATCTCTCCACATTTTTGAAATATCTAAAGTTGCCATCTTGATATATAAATTCCACTCAAATCAAATCCAAAATTCAATCTAAAAAAACCAGCACCCACCAGCTGCAGCTCCTCAAACTTTCAACAAGAAATAAATGTGACCCAAGTAACCCTTTGCTCTGCTGGTGGCTTCAAAACAACAAAAATCATTAAAAAAAAATTCAACCTCAACAACAACAACAACATACCAAGTGTAATCCCGGGGGTCTGGGGAGGTATGCAGACCTTACCGCTATCTTGGGAGATGTTGTTTCCGATAGACCCTCGGTATTGCAAGAAAAATAAGACAGCAAAATATCAAGATACAAAACAAATGAAGCAACACATTGTAATACACACAGAAAGAGTAAGGATCTACGCAATGCCTAAATAATACTACTCCCTTTGTGTCAATTTATGTGATACACTTTCCTTTTTAGTCCGTCCCAAAAAGAATGATGCATTTCCTTATTTTACAACAACGAGATGATCTATAACTACACAAATATCTTTGACTTGTTTTAGACCACAAGATTCAAAAGTCTTTCTTTATTTCTTCAATTTCGTATCGAGTCAAACTATATCACATAAATTGGAACAGAGGGAGTACTAAGAAAAGTAGAAGAAGAGGCTAGCCCTACCTCTCTCACATACAGTGCGACAAAACTCAACTACCCACTAACCTTCTACCCTAGTTCTCGACCTCTAAATCTTTCTATCTAAGATTATGTCCTCAATACGTTGAAGCTATGTCATGTCCTGTCTAATCACATACCCTAGTTCTTCTTTAGCATACCTTTACCTCTCCTAACATCTGCTACCGTTAATCTCTCACACCTCTTAACTTAACTGGCGCATCATGACACCTCATTTTTTAACACAAAACAAATGTGACCCGAATAATCTTTTGCTCTGCTGGTGGCTTCACAACAATAAAAACCATAAAAAACAAACAGTTTTTTTCTAATGAAAAATTAAATAAATCCAAAATTCAATCTAAAAAGAACAGCTAAAGCTCCTTACCAAGATCAATTTTTTAACAAGAAAAAAATGTAGCCCAGATAATTTTTTGCTCTGCTAGTGTCTTCAAAACAACAAAAACCATAAAAAATAGTAATTTTTTTAATTTATGAAGAATTAAAAATCAAGGAAAATTACGCTCTATGTCTATTTCTGAAAATGTTAACGACACATAACCCATATACTTTGTGTATAAACACCCGATTTAGCCTATATTTGTGTATAAACACCTTCTATCTACTTTATACAAGGTTGAATACATTGTGTATAATGTTTTCTTCCCCAGATATAATGTTATATACTATTGTATATTGTGCGCTACATGTCGTAAATAACATCTATATCTCACAAAGGTAGATGTAAGGTCTGTATACCTCCAAACACCACTTATGGGCCTACATTGAGTATGTTGTTGTTGGGCTAGGTGTCGTAAGTATTTTCAAAAGCTGTATATTTTTGAAAATTTCCTGTAAATCAATCCAAAATTCAATCTTAAAAAACAGCTAAAGCTCCTTACCAAGATCAATTTTTTAACAAGAAACAAATGTGACCCAAATAATCTTTTGCTCTGCTGGTGTCTCCAAAACAACAACAAAAACAAAATTTGTTTTTGCTGTTCTTGCTGGTGGTGGTGTTGTGGTGGAGGGGGGGGGGGAGGGAGGCTTTATTTTCCTTCAAAAAGTTTTTTTTTTGTTGTTGTTGTTGTTATGAAGTTTCTCAGTGTTTGATTTTTGTTGTTATCTCTCTCTAATGGCAACAACCCCCAACACATCCACACACAAACATTTGAGCCTTTAATGCATGTAAAACTTATAAATTTGTGTTGTTTTTTGAGTCTTTGTTTTCTATCCATTGTTGTTATTTTGCATCTGTACGTGAATTACGCGGGATCCAACGACTTGGTAACCGAAATTTCCCTCCATACGTGAGTATTACTATTGAATGGTCGTTGATAAGTTACTTTCACATGGAAATTGAAATGGTCAATTTCACCATCTTTTTGCATTGGTTGATCGGGTCAGTTTGGACACACTTCAATTTTTTTATATCCTCACATATGTTATTTTTCATCCAATATTCTTTAGAGTCAACTATAGTTTTTTGATGAATTTCCTACCTAAATTATCGTTTTCTATCTGAACTATTACCAACTATTTATCAAAACACATTTCAACTATTCGTTGTTCATTTTTTTCTATCTGATGGTGATAGTAAGAAAAGTGAACAACTGATATTTGAAGTGTGTTTTGATAAATACTCATTCCGTTCATTTTAACTTGTCTACTATACTAAAAATACATTTTCACTTTTACCTGTCACTTTTAGCATATCAAAAGAAAAACATATTTCTTTTCATGTTTTACCCTTAGCATTAATTAATTATTTCAAATAACTTTTATGTCCATTAGACTTATACACACAATTAATATGAGTATCATGATAAAATTTGAACTTCATTTATTATATCTTAAAAAGCGTATAGAGTCCTGTGTGGATAAGTAAATGTGAACGGAGGAAGTAGTTGGTGATAGTTCAGATAAGAAACTCGCACACATGATAATTTAGATAGAAACTCACGAAAACATGATGATTCAGATGTATTTTTGACTATTAACTTTTTTTTATATAACGGTGTTTATCTAGAATTTTTAAACTATACTTCAAATTTATGGCTATTTCATAAGTGGACTCCAGTTGAAAATTACGGTACAGATGGACACAGTACTTTCAAATTTAACCATTTTGGACAAGTTCACTTCAATCACTTGAAGATTATGTTCAATCACGGGGCCTTTGGGTAAAGCTGGTGAAGCTTGGGCTTAGCTTTAGAAAATATTTTTAGTTTTCTATTTAGTAGTAAAAAATTGAGATGATGAGAATTTAAAAAGACATTACCATAACCTTGAATGTTCTTTAAAATATAACAGTCACTCTAATATTGATGGTTTAGATTTATTTTTTAAATTAAAAGTGTTAAGGAAGATGACACAAGTAGATGATAATACTTTAATCGATATACTTAATCAGATAAAAAGAGTTGATTCTTTTCTAAATGCTTATATTTCCTATAGAATAATGTTAACAGTTCATATAACAGTTTGCATCAGCGGAAAAAAGTTTTTCAAAATAAAAATTGATAAAATCTTACTTAAGATCAACCATGTCTCAAGATAGATTGAATGTAGTGGCGGAGGCACCTTAAGCAAGGTTTTTTGGAAATTTTCGATCAAAAAGACGTCGTTTTGGATGAAACAGTGCGTTTTAATTTTTTTCGATCAATTTTTTTTTGACTGTACAAAAACATCTCTGTACAGATCCACTGCTCTTGCAGTTTGACGAGATTTAAAGGAGCGATTCGATAAGATTAACTTGTCAATGGTGTATCAATTGAAGAAGGAGTTTGCTATGCTTCAACAAGGAGTATCGCCTGTAGCCAGCTATTATTCCAAGATGAAAGATCTGTGGGATGAGATTGATTCAATAATACCTCCACCGGCATGTGAATGCGACAGTCCTAGAGCTTATATTGAACATCTAGCCAATCAGAGGTTACTAGAGTTTTTGATGGAGCTAAATGATGGCTACAATCAAGCACAAAGTCATATTCTATTGCTAACACCTACACCTAGCGTCAATCAAGCATATGCTATGATTGCGCAAGATGAGAGTCAAAAATCCATTATCGAAAGATTTGGAGGCAATGACTCGACAAAATCCATGGTGATGTATGGCAAGTCGACTTATTACAAACAAATGAAGCCAAATCATACTAGTTTCTGTGACTACTGTCAAATGAAGGGCACACTAGAGAAAATTGTCGCAGGTTATTGTTGTTCTGTGAATATTGCAAGAAACAAGGGCATATTGCAGAAAAGTGCTATAGATTGGTTGGATATTCTGCAGACAATAAAGAGAAGAAGAAAGTAAATGTGGCAGTAACAGGAATTCATGCTGATGCAGGTATAAGTGACAGTTCCTATTGGCCTGATAGTACAACTGGTACAGAACACAGCCGGAGGCAATTGTCCAAAGAACAACAGGATCACCTTCAGAGTCGACTATCTTCATGTACGTTGGATAGGTATGAGAAGGCATTACAGGTACCTGAGTCACAGGAAGAAGAGGGCAGCAGGACAGCAGTTGCTGCCAAGGTTCATATGGCAGGTAACTTTGCATTTCCTAAGCCTGCACACTGGATAGTTGACTCAGGGGCTACTGATCACATGGTCAATAGTAAGAACATGATCGAAAAGGAAGATAAAAGAAGTTTAGGCCAGGTACAACTGCCCACAAGTGGTGTTGCTGAGATCACACAAACAGGAAATTGTAGGCTTAAAAATGGTGATGTTATTGAACATGTGTTGTGTGTTCCCACTTTCAAGTTTAATCTACTGTCAGTTTCGAAGCTAATCAGGGAATTAAATTGTTGTGCAAAATTTTTACCTGATTTCTTTGTGCTGCAGGATCTATTTGGGAAGGTCCGCGAGACCGCAGTAGAAGTTGATGGCCTATACATATCAAGTCCGGAAGGAATTATGGAGAGTCGGTAGAGCAATACGCCGACGATGTATCAGTTGTGGTGACCAAAGATGAGTTAGAAGCAGAGTTATTGCATAGAAGAATGGGCCATGTTCCATTGAGTATGCTTAGAAAGTTAGTTGTTTTTAAGAATAAATCAGATTTTTCAATAAGTCATTGTGAAGTGTGTCCTTTGGCTAGACAAACAAGATAGGTATTCCCTGATAGTAATAATAGTACTGATTTTGCTTTCCAGCTTTTACACTTAGATGTATGGGGACCATACAGAGTGTCATCCTATAACAATATGAGGTATTTTCTCACTGTGGTGGATGACTACACTAGATGGACATGGTTTTCTTGATGCATGTTAAGTCTGATGTAATTACTGTTCTTAAGAAATTGTTTGTAATGATAAGGAATCAATTTGGCCTCACTGTTAAGGGAATTAGAACAGACAATGGAACAGAATTTATGAATTCTGCTTGTTTTGATATGTTTGATCAATTGGGAATTATACATCAGAAGTCTTGTTCATATTCTCCACAGCAAAATGGAGTAGTTGAAAGAAAACATAGACATATATTGGAAATAGTCAGGGCTATTAAAATACAAAGTCAATTACCAGCTAAATTCTGGGGTGATTGTATTGAGTCTGTTGTATATGTGATAAACAAGGTACCTACTGTTATACTAAAAGGTATTTCACCATATGATAAGTTGTTTGGGAAGATGACATCACTGTCTCATTTAAAAGTGATAGGGTGTCTTTGTTATGGTTCAAACTTGGTGAGGAAAGACAAATTTGAACCAAGAGCTATCATGGCTGTTCTACTTGGGTATGCAGTTCATAGAAAGGGCTATAAGTTGCTGGACTTGGCCAGTGGAGTTGTGTTCATCAGCAGGGATGTGACATTTCATGAAACCATATTTCCATATAAGCAGTTTCAGGAGAGTGGGGGTTCAATAACTTCTCAACATTGCAATTCTGACTTGTGTGTTGATGATGAGCAGGTACCTCCATGTATTGTACCAGCAGGAAGAGGGCTTGCTGCAATTACCGCACGCCTACGTGTGCTGGCGATATTCATATCGCCACTTTATTCTGAAGGATCAGCAGATTCAGAAAATGATGGTGTTACAGATTCTTATGTTGAGTCTCATAATGAGGACACATTGTCCAGTAATACAACTGAGGATGAAAACACTGCAGTACTCAGAAGAAGGTCTACTAGAGAGAGAAGACCCCCAATATGGTTGAATGATTTTGTCCATCCAAACAACCAAGCTGGATGTGCATATCCAATGTCAGATGTGTTGAATTATAATGGGTTGTCTGCTTCATATCATTGTTTTCTGGCCAAGATTTCAGTTGATCATGAGCCAAAGTCATTCTATGAAGAAGCTAAGGACCACAGATGGGTTGAAGCCATGCAGTTAGAGATTAAAGCTCTAGAAGATAATAAAACTTGGGAGATTGTGGATCTGCCTAAGGATAAAAGACCCATTGAATGTAAATGGGTGTTCAAAATCAAATATAAAGCCACTGGGGAGGTGGAAAGGTTTAAAGCAAGACTTGTAGCCAAAGAATACAGCCAGAAAGAAGGCATTGACTACCATGAAACCTTCTCCCCTGTGGTTAAGATGGTGACAGTTAGGAGTGTCATTTATGTGGCAGTAGCTTAAGGATGGGCGATTCAGCAAATGGATGTGTTTAATGCATTCTTGCATGGGGATCTTAATGAAGAGGTGTATATGAGTTTGCCGCAAGGGATTGAACATAAACGAGGAAAGGTGTGTCGACTGCTCAAGTCATTGTATGGACTTAAGCAGGCATCTCGACAGTGGAACATTAAACTGATTACTGCCCTGATTTCTTCTGGTTTTGCTCAAAGTAAGTTCGACTACTCTTTACTTATCAGAAGGAATGGAGACAAGATTGCCATGGTTCTGATTTATGTAGATGATCTTCTACTAACTGGGAATGATCAAGGGACTATTGATGAGACAAAGGCTATTCTACAACATCACTTCAAGATTAAAGATCTTGGCGAATTACGCTATTTTCTGGGTTTTGAGTTTACTAGGAACAAAGAAGGGATAGTAATGCATCAAAGGAAGTATTCTTTGGAGCTCATTGAAGATATGGGTTTCGCAGGTTCAAAATCTGTTTCTTCAGCTATTGAGGCTAATTTGAAGTTCACTTCCATTGATTATGACACACATCTTCAGAAAATGATGCCTGCAAAGGTCGGTAAAGGCCGGGCTCGGTGATGTTCACGCAGAATCCAGGGGAACACCAGAGGTTGATTGGCAGATTGCTCTATTTGACCAATACCATGCCAGACATTGCATTTTGAGTGCAGTGCCTGAGTCAGTTCTTGCAGGCTCCAAAACAGTCTCACTTGCTTTTCACGAGAGGACTACGATTCAAAGAGTAGTGCGATACATCAAACAATCTCCGGGTACAGGAGTCTTCATTGCAGCAGAGGAGAGTAGTATACTATCTGCATATTGTGATGCAGATTGGGCTTCGTGTCCAAATACTAGAAGATCAGTCTCGGGGTATTTAGTTTACTTTGGCTCTTCCCTTATCTCTTGGAAGTCCAAGAAGCAGCAAACCATCTCGCGCAGCTCAGCAGAATCTGAGTATAGAAGTCTCGCATCAGTGGTGGCTGAAATTGTTTGGATTACATGACTATTTTCAGAATTAGATGTGGTTGTGCAACTGCCTGTTTCAGTTTCTTGTGACAGCAAGTCAGCGATTCAGATTGCCAACAATCCAGTTTTTCACGAGAGGACTAAATATATCGAGATTGATTGTCATTTCATTCGAGAGAAGATTCAAGTAGGATTGATCTCTACTCGACATATTGCATCAGACAGCCAGCATGCCGATGTGCTTACTAAAGCTCTCCTGCCTGGACACCATTCGCATCTCGTTTGCAAGCTAGGCTTGAAGAACTTATTCTTACCACCTAGCTTGAGGGGGGGTGTTGAAATTATTAGTGGTGATTAGTGTATTAGTGTATTATTTGTTAAAGGGCTTATATGTGAGTTAGTTATTAGTTGAGGGCCTTAGTGTATTTTGCCTTAGTGTATTTTCTCATTCTCTTTTCCTTGCATTCTATAAATAAAGACTTTCACATCATTGTGTGGTTAAGCCTTCACAATAAAAGAACACAGCACAGAAGCTCTAAGTTTAGAGCCTCAAATATATATACAGCAAAGTTTCTGTGAAGGCTTATATATGGATAAGTTTAGAGCCCCAAATATATATACAGCAAAGTTTTTATGCATGGATAAGTTTAGAGCCCCAAAAGAACACAACACAGCAAAGTTTATATATTTCCATGTGCATAAAATTAATAGAGAAATTATATATACATCATTTTGTGCCAAATATAATTATCCATGCATCACTTTCTGAACATAGATATAGGTACTAAGCATAATCCTTTTTTCTTCAGTTCTGTACAGTCATTTTCCTTGGTAGAAACATGCAATCCACTAGTCATCGTCTGGCCATAACTATTTCCCTTTCCCTGTTGAAAACAAATTCGAAAAAGGGATTTATTGGCTACAAATGGCAAGAAAATAAATTATTTTTGGTTCCAATTATTTGTTCACCGATATTGGGCCCCAAATTATATTATCCACGCTCCAGTTAACGAGGTAAGGTCTGGGCGTGCGAGAGAGTGTTAAGAGTCCTACATCGGATATGTAATGGAAACATAGACTGCTTATATGAACTTGAACAATCCTCACCCTACAAACTAACTTTTGGGGTTGAGTTAGACACATGATTCATTCTCTTACTTTTGGAGGAAAGTCATTTTCCTTCATAATTGTTAAAATTCATATCATCAGTTTTTCACATGTAGATATTATCATCAATCTTTCATACTCAAAATATATCAAGATATACTATCATGCTTATTATTATTATTTAGTAAATATCTTTTTTGAAAAATATTTTTCACTATCTAACTAACCTCCCCGTCATATCATACACACCTGACACAAATTATTCTTCTGTTTTTTCTCTCTTACCTCTAATATTCTTGAAGGACTCTTCCCTTTCTGACTTTTTATAAAGAACTCATCCATAAAAGACACCTGCATACAAAATAAAAGAAATGGAAGGTCAAGAATAAATATAAAGAGGTAACTAAGAAGAGAACAAACAAAACAAAAAACGTAAAGAAGGTGAATGAAAAGATAATAAAACCAGCTAACTAGTTAAATACACTACTAATATATTTTATTTTGTTTTGTCAAAACTAAGTTATAATATATTCTATTGTCATCAATAACAATCGTGGTGAAGTGATAAATAATCTTTCACGTTTTGGGTTCGAGCCTCGCTAGATACAGAGTCTCCTTTGAAGGGCTTTATCCCTAATGTGTAACTTCTCAGCGTGTTGGTCTCAATACAGATACCGAACACCGAATGGGAAACTACAAGAAAATAAAATAAAATAATATATGCTATTTTCTGACCTTGGGGCTATTGACAGGTGAACTTGCTGTATCTTCAAGATCATCATCATCAACTGCTGCTGCTGCTCCTTTCATCTTTCTCTTCTTGAAAACAAAATTCTTATTATTATTATTTTCATTATCATTAATGTTTAAAAGACTATTTTTATTGGAGAGTTCATCAGAACACAAAGAAGTTTGTTCATTGTAATTATTGTTGTTGGACATGAAATCTTGGAAATAAAATGTCCAACTACTCTCCTCTAGGGAATCATCTGCTTTTGCACTATAAGAAAAACCTTTACATGTAGAAGAATTATCCATTTGCATAAAGAAGAGGAAAATAAGAGAGAAGATATTATAAGTTTAGGTTTTTAGTCACTCTCACAGAAATCCAGAAAGATGGTTGAATTATATATAGTGGAGATAAATGACTATAGAATAAGAATGCAAGAGAAAATGACAAAAATGGTCCCTAGTTTTCGTTATATATAGACTAGGGCGCCGTTTTTTTTTTTTAGAGGCCGAGCAAGAGAGAAAGGGAATGTAAACTCAAATTCTCTATCGATTATAGTAAAATCTGCAGCGATAAAGTGGACGTAGCTCTCACGTTGAGGGTGAACCACTATAAATCTGTGTGTGTTATTTGTTCTTCGCTTATTTACTGTTTTCTGATTAAGTAGGATTTGAGACTCAAATCCTAACATAGAATTTCAGTTAAATCTAACGGCAAGAGTTTGTTAAATTATTTGATGAAAACGAATAGTGTTTATTTTTGAAAAACTTAAAGGACCAATACTGCTCAATAATATATTTAAAGGACTATGTTAAATAACCTATCCCAAACATAAGAGTTCATTTTGTTATTTTATCAAGAATGCCACAAAATGAGTTTAAAATACTTGCAGGCTTGGGGATGAAGGGTGGGTGGGGTGGGTGGGGGTTATGGAATCTTGATTGTGGGCCATAGGAGACTTAAAATATAGAGGTGTTTAGAAGATACAACAGAAAAAATAGATGATAGGGAGAGAAGTTAGAAGGATTTGACCTTTTATCATTTTAGGATTAGATTAGTGGAACAAAGATTTTCCAAATCTTATTTTCTATGGTGCATTTCCTCTCAATTAGTATATTGAAATGGTCATTAGGTCATCAAATGACTTAAGACTTTTTCATTAGCCATTTTATTCTTCCTTTTTAATTTGTACAAACTTCGGAGAAACTCATTTGATTTATTATTTTTTATGCCTCAATTTATATGAAAGGGTTCGAAGTATAATGATCAAAACACTTAAAATAACAGGCATTTCAACAATTAATATTTGGTTGAACTCGTAAAAAAGAGTATATGAACTTGAAGTTCAAAAAGATTATTTGGAAATTGAGTTGTACTTGGCTTACGTGATTTCATTTGAAAAAAGTTTGAATATGTGTGAGGGAAACTGATTATTTCACTTAAAATTCTTCTCAAATCATTCTTTTTAAAAGTATTTCAAATAATTAAGTATATTATTTATAAATAATCCTCTCAAAATAGGGGTAAGGTCTGCATACAAATTATTTTTTTATATCTTATTTGTGAAATTACATTGACTATATTATGGTTGTTTTAAAAAAAATAACGCTAAACGAATATTTTCAAATATGATTTTGAAGTTTAAGAAGAAAGAAGAATATTGGATTCTAAAAGATGCTACTTTCTTGCTGATTATCATCACAAAATGATTTAATTATAGTTAGTGATTGTCAACTCATGAGACCTTATAATTGGATGTGAATTAGTTATATATTGACTTCAGACAAGTGTATAATAACGGTTTGACATGACAACTTTTTTTCTAAATATATATAAGGAGAATGGAATTTATAATCACCATTAATTAGTTTAGTATGTGAGATGGCGTATCAACAAAAAGTTTCATCCTAATGATTGTCATTTGTTTTATAAACGTGCCATTATCTATTCTTAATTAGTGTTGGGGTTCGAGACTACGGATCGGAAAGTAAAAGCAAAATTAAATTCAAAATTTAATGATGAAACAGTTTCTAATGTTGCCTACAATGTTGTGACAACATTTCTGACAACACTGATAAAAACATAATAAACCTTAAAGAGTAATTGCAGCGGAAAAGTAAAAAACACAAGATTTATATTTTCAAGGGTATATATTAATATAACTCTTGATGGTCAATGACCGAAGTAATGTATATTATATATACAATTACAAATGAATTTCTTTTTACAATTCGTAACAATGAAAACAAAATAAAAAAAATTACAAAAAACGAAGTCGCAGATGACTTCAGCCTAAAGTTAAAAGGTCTTAAAAAGACAAATACAACATCTTCATTATAATTTCTTTTACATTAAGCTTAATCTAGAATAGAGATAACAATTGTAATGTGGGATAGATGTTGTTATACTACTTTAGGCTAATGTGTTGATCCAGATTTCTTAAGCAAAATCCCGAGAGCTCTCTTGGCATTTTTACATTTAGATTCTGGATATCAATACTCTCAAGTTCCTCCTCTATTTATAGTGTGGAACTTCCTTGAAACTCTCGCTAGTTGGTTGTGAAAGTTGAGAGAAAGAAGGCTGCAGCTTGGACCGATTCTTCCTCCATGAATTTCTCAACAACTTTGACTTGGTCTTCAAGTTGCTTCGATTCCAAGCTTGACTCCTTCAATTCCCACATTTTAAACACAACTCTGTATTCAGCTTGCCTAGGGCATTTTTAACTCACAGTACCAAACACTATTTTGGCCGGAAGAATAGGCAAAATCGTTTTCAAAGATGTTGGCTGAGATGTTGCCGCAACACCGGAGACAACATCTGCAGGATACTGCGGATGTTGCGCAACACTACGGGTAACATCTACTGAACACTGCAAGATGTTGTCCAAACATAAAACCTGGTGTTGCCACAACACTCACACAACATCAACAATCTCCCCCTTTTTGCCTTTCTTCACAAAATTCCATACAAATCTAAAAATGTCTAGGATACGACTGATTGTAAATGTTTCCCTTAACATTCCAAATTCAGCAAGATTGTGTCATGCTCCCACTCAACCTACAGTTTCAAGTATTGTATTGTAATTTGGGTTAGTAAGAACATATGTTTGTCAGCTACAACATACATACAATATTGTTGTAAGTACCAAGAGACTAACATTCATACATCATCCACAAATAAAATATATATAGATATATTTACATACCAAAAATAGAACTATCTCATTGTCCACACATATCAATATCCATCAGCGTGAAGTAAGACAAAACCAGTTTAGAAGAAATGTTGGTCAAAGTGTTGCATAACATTTGTCCCACCATATATGTCCATACATGTATGTAGATATGTTGTTACAAATGTTACAACACTAATTCCAACATTAACAATCTCTCATTTTTTTTATCTTTCGTCACAAAATCCACACATTAACCAAACATGAACAATTTAGGTTCAACTATTATCAATCTCCCCCTTGCTCTTTATTTAGCAATAGCAGCATCAGTTTAAGAAGTAGTACCAGTAGTACAACTTCAACTTCCTCCCCTGCATAGATAGCTTCCTCCCCCTGCATAGATAACAACATTTTCTCTTCCTTTTTATGGAGAAAGCAATATCATGAAATAGACTCTTTGCTAGAATCAAGGCACTCCTTGTAGCATCAACCTCACAATTGTGTTGGTTGATTTTTGCAGTTTGGCCCACAAACCAGTCTGAAAACAATGTGAACTATCCTGAGCCAATGTTGCCTAGATCGTTGATAACATTTCTGGAAATATCGTCATTTCCTGCTTTATTCTTTCAGTTCAAGTCAATGTTTCTATCCTAGAGGAAGACGACTGTCCAGTTTGCTGAGAGGTATTGAGCTTGGGTTCTTCGTATTCGACAAATGACTAATGTTCATTGGATGGAATGGTGTTTGACAGTTGTGTTGACATTGGAGAAATATTCTATTGGTGAATATGTAGGAGAGAATCTTGGGAATTAATCAGGATACGTTTATAAATATATTGTATAGATTTGACATTTGGAGCAATGTAACATCTCACATATAATATAACAACCATCCATGATTGGAGTGTGACATGGTGATGAGTTCATCGGATAGATAGAAAACAATCCGAAGAGATGATTTTTCCCTCTTTTTTTTTTTAATTTTTAATTATTTTTTTCCCGAGAAAAACACTTGAAATGACATGAAAAATAACAAATAAGAGGAGTATTATATACAAGGCAACATTTCTTTAAGCAACTCGCAACAATATTTTCCAAAAAGTAGGTAGTGTATATTAATTAGGATTCTACGTACACTCCTCAAATTAAGAAATTAACGACATAAAATTGATTTTTGAATTTAAAAACAAAAATTGTCCAGTATTAAAAGGGATTTGAGGTTAATGATTTAAATTTCAAAAATACACATGAATAAATATGGCATGATAAACAACAGAAAAATAATTTTCTGAAAGAACAATCAATATATTGGATTGTGAAGTTGTCGGTAATGTTGGGCAACATTTTGGGCAACACAAGTATTATGACACCACATGAACTTCTAGATTTGGCATTAACATTAGACATGTTCTATATATTTTCCCTATGAGTTTGATCCATGGACCAATGTAACATTTTTCATCGTGTCCTTAATCAAACTTAGTTGAACATATGCAAAATACTCCACGTCTTTAAAAAAAAATTGAGGTATTTTCAACCTTCTTTTAAGCACATGATACTCCTATACAATAGGAACGGTACCAATTTAGAGCTTTTCTCTTTTCTTTTTTTTATTATTATTTTCAACATTGTCAAATCTTTAGTCGAGGCTTTTTCTACTTTTGATACTTTCTTTTTATGATATATATAATTAATTTATATACACCATCGCAGGGAACAATATCATATTTCAGTTCTTGTTCTGTAGCATCATACTTGAATGACCAAATGCACGCACAATAATGTTACATCGCCAAAGTATATTGACAAACCAGTAAATGTTGTCCAGAATGTTGTGCAACATTTCAGGCAATATCTACAAAAACAGCCTTATTTATAGTAAACACATACCAAGATTATTATTTTTTCAAACTAGAAAATCTCTCACGATCTAGAGTCTTGGTAAAAATGTCGTATATCAAATAAATAAGATTGTTGTCAAGGTAAACAATATCTTCCACTTGTATTCTTCCTATCATTCACATCTCCAATCCAATCCTAGTCACTAAATCCTATTAAGTTAGGATAAGTGTCATTGGAATATCAATATTCCCAACTTATATGTGCCAACAACATATCAAATAATACGTTTCACGACATTTAAGTGGAATATTTTGGGACAGGCTTGAACACATGCACACACAAATACACTAAACATAATGTTGGGCGACTAGCAGTAAGATACAAAAGACTACCTATCATGGATTGGTACAAAGTTGGGTCAACATCTTCGCCAACATCATCTTTTCATACCTTTTTTCGAGAAGTCCATTGGAGTTTTCATATGTTTAGCATTCTCCAATTCAAATCTTCTAACTAGATTCTTGGCGTATTTGGTTTGTGAGATGAAAGTTCCATGTTCACATTGCTTTATCTGCAGGCCTAAGAAATAAGTTAGTTCCTCAATCATGCTCATCTCAATGTTGATCACATAGCCTCGACAAAAAGTCTTAAGGTATGACTGTGAGGTCAAGCAAAAAACTATGTCATCTACATAAATTTGAGCGATGATAATATCTACACCATGACGTTTTATAAATAAAGTTTTATCATATTCATCATGGCTACAACCAAAATCAAGTAGAAGTCTAATCAAACGACCATACCACACACAAGGAGTTTGTTTACAGTCTATACAAAGCATTTTTTTGGGCTTGTATACATAATTTGGGTGGTGAGGATCCTTAAATCCTTTAGGTTGTTTAATATAGACTTCTTTATCAAGACAAAACCATTTAGGAATGCACTTTTAACCACATTTGTGCAAGATAATTTTTAGACAACAATCAATAACAAAGGTAAGTCTATTTGATTCAATTTTAGCCACAGGTGCAAAGGTTTCGTCATAGTCCATACCTTTAGCCTGAGTATAGCCTTGAGCCACTAGACGAGCTTTATTTTAAACTATAGTTCTCAATTAGTCTGACATATTTTTAAAGATCCATTTAGTTCCAATAACATTTGAATTATTAAGACTTGGAACCGGATCTCAGACATCATTTCGAGAATGTTGCTCAAGCTTTTCTTGCATTGCTTAAATCTAAAAATCATCTTTTAATGCTCCCAAAATATTTTTGGTTCTAAAGTAGATATGAAACAAGAAAGACTAACATGTTGGTATATGGTAGACATACACACATACCTTACCCTCTCTCGGTAGTTGATTGACTCTTTCTCTCTTGTTATAATTCCTTCAAAAACTCTCCCTATCACCTGGTCTGATGGATGATTCTTACTAATTCTTGATGGAGGGTCTCTTCTTACTTGATCTTGCTTTTCAGTTCTGGACTCCTCCATCTCTACCTCTAAGATCTCTTCTGTTAATTCAGATATTGCCTCTGATGTTGTGACAACATCTGATTCTACAATTTTTCTATTGTAACTGCAATGCTGTTTTCTGATGATTTACCTGTCACATCAGTAAGATCACCAAAAAATAACATTGGCCAACTCTTGTACGGTCTTGGTCCTCGGATTGTATATACGATAAGCATGACTAGCCAATAAAAATTCTTTTCTCATTCTTAGAGTCAAACTTCGTCAAATGATACCTGTCATTTAAGATGTAACAAATGCACCCAAAAGAGATATAAAAGTAACTCAAATTAGATTTTTTATTATTTCAAAGGGTGTCATTTTAGTACTTGACCTTAGGTAGACTCTATTAGAGATGTGGTATTAAGACTTATGCCATAAAATAAACTTCTTTGACATTTGTTTAGAACTTAACATCTCTCTTCCATTTCTTGCAAGGTTTTGTTCGTCCTTTCTGCTATCTCATTCCACTGAGGAGTTTTGGGAGCATAAAATTCATGAAAAATCTCTTTCTTTTCACAAATTTTTGTAAAAGAATGATTTTCAAAATTATTTTCATGATCGGACCTAATCCAAAAAATAGAAGAACAAAACATATTTATAATTCTAGAGTGTAAAGTTTTAACATATCAAAGGTTTATGATTTTTCGTTTAAAGAAATATCTCCATGTGTACCTAGAAAGATCATCCACAATAACAAAGGAATATCCCATGCCCGTAGTTTGTCTCCTTCAATTGGATTCATTAGATCCACATGCAATAACTGAAAACAGAGAGACATACCTGAATGTTGTCTGTCGTGTTGGGCAACATGAGTTTTCTTATCTTTCATACAAACTTCAGGAATGTTTTACCTTGAGTACATCATCACAAAACTGACTTATGCTAAGAGGGTTAGCAACTAAGCCATCAACATGAAGTACATTATTTAAGGCTAGTATATCAGGAACATCCAGCGTTCATTTCCCAATAATCTTGATCTTACTCCCACCTCCAAAAATCATGTGACCTCTATTGACTGACTCTTATTTCTTCGCAAAAGCCTTTCGTACTTGTCATGTAACATGAATGCTCACAATTAAAGTACCAAGAACATGTAATGTTAGTTCTTTAATGCAGTAATATAGATATTACAAGTTAAGACCATTTTGGGAACCCAATCTCTCTTAAAGTATTTTCTCTTTTTCTGTTCAGAAATGTAGCTTTGAATGTTGTCTGAAATGTTGAATAATATTTTAGACGACATTTTAGGCAACACCTTGTTCACAGAATTTTGAAGTTTGAAGTAGTATGTCATTATATTTCTAAGGAAGCATAAGTAACCCACATATTTCAAATTATCCTTTGATTTAGACAAGACAATCTTATTCTTTGCAAAATAGATTTTCTCATCTTTCTCAACGAAACTAGAGTAAACAATTAAGAGATATTTGATACCCAATACCTGCATATAACGACTTACTAAAGTAAAAAAATTCACCCAATTTTAAGTTCCTTGTGTTGAGCTTCTGGAAAGTGGCTACGGCAGAATCCAAATTTTACACGAATCTTACCAAATTTAAGATTCTTTTTGGTAAGTGTTACCTTTAAATGGGTAATTGTGCCTTTTTAAATCATGGTTCTCACGAGTTAAAGATTTAACTTTTGAGTCACGTTGCTCAGATTCAATGATTAAAGTTTTACAAAGATTTTATACTTCCTTAATCATGTCATCTTGAGAGTCAACTTGATCCAATCATAGAGCTTCACTAGTTGAAATAAAATCACTAAAGCAATTTACATTTGGATAGTAAACATATTCATACCTTAGAGATGTTTTCGCAGATGTTGTCGCTGATGTTACCACAAATGTTGTGACAACATTGTCGATGACATCTTTGTTTTCGGACAGAGATTGTTCAAAAACTGTAATTTACATCAATATAGTTAAAATATTTATACCTGTCAGATATTGCTGCAGATGTTGTCACTGATGTTGCTACAGATGTTGAGACAATATTGTTGATGACATCTTCGTTATCAGACATAAACTGTTCGAAAACAGCAGCCAGCATTGCTTGTGATTTTGGTTCTGGATCTCCTTCTTCATCATCACTAAGAAAAACTCACCGACTCTTACCAAATTTCTAAGAGTGTTTGTACATTTATTAGCATAATGACCTCATCTTGAGCATGCATGTCCGGACTCAAGTTATTTGAGATCAAATTTAGTATGATTCGAATTGAATTTCCTTAGTTATCTTTCTGTGTATTTGAAGAAAATCTAGTGGACTGATGATTAAAGGTTTGACTTTGGTACTCTTTGGGTTTAGACTTAATATTATCATTGTTGATCTTTCTCACTATCGAAATGAATTTTCGAGAGAGCAAGACAACATTAGCACCATCACAAACTTCTTCAATCGCACAAATCTTTATATTGAACTTCTCAGGAAGAGAACAAATAGTTTTTCCACAAGTTGGGTGTTGGTTAAGGAAGCACCAAACACTTGACATTTGTTAGAAGGTATGTTGGGCAGAATGTTGTCCAACATTTGTCCCAACATATTCACATACATGAAATATGTTTTCACAAATGTTACGACATTAATTCCAACATTATCAATCTAGAAATGTCAGTCAACTTTTCAACATAGGATTTTACGTTTTCCGTTTCTTCCATCCTCAAATGTTCATATCGACTCATGAGCATGCGGAGCTTCGTACGTCAATGCATTTGTAAGGTCTCCTAAGTATCCTTAGCCGTAAACATTTTATATGAGATTGACCATATAAAAATTAACGCATTCAAAGATTGCATTTCAGGCTTTTTCGTTGTAGCTCGCATTATTGGTTTCCTCCGCCGTCCATTTGAATTTGGGTGTAACAAGAATGTCACATTCCTCATCCGGCGGCTATATTGGTACAACATACCCATGGATTATAGATATTCATGCCCTAACATCAATTATTTTGATATAAGAACATATGCATATCTTCCAATAGGCATAATTTGAACCAACGGAAAGTCAATCAATATTTTGGATTTGCCGGATCCATAGCTTAGAATAACTGGACCAAACACTTATTGTGTCAAGTGTTGACTCTGATACCACTTGTTGGGGGTCCGAGGCTACGAATCAGAAAGTAAAAGCAAAATTCAATTCAAAATTCAATGCTGAAACAGTTTCTAATGTTGCCTACAATGTTGTGACAACATTTCTGGCAACACTGATAAAAATAGAATAAACCTTAAAGAGTAATTGCAACGAAAAAGTAAAAAAACACAAGGTTTATATTTTCAAGGATATATATTAATATAACTCTTGATGGTCAATGACTGAAGTAATGTATATTATATATACAATTATGAATGAATTTCTTTTTACAATTCGTAACAATGAAAACAAAATAAAAAGAAATTACAAAAAACGAAGTCGCAGATGACTTCAGCCTAAAGTTAAAAGGTCTTAAAAAGACAAATACAACATCTTCATTACAATTGTTTTTACATTAAGTTTAATCTAAAATAGAGATAGCAATTGTAATGTGGGATAGATGTTGTTATACTACTTTAGGCAAATGTGTTGATCCAGATTTCTGAAGCAAAATTCCGAGAGCTCTCTTGGTATTTTTACATTTTGATTCTGGATATCAATACTCTGAAGTTCCTCCTTTATTTATAGTGTGGAACTTCCTTGAAACTCTCGCTGGTTGGTTGTGGAAGTTGAGAAAGAAGGCTGCAGCTTGGACCAATTCTTCCTCCATGAATTTCTCAACAACTTTAACTTGGTCTTCAAGTTGCTTCGATTCCAAGCTTGACTCCTTCAATTCCCACGTTTTAAACACATCTTTATTCATCTTGCCTAGGGCATTTTTAACCACAGTACCAAACACTATTTTGGCCGGAAGAATAGGCAAAATCGTTTCCAAATATGTTGGCTGAGATGTTGCCGCAACACCGGAGACAACATCTGTATGATACTGCGGATGTTGCGTAACACTGCGGGCAACATCTACAGAACACTGCAAAATGTTGTCCATGCATAAAACTTGATGTTGTCACAATACTCACACAACATCAACAATTAGTACTCTCTTGCATTTTTATTTGGCATATTTTGCATTTTAAAAATTAAAATTAAGGACGCATTAATTATCTCTTACTACTCTGAAAAGTTATATATGTAATCATTAATTGCTAGTTTAAGGATAAATTAAGAATAATTTAGTCAAATACCTCTTATAGTTACTGTTATTAAATAAATTTTGTAATGAGCACACTAAAATCTTAACGACAAATCTATATTTTTTAATATGACAAAAGAGTAATAAAATCTGTTATTTTTTAAGTACTTTAAGAATTGTGCTAATTACGTGCCTAAATTTAGAAGTGTGACTTATGATGGTTGGTCTGCTGAATTTGAGTTATTTTATCTTTGAAAATATTGTTAAAGTTACTTTAGATATTGTTAAATTGTATACCAATACTCTATAAAAAAATTGAGTCAACCGCTTATATAGAGACCATTATAACATTTATTGATCAATTCAAAGATAATAACTCGGGTTCGCGTTGGTGGAGGAACTGGATCGGAAAAAAGAGGGATTCTAGTTGTAAGATATCTAATGAAACCGTCGCTGGAATTGAGATCTTATTCAAAGAGAAAGATCTCAAATATCTGGAGTTTCTTTTTGTATATTATATGGATGATCCGATCCGCAAGGACCAAATACATTAAGATTAAAAAGTCAGAGGATGATTAACTCGATCTTTTACAAGTGTCCTAACCTATTATACCTTTGTAAAGTTTTATTCTATATTATCTAAAAGTAATTCATATTGATCAATTTATTATCTTCACCTTTGATTATTATGTGATATTTTATTTTTTGAGTTTTTGTCTACAAGAAACACCCTTCCTACCTCCCAAAGTTAGGGTAAAGTCTATGTACACTCTATCCTCTTCAAACTACAATTTATGAAATTTCACTAAGTATTTTATTGTTGTAAAAAGAATTTTAGAAAAAACTGAAAAGATAATGTGCCGTATAAGAGATGAAAGTTAAAATATGTTTTATATTATCAGCGACCTAAACCAATTTCACTTAATTACCACTTCATTTTATACAAAATGTATATTTGTCTATGGAATTGGAAGTGTTAAAATGTTAGATATATCTTCAGTCTTCTTTATAGAAATTAAGGTAATTTTACCTTTTTGTTATTTTTTTGTTTCTCGTTCGATGTTTCGTATTGGCTCAACTATCACTACAACAAATCGGTTCAATGTAATCGCTCTCTTTGGGTGAAATATTGCCCCTTAGATCAAATGGGGCGATTTTTAGT
The DNA here is from genome assembly GCA_029844215.1 of Przewalskia tangutica. Lineage (NCBI taxonomy): Eukaryota > Viridiplantae > Streptophyta > Magnoliopsida > Solanales > Solanaceae > Przewalskia > Przewalskia tangutica. The sequence goes on along the minus strand of CM056738.1, from coordinate 1,008,869 downwards.
CGCCCTTCAAGTCGCCTTAATACGTCCGTTGTCTTAGATCAAGAAAGACGATTTTTTAAGTCGCCCCCTTTGGTAAGGACCAAAGAGGGCGATCGATCAGTCGCTCTTTTATATGGTTCAAAAAGAGAAAAATTAAATCTTTGGTGCAATCGTGACATTATACTATTCTACCACTAGACCACTAGTTATGCAATATTAATCACCACAAATACAACCCCCAACCAAGAATCGAACCTGAGCCTCCTCTTTGGAGTTGTGTCATTCTACCACTAAACCAACCATCAATACTTGTTATATTTATGCTCATCATAATCATAAATCCCTTGGCCAGTTCTAACAAGATGCTTATTTTTAACAATATGCCTTTTTTCCCGGATATATAAAAAATGGGATATCTGTAATTTTTGGATAATTTCGAATCGGATTCGGATCCGAATATTTCGGATATACAAAAAATCGGATATCCGTAATTTCGGATAATTTCGGATCGGATTCAGATCTGAATATTTCGGATATACAAAAAATTGGATATCCATAATTTTTAGATAATTTCGGATCGGATTCGAATACACAAAAAATCGGATATCCGTAATTTTTGAATAATTTCGGATCGGATCAGAATATTTCATATATACAAAAAATCGGATATCCGTAATTTTCGGATAATTTCGGATCCGAATATTTCGGATATACAAAAAATAGAATATCCGTAATTTTCGGATAATTTTGGATCGGATTCGGATCCGAATATTTCGGATATACAAAAAAATCGGATATCCGAAGAATCCCCTTTAATTGATTTATAGTTTAATTCCGAAGAATCCCCTTTAATTGATCCTCTTGGTTTTTTCTATTGACAAATTAAAAGATCACTAAAAATAAATAAATTAAATGATACTACTAAATATTCAGACTAAATATTCGGACAAAAAAGGGAGACTTCAAAAAGTTGCCCCCTTTGGTTAAATTAAAAAGGACGACTGTATGTCGCCTTTTTTGGTACTAACTAACAGGGCATTTTAAAGTCTCTCTTTTTTGTTTAAAAAAATCTCCCTTTTTGAGGCTATTTGTTGTAGTATATATTTGGATTCGAGTTGCGTAGGGCCCTATCGGGGAAAATGCTTTCTATCAAGAATTTTTTCATATCCAAAACTCGAATACGAGATTTCTAATTAAAGAAGGAGTAGTCATATTCGGTGCACCGCATCCTTTTGTGGGTTTTTTAGTCTTATTTTTCAGTTGTTAGAAAGTTGTACTTTTGCAATAAATCTTTGAGATGCTATCTGAAACAAAAATTGTCAGAGAGCTATTATGAAGTACACTATATTAGACATGGATTCTAAATTCATAAATCATCTTTAGCTATTTTTAATGTATGTGCTATTTTAAGATCACGAGTGTAAGAATTGTACTTTTCTCGATTAGATTGCTTAATTGATTACTGGTCAATTTATATTGTCAAGAGAGAAAAAAAAAAAGTATTACTGTTGAAGATACAGATGTCCCCTAAGTATACACTAAGTATACACACTTATATACTTCCTGTTTTTAATTGTTTCTTTTCTTTTATTAGTGTGTTGTTTATTAGTGGTCATATCTGTAAGAGTGGCTATAGGATAGCAATGCAAAGCTAGTAGTATAAATAGAGGATATACTTTGTATTTTACATTTTGAGAGAAAGTATAATATACAAAATAGAAGAGCAGCCTATTTTGCTCCCCAAAAGCTCTCTCTCGTCTTCCTCTACTTTCTTTGCATCTCCTTCATTTTCCTTTCTCTGCCTTGTCGTCTCTTCACTGATTTTTCCTCCAATTCAGATTTTAACATGGTATCAAAGCAGGATTAACAGATCCGAGGGCGCGACGAAATCGGGAACGAAGAAACTGGACAGTGCAGATGAATTGAAGTGAAATTGACAGATTGAAGGAATTGAAGTCGAAGTAAGTTTGCAGAGATCGGGATATATATCTAGGATTCGAAATTGATTGACAGAAATTGAAATCGAGATCAAAAAACAGAATTCGCTGAAGAAAAAAAAAACAGGATCGCGATTTTCTGAAAATCAGAATCGCGAAGCAATCGATTTGACTCAAAGTTGAGATCGAAGAAGGAGATCGATCGAAGGAGATCAATCGATTGAAAACAGAGAAGATCGAAAAACAGAGAAGTTTGAAAAATCAGAGAATCGAACGATTTTCTTCTGAAAAATCAGAAAATCGAAATCGAAGAAGACAGAATATTGAGGTAATCTATAAAGTATATCGATTGATTTTGTTGCGAGTGACAACAGAATCGACAGAGATTCAAAGTCGATTCATCCTATTTTGTTTACAGTTTTTTTTTCGATTATCGCATTTGTCGATTTAGTCGGATGGAGGTATTATCGTTTTATGCGGATACGCTCCGCCTTTGGCTATCGTTGCGACGTCGAAGATCGCCGCGATTAGTCGAGTTGATGGAAATTCAACTTCATTTGCTTTGTGTTGGTGAATTGAAGAAATTGGAGAAAAGATATTGATAATTGTTATGGTGTTGTTATTTGGTATGTGTTGTCGTTCGTCGTTGTTGTTTTATGTTTCAGATTCTAGAATTTTATCGTTCGTTGTTTGTGTTGGCTGGTTGCTGTTGTTTCACTGTGGCTACTAGTATTGGTAAAGCTAATTTTGTGTTGACGAGTTGGAGTCGTTCGCCATTTTCGTGTTGTTGTAGTTCTACTGCGGCTGTTGTGGACAATGTCTGTTTGAGTTGGTATTATTGTTGCGCTACTGCTATGTGTTACCTTTGTTGGGATTGATTACTGTTAATGCTTAGGTGTAGCAGATATGGTTGTTGTGGTGTAGATGTTGCTACTGCAGCTCATGTTAGGAATATTAATGAATCTCTATGGTTGAGAAGCTCATAGAATAGGAAATGTCTATCGATAGAAGGATCGAAGAGTTCTTAGCGACAAACATCGAGAACCGGAGGATACTTCGTGAGACTAGATATGGATAGAATAGTATGCGTGATGAGAATCGAGATTCTCAGTCCAAGAATGACTAGAGAACGAAGAGGTTCTCGCCGCTTATCAAATTCTCACGCCGTTCGTAATCAGTAGTCTGCCGTTGGTTCGTAACAAATTCATAGAGAGAATCGAGAGATTCTCTAGTCCGAGAGAGACTAGAGAACGGCGGGTTCTCCGTCAAGATGAATCCAATGGTTTCGCCAAATTAAGAATAAACTAAGAGATTCGGTTTATAAAAGCTCGTGACGCGATGGCCGTTCGTAATCGTAATTATAGTGTTATTGATATTGTTGCTCACTGTGTTGCATTGCTTCGATGTTATCGCCACGTGACCGTGCTATTGCTATTTCGTTAGTTGTTGGTCATCATTGGAAAATGCAAGTTAGGGACTAGAACTTGTAAATGCTGTGTCATGGGTTGTAGTGAGTTTATTGAATGCTCTCGTGGAATGGAATCGCTGGCCGCTATGGTATCTAGTTTTGTACAGTTTCAAGGCACAAAAGATAGAAGTTACATCAATGTGGAGATTGCAAATGAGAAGAGCTTCACAGTTCAAACAATACTACAAAAAGGCTTAACTCGACTGTCTGTAGATTTCCTCAACGGATTCGGAAATGATTCAGGGCACTACCTGGTGTTTCCTCAATATTATTATGCAGAATTCATTGCGTCTAAAGCCATCTATTGCTTAAGATCAGTGGGTTCCTATGAGATTGCTGCTGGTGCGACTATTATAGATTCGAAAGATGAAGACTTCTAAGACCTGCTCACTGAATTCTCACGCTTCTTGCTTTGAATCGTTTTTGTGCAGAATCGTACTACACCGATCGTAATTGTTGTCGAGCATATGATGTCCTCGCTACCTCGAGAAAGATTCAAGAAAATTGTGGAAGATCATCAGTATGGTTTCGGGCCATAGATACTTGGTCTACTTCACTAATATGATGAAGTACGTAAATATGAAGTGGTTTGCGATCTTCGACTTTGATCTATTGCGTAGCTAGGGACATTTATATACTTGTGATGTGAATGGCCGAGCGTTGTGAAGAACTCTACAAGAATGTTGTTTCATCGTTAAGAATGATGCAATCGCAGGAATATCCGTCACTCCTACCGTCGATCACCGACGTTCTTGATGTTGGCGCAGTTGAAGGACATGAAGATAATGCAGCAGTTGTTCCAGATGAAGTTTTAAAGAGTAGTAGTACCTTTAAAGAGAAGTAGTACAGAAATGCTCAAGGAATTTACACAAAATTATACAGAAACTATTAAAGTCACGCTTTGGTACAACAGTAGCCGCAAATGATGTCGTTGTTTCGTTGTTTCCAGTGGTAAAGTTTTTGATATCTGCCGTCCTTCGCAGATGCGCGATCGCAATGGATCGTGCGGGTGTTGTTGTTATGGTTGATGGTTGTCGAGAATTCATTCAGGGGACAGAACATCAGAATCTTCCCCTGCATATAAAAGAAGGCAGAACAAAACTGTTTCTGCAGGTCGATTTTATCCTAAAGAAGACACTTCTGAAGATCGAGAAGTTGTTACATTCATAAATTTGCTTGCCGTCATGATTATATATTGTCCAAGCTAGGACTAAAGAAAACTGTTTTAGTTCCTAGCTTGAGGGGGCGTGTTGAAGATACAGATGTCCCCTAAGTATACACTAAGTATACACACTTATATACTTCCTGTTTTTAGTTGTTTCTTTTCTTTCATTAGTGTGTTGTTTATTAGTGGTCATATCTGTAAGAGTGGCTATAGGATAGCAATGCAAAGCTAGTAGTTTAAATAGAGGATATACTTTGTATTTTACATTTTGAGAGAAAGTATAATATACAAAATAGAAGAGCAGCCTATTTTGCTCCCCAAAAGCTCTCTCTCGTCTTCCTCTACTTTCTTTGCATCTCCTTCATTTTCCTTTCTCTGCCTTGTCGTCTCTTCACTGATTTTTCCTCCAATTCAGATTTTAACAATTACTCACCATTTTCTTACTACAAGTAAAGTGTAAACTAGTACACCATTACATAAATTATTTAACAATATTTTGATTTTTCTTTTGAACCACCTGAAGCAGACATATTTGAAAGAATATGAAGAGGTATATATACAATTTACAATCTCCAAATATAAAAAATATTATTCCTACTATACTATTAATATCCTAATTATACTTATATAAGAATTTTATAACTATGATAAGTTTGTACAACAAATGTGATTACAATTAGGCTTTCGGATACATAAATATACACGGTATATTTCTGTCACCGTCAATATTCACTAGTAAAAAGGATAAGAGGGAGTACTTTGTATATATCTAATTGCATTTGTCTCCCCTACACATGGATTGTGTTGGAATTGATATAAAATTTATCCATATCTTTAATTAGAGGTCTCGAGTTCTTACCTTAAATATAAAAATAAAGATTATCAAAGTCTCAAAATCGAACTCAAAATATTTGTTTAACCAAGTGTGGAAACTAGAAAGAGATGACTCAATATCTTTTGCAGTACATGTTTCACTTGAGAAAGGTATATTGAAAGGGAAAAATCTTACAACCAAAAATTAGGTTAGACAAGATTGACAAGTACAAATATGAATATAGAGACAAGTAAATCTTTGTGGTTGGTTTGAGTATTAATTACTACAAAGTGCATTACGGAAAGTAGGAAAAAAACGAAATTTCTGCTGGCTTACAAACAAGTTAGATTTAGAATTTTTATTTTTGTGTATTGGGAATGGAAAGAATTCTAGTTAGGTCATGATTCACTGGATATGTTATTGTTGTATCTGAATCAAAATATTAGATAATTAAGATTATTTGTTTTATTAATATTTGAATGTTTATAATTTATCTTTATTAAAAAATTAATAAATATAATATCTTTGGTGGTTGATAGAATATTTTTAGAATATTATTTGTATATTTCTTATATTAAGTAAAATTGTAATCCGTAGTACAATTGTGTAATAAATGTGCGATGGTGGTGCACATCAAGAAATTAAGGACATCATGTATACTTGAAGCTATCCACACATTCTCTATTGTCTCCATCCTAGGAGTTTGTGGACAAAAACTTGAGGTCAAGTATCCATCCTTGCCTAATTTCAACACCTCCCTTTTTGTATCTTTCTTGCAATCATTGCCTCCCATGCACGTCTTTAGCTTATTTTGTGTAAGATGATATTAATCTTTTTTAGGAGTCTTTCATTAATATCAAGGTATATATAGAGTATAATATTCATTCCTTATATAGGAATTTTAAGACTATATAAAAGAAGAATTCTAGTCTTACCATAATTATATTTACACAATATATGAAAATATTCTAATTATGGGTAGGAAATATATTGTTTCCTATATTTACACGTTTACACACCCTCACGGAAATGGAGGAGGCGATGCCGAGATCGATTCAAGTCAAGAAACAATCAGATGAGAGAAGTCCTTTGGTAAATATGTCGCAGATACCGATAGGATGATGAAACATGTAACACTGATACGCTTAGAAAGCAACTTTCTCACGAACAAAGTGTAGTCTATCTCATCGTGCTTGGTTCACGATGCCGAACCGGATTATGAGATAAATAGATGGCAGATGTTATCACAAGACACAATAGATGTCTGACGCAGCGACATCAAGTTCTAACGAAGTTTCGAGCCAACAAATCTCATTACTACATTTGCAACGCTCAGATCACCGACAATCGATCTAGATAGGTAGCTCGCCGCGTATCAAAAATCGATTATCCCTAAGAAAATACAAAGCCGGAAAGTGAGCGTCGCAGATGTAACACCCCGCCCACTCAGATCCGTATATGAGAGCAACCTGTTTGGCGCAGAGGGGTATAGGTGCAAACCATAATCAAGAGTACCCTTAATGTATCGAATGATACGCTTAAGAGCAGTGAAATGAGACTCCCTGGGGGCATGCATGAATAAGCACACCTGCTGAACAACATAAGCTATGTCTGGCCTGGTAAATGTGAGATACTGAAGTGCACCTGCAAGGCTCCTATACAGAGTAGGATCAGAGACTGGAGCACCATCCATAACACTGAGCTTAGATTTCGAATCGACTGGAGTAGGCATAACTTTGCAATTCGCCATCTTAGCCAGACACTATCTCCTCTCGCATACTTACGCCGACACAAGAACACGTGATCGCGCACTGGTCACCGATATCCCCAAGAAATAACTCACTTTCCCAAATCACCATTGCAAATTCGGACTTAAGCAAGGCAATAATCTCATTTTTCAATCTATACGGCGAGGCAAATGTAACAATATCATCCACGATAGTAATAAGTAGCAGCTGCTACTACCTCGATGAAAAATGAAGAGTGATGTATCACTTTGTCGCATACAAATTCAACTGCAAGATATACCCGCAAAGCGATTATACCACGCCACGGAGCCTGCTTTCGTGCCATATAGTGACTTACGGAGACGACACACATAATGGCGGATCGCTGGACGGGTGAATCTGCGTGATACGATGTACATCGCTTCTCTCAGGTCCCCATGTAAGAATGCATTTTTCACATCAAGTTGATGGATTGGCCAGTGTTTGCCTATGTCAATGCTCAAAACTGTGTGAATAGTAGCCGGTTTGACAACCGAGCTGAAGGTCTCTCCACAATCAATGCTCTCCTGCTGATTTGTGCCATTAGCCACAAGACGGACCTTATACCTCTCAAGATCCCCATTGTCTCTGAACTTGTGATGAAAAAGCCACATACATCGAATTACATTCACCCCCTCAGGTCTAGGTACTAGATCCCACGTGTGCTGTTTAGTCAAAGCATTGAATTTCTCATACATAGCCGCATTCCAATTAGGGTCTTGTTTGGCCAATTTTGGGTTCTTCGGAAGTGGAGAGATGGTTTGGGCAGACAAGTTAAAATGGACTTTGGGTTTGAAGTTTCCATTAAATGAGTAGGGACAGTGGGTGACGGACTGGTGTCTGAGACGGTGGGTAAAGTTGGATAAGGAGAAGGTGGGGGCGAAGCCGTCGGAGGAGCCGCGACTCCTGGATCGAGCGTCGCGACGCTAGTGGCGTCGACAGCTTGGCTCAGCGCCGCCGCCAAAGACAGGTCGCGCGTTGTCGACGGTATTCCTGAGTATGTTCCGCTACTATTCTCTGATGTATACCGTAGCGGGCGCTGTAGGCACCGGGCCGCGCCCGGTCGGGTCGTGACAACGGCCAGATCGGAGCCGCGCGCTGCGGTGCGAATTGTCGGCGAGTCGCGCCCGCTTGTTCTCGCAATCCTCGCTTGTTGCCGCCGCTGGTTCGCTGACCGCGACCCTTTCCACGACCACGACCTCCCCTGTCGAGGCCCCTGCCACCCTTTCCACCACGTCCCTGCCGCGGTTGAGAGTTTTCTGGCGACGTTGGATCTTGATGGCGCGTTTCGACCGCTAATGTCTTCTGAATGTGCTCATCCTGCTTAGCACGTCGAGTCTCTTCGAGCAACAACTGTGAGCGAGTTTTGTTAAAGCTGGGTAACGGATCTGTCTGTTGTATCATGGTGGCCAAAGTATCATATTCGCCTTTAGGAAGGTCAACAATCAATTGTAACACCAATTTGGTGTCGCGAATGCACTCGCCGACAACAAAGAAGTTGATCCGTCAAGAGCTTTAACTTTTGCAAGATTTCCACATTGGAAAAGTTTTCAAGACGTGTATTGTTAAATTGCTCCTCTAAATACACAAAGACGCGTGCTTATTGTCTGAAAAATTTCCTCCAAACGATTCCATAACTCGCCGTGGGCGCCAGATTTCATGATAGTAAGAAGGCGTCCCGAGAAATACTACCATAAATCCATCGTTGACGCCGGCTGCCTGACGACGCCAAGTAGATTCATCAACCTCCGAGGCGCGAAATGGTGTCATCGATGTGATCAAGCACGCGTTATAGACACGCATGATTACGAAACAGCTTTAACCCAAGTGAATATCGATTGTTTTCTTGATCAAGAAGAATGGAAATAGAGTTCTTGATGTTTGTAACAGTTAGGGCTGGATGAAAAGAGAATGACAACGTGGTGGTGAGATTTGTGGAGGTAGAAGATTCATAAAGTGTGGAAGATTTAGGGATAGTCATTTAGAGAAGAGAGGAATGAAGAAGAAAACCTAGAATTTGTAGGAGGGGCCACGGCGAGTTCAAGTGGGTTTCTACACGGTAGGAAGAAAGAGTTCTAGGGTTTTGGGTGTTTGACTCTTGATACCATGTAAGATGATATTAATCTCCCTTGGAGAGTCTTTCATTAATATCAAGGTATATATAGAGTACAATATTCATTCATTATACAATAGGAATCCTAAGCCTATACAAAAGAGAAATCATAGTCTTACCATAATTATATTTACACAATATATGAAAATATTCTAATATATGAATAGAGAATATATTGTTTCCTATATTTACATGTTTACATTTTCATCTCAACCAGCTATTGAACACTCTAAGAGTGTGTTCAGTATGAATGGAAAATAGTTTATTAAAATATGTATTATGAAAAGTCAATGAGTCTTTTATTTATTTTCTTGTGTTCGATAAGTAAGTAAAAAATATTTATATATAATCTAGACAAATATTATGAAGGTGTCCGGAATGGGTGTGGGTGTGGCTGGGTCGTGGGATTTGGGACACGTGTACACCATGGTCTTTCCGCAAAACTAAATATTTTATGTACATATTTTCTAAAATTGATCTAATAGTACCTATTGACACCCATGCTACAAAAAGTTTAATGATGCACTTGGTTAAAAGTTTAATTATTTACCAAAAGGAACAAGAATCAATTTCCACTTAATGCATTTTTTCTCCTTTTTTAGTAGTGCACCCATGTTAATTCTAAGAATCTTAGATTTTTCTATGAAGGATGGGGTGTATCGGAGGAAAATAAGTTTTGATAATTTGTTGTTAATCTATCGCTAAATAAAATTAGGAACGAATTTTATTATTCAACTACAAAATTTGAGGAAACATCTATTGGACATTTCAGACCCTTCTATTATTAACTACTCATTATCTTATAGTCAGGGTCGTCTTTGGATCCGTGCGAGGTGTGCTATCGCAGCCTCCCGAAAAACAAAAAAATTTAGGGTTCCTTTTTTCATTTTTTATTAAGTAGTATTAACCAGAATTTACTGTAAAAACTCATAATTTGCAGGTCTTAACCCAATTAAGAGCCCATTTTTATGAATTAAAACAGGACCCTCAAAATATTTGAGACGATCCTCTAGAAGTACTTTTGAAAAACAATATGATTATCTTGATTAAAATCGTTCATAACATATGAATATTACAAATAATTTATTTATTAACCAATACTAATAGTAAGGTGAATCTTTGCCCATCTTTTTCGTAATTTGACGCTTATATATTCCCTTTTTAATAGATTGACTCACGTTATTTTAACAGAATCGTTTCTCAAATAATTTGACCAAATACAAATACTTACTTTCCAAAAATATTTTTTTTAAAACTTAATTTGATAAAAAGTATTTTTCAAGATAAACAGAGTTTGAAACTTCGGATACCATAAGCTCTTCGACATAGTATTATTAAATTTAAACAATTCTTTCTCTCTCTAAGATGCAAAGTAGTCTTGATAAAGACCTTCAAATTTTTTCATTCTTTTTTGTTGACGGCGAATCACTGCATTCTTTCGAAATACAAGATGTGATAAATCGGCCGACGCAATACCGCAAAACCACGCCAACCGATTAACCACACTGCGCGGCATGTAATGCACTCAACCAAAAAAATTTATGCAGAGGATCGAGCTCGTGACCATTGTTATCATGTCATTGGTCAGAGGTAACTAATAAAATAGTCCACTTGTATATTGATTTTTTTTATTGTATATTAAAAATTAGTGTCACAAGAAAAAAATGTGGGTGGGGTGGTGACTCTCCTTTATCTTTTACCAACCCTTTCATGATCCCCATTATTTCCACTTTATTTAATATTTTTGTTACTCATATAATTAATTAAATAAACATAAAAAGTGTGAGACATAAGAGAAAGGGATGCATATCCACTTGATGTTGTGCCAAAAATGTGGGTGACTCCTCCTTTCTCGTGTTTAGACGGCACTTTTTTTCTAATTTGAACTTTTTTCTAATAAATCAACTAAACAACAATAATAACATACCCAGTGAAATCACACAATGTAGGATATGGGGAGAGTAAAGTGTTGGAACTTGTAGAAAAAGAAGAGTAAAAAGTGATCAAAAGCGTTGCGATTTTTAGGCGCAGCGCCGCGGCGCCCAAGGACAGGGCCGCGACGCTTGAACGTTAAAAATTCCTCGTGACCAGTGCCACGACGCTGGGGAACAATGCCACAACGCCAAAACTTCATAGAGGTCTGATAGATTTGGAGCGCCGCGGTGCTGCGAGGAAGAGCTGCGGCGCCTGAATTCCAATAATGTTCTGGAAATTCAAAATGATTTAGCGCCGTAGCGCCGAGGGCTTAGGGCCGCGGCGCTAATCCCAACGGAAAGATTTTCAGAATGCCAAAAATTGTGTCTCTTCCCATGGGTCACAACCTTTGGAATAGAAAGCTGTCATGGACGAAAATTCATGTTATAAAAGCATGTGGATCATTAGTTTGAAGACACACAATACACATTACATAACAATCTATCATTAAACACAATTAATGATCTAAAATTGTTGCTATATCTTCATCTTCCTCATCAAGAGATATTTTCTGGAAAAACACTTAAAGTAAATTCGTCAGGGATCAAGTTCTCGTACAAGAACCTGAACCAGATAGTTGTATCCTCAAGATAGACGTCCGTGAAATTACAGCACGAGTGGGGGCGAATTTTTGTCTTAGGTCACTGCATTGCAGGCCTCTACCGACACAAGTTAGTGTGTGTTTTTCCTATTTGTTGTTTTCTTTATTATTGAGTTCAATTATATTTGAATCATGTTATATCACTGTGGTTATTCATTGAAAGGTATAGATTGACACTAACAATCTAAGACAGAAATTTCATAAAAAATACATTTTTCTGATTTGTTGAGTTTGCAAAAAAATTCAGCGAATACATTTTCTGATTTGCAATAATGGATCAATCTGGATCATCAATGGTGAAAAACCATGTGGAGAAACCCGAGAAATTCAAGGGTTCTGATTTCAAACGCTGGCAACAAAAGATGATGTTTTATTTGACCACTCTCCATGTGGAAAATGTATTGACTGCTGAGGCTCCAACGACATTGCTGGAGGGAGAATGGGAGAATGATCCTACTGATGCAGAGAGAGCCGAAAGGCTGAAAGCTATTGAGACTTGGTGGAGCCAAGAGTTTCTTTGCAAGAACTACATTCTCAACGCCTTGGATGATACTCTCTATGATATATACTCCACATTCGGATCAGCATGAGAGTTATGACAGTCATTGGAGAACAAGTACAAAACTGAGGTTGTTTGTTCAAAGAAGTTCATCATCGACAAGTTCTTAAACTTCAAGATGAGCGATGCAAATCTTGTTGTCAAGCAAGTGGAGGAACTCCACGTCATAGTTCATGAACTAGAGGTTGAAGGTATGGGTCTTAACCAATATTTCCTTGTTGGTGCTATTATTGAAAAATTACCTCATTGGAAGGATTTTAAAGTTTATTTGAAGCATCTAACGGAGGAAATGAGTTTTGAGCAACTGGTTCTGAAAATTCGTGTTGAAGAGGACAACGGAAGAATGAAAGGGCTGATACTGTTTCATTGGAGCCTAATGCCAACATGGTAGAATGCAATGCTTCCAAGGCCAAGTTTCAGAAAGGCAAGGGCAAATTTGATGGTGTCAAGCCATCTTTTGCAATCGAGAGGAATGCACTAGCCCCACAAAGGACTAATGCATTCAAGAAACCACAACCAGGACTATATTGGGTATGTGGCAAACCTGGGCACAGGGCAAAAGATTTTCGCCTTCGCAAGTGTTATACCCCGTGGTTCAGGCCGTGCGTATGGGGTCGTGCGAAAGGAGTTAGGACTCGAAATCAAAAATTTTGGTCAGGGACTCCGCGGCCACGGAGGTGGCCGCGCGCCGCGGGAATTCAGGCGCGGCGCCGGAATCGGCCGCGCCGGAAAGTTCCGAGAGTCCGCAGAGCAGCCATGGCGCCGATCGCAGGCCGTGGCGCCAGCGGAAAATCGCGAAAAACTTAGGAAAATCTGATCTTTTCTTTTAAAGGCCATGAGGTGACATGTTGTCCTCCATCCGATTTGCAGAGTTATATTGACCAAGTCTTGAAGACTTGGTCATCTTTCATCTCTCTCTTAAACAAAAGCTCTTCCTTCTCTCTTAAAAATTTCAAGCTCCTCCTTCTCTCTAAAAATCCAAGAGATATTCTAGCCTTAGGAAAAATCTGAAAAGTAAAGGCAAGAAGGAAGCTTGTGGCTAGTTTGTGAAGGTTGTTGTGGTGGTGTTCTTGGAAAGGAAGCTAGCAAGTTGTTGGAAAAATTTGGCTAAAGCTCTAAGGTAATGATTCTTCCTTTATAATTAGTTTTTAGTGTTGCATGTTGTCGCACCCGATTTTGAACTCTCAGGCTTAAATGCGCGACGGAATGGTTATCCTCCCCAAAAATGTAAAAAATAAATGTTAAAAATGTTAAGGGAGTCGCCACCTAATTAATTGGGTGAATTAAGACACCTAAATGTTAACCGATTAAAGTCAACATTAACTCCATTTAAAGGTCTGCTAAACTTGGTGAGATTCTGGGCAAGGGTTCTTTATTATCCTAAAGGGAAGGGATCAGGCACCCTAAAGGATCCGCTAACTTGCGGTTGTCCGTTCAAACATAGGTTAATTTTATTTGGCTAAGGGATGTATGTTTTAGAAAGAAAAAGATTATTTAAGTAAAAGGGGTATGGCAAATATCTAAAGAATATATGTTGATAACTAAAAGGGTCTTATAAGACTCACGAAAATATACAAAAGTTGATTATGAAGTGAAATTATTTTATTCTTGACAAAAGTAAGAAAGTGATTACTCCTAACAGTATACGTAATGTTAAGATTCTTATAAAAATTATGATTTTTTTTTTTATACGTATGTGCGAAAATTACTTCCTATCATATTTATGAAAAGTTTATGATAAAGCTTATTTCTTAAGGACTAAATATGGAGAAATATATTAATTACATGACTAAAGCATAACTAGGATTAATTATTTTAGATTTAGACTTACGTGATGAACCTAGAATAAACAAAGGGTGAATTTATCCTTTAAACTACCCTTCTAATATACTCAAAGACTATTAGAGTTAATTATTCTACTAATTACAGAATTAACAAATATAACAATAATAAGTAAGCAAAATAAATAAATACACAAATAAGCAAAGGCGTGAGTGAGATTGTAGTTGACATGACGTCTAGAATGGATGGTGACACCATCTATCCTATAGCTGTTTGGAAGCCCTGCGGCGGAAGTGTGGTTGGCGATGTGGAAGTCATGATGAGTCTCATACCGAGACTCTTGATTATTCTTCCGATGCAGGTCATGTAGAAAATAAGAAAGAAAAGGATTAGTAGATATTTCTAAACTTCCGTCATATATAAAAATAAATGAAATATTAAACTAAATTCACATGTACATATGCTGCCCATACTGATTATTGCAGTACATATAACAGGCCTCCACCAACAAATAAACAACTTGAGATATTAATTAAGTGATGGCCCAGTATGCAGACGTGATTCAGGCCCAATAACATCAGATGTCTTTTAACTTTTCCAGGCTTCAGGATATCGACATTATCACCCCAAACAGGCCCATTCATGCAATATTACTTCTAATGCATCGAGTCATACAAAGGGCTGATACCCACAAGATATACATGTAATCCAAGAGAGGTATACAACTCATATATATCGGATGTATGCTAACCAATATCAAAGGATGGAGTACTGGGGCATTAGGCAACAGAGCATGATATGAAAGCAAATCTATAGTTCTATTTATGGCATTGCATGGTCACTGATACATTAGGTTGGCAAAACTCAAAAGAAAATGTAGGATGAACATTTCTAAAACCAATGGTTTAGGTGTATATGGGATAAACTTAACAACTGCTGATTTGGAATTCATTGGTGAGACATATGAGGCATAATGGCTTATTAGACATAACCAACGTACATAAATGGCTAGGTGACTCCCAAAAAAGAAACCATGTATTAGATCATGCATGACACTGATGGTCTGTTAAGCATATATGGCCACCCTTTGTATTGTATACCCATCAGTACACCACCCCAAGAACACATTTTAGGCACCCTGACACACATTCATCTATTCTGAAAGTGGTTCAAATGATAATATAGGCATGGTCTAAAGGGAGTCGAACTGAGCAGGGGGATGGTGCCAAAATGATTCAAAATATCTAGACTATTAACAGATAGCAATACATTTTTTATATTCGATGGAACTAAGACAGAAACTATAGAAATAGGACAAATTATTTCATGTAATTGACTACATTAACAGACAGATGTTCAATGATCCTAGGGATGAATCAATACCATATTATTCACTTGACTAATTACAAATACCCTGGGACTGAACAGAAAGCCCCCCACAATCACTATATTAAATATGCATCCAAATGAACACGTAGTCCAGTGGCCTAAAAACATACATAAAAACAGAATATCCAAATCAACATTTCATCAGCACATAACCAGCAAAATGGATCTGCGACCCTTATACAAGCGTTATACACTCAACCATACCTACAGAAAATAACATCGAACACACACACATGCTCAAGAACAGAATCGACACCACAAAAATTGAAAGCCACAACTGACAGATTCGTCTAAAAAGAACAGCGGCTAAACTGAGTTAAATCAAATAGACTTGGATAAAAATAACATATAATCCTATCATGCAGAAAACACATACTATCAGTTAAAGAACTAAACAGTAAGAAAAGAGTTGGTTTCGGACCTTTTGTGGGTGGCGAACTGAGGCGACGACAAAGGTTTTTTCCGAATCGTCAAGAGAAATTCGTGAAGGACTGGTTTGCAGATTTAAGTAGTAATAAATTGAATGAAAAGAGAGGAGTTTGAACACAATGCTGTCTGTTTCTCGATGGTTGATGACTGATCGATGGGTGCCCTTTGCATGTTCAAGACGTTGGTATTTATAGCTCCTAGTTAGGCTTCGTTTATGGCAAGTTTAGGATTTGATTTGAGGGACGATTTGTTACCATTTTTGTATTCTGGGTTTTACCGAAATTGATAAGGGAAGGTTTTTATGGTAAGATGGGGAAGGATTGCCGGATTCTCAGGCGAGAATCTCTACCGGGAATGGCGTGAGGAGAGGTGTACGCGCGGTTGGAAGCGGCGCGATTAGGGTTTGTTTTTCTAAAGAGGTGAGAGAGGACGGCGAGGAAGGTTCGGGCGTTAGGAAGTGGGCTGGTCGAGGGATGGATTAAAGGGAGTGGGTTATGGGCTTAGGGAAAACGGGTGCGGGAAGAGGAGAGAGGAAAGCGGCGCATGAAAGTAGATAAAAGGGGTAAAGGGGGAATGGGCTGGACGAGGTAAGGGTTAGCCTTAGGCATTTTATCTAATTAATGGTAAATTAATGAAATCTAAGTTGTTATTAAATTAGTTAGGTGTTTTATTAGTCTAAGCTATTATTATAATGATAAATGCGGGTGTGCTAATTAATTAATGCTTAACATTTATAATGCGAGACAGTTATTAGAACCTACCTATTATGTGTATTTTGCGATGTAAAATTGTGGTTCTAAAAAGGAAAAATTGTTTAATTTATCGCTTATTTATTTACGGGGGATGGACAAAATTGGGTGTCAACAGTTGTCCCTCTTTGTATGGGGAAGATGAAAGAATCTCCAGACAAAGACGTTGACTTATAGCCAATTTTGTCTGGGTCATCCGAATTGGAACCAAGTGTTGCTGGTGTCTGAAGCTAAGTGTGGGGCCGACGCGGATTTAAAATCTGTCCCAGTGTCAAGCTATGGTGACTATGAGTTATTGTGATGCTAGAATATTGGGAGAGAGTAGGTCGACGTTCGGGTCCACTTTTGCCTTTTGTTGGGAAGCCTTGCTCCCAACAAATTACCTCGCCACGTAAGAGGTAGGTTCACGCCAGGCTCCATCTTTGCGCCTTGTTAACGCTCCTCAGATCAAGCTAAGATAGAGGCATTAGTGCATAATCACAAAGAAATGTAAGGATGTAAATACGTGTTGTGGTTGTAGTCGAATTGTATACTATGTGACGATACGCCTTGTATAGACGCGAGATGCAAATGTTCGCGTTGTATGGACGAAATGCAGATGTTTGCCATTGTATAGACGAAATGCAGATGTTCGTCGTTGTATGGACGAAATGCGAGATGTTCGTCAGTTGTATAGACGCAGATGTTCGCCGTTGTATAGACGAGACGCAGATGTTCGTCGTTGTATAGACGCAGATGTTCGCTGCCAGTTGTATAGACGACGCAGATGTTCGTCGTTGTATAGACGCAGACGCATGTTCGCCGTTGTATGGACGAGATGCAGATGTTCGTCGTTGTATGGACGAAATGCAGATGTTCGTCGTCAGATAGACGAACGCAGATGCTCGCCGTCAGATAGACGAGACGCAGATGTTAAATCGTTGTATGGACGAAACGCAGATGTTCGCGTCAGATAGACGAGACGCAGATGTTCGTTGGTATAAACGAACGCAGATGTTCGCCGTTGTATAGACGAGATGCAGATGTTCGCCGTTGTATGGACGAAATGTAGATGTTCGCCGCCAGATGGACGAAATGTAGATGTTCGCCGTTGTATGGACGAAATGCAGATGTTCGTTGCCAGATGGACGAAATGCAGATGTTCGTCGTTGTATGGACGAAATGCAGATGTTGTATTGGAATGTTATTGTTATCCTTGTTCATGTTGACTCTTGGTGCTCCGCTGCCGTCAGGCTCTCTCTTTTAAAATTTGTCCCAGTTTACGTCGATCTTTCGAGCATATGGAATCATATTTGTCGGTGTCCTTTCGTGGGAAGTCCTTAAAAATTGTCCCGCCGATCGACGAAATCCGACCGGATATATGTCGCCGCCGACATACGCCGATAACGCCGCCGCTCGACGTGTTGCCGCTTCCCGTAGAATAAATGCTCCTGCAAGCTAAGCTTGAGAAAAAGTTAGTGTATAACTGTTAAAACAGAGTGATAAATATTTGAGAAAGGCAATTATGTGGGTAGAGATGTCGTCCCTGAGATGTTTCCTTGCAACTGACGAATTGTCATGATGCCTTTGTTGTGTGCTTTATGCCCGAGCTGATGCGCTAGACTTTGTTACGACTTTTGAATTTCGATTGTTGATTGTCGGTGCCTTCTCTCGCTTATGTTGTTTCTTTCGCTTTTGCTAATATGAAGAACTTTTGTCAGATCTTCGCTAATATGAAGGACTCGCGCCAAAGAAAATTTTGTGAGTTTTGGGGTGGTCGATTCAGATTTGACTTCGCCGCTCGCTCGACATCCGCGCGTTCGCCCGCTTTGGGCTTGCAACCCCTGTCTGGTTTCCTACCTTGTCCCAGTTTTAAAAAGGGTGTTTGTCCTAAGGGGGGTCTCAATGGAGTTGTTTGTATGTTATGTGTATTCTTGTTATTTTCAAAACGAAGGGAAAGTTTCCTAATGGTGTGACCGAAGCCGATTTAGGCCGCCTACGTATCCCCATGAGGGAATCAGGTCATGACGTAGTTCATTACAAGCAAAAGAGAAATTGTGATTTTCTAAAAGGTGGGACCGAAGCCGATATGGCCGCCTACGTATCCGCCAAGGGAATCAGGTCACACGTAATTCCAATACAAGCAAAAGAGAAATTGGGATTTTCTAAAAGGTGGGACCGAAGCCGATATGGCCGCCTACGTATCCCCACGGGAATCAGGTCACACGTAGTTCCAATTACAAGCAAAAGAACAATTGGGATTTTCTAAAAGGTGGGACCGAAGCCGATGTGGCCGCCTACGTATCCGCCAAGGGAATCAGGTCACACGTAGTTCCAAATACAAGCAAAAGAGAAATTGGGATTTTCTTAAAGCGGACCGGCCGATGTGGCCGCCACGTATCCGCTGGGAATCAGTCACACGTAGTTCCAATTACAAGCAAAGTAATTACGGAAAATAAAGAATTCTAAATGTAGTATCTCTTCATCAGATCTGTTGATGGCTCTCGCCACACTTCGCCATCCATTTCGCTAAGATGAGGCCCTCCCGTAAGCACTCGGTGAACCATGTAAGGCCCGCCAATTAGGCGCGAATTTCCTTTCGCCTCACTTTGATTAGGAATATACGTTTCAAAGACCACCTGTCGGTTGGAAGTTTCTTGGTCGCACTTCTTATTAAAAGCTCCGCCATTCATTGCTCGTAAAGTTGTCCGTGATGCATCGCATTCATTCATTTCTCATCAATAACCAACAATTGTTCGTACCTACTCTGTATCCATTTGGCTTCATCTAGTTCGGCTTCCTGGATGATTCTCAAAGACGGTATTTCCACCTCCGCTGGCAGTACAACTTTCGTTCCATAAACTAAGAGGTACGGTGTTGCTCCTGTGGAGGTCCGGATTGTAGTACGGTAACCCAAGAGGGCGAAAGGCAAATTTTAATGCCAATGCCTGTAGTTATCTATCATCTTCCTCAGTATCCTCTTGATGTTCTTGTTGGCCGTTTCGACTGCTCCATTCATTTGTGGTCGATATGGAGTAGAGTTGCGATGAGTGATCCTGAACTTCACGCACATCTCCTTCATCAGACCACTATTGAGATTGGACCCGTTGTCGGTTATGATTGATTCTGGAATTCCAAACCGACAAATGATGTTGTGATGAACAAAATCCACTACTACTTTCTTGGTCACAGACTTGTATGATGATGCTTCTACCCATTTTGTAAAGTAATCAATCGCTACTAGGATAAACTCGTCCATTTGACGCCGCCTACAATAGACCGATGACGCCCATGCCCTGCCGCGAATGGCCATGGGGAACTAGTGATATTGAGTTCATTTGGTGGCACGTGAATCAAGTCGCCATGGATCTGGCATCGATGGCACTTTCGCACGAAACTGATGCAATCTGTTTCCATCGTCATCCAGAAGTAGCCTCATCGTAGTATCTTTTTTGCTAGCATGAAACCGTTCATGTGGGGTCCGCACATACCTCCGTGTGTCTCTTCTAATAACTTGTTTGCTTCTTGAGTGTCAACACATCTTAACAAACCCAAATCCGGAGTTCTCCGATAAAGGACTCGCTTTCGCCAGAAGAAATGGTTTGCTAACCTCCAAGAGTCTTTTGTATGTTGGTCGTGCCTTCCGGGTACTCACCTGCCTCGAGATACCTCTTGATTTCGTCATACCAAGGTTTGCCCTCTGATTCTTCATCTATCTGAGAACAATAGGCTGGCTGCTCTAGCACATCTACTTTGATTGGGTCAATATAGTTCTTGTCTGGATGTTGAATCATGGAGGACAAAGTTGCTAGAGCGTCTGCGAACTCATTTTGAGCCCTCGGAGTATGCCTGAACTCTATCTTAACGAACCTCTTGCGCAATTCTCTCACGCAGTGTAGGTACGGAAGTATCTTCCTATTCTTGGTGGCCCATTCGCCTTGCACTTGGTGAATCAACAGGTCTGAATCCCCTACGACCAGCAACTCTTGTATGTTCATGTCAATAGCCATTCGGAGTCCTAGTATGCACGCCTCATATTCTGACATATTATTGGTGCACGGGAATCTGAGCTTTGCTGATATTGGGTAGTGTTGTCCCGTTTCTGATACCAAAACTGCTCCGATACCTACTCCTTTGAAATTCGCGGCGCCATCGAAGAACATTCTCCAACCTGGATATTCTTCTAAAATGTCTTCTCCTACAAACATCACTTCTTCATCTGGAAAGTAGGTCTGCAAGGGGATGTATTCCTCGCTTCACCGGATTCTGCGAGATGATCTCGCTAACGCTTGTCCTTTGATCGCTTTTGGGTGACATATACGATGTCGAATTCACTTAAAAGAATCCGCCATTTTGCAAGTTTTCCAAGAGTATAGGCTTCTGAAAGATATACTTGAGCGGGTCCATCCTTGAGATGAGGTAGGTGGTGTATGCGGATAAGTAATGTCTGAACTTTTGCGCAACCCAAGTCAAAGCGCAACACGTGCGTTCCAGCGTTGTGTAACGAGCTTCATAAGGCGTGAACTTTTTACTCAAGTAGTATATTGCTTGTTCCTTCCTTCCCGTCTCATCATATTGTCCTAACACACATCCGAATGCATTTTCCAATACGGATAAGTATAATAGCAAAGGCCTCCCGGGTTCTGGAGGCACCAAGACCGGCGGATTTGACAGATACTCTTTGATTTTGTCAAGGGCTTGTTGGCACTCCAATGTCCACTTAGTGGCAGCGTCCTTCTTTAACAACTTAAATATTGGTTCGCATATCACTGTTGATTGTGCTATGAACCTGCTGATATAATTCAAACGGCCGAGAAAACTCATCACTTCCTTGCGATTTTTCGGAGGGGGCAGTCCTTGAATGTCTTTTATCTTCGAAGGATCCAACTCTATTCCCCTTCTGCTCACAATGAAACCCAACAATTTTCCCGCTGGGACGCCGAAGGCACACTTTGCCGGATTTAACTTCAGGTTGTATTGCCTCAATCGTTCAAAAAACTTCTTCAGATGGACCAAATGGTCTGTAGCCCTCCGTGACTTGATAATGACGTCATCTACGTAGACTTCAATTTCCTTATGGATCATATCATGAAAAATGGTAGTCATGGCTCTCATGTAAGTGGCACCTGCGTTCTTAAGTCCAAATGACATGACTCGATAATAATATACCCCCCACGGAGTGGTGAACGCGCCTTCTCTCGTGATCTTCTTCGCTCATTAAGATTTGATGGTACCAATAAACAATCGACAAACGATCGCAACTCATGCTTCGCACAATTGTCGATGAGTAAATGAATGTTCGGAAGGGGAAAATCGTCCTTAGGGCTTGCCTTGTTGAGATCCCTGTAATCAACACAAACTCGTATCTTACCATCCTTCTTTGTTACTGGCACAATATTAGCTAACCAAGTAGGGTATTTTGCTACCCGAATGACATTTGCGTCCAATTGTTTGGAGATCTCCTCTTTGACTTTCAAACTCTGATCCGGCTTGATTTTCCTTGGTTTTGCTTTCATCGGAAGGCATGATGGTTCAATGGGCGCTTATGAGAAACGATGTGCGGCTTAGGCACGACATATCATCGTAGGACAGCGAATATGTCGACATACCGCTCAATAGTGGCTACCGGATCTTCTTCTGCGGCGATATTCAAGTGAACGCCGATCCTTGTCTCCTTCACGACTTTATCATCTCCTAGGTTTATCAAGCTGCTTTCATCCAGTTAGGTTTCGCTTATCCTCGAACTTTCCTAACTCTTCCACAATTCCCAACGGGAAATTTCCTTCGGGTTCTGTTGGATTATTCTGACTTTGTTCGCTTGTTTCATGACATGTCACATTTTCATTATCGACAAGTATATTATTTTGTATGCTGAAAGAAAGGGGAATAAAGAGCGTTGATTAAAACATAACTTGTTATTAAAACTTCAAAAGGGAAATAAGCTCATAAAACTGTGTTCCATAATTCAGAAAATATACGAATTGAATTGTTTAAAAACAACTAATTATTAATTCTACCCAGACTCATAAAAAAACAGTGTTGGGGTACAGGTCCAATTGCTCAAGACATCTCCTGGCTCTGCACTCCAAATGGTCTGGTCGTCTGTGTAGTCTTCCAAAATCGCATGACATTCTGCTTCTTCCTCAGAAATGAAAAGGCCTTGAAGTCCCTCCGCAAGAATGTCTGCATCCTCCTCTTCTGGTAGCTGAGCAGGGTATGCTTTGACGAATGAATGATTCAGGGGTGGAACAGGTCTTGGCAGATGAGACTCACCCTTCCTTCTGTGATCAAATAACATCATCTCCTCGGCAGTGGGCTGATATCCGAGGCCAAAAGTGTCCTTCTTCTCCGGCAGGTGAATCGGCTCTGTGATTCCTCCTAGTTTTGGTCCAAGTCCTCGACCTGGCTCAAAACCATTTCTCAGCATCTCTCGGGCCACCATTTTGGGAGTGCGAGGCAGTTGCATTCCTTTAGCCTTGCTAACGTCTACGATCTTGTTCATGTGGTAGACAGATCCATCCAGCTTTTCCATACTCTCGATGACTGGAATTGCCCCTTTGGTGTTAGCAGTGTTGTCCTTGTCTCCCTCAACCACAACTTCATGATGATTCCAGATGAATTTCAAAACCTGATGCAAAGTGGAAGGGACGGCTCCTACCACGTGGATCCAAGGTCTACCGAGTAACAAATTGTAGCATGTGGATATGTCCAATACCTGGAATTCTATCTCGAACTCTGCGGGCCCGATCTGTAGTGTCAAATCAGTCTCGCCTGCGACGCTCCTCAGGGTCCCATCGAAACCTTTTACCCTTGTGTAGCTCTCACGGAGTTTCCCAATGTTGACTCCTAAAGTTCGAAGAGTATTCAAAGGGCATACATTAACAGCTGACCCTCCATCAATCAAGACTCGAGAGATAAACTTATTAGCACACTTGACTGTTATGTTCAATGCCTTATTATGACCCCGACCTTCAGGAGGCAATTCATTCTCATGGAAAATTATCTTTTGCACCTCTTTAATTTGCCCGATCAGTGCTGAAAAGTTCTCATCAGCAGTCTCGGCTGGCACATGAGCCTCTTTCAAAACCTCCATCAAAGAGGTTCGGTGGTTCACGGAATTCATCAACAGTGACAATAGAGAGATTTGTGCTGGTGTTTTACTCAACTGTCCTACAATGGAATAGTCTCATGTAGGCATCCTTCTCCAAAATTCCTCTACTTCTGGTTCGGTCACAGTCTTTTTCTGGGGTGTCTTTCGCGATACTTCTACAGATGAGTAACGTTGTCCGAACCTCGTCACCCCCGCTGCAACAACTTTTACCACATGTTTCTGTTTACCCTCATTATGTTGCTTGATCGAATGGCTCCATCCTGGTGCTAACGGCTTATGACGGCTCAACTCTACTTCCAACGGCGCCCTGGCCTTGACAGTAATCACATGGGCAATGTGGGCTGAAGATCCCCGCTCTCTTCTCTCGATTGGTACGATGGTCCCTTCCATATCGTACACATCATCAAATGTGATCATGTGCACGCCAGCATTGTCGTGATTTGGCAGGGGATTGTTGTTGACATTAGGGGAGGGCTCTTTCAACCGAATAGCTCCTTCTTTGATTAGTTCCTCAATTCTGTTTTTCAATGCATAACAACCATCCAGATTGTGCCACGATGCTCCAGTGGTATGCACAATGCTTATTTTCATCATGCCACGTGGGAGTGGATTGGGATTTTGCCATGGGATCTACCAGATAAAACCAACTCTTAGTCTTTCATATAGTTGGGAGTATGGTTCACCAACGGTGTATGATTTTGTGGCCTCTCTGCCGGTTGGTTCGGGTCCGTGTGTTTTGTGTGGTATTGTTGTGGGTGGGTACGCTGGTCGGTATTGTGAGGAATTTGTGGGCGAACGCCCGTGGCGGATCAGATATTGGCCGGTGGTGTAGATGGGTGAAGGTTGATCAGATGTGGAAGTATTTTGGCTAAAATGGTCATATGGAGGGTTTTGGAATGTGGGGTTTGGTATGTTTGGGGTTGGTATGTTTGGGGTCAGGGTTGGTATGTCGTGGCCCGATTCGTTTTGTGTTGTTGCACCGCCATGATAGGGCCGCCCATCCTTCTTCTTCTTATTCATCCCTCCCATTGACTCGATTGTATTGCTTTGCTTGTTGCCGCAGCGCCGTGTTCGTGATCCTACCTGTTCTAAGTCCCTCTTCCACAAAATCTCCCATTTTTACCACTTCAGAAAAATTGCGTCCAATAACGCTGATCAACCTCTCATAGTATGTGGGGTCTTTCAGGGATTGTACAAACAGTGTTGTCATTTCACTTTCATCCATAGATGGCTGGACCTTCGCTGCTTCAGATCTCCACCTCGTCGCATATTCCCTAAAGGTTTCTATTGACTTTTTCTCCAATTTCATGAGATAGAATCTGTCCAGGACGTTGTCCGTATTAAATCTGAATCTGTCTACAAAGTCCTGTGCCATCGCTTCAACTACGCCACTTCCTTGGATCCTGGCTAGTATACCAATCCAAGGCTTCTCCAGTCAAGCTCCTTATAAACAACTTCATGATGATCGATTGATCCCTTCCCACACCCACTAATTTGTCGCAATAGGATCTCAAGTGTGCACGAGGATTACTTTTGCCGTCAAACAGGTCAAACTTTGGTACCTTGTATCCAACGGGCAGTTCGACGTCGGGATGCATGCATAAATCCTCGTATTCTAATCCCTCATGACCCTTGTCCATCTGAAGGTTCTTAAAAGCTTTCTTCAAGTCGTGAATTTCTCTGGCCATGTTTTCATCTATCCCAACTCTTGTCCTCTTCTCCATCTCTTCATATCGAGCAAACTCCGAGGTATAGGCAGGTGTGAGATGTGGTGCATGGGTCGCATATACGTGATCCGTATTGTTTATTATGGTATGTCATCGGTCTTTGGTTGAGTAGGTTGGTTGTCTTGGCGGGTAAGGTGGCTTGTATTATCTGAGGGCGAGGTGTGTGCGGGTTAGGGTCATTTACGGTCCGCGGAGTTACGGCGAGGTGTGTTGTTGTGTTGTGGCTTTGGGGCCTGGGTTATGAGCGAGGCGTGTTGTTGTATTGTGGATTGGGAGGTTGTGGGTTATCTATTGGGTGTTGGGGATGGCGTCGAAAGGACGGTGAATTAGGAAGTGTGGGTAGTTGTGTGTTGAGGCTTATAGATAGCTTAGTAATTTCCCGGAGTCTATCCATTTCTGCTTGCATGACCGCCATTTGTTGCAGTACTTGAGCAAGGTATTCATCGGAATATGGAGCATTTCCCCTTTCTGATGTCTCTGGTTCCTCTCGTTGAATGTCGATGAGTCCCAAGCCATCCTGTTCGTTTGCCCCTGAATCATTCATTTTTGTTGCTCGTGCTTTGGATCTGGTGAAATATGGGTGCTCAGCCAGTGCTTGCCAACACAAATCAGCCGACGAGGGGTGTAATACAGCAAAAATCCTTTTATCCAAAACATGTGTTAGCATCAAACAGCATAGCAGAACATATGGGCATGTAATGAAGCTTCAACAAATAAAGTAGATTAAAGCGTGTCCTAATATGCAAGGGGCCTCTATTATGCCAGAGGTAGGCCTAAGCGTCATATATGAGATAATGAGGGATTGGTCCGAGCCATCGGATGCTTTTATTGGGGAACAAAACTAAAATTAAATTGCAACAAAGAAATGTCAAAATTAAGATCATGTTGACGGAGAATGCGGCGGTGGTGTAATGGTGTTGCTTTCTAATCTGCACACTTTTACCCAATTGGTCATGTCGATATCCTCGAAACCCTGTTTGCCTTCTGGACTCGGACTGCCACAATCTTCCTTGAACCATGCATAGTATTCGGGCGTACCTCCTGCTTGCTCATACTTGACGTCTATTTTCTCAATGTTGTTCCATTCATCAAGGATTTGCTTCTTTCTGGGGAAAGTGCAATTCGCCCCAAATGCGACCTCCGAATCCTTCATGTCCGATCGGAGAGGGATCACCTGTTCTTGACCAAACTGACGAAGTACACGCAGCGGAGCATATGGTTGAAGTCCCCTTAATCCGATGAGCTCGATGTAATAACGGTCTTTGCTCCTTGCATAAGCTTTGTTGATACGGGATAGCAGTGGGTACCTTCATTGCACTTGGTTGCTACTGCGGGATGCCAGAAACTCATACCAATCCCTAGTACCGACCGGTGACACAAATCGCTTCATTCTGTCGTAAAAACTTACAATCCTGTAATCATTGCTAAAACAAATGTCTGTCATGTTCGATCGTTGATAAAAGTGTTCCATGGCCCACATCTGCAGGATGAGGTTACATCCCTCGAAGAAATTGGTTTCCTTTCGTTTGCATTTTCCCAGAGCTCGAAGTATCTCAGCTAGAATCATAGGAACCAAAGTAAGTCGCGTGCCATTAATGCCTTCCAAAACCATTCGGATCACAGAACATATGCAAGTACTGATCCGTCCATGCTCAAGTGGAAACACTAGAGTGCCTAACAGAGCAACGGCGAACGCGGTATGTCGTCTAGTTTTCCATTGTCCCAAACTGCAAGAAAACTCCTTTCTGAATGACTGATAGCTATCTTGGCGACCATATCTCTCGTACAGATAATCTAGGGAAACCCAATTATTTTCAAAACAACGGAGTTCCTTTGTGTTTTTTAGACCCATGTAATGCAAGAATCTCTTTCCAGATTGATTATAAGGGATGATTTGTCCTCTGTCCTGGTAAGCTAGACTTGTGAAGTAGTTGATTTCTTCCAACGTGGGGGTGAGCTCGAAGTCTTGAAATCGAACATCGCTCTATCCGATCCTAATCGAGTCGTGGCCCTAACTATATGCTGATCTGGAGTGATGTTAAACAGAGCCGTGAGACAACCTAACTTGCTTCTGATGGTCATTTTGCTGCTGCCGTCAAGATTCTCCCACCAAATCTTTAACTTTATCGGAACACCACTCACCATCCTGATTTCGGGGATTGCTGGAATACTGCTCATCCTTTACATAAAACCAAAAGTAAATACAAAATTTCCAACGCTAGCATGTCACGTTTAGGCTCGGATTCGTCCATCAATATCACGTAGCATATAATATGTTGTCGGTCGTTGGGTCGTGAAAAACCCTTTGACAATTGGGCGGGCTTCCTAATTGTGGTGTCGATACCAAGGACCGACCCACCTAGGGTAAATGTATGCATGCCTTAAAATAAGGGGCGGTATAGCTCTATCCTGAGTTTTCTAAGATTTGGCTTCACTAGACGCAAGGTTCCCGAGCGGACAACTCGAGCGAGAAGGCTACGCGGCCACCGGTTAGACCGGACACTCTACGTATGTTACCAACTCTCCTAAATTTGGATTTTGAAGAAAGAATTTTGCTGATGCACCCAGCGCACCTCGCATGTAGTGTGTGATAGTGTGAATTTTCCAGAGTGGAAGAAATATGAGCGGAATGCCAATTTAAGGAAAGCAGTAACAAATAGCAGTTAAAACAATATGCAAATATTTATATGTAAAGCAAAATAGTTTAGGCAAAACATAAAAGCAAATAAGTGTGAAACACATAATAAGCAAATTAAAATAATAAAAAAAAAAGAGAAAAAAAAATGAAGCACAATAATTAACCTATGTTTGTTATGGTTAAGAACTTGTCTTTCCCCAGTGGAGTCGCCATGCTGTCGCACCCGATTTTGAACTCTCAGGCTTAAATGCGCGACGGAATGGTTATCCTCCCCAAAAATGTAAAAAATAAATGTTAAAAATGTTAAGGGAGTGTTGACACCCAATTTTGACCCTCTCGTCCAGACAGTAGCTATAAAATTACACTAATTTTGCAAAATAATTTTTTATGATTTCTTATAATAAAATGCAACAATAAAATATTAATACATGCATAAATTAATTATTTAATAATAACTTCGCATTTTTCTACGTAGAGTATTAAGCATTTAGAGTCTCGCGCCCGCATTAATTAATTTCAAGCTCTGTCGTAATTCTTAAATAATTAATAAATACATAAAATAAATAATTTAGCAATGACGTCGCGTCAAGTAGCATAGCCGCGTTTATTAATACGCAAGAGAATTTCATAATCATTTGTAATTTAAAATCAATTTTAATCTAATACATACATTTAATAGTGTCGCATTTATAAAAGCTTTAAACAATTCTTAAAAATCATACTTGCATTTAACATTTAAATAATTTAATCTAAACTCAATTCAATTTTAATTTAACTTCGCAATAATGCACAATAATAAGATTTTAAATAATAGCGTCGTATTCTAAAATATTAATCATTAATTAAATAGCACGTCCGTCATTATTCTTTATAATAATTCAAACTCAAGCACTAGTTAAATAGCACGCTCATTTTATTCTTGTAATAATTTTTATAATAGTTAGATTAATAAAGCACCTAAATAATTTAATCAGAATTAATTAATTAATTTATCACTAATTAACTAAGCTTAAAACTAATTAAAACCAGCCCAGCTTCTTTGGCCCAAACCCGTCGCCCCGGCCCACGCCCTTACCCCTTTAACATTCAGCAGCCCATAAGCCCCCTCAACCTTTCACTTATCCATCGTCCACAACACAGAACGCAAAAAAAAAACCTAAAACCGCCGCACACACCCCTTCCCTTCAACCGCGAATCTCGCCGGATTTTCAGGGTGGAAAATCCGGCGACTTTCCTTTCCTTTAACCACGTACACACAGCCAACGATTTCTTACCATAAACCCATTATCTACTTTCCTTCCTATTGCCAAATCTTCCATAAATCGCTTCGAAATCAAGTCTTACCATAAGAATTAGCAGCACAAAATCTCGTCCATAATCAGCACTAAGGTTTACCTAATAGGGAACCCAAACCATGGCTATATAAGCACATGCAATAGGCATTTATAGGGGGTGGAACACAAAAAAAAAAGGACGGGGAGATCACAGTAGAGTAGAGCAGGGAAGGAGCCTATCGAAAAACCAACAGAGGAACCTGGAAAGGAACCTTTAGTATCACCGAAGAAGCAGATACTAGCACTCAGAGCAGCAATCCCGTCGAGCATTCAGCAATGAAACCAACAAATAAACCTTGCCCTTCTATTCGCGTCGCAAACCCAAAACCCGTCGAGTGGACCGATGACTTGATATCGCCACGGTTATTGCGGAGAAGTTAAAATCGACATTCGATTCATTTTTGTATCTCTGTGCTCTTACGTTAAATGTGTGTTAATTCAGTTCATTCATGTTGCTGTGTTCATAAATGTACGAATACGATACTGAGTCGTGCTTTAAATTAACCCCGATATATTCTTGCCCTGAGTTGTTATTAAAACTTATATCTAATGCAATATGTTGAAGATAATGATTGGCGGATCTTCGGAGTTCACAACCATATTCTGATTCTGTTAGGCAAGCCCAGGATTTGTATGCTACTCTGTTACCAATCTCCAAACATTGGGCTATATCATGGAATCCTGTTAACTAGTTATGTCCTTTTTACATGGTCTAGGGTGTTCAGGTGTTGGTTATTAAGTGCAAAGATAACAGGAGGGGAGGTCTGGAATATATTTAATCCCCTGCTAAGTTGTACTATGAGGTATCATGAAACTTGTTTAATATGCATCTGATCTGCTAGAAGGCCAGCCTGGTTGGCATGAATTGACCAGCTTAAGTCACTTAGAGATCATGTTAAGCCTATTGCAAGGAATCAGTCCAATTAGATAGTTTGATTCAGGAAACTGGATCAAGTTGCCTAAGTTAAAATGATACAATGCCTTATCTACACAATATGGACGAAGCCCTGCCCACAAAGTAGTTGGTTGCCAGTTTATACCAAAGGCCATTCATTCTTCTATCAGGGAATAATCTATCACTGCCTCTAATGTTGAGATATATTGACTGATTGTCCTTCTTGACTGCAGCATGCCTGTGAAATTTGTTTGAGTTTAAAGGGAAAAATCTTGTCTTAATAGCTGAAACTAAGGCCTGCAAATATCCATTTCTGCCTCTGTACTATCTGTTTGGCCCATGAATGTGTTAGCATGAAATTGAAGATCCTATCGAAAGCATATTGCCTAAACTGCACAGTTTGTTATCAAGTTGCTAACCATTGTATTGGATTGTTTTTTTTCTCATGTCTAAGTGGTATAGAAATGGCCTTAAAATTACTTCTCTTCTTTGCTGCATTTTAATTTTCTGTCAAAAAGCACATGCTGGTTCAGCATTGTACTCCAATTCATCTTCATGTTCTCTTGCTTCATGTTCCATTTGGCTTCGAATCGTCTGATATAATAAGAAGTATGCGCAGGTACCTGCTGACTTTCATGCATGTCGCGGTTGTACATCTTCGTATACCCTATATTATGAATCCTGCAATTCTCATAAAATTAATTGTTTGTTGTCTTGCAATTTGTTTCTCCTTGTCGGCGTACTGTCCCGTATCCATGTATCTGCGTTGTCACTTGCTATTTGTTGTCATTGTATGTCTAGCACGTCTACTGGATCCTTTAAAACTTCTGGTTTACCTTTGGGCACCTAGTGAATACTACTGCTTGGCCACTGCATTGTAAATTGTATACGTTTACTTTTTATACTAAATACCTACCTGTTATTTTTGATTTTTTGGATATATACTAATCCTTATCACTTCCTTTTTTTACATGGCACGCATCGGGGCGAAACGAAGAGTCTCCTGGCGAGACTCATCACGAGCTACTTCGAATGGCAACCCGCGTCTATGTGCATCCGCGTTCGCATTCCCGCTTCAGAAATTCCTAGAAAACAAATAGGACGTCGTCATCCGTCGTAAAGAGCACTCTTAAATCTCATCCTCTCTCTTTACTTGCTATTCATTCATTTATCTGTGTATTGTAATTTAATTACTCTATTTTTGTAATATTTAGGATATCTAGAACAATTAAGTTTCAAACATATAAGGTGGGAAAGTAATTTAAACTTAGAAACGCATTTCTCCTTTATTTGTCTTTTAGGACTGTTAGGCATGTCTAAATTCTGCAAAAATGATCTAAATGACTTAACTTGCATCATAAAACCAACATTTTGTTTCTTATTAAAATTCATAACAGATTTTTCCTAAACTCTCAAGAATCATCTTAAAGTACCTCTTATATAATATTATACGCAGGTTAAGCAAAATTAATTTAGCTAGCAGTATACATAATTAGTTCGTAAATAATCTTTGCATGCACACATAATTGGTCCATAACTAACCTTTGCAGCACTTACATTTTGGGCCTTAGTCTTGTAGACTTTTATGCATTTTTTATAAAATATTCTGAAGCATCTTTTTAAAACAAGCATTTTAAACATAATAATTACCCTAGGTTTGGCAGGACAACCGCAAGTTAGCGGATCTTAGAGGGTGCCTAACCCCTTCCCTCTAGATTAATAAAGAACCCTTACCCAGAATCTCAGTAAGTTTAGCAGACCATAAAGAATGGAGTTAGTGTTGACTTTAACCTAAGTTGACATTTAGGTGTCCTAATTCACCAAATTAATTAGGTGGCGACTCCGCGAACCCCTTTTAGCATTTCTAGCCCTTTTAGCACTTTTAATACCCTAGCATTTTCTTTAATACTTTTAGCACCCTTTACTTTTAAAATTAATATTTTAGGCACCTTTTTAGCATTCTAGCACCTTATAACATTTAGCATTTTATTATTTATTTTCTAACATTTTTACTTAAGCAGGAGGTTCGCTAGAAAAAATGTCGCGGCCGAAAACGGGCGCGACAGGGAGTCGCCACCTAATTAATTGGGTGAATTAGGACACCTAAATGTTAACCGATTAAAGTCAACATTAACTCCATTTAAAGGTCTGCTAAACTTGGTGAGATTCTGGGCAAGGGTTTTTTATTATCCTAAAGGGAAGGGATCAGGCACCCTAAAGGATCCGCTAACTTGCGGTTGTCCGTTCAAACATATGTTAATTTTATTTGGCTAAGGGATGTATGTTTTAGAAAGAAAAAGATTATTTAAGTAAAAGGGGTATGACAAATATCTAAAGAATATATGTTGATAACTAAAAGGGTCTTATAAGACTCACGAAAATATACAAAAGTTGATTATGAAGTGAAATTATTTTATTCTTGACAAAAGTAAGAAAGTGATTACTCCTAACAGTATACGTAATGTTAAGATTCTTATAAAAATTATGAAATTATTATTTTTTATACGTATGTGCGAAAATTACTTCCTATCATATTTATGAAAAGTTTATGATAAAGCTTATTTCTTAAGGACTAAATATGGAGAAATATATTAATTACATGACTAAAGCATAACTAGGATTAATTATTTTAGATTTAGACTTACGTGATGAACCTAGAATAAACAAAGGGTGAATTTATCCTTTAAACTACCCTTCTAATATACTCAAAGACTATTAGAGTTAATTATTCTACTAATTACAGGATTAACAAATATAACAATAATAAGTAAGCAAAATAAATAAATACACAAATAAGCAAAGGCGGGAGTGAGATTGTAGTTGACATGACGTCTAGAATGGATGGTGACACCATCTATCCTATAGCTGTTTGGAAGCCCTGCGGCGGAAGTGTGGTTGGCGATGTGGAAGTCATGATGAGTCTCATACCGAGACTCTTGATTATTCTCCCGATGCAGGTCATGTAGAAAATAAGAAAGAAAAGGATTAGTAGATATTTCTAAACTTCCGTCATATATAAAAATAAATGAAATATTAAACTAAATTCACATGTACATATGCTGCCCATACTGATTATTGTAGTACATATAACAGGCCTCCACCAGCAAATAAACAACTTGAGATATTAATTAAGTGATGGCCCAGTATGCAGACGTGATTCAGGCCCAATAACATCAGATGTCTTTTAACTTTTCCAGGCTTCAGGATATCGACATTATCACCCCAAACAGGCCCATTCATGCAATATTACTTCTAATGCATCGAGTCATACAAAGGGCTGATACCCACAAGATATACATGTAATCCAAGAGAGGTATACAACTCATATATATCGGATGTATGCTAACCAATATCAAAGGATGGAGTACTGGGGCATTAGGCAACAGAGCATGATATGGAAGCAAATCTATAGTTCTATTTATGGCATTGCATGGTCACTGATACATTAGGTTGGCAAAACTCAAAAGAAAATGTAGGATGGACATTTCTAAAACCAATGGTTTAGGTGTATATGGGATAAACTTAACAACTGCTGATTTGGAATTCATTGGTGAGACATATGAGGCATAATGGCTTATTAGACATAACCAACATACATAAATGGCTAGGTGACTCCCAAAAAAAAGAAACCATGTATTAGATCATGCATGACACTGATGGTCTGTTAAGCATATATGGCCACCCTTGTACTGTATACCCATCAGTACACCACCCCAAGAACACATTTTAGGCACACTGACACACATTCATCTATTCTGAAAGTGGTTCAAATGATAATATAGGCATGGTCTAAAGGGAGTCGAACTGAGCAGGGGGTGGTGCCAAAATGATTCAAAATATCTAGACTATTAACAGATAGCAATACATTTTTTATATTCGATGGAACTAAGACAGAAACTATAGAAATAGGACAAACTATTTCATGTAATTGACTACATTAACAGACAGATGTTCAATGATCCTAGGGATGAATCAATACCATATTATTCACTTGACTAATTACAAATACCCTGGGACTGAACAGAAAGCCCCCCACAATCACTATATTAAATATGCATCAAAATGAACACGTAGTCCAGTGGCCTAAAAACATACATAAAAACATAATATCCAAATCAACATTTCATCAGCACATAACCAGCAAAATGGATCTGTGACCCTTATACAAGCGTTATACACTCAACCATACCTACAGAAAATAACATCGAACACACACATGCTCAAGAACAGAATCGACACCACAAAAATTGAAAGCCACAACTGACAGATTCGTCTAAAAAGAACAGCGGCTAAACTGAGTTAAATCAAATAGACTTGGATAAAAATAACATATAATCCTATCATGCAGAAAACACATACTATCAGTTAAAGAACTAAACAGTAAGAAAAGAGTTGGTTTCGGACCTTTTGTGGGTGGCGAACTGAGGCGACGACAAAGGTTTTCCCCGAATCGTCAAGAGAAATTCATGAAGGACTGGTTTGCAGATTTAAGTAGTAATAAATTGAATGAAAAGAGAGGAGTTTGAACACAATGCTGTCTGTTTCTCGATGGTTGATGACTGATCGATAGGTGCCCTTTGCATGTTCAAGACGTTGGTATTTATAGCTCTTAGTTAGGCTTCGTTTATGGCAAGTTTAGGATTTGATTGGAGGGACGATTTGTTACCATTTTTGTATTCTGGGTTTTACCGAAATTGATAAGGGAAGGTTTTTATGGTAAGATGGGGAAGGATTGCCGGATTCTCAGGCGAGAATCTCGGCTGGGAAGGTGGCGTGAGGGAGAGGGTGTATGCGGCGGTTGGAAGGGCAGCGATTAGGGTTTGTTTTTCTAAAGAGGGTGAGAGAGAAGGGACGAGGAAGGTTCTGGGCGTTAGGGGAAGTGGGCTGGTCGAGGGATGGATTAAAGGGGAGTGGGTTATGGGCTTAGGGGAAAACGGGCTGCGGGAAAGAGGAGAGGAGTGGAAAGGTGTGGGCCGCGGGAAAGTAGATAAAAGGGGTAAAGGGGGAATGGGCTGGACGAGGTAAGGGTTAGCCTTAGGCATTTTATCTAATTAATGGTAAATTAATGAAATCTAAGTTGTTATTAAATTAGTTAGGTGTTTTATTAGTCTAAGCTATTATTATAATGATAAATGCGGGTGTGCTAATTAATTAATTCTTAACATTTATAATGCGAGACAGTTATTAGAACCTACCTATTATGTGTATTTTGCGATGTAAAATTGTGGTTCTAAAAAGGAAAAATTGTTTAATTTATCGGTTATTTATTTACGGGGGATGGACAAAATTGGGTGTCAACACATGTTAAGAAGAAAGAACTTGTGGTAGTAAAAAATGCTCTTAGAGTCATTGCATGCAAGAAATGTGGTTTGGGTATGAAGAATTTGGCTAAAGAGGTTATGTGAGCATGTTGTAGCCTAAAAAGTACCTTAAACTTGTTAAGATTAATTGTTATAACTTATGGGGCAGAATTCTACACACTCAAGTTTAGGTGTGTAATCCCCTTTGTGTTGGTTTGGATGTTGGGCCTTAAATATGGCGTTTGGATGAGGAATTCGGCCTTGAAAAAGGTGGCAAAGTATGTAGAAACAAAGGAAATGCTGCCCAATTTTCCATAGAATTTAGTAACTTACACTTGGAATAATTCTATGTTGAAACTAGAGGTTGATAAACGTATTATGGTCATTTTAGGTTGACGTATTACGTGCGATAGTTGGAATTAACAAGTGGATTGACCGAAGAGGTATGTAGAGCTTTCCTATCTATTGAGCATGAGTAGTTGTATCTATGTAGTACGGTATACGTACAAGATTTGATAATCTTCACTTGTTTTGAGGTATATGATACTTGTTTCGTTTTAAAGGTATAAGTCCCTTGGACATAGGGAAATGTGTTTGACTAACGTAAAATGTTAATATAACGGCTTTATGGGGAGTTGGTTATATTAGTTTGGGAAAAAGGTAAATAAAGAAGGGTTTACTTTACATTAAATAAGCAAGGGGAAAATGAGTTGAATTTGTGGAAGGTAAATTGTTTTAAGGCGTTAATGGCCTAAGGTTTTTAAAGGAAATGAAGTCACTTGATTTAGAAGCTTGGGATTTTTTTTCTAAATGGAAAATTGTGACTTGTTTTGAAAGTGGTTGTGACATGATACTATGGATATTAGTATCTTGGAAGTTTTATATAAAAAGGAGTCATTTCGAAAAAGGTTTACGGTATGTGATACTTGGGTTAAATTTCCGGATTTCTCTTAAAAAGACATGTAGTGCCTTAATGAGCTAAAATGAGAGGATTTATATTAATAATGTTCATAAGAAGTTAGAAGATTTCTTATCTTGTTTATGTTATGATAAGCCGGTAGCGCTTATGTTATGTATACTAGCCGGTTGTGCTGATTTATGTATTATTATTGTTATTACTGCGTATTCCATGGATTTGCTACCCATGATGCGAGTGCGACGCTTGTACTCATGTGGGCCCATTGGGTCCATGCGGGTGATATAGTCTCATGCGGGTGAAATAGTCTCATGCGGGTCCACAGGATCCATGCGGATGAAATAGTCCCATGCGAGTACGGCGATGGTACTCATGCGGGTCCACAGGATCTATGCGGGTGAAATAGTCCCATGCGGGTGAAATAGTCCCATGCGAGGCGGATGGCCTTATGCGGATCCACATGATCCATGCGGGTGAAACAGTCCCAGGAGTAGGATTGTTTAATGATACTACGGGCGAGAGATCTTGTTTTGATCATGAGCCTCCTATTTTTATGTAGTATTATACTTATACTTGTTACTCTCATTGTTAGTAAGGCACAGTGCAACAAAATTTGATTTTTATCTATAACTTCAGTGTATTTTGGACTTATGATATTACTACAGTATTTTCCAGTTTTACATACTTGGTACGTTGTGCATCGACCCTTTCGCCATGCTCACGCCGCAGTGAGGAAAGCAGTGGTAGATCCTCATTCCTAGGATCTTTTACTCAGGTGTCAGGAGTTCCATTTCTTCGGAGGCTCGACTTTTGGTATGGTTCTCCCTGGTGTTGTTGATGTTTTGTACATTCAGGGGCATGACGGCCCCGTCGTCCATAGTGTTCCTCCTTCTTAGAGGCCTGTAGTCGTGTCATAACTTGGTTTGTTTAAGGATGTAACTGTTCGGTCTTATGTACTTTTGGGGTAGTCATTTTGGGCTAGACTATTGTATATCATTATGGTTGTTTATTGTGAGTTTATATTCCGCTGGTTTTCTCTGATGTTGTGTCACAAGGGTGCCCGGGTTAAGGCACCGGTCACGGATCCGGGGTCGGGTCGTGACAGCAAGAGTCAAGGTGGCGGTGTTGGAGGTTTGAGTAATGTCAACCAAACCAACCGGATTGAAATTAAGAACCAATTCATTGGGGTTGTGGCTGCTCAAATTCAATCGATTGGTGGATGGACACGGGTGCCACAAGGCATGTATGTTCAGAGAAGGACATATTTTCATCTTACCAAGCCATCAAGGATGGGAATAACTGTTCGTGGGAAATGTCGGTGCTGTGAAGGTAGAAGGAAAAGGGATGGTGACGTTGAGACTTGCTTTCAGGAATGATCTTATGCTCACAAATGTGTTCCACGTGCCTGAAATTTGTAAGAATTTAATTTCTGGGCCTGTTCTTAGTAACAAAGGCTTCAAAATTGTAATAGAGACAAATTTGTACTCACCAAAGGTAGGGTGTATGTAGGAAAGGGTTACCCCAGTGAGAGGCTCTTCAAACTAAGTATTGTACCTACTCAGGTTGTTGCCATCATTAATGAAAATACATGCGCTAGCACTGCTTCTATGTATATGGCTTATTCCCCTTATTTATGGCATTCTCGATTAGGCCATGCTAATTATCGTTTCTTACAAAGAATGGTAAATATAGGCATGTTGCCCAAATGTTCTGTGAACAAAATGACTAAATGTGGGGTTTGCATACAATCAAAATATGCAAGTCATTCTCATAAATCTGTAGTGAAATCAAATGAAGTGATTGACTTAATTCATAGTGATTTGTGTGATTACCAAGCAACCCCATCGCGTGGAGGAAAGAATTATTATATTTCATTCATATATGATTGCAATAAATTTTGTGATGTATACTTAATACAAAGATGAGGCTTTGAACATGTTTAAAACATACAAAGCAGAAGTGGAAAACCAACTTGACAAAAGAATTAAGATTCTAAGGTCAGACAGAGGTGGTGAATATCAATCGAATGAGTTCAAAGAATTATGTTCTACTCATGTTATAATTCATCAAACCACTGCGACATATACTCCAAAACAAAATGGAGTTGCCGAACGTAAGAATAAAACATTGAAAAATATGATAAATTATATGTTGATTAGTTCGGGGGCACCCCTTAGTCTATGGGGTGATGCATTGATTACTGCAAATATGATATTGAAAAAAATTCCTCAAAAGAAAAATGATCAATCTCCTTAAGAATTGTGGAAAAGAAGATTGCCTACTTTCAAAATGATGAAAGTGTGGGGTTGTCTAGCGAAAGTTCAAGTTCCTTTACCTAAGAGAACTAAACTTTGAAAAAAAATGGTGGATTGCGTATATACTGGTCATGCCAATAATAGTGCAGCATATAAGTTTTTGGTGTATCATTCTGATGTAGAAGGTATTCACAAAAACACAATTATGAAATCTGTGGAAGCAGAATTTTGTGAGAATATTTTTCCTTACAAAGACAAGGATAAGAGTGTTCCTAATAAGAAGAAGAAGACACTGCCTCAAGATGAGTCATACCAAGACAGTCAAAATGATGAAAATCTTACTTCCTCTGTTCAAGAAGAAAATTTTGAACCAAGGAGAAGTAAATGTGGAAAAGTCGCCAAAGATTTTGGACCGGATTTTATGACTTTTTCCGTTGAAGAAGAACCTCAAACATATAGGGCTGCCATGGAATCATCTGAAACACCTTATTGGAAGGAGACTATCCAAAATGAAGTAGAATCCATTGTATAAAATAATACATGGAAATTGGTTGATCTCCATCCGGGACAAAAACCAATAGGCCATAAATGGATCTTCAAACGGAAACTAAGACCTGATGGTACTATAGAAAAATACAAAGCACGTATTGTAGCCAAAGGGTTTAGACAAAAGGAAGGTGTTGATTTCTTTGATACCTACTCACCAGTATCTAGAATTACGTCTATAAGGACGTTAATTGTTATAGCAACGATTCACAATTTGGAAATACACCAAATGGATGTGAAGACTGCATTCTTAAATGGTGAACTAGATGAAGAAATTTACATGGAATAACCCGAAGGGTTTGTTGTTAAAGGTCAAGAGAATAAAGTCTGTAAATTGATTAAGTCTTTATATGAACTTAAACAGGCTCCAAAACAGTGGCATGGAAAGTTTGATAATACATTATTATCAAATGGTTTTCAAATAAATGAATGTGACAAATGTGTCTACATTAAGGAGTGTAATAATGCATATGTCATTATATGTTTGTATGTGGATGATATGCTGATTACGGGAACAAGTAAGGATGTAATTAACCAAACTAAAAAGATGTTGCATGTCGCTTTCGATATGAAAGATATGGGAATAACGGATGTCATTTTTGGTATTAGAATTCACAGGAATTTTGAGGGTTATATACTAACTCAATTCCATTATATTGAGAAGGTCCTTAGAAAATTTGAACACTATGATGATAGATCGGTTGTTACCTCATTTGATCCCGCTAGTCATCTTAAGAAGAATGAAGGTGATAGTGTGTCTCAATTGGAGTACACACAAGTTCTTGGAAGCTTGATGTACATAATGAATTGTACGAGACCGGATTTAGCATATATACAGTGAGTCGACTTAGTCGATACTCACATAATCCTGGAAATGATCATTGGGTTGCACTATTAAGGGCACTACGATACCTAAAGCATACAATGAACTATGAGTTGCATTATACAAAATATCCTCCCGTGTTAGAAGGATATTGTGATGCTAATTGAATTTCCAACCATTCATAAAGTAAGTCCACAAGTGGGTATGTATTTACACATGGTGGATCATCGGTATCTTGGAAATCATCAAAGCAAACGGTAAATACGCGATCAACTATGGAAGTAGAATTTGTAGCCTTGGATAAAGCTGTCGGAGAGGCAGAATTTCTAAGAAACTTCCTAGAAGGTATTCCGTTGTGGACAAAGTCTGTGACAGTCATTTGCATACAGTGTGATAGTATGGCTGCCCTGATGAGGGCAAAGAACCAAATATACAATGTCAAGTCAAGACATATAAGGCGACGTCATAATACAATAAGAAGCTTGCTGAAGAATGGAATTATATCAATTGATTATGTAAAGTCAAAAGACAATATAGCGATCCTTTGACAAAAGGTCTTACAAGAGAGCAAGTCGTATTTACATCGAGGGGAATGAGCTTAAAGCCAATACAACGAGTCGTTAACTGGTGGAAACCTAACATATCATAATTGGAGATCTCATGGTTTAAGTTCAATAGAAAAGCTAGTTGGGGAAGACTCAAGAAGCATAAAACACACATATGCTCATTCCTATGGTGTACTAAGTGTGTTAAATCCGTTGATGTCTTAACGACTGAATATATGTTATTCTTAATAATACTCAAAAGCCTTTATGGTGGGATAGTACGGACTATTATTGTTTGGTATTACCTATGTGAGATTGATGTGGGGTCTCATCTGGGAGAACCGATATGACTACGTTTTCTAGAAATTCTCATGAAGAAGGGGTTGTTCATGACCGAAAAGAACACAACCCTAAGAATTGAAATAAGTTGATATGATGTGTGTGATACTTGTTGTCTTGGTTTACTACAAAACGTGAATTGTCCAAGACATTTCGTTCACTATTTCACAAGTAGTCCGATAGGTATTCACTACGAACGGTTCAAGTTCAAAAGACACCGTTTCTGATGCATGTCATATCGCGTTTGATAGAAATGACGATAAGTTCCTAAGTATCTTATTTTCTATCCACATGTGGGTATTGTGAGATGTGTGCATAGAAAATGTGGGTATTGTTGGAATTTGTAGAATACGAAGAGTAAAAAGTGATCAAAAGCGTTATGATTTTTAGGCGCAGCGCCGCGAGGCCCAAGGACAGGTCCGCGACGCTTAAACGTTAAAAATTCCCCATGACCAGTGCCACGACCCTGGGGAA
Source organism: Przewalskia tangutica (assembly GCA_029844215.1). NCBI lineage: Eukaryota > Viridiplantae > Streptophyta > Magnoliopsida > Solanales > Solanaceae > Przewalskia > Przewalskia tangutica. The sequence continues at coordinate 967,262 of CM056738.1, read as the reverse complement.
AAGTGCCACAGTGCTGGGGAACAGTGCCACGACGCCAAAACTTTAGAGAGGTCTGATAGATTTGGAGCTCCGTGGCGCTGAGAGAAAGAGCAGCGGCGCCTGAATTCCGGTAACGTTCTGGAAATTCAAAATGATTTAGCGTCACGGCGTCGAGGGCTTAGGGCCACGGAGCTAATCCCAATGGGAAGATTTCCAGAATGCCAAAAATTATGTCTCTTCTCATGTGTCACAACCTTTGGAATGGAAAGTTGTCATGGACGGAAATTCATGCTATAAAAGCATGTGGATCACTAGTTTGAAGACATACAATACACATTACATAACAATCTATCATTAAACACAATTAATGATCTAAAATTGTTGCTCTATCTTCATCTTCCTCATCAAGAGATATTTTTTGGAAAAACACTTAAAGTAAATTCTCCAGGGATCAAGTTCTCGTGCAAGAACCTGAACTAGATAGTTGTATCCTCAAGATAGACGTCCGTGAAACTACAGCACAAGTCGAGGTGAATTTCTGTCTTAGGTCACTGCATTGCAATCCTCTATCGACACAAGTTAGTGTGTTTTTTTCTTAATTGTTGTTTTCTTTATTGTTGAGTTCAATTATATTTGAATCGTGTTATATCACTGTGGTTATTCATTGAAAGGTCTAGATTGACACTAACAATGTGTACACAAACCTTATCTCTACATTGGTAAGTAGAACAGCTGTTTTCGAGAGACTCTCGGCTCAGGACATGCAAAGCAAAAAAAATAGTCAGACCCGGTCAAAATTTTAAAAATTTAAAGCAGTATACAAATGCTGATAGCAAACACGAATACGCCATAATAATGCATCCTGAAAAATAAGAAAGAAGCAGTAACTAACACAGATAAATGAGATAAATCAAGTAAATTAAAGAACGCATAGCAGAAGAAATACAACTACAAAAGACTATAAAGCAATACTACGCTTATTCGTATGATATGCTAAGCGGACCTACAATAATAACACTACAACTACCAGTTTATAAGCTTAAGTAGGACTACGCTCGACTACCTACTACCCTTCTACCCTAATTTGTGTCCTCCACAACCCTCTATCTAATGACATGTCCTCATTAAGTTGTGTCTCCTTCATATCCCGTCTAATCACATCTCCCCATTATTTCTCCGGTCTACCTCTACCCCTCATGAACCCGTCCATAGCTAACTTCTCACACCTCCACACTGGGGCATTTTTGTCTCTCCTCCGCACATGTCTAAACCATCTCAATCTTGCTTCCCACATCTTATCCTCCACCGAGGCCACTGATGCGCGTTAAGATGCACACACTTTAAACGCAAGTGCACATTATCGTGACAAGTAATATAGTCTTAGTAAGACCGAATATCGTCCACAAGGATTAGGGTTCAATTACCAACTATCTATTTTCTAGTATCTATTTGGTGAATTTATGATTGATTTGTTGTTTATAACTACGAATTATGCAAGCTATTTTAATTATAAAGATTTACTTCAGTGGTGATGAGAATAGGGCTTCCATGTATCCTCACTATCTGCTTATGCTACTTACTAATGCATTAACTTATGGTATTCTTCTTTAGGAGAAAGCGGAGTTCTGAAATCGTTTTATACTCCCGCTAGGTTATATAAACACTCAACCCCAAAGATCGCACCTTACCTAACTTTCGGTGATAAGGATAACTTTATAGGAGGATTAAGAACAAAAACCTAGTTGATCGCCACGCACAATGCGCAAAATTAGGGTTGTTAAGCCTCTCATCAACGCTACATAAATAATTGAGGTATTTTCATCCCCAATCCAAGAATGTCTACCCAACTTACAGCATATTCACAATCCCCCCTTCTCAGAGTCTGATTAGAAATCATATAGTGATAATTAGTTGTCAATTAATTACCAAGAATTCAACTCAATTATTGGATAGATCTCACAAATAGAAAAATAACCATAAGCATGCATTAATTTATAACATAAGTTTCTAGCAATTCAACATGGAAAGCCCTATAAGAGAATTAGTTCCTAGCCATAAATATGACAAGAACTAATTCAAAGTTCATCCTAAAAACTGAAATAAAGTAAAGAGAAGGAAAAGAAATTACTAAACTAATGGTATCCAATCTCCAAGCAAAAGTCTTGAGTTGTGCGAAGGGAACCCTTAAAAGCGCCTAGGGTTCTCCTTTTATAGCCGCAAACCGCCTCCTCTTTTCCTTCAGCTGGCCTGATTTTCGTCAAAAGACCTAATTTTTCGCGTTGGCGCGGCGCAAACAAAGCGGCGCCGGAAGTTCTGCGCAATCCGCGGGTGTTTTGGCGCCGCGCCCGATATCCGCTGTTCGAGCCGCGCGCTGTATCTTCGTGGCTCCTCGGATGTTTAGCGCCGCGCCCGATTTTTGTTGCGAGGCGCGCGGCCCGATTTCTTGTTCGAGGCGCGCATGCCCAGTCTTCGACCTCTCGGATAGTGGCGCCGAGGCCCGCTGATCGCAGGAGGCGCGGCGCTGGTCTTGAATCTTCCCTCGTTCGCCACTTTCTCTGATTCCACTGCATCTCCTCTTTTGCCCTCTTTTTGCTCTTTTTCCGCCATTTGGCCATTTTAACCACTTTGACTCAAAAGAAAGAAAAACTATCCTAATACGACACTTATATGTGCAAAATGGGACAAAAGACTAACTAAAACTGATTCAAAAAGTGTATATAAAATACACCGATCAAATACCCCCAAACTTAACCTTTGCCCACCCTCGAGCAAAGATAGAAAGAAATAAAATAAAAGACTCAAAGAACAAAAATTAAAAAGACTCACTGTCATTGATCACTTTTGCTGCATGAGTGTTTTCTAGAAAAACATGAAGGTTAGCAAAATAATATGCAGGAACATATAGCATGAAAGTTCAGCACACTAAGCACATGAAGCTAGATATTTTGCAAACTCATATTATCATGCTTAATGGAAGTCAATATACTAAATCATGCATGTAAATTCAAGAATTCGTATGGCATGCTTACTTGCTATTCTCTACTAATTCTGGATATGCATAAAAGAGATCTTCAGGACTTTAAGGGTTGTAATGTAGGCTTAGGTAGGGGTTGGTAAAAATAGGCATTTTAGGCTCATTTTCGTGTACCATAAGCTCCTTAGCTTTTCAATATTTCCCTTTTTCTTTTTGTTTTTTTCTTCATTTCGATTCTATCTTTCCCTCTTTTGTTTTGGGAGAGTGAAGTATCTAATAATGACAAGCACCCCCAAACTTAGGCTTTTGCCTATTTCTTATTACTTTTGTATTGGGGTGCAACAGACTTATTCACTCTTTTTGTCTCTTTTTTAACACAATGTATTCCACTATTTCATATTTTCACTTATGGTACAATTTGTGGGAATATAGGGTGTCAAAGAAAAAGTTTCAAATTTAGGCTCAATAAAGTGACTAGGGATATTTTTAAAGTACGGGATAGAAAAGAATGGTAAGAATTGGCTATCAAAGAAATGCCTGAGTCATCTCCCTAACATGCATATCCTAACTATTTCGCCTCAAATAGCAAGCAATCATAACACATAAGCATTTATCATTTAATATGCGTAATTCAAGCAAGAAACTCCAAATAGACAGATTCTATGAGTTTTTGGCATATCTAACTTAAGTGTTTTAGATAGTTGCTTCAGTTCCGTTACATTATTTCACCTTACTTCACTAGGTGTTTCTAGCAACTACAGCATACATGATCTTTGACAGACAATTATGACTCAAAAAAGGATTTTTTTTTTGTGACTCAAAATAAACATAAAACAATCAAAAAGACTTAAATAAAACATAACATGACACAAATAAAACAAAACACAAATAAACACCCCCAAACTTAAAACACACATTGTCCCCAATGTGTGTAGGCTCAAAGACAATAAAAGAAATAAGACACTTACAAACTTTGGTTAAAATGGTGGTGGTGGCGGTGGATAATGCATCGACCATTGGTTGAACAAGGAACTCAGCTCGTTGATTTGTTGCCTTGTTTCTTGCCCTTGTACCATCATGTCCAGCGTCCGTGCATCATCCTCATCCGATTCTCGATACAATTGCTCCATTGTGGGCATTGGAGGTTCGCTCTGTGGTTGGCTGTGGCTAGGTCCCGCCTCATATCGAGCCCCTATTTCGGCTCATCTTCGCCCATGGCGGCCTCTCGCTGCTGCTTCTTTGGTTGTACTCTCCGTCCGTTCTTTGGGGCTTGGAGTGCAGGAAAGAGTGCACTATCCCATGGACACCGCGGTTGGTTTCTTTCATGAGTGTCGGTGGGTAGGTTTGGAACCGCACTCACGTGACATAGCTTGGTGATAATCGAGCCATGTCCCAATCCGCTGTTGTTACCAACTGCTGATTTCTCAATGCTCGCACTATTTCTTTCCCACATCAATCGTCAACCTCATAATTCCATATATCGGTTTGATCTCATCCTCCGGCACTCTGGTGAAGTGCGTGGATGGAATCACGCGCGTGACGAAATATAGCCAACCTTTGGCTACCTTGTCAATTGGCACTGTTCAGTGCTCTTGACCCATTCCTTCCAATATCAAAAACAGCTCTCTGGTAGCTCACGGTGTTTGCGACGATATCCCAGTTTATGTTGTCGGTGCTCCAGACCATGTTCTAAAATGGCTTCGATCACCAATTCCTCCTTCAACATCAATCGCTTTCAATTGTATATTGATATCTTCTGCTGTCGCAGGCACATAGCGTCCCCTTACAAAGCATCCCCTTTCCACCTTCTCCGGAAAATTGGCATAAAATTCACGCACCATTGTTGTGTTTACTGGTGCTATCTTCTCCGGATTCACAAATTTCCTCCAATCCCTTAACTTTCAATCATCGCGAATGGGCTCATAAAAATCTTCTTCCCATATGACTCCTCGGTAGTCCATTCCCTTCGGTATTATGGGTCCAGTATCAAGCTTTTGTATCTTTGGGAGGCTTCGTAGCTAGTCTTTATCACGGTCCGCCCGGTCCGGTATCACTCGACCGGACCGGTAAGGTTTCGGTCCTGGGACGAGATCCGGTCCCGGACCGAAACCTTATCGGTCCGGTTCTCGGTCCGGACCGGTAAGAATTTCCGGGTCGGGCCATTTGTTTTTTTTAAATTGAAATTCCAATACTGAAATTGACATTCTCGGACGCGGTGCCACGCAATTTTTACGTTGAAATTAATTGTACATCACGAGATATTTAGATTTGAAAATGGGAAAAACGTAACGATTTGGGGGAAAAGAGAAATTGAGGGGCAATATGGACGGTTTTGGAGAAATCCGGTGAAGCAAACGGACTTTGGGATTATTCGTCTCGAAAAAATACGCGAAATCAAAAAACAAATTAGGTAAAACGGACGTCCGAGCGCAAAGTTATGACCATATAAAGTTTGATCAATTTACAACTAATTAGAGTGACGAGTGGTGGGAGTGGCCGTGGGAGTGGGGGTGGGGAGGTTGTGCAGGGTGGTTGGAGGGACTGGGAGGGCTGGAGTGGGAGGGCTGGCCGGGAGGATCAGTGGGGTGGGGGGTGGGTGGAGGGGGAGGGGTGGGGGACCGGTTCACGGGTATTTCTGGTTACGGTCCGTTCCTTTAACGGTCCGGGTAATTTTTAGATACTCGTATCCGGACCGTTAAGGTTTCGATCCGGTTTCGGTCCGGGTTTACCGGTCCGGTTTCGGTCCGGTTCTCGAGTATATCCGAACCACTAACAACCCTATTCGTAGCTCACAAACTTATTTTCATCGTATTGTGGGGTTGGGGTGGATGTGGAGCCTCTTCTCTTCCTGGTGGCCATGATTTAAAATAGTTTTATGGGGCTTACAATTTAGTGGCACAAATGTCTCCTACACAATTGACAACTAGCAGCGAACACAACACCCCAAACTTCAACTTTTCTACCCAATACCCACACTCCTTTTTTACTCTTTTCTCTAAACTTCACAATCAACTTTTCAGTACCCAATTACTTCAACTACAACACTCCTTCAAACTACTACCTCCTGTGACTTTAGTAAAGGAATCAAGAATAGAAAAAGATTACCTTTTTATGAGAGGCTTCAAGCTTGTTCTTGTTTCTAATGGTGGGTTGAGGCTATGGAATGGAGCTTTGTTGGTTGAGATGGCTGAGGGTTTTTAGGAATTTAAGAGTTTTGATTGTGGTTAGGTTGGATTTATGGAGGATTTGTGGGCGATTTTTCGAAATTTCGTGGGTTTTTTGGAGAGGAAGGGTTAGGTTTTTGAAATTGGATTTGGGGAAAATCGATTAGGCGTTTTAAGTTCGATTCTCGCCTGCGCCGCTGGCTCTGCGCCGCCGGGATTTTCTGCGCGCGCATTCTGGCGTCGCGGCGCTAAACTTGGCAAATTTTAGGATTTTGGCGCGCCCGCTCTGGCGCGGCGCAAACTCTGCGCTGTTCGATTCTTTTAGCGCGCGCCTCGCTTCTCTGAAGCGCTATGGCTTTTTTTTACGGAAATCGGCTTCGTTGACTTTTTCGTCCTTGATTTATTTCCTGCACTATCAATCACAAAGACAAACACAAGAACCCAAGACCGTGAGATTGTTCTAGACAAAATAAACTAAACTAAAGACGAGAATTAAAATAACATAATTGAAAACGTTGGGTTGCCTCCCAACATTTATCTTTAACGTCTTTTAGCCGCACGCAAGTTCCTTAGCCTTAATAACCCTGGGGTTGATTAAGTCCCCAACCTATCCATTTCCTCCACATTTGGCGTTTTCCTTTTCTTCTTTTCTTCTTAGCATTATCGAGAAGGGAGTTCAGAATACTTATCTCCTTTAGTGGCATTTCAAAGAAACCATGCCGCTTTCTTGGGCTCATCGCTCTTTGGTTGACTTGTATTGGCTCGCATGGGGTTTGATGGTGCGATTGCAAAGCACCCACTCATAGTTGGTGGCTCGATGACATGTTTAAAAACTTTAAACACCATTTCTTCAGACTCCACCCTTAGTGTTAATTCTCCTCTTTCAACATCAATCAAAGCTCTCCCCGTTGCTAGGAATGGCCTCCCCAATATGATAGGGATTTCCGCGTCTTTTTCCATATCAAGAATGAGGAAGTCTGCAGGAAAGAAGAATTTTCCTACTTTCACAATCACGTCCTCGATCTTGCCTCTTGGATGAACCACTGTCCTGTCGGCTAGTTGCAGGCTTACTGTGGTTGGTTTGGCCTCACCCAACTCCAATCTTTTAAATACTGATAGGGGCATTAGATTTATACTTGCCCCTAAATCACATAGAGCTCTGTTGCAAGTTACCCTGCCCACTGTGCAAGATAGTGTAAAGCTTCCAGGATCTTTTAGCTTTGGTGGTAACTTTTTCTGCAAGATAGCACTACACTCTTCTGTTAGTGCTACTATTTCATACTCTGCCAGCTTTTTCTTCTTCCCCAAAATCTCCTTCATAAACTTGAAATAGGAGGGCATCTGCTCTAATGCCTCTATGAAAGGTATGTTGATATGCAGCTTTCTGAATGTCTCCAAAAATTTGGAGAATTGTTTATCAACCGCCTTTCGCTGTAGTCTCTGGGGGAAAGGGATCTTCTCTGTATACTCCTTCTCTGGAGTTTTCTCTACTGTTGGGCTAGGCTCAATCACCTTCTCTTTTTCTAACTCTGCTTTCTTCTCAACTACTGGGCCGAGATCGCTGCCCAATTGTCTTCCACTTCTCAACCGCATCGCTCGACATCGCTGCTCCTGATTTACCTCGTATTTCTTGGCAATGTCCTCGTGGCTCTTGTTGCTGTTTTGCTACCGACCCACTGTGTCTCCAAGTTTCTGAACGAGGATCTAGCTTCGCTATTAATCGCTGCGTCGGCGTTGCAAGTGATGTCGCCACCATCGGCTTTTCTTTTCGAACCGGTGCGTTGAATCGCTGGGGCATGAATGAAGGGTTGCTGATTCTGGCTCTGCTGATTCTGGTATCGCCTATACCGATTCTGCGCTCGAGCATCGTTCTGCACGCTTGGTATTGGTTCTGCTGGTTCTGGTGCTGATTCTGCTGCCCCTGATCTCCTCTCCATGAGAAATTTGGGTGGTTCCTCCACCCTGGATTATAAGTGTTGGAGTAGGGGTTGTTCTGTTGCCTCTGATAATTACCTATGGCTTGACACTCTGCCTGCTCCATTGGTATATTATTGGGATCCGCTGACGGACACCTATCAAATGTATGTGGGCCACCACGTATCTCATGACTTTAGGCATCTGCGCATTCACCGACATCGTATGTTGTTGCAATTGCTTTCTAGGAGGGCCACTGGGCATTCAAGGCAGCAATAGCATCTATTTCATGGACTCCCACTGTTCTTCTCCCATTTGTCGACCTCTCTTCCGTGACATGGTTGTTAGTGGCCATGTCTTCTAATAACTCATGAGCGTTGTGGGCTGTTTTCCTCATGAATGCTCCACCCGCTGCTGCATCTATGATAGTTCTGGTTGTCTTCGCCACCGTTGTAGAAGATGTGGACCAAGTTCCACAACTCAATGCAATGGTGTGGGCACTTTCTCTGTAGATCTTTGAACCTTTCCCAAGCTTCATATAAGGACTCTCCATCTGCTTGGTAAAAATTGTTCAACTCCCCTCTTAGTTTTGCTGCTTTACACGGAGGAAAGAACTTGGCTAAGAATTTCGTGCATTTCGTGCCATGTGAAAATCGAATCGTGTAGGAATTCAACCATACTTTTGCTCTATCCTCGAGTGAGAAGGAAAGAGCCTCAACTGACAAGATCATCGATACGCCGTTATATCTAAAAGTTGCACATAGCTCCAAGAAATTAGCTATGTGCATATGTGGGATCCTCTGATGGCAGTCCTCCGAATTGCACTGTGTGTTGTATCATGCTCAGAATCGCCGGTTTTATCTCGAAGTTGTTGGCTCCTATTGCAGGGAGCCTAATGCATGTTTGTGCTTCATTCACTTTTGGTAGCACATAGTCTCCCAAACTCCTTTCTGGCTGGATTTGGACTCTCTCTTCCACGTATATGGGTGCTTGCCTAGGTATTCCTAGGTGGGGTTGATTCTCTCCTAACCCTTCTCACATCCCGTTGTTGTTCTGAACGTCGTTCATCTCTAACAAGGTTGCAATCCGCTGATTCTTTCTGTTTTGTTTGCAGGTTTTCTCAATTTCTGGATTGAAGGGAACAAGAGTGTCTGCTCCTCTTCTCCTTCGCATAAACTGACTTCCTGAAATAGATCAAAAACAGACAACAAATCACGGCACCTCGAATTTTCAAAAGAAAAACGTAAAAATTAAAAATAAAAATAAAAACCAAATTAGAAATTAAAAATAGATAAAATTGATATTGAACTAATGCCTAATCCCCGGCAACGGCGCCAAAAACTTGATGCGCGTTAAGATGCACACACTTTAAACGCAAGTGCACGTTATCGTGACAAGTAATATAGTCTTAGTAAGACCGAATATCGTCCACAAGGATTAGAGTTCAATTACCAACTATCTATTTTCTAGTATCTATTTGGTGAATTTATGATTGATTTGTTGTTTATAACTACGAATTATGCAAGCTATTTTAATTATAAAGATTTACTTCAGTGGTGATGAGAATAGGGTTTCCATGTATCCTCACTATCTGCTTATGCTACTTACTAATGCATTAACTTATGGTATTCTTCTTTAGGAGAAAGCAGGTTTACGAAATCGTTTTATACTCCCGCTAGGTTTATATAAACACTCAACCCCAGTATCGCACCTTACCTACCTTTCGGTGATAAGGTTAACTTTATAGGAGGATTAAGAACAAAAACCTAGTTGACCGTCACGCACAATGCGCAAAATTAGGGTTGTTAAGCCTCTCATCAACGCTACATAAATAATTGAGGTATTTTCATCCCCAATCCAAGAATGTCTACCCAACTTACAACATAGTCACAATCCCCCCTTCTCAGAGTCTGATTAGAAATCATATAGTGATAATTAGTTGTCAATTAATTACCAAGAATTCAACTCAATTACTGGATAGATCTCACAAATAGAAAAATAACCATAAGCATGCATTAATTTATAACATAAGTTTCTAGCAATTCAACATGGACAGCCCTATAAGAGAATTAGTTCCTAACCATAAATATAACAAGAACTAATTCAAAGTTCATCATAAAAACTGAAATAAAGTAAAGAGAAGGAAAAGAAATTACTAAACTAATGGTATCCAATCTCCAAGCAAAAGTCTTGAGTTGTGCAAGAAGGGGAACCCTTAAACCGCTAGGGTTCTCCTTTTATAGCCGCAAACCGCCTCCTCTTTTCCTTCTGGCCCAGTCAAAGACCTAATTTTTCCGCGTCGGCGCCATGCACGCAGCTGGCCGCGGAAGTTCCGCAATCCGTCCGGGTGTTTTGGCGCCGCGGCCGATTCGCTGTTCGAGCGCCGCTGGCCAGTATCTTCTGTGGCTCTCCGGATGTTTAGGCGTCGCGCCCCGATTTTTGCTGTCGAGCGCCGCGGCCGAAGTCTTCGACCTCTGGATAGTGGCGCCGCACCGCTGATCGGCAGAGGCCTGGCGCTGGTCTTGAATCTTCCTCGTTCGCCACTTTCTCGATTCCAGCTGGCATCTCTTTTGCCCTCTTTTTGCTCTTTTTCCGCCATTTGGCCATTTTAACCACTTTGACTCAAAAGAAAGAAAAACTATCCTAATACGACACTTATATGTGCAAAATGGGACAAAAGACTAACTAAAACTGATTCAAAAAGTGTATATAAAATACACCGATCAGCCACTCCCACTCTTCCCCGGATATCATCATTTCTAATCATATTCATCCTTGTATGCTCACACATCCATCTCAGTATCCTCATCTCCGTCACTCTCATCATTTGGGTGTGCGGCGTCTTGATTGGCCAACACTCTGCCCATACAACATGGTCGGTCTAACCACTACCCTATAAAACTTGTCTTTTAGTTTTGGTGGAACCTTTTTATCGCACAAGACTCCAGATGTAAGCCTCCATTTCATCCACCCTTCCCCAATACGATGTGTGACATCGTCATCAATCTCTCAATTCCCCTGGATAATAGACCCGAGGTACTTGAAGCTTCCTTTATTCGGAATGACTTGAGTCTCAAGCCTCACCTCCACGCTTGTCTCACGGTCGCTCCCATTGCTAAACTTGCACTCCAAGTATTCTATCTTGGTGCTATTCAGCCCGAACCCTTTAGACTACATAATCTGTCTGCAAACCTCCAGCTAATTAGCATTCACCTCGCTGCGAGTTTCATCAACCAGGACAAGACTATATTGTCTGCAAATAACGTTGAAAGTAAAAGCCTCACTAACGAAGAAGTTGCAGGAGATTTAATAAGTGCTACCAAGCAGTATTTTGAAGAAATAGTCCAAAACTAAATTAGTGATTTTAGTTTTGGTTTGAATAATCAATTAATCTTTTTTTGAATAATACTATTATTACTAATTCTAACATTTGGGGAAGTCCTAATTATCATGATGCATGTGTTAGCATAGTATATTTAGTAGAACTAACATAATAAATTAAAATGGAAATATTCCCGATGACAAGTTCATGGGAAGAAGTAAATAACTAGTACTATTTTTTTTAAAAGCTTAGTATATAGTATACACCAAGACAGTGCAGGATATCTAAGTATTGCAAGCAAGCTGAACTTTAACCAGAATATTTGCAATATCATGTTATCGGAATAGGCTCTATAGAGAGACGAATTCACAATTTAAATTTGATAAGTTCGACCTTTAAATTTTTTAACATTAAATTCATAATTGAAGAGTTTTTTTCGCCCACCGATTCTATAGATATATTATCTTTCAGAACTAGCATGAAATATGTATAATAAGTCAATAACAACCTGACGAAAGATCCTGAAATTATTTAACTCATGATCGACAAATAAGGAAAATGACATTATCCATGCCTGTTCAAAAGGCCTCTTATATGCCTCCTAATATCTGCTAATTAATTTGTTTAAACATTCTTTTTTTTTTGTTGTGAAGGCGAACGCAGCCGCTTCTTTCGAGCGCGCACAGTAAACTCCGATCGATAATACCGCAAACCACGCCACCGCTTAACCACACTGACAGTGTGCGACATGCGCCCCCAAGAGGAAGGCCAGTACACGCCTGGGTTCGAACTTGTGACTGCATTCCCACACCACCCATGAGGATACTCCTGCGCCAAGACCAACTGGTCTAGGGCTTCGGATTGTTTAAACATTCTTGGTCGACATTTTCACTATATAAATAATATTTTGATATTGTAAACTTACATGAGTTTTTTTCTAAAAAGTTCATTATTAAATATATCTTGGCCGAAGTTTGACTAAATTAAATCCTGTTATAGCAAATTAAGGAATTACTACTAATAATAATAAAAATAAAAGATTGTATCATCATATATAAAGCATCAATTATATAGATATAATTTACATCAAGTTAAAGTATAATAAAAACTTTTAGTTATCAACAAAATTTAACCTATTATAGAGGGTTGCTTACATTATTGTTAAACTTACTAATTTCACTTATTATAGGTATTTACTTTTAATTAGAATTCAACATATGGATAGGGCAAAGACTATACTGCACTGACGTTTCGCCTTGTCGTTACAAAAGTGCGATTATCAAGTAATATCCTCTAATCATTATTTACATAGTGTAAAGTTTAATGAATTTTAAAAAAAAAAACTACAATTGTATATGCATGGGTATGCATGCATATTTACTTCTCATTTAATTTATTTTCATAGTTCTTCCTATCTTTCCATTTATATTTTTAATACCAGATCGAGCCCAGGATCTTCTTGGAAATGGGAAGATCTAGGATAGACGGCCAACCTCCTGGAGAGAGCGATGTGCATAGACCATGTGAGTAGGGATGCAGTTCACATTCCTACTCATTATAGTTTGATCATTATTTTCTTATAGGTTTTATTATTCTTTATTAGGTTATCACTATTAAAAACACGCGTATTTCCATGGAATTCGTCGGAAATGTGCTCGTGGTAGGCTATTTTCGACGGGTTTTTCATATTACAGATGGCGAAATGTCCGTGGAAAATCCGCAAATTTCTAGATAGTGATGGTTTGTTTTCTCTCGTGATTATTTTATGGAAACAGTGGCATAAATTGTAGCTTTAGATTTTCATACGGATTTTAATTAATAGTAGTAATATGTTTAATTTTTATATTTCCTATAGATCTTTGATGATGAGAGTTATTATTGTTGGTAGGTTCTCCAAATTACAAGATGTTTCCTGAAGATAAACATGGGTTGGAGCATTATGGATATTTAGAGGTATCTAAACTACACACCAAAGTTACAAATACATGTTATAACTAAGATAGATATGCATTTTGATAATATTTGCTCGAAGTTGAAAAAAGAGTATTTGAACATGAATTTTACTTGGAAAACAAAAGTTGAAGTTCTGTAAGTGACAACCATTATTTCAAATACCGAATTTCAGACAATAAGTTGCAAATACTAAACTTCAGTATTGACCTATGTTGCTCGGACTCTCCATAAATATCGTTGCGTGTGTGTCGGATCTCCAAAAGCTATCCATTTTTTGAGGATCTGACACGAGTGTAGCAACATTATTGGAGGGCCTGAGCAACATAAGTATTGACAAATATGAATACTATCTATCGCTAAACGTCAATATCATGAGTATTTAGGCAAAATTACTGGGATTGATTGAAAACTTGAAAATTTGGATGGACTATGAATTTTGATGTACAAATTTCTCTACACTTAGAAATCTGATTAAACTAATTTTATCTTCTCAGTCTATACAAGTCTTGGAAAGGGACAATATGCCTAGAGCAAGTGATTTACTTTTATCAGTTTCAGTGTGTGCTGAAGTATACAAAACCAAAATTGTTGATCTTGCCTTAGCAGCAAGTGAAGAACTAAGACAAATGGTTCAAGAACAAGAACCTTTATGGCTATTTGACACAAATAAACAAACAGAAGTACTCAATGAAGCAGAGTATAAGCGACGATTCGTCCATCTTGATTCAACTTTAGAGGAAATAATCAAATTCATTGCAAATGGAGGGCCTATTGACATGCCAAACTTTAATGGGAACGTCGAATTTGAGATGGAAAATTCAACGACGCCCTCTGAAATTGAAGCATCAAGAGCCATTGGGATTGTTATTGTGGATCCAATCAACCTTGTGCATATGCTGATGGATGTCGTAAGTTATAATAATCTATGTTGCTCGGACTCTTCAAACATACTGCCTGAGATGTGTGTTGGATCGCTAAAAGTTGTGCATTTTTTGAGGATCTGACACGGGTTTGACAACATTTTTGTGGAGTACAAGCAACATAGTAGTAGATAATCATAGTACTATTAACCTTGTCGTTCTGAGTTTCGTTCTATCAGTTGAAAATATAAAATTTGTTGTGAAAGCAGGGTCAGTGGTCATGTGTGTTCTCCAACATGGTTTCGAAAGCAACAAATCTTGGACTTCTACTGACAGGAGGAGATGGAAATCCTAATATAGGAGCTTTACAAGTGGTAATCTAAAATTAGCACCTGTCTAAACTTGTTGAGCTACAAATCCATTTTGAATCTCTCTAGCTATACATTTGGTAGACACAGGTTGCACGTTGCTTCAGCTCGAACTATGTATACATATGCAAAAAGAATTTAAATGTATACATATAATATATCCACACTGATTCTAAATCATAGATTCGTCTTATAGCATCCACACACAAATGTTTGTCTTAATTTAAAATTCTCAAGGTTTGTTATTTCAATGAGCACCAGGCTTGTTGGTGCATCTACAGATTAAGTAATTGGTGTTTTCCGGATGATATGAGTTGAGCTTAAATGATAGAACATGGTCAGTGAGGATTGATATACCCGACCCCAACTTGTTTGGGACTGAAGCATAGTTGTTATTGTTGTTTGGTTTTTTTCCCCAGATGGCAGCACAATTTCATCTTCCTTCTCCACTTGTTAGGCCACGGGAGGTCTATTTCGTGAGGCACTGTCGACAACTAGATTTCAACACTTGGCTAGTAGCTGATGTCTCCTTGGAGAGTGTTATTCCCAATCCATTAGTCCAGTGTCATAGAAGACCATCAGGATGCCTAATCCAAGGGCTTCAAAGTGGGCTATCATTGGTAAATTAGTGAATACATCTTAATCATTCAAATCACCAATCACTCTAATTACGATGATTTCAGTTCCTAGTTAGTGCATTAATCATAAAGATCTTGTGTCAATTTTAGGTTACTTGGGTGGAGAATAATGTAGTATGCAACGGTTCAGTTCCCGAAATGTTCAGGCAGACGCTTACATCAGGCGTTGCATTCAGCGCCAAGCGCTGGATGCTGACAATGGAGAAACACTATGATAGACATGCAATTTTTCAGAAACAACATGATCAGCTGTTGGAACAACCTTTACAAGACAACAGTAAGCTGATGTACTTTTTTTTTCCTTCAAAATTAATTAAACCTTATTCAGGATGTGTGATTATTGGCTATTTTTATGTTATCTTACACATTCTAGACCTAGGGGAAGGAAGGAGGAATTTAGTGAAGTTGGCAGAACGGATGATCGGAAGTTATAATGCTATTTTTAGCTCATGCAGTGAAAACCAGTGGATGCCCTTACCGATACATGGTGGTGAGGATATCTTTGTGAAAACAAGCTTGAATTTAGATGATCCGGGAACCCCTCGTGGTGTTGCTGTTTCAATTTCAGCTTCCGTGTGGCTACCGATCCCACAGAATGACGTTTTTGAGTTCCTTCGAGCAGGGGACAATCACTGCAAGGTGCTCAACGTATAGCCATGCTAGTACATTTTAGCAGTGCGTTTTCTTTATTTTCTTAGAGCAGATACACTTGTTTTTCTTATTCTCTTTGCACCATTTTTAGGTTCAATTATATAAATATATAGATGAATAGATAAGTGGAACATATGTGTCTATAGGTGCCTGATTTGTCATTCCTGACAAATTTCACAAAAGGTAAGCTTATCTATAGATTCTCATTTTACTTAGTTCCAGTACACATTATACTTGGTGCCACTTATAACAGCCACGGTCCGCTGGCGGTTGAACTCGAAAAGGGTTCCCTATGAAGCTTACTTTAGGCAAATACCACATGGGAAGGGAAGGGGACAGTTAGGACCATAAAAAGAAGAGTTCATGATTCAACTGTCGAGGCCCCTTTTAGGTTAAAGTTAAAGGGGACAAAACCATGAGGCCTCAAAGGTTCGGCCAAAGAGGACAGAACCTTGAAAATTGTGCATGGGCCGCTACAACACTATCGTGGCGGTTGAACTCAAAGAGGGGTTTGTTGTGAAACTTGCCTTTTTCGGCAAATTTCACATTGGAATAGGACAGGAAAGTTAGGGAGCCATAAAAGGACTATTTTATGGTTCATATGTCGAGGGGCCTTTTAGCTTAAAGTTAAAGGAAAAAACCGTGAACCCCCAAAAGGTTGCGACAAAGTGGACAGAACCTTGAAAATTGTGCCGGGGCCGTTACAACACTGTCGTGGCCTAATAGCCTTGATTTTAGTTAGCTCATATAATGTTTCTTAGTTATACTTGAAAGAGTTTATCCGTTTAATTAACACTCCACTATTTCCATCCTTCTTGAACGCTGCA
Organism: Przewalskia tangutica; assembly: GCA_029844215.1. Lineage (NCBI taxonomy): Eukaryota > Viridiplantae > Streptophyta > Magnoliopsida > Solanales > Solanaceae > Przewalskia > Przewalskia tangutica. The sequence continues at coordinate 950,612 of CM056738.1, read as the reverse complement.
ATATGTAATCTGAACTTATGCCACTTTTTCATATGCTAATACATGTTTTTGTAGTGGGATTTACTCTCTTATGGGTGTATGACTCGGGATGCACTACATATTTCTTCAGAAAGAGACCCTGCAAACTCTGTTTCACTTGTTATAGTAGAGGTAAGTCAATTAGTAACTTGTACTTGTAAGTACTATTAGTACATTTTGATTTTAGAATTCTTTTCTTATTACGGTTGTGCCCGGGTCAGCTCGCGTCCATTGCGACTATTCTATCACCTGTTAAGAGGCAGATAAGTTTATGAGCTCAAGTTCATAAATAACAACAACTTGATTCATAGTCAAATGATCTGAACAAAAACGCTACTGGGTTAACGTGAACCATACCTTATAGGTTAGGTCTGCTCCTGGCTATTGTTTCCCACCAGCACAATGACTAGGTAATTCTGCCTATCAATAGGGCTGGAGCTAGCGCTTCGGTCACGGAGTTGGCCGAATTCTGTAGCTTTGGTCCAAATCCTATATTTATGTTAAAGAATTCATTGAATAAGTACAAATTATTAATTTAGAACCATTAAAGGACTAGAATCCTAATTCTGTCTCCGGCTCTGCCCATCAAGGTTTAGACAGATAGGAAGAGATCACCTAAACTTTGTTTATTTAAAATTCTATGAGGAATGACGCGATGTTTCTAATGGTTTTCTTGATTAATAGCCTCCCAATGGAAGAGCAGACAAGTCAGAAATATTTTACCTGCAAGAGAGCTTCACAGATTCAACAGCAATGTACATAATTTATGCACCAGTCGACGCCTCAGCCGTGCAGTACATTATGGAAGGCAAAAACTCAGATGGTGTAGCCATGTTGGCTTCAGGATTTTCTGTTCTCCCTTGTACTCCTGGGGGAAGTGTTCTAACAATGGGATTTTCGTTGATGGATGAAGAGGTATCGATTCCGGAGTATCTTCCCCCGCAGTCGGTGTTTACAGCAAACAAACTCGTATCGGAAACTGTCTCCCTCATCAAGGCTTCATTGCTGCTAAGAAACTCTACATGTTGAAACATATTATTTTGTTCCTTTTTCTGATTTTCTTCTTTACTGAGATGAGAGGATGTTTGGCATCTAAGAAACTGCGAAGACTGTTGTTTTCCCTAGTTTTTTTCTCCAACTTAGTTGAGTGACCTTTTGAGAAATCAATTCGTTTTTCCGGAGTATTTAACTTGTAGCTAATGTTGGCTAACTTTAGACCTGCATTGTTGCTACAACATACCTAGTGTAATCCCATAAGTGGAGTCTGGAGAGGGTAGAGTGTACGCAGACCTTACCCCTACCATGGGAAGCAGCAATTTGAAAGTTTGCCCTATTCGGGAATCTTCGGGTCTATGCTGATTTTCAACACCCGAAGCATTGTTGGTGCTCCTCTAATTTATCTTCTTCTTGTTTCTTCTTAATAATAAGAAATCACACACTTATTGGATGAGAAATTTACACTAACTTTTTTTTGGGGTCACAAATTAAATAGAGGACAGTGATTTGGCACATAGAACTATAGAAGTGAGTATCTGTAAGGGGGACAAGTTCCTTCTTCCCTCTGTACTTTTGGTTAGTCAACAACTAATAACCAAATTTTTCTATACTTCATTACTGCTCGTACAGGAAAGACGGAACAAATTAAGTCTCTCTTTTACGGGGGTGATTTTGACCTCATAAGCAGGACCAAGCATGTCACCTCCCGCGCCTCTCCTCCCTGTCTCAATTCTGATTGATTAGCTTATTCCTTCGCGCAAGCTTCTGATTGATTAGCTAACGACCCCGTTGTTGTGTTGCATTTTGTGATCTTCCGCCTGCGTTTTTCGGATAGTCGGGACCCAATGTCAGGCGCGGACCTATGTTGGTTCACGCTTATTCACGTGAACAAGCGTGATTTTTTTTTGCAGTGTTATTTTCCACTTTTGAACAAGCACAGCATCCTCATTCCCTTATACAACGCTGTGAATTTTTTTTCGAACAACCACTTCAAACTCGATAGATCCGCCACTGCCCGATGTTGATTTCCGATTGAAATGTCAGCTCCAGATTTGGGGCGGCCCATCCGATTAGTTCAGCTATTGACTTCATTCCTATGGATGAAATAGACTGACAATTATGGTTGAAGTTCTACTCTCCTTTGGATATCAGGAAGGAAGGATTGTTCTAATTTCAAAACGAGGACCTTTCGTGGAATGGGTGCAACCTCAAGCTTGGGAATGCGCAATTCTAGTTCTCTTGCGTGACCAACTAAAATTCACTATACCTGTTCGTTTCTCATACAATGAAGGTGGAAAATGATTTTTTTTTATCTTTAACATGACCAAGCATGTATCGATTAGAATCCGTATTTCAGTTGACCGAGCAAATGACCTTAGATATGAAGATTTGAAGGTCGAGAATTGGGATAGATGGTTATCAGATTCTTGGTGTTGTCTCCTTCTGCGTGGGGAGGGAGGGGAATAGTCTCCTCCTTTCCTCTTTTTCTTCTAGTATTCAGTTATTGCATAGTTTCTTATTCCTTATGTGTACTACTATCTGTTGTCACATTTGTTTTGTATCTTGCTATTTTGTTGTCTCCTTTCTTACACTCCTGCCGCAGGTACTTTTCTTATAAGCCGAGGGTCTACCGGAAATAACCTCTCTACCTCACAAAGGTAGGGATAAGGTTTGCGTACATCTTACCCTCCCCAGACCCACTTGTGGGATCACACTGGATTTAGTGGTGGTGTTGTTTAACTGCTTAAAGAATGATTATAAGTTAAAAAAGTTGAGAATCCATATATAAGTCTTATATTAAAATTCACTCATGCAAGAAGTTACTCCATATCAATTACCTAATACTTTGGATCACCATCAAAGGTTATGCGGGAGTGGTAAATGTCTCTCAATCCTTAATCAGAGCTTTCAGGTTAAAGCTTGGATATGAAGCTGTCTTTGGTAGGGAGCAGTTTACCCAAAATGCAATTTTACGATGCGAATCCCAATTAGTCAAATCCCAAAGCAGATATCGGCCACCAGATGAAATCCAAAAATATTTTTTACTTTGGGAATCAATCACTTAAAGAAGAGTATATGCTTAAACAGAAATTAAAGAGATATTAAATAGTACTCCACTACTCCTTGTCTTTGATACCGTTGAATAACTAGAATATATAGTATATCTAAAAGCCTATAATTTTATGTACTTCCTATTGAAGAACATAAAAATTTCAATAGTATCCAATTACTCAGTCTCACCACCAGACTCCACTACATAAGAAAAAAAGTTTCATGTTTCATTTGTGTGGAAGTGTTTTTTTAATTTAGATACATCAATCAAACAAGTATACATTCATTTTCTGTCTTAAAAACTTTGTTACAAAGTCTTCTAATTTCCAATCATGTCTTTGACATCTTCTTTCTTGATCTACTTTCTCTTCTTTTACACTCCCAACTTTTCGTTTGCCCCTATAGAAAAATCTTGAAACAGAAACCCTGTAATAAATAAGCATCGATCATCAAAGGCAGGCCCAAAATTTAAAGTTTACAGGTTCCTATAACTATCTCAAGTCAATGAACAAATAACAAATGAGTTCATAGTCAAATATTTATAGATATTTAGTGAATATCTTAATACATATACAGAGCCTAGAAAAAGGTTAATGGGTTCGATGAACCCGCACTCGATATCCCCCCCTTGTTGACCATCCATGCTAATTAAGGGAAAACACAACATGGTAAAAGTCTTGAGGAAAAATCAACAACATTGTGGGTGCGTTTGGTATGATCTAAAACGTTTTTCTAAAATATAAGTCATTTTCTAGTGTTTGAACGCCAGAAAATCTTTCCATGAGAACATTTTCCACCCGAAGGAGAATAGAAGTCCTTCACTTTTGGATGGAAGTCATTTTCTTTCACAATGTTCTCTAACTCTTAACTTCATGTTAATGCTTGGAAAACATTTTCTCTCGTACCAAACACACTCTCAAAAATTTCATCCAAGTATTATCCGTTTAATTTGCTAATCTTATCATCAATCTTTAATAGGAATAATGATATTTCAAGAAAATATTTTCCACAATTCAACAAACCCCATAAAACATTTTATCAAGAAAATATTTTCGAGAACATGACTTCTGTTATACCAAACAGATCCTGTACGAGTTTACTTTTTTTACAAAAGAGAATGTGACTATACCAGTTGATAGGATAGGAAATCAGTGTAATTGATCTGTCAACAGAAAGAAAGTGAGGAGAGCAAGTAAAACTGCAGGCAACAAACCAACTTGGCCTTTGAATGCTGCATTCTTTTTGGGAAAATCCGTTGGAAGAGCGCATTCTTCGCCGTTGAAGATGACCTTAGAAGGGAATCCATCACCAGCTTCAATTTCAATATTTGGTATGTTTTTCTTCAAGAATGAGATCACTGATTGTTGTTTTCCAGGTACTCTTGGATCTTTATCAGGATTAGTCCCATTGACTTCACCAACCAAATAGTTCAATCCTTTCAAACCTTGCATGAAAATTGTGTTGTTTCGTTGAGGTAACTTAGTCCCGTTAAAGGAGTAAACATTTTCGTACCCATCCGCTATATGTTTCTTCATCTGAACCGCTGTGAACCAGTCCTCAAACGGGTCGTCTCCCCAGTTAAAGAGGGTAACCCGAGCCGTCCATCCGGTCTTGTAGTTGCTATCCAAGTGCCAATTAACACTTACCCCACAATTATCAGGACAAGGTGGTTTCTTTGGCATAGCGCCTAAATGCTTGAGTTTGTTCCATTCTTTCGCCATTTTATCCCTGTCTTTGAAAGGGACGAGTAGGGCTTGAGGAGGGAGAAGCAACGACTTTATATTCGCATCACATTTAGACGTTTTCTCACATCCGCAGGCGCAAGTGTTGCATGGGATAACAGAGTCAGCATAGAAAGCTGAGAAAGAAACACAACATTTGTTTTGTTTTGGCTTCGGTCGGGTAATGTTGCAAGTAATTTGCCAGCTGGCGACAGCGGTAGAAGTCATTCCGGTTCCACTAGGATCGGGGAACCCTGACGGGTCAACTCTAATAGGCGGGCCACATTTGTAGTCCGGATTAATTGTACCTGTTAGAATTATGCTTTAGAACCTGGTGCAGTAACTTTGTTTTATTAACTAAAAGGAATTTGTTAGTTAGTTTTAGATCTTTTAGGGATTAGGATAGTGACTGCTTTAATTTAGCAAACTTTTCTTTTTTCAGTTTTAAACCTACTGATCAAAAAAAGTAATTCCTTTTGACTGCATTGCCGATATATTTCTCTTAGCCTTTCTAAGTTATTTCCCTACGTTTCTTTGTTAAAAGATCAAACAGTACCTTCGATTTTCCAGTTCTGAGGCGGATACAGGGCGGTTCTGTTCAAATCAGGCGGAAGTTTGAAGACTTCCATCTGGAAAATGGATCGAGACTTAGTCTCGTTCATAGTAGAAGGCAAAAGCGATCCGTTTCTGCAACAATAAGGTAACTTGCCAAGTTTGTCGTCGTTTTCCATTTCGGTTGGCAAGTCGGATATGAGTGGCTTCTTTTGGCAATTCAGGACGTTAGTGAAATCGAAATCCTGGTAGTATTGTCCCTGAGCACCGTAAATGCATTCAGACGGGTCTTTTTTGTGAGTGTAAGCGCCTTTCATGCTGTAAATGAACTCGTTCCTCATCCATTCCCACGTTAAATTCCAATGATCAAGTCGGCCTAATGGGCTGAGGTTGTCAATGGTGACCTGAGCTTGGTACTTGTTCTCAAATGCGGATAGAACGTCGTATGTGAAGGAGAGGTCTCCGTATTGGCGAGGCATGAATTTGATGGTTGTTTTTTTGGGCTTGAACTTAGGGTCCCTCTTGCAGCACATCTGCATATAAGTTTCTACAAATTTTGCAACAGATAAAATTAGTACACATCATTTTGTGTAGTAAAAAACATTAGCAAAATTTTCTGATTCAATATAGTTTTTACAAATTTCCCGTTATAAGAATCAATCAAGAATGTCATTTTAAAGCTTAGAGCAAATTATTCATATGGAAGTAACATATATGTTCTTCAATTGATTGAGTGTAACCACTAACCAAGAACATAATGTATGATGGAGTTTAACCATAGAAAACAATCGATTATTTATCATTACGTCATTTGTTTTTATGCCGGTGGTGTTTGGCCTATTTGTTGGCACCTCTACTAATTTTACCGGATATCTTCTACCTCAGGATAATTTTGCCCACCAAAGTTTTGGCAGATAGAGAATAAATTACCTCATTATAAGTCCTGTCTATTAGAGACTGCTATATGCATATTCTATATCCACATAATTGTGAAGAGAAATCATCATGACTAGCTTTTTTTTAGGTTGTTTTCATAAAAAATGACACATTTTCTATATTTTGAACGCTTTTTAACTTTACACTTCTCAATTTACTCAAAAATTGCACGTGCTATAACTTATAACACACATCCATCCATGTTTAACATCACAAGTTCTAATAAACTTTTGGTACATGCAAAATTTTTTCGTTATGTTACATGCCAAATCAAGTGGGGTGGACTCGCCTTATGTCAGGCATGTCCAGTAACAACGCTTGGTTGGAAATTTTTACTATATATAGGTAAAATGTAAGAATAAAATGCTTTTTCATGTCTTCACGAGGAAAAGATTTACTCAGCATTATATTTTTAATAATGTTATCATGAATACATTTTTTAGAAATGAAAACTCGTGTAAAATTGTTGTAGCTAGGTCGTCTCAAACATTTTTTAAGCCATGTACGGTATGCTCGCACGGGTTCAAAAACGGCCCTGCTTGTAGCATAATATATATACTTGAATCGTGTTTTATTAATCAGGTCGGATATTTATCTTTCATTTATTACTTTTCTGCCTCTTTAAATGTCGACACCACTTACACAAAATTTTCCCCGTGCAAATAAATGAAACAAAGAAAATATATATATATATACGTACTGTATCGCTTAGGAGCAGGACATTTATATCCATCATTAAGGAGCTTGATTGTCTTTGGCATTGGCGTTGCTTTCAGCGAAACTCCAAATTGTGTTCCCTTTATCTTCACTTGGGCCGCCATCTGCGTAAAATCTCCGGCGGTATCAATCGCCGTCTTCAAATCCGATTGCGGAAAGCCAGCCAAAACGGTACCGTTTTTCCCGACTTTAATCGGAAATCCGTCGCCTTCCACTGCCACAGCACCATCCGTCGACACCAATAGCTCATTATGTTGAAACCCTACGTGAACTTTCCACGATTTCAGCTCGAATAGCCCTGTAATTAGAGGTGGCGAAATTAGTAATTGAAGTCATTATAAGAATTTTTTTCAGAAATAGATATTTAGAGCGTAATTACGAAAGGTGGCTATAAATTACGTATTTACGGAACGTAGCTATAATTGGTATATAAGGCGGGTATTTGTTGTATTAGCCAAAAATTATATCAGGCGGGTGTCATTTTTTATCAATGCATATTGTATAATCGTGTGAAAGAGTTGTATCAACGCATTCTGTTGTATCAAACACTGACAACTATGTTTCGTAATTTTTTGAAACTACACTATGTTCCGTAAATGCATTCTAAATATTCGTCACGTCGATTAGTTTTTTTTTTCAAATCAAAATCCGTCCAATCCGTTCAAGTTTGGGTTGGTTATTGACCCGCTCATTTATTAGTCTAGCCAATTTCAGTCCAACAAAATTTGACTGAAATTTACATACCTGTATTTATCACCGTCAACAGGGAATTAAACGCCCATGCTTGTGCCGATACATTTTTCACGAATGGATATTCCCGTTCGCGACCGTCGAATGCGTACGACAAGAATACGCCATCGCAGTTGTCCTGATCCGGCGGCGGCGCGGCCGGAACTGTCGACTCGCCGCCATAATCCTGACCGTTACATACCTCAATGCTATAACATAACAAAAGTAGCACAATGCAATTAATCACATTCATCCATGGTATTTTCATTCCTTCACTTCTTACGATCATTTGAAGGAAAAAAATGGAGGAAGTTGCTTGTTTTTTTTTTCTTTTTGTATTTGTTTTTTAAGTTGTATCTTTGTTCAAAAAAAATCTTTTTTTTTGCAGGCGGAGGAGGAAGAGAAAGATTTGTTGATGCCGCGTGAAAAAAACACACGGCAATCATCAATCAACTACGTCTCAATTCCAAATTAGTTAATTAATGTCGAATACGGAGTAAAAAATGAACGATAGAGGAATAAGAGAAATCAAGAATCAGACAGTTAAAACGAAAATTGTGAGACTTGTTCAACTTCAACGCTCTTCCTCTAGTTTACTCCGATTCTTAAGGGGAGGACACACAAAATGGTATAATTTTCTATATATGTGTTAAATGAATTATTTTATTTTTTTATTTATTTTATTTTTTTTTTTTTTTTGTTGATGAAGGAACATGCCGCCATTCTCTTTCGTACAAGCGAGAAACTCGACCGGTGTGTGCAAACCACGCCAATACGTCGTACACTTGGCAAGCCATGTGTGAAGCTCAACCAAGAAGGTTTATGCAGGGATCGAACTCGTGGCCTTGCGGTCAAGTATTTCTAACTTCTTCTGCGTGGTAATGAATTATTTTAATTGATGGTTAGAAATGAAGATATGTTAATGTTCTAGAGTAAGTCAACCATCTGATGTTATATTATAGTATCATGATATGATCCATTGCAATTTTTTTTTTCTTTTTATAATAATATAGTATAGTCAGACTTTTTATAACAACACATCCCCTGTAATAGTATTTCACCATAACCAACCAAACTTGTTTCGGAACCTATTTTTATATATATTATGTATAACAATATTTCGCTATAGCAGTCAAATTTTCTTTGGACAAACATCGTCGTTATAAAGAGATATGGAAGATTTAACTTATGGTGACAAAAAAGTCACGTAATTAGAAATGATTTCAAGGTCAAACTTGTCTTAAAAATGTGATTAACTAAAATTGGGACTGAATTATAATTTTTAAAACTTATAATCTTTTACAAAATGCACAAAAGCCCATACACATTATACAAAAACTTCTTTCAACCCATACACATACAAAAATTCAATTTATTTCAAAAAAAAAAAAGCAGTCCCCTCGTCGTCTCTGTCTCTCCTCTCTGTTGTTGCTGCAAAAAATCGACGACCACCATTGTTACTGCTCGTTCCTCTCTCCATTGTTGTTGCTGCTGCTTATTTCTCTCTCTCTCCATTGCTGCTGCTTCTCTATTCATTCTCAGGTAAACTTTTTTTTTCACTTGGTTCAAAAGTCAGGGTTTTGAAATCAGAGTGTGAAAATGATGATTTTGGTTAGAGAAGATAAAGAAGATCATGGGTTTTTCTTGAATGTTGTTTGTTTTGTTGTAGTTTCGTGTATTTGTTGCACTTGTTGGAGTTTGTGAGTTTGTAAATAGTGGTTGTGTTGTGAAATTATGGTTTTTGGTGTTGTTTTTGTGTTTCTCCTTGTTATTTCAAAAAAAAAAACTTGCAATTTTGTTGATTTTTCCAACAACTGAGGTTACCTGTTGCAGCAAATTCAGCACTTGTTTGACAGTTGCAAACATCTGCTGAGGTTGTATGATTTGATGTATTTTGTTTAAGTGGTGAGTGAAATTTGTGATGGTTGTGTGTTTGTAGTGAAATATAGATGTTTTGTAGTTAAATTTAGATGTTTTTGCTGTTGTTGTTGCTGTCATGCTATGGTTTAGAAAAAGTTTTGATTTTATCCAACAGCTGCTGGATAAAATCAAAACAATTGTTGAGGTTTTTGCAGCATCTGAAGCAGTTGTTGTAGCATATTAACAAGCTGTTGTAAAAATCAAAGCGATTGTTAAGTCGTTGCTCTCGTTTTCTACTTCCAATGATTAAGATTCTGCAAAGTAATGTCGATTGTTGCAACAGATTAATAATATGTTGCAACATATATTAATCTGTTGCAACATATTATTAATCTGTTGCAACAACTGATTACTTGTTGTAATTGAAATAAAACAGCATTGTTGTACTTACCAAATTAGCGGAAAACACTTATGAAGTAATTGTCAGTGCTACACCAACAAAATTCAGTCAAAAAATTACAAAATCAGGTGGTCACATTTTTTTCTTTCTTGAGCAACAATGGCGGACGAAGAAGAAGAAGAAAACAGAACAATGGAATGAGTTATGAAGTAATTCTCAGTGCTACACGAATGAAATCCAGTCAAAAAGTTGCAAAATCAGGTGGTCTTGTTTTTTTCTTTCTTGAGCAAAATTCAGTCAAGACGAAGAAGAAGAAGAAGAAACGAGCAGCAGAATAAGAAGAAGAAGCAAGAAGAAAAAGAAACGAAACAAAAAAGAAGAGCCAAAAATGGTGGAAACGACGCAGGCAAACAAAAAAATTGTCGCGTTTTTTTTTTTGCTCTGTAGGATTTATATGGGTTGGGTCAAAGTGTTAAAAATAAAACTTGAGGGCAAAGTGTAAAAAGTAAAGCTTGGAGTCAAAGTGTTAAAAATATAACTTTGAGGTGAGTCAAAACTCTCTAATCACTAATCCAAAGTTTATCACCCCTACTCAATTAAAAAAATTAGAGTTACTCCAACTCACTTTTAAAACCTATTTGTCACCTATAATTAAAAGGCCCAAGAGATTTGACTGTATAATTAAAGTCTTGTTGACAATGGAGCAGTTTGATATAGCAAATTGTAGTATATTTGACATGAAAAATTATCAATGAGGGTGTTCTTACTGGGATAATACTCTGCATGAACTAAAGGATGTGTTGGCCACAGTCCATACATCTTTGGTTAAAGAGTTGCAGACTTTCAGGTTATATGAGGTTTCCGACTAGACATTTTAAGAGTTGTTTAGTTTACATATATGTTAGACTAATAATGAAGAAATTCCTAGTTTACAGCACAAGAAATGTTTGGAAAATTTAGCTAGTGGGATTGAGTTATCCCGTCCTTAATGATTTGAACATATGGGTTCCCGCATGTTGGAAATATGATTTTCACACACATGCATACGTCGTACAATGTCTAGCTAAATTTCACGAAGTGAAAGAGATGTTGGTACACATGTTAAAGTGTTCTTAAGTTAGGTAAGGATGGACGATTAATTGGTCAAATTAATGTGTCTCCCACGACGGTATAAGAAAAGAAGAAATGTGCAATATACGAAAAATAGGGAAGAGCCGCGGCGCTATGGCGCCACGGCACTGCAGTCAGGCGCCGCGGTGCCAAAATTCCTACGACTCGAGATTTTTCTGACAGGTCGGCGCCGCCAGTGCAGGGTCGCGGCGCTCCAAGTTCAGAGAACGAAAAATCTGTCCAAAATCTTCTGATTCATGGACTGGTTTGAAGAGTCAAAGGTCAGCCAACCCTTGGCATGATCAAGGTGCCCTTTGGTGAAATCTATGCACTCCATTTAAAGAATTCACATGGTATGTGGATAGCCATTTTGCAACTATAAAAGGAGCTTCAAATTCATATTTAAAGATATCCATTCACAACACAAAAAATCTTAAAATTGTTGAGAGCTTCCCTTCTATTCTAGCAATCTTGTGTTCTTGTTTTTTTTACAAGGATTCTCAAGTATTGGGCTTGTGCTTGAGAAAGTATTGTTATTTTATCTTGAGAGACTATTATCCGTAAGTCATTATATACGAAGATAATTTTATCTTAAGGAGAGATTGTCAAACAATCGACTCGACAAACATTATACTAAACTTTTTTGTGTGTAACTATTCAGTTCTTTTGTTCTCATTCATACCCACAAATTTACAACAAGAAATTCATATGGTACTTCATGACATTTGGCTTCGCAATGATGTAATATCTGATGTTTTCTCTTGAGAAATGGTTTTGTTGCCCATAACAAAATGTTTTTAGTTTTATGTTTTTTTACAAGACATATTTAAAAAATAACACGAGAGATCTCAAAAGACCATTTTCTTTATTCAAATGTAAGATGGTAAGAGAGACCTCCCTCTCATTTTTCTTTATTTTTCTTTGGGTCATTCACACAAATGTCCCTATTTTGGGTGGTCTTTAATTTTTGTCCTTCAACACTTTTTACGCGGTATAAATTAGATTTCGCCGGCATAGTTAGCGTTTAACTTCTGCATATGTATCAAAACATCCCACAAATTATGTCAGATATACCGAAATCTGAAAAAGGGCATATACATTTCACTTAGCAAAGTTAGTGTTTAACTTTGGCATATGTATCATCACATCCACACAAGTTATACACTCGACGTAATCGGAAAAATACTACACAACTTATGACGCGTAACTTAATTTCTATAGTACACATTCTATAGAACTTGTGTCTAGCGACGCAAAAGTTCAATTTTCGAAAATAAAAATACAGAACTTATGTCGAGCGAAGCATATCTGAATATTTTCATTAAATAAGCAACATGGACAGAAATAAAAGACCACGAATATGAGGGGCAAAATTAAAGACCATTACGTTTAAAGGGAAATCCGTGCAAAATTATGTTTTTCTTTTCAAGCAAAGAACGAGACGCCTGTTTTAAAAGAAAACATCATTAACATTTGATTTAATTTATTCTCAATTTTGCTTTTATTTAATCATCAAATCTCTGAAAAATCACTTTCCTGAATCACGATTACAAGTTTTAATTGTCTATTCAAAAGGTTCTTTGATAAAACAAAACTTTAAAGAGTAATATCAAAATCATTGAACCACGATAACCGGAACCAAAAAGTGTAAATGCAAACCATATCAAATTAATGTATGTATGCTATTGGTATAACATTTTCAAAAATAAAAAATCGAAATCTTTCAAAATCGTATCGAACTTGTTGAAAGTATAATTAAATATTAAAAGTGTGCTCTTTCTAACCGTTTAAGCTTTTAGATGAGATAGTCACACACTTCAACATGGTATCAGAGCAATTCAAAGGTGAGCTTATTGAGAATATAATTAAATATTAAAAATGTGTTCTCTAACAGCTTAAGCTTTTAAATGAGATAGTCACACTCTTCAACAGAACTAGAACTGGATAAACAGCCCTACCAAGGAAGGAGAAGGAATTAGTTAAGGTAAGACATGCCTATTAAAATTTGATTTTCCATAAGAGTTATACATACAAGTTCATGAAGACGTACTCAAACAACTATGGGTTCCTCGATGCTGCCTATATTCTCAACCAACTCTACTTTTGGTTCCAAGTCTATGAATTGATTAGACTTGCTAGCTAAGTGTGAGATACTGACTCTACCTTCACGTCTAATATAGTCAGCCACAGCTCTCATTTCTTCTAGTGAGATGTATATGTATTTCCCTCTATCATCCATGACACCAGAAAGTCTCCCTGATGAAATCACATCGAAATACTCAAACCTTCGGTTAACACGGGAGGAACAAGAATCCATGGTTTCTTGAAAGGACAACAAAATTCAATCGAAATTTTAAGAGAAGGAAAGGAGAATACCCATTTCTTCGAGCGAGTTGATACGATTGATACACTCCTGCATAAAGAAATAAGCAGTAATTGGGAAGCATGAGTGATTCAAGAATAGGGTATAGCTTAAAACTGAGAACATTATGTGCATATGATATGAAGGAAAATGTTTTCTTGAAAAATAAGTGGTTTGTGTTTAGTAAGTAAACAAAAAATATTGTCTCGAAAGCATTTTTATATAATATAGGCAAACACTACAAGGAGAGGGGGAGGGGGTAAGGGTGTGGGGATGTGGGTGAGAGTGAGAACTTGTTTTTTCCTAAAGAAAATATTTCCCAAAAACAACCAAACATGGGAAAATTGGAAAACACGCCCTATGTATCCCTTATTTTGAGTGTAGGAAGATGAGCAACTTTCTCAACAATTCACCAAGGCAAAAGAAGATCAACATGAACTAGCTTTCCTTGGATCTTTTTTTTTTAGTATACATAGAAAATAAAAAGGTGATACGGGAACCAACATCCAAAAATGGGTAACAGGACAAAGGTGCTTACCTGAGTCCTTAACTTGAATTCTGCTGCGAGATCCTCCAACGGCACACATTTGTGTTTCTGCAACAGTATATGAAAAGATTTGACCAACTCACGACAATACTTTTCACCAAATTGCGAATTATGTATTCTGATTATAAGTTTATAATACAAGCTTAAGTAGATTCTGACTAATATTAAAAAAAGATTTAGTGCAAGATATAAAATAATGTACTTCTCAACAAAGAGAAGATTTCACCACATCCACAAGGCAAAAGAAAGAAGAGGAAATATGTAAATATAGTATATGAATCTTTGGTTTGTCATTAGTCAACTGGCATGAATTAAAATTACCTTGATATATTCCACAAAATCAAAAAGCAGACCCTGGCTTCCATCTTGTACTTCATTTTCAGTTGTTCCTTCAGCATCAATGGAAATTTCACCTTTCCATTTTTCAAACTCTAATGCAGCAGCTTCTTCCTCTTTGTCCTGTCTAGCCTTGGCTTCTTCTTCCTACACAGATTATCCCAGTTCTCTCAAAAGATCCTGCGACACATCAAGCAATTCCACACAGACAGATACTTACAAGCGCACGCTCTTTAGCTTCCCGCTCCTCCTCCTTCCTCCTCCTGGTTTCGTCATAGTGGCTTTGCTTTGTCTGTTTTGACTCCCGAGCAGCTTCTTCAGCCTATATAATCATGACCAACCCTGATTTTCAATTTCTAAAACTTGCAAGAGGAAATAGAATGCACATTTCAGTTTTGAATCTAAAAGACAAGTCATGTGTGTTATAACATAATGTCATTCTAAGGTGAATTATTAACAAACTGCAAAATGTGCCAAACCATGCCATTCTTTAGCTTTTCATCCGCAGGATGTGAGATAAATTACCCCAACCATGAAGCGAATAGAAAGCAACCAAGTGAGAATTGAACATTTAACCATAATTTATTTATTTCTTGAAATGGTTAACCATCACATATAATATATTCAATCACACTAAAGATACAGATTAAGTTCCATAATTTTAATTTTCTTCAAAGTATGCTACTGTTCCATTTTCATCTTAGTATTTGTTTAACCATTTAGAATTTCTAACTAATCTTCGTAGTTACGTTAAGGACCTGCCCCCAAACTTGAGTTCAGAAAATGCTGTGTTATGTTGGAAAACCTTGCACTCTTACTATTTACATAATTTGAAAGGAAGGGTTTATTTTCAATTTTAGTTATTAATTCAGGGTGAATCCTGAAAGTTAGAAAGGAACCAATCAAGGCGCTATCATTGATTAAAAACGTTCAACATATAAAGTTGTAGCTGGCAATATTCATAAGGAAAAGACACAGAGAACTCAAATCCTAGGCAGACTAGGATTCCTGTTTCTTATTAACAAGAAACCACTTAAAATGAAAGAGAATTCCATCAGCAATTTAAAATTATCATAAAAAGGTCCTTGAATAATTAGGGAACAAACACCAAATGATTAACAAGCTATCTAGGAAACAAGAATGAGAAACTAAATTTTAATATAACTAGATTGCTTTCCAGACCTATTACTATTATAGCATAAAATACAGTGGTACCTTGGGTCCGACAAAAACGTATCCCCAGTTTTGGCTCTCCGTGATTAATAGGTGTCCATATAATTCTTTCCAGCCTCAATTTAGAGAATAAGATAAGAGAGAAACTAAAGGTTTGATGAGCACAGAAATGTCCTTAAACACTTGTATGCTCATACTAAAATTTTGATGAGTATAGAAATGTCCTTAATCTATGTTGCAATAATTACAATTTACAATCAATACATCCCCTCAAAGCAGAGCACACAAATTAGAGAGAAACTAAAGGTTTGATGAGCATAGAAATGTCCTTAAAACGCTTGTATGCTTACACTAAAGTTTTGGTGAGCATAGAAACGTCCTTAATCTATGTTGCAATAATTACAATTTACAATCTATACATCCCCTCAAAGCAGAGCATACAAATCATAAGCATCAAGCTTTCTACAAACAAATTACACTCTTTAAGATTATAAGAGTTTTGTTATAGAGTAAGGTTCAGAACAATTAACTTTTGCAAGGATAAAAGGCAAATGTTTATAAGTGTGAGATACCTGTCTTTGTGCTTCCCGCTCTTGACGCTTCTTTTCCTTTTTCTTTGATGCTTTTGCAGTATAATATCCATCTCCAGGTTCTTCATCATCACTGCCATCAGCCAGTTCTGCACGTATTTGAAAAAATATATAAACATGAATCAGTCACCATGAAACATCAACTCGATCTAGTGCAAGGGGAAGCAGTTTGTGGACAATAATCAAGAAGAGCTAGATCTTTTCGTACCAAGAATAGTAACAACAAACATGTCTTTGTCCATGAATGGTAACCCTTTACTTCTCACTTGATGCAATAACTTTACAAATGAAGTTGTCATAATGAGGATGAACATAAAGCAACAAAGTTATAGCCAGTTCAATCAGTCATAGCTAATTGGGCTCATTTTGAATGAATGGGAGGAAACACCTCCTGTAGTTTTATCTTGCATATTCTACTTTGAAGCAGGGATCAAGATGAGAGACAGTGGCCTATTTCTTTTTACCCTCCAACTTGAAAGTTGAGCAAGATAATTACGAGAAAACATCATGGAAATAGTGATACTGTATCTTTAGATTTTAAAATAAACAAGCTAAAAGATATGGAAAGAAAATTAGACATTACTGGAAGAAAAATGATCAAACAGTTCCAACTTCCAATAGAGCAAGAGATGAAGGAGAGATTACCATCTATAGCGCCTGCAGCCGAAGATGTGCTAGCAGCTGAAGAAGCTGGTCTTCGACGCATTCGACGTGTTCCAGTGGCTCTTACTACAGTTTCCGTCTGCTCAACCTGATATTTAGCCAATAACAGTTTCAGTTCTTGCTAAATTTGAATGATATTATACTTTCTTATTTCTCCAAATTAAAGGATGTTTAAACAGCATCTAGGCAGCTTTTACAAGTCCCTCCAGTAATGCCACCATAATGAGTGTAGTAATGCTGACATCCAACACTCCCTCCGTCCCGATTTGTACAATACTTTTTCCCCATTTCAGCACATCCCAAGATGTTCAGCATAACATCTCTTTACAACTTTCACATCTTTAAGAATACAAAATTCATTAAACTATTCAAACTTTAAACATGGCGTGATATTTTCTTTACCAAACTACTTTTAACCATTCCTATAATATTTCTTCCACCGTCATTAATAACAAATTAAGTTCAAATTACTCCCTCCGGATCAAAAAGAGTGTCCACTTAGCCATTTGCACACTCCTTAAGAAAATACTAACTCCTAGGCAAAAATAGGTAATTTGACTAAAACGCCCTTAATTAAATAGGTATTGGGATTTGGCCACCTAACACCTAATGAGGGCAAATTTGGAAAAGTAAGGTCAATTCTTTCTTGATTTGGTAAGTGGACACTCTTTTTGAACCAAAAAATAATGGCCAAGTGGACACTTTTGAGATCCGGAGGGAGTAACATATTAAACTTATATTCAGTCAAATATTGTTATATAAAACGGGACAAGGACAATTAATTATTATGCTTATATCAAAACTTTAATCCTAACATCAATTCATAATCTTCTCAAATCCCAACGATGGTGTGATACCCACTTGCGGATCACTCTTTAGTTAGGAGGGTCAAAGAATCGATCCCGTATCCCTATCACCTAGTACCAGTGAACTTTCAAGAATAATCCTCTTACATCACTAAGTTTGTAATAGAAAACAAGCTGCAAGAAACCATCAACAAAAAGGAAAAGCAATTCAACCTGAGTTTCATCTTCATGTTCTCTAGAAGACTCAGAATTTTGGTCGCGCTTCCACAGATAAAGTGGAACTAATGCCAAAACCAGAAGCATCGAGAGAATCGCTACCAACATGTCCTCCATTTTCAATACTTTTGTGCAGTATCCTGTCTGAAAGTGCAATACAAAAGGCATGATAAGTTTAACAACTACACCTCAGTCCCAAACAAGTTGGGGTCGGCATGACAAGTGAGCTATGAAAAAATCTTTAAGAAAAATTAAGCAAATTCCTTAACATAGACCAGGAATCTTCAACATTATACAATTAGGATAGAGTAATTTGGATATATATCCGGGTTTCAGATCAGTTGACTTCGCATGATTAAATTTTTAAATTATTAGAACTTAAAACTCCACCAAAGTGAGTCTCACAAAGCATTATGTAGTCTGACGCCGGTTAAAGGAAGAGGGTTCCATTTGACCATTTCAGAAAAAGAGGTTGATGGCTATTTGAAATAGGGATCATATAGGCTTGAGAGAGCGGAATGTAAACAGATGATTCATATAGCCAAAACCG
Organism: Przewalskia tangutica; assembly: GCA_029844215.1. Classification (NCBI taxonomy): domain Eukaryota; kingdom Viridiplantae; phylum Streptophyta; class Magnoliopsida; order Solanales; family Solanaceae; genus Przewalskia; species Przewalskia tangutica. The sequence continues at coordinate 932,278 of CM056738.1, read as the reverse complement.
ACTAGTTCAGAATTGAGGCATAGTTGAGCAAATTAACTTGTCAAAATCACAAGGAAGTTCAAAAACTTAAATTTAGTTTCTATACAGAGACAGAAAGCACTTAACCGAATTGCAACTTCCTTAATGTAGACCAGAAAACTTCGACATTAAACAATTAGGATAGAGTGATTTGGAGACATGGCGGTTTTCAGATCAGTTGACTTCACATGATTGAATATTTAAATGATTAGAAATTGAACTACACCAAAGTCAGTTACACAAGGCATATCCAGTCTGATACCGGATGAAGGAAGAGGGTTTGCATAGGTTAATGGTTATTTGTAATCGGGATCATAAAGGCTTGAAATACACAAGGCATGATAAGTGAGCTGCAAAAAAAGCCTTTGAAATAAATTAAGAAAATTCCTTAATGTAGACCAGAAAACTTCGACACTATACAATTAGGACAGTGATTTGGATATGTGGCGGTTTTTTAGATAGTTGACTTCACATGATTGATTTTTTTTTTGAATAACCGTGATGTCCCATCCAGCTTGCGCACACCTCCACTAAATCTACGGGCCACCTGCTACCTCCCACCAACATAAGTACCGGTTAACGTTGTATATCTAGGCTTGGACGGATGGGAAGAAATCACATAGTGTTTTTGCCTCGAGTGGACTTCACATGATTAAATTTTTAAACGAATAGAATTAAAATTCAGTAAAGTGAGTTTCACAAGGCAATCCAGTCCGAGGCCGGAAAAGGAAGAGTGTTGTCACAGGTTAATGGCGTAAAATTAAATATTCAAAATTTGGATCATATGGCTTGAATTGAGCTAATATAAACAGATGATTCATATTGCAAAACTAAAACTACTTAGAGTTGAGGCATAATTGAGCAAATTAACTTGTTAAAATCACAACGAAGCTTAACAATCTGTTCTACTCATCATACAGGATTAAAATTAGGATCATATGAGCCTGAATAGAGTGGAATATAAGCATGATTCATAGAGCAAAAACTCAAACTAGTTAGAATTGAAGCATAATTAAGCAAATTAACTTGTCAAAATCACAACGCAGCTTAACAAATCCGTATTCTACTCATTATATAGGATTAAAACTAGGATTAAATGAGCTTGAATAGGGTGGAATATAAGCAGATGAATCTTATAATAAAACTCAGATTAGTTATAATTGAGCATAATTGAGCAAATTAATTTGTCAAAATCACAACGAAGCTTAACAAATCTGTATTATATTCGTTATACAGGATTAAAATCAAGATCAGATGAGCATGAATAGATCGGAATATAAGGAGATGATTCATACAGCAAAACCCAAACTAGTTAGAATTTAAGCATAATTGAGCAAAATTAAACTGTTAAAATCACAACGAAGCTTAACAAACCGTATTCTACTCGTTTATACAGGATTAAAATTAGGATCATGTGAGCTTGAATGATCATACAGCATAAACTCAAACGAGTTATAATTGACGCATAATTGAGAAAATTAACTTGTTAAAATCACAACGAAGCTTAACAAACCGTATTCGAGTCGTTATACAGGATTAAAATTAGGATCATATGAGCTTGAATAGAGCAGAATATAAGCAGATGATTCATATAGCAAAACTCAAACTAGTTAGAATTGGGGATAACTGAGCAAATTAATTTGTCAAAATCACAACGAAGCTTAACAATCCGTATTCAAATTATACAGGATAACGATTAGGATCATATAAGCTTGAATGATCATAGAGCAAAACTCCAACGAGTTATAATTGAGCAAATTAACTTGTCAAAATCACAATGAAGCATAACAAACCGTATTCAATATGTTATACAGGATTAAAATTAGGATCACATAAGCTTGAATGATCATAGAGCAAATCTCAAACGAGTTATAATTGAGCAAATTAATTTGTCAAAATCACAACGAAGCTTAATATTCCGTATTCTACTCGTTTTACAGGATTAAAATTAGGATCTTATAAGATTGAATGACCACAGAGCAAAACCCAAACGAGTTATAATTGAGGCATAATTGAGCAAATTAACTTGTCAAAATCACAACGAAACTTAACAATCGGTATTCTACTCGTTTATACAGGATTAAAATTAGGATCATATAAGCTTGAATGATCATAGATCAAAACTCAAGCGAGTTATAATTGAGGCATAATTGAGCAAATTAACTTATTAAAATCACAACAAAGCTTAACAAACCGTATTCTACTCGTTTACCAGTCTCAAAAAAATCCGTATTCTACTCATTATACAGGATTAAAATCAGGATCATATGAGCACAAATAGAGCGAATTAACATGTTAAAATCACAATGAATCTTAACAAACCGTATTCAATTCGTTATACAGAATTAAAATTAGGATCATATAAGCTTGAATGATCATAGAGCAAAACTTAAACGAGTTAGAATTGAGTAAATTAATCACAACAAAGCATAACAAACCGTATTCAATTCGTTATACAGGACTAAAATTAAGACCATATAAGCTTGAATGATCATAGAGCAAAGCTCAAACGAGTTATAATTGAGGCATAAATGGACAAATTTAACTTGTCAAAATCACAACGAAGCTTAACAATCCGTGTTCTACTCGTTTATACAGGATTAAAATTAGGATCATATAAACTTGAATGATCATAGAGCAAAACTCAAACGAGTTATAATTGAGGCATAATTGAGCAATTTAACTTGTCACAATCACAACGAAGCTTAACAATCTGTATTCTACTTGTTAAAGCAGATGATTCATAGAGCAAAACTCAAACGAGTTATAGTTGAGGCATAATTGAGCAAATTAACTTGTCAAAATCACAACGAAGCTTAACAATCCATATTCTACTCGTTAAAGCAGATGATTCATAGAGCAAAACTCAAACGAGTTATAGTTGAGGCATAATTGAGCAAATTAACTTGTCAAAATCACAACGAAACTGAACAATCCGTATTCTACTCGTTAAAGCAGATGATTCACAGAGCAAAACTCAAACGAGTTGGAATTTAGGCATAATTGAGAAATTTAACATGTTATAATCACAACGAAGCTTAATCAACGGTATTCGACTCGTTATACATGATTAAAAATTCGATTAGGGTTTATGCATAATGAAAAATGATTGAAACGAGGATAGCGGAGTGGGAGAGAGGATAGGAGCCTACCTGATAAAGAGATTGCCGGCGGTCACCGAAGAGAAGCAATTTCCAAGATCGATAATCGGTTCAATGGACGTGGTTGAAAGAGAAATTGGCGGGTCGAAAAGAATAAAAACTCGGGTCAAATTTGAAATCCAGTTGCTTTAGGAAGAGCCCGAATGGTGTGAAAGAATTTGGGCTTATGATACTCCACAGAAATTTGGGCTTACGATCCTCCGTGAAATCAAAACAACAACATACCCGAGGTAATACACAAATGTGTCTAAGAATGGTAGGATATAATCATATAAGTTAGATCTTATTTTTATATATAGGGTCTAAGAATAATAGGATATACGCATATGTTATCTTTACATATATGGGGTAGAGAACCTCTGCTCAAAAGAATTCTCGGGTAGTCCGTTTGGACACCGTCTTTTAATCTGTGTTCATTTTTTGAAATTTTTGCATATATATCGTTTTTAAATACACATTTTTTGAAGTCAGATTTGACAAAACAAAACCTCATATATATATGTGAGTGAAGCTTAGTAAAAATAGTTAGACTTCAGTAACTTTGGTTTGAACTTTAATCATATATGACTGAAGTTGTTATAAAATCTAGCCATGAACTTATATTTGGAATTGTGAGAAGATGCCTATATATAGAAGGGAAAATAATCTATTAGGACTTATGCTGTGAAGTTCTCTACCTCCCTTTTTTTATATTTTCTTTTATTTTTATAATGAACTATTTCAATGTGTGTGATTGTAGTTTTCCCCATCACACGCAACGTATCCAGTTTCATATGATTTAAGTTAAATCACTTTTATTTGACTTTAACCATTTTATTTTTACTTTCTGTGTATGAATTTCAGACAAAAATAATTGAAGTCGGGAAAAAATAATTAAACTTCAGTCATATGAAACTGCACACATTGTATCTGAATACTAACTTCACACATGGTATGTCTGAAGTTGACCCAAAGTAGTTTACGTGCCAAAATAAATTAAAAAGTGGTCATAAGTTAAATAACAGCGTCAAAATCATGTATCCGTGAACTCACCCTTTAACATCCACTGATCACTTTTCAACTAATTTTTCAAACAGACATACTATTATAAAAAATTTAATTTCATATCTAAAACTTTAAGATATTAGTCTTGTCTATAAAAATAATTCTGAAATTTAAAACCCCATGAAACGACTACTTATCTTTTTAATTGCACGCGTTGTTTGTTGGAGAGTTAAACCATGTTCAAGCATCTATAGACAATTAGACATGGAACATCAAATGGATTTTTCCTTTCCATTTCTTAGGTAAGGCATTTTTTGAGTTTAGTAAAAAAGTACTCAAAAAATGACAATGTGAGGAGAGATATCAACCTGAAAGAAGTCATTCGTCTCATATAAATTATTCACCTCGCAATGTCACACTTCTACTGAATGACTCGTGTTGTGGTTAGGTATCCGGTATCTTTAGACGAAAGAGTAAACATTCAAAATCAATCGTTATTTTCAACGACCTCACTTATACACTCTTAAAATCGATCGTGGTTTGCCATAGGCATCCCCATCCTTAGACGTAAGAGTGAATATTTAAAATCAAACCTTATTAGTCACTACTTCTCACTTATTCACTCATTTAACATTGATTGTTGTTTCTCATAGGCATCCCAAGATTGATTGTTGTTTCTCATAGGCATCCCGCAATCTTGGACAAAAGAGTGGAACATTCAAAATCATTGTTTCAATCACTACCTCCCCACATATTTATGTTGTCGCTGCCTTAGCTTCGATTATTGTTATCACTACCTTAGCTTCGTTCGATTAATGTTGTCATTGCTAGAGTTACAAAGCACAGATTCTCACCGTCTAGCCATCTACATAACACATTGTAGACAGCGGAACAGCTGTTATATCATAAAAGGCACGTCGCTACTTACGCTACAAGGCAACCACAAATGGGTCACCACATGACTTGGTACAGTGACCAGAGTGCCATTTAAATGCAACAGACCTGAGGTCACTGTTCCTGACGCAAAACATAACTCTGCAGTTAAACTTGACCCACACAACACCACCACCAACCTCCAAACGCCCTATGCCACTCCAAGCGGAAGGGGAGAAAATGCTAAAAACCTACCACACGAAGCACAAAATGGAAATACAAGAACATATACAAATGACAAGCAACAACTGAAAAATGATAAAGTCCATAATTCTATTAGCACGCACGACGATTGTTCTAGACATAATATAACATCACCCATAACTACTATACAGAGTTTCAACGGGCAACAAAGTACTAAATAATATCAAACCAGACACTAGAAAGACCTTTTTTTTCTTTTGGACGGGATAAAACACTAGTAAACTTTATTATAACTGAACTTGGATAGAATTTTCCGCACTGACACGACAAATATAAGAACTGCGCGATGATTGATGAGGCAATCAGAAACCATGAATTTTGATGTGCTCTTTCTTCACGATTCCAGCCTCGACAAGAAATGTCGAAACGTTCTTCCTCTGATCACCCTGGAGTTGAATAACCTGACCTAGTTCTGGATCCTGGACAACAGTACCATTGCAGCAAAACTCTTTCTTCAGGTCCTTCAGTATTTTATTGTAGCTGAATTCTTTCTTCAATCCTTGCACAGTCGTCAGGCTTTTCCGACCATTCCTTTGTTGTATGCGGATGTGCACATAATCTTTTGTCCCAGCTCCAGAATTGTCAGCATTTGCCTCAGCAAAGGGATCTAAGGAAGACATCAAAACAAAGAAATATGGGTCAGTTATGAATCCAACTAGCAAGACAATCTTTTTCATGCGCCATTTGTATCTAATCCAACAACCACCACTATCCCAAAACAAGTTGGCATGGCCAATGCCGATTCACACTGTCCATGTTGCTCGATTTAAGCTAAGAATTTGTCACTTACAAGTTTTTGAAGTAAACTGAAAGAGAATGAAATATATGATAACATACCCAATTAAATCCCACAGTGTACGCAGACACTAACTCCACCTTGGTAGGTAGAGCGGATGTTTCCGGGAGACCCTCAACTCAAGACAAAGCATAATCACAAGCGCAAAGTAAGAGAAACGATCAGACTCACACAAGAAAAAGAAAAATTAAAGCAGTATGAACATGCTTTTGGAAGAAGTAGCTAACACAACTATATAAGATAAACAAAGTACACTAAAGAACACATAGCAACATAAATCAAACTACAGGGGTCTATAAAGCAATAATGCGTCTATAAGTGTGATAGGCTAATCGGGCTTACAGTAAGAAGCCTACAACTACCATTTCGTAAGCGTAGAACTACGCTTGATTACCTACTATCCTTCTATCATAATATGTGTCCTCCACAACCCCCTATATCTAAGGTTATTTCCTCAGTAAGTTGCACATGTGTCATATCCCATCTAATCACCTCTTCCCAATACTTCTTCGGCCTATATTTACCCCCTCCTAAACCCGTCCATTGCTAACCTATCACACCTCCACACTGGGACATCTGTGTCTCTCCTCGGCACATGCCCGAACCATCTCAGTCTCGCTTCCCGCATCTTATCCTCCACCGAGGTCACTCCTACTTTGTCCCAGATATCATCATTTTTAATCATATCTCTCCTTGTATGCCCACACATCCACCTCAGCATCCTCATCTCCGCAATTTCATCTTTTGTATGTGTGAAGTCTTGACTGGTCAACCCTCCGCTCATACAACAGGTCTATCCACCACCCTATAGAACTTGCCTTTAAGTTTTTGTGGCACCTTTTTGTCGTACAAGACTCCAAATGCGAGCCTCCATTTCATTCACCCTACCCCAATACAATGTGTAACATCGTCATCAATCTCTCCATTCCCTTGGATAATAGAAGCTTCCTTTCTTTGAAATGACCCGAGTACCAAGCCTAACCTCCACGCATGTCTCAGGGCCGCTCCCATTGCTAAACTTGCACTTTAAATATTCGATCTTGGTCCTACTCAACCTGAACTCTTTAGCGCTCTAGACTATAGAGTCTGTCCCCGAGTTTGACGTTCACTCCGTTGCGAGTCTCATCAATTAGGACTATGTCGTCAGCGAATAATATACACCACAGAAACAACTAAATACCAAATTCAACTGAGGTATAACAAAGTTGCATACCAAAAGCAGCGGGAACTTGGAGGTCGAGATCAGACATGAAACTTTGCTGAGAATAAAAGACAACAACCGTGCTCAAATCACCAAACTTGGATGCTCAAACCTGGGTAGAAGAAAGGGCTTCATCAATTATACAATGAGAAATCAAAAGCAGATAATCCACATATATTTGCTAAGCTACAGAAATTTACATGTAAAAACTAGGGAGACCGGTTAATTTAGCGTACCAGAAGTCTATCAAGATCACAAACACTGGCCTAACAAACAACACCGAAACACATATTTGCTAAGTTATATAAACCGAGCAACTGTAAAACAAATTCCCAAAAAGATACCGGATTTCAAATAAAAATCAGATTTTTTTCACTTGTAAAAATTAGAAAGACCAGTTAATTTAGCGAATCCAAAGACTATCAAGATTACAAACACTAGGCTAACAAACAAAATCCAAAACACATACATTTGCTAAGCTATAGAAAACGAATCACTGTAAAATCAAATTCCCCTAAAAGATACAAACTTCAGATAAAAATCTGATTTTTATCATATGTAAAAACTAGAGAGACTGCCGAGGGTCTTTGAGAAACAACTATACCTTGGCCCAAGCTCCCCGACCCACTTTGTGGAATTTCACTGGGCATGTTGTTGTAAAAACTACAGCAGATCCAAAGATCTATCAAGACTAAAAACACTAGGCTAACAAACAAAACCAAAAACACATTCCCAACAAAAAGATGCAACTTTCAAATAAATATCTGATTTTTATCACATGTAAAAAATACAGATACAGGTTCATATAAAGGATCCAAAGATTATACAACAACATACCCAGTCCCACAACGTGGTGTCTGGGGAGTATAGGTTGTACGCAACTTACCCCTACCTTGGGAGATAAGATCCAAGATTGTACAACAACATACCCAGTCCCACAACGTGGTGTCTGGGGAGTATAGGTTGTACGCAACTTACCCCTACCTTGGGAGATAAGATCCAAGATTGTACAACAACATACCCAGTCCCACAACGTGGTGTCTGGGGAGTATAGGTTGTACGCAACTTACCCCTACCTTGGGAGATAAGATCCAAGATTATACAACAACATACCCAGTCCCACAACGTGGTGTCTGGGGAGTATAGGTTGTACGCAACTTACCCCTACCTTGGGAGATAAGATCCAAGATTATATAAAGCTTACAAATACTAGCCTAGCAATAAAAACCCAAAACATATATTTGCTAAGCTATACAAATCGAATCAATATCAAAATAAAAATCCCAACAAAAATATACGAATTTTCAAATAAAAATCAGATTTTTATCACATATATAAATTAGAGACATGTTTAATTTAGCAGATCTCATAATTATATTAATTACTGGAGATTAACCTGATTCGAAAATTAGGGTTCGGATAAGTCTGAGCTAATAGAGACAAGTCAAGTCCACAGAGAATTAAATACTTTGGTTTTAATTTGGGAAAAGATATATACAAGGCCTTTCGGGTTTTGGGCTTATGTCGGTCGAGGACCAAAATTACTTGGGCCTCATTATTTTCAAGTTAATACCAATTATAATTTATTACTACAACTATTCTTTCTCGGAATTGCACTGGTAGACATATTTTTTCCTACTTCCGTTTTCTGTGTTTTAGTTATTGTATTGTAAATTATCATATATTTTTATTTAATTTGAGCTAATTTTAGGTTGAAAAGAAATAAATTAAATTGAGGCGTCATCAGGGGCGGATCTCCGTCCCTGGTAGTGATTGTTCAAAAAAAAAATCACAACGTTGTAAAAGGGAATGAGGATGTTGTACTTGTTCAAAAATGAAAAATAGCACTGCAAAAAAACGGTTGTTCGCGTGCACAACTATGCACACAAGAGATCCGCGCCTGGACGTCATGGATGAAATAAATGAAATATCATGAGTGAAAGAATAAATAAATTGCATGTCTTAAGGTAGAGTTTGCATGCGTTAAGATAGAGTTTGTTATATTAAGGTAGAGTTTGCATGTTTTACAGTAGAGTTTAGATTCGCAAGGTAGAGTTAGCATGCCATAAGGTAGAGTTTAGATTCGCAAGGTAGAATTTATTTGTTATAAGGCAGAGTTTGCATGCATGAAGGAAAACTTTCTCTTAATGTAGAGTTTGCATGTCTTAAGGTAGAGTTTACATGTCTTAAGGTAGAGTTTATATTGACAAGGTAGAATGTAGAGTTTGTCTTATTTCTGAAGACAAACTTTGTATTAAGGTAGAGTTTGCATGCTTTAAGGTAGAGTTTGAATTCACAAACAAGTAAACATTAAGGTAGAGTGGCCAAAAGTGAACCGGAAAGCTCTTGCCACGATTCGGCAATGGGTGGACGACATTGTTTTCAGCAACATAGCCAAAGAGACCGACGCCCACAAACTTTGGACTAAGCTGGAAAATATCTACGAGATGAAGTCGACACAGAACAAATTTCAGAAAGCTTTCTTCAGGAAGTCAACATCGTGAATAGGCTCGAAACAATGAAGATAAATTTCGATGACAATGTGCACGCGCTAATGATATTAGACTCATTACTTGATAGTTGGGAGACTCTTATAGTACCCTTGAGCAATTCTGCCCCGGAAGAAACGTTATTTGTAGCAATCGTGATGGATTGCATTCAAAACGAAGAGATAATGAGAAAAGAGCTTGGTCATCACGATGGACAAACATTTCTCACCGAAAATTGAAGCAGGGGTAGAACTCAAGGATCAATTGATCGTGGAAAATCAATAGGGCGATCAAAATCAAGAGACGGAAGAAAGTGCTACCAATGTGGCAAGCCTGATCACATAAAAAGGATATGTAAGCTCCTGAAGCAAGAACGAAATAACCAAAACATCGGAGATCAAAATACAAAGGTTGCGGTGACGATGATTAAAGATGTGACACTAACAACGGGTGAATGCAATTATGTTGGTGATTCGGATGCTGAATGGGTGATAGATTCATCAGCCTCTTATCATTGTGTTCCTCACAAGGAACTCTTCACGACCTACACAGCTGGTGACTTTGGCAGTGTAAGGACGGGCAATTCCACTCGAGCAGTGATCATTGCAATTGGTGATGTGTGCCTAAAACGAATCTCGGGTGCACACTAACATTGAAAGAGGTACGTCATGTTCCTGATTTATGATTAAATTTGATATCCACAAATTCCTTGGATAAAGAGGGTTATAGTTAATTTTTCGAAAATGAAAAATAGAAGTTGAGCAAGAGTTCATTGGTTGTTGCTCGAGAAAGTGTGTGTTGCACTACAAGACACGTGCGAAGGTCTATGGTGGCTCAGCGATTGCTGAGGATGATACTTCACCAAACTTGTGGTATCGTAGGTTGGCTCATATAAGTGAGAAAGGATTGCAGCAGTTGGCAAGGAAATCTCTTATTCCTTCTGCCAAAAGTGAGTACTGGACCCTTATGATCACTGTTAGTTTGAAAAGTAACATAGAGTTACTTTTTCAAAGAAAAGTACGAGAAAGGTGAATAAATTAGATCCGGTTTATTCTGATGTTGGCGGTCCACTCGAGGTGAAGTATCTGGGGGTAGCAAATATTTTATTACTTTTATCGATGATGTTTCACGAAAGTTATTGGTCTACATGTTGAAAACTAAGGATCAGGTTTTCGAACATTTCTAGCAAGTCCATGCTATGGTGGAGAGAGAGAGAGAGACGAGAAGGAAGCTAAAGTGTCTCCACACCGATAATGGGGGAGAATACACATCCCATCTCTTCAAATTCTACTGTGTCAAATATAGAATTCGACATGAAAATATAGTATCTGGAACGCCACAACATAATGGTATAGATGAACGGATGAACCGTGCCATTGTGGAACGTGTCATATGTATGCTGAGAATTGCAAAGCTATCTAAGTCATTTTGGGGTGAAGTTGTTTGTACTGCCTATTACCTCATCAATCGATCACCATCCACTCCCTTGAGATTCAACATACCAGAGAAGGTGTGTACTGGTAGAGATATGTCATACTCGCACATAAAAAAATTTGGTTGCAAAGCATTTGCGCACATACCGAAGGAACAACGATCGAAATTGGATAACAAGGCGATTCCATGTATCCTTATCGAGTATGGTGATGAAGAATTTGGTTACAGGCTATGGGATCCAATCAACAGAAAGATGATCAGAAGTAGAGATGTCATCTTTCGTGAAAATGAGACTTTTTCGGAGAGCAGAAGTCAAAACCGTGAGATCGAAGGTGTAGTCGTGTCTTACACCAATATCTACCTCATCAGACGATAGCACAAATAGGGAAGATGTGCAAGAAGAACATAGAGAATAAGAACAGGCATCAGTTGATGGAGAAGTAAACGTAGAATGTGCTGAGAAGGGGGAGCAACAGAGTTTCAGGAAGTATTGTCTCACGCCGACAAAGACAATTGGATGAAAGCGGTGGAGGAAGAGATAAGCTCTTTACAGAAGAACAACACCTATCAACTGATGAATCTCCATAAAGGGAAGAAAGCCTTGCATAATAAGTGGGTATTCAAGCTGAAGAAGAGCGAGGATAAAGTAGTGAAACACAAAACTCGGTTGGTCTTAAAAGGCTTTGCACAAAAGAAAGGAATCGACTATGAGGAGATCTTTTCTCATGTGGTAAAGATGAGCTCTATTCCAGTTATACTGGGTCTGACAGCCAACTTAGACATAGAGCTTGTACAAATGGATGTGAAGACTGCATTTCTCCATGGTAACTTGGAGGAGGAAATTTACATGTTCTAACCAGAAGGCTTTAAAGTTAAAGGGAATGAGAATAAGGCCTGGAGATTGAAGAAAAACTTGTATGGGCTGAAGCAAACTCTACGCTTGGTACAAGAAGTTTGATTCATTCATGGTGGATCATGCTATGGCAGAACAGAAACAGATCACTGTTTCTACGTTAGAAAATTCCTAATAGAAACTTCATCATTTTTTCGTTATATGTGGACGATATGTTAATTACTGGACAAAATGCCAAGATCATTGGTTACTTGAAGAAGGAGTTGGATAAGTTATTTGACATGAGGACTTAGGTGCAGCTCAACAGATTCTCTGTATGCAAATTTCTCAGGACAGAAAAATGAAGAAGTTATGCTTGTCTCAAGAAAAGTACATTAAAAGGGTGTTAACGCGTTTCAACATGGAGCACGTGAAACCAGTCAGTACTCCTCTGGAAAATCATTTCAAGTTGAGTAAAAGGATGTGTCCAACAACAGAAAGGGACAAGATAGTTGGGAGCTTGATGTATGCGATTGTGTGTACTTGGCCAGACACCGTGAACGTTGTTGGAGTGGTTAGCAGGTTTCTTTCAAACCCGGTAAAGGAGCACTGGAAAGCCGTAAAGTGGATCCTCAAATACTTGCAAGAAAGCTCTAAACTTGACTTATGCTTCGGGGGATCAGAACTGATTCTGGAAAGTTATGTGGATGCCGATATGGCAGGAGATCTTGATGGCAAAAAATCTACATCGGGACACCTATTTATTTTTGTAGGAGGAGTTGTTTCTTGGCAGTCCAAACTGCAGAAATGTGTCGCTCTGTCTACGACAGAAGCAGAATATATCGCAGCTACAGAATCATGGAAAGAGATGCTCTCGATGAAGAGATTCATTCAGTAACTCGGTTTGAAGCAGGATCAGTTGGTGGTATTTTGTGATAGTCAAAATGCTATTGACTTGAGCAAAAATTTCACTTATCATTCTCGGACAAAATACATCGACGTGAGATATCACTGATTACGCAAAGTGATAGAAAAAAATTAATGAAGCTGAAGAAGATTCATACAGATAAGAATGCAGCAGATATGATGACCAAGGTGGTTCCAAGAAAGAAGCCTGAGCTTTGTGTGAAATTCGCTGGGATGAGCTCCATCTTAAAAGATGGAGATACTGTAAATTAGACATGAGGGGAGATTTGTGAATTCCATCCCATAGTTGGTAGTCTATCATTAAATGGTTCGACAAGTTTCAACCATAAGTTAGGCAACCTACCTTTAAATGGTTTGGCAAAGTCACAAATTTGACTTCTACATACATAATGATGTCATTGGTGACATCAAGAGGATCATTTCACTCCTACAAATAGGTACCTCATGGTTCATTCATAACACACCAAAACATAGAGAGAAAAGAAGAGAGATGCATCACAGAAAAAAAGTAGTGAGAAAAACTAAGTGTGAGTGGTATTATAGTGAGGTGAAAAAATCAAAAGAGGGTTATTTCTTTTGATTGTGTAGTAGTATTTTGAGTATTTATACTCGTGACTACACAATGTAAAATTTCTCATTATAGTGATATCAATTGCTTCTTTCGGCCCGTGGTTTTTTTCTTATTCAGAAGAATTTTCGCGTAAAATTATCGATGTCATTATTGCTTCTCTGTTATTCTTGCTAGTATACACTATGAATATTATTCCAGAGAGTGAATATTATTTTCGGGTATATGCGGTAATTAAAGTGTCTAATATTTATTTTCGCTGATCATTTACATATAATAAAAATTTACTGACCAATTCTCAACACATAATGGTCTCAGATTCAATATGTGCTAGCTTTATAGTTAAGTTGAATGATCTTAACTAGGAAAGAAAAAAATTCATTAGATTATTCAGGGAAACTTTCATTACCATGCAGTTACAAAGAAGAACATTAGGCAAATGACAAACAAAGCCTGCCAAACCAATTATTAATATTTTGCCTTGATTAAATAGACATCATTGGTGGGAAAATATCTGTTCAATGGATCATCACATTGAAGATCCAACTAATCAATGGCAGATATCAATGGTGCAAAACTACACAAGATATTGAAGTGCTTAAGATCAAAGTTCCAGATATACATACTTTTTGATCGAGATAGGGTTATATATTTCTCACTGATAGCGAGATAAGAGAATTCATGACCAACATTTTAAAACATAACTCCACCTTATTATTCACAAGACATCCACATTATTATTCACAAAACAAAAACATAAGAGAACGAATCTTCTCGACTCTCTTGACACATCACAAGAGGTTTGTGTTAAGCTTAAAACTTCCCATCTCATATATTGGGAGTTATGGAAGAATTTGAAACTGTCACAATATTGTCCAAGAGAGGAGAATTCACCAAAGTATGGAGTATTGTCCTAAAGTCTTATGTCCTCCGAGTCACACGGCGTTTTATTAACCGAAAGAACTTCTTGCGCAATTCATGCCTTTCTGTTTTTATGACCAGAAATTGTTTCTTTATTTTCATAAAAAATTGTTCAGTATAGCTCTAGAACTCATTGTTTGGGTTGTCCCGCTGGTTTGCGAAAGCAATGGGAGACTTGCTCATAGAACCTTTCTCTCACACACACACACAGAGTCGTTCATCCCTAGTATTCTCTATGGGTAAAGTTGCTCAGGATCACTTGGTCTTGATGCTTATATCTTCTCTTAAGACCCATGTTCCTAAATTCCCAAATCTAGCTCCAAATATATGCGCTAAACTATTCAGATAACCAGCAAACTATACAATCTCAGGAAGGGATTACATAGTATAGGAAGCTACAAAGAGAACACAAGGACAAACTGATCTACTTTTTTCTTGCATATGAACACACTAGAGAGTTGTTCTGTTCAGTAACTAGAATATGTTTTCAACATTCAGTAGCATCATATAAGAGTATGGAATCTCAAATCACAAGAAGCAATTCTGAGCCATTTTGGCACCCAACATAATCATTCAAACATTTCTACTCAAATCTTTAAATGGACACCAACAACAAGGACAGGTAGCAAAGCTTTGCTCAGATTTTCAAAGGTGGAAGTAAATAAACACAACTTGAACAAAGCAAGAAAACAGAAGCGTGCACCACATTAAAGATTGTCTACTTAACAGTTGCATCAAAATTTAGAACTAAACAAGAGCTTAAAATACCAAAGTCTGAGATCATATCTTCTCATTGATTGCTAACATAAATGTTCAAGGTCAAACATTTTAAACCTTAACTCGAGACATTATTATTCACAAACAGAAACATGAGAGTTCACGAGTCTTCTCGACTCTCTTGGACACATCACAAGTAACAGAAACCAAACACAGCAGCAAACAGAACCAAGACACAGCTACAACCACCAAGAACAGACACTTCAAAAACCACCACGGAGACGGAGGACAAGGTGCAAAGTTGACTCCTTTTGGATGTTGTAGTCCGCCAGAGTCCTTCCATCTTCCAACTGCTTACCAGCAAAAATCAGCCTCTGCTGGTCTGGAGGGATACCCTCCTTGTCCTGAATCTTAGCCTTCACATTGTCAATAGTATCAGAACTCTCCACCTCCAAAGTAATGGTCTTGCCAGTCAAAGTCTTCACAAAAATCTGCATCCCTCCCCTAAGCCTCAACACAAGATGAAGGGTCGACTCCTTCTGAATGTTATAATCAGCCAAAGTCCTTCCATCTTCCAACTGCTTGCCAGCAAAAATCAGTCTTTGCTGGTCTGGTGGGATTCCTTCCTTATCTTGAATCTTGGCCTTAACGTTGTCGATGGTGTCAGAGCTTTCGACCTCAAGTGTGATTGTCTTTCCAGTGAGGGTCTTGACAAAAATTTGCATACCACCACGAAGACGGAGCACCAAATGGAGAGTGGATTCTTTTTGGATGTTGTAATCAGCAAGGGTACGGCCATCTTCCAACTGCTTTCCAGCAAATATCAACCTTTGCTGGTCTGGTGGGATTCCCTCCTTGTCCTGGATCTTAGCCTTGACATTGTCAATGGTGTCGGAGCTTTCCACCTCAAGGGTAATAGTCTTGCCTGTCAAGGTCTTCACAAAGATTTGCATTCCACCACGAAGACGAAGGACCAAGTGAAGGGTGGACTCCTTCTGGATATTGTAGTCGGCTAGGGTTCTGCCATCCTCAAGCTGCTTTCCGGCAAAGATCAACCTTTGCTGATCTGGTGGGATTCCTTCCTTGTCCTGGATCTTGGCCTTAACATTGTCAATGGTATCGGAGCTTTCAACCTCAAGGGTAATAGTCTTGCCTGTCAAGGTCTTCACGAAGATTTGCATTCCACCACGAAGACGAAGGACCAAGTGAAGGGTGGACTCCTTCTGGATATTGTAGTCGGCTAGGGTTCTGCCATCCTCAAGCTGCTTTCCGGCAAAGATCAACCTTTGCTGATCTGGTGGGATTCCTTCCTTGTCCTGGATCTTGGCCTTAACATTGTCAATGGTATCGGAGCTTTCAACCTCGAGGGTTATCGTCTTTCCTGTGAGGGTCTTGACGAAAATCTGCATACCACCACGAAGACGGAGCACCAAATGGAGAGTGGACTCCTTTTGGATGTTGTAGTCGGCTAGGGTTCTACCATCCTCAAGCTGCTTTCCGGCAAAGATCAATCTTTGCTGATCTGGTGGGATTCCTTCCTTGTCCTGGATCTTGGCCTTAACATTGTCAATTGTATCGGAGCTTTCAACCTCAAGGGTTATCGTCTTTCCTGTGAGGGTCTTGACGAAAATCTGCATACCACCACGAAGACGGAGCACCAAATGGAGAGTGGACTCTTTTTGGATGTTGTAATCAGCCAAAGTCCTCCCATCTTCCAATTGCTTACCAGCAAAAATCAATCTTTGCTGGTCTGGGGGAATGCCCTCCTTGTCCTGGATCTTCGCCTTGACATTGTCAATAGTATCTGAGCTTTCCACCTCCAAAGTGATGGTTTTTCCGGTTAATGTCTTCACAAAAATCTGCATACCACCACGGAGACGGAGGACCAAATGGAGAGTGGATTCCTTCTGGATGTTGTAATCAGCGAGGGTACGGCCGTCTTCCAATTGCTTGCCAGCAAAGATCAATCTTTGCTGGTCTGGTGGGATTCCTTCTTTGTCCTGGATCTTAGCTTTAACGTTGTCAATGGTGTCTGAGCTTTCCACCTCGAGGGTGATGGTCTTTCCAGTGAGGGTCTTGACGAAGATCTGCATCTGTATTATACAAAATTCAACCAAAATAAGCACACAAATTTGACTTTGGGCATAAACACAGATCGAGATTGAATCTTTTTTCCTTTGAGAAGATACAGGAGCGAAACAATCAACCTATACTTCCAATGTATCATTTCTGGGTTTTTTTTAAAATAGAATTAAGCTTAGATCCAACAAAATACAGAAAATTCAACTTGCTGCATATACAAAGCATTCAAAGAAAATCATTGAGTTTTCAAAAAATAGAATTGGAAGGCTTTCCAGATACTAAATTTCAACATGGTGCATATACAGAAAGTTAAAACAAAATCAAGATTGAATTTTTAAAACATAATTACAAGGTCTTTCAGATCCAACAAAATAGATACCCCAAATAGAAAATTCAATTTGATACATACACAAAGCTATAAAACTAAATCAAGATTGAATTTGAGAGTTTGTTTACATAATATTAAACAAAGAAGAAGGTTATAATACCTTTGAGAGTTTTTTGAAGACTAGTAATAGAGAATAATAATTGATGAGATGAATAATCAATGAATGAAGGCTTATGAACACAAAGAGTCTCCTTTTAAAGGTACAATAGCCGACTTGCCTAATAAAAATAGCCTATGATAGGATGACACGTGTACGGCTGAACCCACACCCTAAGGTTACCTCTTTTTTGTCCTTTCCTTTGATGGTGGAGAATAATTAGGTGCCGTTTGGGTTGAAACTTCCTACTTTATTTATTATCATTCCAACTCCAACTTGTGAAGAATATTAAAATTCAACTAGGAAGATTTGTTTTAATCATTCATAAAATTCACTCAATTGATTAATTCAAGTTGGTAGAAAAAAATTAGATTAGAATATATTTAACCTATTGAAACACTTTCAAAATATTTATTAAACGTGAAATAAAGTTAATCTTATTTAATTATGAATCGAACAATTAGGACCCCACACGTAGAAAATGTTGTTTCCACACACGTGCACATATAGTGCCAAAAATCATAATTTGCTTAAATGAAAGAGATATTGGTACGTATACGAATTGTTTAAGACGTAAGATAATAGACGATTATTGGTCAAATAACGTTGATTTCACGTTGGTAAATGAAGGAAGAAGTGTACAATGTGTTAAAATATGAAACGAGTCATTATCGGGCCGCGGCGGCAAAGACCGAGTAGTCTTTGGGCGCTTGTGAGACCGTTCGATCCGTTGGAGAAGAATAAAAACTGACGTTTGAGCTGACTTTGGAGGATTAACTCTTCATTATTTTGCTCTTGGATTCAGCCATTACTTGACTGAATTATAACTCCATACTAATGGTCATTACTTGGTCATTCAAAGCCATAAATTGGCTAGTTGGAGGGTCTTCTTCTCAACACTATAAAATGAGACATTTGGCTCATTTGCAAAACACTTGACACTTGACAATTTTACTTAACAATTCTCTGAAATTGTCTTCTTCTCTTGCAATCCAAATACACTCAAAGATCTTTCTTATCAAGCGAACACTTGAGTTCCTTTGCTCACTTGTTTGATTGTTGTTTTATCTTGGGAGATAAGTTGCTAACACCACCGTTGAAAGGACATACGGGGACAATATTATCTTAAGGAAAGATTAAAACTTCAATCGACTCAGCAAGACCATTTACTTGTTTAATTTCTAGATTTATTATTTACTTGTTGTTGTTGTTGCTTTCCCATTTCCTTGTAATTTATATTTATATTCAATAACACTTTTGTGTAACTGGTAAAGTTGTTGTTATGTGATCATGAGGTCATAAATTCAAGATGTGGAAATAATCTCTTGTAGAAATGTAAGATAAGTTTGTCCTGGTACAATAAATCCTTTTAGTTCGGGCCTTTTACAAACTTCATGTATAGCAAAAACTTAATACACCGGACTGTCCATTTTTTTATTAGGTTGCTAATTAATAGTTGACTTAAGATTTATAGCCGAAATTAGTTTCCGAATATATCAATCTTTATGAGAAGTTACAATTTGAGAACAAGACATTCATCTATGATTTGGAGTTTAACTGAAGATATAAGTAATCTATATAAAATAAATATCATTTTGATAAATATATTGCCATCCCTAGCTCTATTAATTTTCTGTGTGAACTATTGCAACAATAACAACATATTCAATATAATCCCACAAAGAGGGGAGGAGAGTAAAATATACGCAGATCTTATCCCTATTTTTATGGAGTAGAGATGTTGTTTAAGAATTCACGTGGTTATATATTGAAAAAATAAAAGATTCTTTAAGAATTTTCATGTGCTGCTTGTTCTCATAACAAGCATGATATTGATCATTGTACCAGCTAAGGTTGGGATTGTATCCCCTGAATTTTTGAAACATATAAAAAGGGTTATATCGATTTACTATTATATGATTTTAATAGATGCATGTATGTTATGGTCACATGTGCATTTGGTATCAACTTGCAATTTGATTTTTGCAAGGTTGTTTGCTCAAATTGTTAAATTAAGAGCATGATTTCAAATTATGAATTATGTTGATAATGTTGTTTTTGTGCTGGTGGGACGTAATAACTACCGGTGGAATTAGTCGTACACGCAAGCTGGCTCAGATATCACTATTATAAAAAAGAATTGTAGTAAACATGTAATAATTTGTCTTCTAGGTTGTGAGTTGGTAATCGTTGTTTTATTAGTGTTATAGATTACTGTCTATGTGATTTCAAGTCCGGTAAAAGGAGGGGAGTTAAGGTTTGAGTGAAAAGAATCCAATAGTGATGATTCCTCTGAATGGATCTCGAAGATACATATAGCTGAGTCTAGCTAGGATTGAGGCATAGTTGATTGATATTGTCAGTGGTGATTTAATTTCAAGGAACAGCTGAAGTCATTGCCAAGGTCTCTCTTACCCTCCTAGTTGTCATTTCATTTTATTGTTTCCATTTTTGTTTTGAATGCTAGTTCTGAAATCACACACATGCCAGTAGCCAATATAAAACAGAGTTGTTCAACAAAATCAGAAGAAATACTATGGAAGTAAATTTTATTTACGTTACGTAGGCTAGTCACCGAGATGTGATTAAATGGAGTGACATGTGGACAGTTAGGATTCATATAGTCAACCCCAGCTTGCTTTGGATTTACGTGTTGTTCTTGTTGTTGTTTGTTGTTGTAATGGAGGTTAATGTGGCAGTAGATTTGAATTGAACTAAGAATTGAGACAAAAGTTTGAAAACAAGTATCTTATTTTGGAAGCTATACTATGATGCGTCCTGCTAAAATCACCTTATACTCCCATAGTCTTTTAGCAGTCAAACCCGAACAAGAAAGTATAGAGAAAATGGTCATGTTGGTGTCTCTATACAGCTGTAACCCCTTATTATCAAGGGGGGGGGGGGTTCATGTAAATAGTACTTAAAGTGAAAAGAAAATGCATAACCGATTTTAACATACCGTACAAGTAACTAGGCTGGATAAGTTTTCTGGACCTTAATTCATGTTCCAGTCTTACTAAGATTGTGACCAACAGCATTCCTTTTACACTATGCTCTGTAATGGAGGATTGATGGTGTGAATGTTTACAAACACACATACATACAAAAGATATGCAGCAGGAGGTAGCAAAACCTTGTATCTCTTGCTAATGTTCCTTTCATTCAGTGGGGGATTTTGTCTTTCAGATGTTGAGTAATAAAAGTTGGGAACAAATCTCTTTAGTTGATTTTCTGGGTTGAGCAGTATATTTTGTTGTTTATATGCCAGTATTCATTGGCAGAGAGCAGATTATAATGTTGTTTCTATGTCATATGTTTGAACTGGCGCCTCAGTTTATAACTACCCATCATATTTGTAAAGAATGGATCTTAGGCCTAACTCAACCTCAAAAGCTAGCTTGTAGAGTGAGTATTGTTTAAGTCCATATAAAGAGTTCATGTTCTCATTCCATATCCGACGTGGGACTCTTAACAATATTCTCAAGTTCATTTTCTTTATAATATGCACTAAGTTAATCATCCTTTTAAAAATAAATTCTTGCTTGAAGTAACATGATTTCTTGCTGCTCATAATTGAACAGGTTGGCCTCAAAATGTTCCTCGGTGTTACAGCAACTGTAGGCAATTGGGATGCTGAGGGAACAAAGTGCAGTCTAATTTTGGAGGACAACCCTTTGATAGATTTTGTTGAGCTTCCTGATACATGTCAAGGTCTATATTATTGTAACATCTTAAGTGGAGTAATCAGAGGAGCATTAGAGATGGTGAGCTTCCCCCTTCAATAGTATCTGCTAAACTCCTAATGGCCTCGTGCTTAGTTAATTGTGGAGTACCAAATTTGTCTGCCTTTGCTCTGTGTTCAGGTGTCGATGAAAACCGAACTCACATGGGTCCATGATATGCTTAGAGGAGATGATGCATTCGAGCTGCAACATCTGAAGCAAGTTCCTGAGGAGTATCCTTACAAAGACGACGAGTGACAGCTTAAACTTAGGAATTTTGTATTGTTTCTTTTATTTCTCTGTGTTCTGGAAATATTAAGCTCTCTAAACCTTCTATTGTGGTAAAACAATTTGTTCTAGTTTTACTTATGATTAGCTAATCTAGAATTTCGGTTGTCATCCTCTTGCGCACATTCTATGTTGCTCGGACTCTGGTAAAAATGTTGTTGCACCAGTGTAGGATCCTTCAAAATGCAATACTTTTTGAAGGATTCAACACGCACCTGTCGATATTTCTAAAGTGTCAATAAAAGTATTCAACTTACATCCAAAGTGGTAGATAGAAAATTTGTTAAACATTTTGAGAAAAATATTACCGATTAGAATGCAAATCTCTGGTCATAGTCATGAGAGGAGCGGAAGTCACTCGACTTTACTATAAAAGGAGAGTCACTTCTGCTGAAATTTAATTCTAAAAGGATTTAGGATTTATAACTAGTACTTACTATTTTATAAACTCATTTACTATGGACATCAGTTTCCTAATTCAATTCATAATTAGTAATGTCATCCTATTTGTGAATATGCAAAAACTACTTCGGTTCATTAGTATCTTATATTATATATCTTGTAATGCACTCTCATTTAGAGGTGGCAAAACCGATAACAAAAACAAACGTACGTTCAACTTTAGGGACACACATTAGCCACAACCAACAGTAAGCAAGATTTGTATTTTAATTTTTTTTTTCTTGATTATGAGCTTTGCTATGAATTCCAGATTTCCACCTATGTTTTCTTACCAATTTGGCCTGGAAAAAATATGCATTGTATGTTAAGATATACAGAGACTAAATACAATAACAAATAAGCCATTGTATATGACTATGCACATTAAGACAGTACAAGAAAGTAAGGAGGACAGTAGGTCGTTGTCCATTTAGAAACTATGTTCAAATCAATAAAGCTCAAAATTACCTCAATGTTTTTATCAAGCTTACTATACTGCATAACTTCATGTGAAGGCAAAGTGAAACAACACCAAACATTCCTCTCTTTTCCTCTAACTTGTACACTTGTTCCCTTCTTCAAAACCAAGCCAAAAAAAAATCAACAAACTAGTTGCAGCCTTTTCCACTCTTCTATCTCTTTCTTGAAAATATTTAACTTATATGCAGTGACGATATAAACATTTTATTATGATGATTAACAATAAAAGGGTGAAGGAAAAAAATCAATTTAGACATGACTTAAAGAAACTAACAAAATACAAACCCTAAATAATTTTGATTTCCTACTCCAACTTTGAAGTAGTCTTCAAAAAGGGATAGTAGTTAAACTCTGAAATGAAACAACTACTACTACCATGAGTCTTTTTTCTCTGTCAAAAGTTGATGCAAACATGTTAAACCTTTAAAATTTGCATGTTAACCTTCATGCTAAGCAAGGTTGGGTGAGTGACAGCAACATTGAACATCAACTCCCTTCAACAACCTTTGCATAGTCCTTCCTTTTACAGCATCTCTCTTACAATGTTCTTTTGCGATTCAACTCATCAAACTTTATCATAATATGAGTGAATTGCCAATTGATCAATAACTAGGCCAAGAACCCAAATAGTACCAACATTTTTTTCCTTCTCATTTTTCTTTGTTTTTTGAATGAAACATCCAATGCAGCTACTCATATCGCCGAGTCTGAGGCATGTTACTGTCCTACCAGCAAAAGGTTTCAAGGAGTTCATCAAAGTAAAAGTTGGTTCTAGGCGATTATCGTACCTCATGGTCTTCTATTCGCTCCTGCTTTTCACGTTTCTTCTCCGGTTTATCTTCGTGTTAACGGCTGTAGACACCATCGATGGAGAACGAAAATGTTCAACGCTAGGTATGTTTCTAAGAAGCAGAATTCGCACTACCAAGAGGCATGTTTAAGAAAATGTATTGAGCAGCATAGGAAAAAGAATGAATTAGCTTAGTGGTAATACATTTTTATAGTATACTAAGAACTATTGCAGATATAAGAAATATAGAAGCATTAATTAATGAAGATGCCTTTGAAAATAGAAGGGGGTGAAATTATTTCAGCATGATATGATAGCAGTCTGCAGAAGCAAGGGCGGAACAGTATTAGGTACGGTCGTACGGAGTCGGACGAACTCAATAGTTTTTGCTTAGACCCTGAATCTATTAAATATGTATAATTATTTAATTGCGAACCCAGCAACTAAAACGAGCTATATATGTTCCACGGCAAGTTCAGAACTCATAAACTTCAAATATTGATTCCGCACTTGTGTTGAAGGTATAAATTATATAGCCAATTTTTTGAGGATAATAATTGCTGCTCAAGTTAGTTGTAACTTATAGTACAAACAAAGAAACAAAATCTATTCACGGTAAATTTACCTGAAAATAAATGATGGAGATGATTTAGAAGAATAGAGAACTCTTTAAAGTATTTATATGAACCAAAAAACCTACATATCCATTAAACTTCCATTTTCGAAAGTGATTTAGAATGTTAAAACTAACAAACGACATACTATAGGTCACGGGGTAAAGTTATCTCTGTGACTTATAGATCACGGGTTCGAGCAGTGGAATCAACCACTAATGCTTCCGTCAAGGCAGAACTCTTAAAAGTATTTATGTGAACCAATAAAATTTACACATCCATTAAACTTCCCTTATTAAATGTGATTTAGGGCCCGTTTGGTACAACTTATTAAAAAAAGCTTTTAGAAGTAGAGCTTTTAGGAGTAGACTTTTTTATCAAAAAGTGGTTAGGTGTTTGGTTGTCATTAAAAAAAGTGTTTTTGGCTTAAAAATGGGCAAAATCAACCTCTACTTCCAAAAGCCCAAAAATTTGAGCTTTTGGAAATAGAGGTTCGATTTTGAACCAAACACTCCAATTTTTGGCCAAAAGCGCTTTTGGCATTCCAAAAGCACTTTTGGCAAATCCAAAAGCCCAACCAAACGGGCACTTAGAATGTTAGTTAAAATTAATAAAGAACATGCTAAGACAGCTAGCTCATACAAGAAAGTTACTAGTTCTAATTCTGCAGATAAATATATAATATAGTAGCATTTAAACCACCATTTGCATACTGAAGAAAGTTTAAATTTCATTTTAATGCAGGTTGCTTGGGGAGAAAAATTGGACCAAGGATTTTGGGAAGACCGCTCGAATCAACTGTACGCTTCTAAACCGTGTATTTTCATCCTTTTGTGCATAGTACTGTCTAGCTAATTTTTAGAGGAGATTGATTTTATGGACGATTGCAAATGTTCTTTTAGTTATTTCACCCTATTTTGCAAGAGACTAGTAAAAATTAACACGGGAGATCGGTATATAAAAGGAAGGACATCTTTATAGGATCATTTTCTTCTATTAAAATTCACTTGCTCAAAATCTCTATTCTCCTGTATTCTGTCAGGTTCCCGATGTGATATATCAAGTATTGGAGGAACCTTCGGACCAGATTGAAATCGAAGAAGGGCCTGATACTCCTCAATCATTGGAAGAGTTTATGGATGAAATGAAGGACATAAGACCAGATGCAGAAACCTTTGCTGTCAAGCTTAAAACTATGGTATTATGTACTTATCATGCCTTCTCCATCATATATAGAAAAAAAGTAATCTTAAGCTATGTTGCTCGAAATCTCCAAAAATGATTCCGCAGCCGTGTCGGGTCCTCCAAAAATACACTACTTTTGTAGGATCCGACATGCCCCATCCGCATTTTTGAAAAGTCCGAACAACATAATCTTAAGGTATACTGAGACAACAAATTGCATGCGGACAAAGAATTTTCCTATGTTTACTTTCTTGACTAGTGTCAAGAGGTCACCGGTTGAAGTTGCAAGAATGCAAGGTAAGACTGATTATGTCTGTTTTGCTCAGACTATTCAAAATTGCCAATGAGTGTGTGCCGGGTCCACTAAAAATAGTGCACCTTTGGAAAATCCGACATGGGTGCGGACATTTTTGGAGAGTCCGAGCAACATTGCTTACAATAGATCAATATTGTTCGGACTCTTCAAAATTGCCAACGGGTGTGTGCTGGATCCTTTAAAAGTAGTGCAATTTTGGAGAATCCGACATGGGTGCGCTATTAGAGATATGTCTTTAACAATTAGTGCCTATTTCTTGCAGGTAACTCTCCTTGAACAAAGAACAAGAACTGCCAAGATTCAAGAATACCTTTATCGGCATGTGGCATCTAGTGGCATCCCGAAACAGCTCCACTGCCTTGATCTCAAGCTAGCGTACGAGCATTCCATCAACGCCAATGCCCGTCTCCAGTTACCATCAGCAGAACTTGCTCCCGCCCTTGTTGATAATTCGTACTTCCATTTTATCCTAGCCTCCGACAATATTCTTGCTGCTTCTGTTGTTGCATCATCGCTTGTCCAGAACTCTTTCCACCCTGAGAAAGTTGTCCTGCACATAATCACGGACAGCAAAACCTTCTCGCCGATGCAAGCTTGGTTTTCGTTACATCCTTTGACACCCGCGATCATCGAGGTTAAAGGGTTGAACCATTTCGATTGGTTAACAAAGGGAAAAGTCCCGGTTCTAGAAGCAACGGAGAAAGACCAAAAAGCAAGATCACAATTCAGGGGAGGATCATCAGCAATCGTAGCAAATACAACCGAAAAGCCTCATATCATTGCAGCAAAGTTGCAAGCCCTCAGTCCGAAATACAATTCTCTGATGAACCACATAAGGATATATTTGCCAGAGGTAAGCAAACTCACTTAAATTACACGTAGCGTTCACCTGTCTTTCCCCGAAGCACTTTAAAAATTAACACAGAGACGTTCGAATGTCTTTGCAGTTATTTCCCAGCCTTGATAAGGTAGTCTTCTTGGATGATGACATCGTGATTCAAACCGATCTTTCATCTCTATGGGACATTGACATGAACGGGAAAGTGAATGGAGCGGTGGAGACGTGCAGGGGAGAGGACAAGTTTGTGATGGCAAAGCGCTTCAAAAGCTATTTGAATTTTTCTCAACCTCTCATATCGAAGAACTTTGATCCTAATGAATGTGCATGGGCCTATGGGATGAACATTTTTGATCTACAAGCCTGGAGGGAAACAAATATAAGTGAAGCATACAACTATTGGCTTGAACAGGTTTACTACAAACGACATCAACTTTTACTTCAATGAAAATGCATTCCAAACATTATGCAACATTCAAGCATTTTGTTTTAACTACAGTCAAACCTATATATAAGACCGTCGTTTGTCTGGATATTTGTTGGTTGCTATAGCGAAATGATGTTATAGAGAACATATAATATAACATACCATGAAAACCGGTTTCAAAAAGAACTTGGTTGCTATGGTGAAATGTTATTCTAGAGGATGACTATTACAGAGAGGTGTGAATGTAGTAGTAAATCTTTTGCAATTGCTCGAAAGTACTTACTGAAACACTCGATGATGATATAGTCTTCCTTTTCTTGTGCAGAACTTGAAGTCAGATCTAAGTTTGTGGCAGCTAGGAACATTACCTCCGGGACTAATTGCATTTCATGGTCATGTGCATGTTATTGATCCCTTTTGGCACATGCTAGGACTCGGGTACCAAGATAACACGAGCATCACGGATGCTCAGAGTTCTGGTGTGATCCACTTCAACGGTCGAGCAAAACCTTGGCTAGATATAGCGTTTCCTCAACTTCGATCCTTGTGGACAAAGTACGTTAACTTCTCCGATAAATTTATCAAGACCTGTCATATTAGAGAAACTTGAAATGAGGCAGGGGATTTGTTAAACATGTTGCTTGTAATCAAGAAACAAAATTTTGAGAGAGGTGAACCATGTATAGGTCTCCACTCCCTGACGCGAGATTGGCAGCAGCCCCAATCCTGACATTCTGGAATTCCTCATCAAGGCTACTATACTTTCTGGTTCCCCAATGTATTTTATACTGTAGTTAGATACTATATGTACAATGTATGGATTTTTTCCACCAAATAATGCTTACAGAGATAATAAAAACGATATCGTCTTCAGTACCATGCTAAATGTGTTTTTGAGGTATATCATGCAGATTGAGGATGTAAGGACCCAAGGTAATAAAAAAGAGAAATTTTACTACAAACAACAACATACCCCTGGGTATCCACAAGTGGGGTCTGGAGAGGGTAGAATGTACGCATACCTCACCTCTACCTTTGTAGGGCAGAGAGGCTGTTTCCAAAAGACTCTGGACTCAAAAGGAAAACTACCCTTCTACCCTAATCCTCGATCTCCACACTTTCCTATCTAGGGTCATGTCAGTATGTCATGTCATGTCTAATCACTTCTCAATAGTTCTTCTTCGGCCTACCTCTGCCTTTCCTAACTCCAACCAACCTCTCAAAAGGAGAGATCAAGTACAGAAAGTAGCTTCCACCTTCTTGCAATAGGTTATATCTTGTTATATTATGCTTTTTCTCTCCCTTATGTTTTTGGGAGAAATGGGCTCGTGATGAGGACTGTCACGCCCCTTTTCGACCGCGACATTTATTTTCTAAACTCCTGCTTAAAATGCAATGTTAGAAAATAGAGTGCTAAATGTTAAAAGTGCAAACAAATATTAAAGTGCTAAAAGGTGCTAAAAGTGCAAAAGTAGTGCTAGGGTTCGCGGAGTCGCCACCTAATTAATTTGGTGAATTAGGACACCTAAATGTCAACTTAGGTTAAAGTCAACACTAACTCCATTCTTTATGGTCTGCTAAACTTAGTGAGATTCTGGGTAAGGGTTCTTTATTAATCTAGAGGGAAGGGGTTAGGCACCCTCTAAAATCCGCTAACTTGCGGTTGTCCTGCCAAACCTAGGGCAATTATTATGTTTAAAAATGCAAAATAAAAGCTCCTCCTGCTTAATAAAAATGCTAAAATGTTAAAATGTTTAAAAGGTGCTTAAAGTATAAAAAGGGCAAAAGGTGTTATAAATAAATAAAAGAGTCAAATGCTAAATGTTTAAAAGTGCTTAAAATACTAAAGGTTGCTAAAAGGTATTAAATGATAGAAGGGTGCTAAAGGTGCTAAGAGGTGCTTAAAAGTGCTAAATGCTAAAGTGCTGAATAATTAATAAAATGTTAGGAAATAAATGCTAGCATGTTAAAATGTTTAAAAGGTGCTTAAAGTATTGAAAGGGCAAAAGGTGCTATATGCTAAAGTACAAAAGAATGCTAGGAGGTGCTAAAATGTTGCTAAAGTTTAAAGAGGGGCTAAGAATGCAAAAATGTTAAGATGCTAGAAAGTGCTAAATGCTAAGGTGCTTTATAGACTAATTATGTGTTCATGCAAAGGTTATTTACGGACTAGTTACGTATACTGCTAGCTAAATTAATCTTGCTTAACCTGCGTACAATATTATATAAGAGGTGCTTAAAGACGATTCTTGAGAGTTTAGGAAGAAATCTGTTATGGATTTTAATAAGGAACAAAATGTTGATTTTATGATGCAAGTTAAATCATTTAAATTATTTTTGCAGAATTTAGACATGCTCAACAGTCCTAAAAGGCAAGTAAGTTA
Source organism: Przewalskia tangutica (assembly GCA_029844215.1). Lineage (NCBI taxonomy): Eukaryota > Viridiplantae > Streptophyta > Magnoliopsida > Solanales > Solanaceae > Przewalskia > Przewalskia tangutica. Next base: position 903,041 of record CM056738.1, on the reverse strand, counting down.
AGCGATGAACTTTAAATTACTTCCTCACTTATATGTTTAAAGGCTAATTATTCTAGATATCCTATTAATTACAAAGTTATAAATTACAATAACAAATAAAGTAAGATAAGGATGAGATGAGAGAATGAGGGATTGAAGCGGATGACCCCGTCCTATTTGTTTTTCTAGGAGTTTCTGCAGCGGGAATGCGAACGCGGATGCGGGTTGCCATTTGAAATGGCTTGCGACGAGTCTCGCCGTGAGACTCTTTGTTTTGCTCCGATGCGTGCCATGTAAAAAAAGGAAGATAAGGATTAGCATCCGTCCAAATAACATTAGACATAAATAATTAAGTGCTAAATATCACAGATGTCCTAACTTTATCCACTAATAAATAGGCCCTCAGCATAAGAATCGATATATGCCATACGAAGCGATGGCTAGCAGCATACTATCAACGAATCGGGTAAGAATGGATGGATCTAACACATTCACGGGTCAAAACCGATAATGCAGAGCGTAAATGAGTATTTTATGGGCCCAAGTTCTAGCTATTAATACAAGATCATAACCTTTAAACTCAAACAATTTTCATAGTACGCTGCATCGAGGAAGACAATCAGTCCATATATCCCAATATCAAAGGCAGTGCTTATATTACTCCTTGACAGAATAACACATAACCCTAGACATAAGCTGGCAGCCAGCTGCTTTAAAGGGCAGGACTGCATACACATTGCATAAATAAGGCATTGTATCATTTTAACTTAGGCAAACTTGATCCAGTTTTCTGATTCACACTATCTAATTGGACTGATTCCTTACAATAAGCTTAACATGATACCTAAGTGACTTAAGTTGGCAGTTCATGCCAAACAGGCTAAGCTAACAAACCCAATTATGTATTGCAGGGGAGGAAACTTAAAGAAACAGATATTCATATTTTTCTAATTACACCAACTCTTTTATAAGTATTCATATTTCTAATTACACCAGCTCTTTTATATGTATTATGAGTAGGCTATTTCCAGGTTGATAATCACAGCATGCGAAACAGTTGTTTGCTATGTGACATGAATATGGCTATATGAATCACATACTTTAATCAACATATTGTCCTCCATTAACCGAGTGCACAAATAATGATTTAAAGACCCCCTGGATTATCCTTACTCAGGATGGCTTGCAAATAGAGAAGACACATGAACAGGGGAACAACATACGAGAAACACAACCAGATCTTTAACATGTTATCCCATCCCACAGCTATAACTAAACATGCTACATATTAATCCGATAGGTTCGAACAACAGATAAAATTCATCGACATACTGCAAAAATGACTAAACATGTAAAAATGACCATTAAATTAAACCACCCACATTTAATAAGCACATCATCATTATACAAATCACAGAGTATGAATCGTATGAGAAATTTAAAAGGAAACGAGTTTACCTTCTCCGGACAGCGACCCGGGGCAGCGTATCAAGTCGTCGGTCCACTCGACGGGTTTTGGGTTTGCGATGTGAATAAAGGGGTAAAGTTGCTTGCTGATTTTTGGCTAGAATTGAGAGAAGGGTTCGAACTACCTATTCATGCTATGCTAGTGGTCCGGGTGCTGAGCCCCTTGCTTCTTCCCTGATTCTGCTAAGCTCTGGTTGTTGACTGCTGCTAGGGGTGTCCCGTCGATTGCTACCCGACTTCCCCCAACTGAGCTCTGCCCTCGAATGTCTATTATTGTGCTCTGCTCTGCCTTATTATGTTCGACCCCCCTTCGATTGGTCTATTGCATGTCGTTATATAGCCTAACCCTAGGTTCTAATATTGGTAAGCAATTAGGGCTGATTCTAGGCTGAGATTTCGAAAAGATTTTAGTGCGATTTTAGGTGTTTATAAGGTAAGATGTCGTTGGAGAAGGTAAGGGGAAACCCCGGATTCTCTGGCGAGAATCTCGGGTTGGGGTGCTGGTGGTGACAGGGTGCGATGGCAAGGGGCGAGGTGAAAGCGGCGGTCGCTCTTCAGGTTTAGGGTTTCGTGAGGGGGAGAGGCGATGAAGGGAAGGTTATCCGGTCAAGAATTTGAGGAGTAATAAGGAAATAGGGCTCATGTATTGGGCTGCATTAGTGGGCTGGGTAGTTAAAGGGTAGTTTAATTAATAGTTTTAGGCTTTTAATTTAATTAGTTAAATTAATTGATTAATTGTGATTAAATTATCTAATTGTTATAGAAATAAATGCGGGCGTGCTATTTAATTAATGCTTAATACTTTAGACTGCGGCGCTATTTTTTAAAATCTTATTATTATGCATTATTGCGAAGTTAGATTAAAATTGAATAGAGTTTAGATTAGATTATTTAAATGCTAAATGCAAGTATGATATTTAAGAATTATTTAAAGCTTTATAAATGCGACGCTATTAAATGCATGTATTAGATTAAAATTGATTTTAAATTACAAATGATTATGAAATTCTCTTGCGTATTTAATAAACGCGGCTATACTACTTGACACGACGTCATTGCTAAATTATTGTATTTTATGTATTTATTAATAATTACGAATTACGACAGAGCTTGAAATTAATTAATGCGGGCGCGAGACTCTAAATGCTTAAAACTCTACGTAAGACACGATGCCATTATAAAAATGTTTATTTATGCCTGTATTTATGTTTTATCGCTGCATTTTATTATAAAAAATCATAAAAAATTATTTTACAAAATTAGTCTAATTTTATAGCTAATGACTGGACGGGAGGGTCAAAATTGGGTGTCAACAAGGACGTTGGCCAGCCTTTGTGCACCTCAACTATTTCACTCGGACCCTGCTATTCCACCAGCACAAGTACCGAGTAACTCTACCTATCATGGCTTAGGCGAATTGGAGGAAATCACATAATGCTTTTTGCCTCCGCTGAAATTTGAAATTGAGACTTTATAGTTCTCCTCTCACTTCATTGACCACTAGGCAATACCCTTTGGTGAACTTAGCAAGTGTTGTTTTTGGCAAAATCTAGGCTATCAAGTTATGTAAGACATTCTTGACTTTGATATTATGGCCTTGTTTCAACTATTGAAACTTACCTATTTACCTTCAACTTCCATCTTCAAGTATCACATTCCATTTCGCAACTAAAAATACCATCTCCTATGTTACTTGGACTCTCCAAAATGTTATCGCACCCTGTCAAATCCTTCAAAAAATCACAACTTTTGGAAGATCCTACACACATGTAGACATTTTTGAAGAGTCCAAGCAAAGTTAGGTAAAGCTCACACCTTTTCTTTTGCTCACATCTTAAGACGGAAAATTTTCGACAACACTATCATCACACAACTAAATTAGTGCCCCCCCCCCCCCCCCTCATGCCAGAAAAAAAGAGGAAGAAATAACAGAGAATTTAACCAGGAGGGAAAAGAATGTACATGTAAATGCCAGATTGAACCCGCTAAAATTTACCGTTGATAAAACCAGCATTAACTCATAAAAAGTGAAAAAGTTACAAGAAAACTTCTCATCCACCAAATACACCAATAGGACTCGAGGGGAAAACTAACACAGCCAACGAGCATTTGACTAGAACAACATAATTGGAGTAAAGTCAACTATCATATGACGTTTTAGCTGCCAACTTAAGCAACTGGAGGACGGAGCACGTGGTCCTGCGAGGTATCTACTGCAGCAGGAGGCATGAATTGCCACATGGCAATCCCAGGGTAACTTATGATCGGCATCGGCACCAGCTTGTTTCCTGCAGCTTGACCTGGAGCAGCAAAAGCACCCGGTATGGCAGGAGGCAAGTAGCCAGGTTGCGCATTCATAGTCTTTAGTCGTTGCTCTAGCTTCTCTTTCTCAGACTTCAGCAACTGCTTTTCATCTCGAAGAGAATTTTTCTCAACCTACACAAGTTAAACTTACTTGAAGTCAGGGAGAAGTATAGTTAAGCGATTTTTAGCTTTTCCTGTCATCGGGTTGTTTTGCCGAAACTGACAAAACTTGCCAACAACCTAGTGGCCAATGGAAAGAAAGTACTCCCTCCCTCCCAATTTATGACGTTTCTTTTAGCATTGTCCTTCAAAGAGCTTTATTCGCTCCTTACTTAGCTTAGGAGCGGGGGAAAATGAACATCAATCAAATAAGTAGGTTTATTTCAGAGGAAGCTCTGTCTTATTAAATTTATCCTTGAATTCCATCTGAAGCCTGAACTGCCAACCTTTCCTCTTTCTTTGAGAAAAGTGTAAAACCTATCTAATTCATCTTAGGTCCATGTTAATACGAATTAGTGAAATGAAGGATGATTAAGAAGTGGAATAAGCAAGCAAAGAACCCAACCAAGCAAATCGAATCTCCTTGACCCGGGCACAGCAAGCAGTTTCCGTGACGGAAACTTATATCTAAGGTTGGCCAGTGGGCCGGGCCGACCCGACCTCGTCCCGGTCCCGACCCGACCCGTATCATGGCTCCACCTCCGGTCCAAAGATAGTTTAAAGGTCCAATTTACGAAAATTGACCATCCAAATGATTATCATGTACTTAAGTCTTTTGCTACAAAGCTTAATCATTCACAAAACTATCCACCCTGATTATCAATGTCTTTGCTACAAAGCTTAATCATTTGATAATATTTATATTCTAATGATTATAATGTACTTAAGTCTTTTTGCTGCAAAGCTTAATCATTCACAAAATTTCCACTCTAATTCAATGTCGTTGCTACAAAGCTTAATCATTTCATAATATTTCTATCATAGTTCAATAATTGTACACATTTTAATCATTTGACATCGTTTCTACCTAATTTAAACAACTACAAGAACTTGATGCCGTGTATTAGAATTCAGGACTCATAAGGTTCAAATCCTGGCTCCACCTCCAAGTCCAAGATAGTTTAAAGGTTGAATTTATGAAAATTGACCATTGAAATGATGATAATGTACATAAACCCTTTGCTGCAAAGCTTAATTATTCACTAAATTTCCACTCTAATTCAATGTCTTTGCTACAAAGCTTAATCAACAACAACATATCTAGTGAAATTCCATAAAGTGAGGTTTGGGGAGGATAGAGTGTACGTAGACTTTACCCCTACTTTGGAAGGTAAAAGAGATTATTTCCGATAGACCCTCCGCTCAGAATAAAGCAATAATAACAAAACATGTCAAATAGGAAAAGCTACAAAGCTTAATAAAAAAAGACAGTCTGATGCACTAATCATTCACAAAATTTCCAGCCTAATTCAACGTCTTTGCTACAAAGCTTAATCATTTGATAATATTTCTATCAGAATTCAATAATTGTACACATTTGATATCATTTGACATCATTTCTACCTAATTTAAACAACTGCAAGAACTTGAGGCTGCCACCTAGAATTCAGAACTCATAAGGTTCAATTCCTGGCTCCACCTCCAGGTCCAAGATAGTTTAAAGCGAATTTAAGAAAATTGACCATTGAAATGATTATAATGTACATAAGTCCTTTGCTGCAAAGCTTAATTATTCACTAAATTTCCACCCTAATTCAATGTCTTTGCTACAAAGCTTAATCATTTTGATAATATTTCTATCCTAATTCAATGTCTTTGCTACAAAGCTTAATCATTTTGATAATATTTCTATCCTAATTCAATGAGACCAACTGGTTTAGGGCTTCGGATATAAAGAATTCTTTATGATTGTATGAATTATGGCACAATTAAATGCACCTTAGAAAATATTAATTAATAATTTGATAAAAATAGTAACTAATTTGCTATTATAACTTAAAATTCGCATATAGTGTTAATGATTTTATATATATTTCTTCGTCCTAGTTTATGTGATATTTTTTCATTTTTATTCTTTCACAACAAATTGGAAAGGAGGCGAGGGCAGAGGTAGAGTCAGAATTTGAAGCTTGTGAGTTCATGATTTCATTCTTTTAAGATATTAAATTCTAAATTAATAATTTGTACAGATTAATATTTCTTAAGATGAATACCGTGTTTGGACCAAGGTTTATGAGTTAGGCTGAACTCGTACCTTGATCTCTAGCTCCGCCCCGGACGGAGGGAATATATAATTTAGGAAAAAGGTAGAATTACAAACTTGCCCTCAATTGAGATATCCTTCTAGTGGCCAATAGTGACCAACACTCATCAAATGGATATAACTGAAAAAACTGCAAAAATGTGCTATCAGTTCTCTTCTTCAACACCAAATTATGGCTCACACAACAAATTTGAACTGTATATTTGAATCTCTTTCTCTCATTCCCAAGATTCATAGTGTCGAAAAAATTCAGAAAAAGGCAAAAACAGGTAGCCAGAAAACAGAAGAAATTCAAGAAAACTTAGCAGCAAAGACTACAAGAAGACTAGCATTAGGCATTGCTTCAATTGCTATATTTGCAAATTCAGGCATTGGAAATTCTCTTGCTGAAGATAATAATGGATTTTTTATCACTGGTCCACTGCCAGTTCCCTCAGTATCCACCAGTAAGCTTTCTTTACACCAGTTGAACACGATTTTTCTTGTCCGTTACACTTTTGGTCCATTCATATTTTTGCTGTTAGCAAAATCATTCCGTATTTGTTCTTGTCGTTAACGAAGTTCTAGCATGAAACAGGAGGACCCCATGTCCAAATCTAGTAGTTTGTTCAGAATTTCGCTTTGCTGTACATATATGTTGAAAAAGTTGTAATCTTTTATGTAGACATTATAAACAAGGAGACAGGTACTAGATCATTTCTCAAGAAAGGGATGTACATTGCAAATATTGGAACAAAAGGGAGAATTCATAGGCTGAAAAGATATGCATTTGATCTATTAGCACTGGGGGATTTGATTGGATCAGATGCTTGGAATTATGTGAGGAAGTATCTGGGAATTAAGTCTACTTTCATGTACTATGATTTTGATGAAGTAATCACAGCTGCACAAGTGAATGATAAGCAACCTCTCACTGACCTTGCCAATCGATTATTTGACAACATTGAGAAGGTAGAGTCGATTTGCCTATTGATTTTGTTTGCCTGATGTTATGTTGCTCGGACCCCGCAATTAGTCAGATCCTCCGAAAATCTATGACTTTTTGGAGGATCCGTCACACACTTGGTCGATGACTGGCATTGTTATTGAAGAGTTCGAGCAACATAGGCTTGTTGTTGTGTTGTCGGACCCTCCAAAAATATTATCGTACTCATGTCGGATCCTAAAAAATGCATAGCCTTTGGAGGATTCGACACACCCTGCGGCCGAAAGTATTTTGGAAGAGTTCGGGCAACATAGGCTGACGTTGTGTTGATCGAACCCCCAAAAATTGTTGTTATACTTGCGTCGGATCCTCGAAAATTGGATAGCTTTTGGAGGATCCGACATAGTTCCGGTCGACGACTAGCATTAATTTTGAAGAGTTCGAGCAACATAGGCATGATAACATAGGCATGATATTATGTTGGTCGGACCCTCCAATTAATATATTTTGCGCCATTAGTATTATTTAAGAGTCCGAGCAACATAGGTCTGATGTTATGTTGCTCGAACCCTCCAATAAAGTTGTTGCACCCATGTCGGATCCTCCAAAAATGTTGTTGCATCCACACAATTTTTGGAGGATCTAACACACACCCGGTCGCCGACAATATTTTTTGAAGAATCTGAGCAACATAGGTGGCCTGATGTATGTAGCTATGGAAGCTTTTTGATAACCCCCTTTTGTTTTTGCTCCATTTTTATGCAGCTTGAAGATGCTGTGAAGCAAAAAAACCTGCCTCAAACACAATCATGTTATCAAGAAACAACTACCATTCTCCAAGAAGTCATGAACAGAATGGCATAAACATATGTTTAGATTCTGTTGTTCATATGCAAGTAATCATTGTGCTTACAGCAAGACAAATGTTTCATGTAGTTTTGGAACTGTCAATGAACACTTTGTTGGAAATTCAATTGATTTAACTTGCAAATGTGGGAATTAAACAAAATAATTGCAGCATAAAGAAAGATTAACAAGGTAATAAAACATACAAAAGTTCTTGAAAATCAAGTACTTGTGAACTAATACATGAGATAGTCTTGTATATACATCTAATATGGTCGAAAGTAATAGATTACTGGCACAAAAATTAATGTTGCTCAGACTTTCCAAAATGTTGTCGCGCTCATGGTGGATCCTCAAAAAATGCACTACTTTTTGAGGATCTGACATGCACCTGATCGGTGTATTTTATATACACTTTTTGAGTCATTTTTAGTTAGTATTTTACTCATTTCATTTATGTTTAGTATAGTATTAGGGTCGTTTTCCTTTCTTTTGTGTCACAGCGGTCAGAAATGGAGAAATGACGAAAAGGAGATGAAATGAGCATAAATGAGATGGAATTGCACACAAAAGGGCCAAGAATTGAAGTCTAAGAAGTTCCGGGAATTATAGAGGAAATCAGACGAAGTCCGGACGAGAAAAAGACGACGAAACGAAAATTCGCCAGAAAAACGTCACCGGAGCCGCGGCGCCTGGCAGCAGCGCCGCGGCGCCCAATGTGCTGAAAGTTCCGAAGGTTGCTGATTTTTAGGCGCCACATGGCTGATCTATGGCGCCGACGCGAGAATTATGAAGTGCTGGGCCGAATTTGACTTGTTTTCAGAATCCTAAAGGGATAATTTTTCATTCCTAAAGGGATAACTTTTCCTACCTAAAGGGATAACTTTTCCTACCTTAAAACCCTTACCTAAAAGGATTCTAATAACTTTTCCTACCTACAAAATCCCTAACCCTTCACCAAAAGGATTCTTTGGCTATAAATACTCTACATCATTAGAAGAATCATTCATTCTCCATTCTACCATTCACCATTCTACATCCATCCTTCCACCAATCCACCTTGTAAATATTCCACAACACAACCCTTGGATGCTTGGCTTGGAGACTCATTCTTAGTAATTTTCTTTTTTTTCTTTTACTTTATTTCAGTTTTGATGTTGGATATTGAATAAGTTCTTGTCATGTCAATGGCTAGGAACTAATTCTCTTATAGGGCTTTCCATTATTGAATTGCTTGAAACTTATGTTATAAATTAATGCATGCTTATGGTTATTTTTCTTATTGTGAGATCTATCCAATAATTGAGTTGAATTCTTGGTAATTAATTGACAACTAATTATCACTATATGATTTCTAATCAGATTCTGAAAAGGGGGGATTGTGAATATGCTGTAAGTTGGGTAGACATTCTTGGATTGCGGATGAAAATACCTCAATTATTTATGTAGCGTTGATGAGAGGCTTAACAACCCTAATTTTGCGCATTGTGCGTGACGGTCAACTAGGTTTTTGTTCTTAATCCTCCTATAAAGTTATCCTTATCACCGAAAGGTAGGTAAGGTGCGATACTGGGGTTGAGTGTTTATATAACCCTAACGGGAGTATAAAACGATTTCGTAAATCTGCTTTCTCCAAAAGAAGAATACCATAAGTTAATGCATTAGTACGTAGCATAAGCGGATAGTAAGGATACATGGAAGCCCTATTCTCATCACATCTGAAGTAAATCTTTATATTTAAATAGATTTCATAATTCTTAGTTATAAACAACCAATCATTTATCAATTCGCCAAATAGATACTAGAAAATAGATAGTTGATACTTGAACCCTAATCCTTGTGGACGATATTCGGTCTTATCAAGACTATACTACTTGTCACGATAACGTGCACTTGCGTTTAAAGTGTGTGCATCTTACCGCGCATCAGCACCCCGTAACATTTTTGAAGAGTCAGAGCTGCATAGTCAAAAATTACAAAAGCTAGAACAGGAGTTCTAAAAAATTAGCACCAATGCTTAAGCAAGAATCAAATGGACGCGTGCTGATTTGACGCCTTGGGATCACTATATCACATGCATTAATCCGTGCTGCGAATCGAGAGAGAACGCAGAGATTCACCTACAGAAGAAGGATCTCGCGAAAGACTTACAAATATCAGAACACTATGCATATATGATGGGGTGTAATAGCAAAATGTATATGAATCAGTCAGCATATTTCATAGGAGTTGGTCAACTAAGCAGTATTAAGAACATGAAAGTAAATAGTGCAGTAAAGTAAAGTGACACACGATGTTTTTTATACTGTCAAGTGAATGTCTTCAACTCATTAACACACAAGATTCTCAAAGTTGAAGACAAAATTGCTCCTCGAAATACTGTCCGTTCATCTGAGTCGTGCCAAAAGATCTACACAGAAACTATACACAGATTTAATGCAGGAAAAGTGGAAAACAATTACATGTAGTTGATATAAAACAGATTCAATGTAAAGTTCTTGACATTGTTAAAAAAAAAAATTGTAGACTCATTATTGGTAATTGCTGAAGACAAAAGTAGATTCTGTCATTTTGTTTTTGCACTTCACTTCAACTTCAGAGGATCAGAATATCATTCTGATAGAGCCAGAAAAAGATAGAATGGAGATGCGGGGTATCGATCCCCGTACCTCTCGCATGCTAAGCGAGCGCTCTACCATCTGAGCTACATCCCCATGTGATAACATATTTAACTTCAACTGAATATCTGAAGTGGTATCCCACTTGTGTTTTCAGGAACAATTTATTTAGTATTTTCGGTGCTTTTCTTGTCGTATACCCCTTCATCCTTTGGAGTAGGCAGGAATATTTTAATTTGGTTCTTCTTCACAAGTATCACCAAACCCTTGATGACTTTATTTTGTGTGATATAAATGAGTTAATTTTTTGTTATAATAATTAGTTTCATAGTTTTGGTACAATAAGTAATATGTGAAACTAGGGCTGGCCAACGGGACGGGGTGGGGCTGGCGGGGCGCGGGGGTAGAGCGGGGCTGGCGGGGTCTGCCGCCGCCCCTTCCCGATCCAGAGGGGGTCGGGGTGGGATCGAATGTTATCATTTTTTTATTTGTCTTTAAATTAAATAAAAAAATAACACACACACAACAAGATAGTTTAATAAAAATATTTCAATGTTGTTTTTGTGCCTCTTATATTATTCGACTAGAAGTATGATTTTTTTGGTAATACAATTTTAAAATTGCAACTTCGTGATATTGAAAGTTGCAAATAAATAACATTGTAAAATTACAATTAAAAGAATTATTTTTAAGAAACACATTTTCTAGTTTCTTTATAATTTCTTGTGGTTCTTCGGTTGGAATTGGTATATCTTGGTCAAATTGGACGACATCGCTTGCACATCCGTCGGATAAGATTTCGTTGTAGTTGTAGTCTTCTTCTTCGTTGATCTCCGGTTGGCCGCACCTCTTACGCTCCGCACGAATTCACTCTCTGAATAGAACTGCAATCTCTAATGAGTCTTCACGATGAATATGCGTGCTCCCTATTTGAAATCTTCCCGCAGAAAATGCGCTTTCGGACGTTGTTGATGACGCTTGAATGTTCAACACATCTCGGACCATCTTTGCTAGTGTTGGAAAATTCTTCTCATTCTTCCTCCAGTATTTTAGCAAGTCTTCACGTCCCTCTTCGTTTTCAATTTCTTCATACGGTACAACACCTTGCAAAACAAAAACATCAAACTCGCTAACTTGGTTAGAAAAGGTATCACTAAACATTCTCTGTCTGAGGCTTTGAATACTAGACGCAGAAACAATATGTCGTTTTTGAGGTTGTGTTGAAGAAGAAGAATATGGCATGGAAGCCGGTTGGTTGCTAGCACTTTCTTGTTGGTAATGCGTATATACTTTTTTACATTCATCTTGAATGCTAGACATCACTTTTTCTCTACTTTTTTCAACAGGTGGTGGGTCATTTGGATTTTTAGGAGTTGGAGGTGGAAGTGTATCTATGCAATCGTAAATAATTTCAACAAGATTTTTACAACCGTCTATTTTAATAGACGGATTTAATACAGCACTAATAAAAAATATTGGGGGAATAGAAATAAAATATTTTTTCATTTTTATAAACATTTTTTAATAGGTGCCTTAGAAGCTGATTTTGCCATATATTCACTAAGTAATATAAATATTAGAGCTATATAAAATAACATTGATGAAATAGTAGGATAATAAATACCGGAAAATTCTTTAGTATCTAGATAAAATTTCTCTAAAAATGTATTAAGTTCTAAAATTGTATCCCAATCGAAATCTATAAGCATATCATTAGAATTTCGATTACGGGAGTTAAAAAATTGGGTTATAGGTTGTCTATACTCATAAGCAACACGTAGTTGGTTGTATAAAGAATTTCATCTAGTGCATACTTCTTCGGGAACTTTTCTGTAAGGTAGACCACAATCGTGACAAATTTTTTTATATTCTTTTAGTCGTTGTATTCTATTATTTTTAAAAATATAGTTTATAGCAAATTGAATTTTTCCAAGAATGTCTTCAAAAAGTGATATACCATCCTTTACAATTAAGTTATAAATATGACATGCACATTTTATATGAAAATGATCTGAAAAAGATGGAGTTAAGACAATTTTTAATAATCTAACAACAGAAATATTAGAAGAAGTGTTATCTAATGTAATAGTCATGACTTTATCAGTTATTTCATAATAATCGCAAACAGAAGAAATGTTTTCTTGAATAAAAATACCATTGTGTTTACTATCTATATATCTATATGCTAAAATACGTTTTTGCATACACCATTTATAATATACCCAATGACATGTTACTGTTAAATAATCATGGTCGTTAGTACCACGGCCTATATCAGATGTGATAGATACTTTTCCAGGGTAATGATATAAATAATAACGTAAATATTATTGATATTCGTGTGCAAATTTAAAAACATCTCTCCTAACAGTTGATCTAGGAAAACCGTTATAAGCAGGATTGTACATTGATCTTATATAATTAATAAAACCAGGAGAATCAGGAAATGAAAAAGGCAAACCCTCAACTGCAACTAATTTTGATAATTCTTCCTTATCTTTCATTTTATCGTATTTAGGGCCTACAACTGCCCCCGTCATAGGGTCAATTTGACTTTGTACCTGGTGCGGGACAATATGTGAAGCTTGTCCCGACTGAGAGGGCATTGACTCACCCTTGATTTTAGTCTTATATTCATCCCACCTAGCTTTGTGTTTGGTATTCAAATGCGTAGTTAAATCTCCCGTACCGCTCTGACCTTTTCCCATTTTAAATTTATAAATAATTTTACAAATTTTGCATATAGCAACTTCATTTTGTACGTCTCTATAAAAAAAAATCATACATGTGATGTTAATTTTCGTTCTAGTGGTCTCGTCTCATACTAGGGGGAATAGGAGGCTTTCCAGTTTGACGTACATTAGTGGGCGTGTCATCTAGATTAGTTGGTGTGTCATCTAGATTAGTTGGTGTGTCATCTAGATTATCTTCTAAACTCTTGTTGATTTCCAGAAAATAGCTCATGGTCTAAATCTAATGGTACTTCAGGAAAATTTTCAGTATCAATAAAATCATCATGTCTAGGAGGAATAGGATGACTAGAAGAAATACTCTTGCTCTTGTTACCTCTACTAGAAGAACCAGACATACCCAACATACCTCTTAGTCGTTTTCCTTTCATTATAATTTATGCTAATAAATAGTTAAAGATAATTAAATTAAGTGCACTAATTAAAATAAAGAAATAATAATAATTTATTAAAGGAACGAATGTATCAAACGCCGACGTAACGTCGACGTGTAATCGAGAGATGTTGAAATTGAAACTTTGTTCAACGGATGATCCTCAAGCTAGTTGTCAACTTCACTCTCAATTCCCAAATGAATAAATTAAATTGAATATTTAGAGGACAATGTAAAGAGAATGAGAGATAGATTGAGAGATTATTTGAGAGATTGTAATTGTACGAAGATTTGTGAGAAAGAATGAAGAGAAAATGAAGTATTTATAATTGAAAAAATTGGATTAAAGTATAAATATAATAACTTAAGGGTTAAAAATAAATATTAGGGGTAGGGGTTGGGGAGGGGAGGGTATTTGGTCGTTGCAGACAACAACAAATTGGACAAAGTCGTTGTCTGGCAGCTAGTATGGCCTGACGAAGGGTGGGCCTGGGGTGGGCTCGGGTGGGCCTGAGTCGGGTGGGGTGAGTCGGTGTCGGGGTCGGGTTTTACTCGGCCAGACCGCATCGACACCGAATACCAAGATATCAATATCGCATGCAACAAGAGAGATCGGGGCAAGGTCCAGATGGGTCGGCCTGAGTCAAGATACCCCCGCCCCGTTGGACAACCCTATGTGAAACTAATCCAATGAACTCATGTTAAGGACAACTTTCTTGTTTTGGTTTTCTTTAAAAAGTCTCATCACTAGTGGAATTTATTGATTATAAGTTTGAACTTAATAGAGAAATTATAGGTTTTTTGGCTGTGACCTAAATTCGTCAGTATTGAAAACATAGCTGATAGCACATGTGTGATGTGACTGCCTTACAACTTTTGCAAGGCTTCGGTTTGTGAAACACTGCTAAAAGCTGGCTTCATGCAAAAGGCCAAAAACTATACTGAAAGGTAAAAATTTACTGGCATTTCATTTCGTTATTGTTATTTAATTTTTAAAAATTTTATACGTCGATCTACTTCGAAATAACTTAAATTATGCAGTGACTGAAGTTAGGGACACATAATTAATTCCTACTTGAAGTTTAGATGAAAATAGTTGAATTTCTTCATATATGTATGAATTCAGATAAAAAAGGAAGTCGTAGAAGCAAAATGCTTAATGTTACGCAGCCATAAGTGCTCGTTCGCAAAACAATCTCTTGCAGAATTGTGAGATAAGATCACAGATACAGACTTGTGGTTCGCCAATCCCTGACTCGCACATACGAGATTAATGCACCGAACTGCCCTTTTATGTATGAATTTCAGATAAAAACGACCGAAGACTTAAGTTTAGCCAAAAAAGATTAAATTCAACTAAATATGACTAAAGTTCATGTAAAAGGGACAAAATTTACTTGAATTTCAGTCGTACTTGTCTAACCTCAACCACGTATTTATAGTTATTCCAAAGTAGCTGAAAATATAATTTTTATGCATTAATTATAAGATTTAAACTATTATTCCAAAATAGGATATATGTGTTATTTGGCCTTCGAAAGAGATGTTATTTAAAGTTTAAAGGAGACAAACTTGCAGTCCATACCCCTTTTAAATATCATTCAATAAACAATATTCTTCCAACATTAAAAACAGAAAGTTAAAACTGTAAACGTGTATATAGTCCTTATTTTATTCCTACCTCATAATTAATATATTTCATATATTGTGTAAATATAATTATGATAAGATTAGGATTCCTTTTTTGTATAGACTTATGATTCATATTATATAAGGGATAAATATTGTACTCTATATATACTTTGATATTAATGAGAAGACTCTCTAAGGGAGATTAATATCATCTTACATGGAATCAAGAGCCTAAAACACAAAAATCCTAGAATTTTTCTTGTGTACCGCCGCCGACCCCCCACCCCCCTCTCTCGGGTTTCCAGCCGCGGCGCTACACCTCTTTCTCCCAAAAATTCTTGGTTTCTTTTCTTCATTCCTCTCTTCTCTAAATGGATACACATGATTCTCCTACTGTTTTTTACGCTTCTACCTCCACAAATCCCACCACCAAGTCGTCACCCTCTTTTCATCCCGCCCTAACTGTTTTCAAATCAAGAACCATATCCCTATCCTTCTTGATCAAGAAAATAGTCAGTATTCTCCTTGGATTGAACTGTTTCGCAATCATGCATGTCTCTACAACGTGCTTGATCATATTGATGACACCATTTCACGCCCTCCGGAGGTTGATGATTCTACTTGGCGTTGTCTAGACGACGACGTCAAACAATAGATGTATGGTAGTATTTATCAGGATCTACTTCTTACTATCATGAAATCTGACTCCACAGCCCGTAACTTGTGGAATCGTTTGGAGGAAATTTTTCAGGACAATAAGCACACTCGTGCTGTGTATTTAGAGGAGCAATTTAACATTACAAGTCTTGAAAACTTTTTCAATGTGACTGAGTACTGCAAACAGTTAAAGCTCCTGACGGATCAACTTGATGTTGTCAACTCGCCTGTTACTGACACCAAAATGGTGTTACAGTTGATTGCTGGCCTCCCTAAAGGCAAATATGATACATTGGCCACTATGATTCAACAGACAGATCCGTTACCCAGCTTTAACAAAGCTCGCTCGCAGTTATTGCTCGAAGAAACTCGACGTGCTAAGAAGGACGAGCACAATAAGTAGGCGTTAGCTGTCGAAACACTCCCTCAAGATCCAACGCCAAAAAAACTCTCAACCGCACCAGGGACGGTGGAAAGGGTGGCAAGGGATGCGGAAGAGGAGGCCGTGGTCGTGGCAAGGGTCGCGGATAGCAGAACCAAAGAGCAGAACAATGTGGCTCGTGATAATCGATTCGGCCGCGACGCCCAACAAGATACAAGATGTCGCGGGCGCCGCCAGTTCGATCAAAGAACCCTACAACCAATTCTCCCACCACGGTTTGTTGGGCCCTGATCCATCCTCTCGGCAAGTCCAGTACCCGTAGCAAGCCCACTTCACGCACGGCCAGCCACTCGCCCAAAGATGACACTCATCGAGTTGGGTCGGGCCTTCAGCGATCTCAACATGCAACACCGACAACAATCGCATACATGGACTCGAGCCACTTCTCACCTCACCCTGGCCTCACAGTAATATCCCCAAACTGTTTGGTTTAAAGCATCTTCAATTTGTGACAGTTGGCAGTGACCACCACATTCCAGTAAAGGGTTATGGTACATCCTACACACCACCTCCTAATCATTTTCCCCTTTAAAATACCTTATATGCCCCACATATGATTAAGAATCTAATCTCTATCCATAAATTTACTCGTAATAACTCTGTTTCTGTTGATTTTGACCCTTTTTGTTTCACTGTGAAGGATCTTCATACGGGGACACCTCTTACGAGATGCAATAGCTCGGGGGATCTCTATCCATTCACTATTCCATCTCTCTAGCGGCCATTTCTTCTTCAACATGACATAATAGGCTTGGTCATCCAGGAGCCCCAATTTTTAATTTTTCTTAGAGGCAATAATTTCATTACTTGTAATGAGAAGCTTGCCCAAAATTGTGTTTCTTGTTCTTTAGGCAAACATACTCGTCTTCCATTTAAATCATCTACTGGTGTTACTTTTGCACCCTTTGATATTATACATGTCGATTTATGGACATCACATGTTGCTAGTTCTCTCAGTCATAAATACTATCTTATCATACTAGATGATTTTTCTCACTTTGTTTGGTTGTATCCTCTCAAATTTAAATCGGAAGTGTTTGCCAAATTTCTTGAGTTTCGAACATTCATTCAAACACAATTTGAAAAAGGTATAAAATCTTTTCACTGCGATAATGATCGTGAATTCAATAACTCTATATTTCACCGTTTTTGTACTAATAATGGCATGGTTTTTCGCTTCTCCTACCCCACACCTCCTCTCAAAATGGTAAATCTGAAAGAATCATCTGCACCATTAACAATATGATTCGCACTCTATTGATTCATGCCTCCCTACCTCCATCATTTTGGGTCTATGCTGCTAAAATGTCAGAATACGTTCTCAATATTCTTCCAACTAGCACCCTTCACAATATGACCCATACCGAAATCCTATATCATAGATTCTCATCTTATGAGCATCTTTGGATATTCGGTTGTCTATGTTATCCTAACCTTGCTTCTACTGCCCCTCACAAACTAGCTCCTCGGTCCACTCCGTGTGTCTACCTAGGCTTCCCGCAAAATCATAGGGGCTATTTATGCTATGACTTATCCATTCGTCAGATCCACATTTCTCATCACGTCACATTCGACGAGACCACATTCCCGTTTTCGAATCTTAAAAAGTTCCAAAAACCGGATTACTCTTTTATTGACGAACCTGCAATCTCTATCATTCTTAGTCAACTAGATCATAACACCGCTCGTAATCACCTTTCCTGCGCGGTGGTCCTTCTTCACAAGATCGCGCGGGCGAAGCGCCATGACGCCTA
Source organism: Przewalskia tangutica (assembly GCA_029844215.1). Taxonomy (NCBI): domain Eukaryota; kingdom Viridiplantae; phylum Streptophyta; class Magnoliopsida; order Solanales; family Solanaceae; genus Przewalskia; species Przewalskia tangutica. Next base: position 885,031 of record CM056738.1, on the reverse strand, counting down.
AACTCCCGCGAGCGTAATCGATTCACCGCCATCAGACCGCCAAAACTTCGAGAGGTCATTAGTCTTCCAAAGACCGCGACTCGATCACGGTCGCGACGCCCAACAAAGATCCCCAAATGTCGCGACTTAATCATGGCGCCGCCGACGGCAACACCTCCTTCTCCATATCCAACCAATCCCCCAGTCTTGCAGCCTCCCACTGTCTCCACTCACCCAATGAAAACTCGTGCCAATCATGAAATCTTCAAACCCAAAGTCCAATTTAACTTGTCTGCCCAAATCATTTCTCAAATTCCCAAGAACCCTATATTGGCCAAACAAAACCCTAATTGGAATGCAGCTATGTCTGAGAAATTCAATGTTTTAACTAAACAGCACACATGTGATCTAGTACCTAGATCTGAGGGGGTGAATGTGATTCATTGTCTGTGGCTATTTCGTCACAAATTCAGAGACAGTGGAGATCTTGAGAGGTATAAGGCACGACTTGTGGCCAATGACACAAATCAGCAGGAGGGCATTGATTGTGGTGAGACCTTCAACCCGGTTGTCAAATCGGCTACCATTCGCACAGTTTTGAGCATTGTCATGGGAAAACACTGGCCGATCCATCAGCTTGATGTGAAGAATGTATTCTTACATGAGGATCTGAGAGAGACAGTCTACATGCATCAGCCGCCAGGGTTCACCCACCCAGCAGTTCCTCACTATGTGTGTCGTCTCCGTAAGTCACTATATGGCACAAACAGCCCCCGCGTACGGTATGATCGTTTTGCCAGGTATATCTTGCAGATTGAGTTTGTATGCAGCAAGAGTGGTACATCACTCTTCATTTTTCATCGAGGTAGTAGCACTGCTTACTTATTACTTTACGCGGATGATATTGTTCTTACTGCCTCCTCCGACGGTTGAAAAATGAGATTATTGCCTTGCTTAAGTCCGAATTTGCAATGACTGATTTGGGGAAACTGATTTATTTTTTGGGGATATCAGTGACCAGGTCTGTCAATCACATGTTCTTGTGTCAGCGTAAGTATGCAGATGAGATCGTGTACAGGGCTAAGATGGCAAATTGCAAAGTTTCACCTACTCTAGTTGATTCAAAATCTAAGTTCAGTGCTATGAATGGTGCTCCAGTCTCCGACCCTACTCTGTATAGGAGTCTTGCAGGTGCACTTCAGTATCTCACATTTACAAGATCAGACATTGCTTATGTTGTTCAGCAGGTATGCATATTCATGCATGCCTCCAGAGAGTCTCATTTCACTGCTCTTAAGAGTATCATCCGATACATTAAGGGCACACTTGATTATGGTTTGCACCTATACCCCTCTGCACCAAACATGTTGCTCTCTTATACGGATGCAGATTGGGCAGGGTGTCCGGACACGTGACGCTCCACCTCTGGATTTTGTATATTTTTAGGGGATAATATGATTTCTTGGTCTGCCAAGCGACAGACTACCCTATCTCATTCCAATGCCGAAGCTGAGTACAGAGGCGTTGCAAATGTGGTAGCTGAGATTTGTTGGCTCAAAAATTTACTGTTAGAACTTCAGTGTCCTTTGCGTCAGGCATCTATTGTGTATTGTGATAACATCTCTGCCATCTATCTTTCTCATAATCCGGTTCAACATCAGCGAACCAAGCACATTGAGATAAATCTACACTTCGTTCGTGAGAAAGTTGCGCTACGCCATGTCAGAGTGTTACATGTTCCATCATCCTATCAGTATACATACATATTTACCAAAGGACTTCCGAGACAGTTATTTCTTGACTTCAGATCCAGTCTCAGCGTTCGGCCTCCTCCCGCTCCGACTGAGGGGTGTGTGTAAACGTGTATATAGTCCTTATTCTATTCCTACCCCATAATTAGAATATATTCCATATATTGTGTAAATATAATTATGGTAAGATTAAAATTCATCTTCTATATGGGCTTAAGATTCCTATTGTATAAGGGATGAATATTATACTTTATATATAGAATATATTCTAATTATGGGGTAGGGATAGAATAAGGACTATATACACGTTTACACACACCCTAAGGATGAATATTATACTTTATATATACTTTTATATTAATGAGAAGACTCTCCGAAAAGATTAATATTATCTTACAAAAACTTTTGAAGAATATAATGTGGCCATAGAGGGACAAAGAAAGGAATATTTTCCTAGATAAGGATAATAATAGTGCTTGTTTTCCTCAGCCTTTTCACTATTAAATTTGATATAATTTAGTGTTTTCCACCTATACCTTTACTTTCACTATTAAACTCAATTACTAGTTGTATTAAAAAAAAAAGGGAAACGAGTGAACAAAAAATATCTAAAAAAATCACTTATACACTTCTAAAAAAATAAAAAATAAACACTTCTAGATAAATTGAAGAGAGCAAGAGAAACACCCGCAAGGGTAGCCAAATTGGTGTAGCAGTAGAGCGCGGGACCGCAAGGTCACGAGTTCGATCCCCTGCATAAACCTTCTTGGTTGAGCCTGTCACACATGGCTTGCCAAGTGTGGTTAACCGGCTGACGTGGTTTGCTGCTATCATACCGGAGCACTTCGTGGCGCACTCGAAAGAGTAATACCATGCGTTCTTCACAAAAAAAAAAAAAAAAAGAGAGCAAGAGAAACATTTTTTTTATTTTTCATTCGGTGTCTGATACACATATTGAAGTCCGATTATATTCGGATTCGCACTATAGGTCCCCATTCGAGAAGAAATACTCCCTATCATAGATTTTTTTCATGTCCCAGACTTAATTCGAGACCTTTTCGTTAAGAAAGGAGCAGCTCATCCACTAGCATAATAGTATACCCTCTCTCACAATTTATGATTCCTTTTTAGTTCGTCTAAAAAAGAATAATACATTTTTTATTTGCAATAATTTAATTTTAACTTTTACTTTTTATGTTTAACAAGATGATCTATAATGACACAATTATCTTTGACTTATTTTAGACCATAAAATTTATTTATTTTTTAAATTTTATAATGAATTAAATTATATCACATAAATAAAAACAAATTAGTACAAACATTGTAAGCATTCGAACACACGGCGCCTCCTCAATGAAAGAATGGGTCGGTGGCCCAGTTGGTTCCAGGTGACTGATTGCTAAAGAAATTTCTTTGGTCAACTTACGCGCCTTGCCTAAACCCACCCTTTTTACAATTCTTTGTAGGGTTTATTACTCCTCCATCCTATAAAATTGATATAGTTTGACTTTGATTTGATTAAAATTTTAAATAAAAAGAATAAAATATATAATTTAAAATAAATTTTAGATATTTGATATTTATGTGATTATAAATAATTTTATAAAATTAAATTATTTTTAAATATAAAAATGCTTTAATATTTTTAATAAACTAATAAGAAAATTCGAACCATTTTTGTTGGAACAGTAGAGTGCTATTTTAGCTTCTTTTGGTCTATGTGATAAAAATAATATATATCTTGTTTGATGACCAATTAATTGGAGTTACTATTCTTGTTTTGTTTTCTTTGGAAAGTTGCCTTCTTGATTTGGTTAATTGGTTTTTGTGTTAAAGCTGAGTTCTTTTTTATTGTTCTTTCTATATTATGGTTTATGCAGTGTGTGTTTGATTCCACTGTTTTGAGTTCTTGAATAAAAAATCTGAGGTGGGTCAGTGATACTCCGAAATAGAACGAAAAACTTGAATTTGATTAATTCAACTTATAAGACTTTGGAACAATTAGAAAAATGTTGTTGGGGAGTTTGTGATTTTGATATTTGAGGTGGTAAATACAGCAAAGACTTGACCTTTTGTTGGGTTTCAGCTCTTTTTTGCTTGTCATGTGTTTGTTGCCACTGTTTCTTGAGTTTTTTGCTTGAAAATCTTAGGTGGGTCAGTGAAGTTTGTGATTCAGATATTTTGAGATGTGTTTCTTGAGAAGACTGCAAAAGGGTTGGTGGTAAATGCAGTAAAGACTTGACCTTTTTGTGGGATTGTCAGCTCTTTTGCTTTATTGGTTTTTGTCAGGTGTTTGATGCCACTGTTTCTTGACTTTTTTGCTTGAAAATAGGAAGTGGGTCAGTAAGGTTCTTGTTGATTTAGATATTTGAAAAAGGTGTTCCTGAGAAGACTGAATTGGGTTGGTGGTAAATGCACCAAAGACTTGATCTTTTGTGCTGAAAGGGGTGAACACTCTTTTGGTTTATTGGGTTTTACAGGTGTTTGATGTGACTGTTTCTTGAGTTTTTTGCTTGAAAATTTGAAGTGGGTCAGTAAGATTCTATTGGAGATTTCGTGATTTAGATACCAAAAAGGTGTTCTTCGAAATAGTTGAATTGGGTTGGTCATTGGTGGTAAATGCAGTAAAGACTTGACCTTTTGTGGGATTTTCAGTAGGGGAGTGAAAGATCTTTTGCTTTATTGGTAATTGAGCTTTTGCTTGAAAATTAGAAGTGTCAGTGAGATTCTTGTTAGAGATTTAGTGATTTAGATACTCGAAAGGTGTTCTTCGGAAAAACTGAATTGGGTTGGTGGTAGATGCAGTAAAGACTTGATCTTTTGTGAGATTGTGTGAAAGGGGTGATCACTCTTTTGGTTAACTGGTGTTCTTGGGAGGTTTGAGGTATGCTTTGTTGATGCTGATTCACGAGGAAATGGGTGTGAGAGGAGTAGCCCAATTGTTCGTTTTCATCGTTGTGTGTTTTATTATAGTAGCAGCAAATCCTGAAAGCAAAAAGTCAGAGGAACATTTACTGGCTAATCAAATCAGTTCTGTGGGGATCAACCAAGAATTGGTACTCCTAACTTTCTTCTTTAACTAACTTATGTTTACACACTGCTTGAATATTGTTTGTTTTTGAAGTTCCTAAAGGGTTTTTTCTTCGTTTACTTAATTTGTACGTAGAAAATTTAGCATTACTTGATCCTGCCATTTTTAAGAAATATGTAGTTGTACTTCGTCGTAATGAGCATATGTTTCCATTTCCATGTTCACAATTTTTGTACTGTGTAATAATTTCTTGCTTTTAAGTGTTACCTCTTAGTTAGTGAAGTATTTGATGCGGCATTTTGTGAAAGAGTGCGAACAATATATGCATGACTTGCAAACACTAGGTAATTTTTTCTCATCTGTCTAAGCCTTGATGGACAGAGGAACCTGGTACCTTGTGGAATTAGTCGATCTGTATATAAGTTTTCTCAGACACCATAATTATCAAAAATTAAAATAAAAAAAAATCTATGCATGACTTCATTTAGATGGAATCTTGAGTTCAATCCTGAGATCAACTAGGTGGTTGTTGTGTTGTTCTCTTGACCAGCCAGCTCTTCTTACTTGATTAATGAAAAGGTTCTGTCATTTTTGTTATCTGTCTTCTGTCCTTGTTGCATTTTTCTGCTTCTGTTCACCTAGAGACAAGAAAATTGGTGATAATCCATACGTGTGCATTCCTTCCTTTTCCTTGTTCTCTCTCTGAGATTAAAAATTCATGAATTTCGCGTTTGATGGGGTGCATTCAGTGTGCTATTTACCCACTAAAAATCCAAAGAGGATCACTTAGCAGTTAGCAGAAAGTTCTTTGAATTCAAATATTGGTCTCCACCTGACCTACCTTATAACCTATAGTTGAAGAGGAGAATCCACATATAAGACTTTAAAAAGGAAAACTAAAATCAAATGTAATGTAGTATCCCGCCTTTGCTGCTATACTCTTCGATTTCACATTTCATTGTAGTTCTACATCACTCTAAAATTGTCAATTCCGATAATTCTTGTCATCTTTCAACCTATGTTGTTAAAACGCTCGCTTAAACCCTAGAGCTAAGTGAAGCTTTGATTGGGCACTTCACATTGTTTAGGTGACACTTTAGTGTAGGCATGTGTCTCATTGCCCATTGACTATCTTTAAGCGGCGCACTAGACAACAATTACAGTTTGCAAAGTGACGTATTGCTAATGTTTAGTAAACACCATTAATGATTTTCTCTTTTTTTTTCCAGTTAGGTGATAAGAAATTAGAAATTTAGTCGCCCAAGTTGGCACGAATACTACCATTATTTAAAAAGAAATTTAGACATTTAATGTAAGAAAACTAGTCTCTAAAATTTTAAGGGAAAAGGTGCAAATATACCCCTCAACTTTGCGATTTAGAGCAGATATACCCTTTGTTAAAAAGTGGTGGATATATTCCCCTGTCGTTATAAAATGTGCAAATATACCTTTTTTGCTGTTGGAATTTTTTTTAAAAACCGTTTAGCTTAATTTTGAACTAAAGAAAATGCCACTGGGCTTTATAAAAAAGTCTACCCATTTTTTGGGTAGATATACTTTTCTAAAGCCACATGGTAATGTTTTTTCCTGATGGGTCGGGTCTGGTTTGTTTAAAAAAATGGGTAGACTTAATTTTTTTAAGCCACAGAGATATTTTTTTAAACAAATCAGAACCGATCCACCTGAAAAACTGGGGGATGTGATTAGACAAGACATGACACAACTTCAGTTGATTGAGGACATGACCTTAGATGAGAGGATCTGGAGGTCGAGGATTAGGGTAGAAGGTTAGTTGGTCGTTGTTTTTTGTCGCACTGTGTGTAGGTAGGGGGGGTAGCCTTTTCACCTCTTCTTCTCATTTTCTTTCTAGTATTATTTAGGTTTCGCGTAGATCCAAACTCGCATGTGTGTATTGCTATGTGTTGCTTCTTTGTTTTGTATCGTAATATCTGTATTATTTTTCTTGAATTCCTGCATTGACTTCGTTTCTTTTTGAGCCTAGGGTAAATCGGAAACAACCTCTCTACCCCACAAAGGTAGAGGTAAGGTCTGCGTACATCCTACCCTCCTCAGACTCCACTTTTGGGAGTACACCGGGTATGTTGTTGATTTTTTAGAAATTTGTATCATTTGTGTAACGGCAGAGTATATTTGCACCATTTTGTAACGGCAGGGGTATATATCCACCACTTTTTAACGAAGGGTATATCTGCTCTAAATCACAAAGTTGAACGATATATTTGCATCTTTGCCCAAATTTAAAACCGTGTTTTTACATCTATATCAAAATTTTAAAATGGTGGCTGAAGTAGATTGATACTAAAATGGTATTTGAACTAGACTTATATGATTTTTATTTCATATGTTTCGTTTAGTTATGGTTTTTTATATTCTTTTGCATTTCACATTTTACAATTATTCTATCTTGCATGACATACATACAGTATAAATAATATATATATATATATATATATATGTGTGTGTGTGTGTGTGTGTGTGTTGTGTGTGTCATGAGCACCTTTGTTCGCCAAAGCTCATGCTCAGTTCTGACTGTAATATTTGCTGCAGGCTGAAGAGTTATGGTTGAACTGTAGGCTAGAATTGGTACATTCTAATGAAGCTGTTGAAGATCTTGAGTTTAGTGGGAGCCATGGAATCCTTTCTAACAGAAGATCGTTAACTAAAAATAAAGAGAAAAATGTCAATATCTTGAATCCATTCACTAAGGAAGCCCTTATGGGTTGTTTAGTGAAGAAAAATCTACTGTTTCTTATTTCTGGAGAGGAGAAGCATTCACCTACATGGTATACCAGGTACGTGTCAAATGGGCGGGTTGGTCTAGATTTGGGCGGGTCAAAATGGGGTGAAAGCATGAGTCATAACCCCCTCCCCAATTCTTACCAAGTTTTAGTTCATTTGTTTGTTCTTTTATAACTTTTTAAGTACCTAATAAAGCTGTTTTTTTTCCTTTGTTATGGATATACATAACATAAGAAATAACAAAAATGTTTTTTGGAAAATATTTTTACGAAGGTTTCTATGGGTCAATTTGGGATACATCAATGCAATTTTTAGATGGGCTGAGCTAATAAATGGGTGGATCATTGACCCGCCTAAATTTGGGCAGGTTATGTTTTCATGGGCTAATTTTGCCACCCCTAATACCAGGTGGATGGACTTCCTCTTTTCGTGGTACGGTGCAGCACCAAAACGGCGTGAATTACTTCAGATTGGAGACGCTCCCGCTCTTGCGCCTGCTCCAGCAACTTCCAGTTCTGAAACTCCCGATTCTCCGCCACCTGCTCGTCCTCCTTTGAAGCCATTTTTTCCTCAAGACTACAATGATTCAAGAAAAAGCTCTGCTCCTTCTTCTACTAGTCAAAACTCTACTTCGGATCGTCAATCAAATAAGGAAAAAAGCAACACTAAAACAGTTTTGGTTGCAGTTCTTGTGACTGCTGCAGTCACATTTATTGTTGTTGCACTCTTTTTTATATGCTATTGCAAGGTTTGTGGGGTTGGATACAGAAAGGGAAAAAATGACGAGAGGCCTCTTCTTAGCCTAAGCATAAGCGACTACTCTGTTGGTACATTCTCTATTCCTTGTTTCTCTTGTATATAAATAATACTCTCTCCGTCCCAATTTATGTGACGGTGTTTGAATGAGCATGCAGTTTAAGAAGATTTTTGAAACTTGTAGTCCAAAATAAGTCCTAGATATTTGTGTGGCTATAAATCACCTCAGGGTAAAATGGGAAGTTTAAATTTAAATTTAAATTGAATATAGAAAGGTGTCATTCTTTTTGGGGCTGACCAAAAAGAAAAGAGTTGTCACATAAATTGGGACAAAGGAAGCATATATATATATATAATGATTTTGGCTTTTGGTATACTGATGTTTCTGAGACTTTATTCTTTCAGCTTCATTACACGGTAATGCTGTTAATCATTCAGTGAGTGATGTTTCCGACGATAAAATGGGTAAAAATTACTACATGGAGTCGAACACTCATAATGGTTCTAAAAGTGAGATCCCGTTGGGAACTGTTACTGGCATTGCTGTGGCTGCAGCAGGGAATTCTGCAAAAGTACCGCCTGTAAAGATGGGAATGCATGGACAGCCTCCGCTTAAGCCTCCCCCTGGTAGGCTGAATCCTTTTGAAGATCCTGCTAGTCCAGCCAAGGCAGCCAATCTCCGTCCGCCATCTGGCGGTCCACGTCCTTCTGCACCAGGGCTCCCTCCTGGTAGGGTGAATCCTTTTGAAGATCCTGCTAGTCCAGCCAAGGCAGCCAATCTCGGTCCTCCATCTGCAGGTCCACATCCTCCTGCACCGGGGCTTCCTCCTGCTAGGGTGAATCCTTTTGAAGATCCTGCTAGTCCAGCCCCTCCGCCACCACCTCCGCCTTCATCTGGTGGTCCTCGTTCTCCTGCACCAGGGCCTCCGCCTCCACCGCCCATTCCAATTCGTGCGAAGGCTGGTCCTCGTCCGCCACCGCCTCCGGGGCCCGGTGTTACTCCGCCTCATCCTCCTCCTACAGGGTTGAAGCCACCTCGACCTTCACCTCTTGGATCAAATGCATCCTCTAGTGCGCCAACTGAAGGATCAGGGACTGATGCTTCTAAAACTAAGCTAAAGCCTTTCTTCTGGGATAAGGTTCTAGCGAACCCTGACCAGTCAATGGTTTGGCATCAAATCAAATCAGGATCCTTCCAGTAAGTGTACTTTGTCTTACTTGATGTTGCTCTATGAAGAAAATGACAAAAATGGTCCCTTATGTTTGAGAGTAGGTTCAAAATAGTTCGTTAAGTATGCACTTAACAGTTTGGTCCTTTAAGTTTGTCAAAAAGTTTACACTTTGTCTCCGTCAAATATTACCAAACTTTGTTTATTAGATTTGACGGAGACTATAAAAAAAAGGATATTAGCGGGAACTCACATACTGAGGTACAATTTATGTAGTTTTTGCTACTTTTGATTTATTTCTAGAGTTTGGTGCATCTTTTTGAGGTGTAAATTATGCTATTTTGGATTTTTTTTTAGTGTCTAGTGTGGTTTATTGTGTTGCATATTTTAGGTTTTAATGAGACTTTCTTGTGTTTATAGTTAAATCTTTTTTCCCACTATTTTCGTCAAATCTAACGAACATAAATTTTTAGTATTTGATGGACACTAAAAGTGTTAATTTTTGTCAAACTTAATGGACCAAAACTGTTAAGTACATACTTAAGGGACTATTTTGAACCTATCCTCAAACATAAGGAACCATTTTTGTCATTTTATCTTGCTCTATGATTTTTTTGATTAAGGTGATTAATGGACAGTGAATATTGTTTGACAGATTTGATGAAGATATGATAGAGAGTCTCTTTGGATATGCTCATGCTGATAAGGACAAGAATGGTCCAAAGAAGGACTCTACGTTCCAAGATTCTTCCAAACAATATGTTCAAATTATCGATCAAAAGAAAGCACAGAATTTATCGATTCTTCTTAAAGCCTTAAACGTGACAACTGAAGAAGTTTGTGATGTCCTTAAAGAAGGTGATCTCTTGTTCCTTTCTTTCTATCCTATTATATGTAAAGACTAAGAAACACTAAATCTTTGTAACCTCATTGGAGAACATATTTTATTGCCCCTCCCTTTCCCTCTGGGATATCTATTGGGCTTGTTGGCATTATGAGTATCTTACTTATCAACTAGAAAAGAAAGAGAAACTTTATCTTATTCAGAGCGCTGAAAGAGTACTATAGGCTTTAATTATCATATGCAATAAAATGAGCTGTAGAATTTTTTTAAGTTTAATACTTAAATAACCTGTTTAGTCGCAGGAAAGCATTTAAAGATGTTTTCTGCTAATTTCCTTTTTTATTTTCAGTGTTCACCTCGTTATTCTCTTACTTGGCTACTCGATGAAAGCATCATGATTAACTACTTTTAATCGTCTATCCCCCTCTGATAAGAAAGAAAACTCTATGGAAGTCCTATAAAATTTATTTATACTAGTATATCACGATTCTTTAGTGATCCCCAGCAGAGATAAAAAACCTAGGTTATTACTTCCCATCTGCCTAAGCTTTGGTTGGCGTAGTTTTTAGGTACGTGTGTTGGTGGGAGGTAGCAGGTACCTGATGGAATAGTTGAGGTGCGCGCAAGCTGGCCTGACACCACCATTATAAAAAACAAATAAAGAGAGAGAGAGAGATTCTCTAGTGATTCTACTTGCATTCTTCCTCCTCAAAAGGATTAATTCTTTCTTCTAATATTTTGTTGGTTGTCAAAATGTTCGAGAAAAAAGTATTTGATGCTTACCCACTACATGATTTTGCTTCTATGTTTTAACCCATTTGTCTCAAAAGAAATGATAGTTACAGCTGTAGAGATTAGGAGAAGAAAGTTTAAATGGATCATCATACTAGAAATAGATGTAAAAGTATTCAAAATCTCTTTTCACTATAATCATGATCGGAATGATTATACTCTTGTAAGAAGAATTTCAACTTCCTTTACTCTCAAGTGGCAAAGTATTAATATACTTGTATTTTGATTGGATGCTATTTCTTTGAAATGGAAATACTGGTTTTTGTACATTTGCATCCAGAAAGGAGTGACTAATGTTTTATACATGACTCAGGAAATGAGCTTCCTCCTGAATTCCTTCAAACTTTGCTTAAGATGGCTCCAACTACTGACGAAGAATTGAAGCTGAGGCTCTACAATGGGGATCTCTCTCGGCTTGGGCCTGCGGAGCGGTTCCTGAAAGTCTTGGTTGATATTCCATTTGCCTTCAAGAGGCTAGAATCCTTGCTTTTTATGTGCAGTCTTCAGGAGGAGGAATCAATGGTTAAAGAATCGTTTGCTACTTTGGAGGTCAGATAAATGTTCTTGATTGTGATGATCATTCGGACTATGAGTTTTTTTTCTTTTAAAAAAATAATATTTTTATAAAAATAGAAGAATTTTTTTTTAGAAAAAATACAACAAATTTAAATATTCCTAACTTACACTCCCTCTGTCCCAATTTATGTATCATACTTTGCATTTTAGTCTATTCCAAAAAGAATGTAATACTTATTTAGAAATGATTTAGCTTTAAATTTTTCATTTTACCATTAATGTGATGCTTATAGCCAAACAAATGTCTATGGCTTATTTCAGACCATTTCAAAAGTATTCATTTTTTTCTTAAACTATGAGCCAGTCAAATACTGCTTACATAAATTGGGGGAGCAATGGTTCTCATATTGGTTGAAGTACACTAATATACTTTGAATTTGGTTGAGCGATGCTTGAAGTTTCAATCTAGGTCGATTTGTTCGATGAACCAGTGAGTTGTATGGATGTCATTTCTTCCCATTTGTTGCTACGTGTTGTTCTTCCTCTATGAGGTGTATAGTTGCTGAAGTTTGAATAACATCATTTACTTGCATGACATATATTACAATTTCCACCTATAACAAAGATCCCAACCAACTAATTGGTAGATTTTAGAAGCAGATAGATAAAGCGAAAGACTTACTTCCCTACATTTGGTCTATCATATGGTTCCATAAAGGGCATTCAAGAAAGTCATTGCATGATGCACCATGTGCGTACCCATTATTAGCAATATAGAATGCTAAAACTAGTAAAAAGTTTGGGTTTTGGCATCTATAAATCCCTGCTGCATTATAGGTGTTGTGTCTGCATCTAGGAACATGGAATTTTCCGACTTCAGTGATGGAAGAATCATATTAAAGACCCGTTTAGCTAGCCAACAAATCCAACCTGAACTTTTAATCAACCTTTTTTCTAGAAGGTTAGCATTGTTTGCTAAAAGCGACGCATTCAAGTTTAATATAAAAAGGCATGCTTCACTTCTAGCTATGGATATATATTGATGCTTATTGTTGTTAAAAGCTATGTTGCTCAGCCTCTTTGAAAATGCTTCCGGTGCGTGTTGGATCCTCCAAAAGTAGCATTTTGAGGATCCGACACGGGTGCAGTAACATTTTTTGGAGAGCCCGAGCAACATAGGTTGAAAGATTCAGTGTCGTATTTCATACTGTTGTCAGACATAGAGAATTTTGCAAAAATTTAACATATGTTTTGATGTCTTTCTTGCGACAAATATCTTCCCCACATTTGTTGAGAAGACGCTGTATCTTACTGAATATAAGAAGGGTTTAGAAAGCACATATATGACCAAACGGATTCAAGTAGAACGCAGAAACTTCTATCTCTGCAGCATCTCTCTTTCACCTTACATTTGTAACCTCAACATTCCGTTGTGTTTTTCTACAAATATCCTGACATTGGTGTTTGGTGCATCTTCTTTTATACTTCAGACTGCTTGCACGGAACTCCGGAAGAGCAGGCTGTTTCACAAGCTCCTTGAGGCTGTTTTAAAAACTGGCAATCGTATGAACGATGGAACATTTCGTGGTGGTGCTCAAGCATTTAAACTCGACACACTTCTAAAACTATCAGATGTAAAAGGAATAGACGGGAAAACTACGTTGTTGCATTTTGTTGTTCAAGAGATCATCCGTTCAGAAGGTATACGAGCTGCTCGTGCCAGGGATCGAGGGAGCATATCTAGCGTCAAGTCTGATGATTTACCCGAGGATCAGTCACAGGAAGCGGAGGAGTATTATCGGAGTACCGGTCTACAGGTTGTTTCGGGTTTGAGTAGCGAACTTGAAAATGTGAAAAAAGCCGCGATTTTAGACGCGGACAGCTTAACGAGCACGGTTTCCAAGCTTGGTCACGCACTAAAAAAGTCACGGGATTTCCTAAATTCAGAAATGAAGAACGTAGATGACGAAAACGGATTTCACCAGACCCTAAAGAGTTTTGTACAGAATGCTGAGGTGGACGTCATGTGGTTATTTGAGGAAGAAAAAAGAATTACGGCCCTAGTTAAAAGCACGGGTGATTATTTCCACGGAAATGCAGGGAAAGATGAAGGTTTGCAATTGTTTGTTATTGTTAGAGATTTTCTGATAATTTTGGACAAGGTATGCATAGAGGTCAAAAATGCTCAGAAAAAGCTAAACGGCACGCCAAAGAAGGAGAATTTGGCAAGTAAAACTTCAGAGTCCACCAGTACACCGTCCGCCGATCTCCGACAGAAGCTTTTTCCAGCTATCACGGATAGGAGAATTGATGATTCTAGTTCAGATGATGATGCTCCTTAAGGTAACGCTTCACTTAAGAACTTGCCTCTGTGTTTTCCCCATTTGCTTCTTCAATTTTGTCTGCTGTAGTTGTTATATTATCACTTTTTAGTTCATGACATTAATTTACAAATTGCTATTGAGTAGATATATGAGTTTAAATGTGATGTATTTACTAAGCTACTCAGAAAATAGGGTACTTTTAGTTTCTATCTAAATTGCAAACCTATTGAAACTTGAAATCTTAAAAAGCAGAAATGAATGATCAAAATATAATATAATAATGGGGAAGGTGCTTGGTGAAAATATCATAATCATAGCATGCAAAGTCTAAATGCTCCCAGGTGTGGTCGAGTGATCAATTAAACTTTGGAGACCAATGTTGTGTTGGTGGGAAGTAGTCGACGTGTGCACAAGCTGACCCGAACACGTTATTTTGAAAAAAAGCATGCCAAGTCAGAATGATGCATTGGATATCGTATACATTTGAGAAGATGATACGTTGATAGCCCTAGAATTCGAAATCAATGGATTTGCCGACTTCTGATGTATTATACGAGTTGTTAGTTATTCTTTCAATCATTTAATACATGAACTACACCATAGTACATATGTTGTATGTGAAACTATATGTTAGGCGAATGCTCTATATATGTCTGTTAATTTTGTTCTCTTTATTGTTGGCACAGGAACCCGATGAACCGAGGAAGTTGGTTTAAATACTCACTCATTTTAGAGCTCAAGTATGGTAAATAGGGAGTTGAGATTCAGTTTGCTAGGCTGTTTCAATATTTTCCTTTCCTGTAGCTTCACTTGTAGTACTTAATAGAGTAGTTTGGATAACTCTCATTCATTTTTTCTCTAGTTTAGTTGATGATTCTTTTTTTTTTTAATGTAATTGAACAAAGTAGCTCTGTTGATTATTTTCTCTGTCTATGCCTAATGTTCCCCAGATCTCACGGTGTAAGATTACACTGTGTATGTTGTTGTTGTCTATGCCTAATGTTCTTCATTTTGTCTCATTTATTGCATATGCATCCAACTCCTAGGTCAATTGGACAATGAGTTATTGTTAATGTAAGTCATAACTGAAAAACATAACATTAATGTCTTTCTACAAAAGAAAGTGACTTTCAATTGAGAGTTTTCTTAATCACTCACTTATGAAAACTTTTGACTTTAGATTGGTAGGATTCTATCTAATTGGTATTTAGATTCTGCCTAATTTTTCAAATTGCACTCAACCAACATAGTATAGCCAAACATGAATCATTGAAAGGTATAAGAGTTTATCACCTTTAAATCATAGAAAAAAATAACTGAATTTCTCCGAAATACTCCCGTTCACTTTTACTTATTCACTAAACTAAAATTAATTTTTCACTTTTACATTTCAAGAAAGGATATTTTTTTTCTTGTTTTACCTTTAACATTAATTATTCGTTTTCAAATCATTTCCCAAGTCTATCAAGAATATACACCAATTAATATTGATAGATGGTAAAGTATATACTTTATTGGGAAAATGGTCAAATATACCTCTCTACTTTATTTTATTAGTCAATTTTGACTTCTATTAGTGATTGTAAATAAATATACCCCGACCGATATTTGTTGTATATTCAATTAGGATTGATACAAAGCATGAGAAATAATTTATCAGCAAAGAGTAAAACAAAGGACGACGACTTACTATAATTGCACTAAATTAATGTATTACAGTTTGAACTATGAACACGAATAATACAATCATCGCCATTATATTATATGTTTAATAGATAGCTATGGCATGGCAGGTTTATTTCTAGAGATACCACCATAATGGTGCAAAGGGTCTGGACTCATAATTAAAGAAAAAATGGCTCAAGGACATGTTAGCCATTGTTAAAGTTTGAAAATAAGTTTTGTTGATTTAATGTTTGTTCGAAGAAATTGGTGGTTGGGATTTATTTCCAGAATTTCGAGCTCATTTGATTGAGAATTAAAAGAGATCGAATAATTTTTTTTTTATCATTTTCTTGGAAAAGAAGATCAAACGTGACTAGGTTGGGAAGGGATTGGATAAATCTTTTAAAATTGGGCAATTTAATTTGATTTAGAGTTTTCCATCCAAATAGGGATTCATGCTTAAACTTTGTAGACGTAAGAGTATATTTGTTCACAATCACTAACTGGCAACTGCTGAGAAAATTGGCTAATAAAACAAAGTAGAGGAGCATATTCGACCTTTTTCCCTACTTTATTTATTACATACTTCTTAAAAGACATGTAAAGTCAAAAATGGACAAGTAAAACTGAACTGTTTTCCTCGTCTTCTTGTTGTCCCTTGCTGCATTTCCAGCCAATTCAATAACACCCAAATGCACCCTCTGAGGTATGGAACTTTTATAATAGATACAAATACAAAATTGTTAATGTGCCTTAACCCTTGTCTTGAACAACTCTTTTTGTAGGAAGGGTTAAGTGGGTGGCTACAAATACAGACAGAGATCAAACTAATGGAGAATTCAAGAAAATACAACTAGAGTTCACAAGCTAGCCTTTTAAGAAGCAGCAGCAACAGCTTCAGTTGTTTTCTCCTTCTCTTTGACAGCTCTCTTCCAGTTCTCCGCACTATCGATAATTTCCCCGGTTTTTATGAGGTACCTCACCCTTTTACCGTTGTCGAGTGTTTTATGACCCACACGACTCGCTACCTTCTTCTCTTTCGAGTACAACATCACGTTCGAGCTGTGAATAGGAGCTTCAATCTGAAAGCACAACACTCAAACAGTTACTTCACACAAGGACTGATTAATTTACTTTATCCATAACCTCTGTTGTTCGAACTCTCTAAAAATGTTGTTACACCTGTGTCGGATCTAAGCCTGTCAATGGGACTGGTGCACCGGTGGGCCGAGACCCGGGAACACACATGGGTCGGTCTACCCGGCCCATGACCTCATCTGGCCAGCTCCCCTCGGGCCACACTGGGCAATTGCGGGCCAGACAGGGCTGACCCAACCCACTTGACAGGCTTAGTCGAATCCTCAAAAAATACATTACTTTTGGAGGATCTGAGACGCATCCGTCAACATCTTTTAAGTGTTCAAGCAACATAATTCATAACAAAAGAGAGACTAAAGATTGACTTTCGGGCAATTTGAAAAAAGTGAGAAGGAAAGAAGTCAAAACCTTGATTATTTGGCCTGGTTCGTCCTCACTCCTACTCTTCACATGTTTGGTTTTCAAGTTTATCTCACTTACGACGACTTTGCTGTTGTGCGTGATAATCTCAGTGATCTCTCCAATCTTACCTTTGTCGTGGCCAGATATCACTTTTACTGTATCTCCCAACTTCACATGCATTTTGTGTAGCACAGGAAGGCTGTTTGGCTTACACTTCTTCCGTTCCCATCGCTTTAGCTGCAGAAGCAACGAAAACGAGGACCAGAATAAAATTCCTTCTCACGGAAAATGGAAGGTCGAACCACAAGAATACTATATTACTTGCAAGCGATATGGCATTTTCATAATGGAGAGTAACATTAACATATTTTAGTCCATGGATCTAAAGACACCAACCTTGGCTACAATGGAACCTGGACTTTGTGTTGATTTGACCTGCAAATCAAGTACCACTTGAAGACTGTCATAACTGAACAAAAAAATTAATCTTGTTGCAACTTGAAGCGTGAAAAAAGAAAAAGTCATGTAAACAGGATAATAAAAAGGACTAGTAAACAGTGGCAACAAGGAAGCATTAACCTAATAACAGCAAGTCAATATTCTGAAGAAGATACTTAGAAGTCTATATTTTGCTTCAATTGCTAATGATGTTTAGTAGCTTCATTTAAGAACTTACTATGATGTACATTCTGGAATTTTAAATTCCACATAAATTTGTTCTCTTCAACTACCCGTTCAGATTTACTTACCCACACCATGTGTTTAAACCAAACTAATAGATGCATGACATGTGTTTCTATATAGAATTCTCTCACTTAACCATGATTAATTAATTCAGATTTTCGCTTTATAAAATCACTTAACCATGGTAAATTGAACTCATTTGGTGTAAACACCTGGTGTACACATGCCTAATAGATCACTATTTGAAGATGAAAGGCGAGGATTTATCATAGGGAAGGTAGATGTCTTTACATGCTAAACCAGAATGCAGCTTTTTTTATATCAACAAACTACTTGTCCAGTTATATTGCACAACAGATTGACCAAAATCAGAACTTGAAACATTGATTTGCTCTACAATGATCAAGGATTTGTCCACAGTTGGCGCCCTAGTAGAGTAGTCCTGTATCTACAGGTAGAGATCAATTTTTCAACAGAAAATTCTCCTTTTAAAATTAAGTTGACACAAGTAAAATCGAAACAAAGACGGTTCATTCTGAAACTCGCAAACAAAAGCATCAAAACATATTAGAATGAACTACATTATTCGTGAAACCCACGCTAACCCCAAAGAAGATGTGGTATGGCAGCCACACCACCTCAACTTAAACTTTACATTAATTGAGCAATTTAAAATACACAGACATATACTAAGGTCACACCCACTATCACATAATAGCTTGCGGAACGACTGACTAACAATCTTGGATTTAGCTCCGCAATAATCTGTTCCAAAGGCTAGTTGGTGTTTGGGCATTACAGAAAGTATTTCCTCAAGGACTTATATCACACATTTTTATAAGGTATAGGACATATATCACACATGGGCGGAAGTCATATTCTTTTGCACAGACACACACATTAGATAATGGAGAAATCCGTTATTTTCAGCTTTGAAACTTGACAGATAATGCTTCTGTCTCTCTGCCTTTCTCCACTCAAGTACAATATTTCATTCATCCCATGACGGGTGCCTACCACGCATCGCGTTGAACTAACTTTATGGTTGAATCAAATCCCTGGGGATCATTTTCCTTTCGTAAGATTTTCAACTATTAATTAATCTCACATGTTTTAATAAACAGTTAAGACATTATTATTGACCTTGCTCATTAATATCACCAAAATATTCTTTATACTCTATCCTATGCCGTGTAAAATAAATATATGTCACCTACGTTTATACCCCGGACAGTCGAAAATGATTTCCTAAAGGAAAAAAAAATCGATGAAAACATCTTCCACCTGTTAAGTTGTGGAGCCTAATTTCGGGTTTTTATTATGATTGCCTAGTTTTCGCTATATATACTCTGGGGCGCCGGTTTTTTTTTCTTTCTTGGTAGAGAGAGAAAATTGTAAACACAAACTCCGATAATAGTAAAAATCTGCAGCGGCAAAGTGGACGTAGCTCGCGCATTGAGGGTGAACCACTATAAATCTGTGTGTTATTTATTCTTAGCTTATTTATTGTTTTCTGATTAGGCCGGATTTGGGACTCAAATCCTAACACCACCATCACTCACCTAAGTGTTTAGAGTTTCAACTATCATAGGTCTCCATCACGCACCTTAGTGTTTAGAGTTTCTTTGTTAAGTCATCAGGTGGGGAAAACAGTGTTCACGAATTGCAAGAATATGCTTATAAATTATTCATATGTTGTGAGTTTCTTTAGCGTCAGTCAGGATAAAGATGATATTTCCAGCCTATGTTGCTTGAACTCTCCAAAAATATTGTCGCATCTGTGTTTAATTCTCAAAAAATACTACTTTCGTTTAAAGAATCCGAGTTACATAGGTTGCACCAAACAAACTGTGCTAAGACTCTGGGCTAGCTTGCACACACCTCGACTAATTACACGGGTAACTTCTAACTCCACTAGCACAGGTACCAGCACAAGCACCAGATAACTCCTAATTGGCCTACCTGATTAACCACTGGGCCACACCCTTTTACACTATCCCAAGTCTTATCAGAATTAACAATTAAGCAACCATTAACCCAAATGTACACAGCAAATTATTTAACAAACCAAAACTTAAAAGAAATATCCACTAGGAGCCTATATCAATGAACAACAGTAAGTGGGAAAAAAAAGGAATTTAAAAAGAGTAGTAAAGTAAAGCATAGTACCAGAGGTGGACAGAGAGGAAGAGGAGAAAAGGGTTGGCCAAAGAATGAGTTGGAGGAGATGGAAAGAGATGTAAATGAGCTCTGCAAAGCTGCCATTGAACTGTGAAGCTAGAAGATGAACAAGGGAATTGGGATAGAGTTTTGAAGCATCGGTTTTCTGGATTTTTATCGGACCTTGGACCAATTCTAGCTTGGGCAATTTACAGGAATGCCCTTATTTCCGGGTGGTTTTTAATTTTTATTCATCAAATTAAAAATCTTTAATTTTTGCTCTTTCGTCTAAAAATTTATGGGTTCTGAGTTCGAAGTCTAGCTCAGTCAAGAATTAAAAAAGAATTCGCAAGGCAGAATTTGAATTTCGCAATGCATAGTTTATCTACATGAAGGCATGCCTTGTGAAATCAAAACTATGTCATGCGTTTTTTTAATTTCTTGACTGAACTGGGTTTTGAACTCAGAACCCAGATATTTTTAGGCGAACGGCAAAAA
The DNA here is from genome assembly GCA_029844215.1 of Przewalskia tangutica. NCBI lineage: Eukaryota > Viridiplantae > Streptophyta > Magnoliopsida > Solanales > Solanaceae > Przewalskia > Przewalskia tangutica. The sequence continues at coordinate 864,599 of CM056738.1, read as the reverse complement.
TTAAAGACCAACAATTTGAGGGGTAAAAATTAAAGACCAATGCCTTTGAAGGGAATCCGAGCAAAAAAAATATTCTAGCTTCCTTCAAAATCTTAACACAAATAGCCCGCGATATTACAGTTTACTTTTTTTTAATCGATATACATAAATTATATATGATTACGCACATATTATTTATGAATTATATATTATATTATATATCATATCCGACTATTTTGGTTTAAATGATTGGGTGAGTGAGCGTCTATTGGGCTCGTTTGGTACGTCGCACGGGACTGTATATTTTTATATTGGACTGTATTGTATTGTAATGGACTGGACCATATTAATATATAATGGACGGTATTAGAGTATTAATATATAATGGACTGTATTTTTTTTAGATTTAGTACAGTCCAGGGAGACCCATATACTAAATGAGTCTTAAAAATGGTAGTTGGAGTGTACTATTTTTAGAAATAATACAGTCCAGTCCGGCTGAAAACGCTCATCAAACACTATATTATTTTTTGTCCAGTGCAGTCCAGCGTACCAAACGTGCCCATTTATGTTATTCTAGAAAACCAATTTTTTTGGATATCCCTTTTCTTTACTTTTGGAAGAAAAATGTTCCATATTACTCTGTCTACTTCATTTTATGTAAATTTGTTTGATTGGGGTAAGATATTTAAAGAGAACTTTTTATTTATATTAAATTTGTGATATTAAAAATATTATATTACCAGCTATACATTTTTTGAAATTTGGGATGGTTATAAATTTGTATAATTAAGAACAATGAAAAGTATTTTTTTAAAAAGTCTAAATTCGAGATATGCAAAATAAAAAGACTTACTAAGAGATGGTATCCTTTGTTTTAGATCATCCTTGGATGCATTTATGAGCAAACTCCAAGAACATTAAAGGTGTGTTTGGTTCGCGCAGGGCAAACAAAATGAAATTCAGTCAGGGAATGAAAAGGAAAGGAATTACTGTTGACACCCAATTTTGACCCTCCCGTCCAGCCATTAACCATAAAATTACACTAATTTTGTAAAATAATTTTTTAGGATTTTTATAATAAAATACAACAATAAAACATAAATACAGGCATTAATAATTAATTTAATAATGGCATCGCATCTTACGTAGAGTTTCAAGCACTTAGAGTCTCGCGCCCGCATTAATTGACTTTAAGCTTTGTCGTAATTCTTAAATAATTAATAAATGCTTAAAATAAATAATTTAGCGATAACGTCGTGTCAAGTAACATAGCCGCATTTATTAATACGCAGGAGAATTCCATAATCATTTGTAATTCAAAAATCAATTTTTTTATATGCATTTAATAGCGCCGCATTTATAAAAGCCTTAAACAATTCTTAAATATCATACTTGCATTTAGCATTTAAATAATTTAATCTAAACTCAATTCAATTTTAATTTAACTTCGATAATGCACAATAATAAGATTTTAAATAATAGCGCGCGTCTAAAGTATTAAGCATTAGTTAAGTAAGCGGCGTCGTCTGTATTTTTATCTCAAACAGAGATTAATGAAGCACCTAAATAATTTAATCACATTAGTCCATTAATTTACCACTAATTAAAAGCCTAATTAATTACCTAACACTAATAACCCACTTAAATTAAACTAGCTAATTAACTCTTAAATTAATACCATCAGCCCACTCCCAGCGCCCCATAAACCCGATGCTCAACAAATTCTCGCCCAAACCGCGACGCGACCCGCTACCGCCCATCCGCCTTATTTCCTTCATCGTGCTCTTTAGCCCCTAAAACAAACCGTAAAGAAACGAACCCTAAACTGCAATCGCGCCGCTCACGCGCGCCGTCGCGTGATTCTCGCCTGAGAATCCGGCGACTTTCCTTTTCCTTTACCCACACACCCAGCCAACGATTTCCTACCTTAACCAAACCAAATCAGAAGGATTCCTTACCATAACCAGCACCCAAATCCCGCTTCGAAATCAACTCTAAAATCAGCACAAAATCGAGTACGAATCGAACGAAATCCCTCCAGAATCGTGCCTTGATTACTTACCCAACTTGGAACCCAAAATCCTAACTATAAATTAATCCTCTTATACATGCAATAGGGAGGGTCATCGTTTAAAGGCCAGCACCTTCTGAATCCAGAAAATTCACTCGAATGTTATAGAACATAGAGGAAGAGAGGACAATAAGAGGAGAGACGAGAGAGCTCAGGGAGAGATTCAGCAGTCGGGTAGCAATCGACGGGACACCTCTAGCAGCAGTCGACACCCAGACAATCAGCATCGCAAAGAATAGGGAGTCTGAAACCTTTATTTTCAATATCAGACAGGAAACCAGCAAACAAGCTTACCCCTTTTCCGCATCGCAAAACCAAAACCCTTCCGAGCGGACCGACGACTTGATACGCTGCCCCGATTCATTTGCGGAGAAGGTAAAATCAGCTTCCTATCAATTTCGTCGCATTCCTGTGTTACTGTATCTTTTGGGTGTTAAACATGTGTTGGTTTGTTCATTTATATTGTTGTGTTCATTAACACACGAATATGATGTTGAACTGTTCGTTTAAATTAATCTGGATATATTCTTGCCTTAAGTGTTGATTAGATTTACACTTAATGCGACATGCTGAAAATGATGATTAGTAAACTCAATTTCCTCCCGATATTGTTTCCCTGGAATTTTCTGGTTTTATGCGTCAAATCGATTAATATTTCAGTTCGATATGTTGTTGTGAATTGGTTGTCAATTAATCTATGTATACGCCTCGCCCGATCTGGTAAATACATGTTTAACGTGGTTTGTGCGTATCTTCCTATGTACGTGTATCTGCATGTCACTTGCTAGCCCACTGATATGATCTGGTAATATTTACTTTCAGAGCTTTTCATGTATCATGCTTGTTCAGCAGTAGTATATCCAGAATTCGGACTTGATGTCTTGGCCAAAGTAGTTCCCTGCACCTCTAAAATGCTATCCTGAATTGATTGATCTTTTGCTTTGTCCTACCCATCTAAAAAATACTATTTTATCTTATCTTCCAGCATGTGAGTTGTGTGTCATATAGTGTTTGATAGTTAGTTTCAGCTATACATGTTTGGGCTACTTCACGCTAAATTTGAAATCACAGTTACTTCTTGAAATGTTTGTGGTAAAGACTCTAATATGTATCTGCGTAGATGAATGATTCATATCGTAATTTTTTTATTTTTGAATCTTGAGCGATAGATTAGATTCGATTTGGATCTCTTTTGAATTAACGGTATGCTTAAGCTCGAATTTGAATAACAACGGGATTTGTATCCCTTCTACCGTCGCGATTAGGTAAGTTCTCCTGTAACGAACATCACTGTTTCGTCTTTACGTCCGTAGTGATTTAAACTCGTAATATCATCTCACCGCACTAAACTATCTATCGCGTGCTATTCATGGCTTCCCCCAAGTATTAAAATATGCTAACGTATTCTCCCTCCATCCCTTAGAATAGATGAGTATGCAAAGGCTTTAGTTTAGTCTTTCTGGGTATGTTTTTTTGTGTGTTAAACTTCCGGCATCGATGCATTGTATACGGATATACATTATCGGTACCTTGCCATATATATCACGGCGATCTCTCGGATATACCAAGCATATTTACGATTCTCTTTTGTGCAGGTGATTCTTATTTATGTATGTATTGGCTAATCGGCTTCAATTATCATGGCCCATTATCCGCTCGATCCATATGTGAAATTTCTTTTGGGTTTGCCTTACGACATATTCATGCGTGTCAAAGGCTTAACACCGGGCTTGTCTATTATCCCTTTCTCTGCATTTTTGTCATTACTTCGCTATCATTTCTTGGATGAAATGGCTTCAAGAATAGGAATTGCCAAAGCCCATTGTTTACTTATGCGCACTTGGAAACTAGTTACGCGCCTTTCCTATGCCGCTTCTATCCTTATTATTATTGTTGGGGTTAAAGCCCATATAATGTATACCACGAATCTGATTAGAATCGCTCTCCGTCGTCTTTTTCTTGTTGCCTCAATAACATCGATGTGCTCGATTGCAAATCATGTGCTTACTCTTTACACTTTTAATATAATTTGGGTGTATACTAATCTTTATCTTTCCTTTCTTGTTACATGAAGCATGAGGAGCAAAATAAAGAGTCTCGCACGAGACTCATCGCAAGTCATTTCAAATGGCAACCGCACGCGTTTGCATTCCCGAGAAATTCCTAAGACAAAATAGGATAAGACGATGTCGCCACGCATCTTGAAGGCGCGATCATATCCAATTCTATATACTATTTGTGAAATTTGTGGCCTAATTATTTAACTTTGTAATTAATAGGATATCTAGAATAATTAGCCTTTAAACATATAAGTGGGGGAAGGTAATTTAAAGTTCATCGCTTAATTTACTTGCCTTTTAAGATTGTCATGCATGTCTAATTTTTGTCAAAATGATTTAACTTGCATTATAAAACCAACATTTTGCGTATTAAAATTCATAACAGGTTTCTTCCTAAACTCTCAAAAATCATCTTAAAGCATCGCTTATATAACATTATCAGACGCTAGGCAGGATTAATTTAGCTAGCATGAGCATATAATTAGTCTATAAAGCACTTTAGCATTTAGCACTTTCTAGCATCTTAACAGTTTTTGCATTCTTAGCCCCTCTTTAAACTTTAGTAACATTTTAGCACCTTCCTAGCATTCTTTGTACTTTAGCATATAGCACCTTTTGCCCTTTCAATACTTTAAGCACCTTTTAAACATTTTAACATGCTAGCATCTATTCCCAACATTCAAAGACTTTAGCATTTTTCTCTTTTAAGCACCTCTTAGCACCTTTAGCACCCTTCTATCATTTAATGCCTTTTAGCAACCTTTAGTATTTTAAGCACTTTAAACATTTAGCATTTGGCTCTTTTATTTATTTATAACACCTTTTGCCCTTTTTAGATTTAAGCACCTTTAAACATTTTAACATTTTTTTTAGCATTTTATTAAGCGGGAAGATCTTTTACTTTGCATTTTTTAAAATATAATAATTACCCTAGGTTTGGCAGGACAACATGAGTTAGCGGATCTTAGAGGGTGCCTAACCCCTTCCCTCTAGATTAATAAAGAACCCTTACCCAGAATCTCACTAAGTTTAGCAGACCATAAAATGGAGTTAATGTTTTACTTTAAACTAGTTAAACATTTAGGTGTCCTAATTCACCCAAATTAATTAGGTGGCGACTCCGTGAACCCTTAGCATTCTAGCAACCCTTTTACATTTTAGCACCCTTTTTAATTATTAGCATATTTATTTATTTTCTAATATATGCATGTTGAGCAGAGCTCGCTATTTTAGAATGCCGCGGCCGAAAATGGGCGCGACAATTACCCTGATTGTCCCTACATATTTGGTTCTGAATGGTCCGGGATCCGGGGTGGGGGGTTCGGAGTTCGGGGTCCGGGATCCGGATTGAGGGAAAGGGAATGGAAATACCTATGGGGTGGGGGAATCAATCTAAGGAAAAGAGAATGAAAAAAAAAAGTAAAAGAAATAAAAAAATAGGCCAAACAAACAACAACAAAGGGAATCAAAGGATTCCATTCCCTTTCTCTTTCCTTATTACTCCGAACCAAACACATCCTTAATCATTTGGTATGAGCCCATTCTTTTTTTTTGTTGACGAAGGAACCCGCAGCCGCTACTCTTTCGAGTGCGACAGGTAAACTCCGATCGACGCAGATCTCGCAAACCACGTCGGCCATGTAAACCACACTGCAAGCGTGTGATGGCTCAACCAAGAAGGTTTATGCAGGGGATCGAACTCGTGACCTTGCGGTCCCGCGCTCTACTGCTACACCAACTTGGCTACCCTTGCGGGTGGTATGAGCCCATTCTTGCACAATACGAGAGGGGGTGACCATATATTAGCAAGTAGTAAATAGTTATGGAGATGCCTTATTTTTTCTTTTTTTGTTATTTTCCACATATATTTATGTTAATGTGTCAAAAGTACTGGATTCAATCAGTATAACATTAGCACTATATCTGTCACAAGGATCGTCTTTGGATCCGTGCGAAGTGTGCTACTCACAGGGCCCCCGAAAAAAAAAATTAGGACCTCTTTTTTCATTTTTTGTTAATTAATATTAGCCAGAATTTACTGTAAAAACTAATAATTCGCAAGTCTTAATTTCACCACTTTTACGAATTGTAAGCAAGACCCAAAATGTTTGAGAGCGCCTGTCATCACGTACCTTGTGACAATTCAGTACTTATTAAACAAATATTCTCAACAAACAACCAAAAAACAAAATCTCAACAAGGTTCATATATGTACATATACTTATAGCTTAATATATATTTGGAGTATCTTTTTTTTCACGAATTATTTTCTTTTGCAAATATTACAGTTAATTACTACAGATAAGAGGGAGAAGATAATGGAAATTGAAAAGAAAAGAGAGCCGGAGGGTAATTGGAAACTGGAAAGAGGTTCGATTAGTCAAATATCAAATCAAGAAAGGTGCTGGAATCATTTGAGCAAGGCAAGCTATCCTGTAAAACCAAACAAAAATGCATGAAAATTAGAAACCAAGCTATAGCACCCATGAAAGTATTCAATCCAAAGCACAAAGCAGTACAACATATTCAGTATAATATCACAAATAGGATTGGGGGAGAATGAGTGTACGCAGACCTTTTAACTCTCAAAAGACTATTTCTCACAGACCTTCGGCTCAAGAAATTCGTTTTTCATAACAGTTTTGAAAGAAATGCCAGAATAGAAAGCTATGATGAAAATAATGAAGAAAGAAACGTAACTGGCGAGAATAACCAGAGTAAAGAAACATTCAAAGCACAAAGTAGCATGCAAAAACCTCTTGTTCCAACGTCTCTCATTTAGTATTCGTAATTTACTGGTCCAATTCCAATTATTCATCTTCATCCAGGATAAATCTAAGAAATTTGCAACAAACCACCTTGTCATCCATTACTACCAAGTCACCACTCACCAAGTTAAACTGGTGCTTCATGTTGCACCAAGTGCTAAGATGGATTGAACAAAGATGGATTGTAATTGTACAGGGAATCTGAAAGCATATATTGAGAACGCCCTAAAGTGCTTATAATATCATTATGACGAATTTCTGATCATTAAAAAAAAGAATTTGTTGACTATTAAGAGAGTATTCACATTCTATCTAGCATAAAATAATTCAAATCAACTATCACATTCTCTTTACCTGTGTTTACGGGGACGATGATGATGGAGTTGATTGACAGAGACCTTCTTCTTCAAATTCCTGCTGGAATTAGGAGCATGATCTGCATCTTCAGATATGGATGAAAGAGACGGTTTCCATTCAGCGAATGAACCGGCAGATCTCGCCGATCCTCGTCTCCTTCGTCGCCTCTTTTTATATGTAATAATGTTATTATTGTGATCGGATGACGCTTCAGCAACTGCAGGTACAAGGATCTCCTCATCCTCTGCAGCGCGATTCACACGATTTGATGAACAGCCACAACAGGCAACCAATTCAACAAAAAACTTCATATTTACCAGGTATGCACGAATGGTGTTTGATAAAAAGTGTATGATAGATTGCACGATAGGTGTTTGATAAAATGTGTACGATAGATTGCAGGATAGGTGCTTGATAAAATGCGTATAATATATTGCAGGAAAGGTGTTTGATAAAATGTGCAGATAGAAGAAATAACTGTTTGTTTTTCTATAAATCTTCTCTATCTACATATCTATTTTTGTCTCCGACTCTCTCTCTCTCTCTGTTTCTCTTTGGATTAGGAAAGTTTTTTTTATTGTAGATTGGCTTAAAATGGTTTTGCGAGCAGTGCGGAGACATAGGATGGTTGGTGAGTTTCCTACTATTTGAGCCAAATATTATTAATGTCTTCTGTTAAATGTTCTAACAACCTGCTACAAAATTACTAGATAGGGGTAAAAATATGATAAGTAGATACGGAGTACATAATTTCAAGAGTGATCAGATAATATTAGGTGCATGTTTGAACGAACTCGGTAACTTTTATTTAGATTTTTGTATTCATATTAGGATATTCATTAAATATTTAATTATAAACTAACAACTAAAATGAGCCATGAGTTCGGTGACCAATTTAGAATCCATAAACTTCAAATTTAACTCCGTGTTGATACATAAGATTGTAAACCTTCTTTTAGAAATCATATTCCAAAAGAAAATGACAGATAAAATAGAACGAAAATAAAGTGATATTATTTTAAGGAAGAAAAGGTCAATCAATCATCGATTAAATTAAAAAAATTCACACGCAAGGCATGCGATCTAAAATTTAAAATTACAAAAGATTGTACTATAATATGTCTCCAATTAAATATCAACTTTGCCGGCCAAAGCTCATTTAATTATTTTAATAAAAGTGTAAGATAATAATTTATAGAGTTAGTGGATATCCAATATGATCACCAACGAATCCGAAATACACATGTCTAATTCTTTTTATCTAAAAAATATTGTTTATGCTCAGATTAAAGACCTTCATCATTTGTATATTATGCAATAAAAATGTGTTAACCACCTTGTAATCAGGGCTGTTATCGGTCCGGATACTTCCGGTAATTATCCGAGAATCGGACCATTAAATCCGGACCGAAAAGTTATCGGTCCGGATACGTACCAGAAAATTACCCGAACCGATAAGGATCCGGTCCGACAACCCGTCAATTATCTGATAATTACCCGGTCCTTTAATACCCCCTCAGCCATCCCTAATTATCGGTCCGATTCCGATATTCCGATACCCGGACCGGACCGATAACAACCCTACTTGTAATATATCAACAAACGGTACGTTTGGCAGTTGTACCACGAAATTGACTTGGTTGATATCGTAAGTTCAAGTAGATATAGAACTTTTGGGGATAGATAGACCCACAAGATTTCTTTTTTAAGAGGGGATAAGCCTAACTTTAAATGTGTATTTCTAAAGTAAGTACAAATTTGAATTAAACGGGTTAGATATTATTGACTAGACACAGTAGTTCAGAACTTCAGATTGGATCACACAATGTAACCAAACAGATCAAAATCAGAGGGGGGCTTTCATGCCACCTAGATATGTGCAAAAAAGTGATTTAATCGATAAATCGAACTAATAAAACGTTATTGGTTTGTCGGTATCAGATTATTGGGTTAACAGTTCATAAACGATTTTGTAAATTTTTTTATTGGGTTATCAGTTCGGCTTTCGGTTTTAAGGATTTAATTAATGATTAAATCGGTAACTCAATAAGCTTTATTAAATTATTATTTTTATCTCTAATTATATAATAGTGGCTTTAAATTTTAATTTTAAATACAACCCCTATTTCTAAATTCTCCCCGCGGCACACTTATTCTCCCAATTCTCAATTCGCTTATTATTTGTAATTCCACTGCATTAAACAATTTGAAAGTTCATTATCATTTAATAATTTGCTTAATTGCTAGTGCATTTTATAATTTTTGTTTGGTAATTAGTGTAAACTTTTATGCATGAAGGCAGTGTATAAACACCGATAAACCAATAACGAATATCTTATCAGTTTCGTTATTGATTTAGTGTATATACAAACCGACAGATAAGCACCCTTGATAATTCTAACAAAAGGATAGCAGCTTTTATTAATACTTCTGATACCTTCTTCAAACACACGTGAAAAAAGGAATCGTAAAGAACCTCCATCTCTCAAAACTTGCTTTAAATCCAAATACCTCCTACGATCAGAGTCATAACCACAAATGCTGAAATAAGTAGAATCGCAGCTAACAAGCATCAAAATGATGGCCTCTTGGTCCATGATATAAGCGAAAAACCTTGGGACTGTAAAGCAAGGGAGAAATATGAAATGTTGCCACTCAATTCTCACAAATCTGACCAGCATCTCTCCTCAGACTTCAAAGAATTGGGGGACATCATTTCAAATTTCCCCCTTCACAGTAAGAGTCCATCTCCTCGTCAGACTTGGGAGAATTGAGTGAGCGAACTTCCAATTTGTCCCTTTGTCAAGGTCCAAGAATTAACACACGAGGAAATATAATACTAGTAAAATTCACCAAAGGATCATGAAAACAAAATTTACTAAACATCCCAACAAATTTTGGCATGTTATAACTACTTTACTACCAAATGGTTTTTAACTGAATACTCAAAAATTGATGAGGACACAATAACAAGACAAGTAACAAGCGGAATAGCTTAAGCCTTGTCGGACTTGGCAGCAGAAGCAGCGGCTTGACCACGAAGACGACCAGTCCTCCTTGCAGCAATAAGACCAACCTTTTGCCCAGGAGGTGCATCACGACGGACTGTACTGGCATGACCAATATGTTGATGGTTACCACCACCATGGGGATGCTCCACGGGATTCATAGCAACACCACGGACCTTAGGCCAGCAGTTCCTCTTCACACGGTACTTGTGGTAAGCATTACCAGCTTTAAGCATTGGTTTCTCGGTACGTCCACCTCCAGCAACCTGACCAATCATTGCACGACATCCACTAGGCACAATCTTTTTGGCTCCTGATGGGAGCTTGACCCTGTTGAGAGTTCAAATTTGATTAAACAGATTCCATTAACATACGGAATACTTGCAACTGACAATACCGTCGTAATATCCCACAAGGCGCAAAGCTATAAAAATCTGTTAAAAGTAACGGATAAAGCATGACAATGTATATTGTCATTGCAACAATCACAAGAATCTAAGCTAAGATAAACATAACTAAGTTAAAACATAAAACGCAAATTCTAGTAATGTGGGTGAACATGTAATAAGGTAAGTTTATCAAACCACTAAACATATTACTAAGTTCACTCTTTCATTTTTACTTGAGTCGGGGTCTATCGGAAACAACCTTCATATCTGTCAAAAGGTTGGGGTAAGGACTGCGTACACTCTATCCCCAAACCCCACCTGATTTATACTGGATATGTTGTTGTTGTTGTGCTCTTTGCACAACAATAAGTTCCAAAAGACACTTCACATTCTTTCAACACTGCCACCAAAATGAACCTCAATGACAAACACACCATCACCAGTAAAATACCACAAACTAGTTCAAGTGTTTAACACAATGGATATGGATTTGAAAAATAAAAGCCCTACTCTCATTGCCAAGCTTCATTACAAGGACAACATAAATTACACAGTTGACCCTCCTTGCACAAAATTAACATTATAGTGGTCTATCCATGTATCGAACAAAAACACATCGGATCAGATAACTAGAGATAGCATCACAACTACAAAGGACCATAACTTAACCTAGTTACACTAGCAAACATATTCCTAAACAGATGTACATTTTGTAGGTGACATTACAGTAAAGCTGGGCACAACTGAACCATCTTTCCACAAGTTCTTTTTCTGAGAGAAGGAAATTATATTATCAAGCTATCATCTTTCCCACAAGTTAACCATGATCTTCACTCAGCTACTTTGTTCACAGATTAAAACCATGAACTAGTCATAATTATAAAAGCATTTTTCAAGTCGATCAATTAATCAACTACCCTGCATCAATCCCAAACTAGTCATTGTCAGCTAAAAAAGCTTCTTTTTTCAATAACTCATGTTGGCAGCCCAACTACAAATAACCATATCTTCACCTAGTTACACTAGCAAAGTTTTCTTAAACAGAGAATACACCTTATAGGTGTCACTACAGTAAAAATGCTCAGAACTGAATCATTCTTACCCACAAGCTTAACCATTATATTCACTAAGTTATTTTCAGCAATCAATCCATCAATAATCATATTAATAATAGCATTTTCAAGTCAATAAATCAATAAATTACCTGCATCAATCCCAAACTAGTTAGGTCAGCTAAAACCATTTTTTTCAATCATATTAAGAAAAACATTTATAAATCTCCAAAAAGTTAAACACAAATCACAAGAACAGTTCCCAAAAATTGAACAAAACGATTAACAATATTACCTAGTGGTACCATTATCAGGGTTATGACTGATAACAATGGCATAATCACCAGAAGCCCTTGCAAAAACACCACGATCCCCAACTTTATGCTCAACATTACAAACAACAGCTCCTTCCGGAATTGATCTAAGCGGCAAGACATTACCAACCATCAAAGTAGCTTTTTTCCCACAATAAACAAATTGCCCAGTGTACATCCCTTCAGCGGCAACAAACAACTCTTTCTGATGTTTGTACCTGAATGAATGACGGAATGTCACACGCGTGAGTGGGTCAGCTAAAAAAGTAACAAAAGTATTCATATGGCTCCGGTAATTAAGCAAGCAACTACACCGTTGAAAGCATTTTTCTTTAATCATATTACGAAAAGCATTCATATGGCTCAGATATTTAAACACAAACCACAAGAACAGTTATCAATATTGAAAAAAGACCTATTTTTTAAAGAAAACGATTAATAATAGGGAAAATTACGCTTTATATCTACTGGGAGAAAATATTTATGCCACATAACCAATATTTTGAGTTTGTTACCTGGTTTAGCCCATACTTGTGTATAATGTCTTACCTGCATGTTTTCCCAAGTATAATACAACAACAACATACCCAGTGTTTCCCCCAGGTATAATGTTGTATAATATTATATATTGGGATACATAGCGTAATATTTTATGTTGGGTTAAGTGGCGTAATATTTTATGTTGGGCTGTATATTCTTGAAAATTTCCCATAACGATATACCTAGTGGTACCATTATCAGAGATTAAACCATGAATTAATAAACTACCCTGCATAAATGCCAAACTAGTTGGGTCAGCTAAAAAGCATTTTTTTTCAATCACGATAAGAAAAAATTCATAAAGCTCCAATATTTAAACACAAATCACGACAACAGTTAACAACAATCAAACAAAACTATAATTTATTTTTAAAAAACTAAATGGGTGACTGAATGTCATGCGCGCAAGTGGTGCCCCTCTACCGGGATCATTAATTACTTCAGTGAGTACTCCCTTTTTGGGTACACACCCCCTACCTCACCTATCCCCACTCAGCCCCTACCCCTGGCCCCACCCCCACCCCCAACAACTACACCCACCTATTTAGATTTTTTAGGCCACTTATTTAGATTTTTCCCTATTTAAAAAAAAGATCTTTATAAAAAATAACAGGTCAAATTTACTGTTTATTTTTTTAGAAAAAATCATAAATTACTATAGTTTAGAGCAATATGAAACATAGCTAAACACAAACAATTACAAAGTAACATTTCAAGTAAATTAATTATTCAACTATCCTACATCAATTCCAAACTAGTTGGGCCAGTTAAAAAATTACTCACTCCGTCGCTTTCTTATTTTACACGCCCCTTAAAAATATTACTAGTAATTAGGATGGGTATTTGACGTACTTTAACCTAATTTATATTTAAGTTAAAATCTCTCTGTAAATCTTTAGTTTATTTTATGTGTATCTTCATTAATGAAGAAGTTGTACTAAGGTTAAAACGGAGAAAACAATAATTGTGTATCTTCTAAAACAATAAATAATTTGAGACACTATTTTTTATTAACCACGATAAATAATTTGACACAGAGGGAGTAACAATACTATAATTCTTTAAACACAAACCACAACAACAATTAACAATAATCAAACAAACTTATAGTAATTTACACCTGAATGGGTGACGAAAAGTCACACGCGCGAGTGGTGCACCTCTACCAGGATCATGAATTACTTCAGTTATTACTCCTTTTAGGTATCCATTCCGTTCACCGAAATCGAGTGTACGGAAACGGGCCGGGCCTTTACGGTGATGGGTATGAGATTTGAAAACCGACCCGGCTCCCTTACGTTGTGCTCTGATAACACGACCCATTTCGCCCGGGTTGTTTTGTCTTTCTAGCTCGCCGGTGGGGGGTACGGGGGAAATGATATGAAGATGATGATATACTAGGGTTTTTAGAGTGTAATGGGTTGCCCTAGTTATGATTTGGGCTTAAGAGAGATTTTCAGCCCAATTCTAATCTGCACTTCAATAAAGGGCACATATGGCAGATTGAGGTCCGTTGTTTAGGGCTCGTTTGGTATGAGGGATAAGAGATAGTTAATTTCGAAATTAAATTTGAGATGATTTTATTTCACGTTTGGTTGAGATAAAATTGTGGTATAACTAATTTCGGAATTAATTATTCTGAGATTATAGTGTTATTTTTATCCATGTGGGAGGAAGGGATAACTAATAATTCAAGATAATTAATTCTAGGATAACTTATTTCAACCAAACAACCCCTTAAATTATAGTCGAACGGATTGTTTGGTTGGTGGATGGTATAGGCAAGAATATCTTAATGGGATTGGATAACTAATTGTATTATTTTAGTATAAATAGTGATAATCTCGTAACTAATTAATACAAATAACTTAGGTGTCACAACCAAGGCACTCACAGTTATCAAAGCATAATAAAATCAACATAATTTTTCCAACACATGATAAATAATTTCACATTTTATCTCGGGATTGTTATCCTTATCCACCAACCAAACGACCCTGAAGTATATAGATTTTATAAATTAATCGCTTTAGAATCAACTTCAAACTTACGTGATCAAAATTGGAAAAAAAGTCGTGTTTATACAAAATTTCAAAAATTATATGTTGATTGTGTAAGCAAACTTTGGATGTTTTTGTTTGAACTTTAGCCTGACAATCTAAATTTTTTGATAGTTTTGTTTGAAGTTTGCCAACACTTGAAAAATGCTTCAGGGATTACTCCTTTTAGGTATCCATTTCGTTCATCGAAATCGAGGGTACGGAATCGAGTCTGGCCTTTATGGTGATGGGTATGTGATTTGAAAATCGACCTGGCTCCGTTACATTGTGCTCTGATAACACGACCCATTTTACCAGTTTGTTTCTCTCTTAATTTTTCTTGCTCGCTGATGGGGTTTGGGGAAAGTGGTAGGAAGGAGATGATATACTAAGGAGTGTTAAGGGTTGTCTGAGATTATTATCCTTATTCCATCAATCAAACGACCCTGAAGTATATAACTTTTTATAAATTATCCGCTTTAAAATCAACTTCAAACTTACGGAACCAAAATTTCAACCAATGTATGAAATTTTATAAATTGATTGTATAAGCAAACTTTTGATATTTTTGTTTGAACTTTGAGCCGACAATTTAAAATTTTCCATAATTTTGTGTGAAGTTTACCAACACTAATTACTAGTTTATATAATTTAAAAATACTGAATATAACTTAAATGGCAAGGTGAATGTGCAATTCTTTTCTATTATAATGCCTACCTTTTCAATTCTATGAAAGGTTTGAAAAATGTATACTTATTCTAAAAGGAAATGGGTCAAATTTGCCTCTATGGTTCCGTTTGGATGGGCTTAAAAAAAATGACTGTTATGTATAAAGTGTTTTTAGAACTTTTAAGTGCTGAAAGTTATTTTTAAAAATAAGCATTTGAGTGTTTGGATAAAAGTGTTTATTGGTAAGAGGGTAGTGTGAGTATTTTAATAAAATATAAGAGATACAAAAGTAATCTTAAAAGTCAACAGAAATAACTTTTAAGCCCCCAAAAAAAAAGTTAGGATTCCTAACTTTTAAAAAATGACTGACTTTAAGCCATAAAGACAAACAGTTAAATAAGCTAAAAAGGCTTATAAGTTGGTTTGACCAACCAAACCAACTTATAAGCCAATCCAAACGGACTCTATATTAATTAAAATTTACTAATTTTACACTATGTTATACTTCAGTGATTACTCCTTTTAGGTATCCATTTTGTTCACATAAATTGAGGGTACGAAAACGGGTCGGACCTTTATGGTGATGGGTATGGAATTTGAAAACCGACTTGGCTCCCTTACGTTGTGCTCTGATAACACGACCCATATTCGCCAGATTTGTTTCTCTCTCTGGTCTTTCTCGCTCGCCGAAGGGGTTTGGGGAAATGGGGCAAAGGAGATGATATACTAGGGTTTTTAGGGTTGCCCTAGTTATGATTTGGGCCTAAGGAAGTTTTGTGTATCTAGTATGGACCAGAATGATTCTGAGCCCATAAGAGTAATATTCTAGCCCAATATTAATCTGCACTTTTACAAGGGGAGGCAAATGCACATATAACCGATCTCTGAAGACCGTTATTGAAGTCAATATATAACTTAAATGGCAAGGTAATCATGCAATTATTTCCTTTTATAAGAGGAAAAAACGTAAGTAGACAAGAATATAAAAATATTTACATACTCTTAACAGGTAAATGCAATAAACATTTTATTGGTATGATTTTATTAATTCTAATATCATGACTTATGGTGTAATTTTCTCTTATAATGCCTAGGTTTTAGTTGTTCTAATTAAATATGTAACATTTTCTCTTACATGTTAGTGTTGTTTTTGGCAATTCGCACGATTGCCCCTATTTTAGGTGGTCTTTAATTTTGTCCCTCAAATTGGTGGTCTTAATTTTTTTTCCTTCGCCTAAAAAAATGATTGAAAATATCTCTGAGATTTGAATTCCAGCAGAATTAAAAAGAAAAAAAATTGTAAGACAAAATTTCATAGAAATTATGCCTATTCGATCACATAGAAACGGGTATAGTTTCTATGTAACTATGTCTGAAGGCAACATTTTGTTGAAAATTAAGATTATGTCTTGTTTTGCTAGTTAGCATATTTTCTATACAATTTTGGTCAAATAGACATAATTTATATGAAAATCTTGCCTTGCGATTTTTTTTCTTTTTTGACTCTGCTATGATTCGAACCCAGAATCTCTGATTTAGTAGACCAGTGAATAAAGAGTACTTTAGCCAACAAATTTTCATTAAATGAGAAGTGTGAACAAAAATTAAAGACCAGTGATTTAAGGGGCAAAAATTAAAGACCAATCCATAGGAAGGTCAATTCGCGCAAAAAAACAAAATTTTATATTATAATTGTTTTAGTAACTAATTTATGGTTCGAACTCGTGATCTATCGATTATATGGATATAACTTTGGTGTTGCTAGAAGATTTTTTCCCCAATAAGGGTTGGAATCATAAAATTGGAGTGCCCCTAGTTGAGAGTAGGGATGTCAACGGATAGGATCTGGACCGGATCCTACTATATTCAAATCCAAATCCATTTTCATAGCTGGATCCAAATCCATCGGGTCCATAAAAATCAGATCTAAATCCAGATCCATCGAATCCACACATCGGATCTGGATCCACATGCAATTTTTTTTGTCTTAACTGCTATTAAATTCTGCATGTAGTAACCTCTAATCTTAGAATAATACAAAATAGATTTTATCCCATGCTATAATTGGTTTTCTTAATGAAGTACGAAATTATACCACATGAAATAAAAATCACTTCTTGTGTTTAATATACTCAACTTTTGCAGAAAGTGATGGCAATAATCTAGTAATTTCAAGAAATAACTGAGAAAATAGTGCATTATGCATCATTTCCTAGAAGGTTTTGGGAACTGTCACTAGTATCTTTTTATTAATAGTCAGTAAAAAGATTACAAGCACCAAAAGAGGTGCTGCTACCCCAAAAGATGGAATGAGTTGAGGTCTCCGGACAAAGTTTAACACGTTGTGAAGACATTTTTATGTGGAGCATTAATAGGAAAAATACATCAAACAGCTAATATAGTAGAGATCATAAAGGAGACAAGAGAATTATTAATTACATGAGTAACAAAATCATTATCCAACATCCACTCAATTGGAATGTGAAAGACTTTATATCTCTTTGTAGATGATTCTCTTATCCTTCTTAGATTGTAAATTCATGCTCTAATCTGTTTAATTGACAACAATTGATATTAGAAGAAGTTGAAAAACGGATCTACGGATCGAATCTGGACCGGATGCGAATCTCAAACACAAGATCCATATTCAGATCCGATCCGAATTCGTCGGGTCCAAATTTTAAAAAATTATATCCTATAAAATAGATCGGAATCCACCGTATTCGGACCGAATCCAGAATCCGTTGCCATCTCCAGTGGAGTGATTATAGTATTAGACTAAAAACAGTACAAGGGGAGAGGGTCCACGACATAATGTGTTTCTCCAATAGGAGATGGATGTAATCAACTACTACTAATAAAAAAATAGCCATATATATGAATGTAGGTCCATATGGTCCCATATATATATATATATGTATCACTCTCACATATTAGTACAAGCAGCAGCCAATGAAATTTGTTGAACAAATTACACTCAAGTTGTACAAGTACTACTTCTATTTACACTGTTTACATAGTTAGTGTTTTCACACAGCACAATAATTAAATATTTATCTATTTTTATCCGGTTTGATTATCTACTATTCAAAATTAACTAACCTGACTTGTAAACGTGTATAATAATATAATAATATTTTTATTCATAATTAAAATATTTATGTTAATATAATTATAGTAAAACTATGATTCCTTTTGTATATAGGAGTAAGATTCCTATTGTAATTGGGATGAACATTGTACAGTATATATATTGATATTAATAAGAAAAACTCATTAAAGGAGATTAATATCATCTTACATGATATCAAAAGACAAAACTCTATCTAAGAACATTTTTTTTCTTTTCTAAGCAGCAGCCAATTCGGCCACTGCCTAAGAACAAAATTGTTTCTTTTCTAATTCTTTATTTACTTCCCTAAGAACAAAATTGTTCTCTTCTACCAACAGCCAGCCAATTCGGCCACTGCCTACCTTGGCAGTCCACTGCAAAATTTTGTTCTACAATTTTTGGGTTATTTTCTTCTTTTCTAAATTATATCCACTATCATGACAACTTCTATAGTCTTCTACTCCACTATTATCACTTCCGAAACATCGTCATCCTCTTTTTATACCGCCCTAACTGTTACCAACATCAAGAACTATATTCTCATTCTTCTTGATCAAGAAAACAGTCAGTATTCTCCTTGAGTTGAACTGTTTAGCAATCATGCATGTCTCTATAACTTGCTTGATCATATCGATGATACTATTCCGCGCCCTCCGAAGGTTGATGATTCTACTTGGCGTCGTCTAGACGCCGGCGTCAAACAGTGGATATATGGTAGTATTTCTCAGGATCTACTTCTTACTCTGGCGCCACAACTCGTGATTTGTGGAACTGTTTGGAGGAAATCCTTCAAGATAACAAACACACTCGTATTGTGTATTTAGAGGAATAATTTAACAATACACATCTTGAATTTTTTTCCAACATGACTGAGTACTGCAGACAGTTGAAACTAATGGCGGATCAACTCTCCAATGTCGACACGCCTGTCACAGACACTAAAATGGTGTTGCAATTGATTGCAGGTCTTCCTAAAGGCGACTATGATACGTTAGCCACCATGATTCAACAGTGTCACGCCCCGAACCCCGAGCCCGTTACTGGTGTCCTACCTGGGCACCCTTCTACCTTAACAACACAAGTAAACTGCGGAAATTAAATAACACCCTTTTTTTTTTAAAACCAACATACGTGCAAGGGCAAAGCCGACAAGGCTGCCATGATATACATACTCAAAAGACACTACACTGTACATGAGTCCAATCCCACATATGAATACAGACCTCTAAGAGTTGATCTTGAACTATGACGGACAAGGCCCCGTACCATAATCGCATAAAAGTGCAGACTGAAAGAAATTATACCAAAAAGATAAACTCGAATGAAGGAGCTATCCAAAACTCGGCGGTCCTACACTGCCGATCACCAAATCACAGACCTAAACTGCAGATTTAACGCACTTCGGGCGAGGTCAAGACGAAGAATGTACCAAGTATGTGAAATGATAGCATCAGTAATGAAATCATAACTTAAACAAAGCAGAGAGACATGTATGATGGCCAACCTACAAGACACAACACATGCGGCCATAATAAGTCGTGACGACGCCTCAAGTCATTTCTAAAATATAACCATGGGTCTCACGCCCATAATATCAATCATGCGTGGAATCCTTCCTCACCGCTTCGATCCATGATATAATATAACACCAATAGGCATACATGAACACCAAGTCCCACTGTGTCCTAAGAATCAGACGTCAAGTAGAAAAGCGGCGGTGGTATAATTTCTTGGGGGTTTACCCCTCATTTATACTCTTACCCTGGAGAAGGTGGTAAAACAGGGGGTATAATGTCTTGGGGGTTTACCCCTCATTTATACTCTTATCCTGGAGAAGGTGGTATAGCGTCTTGGGGGTTTACCCCTCACTTATACTCTTACCCTATCTCAATCGACCATCAAACAAAACAAGCAGGGGGTATAATGTCTTGGGGGTTTACCCCTTATTTATACTCTTACCCTGGAGAAGGTGGTATAGCATCTTGGGGGTTTACCCCTCACTTATACTCTTACCCTATCTCAACCGACCATCAAACAAAACAAGCACTACCATATCTTTTATAAAAAATTCGGGAATTTAACCCAAGTACTACAAATAACGGAAGCATACCCGTGGAATCCCACATCACTGTCGGTACGTCCAAGTAACTTACAACAAGACAGCCGGCCCTCCAACCGAGAGTCGCGGCAACGTAATAAAACATAATACTTGCACTCAAAGGCTATCACCAGCACACACAAGCAAGTTCATAACATCTATAGACTTTCATTTTATAAACTCAAGGCACTTAGAGAATAATTCTCATTTAAACAAGCCAAAATACTTATCAAGGCACACATAGAATAATTCTCAATTAAACAAGCCAAAGTACTTATCAAGGCACACTTAGACTAATTCTCAATTAATCAAGCCAAAGTACTTATCAAGGCACACTTAGACTAATTCTCAATTAATCAAGTCAAAGTACTTATCAAGGCACACTTAGAATAATTCTCAATTAATCAAGCCAAAGTACTACGTACGTACATTCTTTTCAAAATACTCCTTTCTATGTAAAACCCCAAGATACTAACACCCGTAGTATCAAGGTGTGTCTATTTTTTTCAAAGTAAGTTACTACACTTTTAGAAAACTCATTTCTAAGCTTGAAATCAAGTAACTTCAAATTTTCACAATCTAGGCAACTTATGCTCATTAATCAAAATAGACAACTTTCTTAACCTTCCATAAAGCCGTTATAACCAACTTCCCATAAAGCCGTTATAACCCTTTATGGTTTTAGACATATTCATTCCTTTTTATAACCAAGAGACTTATACTTAAAACTAAGTAACACATACTTACAAATCAAGTTCTTAACTTTCCAAAATGCTTCAAGTCTCTTAATATTTAGAAAACAAGTTTCTTCTACTCTTAAACCTCAAGTAACTCACACCTTTAAAACAAGTTACTTCTCTTAAATCATGTCATTTCTCCTCTTTTAAAACAATTAAGTAAATCACTCCTTTAACTCCCCTAAAGTCATTACAACAACCCTTAGGTTTTGGAACCAAGACACTAGCCAAAAGGTTTGGAAACCACTTCCTTTTCAAGACTCTATGTACTTTAAGTAAAATACTTTCACTTTTAAGAATCCAAACTTCACTAAGGAAATGGATTATACAACTTACAATTTAAACATCAAAGTACAATCAAGGAAGTACATAGATCAATTTCTATTTTAGGCAATCCAAATACAACCAAGGAATGGATCATTTAAGGAGTAGGACATACTTTCTTTATCTTAAGGAATCATGCTAGAAGAGGAGATAGTTCACATACCTTTTCGGCTAAATCCACAAGCTAAGCCGAATACGCCGTACGTAGAATTGTCAACCTATAATGGTCACAACAAGACTATCAACTTCTAGTCTCTAACGAGAATAATACTAAGTATACTGGCCTCTAATTCTACACGGAAAATCGGCAAGACTTCCTTTGTTTATACTCACTTTGCCACCTTTTTCAAGGCCGAATACAATAACCAACACGCCACATTTAAGGCTCAAAACAACAACCAAACAAAGGGGATTACACGCCTTACAATACGTGTAAAATTCCGCCCCACAATTCATACGAAGTAGTTTAATGCTCACTAGTCATTCTCGGCCAACTTACATAACCAACAATTCAAAGTTTTTTCCAATCCTTTTCCAATTCCAAGTTCTAAGGTCTAACATGTTATATAGTCACAAACAACTTCAACAACTACAATTTCCTTCTTTCTACAACATGCGACGACTTAAACTTATAATCGACTTGAATTGTAATCTTAAGGCTAACATGCTAGTTTTCAGATTAGGGTTCCAATAGCCAATATACTTATCAAACTTCATACTATATAACTCATGCTTGCTATTATCCATAGCTACTACAATAAGTAAACTTAATTGCTAAAACGACAAAATTTATACCTTTATAAGCCCTTAAAAAATCCAAGATTCAAAGTCGCGCCTTAGCAATTCTTAGCTCCTTTCCTTAAGTTACAATCCGCTCCAAGCACTCCTTAGAAGCCTATGAAGAACCCATCTTCAAGTTCCAACTTCAAAGTTGAAGAACTCCTCAAGTTTCCGCCATGACTAATACGAAACGCGTTTTTCAAATCTTTCTATTGAGATATCCTTACAATACCCTTAGGGACATTGGGTTTAAGTCTTGTGAACAAAGGATCAAAACTACAATTTTTTTGTGTGCAAAGGATAGTGAACCCGAGAGCTATTAAGCTTGCACAAGAGTTCTCTCAATTTTTCTAAGTGTTCAAGACTAGTCTTGCACTAGTAGTATGCTTATATAACACATTGGATGACTTAGATTAATACACTTGTGGGCTAGGATGAAAGATAATTAATGTAAAGCCAAGTGGACAAGTTGACTTGGTCAACAAACTCAAGCTAGCAAGACTTATCTTCCAAGATGGTCAATGACCATTTTACCCTTCCTCTAATTTCGTCCAAGACCATATGTGAGGGTGCCACACGTCGCCCTATCAATCGTTCATAAAATTCCGTAACCCTCGTGGGCCCCACAAAACGTAAAATTCCTCGGGTGGGCCCCACGTGACCAAATCCGTAAAATAAATTTTCATAATGTTAATAAGTTCCATACTCTTCAAATAATGCATTTTGAGAATCCAATTCTCAACAACGAACATTTTTCCTTTCCGACGTTCGGAAGATTTTCCGTCGGAAAAACAATTCTCCCTTTCGTACTAATTTCCAAGTCTTGATTCCTTACATACATTCTCTTATACATGTCCTGGACTTACGGGATGTAACATTCTTCCCCCCTTAGAAACATTCGTCCCCGAATGTTCTTAGTCGGTTGTCAAGCTATACAAACTCCGGCATAAACTCTATACTATGCCTCTCAATCAAAACTGCACAAGACCAACGATGTCACACATGGCCACCACAACATACGTAAACATAACAATGGACCTTCCGTCCGCGGCCCCTTCTCACAAAACTCGAAGGTTACTATCTTATCACAAACAGGATCTTTAGAGGTTCCTTTCTTTCCTTACTTGTCATACTTTCTCGTACTTTCAAACTTATCTAGTACACGTACAAAATCTCAAATATTGTTTCTGTTCTCCTATCCTTGGAGTTACTATCCAAACTTGGCCATATTGTTACTTACTTTCCCGTTAAGGCTCTTCTCGGTTCTTACGACCTGATTCCAATGGAACGCGTCCACAAACTCGTACAGCGATCAACTAGACTTGGGCCTTGCACCCTCGTGACCCTATCACATAGCGGGACCATTTCTAACTGACATCACCCCATTCCATACTACTGGTGACCGAAATGGGTCCATAACCCGACTCATCGTCACACTTAACTTCTCATTCTTAGTCCGAAATAAATCTTTCTCTTATCTCAAGGTACTTCACCCTATCCCTATTCATTAGAGGTTCACACATAGGTTCAAGTATTTCTACTGCATAATCTTCCTATTGGTCTTACATCACATGGGGCAATTACAATTTGTGAACTCTACACAACTATAGTCTCAGATCACTTACCATTCTTGTCAACATTCTTACTATTCACTTACTAATCAAAGTATTCCTACCTCTGGGGTTACTATCACTTACAACTGCTAGCAATAAAGGGAAAACATATACGCTAGGGCAAAATCTGAATCTAACAATGCACGTATGATTCAAAAGAATCGACATATACCTGTAACCCCGTGCGATGTCGCCTCCTGATCTTGCCCAGTAGTCACGTCATCTTTGGGGTTCGAAGGACCGCCAGAACTATAAACTCCACCCTGACCTCTACCATGGCTGGCTAACATCCAACACCGCTCGGGAACGCATACCGTGGAGGAAAAGGAATCAACCATCGGCCTCATAGGCTGAGCCACCTCACCGGTGCTCTTTCTAAAAGGACATACCCTCCGAATATGGCCCGGACTGCCACAACAAAAACAAACACTTGTGCCATAACGGCATTTCCCCGAATGACGCTTACCACATCTGATACACTGAGGAATAGGTGGCCTCGACCGAGAAAGTCCTCTGCTCCTCTGAGAACCTCGACCCCTGGAGCTTGGACCGGCTCCTAAATACCTTGTGGGGTCCAATATCCCACCTGTGAACTACGGGGGTATGTACTGGGTAGGCTGGAACGAATATCTCACTCGCTGCTGAGGCTGTTCGTCCAAAAAAAATTCATCGGGATAACCAACCGGTCTAGTCCTCTTACGCTGATCTTCGCGTTGGCCCTCTACCCTCTGTACACCTGTCTGTACTGGCCGAATAACCTCCTGATGATGAAACTGTAGCACCACTATCTTGGTCAATAACATAACTGCTTCCCTCATGACCCTATAGTCTTCTCCTAACTGAGAAACTGGAGGCTCTGGTGCTGGGGCCTCAAAACCTGGCGCAGAAGAACTCGCATCGCGCAAGACAACATCCAGATACCACGGGCATAAGCCATATCAACTCTCTGAGTCTGACTAGTAGCTCTTGCTACTCCTTTGCCCTTCTGGGCGGCTGTGGCCATCCTTGGAGGCATAACTGTAACACAAAATCACGTCAGAGAGGAATTATCTTACTAACACAGCTCTATGGCACGATCTTAGAGTGAGAAGAATAGAAACCAACTCCTAAATGTCCTGTAGCCTCCTGTTTATGGGTGTGGCGTGCAACACACCGATAATCAAGACTCTACTAGACACGGCCTCAGACATTCCGGATCGATCGCTCGATACCACTCACGCCCGAACCTCAAGCTCATATCGGTGCCCTACCAGGCACCCTTCTACCTTAACAACACAAGTAAACTGCGGAAATTAAATAACACCTTTTTTTTTAAAACCAACATACGTGCCAGGGCAAAGACGACAAAGTGCCGCCATGATATACATACTCAAAAGACACTACACTGCATACGAGTCCAATCCCACATGAATACAGCACTCTAAGAGTTGTCTTTGAACTATGACGGACAAGGCCCCGCCGTACCATAATCAGACAAAAGCACATCTTGAAAGAACTTATACCAAAAAGATAAACTCCCGAATGAAGGAGCTATCCAAAACTACGGCGGTCCTACACTGCCGATCACCAAATCAAGGTACCTAAACTCGCGGATGAGCGAAGCCTCCAAGGAGGTCAAGACGAAGAATGTACCAAGTATGTGAACGATGAAATCAGTAATGAAATCATAACATCTAAACAAAGCAGAGACATGTATGATGGCCAACCAATAGTACACAACACATAAGGCCATAATAAGTCGAGGACGCATGCCTCAAGTCATTTCTAAATATAACCACGGGTCTCACGCCCATAATATCAATCATGCCCGTGGAATCCTTCCTCACCGCTTCGATCCCATGATATAATATAACACCAATAGGCATACATGAACACCAAGTCCCACGTGTCCTAAGAATCAGACGGTCAAGTAGGAAAACGGCGGTGGTATAATGTCTTGGGGGTTTACCCCTCATTTATACTCTTACCCTGGAGAAGGTGGTAAAGCAGGGGGTATAATGTCTTGGGGGTTTACCCCTCATTTATACTCTTATCCTGGAGAAGGTGGTATAGCGTCTTGGGGGTTTACCCCTCACTTATACTCTTACCCTATCTCAACCGACCATCAAACAAAACAAGCAGGGGGTATAATGTCTTGGGGGTTTACCCCTCATTTATACTCTTACCCTGGAGAAGGTGGTATAGCGTCTTGGGGGTTTACCCCTCACTTATACTCTTACCCTATCTCAACCGACCATCAAACAAAACAAGCACTACCATGTCTTTTATAAAAAATCTGGGAATTTAACTCAAGTACTACAAATAGCTAAGATACCCGTGGAATCCCACATCACCGCTTTGCACGCCCAAGTAACTTACAACAAGACGGTAGGCCTCCAACCGAGAGTCGCGGCAACGTAATAAAACATAATACTTGCACTCAAAGGCTATCACCAGCACACACAGGCAAGTTCATAACATCTATAGACTTTCATTTTATAAACTCAAGGCACTTAGAGAATAATTCCCATTTAAACAAGCCAAAGTACTTATCAAGGCACACATAGAATAATTCTCAATTAAACAAGCCAAAGTACTTATCAAGGCACACTTAGACTAATTCTCAATTAATCAAGCCAAAGTACTTATCAAGGCACACTTAGACTAATTCTCAATTAATCAAGCCAAAGTACTTATCAAGACACACTTAGAATAATTCTCAATTAATCAAGTCAAAGTACTGCATACGTACATTCTTTTCAAAATACTCCTTTCTATGTAAAACCCCAAGATACTAACTCCCGTAGTATCAAGGTGTGTCTATTTTTTTCAAAGTAAGTTACTACACTTTTAGAAAACTCATTTCAAAGCTTGAAATCAAGTAACTTCAAATTTTCACAATCTAGGCAACTTATGCCCATTAATCAAAATAGACAACTTTCTTAACCTTCCATAAAGCCGTTATAACCAACTTTCCATAAAGCCGTTATAACCCTTTATGGTTTTAGACATATTCATTCCTTTTTATAACCAAGAGACTTATACTTAAAACCAAGTAACACATACTTACAAATCAAGTTCTTAACTTTCCAAAATGCTTCAAGTCTCTTAATATTTAGAAAACAAGTTTCTTCTACTCTTAAACCTCAAGTAATCACACCTTTAAAACAAGTTACTTCTCTTAAATCATGTCATTTCTCCTCTTTTAAAACAATTAAGTAAATCACTCCTTTAACTCCCCTAAAGTCATTACAACAACCCTTAGGTTTTGGAACCAAGGCACTAGCCAAAAGGTTTGGAAACCACTTCCTTTTCAAGACTCTATGTACTTTAAGTAAAATACTTTCACTTTTAAGAATCCAAACTTCACTAAGGAAATTGATTATTGTAACACCCCATTTCAACCGGAGTCGGAAACGGGATTACTGCTACATGGTTGGATTCCTGAATTTATTTAAAGGAGTCGCCACCTAATTATTATAGTGAATTAGGACACTAAAAGTGTAGCATAAAATACTACGAATGATCTCCATTTTAAAGGTCTGTGAAACTATGTGAGATTCTAGGTAAGAGTTCTTTATTATCCTAAAGGGAAGGGGTTAGGCACCCTCTAAGATCCGCTAACTTGCGGTTATCCGTTCAAACTTAGGTTTAAAATTTACGCTAAGAAATGCATGCTTTTATAAATGTTAAATAAAAGACGTTGCGAGTATTTAATAACAAAATATGCACTTCGACAACATAAAAGAATTGTAAGACTTGTTCATAAAATACATATATAGGTAAAATATTTTTATTTGTAAAATACTTATGTTTTGACAATTGACAGTAAAGAGAACAATTTTATTTATAATATCAAGAGACGATTTTTTGTGAAAATTTATTTTTTAGCAAATTAGGTAAAAGTAAAACCTTATTTTTTTATGATTAATCATACAAATAAAAAGGTGACCAAATGTTTTGAAAGCTTAGACATGTATAACGAGCCTAAAATAATCTAGCGTTGGGTTTCCGATTTTAGACCCGCCCCATTTTTTATTGTTAATCTAGGTCTAACTATTCTAAGCATTTCAATAATTATACAGGGTTACATAATAAGATAACAAGACGACAAATAAAGATGACGGAATTTAAAGAATTAAAGCGACTAAAGCGAGTGACGATGTCATCCCGCCCTATTTTGTTTTGAGATTTCTGAAGTCGGGAATGCAAGGGACATGGATGCGGATCTTCATTTTGTCATGGTTGCATTGAGTCTCGTAATGAAACTCTTGTTGCTCTCCAATGCATTTCATGTAAACAAAGAAAAGAAAAAGAAAAGATTAGTAAATATTTAGAATCTTATCTACCATAAGTAAGCATTAATATACAAAATTAATCACACCCAAAATATTTCATTCTGATCGCATTAACGATTGCATATAATAGGAGAATTATAAAACGAAACAAGCCCAATAGTAGCAGTCCAACAGAATCACGTTAAAACAGGCCAAAAGATATGAGAATTTAAGTTTTCAAAGGATAAGAAGTGCCCCAAGCAGTTAATTTTCAGATTTTCCAATAAGCAAATAAGATGCAGGTCCAATCATTTTTAGCATAAAATTATGAGACAAACTCAAAACCAGTATATCGGGAGCTTAATAAGATGCATACTCACATGCATAGATATATGAGTCCTTATTTAATACACGTTTAGATATATATAACTCCACATATATTCAGGTATGCATAAGGACTGATGTACACACAATATTCAAAATATTTCTGATATATTCAGGTATACTACTGGTATATTTGCATATGAACACAGATGTAGTGACTCAACTTCTGTGTTACTGTGGTAAAACAGAGAGTATTCGCATGTTATTAACATTATCCCAAACTACACAAACATGTCTCACATTATCTTTTTTTATATCATTCCCAGACTTTAAACCAGTTCTAGGTGGTAGAAAACACGTTTAAGCTAAACCGGATTCACAAAGGTCAACACTTATAGCAAATAAACAAAATACCAACAGTAGCTCACTACCACCCTTTACATTAACTCCATGATTGTCCTAATGACATGTAAGTGATTAGGTCCTGTCTTAACAAACATTATAACCTCAAGATGAGTCTTATATTAACTAGAAGACTTGTACATGAACATAACTTACCCTAAACTGAACACAACAATCATTTTGGACTAACTAATCACATATAAATGGTCATGCTCAATCAAGTACTTTAACAATAGCTAATATTAACCAGATAGTTCATACACAGGAAGTAGCTCTTAAACTTGACCAAACTTGTGTATTAAATCAACCAAGACGATAATGAATGATCGAACAGATTTCTAAACTATCATGAAAGGCATTTATTCAACTTAACACATAGTGATAATAGCCAGCTAAGCACGTTAAGATAAACTATGGACGAACTAATCTTAATATTCCATAACTTCCAGGGGTTGTACATAGTTAAAACTTCATTGAATTAGCATAACATGCTTAATACTAATCTAATGATTTTAAATAGTCATAACATGACCATACACACTTAATAACTAATCTAACTGGTTCAAACGACAATTATCAGACACATAAACATATAATACAGATTATATTAAGCATATTGAACTGGAAATTAAAAGGGGAAGGAGTTACCTTCTCCGGGCGGCGAATCGAGGCGCGTTTCGAAGCGTCGACGCCACTCAGAGAATCTTGTTTTTGTTTATGCGATCAGAAGATGTAAAATTTTATAGATGTTGTCACTTTTCTAATTTGGACTAAGAGTAAAAAAAACGAAGCTTTCTGATTTTTTTTTTCAAACAGCTTATGCCAAGAAACTGGATTGTGTTCTTGCCTTTTGAAAAATACTGAATCTAGATTTTTTTCCAGAAAAAAGGAGAGGCCCTAAACACAATCCAAAGAGGTTGTATTTATAGTTGGTATTTTAGAGTTAGAATTCGAAATTCGAATTCAAAGGGAAAGTGACCGGTTTTTTTTTGTGATATTGAAAAGAAAAAATCAATCAAAAGCCTCCTGATTTTGCCTTTTCAGAGTGACTTGAAAGAGATGGAGCCGTTGGGATTTCGACCCAACTGGTTGGGTCCTTTGCATGGCGGATCGAAGCAAGAATGAGCTTCAACCCAATGGATACCCATGTTTCGCTCTGCAGATTCTGAAAAGCATGGAGGGGACGTGTTGGCAGTGGTGTTGAGGTTTGTCCAGCGGTCCGAGGGGTGATGGAGGTGATTATCCGGCGGTTCTTGGCGGTATTCATGGAGGTTCGTCGATGGTTTGAAGGGGGGGTTCTTCAGATTTTTTAGGGGTATGTTGGGGAAAGGAAAAGGATTTTAGGTTTAAGAGGGATTAAAGAAATGGGCTGATTTTTTGGACGAAATGGGTGCAAGGGATGTTTGGGCCGCGGGAGTTTAATTTGTTTGGGCTTGGGGAAGGGTTTGGACGAAAATAAAGGGGTAATGGGATTGGGCTGCTCGATCTTTTTGGCTGAAATGGGAAAATAAATAAAAAAAAGGTGTTAGGATTTATATATTTAGAGGATGAGAATTGGGTAGAAAATTAGGAGTATAAAATTTTGAGGATTAAATTAGAAGATTATGGTATTAATGGGTAACTAATCCAATTCCTCTAATTAATTAAAATATGCTTCTCCGTCCTAATTAATTTCAAAAGTGCACGCATACATAAATTATGGTACAAAGATTTAATATATGTATTTAATTTTAAATATAATATTCATAAAAATGATTAATTTAGTAATTAAAGAACATATTAAGAGAAAATCGATCATCAATACTGACGACGAGATATTAAAATTGTTTTGCTTATATTTTAATTATAAAAAAAATGAAATACTCGATATTGTAAAATTATGCGATGATTAGTGAAGAATATTAAAACTACTTATTTTTTGACGATTTTCAAGACTGAGAAGCATAGTAAAATTAATTGGGGATAAAAGGACGATCTAAATGAAATGTTCAGTAAAGATGAGACAAAATTGGGTGTCAACAATTATACAACTTACAATTTAAACATCAAAGTACAATCAAGGAAGTACATAGAACAATTTCTATTTTAGGCAATCCAAATACAACCAAGGAATGGATCATTTAAGGAGTAGGACATACTTTCTTTATCTTAAGGAATCATGCTAGAAGAGGAGATAGTTCACATACCTTTTCGGCTAAATCCACAAGCTAAGCCGAATACGCCGTACGTAGAATTGTCAACCTATAATGGTCACAACAAGACTATCAACTTCTAGTCTCTAACGTAGAATAATACTAAGTATACGGTCTCTAATTCTACGGAAAATCTAAAGACTTCCTTTGTTTCTACTCACTTTGCCACCTTTTTCAAGGCCGAATACAATAACCAACATGCCACATTTAAGGCTCAAAACAACAACCAAATAAAGGGGATTACACGCCTTACAATACGTGTAAAATTCCGCCCCACAATTCATACAAAGTAGTTTAATGCTCACTAGCCATTCTCGGCCAACTTACATAACCAACAATTCAAAGTCTTTTCCAATCCTTTTCTAATTCCAAGTTCTAAGGTCTAACATGTTATATAGTCACAAACGACTTCAACAACTACAATTTCCTTCTTTCTACAACATGCGACGACTTAAACTAATAATCGACTTGAATTGTAATCTTAAGGCTAACATGCTAGTTTTCGGATTAGGGTTCCAATAGCCAATATACTTATCAAACTTCATACTATATAACTCATGCTTGCTATTATCCATAGCTACTACAATAAGTAAACTTAATTGCTAAAACGACAAAATTTATACCTTTATAAGCCCTTAAAAAATCCAAGATTCAAAGTCGCGCCTTAGCAATTCTTAGCTCCTTTCCTTAAGTTCCAATCCGCTCCAAGCACTCCTTTGTCACGCCCCGACTTTTCCTAAGTCTTTACTTAGGGCGTGATGGCACCTGGACAATTATTTCCCACCAGGAGCACCATTTAATTCTCTTTATTTAGAAATTTAAACTTATATTCAAATACGGAGCTATTAATAAAATAACAATAAAGAAATTTGTTTATGACTTTATTAAAAATATAACGCGAGCCCATGCTCGTGCAAATATTGTTTCAACATAGACATACTGACAAATATTATTCTAAGTTGGAAGGGAGATCATTCCACACGGGCATATCCCGAGACATTGGAACTGACATTCTGAACCTGACGAGTACCAAGCCCGAAACAATGGACTTGGTATGACAAGCGGCTGCGGAACGATCGCTAGCCTTGACGTGGAGCCTTTCCTCTATCACCCTTTCCTGAAACATGTTAAATAAAGAGTCAGCCCTACCATCCAAGTGAGTGAGAACCTTACCCTGCAATTCAAAGTAACACCACAATATTCCAAGTGCAATCACATTATAACGTAATAAGCATATTGCAAAAACATATCAGGTTACAACATTTTTAAATATGCAACAACTCCTCATAGGAAATTCTCGGTTTAACTAACACTTCATTTTATCTCGTATTATACGTTAAGACATTCCCCTGCATTTCCACATGTTTATTACATTTATATATTTGTGAACGCGTATTCACTTTTCATATTTATATATAGGTGAACATGTATTCATCTTTCATTTTTGTTGCGGCGTGCAACTCGATCCATTATGTTTACGTATTTGTGAATGTGTATTCACTTTACGTTTTGTTGCGGCGTGCAACCCGATCCATTATATTTACGTATTTGTGAACGCGTATTCACTTTACGTTTTGTTGCGGCGTGCAACCCGATCCATTATGTTTACGTATTTGTGAACGCGTATTCACTTTACGTTTTGTTGCGGCGTGCAACCCGATCCATTTATTTACGTATTTGTCAAACCAGTCCAGTCCAAGACACAATTCGAATCAGTCCAAGCCAATACTATTTTTTAATATCACACAAACACCTTCTCTTATTTTCCCCCCTAAAATCAAATACCACTTTTCATTTCCCCCCCCAAAACAATACCCCACATTTCATTTTTTCCCCCCAAATACCAAACCCTAACACACCCCCTATAAAATAAAACTTCCCCCCCCCTTTTCTTTTAACCCTAGCCGCAGCACTACCCTAAGGGCCCTCTCCTCTCCAGCACAAAAACCTAAAGCCACCATCACTGCCGGCGAACGTCGCCACCATCCTGTCGCCACTACCCGTCGACCACCACTCGCCTCACCCGTTGAACTCCCACCACCGCCGCCATCGTTCTATCACCCCCATCGCCGAGCTTTAAGCTCGCAGAAACCAACTGAACATCACCATCGAATTGTTGTCGACACCACCGTGGCGTCGCCCGGCGTTAGCGAGTGGAAGACGCCACCCTCCCTTTGTTCTCTATCAATCGACGGATGTTAAACTCCGGTGACACTACTGGTTCTGTGATGTTCTTTCATCTATCTCTGTTTCATTGATTTTGTGTCGGAGAGAAATGCTCCAGCGATTCGATTGGTTTCGCATCGCTTTGGTTTTTGTTTATTGGATCGATTATGTTATTTGCGTTCTTGTTGGATCGTGATTTTATGTTGCCTCGACGGGTTTTAAAACACCGTGAACTCTGTTGGTGGGATCTGCTGCCCGCTTTGTTTAATGGATCGGTTTGTCGATTTAGATGGTGTTTCTTTTACGATCCGGTTGAGTTCTCTCGATTTTTGGCGATATTTCGATTTTGGTTCGATTCGATTTGGGTCAGTCATCAACCGGCCTGTCTTGATCCGGTGAATTTTGTTTCACTATTGCTTGATGTTTCGCACCCTCACTGCTGCTTGTTGTTTCAATGTTTGTTGGATCAGGTTCATTATCGGCAGACTGATTTTTACTGGGTTCGTACTAATATCAGACGATTTTGCCTCTTTAATTCATGTATTTACTGATTTGAACATGATACTACACTTTGGTATTAAACTGATTTTGAACATGATACTACGCTTTGGCCGATGAAAAAGTTATCCGTCGATTTTTGAGGCCTCCACAGTTGCAAAGACGGAAAATAAAATAAATGAAGCTTTCTGGGCAATGATGATTTCTTTAACTTACACCGGATAACCAACATGCGCTTGGCAAGGCGAATTCGCAAACCGCACTTGTTTAGGCCGTCCCTACTTTATATTTTTACATATCCGAGCCCTCCGTGTTTAAAACTACATCTGCTATAGCGCGGATCCGAATGTTTTATTTATTTTATTATTTTTTAGCAATATTGGCCGATGAAGGAATCCCCGTCTGATTTCCAAGGCCTCCTCTGTGCAAAAGACGGATTTATTTATTTTGCTTTACTTATTAATTCTTGTTATTGCTTTTAAAATTATTTATTCTACTATTAATACTTTTACTAAGTGTTTATGCAAGTACCCGGAGATTATCTTGTGCAGAAGGCCTAAAAAGGGCTAAAATATGTCCCGGAGCTTTATTTTTATGTCTCATTTAATTTTAAGCTTTTATTATTTTTGTATTGCATTTTATTTTAATTATAAATTATTATAAATGCTTAGAATAGGTAGAATAAAAAGAGCAATAAATAATTAACCTAGGTTTGAACGAACAACCGCAAGTTAGCGGATCTTGAAGGATGCCTAACCCCTTCCCTTTAGGATAATAAAGAACCCTGATCCAGAATCTCACTAATTTCGCAGACCACTAAATGGAAGTCAATTGCAGTATTTATTGCAATAAATTAAGTGTCCTAATTCACTATAATAATTAGGTGGCGACTCCTTAAAATACATTTAGGAATCAACCATATGTAGCAGTAATCCCGTTTCGACTCCGGTTAAAATGGGGTGTTACACCGTTCAATCCCCATAAATTCTCAAAACGACGAGAACAGAGAGCTACACGTCTCCATTTGAACCATTCTTTCATATTCTGTACCATTTGGTACAGTTTTACACTTTTATTCGCTGCCCTTCCTGGATATCGATAGATCCGAGGCAGAAACTTTAAACAGCGATAACTCTCCATTCGTAAGTCGGATAGACCCCCGTAAGGTCTCAAAATGTCCAACACAAAGAGATCTAGAACTTTCATTTAGCAACAATTTTCATATTCCCCACATATTAGTACAGTTTTACGTTTCAACGTCCTGCCCTTCTGGATTCCGACGAATCTGAGGCAGCAACTTCAAACTACAATAACTCTCAACTCGTAAGTCCGTTTTAATAAATCTTTATATATATCTGTCCGTAACAGAGATATTTACAACCATGTAAATTTTCATAGAATTCTAATAAGTAAAACTCAATAAAAACAGTCCGTAATTATGCCTTTCCGAATTTCGACCAAATCTAAGGCAGGAACTTTGAACTATGATAACTTTCAAACCGTATGTCCATTTTACCTCATTTTTTGTTCTATATGATCATATTAGAGAGGTGTACAATTATTTAGAATTTCATCAAATTCTAACAATTATAACTCAGTGATAACACTTCGTAAAGTTCATGACGCAACTAGTTATCTAAACAATCAAAAGTTCAATATTTCTTTTCAACACTCAATTCTTATTCCAACATGTATTGAACTAAAAATAAAGGATGTTACCAAGAATTTCTGAGTGAGAAAACTCACCTTGTAAGTGTGAAAAAGATTGTGGTTCGGTTGCTACAACCACCCTTGCTCCTTAGTGTTCCCTAATTTTCTTGTTCTCCTTCCTCCCTTGATATTTTCTTGATTTTTTTCCTTCTTGTTCACTTGTTTTTTTTCTGATTTTCTAACCTTTATGTTATGTACTTTGTTTGTGTGTAAATACAATGTATAAACGGAGGAGTTTTCTATAACCTATGAGAGGTGAAAAGTCAAAAGATTGAAGGGAAATGAAAAGGGGAAGGGGAAGGACGTGCATATCTCATATCTGCATTTATCTTTATTTTTTTATTTTTTTTCTTTTGATTCTTTTTTTGTTTTTGTTTTTGTTTTCTTATTTTCATTTTATCTATCTATTTTATCCAACTTTAACACTAACTCTATCCCATGCAATTTATTCTTTGTTTTCTTCTATATATATATATATATATATATATATATATATATATATATATATATATATTTATTAAAAAAAACACAAATATATATTATTATTTTTTTCCGGATTTTACATTCTCTCCTCCTTAAGCAACATTCGTCCTCGAATGTGAATAAAGTCGTAACATAATCACATAGACCCAATAATGTTTATTGTTATTGTAACAAATTTGGGGCTTCACATTCTCCCTTCCTTAAGAAGCATTCGTCCTCGAATGAGAATAAGGTTGTAACACATGCATAAAGACACGCAAATGACACACATATGAAGTACTATGTAATGCATTTTTTTTTTATTACCTTAGTCAAATAGAACAGATATTTGACTTTCATCGCTTCTTCCGCTTCCTGGTGGCTTCCTCGGTGAGTAGTTCCTCCATAGACCTTCACGGAAGCAATATCTTTATTCCTAAGGCGCTTAACCTTCCTATCAAGTATTTCCACCTAACTTCTTCATATCAAGCTCCTCATTAAGAATTATCTCCGGGAAGGATGACGTGACTTGATCGTGCAAGTATTTTCGTAACATTGACACATGAAATACCGGATGCACCGCCTACTTCTTGTGGAAGTGCTAATTCGTAAGCCACATTCCCACTCTTCGCAAGATCTCATATGTCCCAATAAACCTTGGGCTCAATTTCCCTTTCTTACCAAAGCGCATCACTCCTTCATTGGGGGACACTTTTAAAAATACTTTCTCCTCTTGGAATTCAAGATCTCTTTCCGATGATCCGCATA
This sequence comes from Przewalskia tangutica, assembly GCA_029844215.1. Lineage (NCBI taxonomy): Eukaryota > Viridiplantae > Streptophyta > Magnoliopsida > Solanales > Solanaceae > Przewalskia > Przewalskia tangutica. The sequence goes on along the minus strand of CM056738.1, from coordinate 827,907 downwards.
GGACTTATGACGACTATGAGCTGTTTTGATCCGCTCCCAATCATCTGTACCTTATCATTTGTTTCTTAAATGACTTGGTCCGAACAGCCAAGGCCTCACCCACCTCGAACCATCCAAGTGGAGATCTACATTTTCGTCCCATATAATGCTTTAAACGGCCATTTGTATGCTAGAGTGAAAACTATTGTTGTGGCGAACTCAATTAGACATAGATGGTCCAACCAGCTCCTGAAAATCTAACACACAAGATCGCAACATGTCCTCAAGTGTTTGAATTGTTTGCTCACTTGCCCATCTGTCATGTGGAAAGCCGTGGCTTAACTTAACTTTTGTCCCGAGACCTGCTGGAAACTTTGCCAAAAGTGTGAGGTGAACTGGGAACCCCTATCAAATAATTTGTAAGGGAATCCGTAACCGCACAATCTCCTCAAATAAATCTGTGTCTTGTAGTGCGCGATACGTAGTCTTGACCGGTAAGAAATGGGCTGACTTTGTAAGCCGATCAACAATCACCCAAATGGAATCGCACTTTCTCGAGTTTTCTGAGACCGATTTGAAATCCATATGAATCGCCTCCCATTTCCACATGGGGACTCCAATGTCTGAAGTAATCCGCCAGTTTTTGATGTTCACTTTCACCGCCGACATATAAGACACCTCCCGACAAACTCCGCAACGCTCTTTCTTCATCCCGTCCCACCGAATTTGCCTTGAGGTCCCGATACATTTTTGTTGACCTGGATGAATGAAATATCTTGTGTTGTGACCTCCTCTAAGATCTTCCTCCTTAGATCCTTTACCTTAGGAACACATAACCTACCCTTAAACCGGGCGGTTCCGCCATTATCTCCCAATGTGAAGGTTTTTCTCGTTGGATTCTCTCCCGAAATCCAACAAACTCCGTATCCTCAACCGACTCTCTTTATTTACGAAGCTAAGGCGATCGCGAGGTATCATGTACCACCACCCTACCTTCACCGATCTCGGTTAAGCTAACCCCGAGGTTTCCCAATCTTTGTACCTCGAACAATACCCTCTTTGTATTGCCAAATGGGCTGCCGCCCATTGATCTCCCATCGAGCGCCACCACCACGTTGGCTTTCCCAGGATGGTAAAGAATACTAAGGTCATAATCCTTAAGCAACTCTAACCATCTTCTTTGTCGGAGATTCAAATCCTTCTGCGTGGTTATGTACTGCAAACTCTTATGATCTGTAAATATATCCACATGCACACCATACAAATAATGTCTCCATATTCGTAAGGCAAACACCACCGCAGCTAATTCCAAGTCATGAGTTGGGTAATTCTTTTCATGTATCTTCAATTGTCTAGATGCATACGCAATAACCTTTCCAAACTGCATCAAAACACATCATAACCCAACTCTAGAGGCATCGTAATAGACTATGAACCCTTCCTGTCCGGATGGTAAGGTTAAGACTGGTGCAGTTGTCAACAATTCCTTTAGTTTCTGAAAACTTGTCTCACATGCTTCTGACCACTTGTACTTAACCGATTTTTGAGTCAACCGGGTCAAATGAGCAGCAAGACTAGAAAAACCTTTTACGAATCTTCTATAATACCCAGCCAAACCCAAGAAACTTCTAACCTCTGTCGGAGTGGTTGGTTTTGGCCGCTTCTTATCGCTTCTATCTTCCTGGGTCTACCATAATTCCATCCCTTGACACAACATGGCCCAAAAAGGCTACCTTTTCCAACCAAAATTCACACTTTGAAAATTTAGCATATAGTTTCTCCTGTTTCAAGACTTGAAGCACTACCCTCAGATGCTCTTCATGTTCTTCAATACTCTTACTGTAGATTAGGATATCATCTACGAACACAATCACGAACAAATCTAGGAATGGTTTGAAGATTCTGTTCATTAAATCCATAAAAGCTGATGAGGCATTGGTTAACCCAAAAGACATGACCAAGAACTCATAATGGCCGTATCGGGTTCTAAAGGTTGTTTTGGATATATCATCTGGATTTATTTTCAGCTGGTGATATCCCGAACGGAGATCAATCTTGGAAAAATAGCTAGCTCCTGAAGTTGGTCAAAAAGATCATCGATTCTTGGTGTTGACACCCAATTTTGACCCTCCCGTCCAGTCATCAACTATAAAATTAGACTAATTTCGTAAAATAATTTTTTATGATTTTTTATAATAAAATGCAGCGATAAAACATTAATACAGGCATAAATAAACATTTTAATAATGGCATCGCGTCTTACGTAGAGTTTTAAGCACTTAGAGTCTCGCGCCCGCATTTATTAACTTTAAGCTTTGTCGTAATTCTTAAATAATTAATAAATGCATAAAATAAATAATTTAGCGATAACGTCGTGTCAGGTAGCATAGCCGCATTTATTAATAACCATTTGTAATTTGAAATCAATTTTAATCTAATACATGCTTTTAATAGCGTCACATTTATAAAAAGTTTTAAAACAATTCTTAAAAAATCATACTTGCATTTAGCATTTAAATAATCTAATCTAACTTCGCAATAATGCATAATAATAAGTTTTTAAATAATAGCGTCGCATTCTAAAGTATTAAGCATTAATTAAATAACACGCCCGCATGTATTATAACAATTAGATTAAGGAAGCACCTAAACAATTTGATCACATTTGTTAGTTTAATTAATTAATAATAACTTACCACTAATTAAATACCTAGTTACCTAATTAAAAGCCTAATTAAACTAACTAATTTAATACTAACTACCCATCATTTCGCCCAGCCCACTTCCGCCTAGCCCACTACCCAGCCCAAGTACCCGAAGGCCCAGCTCGCCCCAACACTCCTTATTTCCTCCTTATCACCATTCACCAGCAGCCCAGAACAAAGCCTCGCTTCACCTTCATAAACGAAGAACCCTAGAAATTTCAAACCGCCGCCAGCACCTCGCCCATCACCCAGCCGAGATTCTCGCCTGAGAATCCGGCGTAATCAAGCTTTCCTTTACCCACGCATCCCTCAGCGATTTCCTACCATATCCATCACCCAAATCGTTTCGAAATCAGTAACGAAATCAACCCATAATAAGCCCACAAAATCGTAACAAATTGACCCCGAAATAGAAACCAAATCGGAAATCCTTTACCTTACCATAACCAAACCAAATCAGAAATCCTTTACCTTACCATAACCCGCACGAATCGCACTAAATCAGAAGGATTCCTTACCATAACCAGCACCGAAATCCCGCTTCGAAATCAGTACTAAAATCAGCGCAAAATCGAGTACGAATCGAACGAAATCCCTCCAGAATCAGCCTTTATTTACTTACCAACATTAGAACTCGAGCGAGGGCTATATAAGAACATGCAATAGGCATCGAAAGGGGGGGAGATCCATAGCATAGAAACAGAGAGAATAGCGGAGTCGGGGGCAACCACATAGCAATTTAGGGCATCGATGAAGGAGAGTGAGATAGCAATCATTTTACACCTTCGCAGCAGTTTGGAACCGATAGCATCGACATAGGCAGCAACAGAGGCAGAGCACAGTAGAGGAGGACGACAGAGCTCAGTGAGGTAGCACCTTCCTCACTGTCGAACACCCCCTTAGCAGCAGTTAAGAACCCTTTCTTTTCCAGCCAAGAAACCAGCAAACAAACCTCGCCCTTCTATTCGCATCGCAAAACCCAAAACCCGTCGATTGGACCGACGACTTGATACGCTGCCCCGGGTCGCTGCCCGGAGAAGGTAATCCCATTAACCTTTTAATTTCTTGCTTAAATTATGTCATATGGCCTGCTATGGTGTAATTAGTTAGAATATTCAGTCGATAATATGTACTGTGTGTTGTGGCTTATTTCAACATAGTTGGCCTCCTGTTTATTGCATGATCTAGTTGTAAATGCTTTTCAAGATAACCGGTAGTAGCAGAATGGTTCTATTTGGGATTAATATGCGATGAACAATTTGAATAAGTCGTAGTGTGTTACTAAGATGACCATTAAACTTGTCCTAATGAGCCTGTGTGGTGATAAATACACTTTAGGATTAAGAATCTTTTCAAATAATGTATGTCTTGGATTTAAGAGTAACTTAAGTGCTTAGTTATAACGTAAATGATTATGAGCCTGGTTTGAAACCTTTAATTTTTGTCTGTAACTGGTTTTAAGATACGCTTAAGTTTAAAAATGTCTTTCTTTGATGATTTTCCAATCTCTAAACATATGAGCAATATCATGCTCAGTTTTAGTTGAATCCATGATTAAAACTGAACTTTGAAAGACCCGTCTTTAAGTCATATATCGAAAGAGCCTGTTTCCAACATCATATGCTCTTTGAGGATGACTTGAACTTAGTCTGGGTTCAGAAATTAAGGAAAATTTGTGAACCATTTGATATTGAGGCGTATTTCAAGATGTAGAAGACTGGTACATTACTAAAGAAAAGAAATCTGTTTGGAAGTTATTTGGGCCTAGTCCATTCATGCTGCATTTTCCTCTGGTGCTTTCATTTTTAGATTCATGTATCTATCTGCTTGCTGTATAGTTGACGACTGCTCCTCAGTGTGAATCATGCTTCTCTTATTTTATCTTTTAAAAAATCAGTCATACATGCTTATTAACTTGTCAAGTAATGCATATATCAGCGTTATATAATTGCTTGAATCATGATTTGGCCTGTATGTGGTTATGGTAATCTCGTATGGCTGCATCGTGTTATTTACTGATCATTATAGTCATTTACGGATTGTGTCTATGTGTGATCCAACAAATTTGAATGTGGGCTAATCCTTATCTTTTTTTTTACATGGCATGCACCGGAGCAACAAAGAGTCTCATAACGAGACTCGTCGTGGCAAACGTAAAGGCATGCATATACATCCATCGAGTCCTCTTCGGCCATTCCTAGACAAACAAATAGGACGGGGTCATCCGCTTCAATTCCTTGCTCTCTTATCTCATCCTTATCTTACTTTATTTGTTATTGTAATTTATAACTTTGTAATTAATAGGAAAACAAGAGCAATTAGCATCATAACGCAAGTGGGAAGGTAATTTATGATTGGAAGCGCATTTCTAATTCATGTGCCTTTTATGACTATTATATCTAAATTTACCAAAGCAATATAAATGATTTAACTTGCATTATAAAATCAACCATTTGTTTCTTAGTAAACCCATAATAAATGTCCTCCTAAACTCTCAACAAAAAAATCATCTTAAGCATTTTTTATATAATATTACGCGCAGGTTAAGCAAGATTAATTTAGCTAGCAGTATACCTAACTAGTCCGTAAATAACCTTTGCATGAATACATAATTAGTCCATAAAACACCTTCCTAGCATTCGTTAGCATTTCTAGCCCTCTTAACATTTTTTAGCACCCTTTACTTTTAGCACCCTTTACTCTTTAAAGTTAATCCCTTAGCACTCTTTTAATATTTAAGCACCCTAGCACTACTTTGTTTACACTTAGCACTTTTAAATTGCTAGCACTTTTGTTAAGCGTCTTTAACCTTTAATATTTTAGCATCTCTTAGTATTCTTTCGCATATAGCACCTTTGCCCTTTTAGACTTAAGCACCTTTAAACATTTTAACATTTTTAGCATTTATTTTATCTCCTAACATTTTATTAAGCAAGAGGAGCTTTATTTTGCATTTTTCTTAAATATGATAATTACCCTAGGTTTGGCAGGACAACCGCAAGTTAGCGGATCTTAGAGGGTGCCTAACCCCTTCCCTCTAGATTAATAGAGAACCCTTACCCAGAACCTCATTAAGTTTAGCAGACCATTAAATGGAGTTAGTGTTGACTTTAACATAAGTTGACATTTAGGTGTCCTAATTCATCCAATTAATTAGGTGGCGACTCCCAGCAACCCTTAGCATTCTAGCACCTTTTTGCATTTCTAGCATTTTTGCATTTTTAGCACTTTAATATTTGTTTGCACTTTTAACATTTAGTTATTATTTATTTTCTAACATTGCATTTTAAGCAGGAGTTTAGAAACTAAATGTCGCGGTCGAAAAAGGGCGCGACACTTGGTAATGGGTATCGGTTCTTGATCGTGACCTTATTGAGCTGCCGATAATCGATGCACATTCGGAGCGATCCGTCTTTCTTTTTCACAAACAGGACTGGTGCACCCCAAGGGGAAACACTAGGCCTTATAAAGCCTTTATCCAGAAGATCCTTCAATTGTTCTTTTAACTCCCTCAATTCAGCTGGGGTCATTCGATATGGAGGAATAGAAATGGGTCTTGTACCCGGAATTAACTCTATAGCAAACTCCACTTCTCTATCCGGAGGAAGGCACGAAGATCTTGGTGAAAACCTCCGAAAATTTCGAACAATAGGAACATCATTCACCACGAGGATTCTTTTTGGGTATCCACTATATTAGCCAGATATGCATACTCCACTCTGTGACTTCTCAATAACTTTTGAGCCCCAAGGTAGGAAATAAACTGACCTGAGGATATTCCAACCCTACCCCTTATAACAACTTCTGGTTCTCCGGGAAAAGTTAATCTCACTATCTTTCGTCGATAATCTAACATGGCATAACATGCCGACAACCAATCCATACCCAAAATGACGTCGAAGTCTACCATATCAAGTAGTACTAGGTTCACCATTGTTCCCCTGCCATTCACTTCTAATGGAAAATTATTTACCACCCGACAGGCCCAAATTGAGGCCCTCATCGTGTCATAACCTCAAGGTTCACTTAAATAAGAAGGTTCTACGTGTAAATTGTTAGCAAAGCCCATTGACACATATGAAAATGTAGAGCCGGGATCGTATAATACAAATGCAGGAATACTCGAGACTAGCAAAATACCTGTGACCACCGCATTAGATGCTTCTGCCTCATTCCTCTGGGGCAAAGCGTAGAGCCGATTAAATTGTTGGGTTGTTGACCTCCCGACTCGCGGGTTGGTTTCCCGATTTCCCTGTGGCGGTTGTGGTTGCTTCGATCTCCCTGAATAGATTGAGTTTGGGTCCTCTTCGCAATCCACGACATAGTGGCACGACTTCCACACTATAACTTGTCTTCGTTAAGAGCAGACATTCTCCTGTGTGTTTTCTTTGACAAATCTTACAAATCGGTTCGTCACCTACTGTGTTAGGGTTGGTGGCCTTGTACTTGCTACTGGTAATTAGACCAACTGTGCCCTTAGGCTTGAAATAAGATCGCCCACGATTGGTTCGGTCCCAAGATCCCTTTACTAAACTCCCGCTTCGATTTTGACTCGTTAAATGATCCCGACGTCCAAATCTCTTCGCGAATATTCTCTTTTGCTTTAGCGAAACCTTCTACCTCAAAGCCATATCGACAATCAAGATAAGTTCGATCGTTGGCTAACGCCACCACCTTCTTCGATATGTTCGTTTAAACCTCTACAAATCGCTGACTCTATCCATTTACGTAGGACGACATGTGTGTTGTATGCCGATAACCTCACGAATCGTATCATATTCTTGTACATCGCGTCACCTTGCTTCAATTGTTCAAACTCCGCCCGAGCGCATCCTTGCGCATATTAGGCATAAATTTCTCAATGAATGCCGCTTTGAACCTCCCAAGTCATTGGGTGACATCGGGGACGATTTTTCTAAAATTCTCCACCACACCCCTGCATCATCCACTAGTCACGCGCTACCAAGTTGACGCCTGCATCTCCACGCATCCCAATGTGAACATTAAGTCTTCAACTTCATCGAGAATACCATCGGGTCGCCTGGGGTCCTTCCCCGAGTACGATGGTTCTCTTCTCCTCTTAAAATTTGCCCATAGCCTATCGTGCATCGCTGAGATTCTACACTCTCGCCGGTGGTGCGATCGCACCTGGCCCCCGGGCCGCCTGGTTCTCGGTTCGGGCTACGACAGACACTAGGTGCGCGGAACCATGTGTGGAACTGCAGCTGTCATTAACTCTGTGAGACTATCTAGTTTTTGTCCCACCGTTTCTTGGGCCATTTGACTCTCGTTCTCTCCGACATTTTCTCCGACATTTTCTCCTCTCCCTTCAGACACCACTACGTCAACTGGAGGTACATGAGCTTCGTGATGAACCTCCTCTTGAGCCCCCGGGATTTGTGAATTCACCATTTTCTGAAGACAAACACACTCATATTTTAGAAGACTAATTTCTACTCTAGCTCTTAAAATTTTCTTATAGTTCATAAGCATGCAACACCACAATATGCCAACACGAAAAATAATTTAATAAAACATATCCTTTCTTTCTTGTATTCATAGCACTTCATTCATCATATTTTAAAATAACAATGTCATGACTACAATGCATCACGTCAGGTCAAATCGCATCGTGCAACCCGCTTATAGCCCTTTGTAATCGAATGACACATACTATCACGCGTTCTAAAGAGCTTAACCGCATGATTCGTCTATTCTGCAGGTTGGCATTCAACTCCCTGTGAACCTTCCTTTTTGCTTCTCTTTCCATATAGTTCATTCTATGCCTTACTCCTCTTACCTGATGCATAAATTGGTGCAATGAATTTTCTGTAATATCTTCTCTTAGCATCCTTGCCTTTCTGAATGCGGAATGAAACTTTTCTGGACTAATTGACTATTATCTGTAGTATGACTCCAATTGGAAAGTTGAAGAAGGTCGGGTCGTATGAACGCCTTTTCCTTCTAGTCCTAACCAAATATGTACATAGTACGATTGTGTCATCAATGTAATCATCAAAATCACCTTCTGAGTCCATCTTACGACGCATGAACTTCATCTGAGCTCTCATTCCCTTCGCCTGTTCCATGAGTACTTCCCTCTTTGTTGGAACTCGCCTTATAATCGCCATCTACACAAATCATATTAGTCAGTATAACGTTGTACAATCCCCTTTTCTAACCCGTGTGAAGGAGGTAGTACGAGAAATCAAGTCTTTGAAAAGACTCAAGGTACACACGAGAAGAGTACGAAAGAAGGGAAACTTTAGGATGTTATTCCGTTCACTTATTACTAAGGTGGCGCGCACACCGTCGCAACAAGTAACCGTTCAAACACCCAACTCGAAGAAAACTTCCTAGAATCTCTTAACCTGGTTTAGCTTTGATACCAACTTGTCACGCCCCGACTTTTCCTAAGTCTTTACTTAGGGCGTGATGGCACCTGGACAATTATTTCCCACCAGGAGCACCATTTAATTCTCTTTATTTAGAAATTTAAACTTATATTCAAATACGGAGCTATTAATAAAATAACAATAAAGAAATTTGTTTATGACTTTATTAAAAATATAACGCGAGCCCATGCTCGTGCAAATATTGTTTCAACATAGACATACTGACAAATATTATTCTAAGTTGGAAGGGAGATCATTCCACACCGCATATCCCGAGACATTGAAACCGACATTCGAACTCGACGAGTACCAAGCCCAAACAATGGACTTGGTATGACAAGAGGTCGCGGACGATCGCTAGCCTTGACGTGAGCCTTTCCTCTATCACCCTTTCCTCAAACATGTTAAATAAAGAGTCACCTACCATCCAATGAGTGAGAACATTACCTCGCAATTCAAAGTAACACCACAATATTCCAAGTGCAATCACATTATAACGTAATAAGCATATTGCAAAAACATATCAGTTACAACATTTTTAAATATGCAACAACTCCTCATAGGAAATTTCGCTTAACTAACACTTCATTTTATCTCGTATTATACGTTAAGACATTCCTCGCATTTCCACATGTTTATTACATTTATATATTTGTGAACGCGTATTCACTTTTCATATTTATATATAGGTGAACATGTATTCATCTTTCATTTTTGTTGCGCGCACTCGATCCATTATGTTTACGTATTTGTGAACGTGTATTCACTTTACGTTTTGTTGCGCGCAACCCGATCCATTATATTTACGTATTTGTGAACACGATCACTTTACGTTTTGTTGCGCGCAACCCGATCCATTATGTTTACGTATTTGTGAACGCGTATTCACTTTACGCTTTGTTGCGCGCAACCCGATCCATTATATTTACGTATTTGTGAACATATATTCACTTTACGTTTTGTTGCGCGTGCAACCCGATCCATTATGTTTACGTATTTGTGAACGCGTATTCACTTTACGCTTTGTTGCGGCGCAACCCGATCCATTATATATTTATATATTTATGTGAACATGTATTCACTTTTCATATTTTTCAGCAAATAAATACTATTCTCTTTTCTAACATTCTGTCATTCATACTTGTAACGATTATAACTTTTTAACCATAACTCCAACTAAGGTGTTTCTCAAGCGGAAACTAAGGTAAGACGGGGATCTTTCACTGTACCAAATTTCATTTAAAACTACTTTGGGTAACTAACACAAATTTATCCTCAAAACAGCCACATGAAATTTGTTTCGGCAGAATTTTTATTAAACAACACCCAATCTTATAATAGTCATAACTCCTAATCTGTAAACCCGTTCAATCCCCATAAATTCTCAAAACGACGAGAACAGAGAGCTACACGTCTCCATGTGAACCATTCTTTCATATTCTGTACCATTTGGTACAGTTTTACACTTTTATTCGCTGCCCTTCCTGGATATCGATAGATCCGAGGCAGAAACTTTAAACAGAGATAACTCTCAATCCGTAAGTCCGATAGACCCCCGTAAGGTCTCAAAATGTCCAAAACAAAGAGATCTAGAACTTTCATTTAGCAACAATTTTCATATTCCCCACATATTAGTACAGTTTTACGTTTCAACGTCCTACCCTTCTGGATTCCGACGAATCCGAGGCAGCAACTTCAAACTACAATAACTCTCAACTCGCAAGTCCGTTTTAATAAATATTTATATATATCTGTCTGTAACAGAGATATTTACAACCATGTAAATTTTCATATAATTCTAATAAGTAAAACTCAATAAAAACAGTCCGTAATTATGCCTTTCCGAATTTCGACCAAATCTAAGGCAGGAACTTTGAACTATGATAACTTTCAAACCGTATGTCCATTTTACCTCATTTTTGGTTCTATATGATCATATTAGAGAGATGTACAATTCTTCCGAATTTCATCAAATTCTAACAATTATAACTCAGTGATAACACTTCGTAAAGTTCATGACGCAATTAGTTATCTAAACAATCAAAAGTTCAATATTTCTTTTCAACACTCAATTCTTATTCCAACATGTATTGAACTAAAAATAAAGGATGTTACCAAGAATTTCTGTGTGAGAAAACTCACCTTGTAAGTGTGAAAAAGATTGTGGTTCGGTTGCTACAACCACCCTTGCTCCTTAGTGTTCCATAATTTTCTTGTTCTCCTTCCTCCCTTGATATTTTCTTGATTTTTTTCCTTCTTGTTCACTTGTTTTTTTTTCCTGATTTTCTAACCTTTATGTTATGTACTTTGTTTGTGTGTAAATACAATGTATAAACGGAGGAGTTTTCTATAACCTATGGGAGGTGAAAAACCAAAAGATTGAAGGAAATGAAAAGGGGAAGGGGAAGGACGTGCATATCTCATATCTGCATGCATCTTTTTTTTTTTATTTTTTTATTTTTTTCTTTTGTTACTTTTTTTGTTTTTGTTTTTGTTTTCTTATTTTCATTTTATCTATCTATTTTATCCAACTTTAACACTAACTCTATCCCATGCAATTTATTATTTGTTTTCTATATATATATATATATATATATATATATATATTTATTAACCCAACCACAACTATATATTATTATTATTTTTTTCCGGATTTTACATCCTTAGAAGCCTATGAAGAACCCATCTTCAAGTTCCAACTTCAAAGTTGAAGAACTCCTCAAGTTTCCGCCTTGCGACTAATACGAAAACGCCGTTTTTCCGAAATCTTTCTATTGAGATATCCTTACTATACCCTTAGGGACATTGGGTTTAAGTCTTGTGAACAAAGGATCAAAACTACAATTTTTTTGTGTGCAAAGGATAGTGAACCCGAGAGCTATTAAGCTTGCACAAGAGTTCTCTCAATTTTTCTAAGTGTTCAAGACTAGTCTTGCACTAGTAGTGTCACGACCCGATTCCGGGCCCGTGACTGGTGCCTTACCCCGGGCACCCTAGTGATACAACATCAGAGTAATCAGCGGAACATAAAACGATACAAGACATATTATGAAATATGAAACAATAATCTGAGAAAAAAACTTGTCTTTCGGCATATATGTAAATAACAACTTTTTCAACATGAACAGCTTTAACTTTTTACAAACCCCGCCCACAACAAGATTATGCACTCTACGAATGATATGACAACAACGACGGACAGGGCCGCCATACCCCGAATGTAAGCACCTACAACAACAGGGACTATACGAAGACAAGCCTCCGAGAAACGGAGCTTTCCTGTTACCGAATCGTGACCACTAAGAGCGAGGATCAACGATCGTGTACCTTTACCGCGCATGAACGCAGGCCTCAAGCGAGGTCGCATAACAAAAATGAGTATGTGAAACCGAAAATATCAGAAATGAAATCATAGCGCTATATAAAACAGAGACATGTATGATAACAAAACTACGATTCACAATAAACAAGCAATATATCAAGTCGTGGACTCACGCCTCAAGTCATCACTAAATATAACAATGGGTCTCACGCCCCAATATCAATCATGCCCGTGGAATACCTTCCTCACCGCTAGCGGTTTATGATATAAAAGCACCAAGGAACACACATGAACACGGTCCCACTGTGCCATAATGAAACCGCATGTGGTAAGTACGAAGGCATAGCCGACTACTAACACCTACGCACCATCAAGGTCGCATGAATCAGATCATAAGATCTGCCCGCATCGTCACATGATCAAAGCCGCCACTTGCCCGCAGTATCTAATGTGCGCGCGTCTAGCCCTGGAACTTTCCGCAGCTCCGCATAGGCCAATCTCATCGGCCCGCATGAGGTATTCCCCGCATCGAGGTTAGCTACTCCCCGGCATCGTCCTGGACTTCGCAGTCCGCATGGCCACATGGACCGCATGCCCATAAAGGACGACTCTAACACGAACTCGTAGCTCAAGATAGGCCCTCAGGACTGCGTGAGGTATTCTCGAATCATAGGTCCATCGACGCTGAGTCTACCCCGCATCGGAGGCGCCAACCCCTAATCATCTCTTGAGATGAGTGATGTAAAATACTAACACAACAGCTTATCGTTAAGCAACATAAGCACAACAAAGGAAAACCCCTTTACGCAACATCACAAGATACTAACACACGTAGCATCCTAGCATGTTTACTTATCAATCAACAAGAAAGTATTACAAGGCTATCACAAACCAACACAATCAAGTTATACACACAAGGTACTTTACGCTAACAAGTTCGGGTATCTACCCCTAAAGTACTTCATACATTAAATCTTTTAAAAGATCCGTTGCTTTCACATAAGTCACACAATACCCGTAGTATAAAATAGAGTGACTGTCTTTTTAAATAAACCAAAACACTTACCTTTGTAAAATCAAGTAACAACATTATTTTCCAAACGTCCAAGTTTGCCTAATTTCAGATGTTCACGTTTCTTATTTTAGAAAGGTTTCGTAGTTCATAGTCTTATTCATTTAAGAATATAATTCTCTTTTAAACAATCGGAGAAACATAAGTCTTATATGTGAGTAGGATATTCTTGTTTATAACAATCTTATTACAATGTAGTGATCTAGGAAATATCATTTTGTCTCATCTTAGCTTCTATGCGGATGGAAGTTTCTCTGGTTTTAATAATACTTAATTAGTCAAAACATTTCCTTTTATTAACGCCGCAGTTGGTTGGTCGATACACATTCTCGATTTCAAATCAAGAAACATTCTTAAGCTGTTATACCTAACTTCCCATAAAGCTAGTATAACTCTTAAGTTTTTTCAAAAACCAAGTATTACTTCTTCTTTCAAAATGATTCAAAACTCTTTTGAAATACTTCAAGTCCTTTATTAACACATAACAAGCCAGTTATAGTTCAAATCAGTTACCTTTTAAAGACCACAAGTATTTTCTTACCAACATAAAGCTGTTATAACCAACTTCCCATAAAGCCGTTATAACACTTTATGTGTTAAACCAATCAAATACGTTTAGCACATGTACGTCTACCGCACTACATAGTTCACACATATCATGCTAGAAGAGATAGGAAGAGGTTCACATACCTCGCGAGTATCGACTAATAGCAAAACGCTCAAGTACTTCCAACCGCTTGGCTACTCCTAAGCCAAGTAGATCGCGCCACACGTAGTACTTCAACCTATAAGGCCACAGGCGCTTATTAACATTTAGATCTCATCGTAGAACATTCTACGTAAAATTAGACGCCTCTCCCCGCAACAGTAAATCTCCTCCTCTAACTGGCGGCTACCAAGCCAACCGGGGTTATACATCTAACCCGAACGGGTACAATTCTACTCCATAGTACTACTACTACACAAGTCTCTGTAATACACCCCTATGTAATTACAGATTCGATTCTTCAGCTTAAGTCAAAAGACATTGCGCAAAGATTAAGCTTAGTTCTATATATAGTATACTTCAACTATATAATCTAACGACATGTAATTTCCAATTACAAATAGAGGACAAGATATTTACCTCGATAAGCCCATAATTATCCAAGTATAAAGTCGATCCCGGCAATCGCTTAGCTCCAACTCCGAGCGCCCAACCCGCTCTAAACCACCCTTAGAAGTTCTAACCAACTTCTACACAATACTCCAACTGACTATGGAGATTTTCCTAGGGTTTTGCCAGGATCGACGGAAGTATAATAGTATTTACGGGCTTTTCAGATAGGTATAACCTTAGAATACAACAAGGTATACTAAGGTAATTTGGGCATTATAACAATACTTTAGAGAGTATTTCTACACCACAAAAGTGGGTATTATACGAAAGCAACTAGCAGTGGTGTACCTCGGCCAAGGCCTCTAGGAGTGGTGCACCTCGGCCAAGGCCTCACAAAGGAAGAGGAGGGACGAAACCAACAAGGAGGAGGAGGAGGTTTTCAAGACTTGGAATTTATGGAATGGATGAAGAAGTCTTCAGGGAGGTATTTATAGGCAAGAAAGGCCAACCAAGGGCCAAGATCTAGCAAGTGGCAAGTGGAGGCCAAGATATGCCCAAGTGCCCCCTAGACCCTACTCCTAAAACCTCACAAAAATCTACACAAATATCTAGCAACCTCGCCCATCCAATCGCCCTAACGCCCTTCAGTCCACCAACGAGGTGCGTGTTTCCTCTCTCGTTGGTCCAAAACGCTTCGCCTCTCTAAAAATCCGCAAAAATACTAAATGACATAGCCGTAATTTACCCTTCGTAAGTTAGGTAGAACGCTTCGTTTAAAAACGACTCTAACCGGTGTTGTGCACAAACATATTTCGCCAAGGGTGCCACATGGGGTGACACGTGTCGCCCCGATTCGCCCAAAATATTTCGTCTTCCAAAATATCCATAACGGCCAAAATCTCAAAATCAAAGCGGCCCCACAAAACAGTAAATTTCTCCGTGGGCCCCACGTGACCATTTCCAAAAATAAAATTCCATAATTCTAATATAATCTAAGAAGTCTGAATACCAAACTGGGAATCCAATTCCCATTAACGAACCTTTTTCCTTCACAAAACCGAAACTTTTCCGTGGAAAATCACCTCTTTCTTCCTTTCCAATCTTTCTCGTATTCTCGCACGCACGCCCTCGCATACATACCCGAACTACGGGTATAACATTCTTCCTTAGAAACATTCGTCCCGAATGTTCCTTCTAAGTCTCAAACAACGTGCGCCAAAGATAGTCTTCACTACTATACTTACGAAACAATCCCGCCATACCGCCACGTAAATACTGCGCAACATACTTATATCCAAGTCTACGAGGAAACACCTCTAACATCACCACAAATACCTCTTCCGGGTTAAAAATATACTTCTTTAGTCACTTTTGTCACTTTGTCGCGAGCCTGTCCGACGACCCAACAAATGGTACCGGTCGCCATGATCCTCGAGGTACGCCTACGGCCTTCTCGTGATGTGCCATACGGAGAGCCACTGCCGGTTCTGTTTCGTGGTAGAAGCTCGCCTCTTATACGCCACTTCGAACATAACAATACGAAAGACCGGACGCATCGCTTCCTAAGTCGGACGGCAATTGCTAACATATAGGCAACCCGCCTATTCTTCACGAACTCAAAGGCCCAAAGTAACTCGGGCTAAGTTCCTTCGCTTTCCAAAACTCGTCACACCCTAACCACAAATACCGGAACAAACTCAACCAACCGTTCGAACCTTGCCAACATCGAACCAATCGATAAGAACTTACACTTCCGCCTCAAGGCTTCATAAGGCGTTATCAGAACACCGAAATGGTAGCTTAAACACTTCCTCCACGAGACAACAATCCACACAACTACCCCAAATCCACACACCGCCCGAGGCGAACGCGATTCCGAGACTCACCGAGTCCTTAACCCCGCTGGTAAAACTTCCAAACAAAACAGCCGTAACTGGCTCCATCGTCGCCATAAGGTGAAGGTAGGCACCCTGCAGCCTTACAACCTTTACGATAAATCAACATCGCCGAGTGAACGGTCCCCGATCAAGAACACGATGGGCTGCCCCATCGATCGACACCACCGGTCGAACGCATCCACGAACTTCGCACTGGTCAACTAAACTGGGCCTAACACCTCGTGACCCTAACACACGCGGGACCACCACAACCGCACTCACCACCAAACATGCCGCGGGTTGACCCGCAACGTGGCCTCAACCCGACCCGGCAAGGCGCAAAATACTATCTCCCCGAAGGAACAATCTCACTAAACACGTTACGAAAACCTAGCGGTCTTCTTAGCTCAACTACCCTCTTCATTTCACACTACTTAGGGACCTATCCCAAACACAGCTCACGTGCACTATGCACTCCTATAAGGGTCAAACATAAACATACGTCTCTACCCGAGATGGCCTTACCTCTAAGGTCTTTGCGTATAAAGCTCTAAGGCTCACACTTTCTTTATCCCCCAAAACCTTACTTGGTTAACCCACCATGATTTCTAATCACAACTAACACACTACTAACAGAACATAGCACTTAAGGTATACTCACCTTGAAAGTTACCGGGACGCTGCCGCTCGCCCTCTTCTCGCCCTTGTTAACCCGTCGATCTCTACGTTTTCGGCTCTGTACATAAGCCCGCATACGTGCCATGCTCAAGCCCAATCAAGAATTACTCTTACACAACCTCTCTGTAGTCATCAAGGCTCGTGGTACATCGGTATAATCTCCGTAGCCAAATCCATAGCTAGTAAATGTGGTCGCTTTTGCAATCTATATTCACTGCTCTGGCCGTGGAATCAAGGTTCAAATATCATGGACGCAGAGGAACCGCCGCCGTGCTAAACTCACTGGGGTTAGCGACGTCGCAGAAATCCCCGAATGAAGCACTACCCTAGGTAATGATTGGGCCGTGCCTCGCATGACCCTTCGAACTCAACTCGCAGCCTCCTCGCCGCTTTGCCTCCCGGCCCGGTTGCTACGCGAGGCATAATGATAAGGAATGAATTTCGTCGGAGGTCCAACTTACAACATGACTCTAAGGCACGATCTCGAGTGATAAGAATAGAAACCAATCCTAAATATCCTATAGCCTCACGATTATTGGTGTAGTGCACAACACACCGATAATCAAGACTTCCATCGACACGGTCAGACACTTTCCGAGGATTAATCGCTCGATACCACTTTTGTCACGACCGATTCCGCCCGTGATCGTGCCTTACCCCGCACCCTAGTGATACAACATCGAGTAATCGAACATAAACGATACAAGACATATTATGAAATATGAAACAATAACTGAGAAAAACTTCGCTTTCGGATATATGTAAATAACAACTTTTTCAACATGAACGCTTTAATCCTTTTTACAAACCCCGCCACACAACAAGATTACTGCACTTCTACGAATGATATGACAACAACGACGGACAGGGCCGCCATACCACGAATGTAAGCACCTACAACAACAGGGACTATACCAAGACAAGCCTCCGAGAAACGGAGCTTTCCCAAGCCGAATCGTGACTCCTAAGAGCGAGGATCAACGATCGGTGTACCTTTACCGCGGATGAACGCAGCCCGGGCGAGGTCGCATAACAGTACCGAGTATGTGAAACCGAAAATATCAGAAATGAAATCATAGCGCTTATATAAAGCAGAGAGACATGTATGATAACAAAACTACAGTTCACACTAAACAAGCAGTCATATCAAGTCGTGACTCACGCCTCAAGTCATCACTAAATATAACAATGGGTCTCACGCCCCAATATCAATCACGCGTGGAATACCTTCCTCACCGCCAGCTTTATGATATAAAAGCACCAAGGAACACACATGAACACTGTGTCCCACTGTGCTATAATGAAACCGCATGGTAAGTACGAAGGCATAGCCGACTACTAACACCTACGCATCACCGCGTCATGAATCAGATCATAAGATTCGCCTGCATCGCCACATGATCAAAGCCGCCACTTGCCCGCAGATCTAATGCGCGCGTCTAGCCCCGAACTTTCCGCACTCGCATAGGCCAATCTCATCGCCCGCATGAGGTATTCCCGCATCGAGGGTAGCTTACTCCGGCAAGATCGCCCCGACTTCGCACCGCACGGGCCACATGGACCGCATGCCCATAAAGGACGACTCTAACTCGAACTCTCGTAGCTCGCGATAGGCCCTCGGGACTGCATGAGGTATTCTCGAATCATAGGTCCATCGACCCGCTGAAGTCTACCCCGCGACGGAGGGCAACCGGAATCATCTCAAGAGATGAGTGATGTAAAATACTAACACAATGACTTATCGTTACAACATAAGCACAACAAAGGAAACCCCTTTACGCAACATCACAAGATACTAACACACGTAGATCCTAGCGTGTTTACTTATCAATCAACAAGAAAGTATTACAAGGCTATCACAAACCAACACAATCAAGTTATACACACAAGGTACTTTAAGCTAACAAGTTCGTATCTACCCCTAAAGTACTTCATACATTAAATCTTTTAAAAGATCCGCTTTCACATAAGTCACACAATACCCGTAGTATAAAATAGAGGACTGTCTTTTTAAATAAACTAAAACACTTACCTTTGTAAAATCAAGTAACAACATTATTTTCCAAACGCCCAAGTTTGCCTAATTTCAAATGTTCACGTTTCTTATTTTAGAAAGGTTTAGTGGTTCATAGCCTTATTCATTTAAGAATATAATTCTCTTTAAACAATCGGAGAAACATAAGTCTTATATGTGAGTAGGATATTCTTGTTTATAACAATCTTATTACAGAAATTGTGATCTAGGAAATAACATTTTGTCTCATCTTAGCTTCATGCAGATGGAAGTTTCTCTGGTTTTAATAATACTTAATTAGTCAAAACATTTCCTTTATTAACGCCGCAGTTGGTTGGGTCGATACACATTCGATTTCAAATCAAGAAAACATTCTTAAGCCGTTATACCTAACTTCCCATAAAGCTAGTATAACTCTTAAGTTTTTTCAAAACCAAGTATTACTTCTTCTTTCAAAATGATTCAAAACTCTTTTGAAATACTTCAAGTCCTTTATTAACACATAACAAGCCGCTTATAGTTCAAATCGATTACCTTTTAAAGACCACAAGTATTTTCTTACCAACATAAAGTTGTTATAACCAACTTCCCATAAAGCCGTTATAACACTTTACGTGTTAAACCAATCAAATACGTTTAGCACGTATGACGTCACCGCATACTACATAGTTCACACATATCATGCTAGAAGAGATAGGAAGAGGTTCACATACCGCGACGAGTATCGACTAATAGCAAAACGCTCAAGTACTTCCAACCGCGGCTACTCCTTAAGCCAAGTAGATCGCGCCACATGTAGTACTTCAACCTATAAGGCCACGCGCGCTTATTAACATTTAGATCTCATCGTAGAACATTCTACGTAAAATTGCAAAGACTCTCCCGCAACAACAGAATCTCCTCCTTCTAACTGGCCTGGCTACCAAGCCAACCAGTGTGGGTTATACATCTAACCCGAACGGGTACAATTCTACTCCACAAGATTACTACAAGTCTCATCAGAATACACCTATGTAATTACAGATCGATTCGATTCTTGAGCTTAAGTCAAAAGACATTGCCGCAAAGATTAAGCTTAGTTCTATATATAGTATACTTCAACTATATAATCTAACGACATGTAATTTCCAATTACAAATAGAGGACAAGATATTTACCTCGATAAGCCCATAATTATCCAAGTATAAAGTCGATCCCGGCAATCGTTTAGCTCCAACTCCGAGCGCCCAACCCATCTAAACCACCCTTAGAAGTTCTAACCAACTTCTACACAATACTCCAACTGACTATGGAGATTTTCCTGTGGTTTCGGTTTTGTGGATCGACGAAGTATAATAGTATTTACGGGCTTTAGATAGGTATAACCTTAGAATACAACAAGGTATACGGCTAAGGTAATTTGGGCATTATAACAATACTTTAGAGAGTATTTCTACACCACAAAGGGGTATTATACGAAAGAACTAGCAGTGGGGTACCACTGGCACACTACTAGAGTGGTGTACCTTCGGCCAAGGCCTCAGGAGTGGTGCACCTCGCCAAGGCCTCACAAAGGAAGAGGAGGGACGAAACCAACAAGGAGGAGGGAGGTTTTCAAGACTTGGAATTTATGGAATGGATGAAGAAGTCTTCAGGGAGGTATTTATAGGCCAAGAAAGGCCAACCAAGGGCCAAGATCTAGCCAAGGGGGCCGCAAGCGGAGGGCCAAGATATTCCCAAGTGCCCCCGAGTCCCTACTCCTTACAACCCTCACAAAATTCTACACACATATCTAGCACCCCGTGCCCATCCAAGCGGCCCTAACGCCGCTTCAAGTCCACCCACGAGAGGTGCCAAGTTGCCCTCTCGTTGTCCAAAACGCTTCGCCTCGGAAAAATCCGCAAAAATACTAAATGACATAGCCGTAATTTACCCTTCGTAGTTAGGTAGACGTTTCGTAAAAACGACTCTAACAGGTGTCACAGACAAACATATTTCGCCAAGGGTGCCACATGGGGTGACACGTGTCGCCCGATTCGCCCAAAATATTTCGTCTTCCGAAAATATCCATAACGGCCAAAATCTCAAAATCAAAGCGGGCCCCACAAAACCGTAAATTTCTCCCGTGGGCCCCACGTGACCATTTCCAAAAATAAAATTCCATAATTCTAATATAATCTAAGAAGTCTGAATACCAAATCTGGGAATCCAATTCCCATTAACGAACCTTTTTCCTTCACAAAACCTAAACTTTTCCGTGGAAAATCACCTCTTTCTTCCTTTCCAATCTTTACGTCAGATTCTCAGACGCACGCCCTCGCATACATACCCTGGAACTACGGGGTATAACAAGTAGTATGCTTATATAACACATTGGATGGCTTAGATTAATACACTTGTGGGCTAGGATGAAAGACAATTAATGTAAAGCCAAGTGGACAAGTTGACTTGGTCAACAAACTCAAGCTAGCAAGACTTATCTTCCAAGATGGTCAATGACCATTTTACCCTTCCTCTAATTTCGTCCAAGACCATATGTGAGGGTGCCACGCGTCGCCCTCTCAATCGTTCATAAAATTTCGTAACCCTCGTGGGCCCCACAAAACGTAAAATTCCTCGGGTGGGCCCCACGTGACCAAATCCGTAAAATAAATTTCCATAATGTTAATAAGTTCCATACTCTTCAAATAATGCATTTTGAGAATCCAATTCTCAACAACGAACATTTTTCCTTTCCGACGTTCGGAAGATTTTCCGTCGGAAAAACAATTCTCCCTTTCGTACTAATTTCCAAGTCTTGATTCCTTACATACATTCTCTTATACATGTCCTGGACTTATGGGATGTAACAAACAGGCAGATCCGCTTCCTAGTTTTAACAAAGCTCGCTTGCAGTTGTTGCTCGAAGAGACTCGACGTGCAAGGTGATGAGCACAATCGGGCGCGTAGGCCGAACGCGCCTCAAGATCCAACGCCGAAAACTCTCAACCACGGCGGCGCGGCGCAAGCGGTGGCGGGTCGGGCGGCGTAAAAGGCCGTGGTCATGGCAAGGATCGCGGTCAGCAGAACCAGCAGCAGCAACGACAGAGTCCGCAGACAATCGGGCGGACGCCAAGAAGATAAAGATGCACGCCGCCAAGACAGAGCCGCGACACCGACCCCTTTCCAATACCAGCAGCCCTTCAACCAGTATTCTCAACACGGGTTGTTGGGCCCAACTACAACCACTCGGCAAGCCCAGTACCCGCAACAAGCCCACTTCATGCATGGAAAGTTCCAACACCGCTCCGCACGCTCCCTCGAGTTGGGTCGACTTTCAGCTTTCAACCTCGCAATACCGACAACAACTGGTACATGGACTCCGGAACCACTTCTCACCTCACCCGGTTTGCAGGTAATATTCTCAAACTGTTAAGTTTAAAGCATCCTCAATCTATTACAGTTGGTAGTGGCCACCACATTCCAGTAAAAGGTTATGGTACATCCTACAAACCACCTCCTCATCCATTCCCTATCAATAATACCCTATATGACTCACATATAATTTAGAACCTAATCTCTATCCGCAAATTCACTCGTAATAATTTTGTCTCTGTTGATTTTGACCCTTTTGATTTCACTGTAAATGATCTTTATATGGGGACACCTCTTACGAGATGCAATAACACGGAGGATCTCTATCCATTCACTCTCACCTCCGCTGTCAGATCTTGCTCTCCCGTCTCTCTAGCGGTCATTTCTTCTTCAACATGACATAATGGACTTGGTCATCCAGGGACACAAATTTTTAATTTTCTTAGAGGTAATAATTTCATTACTTGTAATAATGGGAAGCTTGCCCAAAATTGTGTTTCTTGTTCTTTAGGAAAACATACTCGTCTTCCGTTTAAATCATCTACCAGTGTTACATTTGCACCATTTGATATTATACATGCCGATTTATGGACATCATTTGTTGCTAGTTCTCTCGGTCATAAATACTATCTTGTCTTACTAGATGATTTTTCCCACTTTGTCTGGTTATATCCTCTCAAATTTAAATCGAAAGTGTTTGTCAAATTTCTTGAGTTTCGAACATTTATTCAAATACAGTTTGAAAAAGGTATAAAAAAATTCAGTGCGATAATGGTCGTGAATTCAACAACTCTATGTTTCATCGGTTTTGTACTAATAATGACATAGTATTTCGCTTCCCCTGCCCCCACACCTCCCCACAAAACGGTAAAGCTGAAAGAATCATCCGCACCATTAACAATATGATTCGCACTCTATTGATTCATGCCTTTCTCCCTCTGTCCTTCTGGGTATATGCTGCTAAAATGTCAGAATACATTCTAAATATTCTCCCTACTAGAACCCTTCACAATATGAACCTACCGAAATCTTATATCATAGAGTCCCCTCTTATGATCATCTACGGATATTTGATTGTCTATGTTATCCTAACCTTGCCTCTACTGGCCCTCACAAGCTAGCTCCCTGATCCAATCCATGTGTCTACCTAGGCTTCCCGCAAAACCATAGGGGTTATCTATGCTACGACTTGTCAACTCATCAAATCCACATCTCGTCACGTCACATTCGACGATATTACATTCTCGTTTTTGAATCTTCAAATATTCCAAAAACCGGACTACTCCTTTCTTGACGAGTCTGCCATCTCTCTCATTATCCTTAATCATCTCTGTTACACCCCGTAATTACAAGGCAATGAGATGAGAACGTACGTGTCACGACCCGACCTCGGACCCGTGACTGGTGCCTTACCCCGGGCACCCTTGTGATACAACATCAGAGAAAACTAGCGGAAGTAAACTCATAAACAAGAAACCATATAAAATATGACACAGGCTAACCCAAAATGGTTACCTTTCCGTAAACATAAATATAACAAAAACTGAACAGTTACATCCTTAACAACCCAATTTATAACAGGACTACAGGCCTATAAGAGTTTGTAACAACTATGACGGGACAGGGCCCCGTCATACCCCTGAATGTACATAATATCTACAACATCAGGGAGAACCGTACCAAAAGTCAAGCCTCCGGAGAAATGGAGCTTCTGACACCTGATCAAAGATCCTAAGAATGAGGATCCACCACCTGCTTACCCCTACCTGCGGTATGAACGCAGCCCCCGAGGAAGGGGGTCAGTACACAATATGTACCAAGTATGTAAAACTGGAAAATACGGTAATAATATCATAAGTCTAAAATAAGCTGGAGTCATGGATGAAAATCAAATTACATTGCACTATGCCTTACTAACAATGAGAGTAACAAGTATAAACTTTACTGCATAAAAATAGGAGGCTCATGATCAAAATAGGGTTCCTCGCCCGTAGTATCATTAAGCAATCCTACTCCTGGGACTATTTCACCCGCATAGGTCCTGTGGACCCGCATGAGGTCATCCGCCTCGCATGAGACTATTTCACCCGCATGGGACTATTTCACCTGCATGGATCCGGTGGGCCCGCATGAGTACAAGCGCCGCACTCGCATCATGGGTAGCAAATCCATGACATAAGTAGTAACCCGGGGTTTACCCCGTAATAATAATAATAATGCGTAACCTAGCACAACCGGCTATCATACATAACATAAGCGCTACCGGCTTATCATAACATAAGCAAGTTAAGAAAATCCCCTAACTTCTTATTAACATTATCAATACATCCTCTCATTTTAGTTTACTTAAGGCACTAACATGTCATTTAAGAAAAATCAGAATTCACTCAAGTACCACGCACTTAACCTTTTAAGAAATGACTCCTTTTTATATAAAACTTCCAAGATACTAATAACCGTAGTATCAAGTCACGACTACTTTTCAAGACAAGTCACATTTCCTTTTAGAAATATAATAGACTTCTAAATCAAGTGACTTCATTTCTTTTAAAACCTTAGGCAATTAATGCCTTAAAATCAATTTGTCTTTCACAATCCAAATCATTTATCCGTACTTATTTTTCTTAGAGTAAATCTTTCTTTATTAACCTTCCATAAAGCTAATATAACCACTTCCCATAAAGTCGTTAAATCAACTTTATACAATAGTCAAATACATTTCCCTATATCCAAGGGACTTATACTTTTAAAACGAAACAAGTATCATATACTTAAAACACTTCAAGTCCCTTAACTTTGAAAACTTAAGACATCCTTAATACTTTTTAAAGAAGTGAGTTAATCCCCTTACTCACCAAACTTGGCCATCCTTAAAACAAGTAAGGGAACATTAAAGTCTTGTACGTCTACCGTACTATGTGAGTGCAACTACTCATGCTCAAGAGATAGGAAAGTTCCACATACCTCTTCGGGTCAATCCACTTGCAAGTCCATTATATCGCACGTAGTATGTTTAACCTATAATGATTATAATACGTCCATTAGCTTCAACGTAGAACATTCTAATTGAAAAGTCCCTTATTCTACGGAAAATTGGACAACACTTTCTTTGTTTCTACATACTTTGCCACCTTTTTCAAGGCCGAATTCAATAACCAAACACGCCATCTTTGAGGCTCAACAATGTAGTTAGCAAATAGGGGATTACACGCCTACTAGACGTGTAAAATTCCGCCTCACAATTTATATCAAACTAGTACAAACTACAAGGTCCAATTCGGCAACTTTGAGGTATAACAATCATAAATTCTTATCAAATTCCTTTTTAATCCAAATTCTCATCCAATTATTACATGCAATATATCTAAAGGCAATATTTACAACTACAAGTCCTTTCTTCCACACATGCAATCCAATTTACTAGCAAAAGAGAAAGGATTGTTACCTTAGAGCTTACCCAAATTAGTCCAACAAATTCCACTTGCCTTCCTTCCACAATCACCTCCACAACCCTCCTACAAGTTTGTCAACAAGTTTCCTTCTTGCCACCTTTTCTGAAATTTCTCTAAGCCTTGGTTTCTTCTTGAATTTCTAGAGAGAAGGGAGAGGATTTTTAGAGAGAAGGAGGAGATTTTTAGAGAGAGGGAGGTTTTTCAAGAATGACCAAGTCTTGAAGACTTGGTCAATAAATAGGACATGCAAAAATCAGATGGGGGGACACTTGTCACCCTCCCATGGCCTCTTTTTAAAAAACAGTTATGATTTTCCCCCCAGATTCGCAGAAACCCGCGCGCCTGCCAGTGCGCGGCCATGGCGCTAAACCTCTGCAAAGTCTCGGACTTCCGCGCTGCGGCTCGCTTCCGTGGCCTCGCTTTCGGCCAAGGGCGCTGCAACTTCAGCAATTCTCCAGTTATCCGCCGCATGTGGCAGCCCGACCGATGTTGCTTTTACGCCGATCACGCCGAACTTGTAACTCCCATAACTTCCTACTCCGATGTCCTATCGACGAACGGTTGGTTGCGTTGGAAACTAGACTCAACGAACTACATACTAGGCCTTTGAAACACCTAGGAACTCTCAATGTAACGGGACATAAACCGCCTCAAAGTTGACTAACAACCCGTCCGAAACATTCCGTCAACCCATCATTCTAAAATTTAAGTCTCAATTCCTTTTGTTTGTTCTCAAAAGCATGACCTGAACTACGGGGTGTAACAGTACGCGTGAAAATAAGATTTGAATCTTAGAACGAAAGAAAAATTATTTTTTCTTAAGAAAAAATATCGGGAACTTGTGAAGGAAAAAATTTATTAATTGGAATTGGTTCTCAAATTTGGTATTTGATACTTTTGGAATATATGGATTTTTAATTTCGAATTTGGTCACGTGGTGCCCATGGGAAAATTTTACGATTTTGTGGGGCCCACAATATGTTTTCGATATTTTGGCCAATATGGACGTTTTTTGGGGGATGAAATATTTTCGGACCAATAGGAGGGTGACACGTGTCACCTCTCCCCTTTGACTTTGACTTGTTTTGAGATATTTTGAAGACAAGTGGACTTGTGGGTCCCACCCACACTTGTCCACCATCTTGACCCTACACTTGGATTGATCTCAACCCTTGGTTGCTCTGTATATACACATAAGAGGTGCAAGACCTGTCTTCCAACACTTGGCCAAATTTCAACAAAAAATATATCTCCCTTCTTGGAGAAACTCTCGACCAAGGGCAAATATGGAAGACCTAAATTCCAAAATCTTCCAAGCTTAGTTTATTATAAGATTAAGGCCCCTAACCAAGTGATTAGCAAGATTAAGCACCCTTAACCCCTAAATCTAGGTTGGGCCGAAAATGGTGATGAAACCCTAGGGGTTTTCGTCGACTTTTTGGAAGCGAAACGTGAAGAGAAGTTTCTCCTAAGGTTGTAGGGGATACATATATGTGATTGGAACTTGAAGAAGTGGAGCGAAACGAAAATTGCGGACCAAAACTTAGCATTATGCCCGGGACGTTTTTGGGCACAAAATTGAGGTAAAAGTTCTTCTTCCTCCGCAGTAATTAGATATTACTCATTGTTATAGTATATATATGAACTTGTATTAAGGAAGTTATGGAAAATAAGGTGGTCATGTCCCATTTTTTGGAGTAAGACCGAGAGCTAGTAGTTTTTGGGCCATTGGGTTCATGGATTTTTAATGTCGTTATCTACACCTATTGCATGTTAGATGAAGTAATATGGTTATTGATAAGTTGATATGCCATATATAGAAGTTTTGGAACTCGAATCAGATTAAAAAGGATTAAGGAAAGGGTAATCGTATTGGGTGTTGTTGGCCGAGAAATGTAGTAAACTGTGGGGCATTGTTGTGCAGTTTTTATGGACAGGTTTGTGGCGTTAGAATTCTGAAAATTCAGCCACCAATATGCATGTTTAAGTGTAGCAATTGCTAATGAAAGTCCTAAGGAATAAATGTGTTAAAGGCTTCACATTGTACCCTTAATGTTGGTTTATTATGGACTGTTATAATTGACTGTTTTGTATAGATTATGGGGCAGAATTTTACACGTTCAGTTAGGCGTGTAATCCCCTTTGATTAACTGTTGGTTGGGCCTTAAATGTGGCTTGTTGGTTGATGAATTCGGGTCTTGGAAAAGGTGGAAAAGTACGTAGAAACAAAGGAAGTGCTGCCCAAATTTCCGTAGAATTAGAGGACAATTATTTGGTATAAGTCTTATACTAGTAAGTATGATATTGATAGAAGTGTTATCGTCATTATAGGTTGAAGTACTACGTGTAGCATATTCTACTTGGATTGTGGAATAGACGATAAGGTTGAAGTACATTGGAGCGTATTGCTACTTGTCGTTTGGGTTAGTCGTCACGAGGTATGTGGACTTCTTCCTTCTATCGACATGACTATCCTTGAAGTATACTTGCCTTGTTATTTGGAGTATACATGACTTGTTTTCTTGAAGTACTTGCCTTGTCATTAGAAAGTATTCATATTATTAATTTTATGCTAAAGGCATGTCTAAAATATTTCTAAGTTCTTACCATGTCTTATGGGGGATGTTGGTAAGAGTCGTTAGGAAGTATTAGATTGATTTCTTTAAAGATTATGAGACTTTATTTTTCAAGTTATGAGACTTGATTTTTAAAGTTAAGAGACTTGATTAATTTTGAAAGTTTGAGACTTTATTTAAAGTTATGGGACTTGATTTCTAAAGTTAAGAGACTTGATTTATTTGAAAGTCATGAGACTAGAATTATTTTAAAAAGTATAGACTACTCGATTTAAAGAGAATGCATGACTTGATTTCAAAAGATAGGAGTAACGTTATTTGAAAAGAATGAGTTACTTGATTTAAGGAATAGAAGTAACTTGATTTAAAGGTATAGGTTACTTGATTTTGAAAAGGGGAGTTTACTTGATTTAAAAGTAAGTTACTTGAGTTTTGAAAGAAGAAGTGACTTGATTTAAAGGCATAAGTTACTTGGTTTTAAAAGTGTAAGTTACTTGAGTTTAAAAGGGTAAGTAACTTGGTTTTAATAGTGAAAGTATTTTTGGGGTTCACCTCCCTAATATTGCATGAAATGATTCTTTTTATAAAGAATAGATGTACAAAATACTTTGGGTTCAATTTCTTTACTTGACATGATAATGCCTTGTTTTTTTTTTATAAAAAGGAAAGAGGTAATGGGGCGTTAGTTTTCTAAAATGAAAGTGGTTATAATGACTTTATGAGAAGTTTGTTATAACAAGTTTTGTGGAAAGTCAAGAGATGGTTTAAAATGTTTTAGGGAAATCATGTGAGAATGTCCATGATTAAGTCCTTAATATATTACATGATATGTGGCACTTTGACTTTCAAAGATGTTTTAAAGTAATATGTGATGTCTAGTGCCTTGATTTGTCAAAACCATGTCTTAGAAAGATACTTGGTATGATAAGTGTCTTGATTTTCTAAATGATGGTTTCAAAATGATACATGTATTGGATCCTACTTCCTAGTGATACATGTAGTACTTGGGCTTTTCTAAATGGAAATATAGTTTATAAAGTGAATGTACGGCGCACGTACATTATTGTAATGAACTTTAATTCTTATTGATGCAAGGTGTGATAGTGCCTTGGTGTTATGAAATGAAAGACTTGTTAGTGTCTTGATTATTTTAAAAAGAATGCATGATATTGTCTTGGTTATTTTAGAAAGAAAGGCATGATATTGCCTTGGTTTTTCTAAGAGGAGAGTACATCCTATTTGTTCTATTGAGAGTCAAAGATTATGTTAACTTGCATATGTTTGCTCATGTAGCTGTTAGTGCAAGTGTTATATTAATTATTGCGGGGTCAACCCCCGGAGCATTATGCATTTTTGTGGATTTGCTCTCCACGATGCGAGTATGGCGTATATACTCATTGCGGGCCCATAAGGCTCATGCGGGTGAAATAGTCCTATGCGGGTGAAATAGTCCCATGCGGGGGTTTAACTCCCATGTCCGTGGATTTGCTCTTCACGATGCGAATATGACATATATACTCATTGCGGGCCCACAAGGCCAATGCGGGTGAAATAATCCTATGCGGGTGAAATAATTCTATGAATAAGATTACATAATTGTGGGCAAGTGTCCCGTATATTGACATGTCTTTCATAATTTGAAATGATATTGATTTCATTAATGAAAGAGTTCAGTGATTTCATGATTTGAAATGAGGTGGTTAATCTAATTTTGTAAAAGCAGGGCTTAAAAGATAAAGTTGACTCTCATTACCTACTTTTAAAAAAGGCACAGTGTACTGGTAGTTGATTATTATACTTGTCTCTGGTTATTTGTTTGACCAGTTATAATCTCATCTACAGTAGTTCAGTAATACAGCAGTACAGTGAAGCCAGGTACTGTTGGTTTTTATGTTATATGACACGGTAGGATCTGGTATTTGATTTTCATACTTGCCCATGTCATTCTTTTGTACAGTTATGATCTTATTTACTGTACTGCATTTCCTTTCCATACTTAGTACCTGTTAATCGATTTCTTGTGGGCCGTCACGCCAGGTCTAGGTACTCAGTTGTGGATCCGCGAGCTTATGATCCTGGTTCAACATTTTGAGATAGCTCCAATGTTCCGGAGCTTGTCATTATGGCTAGGTATATTCAAAGGTACGTCGGGGCCTTGTCCCGTCATAGTATTTGTCCAAAATCTTAGAGGTCTGTATTCATATGTAAATTTGGATGACTAGAGTTGTTTTTACATTGTTGAACAGTGTAAATCCTTTCGGTGATTTATATTATGACAGCCTTATCGGCTTGACCTGTGTTTAAAGAAAAAAAAAGTGTTATTTATCTTCCGCGGTTTATTGTGTTGTATGAATAGAAGGGTGCCCAGGTAGGGCACCAGTCGCGGGACCGGGGTTCGGGGCGTGACAATCTCACTCAATCATCCCAGATATCATCGTCGTGGCCTATCGAGGAAGCGTCGCGGCGCCTCCCTTCCAGTGAGCAAACTAACTCTTCCAGGGAATTAGAGTCACGACCCCTTGAGGATGCGCCGCGGCGTCTCCCTTCCAGTGAGCACCCAGTTCCCGAATCGCTTTTATAGTCGCGACCCCTCCACAGTAGCGCCTTCGACGAAGTCCATCGCGCCGGCAAGATCTTCGATGAATTTTCCTCCACCCTCCCCTTATCTGACCTCACCCTCTATTTCGGATCCCCCACTGTCTCCACTCACCATATGCAAACTCGTGCCAGATAAGGGATCTTCAAACCCAAAGTCCAATTTAACTTGTCTGTCCAAACCATCTCTCCACTTCCCAAAAATCCCAAATTAGCCAAACAGGACCCTAATTGGAATACGTCTATGTCTGAGGAATTCAATGCTTTGACTAAACAACACACATGGGATCTAGTACCTAGACCTGAGGGGGTGAATGTGGTTCGTTGTATGTGGCTATTCGTCACAAATTCAGAGACAATGGGGATCTTGAGAGGTATAAATCACGTCTTGTGGCTAATGACACGAATCAGCAGGAGGGCATTGATTGTGGTGAGATATTTAGCCCGATTGTCAAATCGACTACAATTCGCACAGTTTTGAGCATAGCTATGGGCAGACACTGGCCGATACATCAACTTGATGTGAAGAATGCATTTCTACATGAAGACCTGAGAGAGACAGTCTACATGCATCAGCCTCCTGGGTTCACCCATCCTGCAGTCCCTCACTATGTGTGTCGTCTCCGTAAGTCACTATATGGCCTGAAACAGGCCCCCCGTGCGTGGTATGATCGCTTTTTCAGGTATATCTTACATATTAGGTTTGTATGTCTTTATTTTTCATCGAGGTAGTAGCATTGCTTACTTATTACTTTACGTAGATGACATTGTTCTTACTGCCTCCTCCGGTGGATTGAAAAATGAGATTATTGCCTTACTTAAGACTGAATTTGCAATGACTGATTTGGGAAAATTGAGTTATTTCTTGGGGATATTGATCGGTGTATTTTATATACACTTTTTGAGTCTTTTTTAGTTAGTATTTTACTCATTTTGTTTATGTTTAGTATAGTATTAGGGTCATTTTCCTTTCTTTTGTGTCACAGCGGTCAGAAATGGAGAAATGGCGAAAAGAAGAGAAAATGAGCTTAAGTGAGATGGAATTGCACACAAAAAGGGCCAAGAAATGAAGTCTAAGAAGTTCCGGGAATTATAGAGAAAATCAGACGAAGTCCGACGAAAAAGACGACGAAACGAAAATTCGCGAAAAAATGTCATCGGCGCCATGGCTGTACGTAGCCGCCCAAAGTGCTTGAAAGTCCCGAGAGTTGCTGAATTTCAGCCATGGCCGCTTCATGCGGCGCCGACGCGGGAATTGTGAAGTGCTGGGCCGAATTTGACATGTTTCAGAATCCTAAAGGGATAACTTTTCCTTCTTAAAGGGATAACTTTTCCTACCTAAAGGGAAACCTTTTCCTACCTAAAAACCCTTACCTAAAAGGATTCTAATAACTTTTCCTACCTACACAAATCCTTAACCCTTTACCAAAAGGATTCTTTGGCTATAAATACTCTACATCATTAGAAGAATAATTCATTCTCCACTCCACCATTCTCCATTCTACCATTCACCATTCTACATCCATCCTTCCACCAATCCATCTTGTAAATATTCCACAACACAACCCTTGGATGCTTGGCTTGGAGACTCGTTCTTAGTAATTTTCTTTTCTTTTCTTTTACTTTATTTCAGTTTTTATGAAGAACATGAGATTAGTTCTTGTCATATTTATGGCTAGGAACTAATTCTCTTATAGACTTTCTATGTTGAATTGCTTGAAACTTATGCTATAATTTAATGACGCTTATGGTTGTTTTTCTTATTGAGAGATCTATCCAATAATTGGCTGAATTCTTGGTAATTAATTGACAACTAATTATCACTATATGATTTCTAATCAGTTACGAAAAGGGGATTGTGAATATCTTTGTAAGTTGGGTAGACAGCTTGAATTGGGGATGAAAATACCTCAATTAGTTTTGTAAGCGTTGATGAGAGGCTTAACAACCCTAATTTTGCGCATTGTGCGTGACGGCCAACTAGGTTTTGTTCTTAATCCTCCTATAGAGTTACCCTTATCACAAAGTTAGGTAAGGAACGATCATCGGGGTTGAGTGTTTATATAACCTAACGGGAGTATAAAACGATTTCGTAAACCTGCTTTCTCCAAAAGAAGAATACCATAAGTAATGCATTAATGAGTAGCATA
Source organism: Przewalskia tangutica (assembly GCA_029844215.1). Classification (NCBI taxonomy): domain Eukaryota; kingdom Viridiplantae; phylum Streptophyta; class Magnoliopsida; order Solanales; family Solanaceae; genus Przewalskia; species Przewalskia tangutica. Next base: position 794,660 of record CM056738.1, on the reverse strand, counting down.
AGCGGATAGTGAGGATACATAGAAGCCCTATTCTCATTACAACTGAAGTAAACCTTTATATTTAAATAGCTTTTATAATTCGTAGTTATAAACAACCAAATCAATTATCAATTCGCCAAATAGATACTAGAAAATAGATAGTTGGTACTTGAACCCTAATCCCAGAGGACGATATTCGATCTTATCTAAGACTATACTACTTGATACGATAACGTGCACTTGCGTTTAAAAGTGTGTGCATATTACGCGCATCAAGTTTTTGGCGCCGTTGCCGGGGATTAGGCATAGTTCAATATCAAATTTATCTATTTTTAATTTCTAATTTGGTTTTTATTTTTTGTTTCTTTAAATTATTTATTTTATTTTCTTTAAAAAAAAAAACAAAAAAAAACAAGTGTGCCGTGATTCGTTGTTGGTTTTGATGCATCTCAGGGATCCTGAAGATATGGATTACTACTGTCAGTATGATCGAGCTCCAACCATAGAGGAAGAGAGGGAGGAATTACGAGAAACTCTACTCAGTCTCACGAGGTCCCAAGCTCAGTTCATGGACGAAATGAGGTTGGGTATAAAGAAGTTGGAAACACAAATAGCAGAACTCGCAATCATATTCAACAACGAACAACAAATTGAGGAGCCCGAACCAAATCCAACTATTGAGGAATCCGGCAAGACGGTTGGTGTAGAGAAGGAGAAGAGTGCAGAGATCCAATTATTCACCTTCTTGGATTCCTTGGAAAATCTTTTTCTTGTACCTATTGCAGAAGAAACACCACCAGCTGTCAAAGTTGACTCCCAAACAGGAAGTCAATACCATCAAGGGCACCCTGAGTTGAAAGATGTAGGGAATCTCACCGATCCCTACATTAGAGAACCTAAAAGACAAGCATGTCTTGTATACTTGGGGGATAATCGTATATTTGAGGCCCTTGTTTGAAGCAATTGTTGTAGTTGAAGTGAGACCTGCAACAATAACTCTGCGGATTGCAAGCAGTTCGCAGAAGGATCCAATGGGCACTCGGAAAGGTTAATTGCGTCCGGCTAAAAGACGTTAAAGACAGCGCTTGTTGGGAGGCAACCCAATGTTTTTAATTATGTTATTTTAATTTCTGTCTTTATTTTATGTTATTTTTCTTAGAACAGTCTCACGGTCTTGGGTTCTTGTTTTGTGTTGTTGGATGACAGGTGGACTGAAAGCTAAAACCGAGGAAAAAGGAGCAAAAAAAACGCTGAAAAAAAAAAAGAAAAGCGATCGTCGGCCATGGCTAAAAATCAGCGCCAGTAATCTCGTAAGAGCCACAAGATTAGCAGGCCATTTCGAATCTCGAGACGCTGCCAACTTCAGAGAGCCATATTTCCGTACAAATTCCAGAATTTTTCCTCCTAGACCTCCATTATGACCGCTGTGTTGTGTCAGTAAGTTGTCCATATTTTTTTAGTATTGCACACATTGGGGACAATGTGTGATTTAAGTTTGGGGGTGTTTTATTTGTGTCTTGTTATGTTTTATTTAAGTCTTTGTGATTGTTTTTGTGTTTATTTTGAGTCACCAAAAAAAAAAATCTTTTTTTTTTTAGTCACAATTGCCTATCAAAGATCATGTATGTTGTAGTTGCTAGAAACACCTAGTGAAGTAAGGTGGAATAATGTAACGGAATAGAAGCAACTATCTAAACACCTAGGTTAGATATGCCAAAAACTCACAAAATCTGTCTATTTGGAGTTTCTTGCTTGAATTATGCATGCTAAATGATGAAAACCTATGTGTTATGATTGCTTGCTATTTAAGGCGAAATAAGTAGGATATGCATGTTAGGGAGATGACTCAGGCATTTCTTTGATAGCCAATTCTTACCATTCTTTTCTATCCCGGACTTTAAAAGTATCCCTAGTCAGCCCCATTGAGCCTAAAAATTGAAACTTCTTCTTTGACACCCTATATTCCCACAAATTGTGCCATAAGTAAAAATATGAAGTAGTGGAATAAATTGTGTTAAAAAAGAGACAAAAAAAAAGTGAATGAGCTTGTTGCACCCCAATAAAAAAGTAATAAGAAATAGGCAAAAGCCTAAGTTTGGGGGTGCTTGTCATTATTATATACTTCACTCTCCCAAAACAAAAGAGGGGAAAGATAGAATCGAAATGAAGAAAAGAACAAAAAGAAAAGGGAAATACTGAAAAACTAAAGAGCTTATGGTACACAAAAATGAGCCTAAATGCCTATTTTTACCAACCCCTACCTAAGCCTACATTACAACTCTTAAAGTCCTAAAGATCTCTTCTATGCATACCCAGGATTAGTGGAGAATAGCAAGTAAGCATGCCATAGGATTTTTGAATTTATATGCATGATTTAGTATATTGACTTCCATTAAAGCATGATGAATATGAGTTTGCGAAATATCTAGCTTAATATGCTGAAATGTCATGCTATATGTTCCTGCATATTATTTTGCTAACCTTCATGTTTTTCTAGTTAACACTAAATGCAGCAAAAGTAATCAATGGCAGTGAGTCTTTTATTTTCGTTCTTTGAGTCTTTTATTTCTTTCTTTCTATCTTTGCTCGAGGGCGAGCAAAGGTTAAGTTTGGGGGTATTTGATCGGTGTATTTTATATACACTTTTTGAGTCTTTTTTAGTTAGTATTTTACTCATTTTGTTTATGTTTAGTATAGTATTAGGGTCGTTTTCCTTTCTTTTGTGTCACAGCGGTCAGAAATGGAGAAATGACGAAAAGAAGAGAAAATGAGCTTAAGTGAGATGGAATTGCACACAAAAAGGGCCAAGAAATGAAGTCTAAGAAGTTCCGGGAATTATAGAGAAAATCAGACGAAGTCCGGACGAGAAAAAGACGACGAAACGAAAATTCGCCAGAAAAATGTCACCGGCGCCGCGGCGCCGGGCAGCAGAGCCGCGGCGCCCAAAGTGCTGAAAGTCCCGAGAGTTGCTGAATTTCAGGCGCCATACGCTGACGCTGGAATTGTGAAATCGGGCCGAATTTGACATGTTTCAGAATCCTAAAGGGATAACTTTTCCTTCTTAAAGGGATAACTTTTCCTACCTAAAGGGAAACCTTTTCCTACCTAAAAACCCTTACCTAAAAGGATTCTAATAACTTTTCCTACCTACACAAATCCTTAACCCTTTACCAAAAGGATTCTTTGGCTATAAATACTCTACATCATTAGAAGAATAATTCATTCTCCACTCCACCATTCTCCATTCTACCATTCACCATTCTCCCGCCATCCTTCCCCCACTCCCTCTGCTACATAGTCCACAACACACCCCTTGGCTGCTTGGCTTGGAGACTCGTTCTTCGTAATTTTCTTTTCTTTTCTTTTACTTTATTTGATTTTATGAAGAACGTAGATTAGTTCTTGTCATATTTATGGCTAGAACTAATTCTCTTATAGGCTTTCTATGTTGAATTGCTTGAAACTTATGCTATAATTTAATGACGCTTATGGTTGTTTTTCTTATTGAGAGATCTATCCAATAATCGAAATGAATTCTTGGTAATTAATTGACAACTAATTATCACTATATGATTTCTAATCGATTCAAAAGGGGATTGTGAATATCTCGTAAGTTGGGTAGCAAAGCTTGAATTGGGGATGAAAATACCTCAATTAGTTTTGTAAGCGTTGATGAGAGGCTTAACAACCCTAATTTTATGCGCATTGTGCGTGGCCAACTAGGTTTTGTTCTTAATCCTCCTATAGAGTTACCCTTATCGTGAAAGTTAGGTAAGGAACGATCATCGGGTTGAGTGTTTATATAACTAACGGAGTATAAAGCGATTTCAGAACTCCGCTTTCTCCAAAGAAGAATACCATAAGTAATGCATTAATGAGTAGCATAAGCGGATAGTGAGGATACATAGAAGCCCTATTCTCATTACAACTGAAGTAAACCTTTATATTTAAATAGCTTTTATAATTCGTAGTTATAAACAACCAAATCAATTATCAATTCGCCAAATAGATACTAGAAAATAGATAGTTGGTACTTGAACCCTAATCCCAGAGGACGATATTCGGTCTTATCTAAGACTATACTACTTGATACGATAACGCACTTGCGTTTAAAAGTGTGCATATTACGCGCATCAAGTTTTTGGCGCCGTTGCCGGGGATTAGGCATAGTTCAATATCAAATTTATCTATTTTTAATTTCTAATTTGGTTTTTATTTTTTGTTTCTTTAAATTATTTATTTTATTTTCTTTAAAAAAAAAAAAAAAACAAGTGTGCCGTGATTTGTTGTTGGTTTTGATGCATCTCGTGATCCCAAGATATGGATTACTATCGGTGCATGATCGAGCTCCAACCATAGAGGAAGAGAGGGAGGAATTACGAGAAACTCTACTCAGTCTCACGAGGTCCCAAGCTCAGTTCATGGACGAAATGAGGTTGGGTATAAAGAAGTTGGAAACACAAATAGCAGAACTCGCAATCATATTCAACAACGAACAACAAATTGAGGAGCCCGAACCAAATCCAACTATTGAGGAATCCGGCAAGACGGTTGGTGTAGAGAAGGAGAAGAGTGCAGAGATCCAATTATTCACCTTCTTGGATTCCTTGGAAAATCTTTTTCTTGTACCTATTGCAGAAGAAACACCACCAGCTGTCAAAGTTGACTCCCAAACAGGAAGTCAATACCATCAAGGGCACCCCCTAGAGTTGAAAGATGTAGGGAATCTCACTGATCCCTACATTAGAGAGAACCTAAAAGACAAGCATGTCTTGTATACTTGGGGGATAATCGTATATTTGAGGCCCTTGTTTGAAGCAATTGTTGTAGTTGAAGTGAGACCTGCAACAATAACTCTGCGGATTGCAAGCAGTTCGCAGAAGGATCCAATGGGCACTCGGAAAGGTTAATTGCGTCCGCTAAAAGGCGTTAAAGACAACATTGAGGCAACCCAATGTTTTTAATTATGTTATTTTAATTTCTGTCTTTATTTTATGTTATTTTGCTTAGAACAGTCTCACGGTCTTGGGTTCTTGTTTTGTGTTGTTGGATGACAGGTGGACTGAAAGCTAAAACCGAGGAAAAAGGAGCAAAAAAAACGCTGAAAAAAAAAGGAAAAGCAGTCGTCTGCACATACGCTAAAAATCTGGCAGCGCCAGAATCTGTAAGAGCCACAGATTAGCAGCCATGGCTGAATCTCGAGGCATGGCCGAACTTCAGAGAGCCATATTTCCGTGCAAATTCCAGAATTTTTCCTCCTAGACCTCCATTATGACCATTGTTGTCAGGTAAGTTGTCCATATTTTTTTAGTATTGCACACATTGGGGACAATGTGTGATTTAAGTTTGGGGGTGTTTTATTTGTGTCTTGTTATGTTTTATTTAAGTCTTTGTGATTGTTTTTGTGTTTATTTTGAGTCACCAAAAAAAAAAATCTTTTTTTTTTTAGTCACAATTGCCTATCAAAGATCATGTATGTTGTAGTTGCTAGAAACACCTAGTGAAGTAAGGTGGAATAATGTAACGGAATAGAAGCAACTATCTAAACACCTAGGTTAGATATGCCAAAAACTCACAAAATCTGTCTATTTGGAGTTTCTTGCTTGAATTATGCATGCTAAATGATGAAAACCTATGTGTTATGATTGCTTGCTATTTAAGGCGAAATAAGTAGGATATGCATGTTAGGGAGATGACTCAGGCATTTCTTTGATAGTCAATTCTTACCATTCTTTTCTATCCCGGACTTTAAAAGTATCCCTAGTCAGCCCCATTGAGCCTAAAAATTGAAACTTCTTCTTTGACACCCTATATTCCCACAAATTGTGCCATAAGTAAAAATATGAAGTAGTGGAATAAATTGTGTTAAAAAAGAGACAAAAAAAAAGTGAATGAGCTTGTTGCACCCCAATAAAAAAGTAATAAGAAATAGGCAAAAGCCTAAGTTTGGGGGTGCTTGTCATTATTATATACTTCACTCTCCCAAAACAAAAGAGGGGAAAGATAGAATCGAAATGAAGAAAAGAACAAAAAGAAAAGGGAAATACTGAAAAACTAAAGAGCTTATGGTACACAAAAATGAGCCTAAATGCCTATTTTTACCAACCCCTACCTAAGCCTACATTACAACTCTTAAAGTCCTAAAGATCTCTTCTATGCATACCCAGGATTAGTGGAGAATAGCAAGTAAGCATGCCATAGGATTTTTGAATTTATATGCATGATTTAGTATATTGACTTCCATTAAAACATGATGAATATGAGTTTGCGAAATATCTAGCTTAATATGCTGAAATGTCATGCTATATGTTCTCGCATATTATTTTGCTAACCTTCATGTTTTTCTAGATAACACTAAATGCAGCAAAAAGTAATCAATGGCAGTGAGTCTTTTATTTTCGTTCTTTGAGTCTTTTATTTCTTTCTTTCTATCTTTGCTCGAGGGCGAGCAAAGGTTAAGTTTGGGGGTATTTGATCGGTGTATTTTATATACACTTTTTGAGTCTTTTTTAGTTAGTATTTTACTCATTTTGTTTATGTTTAGTATAGTATTAGGGTCGTTTTCCTTTCTTTTGTGTCACAGCGGTCAGAAATGGAGAAATGGCGAAAAGAAGAGAAAATGAGCTTAAGTGAGATGGAATTGCACACAAAAAGGGCCAAGAAATGAAGTCTAAGAAGTTCCGGGAATTATAGAGAAAATCAGACGAAGTCCGGACGAGAAAAAGACGACGAAACGAAAATTCGCGTAAAAATGTCACCGGCCATGGCCGCAGCGTAGCCGCATGGCGCCCAAAGTCTTGAAAGTCCGAGTTGCTGAATTTCAGCGCCAGCTGATCATGTACGCCGACGCGAATTGTGAATCTTTGGGCGAATTTGACATGTTTCAGAATCCTAAAGGGATAACTTTTCCTTCTTAAAGGGATAACTTTTCCTACCTAAAGGGAAACCTTTTCCTACCTAAAAACCCTTACCTAAAAGGATTCTAATAACTTTTCCTACCTACACAAATCCTTAACCCTTTACCAAAAGGATTCTTTGGCTATAAATACTCTACATCATTAGAAGAATAATTCATTCTCCACTCCACCATTCTCCATTCTACCATTCACCATTCTACATCCATCCTTCCACCAATCCATCTTGTAAATATTCCACAACACAACCCGTCGATGCTTCTCATTGATACTCGTTCTTAGTAATTATCTTTTCTATTCTTTTACTTTATTTCAGTATTTATGAAGAACATTAGATTAGTTCTTGTAATATTTATGGCTAGGAACTAATTCTCTTATAAGCTTTCTATGTTGAATTGCTTGAAACTTATGCTATAATTTAACGACGCTTATGGTTGTTTTTCTTATTGAGAGATCTATCCAATAATCGAAATGAATTCTTGGTAATTAATTGACAACTAATTATCACTATATGATTTCTAATCAGATTCTGAAAAGGGGGGATTGTGAATATGTTGTAAGTTGGGTAGACAGGCTTGAATTGGGGATGAAAATACCTCAATTAGTTTTGTAGCGTTGATGAGAGGCTTAACAACCCTAATTTTGCGCATTGTGCGTGACGGTCAACTAGGTTTTTGTTCTTAATCCTCCTATAGAGTTACCCTTATCGAAAGTTAGGTAAGGAACGATCTGGGTTGAGTGTTTATATAACTAACGGAGTATAAAGCGATTTCAGAACCGCTTTCTCCAAAAGAAGAATACCATAAGTAATGCATTAATGAGTAGCATAAGCGGATAGTGAGGATACATGTAAGCCCTATTCTCATTACAATCAAGTAAACCTTTATATTTAAATAGCTTTTATAATTCGTAGTTATAAACAACCAAATCAATTATCAATTCGCCAAATAGATACTAGAAAATAGATAGTTGGTACTTGAACCCTAATCCCAGAGGACGATATTCGGTCTTATCTAAGACTATACTACTTGATACGATAACGTGCACTTGCGTTTAAAAGTGTGTGCATATTACGCGCATCAGATATTAGTGACCAGGTCTGCCAACCACATGTTCTTGTGTCAGCGTAAGTATGCCGATGAGATTGTGTACAGGGCTAAGATGGCGAATTGCAAAATTATGCCTACTCTAGTTGATTCAAAATCTAAGCACAGTGCTATGGATGATGCTCCAGTCTCCGACCCTACTCTGTATAGGTAGGTGCAAGACCTGTCTTCCAACATTTGGCCAAATTTCAACAAAAAATATATCTCCCTTCTTGGAGAAACTCTCGACCAAGGGCAAATATGGAAGACCTAAATTCCAAAATCTTCCAAGCTTAGTTTATTACAAGATTAAGGCCCCTAACCAAGTGATTAGCAAGATTAAGCACCCTTAACCCCTAAATCTAGGTTGGGCCGAAAATGGTGATGAAACCCTAGGGGTTTCCGTCGACTTTTTGGAAGCGAAACGTGAAGAGAAGTTTCTCCTAAGGTTGTAGGGGATACATATATGTGATTGGAACTTGAAGAAGTGGAGCGAAACGAAAATTGCGGACCAAAACGTAACATTATGCCCGGGACGTTTTTGGGCACAAAATTGAGGTAAAGGTTCTTCTTCCTCCGCAGTAATTAGATATTACTCATTGTTATAGTATATATATGAACTTGTATTAATGAAGTTATGGAAAATAAGGTGGGCATGTCCCATTTTTGGGAGTAAGACCGAGAGCTAGTAGTTTTTGGGCCATTGGGTTCATGGATTTTTAATGTCGTTATCTACACCTATTGCATGTTAGATGAAGTAATATGATTATTGATAAGTTGATATGCCATATATAGAAGTGTTTGAACTCGAATCAGATTAAAAAGGATTAAGGAAAGGGTAATCGTATTGGGTGTTGTTGGCCGAGAAATATAGTAAACTGTGGGGCATTGTTGTGCAGTTTTTATGGACTGGTTTGTGGCGTTAGAATTCTGAAAATTCAGCCACCAATATGCATGTTTAAGTGTAGCAATTGCTAATGAAAGTCCTAAGGAATAAAGGTGTTAAAGGCTTCACATTGTACCCTTAATGTTGGTTTATTATGGACTGTTATAATTGACTGTTTTGTATAGATTATGGGGCAGGATTTTACACGTTCAGTTAGGCGTGTAATCCCCTTTGATTAACTGTTGGTTGTACCTTAAATGTGGCTTGTTGGTTGATGAATTCGGGTCTTGGAAAAGGTGGAAAAGTACGTAGAAACAAAGGAAGTGCTGCCCAAATTTCCGTAGAATTAGAGGACAATTATTTGGTATAAGTCTTATACTAGTAAGTATGATATTGATAGAAGTGCTATCGTCATTATAGGTTGAAGTACTACGTGTAGCATATTCTACTTGGATTGTGGAATAGACGATAAGGTTGAAGTACATTGGAGCGTATTGCTACTTGTCGTTTGGGTTAGTCGTCACGAGGTATGTGGACTTCTTCCTTCTATCGACATGAATATCCTTGAAGTATACTTGCCTTGTTATTTGGAGTATACATGACTTGTTTTCTTGAAGTACTTGCCTTGTCATTAGGAAATATTCATATTATTGATTTTATGCTAAAGGCATGTCTAAAATATTTCTAAGTTCTTACCATGTCTTATGGGGGATGTTGGTAAGAGTCGTTAGGAAGTATTAGATTGATTTCTTTAAAGATTATGAGACTTTATTTTTCAAGTTATGAGACTTGATTTTTAAAGTTAAGAGACTTGATTAATTTTGAAAGTTTGAGACTTTATTTAAAATTATGGGACTTGATTTCTAAAGTTAAGAGACTTGATTTATTTGAAAGTCATGAGACTAGAATTATTTTAAAAAGTATAGATTACTCGGTTTAAAGAGAATGCATGACTTGATTTCAAAAGATAGGAGTAACGTTATTTGAAAAGAATGAGTTACTTGATTTAAGGAATAGAAGTAACTTGATTTAAAGGTATAAGTTACTTGATTTTGAAAAAGGGAGTTTACTTGATTTAAAAGTAAGTTACTTGAGTTTTGAAAGAAGAAGTGACTTGATTTAAAGGCATAAGTTACTTGGTTTTAAAAGTGTAAGTTACTTGAGTTTAAAAGGGTAAGTAACTTGGTTTTAATAGTGAAAGTATTTTTGGGGTTCACCTCCCTAATATTGCATGAAATGATTCTTTTTATAAAGAATAGATGTACAAAATACTTTGGGTTCAATTTCTTTACTTGACATGATAATGCCTTGTTTTTTTTTATAAAAAGGAAAGAGGTAATGGGGCGTTAGTTTTCTAAAATGAAAGTGGTTATAACGACTTTATGAGAAGTTTGTTATAACAAGTTTTGTGGAAAGTCAAGAGATGGTTTAAAATGTTTTAGGGAAATCATGTGAGAATGTCCATGATTAAGTCCTTAATATATTACATGATATGTGGCACTTTGACTTTCAAAGATGTTTTAAAGTAATATGTGATGTCTAGTGCCTTGATTTGTCAAAACCATGTCTTAGAAAGATACTTGGTATGATAAGTGTCTTGATTTTCTAAATGATGGTTTCAAAATGATACATGTATTGGATCCTACTTCCTAGTGATACATGTAGTACTTGGGCTTTTCTAAATGGAAATATAGTTTATAAAGTGAATGTACGGCGCACGTACATTATTGTAATGGACTTTAATTCTTATTGATGCAAGGTGTGATAGTGCCTTGGTGTTATGAAATGAAAGACTTGTTACTGTCTTGATTATTTTAAAAAGAATGCATGATATTGTCTTGGTTATTTTAGAAAGGAAGGCATGATATTGCCTTGGTTTTTCTAAGAGGAGAGTACATCCTATTTGTTCTATTGAGAGTCAAAGATTATGTTAACTTGCATATGTTTGCTCATGTAGCTGTTAGTGCAAGTGTTATATTAATTATTGCGGGGTCAACCCCCGGAGCATTATGCATTTTTGTGGATTTGCTCTCCACGATGCGAGTATGGCGTATATACTCATTGCGGGCCCATAAGGCTCATGCGGGTGAAATAGTCCTATGCGGGTGAAATAGTCTCATGCGGGGGTTTAACTCCCATGTCCGTGGATTTGCTCTTCACGATGCGAATATGACATATATACTCATTGCGGGCCCACAAGGCCAATGCGGGTGAAATAATCCTATGCGGGTGAAATAATTCTATGAATAAGATTACATAATTGTGGGCAAGTGTCCCGTATATTGACATGTCTTTCATAATTTGAAATGATATTGATTTCATTAATGAAAGAGTTCAGTGATTTCATGATTTGAAATGAGGTGGTTAATCTCATTTTGTAAAAGCAGGGCTTAAAAGATAAAGTTGACTCTCATTACCTACTTTTAAAAAAGGCACAGTGTACTGGTAGTTGATTATTATACTTGTCTCTGGTTATTTGTTTGACCAGTTATAATCTCATCTACTGAGTTCGTTGATACATCGATCTGATGAAACAGTGTGCATCGTTGGTTTTATGTTATATGACACGGTAGGATCTGGTATTTGATTTTCATACTTGCCCATGTCATTCTTTTGTACAGTTATGATCTTATTTACTGTACTGCATTTCCTTTCCATACTTAGTACCTGTTAGACTTCAGTGGCCGCCTACGCCGCAGTCTAGGTACTCAGTTGTGGATCCGCGAGCTTATGATCCTGGTTCAGCATTTTGAGATAGCTCCAATGTTCCGGAGCTTGTCATTATGGCTAGGTATATTCAAAGGTACGTCGGGGCCTTGTCCCGTCATAGTATTTGTCCAAAATCTTAGAGGTCTGTATTCATATGTGGGCTGGACTGACTAGAGTTGTATTTACATTGTTGAACAGTGTAAATCCTTTCGGTGATTTATATTATGGCAGCCTTATCGGCTTGGCCTGTGTTTAAAGAAAAAAAAAGTGTTATTTATCTTCCGCGGTTTATTGTGTCAGATGAATAGGCGGTGCCTGTAGGGCACCGCCGCGGACCGGGTTCGGGCGTGACAATCTCACTCAATCATCCCAGATATCATCGTCGTGGCCTCATCGGCGGTTGCCGCGCGCCCCTTCCAAAGGAGCAAACTAACTCTTCCAGGGAATTAGAGTCACGACCCCTTGAGGATGCGCCGCGGCGTCTCCCTTCCAGTGAGCACCCAGTTCCCGAATCGCTTTTAGAGTCGCGACCCCTCCACAGTAGCGCCTTCGACGAAGTCCACTGGCGCCGCGGCATCTTCGATGAATTTTCCTCCACCCTCCCCTTATCTGACCTCACCCTCTATTTCGGATCCCCCACTGTCTCCACTCACCATATGCAAACTCGTGCCAGATAAGGGATCTTCAAACCCAAAGTCAAATTTAACTTGTCTGTCCAAATCATCTCTCCACTTCCCAAAAATCCCAAATTAGCCAAACAGGACCCTAATTGGAATACGTCTATGTCTGAGGAATTCAATGCTTTGACTAAACAACACACATGGGATCTAGTACCTAGACCTGAGGGGGTGAATGTGGTTCGTCAGATGTGGCTATTCGCCACAAATTCGAGACAATGGGATCTTGAGAGGTATAAATCACGCTCAGGCTAATGACACGAATCGCCATGAGGCGTTGATTGTGGTGAGATATTTAGCCCGCTTGTCAAATCGACTACACCGCACGCTGAGCATAAATGGGCAGACACTGGCCGATTCATCAACTTGATGTGAAGAATGCATTTCTACATGAAGACTTGAGAGAGACAGTCTACATGCATCAGCCTCCTGGGTTCACTCATACTGCAGTCCCTCATTATGTGTGTCGTCTCCATAAGTCACTATATGGCCTGAAACAGGCCCTCCGTGTGTGGTATGATCGCTTTTTCAGGTATATCTTACATATTAGGTTTGTATGTCTTTATTTTTCATCGAGGTAGTAGCATTGCTTACTTATTACTTTACGTAGATGATATTGTTCTTACTGCCTCCTCCGGTGGATTGAAAAATGAGATTATTGCCTTACTTAAGACTGAATTTGCAATGACTGATTTGGGAAAATTGAGTTATTTCTTGGGGATATTAGTGACCAGGTCTGCCAACCACATGTTCTTGTGTCAGCGTAAGTATGCCCATGAGATTGTGTACAGGGCTAAGATGGCGAATTGCAAAATTATGCCTACTCTAGTTGATTCAAAATCTAAGCTCAGTGCTATGGATGATGCTCCAGTCTCCGACTACCAGATAGTGACTTGCAGTGCACTTCAAGATCTCACATTTACAAGCGCCGCATTACTTATGTTGTTCAAGATGTATGCTTATTTACGCACGCCTGCGAGTCTCATTTCATCGCTCTTGCCAGTATCATCCGATACATTGCGGCACACTTGATTATGGTTTGCACCTATACCCTCTCGCACCAAACAAGTTGCTCATATACGGACGCAGATAGGCGGTGTCCGGACACGCGACGCCCACCTCCGCTTTTTGTGTTTTTTAGGACAATTCGATTTCACGGTCCGCTGATGCACCACCCTATCTCGTTCTAGTGCCGAGGCTAAGTACAGAGGCGTTTTAAATGTGGTTGTTGAGATTTGTTAGCTTAAAAATTTACTGTTACAGAGTGTTACATGTTCCCTCATTATATCAGTATACATATATATTTATTGAATGATTTTCGGGGTTCAAATTCAAAATCTTTAATAAAAAATGACTGAATCACAATCATTTCACCACATTCGTGGGTAGTAATGCCTTAGGCTTAATAGTTCCTAAGGAACAATTTAGTGGTCATACCAAGGGATGTGTGGAAGGATTGAAATCTCTCTATCCTTAATCAAAGTTCAAAAGTTCGAGCTAGAAAATGGAGAATTTTAAGGTATGAGTGTTTTACTCCCTTAGTCAATTTTTCTGACACGAATTCAGATTAATCAGATCGGTAGTCTTCAAATGGAGTCGTTCTTATTCTTGTTAATTATTGAAAATTATGGAATGTAGAGATGGAAAATTGTTGATGGAGTTAGGATTTTTGGAGATCCTTTGCTTTGGAGTTATCTGATCTATCTATAATCAAACATAAGATATATAAAGTTATACTTAGAAGATTAGTATATCTCTGTCTAATTATAATCAGCAAGTGATCTTGTTCTCAAAATCTCTACAACCCTTCACTTGTGTCCGATATTCATTTTGGGGCCTAATTTATCTGGTCCCGCCTAGAAAGATAAATGCTTCATTTCATTCTCTTAGAACTCGAAACCTTTCGTTAAATAAATAGAGACTGATTATCCTACAATGTGAATTATGCTAATATGTACTAATGACAATACTAATAATTACCAATATAGATATCTAAGTCACAAGACAATATTCAAAGGGCATCTCTTCTATCTTTGTGCTTCAAATCTCTGTCCCTTTTAGTGTTCTTTTTCAGCACCCCTGCACATTCAACAATGCAGTGTAATGTTCAGTCTAGCACCCAAAAGTCAGAATAAATGGACAAGTGACATATTATTTTCACGTGAATGAACAATAGTTCACATGAGATAAAATCAGTATGTATGTACTTGTCAAATACAGAACAAATGTTGAAGGATTCAAAAATGGAATTCCAAGAATCAAAAGTGTTAAGAGTCCCACATCGGAAATAGAATGAGAACATGGACTCCTTATACAGACTTGGACAATCCTCACCCTACAAGTTAACTTTTGGAGTTGAGTTAGGCCCAAGATCCATTATTACATGGTATCAGAGTCAAACACATTATAATTCTATGTTCACCGATGTTGGGTCCCCAAAATATGTCATCCACGCTCCAGTTAACGGGGGCTGGGCGTGCGGGGGAGGGTTAACAGTCCCACATCGGAAATGGAATGAGAACATGAACTCCTTATATGGACTTGGACAATCCCCACTCTACAAACTAACTTTTGGGGTTGAGTTAGACCCAAAATCCATTCTTACAAAAAGTAATAAATAAACAAGAAAAAACAATATGAGAACAAAAATGGAATGAGTTTAACAATCTAAGAAGATTTTTTACCCTATAACGGATCAGGATTTAAACTTGATGCGTTCAAAACTAAGATTTTAACAATAAATCATTGGTTGGATAACTCCATCCTAGATTTAAACGAAGCAAAAAATCCAGACTCGTGAAGAAGAAGGGCCGGTGGAAAAGTCGGGCAAATCAGGCGTCTTCATTCAAACAATTTTCAAATTTTAGTGAATCTTTACATATGGTATATTAATAGCCAAAAATAGAGCAAAAAAGAGTATCCAAGACCATTACCATCTGGATTACAATGTGGTGGATCTTCAAAAAGTGAAAGAGAAAGTTGTTTATGAGCCAAGCCAATATCAAAAAGTATAATCCCAGAATTTGGATCATCAACAACAATTCCTTTAACTGGTAGCCACACAAAGAGCTCTTCTTGTGAAAGGCCATGAACACCATTTAGGCTGCCATAAGTAAGATTAGCTTTCAAATAACTCTCATAAAAGGCCATTGTATCAAACTTTGTCAAGCAAGGCCCATCTAAGAAAACTTCAAGAAGCCCATTATTTGATGAGTAGTTGTAAGATTTTACTTCTTTTGGGAGGAGACCAGATGGTAAGCCTTTGGATTTGAGGAGATCATGAATGGAAATAGGTGAAGAGAGTGATAAAGAAATGATGAAGAAGAAGAGTAAAAGAAATGGAAATTGATGATTATATTGAAGGAAAGCCATGAATGAAGGAAATTATCAGAGATAGTGGTTTATGGTTTTGATATCCTTTATTGAGTTAGGTGTGCATGAGGGGTTTAAGGGGGGGGGGGGGGTCGGTTGTTTATATAATATATTAGATCGAACGAATATAAAATACTATATGTTTTGTATATACACTTTTAATATTTAGATATGATTAAGCAGGGTGGACTGTGGAGTCACCATGATCGTTACAGATTCGACAGAACTCAATAATAAATAAAAATAACCTATTCAAAACTCAATAAGCAAAACGAAATATGGTCCAGAATTCATAAATTAAAAATTATAACTACACCTCTTAATTAAATGATATGTAGTTTTACTTTGATTTGTTGATTTCTAAGGTTAATTATTGAATTAATGATAAAAACGCATGTGAAATATTATTTTTTTCGTGAGTTTCACACCCTAACTATCTTTTGTTCCTTTTCCTACCTGAACTATCACCGTCCATGTAATAAAACACACCTTAACTATCAGTTGTTCCTTTTTCAACCCGAACTATCACCGTCTATGTAATAAAACACACATTAACTATCCGTTGTTCCATTTTACTATCTGAGCTATGACCTCGTTCAAGTAGGGAAAAAGAATAACAAATAGTTAATTTATTTATTATTACATAGATGGTAATAGTTCAAGTGAGAAAATGGAACAATTAATATTTGGAGTGTGAAACTCGTGAAAAAAATAATACTTTACGTTTGTTTTTTATCATTAACTCTTAATTATTTAGTTAAGATATAAATGTTCGATATAAATAAATATTTAAAATATAATTTGAGGGGATATATAAAGACTGTTATTAACAAGAGAGATGAAGAGATGATTTAAATTTTAATAGGTTGCCTTTAATGGTGGTAGGGACAAAGGACATGTGATTGATTGACTTCATTTCTCATTATTTTGTCTTTCTTTCATGTTTCCATTACTAATATTTCTTGTTCCAAAATGTGGAATCTTTCGCCCAGGAGTCTCACACTCCGGTCTGAGAGAATTGATGGATGAGTTAAATACTTAATTGATTCGCAAAGGTTAGACTCGTGCCACATCGCGCACAAGAAGCCCCTCTCATTTTTTTGAGGAGTAAATCCCACACTGCCATTTGCGGGACTCGATTACGACTATTTCTTCTTTCACCTCATACTTAGTTTCGTTTTCTACCTTCAAAATTTTCTTTCTCTCTTTTTAAACAAAATACCAAGATAACCCCTTTAATATATTCGTTAATCCCTTACTTAATTAGTAGGCGTTTAGATTTGAGTTAGTCGTTATTAGAAAAATTAGGAGTAACATTTAAAGTTAAGTTGAAACAGAGTAATTGAAAATTGAATTTGTATTTGAGCGTGAAAATATAATTGAAGTTTTGTGACTGAAGATTTGAATAGAAGGAGATATTATTAACTACAAACTCGTAAAGACATAAAATATATATTAAGCCTAATTTTTTATAAATTGCTGAAAAAAGAAATTGATATAAATAGTTGTTATAATTCTCCGTCTCAATTTAAGTGTTTTAATTTAATTTTTGGTATGTCCCAAAAATAGTATATTTTTTATATATAATAAGTTTTTAATTCCAAGATAAGTTTCAGACCGCAAGATTTAAAAGACACATACATCTTTAATTTAAGACCATAAGATTCAATTTTTTTCCATATTTCTTAAATTTAGTATCAAATCAAAACAAGACACTTCAATTACGATGATCACGTTAGGTGTATTTTATATAATAATGTATAGTGTACATAAAATATACATTTTTGATACAAAATAGTACTAACAAATAGTGGGCCCAAAGGTTGGATGGTTCCAACTCCAACCAATTTCGGACCCAAAAAATACAATTTGATTTCAAAATTTCTGCCGTCTTCGCCGGCGAAAGACGTGATCTTTCTTCTTTCCGTTCATTTCTCCGGCGAATCAATCGCCGTTCATTTTTCCGGCGAAATCCAGTTTGTAAGTTTGATATTCTCTATATCTATCCCTTTAATCCAATTATTTTTACTGGTAAATATACGAATTATGAATTTTGATGTTTCAGCTTACTTTCCTGCATAAAGAAACCAATTAATCCAATTTGTATGATTAAATTTATGATTTTAACAAGTTAATATGCATCACTATTGGCTTATCATGTTACTCTATCCGTCTCAATTTATGTGGCACCATTTTGACTTGAAATATAATTTAAAAAAGAAAGAAAACTTTTAAAACTTTTGTTCCAAAGCAAGACTTAAATATTTGTGTGTCTGTAAATTATCTCAACAAACAACAACATACCCAATATAATCCACAAAGTGGTTGTTTGAGGAGGGTAAGATGTAAACAGACCTTACATAGGCTGTTTTCGGTAGGCCCTCAGCTCGAAAAATAAAAGCATTTGAAGCAAGAAAACAAGTAAAAATATGATATCACAACAACAAGATACATGCAAAGAGACTGCATACTAAAACACATGGAGAAAAGAAACTAAGTGATTACTATCTAGACACTACTAATAGAAAGAACCCTCGGCTATCAACTATCCTTCTAACCTAATCCTCGATCTCCACACCTTTCTATCTAGGGTCATGACCTCAGTGAGTTGAAACTGCGTCATATCTTGTCTAATCACCTCCCCCAGTTCTTCTTTGGCCTATTCCTACCCCTCATAACTCCTGCTTTCGCTAACCTCTCACACTCCTTACCGGTGCATCCACTCACCTGCTTTTCACATGTCCAAATCATATCAATCTCACTTCCTTTAGCTTATCCGCCACGAGCATCACTTCCACCTTGCCCCGTATAACTTCATTCATTATCATATCCCTCCTACTATGCTCATACATCTATCTAAGCATCTTCATCTTCGTTACATTTATCTTTTGAATATGGACATTTTACTGCCCAACACTCTGCCCCATACAACGTCGGTCGAACCACCACTTTGTAGAATTTATCTTTAAGTCTCGGCGACACCTTCTTATCGCACAACACTCCGGATGAGCGCCTCCATTTCAACTACCCTGCCCCAATACGATGCACAACATCATCATTAATCTCTCTGTTTCCTCGAATTATGGACCCAAGATACTTCAAACTTCCTTTCTTAGGTATGACTTGATCTTCTATCTTCACTTCCACTTCTGCCTCATGTGCCACGTCACTGAACTTGCACTCCAGGTACTCTGTTTTAGTCCTGCTTAACTTGAAACCTTTAGACTTCAAGGTCTGTCGCCAAACTTCCCGTCTATCATTAACTTCACCACACATCTCATCAATGAGCAATATGTCATTTGCGAATAACATACACCATGATACCTCTTCTTGGATATGTCGTGTCAATTCGTCCATTACTAAGACAAAAATAAATGGGCTAAGGACTGATCCCTGGTGCAATCCCATCATGATCAGAAAGGGCTCTGAGTCACCTCCCACTTATAACCCGGTTCTTGGCTCCATTATACATATCCCTAATTTCCCTAACGTAAATCATAGATACCCCTCTAGGCTCTAAATACCGTCAAAGGACCTCTCTAGGGACTTTATCGTAAGTCTCTCAAAATCAATGAATATCATGTGCAGGTCTCTCTTCATGTCTCAATACTGCTCCAGCATCCTCTTTACAAGATGAATGACTTATGTAGCTGATCGCCCCGACATGAATCCACATTGATTCTTAGAAATAAACACACCCCTCCTCATCTTGGTCTCGACCACTCTCTCTCAGATTTTCATAGTATGACTTAGTAGCTTGATATCTCTATAGTTATTGCAATTCTGAATGTCACCCTTGTTCTTATACAAGGAAATCTCATAAAGTTAAATTATAATATAGAAATGTGACATTCTTTTTAGGAAAGACTAAAAATGAAAGTGTGCCACATAAATTGGGACAGGGAGTAAAAAATTTCCTGAAAACTTTTCTCATAGAAAATAAAACCATAAAAGATGGAATATTTCAAAATAATATTATTTAAGTTGGAAAAAAGTGCAATTTCTAGAAAAGCTAGAAGCTTTGAACTGCACCAAGTGGAAAATCAAAATTTGGGAATTGAAAAGTGACATGCTAACTCAACTAATGTATATATGCAGATGCGGAGCTAGAATTTTGAGTTTATGAGTTTTGGATTTTAGAAAACACAGCTTATTGAATTCTTAATAAATTATTTATAGTAAATATTATGCAAATTTTCAAATACAAATACAAGGGTTGAGCCAAAGCTACCGGGTTCTGCCCAAACCCGTAGACGAAGCTCTAGCTCTGCCCCTCCATCACGTAGGTTCTTGTAAATTATGTAGGGGGAGTAAATGCATGAAATCATTATTGTGGAGAATGATTTTTATGTTCCTCTGATTCTTCAAAAATATTGCCGCACCCGTGTTGGATCCTCGAAAGAGTCCTATTTTTGAAGGATATGACACCCACCGGACGGCATTTTTGATGTGTCTGAGCAACATAGAGTATTGTCCTCTTTCTGAGTTTGTATCTACTGTCTCAACATGTTGGCTTTAAAACTTGTTACTTTGATTTTCCTTTTCTTGCATAAAAAGATCAGATTCAAAATGTTCTTGAGAACTGAATTGTGATTTTGACTTGCTGTTTAATATTATCATTGAATATTAGTACATCAATTTTGTGGCTATTTTGTGAAAGCTATAGCTTAACTAGATCTTAATTCTGATGTACTGCTGATTATTTCATTTGTTGAAAAAGGTCCTAAGAGAATTCTGTGGGACAAAATTCTAAATGGCATATGTGATTGGTCATATAATCGTGCTTACATAGATGCCATTTATACAAGATTCTTTGTTGGTGAGAGCATAAGAGGATTATCTGAATTTACTAACTTTTTGATCGACAAGTAATTGCTAAAATGACTCATGTTTTAGGATCAGAGAGTTGCGCAAAACCTTGTAATATCTGAAGGGGTTTAATCATCTAATGCTTTCGATATCAAGCACTTGCAATTGTGTAGTAAGTTTTCCAAAAAATGGCATCTGACTATAAAGGTTGTATTCATTTTCCATCTCGCTCTTCTTTCTTTTTTCATTTGTTATGGATGGTATGATGAATATTTTTCCTCTTGCGTGTAATGGATTACTTCGCAGGAAAATCTATTGTGCTTATGGGTGTCAGCGGAGCTGGAAAATCGTAGGTTTTAAGTAACTTATATAATTAGTTTATTTCTGCATCCTGTCATTACATCACTTAGTTAACCAAAAGAATTGTGTAGGCCATTGATCAGTTTCTAACTGCTTGTGGAGTCAAAGTAGACCTTAACATAGGAACTTTAGATTACAACAACAACAACAACATACCCAGTGAAATCTCACACCATGGGGTCTGGGGAGGGTAGAGTGTACACAGACTTTACCTCCACCTTAACATAGGCACTTTAGATTGTAGAAGCAAATGATCTCTTAACTTAGCATATACTCCCTCCATTTCAATTTGTTTGTCTTATTTCCCTTTTTAGTCTGTTTAAAAAATAATGCCTTGTTCCTAATTTGGTAACTCCTTAATTTCAACATCCCACATGGCATATTTATGGACACAAAATAAAATGCAATTTGGTAAAGACCACAAGATTCAAAAGTCTTCTTTACTTTCTTAAAATCCGTGCCCAATCAAACTAAGACAACAAATTGAAACAGAGGGAGTATCTGATTTTTCAGTCTCTCGGATAAATTGAAATGAAAAATGACTTGGATCAGTTTAATTTAATACATGAACATGATATTGAATGGTTTACTCTTCGTAGGGATTTTTCTAAAAAGATTTGAAGCTTATTTGAACATGTTATTCTGATATATACATTGTTGTGGTTCAATTTTCAAGTTCCCAAGTCTTTAAGTAATTTTTATGCATGCTGGCTCAGAACGATTGGTCAGTTACTTGGAAGAGCTGTTCATGGCCGCTTTCTTGATGCCGATGATTATCACTCAGAGTATAACAAAGGTAAGGATTATGATCATTTGTTCATAAATATAATCATAAGCTTATTAACATGAGAGCATATTCCCAAGTGCATTTCTTGATGATTTGCCTGACCAAAACAGAGAAGATGAAGAATGGGATCCCTCTTTCCGACGAAGATCGTGTTCCATGGCTTGAAACACTACGGAACGTTCTGAGAAGAGGCTTATTTGACAATGAAACGCTGATTCTTGCTTGTTCAGCTCTGCAAAAGCGGTACAGGGAAATCCTTAGATCTGCAGACCCGAATTATGAACCAGGTTCTTATGCAAGTGTTGTTAAATTCGTGTTGTTGGATGTTGAGCCTGAAGTGCTGGTCGCTCGGCTAGTCAAGCGAGCAGCTGAGGGAAAGCATTTCATGCCTGCAAAGCTCTTGCAGACCCAACTGGATTTGCTTCAGAGTGATGAAGCAGAAGGAATATTTAAGGTTGATGCTACATTGGATCCTGACGACATAGTGAAAGCCATACAAACTTTTGTCATCTGATAGACTCAATTAACGATGAATTGTCTTAAAGAATAATTTGTGATAACAGAATTGTTATAGTAATACTACAACAACTACTACTACGCCTCTGTCCCAAACAAGTTAGAGTCGGCTATATGAATCCTCATTTCTTCATTTAAGCTCATATCATATCATCATCATACTAAAGAAAATAAAAGTGAAAAATACGTTGCCAGTCCCAAGCCTGGATAAAGGAGGAGGGTTGTGGTAGGCTGACATCCAACATAAAACTTGTCAATTCATGATGAATCCTGATTGTTATAGTAATAATACACATTTTCCTATGGATTTGTGATAGCAACCAAGTAATACGTCTGAATGATTCTAAGCCAAATTAGATGAAACATATTTCATGTCTAGGAGAGTTGTGACTATAGCCAAAACAAAGAGACGATGACACTGAAGTTTTGTTATTATTTATTTCATGGGACAAGGACAAAGCGAAGAAGGATTTTTCGACTCGTCTCTTTTGCTTGATTTCATTTTTCTTTTGCAAATTAAAGGAGCCCAATAAGAATTCAGGCTGTTGTATCCAGAGGCGGACGCACATTGACCCATGTGGGTGCAAGTGATGACTCTTTCAATTTTTTTTTAATCATCTCGTAAAACGACGTCGTTTTACAAGGTGACCCACCTATCGTTTTCAACGTGACCCAAATCACAATTGCTCCGGCGGCCGGAAAGAAGTGTGTAGCAACGGCGTCGTTCTATCTTATGCGATAGATATAAGGTAAATGATAGTGGAGAAGATGTTTCTGCCAATTCGAATCCCAAAAGCTCAATTACTTGATATACTTTCAACTGCTTATAATTTTGTCGAAAGAAGAAGGAAATTTGTTTGAATTGATTGCACTGTGGCTGGAAATGTGAATTGAACTGCAGTGGCTCGTAAATTTCTTTAATTGTTTTGTAGCACCATATTTTAGTGATTTAGAATTCGTTTTATAGTAGGGAATTTAATCTTGCGCGTAATGCGAATTGATGTCGACAATTATGCTAAATGTTCGTGAAATTGCTAAAAATAATGGTAATTTATGCGAATATTTTTACTGGGATTTCCTAAGAATTTCATACTAGTAGTCGTACTATTACTCTTGTCCTTATGTTGAGGGTCTACCGGAAACAACGTTTCTACTTTCTCAGGTAGGGGTAAGGTCTGTGTACACTCTACCCTCCTCAGATCCCAGTGGGATTTCACTGGATATATTGTTGTTGTTCCTAATGTATTGAACCAATGAATTGCAAATTCAGGGACTTTGTAGATTTTGGGTCGATTTTGTAGGAATCATTGGTGGAACATGGATTAAGTTGGCTATATTTGAAGTTAGACTTTTTCTGGTTCGACTGTTTGAGCATGTAGGACTTTGATTCATGGTCTTATGTATCATGAACTGAGATTTACATTGTCAAGGAATTTGAGTGAATCAGCTTTCACTTGCCTTCTTTCTGTTTTATTGTTGAAATGATAGGCAAGTCCATTTTCTCTTGGTTTTGTTGTCGTTTTACCATCAGTATGTCCTCCCATTTTGTTTTAGTCGTTTACAATGGGTTATCTAGTATGTATTTAGTTATCCAAATATCAAAATAGGAAAAATAAAGCTTTTCTAGTAACCGATGATTAAGGAAATGGAAAAACCTTCAGCTGGGATGTAGTGAGGAGCACAAGGAACATCTTCTAGGATGCAAAATGCTTCACTATAAATATGGGGAATGGGAAGGGATGAGGTACTTCGTTAGTAATATAGATACTTCCTTATATGCTTTCTTTGTATTAGATTGATTTATATTCCTTCAAATGACACGTAAAAGTTACGTATATTATCCTGTCATCTTATTTTGACCGTCTTTAGTGAGGGTATTTCTATACCTTAGTAGAGGGGCAAAGTGCCAAAAGTTTACTGAACACAGTGCACTTTGACAGGGAGGGCTTCCCTCCATGGATATAATGCTCTTGATGACATATGATGATGCGGACGGTAGAAGATACTTGCTCAACTCTGTAGTTCTGATGTCTCATATTTCTACATCAAATGTCGTAGATGTCACGGTTGCTATCTGCTTCTTTTACATCTTTTTACCTAACATTATGTCCTCCCTTGAGGTTGAAAACGCGTAGGGGACAATTATGATTTGTAAACTTTATTAAATTTGGGCATCCGGATGATTTGTAAACTTTATTAAATTTGGACACCCGGATGATTTGTAAACTTTATTAAATGTGTGCACCCGGTTGGAAAATTCTCTGCGTCCGCCACTGGACTTGTATCTTCCTATAGTTGAAGAACCAAAAGTTGGCTCTGCATAGAGAATGAAGCTACAAGCAGAAGGGATCAAAGTTAGCCATTCAATTGATGTTGTTCCCTTGCTTGTGGCCTGGAACCCAATTTGGACACGTGGGACTGAAGTGGCTGGACACAAACCTCGAATTCAATAGCTCAACAAGGGGTACAAATTTCACGCACCGGGGTATCTTGTATTGGTCTATGAAAGCACCTAAGCTAACTCAGTAGTCCATGAGCTTGTCAAAAGTCCCAATTTCTACTATCCTGATTTCCAGAGGCCCGATGGATTTGTCAGAGACACGGTCCTGGCGGTAGACGCTGTTTAGAGATTCTTCAATGGTAAGGCAACAATTTTCAATGACTGAATGAGGAATCGGGGCAGAGCCGTTTACGCTCAACTCCCAGAATAAACATAATGGCGTGGAATGGTGGCAGTATCGACATAGCTGGTGTACTCGGTTACATTTGCATCAAATGGCATCAGATTGAAGCACTGCATTTGTCACTGCATTTTGAATTGGGGTGCGTTTGTTCTTGAATTCTGCAACTCGAAGCACATCACCAACCTTGTATCTATAGAGTCCTGAAATAGCAAAAGTTCAAGCAAAGCTAAGCATTAGCTGACATGTTGGACATACAAATGTTTTGTTTGGCATTTGAAAGTACCTGAATATGTGGTAACAACAAGCTCGTACTCCTGGCCAATCTTGACATCAACAAAATTAACCAATTGATTTTGTTCTTTCTCATTAAGTGACTTGGACATGGATATGGAGTTGATGACTCCATTGTTTTGGTGAATTGGTGAGAACTCTAAATAGCATATGGTGGGAATAAGCTGTTGGTATAATAATCTGTATATGGCCAAAATAATGTTTCAACACAATCTGTTTAAATACTTAGTAAAAAACAGATTTCACAGTATAAAAATACTTAATTGAAATCGATAATAAATGTAATATGTTTTGAATAAGAAAAAATAATTTCAGAATATAATCGAGCCCACTTAGTTCAAAGTGTGTTCTTAAGAAAATTATTCCCCTCACAGTACTCGAGGTTAAAGGAATATCGCCTCCCAGGATAGAACGATTATCTATCAATTCTTGATTTGGTGACTATTCCGAATCCGAATCCGAATCCGAATCCGAAGCTGAGCCGAGCGACGACGGCGCGAGGGGTCCTTGCCCTCTCAACCCTTTTAGCAACTAGAGAAGGTGTAATGTAATATATACACCTCTCTTTCCTTCTCTTTTTTCGATGTGGGACAAAAGAACCTTTTACTCCCTTTAATTTTCATCCCATCATTTCCCATTCACCAATATCAAAACCCAACATAAGCGTGTAAGAGATTTCACTGGGCTTACAAAAGGGGTTCAAGTTGATTCCAAAGGGGCACTCCGAGGAAGAATACATGGTAGATACAAGAGGGAGGCCATTGCTGTAATAATTAAGGGTTGGTATATACTGTGACATGCTTCCGGTTACAACAACATCCACATACATGGTGTTAGGCCACAACCTAGTGATGATCCCTTGCCATGAATCTTTACTGCATTCAGCCTCGACGAAATCAGCTAACTCTGGGTCAGGTTTGAGGATTTTCATCAAAGCCTCTCTCACTGAAGGATCAGTAATATGTGCGTTAACAGTTCCTGTTCGGATATCGTTACAAAGTAGAGATCGGTGCTTTTCTAGGAACCGGATGGCACGGATGAAGCTGGATGCAAAGAACGATCCAACCCTGAGGACTTCGTTGTGTTGACAGAGGTAACAAAGTATTTGGGAGTACATGTTTTGGTAAGAGTCTGGGCAGAGAATTGTTTCCGTTGGACTTGTGTAGTTTGCGTAGGGGCTAAGACGCATGTTGTTGAAATACCGACTCTTGTAAATACTTGTTAAAGCAGGGCGAGCTGGTAATCTTCCCGGGGTCTTGGCTTCAGACTTTATGGACAAGAAATACATTCCTTTGCCCTTTTCCAAATATGGAACAAATTGACTTATCACAGAAATCACAAGGCCGCGAAGCTAAATATCTTCCCAAGCTCCTCTTGTGTTGTTGGCATCAATTTTCTCTCCCCTCCCGACGTCCCAGAACTGCACAAAAAAATGCCCTTTAGCAGAAAGTAAAGACAAAGGATTCACATGCAAGAACCTCCTCTTTTCCCCTTTTGTCAGTTCCTTGTCAGTCAGTGGACTCCCCTCCCTCAAACGATTGTCGAACTTCACGGTTATTCACCCATAGTTAGAATTATGCTTTTGGACTGCAGTAACTTTATTTTACTGCTTTAGTTTTTTGAATAAATCCTAGTTAATAGGATAATGATCATCTTTTTACTGTTTTTTGTTACTGCAAGTTAAGCTCAACAAAGTAGTTGCCTTTGACTGCATCGCCAGTATTCTTCTTTTGTTAAAATCCAACAATCCAGATATGGGTAATCTCCGGTGTCAGAGAAGAAATGATCTCCATGAAAGCAGGAGGAGGAATCCCCTATGTATATTGAGGTCCCAAAGAGCTCATTGATAAAGTTCATCAGTAGCAGAGTAAGATGAAACAAGTGACAGTTTGAGAAAATCTCAATGATAATACGAATTGTTTACTTTATAATAGTAAACTTGTGATGGAGATGCACATTTCCTATTTGAAAGAAAAGACAAACCTTGTCAAGAATTCAGAGATGGGAAGATTGGAGATTTATCACCGTTGGCTATACGGTTGATATAATATCTTCTTAGGTCATAACATGCATGAGTTTCTTGAATGTCTCTCATCTGTGTGACCGTTGAGATTATGGCGCTGCAACTACTCGATGTTGGCATTTCGAGAGAGGATTTCACCAAGAAGTGCAAATTTCTCGGTTTTTTTTTTTTACTTTTTTTGAAAACTAGTGAATTTAACCGCGCGAGTGCTTATTTTATAAATTTATTATTATTTAAAATGTCAAACATAGTTTTACTACTAAAATTATTTTAAGCATTATTTAAATTATATAAACTATAAAGAACATTGCCATAACATTAGAATTCAATCTGGTATCAAAAATGATGTAGCCAGTTGGATGAGTTAAAACAATGTGGATAATAGCGGTTTATCGAGCCTTCCCTTTGACCCGTAAGTTAGTCGGGTACGGTGATGGTGGTGGTGTGGAGTGGTGTATCTGGTCAACGGTGGTGTGGTTGTTGTCGGAAGGCGCGACTGGGAAAGAAGGTGTTGCCGATGGGTGGGTTTGGCGGAGTGAGGTACTGCGCTGGTGGTGGTTCTATGGGGAGATAGTGGTGGTTGGTCAGTGACTGTGTGGAGGAGAAACCGACAGAGAGAGAGTAGTGGGCATTGCTGACAGCAGTGCCACCGGTCGACTTGTGGTTGGGTCGGAAACAGGTGGCACAGGGTCATTTCCGGTGGCTGGTGGATTAATTTGACTAATGACGATAGGTGAGACGACATGCTCGTCAAGAAAAGAGTAGTTCGGTTTTCAGAATTTTTGGAGATTTGAAAATAGGAATGTGGTTTCATCGAATGTGACGTGACGAGAAATGTGGATTTGATGGGTGGTCACATCATAGCACATATAGCCCCTATGATGCGGTGAAAAACCTACAAAGACACATGAAGTGGTTTGTGGTGCAAGTTTGTGAGGGAAGGTGGAGGAAAGATTGGGAAGCACATGCAACCGAATATTCACAGGTGGTCGTAGGAGGGAATCTTGTGGTATAGAATTTCGGTTGGAGTCATGTTGTGAAAGGTGCTAGTGTGTAGAATATTTAAAATGTATTCGAACATTTTAACGGCGTAGACCTATAAGGACGAAGGAAGAGAGACACGAAACATGAGAGTACATACCATGTTATTAATGGTGCAGATGATTCGTTCAGCCTTACCATTTTGAGAAGATGTGTGGGGGCATGAGAAATAAAAAACCATACCATTATTTCTACAAAATCGGTGAAACATAGAGTTGTTGAATTCACGATCATTATCACACTGGAATGATTTTATAGATTTTTCAAACTGTGTTTTAATAAACGTACGAAACTCAAGAAATTTGGTAAACACTCCCGATTTAAATTTGAGTGGATATATCCAAATATAATGAGAATAATCATCTAACAAGACCATATAATATTTATGACCAAGAGAACTAGTCACATATGATGTTCACAAATCAACATGAATGATATCAAAAGGGATAAAAAGTAATGCTGGTAGATGATTTAAATGGCAAACGAGAATGTTTTCCTAAGCAACAAGAAATACAGTTTTGAGCAAGTTACCAATTATTACATTTGATAAGATTATTGCCTCTAAGAAAATTTAAAACTCGGGTGTCAGGGTGGCCAAGACGATTATGCCAAACAGACAGAGAGATAGCAACTAGGGAGACTTGATAGCAGGAGCCGGCAACAGAGGCGGATGTGAATGGATAGAGATTCTCCGTGCTACTGTATCTCGTAAGATGGGTCCCCGTACGAAGATCCTTCACAGTAAAATCAAACGGGTCAAATTCAACAAAGACAAAATTATCACGAGAAAAAGAAGGGTTTTAATAATATTTGGGGCATACAAGATATTTTTAAGGGCGAAAGGCGGATGTGGTAGTTGTGTGTCACGACCCGACCCGACGGGTCGCGACTAAACGTCCTAATTGAACGTCATTACTGACCTGTCACTCTTAATCCATTTAATACAGAGATCTATAGAAATTTCGGCAGCACAACACTGTTTTTACAACATCTCCTCAAAATGGGAGAGCCGACAAGGCTGCCAAATCAACAACATAACAACAATCATAACAGGCTAGCCGACTAGGCTGCCACCAACCAACATTATGTACACAAAGGAATAGTCAAAATAAGCAAGCCGACAAGGCTGCCACTAGATAACAACAAGTATAACCGGGAACGCCCCAACACAGGGTATGACAACATCAAAAACCAAAACAAGGTACAAACGTCCAACCCACAATCGCTCTGCACCTCTAAGAGTGCAATACTGACATATGACGGGACAGGACCCCGTCGTGCCCAAAATATGCATAAGTCTGAAAGATAAAGGTCTGTACCAAATTAGCCGCTCCGAACAAGGGAGCTTCCAACCGCATTGCTGAAATCCTATCTTGAGGTCACCTATCTGAACACCTGAACCTGCGGGCATGAACGCAGCCCCCCCGAGGAAAGAGGGTCAGTACGAAATAATGTACCGAGTATGTAAGCATGAAATCATGTAAATAAGATCAAAACTATTGATCATAGGGGGGACACCTCTTACGAGATGCAATAGCACGGGGGATCTCTATCCATTCACTTCCACCTCCACTGCAAGATCTTGCTCTCCTGTCACTCTATCGGCTGTTTCTTCTTCAACTTGACATAATAGGCTTGGTCATCCAGAAGTCCAATTTTTAATTTTTCTTAAAGGCACCAATTTCATTGCTTGTAAAGGGAAACTTGCCCAAAATTGTGTTTCTTGCTCTTTAGGCAAACATATTCGTCTTCTGTTTAAATCATCTACTAGTGTTACACTTGCTCCTTTTGATATTATACATGCCAATTTATGGACATCTCATATCTCTAGTTCTCTCGGTCATAAATACTATCTTGTGTTGCTTGATGATTTTTCACACTATGTTTGGTTATATCTTCTTAAATTTAAATCAGAAGTGTTTGCCAAATTTCTTGAGTTTCGCAAGTTTATCCACACACAATTTGAAAAAAGCATATAATCATTTCAGTGCGATAATGGTCGTGAATTCAATAACTCTATGTTTCACCGATTTTGTACAAACAATGCATGGGTTTTCGTTTCTCCTGCCCTCACACCTCACCACAAAACGGTAAAGCTGAAAGAATCATACGTACCATTAACAATATGATTCACACCCTATTGATTCATGCTTCCCTCTCTCATTCCTTCTGGGTATATGCTGCTAAAATGTCAGAATACATTCTAAATATTCTTCCTACTAGCACTCTTCACAATATGACCCCTACCGAAATCCTCTACCATAGAGTCCCCTCATATGATCATCTATGGATTTTCGGTTGTCTGTGCTATCCCAACCTCAGTTCTACCGCCCCTCACAAGCTTGCTCCTAAGTCTACTCCCTGTGTCTTCCTAGGATTCTCGCCAAACCATAGGGGCTATCTATGCTATGACTTATTGACTCATCAAATCCACATATCTCGTCACGTCACATTCGACGAGACCACATTTCCGTTTTCGAATCTTCCAAAAACCGGACTACTCATTTCTTGACGAGCCTGCCATCTCTCCCCTCATCCTCGAACAACTCACGTCCTTTGTTCCGCTGCCGAGCCGCGACCCGCGAGGCGCCGCGACGCGATTTCCATGCCGAGCAATCGTGAATACCGCCGACGCCAGCGGCCATGTTGGCGCGCGCCAAACTTCGTAAAAGCTCGCAACCTTCTAACGCCGCGGTGCTCGATCCAGGAGTCGCGGCTCCTCCGACGGCTTCACCCCCACATTCTCCTTATCCGACTTTACCCACCGTCTCAGACACCACTCCGCCACCCACTATCCCTACTCATCCAATGGAAACTTGTTCACAGCATGAAATCTTCAAACCCAAAGTCCATTTCAACTTGTCTGCCCAAACGATCTCTCCACTTCTAAAGAACCCAAAATTGGCCTAATAAGACCATAATTGGAATGCGGCTATGTATGAGGAATTCAATGCTTTAACTAAACAGCACACGTGAGATCTAGTACCTAGACCTGATGGGGTGAATGTTATTCGATGTATGTGGCTTTTTCATCACAAGTTCAGAGATAATGGGGATCTTGAGAGGTATAAGTGTCACGACCCGACTGGCCCGTGGATCGACGCCTACCGGGCACCCTAGTGATACAACATCGAGAAAACCAAATAAGCAACTCATAAACATGAAACAATATAAAATAGGAAACAGGCTAACCAAAATAGTTACCTTTATGTAAATACAAATATAACAAAAACTGAACATTTACATCCTTTACAACACCCAATTTACAACAGGACTACAGACCTCTAAGAGTTTGTAACAACTATGACGGGACATGGCCCCGTCATACCCCTGAATGTACATGGATCTACAATGACAGGGAATCATACCAAAAGATAAGCCTCCGGAGAAAAGGGGCTTCCCAAAAGCAGAACGGTGATCCTAAGAGCGAGGATCAACAACCGATGTACCTCGACCTGCGGCATGAACGCAGCCGGCGAGGTCAAGACAACAGTACCAAGTATGTGAAATCAAAATATCAGAATGAAATCATAAAATTTCCAAATCAAATCCACAGATATGTATGAAAAACCAATTAACCGCACACAGTGCCACAACATAGACAAGAGTAAACAAGTGTAACACAACCGGTCTTTTCTAGGCCGCTAATGATCGAAGCAGGGCCACTCACCCATAGTATCATTATACGAGCATAATCCTGGACTTTCGTAGCCCGCATAGGTCCCGTGGACCCGCATGAGGTACTCCTCGTGACGGTAGCTAACCCGCAAAGATTTCTGGACTACCGTAGTCCGCATGGCCACTAGACCGCATGAGGTATTCTCGTGACGGCCAGAACACACCCGGAGTGATTCCTGGACTACCGTAGTCCGCATAGGTCATGTGGACCCGCATGAGGTACTCCTCGCATCGGGGGTAGCTAACCCGCGGCAACATAACAAGTCAGGGGGGTAGGTGATATACACAAGCACAACCAGCTTATCGTAAACGACATAAGCACAACGAGAGCACCCCCTTACCACAACAAAACTCAAGGCGCTAACACCCATAGTACATAACGTGTTTACTTCTCAAACCAACTTACCACACATTTAGACATCATTACAAGGTTTCTACAAACAAGTAAGTAAACCATTCTTTTTATCTTCCTTAAGTCACTATAACTAACTTCCCATAAAGTTAGTATAACACTTAAACTTCGTAATAAATCAAAACATTCACATTTGTTTGGAAAACCCAAAAGAACTTGTTCTTTTAAAACCAAGTATTAATTTCCTTCTGAATAATGATTCATAACTCTTTTTGAAATATTTCAAGATTCTTAACATTTAGAACTCAAGTCAAAAGGCATCAAAGTGAAACCAAATTCAGTTAATACACGTACGTCTACCGTACTATATATTTTTACAATTATCATGCTCAAGAGGGTAGGAAGAATCACATACCTCCTCGGCTAAATCCTCTTACAAAGTCGAATATGCCGCGCGTAGAGTATCAACCTATAATAATCAAATACGCCTATTAACGTCTAGACTTCTTCGTCGAATATTCTAAGTATAAGGTTCCTTATTCTACGGAAAATCGACAAAGACTTCCTTTGTTTCTACATACGTTTCCACCTTTTCAAGGTCCGATATCAACTACTAAACGCCACATTTAAGGCCCAACAATTCAGCAATACAAGGGGATTACACGCCTAACTTGGGTGTGTAAAATTCTGCCCCACAATACAAATTAAACAATCCAATAAGTTTAAGGTATTATCTTGGCTATAACATGTTCACATATCATCCTTATCCAATCCTTTCAAATTCAAATCGTTATTCCTACATGCAATACACCTAAAAGCAATATTGACAACTACAAGTCATTTCTTCCTCACATGCAACACAATTTACTTAAAAAGGAGAAATGGATTGTTACCTTAGAGTTTACCCAAATTAGTTCAACAAATTTCACTTGCCTTCTTCCCACAATTACCACCACAAACCTCCTACAAACTTGTCAACATGTTTCCTTCTTGTTACCTTTCCGAAATTTCTCTAGGCCTTGGTTTCTTCTTGAATTTTTAGAGAGAAGGGAGAGGAATTTTTAGAGAGAAGGAAGAGGGAATTTTTAGAGAGAAGGAAGAGGGAATTTTTAGAGAGAAGGGGGTTTTGTGAAGAATGACCAAGTCTTCAAGACTTGTTCAATAAATAGTGCTTCCACACAATCAGATGGGAGGGACACTTGTCACCCTCCCATGGCCTTTTTTTTTTAAAATCTTCTGATTTTTCCCCCAGATTTCGCAAAAACCCGCCTCGGCGCTGAAACCTCCGAGAATTTCAGTACTTCCGGCGCTGCGGCGCTGCAACTTCAGCGAATTTTCAGTACATCCGGCGCCGCGGCGCTGTGGCCCCTGACCGAGAATACTTTTCTGCTTTCCCGCGCACTGAACTTGTAACTGCCATAACTTTCTACTCCGATGTCCTATCGACGAATGGTTGGTTGCGTTGGGAACTAGACTCAACGA
This sequence comes from Przewalskia tangutica, assembly GCA_029844215.1. Lineage (NCBI taxonomy): Eukaryota > Viridiplantae > Streptophyta > Magnoliopsida > Solanales > Solanaceae > Przewalskia > Przewalskia tangutica. The sequence continues at coordinate 761,015 of CM056738.1, read as the reverse complement.
ACTACATACTAGGCCTTTGAAACACCTAGGTACTCCTAATGCAACTGGACATAAACTGCCTCAAAGTTGACTAAAACTCGTCCGAAACATTCCGTCAACCTTTCTTTCTAAAATTTAAATCTTAATTCCTTTCGTATGTTCTCATAAGCATGACCTAAATTACGGGGTGTAACATTCTCCCCCCCTTAGAAACATTCGTCCCGAATGTTCCTTCAATGCTTACTCAAATCACAATATTGACATAGACCCTCTTAACTATTCATCTTGCAAAAGAGACGCTCTACACGGCCACAACAACACTTAAGTATAAATGCCAAATTAAAAACTAACAAGCAGGAAAGTGGGTTACCTGGGGATACTTCTTCATCATGTCCCCTTCTGTTTCCCATGTCATTTCCTCTCTGTTCTCATTCCGCCATAAGACCTTGACGGAAGCCACATCCTTTGTCTGTAGTCGCCTAACCTGACGATCGAGTATCGCTATGGGACTCTCCTCATATGATAACCCCTCTGTCACCTGGATATCACAAATCGGGTGCACTCTAGATGGATCTCCAATACACTTTCGCAACATAGACACATGAAAAATGGGATGTACTGCCTCCAAATCGGACGACAGATCCAACTCATAGGCAACCTTGCCTACCCTACGGACAATCTGGTAAGGCCCAATGTACCTTGGGCTAAGTTTCCCCTTCTTCCCAAATCTCATCACGCCCTTCATGGGTGATACCTTCAGGAAGACCCAATCACCCATCTCAAACTCCAAGTGTCGACGCCGATGATCCGTGATACGACTTGCCGACTCGAGCCGACAATAACCGCCTCGATAAGCTTCACCTTATCCACCGCCGTGAATCAAGTCCGCCCGACTAATCAACTTCGCCCACATCAAACCAGCCTATCGGTGACCTGCACTTCCTCCCGTATAAGGCCTCATAAGACGCCATCTGGATACTAGAATGGTAGCTGTTATTATACGCAAACTCCACAAGAGGTAGATGATCCTCCCAGCTACCCTTGAAATCAATAACACAGGCCCGCAAAGATATCCTCGCCGTTCGATAGTACGCCTACCGCCCATCGGCCCGAGGATGAAACGCAGTACTGAGACTCACCTGTGTCCCTAATCCTTTCTGGAAAGACCTCCAAAAGTTAGCCGTGAACTGGGCTCCCCTGTCTGAAATGATCGATATATACCCGCGCCTCACAATCTCTCCGATATACAATCTAGCATAATCCTCTACCAAAAAGTCGCCCCGATCGGAAGAAAGTGGGCGATTTCGTTATCCCGTCGACAATAACCTGATGGAATCACGCTCTCCGAGTGTGAGGTAACCCCGTAATAAAGTCCATATTGATCACCTCCCACTTCCATGCTCAATCTCTATCATCCGCAACAAACCACTGTGCTTCGTGCTCCACTGACTCCGACAATTTGACACCGACAACAAACTCGCAACGCCCTCTTCGTGCCATCCCACCAATATATACACCGAGGTCATGGTACATCTTAGTCGACCGGGTGAATAGAGTAACGAGCACCGTGCGCTCCCCGTAATCCGACGAAGTCCTCGCTACATCGGAACACATAACTCGCTCAAATCTTAGCACTTATCGGTGCTATCTTAAATAGACTCTTCTCCTCTCAAGAGCCAGATCTCGATACCGCATCACAATCGAATCCTCATATCGTCGCTTCTTCACCTCCTCGACGACGATGGGCGACTCGCAACCTCTCGAACCCGAACCCCACTACTATCGTAACCAACCAAACGAACCCCAAGGCTCGCTATGATGTAACTCGCGACCATGCCCATTTTCTCTGTCGCACATCCGATGCACTACCCATCGACCGCGACTGGGCATCCGCAACTACATCGCCTTCCCCGCGGTATAGGATATCGACATCATAATCCTTAAGAGCTCTAACCACCGCCTTCGCCGCAGTTCACCTCCTCCGGGTCAAGATATACCGAGACTCTTGTGGTCTGTGTAAATATCCACATGAAATCCATATAAATAATGTCTCCAGATCTTCAAGGCATGAATCACTGTTGCCAACTCTAAGTCATGTGTGGGGTAGTTCTTCTCATGCTTCCTGAGCTGTAGATATGCGTAAGTTATAACTTTACCGTGCTGCATCAGCACGCACCCAAGCCCGACACCCGACGCATCACAATAAACCACATATCCGTCTAAACCCTTTGGAAGAGTAAGAACTGGGGCGGTCGTCAATTTCTCCTTCAGTAACTGGAAGCTCTCCTCACAAGCATCCGTCCACTGGAACATAGCTGCTTTCTGAGTTAGCCTAGTCAAAGGTGCTGAAAGGGAAGAAAACTTCTCCACAAATCTCCGATAATAATCCGCAAGGCCCAAAAAACTACGCACCTCCGTCGGTGTAGTGGGTCTAGGCCAAGTCTTGACTGCCTCAATCTTTGTCAGACAACCCGAATACCATCTACCGATAACATGCCCTAAGAAAGCCACTGAAGCCAACCAAAACTCGTATTTCGAGAACTTGGCATACAACTTCCGGTCCCGGAGGACTCCCAATACCGCCCTAAAATGATCTGCATGTTCCTGCTCTGTGCGCGAATAAACCAGGATATCATCAATGAATACTATAACGAACATATCCAAGAATGGCTTGAACACCCGGTTCATCAAATCCATGAATCCGCTGGCGTTGTCAACCCGAAAGACATCACCTCAACTCATAGTGCCCATACCGGTCCCGAATGCGCTTTTGGGATATCCGCCTCTAACTCGCACTGGTGATAACTGCACCGCAGTCTATCTTGAAAAACACCTCGCACTCGCAAATCGTCAAACAAATCATCAATCACGGGAGAGGTATCTGCTTCGATAGTTACCTTATTCACCGCTCAGAATCAACACACATACGCAGCGTCCCATCCTTCTTCTTTACAAATAAAACCGGCGCTCCCCAGGGAGAAACACTAGGCCTGATAAAGCCTTTTCCAGGAAATCCTCAGCTGGTCCTTCAACTCAGCAGGTGCCATCCTGTATGGTGGAATAGATATCGGCCGAGTGTCTGGCGACATATCAATGCAAAACTCAATCTCCCTCTCAGGAGGGATACCCGGAAGATCGTCTGGGAATACGCCCAAAACTCTCTGACACCTGAATCGATCGAAAGTCCGTATCTCGCCTCGATTTAATACCCGAACCATATGGTAGATATACCCCTTCTGCACCATTTTCCTAGCCTTTAGGTAAGAAATAAACCTACCCCTCGGCGACGCAGTATTCCCCTTCCACTCGATAACCGGCTCCTGAAACCGGAACCGCACTCAATCTCTCTCATAATCCACATTGGCATAGCAGACGCTAGCCAATCCATACCCATAATCACATCAAAGTCCGTCATATCAAACTCTATCAAGTCGGCCAGTGGTCCGACGATCAGAATAGTCATCGGGCAAGCCTTATATACCCGCCACTACCACCGAATCACTCATCGCGTAGCCACCTCAAAAGGTTTTATGGACTTAGGCTCTATCCTTATTCTACCAGCAATATGAGGAGATATATAGGACAAGGTAGAACCTGGATCTATCAAAGCATATACATCAAAACATGAAACCAATAATGTACGCGTGATTTACATCCGCGACGCCTCGGTCCTCGACGGTACCGACATAGCATAAATGCGGTTCGAGGACCGTTGGAACTAGACCCGCCACGACCTGCCGCGACTTGCTGCCCACGAGTACTCGCCTCCGGCGAGTAACCGTAGGAGATGAAGACCCGCGAATGACCAGTAGGTGAACCTACCATTCGCGCCGCTCCGCCTGACAATCCTCGAAATACTGCTGGCCACAAGTGTAGCAAGGCCCACAAGATACCGCAACTCCCGAAATGGGATCTCCCACATCGCCACACCGGCAGGGGTGGTCTCGACGGTAGCATCTCGCTTCCTCGGAAGCTCAAGCCTGGGCCCCGACTCGCCCCGAATACTCAACGTCCGAAGACGCGGTGGAGCGCTCAACCTACCGAGGTGAAAATCCGATCTGGCCGAGGTCGCCCGCTCGAAACTACCAGAGGACCTTGCCCCGCCTCTTTCTCGCTGGTATCTATCAACTGCCGCCCTCCGCTCTCACACCTGCGCATAAGCTCGCATGCGGCAATGTCCATGCCCACAAGAGCTACTCCCGAGCAACCCTCGATAAGTAATCATCGAGCCTCGTGACATAGCGGTGCACTCGCCCTCCATGCCGCCACTAAAGCGGGACGCATCGAGCCAACGAGTCAAACTTACGTTGTCCTCTGACCGCCCGCCCGCCTGCCTCAACGCCGTAAATCTATCGACCCGAGCTCTCCTCATCTGCGGAGGCAAGAAATGGCTAAGAAATTCCTCTGAGAACTCGTTCCAAACAGCTGGAAGCGCATGCTCCCGACGCTTCCCACGAATCAAACTACCAATCGCAGATCACGCACTGGATGTGAACTCAATACTACCGACTTTGTCTCCGAGGCCTTGATCACTCTATGATCCACTGCAATCGCTTGATAAACTCCCGAGGATCATCTCGCCCCGACCCATAGAACTCGCGGGCCGCAACTCAAAGAGCCCCAAGTCTCAAACTATCGATTCGGGTGAACTATGGGTACAACCGAACTGCCTCCCGCTCGCCCTCCCGCTTGCCACGATCACGCTAATAATCGAGCCATCTCTCAGAGCCCATATCCTCCGCTTCCAGCCGTAATCGAGGCTCGTGTACCGCGGTCTCGTAGCCGCCGCCATTCCGACTCTCTGGCCGGGCGACGTCGTGGAACTCGCCGTCCGAAACATCACCTCAGGTAAAGACTGGGCCTGTGCCCTCAGAACCCTCTGCGTCCTACTAGCAGCCTCCTCACCGCTTTGCCCTTCCGGGCATGGCACGTTGCGTGAGGCATAATCGATACATAAAAATATGTCGAGGAGTTCAACCTATAACACAACTCTATTACACGATCTTAGAGTGAAAGAATGGAAACCAATTTAAATATTCAGAGCTCTCGACATAAAGGTGCACAACACACCGATAATCAAGACTCTACTAGATACGACCTGTAGACACTTTCCGAGGATTAACTGCTCTGATACCACTTTTGTCACGACCCGACCTCGGGCCCGTGATTGGTGCCTTACCCCGGGCACCCTAGTGATACAACATCAGAGAAAAACCATCGGAAGCAACTCATAAACATGGAACAATATAAAATAGGAAACATGCTAACCAAAATAGTTACCTTTCTGTAAATATAAATATAACAAAAACTGAGCATTTACATCCTTTACAACACCCAATTTACAACAGGACTACAAACCTCTAAGAGTTTGTAACAACTATGACGGGACAGGGCCCCGTCATACCCCTGAATGTACATGGATCTACAATGACAGGGAATCATACCAAAAGATAAGCCTCCGGAGAAAAGGGGCTTCCCAAAAGCAGAACGGTGATCCTAAGAGCGAGGATCAACAACCGATGTACCTCGACTGCAGATGAACGCACTCCGGGCGAGGTCAAGATAACAGTATCAAGTATGTGAAACTGAAAATACTGTAATGAAATCATAAAATTTCCAAATCAAATCCACAGATATGTATGAAAAACCAATTAACCGCACACAGTGCCACAACATAGACAAGAGTAAACAAGTGTAACACAACCGGTCTTTTCTAGGACGCTAATGATCGAAGCAGGGCCACTCACCCATAGCATCATTATACGAGCATAATCTCGACTTTCAGAGCCCGTGATAGTCCCGTGGACCCGCATGGTACTCCGCATCGGGGTAGCTAACCCGCGGCATTTCTGGACTACCAGAGTCCGCATGGGCCACTAGACCGCATGAGGTATTCTCGACGGCAGAACACACCCGAGTGATTCTGGACTACCGTAGTCCGCATAGGTCATGTGGACCCGCATGAGGTACTCCTCGCATCGGGGGTAGCTAACCCGCGGCAACATAACAAGTCAGGGGGGTAGGTGATATACACAAGCACAACCAGCTTATCGTAAATGACATAAACACAACGAGAGCACCCCCTTACCACAACAAAACTCAAGGCGCTAACACCCATAGTACATAGCATGTTTACTTCTCAAACCAACTTACCACACATTCAGACATCATTACAAGGCTTCTACAAACAAGTAAGTAAACCATTCTTTTTATCTTCCTTAAGTCACTATAACTAACTTCCCATAAAGTTAGTATAACACTTAAACTTCGTAATAAATCAAAACATTCACATTTGTTTGGAAAACCCAAAAGAACTTGTTCTTTTAAAACCAAGTATTAATTTCCTTCTGAATAATGATTCATAACTCTTTTTGAAATATTTCAAGATTCTTAACATTTAGAACTCAAGTCAAAAGGCATCAAAGTGAAACCAAATTCAGTTAATACACGTACGTCTACCGTACTATATATTTTTACAATTATCATGCTCAAGAGGGTAGGAAGAATCACATACCTCCTCGGCTAAATCCTCTTGCAAAGTCGAATATGCCGCGCGTAGAGTATCAACCTATAATAATCAAATACGCTTATTAACGTCTAGACTTCTTCGTCGAATATTCTAAGTATAAGGTTCCTTATTCTACGGAAAATTAGACAGCACTTCCTTTGTTTCTACATACTTTTCCACCTTTTCAAGGTCCGATATCAACTACTAAACGCCACATTTAAGGCCCAACAATTCAGCAATATAAGGGGATTACACGCCTAACTTGGGCGTGTAAAATTCTGCCCCACAATACAAATTAAACAATCCAATAAGTTAGTTAGGCGTGTAAAATTCTGCCCCACAATACAAATTAAACAATCCAATAAGTTTAAGGTATTATCTTGGCTATAACATGTTCACATATCATCCTTATCCAATCCTTTCAAATCCAAATCGTTATTCCTACATGCAATATACCTAAAAGCAATATTGACAACTACAAGTCCTTTCTTCCTCACATGCAACACAATTTACTTAAAAAGGAGAAATGGATTGTTACCTTAGAGTTTACCCAAATTAGTTCAACAAATTTCACTTGCCTTCTTCCCACAATTACCATCACAAACCTCCTACAAGCTTGTCAACATGTTTCCTTCTTGTTACCTTTCCGAAATTTCTCTAGGCCTTGGTTTCTTCTTGAATTTTTAGAGAGAAGGAAGAGGAATTTTTAGAGAGAAGGAAGAAGAAATTTTTAGAGAGAAGGGGATTTTGTGAAGAATGACCAAGTCTTCAAGACTTGGTCAATAAATAGTGCTTCCACACAATCAGATGGGAGGGACACTTGTCACCCTCCCATGACCTTTTTTAAAAAAAATCTTCTGATTTTCCCCCAGATTTCGCAAAATCCGCTCAGCCACAATGAAACCTCCGAGAATTTCAAGATTTTGACCGCAGTCACAGGTAACTTCAAATAATTTTCAAGACATCCGGCGCCACGTGGGCCCGTGACCGAGAATACTTTTCTGCTTGCCCGCGCACTGAACTTGTAACTTCCATAACTTTCTACTCCGATGTCCTATCGACGAATGGTTGGTTGCGTTGGGAACTAGACTCAACGAACTACAAACTGGGCCTTTGAAACACCTAGGTACTCCTAATGCAACTGGACATAAACTGCCTCAAAGTTGACTAGTACCCTACCGGGGTACCCTGTCAGGTATACATCAGAGAATAGCAGCGGAACATACATAACACATAACTTATAAAAAGGGTAAACATCTCTGGCCAGCCGATAAGGCTGCCTTCCATAAACATACTTAAACAAAAGTATAGTAGTACAACTTGTTCTTATAGCCCAAAACACATATGTGACCACATACCTCTAAAGATAACAACCGTATGACAGTGGCCCCCGCTATACCCCTGAATGTACAAAATACCTATAGCATCAGGGAATATCCGTACCAATAAACAAGCTTCCGGAGGAATGGAGCTTCCGGCACCGGAACAGTGATCCTAAGAACGAGGATCCACAATATGCTTACCCTTACCTGCGGCATGAACCACGACCCGACCCCGGGGCCGCGACTAGTACCCTACCGGGGTACCCTATCAGGTATACATCAGAGAATAGCAGCGGAACATACATAACACATAACTTATAAAAAGGGTAAACATCTGCGCCACCGCATGTCGCTTCCATAAACCTACTTAAACAAAAGTATAGTAGTACAACTTGTTATTATAGCCCAAAACACATATGTGACCACGCACTTAAAGATAACAAGCGTGGACAGGCCCCGCCATACCCCGAATGTACAAAATACATATAGCATCGGGAATATCCGTACTAATAAACAAGCTTCCGAGGAATGGAGCTTCGACACCTAAGTGATCCTAAGAGCGAGGATCCACACCGCTACCCTTACCGCGCAGATTTAACGCAACCCCGGAAGGGGTCGACACAATATGTACCAAGTATGTAAAGCTGGAAAATACTGTAATAATGATATCATAAGTCTAAAAGCAAGCTGGAGTCATGGAAGACAATCAAAATACCTTTTACTGTGCCTTACTAACAATGATAGTGACAAGTATATATAATACTGCATAAAATAGGGGCCTCAGGATCAAAACAGGGTACCTCGCCCGTAGTATCAATAAGCACCCCTACTCCTGGGACTATTTCACCCACATAGGTCCTGTGGACCCGCATGAGGTATTCCTCGCATAGGCTGTACCCGCCCGCATAGGACTATTTCACCCACATAAGCCCATAAGGACTCGCATGAGGTATTCCTCGCATCGTTGGTAGCAAATCCACGAAACAGGTGGTACAACGATCTTGGGGACTTACCCCTCAGATATACTCTTACCCTGAAGCAGATGGTATAACGATCTTGGGGCTTGCCCCTCAGATATACTCTTACACTGAAGAATGTGGTATGACGATCTTGGGGCTTGCCTCGCACATACTCTTACCCCGAGAAGGTGGTATAACGATCTGGGGCTTGCCCTCGATATACTCTTACCCTAGCTCAAATCACATCATATCATAATCATAAATAAGTTAAGAAAACTTATAACTTCTTATTAGTCTTGTTCATATACCCTCTCATTTTAGTTTACTTAAGGCACTTAATCATATATTTAAAAAAAAGGAAATCGGGAATTTAACCCAAGTACTACATACTTCAACTCTTTTAAAAGCGACTCTTCTTTATACATAAAAACCTTTGGGCAATTGATGCCTTAAAATCAATTTGCCTCTTCATATACTTATCTTACTTAGAGTAAATCTCTTCTCATTAACCTTTTATGAAGCTAATAAACCAACTTCCCATAAAGTTGTTATATTAACTCTACACTTTAGTAAAATCATACTTTTCCCCTAACCAAGGGACTTATACATTCTTAAAACGAAACAAGTCATTATATACTTAAAACAAGTAAGAATACCAAATCTTCAGACGTCATCAGTACTACATAGTTTCATCTATTCATGCTCAAGAGATAGAAAAGCTTCACATACCTCTTTGGTCAATCCACTTGCTAAGCTCAACTACCGCAAGTAATATTTCAACCTATAATAATCATGATACGTTTATTAACCTCTAATTTCAAGGTAGAATAATCCAAGTTCAAAGTCACTAAATTCTATGAAAAATTGGGCAGCATTTCCTTTGTTTCTACTCACTTTGCCACCTTTCTCAAGGCCTAATTTATCATCCAAACGCCACATTTAAGGCTCAACAATCCAACATTTCAAAGGGGATTACACACCTAAAATTCTGCCCCATAAGGTACAACAATTCTCTTAACAATTCTAAGGTAGTTTTTAGGCTACAACATGCTCATAATATCTTCTTAACCAATTCTTTCATATCCAAACCACATTTCTTGCATGCAATGACTCTAAGAGCATTATTTACTACCACAAGTTCTTTCTTCTTAACATGCAACACTAGAAACTAATTCTAAAGGAAGAAATGTTACCTTAAAGTTTTAGCCAAACTTATTCCAAATATTTTGCTAGCTTTCTTGCCAAGAACACCACCACAACAATACCAACAAGCTAGCCACAAGCTTCCTTCTTGTTCTTAACTTTTCAGATTTTTTTTAGGCTTTGAATTCCCTTTGGAATTGTAGAGAGAAGTGAGAGCTAATTTTGATATAGAGGGGTTTTTGAAAGATGACAAAGTCTTAAAGACTTGGTCAATATAAGGCATGCAAGAAAAATCAGATGGGGGGGGGGGGACCCTTGTCACCCTCCCATGGCCTTTTTAAAAGAGAAAACCAGATTTTCCTAAGTTTTTCCGCCAGGAGTCCCGCTTGGCCATGCGTTCGACGCCGCGGCGCTGAAACCTCTGCGACTCGGAACTTCCGGCCGCGCCTTGCATCTGGCGCGGCGCTGCAACTTCAGCGACTCAAGATTTTTAGGCGCCGCCTCGCATCCGGCGCCGCGGCCCTGTCGCCTTTGTCCGAAACACATTTCTGTCCGACTGCGCACTGAACTTGTAATTCTCATAACTTTCTACTACGACGTCCTATCGACGAACGGTTGGTTGCGTTGGAATCTAGACTCCACGAACTACGCCCTAGGCCTTTGAAAAACTTAGGAACTCTCAATATACCGGGTCATAACCCGCCTCAAAGTTGACTAAAACCCGTCCGGAACAATCCGTCAACCTATCCTTTGAAAAATTTAAGTCTTACATGCTTTCGTACGCTCTCATACGTAGGGTCAGAACTACGGGGTATAACAATATCAGTGACCAGGTCTGCCAATCACATGTTCTTATGTCAGCGTAAATATGCAGATGAGATAGTGTACAGGGCTAAGATGGCGAATTACAAAGTTATGCCTACTCCAGTCGATTCGAAATCTAAGCTCAGTGCTATGGATGATGCTCCAGTCTCTGATCCTACTCTGTATAGGAGCCTTGCAGGTGCACTTCAGTATCTCACATTTACCAGACCAGACATAGCTTATGCTGTTCAGCAGATGTGCTTATTCATGCATGCCCCAGAGAATCTCATTTCACTGCTCTTAAGCGTATCATTCGATACATTAAGGGTACTCTTGATTATGGTTTGCACCTATACCCCTCTGCGCCAAACAGGTTGCTATCATATACGGATGCAGATTGGACAGGGTGTCCGAACACGCGACGCTCTACCTCCGGCTTTTGTGTTTTCTTAGGGGATAATCTGATTTCTTGGTCTGCCAATCGATAAGCTACCCTATCTATATTAAGTGTCGAGGCTGAGTACAGAGGCGTTGCAAATATAGTAGCTGAGATTTGTTGGCTCAGAAACTTACTGTTACAACTTCAGTGTCCTTTGCGTCAGACATCTATTGTGTACTGTGATAACATCTCTGCCATCTATTTGTCTCATAATTCAGTCAAAGATCAACCAAGCACATTGAGATAGACCTACACTTTGTTCGTGAGAAAGTTGTTCTAGGCCATGTCAGAGTGTTACATGTTCCATCATCCTATCAGTATGCAGACATATTTACCAAAGAACTTTTCAGACATATTATACTCTATATATACCTTGATATTAATGAAACTCTCTAAGAGATTAATATCATCTAACAAATGCATTCCATTGCAGGCAGTAATAGAGGCAGGGCGAATTTAAACTCCTTGTAAATTGAGTATAATTTATACACGGCGCCATAGTAAATAAGAAATTTATGTTAAACCCAGTCCACTAACGGATCTAGAGTAGCAAACAACATAGAGTAACCACTGTTATGCACATGCAAGTATACGGAAGTAGTAGTAGAACAACAAAGGAAGAAGAAGCCTTAGGGTTTCTGTACCCCTGTTCTTTATTAATCGAGAGAGTACAGCAAAAAGTAGGGAAAGGGAAAGTTAAAGTTCTGACTTTAGGTCAGAGGATATTTTCCTTTATACAAGGCTCACAAAGTACTAAGGCCTTAAAAGGCTTGTTTGCTGATATTAAAAAACCTTCTGGGCTGTTGTATTGGGCTCCCTTAATGGGCTCGTACAAACAGCCCAGTTCACTACTTATTTCAACAGGCTCCCTCAAGCTGGATGTTGGAAAATGTTCAACAGTCCAAGCTTGGAACACAGATGAAAATGTTGATATCTGCTTAACCCTTTTGTGAGCAGATCTGCTGGTTGTTCTGCAGTTGAAATATACTCTGTTCTGACTTCTCCCTTTTGGATCTTTTCTCTTATGAAGTGAAGATCAATTTCTATATGTTTGGTCCTTTCATGGAATACTGGATTTGCTGCTATCTGTATGGCAGACTTGCTGTCAGTGAAGATAGTAACTGGTTTACCAACAGTGAGATCAATGTCTCTTAACAGCCCATTAATCCAAGTTATTTCAGCCACAGTGCTGGCAATGCTCCTGTATTCAGATTCTGCAGAACTCCTGGAGATAGTTGGTTGCTTCTTGGACTTCCAGGAGATGAGGGAGTCACCCAGTTTCACTAGATAACCTGTAATGGATTTTCTTGTATTTGGGCATGCTGCCCAGTCTGCATCACAGAAAGCAGTTAGTGTAGTCTGTTCATTACTAGACATAAGCACCCCTTGTCCTGGCTGATTCTTTAGATACCTGATTATTCTAACAACAGCATTTAGATGAGATTGTTTAGGTTGTTGTAGAAACTGACTGAGGGTTTGCACACTATATGCTATGTCTGGTCTTGTAATAGTAAGATATAGTAATTTGCCAATCAGTCTTTGGTAGATCCTGACATTATCCAAGAGTTCATCAGGAGTGGCTGTATTCTTTCCCTGAATATTCTGCTGCTTAACAGCTAGTTCATCTAATTCTTTTGTAGTCATTTTGGTATTAGAATCAGTAGGTGTGTTAATGGGCTTAGCCCCAGCAAGCCCTGATTCTGAAATTAGTTCCAATGCATATTTCCTTTGATGCATTAGAATCCCTTTGTTTGATCTAGTAAATTCAATTCCTAGGAAGTATCTTAGTTCTCCTAGGTCTTTCATTTTGAACACATCTTGAAGAGACTGCTTTGTTTCTGTAATTAGTTCTATATTATTCCCTGTGATTAACATGTCATCTACATAGACAAGTATGATAATAATATTCTGACTGGTCTGTTTTATAAACAGTGAGTGGTCATAGTGAGATTGCCTGAAGTTCATTTGAAGCAAGGCTGCAGTTAATTTTGAATTCCATTGTCTGGGTGCTTGTTTGAGCCCATACAAGGATTTATGTAGTCTACACACATGTTTCCCCCCTTGACTAATGAAGCCTTGTGGGAGGTCCATATAAATTTCATCATAAAGATCCCCTTGAAGAAAGGCATTATACACATCCATTTGATGAATATGCCATCCTTTAGAGGCTGCAGTGGCTAGTATAGTCCTAACAGTGACCATTTTCACTACTGGAGAGAAGGTTTCTTGATAGTCTATTCCTTCTTGTTGATTGTAGCCTTTAGCAACTAACCTAGCCTTTAATCTTTCTATCTCACCAGATTCTTTATATTTTATTTTATAAATCCATTTACATCCTATTGGGTACTTTCCTGTAGGTAAGGGAACAATTTCCCATGTTTGATTAGTGATAGTATTTGTGGTTTCATTTTGAAAATCAATTGGGTTTTTCTGAGTAACAGGTTGTGATATGTCATCTAGATGAGTTATGTGTATATTCTCTTTCAGATTAGTGAAAATAGGAGCAGGGTCTATATTTTCCTTAAAAGGGTACTCAGTTTCCCTAAATGTGACCTCCCTACTAACAAGAAACACATTAGCATCCATGTCATACAGAATGTAACCTTTTTGAGTCTCTGAAAAACCCATCAAAACACAGCATTTCACTCTAGATTGGAGCTTATCAGTGACAGTTAGGTCCTTGGCAAAACACAGACAACCTATGGTTCTGATGTGACCTATGGAAGGTTTTTGATTGTACATACTTTCATAGGGTGTCTTACCAGTAATGGAAGAAGGCATTCTATTTATCAGGTATACTGCTGCTACTACACATAGACCCCAGAATTTGATAGGAATATTGGCTTGAAGTCTTATTGCCCTAGTTACCTCTAGAATGTGTCTATGTTTTCTTTCAGCTATACCATTTTGTTGGGGTGTGTAGGCACAGGATCTCTGATGGATTATCCCTAGTTTTTGAAAGAGACTGCTACAGATGTCATTAACAAACTCTGTGCCATTGTCAGTCCTAACTATCTTAATAGTTTGATTGAATTGGGTGGACACATAACTAAGAAATTGCTGAATAACCACACAAGTTTCATATTTTAATCTTAGCAAGTATACCCAAGTCATTCTGGAATAGTCATCAACTATAGTTAGAAAATATTTCTTGCCATTATGAGTTTCTATCCTATAAGGACCCCATACATCCATATGTACCATATCAAATATAGATTTACTACAAGTAATGCTTTTAGTAAAAGGTTGTCTATATTGCTTTGCACAGGGACACACATTACAATTTTGTATTGTTTTAGCTATACTATCAGTACTAGTATCAATCAATTGACTTAGTACTTTGCTAGAGGTGTGGCCAAACCTTCTATGCCACAGGTTTATATCAGCTTCTGTACTTTCTTTAGCTTGTACAGTGAGTGCAGACTTCTGTATTGATCCTGAGGCTAGTATATAGAGGCCATCATGCAGTTTACCAATCTCCTTCACCTTCCCAGTGTAGAGATCCTGAAACAGGCAAAAGTCAGGATAAAAAATTGCAGTACATTTTGATTCTCTAGTAAGTTGTGATACAGACAGCAAGTTGTGTTTAAAGTCAGGAAGATATAAGACATTACTCAAGGTGCTTCTGGTAGACAGATTACTGCTGCCAGTGTGTGTTACCTTGGCAGTTTCACCATTTGGTAAGAAAACATTTTTAGTGCTTCCATTATTCTCACTTAGTTTGATTACCTTATTTAGCATGCCTAAATCAGATGTCATATGGTTTGTGGCACCTGTATCTATGATCCATTTCTTGTTTATCTCAACATGTAAGGCTTTAAGTTTAGTCATACCTGCAGTGTTTGCTAAAGAATTGTCACCTTGAGAGTCAGTATTCATAGCTGTCTGTCCTCTGTTCTGATTTAGCAGCTTGAGTATCTGTTCATATTGATCCTGTGAGAAGACTGGTGCACCTCCAATCTTCAAGTTGTTTCCAGTTCTTCCAGGTCCAGCACCTTGTGTGTTATAATCAGTACAAGTATCAGTACAAGCAATGTTAACTGCATGTTCTTTTCTTTTTGACCTGAAGCCTGGTGGATAGCCAACAATTTTGTAACAGAATTCCTTTGTGTGTCCTCTCATTTTGCACACTTCACAAAAAAGGTTTGTGTTCCTTTTGAATTTTTCTTTGGCTGTAATTCCTGTCTTGGAATACATGCCTGAGATATTGTTCTGTTCCATACTACTGGGCCCTACCCAAGCGCACTGCAGACTTATGCTTATGCCTTTTTGACTCTCATCACTAACAATCATAGAGTAGGCTTTGTTAACTGTAGGGAGAGGTGTCATAAGTAAAATCTGAGACCTAGCCTGCATGTAGTTTTCATTCAGTCCCATAAGAAATTGGTACAATTTTTGTTTTTGTAGGTAATTTGTGAAATCCTTGGAAGTAGGGCATGCACAGTTAGGAGGTGGTACTAAGGCCTGATATTCTACCCACAGGGTTTTCAGTTTAGTGAAGTATTCAGACACACTGTTATTCCCTTGAGTTAGAGTGGCAATTTCCCTATGTAAGTCATAGGTTCTTGATTCATCTATCTTATCGAATCTTTCCCTCAAGTCTTCCCATACTTCAAGAGCTGATTCTGCATACAGAACACCACTCAATAGGTTACTGGACACAGCATTCATCAACCATGCTTGGACAATGGCATTAACTCTGTCCCATTGGTCCCACAATTCCATATCATACAGATCCTTGGCACACTTTCCATTTACAAACCCTAACTTGTTTCTACCAAGTAAAGCTATTTTCATGGATCTGCTCCATATAGTATAATTTTCAGAACCTAGAAGTTGGAAAGATATTAAGGATGCCCACTCAGATCCGAGGCTCGAGAAACAGAGGGTGGTTATGGTCAAGGACAAACGTGACAGAGGATGTTGTGGGGAGTGCGTTACCCTCAGGAAGGGTTTTGTGTGGGGAAATGTCTCCTGAACTGGAGTCAGTGCCCATTTTAGTCTCCTCAAATTTACAGATATTACAGATCTGAAGTCAGTATCCCAGATCTTCTCAGGTAAGACTCAAGACAGGCTCAATTTAAGAAAGAGGTTTGGACATGCAAGGACTTAGCCCACAAGACTAGGGTTTCGACAGAACTAGGGTTTCAACCCTCAAGAAGTTTCAAAAATCTGTCTCCTCAAATAGAACCCCAGGAACTAGGGTTTCATTCAAAAGTTAGTACCAGATCCACACTTTCAAAAAAAAGGACTTCACGGAAGGAATCACATACAAAATAACAAGAAAAACTTCCTTACAGTGCTTTAATGATGAGGTACCCTTACAGTGCTTTAACGATGAGGTTCTTGTGACCCACTGATCGTCGATGGCTCTGATACCATGTTAAACCCAGTCCACTAACGGATCTAGAGTAGCAAACAACATAGAGTAACCACTGTTATGCACATGCAAGTATACGGAAGTAGTAGTAGAACAACAAAGGAAGAAGAAGCCTTAGGGTTTCAGACTCGTTCTTTATTAATCGAGAGTACAAAGAAAAAGTAGGGAAAGGGAAAGTTAAAGTTCTGACTTTAGGTCAGAGGATATTTTCCTTTATACAAGGCTCACAAAGTACTAAGGCCTTAAAAGGCTTGTTTGCTGATATTAAAAAACCTTCTGGGTTGTTGTATTGGGCTCCCTTAATGGGCTCGTACAAACAGCCCAGTTCACTACTTATTTCAACAATTTACACTAACAGATCACATGAAAAAGATTTGCAAAATAAGATAAATTATCTCTACATTATTTAAAATTAACCATAAAGAATTAAAAATATTGAATTGTGGGTGAATATTTAGTTCAACTATTATAAATCATGTAATATCAGACAAATTAGGTTATTGTGGGTGTGATGTGTAAGCTCTTGTCTTCAAATATCAATGCTATATTGACTCAACGGTTAGGAAAGTCTACTTGGAATTGTGATCTTTTGAAACTATGCCACAATAAATATTAATGATTGAGTTTTAAATTCAATATGTGTGCATATTTAAGAAGCTAGGAGTGTGAGAGAGGTCATCTGAATCCCTTATATTCTTCTTTATATTTTAAATTAACTTAATACAAATTCTGATTCTGCTATTACATGTAACTTAATCTCAAAAAATAATACCACCAAAAAGGGCAAAAGAAAAAGAAACAAGAAGTAATTAATGGATGTTTGGCTAAGGATGTAAATCAATACTTTCCATACTATAAATAGGGAGATGAATTGAAAAGAGAAACAAAATTCATTTCAACTTTTTATAAACACATCCAAAAACCACAAAACCATAAACCAAACCCCAAGTGTAAAGCAAAAAGAGAGCTCCAGAATAAGAATCTTCATTCAATACCACAAAAAAAAAGTACTCATCATCTCATTTTATAAGCTCAAATTGTAACACCAAAGAAAGAATTTTTTCCTCTCTTTAATTCTTTTCTAACTTAATCCTACACTTCTCTTATTGTTCTTTGTCACTTCTCGGAGGAGAGCTGTTATCGGTATTGAAAACGTTCTTTTCTCTTAGAAAAATTATCATGGCGGATAAATTTCAACTAGGTAATGGAAATTGGTGGGATAATAATATGTCAACATCGAGAAATAGGTTCAATAGTGATTCATCGAGGACTCCTACAACTTCTACATCGGCCAATACTACTATATCAAGCAACTATAGTAGTAATTGGCCGACAGAAACTCACGTGGACATCAAACTTAGGACTTTTTTTGGATTCCGGGTCGGTGTACGAATCTTCTGGTGGAGGCGGAGGAGGAGGAGGAGTTTTATCTTCTCATGATCCCAGTTTCCAAATTATGGGTTTACGCCTTACTTCTCAAGGACATGAAAGGAACCACCAATCTTTGTTGTAAGTATTGTTAAATTATGTGACCGTCTAATTTAAAAGTACATTAAATATTTATAAAAAATACTTAATTATATTACGTCTCATCAATTTTCAATTTTTTTTATCTTTTATTTTGGATTGTAGGAGGGGTGAAAAAGTTGAGAGTGGTTTTTCTACAATACTTCAACAAGAAGATGTAAGTTCAAATATAAATAATTATCAACAAGAAGCAAATTCTCATCAAGATCAACATTGGAGTACTAGGCAAAAAATATTATATTCTGGGAATTCTGTGGATTCTTTGTCACAAATGAATATTAGGGGTTTTTCATTAGATCAAAATAATCCAATATTTAGCCATTCATCAACAAGTACTATGTCACAACAAGGAGGCCTCTATAATAATATTATTAATCCATCAAATTATGGTTTAAGCCAAGAAACAACTGACTGGTCTAAATTTCCTCAATTTCTCCGAACATCGCCACCGGAGCAGCTGGTGCTGCCGCCATCATTGCCGTCGTTGCCACCGCCTCACAGCCAGCTGCATTTCTCAAATAATACACCTTTTTGGAATGCACGTGAAGCTGCCATGAATGATGTACCCTCAAGTCTATTTCCTTCTAATTTGCATAATCCACAACTTCCCAACTCAACAGTTGATGAGAAAGGAAAGGTAATTGTAAATTTCTTTGTTTTATTTTTCACTCAGTGTTCGATAGCTATTTTTTTTACTCAACATAAAATCTATTAAAGAAAAAACGCTCCTTATATATAAAAAATTCTTTTGTTTCCAAGGACGTGAATCCGAGACCACAAATTAAGGGTAAAAGTATCTTAACCATCCTATCGTAACCCATGATGGTAATTATAATTATACTATATCTCAACGCACCCCATGCACGTGCCTAATTTTTTCATGGATCAGAAAATATTTAAATTTCTAATGACAATGAGATTTGAACCGGACATGTCCTCTAATTGTATCCAGATATAATATTAAATTGCGTAACTATCTCATTCTAAAAGTTTAAACTCGAGATAGCACACACTTGTAAATTGTAATTATCACTTAATTATACTATGTCTCCGTAAGTAATTCACTACTAGATGTGAATTAATATATAATTTAGAGTCAACAGGTTCAAAAAAATTAACAATTTTAGTTGAACTCGCTCTAGATTCACCTCGTCATTCTCAAAAGAACTTGCAAGTAGCATATTTGTAACGATTAAATTTGCATGTTTTCTTTTTTAGTTGCATGACTCAATCGATACATGAAATGATGGTTTAATGTTTTCACTCATTGCAACAGAATATGGGAGAGGTTAGAGATATAAATAGAATACCAAAGAAAAATATCAGTGAAACATCAAATAAACGACCAAGAAATGAAACTCCATCTCCTTCGCCAGCTTTTAAGGTATGTGCACGAGTTTGAATTATATACCAGTGAAATCCCACAATGTGGGGTCTGGAGAGGATAAAATATACACATACCTCACCTCCACCTTGATAGATAGAGCAACTGTTTTCAGGAGACCCTCGATTCAAGACAAAGCATACTAGAATATATATGTAACTTTGTTAATTCATTTTTCAGGTGAGAAAAGAGAAAATGGGAGACAGAATCACTGCACTTCAACAATTAGTCTCACCTTTTGGAAAGGTAAGCACTGAGACTTAAATTTTGTCTTCAATATTTTTACTTTAGTACTAGTTGTCTGAATTTACAAAATAAGAAGAAGATACTTTAATTTCATTCATTCTAATAAATATATGCTTCTTTTTTTTTCCTTCTCCAGACAGATATAGCTTCTGTATTATCGGAAGCAGTTGAGTACATAAAGTTCCTCCATGATCAAATTGGTGTAAGTTTCATCAGGAGATCCTTTTCTTTCTTTATTTTTTAAATAATATTTTTCTTTCACTTAGTGTAAGTTTTATCAATTCAATTTGAAGTAAATTCAAATAAAAAATGAGGTTCAAATAACCAGATACGGTAAAAAATGAATCTTGAGCCTAACTCAACGCTAACACCTAGCTTGTATGGTGATGATTGTCCAAGTCCATATAAGGAGTCCATGTTTTCATTCAATTTTCGATGTGAGATTCTTAACAGATACTAATAAGTTCATATTCATTAATTTCCTTTTTCTATGTAAACTAAATACAGGCATTAAGCGCCCTATACATGAAAAGTACTGGAGCATCATTGCAGCATCAGCAGGTACTGAAAAATGTATTGGTACAGTGTAAAAATAATTTATGCCAAGGGTCGTAATGTGATGGATAGGATCTATGAACTTTTAACTAAAAATTTCGAGTTCAAACGCTAACAATTTAAAGAAAAAAAATCTTAGTAAGAGCATTTTTCTTTTTAATGAAAGTTGTATATTAAAATTTCATTGCGCAGAGTGGTAATAAATTGTCCGATGATGCCTTAGAAGGAAGAAACAAAGATCTAAGAAGTAGAGGATTATGTTTGGTACCAATTTCAAGCACTTTCCCTGTTACTCATGAGACCACTGTTGATTTCTGGACACCTACTTTTGGAGCTACTTTCAGATAATTAATTACTACCACTACAAGAAAAAAAAATCAGAATTTCTTGACGGAATTTTCAGCGGAAATGTACTCGTCGCAACTACTTTTCTGACGAATAATTCGTTGGAAATCCCGGATTTTCGATGAATTTTAGAGGAAATATTCGTCGGAAATTGACTGGTTTCTAATACTGAAGAAGCCAATCACAACCGATCCAGAATTTAAATTTGCTGGAGTCGATCGACCTATGAGGTTATTGTTACTGAAGTTGTTGTAGTACAGTCGAACCTCTTTATAACATCGTTGTTAGTCCCAATATTTTGAATGCTATAGAGAAATGATGTTATAGAGAACATGTAATGTAACATAACATGAAAGATTGATTACACTAAAATTATGATTGTTATAGTGAAATATTGTTACAGATGATGACTGTATAGGGAAGTCTAACTGTACTTCTAGACATACATGTTCAAAAGTTAATATCGGTTATAATTTAGTAATTTTTATGAGTTTAAATTATATACATCATAGGATAAGAATTTTTTGTACCATCAGGTAAAATCTTGTTATAGCGGGTTGTTGTATTATTTTGAAGATTACAAATCCTAGATTCTAAGGAAGCTTACTCTCGTAGATATTCGTTTGATAACGTGCATGATAGTATAAAAGACTTTTACCCTAAGATAAAATATATAATTGTTTTTATAACATATATCGAAAATGTTGAACCCTCAGTGGACAAGTGGGGCATCAAATTAAAATAAAAAAGGGGTTGAAAAGGGATTAAAGGAAATGGTGAAAGAGAATTAAAGAAAAGGAATGACACTTTAAATGACAGGCAAAATGATGCAGCTTTTTTGGCCAATATTAGGGACCATTGAATGCATATATATTCTTGTATAATATGAAAATATACGTATAAGTTGGAGAGTATTAAAAAACTAAATTGTTAATTGGCTCGTTTTATGCTAGTTGTATGTCTATCGCAACAGTGTAAGCCTTCTTTGTTGAGCTTGAAATCAGTAATTTGAGCAAATTCACACAAACGAAATTGTATACTATATATATTCTTGTATCATACAAGAATACACGTCAGTCCCGAATAAGCTGGAAAGTATTAAAAGATTTATGAATTGACTAGTTTTAATTTGTGTTAGTTGTTTATGTACCGCAACGTACAAGCCTTCTCAGTTATTCGAGCTTGAATATAATACAAGAATATACGTCAATACCGAATAAGTTGGAGAGCATTAATAGTATATTAACTAGTTTATGTTAGTTGTTTATCTACCATACTAGTGCTGATAAATACCCGTGATATACACGGGCATAATAGTATATTTGGGCTGTCAAGACCTGTATATACACGGTATGAATTCACGGTTTAATGGCCTAATTTTGGTTAGTTTAGTTGTAATTAAATTAGAATTGTACACTTACCATAATTGTATAATTATGGTACAAGTAGAATAAGATTTTGGGATTAGAATAGGAATATAATTTCTTATTATGGAAATTGTAAATTATATATGTACTTTTTCATTAATGAAAATAATTGTTGGTTATGACAACTCTATTCCAATTCGTGGTTACCCGTGATATACACGGAATATACACCGTGTGTAACACGGGCAGAATGGTATGTTTGGGTTGTCAAGACCCGTGATATACACGGTATATTCTTGCCGTATATCACGATTTCCACCTAATTTTGGTTAGTTTAGTTGTAATTAAATTAGAGTTGTACACTTACCATATTGTATAATTATTGTCAGGGTCGTCTTTGGACCCGTGCGAGGTGTGCTACCGCACAGGGCCCCTTCCGAAAAAATGAAAAATTTTAGGGCCTCTTTTTTCATTTTTTATTAAGTAGTATTAGCCAGAATTTACTGCAAAGACCCATAATTCGCAGGTCTTCGCCCAATTAAGGGTCCACTTTTACGAATTAGAACAGGGCCCCCAAAATGTTTGAGACGATCCTGATTATTGTACAAGTAGAATAAGATTTTGAGATTAGAATAAGAATAAAATTTTCTTATTATGGAAATTGTAAATTGTATATATACTCTTTCATTAATGGAAATAATATTTCAAGTGCAATCCTTCTCTATTACTAATAAGAACAAATTAGTAGTAATTTATTGTAGTAGTTTATAGAAGAGTTTGTTGTTTCTAGCTAATATAGTTTGAAATGATTGGGATAAAGGAGCTTTTAACTGATTTTTTGTATCAATATATTATTTGTGCATAGAGAGCTGGCAGTACTTTAATTTTTTTAAGAAAAGAAATAAAGGAATAATCGAATTTTTCACAGAATAAAGCTGAGTGTGGACTAAGAGATCAATTGATGGGAAATCTAACTTTTCATTTGTTTATATGTTGGAATATGTTAGTGGTAGTCAGAAGTTTATGGCCCATGCCCCCTCCCCTCCCTATTAAAAATTTTAGTGGGTGAAAAAAATGAAGATGGTTTAAAAATAAGAAAATGAAATTAATTGCACCATGGTGTCCATATAAAACATCAAACACACAATTTTTATTGTGCACTCACTTTCTGGGTGTAAAGTATGTCACGAGTAATTAACAAAGTGATAGTGTATTAAACACACTTAAAAAAGATTGAATGTATAAAAAGTTACCCGTGGTGGAAAAGTATGGCACGAGTAATTTGGCGTCAATGAATAAACTATGTATTCTGTCTTTATTTTTTAATCTAGTCCATAAATAATGATATTTGTGAATATACATTACGTACATATATTAAGTACTATGTGAGTAGACATTGATAACACTCCACCAGTTAAAGTAGAGAAAGATGCATAAGTATGAAATGATAGGTACACAAAAACCAAAAACAATAATAGAAATTAAGAAATATTAGAAATTGGAGCTAGCGTTCAAGAAATGCAAAATTATCTAGGTTTCTACCAAAGATTTTATTTTGTGGAACCTTTATTTTTTTTAGCGGCTAGATAAGCAAGTTATCTTCAACATCGGTAAAATTCCTATCAATAATTGATTGAAATGGTGTTTTTTTTTACATTTTGTGGCGAGTTTAATCGTCACCAAATGTACACATTTTGTGGTGACCCCTTAAGAGTCATAAATACATCCATGATATACACGATATATACATTGTCTTGTGTATACCGTGTATATCACAGGAATCACAAGCCAAGTTGAAAACTGATATACACGGTATACCAGCCGTGTATATCCATGTTTGGTAATATGTTGTTTGTATTTAATTAGCATAGTTCACTTACCATAATTGTAGAACTCTTGTACAAATAGAATAAGATTTTGAGAGTAGAATATGAATATGATTTTCCATATTATGGATATTGTAAATTATATATATACTCATTCATTAATTAAAATAATCAAGAGATTATTTCTTTCACTTGTAGCTAGGGGCGGAGCTATATTATATGGTACGAGTTCATACAAAATCAATAATTTTTGCTTAAATACTGTATTTATATTTAAAAAGTTTATAAATATGTGTAAATATTTAATCACGAACTCAGTAACTAAAATGATTACGAGTTCAGTGACAAGTTCAGAACTTACTAACTTCAAATCCTGATCACTAGGATTGTGTTTGTAGCAATCGGTCGCCACTAGAAATATTTAGTGGCAGCTATATGAGCTTTGTAACGACTTTAGTCAATACAAAAAAGTTCAATTTCTTGTAGTGAGCATTCAAGAAATTCTAAATTATCCATGTTTTTTTTGGTGATTTTCACAAAGGCAAATTCAAAACTCATAAATTTAAAATCCCGATCACTCGGCTTCTGTTGTAGGTTGTAGCAATCCTAAGGTCACGAATAGAAATATTTAATGGCGGCGGCTTTATAACGATTTTAATCGCCATAAAAAGTTTGATTTCTTGTTGTGAGCATTCAAGAAATGCTAAATTACCTGTGTTTTTGTTTTTCTGATGATTATCACAAAGGCAATATGTATATAGGTTTTTTTGGGAAGCTTTTAGCACTGCCATCAAGTACTTTGGAATATCTATATTTTGAATTTCCAAAAGCAAGTCATTAGCTTTGCTTAGAAGCATAAATGAATCCAGAAATATAGTATATATATAGCATCAATGCAATCATCATTATCAATGTCTTCTTGGAAAAGTCTACTTGATTATATTATATTCTCCATGAGGTACACCACGAATTCCTTGCCTTTATTTGATTTGATTTCATAACCAGAAAAGTTGGAATTTTTTTATTTTTAAATACACAAAATAATCTTATAATTAGTCACAAAGATTCTTGTTCACTCCCTACTATTTGATATTCATTGACCCGATTAATTCAGATTCGTACAACATACAAAAATGCCTATTAGGAGTTTCTCCATTAGACACCGAGACCTTTATTTCCTTTTTGTACTGCTTACTTTTTTATGTGTTACTTGAGCTGAGAATCTATTTGAAATAATTTCTCTACCCTCATAAGATAAGAGTAAAGGTTGCGTACACACCACCCTCCCCAATCTCATATGTGAAATTACACTGAATATGTTATTATTGTTGTACACCGAGACCTTTATTTAAAGATAGAGGAATCTCATCTATCTCATCACATTCCGAGGTGGTCTCATCCTACTAGAGCTAAAAGAGTAACAAGTTATGTACACGGGATTTCTATCCTTGCTCTAGAGTGGCACATCTAAGATCTAGGGCTGGCATTATGAGTTTTTTTTAGTACAATTTAACTATATTTATATTTTATTTTCCACACCACACACGTATACATATTATTTCTGAATCATTGAGTTTTGCCGAACTCGTAACTACACGTGATCCGCTAGTGTGTCGGTAAGCAGGGACAGAGCTAGGGGCTGCAACAGAGTTAATCCAAACCTTCGCTAGAAATTACATTGCACATACAAGGTCAATTATTTTTAATGTATATATAATAGATGTTAAATTTCCATAATTTCTTAGTATATTTATATCTTTATATTTTGAATTTACTTAATAAAAATTCTAGCTCTGCCCCTATGTAAAAATCCAAAAAACTAATGGAAGTATCTATATTATTTATGAGAGGATAAAAAGAAGAAGTTATGTGTTGAGATTCATAGGGATTCTTATTGCACCAAATGAAGATAATGTGTTTCTATCATGTAAGCAAGGACATATATTTAAGGAAATGAACAAAAGTTTAATTATGTAGGGTACATAAATTTTCATTTAGAAAAAAACAGAATATTATTGCTTTGATCATACAATGAGTATCTACTTCTTATCCGAAGCCCTAGACCAGTTGGTCTTGAAGGCAGAGGATATCCTCATTGGGTGGTGTGAGAGAGCTTGGTCACAAGTTCAAAACCCCAGGGTAACGTCTGGCCTGCCTTCGTGTTGAGATATTCACTAGTATACTTAGTAGTATACACATACAATGTTAGTTAGTTAGTGATTATTTTCTGCAAAGTTATTATTAATAGTGTAATAGTTGTAATATTTCATTTGAGCAAACATTATATTGAATATACACAGAAGAGCTTTGCTCCCAAAATATCTTATTTCTTCTTCTTCTTACTCGAACCTACTCTTCTCTATTCTCTTCTGCCTTCTCCATCAATTCTAGCCAAACTCTCATGGATCGATCACACACAATCTGTGATAATTAACACTTCGCCTTTTGGGGGAGCCTGTCACACCTGGCTTGCCAAGTGTGGTTTAACTGGATGACGGAGTTTGCAGGCTATTACGTCAGTCCGTGATTTACTCAGTGCGCACCTTCGGATAGCGACTGCGGGTTTCACGTTAAACAAATTATCTACTTCTTTGTATCTCATCTTGGATTTGTTGTTCATTACAAACGTTATTGTAGTTACATAACCTTTCCTAGGAGATTATTGAAAAATTACATTGGAGATCTATAAACAAAACACATAAGATCCTTGTAGAGTCATTTCGGCATAAAAAACCATTTCCTCGTTTTCCTATCCATCAATAGTTGAAACCCTTTACATAACTCACCAATCAAACCATCCCCACCTAGTTTTTCAGCCATAAGAGGCAAAAAAATTGTTGAAATTAGATTTTCTTGATGTAGTCATTGAAGAAAGTAAAATTGGAGAGAAAAAATAGAAATGGTCTATTGTTCAAAGTTGGATGGGAGAGTTTGATTTTTAAGGCAAAGTTCGAGGAGGAAAATGATTTTCACCCGAAGATAGAGTGTTTTCCCCTTTCTTGAATCCTTTTTGTTCACTGATTCTTATAACACAGTTGGACAATGCACAATGAAAACCAAGAACAACAGTTGTAAATTAATGGAAGATGAATACACTTGGGATTTTTTATCAGCGGTCAGCTTAACGAGCCCCAACAACAACTATTATGTCTCAGTGCCAAATGAGTATGGATTAACTATATCTTCATTTAAGCTCAACTCATGTTGTTATCATTACCAAATAAAGTAAAAGCGAAAAAAACAAAGTTTTAATAACGTTAGAAGTTCTTTAACGAGCCCCAAACGAAGAAAATGTAATTTCATTTGCAGTGTAAGAGTCATAATCAGATCTGATAAAGCTAATTTCAGTTGGTATCACATCTCTCAGAAAACCGGGGTCTTTCGGCTGTGGTAGAGTATTCTCTCCATTCAACATCAGAGCCACGGCTGACATATTTGGTCTGTCGTCTGGACTCTGTTGGACACATAACAGACTTACATGAATGCACCTCAATATCTCCAACATAGAACTAGATTCGTCCTCTAACGAGGAATCAACTAACTCGAGGGGTGTCCCTTCCATCCACATTCTCCATGCCTGAAAAGGGAATAAAGAAAAAAGTCATATCTAAGTTCCCCACAAAGAAGAAACTGGAACCTCTTCAAATCTTACATATCATATAAGACCATGATGATGATGCTGATGAGGGAAGCATCGATTCTTCTTTCTGGTTACGATCTCCAACAGCAGCAAACCAAAACTGAAGACATCAGATTTTACTGAAAATAGACCATAGAGCACATATTCTGGAGCCATATAGCCACTGAAAATGATCAATTAATAAAATTACGTGACAGATATGGATGTGTAGTGGATATAATTTAGAGAAATTGACATAAGTATCCATCCACCAAAATAATAGTCAACAAATATATATTAATGTATAACATATAAAAAATAAACATTTTGATATACATAATAGTGTATATCTTTTGAATATTTGGTTTATTTTATGGCCTGTTTAAACTTACAAAGTTCCAACGACTTTCTGTGTTGTCTCCGCACTGATTTCCTTGGAAGGTTCTTGCCAAACCAAAGTCTGAAATCTTCGGATTCAGCTCAGCATCAAGCAAAACATTACTTGCTTTCAGATCTCTGTGAATAATTCGCAATCTTGAATCCTGGTGAAGGTAGAGAAGACCACGTGCAATTCCACCGATGATCTCGAAGAACTTTGACCAGCCCAATTGTTTCCGCCTTGTTTGATCTGGCAGTTCA
The DNA here is from genome assembly GCA_029844215.1 of Przewalskia tangutica. Classification (NCBI taxonomy): domain Eukaryota; kingdom Viridiplantae; phylum Streptophyta; class Magnoliopsida; order Solanales; family Solanaceae; genus Przewalskia; species Przewalskia tangutica. The sequence goes on along the minus strand of CM056738.1, from coordinate 732,973 downwards.
AAGTTAAGTTAGTCCGACTCCAACTGAAACTCTCACTCAATGCTAACGGGATAGACAAAGGAACACTTCTCTAAAGATACAAACCAAAAACAAAAGAGTCTAAGCTTCCATTAGCCATGTATTCATAGATTAACATCTTCTCTTCATCATCAATACAACTTCCAACAAATTTTACAAGATTTCGGTGCTGAAGTTTTGCTATCAGCATACTTCATTTTTTAGTTCATTTAATTCCTTGTCCAGAACTCTTCGAAAGCCTCTTCACAGCGATTTCCTGTCCATCTACTAGTGTTCCCTGAAAATTACATGTTAGTGTTAGGTTCTGTGTCCTAACATTTTCCGTAACATGTCTCTTTTTGGTGTTAAGTAAAAACAGGAAAATGTCATCCCAAATGTCATAACATCTGGGAGGACATTTCTGGCAAGAGTTTTGCCTATCTTCACGCGATTTACGGTGAGAAGATTTTATCACGTGAATGTTTGGCTTGGTTAGGAGCTAAGGAAAACACGATAATACTTAACAAGACCAAGTCCAAGGAGAGTGCATAACGGAAGGAGCATTCTCAGGAAGACAAAGTCAAATCTGTTGAGAATTTTAAGGCTGAAGAACAGCTCCAGCCAACTCTATTCTGCTCAACCTCCACCGAGAATCAAGGAGCCTCTCGGGTGAACTCTCCACTATAAATAGAGGGTTCACTCCAAGGCTTTGGGATCCAGTTTTTGCAGAAGAAAATTCAGATCTGAGACGTCTCAAATATTGCCTCAAACACAGCTGGATCGAGCAGCCTGGTTTTGTGATTACACTTGTTCAAAATTGCGAATTGCTTTCTTAGATCTATACTTGTTCTTTCAATTCAAGCAATTGTAATAGGGTGTTTTTCACTTCTATTTTAGATAGATTTTTCAGGCTTAGAAGTTAGGATTTAACTTCTTTTTAATCCCTTTCTTGTTTTACTGACATCGCTCATTCTCGAGGATTTGTAAGATTGTATAATTTTTATACAATAAATTTTTGGTCATGAGACCACTATAAGTTATATACAATTATATAACTTATGAAAAACAATCTTGGGTGTCCTTGATTTATTTCCGCTGCATCTTAACCTGTTTTTTAGTTCTGCGTTTTTGTTAATGTTCGATTCGTATCACGAACATTTTTGGGAACATTACTTATCGCCTTTAAGTTTACCTCTGTTTTCTTTGAAATTATTTATTCCATAGTTTAAGTTCGACAAGTCCTTTCAAGTGGTATCAGAGCCGACACTTGACATAATAAGTGCTAAGGTCCTTTTACTTAACTATGGATCCGGGTAATCCAAATATTGGTAGACTTCCTATTTTAGATGGATCAAACTATCCTTATTGGAAGATTCGCCACGCTTCACATCAAATCCATTGATGTTAGAGCATGGAGATCTATTACAAATGGATACACTGCTCCTATGCTTTCACCGGACGAGGAAGGCGACATTTTGGTCAAGCTCGAGGCGAATGGACTTTCAAGAAACTAATAGTGCAGCTTCAACGAAAGGCACTAAATGCTATTTTCGGATGGGTTGATCTTTATATGTTCAAACTCATCCAAAATTGCTCTATCGCGAGATCTTGGGATACTTTACAAACTCATTGTGAAGGTAGCTCGAGTGTTCGACGAAGCTTCGCGTACGCCACGAGTAAGTATGAACGTTTAAGGATGGAGGAATCGGAGGATATTAAAACCTATTTTGAAAAGTTGATTGATATCTCTAATGAATGTCAAGTTCTTGGTTCTCCATTGACCAACAATCAACTTGTTGAAAAGCCCTTCGATCTCTTCCCGAAAAGTTCAACATTAAGATTTGCGATTGAAGCACACAACCTTGCCACAACGATGGACCTACATACTTTAATGAGCATTCTCAAAACATATGAGATGAACATGGAAAATCAAAGGTCTTTATACAAAGGCAAGGATGTTGCCCTTCAAGCAAAATCCTTAGAGACGGAAGTCAATGAAGAGGATGAAACACTTGAAGAAATTGGGGATGGTGTCAACGTTGCTCTTCTTACTCGTAGGTTCAATACGATGTTAAGAAGATTCAACGAAGATAAGAATAAATCTAAGTCTAAAGAGCACCAAAACCAATGACTCAATCCACGAATTACCAAGAATTTTCCTACCGCACAAAAAGGCAATCAACTTAGGAGAATAAATTCTGACCGAACCAGTTCGATCCTGCACCGACAAAGATTCAATGTCACGCTCGGGATGGGGCCATTATGCCAACGAGTGTGCAAATACTCTAAGAAAGGTTGACAAAAGTCTATGGATTTCCCTAAGTGATGATGAAGGTGAAGGGGAAGAGAATACAGAAATAGAGTCACAAGCAACGCGGCTGTTTTGAACACTCTCGTCCGGATGATGAAGGTTTAGATGTGTGATACACTAAATGTCATGACATTTCCGGAACATCACCGTAAGATACAGCAACAGCAGACAGGTATGAGTTTTTTAATTCTTCAGATGTCAATTGCTTCTGTGGTTTTATTTCAAAAAATGATTCTAAACCTAAGACTCAAGAAGACTCTAAGGATGATATGATTAAGGAATTGCAAGCCCTTTGCAAGGACTTAATCATTGAATCTAATCAACTTGAATCAAAGGTGAAAACTCTAACTCGTGAGAATGCAGATTTGATAAGTACCATTACCCGACTGGAAGTGACTCTTACCAAAAAAGATCTTGAATTCGGAAAGATAAGTACAAAGTTGGATCTGGCCGAAGCAACCTTCAAAAAGCTTAACACAGGCACCTCCAAATTAGATGAAATCCTTAGTGTTAGTCAACCTCAATGTACTGGTTTGGGCTACAAGAATCCTATCAATACATTATGCTCCAACTTGTTTGTTAAAAATGGGGAAATGAACCATAAGAAGCAACTATGTGTGCAATTATTGTAATAAATCTGACATTTAAAACCTTTTGCTTTAAGTTACTAAAACTCGAAAGAAAATGTCTTCCGAATCGTCAAGAACTTCGCATAAAGACTCTAAGAGACTCTCTATCTACAAAAATCGTAAGGTAACAAAAAGGGTTTGGGTTCCCATCAAGAAAACAAGTTGTAATGTAGCCATAACCGCACTAAGGAACAATATCTCTGGATCGTGGTACTTTGACAGTGGTTGTTCCCGCCATATGACAGGAACAAAAGACTGTCTAAAGAACTACGAAGCTCTAAATGGAGGAAATGTTACATATGGAGGAGGTGGAAAGAGTAAGATAATAGGAAGAGGCTGTTAATGTCACGCCCCGAATTCCAAAGATCGAATAATGTCTTGCGTTGACGGTCGATGGCTAACCTAATTAGTATAAGCCAACCGTGATGACAACTTAGAGGTAAGATTCAATAAACATGCATGTACCGATGATGAAACTAACAAATGATAATGACAGTACAAGAACAAGTGATAATTGTTATCTTGTCGGAGAACATAAGGTATGTAATAGTGTTAGGGTGATGACACAACATTGTGGCATCAAAAACTAGGACATGTCAATTACCACAACCTTAGAAAATTGATATCTTATGAGGCGGTAAAAGGCATTCCTAAACTAAGTCCTATGAGTGAAACCGTGGTGTGTGAAGATTGTCTCAAAGGTAAGCAAACCCGTGTCCCTCACAAAGTTGTTCAGATTGATGGACATTTCTCAGGTACGTCCCATTGCTTTCAACTTTTACATATGGATCTTATGGGTCCAATTGAGGTAGATAGCCTAGGAGGCATGAGGTACTCCTTTGTGATTGTAGATGACTTTTCAAGATACTCTTGGATATTCTTTTTGAAAGAAAAGTCTCAAACGTTTGACATGTTTAGAATATTGTACTCTAGAATTAGAAATCTATATCATTCCTCTATTTCTCGGATAAGATCTGATCATGGAAAGGAGTTTGAAAATAATCAATTTTCTACATTTTGTGAGAAAAAAGGTATTTTCCATGAATTTTCTGCTCCCAAAACCCCCCAACAAAATGGTGTAGCAGAGAGGAAGAATAGAACCCTACAAGAAATGGCTAGAGTCATGCTAAGTTCTAAAAAGCATCAAAACGTTTTTGGGCGAAGCCACTAAACACCGCAAGTCACATCTCTAATAGAGTCTATCTTAGACCAGAACAAAATGACACCCTATGAGATCTTGAATGGAAAGAAACCAAATCTACGTTACTTTCATGTTTTTGGGTGTGTATGCTATGTTCTAAATGATAGAGATAATCGAGCAAAGTTTGACTCTAAGAGTGATAAGGAAATTTTCATAGGCTATTCTCAAAATAGTCATGCTTACCGAAAGTGTACAATCTTGAACCAAATGCACAAGAATCATTAACATTGTTTTTGATGATAATGCAGATTATGCAGAAATACACCAAGAATGTAGATGATGTCGTAATAATACGGGAGGGCGGATCACGTAAAATGCAGATGTTACACCAAATGTCACAACATTCGCAGAACACCGTAGAATCAAGATGAGAACACTGCAGTTACGATGAGATGCCGAAATCGAACCGTGATTCAAGACGCAGGATCCTCATCCGTAATCGAAGAAACCATCCCAGCAATGTAATAGGAGAAGTATTCAAGGAATAAAAACAAGGAGAAAAGAACCAAAAAATTACCGAGACATGGTGAAGTATGCGTGTATGTCCACCATACATCACAAGGTAAGTCAATCTTGCTATGTTTCTACTTTGGAACCTAAAAACATTAATGAAGCACTAAAAGACAGGTTGGTGGATACAAGCTACGCAAGAAGAACTAGAGCAGTTCACCGTAAATGAGGTTTGGGATCTAGTTCCTCGCCTACGATGAGACTAATGTAATAGGAACTAAATGGATCTTTAAGAATAAATCTAACTGAATCAGGTATTATTAGAAATAAAGCTAGACTAGTGGCTCAAGGATACTCTCAAGTCGAAGGTATCGACTATGATGAAACCTTTGCTCCAGTAGCTAGAATTGAATCAATTAGATTATTACTTGCCATAGCTTGTTGTTTAAAGATAACTCTTCACCAAATGGATGTGAAAGGTGCCTTTTTGAACGGATATATTGATAAGAAGATATATGTTGAACAACCCAAAGGATTTGAAGATCCTCACCATCCACAACATGTATACAAGTTAAAAAAGGCCTTGTATGGACTAAAACAAGCTCCACGTGCATGGTATGGTCGTTTAACTCAATTCCTTCTTGAATTTGGTTTCCAACGTGGTGTAGCTGATTGTACTTTATTTATAAAACACCATGGATCAGATATGGTTATTGCTCAAATCTATGTAGATGACATAGTTTTTGGTTCGACTTCAATGTCTCATCTTAAGACTTTTGTCGCTATGTCCTCAACATTCGAAATGAGCATGATAGGGAACTAACCTTTTTCTTAGGCTTGCAGATAAAACAAAATGAGGAGGGTATCTTCATTTCACAAAGCAAATATGCCAAGAACACGGTTAAAAGTTTGGATTGAGAACGCCAAACACATGAAGACTCAGATGGGATCAACCTGGACTATATCCAAAGATGATGTTGGGAGAATGTTGACCCAACTTTATACTGATCTATGATAGGTAGTCTTTTGTATCTCACCGCGAGTCGCCCGGATCTTATGTTTAGTGTTTGTGTGTGTGCACGATTCCAAGCATGCCCTAAAATTTCCCACTTAAACTTTGTCACAAACGTGTCATAAGATATGTCACGACACGTGAGTTGGGAATTTGGTATTCCAAAGACACTAATCCTAATCTAATAGGATATAGTGACGCTTGATCACCGGGATGTGGAAGATAGAAAAAGTACTAGTGGAGGATGTTTTTACCTTGGCAATAACTTAGTTTCTCGGTACAGAAACAAATCTGTCTCACTCTCAACCGCTAAATCTGAATATGTAGCAATGGGAGTTGTTGCTCTCGATTAATATGGCTAAGACACATGTTAGACGATTATGGTGTTTCAAAAATATCTTAGTTTTGTCTTTGTGATAATATGAGTGCCATCAATATATCTAAAAATCCGCTCAAGACTCTCGCATAAAAACATATAGATATAAGACATCACTTTCTTCGAGACTTGGTTGAAAAACAGCTAGTTAGAATCGATTATGTTGACACTTCTCATCAACTAGCTGATATTTTTACAAAAGCTTTAGATCATGAGAGGTTTTCAAACTTGAAAACTCTCTGCCTCTCAGACAATATAAAGATTAACATCGCTTGGGATGTGTTATCCAAATGTCCCCGACATTTGTGATAACATTCATCCAAAGGTAAAACTGAACCGCTTCTTCGGTAAATGTTAAAATTGTTTTGTGTTTCTAACGGGTCATGACTTCTCAAAGGAACACCTTTTTAATGATACCGTTCTCTGCGATGATATGAAAATCATAAAAAGGGAGTATCAAAATCAAAAAAAATAAATAAGGCAAAGCCTTAAATTCCTCGGCAATTATAAAATGTTGGGCAAAGCCCACAAAATTGATCTGCTCCTATTCTATAGGAGTATCAACATACTTATAATGATAGACACAAGATCTTATCTATTTGGACTCAATATACATTGTTCCACTAATTTAGAGACAAAACTCTCTAAAGTGTCTTGTTTAGTTGCCGAAACTGCTGTTCCTATAAGAAAATGACTCCCGTGTTACACAAAATGTGCTAACATTTCTGATAACACTCAGATTTCCAGATTTTTCAAAAGACGTGTGTCGATTAATGTTGAGTTGGTTTTTGTTGAAAAATTTCACTTGTTTTTGATGTCTATTTTGAAACAACCTCTAAACCTTAGGAACTAGTCTTTGTATAAAAATTAAACCCTTATGTAGATAGTTTTTGCCAAGTGTATAAATACCCATTCACTAAATACTAAACTTCCAAAGAAACTTCCTCTGAAAACAAAAAAAAAAAAAAGGTGGGAACGAAATTTTCGTACATTACCCACGATGAATCCCTCTTTCAAGTCACCGACCTCACAAACTACTCCCATTCCCGTAACATCTGAAAACCCTAACTTCTCCTTCTCTTCTTCCCCTTTCTCTCCAATGGATGTCTCACCCATGTCACCGAAAATGTCACCACCAGTCCCAGAACACTCCCCAATGAGCACAAGTCCACCATCAGGCATGATTCGTGATAAGTTACTTCCAAGAACCTCTGGAAATCGCCTATCCAGGGGAGACAAATAATCCTATCAACTTAGAGGAAACCCCGGATGTTTCCGTCCTCCCAAAGAGGACAAATCAAGCAGCTTTTCCCACTCGCAGATCGGTCCGAAACTTTGAGAAGGCCTTTGGCAGTGGTGAATCCTCCACCAAAAGGAAGAAGTCAGCGACTCCTCCCTCTAGAGAAGACTCTTTCGGTTGAGTCCCAACCTGAATCTCCTGCTTCACCTTCCTTCACAAATCTACCAGAATCCAGTGAGGAAGATGAAATTCCAGACGACACCCCGCTGAAGAAGTTTTATCGCAAGAAATCTGGTCATGCTTCAGGGGAAACAAAATCATCATCAACCCCTCAAGATGTCACTGAAAATGTTGTGACATCTTCTGAATCATCTTCAGATTCCAGTGTCCGAGGTCTAACAAGCAGTAGCTCTGAATCTGCGTCTGAGGTAACCCCTTTCTCTCCCGAGTTTTTAACAGCCAATCACTCAAAACATTGGTCTTGGTTCAACGGTCGAGCCATTCGAACCGAGAAGGTGTTGGACATTGCGTCTTGTAGTAACCACGGTCTGGTGGATTTCTTCACTTCAAGAAATCTACTAGACTCGGTAAATAACAAATGTCCTTATGTAGACAAGGTAGTGAAGTTATTTTATGCAAATCTAACAAGTAAAATAGAGAAACCCAAGTCGAAACACCTTGGGAAAGTGTTTCTCTATAACAAATTTTATGACTTCACACCGACTACAATTAACCAATGTTTGAATAGAGTGAATGATGATGAGAGGGCAGAATGTGAAGTGATAAATGACAGGGATGAGGTGATTTCATACCTCACCGGTGGAGTTGTGAAGAAATGGGTTTCAAGGTGTCCAACCTCCAAACTCACTGCCTTATTTGCTGTTTTGCACAAGTTAATGATACACAATTGGTTGTGTTCTTTGAAACAAATCAATTGTAACAATTGAACAAGCATTGTTCCTATACAAAATAGGAAAAGGTTTTAGTGTTGATATAGGAAAAACAATCTTTCAACAGATTGTAAATATGGCAGAAAAGGAGACAGGTATCATCCTTCCATTTCCCTCATTGATCTTTAAGATACTAACCTCACAGGGATTCCAAGCCCCTAAGCAGGATCTGCTCTGGAAACAACCTGAAGTATACGTCGTTAATCAGACGATCCTGAAGAGCAAGAGCAGAGTCATTGATCTTCCATGGACGAATACAGCTGGAGTTGCTAGTGTTACCAGAAATGTCCTGCATCTCCAGAATATCTCGCGATCGTCCTTGACAATCGCTGTGGTGCAAGAGATTGCAAAGCTCAATGCCCAGATCGCAGGAGTGGACCAGGTACGAAAAGCCCTGGTGGAAGCTAGGGAACGTTACCTAATTTTGCTTTCTTCCCAACAAGGGAGATGGAGTGCAGTCTGGGGAGCAATCGATGTGAATGCTCAAACCAGAGGGGATCTTGATGCAGGGGGAGATGAAACCAGAGGACAATCGGAGGCCGATCTGCTTTCTTTGTGTTTAGCCGCTAAGTAGCTTGTTGAATGCTTATTAGTTGTGGGATTTGTAGTTATTTGGCTTGTGATTTGAGACATTTTAATTCATTTATATATTGCTATTTATTTTATATCGTTTATGTGTATATTGATGGTTTCATGCATTAATCTTTTAGATGTATACTCGCATTTGCATCATACTCGATTCGAGTAACTTATCGCACATAGTGTATATATCGTGCTTTATAACTGCTTTGAGTTGAAGGTTGAGATATTTGCACGTGATAAAATCATTAAACTATTTAGTTTTGTGAAGAAAGGCAAAAGGGAGATTGTTAGTGTTAGGTTACGTGTCCTAACATTTTCCGTAATATGTCTCTTTTTGGTGTTAAGTAAAACAGAAAATGTCATCCCAAATGTCATAACATCCGGGAGGACATTTCGCAAGAGTTTTACCTATCTTCACGGCATTTAAGTCGAGAAGATTTTATCACGTGAATGTTTGGCTTGGTGAGCTAAGGAAAACACGATAATACTTAACAAGACCAAGTCGAGAGTGCATAACGGAAGGAGCATTCTCGGGAAGACAAAGTCAAATCTGTTGAGAATTTTAAGGTCAAGAACAGCTCACCAACTCTATTCTCGCTCAACCTCCATCGAGAATCATGAGCCTGGGGTGAACTCTCCACTATAAATAGAGGGTTCACTCCAAGGCTTAAATATCCAGTTTTTGCAGAACAAAATTCAGATCTGAGACGTCTCAAAAATTGCCTCAAACACAGCTGGATCGAGCAGCCTGTTTTTGTGATTACACTTGTTCAAAATTACGAATTGCTTTCTTAGATCTATACGTGTTCTTTCAACTCAAAGCAATTGTAATAGGGTGTTTTTCACTTCTATTTTAGATAGATTTTTCAGGCTTAGAAGTTAGGATTTAACTTCTTTTTAATCCCTTTTTGTTTTACGGATTACTATTCATTCTCAAGGGATTTGTAAGATTGTATAATTTTTATACAATAAATTTTTGGTCATGAGACCACTATAAGTTATATACAATTATATAACTTATGAAAAACAATCTTGGGTGTCCTTGATTTATTTCACGATCTTAACCTGCTTTTTAGTTCTGCGTTTGTTAATGTTCAGCCATGTCACGTAACATTTTGGGAACATTACTTACTGTCTTTAAGTTTACCTCTGTTCTTCTTTGCTGAAATTATTTATTCCATAGTTTAAGTTCGACAATCCCTTTCATTACAAACCAAATAAAGCTCATAGGCAAGGTCCAAAATTAGGTTATAATACGTTCTTGAGAATTCTTAGATCCCTTAGAAAACACAAAATAACTGTCCTATAAGGTAGGAAGAAAGTCAAATGCAACAAATAAATATTGGAAAGAAAAGAAAGAGAGAGAAGAACTATCCATAGATACCAGAGCTCCAAAAACATTAAAGAGATCACTAACTAAACGAATTTAAGTTTCGACTGGGAAAACCCCACTAATTTCTCAATCCAATGTCTCACACATACCGACTTCCAAGCCCTTCAAAGAAAGAAATAGAAACCTAGTGAATGCGCTAGATGTGTATCGTTTTATTATAGAGTCAGTTCAGTTGAGAAAGATTGATTGCTTTGACTCTTCAAAAATGCTGGCACACCCGCGTCGGATCCTTCAAAAATTCACTACTTTTTTAGGATCCAACTCAAGAAGTTCAGGCCTTAATGCTACCAACCAGGACTTTCAAATGTGAAAGTTTATCTTGTAAACAGGTCCAAACCCTCCTTCACCAAGCTTCTTGTTAAATGAAAGGTTATCAGTAGCATTAACAATTGTTACCAAGTCAAAAAACGGTAGCTCCGTGTCTTCTTTTGGGCCTTCAGTGGTCCAGTTATCTTGTCCAAGTACTATCCCTGATACCAAGAAGGTGGATGTTGGTAAATTATCATTCAAATTCTTAGGAATAGGATCCCGACTTAGAAATATTAAGAAATAACAACATACTCAGTGTAATCCCATAAAATGAGGTTTGGGTAAGGTAGAGTGTCTCTACTTTTGAGGAGGAAGAGAGACTGTTTCCGAAAGTCTCGGCTCAAAGAAAGAAAAAGAGGCAGAAGAAACAAGCAAAAACAATAGCAAGATAATAAGTTAACCGAGGCTAAGGAATAGAAATAATAAGAAATAAGCATGTAAATTCCATCATTAATGTTCTAGTATAAACCAGTTCATTATAAAAAACACACCTTTAAGATTTAACCTTCGTATTCCTCCGAGAAAGATAGTAGCAGAAGAGAACCAACCCAAAAACCACAGCCCCGATGATTGAACTAATTAAGACTGCATTAACCACACGCCTTCCAGCTGTTAAACAGAAAAATAAGTTACTATAACAACAGATTGACACAATAAGATAGTATAATACTCCATCCGTTGACATTCTTTCCTTTTTAGTCACTCACGAAAATAATGACACGATTTTATATTTAGTAACAATTTAACTTTAAACTTTATATTTTACACTTAATGAGATGATTTATAATCACATAAATATCTATGACTCATTTTAAACCACAAGTTTCAAAACTCTTCCTTATTTTTTCTTAAAATTCACGCTCAATCAAACACTTTCACATAAAAGAAAAAAGACTGTTTTAACAACACGCACCTTGTTTTGAAGCCTCAATCCGTATATAGAGGTCCTGACCACCATTTGGAACCTGCCGAACATCAATCAGATCACCGAACCAAAGGGCACATCCACTTCCTTGTCCTCTAATATTTAAATTCGAGTAAGCGGACATGAACAATTTTTGAAGCATGCTTCCTGCACTCTTGAAGATTCATAGTAACACTTACCCAAGATTTGGTAGTATCTGGTAGTTTCAGCTCAGAAAATTTGACAAAAACTTCCTTACTCTGACAGCTAATGGCTTGCCAAGAACACATCCCTCCGACCAGTCCATCGAGTTCCAGCTATTCAGTGATTTTTGTTTAAAACCTTCCAAGCATTGACACATAGGTGAATCGGTGATTACGCAAACTGAATTCGCACCACAAATACCCTAAGTATCACAATAATCATGTGGCACTGATGAATAGAGCCTCCAGGTTTGATCAGCTTCCCCCCACAAATACCGTTGCCAAGAAGAGGTTGAATCATTCAAGATCAACCTTGAAAAGACGTACTTGTTCTTGAGTTGGTAGGTGTAGTACACGTTAGATATAAAGCTGTAATCGTATACCGGATTCACCTTTAAATCAGGGCCCCCACTAAACCGCTCTCCATTCCATGGACCACCACTGAAGTACTTTTTGGAGCCATTCCACACAACTGCCTCGTGAAATTCATGAAGCTCTATCCCGTTACTTAGTTCTCAGGGGGAAGGGTCATTTGAGTTCCTCCATGAAGAGAGCCACCTATTACGACCCGTTCACAAATCCCATCCGAGTTTCATTCCAGGTAACAGTGTATCAGAAGCATGATCAAAGCTCTGCCACAGATAGATTCCCTTCTCGTCTCTTAGGACAAGATTCCCAGAATCTAAAAGCTCTAAAGCAGGTGCTTTAGTGACCTTGAATGAATTTGTTGACCAAATAACACCATTAGTCCTACTGGTAACCACGATACTGCCTGTGCTGTTTATCGTGAGTGCTCCAGTACCATCTTTAAGTTTTTTCCTGTTTGCCACCCAAACGACAGTTTTAACCAAATGCATCGAAAGAAAGAGATATTTTTGGGTTGTGCATTGCCAAAATAAACGGCTCAATCTCAAACAAGTTGGGGTCGGCTATATGAATCCCAATTCTTCATTGAAGCTTGTTTCATATCCTCATTGTGTGCATTGGCAGAAAATTCTAAGAAAAGTTTCAGCTTAAAATTTATGAGTTTTTAGCCAAAATTGTCCCTTATCTATGGGAGTAGGTCTATTTTGGTCCTTCAAATATAACATTGAGCATTTTTAGTCCTATGAGATTGCTAAAATGGAGCAACTTTGTCCAATGGACTTAAAAACTAACGAAACACATGCAAAAATCAACCGAAAAAAACCAAACTTTCGAACCACTGAAAAAAGGGAAAAGAACTCATTTGTAGAGACAATGAAGAGAACTAATTATCTTCATAGATATAACTTTTTCTGTATATATTTTGCAATGTATTACATGTTTACATTAGAGGCAAGTATAAAGGACAAAAGTTACAATGAATAGTCACAATGTTTGAACTCTTGGTGAAGAGCTTCATCTAACAAAAACTGAGATTGCTCCATTAACTCAGGACTTAATCTAAACATCAACACACAAAATTCCATCTGATTAAGAGCTCCATCACCTTCTTTAAGCATACTCATAAGATGATCATCACTCAAATCTTGCAACCCCAACAAAGCTGAATTCTTCTTGAGAGACTCAAATGTAATGACCCTTTTATCATTATCCATTAATAACTGAAACCCTTTACCTATTAAACCATTCCCACCTAGTTTTTCAGCCATAACAGGCAAGAAATCATTGAAGTTGGATTTTCTTGGAGTAGTGTTAGCCATTGAAGAGATGAATCAAGAATTGGTTGTGTTTGAGATAAAGGGTGTGGGGGGGATAATATATATAGGAGAGATATGGACGGTGTAGAGGTGTTTCTGGGAAGGGGAAATAGGGAAAAGCCATAGGAATACAACTAAGATACAGTGATGAGACTAACACCAACTTGCCTTTGCTTAGGCCTGAGTCTGATGGTTGATGAAGAAATTGCCTCACTTTCTATATTTGGCCCTTCCTACTCTAAGGGTATTTTTGTCACTGAAAACATTTTTCAAATAGAAAAAGAAAAAAAGTTTTTTGTATAACCATTTAGTATGTGGAAAGTCTAAACTCACTTGTATTCACAAAAAAATATTATATTTATCTTATGAATACTTTTCAAGATTTAAACTTGTGGATTCGACTCTTAACGAATACTTTTCAGGAAAAAAAAATATTTTTGAAAGTGGGAACTCAACTAATTGAACCTACTCGAATACATTAATTTTACATTAAAAATGTCCCTCCCTCCACCTATTGAACCCTTATTGTCAATACGTTCGGAATACACATGCATGAGAGTAATACTACTTATCAGTTGTATAAGAGTTCTCTAAAGAATAATTCTGAGCCATTTTTTTTATTTCTCACCCGATGTTCCTTAGAATTAAAGGAATTCACACCCGCGTAGGGTCCATTTGGGGGAAGCGCTCCCTAGCAAGAATCGTTTCATACCTAAGACTCGAACTCAAGACCTCTTATTAATAAAGGAGCAACCCATCCGCTACACCATATCCGGTGGTAAATCCTGAGCCAATCACCATTCGTCTTAAAATTTTGAATTAGATACTTAAAACTCTTTATTTTTTAATTTTTGGTAAAGAGGATATTTTTATTCATTAATCAAACTTAAAAAGTTATTACACTAGCCTAGGCAACATTGGAATTTAATCAAACTGAAAGGAATTGTCGAACTTAAACTATGGAATAAATAATTTCAGCAAAGAAGAACAGAGGTAAACTTAAAGACAGTAAGGAATGTTCCCAAAAATGTTCTGTGACATGAACTGGAACATTAACAATAACGCAGAACTAAAAAACGAGTTAAGATGCAGCGGAAATAAATCAAGGACACCCAAGATTGTTTTTCATAAGTTATATAATTGTATATAACTTATAGTGGTCTCATGACCAAAAATTTATTGTATAAAAATTATACAATCTTACAAATCCCTTGAGAATGAACAGTAATCCGTAAAACAAGAAAGGGATTAAAAGAAGTTAAATCCTAACTTCTAAGCACAAAAATCTATCTAAAATAGAAGTGAAAAACACCCTATTACAATTGCTTGAATTGAAAGAACAAGTATAGATCTAAGAAAGCAATTCGCAATTTTGAACAAGTGTAATCACAAAACCAGCCGCTCGATCCAAATTGTGTTTGAGGCAATATTTGAGACGTCTCGATCTGAATTTTCTTCGCAAAAGCTGGATCCCAAAGCCTTGGAGTGAACCTCTATTTATAGTGGAGAGTTCACCCGAGAGGCTCCTGATTCTCGGTGGAGGTTGAGCAGAATAGGGTTGGTGGAGCCGTTCTTCACCTTTAAAATTCTCAATGATTTGACTTTGTCTTCCCGAGAATGCTCCTTCCGTTATGCACTCTCCTCGACTTGGTCTTGTTAAGTATTATCGTGTTTTCCTTAGCTCCTAACCAAGCCAAACATTCACGTGATAAAATCTTCTCGGCTTCGTAAATCACAAACAAGATAGGCAAAACTTGCGTAAATGTCCTCCCGGATGTCACGACATTTGGGATGACATTTTCCTGTTTTTACTTAACACCAAAAAGAGACATGTTACGGAAAATGTTAGGACACAGAACCTAATACTAACAATCTCCCCCTTTTTGTCTTTCTTCACAAAACTAAATAGTTTAATGATTTTATCACAGGCAAATATCTCAACCTTCAACCTGAAACAGTTATAAAGCACGATATATACACTATGTGTCAGTAAGTTACTCGAATCAGAGTATGATGCAAATGCGAGTATACATCTAAAAGATTAATGATCAAAACCATCAATATACACATAAACAGATAGAATAAATAGCAATATATAAACAGTAATTAAAATGTCTCAAACTTTCAAGCCAAATAACTACAAATCCACAACTAATAAGATTCAACAATCGCTACTTAGCAAATTTAAACACAAGAACCTCGTAGTCGCTTTCACCTCACCGCCAAATTTCCGATTGTCCTCTGTTTCATCTCCCTCGTATCAAGATCCTCTGGTTTGAGCATTCACCGCGATTGCTTCCCCGACTGCACTATCTCCCTTTTGGGAAGAAATCAAAAATAGTAACGTTCCTAGCTTCCACTGTGGCTTCCCGCACTGGTCCACTCGCGATCCGGCATTGAGCTTTGCAATCTCGCACCAGCCAAGCAGTTGTCAAGACGATCGAGATGTTACCGAGATGTCTGGGACATTTCGTAACACTAGCAATTCCACCGTATTCGTCCATGGAAGATCAATGACTCGCTTCGCTTCTTCGTGATCGTCCGATTAACGACGATACTTCGTGTTCTTTCGGAGCAGATCCCGCCAGGGCTTGGAATCTCAGTGAGGTTAGTACCTTAAAGATCAATGAGGAAAAGGAAGGATGATACACGTGTCCTTTTCTCGCCATATTTACAACTGTTGAAAGATTGTTTTTCCTATATCAACACTAAAACCTTTTCCTATTTTGTATAGGAGCAATGCTTGTTCAATTGTTACAATTGATTTGTTCAAAGAACACAACCAATCGTGTATCATTAACTTGTGCAAAACAAAGAAATAAGGCAGTGAGTTTGGAGGTTGGACACCTTGAAACCCATTTCTTCACAACTCCACCATGAGGTATGAAATCACCTCATCCTCGCCATTTATCCCTTCCCATTCTCGCCTCTCATCATCATTCACTCTATTCAAACATTGGTTAATTGTAGTCGGTGTGAAGTCATAAAATTTGTTATAGAGAAACACTTTCCCAAAGTGTTTCGACTTGGTTTCTATTTTACTTGTTAGATTTGCATAAAATAACTTCACTACCTTGTCTACATAAGGACATTTGTTATTTATCGAGTCTAGTAGATTTCTTGAAGTGAAGAAATCCACCGCATCGTGGCTACTACAAGACGCAATGTCCAACACCTTCTCGGTTCGAATGGCTCGACCGTTGAACCAAGACCAATGTTTTGAGTGATTGTCGTTAAAAACTTGGGAGAGAAAGGGGTTACCTCGCACGCAGATTCGTGAGCTACCGCCATGAGACCTCGGACACCGAATCAAGTTTTGTGGATAAATGATCCAAGATGTCATAACATTTTCTCGTGACATCTTGAGCGGGTTGATGATGATTTTGTTTCCAAGCATGACGATTTCTTGAGATAAAACTTCTTCAATGGTGTGTCGTCGAATTTCATCTTCCTCACCGGATTCTCGCAGATTTGTGAAGGAAGGTGAGATTCAGGTTGGGACTCAACCGAAAGAGTCTTCTCGAATCGCCAGAATCGAGCTTGAAGAGGAGAGTCGCCGACTTCTTCCTTTTGGTGGAGGATTCACCATCGCCAAAGGCCTTCTCAAAGTTTCGACCGGCTCGAGGTGGAAAAAGTCGCTTGATTTGTCCTTTTGGGAGGACGGAAACATCCGGTTTCTAAGTTGATAGGATTATTTGTCTCCCCGGATAGGCGATTTCCGAAGTTCTTGGAAGTCACTTATCACCAAACTGCGGCACAATGGTGGACTTGTGCTCATTGGGAGTGTTCGGGACCGTGGTGACATTTTCTGATACATGGGTGAGACATCCATTGGAGAGAAAGGGAAAGAAGAGAAGGAGAAGTTAGGGTTTTCGGAGGTTACGGGAATGGGAGAAGTTTGTGAGGGAGATGTGTTGTGCGAGGGATTCATCGTGGGTAATGTGCGAAAATTTCGTTCCCACTTTTTTTTTTTTTTTTTGTTGGTGTTTCTCGGAGGAAGTTTCTTTGGAAGTGAGAATTAGTATTTAGTAAATGGGTATTTATACACTTGGCAAAAACTATCTACATAAGTGTTTAAATTCTATACAAAGACTAGTTCCTAAGGTTTAGAGGTTGTTTCAAAATAAACATCAAAACCAAGAGAAATTTTTCAACAAAAACCAACTCAACATTAATCGACACACGTCTTTTGAAAAATCTGGAAATCTGAGTGTTATCAGAAATGTTTAGCACATTTTGTGTAACACGGGAGTCATTTTCTCATAGGAACAACAGCTGCAAGAACTAAACAAGACACTTTATGTAGTTTTGTCTCTAAATTAGTGGAACAATGTATATTGAGTCCAAATAGATAAGATCTTGTGTCTATCATGATATAAATTATAAGTATGTTGATACTCCTATAGAATAGGAACGGTATCAATTTTGTGGGCTTTGCCCAACATTTTACAATTGCCGAGGAATTTAAGGTTTTGCCTTATTTTTTTATACTCCCTTTTTATGATTTTTATATCATCGCAGAGAACGGTATCATTTTAAAAAGGTGTTCCTTTGAGAAGTCATGACCCGTTAGAAACACAAAACAACTTTAACATTTACCTAAAAGAAGTAGCTTCAGATTTTACATCGGATGAATGTTACCACAAATGTCGTGACATTTCGATAACACACCCCAAAGCGTTGTTAATTTTTATATTGAACAGAGACCGAGAGAGTTTTTCAAGTTTGAAAACCTCTCATGATCTAAAGCTTTTGTAAAAATATCAGCTTGTTGATGAGAAGTGTCAACATAATCGATTCTAACTAGCTGTTTTTCAACCAAGTCTCGAAGAAAGTGATGTCTTATATCTATATGTTTTGTACGAGTCTTGAACCGGATTTTTAGATATATTGATGGCACTCATATTATCACAAAGACAAAACTAAGATATTTTTGAAACACCATAATCGTCTAACATGTGTCTTAGCCATAATAATTTAGAGCAACAACTCCCGCCGCTACATATTCAGATTCGAATGAGAGTGACACAATTTTGTTTACGATCGCATCAGAAACTAAGTTATTGCCAAGGTAAAAACATCCTCCACTAGTACTTTTTCTATCTTCCACATCCTCACTTCAATCCGAGTCACTATATCCTATTAGATTAGGATTAGTGTCTTGAATACCAAATTCCCAACTCACACGTGTCGACAACATATCTTATGACACGTTTGACAAAGATTTAAGTGGGAAATTTTAGTGGCATGCTTGGAATCGCACACACACAAACACTAAACATAAGATCCGGACGACTCACTGAGATACAAAAGACTACCTATCATAGATCCGTATAAAGTTGGGTCAACATTCTCCCAACATCATCTTCGATATAGTCCGGTTGATCCCATCTGAGTCTTCATATGTTTGGCATTCTCCAATCCAATTTTTTTAACCGTGTTCTTGGCATATTTGCTTTGTGAAATGAAGATACCCTCCTCATTGTGTTTTATCCGCAAGCCTAAGAAAAGGTTAGTTCCTATCATGCTCATTTCGAATGTCAAGACATAGCTTCAACAAAAGTCTTAAGATGAGACATCAAGTCGAACCAAAACTATGTCATCTACATAGATTTGAGCAATAACCATATCTGATCCATGGTGTTTTATAAATAAAGTACAATCAGCTACACCACGTTGGAAACCAAATTCAAGAAGGAATTGAGTTAAACGACCATACCATGCACGCGAGCTTGCTTTTAGTCCATACAAGGCCTTTTTAACCTCGTATACATGTTGGATGGTGAGGATCTTCAAATCCTTTGGGTTGTTAAACATATACCTCCTTATCAATATCTCCATTCAAAAGGCACCTTTCACATCCATTTGGTGAAGAGTTATCTTTAAACAACAAGCTATGGCAAGTAATAATCTAATTGATTCAATTTAGCTCTTGGAGCAAAGGTTTCATCATAGTCGATACCTTTGACTTGAGAGTATCCTTGAGCCACTAGTCTAGCTTTATTTCTAATAACGCCCAGATTCACGATTTATTCTTAAAGATCCATTTAGTTCCTATTACATTAGTCTCATCGTGAGGAACTAGATCCCAAACCTCATTTCAAAGTGAACTGCTCTAGTTCTTCTTGTACGGCTTGTATCCACCAACTGTCTTTTAGTGCTTCATTAATGTTTTTAGGTTCCAAAGTAGAAACATAGCAAGATTGACTTACCTTGTGATGTATGGTGGACATACACGCATACTTCACCATGTCTCGGTAATTTTTCGCTCTTTTCTCCTTGTTTTTATTCCTTCGAATACTTCTCCTATTACATTGCTCTGGGATGGTTTCTTCCGATTACGGATGAGGATCCTGCGCATCGATCACGGTTCAAGTTCACGTAATCCTCATCGTAACCTCGCAGTTGTTCTCATCTTCTACATAGTGCCACGCAGATGTTGTGACATTTGGTGTAACATCCGCATTTTCTCGTGGTCCGCCTCTCCGTATTGTTACGACAAAGATTCACATCGTGTATTTCTGCATAATCTGCATTATCATAAAAACAATGTTAATGCATTCTTGTACGGATTTGGTTCAAGATTGTACACTTGGTAAGCACGACTATTTTGAGAATAGCCTATGAAAATTCCCTTATCACTCTTAGAGTCAAACTTTGCTCGATTATCTCTATCATTTAGAACATAGCATACACACCCAAAAACATGAAAGTAACGTAGATTTGGTTTCTTTCCATTCAAGATCTCATAGGTGTCATTTTTGTTCCTGGTCTAAGATAGACTCTAGTAGAGATGTGACTTGCAGTGTTTAGGGCTTCTGCCCAAAAACGTTTTGACAGTTTTTTAGAACTTAGCATGACTCTAGCCATTTCTTGTAGGGTTCTATTCTTCCTCTCTGCTACACCATTTTGTTGGGGGGTTTTGGGAGCAGAAAATTCATGGAAAATACCTTTTTCTCACAAATGTAGAAAATTGATTATTTTCAAACTCCTTTCCATGATCGATCTTATCCAAAAATAGAGAAATGATATAGATTTCTAATTCTAGAGTACAATATTCTAAACATGTCAAACGTTTGAGACTTTTCTTTCAAAAGAATATCCAAGAGTATCTTGAAAAGTCATCTACAATCACAAAGGAGTACCTCTACGCCTCCTAGGCTATCTACCTCGATTGGACCCATAAGATCCATATGTAAAAGTTGAAAGCAATGAGACGCACTGAGAAATGTCCATCACTCAACAACTTTGTGAGGACACAGTTTGCTTACCTTTGAGACAATCTTCACACACCACGGTTTCACTCATAGGACTTAGTTTAGGAATGCCTTTACCGCCTCATAAGATATCAATTTTCTAAGGTTGTGGTAATTGACATGTCCTAGTTTTTGATGCCACAATGTTGTGTCATCACCCCAACACTATTACATACCTTATGTTCTCCGACAAGATAACAATTATCACTTGTTCTTATACTGCCATTATGCATTTGTTAGTTTCATCACCATCAGACATGCATGTTTATTGAATCTTACCTCTAAGTTGTCATCACACGATTGGCTTATACTAATTAGGTTAGCCATCGACCATCAACGCAAGACATTATTCATCTTTGGAATTCCGTGACATTACGCCTCTTCCTATTATCTTACTCTTTCCACCTCCTCCATATGTAACATTTCCTCCATTTAGCTTCGTAGTTCTTTGATGCCTTTTTGTTCCCGCTATATGGCGAACAACCATCACAAAGTACCACGATCCAGAGATATTGATCCTTAGTGCGGTTATGGCTACATTACAACTTATTTTCTTGATGCGAACCCAAACCTTTTTTGTTACCTTACGATTTTTGTAGATAGAAGAGTCTCTTAGAGTGCTGTCTGAAGTTCTTGACAGCATTCTGGAAGACCTTTTCTTTCTGAGTTTTAGTAACTTAAAGCAAAAAGGTTTTAAATGTCCAGATTTATTACAATAATTGCACACATAGTTGCTAATTCTTCTTACGGTTCATTTCCCATTTTTAACAAACAAGTTGGAGCATAATGTATTGATAGGATTCTCAGAGCCCAAACCAAGACATGAGGTTGACTAACACTAAGGATTTCATCTAATTTGAGGTGCCTGTGTTAAGCTTTTGAAGGTTTCTTGGCTAGATCCAACTTTGCACTTATCTTTCAATTCAAGATCTTTTTGGTAAGAGTCACTTCCACGGTAATGGTACTTATCAAATCTGCATTCTCACGAGTTAGAGTTTTCACCTTTGATTCAAGTTGATTAGATTCAATGATTAAGTCCTCGCAGCGGCTTGCAATTCCTTAATCATATCATCCTGTAGTCTTCGAGTCTCGTGTTTAGAATCATTTTTGAAATAAAGCCACGAAGCAATCGACATCCAAGAATTAAAAACTCATACCGTCATGCTGTCAGATTCGCAGATGTTACATACCGATGTTCGGAAATGTCATGACATTTAGTGTATCACACCAACTAAACCTTCATCATCCGACAGAGAATGTTCAAAACGATGGTCGATTGCTTGTGACTCTATTTACGTATTCTCTTCCCTTCACCTTCATCATCACTTAGGGAAATCCATAGACTTTTGCCAACCTTTCTTAGAGTGTTTGCACACTCGTTGGCATAACGGCCCCATCCCGAGCGGCATGATATTGAATGCCGTCGAAGCTTTGGGATCGAACTCGGTTCGGTCGTAATTTATTCTCCTAAGTTGATTGCCTTTTTGTGCGGTGGAAAATTCTTGGTAATTCGTGGATTGAGTCCTTGGTTTTGGTGCTCTTTAGACTTAGATTTATTCTTATCTTCGTTGAATCTTCTTAACATCGTATTGACCTACGAGTAAGAAGAGCAACGCTGGCACCATCCCCAATTTCTTCAAGTGTTTCATCCTCTTCATCGACTTCCGCCTCTAAGGATTTTGCTTGATGGCAACATCCTCGCCTTTGTATAAAGACCTTTGATTTTCCATGTTCATCTCATATGTTTTGAGAATGCTCATTAAAGTATGTAGGTCCATTGTGGCTGTGTGCTTCTTCAATCACACAAATCTTAATGTTGAACTTTTCAGGAAGAGATCGGCGGCTTTTTCAACAAGTTGATTGTTGGTCAATGGAGAACCAAGAACTTGACATTCATTAGAGATATCAATCAACTTTTCAAAATAGGTTTTAATATCCTCCGATTCCTCCATCCTTAAACGCTCATACTTACTCACGAGCACGCTGGCTTCGTCGTTTAACACTGAGCTACCTTCACAATGAGTTTGTAAAGTATCCCAAGATCTCGCAAGAGAGCAATTTTGGATGAGTTTGAACATATAAAGATCAACCCATCCGAAAATAGCATTTAGTGCCTTTTCGTTGAAGCTCGCACTATTAGTTTCTTCGAAAGTCCATTCGCCTCGAGCTTGACCAAAATGTCGCTTCCTCGTCCGGGAAGCATAGAACAGTGTATCCATTAGTAATAGATCTCCATGCTCTAACATCAACGGATTTGATGTGAGAACGTGGCGAATCTTCCAATAAGGATAGTTTGATCCATCTAAAATGGAAGTCTACCAATATTTGGATTAGCGGATCCATAGTTAAGTAAAAGGACCTTAGCACTTATTATGTCGTGTCGCCTCGATACCACTTGAAAGGAATTGTCGAACTTAAACTATGGAATAAATAATTTCAAAGAAACAGAGGTAAACTTAAAGATAAGGAATGTTCCCAAAAATGTACGTGATACGAATCGAACATTAACAATAACGCAGAACTAAAAACGAGTTAAGATGCGTGAAATAAATCAAGGACACCTAAGATTGTTTTTCATAAGTTATATAATTGTATATAACTTATAGTGGTCTCATGACCAAAAATTTATTGTATAAAAATTATACAATCTTACAAATCCTCGAGAATGAACAAGAATCCGTAAAACAAGAAAGGATTAAAAGAAGTTAAATCCTAACTTCTAAGCTGAAAAATCTATCTAAAATAGAAGTGAAAAACACCCTATTACAATTGCTTGAATTGAAAGAACAAGTATAGATCTAAGAAAGCAATTCGCAATTTTGAACAAGTGTAATCACAAAACCAGCCGCTCGATCCAAATTGTGTTTGAGGCAATATTTGAGACGCCTCAGATCTGAATTTTCTTCTCGCAAAAACTGGATCCCAAAGCCTTGGAGCAACCTCTATTTATAGTGGAGAGTTCACCCAGAGGCCTTGATTCTCGGTGGAGGTTGAGCGTAATAGGGTTGGTGGAGTCGTTCTTCACCTTTAAAATTCTCAACAGATTTGACTTTGTCTTCCCGAGAACGCTCCTTCCGTTATGCACTCTCCTCGACTTGGTCTTGTTAAGTATTATCGTGTTTTCCTTAGCTCCTAACCAAGCCAAACATTCACGTGATAAAATCTTCTCACCGTAAATCGCGTGAAGATAGGCAAAACTCTTGCCAGAAATGTCCTCCCAGATGTCACGACATTTGGGATGACATTTTCCTGTTTTTACTTAACACCAAAAAGAGACATGTTACGGAAAATGTTAGGACACAGAACCTAACACTAACACAAACTTAAATTCTTTATTAATAACGTGGGAAAGCTTTTACTTTATGTTATCAACTGTCTTCCTCAAAATATACACTTTGTATCAAAGAATGATACTTGATATACACTTTCAATTTGAGGAGAATTGTGTCTTTTATCGTTTGCTTCTGAAAAATATTGTATTTATTTAAAATAATATTTGTGATAAATTAAAAAACCAAATCTCATGGACTAGTGTTGTGTGAACTGTCTCATTAGTCCTAAACATTTAGTCAAAAGGACCCACAACAAAGACCAACTCTTCTTTCCTCCAAAAAAACTCACAGTCAAGGGACACAATAACCTACTCAAATTACTTGTCAAGGAATATGCCTATGTTTATTATTTCGTAGGTCATTATTTGAATTCTTAAAATTGATTCGCATTTGATAGGAGAAACTTTACAGAAAAATAAAACTTTCCAATGCAAATTTGATTTAATCGGACCCCAAGCTAATATCGCAAACCAAAAAGGGAAAATCATTGATCCCAATGACATATTATAGATCACCGTGTGAATAATAAAAACTTAACCGCACTCGATATTTGCATCAAATTAAGTTATACTATTACCATTGCAAAGCGATAAATTAAGATTAGAATATGTATTAACTTATCTACTCCTATCATTTAGTGATAATAGTGTATGCAAAATTTATTGAGTTGATGTAAATATGGAGTGCGAATAATATTTTTTTGCACATGAATCACTATGTGTGAATTGCTTAACTAGTCCTAACTATACTACTTGTCAATTGGTCCCACAACATGACCAAAAATACTACAAATCACCACTCAAAAATCAATCTTTTCAATTCTTGATTTTCATCAAAGACATGAAGCATAGAAAAAAACCATGAACACAATTTTCTTCTTTTCTCTCTTTACAATTTTCTCCTTACTCCAAAAAATCAACTCTCAAGCTGACACTATAACAACTTCACAATTTCTCAAAGATGGTGAAACAATTGTTTCATCAGATGGAACATTTGAATTGGGATTTTTTAGACCACACAATACTTCTACAAATCGTTATGTTGGTATTTGGTACAAAAGAATCTCAGCTTTAACACCAGTTTGGGTTGCTAACAGACAAATACCTGTAAAGGGTATTTCTGGAATCTTGAAAATTGTCCAACCAGGTTATCTTGTTCTGATGAATGTTACTAATGACACTATTTGGTCTACTAATTCTTCAAGAACTGCGAAAAATCCAGCTGCACAGTTGCTTGATACTGGGAATTTAGTTGTGAGATGTAGATGATCATGATCCTGATAATTTCTTGTGGCAAAGCTTTGATTATCCTAGTGATACTTTGTTAGCAAGTATGAAGCTAGGAATAAATTTGGTGACTGGTTTGGAAAGGTAAGTTTGAATTTTGTGTGATCGTCTCGTCTAAAACGATTAAACTGCACGAGTACATTTTTATTTACTTGGGGGTTATTTGGCTGGTGGTTAGAGCTATGCCGGTATTAGTAATGTAGAGATTAGTTATGCAGAGTTTAATTATTCATGTATTAGTTATTTCATCTTCTACCTGCATGAAGTAATACATGATTGACTCATAACTTATACATGAACTACTATTAGTTATGTGGGGATTGTAAACTGGTAACCAACCAACCTACTTGGTGTGCTGAATTTGATACAGAGCAACTAAAATGCTACCAAACATGGTACTAGTTATACTAATTTTAATACATGAATATTCACTACCTAACCGCTGTTGAAATTTACTAATGTGGAATTAAGTTTATCCCGACTCGAACAATTGGGATCCCGCACGTTAGAAGCGTCGTTTCCACACACGTGCCCTCGTAGTGCTAAGTATTGTAAATTTCCTTAGTGAAAGAGATATTGGTACATAAGAAAAATGTCTGAGATATAGAATGATGGACGGTTGTTGGTTAAACGACGAGTGTTCCACGTTGATAAATGAAGAAAGAAGTGTGGCTAGTGTAAAGATTGGAACGGGTCGGAAAAGGGCCGCGGCTCTACCTCGAGAGGCAGAGCGCCGCAGAGCTACACCCTTAAGGGTCGCGGCGCCTCCGAGTCGAGCCACGATGCTAATTCGGTCCCGAGTCACTGGAGCCGAGGCGCCGCAGCGCTTCTGAGGCAATAACTGCGACGGAATTCCAACCGTTGGGCTGATTTTGGAGACGTTGCGAGGCATTCAATTGTCAGTTTTTCCTCCATAAATCAGTCATTACTTGACTGCATTACTTGGTGGATTGAATGACCATTACATGACATTTAAATGACCATTATTTGGGCTCTTGAAGAAGTCCCTTTTACACTACTATAAATTGAAATCTTTGGCTCAATTGTTCAACACTTGATATTACACTCAGATTTTCTGAAGTTCTTCCTCTCTAAGCATTCTTTTAAACACTCAAAGGTTCTTCTTTTAGTAGACACTTGAGTTTCCTTTGCTCATTTTCAAGTTGTTGTTTTATCTTGGGAGACAATTGCTCACTAACGTAAAAGGATATATACGGGGTAATCTTGTCTTAAGGACAGAGTGTATATCACTCGACTCAGCAACGCCCTTGTAACGCTACCAGATTTAGTGTCTCTTGGTTTCAGTCTTTCAGATTATCAAGATCATGGAGTTTGCTGTAGTTGGAACGAAGATCCAAGACTTCAAGACGAACTCGAAAGGCTTATTGTAGCCACAATACTTGTTTACTAAAAGCGTGGTGCTTTTGTAATTCTTAACAGTTTATTCTTTCGTAGCACTTGTAATAGTCGTTTACTATTCCCATACATCCATTTTTTTTCCAATAACCGCCAACTAAACGACCCTTTAAGGTGTGTTTGGTATGAAAGAAAATATTTTTATTTATTTAGGGTGTGTTTGGTATGAAAATATTTGTTTTTTCCTTGAAAATAAGTGATTTTCTTACCTATTTTCTGTTGTTTGGTAAGTAAGCAAAAAATATTGTCCCAAATAGCGTCTATATATAATATAGACAAAACTAAGGGATAGGAGTTTGGGATGAGTTTTTTTGGGGTGGTGGGGTATGTGGGCAGGGGTGGGTGCTAGTGAGATTTCACGGTCCAAGCACAAATGTCAAGGTATTATCCGCTTTGGCCCGACCCCTCTGGCCACTTCAAGACCTTTCCGGCCCCACGTTTTGTTCCCTTGGTCTTTAATCGAAAATGTGTCTGAATAGTTGAATCCTGATCTCGCTCTTATATGACCACTATCTCTCCCCTTCAATTTTCGATGTGAGATTTGCCTGATACAAGTTTATTACATGAGATTTAGAACCAAAGATCACTGCCTACTGTGGTACCAAGTTGAATTGTGACCATCTCTTCTAAAAGCTTAAGTTGTTTGAAGCACACATTTTTGCTTACTTCATTTAGTTATGTTTTGAACAGGTATCTTAGTTCATGGAAAAGCGACGACGATCCTGCTCCTGGGAATTATACATATCACTGTGATCCTACAGGTTATCCGCAGGACCTAATGAGAAAAGGGCCTAATGTAGTTTATCGAGCAGGGCCGTGGAATGGTCTTAGGTGGAGCGGAGCACCAAACATGGAGAACAACTCAATCACCTCTTTCGGTCTAGTCACGAACAATCAGGAAATTTACTACAAATATGAACTAGTAAATAAATCTGTCGTTTCAACTTTTAGGCTAAGGCCTAATGGTAACGCGATGCGTATGATTTGGGTGGAAAAGAAAGAGGGTTGGATTAATTACCATTCCGCGGATGCAGATCATTGTGAAACTTATAAATTATGTGGTGCATATGGCACTTGCACAATTCTTAGCGATCCTGTGTGTTGTTGTTTGGATAAATTCATTCCAAAGTATCCAGATGATTGGAACAGGGCTGATTGGTCTAGTGGTTGCGTGCGAAATCGTCCACTGCATTGCACATTAGATGGATTTATCAAGTACTCCGGTGTTAAACTGCCAGATACTCGGAATTCTTGGTTTGATGAGACTATGACACTCGATGAATGCAAGGTAGTTTGCTCGAGAAATTGCTCGTGTATGGGATATACTAATCTTGACATCAGAAACGGGGGAAGCGGGTGCTTGCTATGGATCGGTGAGCTCGTTGACATCAGGCAGATGTCAGAATCAGGACAGGATATCTATATTAGAATGGCTGCTTCGGAGATAAGTAAGAAGTTGATGCCATCGAATTGATTGATCGATGTTTGTGTTTAAAGCTATTGTCGCGGGAACTAAATAACTTTCTAATCTTTTCGGATGTGAAATTTTGCAGGTACTAATGATGGATCAAATAGAAAAAAACGTGTTATACTTGCAATAGCTTTGCCATTATTGGTTGCAACGGTTCTTCTAGTCATAGGCGTCTGCCTGATTCTTCGTAAGCGGAAAAAAAGAGCAGAAACAGTGCTCATAAAAGAGGGTAAGCAAAAACTAACTAAATCAGAAGTAAATAATGTTATTCTTGCAATGATTAGTTCATCTTTTCGGCGTTATAGTCTGAACTGTCTACTTGTATGAATATGTTGCAGGGAGACTGGATGACAACAATAACAAAGATAATAACATTCAAAGTCACCAGGAAGATTTTGAGCTACCACTCTTTGACTTGTCCACAATAAAGAAGGCTGCCAATAACTTTTCACTCCAGAACAAGATTGGAGCGGGCGGCTTTGGGAAAGTTTACAAGGTAAAATTTGCCACAAAAGCAACTTTTTTTAAGTAATGATTCTCTATTGAGGACATAGGAAAACTACCTTCCCCGTTTCCTCTTTGATATGACTAAAGTAATCCATTGTTGCTTTGGAGCTTCTGACAGTTAAGTGCGTTTTTGCAGGGTGTGCTAGACGGGGGACAAGAAGTAGCTGTCAAGCGGCTCTCAGTAACTTACAGACAAAGAAACGATGAGTTGAAGAATGAAGTCATCTGCATCGCAGAACTTCAGCATCGAAATCTCGTGAAGCTTCTCGGATGCTGCGTTCAAGAAGAAGAGAAGATATTGGTGTATGAATACATGCCTAACAAAAGCCTTGATTTATTTATATTTGGTTAGTTTTGCACACGCTATGCAGCCACTTATTTCTATGCATTAATTAGTTTCAACATACTTGAACAAATTTAACTTATATACACTGACGGTGTAAATCTTCGAACAGATCAAAAAAGGAGCACATTACTTGATTGGCCTAAGCGTTTCAACATTATCAACGGGATTGCTCGAGGAATTATGTACCTTCATGAAGATTCTAGGCTAAGAATCATCCAAGGCTAGCAATGTCTTGCTTGATATTGAAATGAACCCAAAGATATCGGATTTCGGGATGGCTAGAAGTTTTGGAGGGAATGAAACGGGATCCAATACAAGTCGAGTGGTTGGAACATAGTAAGACTTTAAATTTTTGGCAATTATATTTTCTTTGACACCGTTTATGTAATCTGGTGAATGATTTTATGTAGTGGTTACATGTCCCCGGAGTATGCAGTCTATTGAATTTTCTCAGTAAATCAGACGTTTTTAGCTTTGGCGTATTGATACTAGAAATTGTGAGCGGAAAGAAGAACAGAAGATTCATTCATCCGGACCACAATCTCAACCTCGTTGGACATGTAAGTACCATACTTCTTAAAGTTCTCTTATAAAACATTGTAAATTTCTTTATCGACATTACAAACCAAATACATTATTTGACTCGTAACCAAGAAAGTATGCTTGAATCCATGATATTTTCCTGACTTAGGTTGAACGGAATTATTTGTTCTTTGAATAACTCGGAGAAACTACTTTCTCTCCCTTTCACTAACCTTCACACACGTACACCATGGAGTAAAGATGAATATAGCAGTTCAGAGGTCCCTTTTTCCCACTTTCCATCAAAATGGAAAGTTAATTCACCGTTTCATCATAAAATAACCCCACAAGTTTTGATTAATGCACCAGCCCTTATACTTATTAAACACATTTAATGTATCAAACCAAATTATGATACATATAAAATATAATCCTACATACAATTCACTGCCGCCGCATATCTTAAAACAATTCGGTGATTTATGCAAATGTCCCTTTCTTAGACCCTTAGTTAGATCTTGATTGTGCAAATATAACCCTTAGGCAATTACCCTTCAGGGCAACACTAGACTCGGGTCCAATGTTTGCATATAAATTTTAGATTGTGGTCTAATGTTTTCAGTTTGCTCAAAAGGTATTTTAGACCGTGGTGTAGAAGGTCCATAAGTTGCAAGAGAAATAAAAAGAGGGTCATTTACTAAACAACTATCCCATAAAAGGGAAAACTAGTGAAAATTCTCAGTACTTGAGGCTTGTGAACAGGTAAATTACTATCTGATTTATTCGCCAGTAATGAAAAAGGACTTGATTTGGATGATTTTTTAACTAGTGGGTGTAAAATTTTCAGGCATGGATGCTTCATAGAGAAAGGAAGATCATCGGAAATAGTAGATCCCACCCTTGTTGAATCATGTTATACGTTTGAATTGCAACGATCGATACATGTGGGATTGTTATGTGTTCAACAAAGTCCAGAGGACAGGCCAAAAATGTCCTCTGTGGTTCAGATGCTGACAAATGAAGGCATTTTGCCACAACCAAAACCACCCGGTTTTTTCACTGAAAGGAACATAGATAATGCCATTGGATATTCTTGTAGTACCCATACACCTTGCTCTGTCAATGATGTAACCATCACTTTGTTGGACGCTCGATAGAGAGTAGCGTACACAAAATTTGCGCAAACTGTGTCGATCTATTGTCATAGTTTGGCTTTTTCTTTCTTGTGAATTGCTCCAAACGTTTACTCTACACGATATAGACAATAGCATATTCAGGATTTTGCGCAAGCAGTATCCACCTATTGTCACAGTTCAGCTTTTACTTCCTTCCAAATTAATATTTAGATTGTATTATAGTAGTATATATATATATATGATTTTTTAAAAAACATTGTTTATACACACTATACAAAGAAAAAAATTATGAAGCGGTGTCAGATGGCATCTCTTACAAAAGAGTGTCACTGCCCCTCGATATAGAGGTAACATTTATTCATCAATAATTTTGAGTCTTGTATCATGAATACTTCTCCTTTTCCTTCATCAATGTAATGTATTTGCTTCTGGATATTCTTGGAGTAGCCATGCACCCTGTTCTGTTAATGATGTAACCATCACTTTGTTGAACACTCGCTAGAGGCAGTAGCGTTGCGCGAGCAGTATCGGCCTATTGTCACAGTTCGACTTTTACCTCCTCCTAAATTACTCCTTGGGAGCAATCTGACACCCTGGAACCAACTGAGCTACACCCATGCGGGTTCCTAAATTACTCCTAATATTTACTTTACGCGATATAGACAGTAGCGTACACATGTACCATTTATTTATTGCTCCATATTTTTTAGCCTTGCATCATCAATAGCTCTCTTTTTCTTCTTTAATGTACTGGTAGTAATTAGACATAAGAAAAATAGGGATGGTAATAAGGTAGGTTAGGGCGGGTCAAGTCTTGACCTGCTAAGGATTTGACCCGTCCTGCCTCATTTAGCAATTTTCAGAAAAATGCCCTGTACTGCCCCGCCCCGCCCCATTTATGTCATCTTTTATTTCTCTTCTTTATTTTCACTTTAATGTGTAAAAGAGTATAGTTATTCATCTTTCTAAAGTTTTTTTTATTGTTCAATTTATTTTTATCTATTTAAATTAAAAAATAAAGAGATAATTTATTATTTTATATTTATTTTATTCTTTGAAAAGTTTAAAACAAATTGAACTTGAGGATAACATGATCTACTTGTCACTAAAGAAAAACTGCAAGGGAGAATACCATGTAGATTCCAGCAATATTCTATGTTTCCAGGATTTAGAAAGATACCATGAGGTTAAGTATTGTATTTAAAACAAAAATACGTACACATTGTTGCCTATTTTATTTTCAATATCAACAAATTCTATATACAATTGTCTAATTTTCTTCTACTATATCGTAAATTTCATGCTAATTATTCATGAATTGCTATATATTTTTGTAGTTGGTGGATAGTGTGAATGATCAACACATTCTAATGCCATCCCAATTACTAAGAATCTTTTAACCGACCACTTGTCTGACCCATTTCAATTTTTAACAATATTAATTTTATCCTGCCCCGTCCTGTCCTGTTCTGCCCTAATTGTCATCCCTAAAGAAAATGTTAAGGTAATTCTTTGGTAATTTTTATAAGGGAAAAGGTGCAAATATACCCTTAACTTTGCGATTTAGAGCACATATACCGCTCATTAAAAAAGTGATGGATATATACCCCTGTCGTTACAAAATGGTGCACATATACCCATGTCGTTACAGAAATGGTGCAAATATACCCTTTTCGCTGACGGAATTTTTTTTAAAAAAACGTTTAGCTTATTTTTTTAATTAAAAAAAGTGTATCGATGCTTTAAAAAAATCTACCCATTTTTTAGTAGATATATTTTTCTAAAGTCACATGGTAATTTTTTTCTGGTGGATCGGGTCTAATTTGTTTTAAAAATATCTCTATGGCTTTAAAAAAACAAGTCTATCCATTTTTTTAAACTAACCAGACTCGACCCACCTTGAAAAAAATTACCATGTGACATTAAAAAAGTATGTCTACTCAAAAAAAAAAAATGGGTAGACTTTTCTCTAAAGTCCGTGGCATTTCTTTTATTAAAAAATAAGTTAAATGATTTTAGAAAAATATATTATCAACAAAAGAGATATATTTACACTATTTTGTAACGGAAGAGGTATATATCCGTCATTTTTTTAATAACGGGGTATATTTGCACATATGTGTGTGTTAGGCCTTAAGATTTCAATCACAATCTAAATTGAGCAATATGGTCTGAGCAAAGATATTATCGAGTACTCTTTTTAGGAAGTTAAAAAGGAATGTAGTCTTATTGCATTTAATGAGTTTTTATTATCACTATTCTCATTTTCCCCCCTTAATCACACTCTTATAGGAATGACATGACATGTTTAAGATCATATACAATAAAATCTCTATAAATTAATAATGTCGGGACCACATAATTTTATTAATTTATAGATGTATTAATTAATCGATAAATTAATAATTTATTAATTTAAAGTGATTTTTTTCGATTCAACGAACCTATACTATTTTTCATGAATAAAACATATACATTGTATTGACTAATTGAAGAAGGTTTTTTATGAGTGGTTTCTCCAATACCAAGAACGTGTAAATATGTCCGGAGAGCTAATTTGGAGAAGGCAAGACACGATGAAACTTCTATACCCTCAACAACCTCCTGAGTCTCAGCTTGGACGATAATGTTCAGCAAGAGACAATAGCAAATTGTTTTCGACACTGTAAAGTTCGTTCGCATAATGAAGTAGCTTCAAGGAATTTAAATGAAGGAACTATTGAAGAAGACATTCATGAACTTGATACGATGATTAATGACCTTGGGTATCGCAACAAAATGGATGTCAATCACCTATTGGATTACCCGGGTGAAAATGATACATGTTAAGAGGTCCAAAGTTAGAAGAAATTGTAGCTAGTGTTGTTGAAAATCCTATTGAAGATGAAACTGAAGATGATACAATATTTTTGCAATCAATTACGCGGAAGGAAACACTCATAGCGGCAACAACTCTTCACAATTTGTTGTTGCAGTATGAGAACGCAACACCAGAGTTTTTGGATGCATTAAGGAAAGTTAGAGATGAAATACACCTAGATTTAAATTTTAAGAAGCAAACAACAATAGAATCATATTTTACTAAGTTGTCCTAGTTATATTTATAATTTTATAGAATTATTAATTTATAATATTGAAAGAGACCATAAATGTATATAAGGGTCTTCCGAAAAATTATTATCTTATTAATTTATCGAAATTATTAATTTAGACCTTGGGCCCAAGTCGGGACTACGAAAAAATATTATTTTAGAAAGGTTATTAATTTATCGAGTCTTGATTTTATAGAGGTTCTACGGTATATGATTCAAATGGTAATTTTCGATATGTTATACACAAATTAAATTTAAATTACAAGATATAAAGTCGTCGTCACAATTTTAAATTTTGTCTCCTGCCAAACTAAGATTTATAAAATGTGTTAGATTAGAATATTCTAGAATAGAATATTCTAGAGTTAATACCATTATTATAGTAATATTGTGTAGTATCTTATATTAATGTATTATCTCATATTATATGGTAAGTAGTTTAATGTATAGAAATATTTTTAGGATTATTCTAGATTCTTCCTAAAAATATTCCTACACATTAAACTACTTACCATATAATATGAGATACTACATAATATAAGATACTACACAATATTATTATAATAATGATATTAACTCTAGAATATTCTATTCTAGAATATTCTAATCTAACAAAATGAAATGCGTAGTTGTAAGTTTATTCTACAAATTATTTAAGTGTAAGCTTCAATTTTCTCTTTTTAATTAAACCATAGTTAATTAATACGCACTCATTTTAATTAATGACTTAACCATGATAAATAAATAATATGATTTGGCAAAAAACCTGATGTTTAAGTTTTGGCCAGAATTTTTATGAGTTTATCATGGTGACGATATCTTTGCATAACACATTACAAAGGAGACGAGGAAATTATTCATGTTTTTATATTGGTATTTCTTTAATTAATTCGATGTTCTTTTCTTATTGATAGAATATTTTCCTCAATATTTATTCATCACAATAGGTAAGAATATATACATCTTTACACTAACTAGGAAGAATCTAGAATAATTCTAAAAATATTCCTATACATTAAACTACTTACCATATAATATGGGATACTACATTAATATAAGATACTACACAATATTACTATAATAATGGTATTAACTCTAGAATATTCTATTCTAGAATATTCTAATCTAACACTCCCCCTCAGTTGAAGCTGGAGGACGCCGAATGTTGAGACTGTCCCGAAATTCTTCAAATAAAATCAGCGGAAGCCCTTTCGTGAAGATATCGGCGATTTGATGACGCGTTGGTGTCACGATCCGACCAAGCTCGCGATCGTGCCTACCCGCACTTACAGTATACATCGAGAAAATCAGCGGAACATACATGAAACTTATCAAATAAAACAATAGAAGTAAAACAACAAAGTTAGCCGAAGTGGCTACCTTCCCGACATAAGTATATACAACCAAGCAGCTTGCCTCATTTCTTTACAACCGACCCACAATATGTGACTACTGCACTCTAAGAGTTTTACATAACAAGCGTGGCGGACAGGGCCCCGCCATACCCCTGAATATACATGAATCTACTACCTCAGGGAAAACCGTACCACGAGATAAGCCTCCGGAGCAAATGGAGCTTTTTCCCAAAAACTGAACCGAGATCCTAAGAGCAAGGATCACCAACCTGGGTACCTAAAACCTGCGGGCATGAACGCAGCCTCGAAGGGGTCGATAACAACAATGAATATGGAGCAAATAAAGTACTGAAATGCATCATAACTGTACAAAAGAATGACAGAGCAAGTATAAAAAGTACATACCAGATCCTGCCGTGTCATTACCACTTATGAACTTAATTTCACATCAATATCTTTTCCCATTTTCAATAAAGGTTATAGCCACATTCTTACGCACACGATTAGGAAAAATCATTAAGTTCATTTCTATATAACTTACTTATCTTTCATAAGTACCTCGGCTACTTTGGGAGAGGCGCTATACTACCCTACTATGCGGGACGCGATCAAGGTCACGTGGTGCGCCCATACGGTATATCTTGCTGGCCCATTCTCGGTCGATAATGTCATATAGTGCGCCTGCAGGTATTACGCCTCGCCCATTCTCGGTCGATAATGTCATATAGTGCGCCTGCAGGTATCGCCCGACCCGTCCTCGGGTCGATAATGTCATATAGTGCGCGAAGGTATCCGCCCGCCCGTTCTCGGTCGATAATGTCATATAGTGCGCGTGAAGGTATCTTGCCCGCCCGTTCTCGGTCGATAATGTCATATAGTCCGCGTAAGGTATCTCGCCTACCGTTCTCGGTCGATAATGTCATATTAAAATCAGAATTTAACCCAACGTACTCACGCACCTCTACTCCTTTAGAAAGACTTTTTCAAATAAAACTTCCAAGACACCGACCACCGCGAAGATCAAGTCATCTCTACTTTTTTAAGACGAGTCACAATACCCTTTTTAGAATTTCAATAACAGGCTTCTAAATTACGTGACTTACTTAAAGCTTTAAGCAAGTGATACCTTTAAATCACATTGCCCTTCCTTAATACAAGTTATTCCTTTTATTACATTATTAGAGAAAACCATTCTCTTAACCTTCCATAAAGCCGTCATAACCAACTTCCCATAAAGCCGTTATAACCCTTTATGATTTTAGACAAACTCATTCCTTTTCTAACCAAGAGACTTCTACTTTTTGAAACCAAGTATTAAATACTTTCAAATTAATTCACTTAACTTTCAAAAAATACAATTAGTCTCTTAACCTTTAGAAATCAAGTGACTCCTTTTATTATACAATCCTTAGGCAATTGATGCCTTAAAAATCAAGTTGCCTTTTTCACTAAAATCAAGTCATTTATCTTTCCATAACGCAAATATAACCAAATCCCCATAAAGTCGTTATATTCACTTTATGCCTTAGCTAAAAACAATTTCCTATCCAAGGGACTTATACGTTTAAAATGAAACAAGTATCAAATACTTTAAAACTCTTCAAGTCCCTTAACTTTAATAAAACATTAGACATCCTTAATACTCTCAAAGAAGTGAGTTAATCTCCTAACTCCCCCGACTTGGCTATTCATAAAACTAGTAAAGGATATCAAGAGGTCAGACGCTCACCGTACTACATACGTGCAACTATTCATGCTCAAAGGATAGGAAAAGTTTTACATAGGGTAAATCACACCACTACCTCTTAACTTCTAAGAGTAGAAGGAAACATGAAATGATACCATAAGTACATTCCATACATAGAATCATGCCAAAAGAAGGAAGAGGTTCACATACCTCGCGACGATTGTCGACAAGTAGCAAAATGCTCCAAAGTACTTCAACCTTGAGCTATTCCATTCTTCAAGTAGGATACACTATCCTTAGTTCTTCAACCTATCATGGTCACAATACGTCCTTTAACCTCTTACTTCATACGTAGAATATTCTAAGTGCTAAGTCGCCAAATTCTTCGGAAAATCGGACAGCACTTCCTTTGTGTTTACTTACTTTGCCACCTTTTTCAAGGCCGAATACAATAACCAAACACGCCACATTTAAGGCCCAAACAATGAAATCAACAATAGGGGATTACACGCCTACTAGACGTGTAAAATTCCGCCCCACAACGATATCAAATTACTACAACTTACTAGGCCAATTCGGCTAACTTGAAGTACTACAACAATCAATTCTTATCCAATTTCCAATTCAATCCAAGTTATTAGCCTAACATGATATCAAGTCGCAACCAATAATAACTACTATAATCTTCAAGTCAATAACATGCGACGATTCTAATAACGACCAAATGTAATCTAACTTAACATGGCTCACATACATTTCGGATTTCCAAGGCCACAATCAATCCATAATCCTTATGAACTTCAACATATCAACTTCATGCTAGCAACACGTAAAGCTAACAACAACAATATAAATATATAATCTTGTAACACCTTTAAAAGACAAGATTATACCTTAACGATTTTTAATCCAATTCCAAATCCGAAGTTGCTCCTAGTAGTTTAGAGCCTCTCCAAGATACTTCAATCCGCTTGTTGAGACCCTTAGAACCACACCAACAATTATCCTTCAACTTCCAATCCAAAACCTAGAAAAGCAACTAGGTTTTCGCTATGACTAACCCGAAAACTATCTTTTTCCGAGATTTTTCTATTGAGATATGCTTACAATATCCTCAAGAACCTTGGTTTAAAGTGTGGAGTTGAATGGACAAGGAACAAATTTTTTTCTTCTCTATGGACATGAAACCCGAGAGCAATATGTGGTGTTCTTCCAATTTTTGTGTAAATTTGGCTAAGTATGGAACTAGTCTCACTACTAGTAGTATTATAAAGGGACATGGAGGGTCAAGATGCAAACAATTGGGTGGTTTGGATGAATTCTTATAAAATATCAAGACTTTGGACCCTTTGACTTGGTCAATGTTGTCAAGCTCTAAGGCTAGCAAGACTTGTCTTCCTAACAAGGGTCAAATGACCCTTTTGTCCATGATCAATTTCGTCCAAGGCATTCTAAGGGGGGGTGACACGTGTCGCCCTCCCATTCGTCACAATATTCGTTTTCCGACAATTTCATAATTCCGATAAATTTTTACAAGTCTCAATTCTCAACACTTGTGAGTTCTTACGTACGTTCTTAAATCATGTTCTGTAAATACGGGGTGTAACAGTTGGGACATGTAGTACTCGCACTTGTCCGCGTGCCACCTTTTCACGGACAAAATGGATATCCAACTCTATATGTTTAGTGCGCTGATGATGTATTGGATTTCCAGAAAGATATATTGCACTAATGTTGTCACAGTAAACCATAGTAGCTTTCGGAAATTGGCAATGAAGCTCCAGTAAAAGATTTCGAATCCAGCATGAATCAGACAGAACATTGGCAACGACACGGTATTCAGCTTCAGCACTGGAGCGCGATACTGTGGGTTGCCGTTTGGAAGACCAAGAAACTAAATTATCACCGAGGAATACACAATACACAAATGTGGAGCGTCTGGTGTCCGGACAACCTGCCCAGTCTGCATCTGTATAAGTGACAAGTTTGGAGATGCAAGATGGGTAAAGATGTAATCCATATTCCTGAGTGCCCTTAATGTAGCGTACAATCCGTTTGAGTGCCTGCATATGTTCTTCCATTGGATTATGCATGAATAGACACACTTGTTGTACGACATAGGTTATGTCTGGTCTGGTAAAAGTGAGATATTGCAACGCGCCTGCTAGGCTGCGGTACAATGTTGGATCAGCAAAAGGTTTGCTAGAGATGACACTTAATTTGGACTTTGTATCCACCGGTGTTGCTGAGGGTTTGCAAGAGGTCATTACAGCTCGTTCCACGATCTCAGATGCATACTTCTTCTGGGAGAGAAAAAGCCCACCTGCATGTCTTGTCACAGCAATTCCTAGAAAGAAGTGCAATGGACCAAGATCCTTCATAGCAAATTCTGAACCAAGCTGAGACATGATATTCTTGCGAAGAGAGTCTGAGGAAGCTGTCAGAATAATATCATCCACATACAATAGAAGATAAGCCGTATGATTACCCTGATGATAGATAAAAAGAGAATTATCGGACCAGCTGTGTGAAAACCCCATATGTGATACAAAATCTGCAAACCGCTGATACCAGGCCCTGGGTGCTTGTTTGAGGCCATACAAAGACTTGTTTAGCATGCATACATGATTGAGATATTTTGGATCTATGTACCCCAATGGTTGGTGCATGTAAACAGTCTCGTTTAGGTGCCCATGGAGAAATGCATTTTTAACATCCAACTGGTGAAGTGACCATCCTCTGGAGAGAGACAAGCTAAGTACTGTTCTGATAGTAGCTGGTTTGACTACTGGACTGAATGTCTCTCCACAATCGATACCAACCTGCTGCGTCTTCCCATCACCTACAAGACGAGCCTTATGTCGCTCAAAAGAACCATCAAATTTTTCTTTATGGGTAAAAATTCACATAGACCGAATGATGTTAGCATTAGATGGACGGGGCACTAAATCCCATGTCCTATTTTTAATAAGAGCTTGATATTCATCATCCATGGCCATTTTCCAATTTTGGTCTTTCAGAGCAGACACAGGGTTACATGGTAAAGGTGATTTGGACACTTGGGTGTGAAGGTTGTATTTAGTGTTGGGTTTGACAATACCATGTTGACTACGGGTGATTGAACGTGTTGTCGGGCCAGTGGACTGGACGCCACTGGCCAAATGTGGTATTTGTAAAGCTGGGCCTGGATCAGGGGCCTGAGTTGCATTAGGGGGCAGGTTGCTATTGGTAGGTGTCAAAGCATATGGGCCCGAATGTGTATCAGTGTCCAAGACAGTGGGTTGGACGCCATTTGGTAATGACACGTGTAATGGGTTAAAAGAATTTTGTCCATTAGCAGTAGCAGTGACCGAACTATGGGACAATGGTTGGGTAAAAATTAGGTGTATTCCAGCATCCAAAAACTCATAAGTGGGAGATTGTGACTCATTGATTTTTCTAAATGAGAATTGAGTTTCATCAAAGATAACATGACGACTAATAAAAATCCTATTGGAGGATAGGTCATAACATTTGTATCCCCGATGATGGGATGGGTATCCCAAAAAAACGCATGGAGTAGATCTCGGCTGTAATTTATGGATGGTGGTGGATGGGAACAATGGAAAACACAAGCACCCAAAAACCCGGAGATGGGAGTATGTCGGTTTCCGAAGGTATAGTAATTGAAGGGGTGTTTGGTGTGATGTATGTTTGTTTGGTAGTATATTTAACAAATAAGTAGTCATCTGAAGTGCATGATGCCAAAAGTTAGGGGGAAGTGAGGCATGAGCAATGGATGTCCTGACAATATTATTTATGGTTCGTATTTTGCGTTCCGCCTGTCCATTTTGAGAAGATGTGTGGGGGCATGAGAAGCGAAAATTCAAACCATTTGTTTTGCAAAAATCTCAGAATTGTCTATTATTAAACTCCCGCCCGTTATCACATTGGATGTTTTTGATATCCCTTTCAAACTGTTTTTGGATGAAAGCTCTAAAACTAAGGAATGTAGAAAACACTTGTGATTTTTTCGATATGGAAAATGTCCACCAGAATTTAGAGTAATCATCTAAAACAAGCAAATAATATCTATGCCCCGAAGAGCTCAAAACTGGGGATATCCAAATATCACAATGTATAGTCTCAAATGGCAAAAAAGTGCAATTAGAAGAAGACTCAAAAGGTAGTTGAATATGCTTACCCAAAGGACACGACTGACACTTATTAAGAGTTCGTGTACATGAAATTGAATTATTGCGTTTGAGAGAGTTTAAAGCACTCTCGGATGTCCCCAAACGTTCATGCCATAAATTGGAATTAAAAACAAAGAAAATTAAAATGTTTCTTGTGCGGTTGTAGTAGTGAAGTAATCGGATAAAGTTCTCGCGGCTATCACATCTCATTAGCCGTGCCGCTCGAAAATCACACACAGAAACCAAAAGGATCAAAAGTTATGGTAACTTGATTATCTCAAGTAAGCTTTGAGCGGAGATTAGGTTTTGATTAATTGTAGTGCATGAATAACATTTTCAAGGCTAATGGTGGATTTGGTTTGGACAATTTAGTAGAACCATAACCTTTTATTGGAATGAAATGGCCATTTCCGGCGATTATACCATTTGATTTGCTCAAATTAAAATAGACGTAAGATTACTCAGGATGACGTCATATGTGACGTTGCACTGAGTCCATATACC
This sequence comes from Przewalskia tangutica, assembly GCA_029844215.1. Classification (NCBI taxonomy): domain Eukaryota; kingdom Viridiplantae; phylum Streptophyta; class Magnoliopsida; order Solanales; family Solanaceae; genus Przewalskia; species Przewalskia tangutica. Next base: position 691,649 of record CM056738.1, on the reverse strand, counting down.
ACCCGTGTCCGTGGATTAAGCGGCGTGCATGACATGTTCAATTTCCGCCGATTGCCCATTGTTGAGTGGGCCTCGTTCACGCCTCGAGGCCCAACGCTGTCGCTTCCATCGCCGCTACCTTCGCCCATCGCTGGCCGCCCAAGGCTTCGCTGCCGCCGCTCCATTGTTGCCCATCTTGCCAGTCCAAAACTCGCACCGCCGCTTCCACCGTTGCCCATCTTGGCCGCCCAAATCGATTCTTTGCTCATCGCTCCCGTAGTGGGATGGGTAAAAAGGCGACCACGTGGGTGATTTCCGGGTAGTTGAAATTGGTGCAGCCCGGTTGGTAGGGTAAGGACAAGGGTCCAACCAAGTCCATTGTGGCGAGCCCATCGCTGCTTCTGCCGCCGCCATCGCATTTCCACCGCCGTTATCGCGCGCCACGAGCCGCCGTAACCACCGCCGGAATTCCCGTCGCCGCCAGAATTGCGATTATTTTCGTTTTTGTTGCGGTTTCCACCTTTTTTATTTCCATGCCGTCCTTTTTTACCCCGGTTATTTCCATCATTGGTGACCATGTACGCCGATTCGGTTGTGTTCGCAACTTTTTTAGAAAAACCTTGTTCTTCTAGGATTAACATAGATCTTGCTTTGTAAAATAACGGAAGTGGGTTACTTTGACGGATAACGGTGGCAACTCCGCTATATGCCTCTGTCAATTCGGCAACAAGTTGTAGAACCAAACGGTTGTCGGAGACGGGGGAACCAACATTTTTTAATTGATCCGCCAACACTTTGAGGCGTTGACAATAAGCGGACGCATTAGGAAAGTCCTCCATATCAACACTGGAGAATTCTTGTTCCAAATCAACTGCACGGGAATTTTGATTATCATAAAAAATGTCCCGTAATCGATTCCAAGCATCAATTGCCTTAGAATCTGTTTCCATGATCGTGTGCAACAAATCCGTGGATATTGTTGAATATATCCAACCAAGAACAGTGGCATCTAGGACATCCCACAATTCTTTGTCTTCATCCGTTGTCAAGACTTTTTCTTTGTCTTTTTTCGGGGAAATGATGTGGTGAAGAACCCGATGAGAACGACAACATATTTTGAAAAGTTCCGCCCAGGAAGCATAATGCACATTCTCCATTTGTAAGGTTATGGGAACATGAGTTTTGATATTGGAAGCGTGAAATTTGGGTGATAAAACGATTTGGATTCAGACATGTTGATAATAGTTGGATGAAAAAACACAAAAACACGATGAACAGGAAAAAAAATTCAAAATTTCGATTTGGAGGAGACGAAATTCGAAAACAAAAGAAGAAAAAACAATTTTGGTGTTAGGAAGATGAATCTTTTCCCTAAGCTCTTGATATCATGATAGAATATTTTCCTCAATCTTTATTCATCACAATAGGTAAGAATATATACATCTTTACACTAACTAGGAAGAATCTAGAATAATCCTAAAAATATTCCTATACATTAAACTACTTATCATATAATATGAGATATTATATTAATATAAGATACTACATAATATTACTATAATAATGATATTAACTCTAGAATATTCTATTCTAGAATATTCTAATCTAACACTTATTGTGGCATTTCTTTAATTCCATTTTGTTGAAAATGTCAATCAGTGTCGTTTTGGTCAATCAAGACTTTGATTCTTATCCTATTAAAAAGTCGTCTTTTATATTTTTTTGTCTCAACTCCATCCCGATTGAAAATGAAGTACGAAATAATTAAGAGAATTGCACGAATAGGATTTGTTTAAGTTTTGACCCGTTAAGAAAAGTTTTGTAAGAATAGAAGCACGACTAATATTACATACTCCCACCGTTCTAATTTATATGATGTAATTTGACTGATTACGAAATTTGAAAAATAAAGGAAGATTTTTGAATCTTGTGTTCTACAACAAGTCAAAGATATTTGTGTGGTTATAGATCATCTCGTTAAACGTGAAAGATAAAATTTAAAGTTAAATTTGAAAGAATTATTCCCTTGATTATTATTATTGATGAATGACATATATATACAAGTTACATAGGAAAATCTTTTTCCTATTCTACATCTAAATCTCTGTTCTATAAGGAGACTAACTATACAATTATGGTAATATTACAATCCTAATTAAGGTATAACACTACTATACAAAGTAATATACAATTATGAAATTGTGTGGGACCTACACGGACTGGACCCTACTGTTTAACACTCTCCCGCAGTCATAGAGGACGGTTTTCGTACGCTGAGACTGTCTCTAAAATCTTCAAAAAGGACCGAGTGAAGACCCTTTGTAAAGATGTCTGCAATTTGATATCTGCAAGGGACATGACGGTCGACGGACACGTATTTGTCCTTTAGCTACCATCTCTCGAACAAAATGAATATCCATCTCTATGTGTTTAGTCCGCTGGTGCTGAACAGGATTACCAGAAAGGTAGATGACACTTATATTATCACAATACACCAAGGTAGACTTCTCAATAGGACAATGAAGCTCTAAAAGTAGATTCCGTAATCAATATGACTCGAAAACCACATTGGCTACCCCTCGATACTCGGTCTCTGCACTTGAACGTGAAAGCGTAGATTGCAGACCATGAGACCAAGTTATTACCCAAAACATACGAGAGCGACGTACCGATGCCGTGTCAGGACAACCACCCCAATCAACGTCTGTATAGGAGACAAGTGTAGACGTCGACGAAGGGTACAAATGCAAACCATAATCAAATGTTCCTGAATGTACCTAAGGATGCGTTTGAGAGCATTCATATGTTCAAATCTGGAATCATGCATAAACAAACACACCTGTTTGACTGCATATGTAATGTCTGGTCTCGTGAACGTAAGATACTGAAGGGCGCCGGCAAGACTACGATAGCGGGTCAGATCCTCATACGGAGAGTCAGCTGCAGCACCCAACTTGGGTTTAGTATCAACTGGAGTAGAATTGTACTTACAGGATGACATCCCAACCCTCTCAATGATCTCTGCCGCATACTTCCTCTGTGTTAAGAACAATCCACCTGCATGACGAGTGACTGCAATTCCCAAAAAATAGCTCAAAGGGCCCAAGTCTTTCATGGCAAACTCAGAATTGAGCAATGTCAAAATAGACTTTCTCGAAGCATCAGAAGAGGCAATCAAGATAATATCATCTACATATAACAATATATAAGCCATGGAAGAACCCCGACGATATATGAACAATGAATTATCAGACCTATTGTGAGAAAAATCCATAGTCGAAACAAAATCAGCAAACCTCGTATACCAAGCCCGTGGAGACTGTTTAAACCCATACAAATACTTTTTCAATAGACAGACATTATTAGGATATCTAGTATTCCTAAACCCCAAGGGCTGATGCATATACACCGTCTCCTGAAGATCATCATGTAGGAAAGCATTCTTCACATCTAGTTGTTGAATGGACCATGATTTTGAAAGAGCCAAAATGAGTACAGTGCGAATGGTAGCCGGCTTGACCACCGGGCTAAATGTCTCACCACAATCCACACCAAACTGTTGAGTCTTACCATCACCGACAAGTCTAGCCTTATGCCTTGCAAATGAACCATCAGAATTTTCCTTATGAACAAAAATTCACATAGACCGAATAATATTAACACCAGACGGACGGGGTACCAACTCCCACGTCTTATTATCAATAAGAGCATTATATTCGTCGGTCATGACAATTTTCCAATTAGGGTCATTTAAGGCAGATACAGGATTACGGGGTAAGGGGGTTTAAGAACAATAGAATTCAAATTAAAATGTCTTTTTGATTTAAAAATACCCTGTTGACTGCGAGTGACTGGACCTTGACTCTAGGCTGGATTGGGGAAATTTTGGAAATTTTGAGAAATTTCGGAAATTACCCTCGGAAGAGCCGCAGCACTGGAGGCTGGGGTCGCGTTGCTGGAAGAACTACAGAGCTCTTTGAAGTTTTGGTGTCGCGGTGCTTCCCCAGGGGTCGCGACACTAATGACGGGATTGAAACTGTTTGAACATTGGCTGGCAGATGCCGCCTCCCCTAAGGGTCGCGGCGCTGACGTCATTTTCTTTGAAGAATCTGAAAAATGACGGAGAACATAGGGGGAGACATCCTCATCCAAAAAATCATAAGAACTAGGCACGGGTATTTCTACTTTAGAAAAGGGAAATTGGGATTCATCAAAGAGAACATGATGACTAATGATGATACGTTTAGAGGACAAATCAAAGCATTTATAATCACAGTGATTTGACGGAAAAACCAAAAATACACAAGGAGTAGAACGTGTGTTACACCTCGTAAGTTAAGACAAAGATTAAGAACGTCATTAAGGATTAAGATTTAATTTTTGAATTTAAATATATTTTACGTGCTAATACAGATTTATTTTTTTGTAATGACGAACGCGACGCCGGAAAATTCTTTAGTAATGGTGGCATATATACATATATGATTTTCGTTATGGATTAGTAAGGTAGGTAAGATACGACGATATGAATTTAAGGCAACGAGTGTTGAGATTAATTGAAGGGGGGTTAAGATTTATTACTTGGGGTTGCTTTTAGCAAAAAGGGCATTAAAGAGGGCCAAAGTGTAAGTCTTGAAGACTATTTTCAGATTTTCAATTAAAACACCCAAACCATTTTTCATTCCAATTTCAACTCCATTCTTAAACACCAATTTCATCTCTTCCTCTCAAATTCCTATCCGAAAATTACACTACCCTTAGCCAAGAAATGAAGTCATGTTATTATGCTCTTCAAGAGTAATCCATCTAACAATTAGAAGCCCAAAAAACTTGAACAAAAACAGTGAAGAAATCGGCTGCTGGACCGATTTTGGGGTTCCAAATTTTCAATTTTTGGATAAGATTTTAAGGAAGAAAAATGGCTATGAACGAAGGATAAACAATATAGAACACTTGCATGTTGATTTAGAATTGAAGAAGTGTGATATTGAAGCCAAAATTAGGCCAAATCAGTGGCTAAAAATTGGTACATTGAGCAGATTTTTGGTATGTTGTTTTAAGGTAAAAATTCCCTTTTTATGATTTAAAGTGAGATGCATATTGTTGACACCCAATTTTGACCCTCCCGTCCAGTCATTAACTATAAAATTACACTAATTATTTTTAAAATATTTTTTAATAATAAAATGCAACAATAAAACATTAATACACGCATAAATAAGCGATTTAATAATGACACCGCATTTTACGTAGAGTACTAAGCACACCTTGAGTCTCACGCCCGCATTCGTCATTCCAATAACAAGCAATTTCATTAATATCATTCATAATTTAAGCCATATTTTCCATTAATTGAAACTCAAACAATTCTTAATGATAAATAAATAAATAAATAAATAAAATAAAATAAATAATTTAACCATGACGTCGTATTAAATAACATATTCGCACTTATTAATACGCAAGACAATGTCGTAATTATTATTTTTAATTTAAATTAATTTTAATCTAATACATGCGTTTAATAATAGCGTCGCATTTATAAAGGCATTAAGCAATCCCTAAATATCATATCTACATTTAGCGTCTAAATAATTTGATAATAATCTAAACCCTATTTAATTCCCATTTCACGGCATCGCATTATAAAATATTAAGCAGCACACCCGTCTCTATTTTTGTAATAATTTAAACTCAAACTTAGATTAATAAAGCACCTAAAATCATATTAAGATAATTTAATTTTAACTTAAATAATGATAAATAATGTACAATAAATAAAATTTTAAATAATAGCGTCACATTTATAAAAGCATTAAGCAATCCTTAAATATCATATCCGCATTTAGCATTTAAATAATTTAATTTAAACCCCATTTATTTACCACTAATTAAAATATAACACATAAAATTAACACCCACTAATTAAATAATACCATCAGCCCACTCTTTCATTCCCAGCAGCCCATAAACCTTTGGCCCAAATCCTTGAGCTCAACCCCCTTAATTAATAAACCAAAGCCCAGACCCCACTTTTCCTTCTTCCCCATCGTCCAATAAATGAAACCTAAACCTAGAAGCAAAAAAAAAGGGCAGCAGCCATTTCTTTAACCAAAATATTGTATAATCATAAACGAATCTTATCATATAAAAATCGTACCAAAATTAACACCAAATCGTCTCTTTTATGGTGGAAATCAGTCAAGAATCAAGGGCTTGATACCATTCAAAATCGACCAAAAATGCGTCCAAAATAATACCATTAATAGCAAATCAGCAACCCAAATCAGCCTTAAAATCCTACCAAATTTGGAACCCACAATGAGGGCTATATAAACCAACCAATATACATACTCAAGGCAGGACTTTTTCGGGAGAAAGGCTTTTACCATTCAGAGAAAGCAATCCGACATTAAGAATCAACAATTTTCGCAAAAGCTTCATTTTTTCCTTTCTATCGCATAATCGCATTCTCCGAGTGAATCGACGACTTGATACACTGCCTCGGTTCGCTGTCCGGAGAAGGTAAACTAGAATTCCTCTCAGTTTGTTTTACTTGATGTGTTCTGTGTGTTTTGTTATTGATTCAGTTTGGCGGTTCAAGTTGTTGCGTTCTTAAGAGTCTAAATGTGATGTTCGGTTAATCTGTTTGTAATTAAACCAAGCGACCTAGCTTACCAAGTTTTTGTTAGATTTATTTTGATGCAGTATCTTAAAAGTGATGTTAACAACTCATTTCAAAGGAATATGAAAATGATTAGGTGAAATGCCTCATGATATTTTTTGGTATGATGGTTTGAGTATGCTAAGTATGTAATTGGGTCTATGTGCAGGGCTTATGTGATAAATTTGTTTTAATAAATGTTGCAGAGCAGATAACTAGTAGAATTGTTTGTCTTCACTTCGAGAATCATATACTGTAATAGTTGAATTTTAGATATGTGATTGTAGTTTAGTCTTTGGCATGTTTTCCTTTTAGATCATGTGATAAGTAATAACATAAGCATATATAGGGGGCAGATTAACTGAAATTGCTAATTAGTCTTGGCCAGTCAAAATATCAACACTTCTTGCTCCTATCGATATGTGTTTAGGGCTAGACTCATATGTGTTACAATTTTCTTCTGCATATTATTAGCAAGTGGGCTACGCCCATTAACTTGACTGCTTCTTAATTATTGTCAACTGATTTCCTCGAATATGGGCCTCTCCATGTAATTTCTCTGCCTGAATTCGTTGGAGTTTAACCTCTCTCTAGTGTTCAATTATGAGTTTTAACCACGGAATAATGTTTTTACCTCTCTTTAATTTACGTGCACATATGCGTTAGTTTATACATACGTATAGTTTATTTTTATGCACGATAAAGTTTTGATGTGTACTAATCCTTATCTTTTTCTTCCTTTTACCTGAAATGCACCGGAGCAATCAAGAGTCTCATGGTGAGACTCATCGTGGCAAACACGAAGACCTACATCTATGTGTATTTATCTCTGCATAAAAAATTCCAAGCCATAGGCGAAATGACTTCGCCATTTCTTCGAGTCTTTATTATTGATCCCCTTTTCTCATTCATTTATTGTAACTATTTGTCTAACATTACACTACTAGTAGAATACTTATAATAGTTAAACCTCGAGCCAATAGATTAGAAAGTAGCTTGACATTAGAGATTTGTTTTCCCCTTTTTAGCTAATCATTTTAGCCCGCTTAAATTATCATTAAACCATTTAGTAATTTTCATTCGCATAATTATTTAAATAGTCAAGTCATCATTTATTACTAAATCCTAACATAGGAAACTCCTTTCATTAAATCCCTATTTAAATTGTACTAACCAATACATATACTTTATAGAATAATTTCATAGGCTTTCTAATTACTTTTTGAATGCATGTTTTCAACCATTACTACCCTTATATATTTTAACAAATCTCACATTTTATGTTGGTAAAAAATACTTTATCTTTTACTTAAATATCTTTCAAGCATGCATTTTCACAGAATAATAATCGACCTAGGTTTGGCAGGACAACCGCAAGTTAGCGGATCTTAGAGGGTGTCTAATCCCTTCCCTCTAGATTAATAAAGAACCCATACCCAGAATCTCACATTAAGTTTTCGCAGACAATAAAATGGAGTTAAAGTTGACATTTAGGTGTCCTAATTCACCCAAACTAATTAGGTGGAGACTCCGCGAACCTTTTAGCACTTAGCATCTTTTATTTCTAGCCCACTTTAGCACCTTTTACCTTAAGCACCCCTTTTTAGCATTTTAGCATTTTAGCACTACTTTAGCATTTAACACTCTTTTAGCATTTTATATTATGTTCTAACATTTTATTAAGCAGGAGTTAGGAGTTAGAAATGTCGCGGTCGAAAAAAGGGCGTGACACATATTAATAGAATTAAGGAGATGAATTTGGAATCATGCCTTGCTATCCAGGACGATTTGTCAAACTCACACGGAAGCTGATTCTCTTTGGGTCCAATGGATCAATAGCCACTATTTGAGAGGTATTACAATTTGGGACTATGAGGTACGTCCTAGGGACTCCCCCCTTATTCAAAACGATTTGTGGGATTCGCGACAAATTTGTTTCTATCTTTGGTAGCCATGGTGATGTTATTGACGACTTTACAAAATGTTGTGCCAACAGTATATTTGATTCAAGCCTCGTGTATGATATCTTGCGCACTCCGCAAGCTAAAAAGCCTTGGATGTCACAAATTTGGAAAGGCTTCATTCCTCCCAAATTCTCTTTTACTATGTGGCTAAATTGCAGAAAGCGGTTAGCTACAAAGGATACTCTATCATTTCTCAACTTGGAGGATAAATCTTGCGGGTTCTGCAAGCAAGCTAATGAAACAAGGGAACACCTCTTCTTTGCCTGCCCCTATACACACATGATTTGGAAGAGCATAAAAGATTGGTTGGGTATTAGAAGAGAGATGACAACTGTTGAAAGCTCCCTTAAATGGATTAAGAAAGAACACCATGACAAGCATCCGAGCCAAAGCTATTTTGCTTACTTTTTGCATAATGGTTTATGAGATTTGGAGGGCAAGAAACACAATGCTCTTTGAAGGCACAAGCTTTCCGGTAGAAGAGGTCATTGCAAGAATCAAAACAACATCTTATAGAGTTCTCTATGATTTTATCTCCTCTTGTAATGGCACCTTTTGAGTGACCACCCCTCCCCTCTATCACTTCTTGTTTGCATTACGTTGAGGCTTGAGATACCTCAACGACTGATTGTAGCCACTTCCTTTTCGTTATTAGTAATAATATTTGCATTTACCTAAAAAAAAGAAGATGAATTTGTGTTTAGAAATAAAGTTAGACTAAAAGGAAATGAGAATAAGAATTGCATGCTACATTTTGAACGAAACATTGAGAATTAAGTTGTAAATTGTTTATATAAGAATGTTGAAACATGAAATTGAATTTTAAAGAGTCGTGGAATTATGTTGTTGGACCAATTTGAAGACTATTTTATGTACATTGGATTGTAGTGTTGTGATGTAATTCTTATCACTAATTGCATGTTGAGAATTTAATAGAAATCTTGAAACTAAGTTGTAGTTGATAATGTGGAAATATTGAAATTTGAAACCGGATTCTAAGAATTAAGAAAAGTGTGGAATTAAATAAGTGTGATGACCGGAAGGTTGGTGGAATTATTGAACGTGGTTGTGTCGTATTAGGGGCTACTTTGTTAAGATTATGATGTTGGAAATTAAGCTATAAACATGCATACGTATTGTGGTAATTTCCTATACATATTTTGGAGAAATTAAAGAGTAAGAAAGTGTTAATTTCACATTCTTGAATTGACGACGTTTCTAGAAGATTGGATTGCTCCCATGAATAATTCTAATGTAACTAAATGATTGACTAACATGAGAAATAAATGCAATAGTTACCTTGGTTATATTTTGAGTTATGACTTGTTGTTGGTATTGCTGGCTTGGTTTGAAATTGTGGATATGCATATAAACAGAGGAAGTGCTGCCCGAATTTTTATAGAATAAGAGAGTCGTCTTTCATTTTAACTTACGTTAGGAATCATAGAGTTGAAAGACCTATTGCTATTATTATAGGTTGAAGTATTAAACGAGACATATTCTAATAGTGAGTTGGTTAGCTCGACTATAAGGTATGTGAAACTCTTCATTCTTTCTTTTGGCATGATTTTTAATGAAAGTACGACGGACGTACGTGATTCCTATGAGTTCAGTTTTAAAAGATAATTGTTGATTAATGCCTATGATTTTCAGTAAAAGAGTTTATTATGATGATATTATCGAGAGTCAAAGATGATTTTTAATTGCATATGGTTGCTCATGATATCTACTCGTGCTAAGTATTATTGTTTCACTCCACCGAGTCCCGGACCGGATCATGTTCGTGCGCAGCTTTACAGAATTCATCGAGTCCCTCACTAGGGGGCCGAGACACGTTATATACATATATACATATTTTATCAAAGTCCCTCCATAGAGGGCTGAGACGTGACATGCATACATATATAGACTTCCATCGAGTCCCTCACTAGAGGTCCGAGACATGTTATACAGATTGATATACAGACATAGACATAGTGACATTATGGGTAAGCATTCATGATTTCTGCTATGACACTCATTTTTGTTAAGCTTGACGACTCTCTATCTTTATTTGACACAGTTGTGATTTCATTTTCAGCATTTCATGTTTTATATACTCAGTACATTATTGCATCGACTTCCTTTCTGGGGCTGCGTTCATGCCCGCAGATTCAGGTGTTTAGATAGGTGACCCTCCAGTTTAGGACCTCTATTCAGCAGTTGAAGAGCTCCATTGTTCCGGAGCCGGCTATTTGGTACATAACCTCTTTATTTTGATTGTATATATTTCATGGGCACGACGGGGTCCTGTCCCGTCTTATGTTGTGGTCGTACTCTTAGAGGTATGTAGACAGTTGTGGGCGGTAGATGTGTTTTGGTTTTTGTGAAGATTGTTATGTGTCTTAGTCAACTGTATTGTTCTACTTTGTTTTGGGATGTTTCCGTATACAGTGGGGCAGCCTTGCCAGCGTGCCTATTATGATTGTTTCTCTGTTTACATGATGTTATTTGGTGGCAGCCTAGTCGACTAGCCCGTTGAGATATGTTAGTTAGTTGTATAAGGCAGCCTTGCCGGCTCACCTATTTTGGGGGATATGTTGTAGATGCAGCGTTATGCTGCCGAAATTTCTATAGATCTCGAAATTAAATGGATTAAGAGTGACAGGTTAGTAATGACGTCCAATTAGGACGTTTAGTTGCGGCCCGTCGGATCGTGACAAAAGTGGTATCAGAGCAGTTAGTCTTCGGAATGTCTACAGACCGTGTCTAGTAGAGTCTTGTGTATGGGTATGTTGTGCACCATACTTATACGCAGGAGGCTGCCGGGCATTTAGTATTGGTTTCTACTCTTTCATCTCTTAGATCGTGCTATAGAGCTGTGTTATTAGGATGATCCTTTTTCTGATAGTTTACTATGTTACAGCTATGCCTCCGAGGAAGGCGCCCGTGGCCCAGAAGGGCAAATCTACAGTAGGGGATTCTAGTCAGGTACGGAGAGCTACCAGGTCCCGCACGGGGTCTACGTCTGAGAGTGTGGTCCCACCGACGAGTTCTGCCTCGTCACCAGTTCCAGAGGCTCCCTCTCAGGGGGCAACATCACCCGTATCCAAGGCTCAAGTACATGAGCCTTCAGTTCCTCAGCCAGGGGCACAAGATGAAGATTTGAGAGAGACAGTCCAGTGATTGGCAAGAATAGTGGCGGGACAGGTTTATAGGCAGGAGCCGACGGTTAACCCCAGGGCAGACAATTTGAGGGTTAGAGATTTCCTGAGTTGTAGTCTGCCGGAGTTTTACGGGTCAAGGCCCGAGGATGATCCTCATTAGTTCATCCGCCAGGCGCAGAGGACATTGATGGTGATCAGGGCCTCAGAGACTGAGTCAGTTATATTGGCCTCATACCGGTTGCGCGATATAGCAGTCAACTGGTTTGAGTCCTGGGAGTTGTCTAAGGGCGAGGGTGCTCCTCCTGCAGTATGAGATGAATTTTCAGAGGCATTCGTTGGCCACTTTCTGCCTCCAGAGATGAGACGGGCAAGAGTCGACAAGTTTCTACAGTTGCGGCAGAATGGGAGTGTCACGCCCATTTTCGGCCGCGACTTTATTATGTGAATCCCCTTCTGCTTAATAAAAAAAAAGTTAGAAAATAAATAAAATGCTAAAGATGCTAAAAAAGGGTGCTAAAAATGTTGAAAGGTGCTAGCATATAAAAAGTGCTAAAAGGTTAATTTTAAAAGTAAAAGGTGCTAAAATGCTAAAGGGTTGCTAGGGAGTCGCCACCTAATTAATTTGGGTGAATTAGGACACCTAAATGTTAACTAGTTTAAAGTAAACATCAACTCCATTTAATGGTCTACTAAACTTAATGAGATTCTGGGTAAGGGTTCTTTATTATCCTAAAGGGAAGGGGTTAGGCACCCTAAAGGATCCGCTAACTTGCGGTTGTCCGTTCAAACCTAGGGTTAATTACTATGCTAAGAATGCATGTTTTGAAAATATAAGAAGTGCTTCAAAAATATTAAAAAGGAAGGCATGTTGAATAAAGTTGTAAGACTAAGGCTATAAAGAATATATATAAAGTTTTAAAATGTGCGTTTATATTGTTTATGATGCAAGCGGTGCCAAGTTGATTCATAGACTATGGATATGCATTTATCTGCGAAATAAAAAATGGCGCGTTAGTTTTAGATATGCAATTTTAATGATTAGGCGAAAGATTAGATGTGAAATGACAAGCCTAGGACAAATGATTAGAAGTGCATTTAATTCTAAATTACCTTCCCACCTTTATGTTTAAAGACTAATTGGACTAGTTCTCCTATTAATTACAAAGTTAAATAATAGAATTGCAATAAACAAATAAAGGCATAAAATGAGTAAGGGATTGAAGCGGATGACTCCGTCCTATTTGTTTTTCTAGGAATTGCCGAAGAGGGAACTCGAAGGATGTAGATGCGGGTTGCCATTTGAAATAGCTCGTGATGAGTCTCGCCATGAGACTCTTCATTTTTTTGCTCCAATGCGTGCCATGTGAAAGCAAAGAAAGATAAGGATTAGTATGTGCCCAAAAATATCAAATAATAAATGCACATTGATATAAGATTTAACACATTTGAATCACTTCATTTCGGCAATTTGAAAGAAAAAAACAACGAGCCCACAATATTGTTCCAAGCAATTTAATAAGAATTGGGCCTTTTTCATATACGCAGTAAAACAGAGCAGGCCAAAAATATAGCAAGTCCATCATCCATGACCCAGCAGCATAGAACAAACCCAATACATATAAATTTTCAAATTCAAAAGAAGACTCAACCTGTCCAGATTTGGGCCTAGAATAACTTAACAAAATATCAATAGATTTATAGAGTTGCTGGACAGCGGTAATATAGTGAGATACCACATGCTTAACCACTTGTAGAATAATCATATATAGCCGAATTCGGAAGCCAAGACGAGATAACAGATTTCCAAATAAGCAATCTAGACATATGCACGATTAGACCAGATTTAAAGAGGCTCCCTGTTCTTAAGTGGGACATGTTCAAATGATCTATTGGACCTTTCCTCTCAACTAGATGGTCTCAAACATCAGGCTAGATCAAATAGTGTGAGGTACTTTAGGCAGCAAACAGTCGAAGGCAAAACATTGACAAGATTTGTATTATGACAAAGAGGATGCAAATATACCCGTAAAGGCAAACAAAACATAATATAAAATTTTAATTCAAATATAGCCAAGAAAAGCAAGTTATACATCCTCTCCTAGCTCACAATATTTCCTGTTAGACTATTTCTAGGACAAGATCTAATTCATATGAATTTTCCCTCACATTTGTACACAGTCGGACATAGGGAAAGAAAGATCCAGAAATAGTTTAACGCTTCAGCAAGCATACTAAACAGTAGCAGTGTGATCACAAATAAGACCATTTTTACAAACATGCTAATTCGACGTTCTCATAAATTTGTGTTTCTTACTAAGGCAAAATGAAGCATATTACTAGAAGAACTCGGACAAGGATGACTTCAACATCAAGAAATAATAAACACCCGTTCCAAATACTTAGACATATGTGTACAACAGCAGACATTCTACTTAGCATCAAACAAGGCGTATCTTGATACAAGTTTAGACATGTCATTTTCTAAATCAATCATAATACCATGATTATATGCATAGGTTACACTTATACTCCTCATTTTTGTACTGAACTCATCCAAACACAAAATCATGGGGGTATTTGACTAATCATGTTTGTAACAGTTTAGCTTTAAAGACGGATCATATCATATACTCATCGCAAATTGCTTTTCATCACACAAAAACAGATGGGTGGTCACTGATTCTGCTACTACATACCATTTAAAACACTTAGACTAACAAATTAACTAATCGTAACATGAAGAATCCAACTAATAAACATCAATCTGACTTATATCGGCCAAACGAACAAACTAATACAATTAACATCGATTAAATTCATGATAAACACACATAGCACAAAAATCTAACAAAATACAAGAGGAGTTCGATTTTACCTTCTCCGGACAGCGAACCGGGGCATCGTATCAAGTCGTCGGTCCACTCGACGGGTTTTGGGTTTGCGATGCGAATAGAAGGGCAATGTTTATTTGTTGGTTTCTTTACTGGAACTAAAAAAAAGGTTCGAACGTCTGCTCGCGATCGGTGATCGCTTCTCCTTTGAGCTCGCTTGACGACGCTGCGGTTTTGCCCTCCAAGCTATGTGTTCTTCCCGATGATTTGCTGCTTTCCTCGAATGTGTAAAAAACGATGGTTACCTCACTGAGCTCTGCCCTTTGTGCTCTGCCTAATGCTATCTCCTGGCTCGCTTGCTCGATTAATCGCCGCCTTCCAATGCCTATTGCATGCTTAAACGTTCTGTATTTATAACTAAGATTTTGGGTTCCAAGTTGGTAAGTATTTAAGGCTGAGATTTGGTGCTGATTCGTGCTTATTGTGGTATGATGTAAATGACAAGGATATATTCTGGTTATGGTAAGAAGAGCTGGCTGGGTGCGTGGGTAAAGGGAAAGGAAAGTCGCCGGATTTTCCACCCTGAAAATCCGGCGAGATACGCGGCTAAAGCGGCGTAGGAGCGCGCGGACTAGGGTTTTTCGTTTGTTCGTGCGACAGGGGAAAGGGTTATGGTAAAGGGCTGAGAAAGGAGAGATGTGCTGGGCTGCGGAGAGGATATAGGGGATGGGCTGCGTATAAGATAGAGTGTGGGTTGTGGGTTGTTGGGCCTGCGCATGTGGGCCGATTTTATTTAATTAGGGTATTAGTTATTTAATTAAGTGTTAGTTTTAGGTGCTATTTAATTAGTGCTTAATATTTTAGAATGCGGCGCTATTATTTAAAAACTTATTTATTGTGCATTATTTATCATTAGTTATGAAATTGTCTTGCGTATTAATAAATGCGGTTATGCTACTTGACACGACGGCATTGCTAAATTATTTATTTTATGTATTTATTATTAATTAAGAATTATGACAGGGCTTAAAATTAATAAATGCGGGCGCGAGACTCCAAGTGCTTAGTACTCTACGTAAAATGCGGTGCCATTAT
This sequence comes from Przewalskia tangutica, assembly GCA_029844215.1. Classification (NCBI taxonomy): domain Eukaryota; kingdom Viridiplantae; phylum Streptophyta; class Magnoliopsida; order Solanales; family Solanaceae; genus Przewalskia; species Przewalskia tangutica. The sequence goes on along the minus strand of CM056738.1, from coordinate 675,970 downwards.
TAAATTGCTTATTTATGTTTGTATTTAATGTTTTATCGCTGCATTTTATTATAAAAAATCATAAAAATTATTTTACAAAATTAGTCTAATTTTATAGCTAATGACTGGACGGGAGGGTCAAAATTGGGTGTCAACAGCTGTCCCTCTTTTTATGGAGATGATGGAAGAATCTTCGGACAAAGACGTTGACTCATAGCCAATTTTGTCTCGATCCTCAGAATTAGAATGTTGGGCAATTAGGCAAGGCTGACGCAAAAATCAAAATCTGTCCCAGTGTCGAGCTATGACGACACTGGGCTGCCAGGGTCAAATACCAAGGCGGGCTAATGCGGACTCAAAATTTGTCCTAGTGTCGAGTTATGACGACACAGGGTTGTGGTGCTAAAGTAAAAAATAAAAATAACTGGCTTGAACCTGGGGTGTACCGCTATGGCTTATGGTGCTGGGTTTTATGGTGATGTGGAACGAGTGGACCGACGCTTGAGGCCGCTTCTGCCATTCATTGGGAAGGTTGGTCCCCCAACAAATTGCCCCGGTTCGTTGTAAGAGAAAATCCACGTTGTGCTCCTGCTCTTGCATGCTAAGACTTAAACAAACGGTTAGTGCATAACTGTTAAGGCAGATGCATAATTTTTAAAAGCAATGCAATTGTGAATGTGATGCCTGCTGCAATGCTGTGATTTCGCCCTTGCACAGACGTGTTGCGATTGTGAATGCGGATATGTTGTCCTTGCTGCAATTGCCCCTGTAGACTAAAGCTCAAGAAAAGGTTAGTGCATAATTGCTAAGACAGAATAATAATAAAGCATGAATAAGAAATGCAATTTTGAGAGTATAAAAATCATCCTTGCGTAGATGTGATATGTTGATGATGGCGTCATTTTCGGACTTTGGCGTTATGGCGTCATTTTCGGACTTGGCGTGTTGCTGCTGGCGTCGTTGCGTAGCCATATTTCTGCTGGCATCGTTGTGTAGATGTGATATGCTGATGATAGCGTCATTTTCGGACTTGTTGTGCTGATAACGTCATTGCCTGGACATGTTGTTGCTGGCGTCATTGCGTAGACGCAATGCTGATGATGTCGCTGCCTGGACGTGTTGCTGCTGGCGTCGTTGCGTAGACGCACGCAATGCCGGGCGCGCGTCGTGCGTAGCGCGATGCGATGACGCCGTTGCTCGACGTGTGTTACCGGGCGTCGTTGCGTAAGCGCACGTCGATGATGTCGCCGCTCGACACACGCCGATAACGCCGCGTTCGACGTATTGGCCGGCGTCGTTGCAGACGCACGCCGATGATGTCGTTGCCTGGATGTATTGCTGCTGGCATCATTGCGTAGACGCACGCCGATGATGTCGCCGTTCGACACACGCCGATAACGCCGCCGCTCGGACGTATTCGCCGGCGTCGTTGCGTGACGCACGCGATGATGTCGTTACTCGACGTGTTGCCGCCGGGCGTCGTTGCGTAGACGCACGCCGATGATGTCGTTACGGACACAATGCCGATAACGCCGTTCGGACGTATTGCCGCCGACGTCGTTGCGTGACGCACGCGATGTCGTTATGCGACGCGTGTTCTGCCGGGCGTCGTTGCGTAGACGCACGCCGATGATGTCGTTGCCGGACACACGCCGATAACGTCGCCGTCGGACGTATTGCCGCCGGCGCCGTTGCGTAGACGCACGCCGGCGATGTCGCCGTTCTGGACATATTGCTGCGGCGTCGTTGCGTAGACGCACGCCGATGATGTCGCCGTCGACATAATGCCGCCGGGCGTCGCTGCAGACGCAATGCCGATGATGTCGCTCGACACACGCCGATGACGCCGTCGTTCGGACGTATTCTGCCGGGCGTCGTTGCGCAGACGCACGCCGATGATGTCGCCGTTCGACACACGCCGATAACGCCGCGCTCGGACGTATTGCCGCCGGGCGTCGTTGCGTAGACGCACGCCGATGATGTCGTTGCTCGACACACGCCGGCGACGCCGCCGCTCGACGTATTCCGCCGGCGTCGTTGCGTAGACGCACGCCGATGATGTCGTGCTCGACACAACGCCGATAACGCCGTTGCTTGGACGTATTGCCGCCGGGTCGTTGCTGCAGACGCACGCCGGCGATGTCGCGCCGACATACGCCGATAACGCCGTCGTTCGGACGTATTGCCGGCCGGGCGCCGTTGCGGACGCAATGCTGATGATGTCGTTGCCTGGACATAATGCTGATAACGCCGCGTCGGACGTATTCCGCGGCGTCGTTTTGGACTTATTCTTGATCACGTCGTTATGCGGGCGTGTTGCCGATCACGCCGTTGTCCGACGCGTGTTCCGCTGCCTCTGTAGAATAAATGCTCCTGCAAGCTAAGCTTGAGAAAACGTTAGTGTATACCTGTTTAGACAAAATGATAAATACATATGAGAAGTGCAATTTTATGGGTAGAGATGTCGTCCCTGATACGCCAGATGAATAATGAGATGTTGTCCTTGCACGGACATGCTAAATGCCGCAACTGACGAATTGTCATGATGCCTTTATTGGGTGCGATGCGTGGGTTGCCAATTTGACTTTACGCCCGAGTTGATGCGCTAGGTTTTGTTGCGGAACTTTGAACTTTGACTGCTGATTGTTGATGCCCCTTTCTGCTGCTGCTGCTTTTGCTGCGGACTTTGGATTGTTGTCATCCTCTGCCTTTGCTGCTTCTTTCTGCTTCTGCGAAGAAACTTTTGCCGTATTTTCTACTTCGACTATTGCACTTTCTGCTTCTGTTAATATGAAAAGACATGCACTCAAAGAAAAGTTGTGAGTTTGGGGGGGGGGGGGGTGGTCGATTCGTATTTGACTTCGCCGCCTTGTTCCTTGACATCTGCGTGCCTGGCCTGTTTGGACTTGCAACCCCTGTCTGGTTTCCTACCTTGTCCCAGTTTTGAAGAGGGTGTTTGGCCTAAGGTGGGTCTCAATGGAGTTGCTTGTGTATTCTCGTTATTTTCAGACGAAGGGAAAGTTTCCTAATAGTGTGACCGAAGCCGATTTAGGCCGCCTACGTATCCCCATGAGGGAATCAGGTCATGACGTAGTTCATTACAAGCGAATATTGGGTAAAATTCTAAAGGTGGGACCGAGGCCGATGTGGCCGCCTACGTATCCGTCAAGGGAATCAGGTCGAACGTAGTTCCAATTACATGAAAACTTAAGCAAAACATTAAATATGAGTCTTCAATTATTCTGCTAAACTAAATTGCTCTTTCTTATCCGGGCTCTAGGCGGACCAGAACAAGGGTGCAAATCTAACCAATATGCCTTCCTGCTCTGCATCATGGCTGGCTGGGTCTTCATGCTCTGCTATCAGTATCTCCTTCTTTTGACTTCCGCGCGGTGCATGCTTGGATAACTGACTGATTCAGGCGGGGCGGGTTCTGGCCAAGGAACACCTTTCTTCCTTTGGGGTTCATTGTACTCATTAGGGGAGGCATCCTCCACCTGAATGACTCCCTCTTTGATTAACTCCTCTATTTTGTCCTTGAGTGTATAGCAATTTTCGATGTCGTGCCCCTCGACACCAGAGTGGTATGCACAATGTTTGGTTTTATCGTGCCCTCGGGAAGTAGGCCTGGGGATATTTCTGGGAATTGGCTGGAGTATTCCTGCGGCTTTCAGCTCCTCATACACTTGGGTTATGGGTTCGGCTAAAGGTGTATAGGTTTTGGTTGGCTTTCTCTCAGCATTCATGCGGGGTTTGAAGATGTTTAGTGGACGGGCCTTTGGCTGTGGCGTATACACGAGTGGGTATCGCAAGGGGTTATCGTATGTATTGCGAAAATAGGTTCGTGGTGGCCTTTGGTTTGTGTTTGGCTGGAGCATAATAGGCATTTGGTTTTGTGTGGGATGCATGGGTGCATTGTATATTGGCTGAATAGGATATGTAGTAAGAGGGTACTGGTAATAATTTGGAGGATTTTGGTTATTTGCAGTGACGAGTGCTTTAGTGATGTTCGAACCTTCGATTTCGGCTGCAGGTTGCCATTCTGGTAATCAAGCGAGGTGCTCGATCGGATCTATGCTGCTTTTCTCTTCTGAGACTCCTGCTTTGCCTATAGGAACCAAGACAGGTTCCGACTCGTTCTGCTCAAATGCCCTTGAATCGGTCATGTCGCTGGACCGTGCCTTTGATCTTGTGAAGTATCGATGCTCTGTCATTGCTTAGTCAAATACAAATCGACCTTTGGGGGAGATGATAAATCCTCTAGACAACATGTAGCAAACTGCGTTAGTGATTTTTGCAAAAGTGTAAAAATATTTAGCAAGTACATGTTGCACATACATTGCAAGCGAGTCCTAACATGCATGGGGACTTCTTTATGCCAGAGGTAGGCCTAAACGTCACATATGCGAGGTCATGATAGATTTGTCCAAGTCGTCCAACTATAATGCTTTTGTTGGAAATGACGACCAAATGACGGTGCACTTTTCCCAATTTCAGCATGTCATGATTAGGCTTGGATTTGTCTATCATTGTCACGCTACACATAATATGTTGGTTGGTCGTTGGGTTGAGAAACCCGTCGACAAGTTTGGTGTCTTCCTAATTGTGGTGTCGATGCCAAGGACCGACCCACCTAAGGTAAATGCATGCATGCCCTAAAATAAAGGGTGGTATAGCTCTATCTTAAGTTTCTAAGATTTGGCTTTTCTAGACGCAAGGTTCCCGAGCGGACAACTCGAGTGAGAAGGCTACGCGGCCACCGGTTAGACCGGACACTCCACGTATGTTACCAACTCTCCTAAATTTGGGTTTTGAAGAAACAATTTTGCTGATGCACCCAGCGCACCTCGCATGTAGTGTGTGATTGTGTGAACTTTCCAGAGTGGAAGAAATATGAGCGGAATGACAGTTTAAGGAAAGCAGTAAAGCAGGTAGCAATTAAAATGAATAAAACAAAATATAGCACAACCAATTAAATGCAAAATAATGCCAAATAATAACCCTAGCTCTGTTGTGGTTAAGAACCTAAAATCCCCAGTGGAGTCGCCATTTCTGTCACGCCCATTTTCGGCCGCGACTTTATTATGTGAATCCCCTTCTGCTTAATAAAAAAAAAAGTTAGAAAATAAATAAAATGCTAAAGATGCTAAAAAAGGGTGCTAAAAATGTTGAAAGGTGCTAGCATATAAAAAGTGCTAAAAGGTTAATTTTAAAAGTAAAAGGTGCTAAAATGCTAAAGGGTTGCTAGGGAGTCGCCACCTAATTAATTTGGGTGAATTAGGACACCTAAATGTTAACTAGTTTAAAGTAAACATCAACTCCATTTAATGGTCTACTAAACTTAATGAGATTCTGGGTAAGGGTTCTTTATTATCCTAAAGGGAAGGGGTTAGGCACCCTAAAGGATCCGCTAACTTGCGGTTGTCCGTTCAAACCTAGGGTTAATTACTATGCTAAGAATGCATGTTTTGAAAATATAAGAAGTGCTTCAAAAATATTAAAAAGGAAGACATGTTGAATAAAGTTGTAAGACTAAGGCTATAAAGAATATATATAAAGTTTTAAAATGTGCGTTTATATTGTTTATGATGCAAGCGGTGCCAAGTTGATTCATAGACTATGGATATGCATTTATCTGCGAAATCAAAAATGGCGCGTTAGTTTTAGATATGCAATTTTAATGATTAGGCGAAAGATTAGATGTGAAATGACAAGCCTAGGACAAATGATTAGAAGTGCATTTAATTCTAAATTACCTTCCCACCTTTATGTTTAAAGACTAATTGGACTAGTTCTCCTATTAATTACAAAGTTAAATAATAGAATTGCAATAAACAAATAAAGGCATAAAATGAGTAAGGGATTGAAGCGGATGACTCCGTCCTATTTGTTTTTCTAGGAATTGCCGAAGAGGGAACTCGAAGGATGTAGATGCGGGTTGCCATTTGAAATAGCTCGTGATGAGTCTCGCCATGAGACTCTTCATTTTTTTGCTCCAATGTGTGCCATGTGAAAGCAAAGAAAGATAAGGATTAGTATGTGCCCAAAAATATCAAATAATAAATGCACATTGATATAAGATTTAACACATTTGAATCACTTCATTTCGGCAATTTGAAAGAAAAAAAGACGAGCCCACAATATTGTTCCAAGCAATTTAATAAGAATTGGGCCTTTTTCATATACGCAGTAAAACAGAGCAGGCCAAAAATATAGCAAGTCCATCATCCATGACCCAGCAGCATAGAACAAACCCAATACATATAAATTTTTAAATTCAAAAGAAGACTCAACCTGTCCAGATTTGGGCCTAGAATAACTTAACAAAATATCAATAGATTTATAGAGGTGCTGGACAGCGGTAATATAGTGAGATACCACATGCTTAACCACTTGTAGAATAATCATATATAGCCGAATTCGGAAGCCAAGACGAGATAACAGATTTCCAAATAAGCAATCTAGACATATGCACGATTAGACCAGATTTAAAGAGGCTCCCTGTTCTTAAGTGGGACATGTTCAAATGATCTATTGGACCGTTCCTCTCAACTAGATGGTCTCAAACATCAGGCTAGACCAAATAGTGTGAGGTACTTTAGGCAGCAAACAGTCGAAGGCAAAACATTGACAAGATTTGTATTATGACAAAGAGGATGCAAATATACCCGTAAAGGCAAACAAAACATAATATAAAATTTCAATTCAAATATAGCCAAGAAAAGCAAGTTATACATCATCTCCTAGCTCACAATATTTCCTGTTAGACCATTTCTAGGACAAGATCTAATTCATATGGATTTTCCCTCACATTTGTACACAGTCGGACATAGCGAAAGAAAGATCCAGAAATAGTTTAACGCTTCAGCAAGCATACTAAACAGTAGCAGTGTGATCACAAATAAGACCATTTTTACAAACATGCTAATTCGACGTTCTCATAAATTTGTGTTTCTTACTAAGGCAAAATGAAGCATATTACTAGAAGAACTCGGACAAGGATGACTTCAACATCAAGAAATAATAAACACCCGTTCCAAATACTTAGACATATGTGTACAACAGCAGACATTCTACTTAGCATCAAACAAGGCGTATCTTGATACAAGTTTAGACATGCCATTTTCTAAATCAATCATAATACCATGATTATATGCATAGGTTACACTTATACTCCTCCTTTTTGTACTGAACTCATCCAAACACAAAATCATGGGGGTATTTGACTAATCATGTTTGTAACAGTTTAGCTTTAAAGACGGATCATATCATATACTCATCGCACATTGCTTTTCATCACACAAAAACAGATGGGTGGTCACTGATTCTGCTACTACATACCATTTAAAACACTTAGACTAACAAATTAACTAATCGTAACATGAAGAATCCAACTAATAAACATCAATCTGACTTATATCGGCCAAACGAACAAGCTAATACAATTAACATCGATTAAATTCGTGATAAACACACATAGCACAGAAATCTAACAAAATACGAGAGGAGTTCGATTTTACCTTCTCCGGACAGCGAACCGGGGCAGCGTATCAAGTCGTCGGTCCACTCGACGGGTTTTGGGTTTGCGATGCGAATAGAAGGGCAAGGTTTATTTGTTGGTTTCTTTACTGGAACTAAAAAAAAGGTTCGAACTTCCTGTTCTCGCGATGCTGGGTGACTGCTTCTCCCTTTGAGCTCTGCCTTGATGCATGCGCCGGTTTTGCCCTCCAAGCTATGTGTTCTTCCCGATGATCTGCTGCTTTCCTCGAATGTGTAAAAAACGATGGTTACCTCACTGAGCTCTGCCCTTTGTGCTCTGCCGAATGCTATCTCCCTGGGCTCTGCCCTGCTCGATTGGACTGCTGCCCTTCCAATGCCTATTGCATGCCTAAACGTTCTGTATTTATAGCTAAGATTTTGGGTTCCAAGTTGGTAAGTATTTAAGGCTGAGATTTGGTGCTGATTCGTGCTTATTGTGGTATGATGTAAATGGCAAGGATATATTCTGGTTATGGTAAGAAGAGCTGGCTGGGTGCGTGGGTAAAGGGAAAGGAAAGTCGCCGGATTTTCCACCCTGAAAATCCGGCGAGATACGCGGCTAAAGGGCAGAGGAGTGTGCGGCGGACTAGGGTTCTTCGTTTGTTCGTGCGACAGGGGAAAGGGTTATGGTAAAGGGCTGAGAAAGGAGAGATGTGCTGGGCTGCGGAGAGGATATAGGGGATGGGCTGCGGAGAGGATATAGGGGATGGGCTGCGTATAAGATAGAGTGTGGGCTGTGGGTTGTTGGGCCTGCGCATGTGGGCCGATTTTATTTAATTAGGGTATTAGTTATTTAATTAAGTGTTAGTTTTAGGTGCTATTTAATTAGTGCTTAATACTTTAGAATGCGACGCTATTATTTAAAAACTTATTTATTGTGCATTATTTATCATTAGTTATGAAATTGCCTTGCGTATTAATAAATGCGGCTATGCTACTTGACACGACGTCATTGCTAAATTATTTATTTTATGTATTTATTATTAATTAAGAATTATGACAGGGCTTAAAATTAATAAATGCGGGCGCGAGACTCCAAGTGCTTAGTACTCTATGTAAAATGCGGCGCCATTATTAAATTGCTTATTTATGTCTGTATTTAATGTTTTATCACTGCATTTTATTATAAAAAATCATAAAAATTATTTTACAAAATTAGTCTAATTTTATAGCTAATGACTGGACGGGAGGGTCAAAATTGGGTGTCAACAGGGAGGACGGTTAGAGAGTATAGCTTGGAGTTTGACTCCTTGGCTCGGTACGCACCTACTATGGTAGCATACATGGCAGATAGGGTACACCGTTACGTGATGGGGTTAGACCACTATCTTATTGATGGGTGCATGACAACGGTAACCTTGTAGAGCATGGATATTGCTCGTATTCAGGCATTTGCGCAGGGAATCGAGGAGCGCCACAAAGGGAGACGGTTGGATAGAGACCATGGTAGGAGCTAGCATAAGAGGGCCAGATCAGCTGGGTTTTCGGGTGATTTCCGAGGCGGGAAGCCTCAGCAACATACCAGGTATTCCTCCCAGCCACCACAGAGTGATCCCTCACAGTCTTCTGGTAGGCGATTTGACTGCATGGGGTATTCAGGAGCTGGTCAGGGCTCCCGGGCGATAGGATCACAGATGCACATGGGTTCTGGTCAGTGGAGGCCATCTTTGCCTCAGTGTTCGCAGTGCGGCAGGCGTCATCCGGGGGAGTGTCGTATTGATACTGGTACTTGTTTTTCCTGCGGCCGCCAGGGCCATCTGATGAGAGAATGTCCCTTTAGAGTTGGTTCGGGGGGTATGGCTCAGCCTACGGGTTCTGTTGCGGGTTCGTCGTCCACATCTATGCGCCCCATCGGGCAGGGTACTCAAGCACCATCTGGCCGTGGTAGAGGTCGTGGCAGAAGTCCTAGTTCTAGCGGTCCTTCGAACCGCATTTATGCCTTGGCCAGTAGACGCGACCAGGAGGCGTCAACAGATGTTGTCACAAGTTCATTATCCATTTTTTTCTATGATGTGTATGCTTTGATTGATCCAGGTTCCACCTTGTCCTATATATCCCTCTTGTTTCTAGTAGAATAGGGATAGAAACTGAGCCGATAGAACCATTCGAGGTAGCTACATCGGTAGGAGATTCAGTTATAGCTAAATATGTGTACAAGAATTGCTCGGTGGTGATATATAGTCGTCGTACCTTAACAGATTTGATAGAGTTGGATATGACCGACTTCGACGTTATTATGGGTATGGATTGATTGGCTTCTTGTTTTGCCAGCGTTGATTGTCGAGAGAAGTTGGTTCGATTCCAGTTTCCAGACGAGCCGGTTATAGAATGGAAAGGGAATACCGCATCGCCGAAGGGTAAGTTTATTTCATACCTCAAGGCAAGGAAGATAGTTCGAAAAGGGTGTATTTATCACTTAGTTCGGGTGCATGATACGGAGGTCGAGGTACCGGCTCTTCAGTCAGTTCCGATAGTCAGTGAGTTTCTGGATGTGTTCTCAGATGATCTTTCAGGTCTTCCTCAAGGGCGGGAGATAGATTTCAGAATAGATGTATTGCCAGATACCCAACCTATATCCATTCCTCCTTATAGAATGGCACCTGCAGAGTTGAAAGAGTTGAAGGAGCAGCTGAGAGATCTATTAGAAAAAGGCTTCATTAGGCCTAGTACATCTACCTGGGGTGCGCCGGTATTATTTGTAAAGAAGAAGGATAGTTCGCTGCGGATGTGCATTGACTATAAGTAGCTGAATAAGGTGACCATCAAGAATAAGTACCCCCTTCCCAGGATTGATGACTTGTTCGATCAGTTGCATGGTGCTAAGTATTTCTCGAAGATAGACCTGCGATCCGGTTATCATCAGGTACGGGTTAGAGAGGCAGATATCCCGAAGACTGCGTTCAGGACCCGGTACGGACATTATGAGTTCAGGGTGATGTCATTTGGGTTGACTAATTCTCCAGCAGTGTTCATGGACCTAATGAACCAGGTGTTCAAACCATTTTTAGATACATTTGTTATAGTATTCATTGATGACATCCTGGTGTATTCTCGCTCAGAGCAGGAGCACACAGATCATTTGAGGATAGTACTTGGAGTCCTCCGGCACCGACAGTTGTATGCCAAATTTTTGAAATGTGAGTTCTGGTTGGCCTCAGTGGCATTCTTGGGGCATATTGTCGGGGCAGATGGTATTCGGGTGGATACTCAGAAGATTGAGGCGGTGAAGACATGGACCATGCCCACTACACCTACTGAGGTACGCATTTTCTGGGTCTAGCAGGGTATTATAGGAGGTTTGTGGAGAATTTTGCCTCGATCTTAGCGCCTTTGACTAGGCTAACCCAGAAGGCAGCTAAGTTCCAGTGGACCGATGCTTGTGAGCACAGTTTTCAGTTATTGAAGGATAATTTGACTACGGCTCCAGTTTTGACTCTTCCTGAGGGGCTATATGGGTATGTGATTTATTGTGACGCTTCAGGTGTCGGGTTAGGTTGTGTGTTGATGCAGCATGGAAAAGTTATAGCTTATGCCTCCCGACAACTCATAAAACATGAAAAGAATTATCCCACTCATGATTTAGAGCTAGCAGCGGTGATTCATCCTTTGAAGATATGGAGACATTACTTGTATGGTGTTCATGCTGATATTTACACGGATCATAAGAGCCTCCGATACATCTTTAAGCAGAAGGAGTTGAATCTACGACATCGACGATGGCTAGAGTTGTTGAAAGACTATGATGTTGATATCTTGTACCACCCAGGGAAGGCCAATGTTGTGGCAGATGCTCTTAGCCAAAGATCTATGTGTAGCTTGTCAGATGTGCAGCCGGACAGAAAAGAGATGGTCCGAGAGATTCACAACTAGTCTTGGAGTCCGATTGGCGGATTTTGAAGATAGTGGTATTCTTGTTCGAGGAGTTGCTGAGTCCTCTATCATAGAAGAGGTAAAGAGATGTCAGTATGAGGATCCTATTCTGACACGATATAGAGATGCAGCTCTCCGAAAGGAGAAGAATTTATTTGAGGTGGCCTCTGATGGTGTGCTACGGTATGAGGGTAGGTTATATGTACCGGATGTTGCAGGACTGCGACAACAGGTTATGGGTGAAGCACACAATGCCCGTTATTCCATTCATCCAGGGTCGATGAAAATGTATCATGACCTTAGGTGCTTGTATTGGTGGGATGGCATGAAGAGAGACGTAGCAGAATTTGTTGCACAATGCCCGAATAGTTAGCAGGTTAAGGTCGAGCATCAGAAGCTGATGCGCGTTAAGATGCACACACTTAAACGCAAGTGCACGTTATCGTATCAAGTAGTATAGTCTTAGATAAGACCGAATATCGTCCTCTAGGATTAGGGTTCAAGTACCAATTATCTATTTTCTAGTATCTATTTGGTGGATTAATGATTGATTGGTTGTTTATGACTAAGAATTATAAAAGCTATTTAGAGTATAAAGATTTACTTCAGGAGTGATGAGAATAGGGCTTCTATGTATCCTCACTATCCGCTTATGCTACTTACTAATGCATTACTTATGGTATTCTTCTTTTGGAGAAAGCAGGTTTACGAAATCGTTTTATACTCCCGTTAGGGTTATATAAACACTCAACCCCAGTATCGTTCCTTACCTACCTTTCGGTGATAAGGATAACTTTATAGGAGGATTAAGAACAAAAACCTAGTTGACCGTCACGCACAATGCACAAAATTAGGGTTGTTAAGCCTCTCATCAACGCTACATAAATAATTGAGGTATTTTCATCCCCAATCCAAGAATGTCTACCCAACTTACAGCATATTCACAATCCCCCCTTTTCAGAATCTGATTAGAAATCATATAGTGATAATTAGTTGTCAATTAATTACCAAGAATTCAACTCAATTATTGGATAGATCTCACAATAAGAACAATAACCATAAGCATGCATTAATTTATAACATAAGTTTCAAGCAATTCAACATAGAAAACCCTATAAAGGAATTAGTTCCTAGTCATTGACATGACAAGAACTAATCCCATGTTCTTCATAAAAACTGAAATAAAGTAAAAGAAAAGAAAAGAAAATTACTAAGAACGAGTCTCCAAGCCTTCTAGCATCCAAGGATTGTGTTGTGGAATATTTACAAGGTGGAATGGTGGATGGATGGATGTAGAATGGTGAATGGTAGAATGGAGAATGAATAATTCTTCTAATGATGTAGAGTATTTATAGCCAAAGAATCCTTTAGGTGAAGGGTTAAGGATTTGTGTAGGTAGGAAAAGTTATTAGAATCCTTTTAGGTAAGGGTTTTTAGGTAGGAAAGGTTTTCCCTTTAGGTAGGAAAAGTTATCCCTTTATGAAGGAAAAGTTATCCCTTTAGGATTCTGAAACATGTCAAATTCGGCCCAGCACTTCATAATTCCCGCGTCGGCGCGCTGCCCCTGAGATCGGCGCGCGCGTCGCGACCTCGCAGATGGCGTCATGGCGCTGAAAAATCAGCAACTCGGGACTTTCGGCACTTTGGCGCGCCTTGGTAGCGTTTCGCGAATTTTTGTTTCGTCGTCTTTTTTCTCGTCCGGACTTCGTCTGATTTCCTCTATAATTCCCGGAACTTCTTGGACTTCAATTCTTGGCCCTTTTGTGTGCAATTTCATCTCATTTATGCTCATTTCATCTCCTTTTCGCCATTTCTCTATTTCTGACCGCTGTGACACAAAAGAAAGGAAAACAACCCTAATACTATACTAAACATAAATAAAATGAGTAAAATACTAACTAAAAATGACTCAAAAAGTGTATATAAAATACACCGATCAAATACCCCCAAACTTAACCTTTGCTCGCCCTCGAGCAAAGATAGAAAGAAAGAAATAAAGGACTCAAGAAAATGGAAAATAAAACTCACTGACATTGATCATTTTTGCTGCATTTAGTGTTATCTAGAAAAACATGAAGGTTAACAGAATAATATGCAGGAACATGTAGCATGAAATTTTTCAGCACACTAAACACATTGAGCTAGATATTTCGCAAACTCATATTTATCATGCTTTAATGTAAGTCAATATACTAAATCATGCATATAAATTCAAAAATCTATGGCATGCTTACTTGCTATTCTCTACTAATCCTGGATATGCATAAAAGAGATCTTCAGGACTTTAAGGGTTGTAATGTAGGCTTAGGTAGGGGTTGGTAAAAATAGACATTTAGGCTCATTTAGTGTACCATAAGCTCTTTAGCTTTTCAGTATTTCCCTTTTCTTTTTGTTCTTTCCTTCACTTCGATTCTATCTTTTCCCTCTTTTGTTTTGGGAGAGTGAAGTGTATAGTAATGACAAGCACCCCCAAACTTAGGCTTTTGCCTATTTCTTATTACTTTTTTATTGGGGTGCAACAGGCTTATTCACTCTTTTTGTCTCTTTTTTTAACACACAATGTATTCCACTGTTTCATATTTTTACTTATGGCACAATTTGTGGGAATATAGGGTGTCAAAGAAGAAGCTTCAATTTATAGGCTCAATGGGGCTGACTAGGGATATTTTTAAAGTCCGGGATAGAAAAGAATGGTAAGAATTGGCTATCAAAGAAATGCCTGAGTCATCTCCCTAACATGCATATCCTACTTATTTCGCCTCAAATAGCAAGCAATCATAACACATAGGTTTTCATCATTTAGCATGCATAATTCAAGCAAGAAACTCCAAATAGACAGATTTTGTGAGTTTTTGGCATATCTAACCTAGGTGTTTAGATAGTTGCTTCTAATTCCATTACATTATTCCACCTTCCTTCACTAGGTGTTTCTAGCAACTACAACATACATGATCTTTGACAGGCAATTATGACTCAAAAAGAAAGAAAAAAATTGTGACTCAAAAATAAACACAAAACAAATAAAAAAGACTTAACTGAAACATAACAAGACACAAATAAAACACCCCCAAACTTAAATCACACATTGTCCCCAATGTGTGCAATACTAAAAAAAAAAATGGACAACTTACTGACACAACACAGCGGTCATAATGGAGGTCTAGGAGGAAAAATTCTGGAATTTGCACGGAAATATGGCTCTCTGAAGTTCGGGCGCGCTCGGTCAGCGCGCGCCGCTGCTAATCTTGTGGCCTGCAGGTTCGCGCCGCGCCGATTCTGGCGCCGCGCTGCTAATCTTGTGGCCTCTGGAGTTCCGCGCGCGCTTCGACCTGGCGCCCGACGATCGCTTTTTTTTTTTCAGCGTTTGTTGCTCCTTTTTCCTCAATTTCAGCTTTCAGTCCACCTGTCATCCAACAACACAAAACAAGAACCCAAGACCGTGAGACTGTTCAAGACAAAATAAAATAAAATAAAGACAGAAATTAAAATAACATAATTAAAAATATTGGGTTGCCTCAACAAGTTATCTTTAACGTCTTTTAGCCGGACGCCTTTAACCTTTACGAGTGCCCATTGGATCCTTCTGCGAACCGCTTGCAATCCGCAAATTTATTGTTGTAGGCCTCAATTTCCCTACAACCATTTGTTCAAACAAGAGCCTTAAAAACACAATTATCCCCCAAGTAGGCTTGTCTTTTATGCTTTCTATAATGTAGGAATCCGTGAACTTCTCTACATCTCTCAACTCTAGGGGGTACCATTGATGGTATGGGCTTCCTAATTGGGAATCAGCCGTGATAGCTAGTGGTGTTTCTTCTGTAATAGGTGTAAGAAAAAGAATTTCCACAGAATCCAAGAAGGTAAATAATTGAATCTCTGTTATCCTTTCCTTTTCTACACCAACTATCTCACCAGATTCCTCAATAGTTGGGTTTGGTTCGGGCTCCTCAATTTGTTGTTCGCTGTTGAATATGATTGCGAGTTCTGCTATTTGCGTTTCCAACTTCTTCATGGCCATTCTCGTTTCGTCCATGGCGAGCTTGGTACCTCGTGAGGCCCGAGTATAACTTCGCAATTCCTCCTCTCTTCTTCTATGGTTGGGCTCGATCATATTGTGGTAGAAATCCATGTCTTAAGGATCACGAGATGAATCAAAACCAACGAATCACGGCACACTTGTTTTTTTTTTTTTCAAAAGAAACTAAAATAAATAATTTAAATAAAAAATAAAAACCAAATTATAAATTAAAAATAGATAAATTTGATATTGAACTATGCCTAATCCGACAGCGGCGCCAAAAACTTGATGCGGCGTTAAGATGCACACTTAAACGCAAGTGCACGTTATCGTATCAAGTAGTATAGTCTTAGATAAGACCGAATATCGCCCTCAGGATTAGGGTTCAAGTACCAATTATCTATTTTCTAGTATCTATTTGGTGGATTAATGATTGATTGGTTGTTTATGACTAAGAATTATAAAAGCTATTTAGAGTATAAAGATTTACTTGTGAGTGATGAGAATATGGCTTCTATGTATCCTCACTATCCGCTTACTAATGCATTACTTATGGTATTCTTCTTTTGGAGAAAGCGGGTTTCTGAAATCGTTTTATACTCCGTTAGGGTTATATAAACACTCAACCCCAGTATCGTTCCTTACTTACCTTTCGGTGATAAGGGTAACTTTATAGGAGGATTAAGAACAAAAACCTAGTTGACCGTCACGCACAATGCGCAAAATTAGGGTTGTTAAGCCTCTCATCAACGCTACATAAATAATTGAGGTATTTTCATCCCCAATCCAAGAATGTCTACCCAACTTACAGCATATTCACAATCCCCCCTTTTCAGAATCTGATTAGAAATCATATAATGATAATTAGTTGTCAATTAATTACCAAGAATTCAACTCAATTATTGGATAGATCTCACAATAAGAACAATAACCATAAGCATGCATTAATTTATAACATAAGTTTCAAGCAATTCAACATAGAAAACCCTATAAAGGAATTAGTTCCTAGTCATTGACATGACAAGAACTAATCCCATGTTCTTCATAAAAACTGAAATAAAGTAAAAGAAAAGAAAAGAAAATTACTAAGAACGAGTCTCCAAGCCTTCTAGCATCCAAAGATTGTGTTGTGGAATATTTACAAGGTGGAATGGTGGATGGATGGATGTAGAATGGTGAATGGTAGAATGGAGAATGAATAATTCTTCTAATAATGTAGAGTATTTATAGCCAAAAAATCCTTTAGGTGAAGGGTTAAGGATTTGTGTAGGTAGGAAAAGTTATTAGAATCCTTTTAGGTAAGGGTTTTTAGGTAGGAAAGGTTTTCCCTTTAGGTAGGAAAAGTTATCCCTTTAGGAAGGAAAAGTTATCCCTTTAGGATTCTGAAACATGTCAAATTCGGCCCAGCACTTCATAATTCCCGCGTCGGCGCCGCGACCCTGCAGACTGGCGCCGCGGCGCCTGAAAATCAGCAACTCTCGGGACTTTCAGCACTTTGGGCGCCGCGGCTCTGCTATCGGCGCCGCGGCGCCGGTGACGTTTTTCTGGCGAATTTTTGTTTCGTCGTCTTTTTTTCTCGTCCGTCTTCGTCTGATTTCCTCTATAATTCCCGGAACTTCTTGGACTTCAATTCTTGGCCCTTTTGTGTGCAATTTCATCTCATTTATGCTCATTTCATCTCCTTTTCGCCATTTCTCTATTTCTGACCGTTGTGACACAAAAGAAAGGAAAACAACCCTAATACTATACTAAACATAAATAAAATGAGTAAAATACTAACTAAAAATGACTCAAAAAGTGTATATAAAATACACCGATCAGAAGCCTGGCGGGTTACTGTAGGCGATAGAGATCCCGACTTGGAAGTGGGAGGTGATTAATATGGATTTTATTATAGGTTTCCCTCGTACTCAGCGGAAGTGTGATTGCATATGGGTTATTGTAGATAGGCTGACAAAATCAGCCCATTTTCTTTCAGTTCGGACTATTTATTCAGCTGAAGACTATGCTAGATTATACATCAGGGAGATAGTGAGACTACATGGGGTTCTCGTATCTATCATATCTGACCGAGGGGCCCAATTCACGGCTAACTTCTGGAGATCATTTCAGAAAGGATTGGGAACGCAGGTGAGTCTCAGCACATCATTTCATCCTCAGACAGATGGGCAGGCAGAGCGTACCATACAGACACTAGAGGATATGTTGAGGGCTTATATTATTTATTTTAGAGGTATTTGGGATGATCACTTGCCACTTATTGAATTTGCTTACAATAACAGCTACCACTCTAACATTCAGATGCCCCCGTATGAGGCTTTGTATGAGAGGAGGTGCAGGTCGCCCATTGGTTGGTTTGACGTAGGTGAGACTCAGTTAATTGGACCTGTTATACCCCGTAGTTCTGACCCTACGTTTGAGAGTGTACGAAAGCATGTAAGACTTAAAAAATTTCAAGGATAGGTTGACGGATTATTCCGGACGGGTTTTAGTCAACTTTGAGGCGGGTTATGACCCGATTCATTGAGAGTTCCTAAGTATTTTAAAGTCCTAGGGCGTAGTTCGTTGAGTCTAGATTCCAACGCAACCAACCGTTCGTCGATAGGACGTCGGAGTAGAAAGTTATGAGAGTTACAAGTTCAGCGCGCAGTCGGGCGGAAATGCGTTTCAGGCAAAGGCGACAGGGCCGCGGCGCCGGATGCAGGGCCGCGGCGCCTAAAGTACTGAGGGGTCGCTGAAGTTTCAGCGCCGCGGCGCCAGGACAGCAGGGCCGCGGCGCCGAAAGTCCAGAGAGCCGGCGGAGGTTTCAGCGCCGCGGCGCCGAGGCGGGATTTTTGGGCGGAAAAACTTAGAAAAGTCAGATTTTTCTTTTAAAAGACCTTGGGAGGGTGACAAGTGTCCCCCCCCATCTGATTTCTTGCATGCAATATATTGACCAAGTCTTGAAGACTTGTTCATCTTCTAATTTCCCTCTCTCTCTAAAGCTTTAGCTCTCCCTTCTCTCTAAGTTTCCAAGAGGAATTCTAAGCCTAAAGAAAATCCGAAAAGTGTGATAGGAAGGAAAGGTTATTACAAGCTTGTGAAGACTATTGTGGTGATATTCTTGGAGTAGAGGCTAGCAATTGTTGGAATAAATTGGCTAAAAGCTCTAAGGTAACCATTCTTCTTTTATTGATGGTATTTGGTATTGCATGTTGAGTAGGAAGAACTTTTAGTTGGAAATAAGGCCCTTAGATTGATTGCATGTGAGAAATGTGGTTGGGATATGAAAGGATTGGTTAAAAGAGCAAGTGAGCATGTTGTAGCCTAAACTACCTTAAACTTGTTAAAATGAATTATTGTACCTTGTGGGGCAGAATTAGTTTGGGTGTGTAATCCCCTTTGCATTGTTGGATTGTTGAGCCTTGAATGAGGCATTTGGGTGATAAATTCGGCCTTGAGAAAGGTGGCAAAGTATGTAGAAACAAAGTAAATGCTGCCCAATTTTCCGTAGAATTTAGTGGCTTTGAGTTAGATTATTCTACATTGAAATTAGAGGTTAATGAACATATCATGGTTATTATAGGTTGAAATATTACTTGCGGTAGTTGGACCTAGCGAGTGGATTGACTAAAGAGGTATGTGAAGTTTTCCTATCTCTTGAGCATGAATAGATTAAACTATGTAGTACGGTAGACGTACAAGATTTGGTATTCTTACTCATTTTAAGCATATAATGACTTGTTTCATTTTAAGAATGTATAATTCCCTTAGTTAAGGGAAAGGTATGATTTTACTAAAGCATAAGAGTTAATATAACAACTTTATGGGAAGTTGGTTTATTAGCTTCATAAAAGGTTAATGAGAAGAGATTTACTCCAAATAAGATAAGTATATGGAGAGGCAAATTGATTTTAAGGTATCAATTGCCCAAAGGTTTTTATGTATAAAGAAGAGTCATTTTCAAAAGAGTTGAGGTATGTAGTACTTGGGTTAAACTCCCGGTGTTCTTTTACTATAGATATGGTTAAGTGCCTTAAGTAAACTAAAATGAGAGGGTATATGAACAAGACTAATAAGAAGTTATAAGTTTTCTTAATTTATTTATGATTATGATATGATGACAGTTTGAGCTAGGGTAAGAGTATATCTGAGGGGCAAGCCCCAAGATCGTTATACCACCTTCTCCAGGGTAAGAGTATGTCTGAGGGGCAAGCCCCAAGATCGTCATACCACCTTCTCCAGTGTAAGAGTATATCTGAGGGGCAGATCCAAGATCGTTATACCATCTGCACCAGTATAAGAGTATATCTGAGGGGCAAGCCCCAAGATCGTTATACCATCCGCTCGGCAAAGAGTATATCCGAGGTACTGCCCCAAGATCGTTATACCATCCGCCGTGGTAAGAGTATATCCGAGGAAAGTCCCCAAGATCGTTATACACCCGTGTCACGACGAACCGGACCGTGACCGGTGCCTTAACCCGCACCCTAGTGACACAACATCGAGAAAACCAATGGAATGTAAACTCAAGATAAACAACCATTAAGATATAGAATAGTCTAGCCCAAAATGGCTAACCCAAAAGTACATAAACCAACGATTACATCCTTAACGAACCAAGTTCTGACAACAATACATGCCTTAAAGATTGAATAACACTATGACGGGACAGGGCCCCTTATGGCCCCTGAATGTAAAAAATATCAACGACTCCATGGAGAACCATACCAAAAGTCGAGCCTCAGAAGGAATGAGCTCACGACACTGAGTACAAGATCCTAGGAATGAGGATCTACCACTGCTTTCCTTACCGCGGCATGAACGCAGCGGCCGGGTCAAGACACAACGCATCAAGTATGTAAAATCGAAAATACTGTAGTAATATCATAAGTCCAAAATACATTTGAAGTTATAGATAAAACCAAATTATGTCAGACTGTGCCTTACTAATAATGAGAGTAACAAGTATACATTTTATAGCATAAAAATAGGAGGCTCATGATCAAAACAGGTACCTCGCCGTAGTATCATTAAGCAATCCTACTCGGGACTATTTCACCCGCATAGGTCTGTGGACCCGCATGAGGTCATCCGCCTGCCATAGGACTATTTCACCCGCATAGGACTATTTCACCCGCATGGATCTGTGGATCCGCATGAGTACCATCGCTGCACTCGCGTGGGACTATTTCACCCGCATGGATCCATGGTCCGATCCGCGTAGTACAAGCGCGCACTCGCATCATGGGTAGCAAATCCATGGCATAAATAATAACCCGGGTTTACAGTAATAATATAAATATATATAACATAGCTCATCCGCTAATACACATAACATAAGCACTACCGCCTATCACATCACAACATAAGCACTACCGCCTATCATAACTTAAGCAAGTTAAGAATCACCTAACTTCTTATTAATAGTACTAATACATCCCTCATTTTAGTATACCTAAGGCACGATCATGTCTTTTAATAAAAATCAGAATTTAACCCAAGTATCATGTACCTCTAACCTTTTAAGAAATAACTCTTTTTATACAAAAATTCCAAGATACTAATCACCATAGTATCAAGTTACGATTTCTTTTCAAAACAAGTCACATTTCCTTTTAAAACTATCTCAAGCTTCTAAATTAAGTGACTTCATTTCTTGTAAAACCTTAGGCAATTCATGCCTTAAAACCATTTTCCTTCCACAAGTTCAAATCATCAAAACCTTTCTCCGTTAAACTTTCACAAACTAATATAACCAACTCCCCATAAAGCCGTTATATTAGAGTTAAACAATAGTAAAACACATTCCCTTAAGTCCAAGGGATTTTATACTTTTCTTTTAAAACGAAGCAAGTATCAAATACTTATAACAAACGAAGATTTCCAAATCTTGACGCTCACCGTACTACATAGGTACAACTAATCATGCTCAAGAGATAGGAAAGCTCCACATACCTCTTCGGTCAATCCACAAGCTAAGTCCAATTTACCGCACGTAGTATGTCAACCTAAAATGACCACAATACGCTTATCAAGCTCTAAATACAATGCATAATTTTTCCAAGTTAAAGTCACCAATTTCCTACGGAAAATTGGGCAGCGTTTCCTTTGTTTCTACATACATTGCCACCTTTTTCAAGGTCGATTTTTAAATCTCAAATGCCATGTTTAAGGCTCAATAACCAACCAACACCAAGGGGATTACACACCTAAACTTTGGTGTGTAAAAATTCAGCCCCACAAGTTACAACAACTAACCCAACAAGTCTAATGTAGTATTTAGGCAACAACATGCTCATAAAATCCCCCTAACCAATTCTTTCATAATCACACCCCATTTCTTACATGCAACTACTCTAAGTGCATTTTTCCAACTACAAGTTCTTCCTATTAAACATGCAACACCCAATACCAACTACAAGAGAAGAAATGTTACCTTAAGTTTTAGCCAAACTTATTCCAACACCTTGCTAGCCTTTTTCTCCAAGAACACCACCACAATAGCACTTCTAAGCTAGTCACAAGCTTCCTTCTTGCCTTTAACTTTTCAGATTTTCTTAGGCTAGAACACTTCGAGGTTTTAGAGAAGGAGCTCAAGATTTGGAGAGAGAGAGAGAGAGAGAGAGAGTAAAGATGAAAGATGGAAAAAGTGACCAAGCCTTGTCAATTATATTGCATGATTCCGAAAATCGATGGGGACACTTGTCCCCTCAGCCCTTTCAAAATAAAAATCTAACTTTTCCTAAGTTTTTCCGCCGATTTCGCGCCGCTTTCCCGGCGGCGCAATCCTGCGGACTTGGCTCTTTCGGGCCGCGGCCGCTTCGGCGCAAGCGGCTGCACTTCGCCACCGCACTTCACCGCCTTGGCGCGCGGCTCGCTCCGCGCCGCGGCTCGAGGCCACGAACGTGTTTCTAATTTCGTGACGGCCCACACGCACGGCCCAACCACGGTGTAACATTCTCTCTTAGAAACATTCGTCCCGAATGTTCCTTCTAGCCTTACACAAAACACAATATAAACATATCTTCTTAACTATTCCTTTGCAAATAAGAATGCTCCCCGAGCCACAACATTACTCAAGCATAATCAATTAAATTAACACCAATCAGTAGGAAAGGGGGGTTACCTGGAGGTATAGGGAATAAGTGTGGGTATTTCTTCATCATATCATCCTCCGCTTCCCACGTCATCTCCTCTCTGTTCTCGTTCCGCCA
Source organism: Przewalskia tangutica (assembly GCA_029844215.1). NCBI lineage: Eukaryota > Viridiplantae > Streptophyta > Magnoliopsida > Solanales > Solanaceae > Przewalskia > Przewalskia tangutica. The sequence goes on along the minus strand of CM056738.1, from coordinate 653,368 downwards.
TAAAACCTTGACGGAAGCCACCTCCTTCGTCCGGAGTCGTCTAACTTGACGATCGAGTATCGCTATGGGACTCTCCTCATACGACAACTCCTCTGTCACATGGATATCCTGAATCGGGTGCACTCTAGACGGATCTCCAACGCATTTCCGTAACATAGACATGTGAAAAACTGGATGTACCGCCTCAAGATCGGACGACAGATCCAACTCATAGGCAACCTTGCCCACTCTTCGGAAAATCTGATACGACTAATGTACCTGGGCCGAGTTTCCTTTCCTCCCAAATCTCATCACACCCTTCATGGGTGACACTTTCGAAAGACTCAATCATTAACCTCAAACTCTGTGTCGACGCCGATGATCCGCATACGATTTCGCATCGACTGGCCGCCAATAACCGCTCTGGATAAGCTTCACCTTATCCATCGCCACGAACCAAATCGCCCGATTAATCGCACTTCTCCCACTTCAAACCAACCTATCGGTGACTGCACTTCCTCCCGTATAAGGCCTCATAAGGCGCCATCCGAACACTAGAATGGTAGCCGTTGTTATAAGCAAACTCCACAAGAGGTAAATGATCCTCTCCCTACCCCGAAATCAATAACACAAGCCCGCATCATATCCTCGAGTGTTCGATAGTGCGCTCGGCCCGTCCGTCACGAGGATGAAGCGTCGCACGAGACTCACTGTGTCCCTAATCCTTCGGAAAGACCTCGAAGTTAGCCGTGAATCGGGCTCTATCCGATATAATCGACACCGACTCCGCAATCTCACAATCTCTCTAATATATAATCGGCATAGTCCTACCAAAACGTCGCCCGATCGAAGAAAGTGGGCTGATTTCACACCACAACAATAACCCAAATGGAATCATGTCTCTCCGGTGCGAGGTAACCACGTAATAAAGTCCATGTTGACCACCTCCCACTTCCACATCGAATATCAATAGCCCGTAATAGCACACCGGCTTCGTGCTCAACCTTAACTCACGACAATTAGGACACTGGGCAACAAACCGCCACGTCCTCTTCAAACCATCCCACCAATACACGCACTGAGGTCATGGTACATCTTAGTCGACCGGATGAATCGAATAACGAGCACCGCGTGTGCCTCACGAATCTGGCCGACGAAGTCTGTCACATCGGAACACACAACCGCCCTCGAATCTTAGCACCCCATCCGGTGCTACCTCAAATAGACTCTCTTCCCGGAGAGGCTGCGTCTCGATCTGCATCAAAATCGGATCCTCATCGCCGCCTCTTCACCTCCTCGACGATGGAAGACTCGGCGACCTCTCGAACCCAATTCCGTTACTAAGAATCAACCAAACGAACCCCAAGGCTTGCTAATCGTGTAACTCGGACCATATCCCTTTTCTCTGTCAACATCGATAGACTACCCATCGACCGCGACTAAGGGCATCCGCAACTACATTGGCCTTCCCCGGGTGGTGCGGAATATCAACATCGTAATCCTTAAGTAGCTCCAACCACCGCTTCGCCGCAAGTTCGGCTCCTCTGGTGAACATGCACGAGACTTTGTGGTGCGTAAACGCCCACATGAACTCCATATAAATAATGTCTCGGATCTTGAAGGCATGAATCATCACCGCCACTCCAAGTCATGTGGGATAGTTCTTCTCATGTTTCCTAAGCCGTCGGGATCATAAGCTATCACCTTGCCGTCTTTGCATCAAAGACGCACTCAAGCCCGACACCTGACGCGTCACAATAAATCACATATCCATCTAAACCCTCTGGAAGAGTAAGAACGGGGGCGGTCGTCAACTTCTCCTTTAGCAACTGGAAACTTTCCTCACAAGTATCCGTCCACCGGAACATAGCTGCCTTCTGAGTCAGCTTAGTCAAAGTCTTTGAAATAGAAGCAACCGCTCCACAAACCTCCGATAATAACACGCAAGGCCCAAAGCCGCGCACTGCCGGTGTAGTGGTCTAGGCCAAGTCTTGATCGCTCAATCTTTCTTTGTATCAACCCGAATACCATCGCCCGATAACATGTCCTAAGAAAGCCACTGAAGCCAGCCAAAACTCGCATTTTGAGAACTTGGCATACAACTGTCGGTCCCTGAGGACTCCCAACACCGTCCTCAAATGATCTTTATGCTCCTGCTCTGTGTGCGAATACACCAAGATATCATCGATGAAAACTATAACGAACATATCCAAGAATGGCCTGAACACCCTATTCATCAAATCCATGAATACCGCTGGAGCGTTGGTCAACCCGGAAAGACATCACCTGAACTCATAGTGCCCATACCGAGTCTGAATGCGCCTTGGGATATCTCGCCTCTCTAACTCGCACTGATGATAACTAACGCAGGTCTATCTTGGAAAAACATCTCGCACTCGCAAATCGTCAAACAAATCATCAATCACGGGAGGATATTTATTCTTGATAGTTACCTTGTTGGTCACTGTAATCAATACACATACGCAGCTGGCCCCATCTTTCTTCTTTACAAATAACACCGTGCTCCTGGGAGAAACACTTGGCTCGATAAAGCCTTTTTCCAAAGAAATCTTTCACCGGTCCTTCAATTCCTTCAACTCGGCAGGTGCCATCCTGTATGGCGGGATAGATATCGGTCGAGTGTCCGTGCCAAATCGATGCAAAACTCAATCTCCTCTCGGGAGGATACGGAAGCTTCGTCGGGAAAACGTCTGAAACTCTCCAACCACCGGAATCGATCAAGGTCAGATCTCACCTCGATCGAATACCCAAACCAAATGGTAAATATACCCTTCCGTACCATCTTCCTAGCCTTGAGGTAAGAAATAAACCTACCCTCGACGATGCAAAGATTCCTTCCACTCGATAATCGGCTCACCAGAAACCGGAACCGAACTAACCTCTCTGCATCCACATTGGCATAGCAAGACGCTAGCCAATCCATACCCATAATCACATCGAAGTGCATGTCCAACTCTATCAAGTCGGCTAGAGTCGGCGACCATCTATAGTCACCGGGCAAGCCTTATATACCCGCTCGGCTAACACCGGCACCGACGGCGTAGCCACCTCAAAGGATTCTATGGACTCGGGCTCTATCCTATTCTACCAAAGAATATGAGGAGATATATAGACAGGTAGAACACGGATCTATCAAAGCATAAACATCACAAAGAAGAAACCAACAATGTACTGTGGCGACATCGGTGACGCCTCCCGGTCTGGCGGTGGACATAACATAAATGCGGTTACGAGGACCGCTGAATCGAACTCTACCACGACCTCGCCGCGGCTCGTCTGCGTGAATACCACGCCGCCGGCGCATCGCCATCGACGATGAAGATCCACCATCGACCGCTTCCGTGAGCCATCATATTCCGCCACCTCTGGACGGACAATCTCTCTCAAATGGCCTCGCCGCCGCAAGAATAACAAGCTCACGGAGGAACACGACACTTCATAATGGCAATCACCACATCGACCACACCGAGGCATAAGTGGCCTCATCCGACCGAACTCGGTCCTCCGAAACCCGGCCCGAACCCCGCCCCGCTCCCGAATACTCAGACGTCCGAAGATGGTGGAGGAGCGCCTGACCGTGGTGCAAATCTGTTTCTTCTTGAGGTTGTCTACCCTAAAACTACCAGAGGACCTGCATCACGGCCTCTTCTGGCGATACTGCCGATCCGTCGGCCGCGTCTCACACCCGAGAGCATGTGCTGCGCACGCGGCAATGTCCATGCCTACCGAGAGCCACCCCGAGCAACTCCGGCCAAGTGATCATCGAGTCTCGTGACATAGCGGTGCACTCGCCCTCCATGTCTGCTACCAATGCGGGCACATACCTAGCCAATGAATCAAACTCCACGTTGTATTCTCGGACCGTCCGCCCATTCTGTCTCAGCGTCAAAAATCTATCGGCCCGAGCCCTCCTTATCTGCGGTGGCAAGAAATGGCCAAATGCGCCTCGAGAACTCGTCCCCAAACTGGATGCGCATGCTCCCGGACGCTTCCACGAATCATACCGCCAATCGCAGCTGTCCCCGCAGCCGACGCGAACCTAATACCACCGACTCGGTCTCGAAGCCGATCACCCTCACGATCTCCTCAGAATCGGATAAACTCCTGCGGATCATCCTCAGGCCTCGACCCATAAAACTCTGGTGGGCTGCAACTCAAAAGTCTCTCGCCTCGAGCTAGCACTGGCTGAATCACGGTGCAATGAATCGCTGCTTTCAACTTATCCTCCATTCGCCACGATCTCGGCGAATCGGGCTATCTCCTTGTAGCCCATATCCTCTCGCCTCGGCTGGATCGAGGCTCAGTACGCGGTCTCGGCAGCTGCCGCCTCCGACTCTTTGGGGTTGGCGACGTCAGAACTTCGCCGTCAAACACCTCGTGCGGTAAGGATCGGGCACGTGCTCGGTGACCCTCGGTGCCTCTTGGTAGTTCTCATCGCCTTGCCCTTCTTGGCTGCGGTTGCCTTGCGCGGAGACATAACTGATACAGGAAAAATACGTCAGAGGAAATTCAACCTATAGCACAGCTCTATTGCACGATCTTAGAGTGAAAGAATGGGAACCAATCCTAAATATCCTGCAGCCCCCTGATTATAGATGTGGTGCACAACACACCGATAATCAAGACTCTACTAGATACGGCCTGTAGACTCTTTCCGAGGATTAACTGCTCTGATACCACTTTTGTCACGACCCGAACCCGGACCCGTGACCGGTGCCTTAACCCGGGCACCCTAGTGACACAACATCAGAGAAAACCAGCGGAATGTAAACTCAAGATAAACAACCATTAAGATATAGAATAGTCTAGCCCAAAATGGCTAACCCAAAAGTACATAAACCAAACAGTTACATCCTTAACGAACCAAGTTCTGACAAGACTACAGGCCTCTAAGAATGAATAACACTATGACGGGACAGGGCCCCGTCATGCCCCTGAATGTACAAAATATCAACGACTCCAGGGAGAACCATACCAAAAGTCGAGCCTCCGAAGGAATGGAGCTCCTGACACCTGAGTACAAGATCCTAGGAATGAGGATCTACCACCTGCTTTCCCTTACCTGCGGCATGAACGCAGCCCCCGAGGAATGGGTCGACACAACGCATCAAGTATGTAAATCGAAAATACCGTAGTAATATCATAAGTCCAAAATACACCAAGTTATAGATAAAACCAAATTATGTTGCACTGTGCCTTACTAATAATGAGAGTAACAAGTATACAATAGCATAAAAATAGGAGGCTCATGATCAAAACAGGGTACCTCGCCCGTAGTATCATTAAGCAATCCTACTCCTGGGACTATTTCACCCGCATAGGTCCTGTGGACCCGCATGAGGTCATCCGCCTCGTCCATAGGACTATTTCACCCGCACGGGACTATTTCACCCGCATGGATCCTATGGATCCGCATGAGTACCATCGCTGCACTCGCGTGGGACTATTTCACCCGCATGGATCCTAAGGTCCAGATCCGCGTGAGTACAAGCGCGCACTCGCGTCATGGGTAGCAAATCCATGGCATAAATAATAACCCGGGGTTTACCCGTAATAATATAAATATATATAACATAGCTCATCCGGCTAATACACATAACATAAGCACTACCGGCCTATCACATCACAACATAAGCACTACCGGCCTATCATAACTTAAGCAAGTTAAGAATCACCTAACTTCTTATTAATAGTACTAATACATCCCCTCATTTTAGTATACCTAAGGCACGATCATGTCTTTTAATAAAAATCAGAATTTAACCCAAGTATCATGTACTTAACCTTTTAAGAAATTACTCTTTTTATAAAAAATTTCCAAGATACTAATCACCATAGTATAAAGTTACGATTTCTTTTCAAAACAAGTCACATTTCCTTTTAAAACTATCTCAAGCTTCTAAATTAAGTGACTTCTTGTAAAACCTTAGGCAATTCAGGCCTTAAAACCATTTTCCTTCCACAAGTTCAAATCATCAAAACCTTTCTCCGTTAAACTTTCACAAACTAATATAACCAACTCCCCATAAAGCCGTTATATTAGAGTTAAACAATAGTAAAACACATTCCCTTAAGTCCAAGGGATTTTATACTTTTCTTTTAAAACGAAGCAAGTATCAAATACTTATAACAAACGAAGATTTCCAAATCTTGTACGTCTACCCAACTACATAGGTACAACTAATCATGCTCAAGAGATAGGAAAGCTCCACATACCTCTTCGGTCAATCCACAAGCTAAGTCCAATTTACCGCACGTAGTATGTCAACCTAAAATGACCACAATACGCTTATCAAGCTCTAATTACAATGCATAATTTTTCCAAGTTAAAGTCACCAATTTCCTACGGAAAATTGGGCAGCGTTTCCTTTGTTTCTACATACATTGCCACCTTTTCCAAGGTCGATTTTTAACGCTCAAATGCCATGTTTAAGGCTCAATAACCAACCAACACCAAGGGGATTACACACCTAAACTTTGGTGTGTAAAAATTCAGCCCCACAAGTTACAACAACTAACCCAACAAGTCTAATGTAGTATTTAGGCAACAACATGCTCATAAAATCCCCCTAACCAATTCTTTCATAATCACACCCCATTTCTTACATGCAACTACTCTAAGTGCATTTTTCCAACTACAAGTTCTTCCTATTAAACATGCAACACCCAATACCAACTACAAGAGAAGAAATGTTACCTTAAGTTTTAGCCAAACTTATTCCAACACCTTGCTAGCCTTTTTCTCCAAGAACACCACCACAATAGCACTTCTAAGCTAGTCACAAGCTTCCTTCCTGCCTTTAACTTTTCAGATTTTCTTAGGCTAGAACACTTCTTGAGGTTTTAGAGAGAAGGGGGAGCTCAAGCTTTGGAGAGAGAGAGAGAGAGAGAGTAAAGATGAAAAATGGAAAAAGTGACCAAGCCTTGGTCAATTATATTGCATGCATTCTGAAAATCAGATGGGGGGGACACTTGTCCCCTACTCAGGCCCTTTCAAAATAAAAATCTGACTTTTCCTAAGTTTTTCCGCCTGATTTCCCGCCTCGGCGCGGCGCTTCGTGGCCGTGGCGCTGCGGACCGGCTCTTTGAGCCGCGGCCTGCTTCCGGCCATGGCACGCAGCGCCACCGCACTTCACGCGCTTGGCGCGCAGCGCCTCGCGCGCGGCTCGAGGCCCACGAGCGTGTTTCTCTAATTTCTCGCACGGCCCCACACGCACGGCCCGAACCACGGGGTGTAACAACCTGTTCCGTGGATTTGCTACCCATGATGCGAGGAATACCTCATGCGAGTCCTTATGGGCTTATGCGGGTGAAATAGTCCCATGCCGCGTGGTACCGATGCGGTGAGTACCTCATGCGGGTCCACAGGACCCATGCGGGTGAAATAGTCCCAGGAGTAGGATGGTTTTATTGATACTACGGGCGAGGTACCCTGTTTTGATCATGAGCCTCCTACTTTATGCAGTATTATACGTATATACTTGTCACTCTCATTGTTAGTAAGGCACAGTAAAAGGTATTTTATCGTCTTTCATGACTCCAGCTTGCTTTTAGACTTATGATATCATATTACAGTATTTTTCCCAGCTTTACGTACTTGGTACATATTGTGTACTGACCCCCTTCCCCGGGGGCTGCGTTCATGCCGCAGGTAAGGGTAATCAGATTGAGATCCTCGTTCTTAGGATCATTATTCCGGTGTCAGAAGCTCCATTCCTCCGGAAGCTTATTTATTGGTACGGATATTTCCCTGATGCTATAGGTATTTTGTACATTCGTGGTATGGCGGGCTCCGCCACGATTGTTATCTTTAAGTGCGTGGCCACCTATGTGTTTTGGGCTATAAGAACCAGTTGTTTTATAAATACGTTGGTTAAGTATGTTTATGGAGGGCAGCCTTATCGGCTGGCCAGATATGTATTACCCTTTTTATGATGTTATGTGTTGTGTTATGTTCCGCTACTATTCTCTGACATATACCTGACAGGGTACCCCAGTAGGGTACTAGTCGCGGCCCCGGGGTCGGGTCGTGACAAAAGTGGTATCAAAGCAGTTAGTCCTCGGAAAGTGTCCACAGACCGTGTCTAGTAGAGTCTTGATTATCGGTGTGTCGTGCACCACATCTATAATCAGGAGGCTGCAGGATATTTAGGATTGGTTTCCATTCTTTCACTCTAAGATCGTGCAATAGAGCTGAGTTATAGGTTGAACCTCCTCTGATGTTTTCCTTTATGTAACAGTTATGCCTCCACGCAAGGCAACCGCGCCCGCGGCAAGGCAGGCGGTTGAGTCGTTAGTGACGCGAGAGTCACGAGGCACGAGCCCGCCCCACGGAGATGATGTTTAGGCGGCGAGTTCCACGCCGTCGTCGCCAGCCTTAGCAGAGTTCGAGCGGACGCGCCATCGAGACCGCGATACGAGCCTCGGTCCCACGATCGGGCTCGAGTACGAAGATTACGAGAATGATTCTGCCATCGACCAAAGTAGCGTGGCAACAGGAGCAGGCGGCCAACCCTAGAGCCGACAGTTTACGGATTCGGGATTTCTTGGGTTGTCACCCACCCGAGTTCTATGGTTCGAGATTTGATGAGGATCCGCAGGAGTTTGTCCGACAGTTACAGCGGACCATGCAGGTTCTTAGGGCATCAGAGACTGAGTCTGTTATACTAGCTTCTTACCGGTTACGCGATATTGCGTTGAACTGGTTTGAGTCATGGGTATTGTCGAGGGGTGAGGATGCTCTCCCAGCTGATTGGGAGGAGTTCACAGAGGCGTTCCTAGACCACTTCTTGCCTCCGGAGGTGAGGAGAGCCCGCGTAGATAGGTTCTTGACCTTGAGGCAGACGAGGAGGCTGTCGGGAGTACACTGAGTTTGACTCCTTGGCCAGATATGCACACACCATCGTAGCAGACATGGCAGACAGGGTTCATAGATACGTGATGGGGCTAGACCGTCACATGATTCATCGCTGCTTGGGGTGGCTCTTCACCAGGATGGATATTGCCGGGATGCAGCGCATTTACGTGGATTGAGGCGAGAGAGACAGGATCAGCTAGATTTGGGCGGCCCAAGAGGCCGTGACATCGGGTTCTCGAGGCGATTTCGGCGGGCAGCCTCGGCAGCGAACTAGTCCACCTTCCGCCAGACACGAGTGCTCCTTCACAATTTTTCGGCAGGAGGTCCGATCGAGGTTATTCGGAGCGGTCGGGCTCGGGGCGTCGAGTTTTCGAGGCGAGACCAAAGACTAATCGAGACCACCTACCTCTCGGTGCGTTCGATGCGGTAGGTCTCATCCGGCGAGTGCCGTATGGGTTCGAGATCATGTTACTCTTGTGGCGGCAGGCCATCGAAGAAGATTGTCCGCCCCAGCGGTGGGAGCATTACGAAGCGGGAGTGCATTGTCGGATCTTCATCTTCGATGGTTAGACACCGGAGGCGAGGTACTTATGGGCCAGCAGCCGCGCAGGTCGTGGTAGGGTTTCGATTCTAGCGGTCCTCGAACGCGATATATGCTATGTCCAATGACAGGACCGGGAGGCGTCGCGGATGTCGCAGTACATTATTGGTTTCTTCTTTGTGATGTATATGCTTTGATAGATCCAGTTCTACCTTGTCCTACATATCTCCTCATATTGCGGTAGAATAGGGATAGAGCCCGAGTCCATAAGACCTTTTGAGTGGCTACGCGATGGCTTATGTGGTAGTGGCGAGTGTATAAGGCTTGTCCTGTGACTATAGATAGCCGTCAGACTCTAGCCGACTTGATAGAGTTGGATATGACAGACTTCGATGTGATTATGGGTATGGATTGGCTAGCATCTTGCTATGCTAACGTGGACTGTAGAGAGAGATTAGTTCGGTTCCAGTTTCCCGGCGAGCCGGTTATCGAGTGGAAGGGGAATACTGCATCGCCGAGGGGTAAGTTTATTTCTTACCTCAAGGCTAGGAAGATGGTGCGGAAAGGGTACATCTATCATATGGTTCGGGTATTCGACACGGAGGCCGAGGTACCGAACCTTCAGTCCGTTTCGGTCGTTAGAGAGTTTCCAGACGTATTCCCAGATGAGCTTCCGGGTATCCCTCCTGAGAGGGAGATTGAGTTTTGCATTGACTTGGCGCCGATACTGACCGATATATATTCCGCCATACCGGATGGCACTCTTGGTGAAGGAGTTGAAGGACCGGTGAAAGATTTCTTTGGAGAAAGGCTTTATTAGACCAAGTGTTTCTCCTCGGGAGCACCAGTGTTATTTGTAAAGAAGAAGGATGGGGACTTGCGTATGTGTATTGATTCTGACGGTGAACAAGGTAACTATCAAGCAGATATCCTCCCGGGATTGACGATTTGTTTGACCAGTTGCAGGTGCAAAGTGTTTTTCAAGATAGACTGCGATGCAGTTATCATCAGTGCGAGTTAGAGATAGATATCCCAAAGATCGCATTCAGACCTTATGGGCACTATGAGTTCAGTGATGTCTTCGGGTTGACCAACTCCCAGCAGTATTCATGGATTTGATGAATAGGGTGTTCAGGCCATTCTTGGATATGTTCGTTATAGTGTTTATTGATGATATCTTGGTGTATTCGCGCACAGAGCAGGAGCATACAAATCATTTGAGGACGGTTTTGAGAGTCCTCCGAGACCGGCAGTTGTATGCCAAGTTCTCGAAGTGCGAGTTCTGGTTAGCTTCAGTGGCTATCTTAGGGCATGTCATCGGGGCCGACGATATTCGGGTTGATACGGCTAAGATTGGCGATCGAAGACTTGGCCTGCACTCCACTACACCGGAGTGCGCAGCCTTTGGGCCTTGCAGTTATTATCGAGGTTTGTAGAAGTTTGCTTCTATTTCAAAGACCTTTGACTAAGATGACTCGAAGCGGCTATGTTCGGTGGACGGATACTTATGAGAATGTTTCCGATTCTTTGAAAAGAAGTTGACGACCGCCCAGATTCTTACTCTTCCGAGGGCTTAGATGGATATGTGGTTTATTGTGACGCATCGTGTCGGTCTTGGGTGTGTCGCGATGCGGACTACAGAGTTATAGCTTATGCGTCTCGGCGGCTTAGGAAGCATGAGAAGAACTATCCCACGCATGACTGAGTCGCACGGTGATTCATGCCTTAAAGATCCGGAGGCATTATTTATATGGAGTTCATGTGGACATTTACACGCACCACAAGAGTCTTGACATCTTCACCGAGGAGCCGAACTTGCGGCAGGCGGTGGTTGGAGCTACTTAAGGATTACGATGTTGATATTCTATACCACCCGGAAGGCCAACGTGGTTGCGCAGATGCCCTTAATCGCAGTCGATGGGTAGTCCGTCGATGTTCACCCGCAGAAGAGGATATGGTCCGAGAGTTACATCACCTAGCAAGCCTCGGGGTTCGTTTGGTTGATTCGATAGTGAGGAATTCGGTTCGAGAGGTTGCGAGTCTTCTATCGTCGAGGAGGTAAAGAGGCGGCGATGAGGATCCGATTTTGGTAGTGCATCGAGATGCCGCTGTTCGAAAGAAAGAGTCTGTTTGAGGTAGCACGATGGGTGCTAAGATTTGAGGCCGGCCAGGTGTTCCCGATGTGACAGACTTCGCCAGATTTCGTGAGGCACACGGTGCTCATTATTCTATTCATCCGGTCGACTAAGATGTACCATGACCTCGATGCGTGTATTGGTGGGATGGCCTAAAGAGGGCGTTGCGGAGTTCGTGGCACGCGTGCGAATTGTCGCCAGGTTAAGATTGAGCACCGAGCGGTGGTCATTGCAGCTATTGATATTCCGACTTGGAAGTGGGAGGTGATAAATATGGATTTTATTACGGGGCTACCTACCACTCGGAGGAAGCATGATTCCATTTGGGTGATTGTCGGCAGTGACGAAATCACCATTTTCTTCCGATCGAACGACGTTCTCAGTGAGGACTATGCCGATTATATATTAGAGAGATTGTGAGACCGCACGAGTCGGTGTCGATTATATCGATAGAGGATCCCGATTCTCGCTAACTTACGGAGGTCTTTCGAAGGGATTAGGGACACAGTGAGTCTCGATGCGGCGTTTCACCTCGGATCGACGGACGGGCCGAGCGCACTATCCGAACGCGAGGATATCTTTGGGCTTGTGTTATTGATTTCGTGGTACCGGGAGGATCATTTACCTCTTGTGGAGTTTGCTTATAACAATAGCTACCATTCCAGATTCGGATGGCGCGCTTATGAGGCCTTATACGAGGAAGTGCAGTCACCGATAGGCTGGTTCGAGGTGGAGAAGTTCGATTAGTCGGGCGGACTTAGTTCACAGCGATGGATAAGGTGAAGCTTATCCAGAGCGATTGTTGGCACTCGAGTCGGCAAAAGTCGTATGCAGATCATCGGCGTCGACATTTGGAATTCGAGATAGATGATTGGGTTTTTCTAAAAGTATCACCCATGAAGGGCGTGATGAGATTTGGAAAGAAGGGGAAGCTTAGCCCAAGGTACATTGGGTCGTATCAGATTGTCCGTAGGGTAGGCAAGGTTGCCTATGAGTTAGATCTTCCGTCCGATTCGAGGCGCATCCGATTTTCATGTGTCTATGTTGCGGAAATGTATTGGAGATCCATCTAGAGTGCACCCGGTTCAGGATGTCCAAGTGACAGAGGAGTTATCGTATGAGGAGAGTCCCATAGCGATACTCGATCGTCAGGTTAGGCGACTTCGGACGAAGGATGTGGCTTCCGTCAAGGTGCTATGGCGGAACGAAAACAGGGAGGAGATGACATGGGAAGCAGAGGACGATATGATGAAGAAGTATCCTCACTTATTCCCTGTACCGCCAGGTAACCTACTTTCCTGCTTGTTAGTTTTGATTTAGTAATTTCGCTTAAGTATGTTGTGGCTCGTGGAGCTTCCTTATTTTTGCAAGAGTAGTTGAGAGGGTTTATGTCGATGATATGAGTTGAGTAAACCTAGAAGGAACATTCGGGACGAATGTTTCTAAGGGGGGGAGAATGTTATACCCCGTAGTTCTGACCCTACGTATGAGAGTGTACGAAAGCATGTAAGACTTAAAAAATTTCAAGGATAGGTTGACGGATTATTCCGGACGGGTTTTAGTCAACTTTGAGGCGGGTTATGACCCGATTCATTGAGAGTTCCTAAGTATTTTAAAGGCCTAGGGCGTAGTTCGTTGAGTCTATATTCCAACCAACCGTTCGTCGATAGGACGTCGGAGTAGAAAGTTATGAGAGTTACAAGTTCAGCGCGCAGTCGGGCAGAAATGCGTTTCAGGCAAAGGCGACAGGGCCGCGGCGCCGGATGCAGGGCCGCGGCGCCTAAAGTACTGAGGGGTCGCTGAAGTTTCAGCGCCGCGGCTCCAGGACAGAAAGTCCAGAGCCTGCGGAGGTTTCAGCGCCGCGGCGCCGAGGCGGGATTTTTGGGCGGAAAAACTTAGAAAAGTCAGATTTTTCTTTTAAAAGACCTTGGGAGGGTGACAAGTGTCCCCCCCATCTGATTTCTTGCATGCAATATATTGACCAAGTCTTGAAGACTTGGTCATCTTCTAATTTCCCTCTCTCTCTAAAGCTTTAGCTCTCCCTTCTCTCTAAGTTTCCAAGAGGAATTCTAAGCCTAAAGAAAATCTGAAAAGTGTGATAGGAAGGAAAGGTTATTACAAGCTTGTGAAGACTATTGTGGTGATATTCTTGGAGTAGAGGCTAGCAATTGTTGGAATAAATTGGCTAAAAGCTCTAAGGTAACCATTCTTCTTTTATTGATGGTATTTGGTATTGCATGTTGAGTAGGAAGAACTTTTAGTTGGAAATAAGGCCCTTAGATTGATTGCATGTGAGAAATGTGGTTGGGATATGAAAGGATTGGTTAAAAGAGCAAGTGAGCATGTTGTAGCCTAAACTACCTTAAACTTGTTAAAATGAATTATTGTACCTTGAGGCGAATTAGTTTGGGTGTGTAATCCCCTTTGCATTGTTGGATTGTTGAGCCTTGAATGAGGCATTTGGGTGATAAATTCGGCATTGAGAAAGGTGGCAAAGTATGTAGAAACAAAGGAAATGCTGCCCAATTTTCCGTAGAATTTAGTGGCTTTGAGTTAGATTATTCTACATTGAAATTAGAGGTTAATGAACATATCATGGTTATTATAGGTTGAAATATTACTTGCGGTAGTTGGACCTAGCAAGTGGATTGACTAAAGAGGTATGTGAAGTTTTCCTATCTCTTGAGCATGAATAGATTAAACTATGTAGTACGGTAGACGTACAAGATTTGGTATTCTTACTCATTTTAAGCATATAATGACTTGTTTCATTTTAAGAATGTATAATTCCCTTAGTTAAGGGAAAGGTATGATTTTACTAAAGCATAAGAGTTAATATAACAACTTTATGGGAAGTTGGTTTATTAGCTTCATAAAAGGTTAATGAGAAGAGATTTACTCCAAATAAGATAAGTATATGGAGAGGCAAATTGATTTTAAGGTATCAATTGCCCAAAGGTTTTTATGTATAAAGAAGAGCCATTTTCAAAAGAGTTGAGGTATGTAGTACTTGGGTTAAACTCCCGGTGTTCTTTTACTATAGATATGGTTAAGTGCCTTAAGTAAACTAAAATGAGAGGGTATATGAACAAGACTAATAAGAAGTTATAAGTTTTCTTAATTTATTTATGATTATGATATGATGACAGTTTGAGCTAGGGTAAGAGTATATCTGAGGGGCAAGCCCCAAGATCGTTATACCACCTTCTCCAGGGTAAGAGTATGTCTGAGGGGCAAGCCCCAAGATCGTCATACCACCTTCTCCGGTGTAGAGTATATCCGGCGGATCCAAGATCGTTATACCATCCGCACGATATAAGAGTATATCCGGCGGGCAAGCCCCAAGATCGTTATAACATCTGCGCCCAGGTGTAAGAGTATATCCGAGGTACCCCAAGATCGTTATACCATCCGCTTGGTAAGAGTATATCCGGCGGAAAGTCCCCAAGATCGTTATACCAATTGCCCGTGGATTTGCTACCCGTGATGCGAGGAATACCTCATGCGAGTCCTTATGGGCTTTGCGGGTGAAATAGTCCCGTGCCGCGGTACAGCCGATGCGAGGAAGTACTCACGCGGGTCCACGGGACCCACGCGTAAATAGTCCCGAGGAGTAGGATGGTTTTATTGATACTACGCGCGAGGTACCTGCTTTGATCATGAGTCTCCTACTTTACGCAAGATTATACGTATATACTTGTCACTCTCATTGTTAGTAAGGCACAAAAAAGGTATTTTATCGTCTTTCATGACTCGGCTTGCTTTTAGACTTATGATATCATATTACGATTTTTCCCACTTTACGCATTGGTACATATTGTAATCGACCCTTCCTGGGCTGCGTTCATGCCGCAGGTAAGGGTAAGCAGATTGAGATCCTCGTTCTTAGGATCACTATTCCGGTGTCAGAAGCTCCATTCCTCCGGAAGCTTATTTATTGGTACGGATATTTCCCTGATGCTATAGGTATTTTGTACATTCGTGGTACGTGGGCCCTGTCCCGCGATTGTTATCTTTAAGTGCGTGGCCACCTATGTGTTTTGGGCTATAAGAACCAGTTGTTTTATAAATACGTTGGTTAAGTATGTTTATGGAGGGCAGCCTTATCGGCTGGCCAGATATGTATTACCCTTTTTATGATGTTATGTATTGTGTTATGTTCCGCTGCTATTCTCTGACATATACCTGACATGGTACCCCAGTAGGGTACTAGTCGCGGCCCCGGGGTCGGGTCGTGACAGGACCAGACATGGTTCAGCAAGCGGTCGACAAGGTGAAACTCATACAGGAGAGATTACTAGCGGCCCAGAGTCGACAGAAGTCATATGCTGATAATCGGCGTCGACACTTAGAGTTTCAGATCGATGACTGGGTATTCTTGAAGGTGTCACCCATGAAGGGTGTGATGAGATTTGGAAAGAGAGAGAAGCTTAGCCCGAGGTATATTGGACCTTACCGGATCATTCGCAGAGTAGGTCAGGTCGCCTATGAGTTGGACTTACCTTCAGACTTGGAAGAAGTACATCCAGTGTTTCATGTGTCTATGCTACGGAAGTGTATAAGTGATCCGTCCGGAGTCTTCCCAATGGACGATGTCAAGGTGACTGAGGGGTTGTCCTATGAGGAGAGTCCCGTGGCCATATTGGATCGCCAAGTCAGGAGACTACGGACTAAGGATGTTGCATCCGTCAAGGTGTTATGGCGGAACGACAATAGAGAGAAAATGACTTGGGAGGTAGAAGAGGAGATGAAAAAGAAGTATCCTCATTTGTCCCCAGTGCCTTCAGGTAATTCAATCTAACTCCCTTAGTTGATCATAGTAATTGTAAACTGTATATGCGTGTTTATTTGTGGCCATGTGTGACATCTGTTGGTTTGCTGAATATAGATGGTTAGACACAATTATAAAGGATGCTCTGTCAAAATTTCTAGAACATAAGACTGGTTATGAACATTCAAGGACGAATGTTTCTAAGGTGGGAAGAATGTTACATCTCGTAAGTTAAGACAAAGATTAAGAACGTCGTTAAGGATTAAGATTTAATTTTCGAATTTAAATATATTTTATGTGCTAATACAGAATTATTTTTTTGTAATGACGAACGCGACGCCGAAAAATTCTTTAGTAATGGTGACATATATACATATATGATTTTCGTTATGGATTAGTAAGGTAGGTAAGATACGACGATAAGAATTTAAGGCAACGAGTGTTTAGATTAATTGAAGGGGGGTTAAGATTTATTACTTGGGGTTGCTTTTAGCAAAAAGGGCATTAAAGAGGGCCAAAGTGTAAGTCTTGAAGACTATTTTCAGATTTTCAATTAAAACACCCAAACCCTTTTTCATTCCAATTTCAACTCCATTCTTAAACACCAATTTCATCTATTCCTCTCAAATTCCTATCCGAAAATTACACTACCCTTAGCCAAGAAATGAAGTCATGTTATTATGCTCTTCAAGAGTAATCCATCTAACAATTAGAAGCCCAAAAAACTTGAACAAAAACAGTGAAGAAATCGACTGCTGGACCGATTTTGGGGTTCCAAATTTTCAATTTTTGGACAAGATTTTAAGGAAGAAAAATGGGTATGAACGAAGGATAAACAATATAGAACACTTGCATGTTGATTTAGAATTGAAGAAATGTGATATTGAAGCCAAAATTAGGTCAAATCAGTGGCTAAAAATTGGTACATTAAGCAGATTTTTGGTACATTGTTTTAAGGTAAAAATTTCTTTTTTATGATTTAAAGTGAGATGCATATTAATAGAATTAAGGAGATGAATTTGTGTTTAGAAATAAAGTTAGACTAAAAGGAAATGAGAATAAGAATTGCATGCTACAATTTGAAGGAAACATTGAGAATTAAGTTGTAAATTATTTATATAAGAATGTTGAAACATGAAATTGAATTTTAAAGAGTCATGGAATTATGTTGTTGGATCAATTTGAAGACTATTTATGTACATTGGATTGGAGTGTTGTGATGTAATTCTTATCACTAATTGCATGTTGAGAATTGAAAAGAAATCTTGAAACTAAGTTGTAGTTGATAATGTGGAAGTATTGAAATATGAAACCGGATTCTAAGAATTAAGAAAAGTGTGGAATTGAATAAGTGTGATGACGGAAGGTTGGTGGAATTATTGAACGTGGTTGTGTCGTATTAGAGGCTACTCTGTTAAGACTATGATGTTGGAAATTAAGCTATAAACATGCATATGTATTGTGGTAATTTTCTATACATATTTTGAAAAAATTAAAGAGTAGGAAATTGTTAATTTCACATTCTTGAATTGGCGACGTTGCTAGAAGATTGGATTGCTCGCATGAATAATTCTAACGTAACTAAATGATTGACTAATATGAGAAATAAATGTAATAGTTACCTTGGTTATATTTTGAGTTATGACTTGTTGTTGGTATTGGTGGCTTGGTTTGAAATTGTGGATATGCATATAAACAGGGAAAGTGATGCCCGAATTTTTATAGAATAAGAGAGTCGTCTTTCAATTTAACTTACGTTAGGAATCATAGAGTTGACAGACCTATTGCTATTATTATAGGTTGAAGTATTAGACGAGACATATTCTAATAGTGAGTTGGTTAGCTCGACTATAAGGTATGTGAAACTCTTCCTTCTTTCTTTTGACATGATTTTTAATGAAATTACGACGGACGTACGTGATTCCTATGAGTTCAGTTTTAAAAGATAATTGTTGATTAGTGCCTATGATTTTCAGTAAAAGAGTTTATTATGATGATATTATCGAGAGTCAAAGATGATTTTTAATTGAATATGGTTGCTCATGATATCTACTCGTGCTAAGTATTATTGTTTTACTCCACCGAGTCCCGGGCTAGATCATGTTCGTGTGCAGCTTTACAGAATTCATTGAGTCCCTCACTAGAGGGCCGAGACACGTTATATACATATATACAGATTTTATCGAAGTCCCTCCATAGAGGGCCGAGACATGACATGCACACATATACAAACTTCCATCGAGTCCCTCACTAGAGGGCCGAGACATGTTATACAGATTGATATACATACATAGACATAGTGACAGTATGATTAAGCATTCATGATTTCTGATATGACTCTCATTTTTGTTAAGCTTGAGAGGGGATGAATATGTCATACCTTTAGAGAGAAGAATATTTAGTAGATCGGTAGCCATTTGTAGCGCATGATGCCAAAATAGTGGAGGAACGGAAGAATGAACCAATAAAGTGCGGACAATATTATTAATGGTACGATTTTTTCGCTCAGCTTTCCCATTTTGTGAAGACGTATGAGGATAAGAAAAATGAAAATTTATCCCATTTTGAGCACAAAACTCTCTAAATTCTCCATTGTCATACTCTTTGTCATTATCACATTGAATATTTTTGATTTCCCGTTCGAATTGTGTTCTTATGAAAGCTCTAAATTTTATGAAAATGGAAAAAACTTGACATTTTTTCGCAATTGAAAACGTCCATAAATATTTAGAATAGTCATCTAAGAATAAAACATAATAACGATGACTCATAGAACTGAGAATCGGAGATGTCCATAAATCACTATGAATAATATCAAATGACATTGAAGTATTAGAATTCGACGCTACAAATGGTAACTTAATAATTTTTCCCAAAGCACATGATTAACAAAGTGGAGTACTATGCGGACCCTTACAAGAAATAAACTTATGTCTATCTAAAGAAGATAAAATAGACGACTCCGGATGACCTAGACGAGCATGCCACAAGGAAGGAGCAAGAGCTGCAAAAGTGGATGACATAGCTTGACGCGGATGTTGAGACTCGATGTGATTGGATAAAGATCCCCCTACTGTCACACCTCATGAGATGACTCCCCGTCTTGAAATCTTTCACAGAAAACCCAAATTGATCAAAATTAATAGAAACCCTACCAACAGTTATACCACGATTAGTGCTCAAATTGGAATAAGACGAGAGAGTACCTTGATCGGATGTCATGTGGGTAGTGGCGCCGGTGTCCATGTACCAATTAGGGTCTGACTGAGACAAGCCAAACGTGTGCATCGCTGCTTGATGTCGATGCAGGTGGGGTCACTGCGTGGTGGACTGATGAGTGCGTCCAGTATATTGTCTTTGCTGCTGCTGCCCCGTATCTTTGAGTCGAACCACGAGTCTAACACAGGGCGGGCTGGACGCGGCGCGTGTCTTGGCGATATTGAGGTGTCGCGGCTGTAGGATGAGGATGGCGCTGTAAAGGCTGAAAGTGCGGGCCAGAAGGCCGAAGCCGATCTTTGCCGCCGCCGCCATTGTCGGTGGGCCCTCTAGGCTCTAAACCGCTAGCGTTGCGACGGTTGCCCATGTTGTTGTCGCCACGATTCTTGCCATTATTCTTCTGATTTTGGCCCTTCTTACCACCACCGTTGTTGTGATTTTGGGTCACATTGGCTGGATTGGAAGGAGAAAATTGGAAGCAGTCATCATGACGACGGGACTGACCCCAATCGCTAATTTCTTAGCCAATCCGGCTTCTTTCAAAGTAAGCATAGAACGGGCTTGATAAAATACTGGCAGGGGGTTACTCTGACGAATAACCGAAGCAACACCGATATAGGCCTCTGATAGGGCTACAACCATCTGAAGAACTAGACAACTATTAGATACAAGAGAACCCACATTGATGAGTTGGTCTGCTAAGTCCTTGAGGCGTTTGCAATAAGAATAAACGTTTTGAAAACTCGTCATAACCACTTGTGAGAATCCCTGCTCAAGGATAATAATTTGAGAATGATTGTTATCTTGGAATATGTCTCGCAATCGATCACACGCCGTCATAGGTGTGGATTTGGGTTCCATATTCGTCTGTAAAAGATCCAAGGAGATAGTGACATAAATCCGGCGAAGAACGCTTATCAAGCATAACCCGTAATGCGATCTCGCTTTAGTGGGCACAACAATCGTAGAAGTAGACGCCCTACCACCCTCATTTGGAGGAGTTGGAGGAATGATGTGGTGAAGGACTTTATGTGTCAAAGCATTAATCTTAAATAATTCTGCACACGTCTCATATTGAACGTTTTCATGGTATCAAGAGTCTAGGTTCTCTTTACCCTGCTTCCGCTTCTCAAATTTCTCCTTCTTTTCTTAATTTTCTAGCCCTAGCACCGAAGCCCTCTTCTCGGATTTCTTCCAAAAGTCACGGCTCTTTTCTCCAGAAGATAAATCAAAGCATATATATATAAGTTACATAGGAAAATCCTTTTTTCCTATTCTACATCTAAATATCTATTCTATAAGGAGACTAACAATACAATTATGGTAATATTACAATCCTAATTAAGGTACTACTATACAAAGTAATATACAATTATGAAATTGTGTGGGACCTACACGGACTGACCCTACTGTTTAAAAAAATTGTTGCTAGATAAGAAAATGTCATTTTTTTAGACAGACTAAAAGAGAAATGTGTTATAATAATTGGGACAGATGGAGTAGTAAAATCCCGACGAATCGCGAGAATTTTAAATTGACGGTAAAAATATGTTTTATCACGATAATTGTTAGGATTTTTGGCGAAATTCTAACAAATCGTCATAGTTCGACCAGAAATCCCAGCGAATTTTAGATTGATGGCAACACTTTCCTTGTCACAAGTCTTGCCAGATAACCAAAATTTGTGATTAAATTCTAACATATGGACAAAATTATGACCACAAATCCTAACTTATAGAAGAATTGACCAAAAATTCCCATAATATTGCTCAATATTGCAAGTGTTCACTAACCTTTTGCTCTGGCATAGCAAATCTTGCTCCAACATTATAATTTCCTTAGCGTAATAATATCTAATTATCCCAAAATTAAGTTTATTCCATTATTTATGACTCGAACAATTGAGATTTCGTACGTCGGAAACGTCGTTTTCATACGCGTGCACACGTAGTGTCAAATATCATAAATTTCGTTAGTGAAAGAGATATTGGTACGTAAGTAAATGATTGAGACATAGAATGATGGATGATCGTTGACTAAATGACGAGTGTTCATCGTTAGTAATTGAAGGAAGAAGTGTGCGAAGTGTAAGATTGAAACGAGTCGGAAAAAGGGTCGTGATGTCACCGCGGAGCCGGGTCGTCGCGGCGCCGCAACCACTAGGGTCGTGGTGCCGCAACACCCAATGGCAGCGCGGCAGGTGGCGATGGTGGCACTTCGAGCCGCGACGCTACACAGCGATGTCACGCGACGGAAGTCCAATAGTTTGACTGATTATGGGGACGTTTTGGGACATTCAAATGTCAATTTTTCTTCTATAAATCAGTCATTATTTGACTGCATTACTTGGTGAATTAAGTGGCCATAACATGATACTTAAATGGCATTTACATGGGCGCTTGAAGAGAACCCCTTACACTACTATATATTGAGGCATTTGGCTCAATTGGAGTTGTACCATACAACTCATACTACACTTGCAAAGTTTTGAAAATCTTCTTCCTCTCTAACATCTTTCAAACACTTAAGATTCTTCTTTTAGTAAACACTTGAGTTTTCTTTGCTCATTTGTTTGATGTTGTTTTATCTTGAGAGACAATTGCCCATTAAACGTAAACGGATATATACGGGACAATCTTGTCTTAAGGACAGAGTGCTAACACTCGACTCAACACAGTTGTAACAAGTAAGAATTTAGCGTCTCTTGATTTCAGGTTATCAAGATTCAAGGAGCTTGTTGAAGTTGACACGAAGATTCAAGACTGGTTCAAGGACACAACATCTCGTTGTTGACACAACCCTTATTCACTACAAAGGCTTGTTGTGGCCATAATCCTTGTTGGCCACAAGTTTGTTACCATTGTAATTTTTATTGTTTATCCTTTTCACGCATTTTATAATAGTTAGTAACTATTCTCATACATTCATTGTTTTCAACAAGAAATGTGTGCACGTTTTTAATTTTCCTAATTGATGGATTTGATAAGATTTGCATTATTGAGAGCTTTAATAGTTTTAATTTTATTAAAGAGACTCTTCAATTAAAGAATTTTCAAAAATGACTTTTTGTTATCATTTTGTCCACGATCATCATCATTATTAACTATTACTATCTTCAATCATCATCACCAACTATTTCTCTAACGACCTTCACAATTGCAATTCCTAATACCACCATTACTAACTATCAGACCAACCATCTCCCACATTACACACCACGATTGCCGCTAACCACCTTCATCATCACATCCATTATTATTGTTTGTTAGTCTTTTTTATTTATCATTTTAATATCGCAAATTATTAAATTAATGTAACATATTACTCCATTTCGTTTGTGTCCTTAAAGTGGCAGGGTCTCTTTATTTCTCCCGTTTTGGTGGCATATGTGACAATAGATTCTTTGAAACTCCTTTCTCCACTATCATATTAATTTACCCACATTCTTCTTGTAACTTCTTAATAATAATTTTTCCATTATCTACCTATATTATTACCCCACTCGCTCACTTATCATTTAATTCATTGTAATAATGAATTTCTTCACTTATAGATAGAAGTCATCTTTACTTTGTGGGGATAGAGAAAAATGTAGAGTGCATGAAAAGTGAGTTAAAAAGAGAGATTTATTTAGCTGAAGGAAGATATTCTTTGGTGGAGCTTTGTGTTAAGAGTATCACATCGGATATAGAATTGAAACATGGACTCTTTATATGAACTTAGACAATCCTCACCTTACAAGTTAGCTTTTGAGGTTGAGTTAGACCCAATATCAATTCTTTACATGGTATCAGAGTCAAACTCATTTCAATTCTTTATTCACCGATGTTGAGTCCCCAAATTATATTATCCACGCTCCAGTTAACAAAATCTGGGCGTGTGGAGGAGTGTTAAGAGTCCCACATCGGATATAGAATGAGAACATGAACTCCTTATATGAACTTGGACAATCCTCACCTTACAAGCTAGCTTTTGGAATTGAGTTAGACCCAATATCCATTTTTTACACTTTGGACTCAACATCTTGTTCAGATTTTGTTGAGTTGTACGACGTGATCGGATTGTTGTATCATGAAGGAGACAAGTCAGAAAGATTATTGCTAGACCGGTAGAGATTTATTGCAGTGGGCTTGAATCACCTTAAAGAGAGCGAACATATTTTTTTTTCATTTTTTTTTTCATTTGTAATTGTATTATCACCAACATTGTTAACCACCACATTTACCACTATAGCCAACTACCTTCACCGTCATACTCACTCACTACCAGAAACCACCGTCATCATCACAATCATCATCATTGCACAATCATTACAAACGGCCAATCAGCATCGTCAGCACTACTATCTCACAACCAATCACCGTTATTACTGACAACCAGCACCACCAACACTCTTGTCGCACAACCACTGGCACTATCACCATTGTCAACCCGTTGCCTGCACTTTTCTCGCATAACCACCGTCACTAGCACCAGAAACCACCAACAACAACCTTCTTACGCCATAATAATATGTGAATATAATATTTAAATTATCCTATTTGAATTTATGTTTATTAAAAATAAATTTTAAATATTCATATTAAACAAACAATTTTAATCATTTAACGTTCTGACCTAATTATATTATTTTAATATTCAGAGGTGTTTTTAAATCTAAATGTCCTAATTTTAAGAAAAACAAATGCCACTTAGTGTGAATACACTATCATTACAAAAAGATCCTTAAATATCTTACAAATTCATTTGTTGTGAAGGAACATCACGCTTATTCTTCGAGCGCTACAGGTAAACCCTGTGATCGATGATAGTCTACAAACCATGTCAGCCAATTAATCACACTTGGCAAGCCATGTGTGACAGGTTCAACCAAGAAGGTTTATGCAGGAGATCGAACTTGTGACCTTGCGGTCCCGTGCTTTACTGCTACACCAACTTAGCTAGCTACCCTTGCGGGTCTTACAAATTCATTCTCAATTAAGGCGTACGAGGGTCACCAAAACCAAACTCTATTATTGCTTCTTTTTATAAGCATTAATTAATGATGCTTTTCCACTATCTTTGAATTAATTTTTGTTTAGCTAAATTTGCTCATCTTGGTTGATTAATTAAAGGGGAAACAAAGAGAGAAACAAGGTATTCTTCACCTGCCCTCAAGGGTTACGATGGAATGGGTATATCCTTATCCTTACGCCACTAATTAAATGTCTCTAATTTGAATCGTAAAAGCGTTTTTCTTTTAATCAATCTTAAATTTTCTCCAGTTGCCTTTTATGGGATAATTATGTAGTAAATGACCCTTTTTTTTCTTACAACTTAAAGACCTTTTAGACCACGATATAAAAGTATTTTTTGAACAAAACGATAATCTTATGAGCAAACGTTACACTATGATTTAAAAATTTATACAAAAAACATTAGACGATAATCTAACATTTTATCTATAAAGTTAAATAATATATGGGCAAATATTATGTTCGAATCTAATATTGTCCGGAAGGATAATTTTCCAAGAACTATATTTATACAACTTTTAGAAATAGGGATAACATCTAATTAATAGTGGCATAAAAAGGAATACTTGAATAATTAGTCATTCTTAATTAGTCGGGCAAAAGAATTTAAAAAAAAATCTCCATCAAGAGTCAATGATGGGAGGAGGAGGAAAAGACTAGGAAGATGAATAGGTTCTGAACTGTAGAGACTAGGAAGTCAAAGGTGTACAACTTTGAATAATTCAACTTTGAGTGTCTTAATATAATTAGACATAGAGTTTAAAAATATTAAAGAAAAAACTAAAATATGTCATGTCATTAAGGGAGTGACATTTTCTATAAATGAAAAAGTTGAAATTTAAAACTTATTAAATATAAAAGATGTAGTCTTTTTTAGATAATAAAAAAAAGTATAACACCTAAATTGAACGGAAGGAATAAAACTTTTAATCTCAAGCAGTGTTTTCATAGGAGGTTTCGGGGCGAGTGGGACTCGCCCCGGGTCGTATTAAAATCGCTTCGAGGCACAAATGAAAGACGTAGATTCATAGAACGCACGCCTAGAATTTGGAGCGTAAGTCCCGAACGCGAAAGCGTAAGCTCCGGACGTAAAAGTGTATGCCCCGAGTGTTAAATTTGATTTTTTTAATTAAAAGTATTTTTGCTATAGCTTATAATTTTTATTATTGATGTAATGATATTTATACTTTATGTTATCATGTTTTTATGTTGTAGTGATTTTTCCTAAAATATATAAATAACACTGCCATAACTAATTTTTTCAGATGTTTATGTCTGAAATTGATAAGATAAAGATTTCATAGCACTATGTTACTAAATCAATTTTTTTTTTATATTTGTCGTTGCTATTACATTTTTCATCCTTCTCCTTTTTTAAAATATATAAATAAAGTTCAGTGCAAATATTAATTGAGGGTGGAAATAACTAATAGATGTGAAGATTAATGACGAAGTGGATGAAGATTTTATTTTAAAGATTATCTAGGCTATTACGGAGTATCATTTTTTGTGATGTTACATGTCTCATATAATAATTATAATAATTTATTTATATTATTGGTGATTTATTTAAATTTATTTGCAGAATTTTAAAAAAAA
Source organism: Przewalskia tangutica (assembly GCA_029844215.1). NCBI lineage: Eukaryota > Viridiplantae > Streptophyta > Magnoliopsida > Solanales > Solanaceae > Przewalskia > Przewalskia tangutica. The sequence goes on along the minus strand of CM056738.1, from coordinate 627,234 downwards.
ATTATTCTTACTTATTTAAATTATAAAATTGAAGATACATGAGACATACACCCCGTAGATTCATGGGACTTACACCCCGTATCTGCCTCGTCCCGTGTTGCGTAAAACGTCTTGCCTCGCATCCCCGCCTCTTAAAACAATGATCTCAAGCATATCATGATATTTTTATGCCTATAAAATAGGTTATTAAAAGTAATATGAAAAGTTTAAAATTGAAATATAGCCGCCTTTACAAACTCACAATGCTTTAATATCAAGTCAGAAGAAGACTTGTTATTTGACCATTATTACAACTAAGATTTTCAACTGATAAAAAAAAAACAGACGTGGAAGGGAGTGCCAATAAATTAAAGCAGCAGCTATTGACCTTCATTCATATAATATAATTTTTGAATGGTTAATAGCACATTTGGCCCTTGAATTGTTAGTGAATTCTATTTTTAGTCTTTGTAATATTTAATTAGGTATATTTAATCTTCAATTACTTGAAATATGCATTTTTTGATCCCTCCGATTATGAATTTGCAGAATTTTTAACCATTCACGATTTAATTATTTATGTGTTAGGATAAATTTGTACCATTGTTACTCCATATTTGAGGCTAATATACTTCTATAACTAGTTCAAATATAACATATTTCCAGCATAAAAGGATCAAAACCAAATATTTCAATTAATTGAAGGTTAAATGTGTTGTTTTATATCACAAGGATCAAAATTAGGATTTACCGATAACTAAGGGACTAAAAGTGCTATTCTCCCTATTGTGTTAAAAAAAATAAAAAATACATCATTTTCCCTATTTCAAGATTCAATGACAATTTCATTTCTCCTACCATGATGGGACATGTCTTGTAATATATTCCTAAGTAGTATGAACATGTGAGCATCCAGAACTGAACATTTTCAGCCTAACACTTTTACTATATACTTTTTTTCCCCTAGCAATCACTATGATTATAATAAGGTTTTTATAACATCAAAAGCCACACCTGGAGAATAGTTTCAAGAACTGAATCCATGAAATTTCTAGCTTCTATATTCATCTGCTTCAATTTTCTTTTAATTGTACTATCATTAGACACCATAACAATTGATCAACCAATTAAAGATGGTGACACAATTGTTTCATCTGGTGGGGTTTATGAACTTGGATTTTTCAGGCCTGGAAAGTCGACGAATCGATACGTTGGCATATGGTACAAGAAGATATCAACTGGAACTGTTGTTTGGGTTGCTAATAGAAATAATCCACTGTATGATACTTCAGGTGTGTTGATGCTCAATCCTGATGGAATCTTAGTACTTGTCAATAGTACTAACGCGATGATTTGGTCGACGAATTCATCAACAACACTGAAGAATCCAATAGCAAGATTGTTAGATTCAGGTAATCTTGTCATCATTAGTGAAGAAAATGAAAATAGATATGAAATTTTCGCCTGACAGAGTTTCGATTATCCAGGGGATACTCTGTTGCCTGGAATGAAGCTCGGTCCCAAAATACTTAGTCAGGTTTCGTTTCTCGTGAGTCAAACGACATGAACATTTACTTTTTTATATGAGAAAAATTACAACTTATACTCCTAAGAATTAGGGGAGGTTTTGACTAAAATACCATTAATTATGGTTTGTTTATTTTTAGGTTGACATAATTATCATTGTGGTTAGAAATATGTCAAAGGGTAATTTAGGAAAAAAGAATTAGATACCTTCTTAGTTTTGTGAAACTGTTAAGAGTCTCACATCGGGAATGGAACACGAACTTCTTAAATGGACTTGGACAATTCTCACGCTACAAGCTAGCTTTTGTGGTTGAGTTAGGCCGAAGATTCATTCTTTACATGGTATCAGAGCCAGACTCATTTCAATTCTTTGTTATGTTGACCCCAAAATTATATTATCCATGTTCCAGTTAACGAGGTCGGGGCATGAGGGGAGTATTAAGAGGCTCGCATCAGAAATGGAATGGGAACATGAACTACTTATATGGACTTGGACAATCCTCACCCTACAAGCTAGCTTTTGGGGTTGAGTTAGACTCAAGATCCCAAGATCCATTCTTTACAGAAACATCAATTATTCTGGACCAACTTTTAAAGGCTAAAACATCAATTATTTTGGACCGGAGGGAGTTATACTTTTCATATAGTTTTTAACTATCTAAGTTTTTAATCTTAAAATATTGAGTTAATCTAATCTAATTTGATTCAGGTAATCTTGTCATCAGGGAAGAAAATGAAAAAATATCTGAAATTTTCGCCTGGCAGAGTTTTGATTATCCAGGGGATACTTTATTACCTGGAATGAAGCTCGGGCGGAATTTGGTAACGGGCCTGGATTGGTACACATCATCGTGGAAAAGCCCGGATGATCCTGGTATAGGTGAATTTGTAGACAGGATGGATATTCAGGGTTATCCACAGTTATTTGTATGGAAAGGTTCTTCAATTGCATTTAGTTCAGGTCCCTGGAATGGTTTAGCATTTAGTGGTAGTCCTAGTTTGCAACCGAATACGTATTTTACGTTTGGATTTGTACTTAATAAGGAGGAAGTTTATTACAAATATGATCTTAAGAATGGATCATTGCCCACCAGGGTGGTATTGACTTCAACTGGATTGATAAATCACTATACCTGGATCGATCGTACCCAAAGCTGGTTCCTTTATTTGACAGCACAGTTTGATAACTGTGATCGTTTCATGTTGTGTGGTCCCTACGCGAGATGTGTCATTAACAACTCGCCCCCGTGTGAGTGTTTACGGGGTTTCGAGCCAAAACATCCACAGCAATGGGATGCAGCAGACTGGTCTAGCGGATGTGTTAGGAGGACTCCATTAGCGTGTCATCAAGACAGATTTAGAAAATTTACGGGGATTAAAGTGCCTGATACGAGGAAATCATGGTTTAACGAGAGCATTGGACTTGAGGAATGTGAGAAGTTGTGCTTGGAAGATTGTAAATGTACAGCCTACTCAAATATTGATGTTCGAGATGGTGGAAGCGGATGTTTAATCTGGTTTGGAGACCTCATCGATATCAGAGAACTTAGTCCGAATCAGCAGGACCTGTTTGTTAGAGTGGCTGCTTCAGAAGTAGGTAATAACTACTTACTGTTTTTCGTTTTCTAACTAGAAATCAAGTGCTGATTTCTTATTGATGCTTCTATAACAACCTTATTTGCTTATTAGATAAGCATTTCCGTTCATCAGGTACTTTTTACTTGGCAATTAGAATCTTTATCCTTTCTATAGTCAGACCTTTCTATAACAATCATCCTCTATAACAACATTTTACGATAACAACCATGTTTTGTGTGGAACCGATCTTTCATGTTATGTTATATTATATGTTCCCCAGCCAAAAGATATCGGAAAATGTTATAGAGAGGTTGACTGTATATTGAAATTGATCTTGTTGCTCATGACGACAAACATGCATGTAAATTTTTGATCAAGTATGTATCTAGATAGTCCAAAGTTTCGACTGTTAACTCGTGGGGTTTTCAGTCAATGAACATATATATATATATATATGAAGGCGTGTTGGTGCATCATTCTCTGATTGTTTATGACAATGTTGGAATTTTCTAATTGATTGGACTAACTATCAACAGATCAAGACAAGAATCGGAAGAGAAAGAAGTCAAGGATGATTGCAATCGTATCAGCAGTAGTCGCGACTTGTGTACTCAGCCTTCTAGCTTGGTGTGCATTATTCCACAGAAGAAAAAAGAGAAAAGGTAAACAACTATTGTTCATACTTCATCGTTATCAAAAGATCGTGTTGCTAACGTTTTGTTTATATCCGGCTAATGAATATTTTCCAATTGATTGCTCGTTTTACAGGTAAGGAAGTTGGAACGGACTATATGGAGTTACCATTGTTCGATTTAGTTACCGTTGCTAATGCCACTAAGAACTTCTCTTCTGCTAATGTGATTGGTGAAGGTGGTTTTGGAGCTGTTTATAAGGTACAATAACTATTCCATCATCAAATTTCACCTAAAATGACATCTTTGACACGTTAAAAAAATCTTCAGGGTAAACTACTAAATGGACCTGAGATAGCGGTGAAGAGGCTTTCGGAATACTCCGTACAAGGTCTGCAAGAGTTGAAGAATGAACTTATACTAATATCCAAACTACAACACAGAAATCTTGTCAAGATTTTAGGCTGTTGCCTTGAAGGAGAAGAGAGGATGCTAATATATGAGTTTATGCCTAACAATAGCTTGGATTATTTCATTTTTGGTCCGTTTCTCTCGACTACTTAACTTAACTCTGTCGCTCATATCCTCCAAAAATGTTGGTGTAATGATCCTCAAGAGATGCACTACTTCTGGAGGATCCAACACGGGCACAGAGACATTTTTGGAGGATCTGAGCAACACACTATTTATTTTGGAGGATTCATTGAGAATTTACTTAAAGAACTACATATTACAGATCAATGCAGAAAAGGATTACTTTCTTGGATAAATCGCTATGAAATCGCGATGGGAATATCTCGAGGCCTTCTTTATCTTCACCAGGACTCGAGATTAAGAATTATTCATAGAGACCTGAAGACCAGCAACATTTTATTGGATACTGATTTGAATCCAAGAATTTCTGACTTCGGCCTAGCTAAAATATTTGGCGCAGACCAAACGGAAGGAAAAACAATGAGAGTAATAGGAACATAGTAAGCTTTATAAACCAGTATGATAGATTTATTTTGTTTGTTACAATCAACAAGTTCATCAACTTAAATTTGATGCATTGTGCAGCGGATATATGTCCCCGGAGTATGCTGTCGATGGGAAATATTCAGTGAAATCTGATGTTTTCAGCCTTGGCGTGCTTTTACTCGAAATTATCAGTGGCAGAAAAAACAGGAAGTTTCATCATTTGAGTCATCATCATAATCTTTTGGGACATGTAAGTACATATTGCACTAAATTGTCATCCTTCAGCCTCCTTTTTTACTAAAAAACTCGGCAGGTATGAGTTTACTCACATAACCGGTCCCAAACCCCCATAAAGGAAGAGGATTGCGGTAGATTAGTAGCCAGCTATGTAGCACGGACACGCGAGAGGTGTCCGATAGGACACGGACACGCGGAAACGGCAATTTTGAAAAATAGGGGACACGACACGGCTGTAAAAATAAATTAAAAAATATTTATATATATTTATATATATAATATAATATATAATATAATATATAATATAATATATAATATAATATTATTAAAGCTTCACATTCATAAATAAATTATAAATTAAATTCAAATTTGTTATATACCAAATAACCAAAATACCAAATTAAATATGTACCAAATTAAAAAGAAACATTCATAACAAATTGACAATCAATCAAATATTCAATACATAATTTATAAGACCATAGTCCATAAACTAATACATAAGTATGTCCCAAGACCCAAATTCAAATAAATATAAATTTACTTAAAATAAATCAAATAAAATTAAAACCAAACTTTTTCTAAAAAAAAAAAAAATGTCCCTGCCGTGTCCCCCGCGTGTCCCTGCCGTGTCCCCAGCGTGTCCCTGCCGTGTCCGATTTTTTTTTTTTTGCTGGGAAACGTCCCGGACACGTGTCCGAGGCGTGTCCGGGGCGTTTCGTGTCCGATGAGGTGTCCGACACGGACACCTCACCCTAAATGAAGTGTCCGTGCTTCATAGGTAGCCAGTATAAAACTAGTCGATTCATGACCAATCCCATAATACAGTTGGGACTGAGGCGTTGCAGTAGTCGTTGTTATAGCCCTTTTTTTTTACTAATGCAGATATATAATTCATGACGAATCCTCATGTGAGCACATATGGCACTAAATTTTTATCCTTTAGCCTAGTGGCGGATCTAGGATTTTTACTCAAAGATATATATATATAAAGTAATGTTGTCCTTAAGATCGAACCTATGATGCTAGGGACAATTTTGAACACCATGGGCCACTTGAGCTAACCTTATCCATTTGTTCAAGGTGTTAAAAAGTTAATATATTTACATAAACACAGAAAATCTATCCTATATATACACTGTAGTTTTTTACCGAGGGTGTTCGAGTGAACACCCTGGCCCCCAATTAAATCCGCCTTTGCTTTAGCCTCCTATTATAGTAAAAAAGGGAGGTTAGCAACCAGTATAAAACTAGCCAAATTCATGATGAATCCTCATAATACAGTGGACTGAGGCATTGTAGTAGTTTTTGTTGTATCCTCTTTTTACTAAAAAAACATCTCTGCCCCTGTATGAGCTTACTCATCGTGCCGGTACCAAGGCTCCATAAGTGAAGAGGGTTGCGGTAGGCTAACAACCAGTATAAAACTAGTCAATTCATGACGAATCCTCATAATATAGTCGGGACCAAGGCGTTGTAGTAGTTGTAGTTGTAGCATCTTTTTTACTAATGCATTTGTATAACTGTGTTGTGGTAATATTTCAGGCATGGTTACTATGGAATGAAGGTAAGGCCTTAGAACTGATGGATGAATGTTTAAAAGAATCATATGTTGAATCACAAGTGTTGATATGCATTCAAGTAAGTTTATTGTGTGTACAAAAACTCCCAGAGGACAGGCCTACAATGGCATCAGTTGTTTTCTGGTTAAGCAATGAAGGTGTAGAATTGCCTCAACCAAAGCAGCCTGGTTTCTTTATAGAGAGGGATTCAACTGCTCAATCAAATGAATCAACTGATGAAAGATGTATCACTGGCAATGATCTTTCACTAACAATTCTTGAGGCAAGATAGACAAGGTTTTCTCCATGTACTACTAACCAAGAAATATGAACTGAGTCTGTAAATTTGTTTTTTTATTTATTTCATCATTTTTTAATCATCCTTTAGAAGGGGAATCTTGGTGCAACTGTAAGAGTTGCGGTCGTGTGCACCAAACTGCCTTTTTTTGTTTAATCATTCTTTAGAAGGGGTGTCTTGAAGCAACAGTAAGAGTTTCAATCATGCGACCAGGAGGTCAGAGTTCAATTAGCGGAAACAACCTCTTGCAGGAATGCAAGGTAAGGTTACCTACAATAGGCCAAATTTGGCCCGGCCCTTCTCCGGATCTTGCAAATTACGTGAGATTAGTGCACCAAACTGCCATTTTGTTTGATCATTCTTTAGATATTGTACTGGACATAAAGAATTGACCTACCCTGAGGAGAAACCTTCTGAATCACTTGGAAAATAGGGCTCAGAAGTCCTACAAAAGCATCTTCAAACGTGTATACTTTAGTCCCTTTGGGGGATACAGAAAAGACTGAAATGGTCCCTGCACAAGGATGATACGAACTAGTCGAGAAATGGTCCAGATATGTATATCAAAGATGTGATTTTAGCCGCGAAAAGATTGCCACCCAGTAACATGTCACAAAGAACCTGAGCATTGTTTCTGTTTTCTAGTTCATCTCTGCCTATATGAAAAGAATTCAGTGACTTCAATTGGTGGGCTTCAGTGTATAACTGGTGGATTCTCTTCTGATGTCAACAGTGGAAACTTAAGCTTATATGTTGAGGAAATATTGGCCTCCCTCTGTATTATAGTCCCAATTCCATGTCCATTATATTTTTTCCAGGGCTGCATGAATTTGAAACAATTGTACCGAGTATGTAAAAAGACTTCACACAGTAATCTTTCTGTTACTTAATTTTGCCTCAGTCAGTTCATAGATAATTCGGAAAAGGCTCAAATATGTCATCGAACTATCGGAAATGACTCATTAATGTCACTCGTCAATAGTTTGACTCATTTATGCCACTGCCGTTACAAAAATAGCTCATCCATGCCAAATTTCATTAACGTTGGTTTTATAATACCAGAGAGGTCCACGTCGTTTAATTAAACCAACCCAATTTTGGTAACGGCGATAGTATAAATGAGTCAAACTATAGACGAGTGGCATAAATGAGCCATTTCCGATAGTTCGATGACATATTTGAGCCTTTTCCGTAAATAATTCTCACTGGCTTTTCATAGGGAAAAATAATTACTCACACCCGATATTTGTGTCGAACAATAAGTACATGACAATTGTCTTTTATATCCATTTTTATAACTTAACCATGGTTAATTAATATATAGTTGTATCTTAATTTATCATTTAACCATTGTAAAGTAATGTAATTTGGTGCAAACAACAGTACATACAAGTATTTTTCGACCTTTTGAGTCCCCTTCTCCCTTAATTTCTCACTAGAAAACTAACTAAATTCGCACTCAAGGATGTGACGTAGTAATCAATGAAATGGACACAACCTTGAGAGTTAGGATTTAAAATTCAATAAAGACAAAAAACACTAGATAATTTTTCTCATCCACTTAAACATGGAGGCAAGCACACGTTTAAAACTAGAAATAAATCAAGGACGAAGCCTCAGTAAAACTTCCAAGTAGCCAAAGAAATTGAATGATGAAAGTCCAGAGACCATGATGATGGTATGTAAGAATTAGTTGCAAAATGTATCTCTTGTCCAGTCTTTTTCTGTTTTCTAGGTGATGTGATGTTCGGTATCCGCTTTGGAGTCCTCATTAGTTGCACTAGATAGGTCTCACTTTTGTAATGTGCTACCTATCAAAGCCACTCATTTTCCAAGACTCGAAACCTGAGATCTCTGGTTAAAGACGTAGAAATACTTATCACTTGTACAATCATTTCTGGTATTTGCGTTGACTAGATCTAGATATCATGTCAGATAAGATCCACTTTGGCGGTAAAACTTTGTATGAAAGATTTTTAGGAATTCGAATTTGAAATCTTCAATTAAGAATGGAGTATTAAGAATGGAGTAGTATTTACTACCACGTTTGATGGTGATGTCTTGTCCAATTCGTTCTTACAAGTTTGTCCCAAGGAATCTTCACTATATACTTATTCTACTTGTCTCCTGAAAAAAAAACAAATAAATCTTATTTTACTCATTGTCCCCTAGTTACCAAGGTCACAAGTTGCATTTATGAATTCAAATTACAGTTAGTTACATGGCCACTCTGGTTCAATTAAATCTTCTATATTAATTCTGTCAGTTATGCAGGAAAAAAGGAAAACGCATTCTAGTACCTGCTACATTCTAGAGACAAGCTTCAAAGAAGTAGATTAAGAAAAGCCTCATTACAAAAATATTAGTATATGATTTCTTTCTATGAGGTAGCAAACTAGGAGGTACCCCACGAAATTAGTCATGTGCGCAAGTTGATTGAGATACCATGATAATTACCAAAACATTAAGTGATTTTCTCCTCATATATATGTTCAAGCTTTGGTGGACAGAGTTACTTGATAAGTATGATAGTTGGAGGTAGTAGACTAGCAAGTACCTCATTGAAATTAGTCGAGATGCAAGTAAACTGGTCGAGACACCACGTTTACGTTTATCTGTTACGTTGATGGAAGGATGCAAGTACCTCATAAAATTAATTGAAGTGCGTGCGAACTTATAAAAAAATATAGTTATGAACTATATTAATTGCCTTTAAATACTTAACAAATGACCTGATTATTTAAATATATTTTATACAGTGCATGAATTTAAACTCTAACTATTAATTGCATGCACATAAGTTTCCCTAGAATGAGCTCTGTTGGTTTGTGATTACTAGCAAGAACAATTCGAATTGAAGCAATCTTTTCGGGCTCCATGCCCTTACAACCTTGCTTCGCATTGTAAGTGGAGGATCCATCCACAAACATCTTTATCATCTGGAACAGAAAAATGAATTATTCAGCGCAAAACACTCACTAAAAAACGAGCTACATTTTATTACAAGACAGATTTTTCAATTAATTTATGACTCTTCTAGGTTTCAGCAACTTCCGGGAAGGAGAACTACTTTATAACCAACCAACTATTACCACATTCACATTGTAAACGCGTATATGGTCAATATGTCATCCCTACTCCATAATTAGAATGTATTTCATATATTGTGTAAATATAATTATGATAAGACTAGGATTTCTCTTCTGTATAGGCTTAAGATTCCTATTGTATAAAGGATGAATATTATACTCTATATATACTTTGATATTAATGAGAAGACTTTTCAAGGGAGATTAATATCATCTTACATGGTATCAAGAGCCTAAAACAAAAACCCTAGAATTTTTTTCTATACAGCTGCCGCCGCCCCCTCCCCCCCGGGGGTATCTTGCCGCAGCGCCTCCGTCCTCTCCTCCCAAAATTCTTGGTTTTTCTTCTTCCTTCCACTCTTCTCTAAATAGATACTCAGGATTCTTCCAATACTTCTGACGCATCCACCTCCACCAATCCCACCATCATGTCGTCATCCCCTTTTCATCCCGCCCTAACTGTTACCAATATCAAGAATTATATTTTTATTCTTCTTGATCAAGAAAACAGTCAGTATTCTCCTTGGGTTGAACTGTTTCGTAATCATGCATGTCTCTATAACGTGTTTGATCATATTGATGACACTATTCTGCGCCCTCCGGAGGTTGATGATTCTATTTGCCGTCGTCTAGACGCCGGCGTCAAACAGTGGATTTATGGTAGTATTTCTCAGGATCTTCTTGTTACTATCATGAAATCTGGCGCCACAGCCCGTGACTTATGGAACCGCTTGGAGGAAATTTTTCAAGATAATAAGCACACTCGTGCGGTGTATTTGGAGGAACAATTTAACAATACATGCCTTGAAAATTTCTCCAACATGACTGAGTACTGCAAACAGTTGAAACTACTGGCGGATCAACTCTCCAACGTCGACACGCCTGTCTCGGACACTAAAATGGTGTTGCATTTGATTGAAGGCCTTCCCAAAGGCGACTATGATACGTTAGCCACAATGATTCAACAGGAAGATCCGCTTCCTAGTTTTAACAAAGCTCGCTCGCAGTTGTTGCTCGAAGAGACTCGACGTGCTAAGCAAGATGAGCACAATCAGAAGGCGTTAGCTGCCGAAACGCGCCCTCAAGATCCAACGCCGCCAGAAAACTCTCAACCGCAGTAGGGAAGCGGTGGAAATGGTGGCAAGGGCAGCGGCAGAGGAGGCAGTGGTCGTGGAAAGGGACGCGGACAGCAGAACCAACAACAGCAACAACAGGGCCCGCAGAATCAGTTGAGCGTCGCGGCTCCCCAACAGTAACAGTACCCGTAAAGAGCCGCGGCGCTGCCGCAGTTGTTGTACCAGCAACCCTTCAACCAGTACTCCCACCACGGTTTGTTGGGCTACGCCCAGCCCCCAAGAAGTCCGCACCGCAAGAGCCCACTTACGCACGCACGATTCGGTAGCCCTAATCAGCATTTACACCCATCGAGTCAAGTTAGGCCTTCAGCAGTCTCAATATGCAACAACCTGACAACAACTGGTACATGGACTCCGGAGCCACTTCTCACCTCACCCGGTCTGCAGGTAATATTCTCAAACTGTTTGGTTTACATCATCCTCAATTTGTGACAGTTGGTAGTGGCCACCGCATTTCAGTAAAGGGTTTTGGTACATCCTACACACTACCTCCTAATCTATTTCCTCTTAAAAATACCCTATATGCCCCCACATGTCATTAAGAATCTAATCTCTATCCGTAAATTTACTCGTAATAACTCTGTCTCTGTCGATTTTGACCCTTTTGGTTTCACTGTGAAGGATCTTCATACGGAGACACCTCTTACGAGATGAAATAGCACGGGGAATCTCTATCCATTCACTCTCACCTCCGCTGTCAGATCTAGCTCTCCCGTCTCTCTAGCGGCCATTTTTTTTTCAACATGGTATAATAGGTTTGGTCATCCAGGAGCCCCAGTTTTTAATTTTCTTAGAGGCAATAATTTCATTACTTGTAATGAGAAGCTTGCCCAAAACTGTGTTTCATGTTCTTTAGGCAAACATACTCGTCTTCCGTTTAAATCATCTACTAGTGTTACTTTTGCACCTTTTGATATTATACATGCCGATTTATGGACATCACCTGTTGCTAGTTCTCTCGGTCATAAATATTATCTTATCTTACTAGATGATTTTTCTCACTTTGTTTGGTTGTATCCTCTCAAGTTTAAATCGGAAGTGTTTGTCAAATTTCTTGAGTTTCGAACATTCATTCAAACACAGTTTTCAAAAGGTATAAAATATTTTCAGTGCGATAATGGTCGTGAATTCAACAACTCTATGTTTCACCATTTTTGTACTAATAATGGCATGGTCTTTCGCTTCTCCTGCCCCCACACCTCCCCACAAAACGGTAAAGCTGAAAGAATCATCTGCATCATTAACAATATGATTCACACTATATTGATTAATGTCTCTCTACCTCCGTCCTTCTGGGTCTATGCTGCTAAAATGTTAGAATACGTTCTTAATATTCTCCCAACTAGCACACTTCACAATATGACCCCTACCGAAATCCTCTATCATAGAGTCTCATCTTATGATCACCTCCGGATATTCGGTTGTCTCTGCTATCCTAACCTTACCTCTACTGCCCCTCACAAACTAGCTTCTCGGTCCACTCAGTGTCTATCTAGGCTTCACACCAAACCATAGGGGCTATCTATGCTATGACTTGTCCACTCGTCAAATTCACATATCTTGTCACGTCACATTCGACGAGACCATATTCCCGTTTTCGAATCTTAAAAAGTTCCAAAAACCGTATTACCTTTTTCTTGATGAGCCTACCATCTCTCCCTTCATTCTCAGTCAACTAGATCATAACACTGCCACAGAATCACCTTCTCTGCACAGTGGTCCTTCGTCGGTGTCAGAGCCGCGGCGCCAAAACTCCTCCGAGCAGAGTTCTGATTTACCGTCGACAGCGCCGCGACGCCAAAATTTCGGAGAGGTCTGTCAGTCTTCCAGCGCAGCGGCCCTTGATCACGGTGCCACGGCGTCATCCAGCATCGCAGCCCTTGTTCACGGCGCCGCGACTCCTCCGACGGTGTCACCCTCTCCTTCTTCATATCCAACCAATCCCTCAGTCTTGGAGCCTCTCATATCCCCACTCACCAAATGGAAACTCGTGCCAAGCATGAAATCTTCAAACCCAAAGTCCAATTTAACTTATCTTCTCAAATCATTTCTCCAATTCCCAAAAACCCTATATTGGTCAAACAAGACCCTAATTGAAATGCGGCTATGTATGAGGAATTCAATGTTTTAACTAAACGACACACATGGGATCTAGTACCTAGACCTGAGGGGGTGAATGTGATCTGTTTCTTGTGGTTATTTCGTCACAAATTCAGAGACAATGGAGATCTTGAGAGATATAAGGCACGACTTGTGGCTAAAGGCACAATCAGCAGGAGAGCATTGATTTTAGTGAGACCTTCAGCCCGGTTGTCAAATCGGCTACCATTCGCACAGTTTTGAGCATTGTCATGGGCAAACATTGACTGATCCATCAACTTGATGTGAAGAATGCATTTTTACATGGGGATTTAATAAAAACAGTCTACATGCATCAGCCGTCTGGGTTCACCCATCCGGTAGTACCTCACTATGTGTGCCATCTCCGTAAGTCATTCTATGGCCTGAAACAGGCCCCCCGTGCGTGGTATTATCGCTTTGCCAGGTATATCTTGCAGATTGAGTTTGTATGCAGCAAGAGTGATACATCACTCTTCATTTTTCATCGAGGTAGTAGCACTGCTTACTTATTACTTATTACTTTACGTGGATGATATTGTTCTTACTGCCTCCTCCGACGGGTTGAAAAATGAGATTATTGCCTTGCTAAAGTCCGAATTTGCTATGACTGATTTGGGGAAGCTGAGTTATTTCTTGGGATATCAGTGACCAGGTCTTCCAACCACATGTTCTTGTGTCAGCGTAAGTATGCAGAGGAGATTGTGTACAGGGCTAAGATGACGAATTGCAAAGTTTCACCTACTCCAGTTGATTCGAAATCTAAGCTTGGTGTTATGGATGGTGCTTCAGTCTCTGATCCTACCAGATGTGACTTGCGCAGTGCATTTCAAGATCTCACATTTACAAGGCCGACATTGCTTATCTTCATTGGTATGCCTATTCACGACGCCTGCGAGTCTCATTTCACTGCTCTTAAGCGTATCATCTGATACATTAACGGCACACTTGATTATGGTTTGCACATATACCCTTCTGCACCAAACAGGTTGTTCTCTTATACGGATGCAGATTGGGCAGGGTGTCCGGACACGCGACGCTCCACCTCCGGCTTTTGTATATTTTTAGGGGATAATATAATTTCTTGGTCTGCCAAGTGACAGGCTACCCTATCTTGTTTCAGTGCCGAGGCTAAGTACAGAGGCGTTGCAAATGTGGTAGCTGAGATTTGTTGGCTCGGAAATTTACTGTTAGAACTCTAGTGTCCTTTGCGTCAGGCATCTATTGTGTACTGTGATAACATATCTTCCATCTATCTTTCTCATAATCCGGTTCAACATCAGCGAATCAAGCACATAGAGATAGATCTACACTTCGTTCGTGAGAAAGTTGCGCTAGGCCATGTCATGGTGTTACATGTTCCATCATCCTATCAGTATGCAGACATATTTACCAAAGGACTTCCCAGACAGTTATTTCTTGATTTCAGATTCATTCTCAGCGTCCGGCCTCCTCCCGCTCCGACTGAGGGAATGTGTAAACGTGTATATGGTCATTATGTCATCTCTACCCCATAATTAGAATATATTCCATATATTGTGTAAATATAATTATAGTAAGACTAAGATTCCTCTTCTGTATAGGCTTAGGATTCCTATTGTATAAGGGATGAATATTGTACTCTATATATACTTTGATATTAATGAGAAGACTCCCAAGAGAGATTAATATTATCTTACACACATAAATATAAATATAATTATATATATATCATCTTTATTGTACCAGTATTCTCAGGTTAACCCTAACAAATTCAATCATTGGAAATGGTACTATTTTGCCAACTTTTTCTAAATCTTTTCACTCTTCTCAATTATATATAACTATTAAAGACTACTTTTCCATTTCCACTCAATGCCATTAGACAATTACCGAGGTCCGGACGGTAGAAAGTATTTTAAGTGAAGAATGTTCAATTGAATCGCTTATTGTGCAACAGGGGTGGGCCAAAACTTTTTTTTTTGTGTTTGTGTATACATATGTATATTGTTGAAGTTCTTTGACATTAGGGAAGCTTCTAGTATAGCAGTAAAAGGAGGTTCAAGATTTACTTCATGTCACAGTAGGTTTGACATTCTTTGACATAACGGAAGCTTATGTTGTAGCGGTAAAAGGAAATTCAAGATTTATTTGAGGTCGCAGGTTCAAATTTCAAGTCTGATATTTTTGCATTATTATTTCAACTTTCTTCACTTATCAAAATTCTAACTCCGCTACTGACCTTGGTAATTATCGCTTGCTCATGCATGGCGACAAAGGTTATTGAATTTACTTTAAGTATGATCAAATCTCATGTGTGACATTCTTGTATTATTTTTTTAAAATCGTTTTGTTAGAATTTCTGGCGCTTCAATGGAGACAATTTCATGCATGGAGGCTCTTTATGAGGACCCTTTTGGTTTTGAAGACTACTTTCCCTCAATGATTGATACATTGGGAGTTGAAAGGTTCATGGAGGAACTATGCAATGGTTTTTGCTTGCTAATGGATGTAAGTATAGGACTCATCACATTTGAAAGCTTGAAGAGGAACACAATCTTGATGGGATTGCATGAACTTAGAGATGATGAACTTGTTTGCATGTTGGCTGAAGGAGATTTGGATGGAGATGGAGCTCTCAATCAAATGGAGTTTGTAACACTCATGTTTAAATTGAGTCCTGGATTATTGATGGATGGATCCAAGCAATGATTTGATTACTTTGTGGCTTAATTGAGGTTTTTTTTGTTATAATTATCTAGTATTCAGTAATAAGTGGTTTGAATTTTCAATGCTAATTTAACTATTAGCAAAAATGTGTTTGAATCAATCAAGTGAGAGTATGCTCCTATGTCATAGCACTACCTTGTAAAATGACGATGTCATAGTGTATCGAGTGATTTCTAATTCATGATAATGATATGTTATCTATTTATTTCATTTTGTATAAGGATGTTACTCAGATTGTATATGGAGTTTTAAACATGTAGAATATAATAAATATTTTTATCATTTTAAACCTTTCATGTCATTTATATAAAAGAGTTTCATCAACAATAAATAAAAATATTAGAAATGAAAAGTTGGCAAGTATAAAATCGATGTCAATTTTATTAAGCCGGATTAAAAAGAATATAGAGTTATGTAAATGACCCCCCCCCCCCCCCCTCAACCACACAGCTTCTATGAGCATTTGAGATAAAGAGGCCTATTAATCAACAAAAGTAGGGATGAGCGGGTCCGGGTACCCTAATATTTTTACCCGTAAAAGATAGAATCTTAAATTTACTATCTGAAACCTACCCGTAGCAATCATTATCCGGAATCTATCCGGCTATCGTGTAACTTTTTGTATTACTTAAAGAGCTATATCTGATTATAACAAGCAATTAAGTAAAACGACCCCTCAATGATAGAATTGGTCGTATATAAACTTAAGTTTTTCAATATGCATCACGTGCTGACAATGGTTTTACTGGAGTACCATTCAAATTGTGGCACAGACCAAATGATTAATGAGCAGACTATACTTCTTCTTTTTTCAGTTATAGGGCAGTTTTTCGGAAATAAAAAAGAAGACAATGAGAACTGACTTTTTATTCAATATATATGTGGATGAACTTCCACATGTATATGTGGCTAGCTAGTAAACCAAGTATACCTCTTAAAAGTTAAAAAGTGGTATGGCCTTTTTTTTCTTTTTTTTATTAACTAAAAAATAATGTAATTAAAAAAGTAAAAATATTTAATATTTTCATAGGTTTCGGGTCCGGGTCCGGGTACCATATCTCTATTTGCCGGAACCGGATCCGACATTGATCGATTCCTAATTTTACTACCCGGACTCTATCCGTTATTATAATATATCTACCCGGAAACTACCAGTTAGTTCCGGTCGGGTACCCTGTACCCGTGCTCACCCCTAAACAAAAGATATGGCGGAATACTAAAATGACTAATAAAAACAAAGAAAGGGTACTTGAGTGAGTCTTGACTCTTGAGTAGTTAACAATGTTAATTGAGGAAACTTCGTATGTCTTTTAATGATGATGCTGTACTATGTGATGTGAATTGATCATATATGTCCTTCACCATAAACATAAAATTTGTGAATGAAATAAATTTAGAATCCAATATATGTCATTACAGAAGAAGACATGACAAAACAACAATACTGTTTTTGAAACTTCAATTCCTCACCATATGTTTAAACACGTAGATTCTGAACAAAAGAATATAATAAGACATCTTGTGTGGTATATTTCTGAATAATATCACATCAAAAATGAGACCGGGGACATACGACGAAACTGATTAAAAGCCAAGACATTGGATAATAATCTTAATTAGATATTGATTATGGAATTATTACAACAACAACATATCCAGTAAAATTTCACAACGTGCAGGGAGGGTAGAATGTCTGTGAGCTTCACTCCATCTTGAGTAGCGGTATTTAGGCCTATAATTCAAAAACATAATCAGGCAAAGCAAGTAATGTAAAATAAAGTATGAGAATCGGTCAAACTCATACGAGAAATGATTATGAAATTATTACAGATTTTAATTATAACGAGCTAATACACACTAAGCGAACCACTTTAAGTAATATTTCAAATTTGAATCCATAAACCAAAATGAAAACATATCATAGAATAATAGTTTAAATCTCAAAAATCGTGGAAGTCAAAATAGAAACATAAAGCAATAGTTAAACAGACGCCACCACAAATAGATGTGGTTACAAGTAATTCCACTTTAATTGTTTTATATATAAAAAAATTATTCTAATTATATTTAACTCAAACAGTGCACATTTTTATTCTCCCAAAGTGTCAAGCAAATTGGAAAGCATACTATAAATCGCTTATGCATATACATACTTTTGTGAAACTTCAAACTTCAACGGATACGAGCTTTGAGTATGAAGTTATCTTTGTTAGAGAATGTTTTACTATTCAATATTTTTCAATGCGAATTTAAATTTAATTAGATTTTGTATAAATATCACACTGAGTCATAGAGAGAAAAAAATTCAATTTCAAATAGAGTCAAATTTGTCTTTCGAGAAAGAGAAGTCACGAGAATTCTTTTTTGGGGAAACCGTGTATTAGCCGAAAATTCATACTAAAGTTTCTCGTGGAACATTAATTCCAAGTCTCCATGTTTTTCTTTTTGGATGCTCACATTATGATAAGTGTGTTCGGTTTCGAGAATTGGGTATGAAATTTGTTTTTGATAGGAAGCGGATTTTCCGAATGAATCTTATGTGGTATAAATTCGAATTAATTAAGCTTTAATGCGAGTATTGAACACCGGATAAAAAATAAAAAAGTCATTAAGAATAAATCTTCCAAATTGTATATCCAACACCAAAATGAGACCACCCATACACACCCCGTGAGACACGTTTAATTTGGGTCTAAGTCCATAAGAGCCATCAACAATATGTAGTATGTATGAGATTTTTTCACCCTCAATCTGAAGCTTCACTACGAGATTTTTTCACCCTCAATTTGTAACACATTAAATTTGAATGTGTCTTTAAGGACCACCGAAGAATATGATGCAATAGAAATATGATAGAATAAATGAGATCTTTTTTTAATTAACTTTGAGATCACGATCCGAAATCTGAAAATAAAGAAGTTCTTGGTATACTTGAGTCAATGGGCTCCGAGTACCCGAAACCAAAAAACAAAAAATAAAGATCCCCAAGGCATAATCGGGAGCTCGAAATAAATAGTACTCTCCCTTTTTAATTTAAGTTTCTTCTTTTCCTTTCTAAATTTATTCAGAAAAAAATATCTCTTGTCAACTCTCTAATTCCAACATTCTACATGATACATGTAAGTCATATAGGTGTCTAACGGGCTGAATCGGTCGGACGGTAGCCACCTTACAGGTTCCGACGATCGTCCGGTTCACCTTCACCGGACCAACCGGTCCGGTTCGATTCTGGTCGTGCTCGTGCGGTTAAGTCGAACCTAGTCCTAAGTTCTATTTTTATTTTTATTTTTATTTCTAGTATTTATTTTTTATAATATAAACTAAATTCAATTTAAATATGTAATATAATAATATAATATATAATTTAGTTGTATATATTAAAATTGAAACTTTAAAGTTAACTTTTTATTTTATAGTTTATAACTTTATACTTTATAGTTTATAACTTTATATTGTAAATTTGTAATTATACTTTTATTAATTTATTAGATTAGTAGATATAAGTTAACAAATAAGTAATAACAGATTAACAACTAAATAGATAGTAAAATTAAAATTAATGATAAGATGTAAACTTTTGAACTTTCATAACGTTAATAAGAGTACATAATGAAGTAATAATAAGTTTATTTACATATTATGCATCCTTCTTGCAAGTTCTTCGTAATCTATAGGTTGATTGAATTGGTTATGCTCCATAGCCTCTAAATATGGAGTATTAATTCCAGTCCCGCCTCTGCTCCCGCCTTTCAAAATATTGTCTATTTCTTCATCTTCTGGAGAATTAACGTCTCCGCATCCTTGATTTCTTCTCTCTGATCTGATCCAATCCCTTAAGCAAACTAACACTTCTAATGTGCTTTCACCCAATGAGTGACGTGTGTCTCCTATTTGATCTCGTGCTTGGCTAAATGCACTTTCAGAAGCCACTGTTGAGATCGACACATTAAGAACATCCCGGGTCATCGCTGCAAGTACCGGGAATTGCCTTTTGTTATCCTGCCACCATTGTAAAGGGTCAAAAATTTCTTGGCTCGTGGCTTTTGCAAATAAAATTGCATCTCATCGCAAGATCGGCCAGTGGTTGGTTGTGTTGTAAAAGTGCTCCATATGTCTAAAGATTCTTCTTCATCGCCATCGATTGAATCCTGCAGTGTAGACACGAACCGAACTAGAAGGAATATTAGTAGCGAGTTGGTGTTATCATGTAATGTAGCATAATATTCATATAATGTAGTTAAATTTGTATCAAGTTTACTTATGCAATCAAATGAAGATGGAGTTTGCTCCACCTATTTCCATATAAGTATATAAACTAAATATTAGATTATGACAATCTACTTTTTAATAGAAGGATTTAAGATCGCACTACAATGATAAACATCGTGAATAGGAAAAAATATTTTTAAACTTTTCAAACATAATCAGAATCGCATCTTTATATTTCACATTTGATTTTAAACCATAAAGTAAATATGAAATTTCATTTATATGAGTTAAAGCATTACAAATGTTGGGTAATAAGATCACGAAAATTCAATGATTGCGATGTAAAATTTACGTAAAAATTTTAAAAGTTCACCAATTGATTTCCAATGTTCGTCGGTTAACATATACATCACGTTCTTACAATGCGCATTTGCATGTGTTATGGGTCTTTATACTTATAACATTCTTTTAAAAATAAATAAGTATAATTCCAGTGTAATAATCTCTTACGGCATGAATTTAGGTCTCAAATTAAATTGTTTACATTTTTCTTTAAATTCTATAATTCTATTTTTCCTATTATTACCCTAAATAACTCCAACATTTCTTTTGACAAGCTTTATTTGGTGAAAATAAATCAAGACCACTTTTAACAATTAAATTATAAATATGACAAGCACAACGAACATGAAATATATCGGAAGTGGTGGTTGTACTTCCGCTTTTAAAAGATCTACAAAGAATGTATTATTAGATCGTTATCGAATGATACAAAGTATTTTATTATAAAGATTATATTTTTGGGCATAAAAACAAATAGTTTAAACATATATTTTCGGTATGACTTTGATCCGCCAAACGCATAAAAGCAATATCGTTTTTCCATTCTAAATTTTTCATCAATCCAATGACAAGTAATTGTTAAATAATCATAACTGTTCAACGATGTCCGATGTCCAAGTAAAACTAACATGGCATGGAAGGTTAGCAAACAAATATTGCAAGAAAATAACATAATCATTATGAAGTCTAAAAATATCGGCTCTAGTAGTACTACGAGGAACACCTTTAAAAAAAGGATTATATACTCTTTGAATATATGTAATTAAATATGAAGAAGAAGCAAAAGAAAAAGGTAAAAACCTCCGACAATCATTTTTGCTAATTCAATGCGATCTTTTTTTGGATCGTACTTAGTCAACCCCCCAGTTAATGGATTAAGTTGTTGTTGACCGGGTTCTAAATCAGAGACAACATCCCATTGTGTCGTATGATCGTGTTTTATATGTCTACCTATAGTGCCCGTCCCCCCGTCACCACCCCCTGTCTTATGTTTATAAGTTCTCCCACAAATATTACATTTAACTCTATCAGTACCCACAACTTATGTTTAATAAAGATGATTAAGAGAGCCACACTTTACTCCTTTTTTTTCTTGCTACTGGTCCTGGTAAAGGAGGTCTACGACTACGACTACGACTACCACTAGCAGTACCAACATTGACAGAAGGAACACTAGTAGGTGTAGGAGGTTCTGCTTAGCATTCTTCAAGTTCATCAATATCATCTAATTGAACGTTATCATATTCATTATCTTTTATTCCAAAATCTTCTTGCATTTGATCATAATCTATATTTTGATTAGATGATGAAGAACTCTGATTTTACCCTCGAACTAGATTTACTACTGATCCGACGCAATTCCCCTTAGTAAAGACATTATAAAATATTTAAATAATCTACAAATAAATATGATAATTTAATAAAATAATTAGAGAATGAAACGAGTGTACCAAACTTGGATTGATTCAATTGAAACTCGAAGCTCAAGTCTTGCGTCTTGCTACTTTGAATTTGAAAACTAATAATAATAATAACTTGAAAATTGATAATAAAGATGATTAAGAGAGTATGAGAAATTGAGAATAAGAGAATTAAGAGAAATGTTGTGTGATAAAAATGAAGAAAATATAGAGAATTTATAGATTTTTTAAAGGGTAAAAATGTAATTAAAATAAATAAATAAACAAAACAAAAACAAAAAAAAATAGGCCAGTGGAATGACCGTTGCAAGCCCCTCCCAAGTCAGTGTCCAACGCACAATACCGTCATGGCGATTTTTTTATTCTGCCGGTTGGGCGACGGTTAGCAAATAATGGCCCTGTTACCGCCTAACAGTCCAGGCCTTATCGGGTTTTTTCATAACGTGCGAGGTTGTCGGGCAATCCAACCCCAACCCGCAGATGCCTCACGGCCCGGCCCGGCCAGTCGGTCAACTTGTCGCCGGCCCGTCGGCTAATGGTCACCGGTCCGCTCGATCAGTCGGGCCGGTGATGTGTATAATGTAAGATCATAAAATTTAAAATCATTTTGATAAATTACCTATCTTTAGTTTAAGACTATAAAAATTTTACAAAAATTATTATTTTTTAAACTTTATGTCCCATAGAATAGATTCAGCAACTAGAGACGGAAGATGTCACGACCCGATTCCGGGGCCCGTGACTGGTGCCTTACCCCGGGCACCCCAGTGATCCAACATCAGAGTAAATCAGCGGAACATAAAGACAACATACGTGAAATGACGTATATAAACAATGAAATAAGAAGGCGGTAACAAAAACGGTTACCTTCAAAGGTATATATATAAACAACAACTTTTTCAACATGAGCAGTTTAATCCTTTTTACAAAACCACCGCCCACAACAAGATTTTCTGCACTCTAAGAAATGACGACAACAATGGCGGGACAGGCCGCCATACCGAATGTAAACACCTACAACAACAGGACTATACATCGATAAGCCTCCGAGAAACGGAGCTTTCCCAATCTCGAATCGTGACCCTAAGAGCGAGGATCAATGGCGGTGTACCTTTACTGCGGCGTGAACGCACCCGGCGAGGTCGATAACAGTGCAGTATGTGAAATCAAAATAAATCAGTAAATGAAATCATAAGTCTATATAAAGCGGAGACATGTATGATAACAAAACTACTGATTCACAATAAACAATGATCATATCAAGTCGTGGACTCACGCCAAAGTCATCACTCAAATATAACAATGGGTCTCACGCCACAACATCAATCATGCGTGGAATACCTTCCTCACCGCCATAGCTTTATGATATAAAAGCACGAAGGAACACATATGAACACGAGTCCCACTGTGCCATAATAACACCGACGGTAAGTACGGCATAGCCGACTACTAACACCCAGCACTCAACAAGTCCGCGAATCAGATTATAAGATCTGTCTGCATCGTCACATGATCAAAGCCGCCACTTGCCCGCAGATCTAATGTTCGCGTCTAGTCACGGAACTTCCGCGACTCGCGATAGGCCAATCTCATCGCCCGCGTGAGGTATTCCGCGTCGAGTGGTACTCCCCGTCGCCCCGACTTCGCGATCCGCGTGGCCACGTGGACCGCGTGCCCATAAAGGACGACACTAACACGGAACTCGTAGCTCGCGTAGCCCGCAGGACTGCGTAGGTATTCTCGAATCATAGGTCCATCGACGCTTTGAAGTCTACCCGCGACGGAGGCGGCTTAACCGGAATCATCTCAAGAGATGAATGCCACAATACTATCATAACGATCGAGTTAATAAGCACAATCGAGGAAACCCTTTACACAAACATCACAAGATACTAACACACGTAGCGATCCTAACACGCGTTTACTTATCAAAGCAATCAAGAAAGTATTACGAGGCTATCACAAACCAATACAATCAAGTTGTTCACACAAGGTACTTTCTACTATATGATTAACAAGATCGGGTTTTATCCCCAAAGTACTTCATACATTAACTCTTTAAAAGATACGTTACTTCGCAATACCCATAGTATATGAAAATAGAGTGATTATCTTTTTAAAGTAAATCAATTACTTCTCCTTGTAAAATCAAGTAGCAACATTCTTTTCCAATGTTCAAGTTTGCCTAATTTCCAATGTTCAAGTTTCTCATTTTAGAAAAGTTTCGTAGTTCATAGTCTTATTCATTTAAGAATATAATTCTCCTTTAAACAATCTGAGAAACCTAAGCCTTATATGTGAGTAGGATATTCTTGTTTATTACAATCTTATCACAGTGCATGATCTAGAAATATCATTTTGTCTCATCTTAGCTTTCATGCGGATGGAGGTTTCTCGGTTTTATTAGTACTTAATTAGTCAAAACATTTCCTTTTATTAACGCCGATGGTTTGTCGATACACATTCGATTTCAAATCACATTCGATTCAAATCGAGAAACATTCTTAAGCCGTTATACCTAACTTCCCATAAAGCTAGTATAACTCTTAAGTTTTTTCAAAAACCAAGTATTACTTCTTCTTTCAAAATGATTCAAAAATCTCTTGAAATACTTCAAGTTCTTTATTAACACATAACAAGCCGCTTATAGTTCAAATCGATTACCTTTTAAAAACCACGTATTTTCTAACCAACATAAAGTCGTTATAACCAACTTCCCATAAAGCCGTTATAACACTTTATGTTTTACACCAATCAAATACATTTAGCACGTACGTCACCGTACTACATAGTTCACACATATCATGCTAGAAGAAATAGGAAGAGGTTCACATACCGCGCGAGTATCGACTAATAGCAAACGCCCAGTACTTCCAACCGCTCGGCTACTCCTAAGCCACGTAGATCGCACCACAAGTAGTACTTCAACCTATAAGGCCACAAGGCGCTTATTAACATTTAGATCCCTCGGAGAACATTCTACAGAAAATTCGAAGACTCTCCCACAACAGCGTAAATCTCCTCCTCTATCGAAGTGGCTACCAACCGCGGGGGTTATACGTCTAACCACTACGGTACAATTCTACTCACGGTACTACTACACAAGTCTCATGTCTGACCTCATGTAATTACGATTCAAGATATTTAAATTCAGCTTAAGTCGCAAAGACATTCTGTAAGTATTATTCAGCTTAAGTTAAAAGACATTGCGATAACTACGTTCGATTATATAGAGTATACTCCACCTATATATTCTAACAACATGTAATTTCCAATTACAATAGAGGGACAAGATATTTACCTCGATAAGCCCATAATTATCCAAGTATAAAGTCGATCCTGGGCAATCGTTTAGCTCCAACTACGCGCGCTCCAACCCGCACCAAACTACCCTTATAAGTTCTAACCAACTTCTACATACTACTCCAACTAACCATGGAGATTTTCCTTAGGGTTTCGGTTTGGTATTGACAGTAAGTATAATAGTATTTCTGGCTTTTCAGATAGGTATAGCCTTAGAATACAACAAGGTATATGGCTAAGGTAATTTGGGCATTATAACAATACTTTTGAGAGTATTTCTATCAAGAGGGGGTATTATACGAAAATAACTAGGCTAGTGGTACCCACTGCTGCACCCATGAGGGGGTGTATACCTCTACTACCCCACTGTGGAAACTCTCGCCGAGGAGGAAGGTTTTGGGCGAGAACCACAAGAAGGGAGAGGAGGATTTTAACACTTAGAAGATTTTAGGATGAAGAAAGTCTTCAACATAGGGTGGTATTTATAGGCCAACCAATGGCCAACCAATGACCAAGATCTTGCCAAGTGCAAGGCAAGTGTAGGGCCAAGATCTTGCCAAGTGCCCCTTAACCAACTAACACACAAATATCCTACCAACTAAAGCCATTCCAATCGGCCACAATAACGCCTCACATCCATCAATTGGAGGGTGACCAGTGTCGCCCTCCCGCGTTGTCCAAAATGTTTAAATCTCTCGGAAAAATCCGCAAAAATTAAAAATGACATAGCCGGAAATTCCCCTACGAAAGCTGTGAAAACGTTTCGTCGAAAAACGACTCTAAACGGGTGTTGTGAACAAAATTAATTCGGCCAAGCCTTAATACAAGTTTCAAATTTTCTACGTACGTCCTTACGTACATACTTGGGAAATACGGGGTATAACAGAAGACTACACTAAGCACAATAAGTTCATAAAGAAATAATGAATATTGATTTAGTAATTCTTTGAAATGAGAGTTTTGGCGTAACTGATACAGTTGTTATCATGTGATCATGAGTTCAAATCGTGAAAACAGTCTTTTGCATAAATGCAGAATAAAAATACGTATAATGGACCCTTATAATTCGGCTTTTCCCCGAATTTCATGCATAATGAAAGCTTAGCGCACCGAACTGTCCTTTAGTAAATTAAAAAAAGTAAACAAGAGAATAAAAATTTTAAAAAAAAACAGAAGAAGTGGGAAAAAGTATAAATTCTATTTGTGTATTGTCTCCTGTAGACATTTGATCTATTGCATAGAAACAAGAGTTTCCAAAAATAAAGACAACTACTACTCGCACAATTCATTTGTTCTAAGCATTTTCGTTGGTCTCAAGAATCCTATTGAAGATGATGTTCCCTTGTTCTCTTCTTCTAAATAACCTTGGCAGTTCAAACTTGAGGAACATGTCTCTTCATCCTGCATAGTCAATAAAGCACATATTAATCTTAATGTGATACAAGTATATAGAGGCGGATCTAAGATATAAATAACTACAGAGGACGGAGCTACAAATTTGTAGCTACGGATTCGACAGAACCGAATGGCTTATATCTGAACTTTGTATTTATTTTTTAAAATAGACTTAATTATACTTTCTCCATTTCAATTTATTTGTCTTAATTACTATTTCTATTTGGACAGTTAAAGAATATTTTCTCTAATCGTAATTTTTCTAACTACTTACTACATATTTTGACTCGTTAACTATTGTAATTAATAGTAAAAACTTATAATACATTTTATATAAATTCTAAATATATAAATTTTACAATAACATAGTGGGGTCTGAAAATTATGTAAATTTTATTTTTAAGAAAATTAAACATTTCATGTCCGAAATTCACACCGAACATGAGTTAATTTTGATATCCGTACTCTGAATCAAGCCAAAGAAACAAATTGAAACAGAAGGCGTATAAATAATTTATCGAAAATCCAATAAATGGCAAATTATTACTCCTTCTGTGTCAATTTACGTGAAGACTCTACTTTACATTTTCTTATTTGACAACAATTTAATTTTAAACTATAAAATTCTAAAAAAAACTTAAACTTAAATGTCCAGTCAAGTTAGTAACACAAACTACATTATATTGAGACGGAGGAAGTATGAAAAAACAGGTAATTACCTCAGAAGGGAGGCAATCACTTTCCCTTGATCTCTTCCACGGCGAAGAAAAACAAACCGCCGCCATAGCGCCGCCGCCATCTCCGGCAGCCGATATACCTTCATAACTACCTGAAGATCTCACCGACCTCGCCGGAGACGGCGATGAAGTACTCGACAAAGGTACAACTTGATTTCCATCATCATCATCACCTTCCTCATCAGTCTCACTATCATCATATTCATCCTCATCATCGTTATCGTTATCGTTATCAGTTTCCGTTTGATAATTCTCTCCGTTAGACTGAGCGGCGGCGAGGCAGGAATTGCAGAAGGATAAGGTAGGGTTAAGTTTTGGGCCGGAAGCAGCCCAAGGAGTTGGGCTTTGACAGGTATGACAAAGCAAATTACGTGAATGTTTAGCTACTAAGAAATTAGCACAATGAACTTGTGAATCACAATTAAAACAAAGACTTGCTTCATCTGATTCACAATACATATTTGCTCTATTTTTCCCACACAAATCACAAATTTTTTTGTTCATTTTTTTTTTGGGAAAATTTTGAAGGGAATTTGGAGGTTTTTGGGATGAAAATAGAGAAGAAAAGTTAAGTGGTGATCTTTATACTAATAGAAATTAAAGATATATGGCTCCCTTTTTATTTTATTTTATATATTGTATTTATATATTTCCATGGTTATTATACTTCTAGGTAGTAGCCTAGCACCTACTTAAGTTAGAATAAATAAAAGAGTCAAGTTGTGCTCCGGTGCATGTTCAATGGTAAAGATTGTGCGTTATAAAGTATTTCGGCGTAGACGAAAAAATTTTGCGTGTTGGAATTTGATCTTCTCGTTGATCGGTTACGCTGTTTCAAAGCCCAAGCATGAAGACATCCCGCGATTTACTGGTGATGTTGTTGAAGGACCAGTGTCATCACCTCGAGAACGTCTGGATAATACCAGTGAAGTAGTCAGACGTAAGCCTGAAAACCTCGATTATCAAAAAAAAAAAAAAAAAAAATCAAGTTGCTTTAAATCTAGACTAGGGGGGTGGTGTGTAAAGTTGATTTTTTTTTTTTAATTTGAGAATCCTTTTTGTATGGAAAATATTTTAGGTTTGACAAGGAGAATGAAAAATATTTTTTAATATATTATATCGGTCTCAATTTATATAATATTTTTTTTTTAGTCAGTCTAAAAAAGTATGTTACGTTTCTTTATTTGATAATAATTTAATTTTAAACTTTACATTTTATGTTTAACGAGATGTATAACCAAACAAATATTTTTGACTTATTTTAAACCACCACAAAATTCTTTCTTTATTTTTTAAATTCTGTGTTCAGTAAACCACGTCATATAAATAGGACGGAGAGAGTAAAAATTATGAAGAAAAATAGAAGGAGAGTGTTGAAGCAACGATTAAATTGTCTCTGTATAATTTATGAGTCATATGTTCGAGACGTGAAAATAAACAATAATATTTTCATTAGGATAAATTATCTACGGCATAATCTTTGAATGTGATCATTCCCTGAACCCTATTAATACGATACTTTGCTACACTAGGCTGTTAATAATTATGAAAAAATAATATTCGCAATGTTATAAAGAACATATATATGAAAGAGTTGTTACTAGCGTGATAACGATAATATCAACAAATGAATGGTGCTTACATGGCCACTTTTGGTCCACAATAACAGATTTAGCCATGTGAAAGCCACCTGCAGTCCATGACCCTAAAATTTTGATTATCTGTCTTTGAAGTATGGGCTTTCCTATTGAATATTTGGGGGCATGGATTAAATTAATTGTCTTGGATAAGAGGAAAAGAAAAAGATTGACTTGGATAAGGGTGTCAACATAATTTAGCCTAATCCACTTGCTCTATCTTATCTTTGGGGGAAAAAATGAGAAATTCCTAGCCCAGTGGACCTCCACCCCCGGCCCGACAAAGATTGGTGGAGAAGGTAAATCATGGTATTTCGATGTGGCTAGGTGAGAAACCTGATGTGCAGTGTCATGAGTCATCCCACAAAAAGGAATGAAACTTCACATTGGTGTCAGCTCGAGCATGCTCTTAGAATCAATCTACCATCCTGAAATTAACTGAGCGACGCCCATGCGGGCTGCTCTATCTTATCTTTGATACCTATTATAAAAGATTTTTAACAATTCTTATATCTTTAAATAGGTCATGATGAAGTATTACTTCATTTACTGTTTTTCTTTTACTTTACATATGAATGAATGCAAATATATATAATATTTTAATTACTTATTACATGTTTCTTCCGTTTCAATTTATATGGTAAAGTTTGAACGAGTGTAAGAGAGAAAAAGAAGTGAAATTTATTGTCTTAAATATGTTCGAATATTTGTATAGTTATAAATGTTTTGATACTTATGATCTTAAATATAACATAATTTGTGTAGCTATAAAAGCTTGTCATTACAAACAAGCCTAAGATAAATTATTTTATACACAATAAAAGCTTGTCATTACAAACAAGCCTAAGATAAATTATTTTTAAACTTAAAAAATTATCATTTGTTTTGAAATGAACTAAGAAATATCATCATATAAAATAGAACAAAGGTAGTATCATGTTCATATCTCACTTATAACACTCAAATGTGTGGGTATTTCAATTATTATTGAAACAAATAGTGATGGAATGAGGAATAAAAAATTGCATGATTGACAAAGTTTTTATTATTTTAATTAATGACGTGGATATTAGACCACGTGAATACATCTGATGTGGCATCAAATGATTCTAACTTTGCTTACATGGACAAATCTTGACTTTGTCATCAATGTGTGACTGTGAGAGAAAATTCTATATATGGTTTGTGGATAGAAGGTACTTTGCATCAAGACCAAAGAGAGGGGGAATGCATGTTCAATGAGGGATACCAATAACATTCTACCAAATTTCAATTTCATCAACAATAATTGGCCCTTTAATTAGGGCCACGCAGCAATACGGACAGTAGGAAAAAACATTAATCATGACTATTCAATTGCGAATTCATAATTTAAAATTTATGAATTTTATATTTTTAGTTCTTTAAAGTTGTTGAGCTCTAAACTTACGATTTGATCATAAGATAAGCACATAATTTTGGTTAAAGCTATTAGATTCTGCACACCTGTATCATGAACAACACATTTGCCCTTATCGATACTCGAAACTTATTGGTCCGATGATGAATTTATATTTGTGTTGTTTAAAGAGTTAAGGATCAAAAACATACCTCATCATTACCTTTTTTTTGAGTTTTCAATCTGAACTATTAAGTGTGAGAGTTTGGTACCTAAACTATCAGGTGTGAAAGGTTGACACCTAAATTATCATCAACTAGTTTGCAAAACACTCCTCAACTAGCGGTTATTCATTTTTCCTACCTAAACCAGCACTAACTAGTTTGCAAAGTACACCTCATTAAAAGTGAACAACTGATAGTTGATATGTATTTTGCAAGCTAATAGGTGATAGTTTATGTTGGAAACTCTCAGGCGTGATAGTTCATGTAAAAAAATGATACTTGTGATGTTTTTTTTAATCATTATCTCTTATTTAAACTCAAAAAATAGAGTATGTTTGATATACTCATTCATCTCTTAATTGTTAATTGACAAATCGTAGTCAGAGTACTAATTTTATAAGATTTGAGAGATGAAAATTACATTAAAAAGGTGATCTATCATTGACGAACAATCTTGAAGAAGTGCTTGAATTCAAACTTAATTTTTATGAGAAATTTAGAAGTAAATGTTATTTAGACTTGTTCGAAATAGCCTAACTAAGTTTTCTATAAAATTCAAAGTCATTTAGTATTCTATTTGGTAGAAACACGAAAAGTGTTTACATTTTTGTAAGTAGTTAGTAAACTATTTCTGGAGAATCAGTTAGGGTGTTTGGCCTATCATTATAGAAGTGATTTTGAGAAACAGAAACAGTTTCCTGTTTGGCAAACATTTATGCAAATTTACTAGAATATTCTTTTTAATAGATTTAAAACTATTTAAAATATTCTTTTCTATCATATGTTTCTAAAAATTAGTATATCTTTACAATTTAATAATTTTTTAAAATTATTTAATTGCAACATTTAATAAAAAAATAATATTATATTGTACATAAGAAATGTAATGACAATATGATAGTCAATGACTCAAATATGTCCAAACCTACCCCGCCCTACACACACCTACCCCCACCCCATCCTCAAATTTCTATGTCATATTTTTTTTACTTTTATTAAAAAATATGATTTTTTCTCCCCCTTACCCGCCCTACCCCAACCCCATTGCCCTACCCCATCCTCAAATTTCTATTTCATATTTTTTGTTACTTTTATAAAAAATGATTAAAAATATAAAAAAATCTTACCCCCACCCCACCCCATTGCTCTATCCCATCCTCAAATTTCTATTTCATATTTTTTGTTACTTTTATAAAAAAAAAAAAAAAAAATATGAATTTTTTTCTTACCCTTGCCCTACCCATCCTCAAATTTCTATTTCATATTTTTTGTTACTTTTAAAAAAAATATATATATATATGAATTTTTTTCTTACCCTTGCCCTACCCATCCTCAAATTTTTATTTCATATTTTTTGTTACTTTTATAAAAAAAAAAAAAAAAATTCTTACCCCCTTTTTTTTACCCCTCGCCCTACCCTATCCTCTACCACCCCACCCCACCCCACCCTATTGCCCTACTATGCCCTACTCTACCCCTACCCCCACCCAACCCCATTGCCCTACCCATCCTCAAATTTCTATTTCATATTTTTTTGTTACTTTTATAAAAAAAAAGATTTTTTTTCCCCGCCCTACCCCCACCCTATCCCTATTCCCAAATTTCTATTTTATATGGGGATATTATATGATATTAAAAGAAATTTTGTGAAAAGAAAATGATAAATGGGTCCAAAAAAAAATTCAATGAATGAGCAAAGCGCTTTCCGTAAGACTAAATTGGTGTTTATAACCTTCCTATCTAAACATTTTTCACGGAAAAAGTGTTACTTCTAGAAAGAGGGTGTTTGGCCAAAAAAATTCCAGAAGCTTGGCCAAACACCACCTTAATGGAGATCTAGAATGATTTTGAAGAAGAATTACAACTATTCTATGTCATCCTCTTCTTTTCTTGTCTATTGCTTCCAATGTCGGAGAACTGAAAATAGTAGAAAAAGTTTGCCTTTATAGCTAATAACGTGTTATACGCGTTTATACAAGATAAACACAATATATATATATATATATATATATATATATATATATGTTAGTATTAGGCTGTATATTTTTTGAAAAAAATCTTGTTCTTTTCTTTGCTAGATTTGCAATTTTCACTTCAATTTTGTCCGTGTAATTTATTGTGAGCCATAGGTAATTGTTTGGAAAAAACGCTCACCTCATATTCTACAGACAACAAAGCTGGAAATAACTTCACTTAGGTTTCTGTCGCGTGTAACTTAACTACAGCGTAATAAAATCACATATTAACTTTACACGCTTATTAAGGAGCTAAATATAGAATGAATAGTTTATCATATCATCTCTAATTATTGCTAATTACCTAATGATTGAAATCAATTAAAGCTTACAAAAAAATATGCAATCAACTAATTATGTAATGGGTTCCAACAATTCACATATTTCCCACAAAAAAGTAGTGTTGAAAAAAGAATTGGAAATTTTGACTTATTAACTACTAAGGGTAAATAGAAAAAAATGGTAAATTATCTCGTGATTTTCTAAAGTAGACAAATAAAATTGAACAGCTATTTTTAATATAGTACAAGTAAAATTGGACAGAGGGAGTACAAAATAATACACCCTCTTTTTTCTTATTTGATGTGCCAATATTCCTTTTTATTCTGACCTTTCTGAGAAATATCTAAACTAACAATTTCAGCGAACTCTTTCAATTTCAAAATAATATCATCTTTCAAAAGGCTTTTTTTAAAAAAAAAAAAACTGGTAACATATCTCTTTTTCTTTCTTAAATGTCTTGCACAATCAAACGGTGTCTCAAAGGAAGTGTAAAAGGACAACCCGGCGCACTAACCCTCCCCTCCTTTGTAGCAGTTTGATGGGGTTGTCTAAGGCAAGGCGAAATAGGACCACTCTTTTTCCAAATGCAACAGGGACGGTTCAACAGTGATCAAAGTTGTGGTTATTATTAACTGGAGAAAGTGCACTGCATTCATGCACTTCTCTTTTTTTCTAATATAAAATTCACTTTTCTATCTTTATTCTTGTACACTCTACTGAAACTAGTAGTAGACTGTTTCACAAAATCTGATATGTTAAAGACCAATTTAGCTACGCAAATGTTATGTTAGACCATAACATTTAAAAAAATTAACTACACAAATGTTGTAAAATATTTAAGACCACGAATATTAACAATCTTCCTTATAAAAAAAAGAATATCAACAATCTTCCTTTTTTGTTTGAACGTTGAATTAAAGCCATACTATTTATACGATCTAGTAGTAGACATTACTCCCATTTTTAATCTGTTCTTAAGACAAATTCATGCATATAATCACAAAGGTAAAGATTTCGTCTTGAGGAGAAGAGTAAGGCTACCTTATTATCCACCTAGCTCCAAACCTTGCGCTTCTGGCCTTGAAAATTTCCTAGTTATCGAAAAAACTAAGGTAATGTTTCCATCTTGTTTACAACGGGTTGAAATCTACCAAACCAGAGAAAGGGTTCAAGGGGCAAAGTATGCATTGCCTTCACAAACCGAGAAAAGGGACAAAAGTACCGGCTGTTCTAGGCAACATCCAAGTTGCAGCTGTGGTATATTGAAAATAACCTCGTTGCTGAAGAAGAGCAACAATAAGCACAGCTTTGATTTAGGAAAAGAAAAAGGTAGTAAAAGTGGAATTACCATTAGACTACATCCATACTAGCAGGAAATTTTTACTGTCTAACTAAACTTGATAACGAACTAAGACCAGCAGCATAGAAATTACGCCTTAAAGTAGTTTAGATTGCATCAGAAAAGATCACAGATGACAAAAATGCACACATTAAGTGAAACCATCGAAGATGACAACCTTCAAGAGATACAACACCATCTAGCAAACTGCGACAAGGTCTGAGAGAGAAGGAACCAAAATTCAGTTACAGACGATGACTACAGATATAACAAAACACCAAGTGGTTCTCACACAAGTCGGTCAAATTGTGGGCAGCAAAAGGATTGCTTAACCCAACTTCCGCAACTGGCGGCTGTCATCAAAGAAGCAGGGATATCAAAGTCCCAGTAAACAAAGCAAACTAATAATCATAGAGACGATATAAAAGGGAGTAGAGAATTGATAAAAAGCTTCGAAGTTTGTTCTGCACACCACAGCACAAATATTAATTGCATAAGTATCAAGGCATACAACTACTTGTTCAACTGGTTTGCAACTCTCCGCATGGCAATCCGCACAGACCAAAACCCTTTGTGGCACCTAAAAAGGATGTTACACTTTTTTTATAAGGGTAAGCAGGATGTTGCACTTATCAAAAAGTCTTTCCCTAAGTGCACTGATTCCACGAGATTGTAGGTCTTGAGCCGAGGGTCTATCGGAAACAGTCTCTCTACCAATGTCTACGTACATCCTACCCTCCCCAAACCCCACTAAAGGTAATGTCTACGTACATCCTACCCTCCCCAAACCCCACTTGTGGGATTGCACTGGGTATGTTGTTGTTTTAGGTATTTCAAGATTCTGGCAAGAACAAAGGCAGAATCATTTTATCGTCTGCTGAGGGATGTCAAATATGAAAGTGAGGTTGGATATTTACAGATAGTACTGGAGAATACACATGTCAATAATATCTAAGGGGCACTAAGAATGCCACTACTTGAATTGGGGATTTTAATAACCCCCCTCAATATATTTGACGGTAGACTGCTATTATTTGATCCGTGTATACTTTCTGTTGATTCAAGTGCTCGAGAAGTCTGTAGAGCCATCTCAGCATGGAGTTGGAGGCAAGTCATAGCCAGCTGCAAATTAAAGTAATTAGGCTGGCTACATAAAGCAGAGAAGAAAACTCAAACATGGTATTATACGATAAGAATATGGAAACTGGAAAACCAAGATTAAAAGACTAGAAAACAAAACCAAACAGAGTTTAGAAGACTGTTCAAAATGAGTAATTGATAGTAACAAGAATTATGCCTTGGATATATCAGTTGCAAATACTTGCAATGACATTAAGCAAAAAGAAGATTTATCCAAACAAGTGTAACCATTAACAAGTGACCTGAAAACAAATATGATACGACTGCTCCTTTACGGACTTACTATTGAAGAAAATCAAGAAAAGCAAGTGGAGATAATCTGTCAATTAAAAATATCAGCTGAAGCAGTTTCTTGGTTTTAAATAGGATAAAATATAAAAGCAGAAAGTTGATAAAATACAAAAGCAGAAAGTTATCTACAGTAGTTACCAGCAGATATCTACAGAAGTAACTGTTTATCTCTGTGTTGGGAGTTATCTTTATGTTTTAGTTTAAATATATGTATCTAGTAGGATTGTGGGAGGAACTAAGAAATTAATATTATCATCACAGATTCTATCACAATACTAGATAATTTCTCATGCATGACACACAATAAGATCCAATGCAAAGAAAATAGCTTGATTCCTTAGCTAACAACTCATGAAATTAGA
Organism: Przewalskia tangutica; assembly: GCA_029844215.1. Classification (NCBI taxonomy): domain Eukaryota; kingdom Viridiplantae; phylum Streptophyta; class Magnoliopsida; order Solanales; family Solanaceae; genus Przewalskia; species Przewalskia tangutica. Next base: position 591,334 of record CM056738.1, on the reverse strand, counting down.
ACAAACAAATTTTGAATTTTACCAATTAAATTCCTAAAGACTTCCTGCAAATGGATTCATGGACATGATTCTTTACACTTCAGGATTTTGGTCTTACTTTTCCTTCTGCTTGTTTATTTTTAAAGGGGGGCCCTGGAGTAACGGTAAAGTTTTCTCCGTGTGACCTATAGGCTCCAGGTTCGAGGCCATGGAATTGATGCTTGCGTCAGGATAGACTGCCTACAATTACACCCCCTTGGTGTGTGGACTTCCCTGGATCCTGCGTGAACGCTGCTTCGTGGGCTGATTTTATTTTATTTTTTTGCTTTTTTTTAAAAAGCATCCAGTCAAGTCCTGTCCGTTATTAGCACCTTCGGAGAAAACAAATTACAGAAACTTGCCTTTGAACACTTAAGTCTCTATCTGGATTAAATTATGCATATACCACAAAACGGGAGGAAGGTACTAGTGGTGTCTATGATATAGTCAGCTAACGATCTACAGGTAGGTGTGCAAAAAACAAACAGTACAGGACAGGGTGAAGTTAGAGAGGGACATTTAGCTCGTTTGACTTACTGTGTAGCACTCCCTATCGGTATCAGATTCAGCAATATCAAGTGCCCAGCTGCGAACCCACTCAAGTCCTTTTGAGATTTCAGAATTCCCCTCAGCCAAGGCAGCCGCCACAGAGGAGGGATGAAGAGAAATCAATATGCATGAAGCAGTAAACAAGACAGATCTCCTAACATAAGCTTCCACGTGATGAGATATCTCCCTGTCAGTATAGAGAGGGAAATCTTAAGTGAGCATCTAAATGCAAACACAAAAAGTGAAGCGAGACAGGAATTCCAACTGAAAGGGAGACAGGTCAATTCTATCATTCAGTTAAAGAAAGATGACATTTTTTTGGGACACCATTCTTTTAGAAGTTAAAAGAAGATAAAACATTTTTTCTCCAGTAACAGCTCATCTTTTATTCAAAGACATTTGCAAGGTTATATGGGCAGCTGTGTAAGAAGGTATTATTCTCTGACATCATATATAAGAGTTACTACCTTGATCTTAACAATTCTAAAAGAGGAGATGCCAAAATAGATGCTTCTGGATGCATGGCTGAACACTTCATACAAACACCAAGCATGTAGATAAGCTTCCCCAAAACAATAAAGTCTCTGCCAAGCAAATCTACACCCTGGCTTTTCTTATCAAATCCTTCCATGGCTGGAAGCATAAAAGCCGCTGCATACTGGGGAAACTTATTCTGGGACCATTCAAGCTGGTTTACCGGCAGAGCTGAATGAAGGCTCCAACGGCGTGTGTTTCCTCTCTTGATCTGACCTGGTTTAAGGGGAAGTTCTCTCTCATAAGAATGAGACCAATTCAAAGGGGTACCTGGTGATGAGATTTCCTTCCAAGGACCGGCTCCTGGAGGACCAATAGGATTTGGCATGAACCATGCTTGATCAGATACGGATGATATAAGAGTTTTAGACCGTTGTTTAAGTCTTGAAATCCGTGTATTTGCAAGCTCCTTTGCAGCCTCCGTCATTACATCAAGTATCATTAACCGCTGGCTGACATCTAAATATGGTGAATAAAGTAAATTATTTAGTGTACTGAGAGATTCATGAGGACATGTGACAATCAAAGCAACAAGCGCTTTTTGTCTCTTCTCTTCAGCAGACTCTTCCTCCCCTTCAATAGTTAAATCAGAGCAGCGAACTTGTACAAGACTTCTGGTTAGATCAGAAGCTACAAACTTAAGCTCATCAGGTGATGTTCGTACAAGCTTCTCAGCAACATCAATAGCTTTATCAACCTGCTAAGAGGAAAGACGTCAAAAATGGCACAGGAGACTTTTTTCATCTACTTCAGTGATACTGTGATAGCCTCAGAGCATGTGTTACTCCCTCCATCCCAATTTAAGTGTCTTACTTTCCTTTTTGGGTTTTCCCAAAAAGAGTGTCTCTTTCTATATTTAGTAAGTTTTGGAAAGTTTAAGACCACAAGATTTAAAACCCCACACATCTTTAATTAAAGATCACAAGAATCAAAAGTCTTCCTTTATTTCTTAAACTCCGTGCCTAGTCAAACTAAGACACTTAAATTGGGACGGAGGGAGTACTAAATACTATTTTGTAATAATCTTGATAAATATAAACTAACTGGAGAGAACTTTTTTCATGTACTCAAGTGACAGCCTCGGAGCATATGTATTACTCCCTCCGTTTCAATTTGTTTGTCTTAGTTTGACTCGGCACGGAGTTTTTTAAATCTTGTGGTCTTAAACTAAAGATGTGCATAATGTACCCAAATACCATTTGAATCTTGTGGTCTTAAATATGTCGTGTAGGATGTCAGGTATAAAGAGCTAATAAATGTAGAAAGTGGCATTATCTTTTACACAGACTAAAAGAAAAGTAAGACAAACAAATTGAAACAGAGTACTAAATACCAAGCTATTTGTAGTAATCTTGATAAATCTTGACAGCTATAAATTAATAGTTAGCTGACCAATTCTTGTTCTACTATTTTTTTTTTTGAACAGGTAACATTTAATTCTTGTTCTACTATACAAGCTGGTACAGGTCATTCGTAGAAACAAAAAGGGTATAAAGCTTGTTCGTTTCTTAGAAGCATGATAAATTAACACTCTGCAGATTGTCTGATATATATGGATATAAGAATTCGAACTTACACCATCAGCATCATCAGATTTCCTTAGTGCTCCAATCACATCCACCAACTGTGAGAAATTTCTTTTCAGATCTGCATCATCATCTGCCAAGTCATACGGCTGCAAAGACGAGTCGTTCGAGGATTCAGAAGTTTCACTTGCATTATCCTCATCATCTTCACTAGAGTCAACCTCATTATTTAGGGATGCTGGATCAACGATCTCATCTGGATCAACAGATTCAAATCCAAAGAATTTCTTCTTTTTACTCATCACGTTATCACATGTGCTGGCAGCAGCTATATTATTTAATACCTTTGCAGCTACTGTGGTTGAACAACCCTTAATATCTCCATCTATGTTTGTGGACCTAGACAATAATTTTTTTTCTGGGGTTAATAAACCAAAGTCCCAGTCAATAGCTTCCTCACAGCAACTATCATCAAGGTAGAGAGGATTTTTGGGGTCAATTACTTTGGAAAATGCTAATGCAATACTGCTAGCCATTTTTCGGATCAAATGGTCAGCACTTTCTAACCTACCTGTTAGCAACCACAAAAGATATGAGAAGAATTAAATTCAATATCCAGAAAGATTATGTTGAACAGCAGTAAGAACGAAATTTTACAGCTAACTCCTTCAAGAATACAGTGCATTGCATCCTTGGTTGCATCTAAATCTTCTTTAGACATCTTCTCTAAGCAAAGGCCTGAGGCAGCAGTTATATCTGGATCTTAAGTTAAGGAACCATAAAAACATTTAGTAGAACCTAAAGAAAGTACAGATCTAACAACTTTTCTCAAACTTACAGCTACAAGAAAAGAAAAAGAATACATGCTTGCTGCTCAATTGAAGTTGATTGCACAAACTCCCGTTTGGACCAAGCTGTGACGAGACGCTGAACAGTCTCTGAGAGAGTACGGAGGTTACAAGCTTTTACTGATGAGGAATTTTCAGGGGAACATTGAAAAACAGCAAAGTGAAGAATCCATCTCAAGCAATTACTAGGGAATACTTTCCACAGTAAAAATTTCTCAAGAAACATGGACCTGAAAGAGAAAATTGAAGAAAAGACACATCAAAATATAAAACAGGATGTCTTATCCCAGATTAACAATCTTTTCAAGACAATAAAAAAGGAATCCAAGTTCTATCACAATAATGCATAGTCAATTTTCATAACCTAATTGAGGTTTGTTGCTGGTAAACCTGATGAAACAATATCCACAAAATCCAGTGAGCTTCAATATCTCCTGTATCTTGAGCTGCTAATTGTTTGAGTAGCTGTTCAGTCATTCTTTCTAAGGAGTAAGGGTCTTTGATTGACTCCATCATTTTCAACCAAAATCGCAAACCAGGTGTGAATTGAAATGCTTCACCAATAGGGATATCCGAAATTGGTGGTAAGAAGCTCTGTACGTGTTTACGTATTTCAGGAACCACTACACCTAACAGCACATCTACAATTGCAGAATTTGATTCCACTTTATAAACTGATATATCAAGTTATTTGTACAAATAAAAAATTACTCCCTCCGTCCTAATTTATGTGATGCAATTTGACAGGTGACGAAGTTGAAGAAACAAAGAAATAACTTTTGAAACTTGTGGTCTTAAACAAGCCATAATTATTTTTGTGGCTATAAATCATATCACTAAGGGTAAAATGGGAAGTTTAAAGTTAAATTGTTTTAAAATATAGAAAGGTATCATTCCTCATGGGACAAACTAAAAAGAAAAGTGCATCATATAAATAGGGACAATGGGACTAAGATTCTTTGAGCAATCTGCTTGTGTTGATCAAACGTACCTGCTGATCCTCGACGACTAATGCGAGCAAATGCTTCACCCATTAACAGGATGCCGCAACCTAATTTATTTTTATCAACATGATCTCCTCCATCTAAAAGCTTGTCCCATTCATGTGCTCCAGCAAGAAATTGGGCGGTGATATGCTCGAAGAACACACTGATATTCACTGTTAAAGAGTGGAACAAGACCAAGGAAGCAAAAAAGGAATAAAGAACAGAGAGAAGGAAACTACAGTCTGTATTCATCCATGAACTTCAAAGAAAACTGTAATTGGCACAAGTAGCGTCACTGCCGGACCAGAGGGAAAAGGAAAAAAACGAAATTCAATTGAAGTGAACAACCCCTTACAACCCCCACAAGTGTGGGGAGGAGGAGGAGAGAGAGAGAGAGCATTGTCGTTAAGTTTTCTCATTTTGTGGAGCTCCACTTAACATCATGATAGATTCAACAGGTACTTACTGCATGAAAGCAGACAATCTAGTCAGAGGGAACTTTACCCCAAATAAGAAGGCAAAAAGGATACTGTGATGATAATACATTAGGGGCTCCTGCTTGTGCTTTATCAGGTATAGACGTAAGGAGTTGGACCACTTGGGATATAATCTGCTTGAGCTCTTCATGGGCAAAATCTTCTTGACAGTAAGTAGACAATTCTCGAGCAATCTGGGTAACTCCCATATTGTCAAGCAAACAAAGCACAAGCAATCTGCAGTCAGAGTTCAAAAGGTGAGAAGTAAGATAAGTGTTTACTTTGTGAGCAGATCTTAGAAGGGAGAGTGTTGCACCATTCAAATAAGTCTACATAGTCTTGTATGAATTAGACATCAGTGTTCACTGTTGAGATAATACTCAAACATTGCACCACAGTGAGCCAGAATAGCACTCTGACAAGACGAACAGAAAAATAAGCTAGGCAGAACAAAGCAACGTACTAACAACCATCAACAAATCATCTTGGGATTATAATTAAATAAACATGTTAATTTTTTATCTGGATTAGTTCTGAAGTGGTAACTGCTAAACTGCCTACATAATTTTAACAGTCTTGCACCTGCACATTTCTAGACAGAGGTTTTATTCTTCATAGTCTGATTTAGTGAAATATATGCAACGAAATAAAGCCAATGACGAAATTATTTCATGTGCATGTATATGGCAGCATAAAGTCGTTAAGATTGCATTCTCACTTTGCCTGAACTCGCCACACAGAGATAATAAGTACTAAATAGGAACTCTATGAACTACATATACACAAAGTGGAAGATGCTTTGATACCTTTCAGCATTTGAATGGACGGAATGGGTGTCATCATCACTGCTACCTCTCCATTGTAGACAAGGAACTAATTTCTTAACAACCTCAATGACTTGGCCTCTCAAAAAGAACACATCATAGACTTGCATCCTCGCAGAAATGGGGAGACATGCCAGCCAATCATAAGCCACATCTGGAAAAAAAAAATAGCCTCATCATTATAAGAAAACCAAGACATTAAGATGATAATGCCAGACTCGCTCTCTGTCTAAGTAAATATATCAATTTACGCAAAAGCATCATTACAGCAGTTACTATTCTAAGAATGTGTAAGACACTTGTGGTCCAGCCCTTCCCCGGACCCTGCGCATAGCGGGAGCTTAGATTTTCGAGAAATTGTTGTACTTGTGGAATTGGTTTTAGGAAGTAATTGCGAATGAAACTTACTTTCTCTGATGCATGTTGCTCATTGTGTTTGTTGTATTCAATTTGCTCTTTGCACAGCTCAACGACAACAGTAATCCAACAAGAAAGGGCAGCCCGGTGCTCCTATGGGATCTTAAATTATTATTATTCTAAAGATAACGAGCTATATGAATAAAAGAAAATGGAAGTTGGACAACACAATTACTTCCTAAAACCAAACAACAACAACTGGTGCGGTGGGGGACGGTCACATCTCCTAAAAGATTGGGAGGCCTAGGAGTTAAAGATTTAAAAGTTTTTAATATAGCTTTATTGGGCAAATGGTTGTGGAGGTTTGGGATGGAGGTACAAGCTTTGCGGAGGAGGGTAATAGTTGATAAATATGGGATTATGGAAGGGGGTGGAAAACTAGAGATATCGTTTTGCCTTTCGGTTGTGGTTTGTGGAGAAATATCATGAAAATGGGATTATTTCTTTGAAAATATCTCATTCAAGGTTGGAGATGGGAGGAGTATATTTTTTGGGACATAATTGGTGTAGGAACATATTATTGAAAGATGAATTTCAGAGTTTGTACATAATATCTTGCCAGAGAGACTTGACAATTCATCAAATTAGGGGGACACAAGGTGGAAAATTTTTTGGGATTTGAGATTTAGAAGGGGGATTTAAGATTGGGAAGTGGGTGAGTTTCAAAGATTGATAGACTAACTTCATAGGAAAGTTAATGCGGTAGATAATCCCGATGGGTGGAGGTGGGGCTTGGGAAATAATAGAGTGTTCTCTGTGAAATCATTTTATGAGAAACTTTTGGTTAGGGAGGAGGTTGATTTCCTATGTAATGCAATATGGGTTCCAAGTGTGCCGAGGAAGGTGTGTTTTTTCACTTGGCTAGCCACTAGAGGGTTGATTTTAACAGCGAAAAATCTTAGAAAATGGAAGGTTGTCTGCATCAGTTAGTGTTACATGTGCAAGGAGACGGGCGAGGATGTGGATCACCTTCTCCTACATTGCGGGCTTTCCATGAGATTGTGATGGGATATGTTTAAGTGGTTTCACACTCCTTGGGCAAGCCAAGAACGGTGTAAGATTTGATGTTCAATTGGAAGAGTGTGCGAAGGAGGAGAAGACGAAGGGCTTTGGAATGTGGTTCTGCTTGCATTAATGTGGGTAGCTTGGCGAGAGAGAAATAGAAGAGCTTTTGAAGGAGTAGAATCGGGTTTCTCTCAGTTGAAGAGTAGTCTCCGCTCTCTTATTTTCTTTTGGTGTGAACAGAAAGTCCCTTGTTGTATAGATGATTGTGCGGAGTTTGTAGAGAATCATATTTTGTAGATTCTTTACATTTTGGTATATCCCTTGTATACGACCAATTTGACCATTTTTATGAATGAAAATACTTTTACTTGATCAAAAATAAAAATAAATAAAAAACAACAACATACCCAGTGTAATCTGGCAAAGTGCGGTCTGGGGAGAGTAAGATGTATGCAGACCTTACCTCAACGTTTATGGGGTAGAGAGGTTGTTTCCGATACACCCTCGTCTCAAAAGGAATTTCCTCGTAAAACCAATTAAGGAAATACAAAAAAAAAAAAGATTTTGATAAACTTCCTCTGGGTTTTTAAGATTTTTATCCCATGCATAGAATAGAATACTTAAGTCGAGAGTCTCCCGGAAACAACCGCTCTACCTACCAAGATAGAGATAAGGTATGTGTACACTCTACCCTCCCTAGACCCTACATTGTGGGATTTCACTGGGTATGTTGTTGTTGTTGTTGTTGTTGCATAGAATAGAATTCCATAAAGACTAAAGAATTGAGCTATAAGTTATAACTACAGTACAAAGAAGTATGGCACTATTTATCTTGTCATTTGTCTAAGTGATCAGGATTATCAACTTTACCATATAACAAAATCCTAGCCAATGTTGAGAATGCAGAGCCTTTGTAGAACATCTTCCACCATTCATCTCTCTCGTGTGTAGCGGGGAGTCTCGCACTTGTTAACTTTAATAAAAACAATTAAAACATTACAAGAAAAAAAAATCCAGTAAAATAACAAGTATAATCCAAGAAAAATAGCTATGTACCTGTTCCCTGTACTGCTCGTTAACACTGCCTATAAATTGACCAAAATTAGAAGAAAAAAATCATTTATTATCACAAAACAGAGGAATATCAGATTCCTAGAGAACAGAGTAGTTGAGGTAGCAGCAAAAACAATTGTGTTTGCACCAAACAAAGACTTTAAAATTTAGTACTGCAGTCAGACCACTACATCCTCTATAACAGCCTAGTTTCATTGAAAGTGAGTTTTATATTATGTTATATTATATGTTCTCTGTAACAATATCTCGCTATAGCAGCCAAAAAATATCCAGACAAATGACGCCGTTATAGAGAAATTTGACTGTAGTTAGACACAAATTGAGACATTAACTAACCGTAAAAAATTATTTATTTAACACTGAGAGTGCACCTGCGAGGGAGTGGGAATCAAGAGGGAAGAGAAGAAGGGCGAGGGAATGAAGAGCACAGATGACTTGGTCACCGTGTTTGGAATCTTTGATTGAGGCAATGACCTCACCCACCTTCTCTAGCACCTCTCTCTTTCGCCTTGATTCTGCTTCCTTCTCCATAGTCTCTTCAATTGGAGTCAGACCTCAGAGGAGTTTGTCTTTCTATTGTTGGTTTTTCAGTAGGAATCAGTAATTGGAAGTCTGATTGTCGGAATGGATTAACTGGATTAACAAGCCCAACAAGCATAATAAGAAGCTTAACGTGTTTGAATTCCATCTGTCATGGAAAATACGTACTACTACAGATAAATTTTCTTTTCTAAAGAACCAAATGAGCATAATAAGAAGCTCAACGTGTTTGAATTCCATCAATTATGGAAAATGCTTAATAAGCAGCGATGTACTACAGAGATAATATTTTATTTTCTGAACCACCAAATGTTACGAATTCAACAAAAAATTGCTTGTAATATCTGATATGCAGAAGAATTCCATACCAAAGATAACTTGTATCGGCAGGCAATTATATAACCAAAATTGAAGAACTTCAACACCTCTATCACTATCAGTACATACCAAGTATATAAAATAGAACCCTAGGTGCCCCAAACTAAAGGAGGAGCATACAGCAATACTACATTTTCATGGTATTGTTGTGGAGTAGCTGTGACATTTTAAGGGCCCGTTTGGACATAGAAATGTTACAATTTTCCAGCATTCTAAAAACTCCAAATACCTGTTTTCACATTGTTCGCTACAACAACAACAACATATACAAGTGGGGTCTGGGAGGGTCGAGTGTTTACTCTAACCACTTTTTCCAAATCAGAGTTTTGGCCATGAAAAATTCAAATACAACTTGAGAAACACCTATAACCCTGTTTTTGACTTTTTTCACTTTCAAGTTTCAAACAACAGAATGTTATTTGCAAAAACACTAACCAAATACAACTTTCATCTTTAACTCCAACTTCAAAATTTTGAAATAAAGTGAATTTTTTTTTATTCATGACCAAATACAACTCCAATTCCCAGACGCCAGTGTGTAGTTACACTGGGTATGTTATTGTTGTTGCGTCCAAACTCCCACTAAATTGAAAGTAGAATATATGACCCAAAAAAGCTTACTTTGTAGAAAACCACCAAATTCCGCCGGAGAGAGTGATTGTTGCTCGCCGGAACAAATAACTATTGTAAGGGGGGAAAAAGAAAAAAACATGTAAGTTTTCTACTAAGTAATAAGAACAAAACCTAGATTTTGTTAATTCAGTTCAATGATGCAGGGCCTTTCATTTTGACAAAAATTAACATTTTTAGTCTCGTAAAATATTTATTGAAGGAGCTCATTAGATTTGACGGAAACAATAAAAAAAAGTTAGCACAAACTCACAACTATATTTTTTTGGAGTTTTACTGCAACAACAATATAACTAGTGAAATCTGGAGACGGTAGAGATCACTACTTCGGGAGCTACAGATGGGTTTTTTTTCTTTTTTTCTTTTTTGTAATTTCTTCTATTTTTTATTTATTTATAAGTCTAATGTAATTTTTCGGGAGCTAGAGATGGGTTTTTTTCTTTTTTCTTTTTTCTTTTTTCTTTTTTGTAGTTTCTTCAGTTTTTTATTTATTTATAAAGTCTAATGTAATTTTTTTAAAGATGTATTTTTTGTTGTTTTTTATTTATAGTGTTAGTGTAATTTTTTTTCGCGTTATATATGATGAAACTTCCTTAATGTGTATGGTTAACGTACTCTTAAAAAAATCAAAGCTCGATTCAAGATTATACGTCCTAATCTTAAACAAGTCAAGATTTGTTTTGTGTAATATTCAATTATCAACACTGACTTACGCGTGGTTATACATTGAACAAAAAAATTGAATTTTTTTGAAGGTTAATTTCAGATTTGACCCATTTTTTAAGTGAAATATTTTTATTTCTCACAATTTTATTTTTTTTTAAGTTAAACGCATATCCAAACATAACTTAACTTTCAAATATATTTTTTCACCTTTTCAAATATCATTTTTTTTTTTTATCTAAACGACTTGCTTAAAAAGCTCGAAACAAAATAACAAACCTCATTAAAATGTAAGTGTACCAACAAAAATGATTTTTTTTTTCAATTTTAAGATGTGGTGCGTGTGAAGGTGCATGAAGTACACTTATATTGGTTAAAATGTACTACTTCAAAGCTCTTACGTACTACCAATGCCTATATTAAAGGACTAACGGAGTCAAGACAGAAAGCTAAGAATATAGATTTATGCAGAATGCTTAGAAATATAATTGAATGCAGAGATGATGAAAATGTCAAATTTTTACTAAGTTTTTAATGGTGCTAGCTACATCATTCGAGTCGGGGTGTCAATTTAACCCATGAAAACATATCCCGGCCAATCCACCGGTAGGGGTGTACAAAACAGGACCGGACCGGAAAACCGGACCGGAATGGACCGGACCGGTGGATTCCGGTCCGGTCCTCGGTCCGTCAAAATGGTGGATTCCGGTTTTCCGGTCCGGTCCGGGTAAAAACCTGAATTTTCCGGTCCGGACCGGAATGGACCGAATTTTTTAATTTTTTTTTTTGTTTTTTTATAAATTGAATTTCCAATATTGAAATTGACATTCCCGGATGCGCTGCCACGCAATTTTTACGTTGAAATCAATTGTACATCGCGAGATATTTAGATTTGAAAAGGGGAAAAACGTAACGATTTGGGGGAAAAGTGAAATTGAGGGGCAAGATGGACGTTTTTGGAGAAATGGCGAATCAAATCGCTTATGCGGTTTGGCCACCGTATCGAAAAAATACGCGAAATCAAAAACAAATTAGGTAAACGGACGTCCGAGCGCAGTTATGGCCAGTATAAAGTTTGATCAATTTACAACCTATATTTCATATGTCAATACGCGTCCGGTTGGTGTGAAGTGGGGGTCATGGCGTGGGGGTAGTGGTGGGGGCTGGCGGGGTGGTGGTGGGGGACTGGGCAAATCATTCGGTCCGAGTAACTGTAATTTTGTCTTGATGGTCCGGTTTTAACCTTTCAGGCACCCTAGTTTCAGGAATGTCCAAATTCCAAATAGAAAATATAAATGTGGTGTGTAACTTTAATTAATGAGTAGTTCAGTAGTTCGTATACGAACCAAGTACATTTGGTGATTTTCTTTAAGTTAGTCATATTAATGAAATAAAGTTTATTGAAGGATAAGGAAAAAAACAAACATATTTAATGAGATTGATAAACGAACACATTCTTAAAAATTTATAATTTATAAATTGCATTTAACAAAAAAAAAAAAAAAAAACGGTCCAACCGGTCCTCGGTCCAGAAAAATTCTGGATTCCGGTTCCGGTCCATTCCGGTTCCGGTCCGGTCCGGTTCTGGACCGGTGAACACCCCTATCCACCGGTATGGCCGGATTGGACTGCATATATTCATTGGCGGGTCATTTTGAGTATATCACATTAGCTCGTCTAAAAGCTTAGGCCAGTTTGAGCTATGCACATTTCTCAAATTGACCCATAAAAAGCTCATCAGATTCCTGACCGCACGCATCTCGATTATTTCATTGAGTACCTGCTAGAATAATAACCAACTAACTCTATCCTCCATCACTTAAACAGGTGAGAAAAATCACCTCGTGTTTTTTTCCCTCCGCTCGGATTTGAGCCTGAAAACCTCATGATTCTCCCCCCACTTCATTGAGCACTAAGCTATACCCACGGGTCCAATCATTTGAATATCTAAATGTTCGATTAATACAAAAACCACATGTAGAATCCTGCTAGTTGCTCTCAATTCTCATCAATTGGTCAATTATGTCTCAATCCCAAACACTCATCAATACATTCTTGATAAGTATTTAACTATTTATTATCATCTCACACTGTGATGAAAAATAAATAAGAAGCAATGACAAGCATTCAAGGTTAGAGCTAATCTAATTTTAAATCTAACAAAAAAAGGGCATACATCCTTATTTTCCAATGCCAGATGCTGTGTGTATATTCTCGTCTTCCCTTTACTATATATATTACTTCATCAAAATTGTGGAATTGTTTTCCCAAGGTTCGGGTGGGGAGGGAAAGCGAGCAAATGAGACGCCTTGGCGCCATCAACCCTCCAATTGTGTGAAAGAGTGACTCTGCCCAATCGTCTTTGAAAAGCAACTTTTGCAATGTTTGCAGCACATCATACTCCGGGTCCAGTTTCCGCTGCCATCCCTACAGGAAGACAAAAGCATAATGGTATATGTTCAAACAAATAATAGACATATTACCCCCAAGTTTTTCCTTCTATTGGCAATTGGAAGAAAAATGGGGGGGGGGGGGGTGATGAAATCATGTGGCATATGGCACGGAAAGAAAAATCTAGGAGGAAGAGGCAAGGCAGATAAGTTAAAGAAGAAGAGATCAGAGATAACAGACAAACAAGGGGTCGTTTGGTTATCGGTTAGGAAACGAGTTAATGTATTAAAACTTGATGTTTGGCAACTTCTAGTTGCTTTGTATAAAATTCAGCACATCAAAAATGGTGTTTGGTTATCATTTCACAATCACACATAAATAAAATAAGTATAAGTTATGCGTCAATTTATATATTATTTTATGTGAGGTAAAAGGTGGAATAACTAATATATGGATATGGACAACTAAAGTCTGCATAACTAATCCCTATATTGCTAATACCTGTGTAACTCTAACCAGCAACCAAATGACCCCTTGTAAAAAACGATAACAGATAAAAATGTAGCATGGTACAATTGCTTTTGGCTAGCTTTACAGATAACTGAATTCAACAATCGCATTCGGCAGATGCTTTACCAGATCATACTTGAGAAACATAGATGCAGACATTCCCCAGCACACACAGTAGATCATAAGAACCATTAAAACAGGATAAGCTAACATAAGAATATAACATAGAAGTCTATGATGTGCATAGTTTTCAGACAGTAAGCATCTAATAAGGCCATAAGGTACCTCCAACACCAAAGTAGTCACAATCACAGTGCAAATATTGCCATCAATATTCACCCGATGACGTCTAACTTGCTCAAGCAATTGTTGCATGCAATCTGCCGGATGAATTCCACCCCCTTCAGATGTCCTCCAAAAGTCAAAAGTTCCCTCCACGTCCTATTATCAAAGTTTACCTTTTGTTATTCAACATCATGAATCTAAAATAATTGAGGGTTTTGACATAAATCACTAAAAAGACAACAAAATTGAGTATTTGTATTCATCAGGCAGAAATAAGTGGGACAAAAGCTTTTTACAATTGATTCTCATCTTCACAGTTCACACAAGCAAACGTCAAAAAGCAGTTTCACATGAGACGTCTTTCGCCTATATCCTATGCATCTCCTGTCTTTTTAATTTTGTCCTTAGACAGATGGTGGTGTGGAAGCACCATCCTGTATTAGGGAGACAAATTTTTAGAAACATGAATCACTTTGTAAGTACATTTAACATACTCATGTATGAACCTAAGACAAGATGAAAGAGGGTGCTTTTTTAGCTTCCCTTTATTATTCGCGAAAGAGGTGTAATGTACTATATGCACGGTGCTTGAACTTAGACAGATGGTGGTGTGGAAGCACCATCCTGTATTAGGGAGACAAACTTTTAGAAACATGAATCACTTTGTAAGTACATTTAACATACTCATGTATGAACCTAAGACAAGATGAAAGAGGGTGCATTTTTAGCTTCCCTTTATTATTCGCGAAAGAGGTGTAATGTACTATATGCACTGTGCTTGAACTCAAGTTAACCAAAATGTAAGATGCAAAGTAATATGCCTATTTAGCTTCTCCTGCTTGGACATTTAATTGACTTCTGAGAATCTAGCGATCAACAGTCTGCCTGCACTGTACAATTATAAGCTTCGTCAATCTTTGATAACAATTACTAGAAAGCTAGAAAGCACCTTGATGAATTCCTCTGGGTTCAGACAGCTCTGTTTTTTAGATAGTCCAAGAGTACATTCTGCGGCAGAACGGCCATTTCGAAGTGCCACAGCCTTAAAGAACTCCAGCAGAAGGAGTTGATCCTTATTAGATAGCTCGGCAGTCATACCCACATCTAGGAAGACTACATGAGGCTTCGATTTGAAAAGTCCTTTACCTGAAGTTCTGTCTTGCGGTGGTCTAACAAGAATGTTCCCAGGATGCATGTCTGCATGAATGAAATTGTCCACCTCGAATTAAATAGTATAGTATCAAAAATAAAGCAGAAATAAATTTGATGACTATATTTAAAAAATGAGGAACTGTAAGATCCTAATGGAATAGCATTCCCTACTTCCCTATGCTGGGTACAAAAACCTCAAGTTTCAAAACTAAAGTCTTCTGATGAAGTGGTTGTGGAGCTACAACAAGGAGACCAATGCTCCAGGAAAAGAGTCATTCATGATCAATATGCGCAGATAGGTCACTGGTGCCCAAAACCTGTCAACTGTCCTTATGGTGTTGGGGTGTGGAAAGCTATCAGATGCTACTGGAATTATACTCATGGTAATTCTTCTAGTATGGTAGGTAATGGAAGATAGAGATTATTTTGGAGTGATAATTGGTTGGAACATGGTCTTCTAAAGAACATCTTTCCTGAAATTTTCAACATAGCTTCTTTCCCTGAAGCTAGTTTAGATAAAGTGTGGGGAGCTCAAGAACGGAATATAGTGTTAAGAAGACTGCTACATGACTGGGAACTTCAAAGAGTGGCTGATATTTTCAATTGTTTGGAGCCCTTCCAGGGACTCCAGGAGAGGGAGGACTCACTCATTTGGTGCAGAAGTGGCAATGGGAAATTCTTAGTTAGTTCAGCCTATTCCTCCCTGCTGAATACTGGACAGCAGACAGGGAACTGGCCTTGGAAGGCTATTTGGAAAGCTAGCCCCTTCAAAGTTGCTTGTTTCACCTGGTCAGTAGCAAGTCAAGCTTGTTTGACACAAGAAAATCTCAGAAGAAGAGGTCTCCAGCTATGCTCTAGATGTTCTTTGTGTAGTGCAGCAGTCGAATCCACAGCTACTTGTTCCCTCACTGTCCTATAAAGGTCCAGTTGTGGCAGCTTTTTACTAGTATGGTGGGATTTAATTGGGTGATGCCAGCTACCACTGCTGAGGTTTTGAATTCATGGAATACCAATGGAGGATTAGTGAAACAGAAGGGGTGGTGGAGAATGGTACCAGCTTGCATATGAGGGTCAGTTTGGAAAGAAAAATGCTAGAATATTTTAAGGCAAGCAGATTTCAACGCAGAAGCTCTTTTTTTTATAAGGTAGGGTAAAATTTTATTAGAAAAGTACCACGTTGGTACAGAAGTTCAACATAACAGAGAGCACCGTCTAACTGGCCGTACATGCTTCTTCCTAACATATCTAGGAAATCAAGATACTGATCCATGTCTCGTATCAAACTCTCCTTACACCAAAAGTACAAGTTATGGACATCTATTTTTGACAAGGGAAATTTGACTCTCTTCAACTTGTTTCTATGTTGTGTCAACACAGAAGCTCAAGATGAGTTGTATTCTGTTGTTCTACTTTTGGTGTAAAGAAAGTAGAGTAGAGGAGACAAATTCCCTGATAGATTTGATAGGATCTCTATAAATTCCTTTTTGCACAGTAGGGCTCTTGGCTTATTTGTAATTATGGCGCTGCACTAGCTTCGTGCTGATTTTATATATGTATATAATATATACACACACACACACACATATGTTGTATGTTACCTGTTTCAAGAAAAAGATAACCAAGTAATGGCTAAATTACACAGACATACCAACATCATCTTCAGTAGTGCATGAGTCCCAATGTGCGCAAGGGCGCTTCGGATGCTCTCACGTCAATCGATCTCTGTAATACATTCTTCAAGCTCTTGAATGTAGCGCAAGATATTTTCACCTTCTTCATAGGTTTCCACTAAAACTGCAGGATGCACCAAAGGATATACAGGTCTGGGAAATGATACATCCTTCCATCTGCGGAAGTTGTATATAAAACAATTCAAGTTAGCTGCTTCCCTAGAAAGATCAACTTGAGACATCATAAAGACCGCAAACTGCTGTATGCTTTCATCCAGTCTCAACCACTTCAAAGTTGGGAAGACCTTTGAAACTTTTGCAAACAAGTTGATTAATATGAAATCTCTCCTGATAGATTCACCGACGCCTGGGTGCCTAACTTTGACAGCGACACGAATGGGTTTAACCCTTTGTCTAGGATATCGGAATTTCAAAGTGGCCCGATGAATTTGAGCAATACTACCAGATGCGACAGGCTCCTCCTCAAAATTTTCAAATATTTCAGGCAGCTTGCGTCCAAATGCCTTTTCAATGCTTCTTTTTGTGTACGCATAGCTATGTGTTGGTGCCTTAGAGTGTAGTTCTGCAAGTTCATTACACATATCATCTGGGAACAGATCTGGCCTTGCTGCCGCCCACTGACCCCACTTAATGAATGTTGGGCCTGCCTTCTCTAGGGTTTTTCGCACAGCATGAATTCACTTCTTCCTAAACTCAATACCAAAGGAGTCTGCAAAAGGAGCCATTATTATACAAGGGGAGAACAACAACGCTAAGTATACTGCTCTCGAGAGTAATATCAAGCCCTCTAAATGTAAGAAGACAAATGACGTCAGGTAGATATGTCCATCCTTTGCATGCATGTAGAGCGATTCGGGGGATGTGAAGCCTTCTGCTTCTGCAACCACACTTTGCTTCCATGCTAGCTGTCCGATAAGGAAGGCCAAAATGCCAGGAGATACCAGATGTGAGCGAGACAAAGCAAGGTTCATTACACATGTAATCCTACTTATTGGCGGCAGAATTGTTCCACAGCTCGAATGAATTTGAAGTAGCCATTTCCATGCAATTCGAGTATGGTGTGAGACTGTCTCATTCGTAAGGAACAAGTAGCTCGTTTTAGAATTATATGTCTTCCATAATGTTCCTTTTGCCTCGTATAAAATGCTGGAGGTAAATCCTCTATGACAAGCTCTACATTGTGAATGTAATCTGGAAACGATGTAAGAAAGTCCGGCAGGCGTCGTCCAAACCTCTGAGTTCCTGGCCTTGGGGCTCGCAAGAAGGGAATGTGCAACCCTTTCAACACTGCCCTTCACCAAAATTCTGCACCTGAAAAAACAAAACACATATTACAACACTTAGCTGAGCAAAGCCAAATTGTTGGCGTAAGCTAAATTTGAATAACGACAAATATTTTTTCGTGCAATATGTTCTTTGTTGAAATCTTATCTTTTTATTGAGAAGTGGTAAGAAAAAAGGAGGACAGGGAGCTCACTGAATTTCAGCCTTCGTGAAATCATTTTCAGTGTACAGTTGCCTTAAATTGTTGAAACTGATTTCTCCAAGAAAATATTTTCTACCAAAAGGGGAGAATAACTTCGTCGCTTATGGGCACTAGTTATTGTACTTCTACAAATATCGGATTCTTACTCCAAAACACTTGCTTCATCCAAGACTTCAAAATTGTTGTGAACATTTTAATCTTCAAAAATATCATGTAACACTATTGTTATTCTCTATCCTATACCTCGCAAGATTACCATATTTCATCTACTTATTTTATCTGCACCAAAGAGTTACCGGTACCTGTGCTAGTGGGAAATAGCAGGTAACCTTGAAATCAATCAAGGTGCGCGCAAGCTGGCCCAGACACCACAATTATCTAAGCATTGAAGATTGATGGGAAATGTTTTTCAAAACATTTTCCACATGAAACGTTTTTCTCATACCAACCACAATCTAAACCTTATACTCATCATCGCAAAGAAATACTATCAAAGAGTAAACCAACCTTCATGCTAAAATTTGGCAGCTTAGGGTCGTATTAAGAAGAGTCAATTCTAGCTTAATCTAGAACTACATTCAAACCTCTCTATAACAGCATTTGTTTGGATACATTTTGGATGTTATAGCAAAATGTTGTTATAAAGAGCATACAACATAACAAAACATTGATCAATTAAGGTACGTGCAAGCTGGCCTGGACACCACAATTATAAAAAAATCTACCCTCTCTTTAATCTAAGTGTTGAAAATTGATGGAAAAAATATTTTTCAAGGCAAAACATCTTCCAAAGTAAACCTTTTTCTCATACCAACCGCAATCTAAACCTTATATGCATCATCACAATGAACTAGAGTAAGACCTCTCTATAACAACATTTCACTATAACATCGAATTTTCTTTAGAACCGGTTTCAATGAGTATGTTATAATATGTGTTCTCTATAAAAGCATTTCGCTATAGCAGTCAAAAGTATCCGAACAAACAACTTTGTTATAGAGACGTTTGACTATAATATCAAATAGTAATCCATCCTCCTTGCTAATATTTGGCAGCTTAGGGTCCTATTAAGTAAGATCCAATTCTAGCCTAATCTAGAAATATAATCAAATATGTTATAACAGTTTCAGATATTGTTTTGCTGCTGTAGCGAAATGTTGTTACCGAGAACATATAATATAATGTAACATATAAAGAGGTCTAAATTAAGAACAGAAGGAACAAAATAACTGGAAAAATGATGACAATATTAGCGGATTAAGATACGGACCTTGATGCGGCCATTGATAATTGGTGCTTATGTGTCTTCTACGATGCACAAAACAACTAGCCGGTCGATGGCTCATGGCCTTCCAAGAGAGTGAAGAAAACGACACCGTATTGATATAAAAAATCAGCTGCGCCAGGGTTGTTTTGGGTGCCGTTGAGGAGATGAGTAGTGGTGTCAAAACTAGCCCAAACACAAATGACGTGCCCAATCTTTGGTATGTTTTGGGAAGAGTGATTTTGATGATAAGTTGTTTAAGTTGACGTAATAAATCACGATCCAAATGAACTCATTATAATGTTTAAAGTTGCTTCACGAAATGCTCAATCTTAACGATATAAGCTCAACGGAGGGCCCGGATGACTTATATGAAGTACTAATGGACCAAAGGGTCCGGATGAAGGTTAGAATTCCTGGAGGTGTCGTATCTGTATTAATAATTTTTTGATTAATCATTAACATGTAATATTAATTATGTAATCTTTTATAGAAAAATTATACTAACTAACTAATCATTTAGCGGGAAATTATATTAACTATCTAAATTTGCGAATTATTAATTTTAATTAATCATTATACTAACTATAATTAACTAACTAATATTATATTAATGATATTTTAATTCTAAACTAAAGATGTTCAATCCTAAACTAAGGATTAACTATTTATAATTAATTATTATACTAAGTATAATTACTAATATTATATTAATGATATTTTTAATCCTAAACTAGTGATGTTCAATTATAAACTAAGGATTAATTATTTATAATTAATAATTTTTAATTAATTATTATGCCAACTACAATTAACTAACTAATATTTCCTGTCTCATTCAAAATTTAATTTATACTGAAGCAATTTTATGTTTTCTCTATATATTTGACATATTGATATGAGGGACGAAGTCATTCAATTTTTTCCGAGGAGTTAGTACTATATTATACAAATTTGTGGGGGGCTTTTTGACAATTATTAATATAGTAATAATAAAAAAAAATATTGGGGTGAGGAAGGCTTCGTCCTGTTGATATGGTCCATCCTTCCTATTTCTACTACCCGCCAATGGTGGGGGCACACCACTGAATTTGGCTCAACCCCAAAGACAAGTGGTGCATGATTCTGAATTCGATGGTTAATGTATCCGTCCCTCTACCCTTTACGATGAATAATAGGTCCATCCTTCTACTTCTTTGTGATACATAATTAATATATTTTCGCTACAACAATAGGGCTTTCGCAGTATATGGTTACGAATTAAGGTTATTTGAAGTTACTGTACCAATTTTATTATACAGAAGTTTAGAATGTGGACTATCCAAACACAACGCAAAATTAGCCTTTCAAATTTTTTAGTTTCTAAGCGCAGAAAACAGTTTTGAACATAGGAATAACTTCCCGAGTTCCATTCTAGGCATTCTTTTTCTCCTTTATTCCTATAGCCCACTCCACTAGTTGGTGTCTAATGAATGTGAAGTCATTTGTTGACTGATCAAGCTTGATGGATTCGAGAATGAGAGATTTCGCTTAGGCTATGACTATAGATTACTGAGATCTAGTGTGATTTACAACACTGCAAAGTGCGCTTAGTGATTACTTCATTTTGTATCTCTTGGATTCTAACCGGATTCTCTATACATGGGTTGATTATTCCTGGACTGTGAGATTACTTGTACTTGATTGCGAGCATGTCTATTCTTCAGTTTCTTTCTTTGCATATGTTAGCTAACTGTTGTCGGCCTATGATACCTACCAGTACATAGTGTTTGTACTGATATTACTCTTGCTACACCCTTTTCGGGGTGTAGAGTTGTTGCAGGAACTTCAGCGAGGTCCGGTTAGCCTTCAAGGATCTCATTAAGTTCTTCTAGATTTTCTGTATAATTCCCTTTCTAAACAGATGTGTATTCGGGTTGTAGTTGTAACCTTCTTCCAGGTTGTATACTTAGAGGCTCTTGTACTATTCAACCCAAATCTCTTGGGTAGTTGTTGTATTCCGTATTTTTATATATCCATGTCTTTAGACTTCTATTCTTTTTCTTATTTATTTATGTTGTTGGATGAAGTTCACCTATCGAGGTGGGAGATGGTAGGTGTCCGCATGACTTAGTAATTTGGGGTCGTGACAAAATTTGTAAATCAACTTTCAACTATGGGGCTTCCCGGAGCAAAATATATCCAACTTTGAAGATTGGAGCTTCGCTCTTTTAATCTAACTAATTTCTGGAAACGTGCAATGCACGACTATCCCTTATTTAGTAGTAAACCCTTTAAAGTAGGGGCGTCTTCTTAACAGTGTTCTCAATCTTTCGGATCAAGCTTGCGCGCACCTTAACTATTTCATTTGGTCCCGACTACCTCCCACCAACACAGTATTGAGTAACTCTTCCCATCAAGAGTTATGCTAATGGAGAGGAATCCCCTAGTATTTTTGTCTCTGCTAGAATTTGAACTCTAATGTCACAACTTCATTAATGCTGATTGAAACTTTGACCTCTAGCAGAATCAAGACCCCCGCCCTAAAAAATACATAATACCAAGTGAAAAGGTAAAAAGAAACTACTCCATCGGGTGTTTACGCTGAATCAATACACACATGTATTCGTGCATAGCCTTCTCTCATTTAACCATGGTTCATTAGTATATAACCATGGATATGACATCCTAGAGGCTAAATTCTGAAGAACCTACGAATACAGAACACCTTGGTATATTTCCACAGAAGAAAATAATAGTTCACTTTTATATCTCACAAGAATGTACCTATACAAGCAGGAAGAACAGAAGGGAGAAGTTAATAGAAGCTAGAGTTATTCAATCTCCGTCAATTTAAGAGCCTTTCTTCAATCTACTTTATTGTTCCATTTTCTTCTTATCACGTGGCAAATCGAGATATAATCAGTAAATCATTGATATTTATCCTATATGCTTTTGTGATAACCAATAAATGTTGTTTTCAGCTTCAAAACTCAGTACATAATGGGCCAAATTATGCCCTCTTTCAATATTGCTACGTACCAGACAGTAAAATGTGTCCCCGAACACTTGAAATATTGCAGCATAGCAAAAAGATTAACCTCACAATGAAAATCAATTTGACAGTATTAGATCATCTACATATCATTTACCCATTTTCACTGCAGTTAGCAGAGAATGGAAGAGGTAGACCGTGTACTATTTACATGTGGGTTCACTTTTTCTCAGTAGAAAGGCTTCTTCTTTACATTTGCACGATTCGCGACTTCCCTTCTGTTATCTTGGTTCACCTGCATTCATTAAAAAATGTAAAGGAAGTTATTCCTTTCACTAAACTTGCTTCTCTAGATGACTATAGATGTAACGATTATCTGACAGTCACAAATTAATTGCTAGAGAGGACTAAAGAAAGAGACATTAAATATACATTATGGTTAAATTAATTCAAGAAAGAGTGTTAAATCACAAAAAAAAGTAATTGTAAAAAGTTAGTTGGAATAATTGATAAAGGACTGATATATATCCAGTATATATTAGCATGTTGAAATGGCGTCAGATGATTAAAAGACCCGAGGAAAAACATGGTGAATAACGAAAAGGATGTACCAATAGGTCGCAAAAGATGAGCAGGCAAAGACACCAAAGGGATTTTGATGGTCATCTTTTCTGTGAGTCACATATATTTGGTCCTCTCTAGCAATTAATCTTTTTATCTGACAGTCGCAAATAATTTCTTGTTATTTTTCTGGGTCATCTTTTCTGTTTCAATTTTAGAGTCTCTTTTTATTTTAACAAACAAACATCAAACTTGTTTGTCCAGTAAAGAAAAAAAACACAATATTTTGAGAAATTCAAACTACTCCCTCTGTCCCAATTTACGTGGCACCGAAGACTTTGTTATGTTTACCAAATTGCCCTTACTGCCTACTTTTGACCATAAGTCCCAAATATCTTCCTTTGTCAAACTTTGAGCCTAGTCAAACACCTTCATATAATTGGGATTGAGAGACTATATGCTTATAAGTTATTTAGGACTCTTGCGCTCTAACATCAAATAAGGTCAGAAGCTACTTAAGTGTGATTAATACACACACTAAATTCTGCAATATAGATTCAGACTTAGCTTCAGCACATAATTTGCAATTACTAATTTGAACTATTGAGATTTTGTTTTTTTTCTCTTTTATACCAGCCAAAAAGGAAAAACTATTGAGCAAGAATAAGTGGCTAAGAGTACAAAGGTTACCGTAAAACCACTCGATTTTGTGCTCTGCCAGCTTTTTTTATTCTCATTTTTGTAACTTGAGATTTTTGTACTACACCCCTGGTTGCCTTTGACAATTGACTTCTGGCTTGTACCCATTCTCACAATAGCATTCTCCTTACCGCTGCTCACAACCCTTTTACACTGGCTACTTCCAATTCTTTCACTAGGCTTTGAGA
Source organism: Przewalskia tangutica (assembly GCA_029844215.1). NCBI lineage: Eukaryota > Viridiplantae > Streptophyta > Magnoliopsida > Solanales > Solanaceae > Przewalskia > Przewalskia tangutica. The sequence continues at coordinate 567,665 of CM056738.1, read as the reverse complement.
CCAAAATTGAGGATACACGTTCATTTGCTCTTTGAGGAACCAAAGCTTTTCTTTGTACATTACTCGGATGGACCTATAACATCACACACAATTTGGATAAACCAATCAGTTTATCAATGGTTAACCGCGGCAAGAAACATTAGTAATGCACCCCTCCCACCAAACAGAAGGAAGTCAATATATAAAAAATGTTTGTTCGGCTACAATGCTTATCACTTAGAAATAGTCGAGAATTACAGAAACCCTTCTCAATCTCCAAACTTTGTAGTAAATATAGACGGAAAAAAACATATTAAATCAGTTCTATGCCTGGCCAAAACATTATCTTCTAAAATCTTTAAACTTGCCAAATGATGAAAAAAGAAAAAGGGGGAATATCACCTTTGTTTTATTACTTCCATTGGGAACAGACAAAGAAACAGATCTTCCAGTAACCATTTTAGGGATAGAAGTTCTATTACGAGCTTGAACTGGAACCTTGGACATATTTGCTTGTTTCGCTTCTACAATTGGAGTTACATTTCTGCTGTCTGGGGTTTTCTCTTTATTTTCTCTCACAGTTGTGGTTGAAGAAGACCCTACACTCGATTTATTTGAGGAAGATTTCCGACCTTCTGATTGCCTACAAACATTTACCTCCATCCTTGATGCTTGTCTTGTAACACAGCTTTTCCTCAGACTTACTCTTAGAGTTGACCATAACCCAGTAGTAGTTTGACCAAGTACTGGACCAGACACTTCAAAAGAGTTATGTACACAAGCTTCAGATGTAATGGTGCTTGAAGAATCGCTAACACACAACTCTTGCTTGTAACACTGTTCACCATTCTCTGATGTAATACTGCTGCTTATTGAATGGGTTTTGTCACTATAGACAGCCAAAGAATTCGAGCTAATTTTTTTATCCACGGAACTGACAGCTGGCCTCTGACAAGGAGTGCTTGTTAATTTTTTATGATTTGTCTTATGTTCAATTACTTTATCAGCTTCTAAACCCCCTTTACGTAAGTGCTTAACTGGATGTTGAAACTTTGTCTTATGCTCAATTGATCGGAAATCTTTGCCTCTTGATCTTGAAACTGAAGGCGGAAGCTTAGGAGAAGATGATCCCTGCATGCCATGCTCCAGGTTTAGGGAACTCTCTCCCGAGTGAGAAAATGTGGACTTCAACTCTCGAGAAGAAGTCTGGTGAAACCTGGAAAACCATTCAACTTAGAGATACCACATTAATATAGTGAAACTGCATAACTAAGATAAAACAAGATGCTTACGGATGGCTTTTGTCGAACCATTCATCGTCCCTGCAACAAAAAGATGAAAATGCTGGATTGAAAAACTAATTTCTCAAGAAACCAGCATAAAGTTGAGAAACCCAAACAACCCATACAGCCATACTCACATGTCTTTATAGGCAGACTTACATTCCACGGTAAGGTCCACCCACATAGGGGCCTCAATTTGATCCTGCAGAATATAAGCATCACGGAAACATCACAACCATAACCACATAACTGAAATGTCAAAGGCCCTTACGGACCATTCTAACAGTTTCAATTTCTATGCCCCCATTAGTAACAGAAAAGGAAAATTTATGGCAAAAGAACAAATCAATCAAATAACTACACATCAATCCCAAACTAATTTTGTGTTAATGTATAATCTTATATACTCATTCCATTCCATTCAAGCCTATTTCGCTCCAATACTAAATAAACGTTTTTCTTTATCTATGGCGAAGGAAATATTGTAAGAATATTTGGAACGAACAGTAAACCTCATAACTCGTCCCCGGACCAAAAAACTGATAACCAAAACCACAGTGATTCGTAAGCTACTAATAGATGAGGGATGCAAAATCATGACTGCTAACACAAACAAAGAATTAGGCCAAAACAGCGCTCGATTAAAGCGAGCACCAGTGAGAAATGCCAGAGAAACTTCCATTCCCTTTTTCTGTACAAATCAATCAAACAACTAAACATCAATCCCAAACTAGTTTTACGTTAACTATATAAATATTACATACTCATTCCATTCTATTCAAGCCTACTTCACTCCAATACTAAATTTCTTTATTCATGGCGAAGGAACAATATTGTAAGAAATTTAGAATGAGCAGGGAGTACCATAGGTAAAAAGCGGAGTAAAATACATTCAAATAAGAGAAGGTGGTCTGAACATAAACCTCCTGTCTCGTCCCCGGACTAAAAAGCTGATAACCAAAACCTCAGTGACTTGCAAGCTACTGATAGATGCAACATCATGATTGCTAACACAATCAAAGAACAAGGCCAAGACAGCGCTCGATTAAAACAAGTACCGATGAGAAATGCCAGAGGACAATTCCATTCTCTTATTCTATACAAACCCATTTCAACCAGGTGAAACCCATAACATCCACCATTACAAAGATACATCTCAACAACAAGTACCACAAAAGCTCAATCCCAATATCACAGTAATTCATAAGCTACTGTAGATGAGGTATAAAATTGTGATTGCTAACACAAACAAAGAAACCCAAATTAGGCCAAAACAGCTTTCGACTAAAACAAGTACCAATGAGAAATGCCACAGAAAATTTTCAAAAATATACAGTCCAACATCAAATATTATACAATAGTATACAACATTATACATAATAGTATAAAAGGTATTTATACACAAATATGGACTAAACCGGGTAACAAACTCAAAATATGGGCTAAAGCGTGTAAATATTTATCTCCCAGTAGACACAGAGCGTAACATTAGAAACCCAAATTAGGTCAAAACATTTCAATTCTCTATTTCTATATACAAACTCATTTAAAATGGGTCTCAGTCAACAATAACATACCCAGTAAAATCCCACAAAATTGGATCCACGATCTACAATGGCAAGTTTGTGGGTCGGCATTTGTGTCTTCATCGGAATCTCTGCACTTTCCGGCCACTTAGTGGATTCAAATGACACGAGGTCCCTCAAAGTTTCCATAACTACAATATAATCCTCCTCTTTTCCAGTTTTATTTGTGCTTTTTTCTTTTTGGAAATATTTGTGCTACGCCAAACTTATTTGTTTTTCCAAAAATATTTATTTTAAAAAAATTGAGGTATTTAGCAAAACTTTTGAAAGAATATTAAGTGCCTTTGGTTCGGGTAATAAGAAAAGGAAAAGTGAATGGAATCACTGATTTCTTTGAAGTTGTTTGTTTGACTTATTTTTCAATATCTTTACTCTCTTTTCCATTCTCTTTCCCTTAGATTGATTCTCCACCCCTAGGTATTTCCATTCCCTTTCCCCAACCCGAACCACCCCGGACCCCTGACAACCCAGAACCAAACATGTAGGGACAATCAAGTAATTTCTTTCATTTCCATTTCCTTACCAGATTCCATTCCGTTTAACCTGCGCGAACCAAACGCACCAACGACTTTTGGGAGTAGCAGAAGCTTATTTTCAAAAACTAAGAAATTCTAGCAGTTTTGATAAAAAATACACTTGAAAATTTATTTTTAATGCTGGTCAAATATTAATTGCTTCTCAAAAATATTTTTTAAATTAATTAGTCAAACACAAATTGTTTCTTACCTAAAATACCTTTTTGTAAAGTACATATGTCGATTTTAGAAGCTTGACCAAACAAGCTTCCATCGGAAGCACAAAATTCATTACATTGATGCGTCTTCCAATACTACCAAATGTTCTTCGTGGTTTTGATTTTCATTTGCTAAAAATCTGCTAATGGCCTCTCTTTAAATATGAATAATAGTCTTGAGGTATGTGCACTCTTCAATAATAGTCTTAATAGCGTGGAATTGTATGTTCTGGTGAGCTTGATAGCTAGTAGTGTGATTTGAGGTAAAGTGCATACTAATATTAAAATTGCATTATTCTATGTTAGTGGTTATAATGTTCAGAAACTAACAGTCTGCAACAGCCTATTCACAAACAGGACCAAAACAATCTAAGGAGATGGATCCTTTTCAGAGCACACTACATTCCCAGGACTCCACTAATTCCGCTACACTAAGCTATACATTTTCACACACAAAAGACGACGAAGAAGAATTATTTAATGTTGTTATCGTTTGCTCTTCTTTCCCCAAAGTTCTATGAGTTTTCTCGGATTCTGAATAACCAAGCTTGTGTACCTTCGCCTTTGTCTCTTTTAACCGAACCTTGTAGTCTTTCTTCCATTCCTCAAACCAGTGTCTCAGTCTTCGAAAATCTTCTGCAGGATTAGTAGAATATAGCTGTTCTGACTTCAACTGAGCAATTGTCATGGCTTCTTCATCAAAATTTTGCTTTCGTAGCTCAAACTCCCTGTTAAGGTAATTGACTACACAAAAAACGCCATTAATATCTCTATTACCGTTGCTAGCATATTCTGTAGTAGTGCTGCCCCCAGGAGTGCGGGTACCCATAGATGTTACCGTGTCTTCAGATTCATAACCGCAAGGAGATGGGGAACCTTCAAGTTTTCCAGGGTGACCGGCAGGATTGTCAACACAGAGACTCTTCTTGGCTGCAGCTAAACTAGCCTGTTTTAGAAAAGCATATAAGACGTTAGCAATTTTATCGTCCATGTATAGGAGTGGCAATTGGAGGGGAGGGGGGGTCGCGTCGGATATGGGCGGGCCAAAAATGGGTTAAACACAAACAGATAAAATATCCGTCCCGCTCATATTTAACTGGTAAAGTTGTTGTCATGTCATCAGGAGGTCCACGGGCTGCGTACAATAGACCTTTGTGGTCCGGCCCTTCCCCGTATCCCGCGCATAGCGGGAGCTTACTGCACCGAGCTGCCCTTTTTAAAAAACAAATGGGTTTACAGATGGATAATATGGATAGAATAGTCAGGTGAGAACACAAGCTATCAGCCAACAAAAGCGTAGAAGACAAATGGGTATTGATAATACGGACATCCACAAATGGGTATTGATAATACGGACATCCAGATCAATTATCCAACCATATTTACCAGCCTCTCTATCCCACACAAAGGTAGGGGTAAGGTATGAGTACACCCCACCCTCCCCAAACCCCACTTGTGGGATCACACTGGGTATATGTTGTTGTTGTACTAACCTGCAATGATGCCATTTGTTTTTGCCACATCTCCTCCATCGACCTCATCCTGACCTCATAATCTGACCATCGGGATTCCAATCGATTTACTTGCTCCTTTAGGGCAGCATTTTCCTTTTCCTTCTCTTCAAGGTTTGCCTCAGCCACCATACCCCGCCTTTCGAGGTCTTCTACAACAGAAGGTAAAATTTCTGCAGGCAAGTCCTGCTGAGATAAAAAAAAATGAGGTCACTACAGAATCAATCTTGTTCTCAGCAGTTTAGTTACTAATATTTGACTTCACTTTGAGTGACAGCCACAGGCAGTTGGAAAAGGGGTTTGGGATCCATCATTTACTCTTCACCTAGTGTCATTTCCCTTTCCTTTTGGCTACTAACTAATTTATTTTCTGGGGCTGCAGATTGGGCTATAGGATTAAGGTCTAAACCGAAAAAGGGCCTTCCTATCCATTGAAAAAGAATCATATTTTCTTACTTTTAATACTTTCTAATTAAAGAATCAAACACTCAAAAATTTCAAGACCGAGTATTTCATCTTCTTGAGAAAGGATAAAACATTAAGCCACATTTTTTTCTTATTTTTCATATAGGAAAAGCAGCACAACACCTAAAATTGGATTTGCTTGTTTAAAAAAGGGGGAAAAAGATACCTAAAACTGGCTTCACGCAACAGGCCACCAAATTCTTAAAGATATTAACCCTGAAGCAGACACTACAATTCTGAATGAAGAAAGAAGATAAGTTACAATAGAACTTATGGAAAAACTTTTAGTAGAAAGATAAATTATTGCATGCTAAGGACCATCTAGATAACCGAAGTTGACGCAAGAGAGCCTGCAGATAAAGATATTGATGATCCTCCACCAACCAGATTACCTTCACCTCCGAAGTCTTTCTGGCTGGTTTTTGTCTGTCTTGATTTAACTTTTTCAAATTCTGCAGTTGATTAAGATGCCTCTGTGCCAACCAGCAACGAATAGCTGCAAGAAAAGAAAAGCTAGGCATATAAATCCATATTTAAATTTCTTAATTGTAGATGCCAAAGAAAAAACTTTACCTGATTGTATCTGCACAACAGCCACCAGCTGCTCATCATTTTCTTTGTTAGCAACTTTTCGTTTGGACTCCAGAGAAACCTTATACTGCCTTCTAGCAACTTCACCACGAACAACTACAAGAAAATATTTTGACATCACATCACCAGGAACAATAAACAATTACCTTTAATTAAAAGTTTTAGAAAATTCCATGTCGTCAGTTACTTGAGGAACTTTCAGCAGTGCAAACATATTTCCACTAAAAAGGAAAGGAAGGAAGAAAGAAATGAGAGAAAAGAGCTTGGATATGGAATCACTGGTTTCTCAAGAACTTGAAGTCATCGACTAAATAATTTTGAAACAAACAAAATCATATACAAATAAAACTGGCCACATAAAATTTTGTTCATTAATAGCTTCTTCGAAGTTGAACAGCATTCTAAGAGGTTTTAGCCAAAAGTGTCCCTATCTATGGGAGTGGTCTATTTTGGTCCTTCAAATATAACCTTGAGCATCTTTAGTCCCTTAAGTTTGCTAAAGTGGAGCACCTTTTGCCCAACTTACAGAATGGACTTAAAAACTAACGGTGACTACAAAAAAGAAACACGGCAAAAATCGACGGAAAAAAAAAATGACAGACTTACATGATTGGAGTATGATCACTCCTCCTTCGAGCTCATGGAAGTGACGATGAGCATGATGACCACTGTAGCACTTCTGTACATCAAGAGTGCCTTGAAGAACTTTTTTCCTCACATCCTCCAGCGCAGCAATCTACAGGTTGATATATAGAAGTTCGGAAAATCGATACACCAGGAAATGTATTCCTTAGTAACATGCACACTCTTTGCCTCACTAGAAGTCCAAATTAGCCATACTTGTCATAGGAAAATTATTAGCATATTTTTCTTCGTTCCTTGTTATACTAATATCATGGGACTAATTGCGAACTATTTGAGGTCAAATGTGCTTCTTAAATCTGAAATTCCCTTCATGATGTATCCAAAATTTACGAGACATTACAATTTTTTATTTGCTTAATTCTGTCCTCTCTATAGTACAAAATAATTGATGTATTAGCCTCTAAAAGTTGGTCCAAAATAATTGATATTTCACAAACTAAGGTATTTAATTTTTCCCCCAAATTTGCCCTTGACACATCCTAATTCAATATACAAATTGGATGATGTATACAACACATTCTGGAGGGTATTTTAGTCAAAACTCCTCTTAATTTTTAGGAGTAAGTGAATTCCTTAATCCATGCCCAAGCCTAAAACATCAATTATTTTGGACTGGAGGGAGTAATACTTATGATTAAATAAGCTACAAGATGCATCTGCATAAATGATTATGGCAATCAAAATTATTATTAGTAAAGAAAGAAAACATAGGTACACTTAAGAAACTAAGAAAAACCAACAACTTACCTGTCCTGCCCGGAAATATAACTTTGTATACCCAATTTGGTACATTTCGGGAAGGATATCAAACTGCCGCAGAATGGAAACTGACATGGTTAAGGGATCTTTGCGTTCATGGTCTTCTGGAAGAAGGACACCATACCTAAATAACCACATTTTGTATAAGTCACAAAGCATCCAAAAGGGAAACATAGCAGCAAAGCGAGGAGCACATATTTCACCTTTTACAGAATTCTTGATGTATCATCCTTGTAGGATACCCGGATCTAGAGATCCTACGAACCTCAAGAAGACCATAGCTTCTGAGCTGCTCAAAGACGAGATCATTGTTGTACATGCCAGGAACCTGCTTATTGTTCGGTTTTATGCAACAAATGAAGTGTGGTGCAGTACTTTCCAACTGCTGCATCAATTTGAACAATATATCCTGCAAGATTTTGATAAAGGCAACATTGACTACTACTTGTAGCATCACAAAACAAATGGCTATTTTCTCAAATATTTAGGGTGTGTTCGGTATGGAGGAAAACATTTTCCAGGAAATATTCAATTTTCCCGTGTTCGGTTGGTCAATTTTTGGAAAAAAAGTCCAGAGTCGAAGTAGGAAAAACAAGTTCCACAAGTGGTATTCCCCGTGTCCCCCCCCCCTCCAACACACTTCATCTTCACCCCCATAGCACCCATCCCACCCTACCCCCTCACACCCACCTTCCATAGTATTTGTCTAGATTATATACGAATGCTTTATAGGACAATATTTTTGCTTATGTACCGAACACAAGAAAATAAGTAGGAAATCCACTTATTTTCCTGGAAAACAATTTCCTTTGTACCTAGGGGTGTTATCGGTCCTGAGTCCAGATCCGGGACCGGACCGAAACCTTATCGGTCCGGTTCTCGGTCCGGACCGGTAAGAATTTTTCGGGTCGGGTTCAGGGGCCCGGATTATTTATTTTTTAAATTGAATTTCCAATATTAAAATTGACATTCTCGGACATATTACCACGAAATTTGGACGTTGAAATCTATTGTATATCGCGAGATATTTAGCTTTGAAAAGGGAAAAAACGTAACGATTTGGGGGAAAATGAAATTGATTGGCAAGACGGACGTTTTTTGAGAAATCGGCTGCTCCAAACCGCTTTAGCTGTTTGTCCGGCCCTGTCTCGAAAAAATACGCGAAATCAAAAAAAAAATTAGGTGAAACGGACGTCCGAGCGCAGAGTTATGACCATTTAAAGTTTCACCAATTTACAACTAATTAGGGCTGGCGGGGGGGTTACCGGCTCCTTATCGATCCGGGTAATTTTTTGATACTCGTATCTGGATCGTTAACTTTTCAGTCCGGTATCGGTCCGGGTTTACCGGTCCGGTTCTCGGGTAATTACCGGGAGTATCCGGACCGCTAACAACCCTATTTGTACCAAACACACCCTTAGTATGAAACTTTTACCAGCATGATCAGTTTTATAAGAAACTAAGAAAATGACTTAACTACCTTAAATTTACTAGCAACTGTTTGCTTCTGGAAGTCTGATATCAATATCGGCTGATGGACTTGCTGTTTTCTTGGACGGGTTAGCAAAAGAGGAGGCAAACAACTTGGGTAAGTCTTCACTGCTTGATGAGAGTAGCTGAATAATTTCAGAATGCACCATATCTCTGTTCTTCTCCAAGAAGCCACTTGCGTCATAGATCACCTAAAAAGATAAAATAACGTTTATGATGGTCAAAACAGAAAGATAAAAGCGAGTAACAATATTAGATATATCTGAAAGAAGCTTGTTGATCTTTATTTGTTGGAACATCAGTTATTGTCCTTGAGCAATTTCTAATGTATCAGATCCCAAACCTTAATAATTGTCTCACGAGAGTCTCAGCCAGGCAAGGAAATTACCACTTCATGCATACAGAGATATCATAGGGCACAAGTTCTGATACCAAAAAGGATACATTTCTAAAAGAAACTGACCTCTCCATCATAATGGCGAATGCCAAATTCTTCTCTATCTCCTCTTACTCTATAGCAAGGGATAGCTTTCAGGTGCTGCTTAAGCTTATCGGCAAAGGTCAAGTCAGTCGCTTTATGAAAATTTGATTCTTCATCCAGTAAAGATATTAGCCCGAACGGTTTCTGCAAAAGGCATCATTAGAATCCATAGTAAAGAGATGATATATCATTAGCTCATCTACTGTATATGTTAGTATTTCACAACTTCACTGCCGAGAAGTAGTTCTACAATATGAGAATATGGTGTGTGTGTGTTTACATGATGTCCATCTAAATTGTGATAGTTAGAATGAACAAGTGTCTCTTCTTTTCTCACAAGGGAACAAGTCTCTTCTTATCCAAATCAACAATTGAATATGAGAGAGTAAGAATACTACAAGAGAAAACAAAACAAGATCATGACTGTATTGTGCTAAAGTACGTAAACTGTAATCTGAAGTGAAGAAATTCGGCACAGATGATGAACATTCTTTAATGGAAAATGAGTGGAAGAAAAGAACCAAAAGGAAGAAATACCTTCTCAAAAAGATCCAAGCACTCTTGGTTATCTTGAAAATCCACTTTTGTCCAATCAATTCCATCCAATTCATATTCCTGAATTACAAAATGTATCAGTTTTGGTGTCATATTCCTGAATTACAAAAAGATTTGTAAAAGTAAGTAATGAGACCAAAACGATATTACAAGACAATTTCAACAAGTTGATACCAAAACAATGCTAACAAGACATGCATTTTCTAAGGAAATTCATCTCAATAAACATCCTTACATGTTTGTACATTAGCACCGCAAATACCTCCCTCTGCATTAAAATAAATTTCAATCAACTTTCCCTGCAATCCATCACGGCATCTGTTAGTCCAAGTGGAAAATAAAGCTACTCTATTTACACTCCCTCTCAAAAATAGGGAAAGAAAATAAACAGAAGCAGATATAGAGACTGACAAATCGACTGGAGTTGTTATTCCTGAGGGTTTTGGCATTCCCAAAAGCCTCCAATATGCAACTTGTCTGCAGCAGCTCATTTTCTATCTGATTGTTGCTTCCACTATTCATAGTCAAGTATTCAATCGCAAATTTTGCTGTTTCCGTCTTCCCAGATCCACTTTCCCCACTACATGATATGAAGAGAAGTTAGTCGTTTGCAAATACAAGCATTAAGCTTAGCTAAGGACCAGTTTGGCAAAGAGAATTATTCACTTTTTTCCGGAATAATTTTTCACTTTATTTCAAACCAGTGTTTGGTTATAAGATCTCCAAATCCAACTTGGAGTTGGATTCTAAATTTGGAAAAGTACTCCAAACCTGTTTTCCAACTCCGTAAATTCCAAATAAAATGCTCTCTTCTCTCCTTTGCAAGAAATATAACCAAACACAACTCCAACTTCATAAACTCCAAATAAAGTGAAATATATTTGGAATCTATGGCGAAACGCCTACTAACAATGAGACACTTCAACTGACCTTATGATGATGGATTGATTTATTTCATATGCAAGATACACAGGAAAAGCAACAAAATAACGATTGATTGGTTCCTAAAATTTTCTAGATAATAAACTTTAGTATTATAAAGACCTTCCATCATTTGACTGTAGGCAGTTTCAGCAATAGAATAAATGTGAGGATTATCCAAGAGTTTCTGCCCGTAAGCTGTAACAAGTTCCTTTCCATACAATTGGATCTCTTTGAAGGGATTGACTGCTATTAGAACAGGCCCTGCCTTAGTCTGTAAGCATACGGGACAGTAAGCATTAAAATGAAGGCATGAAGTTTTAGAGAAAATGACAAAAATGGTCTCTTATCTTTGGTATTAGGTCCAAATTAGTGCTAAGTATCAAATGAGCAGTTTTGGGCCTTTAAATTTGCCAAAAGTGAGCACTTTTGGTCTCCGTTAAATGTTGACCAAGCTTTGATTGTTAAATTTAATCGGAACTGTCAAAAGAAGAATTTAACCAACAACAATATACCCAGTGAAATCCCACAAAGTGCGGTCTGGGGAGGGTAGAGTGTACGCAGACCTTAACCCTACCTTGGGAGGTAGAGAGGTTGTTTCCGATAGACCCTCGGCATAAGGACAAGCAGTACTAAGAAGAAATAACGAGAACGAATAAGCCATGTCAAAATAATGTAAAAAAAGTATGATAGAGCAGTAACAAACACAGAAAAAAAGTATTGACAGCCACAAATTAATACGATAATCAAAGTACAAGAACGGGCAATAGTAGCAGAAATTGAAAGGCAAGATATTACAAAAGTAATACTATGACTACTAGTATGAAAGGATAAACGGAAAAGAAGAATTTAACCAAAAACACTAGAAATTTCAGCCAGAATTTCAAAAAGAGCATCATAAAAAACTACACCATACGTAAAAATAGACAAAAGATAACATAAATTGCACCTCAAAAGTGGCACTTGAAATATTCCAAAACTAACATAAACTACAAAATCTATACTTCCAAATGTGAGTTCCCGTTAAATATTTTCTATTTTCACAGTTCCGATTGAATTTAACAATCAGAGTTTGGTAAATATCTTACGGAGACCAAAAGTGCTATTTTTGGAAAACTTAAAGGACCAAAATTGCTCAAATTATACTTAAGGGGCTATTTCAAACCTACTATCAAAGATAATGGACCATTTTTGTCATTTTCTCTGAAGTTCTACATCTGATGAAACAATGAGCTGTCTTAAGAGTACTACATATATTCTATCCTGAGCATATCTGTATTGGAGGTTGTGAAGAACTGATGGCTCATTAAGATAACAAAGTTGTATGAGATCATCCACACCCTGAAGAAAATCTGGATTTGCAGGTAAAAGCTCTCCAACGTGCACTGCCACAACCTATAGGTTGACAAAGTCTAAGTACACATACACCTTTTTAATTCAATTCTTTTATGTTTCAGTACTCATCATGTGAATAGCCAGGACATGTAAACTCACACTGCCATCAGAAAGCAATACTGAAGCTTTGTCTCCAGAAGTTGATTGCACTTGTCCTGGTTCCCATTGTCTATTTTTCAGACAGCACCAAACACGAAGCTTCTGAAATACATGAATATAACTACTCATTAATTACACTAAGAAATTGTCTCAAAAGCTATATCACAACAGGTAAAATGCATCATTTTCTTCCAGCCGAAAACAAACCAAACACAATTTGACAAACAATGAGAGTTCAAAGTAGATGCACAATTTTTGCTTACCAACTCGCCATTTAGTTAAAAACGTTAATTTTCCAAACGTACTCAAAGACTTACAAGTCCCGGACCCCGCGCATAGCGGGAGCTTAGTGCATCGGGCTGCCCTTTTTTACTCAAATACTTACAGGTAAACTGCAGTAAGCTCAAGAAACACAAGAGCTCAAAGGTATTTCAAAAGACATTCACGAACTCGAGCAGATTTACTATGCATTATAAAACCAAACAAGAAATTACTCTACCTCAACCTTACATTTCGAGTTCTCCTAATCCTGGACGCCAACATAGTTGGGATAAATCATCTATATTAACTACATAAAACTAGTCAATAAACTACATTAGCAACTTCCCGAGCCAACAAAAATCTTTTCAAACTCTAAGGAGTCATTTGGTAGGCTATATTAGGTAGAATGTTAGTACTAAATTTTGGTACACTGTTTGGTTGCAAATTTTAGTCTGGTACTAGTATTAGTCTGGTACAACTAGTACCAGTATTACTTATACACCCTACTCAAGAGTATTACTTATACACCCTACTCAATCCTACTATGATACATAGTAAACCATGGCATTAAAAGTACCATTATTATTCCTATTTTAATACACCCTATTCAGTACTATTTAGAAATTATTCAATGCATCATATTTAATACAACAAACCAAACAGTCGATAAGAAATAATACAAGCATCACTAATCCCAGCATTACTTATTTTCGAACCAAACGACCCGTAAGGATTGTCCCATTAGCCATTACCAAAAAGTCACCATTCGGATCAAATCGACAAAAGAATCAGACTAAGTATACAAAAACAGAACATAACACAAATTTCTAAGGTAAGTTCCTTTTACCTTCTCAATAAAATAACTGATGTTGTCATCCTCGCGAAACTTCGGGAGAGAATAAGGAAACTTGTTATCAATCTTCACACCATCTTTTTCCCAAAATCTCTGTCGACATCTCTTTTCAAATGATGAATTAACAAATGGTGACTCACTACTAGAATCAATCTCTCTATCCTTTTTAGCTCCAAACGCATTTCCTCGTATCCCTTTAACCTCTTTGAATCCAACGTCCCTTTTTTCGGGGGTATTGAGTAATGTTCTTTTTGGAGAAGGAGGTCTAGTTCTTGAAGCTAGCTTGGGCCGGGCCGGTAATGTCGGCGGGCAATCTTTAGGTTTCTCATTTTCATCCCTTTGCTTGAGGGATTCTAGCATTACTTCTAAAGAACTAAGGTGGTGAAACGGACAACATTTCTGGGTTCCAAAATAGGAAAGAAAAAAAAATTAGAAATTTTCCGTTGTAAAATGTAGTTTCATTCAAATCCCCACAATCCCAATACCCCTGATTTACATTCACAAATCAACACATGTTCGAGATTTCTACGTGGCCACTAAGACTCTCTTTCCCTAAAAGACCCTTCCCGTAGCTATGAAAATGGTGCTTTTGACTCGCGGGGATGGATGGCGCAGTTCCTGAGGCAGTCAGGTGAGTATCGGACAAGAAAAAATCTAATTGTTTTTGGAAGTTCTTAAAAGTTAAAGAAATGAAAAGGGGTTCTCCAACATGAACATCAAATTTCAACCTGAAAATTTCCAATCAATAAAAATATGTCCGCTAAGACTCTCTTTCCCTAAAAAGACCCTTTTGTAGCTATAAAAATGGTGCTTTCTGACTCGCGGGGATGGGTGATGCAGTTCCCGAGGCAATCGGGTGAGTATGGGAGAAAAAAAAAGTCTAATTTTTTGGGAAGTTCTTAAAAGTTAAAGAAATGAAAAGGAGTTCTCCAACATGAACATCAAATTTCCAATAAAAAAGAATGCAATAAACCTCGGATTCCTCGAAATTATGGCTAATGGGTTTCTGAGCTAATACAGCTTGTATTTCTTCTTCAATCAAGAACAAAGTAACACACCAATAATTCTACAAGGTGCCAAAATGGACAGCATTTTTGGGTTCCAAAAAAGGAAAGAAAAAAAAAGTTCCTTTTTTTAGGATTTTTTTTGTTATAAAATGTAGTTTCATTCAGATCTGAACAACCCCACAATACAAAAAAAAACTCAAATTTAGATTCAAATATCAATACAAGTTCAAGATTTCTAGGTGGGGTTCTTGAACATGAACATCAACTTGAATTTCTCGAAATTATCTTTGATTTCTGTCAAGAAAAAATGAAACCCAGAAAGGCCAATGAGCTAATAAAGCTTTGTATTAAGCTAAAATAATGAAAAAGGCAACATTTTTCAACCCCAACAATGACAAAAAATCAAGAATATCAATACATGTTCGAGATATCATGTGGGGGTTCTCGAACATGAACATTAAATTCCAATAAAACCTCTGATTCCTCGAAATTGTCTTTAATTTCTGTTGAGAATAAATGAAACCTGGGAAAGGGTTAATGAGATTTTGAGCTAATAAATCTTTGTGTTTCTTCACCCAAATGAAAAAGAAAATTGTGGGATAACTTGTTCAGCTAAAATAATGTGATATAACAATGGTTTTATTGTAGATTTGTTCAAATATTAGGAGGTTGATATGTGGTTAAAGGTTAAAGATAATAGGATTAAGGAACAAATACTTTGAAGAAAAATGGAGGAGATGGAAGGAAAAAAGATGTGTGAGCCTGTTATGCATTGGTTATTGTTTTTAGTTTGTACGACAACAAAAACACAACTCTTCAACTGTCTTTTTGAATTATAATAATGTTTTTAAAAGAGACTGCTATGCCATGTTGGTTTATTTGTCCTCAACATGCAAATATAGGAATAAAGTCTACTTATATTATACTCTCTCGAAAACTCACTTATAATATTATATTTTATATGTTATTATTGTTGGGATAATAGTATTTTTTCGCTCATAGTTGATTCAACATTGATTTCGTGCTTGAGTTGGAGGGCTCTCCCTCCATCCATCGAGTCAAGTAATTCGCTAGGTCCTATTGATTCAATCTTTATGTTTGGCACAGAACTCTTGTTTCGAGCAGAACTCCTATGAAGTTTGAAGTTAGAACCCAAGCGAAAGAGTTACAGATATTGACTAACCAAGCTAGTATGAATCATCTCAGCTCCGATCATGGTGGGTGACTGCGGGAGATTAGTTTCAAGCCATTGCCTCGAGAGCTGCGTTCGAACTGTTAGTTGAATTATTTCTTGATTTGGATCCGACAACTTATGCAACAACTTTCCAACAGACCGGTTGTTGCTTCCACAACTAAGAAGGCTTTATTAAAAGCATTTTTATATACATTTGAACCACTGTTGGTCATATTGAAAATTGTCCCCAAGGCAACCACTTGTGTCTTTCTTGAATATGGCTTAATATTCGCCCGGAGTTCGCTCCCATAAATATAGCCATCACTGCCCCCTCAGGTCAATCCCACGAGTCTGTCTGCTATATTTAAAACTAATAAATAAGCTCTCTATTTTATTTGACAGGGGCGGAAAGGATTCATTCTTTAATATAACATCAACATAACAATAACAAACTAAAGCAATATATGCATTTATCCCATCCATCCACCGAGAAAAACACATGCCTTACACTAAAAGTTCATGCGCTTCTTTATTCAAAACAAAAAAAATATTCTGAAATGAACCCGCGGGACGAAATTTGTGGCCGGAAGTGTTCAGGCACGAACAGTTGAAGCATATTGTTCTACAAAGGTACCCGAGCATGAAGGGCTCCTATGAGGTGATAGCTTTTCCAATAGAAGTCGAATACGATGTTGTAACTAGAGGATCCTGTCTTGCCTTGGAGCAACCCCGTTGAGTTCGTGATTCTGAATCTACGATTTGAGCTCAATTGCTAACTTTCTCTGGTATGGGAGGGGGAGAAACTGAGAGTTTCTTTTGAAGCAATAACTCGTTGATATTTGCGCCACCGGAGCCACAAACAATTTCCCTTCCTTTCAAGCCTTTGCCCGGAACCTCTTGAATCAAGGACAAGGACAGCGTGCTCGCCAAAAGGCCTCAAGCTTGAGAAGGGTCATCGTTCCCGGTTGTCCCATGTTTGTTGTATTTCTGCAAGAGGAGCCCAACCCCGCTAACGCCGTGTTTTAGGGTTACAATGAGTTGTTTTCTGAAAGACTAAGTTGAGAATATCGCGAGATTGAATTGAATGTCTATGGCTGAACTGAAACTTGATGAAAAGCCCTATCCCAAAATCTTCACGGGAAAGGAACGGACTCACTCGCCCTACTTCTAAAGATAGATAGAAAAGGTTATTGAATCCGTCGGGACTGACGGGGCTTAAACCCGCAGCTTCCGCCTTGACAGGGAAGTAATGTATCCATACGAGCTCTGACCCTCAGCAACTCGAATAAAAAATCAATTGCTCATTTATGTTACATGTTGTGGACCTTCAACGTTTCACCTTTCATAGATCTGGGAAAGACGTTTTTTGTTACACCTCGTAAATTTAAGGCGATAATTAAGAATGTAATTAAGGGAATAGGATACGAATATTGGTTATTAAGTATATTCTTACATACTAATACAGAATAATTTGGTAATGACGAATGTGACGCCGGAAATTTCTTTAATGATAGTTATATATCCCGTTATGGATTGGTGATGTATATAAGACGACAACGAGAATTTAAGGCAACGAGAGTTATGATTAATAGAAGTGTGATTAAGAGTTATTACTTGGGGGATTGAATTAATGTAAATAGACAATTAGAGGACCAAAGTGTAATATTTAGGGGGACCAAAGTGTATTAATAAAAATCTGAAAAATCTTACTTATAACCTAACAAAAACTCATCTTCCCCACTTAAAAAAAATCTCAAACTCCCTCACCTCTCTCCCTCTCCCTAGTCGATTTTTGCTCCTTCTCCATAGCAAAAATTATAGTTTATTTCCCCCTCCTTATACTACATTGTTCACCAAAACTTGGAACCAAAGACACCATCCAAACAGTGGGCAAAAACCGAGAGAACTGGGGCAGAAAATTGGAAACTGTTGGGCAGATTTTTAGTCAACTTTGGAGGGGTATATCTCCTAGTATATTAGGAGTTTTTAGGTGATTCAAAAGCCTAAGATGAAGTTCGTCGAGTATAGTTTCCAACTCAATAAACCTCTCATCGATAGAACATTGGAATAGAGAATTATGGACGTTATCAGTTCAGCTGACAAAACATTGAGCAGTTCGGTCCTCACTGGACCGAAATTAGGGCAGATTTTCTTCAATTTTTGGAGAGAAATTAGGGAAGAAAACGTGTATAAATGATGGGTTACATGGTGGGACTCATGCATGTTGAATTGGAGTTGAAGAAGTGAAGAATTGAGCAAGAGAAATCGATAAAACAGTGGGTATTCGGATAAGGGCAGTGGGTTCGACGTTGGGACTGTTTTGACTTCGTTGAGGTATAAATTCTTCTTCCTATTAAATAATTAGAGTTGCATGTTGTAGTTTAAGTAATGGAATTATGTTGTTGATGGTCGAAATTTACATGGACTTATTGGAAGTGGTTGTTTTGTTAAGTTATAATGATGGGATATAAGTTATGACTTGTTATTGGTTTGTTGAGCTTGTTGGTTAACTGTGGATATGCGTATAAACAGGGGAAGTGCTGCCCGAATTTTTGTGAAATAGAAAGTTGTCATATGATATAAAGTATACTAGTAATCCTAGAAATTGACAGTCATATTACCATTATAATAGGTTGAAGTTCTAAGACGGGGCGTATTCTGATATTGAGTTGGCTAGTACGACTAATAGGTATGTTAAGACAACTCCTTCTTTCTTTTGGCATGTTCTGCGTATGAACATAATTGTGATGTTATTCCATCAGTTATTCTACTCTTAAAAGTTACAGAGTATTCATATTATTGATTCTTTGTTAAAGCATGTCTAAATTGTTCCTAAGTCCTTGGTAAGGCATATAGGGAAAATGTTGGTATTCATGAGAGTTTTTAGTAAGCACTGAAGCCAATTTGACTCTGCACATCCAAAGTAACTAATAAGTAATAAATGCTGGAACTGATTTAATAAATAAGAAGGTATATTTTTAATGAACATGTTAAAATAAGCCATTGCAGCAGCAAATGAATAAGGTATCGACAAAACAATTATATTAAAAATGATTAGAATTCTATCTGCATAGAAACTAAGATAGAACCAATTTGTTTTACATTTGCTAGTTCACAGCTGATTAGATAAGATCTCTATAAAAATATAACCTACTAACGGCGCGTATAATGAATTAATTAGGCAATTAGGATCTATTATCACCAATCAGGTAGTTCCATAATGTTAACCAGAAAATCAAGGACATTATTGTCATCCAATAAATTCAAGAAATGTTTATTGTCATTCATGCATTCATATTTTACCCAAGACGATATGATATAAGTTGATACAGACGACAAGCGCTATGTGAAACTCTTCCTCCCTTTATTTTGATATGATTTATATGAAGTGAACATACGACGGACGTACATGATTTCTATACAGAAATTCCAAATGATACGTGACACGATAAGTGCCTTGAGGTTCCAAGTGATGATTAAAAGTGATATATAATATGATATTGCCTGAATTCCTAAATGATAGTTCGTCTTAATTATTCCATCGAGTCTCCACTGATGATTTAAAATACATATGATTATTTGAAATGCATATGATTGTTCCATTGAGTCCCAGATGATGATGATGTGTATTGCATATGATTCCTCATGATATTCTACTTGTGTAAGTTGTGACTATACGTTATGAGGACCGAGTCCCAGAATGGGCCGGGTAGCTATATTTATAGAGTATGAGGACCGAGTCCCAGAATGGGCCGGGTAGCTATATGTACATAGTATGAGGACCGAGTCTCAGAATGGGCCGGGTAGCTATATGTACGGAGGTGTCCTTGATTATGATGATTGTTAGACATGCATGACTTTCTTTTCATATGGTACATTTGCAGTGGTATCTCTGATTTTTCAAACATGTCTCAGGTTACCTTCTGGCCAGTTACGATCTCCGTGGACATGTATCCACGATGCGGGTATAGATACCCATGATAGTATACGTATGATGATTTCATGGACAGACATCCATGATACGGGTATAGATACCCAGGATAGTATATGTATATATATATATGATTATATGGACAGGCACTCATGGTTTTGATATGACTCTCATTCGTATATGACACAGTTGAAATGGTAATTTGATTATTATATTTTTCTCCTGTTATCTCTTGCTTTGTTTGATCTTATTCACGATCTTCATGTTTACATACTCAGACATTATTTCGTCGACCCCTTTCATCGAAGTGCGTTCAATGCCGCAGTCTGATTCTCAATTTGGTGATCCTCAGGCCTAGGACTCCTACTCAGCTGGTTGGAAGGCTCCATTGATTCGAAGCTTAGTCAGTTTGGTACAGATCTTTAATCTTGGACCTACGCATATTCATATGTCATTATTGTACTTCTAGAGTGCATGAGCGTTGTGGGTTATACGTATGTAGAGATGTGAATCTGTTTTTGGTATATGTGTTGTTGTACTCTGTTTTGGGGAGATTCCCGTATATAGTGGTAGCCTTACCGGCTCATCTATTTTGATTGTTTCCGTATTTATGTGATGTTATTTGGTGGCAGCCTAGTCGGCTAGCCTATTGTGACATGTTGGTTAGTTGTGTAAGGCAGTCTTGTCGGCTCGCCTACTTTGGGCATATGTTATAGATGCAGTGTTATGCTGCCAAATTTTCTATTACCCTTAAGTGTCAGTGGATTATGTGACAGGTTAGTGTAATGGCGTCCAATTAAGGCGTCGGGTCGCGGCCCGTCGGGTCGGGTCGTGACAGTTGGTTTGGGAAGTGACGTTGAGGCTAGGCACTTCGTTAAGACACTTCGGTAAGCTAGTCGCCATCTCTTTGCTTTTCAGTCTTTCCAATGGGAGTGATGAAACTCCAATTGCTTCCTGTCCTAAGCAAGAGAGTGATTTTGGGCTTTTCAAAAGATCACGAGCAAAGACGTGTCGAATCATGATTCTATTATTTTGGTACTCCCGATGGGAATGGAAAGTGGACCCATGGGTATGGGATACGAACGATGTTGAGTTCTTGCGACTTTGAGGGACCTCTTCTATTTCCCTTATCAATTTTTTGTCAACAAGCCTGAACATCAATGACAACGTTTTAACGCTCCCCAAGACAATACAATCATCATTGTGGGGAGGTTAAAGAGCATCCAACGTAGAAACTTTCGTTATTAGGTTAGCCATACACTTTACATGTTTCTAGCAGTGAGAAAGGGGTGACTATCATACGAAAATGAAACTAGTAAAGTTAGATGCCGAAACTCTTGCTTTCGTCTTTTCTTTACTCTTCCCCCATCCTCATGTCGCATGTCCTCTCAACTCTTATACCTGAATCCCCATTTGTTTGAAATTTATTGGACAAAAATGAAGCAGTCAATTCTTTTGGTGTCCCATTTTGATATATACCATATCTAAGAACACTATTGACAATGGGGTCCGGGATGTTACACTCCGTATTTCTAAGGAAATGATATGGGAACGTACGTAAGAAAATAAGTCTTGAACGTTGGAAAGAAAAGTAAAATTACATTTACTTAAGGAAAATTTCGGAAAATTTGTGAAGGAAAAACTTAATTACTTGGAATTAGAGTCTCAAATTTGGTTTAAGGGATTAGTATATGATTATGAAGGATTGGATTTTTAAGTCTTGAAATTGATCATGTGGGGCCCACCGGGAATTTTACGGATTTGTGGGGCCCACAAGATTTTGAGATATTTTGGCCAATGTATAATTATTTTGGGAAGAATTAATTTTGGACCAATAGGAGGGTGACACGTGACACCCCTCCACTTGACTTGAAAGATGACAAGTCTCTAAGATATTTTGAGGACAAGTGGGCATGTGGGACCCACTTCACTTGGCAATTACACTTGTATATATCCAAGTCTTGCAAGACTTGGATTCATATTCTAGACTTCATCCAAAATAGCTCCCATCTCCTCCCTTTTTATCCCTTTGACTGAGAGCTCCCTAGCCAAGAACACAAGTGTTGATTAAGTTTCTTATCTCCAAGATTAAGCCCTTAAACCAAGTGCTAAGCCTAGATTAATATCCCAACTTTGGAAAATATTGTTGGCCGAGAATGATGTTGCCAAAACCCTAAGTTTTATCAACTTTTTGGAAATGAAATATAAAGAGAAGTTGGTTATAAGCTTGTGGTAGATACATTTATGTGATTGAAACTTGAAGAAGTAGAGCGAAAAGAAAACTGCGGGCCAATCTTACTCGGGTTGTTTTAGCGTTTTTGGGCTAAAAAATGAGATAATAATTCTTCTTCTTTTAAAGTAATTAGATATTACTTATTGTGTATATGTAGGGATGAAATTGTGTTAAGGAAGAAATGAAAATAAGAAGTGTAGGTGTAGATATCGGTGTTGGCCGAGAGTTGACAATCTTGGTGTTGTTGGATTCGTTGGATTGTAATGTTGTTATCTACACTTGTCGCATGTTAAAATGAAGTAATATGGTTGTTGATATGTGATATGGAATATATTTAAGTGTTGAAATGGGAATTATATTATATAGAATCATGGAAAAGGACTTTGGATTGTTGTAGTTGTTGTTGGCCGAAAACTGTCCAAAACTGTTAGACGTCGTCGTGTCGTTTTATGGACTGTTTTGGGGTGTTATTATGCTGAAAAATCAGCCCCTAATATGCATGATTAATATGGTAAAATGGCTAATGAAAGTCCTAAGAAATAAGGGTGTTAAAGACTTCATATTGTACCCTTAATGTTGGTTAATTATGGACTATTTTATAGACTGCTTTTATATCATTGTGGGGCAGAATTTTACACGTCAAGTTGGCGTGTAATCCCCTTTGATTGTTGCTTTGGTTGTGAACTGTTTAGTTAAGTTAAAGGGCTGAATTTTTCACGTAAGGTATGTGTGTGATCCCCTTTGGTTAACTGCTGGTTGTGCCCTTAATTGTGGCTTGGTTGTTGTTGAATTTGGGCCTTCGAAAAGGTGGAAAAGTACGTGGAACAAAGGAAGTGCTGCCCAAATTACCGTAGAATAAGAGGGCCATTATTTGGTATAAGTCTTACACTTGGAAGCTTGAAGTTGATAGAAGTGTTGTTGTCATTTTAGGTTGAAGTACTACGTGTGACATATTCTACTTGGCATGTGGAATAGCCGACAAGGTTGAAGTACATTGGGGCGTATTCTACTCGTCGTGTTGGTTAGTCGTCAACGAGGTATGTGAATTTTTTCCTTCTAGCGGCATGATTGATTATCGGAGTATACATGACTTGTTTCTTGAAGTATACTTGCTCGTTATTAGAGTATTCATGTTATTGATTCTATGCTAAATGCATGTCTAAATTATTCCTAAGTCCTTACCAAGTCTTATGGGAGATGTTGGTAAGAGTGTTTAGTAAGCATTGGAGTCGAGTTGATCTTGCTAAGTTACAACACTAATGAGACTTGATTTATTTGAAAGTAATGAGACTTGATTTATTTGAAAGTCATGAGACTAGATTTATTTGAAAGTAATGAGACTTGATTTATTTGAAAGTAATGAGACTAGATTTATTTGAAAGTAATGAGACTTGATTTATTTGAAAGTCATGAGACTAGATTTATTTGAAAGTCATGAGACTAGATTTATTTGAAAGTTATGAGACTTGATTTATTTGAAAGTCATGAGACTAGATTTATTTGAAAGTTATGAGACTTAGTTGAAAGTATATGAGACTTTACTTGAAGGTATATGAGACCTTACTTGAAAGTATATGAGATTTGATTAGATGAAGTATAAGAGACTTGTTTTATATGAAGTATAAATGACTTGATTTTGGGAAAGAAGAAGTAACTTGATTTAAAGGTATATGTCACTTGATTTGAAAAGAATAAGTTACTTGAGTTTAAAAGTGTAAGTAACTTGTTTTTAATAGTGAAAATGTCTTGATGCTACAAGTGCTAGTATCTTGGGGTTTTATAAAGGAAATAATAGATGTACATAGTACTTTTGGGTTCATTTCCCTAATGTTACATCACATGATAATGCCTTGGTTTTATTAAAAAGAAAGAAGTGATAGTACCTTGATTTGTTTAAAAAGAAAGATGTGGTAGTGCTTTAGTTTCTAAAATGAAAGTTTGTTATAACGACTTTATGGAAAGTTAAAAGATGGTTTAAAATGTTATATGGTTGAATTGATACATCGAGTCCCATGGTGGGCCGGGACACGTTGCATGTACACATATGAGGGTTATATGGATAGTCATGATTACACCGAGTCCCCTAAAAGGCCGGGACACGTTATAGGTACACATGTGAGGATGATGAACACACCGAGTCCCATAATGGGTCGGGACATGTTATACGACTTATATGACTTTACACCGAGACCCAGAAAGGGCCGGAACATGTTATACCTTATATGACTTTACACCGAGACCCAAAAAGGGCCGGGACATGTTATATCTTATATGACTTTACACCGAGATCCATAAAGGGCCGGGACATGTTATACCTTATATGACTTCACACCGAGTCCCAGAATGGGCCTGTCACGACCCGAACCCGGGCCCGTGACTGGTGCCTTACCCCGGGCACCCTAGTGATACAACATCAGAGAAAATCAGCGGAAATAAAAGCATGAACATGAATTAAGAGACAAGATAAATAAACAGGCCAACCAAAACAGTTGCCTTCATCATATATACATAAATACCCGAACAGTTATCCTTTTTACAAACCCCGCCACAATAAAGCATGCACTCTAAGACTTTTATAATAACTATGACGGACAGTGGCCCCGCCATACCACGAATGTATAAGAATCTACAGACTCAGGTAACATACCAAAAGATAAGCCTCCAAGAAATGGGGCTTCCGACACGCCAATCGTGATCCTATGGCGAGGATCCACAACCGATGTATTTCCACTGCAGATTTAACGCACTCGGGCGAGGTCAAGATAACAGTACTAAGTATGTGAAATCGTAAAAGATCAGAATGAAATCATAATAGTCTATATAAAGCAGGAGACATGTATGATAACGAGATGAAATACGTGTCCCGGCCCATCCCGTGGGGCTCGGTGTATAATCAGATGAAATACGTGTCCTCGCCATCTCGCGACTCGTGTAAAATCGATGAAATACGTGTCCTCGCCATCTCGTGGGACTCGGTGTAAAATCAGATGAAATACGTGTCCCTGCCCATCTCGTGGGACTCGGTGTAAAATCAGATAAAATACGTGTCCCTGCCCATCTCGTGGGACTCGGTGTATAATCAGATGGAATACGTGTCCCTGCCCATCTCGTGGGACTCGGTGTATAATCAAATGAAATATGTGTCCCTGCCCATCTCGTGGGACTCGGTGTAGAATCGTTCATAACAAATCAACCGGCCCTCCATCGAGAGACGCGGGGGTACAGAAATACAACAAAGGCTATCACAACAAGCATAGGCAAGTTTCACAACAACAAGCATAGGCAAGCTTCACAACAACAAGCATAGGCAAGCTTCACAACAACAAGCATAGGCAAGCTTCACGACAACAAGCATAGGCAAGTTATACACAACTCAAAGTACTTTCATTTTATGCCAAAGTCCGGGTTTTAACCCTAAAGTACTACGTACGTTAAATTCCTTTTTAAAGATCCATTTCTTTTACAAAGGTCACCCGACGCCCGTAGTATATATAAAAAAAAGAGTGACTAACATTGTTAAGTAAACCAAAATGCTTTCCTTTGTAAAATCAAGTAACAACCTTATTTTCCAAACGTTCAAGTTTGTCTAATTTCAAATGCTCAAGTTTCTCATTTTAGAAAAGGTTTCGTAGTTCATAGTTTTAATCCTTTTAAAACATAATTCTCCTTTAAACGTTTTGAGAAACATATGTCTTATATGTGAGTAGGTTATTCTTGTTTATAATCAATCTTATTAAGCAGCCATGATCTAGGAAATGTAATATCATTTTGTCTCATCTTAGCTTCTATGCAGATGGAGGTTTCTACTGGTTTTTATACCATACTTCATTATTCAATACATTTTCCTTTATTAACGCTGCAGTGGTTTGCCGATACTCATTCTGATTTCCGAAATCAGTAAAACATTATTCCTTTTAAAACCAAGTACTCATTACTCACGAATGAGGTTTCACACTTTTAACAAAATTCATATCAATACCATTAAGTCAAGTCTCTTATCTTCAAAAAGATATCAGTAAACCCTTCTTTTTATCACTCTTAAGACGTTATACCTAACTTCCCATAAAGCTAGTACAACTCTTATGTTTTCAAAGCCAAGTATTACTCTTCTTTCAAAAAGGTCTTTTTGAAACACTTCAAGTTCTTTATTACTACACATCAAATCCGTTATAAGTCAAATCAGTTACCCTTTGAAACCACAAAGCATTTTCTTACCTACATAAAGCTGTTATAACCAACTTCCCATAAAGCCGTTATAACACTTTATGTTTCAAACCAATCAAATACATTAAACACATGTACGTCTACCGTACTACATAGTTATACACATATCATGCTAGAACAGATAGGAAGAGGTTCACATACCGCGACGACATCCGACTAATAGCAAAGCGCTCCAAGTACCTCAAACCGCTACACACCTTAAGCCAAGTAGACCACGCCACACGTAGTATTTCAACCTATAAAGGCCACAAGCGCGCCTATTAACATCTTAGATCTCAATGTAGAATATTCTACGAAAATTCGCAAAGACTCTCCCCGCAACAACAGCGTAAATCTCCTCCTCTATCGAGGCCGGCTACCAAGCCAACCAGGGGGGGGGGGGGGGTTTGCACGTCTAACCGGACGTGTACAATTCTACTCACAGTAATACTACACAAGTTCATGTAATACCCTATGTAATTACATCGCCACTTCTTAAAATTCAGCTTAAGTCGCTAGACATTGCAGTAAGTATTATTCAGGCTTAAGTCAAAAGACATTGCCGCACAACTATGTTCAGTTCTATATATAGTATACTTAACTATATACTCCTACAACATGTAATTTCCAATTACAACAGAAGGTCAAGAATGTTTACCTCGATAAGCCCAAAATTATCCGAGTTTAAATGTCGATCCTGAGCAAGGTTTAGCTCCTACTCCGAGCGCTCCAACAACCCTTAGAAGTTCTAACTAACTTCTACTTACAACTTCAACAACGGTGAAGATTTACTTAGGGTTTCGTTTTTGGATCGAGGAAGTATAATAGTATTTTCTGGCTTTGTATAAGTGTAACCTTGGGAATACTACAAGGTATTTGGGCTAAGGTATTTGGGCATTATAACAATACTGGAGAGTATTTCTATACCACAAAAAGGGGGTATTTATACGAGACAACTAGGCAGGGTGTACTTCTGCAGAACACTACAAGTGGGGAAGTATTTCTCTACCAAAAGGCCTCAACAAAGGGGGAGGGGGGACTCTTGGACGAAATAAAACAGTAATGGGTAGGAAGGAAGAGAACTTTAAAGACTTTTGACAATTTTAGGATGAAGAAGTCTACCAAAGGGGGGGCGGTATTAATAGGTCAAGAAATGGTCAACCAATGTCCAAGATTCATCCAAGTGTCGTGCAAGTGTAGGGCTAGGATTAAGCCACGCACCTTATCCATCTACCACACCAACTTGCACAAATATCCTACCAACTCCCCTCGACCCTTTGTCGCCCACCACTTCCAATTAGAGGTGACAAGTGTCGCCTCTCGTTGGTCCAAAATGTTTCGCCTCTAAAAATCCGCAAAAATAATAAATGACATAGCGGAATTTTCCCTTCGCAAGTTTAGTAAAACGTTTCGTCGAAAAAACGACTCTTTCGCACTTGTGCCCAAATTTTCGAATCTTGCCAACTTTAAGGCTCAAATTATAATACGTACGCCCTTACGTACATACTCTGGAAATACGGGGTATAACATTCTCCCCTCCTTAGAAACATTCGTCCCGAATGTTACTTCTCAAGACGGATAACGATAAAGTTCCTCCAGCAAGTTGTCAACGCCACACCTGGCCACAGAAACACCCGCGCAAATACTTACATCCAAGTCCACGAGGAAACACCTCTAACATCACAAACTTTTGTCACTTTGCCGCGAGGTTCTAGTGTCACTCCGGCGACCCAACAAATGGTACCGGACTGCATGCGATCCCTGAGGTCTAAAATATACATCCTTCGCACCTTCTCCCTTTACAAGAAATGATCATATCTATGCTCGCAATACATGCTCGCTCTACCCTTACTCGTCGTACTCTTCTAACACTTGAACTCTTCTAGTATACGTACCACACTTCACCATCACTCGCTTCTCCAAACCTTGGAGTCACCACCTCCAACTTGGTTATCTTACTAGCCTCAATCTTCCTTAAGGCCATTCCCGGCCTTCACGGTCTGCTTCTGGTTGAACACATCCACGAACTCATACGATGGTCAACTAAACTTGGGCCTAGCACCCTCGTGACCTACCACTGGCGGACCATCCAGAGTCGACCACCTCGAAAATAGCCGCGGTTGGCCCGCAACATGGCCCCAACCCGACCCACTTAACGCATCACGCTCTTATTTCCCGATCCGGAACAATCTTACTTATACAAGTCATGAAAGCTACCACTTCCATTTTACACTACCCAAGGAATTATCCCAGAACACATTTATACGCAAACCAAGTATTTCAACAAAGACTAACCGTAAAATCTTTTATTCAAGATGACCTTACCTCTAAGGTCTCAACACGAAATATTCTAAGGTTCACACTTTCCATGCCCCCATACATATCCTTTCAACTAACCATGCTTCCTAACTCATAACCAACATAATGCTATCCGAACGTAGCACACAATAAGCGTCATTATATCATGCATACAAATCTCTAGAGGTTAAGGATATACCGAATCTACCGCCCACTCTAATCATAAGTCCGCTGCGCATAGCATGTAGAAGGCGATGAACCCGCCATCGACCCGTAGTCGAGTCATTCTGCTTGCATCCTTCCTACTAGATTTTCGTCATACGGCCTCGACGGCCGCAGGAAAAACAAGCACCGATAAAAAGACGACATTCCCGACGACGCTTGCCACATCGTGCACACCGAGGAAAACTCAACCCGATGGCTAGAACCATGTATATCTCGTGAACGAAGCCCCGAGCTCGACCGCCCCGAATACTCGAACGCCCCGACGATCGTGGGGACCACTGCATCGCGGAGGTACATAACTAGATCTGAGGTGGTCCGCCTCGAAAGTTACCAAAGGACCTCATTGCTCGCCCTTCTTCGCCGATCTCGCCATTCCGTCGACCTCTTCGTGCCTCACATCCTAGTGTATGAGCAGACGCGCGGGCAATGTCCATGCCCACAAGAGCTACACCCGCATGTGCCTCGCCAAGTAATCGCCCACCGCGACGTAGCGGTGTACTCGGCCCTCCATATCGGCTACTTACAACGGAACATACCGAGCTAATGAGTCGAACTCCACATTGTACTTCTAACCGTCCGCCCGCCCCGCTCAACGTCAAAAACTGTTTACCGAGCCCTCCTCATCCGCGAGGCAAGAAATGTGCAAGAAATGCCTCGAGAACTCGCCCCAAATCTGCTGGAAGTGCATGCTCTTCCCGACAGCCTCACGAATCAAACGATCAATCGCAGATCACGCAAATGCGAACCCAATACCACCGACTGCCTCGAGGCTCGATCACTCACGATCCAGAGTCGCTTGATAAACTCCCGAGGTCATCCTCGCCTCGATCCATAGAACATCGGCGGGCAACTCGTAAAGTCACGTAGCCTCAAACTGCTCGCCGGGGTGAACTACGGTGCTATCGGGCCGGAAGCTGCCGATTCAGCCTTATCCTCATATCTGCCACGACCGCCAAGAATCGCCATCTCTTGTACTTATCTTATTCGCTCCAGCCGTGGATCGAGGCTCAGTATCAGAGTCTCACGGCATCGCCGCGCTCTAAATCGCTGTGGCGGCATCGCGAACTCGCCGTCAAGACTGCTCTCGTGCATCGACCGCTCGCGCTGCATTCCTATGTATCTCACTAACAACTCCTCGACTACCTTGCCCATCCGGGTGCAGGTTGCCTTACGCGAGGCATAATCGGTAAAGGAAAGGAATACGTCGAGGGTCCAACTTATCACACGCCTTCAGTGGCACGATCTCGTAATGAGAAGAATGGAAACCAATCCTAAATGTCCTATAGCCTCACGATTATAGATGTGGTGCACAACACACCGATAATCAAGACTCTACTGTACACGGTGCGTAGACACTTTCTCGAGGACTAATCGCTCGATACCACTTCATCACGACCAACCGGGCGTGATCGTGTGCCTTACCCGCACCCTAGTGATACAACATCGAGAAAATCAGGAAATAAAAGCATGAACATGAATTAAGAGACAAGATAAATAAACAAAGCAACCAAAACAGTTGCCTTCATCATATATACATAAATACCCGAACAGCTTATCCTTTTTACAAACCCCGCCACAACAAAGCATGCACTCTAAGACTTTTACAACAATATGACGGACAGTGGCCCCACCATACCGAATGTATAAGAATCTACTGCACTGTGGTAACATACCAAAAGATAAGCCTCAAGAAATGGGCTTCACACGCCGAATCGTGATCCTATGAGCGAAGATCCACAACCGATGTATTTCCACTGCAGATTTAACGCACTCAAGCGAGGTCAAGACAACAGTACTAAGTATGTGAAATCAGAAAGCATCAGAATGAAATCATAATAGTCTATATAAAGCAGAGACATGTATGATAACCCGGATGAAATACGTGTCCCGCCATCCCGCGGCTCGGTGTATAATCGATGAAATACGTGTCTCGCCCATCTCGGGACTCGTGAAAATCGATGAAATACGTGTCCTCGCCATCTCGTGGGACTCGTAAAATCGATGAAATACGTGTCCTCGCCATCTCGCGACTCGGTGTAAAATCGGATGAAATACGTGTCCCCGCCATCTCGGGACTCGGTAAAATCGGATAAAATACGTGTCCTCGCTTCATCTCGCGACTCGGTGTATAATCGATGGAATACGTGTCCCCGCCATCTCGTGGGACTCGGTGTATAATCAAATGAAATACGTGTCCTCGCCATCTCGTGGGACTCGGTGTAGAATCGCTCATAACAAATCAACCGCCTCCATCGAGACGCGGGGCAGTAAATACAACAAAGGCTATCACAACAAGCATAGGCAAGTTTCACAACAACAAACATAGGCAAGCTTCACAACAACAAGCATAGGCAAGCTTCACAACAACAAGCATAGGCAAGCTTCACGACAACAAGCATAGGCAAGTTATACACAACTCAAAGTACTTTCATTTTATGCCAAAGTCCGGGTTTTAACCCTAAAGTACTACGTACGTTAAATTCCTTTTTAAAGATCCATTTCTTTTACAAAGGTCACCCGACGCCCGTAGTATATATAAAAAAAGAGTGACTAACATTGTTAAGTAAACCAAAATGCTTTCCTTTGTAAAATCAAGTAACAACCTTATTTTCCAAACGTTCAAGTTTGCCTAATTTCAAATGCTCAAGTTTCTCATTTTAGAAAAGGTTTCGTAGTTCATAGTTTTAATCCTTTTAAAACATAATTCTCCTTTAAACGTTTTGAGAAACATATGTCTTATATGTGAGTAGGTTATTCTTGTTTATAATCAATCTTATTAAGCGACCATGATCTAGGAAATGTAATATCATTTTGTCTCATCTTAGCTTACATGCAGATGGAGGTTTCTACCGGTTTTAATACCATACTTCATTATTCAATACATTTTCCTTTATTAACGCTGCAGTTGGTTTGCCGATATTCATTCTCGATTCAGAAATCAAGAAACATTATTCCTTTTAAAACCAAGTACTCATTACTCACGAATGAGGTTTCACACTTTTAACAAAATTTATATCAATACCATTAAGTCAAGTCTCTTATCTTCAAAAGTATCGAGAAACCCTTCTTTTATCACTCTTAAGACGTTATACCTAACTTCCCATAAAGCTAGTACAACTCTTATGTTTTCAAAGCCAAGTATTACTCTTCTTTCAAAAAGGTCTTTTGAAACACTTCAAGTTCTTTATTACTACACATCAAATCCGTTATAAGTCAAATCGATTACCCTTTGAAACCACAAAGCATTTTCTTACCTACATAAAGTCATTATAACCAACTTCTCATAAAGCCGTTATAACACTTTATGTTTCAAACCAATCAAATACATTAAACACGTACGCTCACCGCACTACATAGTTATACACATATCATGCTAGAACAGATAGGAAGAGGTTCACATACCTCGCGACGACATCGACTTATAGCAAAGCGCCCAAGTACCTCAAACCGCTCGGCCACACCTTAAGCCAAGTAGACCACGCCACACGTATTTCAACCTATAGAGGCCACAAGGCGCCTATTAACATCTTAGATCTCAATGTAGAATATTCTACGTAAAAATTCGAAGACTCTCCCGCAACAAACAGAAATCTCCTCCTCTATCGAGGCGGCTACCAAGCCAACTGGGGGTTTGCACGCCTAACCTGACGTGTACAATTCTACTCACGAATACTACACAAGTCCATCTGAATACACCTATGTAATTACGATTCACTTCTTAAAATTCAGCTTAAGTCGCAAGACATTGCCGTAAGTATTATTCAGCTTAAGTCAAAAGACATTGCCGCACAACTATGCTCGATTCTATATATAGTATACTTAACTATATACTCCTACAACATGTAATTTCCAATTACAAATGTAAGTCAAGAATGTTTACCTCGATAAGCCCAAAATTATCCGAGTTTAAATGTCGATCCCGAGCAAGGTTTAGCTCCTACTCCGAGCGCCCGACCCGCCTCCAACCAACCCTTAGAAGTTCTAACCAACTTCTACTTATACCTTCAACTACGGTGAAGATTTACTTAGGGTTTCGTTTTTGTGGTGAGGAAGTATAATAGTATTTTCTGGGCTTTGTATAAGTGTAACCTTGGGAATACTACAAGGTATTTGGGCCAAGGTATTTGGGCATTATAACAATACTGGAGAGTATTTCTATACCACAAAAAGGGGTATTTATACGAGACAACTAGGCTAGTGGTGTACTCGGGTAGAACACTTCTGAGGGAAGTATTTCTCTCGGCCAAAAGGCCTCAACAAAGGGGGAGGGGGGACTCTTGGACGAAATACAACACTAAGGGGGAGGAAGGAAGAGAACTTTCAAGACTTAGGAAAATTTTAGGATGAAGAAGTCTTCCAAAGGGGGGTATTTATAGGTCAAGAAATGGTCAACCAATGTCCAAGATTCATCCAAGTGTTAGGCAAGTGTAGGGCTAGGATTAAGCCATGTGCACCTTATCCATCTACCACACCAACTTGCACAAATATCCTACCAACTCCCCTTGACCCCTTTGCCGTCCACCACTTCCAATTAGAGGGTGACAAGTGTCGCCCTCTCGTTGGTCCAAAATGTTTCGTCTCTCGGAAAAATCCGCAAAAATAATAAATGACATAGCCGGAATTTTCCCTTCGCAAGTTTAGTAAAACGTTTCGTCGAAAAACGACTCTTTTCGGCACTTGTGCCCAAATTTTCGAATCTTGCCAACTTTAAGGCTCAAATTATAATACGTACGCCTTTACGTACATACTCTGGAAATACGGGGTATAACAGGGCCGGAACATGTTATACCTTATACGACCTTACACCGAGTTCCAATATGGGCTGGGACATGTTAGATACAGAGTATGAGGACCGAGCCCCAAGATGGGTCGGGACAGGTTATAGGTACGGAGTATGATACGTTATCTATACGTGTATGCACATGTTGATTCTAGTAGACATCCATGAGGCGAGTACAATAGTACAGTGGTACAGTGATACAAGGTACATTTGGCTCTTATTTTATATGACACAATTGAATCTGGTATTTGATTATTTTACTTGCCCCTGTCATTTCTTGGCCAGCCATGATTTTTGTTACACCCCGGAAATTTCAGGATATGTTTCTAAGAACGTACATAAGAACTCAAATGTTAAGATTTGAGACGAGTAAAAATTTATCGGAATTTTGGAATTTGTCGGAAAATGAAATATTGCGACGAACGGGAGGGCGACACGTGTCACCCCCCTTAATACTCTTGGACGAAATTGACATGGGGGAAATGGTCATTTGACCATAATTTAAAAGATCAAGTCTTGCAAAGGCAAGAGCTTGACATTGTTGACCAAGTCAATGCCACTTGGCTTGATCCTTGTGAAGTGCATCCTAACCACCCATTTGTTCTAATCTTGACCCTCCATCTTGTTATATATGTATACTAGTGCAAGACAAGGCAAAACACTTAGACAACTTTTACAAAAATTTTGAAGAACTCAATAGAGGCTCTCGGCTTAGGCTTAGGGTTTGAAGGGAAAAATTTTGTTTGTTGTCCAATAATCTCCCCACTTTAAACCAAGGTACCTAAGGGTATTATAAGTGTATCTCAATAGAAAGATCCCGGAAAAATGGTGTTTTCGTATTAGTCGCAAGGCGAAAACCTAAAGGGCTATTCAACTTTGAAGTTGAAACTTGAAGATGAATTTTTCATAAAGGTGCTAAAGGTGCTAGAGATCGACTTGTACTCTTGGATCATATTTGGGCTAATTGAGGTATAATCTTCGTTTTACTTTTGTAATTGAAGATTTCATGTTATGATAAGTTATAAGTGGTCATGTGATATGTGTTTTGAAGTTTGATAAGTGTTATGGAATTGGAAGCTCAAATCCGAAAATGACATATTTAGCCATTTGAAATTGAAATCCAATTTGTTCGATAAATTGAATTGTCGCATGTTACCTACTTGGAAAATGTAGTAGCTATAATTAATGGCGGCTTGATATCATATTATGCTACCAATTTGGATTGAATTGGAAATTGAATAAGAATTGGTATTGTTATATACATTGTGGCCGAAATTGGACTAGTAGTTGTATTAGTTTGTTATCGTTTGTGGGCGGAATTTTACACGCCTAGTAGGCGTGTAATCCTCATGATTAATTGCTTGGATTGTGCCTTAAATGTGGCATGTTTGGTTATTGTATTCGACTTGAAAAAGGTGGCAAAGTGAGTAGAAACAAAGGAAGTCTTGTCCGATTTTCCGTAGAATTTAGTGACTTGCACTTGGAATATTCTACGTTTGAAACTAGAAGTTAATAGACGCATTTATGGTCATTATAGGTTGACATACTACGTACGGCGATTGGACTTAGCAAGTGGATTAAACCGAAGAGGTATGTGGAACTTTCTTATCTCTTGAGCATGATCAAGCGTAAATGTATAGTACGGTAGACGTACAAGATTTTGACAATCTAGTTTATTTGATATCCTTGGCTTATTTTAAGAATGCCCAAGTTGTTTGAGTTAGGGAATTAACTCACTTGTTTAAATATTAAGGATATCTTGGTTTTCAAAAGCTAAGAGACTTTAAGTATGTTGAAAGTATCTTGATACTTGTTGTTATGGAAAGTTTAAAGAGTGGTTTACTCTAAGTAATTTACCCATGTTAAGGGACTTAAAGAGTTTTAAAGTATTGTGATACTTGTTTCGTTTTAAACGTATAAGTCCCTTGGAAAGAAAATTGTACTTGACTAAGGTATAAAGTGAATATAACGACTTTATGGGGAGTTGGTTATATTGGCTTTATGGAAAGATAAATGGCTTGATTTAATGGAAGGCAATTCGATTTTAAGGCATCAATTGCCTAAAGTTTTATAAGAAAAGGAGTCACTTGATTTAGAAACCTAACTTTATTTCTAAGAGTATTGTGACTTGTCTTGAAAAGAAATTGTAACTTGATACTACGGTTATTAGTGTCTTGGAAGGTTTATAATGAAATGAGTCTTTTTTTTAAAAAAAAAAGAATAGAAGTACGTAGTACTTTGGGTTAAATTCCCGGATGTTTTTTTATAAAAGACATGATAGTGCCTTAGGTAAACTAAAATGAGAGTGTATATATGTATAACAAGAATAATAAGAAGTTAGGGGATTTCTTAACTTGCTTATGTATTGTATGATAAGCCGGTAGTGCTTATGTTATGTGATAGCGGATTTGTGCTAGTAATATATTATTCGACGCGGGTCATTCCGGGTTTGTGGCATTGCATATTTCCGTGGATTTGCTACCCACGACGCGAGGAATACCTCATGCGAGTCCGTAGGGCTTACGCGGGTGAAATAGTCCCGTGCGCGGGTCCAACCTATGCGAGGAATTCCGTGCGAGTCCGTAAGGGCTTATGCGGTGAAATAGTCCCACGCGAGGAATACCTCACGCGGTCCACTAGATCTACGCGGTGAAATAGTCCCGGAATAGGATTGCTTAATGACACCGCGGGCGGGTGGTCTGCTTTGATCGTGAGCTTTCCTACTTTATATTGTAAGTATACCTATTTACTCTCATTGTTAGTAAGACACGATTAATCGTTAATTGAGTTATCATACATGTCTCCGCTTTTATTTTAGACTTATGATTTCATTCTGATTTCTGGCCGCATATTTGGTACATGTTGTCAGCGACCTCTTCGGGCTGCGTTCACGCCAGAGTAAAATGCATGTTCGATCCTCGCTCTTAGGATCACTGTTCACCGTTGAGAAGCTCCTTTATTCGGAGGCTTATCCACGGTATTGTCGGTTATTGTACATTCAGGGTATGGCGGCCCCGTCCCGCTTGAGTTGTTATTCTTAGAGGTGCGTAGTCACATTGTGGATTGGGTTGTAAAGAAAAAATGTCTTTCTATTTACGGATTTAGTATATTTTTACGGAAGGTGGCCTTATCGGCTAGCTTTGTTAATTTATGTTTAAGTATTTTTTTAGTTGTGTATGTTCACCGCTATTCTCGATGTTTACAAAAGCGGGTGCCTGGTAGGGCACGATGCGAGCTTGGTCGGTCGTGACAAAAGTGGTATCGAGCGATTAGTCCTCGGAAAGTGTCTACGCACCGTGTCTAGCAGAGTCTTGATTATCGGTGTGTTGTGCACCACATCTATAATCGGGAGGTCGCAGGACATTTAGGATTGGTTTCCATTCTTCTCACTCTAGATTGTGCGATAGAGTTTGTATGGTTGGTCGTCTCTCCCAACAAGTTATGATTGTTTGCTGTACGAGAAAGCGTGATGACCGGGAAGGATTATGTGGATTGCGTATCCAGGTTGGTAATGTTTGTAGTATAGTTGGTATTGTGACATACAACTATACGGATTTATGTTTGGGGGTCACATGTGTGTTGCCTAGGATGATTTTAGATTTCCAGGATTGGGTAAGGACTAAATAAATACCGGGAAGGTATGAGCAGTTAAGGAACTCTCATCAAGGTTTTACGTGCTAGTTTGAGATAATTAGGTGATTATGAGTTGTGTGAGAATGTAATGGACCCTTAAAAAGTTAATTAAAAGACTAAATGGAAGACTATGTTATAGATTGAGCTACGTAGTAGAATTTCGAGAATGGTACGGGTGAGAGCCGTATGGTTGTTGTGGTCAAGACAACACGACTATGATTTTACGAGAAATTTTTGTACCGATTCTGAGGTGATAAGTTAGGCTTGGAGCATGGAAATTGCGAGCACGAGAATGTGATAACCGTCGAGACCTTAGGTATATAAGGCCTTCTGCAGTAAGGTTAAGTCGGACCAAGGGTAAGAGTTAAGTCGGCACAGTCGAGTTGAGGACCTATTAAGGGTCGCCCCATAGCTTGAAATGAAATGAGATCAGTTGGTAGTAGTCCCGCTACGTGACAGGGTC
Source organism: Przewalskia tangutica (assembly GCA_029844215.1). NCBI lineage: Eukaryota > Viridiplantae > Streptophyta > Magnoliopsida > Solanales > Solanaceae > Przewalskia > Przewalskia tangutica. The sequence continues at coordinate 530,110 of CM056738.1, read as the reverse complement.
ACGAGGGTGTAAGGCCCAAGTCTAGTTAATCGTTTTACGGGTTCGTGGATGCATTCCACGGAACCAGTTGCGAGTCTGAATCGGCCTTATGTTGTTTAATTTTGTAACTCCAAAGTGGAGGCGAGTTAGTATGGAATTTATGTATGTAGTGGAATAAGTTTGGAAATCTGAAAGAGTGCGACCGATGAAAAGAGAGCAACCAAGTGTAAAGAAATAAAGCACGAATCCATGAGAACCTTTCGAGTGACTACACCCGTGGCGTTGGGTAGCCGAAAGAGTAGATAATAATTGCGAGAACGATAAAGTCGTTGGACCAGCAGAGTGTTATGACGCAGTGAGGTCATTATGAGTTCGGGCTAGTTGGCCTCTTGTTATGCCAACGTTGATCGCAGAGATTGACTCGATTCCGTTTATTGGTAGTGATTTTCGGTGAAAGGGAGAGAAGTGGTAGTAACGATGAATTATCCTTCCTTCTTTGGCATCGTTGTTTTCTTTTTAAGTCCGTGTGACTTGTTCACTGGGGTAAATCGACGCAGAAGTATGTGATAAATGAATTTGAAGGAATTTATGTTAAGTGCCCTTGGAAGTACTTGGAGTTGGTGTAAGGTGGCGGTCGGGGCCACGACCTTCCGGATAATTTCAGGAAAATGTGCAAGCGAAAGAAATAAATACGAGTCTTTGGCGGAAAGTCGAGGGCATCTTTGGTAGGTTGGAAAATCTACACGAACTTAAAGCGGTGCGTGATGATTAGATAATTATTGGACCGCAAGAGGACCTGTGATTAGGGTTGTGACTCGAGGAAAGTTTAAGTAAGGGAGATAAGTTCTCTTCCCACGTAAAAGGGCGATTTGCGTATTATGGGTTACGTGTACCCATGTTGTTAGGCGAAGGATATAAGATCGTAAGGTCTTGATATCGTCATGTCATAGGTTCTGATTGTGGATAACCGTGGAAAAAGTGTTGGGTTGGAGTAATAAAGAGCACGCGTCTGAATTGGTCGAGGAAGTATTGTAAAGATATAAATGTAAGTTGCACGAGTCATGATTACCCAGACGAGTGTAAAGACCATTAGTAGATAATGGGCGTAGAACGCCGAGGAAATGTGGTAACACTTGTCGACAAGAAAGATAGTAAGAAGTTACGGAGGATAGGGGATCGGTGACAACGTGAAATAACTTACAGGAGAGACGAGTAGACACTCGAACGATAGGAAATTTTGACAAGTCATTGGAGTATGCAATTCCGTGAATTGAGGTTGAATACCTGACTATAAGCTCTGCGAGCTGGGAGGAAATAATCGGGTTACTACTTGACAATCAAGGAAATCTCCCCCCTTAAATTGTGTTTGACTGTAAGTCTTAGCCATGAGGCAAGCAAAGGAATTAAGTCTAAGTTAATGACCAAGTTTGGTTGCAACAGAGAAAAGGAAACAAGAACCATATTTGAAATTAATGACACCCGAATATTTCGCAAGAATGAGAAGGGTTTCCAGTTATGGGAAGATAAGTTGATTCGACTATAGTTATAACCTCTGTGAGACTAGAGGTTAAATTATTATGATAACACGTTGGGTATTGGGCTAGGTTGTGTCTTGACGCAACCCGATAAGATAGAACCTATGTTTTCCGGAGCTAGCGAAGCAGAAAGGAAATGCGCCACTCACGATTTAGAGTTGGCGGTTAAAGCATGCCTTGAAGATTTGGGGCATAGCGTATATCTGACTTCATGTGGATACTTATGCAGACCACAAAAGCCTCGGTATATCCGCAGATCGAGGCAGAATTTGCGACACCGATGGTGGTTAGAGTTACTCAAGGATTGTGTTATTGATATCCTATACCATCCGGGGAAAGCCAAGACAGTTACAGATACTCTTTGTGGTGGACCTAAGGGTAGTCTGCCAGTTGGGCAGCCAGATAGACAGGATGTAGTCTGTAAGATTCTTCAGTTACCAAGCCTAAGGGTTCGATTATTTGTTTCCAAGGTTAATGAAGTTCTGATCCGAGAGGTTGCCGAGTCTTCCATCGTTGAGGAAGTAAAGAGGCGTGATGAGGATCGATTATGATCTGATATCGAGATACGACTCTCCGAGGAGAGAAGAGCCTGTTTGAGTAGCACCAGATGGGGTGCTATGAGATGAGGATAGATTACATGTACCCGGTGCTGCAGGACTAGTCAGCAGGTTTTAGGGGAGGCATACAGTGCTTATTGCTCGCACTGTTCGAGGTCGACTAAGTTGTGTCGTGACCTCAGATGTATGTATGGGTAAGATGACCGGAAAAAGGGACATAGCGAGTTCTTCGCTTAGTGTCCGAATTAGTAGCAGTCGTGGTTGTGTACGAAGCCCGGTGGGCTATGCGAGCGATTGAAATCCCAACCTAGATATGAGAGGTAATTGATATGGATCTTGTTACAGGGTGGCATCGTACTCGGAGGAAGTGCGACTCCCTGGGGGTCATGGTAATTAGGATGGCGAAACCAGCCGTGTTCTTTGGATTGGGACCACTTACTCGGCTGAGGTTTATGCTAGCATGTATAGCAGAGGGGATTGTGAGACTGCACGGCTCCCTACGTTTATTATGTCCGACAGATGAGCTCGATTACAGATAACTTCTGGAGGTTTTCAGAAGGGTTTTAGGGACACAGGTGAGTCTCAGTGGTGCATTACACCCTCAGACCGACGGTCAGGCAGAGCGTACTATCCAGGCACTTGAGGATAGGTTGCGGGCCTGTGTTTTTGATTTCAGGAATAGCCGGGAAGGTTAATTGCCTCTTGTCTTGTTACGTACGATAACAGATACCCTTCCAGTTTTTAGATGGCCCTGTAGGAGGCCTTGTGTGTAAGAAGTGTAGATCGCCGGTTGGATGGTTCGACATAGGCGAGGTTCAGTTATTTGGTCCAGACTTGATTGGTGGCCGTGGATAAGCGAAGCTTATCAGGGAAAGATTATTAGTAAGCTTAGAGTCAGCAGAAGCTTTATGCAGATAATCGACATTAACACATGGGGTTCAGCTTGACATTTTAGTATGAGTATTGTTATGAGGCCTCGTGTGGTATTATTGGTATGTAGGGGTTGTAAAAGAAGACTATGTCGCTATCTTTAAGTTGACTCCCGAAAGAACATTCGGGGACGAATGTTTCTAAGGGGGGAAGAATGTTACACCCCGGAAATTTCAGGATATGTTTCTAAGAACGTACATAAGAACTCAAATGTTAAGATTTGAGGCGAGTAAAAATTTATCGAATTTTGGAATTTGTCGGAAAATGAAATATTGCGTGACGGGAGAGGCGACGTGTCACCCCCTTAATACTCTTGGACGAAATTGACATGGAAATGGTCATTTGACCATAATTTAAAAGATCAAGTCTTGCAAAGGCAAGAGCTTGACATTGTTGACCAAGTCAATGCCACTTGGCTTGATCCTTGTGAAGTGCATCCTAATCACCCATTTGTTCTAATCTTGACCCTCCATCTTGTTATATATGTATACTAGTGCAAGACAAGGCAAAACACTTAGACAAATTTTACAAAATTTTTGAAGAACTCAATAGAGGCTCTCGGCTTAGGCTTAGGGTTTGAAGGGAAAATTTTTGTTTGTTGTCCAATAATCTCCCCACTTTAAACCAAGGTACCTAAGGGTATTATAAGTGTATCTCAATAGAAAGATCCCGGAAAAATGGTGTTTTCGTATTAGTCGCAAGGCGAAAACCTAAAGGGCTATTCAACTTTGAAGTTGAAACTTGAAGATGAGTTTTTCATAAGCTTCTAAGGGTGGCTTGGGGTGGATTGGAATGTCGAAAGGAGGAGCTAAAGGTGCTGGAGATCGACTTGTACTCTTGGATCATATTTGGGCTAATTGAGGTATAATCTTCGTTTTACTTTTGTAATTGAAGATTTCATGTTATGATAAGTTATAAGTGGTCATGTGATATGTGTTTTGAAGTTTGATAAGTGTTATGGAATTGGAAGCTCAAATCCGAAAATGACATATTTAGCCATTTGAAATTGAAATCCAATTTGTTCGATAAATTAAATTGTCGCATGTTACCTACTTGGAAAATGTAGTAGCTATAATTAATGGCGGCTTGATATCATATTATGCTACCAATTTGGATTGAATTGGAAATTGAATAAGAATTGGTATTGTTATATACATTGTGGCCGAAATTGGACTAGTAGTTGTATTAGTTTGTTATCGTTTGTGGGGCGGAATTTTACACGTCTAGTAGGCGTGTAATCCCCTATTGATTAATTTCTTGGATTGTGACTTAAATGTGGCGTGTTTGGTTATTGTATTCGGCCTTGAAAAAGGTGGCAAAGTGAGTAGAAACAAAGGAAGTCTTTGTCAGATTTTCCGTAGAATTTAGTGACTTGCACTTGGAATATTCTACGTTTGAAACTAGAAGTTAATAGACGTACTATGGTCATTATAGGTTGACATACTACGTACGGCGATTGGACTTAGCAAGTGGATTAAACCGAAGAGGTATGTGGAACTTTCTTATCTCTTGAGCATGATCAAGCGTAAATGTATAGTACGGTAGACGTACAAGATTTTGACAATCTAGTTTATTTGATATCCTTGGCTTATTTTAAGAATGCCCAAGTTGTTTGAGTTAGGGAATTAACTCACTTGTTTAAATATTAAGGATATCTTGGTTTTCAAAAGCTAAGAGACTTTAAGTATGTTGAAAGTATCTTGATACTTGTTGTTATGGAAAGTTTAAAGAGTGGTTTACTCTAAGTAATTTACCCATGTTAAGGGACTTAAAGAGTTTTAAAGTATTGTGATACTTGTTTCGTTTTAAACGTATAAGTCCCTTGGATAAGAAATTGTACTTGACTAAGGTATAAAGTGAATATAACGACTTTATGGGGAGTTGGTTATATTGGCTTTATGGAAAGATAAATGGCTTGATTTAATGGAAGGCAATTCGATTTTAAGGCATCAATTGCCTAAAGTTTTATAAGAAAAGGAGTCACTTGATTTAGAAACCTAACTTTATTTCTAAGAGTATTGTGACTTGTCTTGAAAAGAAATTGTAACTTGATACTACGGTTATTAGTGTCTTGGAAGGTTTATAATGAAATGAGTCTTTTTTTTTTTAAAAAAGAATAGAAGTACGTAGTACTTTGGGTTAAATTCCCGGATTTTTTTTTATAAAAGACATGATAGTGCCTTAGGTAAACTAAAATGAGAGTGTATATATGTATAACAAGAATAATAAGAAGTTAGGGGATTTCTTAACTTGCTTATGTATTGTATGATAAGCCGGTAGTGCTTATGTTATGTGTGATAGCCGGATTTGTGCTAGTAATATATTATTCGATGCGTGGTCATTCCCCGGGTTTGTGGCATTGCATATTTCCGTGGATTTGCTACCCACGATGCGAGGAATACCTCATGTGAGTCCGTAGGGCTTATGCGGGTGAAATAGTCCCATGCGGGCGGGTCCAGCCTATGCGAGGAATTCCTCATGCGAGTCCGTAAGGGCTTATGCGGGTGAAATAGTCCCATGCGAGGAATACCTCACGCGGGTCCACTGGATCTATGCGGGTGAAATAGTCCCGGGAATAGGATTGCTTAATGACACCGCGCGGGTGGTCTGCTTTGATCGTGAGCTTTCTACTTTATATTGTAAGTATACCCTATTTACTCTCATTGTTAGTAAGGCACATTATCGTTAATTGAGTGAGCATACGTGTCTCCAGCTTTATTTTAGACTTATGATTTCATTACTGTACTTTCGCCCGCATATTTGGTACATGTTATCTTGACCTCTTTGAGGTGCGTTCACGCATGAGTAAAGTAAATTCTTGATCATCGCTCTTAGGATCACTGTTATTTGTTGAGAAGCTCCTTTATTCGGAGGCTTATCCACGTATTGTCGGTTATTGTACATTCGGGGTATGGCGGGGCCTGTCACTTGAGTTGTTATTCTTAAGTGCTGTAGTCACATTGTGGATTGGGTTGTAAAGAAAAAATGTCTTGCTTTTATTTCGGATTGAGTATATTTTTACGGAAGGTGGCCTTATCGGCTAGCTTTGTTAATTTATGTTTAAGTATTTTTTTAGTTGTGTATGTTCATTGCTATTCTCGATGTTTACGAAAGGGTGCGGGTAGGGCACGATGTGAGCCGGGTGGTCGTGACAATTTTAATACTGTACTTTATTTCTGTTCCATACTAAGTACTTGTTGTCTTGACCCGCCGGAGGCTGCGTCATCTGCATGAGTTTAGGTTCGCGATTGGGTGATCCGTGTGTGGGATCTTGTTACCGCTGAGGTAGCTTTGTTAGGAGCTTACCATTGGTACGGTTGGTTTAGACTGTTGTGTATTTCAGGGTACGGCGGGGCCTTGTCCCGTCATAGTTGTTGTAAAAACTCTTAGAGGTCTGTATTCATATGTGGGTTGGACTGGCGTGAGTTGTATTTATATTGTTGTACAATTATAGTCTCATTCGGGTGTTATATATTATGACAGTTTTGCCTTTGTTTAAAGAAAAAAAAAGTGTTATTTAGCTTCTGCAGGTTACTTGTGTTGTATGAATAGAAGGGTGCCCAGGTAGGGCACCAGTTGCGGACCCGGGGTTCGGGTCGTGACACATGAGGCCCTAAAAAAACACTCTTCCTGCCGAGCCCTTTTTCTCCTCGGTCCACAAATTTTTTGTTTTGAAAGAAGTGGACCTAACATAACTATGACTAAGGGGATTAAGAAACTACGATTTTCATTTTTTTATAATAAATGATTAAAAATATGTAAATTTCAATTAACTATGACGTGCACTTTTTGAGTCTAAATGGTTCAGGTTGAGTTGGACCAAGATAGAGTACTTGAAGTGCAAGTTCAGTGGCGTAACGTCTGATGATGGTGTTGAAGTAAGGCTTTGTACCCAGGCCATCCAAAAGAAAGGAAGTTTCAAGTACCTTGGATCTATTATCCAAAGAAATAGGGAGCTTGATGATGATGTCACACATCGTATTGGTGCAGGGTGGATGAAGTGAAGGTTAGCATCAAGAGTGTTATGTGACAAGAAGGTAACGCCAAAACTTAAAAGCAAGTTCTACAAAGTGGTGGTTAGACCAACTATGTTGTATGAAATAGAGTGTTGGCCAGTCAAGAACTCTCACGTTCAGAAGATGAAAGTAGCGGAAATGAGGATGTTGCGATGGATGCGTGGGTATACTAAGAGAGAGATGATTAAAAATGCCGATATTCGGGACACAGTGGGGGTGGCCTTGGTGGCGGATAAGATGCGAGAAGCGAGACTGAGTTGGTTTTGGCATAGGAGGAGAAAATGCATAGATTTCCAATGAGAAGGTGTGAAGGTTGGCTATGGACGACTTTAGAAAAGTTAGAGGTAGGCCGAAGAAGTATTTGCGACAGGTGATTAGAAAGGACGTGACACAGTTCCAGCTTACAGAGGACATGACCTTAGATAAGAGATTATGAAGGACACAAATTAGAGTAAAAGGTTAGGAGGTTACTAGTAGTCGTAGTATTACTCTTGTAGTTTCTTGCCCTTTTTGATTTCTGCTACTATTTGTTGTTTCTTGTTCTTTTGACTATATTACTTTGTGGTTGTTATTGCTCTTTTTTATGATCGTTACTGCGCTATCATGCTTTTATACTATGTTTTCATGGTTTATTCATTTTCATTATTTTTTTTCATAATGTTCTGCATCTTGTTTTTATGCCGAGTGTCTACCGGAAACAACTTCTCTACCTCTCAAGATAGAGGTAATGACACTCTACCCTCTCCAAACTCCACTCCGTGGGATTTTCATTGGTATGTTGTTGTTGTTGTTATTGTTAAATTATGTGATTACTCATCTGTCATATAAAATTTGTGTTGTACTTCATAGTTTCAAAATAAATAATTTTAAAATAAAGATATTTCATTTATAAAGAATTAAAATATATTTTTTAAAATAAAAATTAAATACACTTAGACAAATATCATAGGGATTAAAATAAAAATCCATCAATAATTAGAATGAAAAGTGTTAGTATCCCTTTTTTGATAGTTACCTTCAAATTACGATGAGTGATAAATTTTATTTTATTTTAAATAAAAATATGTCGAATTCAACTTCAGAAATAGCTCACATAAGTAAGCAAACATTGCCCCCACGGGCACAAGCAAGTTGGTAAGTGGCAAGATGATTGGGGTATAATTATAACGGCGTCGTGGGTTAATCAGGTGTGGTGACAATCTTTCTTTGAAATATTGCGAGGATATTCTTTGGGTTCGTGTCCCGTTGGTCATCCTTACGGAGATCGCCGCGTATATCCTCGATTTACATCCCTTTGACTGAGGTCTGCGATGCAGTGGGGTTTCACCTTCAGGACTTTCTCTGATCAAAGTAAGCAAACATCAAGGGAAAAGTAAAAAATAAAAAATAATTTTTGATAGTTACTTTTACGAAAACAATTATAGTACTAGTAATATTTTAACGTTGGAAGGTGTAGTGGGAGACAGCTTTAAATCGTCAAAATAATACTACTATAATCATAATGTGATGTGGTAGACAGACAAGGGGTGCTAAACTTTGAGGAAATTTTAAGAAAAAGACACTCGAAAGAGTAGCGGCTGCGGGTTCTTCGTCAACAAAAAAAAAGGGAACGGATAAAATGGGGAAATTTGGTCCTTCTTTGTTGTCACGTTGTCCTTTATTTATCAAAAATAAAAAAGTTTGGTTTGTTTGAGATGTCGATTTTAAATAAAAGTGAAGATATTTGTAATAGACTCGACGTCCATGTAAAAATAGTTAATTTATAGACTATTAATTTGTTTTAAATTGAGACATGATTATTATTGATGGTGATAGTGGTGTCCAAGCCATGTTAGTACATTCACATGAGGTTGCAAAGTATTAATACCGTGTTTATCTTAACTCAGTATTTTCAGCGTAGAAAATAATTTTATATATAAAAATTTATAAAAAGTATAATAAAAATTTAAATTTTGAATTTGTTTTTGAGCACATCTCGACTATTATATTGAGTATTTACTCTCACTAGCACAAGTATATGGTATATGGAAAATATAAAATACTTAATGAAATAATTAAATAACATTATATATAAAATTTATATAAACATACATTTCCTATATATATTTATTAAATTGATACTAACATCGATTGCATGTGATTTTAAAACAAAAATTGCCACTCTCGTATTAGATGATGGTAAAATTGTGCATATGTTATGATGTGTATTAAAATTGTGCATGTGTAAAAAACTGTGACATAATCAAGACTCTGCATAATCTTAAATTATACTATCATGTAAAGTAGAGTTATATTTATTGTACCCCAGCTTTCTTTATTTCCAATATTTATTGAATTATTGGTAAAGTCAAGAGTGATTTATTGTGCTTGGCACCACAACCAAAAGAAAATCAAGAATATGGCAATTTAGTAGGTGGAGTAACTTCAATCACTACTATTTTGTGATAGAGAATTACAGTGCATTTAATTCTATTAAAGTATATAATAAGTTCAAGTAACTACTGATGTGGCTATCATAAAATTTAGAACCCAATAGCTTTAGTTCAAACCATATATTTATATTTAGGAATTTACTAAATATGTATAAATAATTAAATTCAGAATACAGTTACTAATGCCTGATGTGACTATCTTAGAATTTAGAACCCAATAGCTTTAGTTCAAATCCTGTTTTTGTATTAAGAAATATAATGAATATGTATAGAAAATTGAATTTAGAACACAGTGACGTGGCTATCCTACAAATTAGAACTCATAAGTTAAATCCTAACTCCACCTCTGTACATGCGGGAGCTAGGTAGATTAACCGCCTTCGTTGAAAAATTGCACTGTATATACAAGGTCAAAGTTATATTTAATGTATATATAGTAGATGTTGAGTCCCCTGTATTCTTTGTATATTTACTTCTTTATATTTTGAATCCACTTAGTAAAAATCCTCGCTCTCACTTAGTACACGAAGATTCTGAAAAATGCTTTTTTTTAATGATAATGTGTGTCAACGGTGCCAGAATAGGGGAACCCTTTTAAGTTATTGGTTTAATTAAAGTTTGTCACTTTTGTTATTGAACATGCCTTGGCTAGAGATTTTGCATCAGTGGGTGGAAAGAAGTAGTTTTTTATTTCAAAATCTGGGTGTTGCTTAATTCTTGTATATGATATTTCATTGGCATTCTTAAATAGTTTCTTTGTTCAAGTTCTGTTGCTTCTCAAGCAATGTCTTAAAGAATAGTACTCACATAAAACACTGAGATGCAAAACATAGCTGTTCAGAAATGGTTTCTTACTGATGATAATTAGTGCTAATGGTGCCAGAACAGGAGAACCATTTAACGTAATTGGTTTATTAAAATTCATGAATTGTGTTATTGAACGTGTCTGTGTAGTGATTTTGCAATTGATGGGTGTTAAAGATAGGCCTTTCTTTCATATGGATGTTGTTTCTTGGATATGTGGATGTTCCATCGGCATTTACTATATTACTAGTTTCTGATGATAACTTGTCTGGTGCCAGAACGGGGGAAGCCTTTTAAGTATTAGTTTATTGAAGTTCGTGAATTTTGTTATTGAGCGTGTGTGTGCAGAGATTTTCGATTCTTGGGTGTAAAAGAGTGGGTTTTCTTTCATATGCGTGTGTTGCTTAATTCTTGGATATGTGGATGATTCATTAGCATTTCCTATAATGCTAGTTTCTTCTATTCAATTTTTTTGCTTCTCAAGCAATCTCTTAAAAGATAGCATTCACATTAAACACCTGGGTGCAACAACATAGCTGACCAACAACAACATACCCAGTGAAATCCCACATAGTGGGGTCTGGAGAGGGTAGAATGCACGTAGACATTACCCATACCTTGGGAGGTAGAGATGCCGTTTACGGTAGATAACTTGTCCGAAATGCTTTATTGGTGATGATAAATTGTGCGGTGGCAAGAACAAGGGTACCCTTTAAGTGACTAGTTTATTAAAGTTTGTGAATTTTTGTATCGAGACTCTCGGGCAGTGGCGGAGCCACTCTGTTCACGCGAACAAGCGTGATTTTTTTTTTGCATTGCTATTTTCCACTTTTGAACAAGCACAGCATGCTCATTCCCTTATACAACGCTGTGAATTTTTTTTCCGAACAACCACTACCGGGGACGTAGATCCGCCCCTGCTCTCGGGCAGTAGATTTAGGATTAATGCATGTAAAAGGGAAGTTTTTCATGTGGGTATTGCTTAAAATTTTCCATTGGCATTTTCTTGTTTAGCTTATCTGTTTCAAGTATTCTTACTTCTCAAACAAGCTCATGAAGAATGTATTTTCTCTTTGCTTTTTGGTGGTGCGCCTTTTTCATGACCACTGCTATCTATCGCTCTATCTGCTCAATTAATTCTCTTATATATTTGATATACACCCGCTCTTCCCCTACCCAAGCACTAGCCTGGGAGCTTTGTGCATGAATAAGCTGTTTGTACAGATAGTATATTGGTCTTGATGAACAAGGATTTATTTTTGTTTTTTTGTAACTTGCACGCCCAAAAGATATCAAGTGGACCAGAAGTTTCACATTCTCTGGACTGCTTATCGGGAATAGAATCTGATCTTCAATCAATGTTCAAAATCCATGGCCTGAAATTTTCGGACACCTCATAAAATTTTATCTGCCAATTTCCTTTAAAAGGCTTCTTAATCAATTTAGCTCAAATTTTGAACTGTTTCTTTCAACATATGGTTGATACACATCTTAAAGTAAGAGGACTAAGTGTGTTCATCCTTTTCTGTAGAAGGGAGCTATATGCTTATCAATCACCATAAAACACCATTGCTCTAGGTCTTATAGGAACCCAGAACCTACAGTTTAAAGGTCGATAGAATTTTTGAAGAAAAACATAGCAACATACATAGCCTTGAACAAAATTGTATTTTTTTGGTGCAACATGGCCATTGTAAATGATGTAGATTCCATGCTAGATATGATTGGGGCTTTGCACACTTTGTAATTTTTGACGCACCATCTTAGTGCTGTTTTAGCATTTATAGAATATCATTACTTATAAAAGAAAAAGGTCAATCCTCTGACCATAAGCTACTCTAGGTCCATGAATCCTACTGACTAGCTGTCTGGAATTACAGCAGCCTTGATCACTTAATGTGGTAGGTCATCATGAATAGCACTTTTTTTTATAAAGTAATAAATTTCATTAAGGAAAGGGCAAAAGTTTTCCCGTACACAAGAAGTATAACAAAAAAGTAGAAAACCTTACAAGAAGACATATTTTTCTACAAATAACACCCAATCATCTACATGTAGGAATCCTGTGGGTGCACCAAAATGAAATAAGGGAAAAAAGACTATTCCTCAAGTGTACAAAGTCTTTCTCTATTCCCTCAAAAGCTCTCCTATTCTTCTCTCTTCATATGATCCCATTAGTGCTAGCGGAGCAACATCCCATGCCTTGCATCTTCTCTTCCTTCTTCTAAAAGCCCAACTAAACGTTATTTCTTTCACGGTGCCTGGCATCACCCACTCAAGTCTAAACCATCTCAAAATTCCCACCATATGAATTACACTGTTAGGTGATTTGACTTATGATACTGAAGTTTAAAGGTCAATCATCTGACATAAGCTACTCAAGGTGCTACGACGCATATTGACCAGCTGTCTGGAATGACAGTAGTCTTGTTACATCATGTGATAAGTTATAGTGAATAATACTATTAGTTTTTTTGACTTCCGATACTAAAGTTCCTCTAAGTAAGAACGTTTCTCTGACTTTATTTTTCCGAGGATGAAGTCAGAATATAATATCATATCTATCTCTTAACTGCTAAGCACTTGAGAAAAAAAGTCAAATTTAACAATTTGCTTTTTTGGTGAATTGAGTGTTAACCGCTCTCTGCGGTTAAAGGAGATACAAATGACATGAGTAGAGCTCCGAATCAGGAAAACTGTGTGCCATAATTGTGCTGAGTTGGATGAAGAAATTCCAGCCCTCCCCTGGATTAATATGATGTAACATGTTGAGGCTTGCAAGGCTATTAATGAATGTAATTCTGATACACAGAAATTTTCATTGGCCTGATTTGTTCTTATTTTCCTCTAGTTCTGTCTATGAGTACGGGAGGTTCTGTGAGACTTTCCATTCAAATGATGATGGCTGGAGAGATTGTGAGTCTTGTGTGAAGGTTAGTGGAAAAGGTATCACCCATAATTTTGTATACAAACATAGCTATGTCTATGAATAAAGGTCTTTGTTCATGTGTATACTCATAAGCTCTGTGAGAAACATTTCTTAGCAGTAATGTTTTTTTGTTGCAGTTGGTCCATTGTGGATGTATTACGTCTTTCAACACATATCTGCTGTTAGATTTTGGTGGAATTATGTGCATGGAGTGCTCAAAGAAGAATAATATTCTTGTGAGATATTTAAGGCATTTTTCAATTCGTAGTTTACTATCTTCAGATCATTGGTCAATATTTGTTGGCCATCTATCTCTTAGACAGTTACAGTAACTTCTACACTACTTTAAGCTAGTTTGTCGCAATCATGATCCTAATCTTCTCCCTACTTTCGGAACTTCTCAACTTTGCAGCGCTCAAATCTTTTAGGTTAGAACTATACAGGGATGCTTAAAAATGTTCTTTATTCTGTTGCCATTCCTTTTTAGGATGAGGAGATCAATGATATGAAGTTCTAATTTTATTTAATGCAGGCACGAAATCGTTGCTTGTCCCATGAAACTCCAGTATCAACTGGAGAATCTCGGCTGGATGTCGTACGGACCGTGGTAGAACCTCAGTATAGACCTCGTGGCACAGAGTCAGAGTTGAAGAAGATCTCCATAAAATATCCTTTGCTGTATACTCATTTGTCTTTGTCTGCGAAGACTACGAAAGGAGAACTCTCAAGCCATTTGTTTAGCAAATAAAATAAGTGGTATGTAAGCAAATAAAGTCTGCTCTTAGTTTCAGTTCACGGAGATGAATAAACCTGGTTGGAAACAAGAACTCTCTCCATGTTGCACTTCAAATTTAATGATTCATAGTCTTGTGCTCCTTGACATACCTTAGCTGTAGGCGCGTTGTCACCCTTTGTTTAAAAAATTGTTGTCTGCCACTGATGCCGATCTCACACTATCACGTCTTGTGATTCCCAAAAAGTGTGCTGAGGTGAGTTTGTGTTTTTCCGAAAATTTGTGCCTCGTCCAAGAAAAGTGGGTTATGGGGTGAATATAAATATCCGCTGCTTTTTATATTTTTGATTCCCGCGGCATCATTCATTTCAGTGAAGTTTCTCTTGTCAATTTTGACCCCCAAAGCGTTCCCTGTTTGCAGGCTTTCTTTCCTCGCCTTTCTGGGCCGCACAGGATCCCCATCAATATACTGGACACAGAAGGCAAGGAATGGGATTTTCACTTCCGTTTTTGGCCTAGTTCTAGGAGTAAAATGTATGTGCTGGGAGGACTTAGAGATTACATGGTCTTGAAGAAGTGGCAAGCAGGCGATGTAGGTAATTGAAGGAATCCCGCCCTATTAATGTTTTGTATCCTTTTTCTGGTCATTGGACCTGCGAAGTTGAAAAAGACTTCACACTTCAAATAAAACCAACATGCTACTCAAATGCAGAGTGCAGTTCGTAGCTGAGATTAGTTCTAGAATATCCTTTTGATCTATGATGACCATTAGTGAATTAGTTGATGGAGTAGTATACATAGTTTCCAAGCTAAAGGAGCTGAGTGACATGTTCCAATGCATCAGAGTGATGTTTAAGTTACAGATAAGCCATCTGAAGTGTATTCCTCCTCCTACTCATGCGAACATTATTTTATTGGAACCTTACTTGCAGTTGTTTGGTTTGCAGTTACTTTTTATCGAATTGAACCAGGGAAGAAATTGATCATTGGATTAAGGAATACTTCTGCTGGTTCTACCACATCATAGGTATGTAAGACATACTCTTCTGATTGGTTTAGTACCCAAGTAAAGCTTTGCATCGTTACGAGAACTTTTAGCTGATTGGAGCTGCTCTACTCATGTGGTTCTATTATGCTGGAATCATACGCGTTGTATGACGGTGAGCAGCTTAGAGGCGGATTCTGGATTTGAACTTTTCAGGATACCACTGAATCCACTGACCATTTGAGTTACTGGGTTTGGAGTTTAATATTTGTGCGTATTTAGTAGATTTCTTGACGCAAATCCAGGGTTTGGGTCAAAGCTTTGTGTTCAGCTGAAATTGTACCTTCACTCTGTACATCCGCCCCTGGGTGAGCTGTACTTATTTAGATAAAATTGCTGACAATGTGCTGAAATGGTATGAAGGATACCATTGCAAGTGCCCAATGCTAGTTCTTAAATTTGAGTTGAGTTACATGCAATTTCCGCCCTTATGGTCTCTGTAACAAGATATTACCATCATAAGGGTAGTATTCTATGATTACCGATACTGGTATTTAAGTTTTTAAGATTGAACTTTGTGGTGTTCCTTAACCAAAAAAATAAAAATAGAAGAAGATTGAACTTTGTGAGTTGTGACTATGGATACAATGAAACCTTGATAACTGTTAAGTAGAATATCCATCAAGTTTCAAAGTGTTTAGGTAGTTTTTTTCCGCTTAAAATTGTTAGTCATCACAAAAAGTTAGAATCTATATGTGGAATAGGAACACACTGAAGTACATAACAATTTTAGTATAAATTAGAGATAAGAGTCAAAAACACACCCCAAGTATCACCTTTTTTTGAGTTTCCTACCTCAACTATAAGTTGTTTACTTTTTTTACCTGAACTATCACCAACTAGTTTGCAAAACACACCCGAAAAACATCAAAAACAACACATCAAAGACAAGCACACAGAAGATCCTTTATTTGACTGACATATGTGCTTATCAAAGGCTCATAGGCAAACTTTTGTATTGGATTGTCACAAGGCCTGATATTGCATTTAGTGTACAAACACTAAGTCAATATCTACAAAATCCTAAGAAGTCACACATGGATGCAGCTCTCAGAATTGTTAGATATATAAAATCTCAGCCTGGGCAAGGTGTGCTCATCTCTAACAGTCCAATTCAATCTATGACTGCATTTTGTGATGCTGGCATCTTGCCCTCACACTAGGAGATCAGTGTCTGGGTTCTTAATCAAGCTTGGAGGGTCTCTAATATCATGAAAGTAAAAAAAACAGACTACCATCTCCAGAAGTTTGAAGCAGAATATAGGAGTATGTCATCCACAGTTGCTAAATTGACATGGTTACTAGGATTACTGAAAGACTTGGAGGTTGAGATTGAGTTACCTGTCAGCATTTATAGTGACAGTACATCATCTATACGAATAGTTGCCAATCCAGTTTACCATGAAAGGACCAAACATATTTAAATAGATTGTCACTTTATTAGGGAAAAAATCAAGAAGGAAGAAAATCAAAAGCAATAAACCGTCCAAACTACTCTAAAAAGCTGGGAAGTTAAATTAAAACGTCATCGACTTGGGACGTAATTCGGGAGCAACACGATAAATCATGAAAATCAGCAATTTCCTTTAAAATTATTGTGGAGAACGGAGTAATGGACATTTTAGAACAACTCCGAGCAGCCGCCGGGAAACTTTTAAACCCAAAAATTCAGAAGAAACCGTCAGATACATACGCGCTAGAAGGTTAGTACACTCGGTCCAAAAAATATTGTCCTTGACTTGACACAAAATTTAAGAATAAGGAAGACATTTGAAATGTGTGGTCCAAAATAAACGTGTGACTGTAAATAATCTCATAAAGTTAAATTATTTATAAATATAGAATTGTGACAATTTTTTTGGGACAAAATAATAAGTAAAGTGTGAAATTTTTGGGACAGAGGGAGTATATATATTCCTTCGTCGTCCTAACATGTGATTCTTCCCTTTTTATATGTCCATCTTTCTTTATTTAGTAAGTTTGACAATTCTAACGTCCTACCAGTTTAAAATCACAAAATTCAAAGTACATTTTAGTACATTCACTCATCTTTAATTTAAAATCACAAAATTTAAAGACATTTTAGTACATTCACACATCTTTAATTTAGACCATAGAATTGAAAATCTTTCTATATTTTTTAAACTCCGTGTCTAGTTTATCTACTACTCCCACTGTTCAAGTTTATGTGACAACATACTCTCCTTTTTAGTTCGTTTCAAAACAAAAATGTATTACATATCTAAATTTGGAAACAATTAACTTAACACTTTTAGTTTTATCCGTAATGAGAAGTTTTTATAACCACACAAATATAGAAGGAGTATTCACGGGATATTGCTGAACATGTACGAGCCCCATTTAATAGAAAAATAAAATTCAATGAGAATTTGGTTCATCCGACACGTACACGTCAATGGGGCATCTCACCTTTCTATGTTCTGTAGACTTGTGTTTAACTATTGAGGGTGAAGATATTCTACATAATGTGAATATTTCAACCAAAAGTTTGATTTTAGTTTAAAACGACCAATATGTAGAATCAGAACAAGTAATTGTGAGATAATGCCACAGAAATAAACATGTTTAAGAAAACAAGTTTCAAAAGTCTATATTTTTTCGTTGAACTCTGCGTTGATTCAAACTATGTCACATAAATTGGGACGAGGGGAGTAGTATTATACAAGCTATTGTTTCGTGGTAGCTGTGGTATTGGTATAGTGTAGTTTTGATACTGCCTATCGAGTGAATTATGTATATAAGTAGTGGCATTGATGCAAAGAAGGAGGTAGGATGTATACTAATATGCACATTCACCGACTTAATCCGCCTTGGAGTGGTAGCAATTTCTGCTGAGTGGTAGTAATTTCTGCTGAGTGGTAGTAATTGATTCATCTAAGACCAATTACTAACTCAGCGTGTTCATTTGTTCTCGCTGCAATGTGTTAACCTTGGTAAGGTATACCTGGAAATTTGATTGCCTTCTGGCGGTGCAGTATCTATATAATGTACTGTTTTCACGCTGGACTACTGCAATACTTTTCTAATGTTCATAAGCCTCGTGTGTTCTCCATTCGTGAGGAAGGAGGGGGAGTTGGAAGTGACCCTTGCAAGGCCATTTGTATGATAGAGTCTCTAGCATTTGAGTGATTGGCATCAATTACTCCCTTTTGGCGATGTATTATCTTTTTGATGAACTATGGATGGAGCATGGCCTATATTGCATGGAATAAAGTAGTAGCTGAACTTGCAGTATGACATCTTGTGCAGTAAAACTTCCAAGACTTCACACACCTAAATTTCCATACTTTGCCCTTATGGTTTCTTTGTTCTTTTTTACAATAGAATCAACTTTTGTGAGTCTTCAAATCATCTTGTAATAAGTTGATATGTCCCGTGTACTTAAAAAAAATAAAAGTTAACTGAAAGAAACAAAAGGAAAAAGAAGTGTTTTAGCTTCCTACAGCATGCATAATAAAACATGCTCATTGTTGACCTGTGGAGTCAGTTATACTTGATATTGTATTCCCTTTAATGGTGGTGACTCAAGAACACTCTCTGCTAGGATAACGCATCTTATGAGGATTGACATATGTCACTATCATCCTCAATCATTTTTGTACTTACTCATTGATCTTTATCCAAAAAAAATGTACTTGCTCATTGATATACTGAATGGTTTTTCACATGTCTAATCGTTTATGCAGGTGGCAGTAGAATTACGAAGGAGGGACTAAAGGACCAATCACCTTCCCGTCCTTCCAGTAGAGCTTAGAAACAAGATGTTACTGTTATGATGGAGGAGATGCAAGCAAAGATGGAGAAACTTCAGGATGGCATGAATACAACGAAGCAGCAAAATGAGGTGTTGACTAAATGTATCACGGGGTCGGAGTCCTTTGAGTTCTCCGATGAGCCTATCAAGAGTTTAACGCCTTCAAAATCTAATAAGAAAAAGGTTTTCATTTGTGAAAGAAATAATTCCTTGATTATTCTTATTGATGAAAAACATATATATACTAGTTACAATAGGAGAATCCTATTCCTACTTTACATCTAAATCCTTATTCTATAAGGAGATTAAATCTACACTTATGGTAATATTACAATACTAATTTAGGTACAAGACTAAGTTTACAATATACCAAATATACAATAGGGAAAATATTAACAAATCTGGAAATTGGAATATGGGCTGAACGTGAGACCCATATTCTCTAACACACCCCCGCAGTCATAGCGGGCGGTCTTCGTACGCTGAGACTGTCTCTAAAATCGTCAAAAAGGACTAAGGGAAGACCCTTTGTAAAGATGTCTGCAATCTGATATCTGGAAGGGACGTGGCAGACACGTACTTGTCCTTTAGCTACCTTCTCTCGAACAAAGTGAATATCCATCTCTATGTGTTTAGTATGCTGGTGTTGAACTGGATTACCAGGAAGGTAGATGACACTTATATTATCAGAATATACCAAGGTAGCCTTTTCAATAGGACAATGAAGCTTTAAAAGTAGATTTCGTACCAACATGACTCGGAAACCACATTGGCTACCTCTCTATACTCGGCCTCTGCACTTGAACGTGAAAGCGTAGATTGACGGCGATGCACTACGAGACCAAGTTATTATCCAAAACATACAATAGCGGACGTGGGCCGCCCGTGTCGTGACAACCACCCCAATCAACATCTGTATAGGAGACAAGTGTAGACGTCGACGAAGGATATAAATGCAAATCATAATCAAGTGTTCCCTGAATGTACCTAAGGATGCGTTTGAGCGCATTCATATGTTCAACTCGGGATCATGCATAAACAAACACACATGCTGGACTGCATATGTAATGTCTGGTCGCGTGAACGTAAGATACTGAAGGGCGCCTGCAAGACTACGATGGCCTGGATCCTCATAGGAGAGCTACCGCGACCCAATTTGGGTTTAGTATCAACTGGAGTAGAAGTGGACTTACAGGATGACATCCTACTTCCTCTGTGTTAAGAATAATCCACATGCATGACGAGTGACTGCAATTCCCAAAAAATAGCTCAAGGGTCTCAAGTCTTTCATGACAAACTCAGAACTGAGCATTGTCATAATAGACTTTCTCAAAGCATCAGAAGAGGCAGTCAAAATAATATCATCCACATATAACAATATATAAGCCATGGAAGATCCTCGACGATAAATGAATAATGAATTATCAGACCTGATGTGAGAAAAACCCATAGTCGAAACAAACTCAGCAAACCTCTTATACCAAGCCCGTGGAGACTGCTTAAGTCCATACAATGACTTCTTCAATAGACAGACATGATTAGGATCTCTAGTATCCCTGAACCCCAAAGGCTGATGCATATACACCGTCTCCTGAAGATCACCATGTAGGAAAACATTCTTCACATCTAGCTGATGAATGGACCATGATTTTGACAGAGCCAAGCTAAGCACCATGCGAATGTTAGCCGACTTGACCACCGGGCTAAATGTCTCACCACAATCCACTCCAACCTGTTGAGTCTTACCATCACCTACAAGTCTAGCTTTATGCCTTGCAAATGAGCCATCAGAATTTTCCTTATGAACAAAAATCCACATAGACCGAATAATATTAACACCAGATGGACGGGGTACCAACTCCCACGTCTTATTAACAATAAGAGCATTATATTCCTCGGTCATGACAATTTTCCAATTAGGGTCATTTAAGGAAGACACATGATTACGGGGTAAGAGAGATTTAAGAACATTATAATTCAAATTAAAATGTCTCTTTGGTTTAAAAATACCCCGTTGACTGCGGTGACTGGACCATGACTCTGGGCTGGATTGGGTCGTGCTACACGCAGAGTTTTGGCGCCGTGGCGCTCGCAGTGGTCATACACGACATTTTTCGGAGATCCAAAATGACGTAGAACATAGGGGAGACATCCTCATCCAAAAATCATAAGAACTAGACACATGTTTTTCTACTTTAGAAAAGGGAAATTGAGATTCATCAAAGAGAACATGACGACTAATGATGATTCGTTTAGATGACAAATCAAAGCATTTATAACCATGATGATTTGACGGAAAACCCAAAAACACACAAAGAGTAGAACGTGCCTGAAGTTTGTTGATTGTAGTGGGCGGAAACAGTGGATAACATAAGCATCCGAAGACCCTAAGATGAGAATATGACGGAGACTTATTGTATAACACTTTGAGAGGGGATGGATATGTCAAACCTTTAGAGGGAAGAATATTTAGTAGATCGATAGTCATTTGTAGCGCATGATGCCAAAATACTGGAGAAACAGAAGAATGAACCAATAAAGTGCGGACAATATTATTAATGGTACGAATTTTTCGCTCAGCTTTCCCATTTTGTGAAGACGTATGAGGACAAGAAAAACTAAAATTTATCCCATTTTGAGAACAAAACTCCCTAAATTCCCCATTGTCATACTCTTTGTCATTATCGCATTGGATGTTTTTGATTTTCCGTTCGAATTGTGTTCTTATGAAAGCTCTAAATTTTATGAAAATGGAAAAAAATTGAGATTTTTTTGCAATTGGAAACGTCCATAAATATTTAGAATAGTCATCTAAGAATAAAACATAATAACGATGACCGATAGAACTTAGAACTGGAGATGTCCATAAATCACTATGAATAATCTCAAATGACATTGAAGTACTAGAATCTGAAGCTACAAATGGTAATTTAATACTCTTTCCCAAAGCACAAGATTGACAAAGTGGAGTACTACGCGTACCCTTACAAGAAATAAACTTATGTCTATCTAAAGAAGATAAAATAGACTACCCCGGATGACCTAGACGAGCATGCCACAAGAAAGGAGTAAGAGCTGTAAAATTGGATGACATAGCTTGACGCGAGATGATGAGACGCGGTGTGATTGGATAAAGATCCCCTCTACTGTCACACCTCATGAGATGACTCCCCGTCTTGAAATCCTTCACAGAAAACCCAAATGGATCAAAATTAATAGACACCCAATTATCAGTGGTGAATTTTCGGACAGACACCAAATTTTTAATCAATTTTGGGGCATGAAGGGTATGTTTCAGGACAAGTGGTGGATGAGGAGGGGACATAGTTTTATGACCAAAACCCTTAATTAGAACAAAATTTCCATTACCAACAGTTATACAACGATTAATGCTCAAATTGGAATAAGACGAGAGAGTACCTTGGTCGGATGTCATGTGGGTAGTGACGCCGGTGTCCATGTACCAATTATGGTCCGCCGAGTCATCCTGCCGTGTGCATCGGCTTGATGTCGATCGAGTGGGGCCGCGCGTGGTGGGCTGATGGGGCGAGGTTTGGTATACCGGATCGCCGCGCCATACTGTTGCGAAACACGGATTCGACTGAAAAGCATTGCCGCGGCACGCGACGATCGATCTTGGGCGCCGCGACATCGTAAGGCCGAGCCGCTGTGGTGATGGGACCACTTCCATCGCTCGTGAGGCCGCATGGCTCCGGGATTATTCTTGCTGGCCGGTTGCCTCCGTTGTTGCCGCCACAATTTTTGCCATTATTTTTCCAATTTTGGCCCTTCTTACCACCCCGTTGTTAGGATTTTGGGTCACGTTGGCTGTATTTGAAGGAGCAAAATTGGAAGCAGTCATCATGACGACAGGGTAAGCCCCAATCGCCACTTTCTTAGCCAATCCGGCTTCTTTCAAAGTAAGCATAGAACGGACTTGATAAAATCTTGGCAGAGGTTACTCTGTCGAATAACTGAAGCAACACCGCTATAGGCCTCGGCGGTACGCAACCTATCCCGAAGAACTAGGCGACTATTAGACACGGAAGAACCCACGCGTTCTTGAGTTAGTGCCAAGTCCTTGAGGCGTTTGCAATACGAAGAAACGTTTGAAAAATTCGCCATAGAAACCTGAGAAAAATCCTGCTCAAGGATAACAATTCGAGAATGACTGTTATCCTAGAATATGTCTCGCAATCGATCCCACGCTGTCATAGCTGTGGAGTTGGGTTCCATAATCGTCTGTAAAAGATCTAAGGAAATAGTGGCATAAATCCACTGAAGAATCTTAGCATCAAACATGGCCCATAATTCTGGATATGCTTCTTTAGTGGGCACGACCGTCGTAGGCGTAGCCGTCTTATCACCTTCCTTTGGAGGAGTTGGAGTAATGATGTGGTGGAGGACTTTATGTGCCAAAACATGAATCTTAAACAATTTTGCCCACGTTCCATATTGGACGTTTTCAAGATCAAGAACAATAGGGATGACGCTCTTGATGTTAGAAACTGTGAGGGCATGATGTAAATTGTTCTTATCAGCCATAGAGAATAGAACAATCAAGATTCGGAGAAGGGAATTTGTGAGGAGGAAGAAGAGGTGTCTCGGTTTTTTTGGTCAAGAAAAGAAGACAAAAAATCGAGAATTGTAGGTCAAAATTTCGGACTGGAAGAGAGGAAATTTTGATGAGCGGAAGCAGGATAAAGAGAACCTAGACTCTTGATATCATCAAAGAAATAATCCCTTACTTATTTTTATTGATGAAATACATGTATATACAAGTTACAATAGGAGAATCCTATTCCTACTTTACATTTAAATTCCTATTATATAAGGAGACTAAATATATACTTACGGTAATATTACAATACTAATTTAGGTACAAGACTAAGTCTACAGTATAACAAATCTGAAAATTGGAATATGGGCTGGACGTGAGGCCCATATAACAATTTGCTCTCGGCTGTAGAAAAGCAGGAAATCTTGGCTTGGAATCTGTAATGTTCATCTTTCGTGGTATAGCAGTGCTGCTTCTGTAAAAAAATTGTGCTTTTAAGCAATCTAGTTGTATAATACTAGTTCATAAATAAATTAGGAATACAATATGTAATCCACGTTTCTTGACTCTTATGAATTGATCAATCAAACATGTTTTATGTGTATGTTGTGTATACCAAACTCACACTCATTGTCACTGAATAGTTACAAAACGTGCTGCATAAGTAAAAAAAGATAATAGAAAAAAGTTATGCATCTTGTCCACACATTAATTGTACTGTCTGCATATATAAATCTCTGACTAGGTACTCATTGCAGCATAGCTATTTGAAAAAATGGCGCTGTAGCAAGACGGACTGAGCGGAAAGTAGTGATGGTGACCGGAGCATCGTCAGGGATCGGGCGGGAGTTGAGTCTCGACTTGGCGAAAGCCGGGATCATTGCTTCCGCTCGTCGTGTTGACAAACCGAAATCTCTCTGCGACCACATTAATAGCAATTCAGAAGGCCCGGCACGGTGTGCAATCGCCGTGGAGCTTGACGTCACCGCCAATGGTGCTACAATTGAGGCCGCTGTGCAAATAATTTAGGACGCCTTCAGACATATCGATGTCTTGGTTAACAATGCTGGCATTAGAGGTTGAGTATTGTAAAATTCTAAATTATTATTAGTTGTTACTCCCTCAGTTTGAATTCATGTATCTTACTACTTTCTGTTTTAGTTTGTTTAAAAAAGAATGTCACTTTCTATATTTCGTAACTTTTTAAATTCAATATTCTATATGGCTTAAGACCACAAGATTCAAAAGACATTTTTGGTATACGTTATTTAAAACCACAAGATTCAAAAGACATTTTTGGTATACGTTATTTAAAACCACAAGTCCACAAGATTCAAAGTCTTCTTTAATTTTTTAAACTCTGTGTCTAGTAAAAAATTAAATGGAGTGAATAGAAATTAATTTATAATAGAACTTTGTTGGTTGTTGATCATATATATGTATGTATAGGTAGTGTGAGATCTTCTCTGGAGTTATCAGAGGAGTGGGAACATACTTTTACGACGAATCTCAAAGGGGCATGGTTGGTGTCCAAATATGTTTGTAGACGCATGTCCGATGCTAAACAGGGCAGAGGATCTGTTATTAATATCTCTCTCTTCAATCACTGGTCTGAATCGGGTGCTAGTACCCGGAGGTCTTGCTTACGCTTCTTCAAAGATGGTTCTTGACAAGCTCACTGAGGTACACACTAGCTAGTGCCATAAAACATGCAACAGCGTTGAATAGAATTGTCCATATACTTGAATTAGTTATACAGTTAAACCTCTCTATAACAACGTCGTTTGTGTGGATATTTTCTTGGATGTTATAACGAAATGCTACTGTAAAGAATGAATCTTGGACTTAACTCAACCCCAAAAGCTAGCTTGTAGGATGAGGATTGTCCAAGTCCATATAAAGAGTCCAAGTTCCCATTCCATTACCGATGTGAGACTCTTAACACTCCCCCGCACGCCCACACCTCGTTAACTGGAGCGTAGACAATATAATTTGGGGCCTAACATCGGTGAACAAATAATTGGAATGAGTCTGACTCTGATACCATGTAAAGAATGGATCTTGGACCTAACTCAACCCCAAAAGCTAGCTTGTATGATGAGGATTATCCAAGTCTATATAAAGAGTCCATGTTCCCATTCCATTACCGATGTAGAACTCTTAACAACTACTGTAGAGAATATATAACATAAAATAACATGGAAATCGATTCCAAAGAAAACTTGCCTATTATAGTGAAATGTTGTTATAGAGAAGTCTGACTGTATTCGAGTAATGGCAGACCATGGCCCTTGAATTGGGAGTAGACAAGATAAGAGTAAACTCGATAGCACTAGGAATTTTCAAATCAGAGATGACAGAGAGCCTTATTCAACATAAATGGTTCCATGGTGTTATTTCGAGAACCACTCCTCTGAGAACTATTGGAGCGACAGATCCGACTTTAACATCACTCGTGAGGTACTTAATCCTTGCTTCTTCAGAATATGTATGTCGATAGTGGAGCTACCTTAATAGGTGTGCCGATTTTCTCATCACTCTAAACAACAACAGAAGCAAATTCATGATTTAAATTTGATGGATTGAACCAAAGGTAAATTAAGGATTTTCTAGAATAGCGACCTCAAGTTATTGAAAGTGTATGTATGTCCTAGAGACAATCAGTATTAGGACACATGTACTTTATACACATTCTTGTATTTATATATTGATGATGATTTATATAATGGATTTTGCATTTGTTGAATTAGTAGTTGATTGTTTATAATATTCTATAAATGCATCCCTAGAGGTTACGTGGTTATTAATGGAGTGAGAATTAATATCATAGCGTGACGCTCTTAAACCGCCTCGACTAATGATCATAGAGATTGAGATATCAATGATATGTTATACGTCGACATGTGGTCTGCATCATATCCTTAGGGATGTAGTATGTCTCACTTGCTACGAGTTATGACAACTCGTGATGGACGCATGAATACTTGTAGAAGTATTGGTATAACTTGCTGATATACTATTTGTTATATATACTTATGTCTAGAGTATTATCAGTATGTGAGAGATAGTAGTCCTTAGACTTGAGGTCGATATCACCTTGTTTACGGAGCAATATACTTTGATTCTGTCCTAAGCTCAAATGCCTTATAGGTTGAGACGCGACTTGTTTTGGGTATATTGCGAAATAGACTAAAGGTGGATGGTGAGCCAAGATTAGAATTCATTCCTCGAATATATCTTCGAGAGAGCACTCAGATTCTCATAAGATATTAAGTTGACTAAGTCATTGGCCAATGCAGTAGACATGTCTTTGATATAGTCCTGTTGTCAACTAATATAGATGAATTATTATGATCAAGCCATTTGGATAGACACTTGACAAATACTAAACTTGATTGAGTGTGTCGTGAATGCAAGAATTTTATCTTCCCATATAGAGGTTCAGTTCACATGTTTCGTGTAGCTAAACTTTACATATTGATGTTCGTCTTCCCGTAGCGATCAGGAGTTAAAGTGAAGATCCTAATGATATTAGTGTCAATATGTAGAGGCCTGAAGGGTAAACACTAAGTCAAATGTTCCGTTGATTGAAGGATGTAATTAAAAAGAGATACCTTTATGTTCGGTTGATAACCGGGACATTAGAAATGGGAAAAAGGGCAGAAAATTGGACAGGACCGCGTTGCCTTGATTTAGGACCGCGGTGTCAAAAACACGTGGAGGCACCGCGGTGCCACCTTATGGAACCGCGGTGCCGACGCATGTTCTGGCCGTCCGGACTTGACCCAGTCCGATTTTCTGCTGGGCCCAGCCCACGAAAACCCTAAAGCTCTTATTTATTCATTATAAATAAGAGACTCCCCTTCCATTCTAAATACACTAAAACCTAAGAGAGGTAATCTCTTCTAAAACGCTGTAGAAATCCCTAGCATTTCTAAAGTTAGAAATTACATCAAAGTTCTAAGAACTAGGACTTGCAAATCAAAGGACTTTTGAGTGTGCACCCCGAACTACACAAAGCTTGAAGATCTCAACTGCTTGGCTGATTAACTACAAAGATGTAAGTCTTCGTTCGAAGTTTTACATATTGCTTTGTGCTCTGTATTTACATTACATATCATAGCTCAGTTTGACCGTCGTCGGATTTGAAACATAAATTTTCAAATTCCGCTGCGTGTATGAACCCGACGCAAACGCCTACAATTATTGAGAACAGAAAGATACATAATGATAAGAGGAGGTAGAAACAAAATTTCCAATATAACTGTGTATGATGCCAACAATCAATTTGGCACAGCATAATCACTGCATTAGTGGAAACAGAACAAATGGAAATGACAAATATGTAGAAGCACTTTAATCAGAAGATAATTCAGCTGAAGAAATGGCATCATATGCTTAATATTATTATTATCTATGAATGTATATAATCATAATGCTTTTACAAATAATATTCATGACCATCTATCAAATGTATCACCTATGTAACAATGGAATCAATACTACAACTTGCAGTATCTGAACGACAAATTTCATCGCATACACTAGGTACACCAATCATATACATTACATACTCAAGCATTTTAATAGGGAAAATTTGATTCAATACTATTAATCATAAGATCTTAAAATAAAAAATCTTGGGATGTCAAGTGTCTGAGACCTGAGAGAGACGTATACAAGGGAGTGTTTCTTATCATCTTCCCCGCGGATTTACCAGCTGAGAGAAAACAGAACTAGTAGCAGCATCCCCCGCGTCATCATCTGTTCCCGAGTTAACTATCCCTTCGATATTGCTAACACAGTTGTCGAATGGCTCAACTGGTGTTAATGGTATGCCAGGAATATGATTTGTACCATTATCTTCGGGCTCTATCAACGCTGATGAGGGTTCCTCGAGCTGAAGAGCATATTCTAAATTCCACAACACGCCCCCCATTGAAGGTCTATCAACTCCGTACTCAGCCAAACACTTTTCAGCTGTCTCCCCGAACTTTTTTAAAGAGGCTGGATTCACCTTCCCCTCAAGATTCGGGTCCATTATCCGATCCAACATGCCCTTCTTTTGCCAAATCATAGCCCACTCGGCTATATTGACTTGCTCGAATGGAAGGACCGTATTTAATGCAGGTCTAGTGCAAAGAACTTCCATTAGGACAACACCAAATGAATAGACATCCGATTTCTCTGTGAGCTGCTGCCTCCTGAAGTATTCGGGATCAAGGTATCCAAAGCTGCCCTTAACGGCGGTACTTACGTGCGTCTGATCAAGAGCCGGTCCGGCTTTAGAAAGACCAAAGTCAGCAACTTTAGCCACGAAGTTTTCGTCCAAGAGTATGTTGGTGGTCTTGACATCACGGTGAATGATGCTCTGAGCTGCACCTGTGTAGAAGCAGGCAAAATTAGCCCACGAAAATATGACCCACCCAATTATTAGCACAACCCATTTTAGCCCAACCCGTTCACCCCATCCAAATATTGGGCTGATAGATAGCACAAATTGACCCACAGAAAAAATCTTGCCAAAATATTTTCAAAAAACATTTTTTAATTTGATATGTTATATAGCCATAATATAGACAAAAAAAAAGGGTAGACCGGTGTATTAAGCTCATTATGCGGGAGTCAGGAAAAGCGAAACATTATGCGCGACGCTTCACATTTGTACTTAAAAGATTATAAAAGAACAAACAAAGAAATTAAAACTTAGTAAGAGTTGGACGAGTTGAGTTATGATCCGCTTTTTAGCCCATTTTAATCCGCCAAATCCAGCCCAACCTGCCCATTTGACACCCGTACCTGTGTGGAGGTAATGCAGCCCCCTGGCAGCACCGATACAAATCTCGAGACGCTTCTTCCACGAGAGAGGCGGGAGATCCTTTCCATAAAGGTGGCTTCTGAGAGGGCCATTTGCCATGTATTCATAAACAAGAATCATTTCTGACCGTTCATCACAATAACCAATCAAAGACACGAGGTGACGATGGCGAAGTTTGGACAACATTTCAATCTCAGTTTGAAATTCAGCTAGACCTTGTTGGGATCCAGTGTTTCCTCTTTTAACAGCAAGTTTAGTCCCATCTTCCATTGTTCCTTTATAAACCCTACCAAAACCACCAACACCAAGAAGCAAGCTTTCGTCGAATTTGTTAGTAGCATCCATTATTTCTTGGAAACTAAAGAATCGTCCAACATTCGTTGAAGCTAAAGAGATGCAGCTTGCTGTTCCACTCTTTCGAGAAAGTATTGTTTTCGACAAAGTTAAAGAGTTTCCATACAAAGAAGGTATCCACAAGTGCCCTTGGTTAGAAGTCTTTGATCTTCGGGCTATAAAGCAACAACAACCTAACACAATAAGCGGCAACACAGCCGATGCTCCTAAGGCAAAACCAAGAATGATACCTCTCTTGTTCTTTTTGTGAGGCAACACAAGAAGAGTCTCAACAGATTGAACCCCGCTCAAACTTCTGGCGTCGTTGCTAATCTTCATGATTTCCAATCCATTCATAATTGCATTTATCCAACCCATACGCGTGTCTGGACCCACACTGACTGTAAGAACACTTGAGTTCCCCAAGGAAATATTGGAAACAAAATCCTTGTATAATGGTACGTCCAAATTTCCAGCTAAGTTTGACAAGTCTAGGTCCAACAGAGCAGTGTCATCGTTAACGTATAAGTTGAACAGAAGCCTATTCAAAGATTCACTCACAATGTCACAGAAATGTACCCGGATGAAGTACATGAAGGTCGGATCAACGGGGAACACCCAAGTAATATTGAAATTCCCATAAGCATGTCCCATAGTTTCAGCAGTAGCATAAACCCAATGTGGTGCTATTTCAGGAGTCATAGTAGCCGGATATTTTATGCTCGATGGGGTAATGGAAACATTCGCCGCGGAGCTATTGATGTATAAGTACTTCAAGTCATTCTCCCATGTTCTTCCTAACGTGTCGTTCAGAGCAGTGAGATGAGGACCGCCCATATTTAGACGATAAACAGTTTCAAGGGCTAGACCGGACAGGCCATTGAAAGGTGCTACGGGAGATAAAGCCATCGCTTGGTCAGGAATCAACCCATCAGGGACTGATACAACTTCGATGGCATTGATAAATGCAACCGAGTTTTTTGAAGGAATTAAAGCAAGAATCAAGCTATCCGAGTTTACATTGATCACGTATTCCTTAAAGATGTATGAACCATTATAGCTCTTGAAACTGAAATTGTTCAATAGGACAAAATTTTCCGTGACCACGTTCATTGAGGCGGATGTTAAGTTGTGGTCCGGAAGAGGATAAAAATAGAGACGGACCCAATGGTGGCCTTCTTGCTTAATATCAAACTTGTAAAACGCCATGCTGTGGAAAATCCTGGCGGAGTGATAGATCGAAAACGGAGCACTAGAATTGGCAGTTGCAGCAATAGAATTTTCCTTACTTTGTAAAGAATGGAGCGAATCAGGAACATATGTTTGGCTGATATAGGTCACATTTTGTGATGATCCACACGCGAGCAAGTAGTTATCAGCAGGAGCAAACGCAGCATTCGAGTCCGGACTCAAATAAATGGACACAACTAGTGCTAGAATCCATGACATTGTTCTCAAATTTACCATCCTAAACTCCAATCTCTCCAAGAAAATTACAACTCCAAAGGCACTTCCTATCTCAAATAAGCAGAGGGCCTACACTGTAGCATTATAGAGCAATCTTAAAACAGACTGAAAAACTACCAAAAGTAGAACATAGTGTTAGACAACTTTACTCAAGTTGACTTAATTCAATCTTCATTCTTTGCATGGTATTGGAGTCAGACTCATTCTAATTCTTTGGACCCTCAAGTTATATTATCCATGCTTTAATTAACAAGATTTGAGCGTGCGGAGAGTGTTAAGAGTCCAACATCGAATATGGAATAAGAACATACACTACTTATATGGATTTGAACAATCCTCACACTACCAGTTATATTGCATTAGACCCAACATCCATTCTTTACAACTTTGAGTATAGAATTGGAAATGGTTATGAACCAGAAGAAAGATTACCTCAATCCCACTATGAAAAAAAGGAAGAAATAATATCCAATTCAGGTAGTTGCCAACAGCTGTTTTCAATTTTTAGTGGGCAATACTCTGTATGGAGGGATAGAAAAATTGAGAAAAAAAGGGGACCCACAAGAATGAATTTCTTTACATGTCCAATTTGCAAACAGCTGTTTCCAAGAAACATTTTCTGTTTGATTGTGAATTGTGATAGTATTCATCACTATTACTGTAATAGTATTAGCACAATGTGCCATTAAATTCAAGTAAATTCAATAAATTTTATATAACCAAAAAAAATATATTTGCCCCAATTTACATAGATAATTTTTCAACGAAAAGATTCAACTAAACGTATATTACCAACCTCTAGCAGGCTCCACTCCTCCCCACAAAGTCCTGGTAGTCCTTAATTGGATCTTACGACATTGCAAATTCGAATTAGTCGGTCCCGACGTAGACACGATATACCAAATGAAAAATCAACAAAAAAAAATACTCAATATCATTGCATAGATTAAAGAGTATTATAAGAGCGAGAAAGATGCACACATAATTGTTAAGGCAGCTTGTTCATCAGTCTGAAATCGTTACAACTCAATTTGGATAGGCTAAGAGGTTCTTCTTCTAATTTCAACGAGGTACCTAACTTGGGAGTGGACGAGTCTTGGACATTTATAAGTTAGGGCCAGATAAATTTGCTGAAATTTCAAAATTACCTATTTATCGCTCCTTAGCGCGCAATTACGCACTACCCGTTGGCCTTGCATAATTTCAGTATTATGGAGCGCACAATTGGGTGTCACAAAGACTTAAAGTTTAGTGTCATTGATGAGATCTCCGCACAATATAATTGATATGTGTTTGATTCTATTATCTCATTTTCCTTCTCCCTTTTTCCATCGCACAATAATGAAAATTTTAAACCATGAAGTAAGTGAAAGTTGGTGTAGCGATGAAGCGCGGGGCCATAGTCGTGAGTTCGATCCTGCATCGCGCAGTTAAACCTTGTCTTGACCACTGCCGAGTGTAGTTAATCGGTGGCGTGGTTTGCGGTATTGCGTGTAGGGGTTTATCGCATGCTTGACTCGAAAGATGGCGGTGCGGGTTCTTTCGTCAACAAAAAATAATGAAAATTTTAAAAGATAATTGTGAAAATTAATGATTGGGCTAACCAAATTAAATGAGTAGGTCAGCACCTGATCAGAATTGGGCCAACGATAGACAATCCAAAATGCTATTCATCTATATTGAGATTTACAAATTTGGGCCTTGGGCTGTCTGTCTTCTATTTAGTTTTACGGGTATATACCTTAATATACATTTTGTGTATACTTGCAAATATGTCTAGGTATATACACTTGCACATATATCTCGGAAATGGGGAAAGTATTTGCCGTATTTCACGGAACTGAAGATTTCATGGAATTTTTACCATGATGGTAAAGTGACTTGACAAGGTGATTAGGAGCTGATTAAAAACGTGGAAAGACCAAGTCAAAGTTGTTGTTAAGCTTGGGGAACAAGTCCAAGAAGTTAGAGGATTTTGCTCCATGATCTTCTCCAACAACCTTATCGGCTGCCCACCTTTCCCTCAACCTCTACAATCAATCGATGAGCTTTTCAAGAAAGACTCTCTACTATAAATAGAGAGGGAAGATCTACTTAATTAGATTTTTCAGGCATGTAAGTCATCTGCGACTTCACCATTTTTTATTCCTTTTGTATTATTTTGTAATATTGTAAAAGAAGAAATATATTCAATTGTATATAAATATATACAATACTTTTGGTCATTGACCATCATAGGTTATATTAGTATATAACCTATGTAAATATAAATTTTTGTGTTCTTTATTATTTCCGCTGCATTTTACTCTTCAAAGATTTTTTCAGTTTTATCGAAATGTTGTCAGTTGTGACGGACGACATTATCGCTGACATTTGCAAACTGTAATTGACATTCGAATTTGTTTATTTCCAATTTATTTTTATTGTTCCATAGCATAATCCCCGGAACCCAACAATATTGATCGGTTAAGTTGTTGTTTAAGAAAGATAACACTTAGAAAATTTGCTGAAATTAAATACGTCTAAGTGTATAACATGGGTGTGCATGCATGTATCGATCTGTCTCTCTATATATACTTGTGTATGTGACCATATGTGAAATATGAGATTTCGGGTTCAATTCTTATGTGAGAATGTGTCTGCTCGCCTCGGTTAAATACAACATTAGTTCTTGTTTCATAGACTAATCTTCCTAAAAAAATGCAAAGGATAAATAAAAATAAAAAAATCCTGGTACGTAATGCTTTTCTTTTTATTAACCTTATGCAACGTGAATTTGAATTAGTCGGAACCTCAAAATGAGTATTAGATATAGGTTGAGAAACCAAAACTAAAAAAACACTTTATATGCCATACATGTGTAGTAGCTATCAATTTTGTAACGATGGAACGCATTGTGTTCCTAAAACAAGAGCAGTGAAATGAAATCACTATAAAGTAGCTTTGTAATGTTTCCCTGGAAAGCAAATGCAATTAAACAACAATTGAGAAAATTGTGGTTTTAAGAAAGTGATTCCATTTGTTGACAGCATGATATGTGGTCCCTAAAGTCAGCAAATAAATTAAAGAAAGCCAATTTGTGAGGTTAGTAGCACTCTTGTTGTTTCCAACTTTTGTGAGACCTATGGTTTGAAATATATATACATGTCGAAAATAGCGAAAACATAATTTTCACTAACTAGAATTTGAAAAATATGTACACCGTGTCAATGAGATTCAACATATATATACAAAATTTTCGGCGAATGAATGTCAATTGACTTCTTATCTCATTTTACCAACTGAATTATAAATTCAGTCAAACAAAATCACATAAAATGTAAAAGAATTTTTACGCAATCAATGTAATTCAACTGATTATAGTTATAACCTTTTCAACGTACCATATGCATGAAGTTGTAGGTCACCTTCAGGGATGAAGCTAAAGGGGCGAACGGGGTTATCGTAAATAAATCCAAAGGTCGAAGCTAAAGGGGCGGAAGGGGATATCCGAAATTAATCCTTCGTCAAGAAATGACATTGTACATACAAAATCAAAATACTTTTATGTAAATATTATAGATGATGAACCCCTTATTAAAAATCTTGCCTCTGTCACCTGGCGAATCCATAATGTAAGCTATGGTTTGATTAAATCCAATAGATTTAGCCTAGCCTTTCTTTTCTTGATGCCTATACACCTAATTGTAGGGATTTTAGTTTCAAATAAAGTTCTTGATCAGTATATTAAAAAAATCACTAAATATAAAAATATAAAATTTCCTATCCAATTATTAGCACTTGATATCGCTGTGTTAGAAGTACCTATGCATAAAGTTCAACTCCGAAACCCGTCTCGAATAGCAGACAAACCAAAGATACTGTATAGAAAATTAGGTTAAACCAAGGTATTATGTCTTACCTAAATTTCTTCCACAAGCACATATACAGTCACCAAAAAAGCTGTAGATTATCATCAAACAAATGATCTTCACATCTATCATAATCTGCTTCACTATTGCAATCATTCAAATAGAATTGCTGAAACTATACTATAACTCCTGTGTTTCTGCTTTACAAGTAGCCTTCTAATAGCTCGTTTTAAAGCATTGAACAGAGCTGAGATAGGACAGTCATTGCATGTTTAATTACCTGTGGCTGCTAGTTCTGTTCCACTATCTACTATTGTTGTTCTTTTTGCTGGTGTGACAGTCTGAGTAGAATAATTAGTACTTATTTCTTTATAATTTCATAGGGCCAGCTATTTTTTTTTTTTGCATCTTTAAGAGTACCAATTCATGCTGGTAACTTGATTATTATATGGTTGTCGAAAGATGACTCCATCACTAAGAGATCCCAATACTTGTTGTTGTTGTTCAATCGAAGGATTTTGAGGAAGCTGGCTCAAGAAACTGGCGATGGAGCTGTTCTGTTCATGATCTGTAATTCGCGCATTATTCATGTTAAGTCCATCGTCCCCGTTATCAACTAGGAACCTTTTTGTATTCGGAGAATTGTTCCCGTCTGTTGTTGTTGCTTCGTCGATATTCCCGAACAAACCTCCAGGCATTGGCCTCTTTGACGATAAATGTGAAATGGATCCGTTATTGTTGATCATATCGCTCGTGTTGTTCATAATTCCTTCGTACATGTTCGATTCATTTTCGAGCAATGCACCATAGTTTGAAGCTTTAATTCCTTGTGGTTTTTGTTGAAAAAGTAATGGTGGTATTGATCCCATCATATCGTTCATATCATCTATTGGCCTTTGTGTGTTGTTCTTCTTGTAAATTCGGCATAAAACCCAATCATCTAACTGCAGTACAAAAACAAAACAAAATTAAAAACATATAGTATAGTGTAAGAAAAATGTTCTTACACTACGTAAATTTGAACATAAATTTTTAAATTTTTTAAAATAAAATTTACATATTTAGAAACTACGTAAAAAGTACTATAAGTCAAAATAATCGACAATTCAAAATATTTAAAAGTCATATAGAAAAATTACAGCGAAAAAAACTTGTTTGACTCTCGAAATCCGAACGGTGTCATACAAATTGAAACAAAAGACGTAGTAGTAAATTATTTGTAATAACTATATAGTATATAACTTAAACTCTTTCATCAAAATATTTGAAACTTGAATTATCTCAAGATAAAAAATAAAAAAGACATACCCTCAAAGATCCTTTTTTGTTGGCAACAATATCACAAGCAGGGGGCTTATTATTTGTTTTATTTTCTGCAAGTCTATATTCATGCATGATCCAATTAGTCTTCACCCCTTTCGGTGGTTTTCCACCGTAAAACACCAGGGCTTTTTTGACCCCAACTTTTTGAGTCCCCCCGGAGGTTAACACCGGCTTGTCGGTTCCGGTGGCCTTCCAATAACCCGATGTAGCTGCCCGGTTCGGTCTTGCCCCATTAGGGTATTTCCTCTCCCTTGGACTAAAAAAGTACCATTCTTGTTCTCCAAAAATTGCCTTAGCTGCATCAAACATCCTCTAAAAAATCAACAACGGAAATTAAATGGATAAAGGAGGATTCAGAATTTAAATTTAACGGGTTCGAAATTTTGAATTTTAAAAATATGGATCCAAAACTTAATATTTGTGTTGCAACAGGTAACTTGTTTACAAATTCACTTTTTATCAAAGTTACCTGTAAATATCTTTTAAAAACAGTTATTCACACTGTTAATGTATAAGTCGAACTCATCTATGCTAAAACTTTTGAGTTCAAGCCTCACCAAGTTGGTCATAGAAACTTTGTGACAACATGCATGAAGATTGAAAGAAAAGAAAAAAAATAGTTTATTACTAGAAAAACATGAATTAGCTATGAAATTCATCGTTAAGTTGTCGTTAAATAGTCCATAGCTAATATGATTTCTTGATTATCCACCGTTAAATAAAATAAATTTAATGGGTTCAAAATTCTGAATTTTTTAAAACTATGGTCCAAAACTTAATATTTGTGAGCACTACTTTACAAAACTCGCACATACATTTAGAATTCTAATTTGTAACAACTGACAAAAAAAATCATAACACGTCGCTTTTACGTGTTGCAACACATAATTGAGTTTGTTTACAAATTCATTTTTATCAAAGTTACCTAGTAAATAATTATCTGTTAACAATAAAAAAATAATTTATTGTTAGTGTATATGAGTAATGAGTTAAATCCATGCTTTGCTAAAACTTTTGAGTTAGTCATATATAGAAGGGAAAATGACCATATTTGTCATCGAACTTTTGAAAAAGAGTCATGTATCCGTTAAAGTATGAGGTTGCCCTTTTCGTTAGCAAAGTTGTCACATTTGCCTTCCATTAACTACAAAATTCATCGTTAAGCTGTTGTTAAATAGCCCATAGCTAACATGATTTTTTGATAATCTGTCGTTAAATATGATTATTTGCCCTGATTTTTTGCAGTTTAGCGACAAAAGTACTTGGCCGTCGCTATTTATTTTTTTGTATGGGAATTTTTTCTTTATATAAAGATTATGGAAATGAAATTAAAGAAGAAGATTAAGTACTAGTAGTAAAATAGTACCAGGGAGTTCCCATGGATCAAACTTATACAGATCAACTTCAGCAATAATATCAACCGGAATCGGAGTGCCAGCGACTTTCTTCTTAAGGTAGTGGACGACGAGTTCTTCATCAGTCGGGTGGAACCGGAAGCCCGGCGGGAGCTGAGGTTGATGACGTGTCCTCGTTGATGAATCCATGCTCTCCATCATTAAATATAATCACGAGTTAATCTGAATCTAGTAGTTTATGTAACAATAAGATACAAGGTTAATACGATGATCATGGGATTTTTGTTTTTTGTTGAGAGAAATGGCATGGAGGATATGATAATTTTAAACAAGAAGACACTTCCCCTCTTCTTTCTTATATGGTATAAGGGACCACTGAATTTACGGTGATGCCATTATATATTGTAGCTTGGGATTTTGGAATAATTTTATACCCGAGATAATATAAAGTTGAATTTTTATATGGCGTGATCAACACACTTAAACAGAAGTGAAAATTTATATAGCTAATTCTAATTTATTTGGGGCGAGTGTAGTAGTTGTTGTTGTATAGTATGAAGTGTTTTTTCTATTTTTAATTACTCAAAAGTTAGTTAATTATATTTTTCATTCTCTCGCTTCAAATTTATGTGACGTACTTTGATTGAATGAAGTTTAAAAAAGAATAGAAAACTTTTGAAATATGTAGTGTTAAACATGTCTTGAGATTTCCGAAACTATAAAAGCATGACATTGAGAATAAACTCAAAAGTTTAAAGTAAAATTATTTTCAAATATATAGAAGTGTTAGTTCTTTTTTTAAACAAACTTGTTGGGTCCCGTGAGTTAATACTATGGAATAAAGAAAATCAAACAACAAAGTAGAACTGAACGTATGCAGAAACAATGTCAAATGTCAGTTAAAATGTCGTCTGACATAAGTGATGACATTTGGATAAAAACAGAAAAACCTTTGAAATAATTTAAAGTGCAGCGGAAATAGATAAAGAATACAAGAGTTTAATTTTCATAGGTTATATATTAATATAACACATGATGGTCAATGACCAAAGGTATTGTATATATGGATATACAATTGATGTATTTCTTCTTTACAATGGTACAAGATGATACAAAAAGGAATAAAAATGATTAAGTCGCAGATGACTTATGCCTAAAAAGTCTATCTAAATAGAAGTGATCAACACATCATTACAATTGCTTCAATAAAAGAACAAATCTAGAATCTAAAGAGCAATTATAATGTCGGACATAATGTCGTCACAAACTCAGGCAACACAGTGATCCAGTCTCTTTGATCGATATTTCTGGAGAGCTATCTCTATCGTTTTCACTCTGAAATTCTGGATGTCGAATCCATGAAGTGACATCTCTATTTATAATGGAGAGTTCCCTTGAAAGACTCCTCAACAGGTTGTAGAAGTTGAGCTAAAACAGGAGCACGTGAGGCAGTAGCGTAAGCCACGAAACTCTCCAACTGCTTGGACTATTTCTTCCTCGTCTTGCTCCTTAAGTTATGCTCCTCTTGGACTTGGTCTTCCTCATTTGCAATCAGCTCCAACTACTCATTGCCAAGTCAATTTGCCATGTGATAAAACAGTCACAGTTTCCTGAAAAACAGTCCGTGAAAATAGGAAAAACAGTTACCAGAATGTCGTCACAAATGTCAAGACATTTGGTCCAACATTTTCTGATTTTAACTTAGCTCTGAAAATGATATGTTAGGAAAAATGTTATGACACAAAACCTAACATTAACATTCTCCCCCTTTTTGCCTTTCTTCACAAAACTCAATCGAATAAGTGCAAGTGACTTATAGCGACGACAACATACATGCTCTCCCTTAACCTGTGAAACAAAAAATATACAATATACACATATATATACCATATAGGATTAGAAAAAATAAACATCCATGGCAGTATTCACATAATCGTCATCCATAGAACTTTACAACCCAAAAATAAAAAGTATCAAAGATTGTCTTAAAAACATTCCAATGTTTAGAATGGATCATTCAGCCTTAGCCATCATTCAACACCATATTCGATGTAAAAGCAGCAAAGACAACAATCTTTGCAAAGATCATCTCGGATATAACACGGTCTTCTCGAAGTTAAATGCGAAGTAGTAGATTTCAGCCTCTTTCTACTTCTTCTAACTTCACTGCCTAACTCCCCCTGCACCAGTACCAGGTGATCGACGAGATCTTCTTCGCGTAGATGCATCCCTGCTGCTTTCAGCTTGTTCTTTTGTCTCTCCAGCTTCAGCTTTGTCTCCCCTGCTTCATCTCCTTCTTTAATTTTGTCTCTCCCTTTGTATAGTACCATCATCATCTCCCCCTTTTTGAGAAGAAAACAAAAACATAAAGTGGTCTCTGGCTTGAACTAATGTTGCCCTGACATGATCAACTCCATCTATCTGCGAGTTGATCTTTGCAATTTATCTTACCAACGAGGCGATGAAGCGATCTTGTTGCGGCGTGTTACGGAATGTCAGGAACATTTTTGGCAACATCCTCACTTCCAGTTTCTTTTCTCCAAGGCAGATCAATGATTCTGTTTGTGCTCCTCAGTACTGTTTGATTAACAACATACACCTCAGGTTCTTTGTTTATCATATCTTTCTTTGGTGGTTTGAACCCTTGAGATGTCAGAACTTTAAAGATCAATGAGGGAAAAAGTAGGATTATGTTGGAGTCCTTTTCAGCCAAATTTACAATCTGTTGAAAGATTGTCTTTTCCATATCGACTCGTAAACCTTTTCCTATCTTGTAAAGGAGTATTGTTTGCTCTATAGTTACAATTGACTCGTTCATTGAGGGGAGCCAATTATATATAACAATTTTGTGTAAGATAACAAACAATGCGGTAAGCTTTGATGTTGGACACCTTGAGACACATTTCTTCAAAACACCTCCAGTGATATAGGTAATCACTTCATCTCTGTCATTTACAACATCCATTTCTTCTTTTTTCAATCCATTCAGACTCAAACATTGGTTGATTGTGGTAGGTGTGAAGTCGTAAAACTTGTCATAGAGATAAATCTTGCCAAATTTCTTCGATTTGACCTTTTTTATTTCAGTTTTCAGATTAGCATAAAACAACCTCACAATATCTTCAACGTATGGACACTTGTTATTAACAGAGCCTAGTAGATTTCTTTCGGTAAAGAAGTCCATCAGGCCATATTCAGTGCATGATGCAATGTCCACTACTTTTTCTGTTCTGATAGTTCTATTTTTAAACCTTGACCAATGTTCAGACTTTTCTTTAGTTAGAAATTTATCTGAGTAAGGATGTACCTCATTTTCCGATTCAGTTGCAGATTTGCTCGATGAGGTTGGAGAACTTGATTCTTTTGTCACATGTTGGGATGTTGACGGAGATATTGTGACATTTTCAGCAACATCTGGGGTATCTTCTGATGACTCTTCAATCACTGCTTTTTGCAAGACTTTTCTGGGGCAAAACATCTTTAAAGGTGTATCATCTGGGATTTCCTGATCTTCACTCGAATCCATAGTATTAGGAACAAAGGGATTAGAATACGATAGTGATGTTGTAGTTTCTGTTGGTAGTTCAGCCGATGACATCTTCTCCTCATCATCTTCCGTGGTCCAGTTGAAGTCTGAATCATTCCAATCATTGCTAGATACCGCAAAAGCAGCGGTATCGACCTTCTGTCTTTTTGCAGCAGATTCAGCACTGCTGAAATTTCTCTCAAAGTTTCGAGTGGACCTTCGAGTGGGAAACTTGGATGTACTTTCCCTCTTCGGTAAAATAGAGACATCAGGAGTTTTCTCCAAGTCAATCGGGTTGTTGGTGTCTCCAGGGTAAGCTATTTCTAGTGGTTCTTGGAACTCACTTAATACAATGACTATGCATTGTGGAGGACTTGTGCTCATTTGTGTAGGTTCTGGAATGTTAGGTGACATTTTGGGTTACATTGGTGAGAATGGTGAAGAAGATGAAGGAGTGTTAGGGTTTTTGAGGGTTTGGGAAAGTGGTGTGTTTTGGAAGGGATCCATCGGTTCTCTGATTATAAACCGAGACGATGTGACAAATTTCTCCCTTTTTTTTAGAGTCAAGCAACCATTTTTTTCATCGGGTCCGGATAAAGACCAAAGATCTTGAGCGACCGATCCGGCAGAACAACTCAAAAGATAAATAAGTATCGTTAATCTCTTCATACTCGTTCCAAGCTCGAAATTCCATTTGTACAAATAAGAATCCCCTTCGTTACATGATTTCTTGTTTACATTCTCCATGCTCAAAAGCGGATTCTATCCCGATTTGTCAACCCGATTGAGTTTCAACTATTGGTAAGGCGGTCATACTTCCTTGGAGAAGAGATGAAGATGAAGATGAAGATGGTGGTGATAGTATATTGATGTTGCTCGATCTCTACTATGTAAACAATCATTTGGTTAATGGTTTGGTGTCTTTTAACTGACATTTGGATACTATTTTTTTTGGTTTGTAATAATTAATTATGGGATATTTAGGTATGGTTTTTGCAAATATATCTTTGTGCTTATTTTCTATATATATATATATATATATTTGTTTGCCTGATGTGTATTAGTGTTATAGCTTTAGACTAACTATGCTCGCATTTGCTGAAAGTAAGTCACGACGGACATAACATAACTCCTAACTAACCATAACATCGATACCACCTTGCTTGAAATCTTGTAACTGCAGGTTAAGGGGGAACACGACACTGATCTTACTATTTCTTAGATTATCGAGGACTACATCAAGACTCAGTATCCTAGTCATTTTAGCAGCTATGAAGTTTTGTGAAGAAAGGCAAAAAGGTGGAGATTGTTGATGTTGGATAGGATGTTGTGACAACATCTGCGAAAGCACATGACAACATCTTCAGGATGTTGCCTGCGATGTTGCGATAATATTTCTGCCAACATCGATGTAACTGTTTTGCCTATTCTTCCGGCCTAAGCAGTTGAAG
Organism: Przewalskia tangutica; assembly: GCA_029844215.1. Classification (NCBI taxonomy): domain Eukaryota; kingdom Viridiplantae; phylum Streptophyta; class Magnoliopsida; order Solanales; family Solanaceae; genus Przewalskia; species Przewalskia tangutica. The sequence continues at coordinate 487,693 of CM056738.1, read as the reverse complement.
TTACTGCGAGTAAAAATGACCTAGGCAAGTTTACCAGATTGCTGTGTTTAAAACGTGGTGAAAGACCAAGTCAAAACGTGGAGAGAAAACAACTTAGACCAAGTCCAGATCGTTGAGGATTTTTAGGATGAAGACTCGGTCCAAGCTGTTGCCATCTTTTGCTCAACCTCCGCAACCATCAGTGAGGATTTCAAGGGAAGCTCAACACTATAAATAGAGGAGAGCTTCACAAGTATCGATATCCAAATTTAGAGAAAAAGAACTTTCAAGAGAGCTCTGGGATTTTACCTTAGAAAATTGGATCAACCTTTTAGCCTAAAGTTGTTTTAACAACATCTTGTCTCACATTGCAATCTCTATCTCTTTCTAGATTAAGCTTATTGTTCAAGTGATTGTAATGAAGATGTTGTCTTTTATCTTTTAGATTTTGTAACTTTAGGCGAAGTCATCTGCGACTTCATTTTTGTATGTAATTTCTTTTTCGTTTGTAACGCTCAATTTGTAAAAAGAAATTCTTTGTAATTGTATATAATTTATACAATTCTTTTGGTCATCGACTATCAAGAGATATATTCATATATACCCTTGAAAATATAAACATTGTGTTCTTTTACTTTTGCGCTGCATTTAGTCTAACAATGTTTATTTTGTTTTATTACAATGTTGCCTTAGATGTTGACCCAACATTGAAGACAACATCCAGTGTTGTTCGTAGTTTTTGGTATTTTAATCACGGGACCCTACAGAACTCTTTATATATTTTTTTGTGATTGGTTAAAAACTCTTTATACAATTTATATATAAGTAAATTAAATATCCACAATACTTTCGATCCGAATATTCTGAACCTATGGGCAACGTCCAAATAAGGAACGGATAGCTCATTAGTCGTTTAGTAAACAAAAGAAGATGGTGCATGTATTTAATATCAAATTAGAAGTGGAGGTCATTAGCATTAGCATAAATAGAAGAGATGATTAATACACGATAATGATGTAATTAGAGCTTGAAAACTAAAAATTAGGCAATTTAATTAATTGACATGCTTGCAAGTTGGGACGAAACACGTGGAAGGTTGAGAAGGGGGGAAGTAGAACCACCTCCCAGCACAAGGAAAAAATCTTAACATTTTAAACCAATATTCTTAATATAATTTACTTGTCTAATAGTAATAATTGTAACAGTTCGTTTAACATATATTTAATGTATACCAAGTGTATATAATAAAAATATAAGCAATATATAATTAGTGTACGCACTAATATTTGATCAAGAAAAAACAAATAATTGATGCTCTTGTGTTGAGAGTCGAAACTCAACAATGATTATACTGGATAAATTTTGTAAATAATAAAGATTAGAGTTATATTTAGTTACGGGTTTTATTGGGCTGTCGTGTAACGTAAAAAATCAAAGAAAAAATATTGTTCTTTTATTTTAACGATCGATTGTTCAATATTATTGATTCAACTAATTTTTCATTCACGCCGCGTGTAAAATTTACTTAAGAGGGAAGTCCGTCCTATTATGAACTTTTTCATTTTTGGAATTTAATGTTGAGATGTTTAATATTGAGATGTCGAGTTAAGGATAATGAAATCTCAAATTAGCTGCTAACGACAAAAGTTTGACACTTTGACAAGCGAATAACAAAATAATTAATTAAGGAGGCCTTTCTAGGCTAGTCTTTGGACAAATTGGCCTAGTGCCGCATTTGGAATAAATTTACAGCAATTTGTTTCTATCAATGTACTCACATATTGTTTATCTTAATGTCGAATAAAGAAAAAAAATACGACAGTTAATAGTCAATTTATAATGAATCCTCGAGATTCATATAATGTACTTTGGACTGATTTAAGTTTACAATGTTTTCTAATTACAACAATAATAACATATCCAGTGAAATCCCACAATGTGGGTCTGGGGAGGATATAATGTACACAAACCTCATCTCCACCTTGATAGGTAGAGCAGCTGTTTCCGGAAAATCCTCTGCTCAAGATAAAACATAATCAGGCAAAACAAAATAAAGTATGAGATAAAAAAAAGTAGTATTTTTATTTTTAAACTTAACAAGAATAAGAAATTTAGGAGTTTGTTTCATCACATCTCTTTCATATGACCAATCTAAAATAGAAGAGTTCCTATCAAAATGAGCCTATTATCCGGGAGAGAGAAATTTAGTTTGTTCCAACTAGAGAGTTTAATTATGGGGAAATCAACCGTGGATGTTACACGTACCTAATTAAAAAAAAGCAATTGGAATCTTCCTCAAAATTAGTAGCACTAACTTGGATAATTCTGAATGATTTTAGCTTTGCTTTTGAGTTACTCATGTTTACATTAAATTATAAAATAATTATTTATATTCGATATTTAACATAACTCTACTGCTACCTATGATTAAGTAACTACAAAATTAACTCCATTTTAATGGTTTGCAAAATTAGTGTGAGATTCTGGGTAAGGATTCTTTATTAATCTAGAGGAAAGGAAATAGGCACCCTCTAAGATCCGCTAATTTGTGGTTGTCCGTTCAAACCTAGGTTATTATTATGTTAAGAAAATGCATGTTTAGAAAGTATTTAAGTAACAGATGTTGCAAGTGTTTTAAAAAGGGGTGCATTTTGATAACATGAAAAAGATTTATAAGACTTATCGTATACCTGTAAAGTTAGTCTTTGCATTTTGTAAAGCATTATAAATACATATGAAATGAAGAGTATGCATTTATATTCAAAGTTGATTTATTGATTAAAGGTATGCGTTTACTTGCAAAATTATTTTTTTCATATATATGTGGCATAATGCAAAGGAGATTTATTATTATTCGACAAAAGTTTAGACATGCATGTCAAACCCTAAAATAAGTAATTAGAAGTGCATTTCTGATTTTTAAAACTACCCGCCCAATTTATTTATTCAAATGCTAATTGTTCTATGTCTCCTATTAATTACAAAGTTAGATAATAAATTACAAACAACAAAATAAAGACACGAATGAGGCAAAGGAGATTAAGAGAGTAAGATGAGTTGAGATGGATGACGACGTCATCTTGTCCTATTTTTGTCTTAGGAGTGCTGAGGCGAGAATGCGGATGCACATAGATGCGGGTGATCATTTTATGTAGCTCGTGATGAGTCTCGCAACAAAACTCTTCATTTGCCTCAGATGGATTTCATGTAAAAAATAAGACGACGAGCTCAGTTAAACATGATTAAGCAACAGAGAACACAACAAGCACGTAGGCATCGAAGTAAATTCGAGTCAAGAGGAATTTGAGTTTACCTTCTCCGGGCAGCGAACCGAGACAACGTATCAAGTCGTCGATCCGCTTGAAAGATTTATTGCGATGCTATTGAAAGAGACGAAGTTTTGATGCTGAAGGGTTGCTATTGGGTTTCTACTAGCTTTCTCTGTATGCTATGTGAAAATGGGTGCCTCCCGATGCTCTCCAATGCTAATTTTGAATTTTTTGCCGCCCTCTTACATATGTAGATTGGTTAATTTATAGTCCTCCTTGTGGGGTTCTGATTTTGGTAAGATTTTATGGTATGATTTGTTACGATTTTAGTGCGATTTGGTGTTATTATTAGGATGATTTACACCCAGATTTTTCGGTGAAAATCTTGGGGCGGGTGTACGTGCGGCGGGGTGAAAGGGCTTGCTTAGGATTCTTTTAGGTTTTCCTTTTAGGTGATGGACAAGTATAAATGGGGAGTGGGACTGCGGGTTGGTCTGTAAGGATTGGGCTTTGGACGGTTTTTTGGGCTTGGGGAATTAATGTTTTGGGTAGTTTTAATTTAGGTAGAGTTTAAGTGTATTTATTTTAGTTTAGTGGAGTGTATTTTATATAGGATTTTAGGTGGTTTATTGAATTTAATTTATAAAATTATTTTGAGTATTATGATATTTGAGGAGTTCTTAATGATTTATATAAATGTGGCGCCACTATTAAATTATTTATTTGAAATTATTATATTTATTATTATTAAAATGCTAAATGCGGACATAATAATTATGGAGTGTTTAATGCTTGAGATGTCATTATTGAATTACTTATTTATGTATTTATGTGTTTGTGCATGTGTTATTATTGTTAAAATCCTTTAAAAATTATTTGCGGTGTTAAAATATTAAATGCGGACGTGTTATTTAATTAGTATTTAATGCTTTATGAACGTGATGTCGTTATGAGAATGTTTATTTGTGTATGTATTATGTTTTATTATTGCGTATTATTATTATAAAAAATTAAAGATTATTTTGAAAAATTAGTGTAGTTTTATAGTTAATGATTGGACGAGAGAGTCAAAATTGGGTGTCAACAACTTGTCCCTCTTTGACAGGAGATTACGGAAGAGTATTCAGACAAAGACGTTGACTTATAGCCAATTTTATCTCGATCCTCAGAATTAAAAATGTTGGGCAATTGAGATAAGGCTGATGCAGTGTCGAATTATGACGACACTGGGCAACCATGGTCAAACACCAAGGCGGGCTGACGCGAAATTAAAACTTATCCCAGTTTCGAGTTATGACGTCATTGGGCTATCATGGTCAAACAACAAGACGGGCTGACGCGGACTTAAAATTTGTCCAGTGTCGAGTTATGACGACGCTGGACTACCATGATCAAACACCAAGACGGGCTGACGCGGATTCAAAATTTATCACAGTATCGAGTTATGACGACACTGGACTACCATGATCAAACACCAAGGCGGGCTGACGCGGACTCAAAATTTGTCCCAGTGTCGAGTTATGACGACACTGGACTACTATGATCGAACACCAAGGCGGGCTGACGCAGACTTAAAATTTGTCTCAGTGTCGAGTTATGATGACACTGAGCTACCATGGTGACACTGGGTTGTTGGTGTCGAAAAATTAAAACGACGGACAAATGGGCTGACACAAAAATTAAAATTTGTCTCAGTGTCGAGTTATGACGACACTGAATTATTGGTGATATTGGATGATAGGGAGAGTGGACCGACGCTTGAGGCCGCTTCTGCCATTTGTTGGGAAGACTGGCCCCCCAACAAATTGGACCGGTTCGCTGTAAGAAAAAAATCCACGTTGTGCTCCTGCTCCTGCATGCATATCTCAAGAAAAAATTAGTGCATAACTGTCAAGACAAAATGATAAAGCATGGATATATAAGTAATAGGATTCTGAGAGTAGGGATGTTATCCTGGGTTGCATGCTGGCGATGCCGTTGACGGTGTTCTTGCGTTAATGTGGTGTTGTCAATGATGAGATGTCACCTTTGCGTGGACATGCTGCCATTGCGAATGCGGATATGCCGTCTTTGCATAGATGTGATGCAATTGCTCCTGTAAATTGAGGATCCTGTAGGCTAAAGCTCAAGAAGAAGTTAGTGTATAACTGCTAAGAAAAAGTAGTAAAACATGAATATAAAAAATATGATCAGATGGGTAGGAATATCGTCCTGTGTAATATAATGTTGACGTTGTTGATGTGGTGTTGTAACTGCTGAGATGTGATGAATGATGTGAATGCTGATGTCGTCCATGTCCAGACGTGTTGAATGTTGTGAATGTTAGATGTTGAATGTTGTAAATATTGATGTCGTCTCTGCATAGACTTGCTGGATGCTGCGAATATTGATGTAGTTTATGCATGGACTTACTGGATGATGTGAATGCTGATGTCTCTGCACGGATTTGCTGGATATTGTGAATGTTGAGATGCTGATGTCGCCCCTGCACAGACTTTGCTGAATGGTGAGAATGCTTGCTGAATGCTGCAAGTGCTGATGTAGTCTCTGCACGGACTTGCTAGATGCTGCGAATGCTGCGAGTGTTGATGTAGTCTCTGCACAGACTTGTTGGATGCTGCGAATGCGTGTTGAATGCTGCGAGTGCTGACGTAGTCTCTGCATGGATTTGCTGGATGCTGTGAATGCTTGCTGAATGTTGCTAATGCTGATGTAGTCTCTGCACGAACTTGCTGGATGCTACGAATGTTTGCTGAATGTTGCTAGTGCTGATGTAGTCTCTGCCCGAACTTGTTAGATGCTGCGAATGCTGGTGCCGTCTTTGAACGGACTTGCTGCAAATGTTCTGTGTAATGCGATGACGATGCGATACTGCAAATGCTGAGATGTGCTGAATGATGTCGTTAATGTGACGTGATTGTATGGACGTGTTGTGTTGATGACGCCGTTGTCTGGGCGTGTTGTGCTGATAATGTTGTTATACGGGCGTTGCTGACGATAGCGTCGTTATGCGGGCGTGTTGGCGATAGCGTCATTATGCGGGCGTGTTATGTTGAAGACATCATTGTCTGGACATGTTGTGCTAATGTCGTCGTTGTCTAGATGTGTTATGCTGATGACATCATTGTCTGGACTTGTTGTGCTGATGACGTCGTTATGCGGGCGTGTTGTCTTGACGACGCCGTTATGCGACGTGTTGTCTTGATGATAGCGTTATGCGACGTGTTGTCCGGCGACGCCGCGTGCGGGCGTGTTCTCACGATGGCGTCGTTATGCGGGCGTGTTGTTGTTGATGTGATGTCGTTGTATGGACGTGCTGCAAATGCTCATGTAAATTAATGCTCCTGCAAGCTAAACTTGAGAAAAAATTAGTGTATAAATGTTAAAACAAAATGATAAATATATGAGAAATGTAATTCTGTGAGTAAAGATGTCGTCCCTGTATGATGTGTGGGATGCTGCGAATGCTGAGATGTTGTCCTTGCACGGACAAGCTAAATGCTGTAACTGTTGAGATGCTATTGTAATGCGTTTGTGAACCGAATGGATTGCCATAATGCCTTTGATTTTAATGTGGTGCGTTTGTGAACTGCATGGATTGCAATGATGTCTTTGATCTGGTTGTTATGCGTTTGTGAACTGTCTGGATTGCAATGTGACTCTGTGACCGAGCCGATGCGCTGGACTTTGTTGCAGAATTTGAACTGTGATTGTTTTTTATTCTTTTTTACTGCTTCTGTTAATATGAAGAACTTGCGAAATTTGAACTTTGATTGTTGTCGTTTTCTTCGCTTCTGCTGCTTATGTTATGGAATTTGATTGTTGATGTCTTTTCTGCTTCCGCTGCTTCTCTCTGCTTCTGCTAATATGAAGAAACTGCGTTCTAAGAAAACTTATGAGATTTGGGGGGGGGGTCGATTCACATTGACCTTATAGGTTTGATTTTTGATGCTCCAGCGTCTGGCTTGTTTGGACGTTATGCGTTTGCGAACCGCACGGGTTGGGATGACGTCGTTGTACATTTGTTGAGCTGCGTCGGGTTGCAATGATGACTCTGGGACCGGGCTGATGAGCTGGACTTTATTGCACAATTTGAACTCATATTGTTTGTCGTATTCCCTGCTCCTTCTGATATGGAGAACCTTCTCGTTGTATTTTCTGTTTCTGCTAATATGAAGAACCTGCGCTCAAAGAAAACTTGTGAGTTTTTTGGGGGCGATCGATTCGTATTGACTTTGCAACTTTGATGCTCGGACGCCTGGCTTGTTCGGATCTGCAACCTTTGTCCGTTTTCAGGTCCCATTTTAGAACATATCTATGCTCCGCATCCCAATTAAGTGCTCGTCAGTCATCTGCTGGGTGATTGTGCCTTTGATCTTGCGAAGTGTGTGCATTCTGCCTCTTAATCAAATACGAATCGACCTTAGGTTGGGGAGAAAAAAAATAAGACCTTCAAAATGCAGCAAACCGTATTAGTATAAGACATATAATTATTGCAAAGGTATATGTAGAACATAACAAGCATAGTGCACAAAACAACAAACAAAAGCGAGCCTTAACATGCGTGGGATATCTTTATGCCAGAGGTAGACCTAAACGTCAAATATGCGAGATTATAACATATTAGTTCGAACCGTCAAACTGTAATGCTTTTGTTGGAAATGACGACCAAATGACGGTGCACTTTTTCCAATTTTGACATGTCATGATTAGGCTTGGATTTGTCTACCATTGTTACGCTACACATAGTATGCTGATTGGTCGTTGGGTCGAGAAATCTGTCGACAAGTTTTGGTATTTTCCTAACTGTGGTGTCAATACCAAGGATTGACCCACCTAAGGTAAATGCATGCCTTAAGATAAATGGTGGTATAACTCTATCCTAAGTTTCTAAGATTTGGCTTTACTAGACGCAAGGTTCCCGAGTGGACAACCGAGTGAGAAGGCTACGCGGCCACCGGATGGTCCGGACACTCCACGTATAATACCAACTCTCCTAAATTTGGGTTTTGAAGAAAGAATTTTGCTGATGCACCAAGAGCACCTCGCATGTAGTGTGTGATTGTGTGAATTTTCCAGAGTTGAGGAAATATGAGCGGAATGTCAGTTTAAGAAAAGTAATAAAAGAAAGTAACATTTAAGCAAAATTAAAGCAAGCAATTTTAGGGCATTTAAAATAAATAAAACCAAATATAGCCAAGCTATAATAAACCTAGGTTTGCTATAGTCAAAAACCTGATTATCCCTAGTGGAGTCGCCATTTCTGTCACTCCTTTTTTCGACCGCGACATTCCTGCTCTAAAAGGTTAGAAATAAAAATGCAAAATGCCAAAAGGATGCTAAAAGTGCTAAATATTGCTAAAGGGTGCTAAAAGTGCTAAAGAGTTCGTGGAGTCGCCACCTAATTAGTTTGGGTGAATTAGGACACCTAAATGTCAACTAGGTTAAAGTCAACATTAACTCTATTTTAATGGTCTGCAAAACTAGTGTGAGATTCTGGGTAAGAGTTCTTTATTAATCTAGAGGGAAGGAGTTAGACACCCTCTAAGATCCGCTAACTTGCGGTTGTCCGTTCAAACCTAGGTTATTATTATGTTAAGAAAATGCATGTTTAGAAAGTATTTAAGTAAAAGATGTTGCAAGTGTTTTAAAAAGGGGTGCATTTTGATAACATGAAAAGAATTTATAAGACTTATCGTATACCTGTAAAGTTAGTCTTTGCATTTTGTAAAGCATTATAAATACATATGAAATGAAGAGTATGCATTTATATTCAAAGTTGATTTATTGATTAAAGGTATGCATTTACTTGCAATCCCCCCCCCCCCCCCTATATATATGTGGCATAATGCAAAAGAGATTTATTATTATTCGGAAAAAGTTTAGACATGCATGTCAAGCCCTAAAATAAGTAATTAGAAGTGGATTTCTGATTTTTAAAACTACCCGCCCAATTTATTTATTCAAATGCTAATTGTTCTATGTCTCCTATTAATTACAAAGTTAGATAATAAATTGAAAACAACAAAATAAAGACACGAATGATGCAAAGGAGATTAAGAGAGTAAGATGAGTTGAGATGGATGACGACGTCATCTTGTCATATTTTTGTCTTAGGAGTGTTGTGGCGAAAATGCGGATGCACATAGATGCGGGTGATCATTTTAAGTAGCTCGTGATGAGTCTCGCAACGAAATTCTTCATTTGCCTCCGATGGATTTCATGTAAAAAATAAGAAAAGATAAGGATTAGTATATTGTCCAAAAGTTATCAAGCTTTGTCGTGCACAAGTTAAATGAAGGTTAATATAGAATTAAACACACAAACATGTATTCAAAGTATTAAGTGCTGCTGATGACAATTAACAGAGAAAGTGGCAAGCTGACTGGATGGCTCAAGGATGCGACACAGATTGTAACAGGCAGTTTTCATGTAATCAGCAACTCTAAGAATCAACAAAGATGAGTATTGACTAACGTAGTGTGCATGCGATTAAACAGATTTCTGAACTGACAGGAAAATCATTTTTCTTTATTAACTCAGTCACACATAATGGTCAAGACATAGTGAACGACTTCTGATGCGCGGTAAGATGCACACACTTTAAACGCAAGTGCACGTTATCGTGACAAGTAGTATAGTCTTGATAAGACCGAATATCGTCCTCTAGGATTAGGGTTCAAGTACCAACTATCTATTTTCTAGTATCTATTTGGCGAATTGATAAATGATTGGTTGTTTATAACTAAGAATTATGAAAGCTATCTAAATATAAAGATTTACTTCAGGTGTGATGAGAATAGGGCTTCCATGTATCCTTACTATCCGCTTATGTGCGTCTAATGCATTAACTTATGATATTCTTCTGTTGGAGAAAGCAGGTTTACGAAATCGTTTTATACTCCCGTTAGGGTTATATAAACACTCAACCCCAGTATCGCACCTTACCTACCTTTCGGTGATAAGGATAACTTTATAGGAGGATTAAGAGCAAAAACCTAGTTGGCCACGCACAACGCGCAAAATTAGGGTTGTTAAGCCTCTCATCAATGCTACATAAATAATTGAGGTATTTTCATCCCCAATCCAAGAATGTCTACCCAACTTACAAAGATATTTACAATCCCCGCCGAATCGATTAGAAATCATATAGTGATAATTAGTTGTCGATTAATTACCAAGAATTCAACTCAATTATTGGATAGATCTCACAATAAGAAAAATAACCATAAGCGTGCATTAATTTATAACATAAGTTTTTAGCAATTCAACAATGGAAAGTTCTATAAGAGAATTAGTTCCTAGTCATTGACATGACAAGAACTAATTCCATATTCATCATACAAAATCGAAATAAAGAACAAGAAAGGGAAAAGAAATTACTAAACTAATGGTATCCAATCTCCAAGCAAAGTCTTGAGTTGTGCAAGAAGGAACCTCAAAACCGCCTAGGGTTCTCCTTTTATAGCCGAAACCGCCTCCTCTTTTCCTTCAGGCCTGGCCCAAATTTTCGTCAAAAAGACCTAATTTTTCCGCGTCGGCGCCTGCGCCGCTGTGGCAGCTACGCAAGTCGGTGTTTTGGCGCCATGACTGATATCTGGCATGCGCGTACGAGTCTTCTGCAGCCTCTTCGAATAGTGGCGTCGCCCTCGCTGATCGAGGAGGCTACGCTGGTCCGATTTCACCCTCGTTCGCCATTTTCTCTGTTTTCAGCTCTGGCATCTCCTCTTTTGCCCTCTTTTAGCTCCTTTTCCGCCATTTGACCATTTTAACCACTTTGACTCAAAAGAAATAAAAACTATCCTAATACGACACTTATATGTGCAAAACGGGACAAAAGACTAACTAAAACTGACCCAAAAGGTGTATATAAAATACACCGATCAAATACCCCCAAACTTAACCTTTGCTCGCCCTCGAGCAAAGATATAAAGGAATAAAATAAAAGACTCAAAGAAACGAAAAATAAAAGACTCACTGTCATTGATTACTTTTGCTGCAATAGTGTTAACTAGAAAAACATGAAGGTTAGCAAAATAATATGCAGGAACATATGACATGAAATTTCAGCACATTAAGCTAGATATTTCGCAAACTCATACTTATCATGCTTTAATGGAAGTCAATATACTAAATCGTGCATGTAAATTCAAGAATTCCTATGGCATGCTTACTTGCTATTCTCCACTAATTCTGGATATGCATAAAAGAGATCTTCAGGACTTTAAGGGTTGTAATGTAGGCTTAGGTATAGGTAGGTAAAAATAGACAATTTAGGCTCATTTCGTGTACCATAAGCTCTTCAGCTTTTCAGTATTTCCCTTTTTCTTTTTGTTCTTTTCTTCATTTTGATTCTATCTTTCCCCTCTTTTGTTTTGGGAGAGTGAAGTATATAATAATGGCAAGCACCCCCAAACTTAGGCTTTTGCCTATTTCTTATTACTTTTGTATTGGGGTGCAACAGACTTATTCACTCTTTTTGTCTCTTTTTTTTAACACAATGTATTCCGCTATTTCATATTTTCACTTATGGTACAATTTGTGGGAATATAGGGTGTCAAAGAAGAAGTTTCAAATTTAGGCTCAATGGGGCTGACTAGGGATATTTTTAAAGTACAGGATAGAAAAGAATGGTAAGAATTGGCTATCAAAGAAATGCCTGAGTCATCTTCCTAACATGCATATCCTAACTATTTCGCCTCAAATAGCAAGCAATCATAACACATAAGCATTTATTATTTAGCATGCATAACTCAAGCAAGAAACTCCAAATAGACAGATTCTGTGAGTTTTTGGCATATCTAACCTAAGTGTTTAGATAGTTGCTTCAATTCATTTACATTATTCCACCTTACTTCACTAGGTGTTTCTAGCAACTACAGCATTCATGATCTTTGACAGGCAATTATGACTCAAAAAGAAAAAAAAATTGTGACTCAAAAATAAACATAAAAACAATCAAAAAGACTAAAATAAAACATAACATGACACAAATAGAACACCCCCAAACTTAAATCACACATTGTCCCCAATGTGTGTAGACTCAAAGACAATAAAAGAAATAAGACACTTACAAACTTTGGCTAAAATGGTGGTGGTGGCGGTGGATAATGCATCGACCATTGGTTGAGCAAGGAACTCAACTCGTTGATTTGTTGCCTTGTTTCTTGTTGTCCTTGTACTACTGTGTCCAAGGTCTGCATAATCCTCATCTAATTTTGATACAATTGCTCCATCGTGGGCGTTGGAGGTTCAACTCCTGTGGTTGGCCGGTGGCTAGGTCCTGCCTCATATTGAGCCCCTATTTCAGGCTCATCTTCATCCATGGCGGCCTCTGCTGCTGCTGCTGGTGGTTGTACTCTCCGTCTGGCTGCTGGGGGGCTTGGGTCCGGGAAAGAATGCACTATCCCATAGGACACGGGCAGTTGGTTTCTCTCATGAGTGTCAGTGGGTAGTTTTGGGACCGCACTCATGTGACATAGCTTGGTGATAACTTAGCCATGTCCCAATCCGCCTGTTGTTACCAACCTGCTGATTTCCTCAATGCTCTGCACTATTTCTTTCCCCACATCAATCGTCAACCCCCTCACAATTCCATATATCATTTTAATCCTATCCTCTGGCACTCTGGTGAAGTGCTGGATGGAATCATGCGGGCGCTGACGAAATATAGCCAACCTTTGGCTACTTTGTTAAATTGACACCTGTTCAGTGCTCTTGACCCATTTCTTCCAATATCAAAAACAGCCCCATGGTAGCTCACGGTGTCTGCAACGGCATTCCAGTCGATGTGGTCAATGCTTCTAGACCATGTTCTAAAGTGATTCCAATCACTTCTTTCTTCAACATCAACTGTTTTCAATTGTATATTTATATCCTCTGCTGTCACAGGCACATAACGTCCCCTTACAAAGCATCCCCTTTCCACCTTCTCCGGAAAATTGGCATAAAATTCACGCACCATTGTTGTGTTTACTGGTGCTATCTTCTCCGGATTCACAAATTTCCTCCACTCCCTTAACTCAATCATCGCCCGAATGGGCTCATAAACATCTTCTTCCCCATATGACTCCCTCTGGTAGTCCATTCCACTTTCTCGGTATTAAAGGTCCAGTATCAAGCTTTTGTATCTTTGGTAGGCTTGGTAGCTCACAAACCTATTTTCATCGTATTGTGGGGTTGGGGTGGATGTGGAGCCTCTTCTCTTCCTGGTGGCCATGGTTTAAAAATAGTTTATGGAGCTTTTCAATTTAGTGGCACAAATGTTTCCTACACAATCTACAACTAGCAGCGAACACAACACCCCCAAACTTCAACTTTTCATCTAATACCCACACTCCTTTTCTACTCTTTTCTCCAAACTTCACAATCAACTTTTCAGTGCCTATTACTTCAACTACAATACTCCTTCAAACTACTACCTCGTGACTTCAGAAAGGATTCAAGAACGTAAAAGATTACCTTTTTATGAGAAGCTTCGTCGTTCTTGTTTAATGGTGGTTTGAGGCTATGGAATGGAGCTTTGTTGGTTGAGATGGCTAAGGGTTTTAGGAATTTAAGAGTTTTGGTTGTGGTTGGGTTTAATTTGTAGAGGATTTGTGGGCAAATTTTGGAATTTCGTGGGTTTTGGAGAGAAGGGTTAGGTTTTTGAAATTAGATTTGGGGAAAACTGATTAGGGCGTTTAAGTTCGATTCCCGCTTGGCCATGTTCGCTTTAGCCGCGCGGCTAATCATCTGCGCTTCCGGGACTTTCGCGCTACATGCTCGCCTTAGGCGCGCTAAACTCGCAAACTTTCGAATTCTACCTCGCGCCGCCTCAGCCATGGCGCGCTAAACTTCAGCGCTTCTTTAGCGCGCCGCGCTTCTCAGCCATGCGCGCTACCCGCTTTTCGAAATTCTTGCTTTTCTTGCTTTATTTCCACTGCACAATCACAGCACAAACACAAGACCCCAAGACTGTTCTTAGATAAAATAAAATAAACTAAAGACAGAAATTAAAATAACATAATTGAAAACGTTGGGTTGCCTCCCAAGTAGCGCTGTCTTTAACATCTTTTAGCCGGACGCAAGTTCCTTAGCCTTAATAACCCTGGGGTGGATTAAGCCCCCAACCTATCCATTTCCTCCACATTTGGCGTTTTCTTTTTCTTCTTTTCTTCTTAGCATTATCAGTAAGAGGGAGTTCAGGAAAACTTACCTCCTTTAGTGGCATTTCAGCAAACCATGCCTGCTTTCTTGGGCTCATCGCTCTTTGGTTGACTTGTATTGGCTCGCATGGGGGTTTGATGGTGCTGATTGCAAAGCACCCACTCATTGTTGGTGGCTCAATGACGTGTTTAAAAACTTTAAACACCATTTCTTCAGACTCCACCCTTAGTGTTAATTCTCCTCTTTCAACTTCAATCAAAGCTCTTCCCGTCGCTAGGAATGACCTCCCCAATATGATAGGTATTTCCGCATCTTCTTCCATATCAAGAATGAGGAAATCTGCAGGAAAGAAGAATTTTCCTACTTTCACTATCACGTCTTCAATCTTGCCTCGTGGAGGAACCACTGTCCTGTCGGCCAGCTGTAGGCTTACTGTGGTTGGTTTGGCCGCACCCAACTCTAATCTTTTAAAAACTGATAAGGGCAACAGATTTATACTCGCCCCTAAATCACACAAGGCTCTGTTGCAAGTCACCCTGCCCACTGTGCAAGGTAGTGTAAAACTTCCAGGATCCTTTAGCTTTGGTGGCAACTTTTTCTGCAAGATAGCACTACACTCTTCTGTTAGTGCTACTATTTCGCATCTGCCACTTTTCTTCTTCCCAAAAATCTCCTTCATAAACTTGAAATAGGAGGGCATCCGCTTCTAATGCTTATGAAAGGTATGTTGATACGCTTTTCTGAATGTCTCCAAAAATTTGGAGAATTGTTCATCAACCGCCTTTCGTTGTAGTCTCTGGGGGAAAGAGATCTTCTCTGTATACTCCTCCTCCGGAGCTTTCTCTACTACAGGGCTGGGCTCAATCACCTTCTCTTTTTCTAACTCGCTTTTCTCAACCATCGGGCCGAGGTATCGCCGCTTCCAACGTCTTCCACTTCTCAATCGCACCGCTCGACATCGCTCCTACGGATTTACCTGTATTGCTTGCAATGTCTCTCGTGGCTCATTGTTTGCTGCTTTTGCTACCGACCCACCGTGTTCCAAGTTTCAACGAGGATCTAGCTTCACATGAATTGCGTCAGGCGTTGGCAAGCGCCATACCGCCAGCCACTCATCCGCTTTTTCACGAATCGTGCATTGAATCGCTGAGGTGTGGGGCTTGAATGAAGGGTTGCTGATTCTGGCTCTGCTGGTTACTGCACGCTTCTATATCGATTCTCGCGCCCGGTAATCGATTATGTTGCCTTGCATCGATTCTCACGCCGCATCGATTCACGCCTTGCATCGATTCACGCCGGTCTCCTTTCCATGAGAAATTTTGGTGATTCCTCCATCCTGGATTATAAGTGTTAGAGTAGGGTTGTTCTGTTGCCTCTGATAATTACCTATGGCCTGACACTGCCTGCTCCATTGGTATATTGTTGGGATCCGCTGAAGGACACCTATCAAATGTATGTGGGCCACCACATATCTCACAGCTTTTAGGCATCTGTACCGCATTCATCGACATCAGTATGTTGCCGCAATCGCTTTCGCTAGAAGGGCCACTGGGCATTCAAGGCAAAGAATAACATCTATTTCGTGGACTCACCGTTCTTCTCCCATTTGTCGACCTCTCTTCCGTGACATGGTTGTTAGTGGTCATATCTTCTAACAACTCACGAGCGTCGGGTCGCTTTTCCTCATGAATGCTCCACCGCCGCATCTATTATGATTACGGTTGTCTTTGCCGCCAGTTGTAGAAGATGTGGACCAAGTTCCACAACTCAATGCAATGGTGTGGACACTTTCTCTCAGTAGATCTTTGAACCTTTCCCAAGCTTCATATAAGGACTCTCCATCCGCTGGTAGAAGTTGTTCAACTCCTCTCGCCACGCTTACACTGGGAAAGAACTTGGCTAGGAATTTCGTATCGCCTCTTGCCATGTAAAAATCGAATCGCCAAGCAGGAATTCAACCATACTTTTGCTCTATCCCTAAGTGAGAAGGGAAAAGCCTCAACTGACGCAAGATCATCGCGAACGCCATATTCAACGCTGCACATAGCTCCAAGAAATTAGCTATGTGCATATGTGATCCTCCGACGATCCTCCGAATTGCATTGCAGGCCGTATCATGCTCAATTGCCGCTTTATCTCGAAGTTGTTGGCTCCTATTGCAGGGAGCCTAATGCATGTATGTGCTCCATTTACTCTTGGCAGCACATAGTCTCCCAAACTTCTTTCTGGCTGGATTTGGACTCTCTCCTCCACGTCTATTGGCGCTTGCCTAGGTATTCCTGGATGGGGATGATTCTCTCCTAACCCTTCTCCCATCCCGTTGTTGTTCTGAACGCCGTTCATCTCTAACAAGGTTGCAATCCGCTGATTCTTTCTGTTCTGTTTGCAGGTTTTTTTCAATTTCTGGATTGAAGGGAACAAGAGTGTCTGCTCCTCTTCTCCTTCGCATAAACTGACTTTCTGAAATAGATCAAAAACAGACAACGAATCACGGCACCTCGAATTTTCAAAAGAAAAAACGTAAAAATTAAAAATTAAAAGAAAAGTTAAAAACCAAATTAGAAATTAAAAATAGACAACTTTGATATTGAACTATGCCTAATCCCCGACAACGGCGCCAAAAACTTGATGCGCGGTAAGATGCACACACTTTAAACGCAAGTTCACGTTATCGTGACAAGTAGTATAGTCTTGATAAGACCGAATATCGTCCTCTAGGATTAGGGTTCAAGTACCAACTATCTATTTTCTAGTATCTATTTGGCGAATTGATAAATGATTGGTTGTTTATAACTAAGAATTATGAAAGCTATCTAAATATAAAGATTTACTTCAGGTGTGATGAGAATAGGGCTTCCATGTATCCTTACTATCCGCTTATGCTACGTACTAATGCATTAACTTATGGTATTCTTCTTTTGGAGAAAGCAGTTTACTTAAATCGTTTTATACTCCCGTTAGGGTTATATAAACACTCAACCCCAGTATCGCACCTTACCTACCTTTCGGTGATAAGGATAACTTTATAGGAGGATTAAGAGCAAAAACCTAGTTGACCGTCACGCACAATGCGCAAAATTAGGGTTGTTAAGCCTCTCATCAACGCTACATAAATAATTGAGGTATTTTCATCCCCAATCCAAGAATGTCTACCCAACTTACAACATATTTACAATCCCCCCCCCCTTTCGGAATCTGATTAGAAATCATATAGTGATAATTAGTTGTCAATTAATTACCAAGAATTCAACTCAATTATTGGATAGATATCACAATAAGAAAAATAACCATAAGCATGCATTAATTTATAACATAAGTTTCTAGCAATTCAACAATGGAAAGCCCTATAAGAGAATTAGTTCCTAGCCATTGACATGACAAGAACTAATTCCATGTTCATCATACAAAAACTGAAATAAAGAACAAGAAAGGGAAAAGAAATTACTAAACTAATGGTATCCAATCTCCAAGCAAAAGTCTTGAGTTGTGCAAGAAGGGGAACCCTAAAAAACTGCCTAGGGTTCTCCTTTATAAAGCCGCAAACCGCCTCTTTTCCTTCAGTTCGCCCACTAATTTCGGCAAAAGACCTAATTTGTCCGCGCTGGCGCCTTCGCATGTGGCCGGCCAAGTTCTGCAATTGTCGGTGTTTTGGCGCCGCGCCCGATATTCGCTGGTTCGAGCGCCGCGCGCCGAGTCTTCGCAGCCTTCTGATAGTGGCGCCGCCTCGCTGATCGCAGGAGCCGCGTGCTGGTCTGGATTTCACCCTCGTTCGCCATTTTCTCTGTTTTCAGCTCTGACATCTCCTCTTTTGCCCTCTTTTAGCTCCTTTTCCGCCATTTGGCCATTTTAACCACTTTGACTCAAAAGAAAGAAAAACTATCCTAATACGACACTTATATGTGCAAAACGGGACAAAAGACTAACTAAAACTGACCCAAAAGGTGTATATAAAATACACCGATCAACTTCACCTAAAGACACGAAATTAAACTATGAGCAATTCAGTTACAGATCTATATAACCTTAAAGAGAATGCTATGTTAAATGTATTGTCATTTACAGGGACAACCGGACAACCCCATCCCTTATGCTAAATCCATGCAAGCATACATATTAAGGAATAAAGAACATACTTGGTTGCACAAAGAGTAGTTCTGCATAAGCTACGTGTTTTACTAGAATAAATTCATACAAATGAGAACATGGGGTCGTAATGTACGTGATATATTTAGATGTACAGTAGCATATTTCAATATTTGTGTATATCGCATATTTAAATATTAGCTAGTAAAACAGGTCGGCAAGCCATAAGACAACAACAAACATCAATGGGAGCATTTTACTATCCATCATCATACCCCAGTAAGTAAGTAATTACAGTAACATCAACCTATTTCCTGATTTTAATAAGCCATTACCAATCTGGATTAACTAAAGCAGATTACTCTGTCGTTGTATTTAAGCATTAATAGAAAACAATAACACGACGAGCTCATCTAAACATGATTAAGCAACAGAGAGCACAACAAGCACGTAGGCATCAAAGTAAATTATAGTCGAGAGTAATTTGAGTTTACCTTCTCCGGGCAGCGAATCGAGACAGCGTATCAAGTCGTCGATCCGCTCGAAAGATTTATTGCGATGCTATTAAAAGGGACGAGGTTTCGATGCTGAAGGGTTGTTATTGGGTTTCTACTAGCTTTCTCTGGATGCTCTGTGAAAATGGGTGCCTCCCGATGCTCTCCAATGCTAATTTCGGTTTTTTTGCCGCCCTCTTACATGTGTAGATTGGTTAATTTATAGTCCTCCTTGTGGGGTTCTGATTTTGGTAAGCTTTTGTGGTATGATTTGTTACGATTTTAGTGCGATTTGGTGTTATTATTAGGACGATTTACACCCAGATTTTTCGGCGAAAATCTTGGGGCGGGTGTACGTGCGGCAGGGTGAAAGGGCTTGCTTAGTATTCTTTTAGGTTTTCCTTTTAGGTGATGGACGAGTATAAAGGGGGAGTGGGCCTGCGGGTCGGTCTGTAAGGATTGGGCTTTGGACGGTTTTTTGGACTTGGGGAATTAATGTTTTGGGTAGTTTTAATTTAGGTAGAGTTTTAAGTGTATTTGTTTTAGTTTAGTGGAGTGTATTTTATATAGGATTTTAGGTGGTTTATTGGGTTTAATTTATTAAATTATTTTGAGTATTATGATGTTTGAGGAGTTCTTAATGATTTATATAAATGTGGCGCCACTATTAAATTGTTTATTTGAAATAATTATATTTATTATTATTAAAATGCCAAATGCGGACATAATATTTATGGAGTGATTAATGTTTGAGATGTCATTATTGAATTACTTATCTATGTATTTATGTGTTTGTGCATGTGTTATTATTGTTAAAATTCTTTAAAAATTATTTGCAGTGTTAAAATATTAAATGCGAACGTGTTATTTAATTAGTATTTAATGCTTTATGAATGCGATGTCGTTATGAGAATGCTTATTTGTGCATGTATTATATTTTATTATTGCGTATTATTATTATAAAAAATTAAAGATTATTTTGAAAAATTAGTGTAGTTTTATAGTTAATGATTGAACGAGAGGGTCAAAATTGGGTGTTAACAGTGATAATGATCGTGAGTTCAATAATTCTATATTTCATAAATTTTGTGCGGCTAATGGCATGATCTTTCATTTCTCGTGCCCCCATACCTCCCCTCAAAATGGAAAAGTTGAAAGAATTCTCTGAACTATTAATAATAAGATTTGTACCCTCCTTTTTCATGCATCTCTCCCCCCTACTTTTTGGGTATATGAACTAAAAATGGTATAACACATTCTCAATATTTTACCTACCCATGCGATTCAAAATAGGACACCCACCGAAATTCTCTACCGTCGGATCCCCACATATGACCATCTTAAATTTTTTGGTTGTCTGTGTTACCCTATTCTGACATCCATGGCCCCCACAAATTGGTACCCAGATCTACTATGTGCGCCTTCCTAGGCTTTCCATCAAACCATAAGGGTATTTGTGCTATGAACAATCCACCGACAAAATCATAATCTCACGCCACATCACTTTTGTCGAGTATATTTTCCCGTTTGACAACATTAAAAAATTTTGAGTCACTGATTATAAATTTCTCAATGATTCAGACACATCACCGCTTGTCCACCAAGCTATCCGACATGTTACCAATGTTCCAACTGCAGTCAGCACCCTATCACTACCACCTCCCGTCACTGCCACTACCGGGGGGTCAGTCAGGCCACCATCCACCATGTACCGACGGTTAGTCTGGCCACCCTCCACCCTGTACCGCCACCATTACCCCCACATCTCTGACTTTTACAACTGCCACTGCCATCACTGGCAGTCGGTCTGACATTCATTGGCCACCTCGATTGCTCCTTCCACCACCGATAATCGACCATGTATCTCTCTACCATATCCCGGCACCCTAACTGTCTCGCCACCAGTCCCAACCTCCTCCACCGGAAATCGCCTTACTGTCTCTATGTCAAATCCAGTCACCCCTCAAGACACCCACCAGAACAACCCACAGACGACAAGTGTGTCACCACCACCAGCCGCAGTCGTTCCTCTATCTCAGGCCAAACCCGACACCCTACCCGCCTTCGGAACTCCAATCCGAAATAGTTCCAGTACTTCGACCACTACTACCCCACCAAATCCCCACCTCTCCATTCCAACTCCACCACGAACAACCTACCCGACGACATCGTCAACATCACACCACCCTGCCATTCCCGGTTCTTCAAACCCGTCAAACTTTTCCGATGACCACACCCAATACTGTAACACCATCACAACAAAACACTCATCCACCTATTGCCCCCCACACCCAATGGAAATTCGTGCCCAATACATGGTTTTTAAACCCAAAGTCTAGTTTAACCTGTCCGCACAAATTATTTCCCCTATTTCTAAAAATCCAAAGTTAGCCAAACTAGAACCTAATTGGAATGCGGTCATGTGTGAGGAATTTAATGCTTTGACGAAACAACACACTTAAGATTTGGTTCCTAGACTAGAGGGGGTGAATGTAATCCGATGCATGTGGTTATTTCATCACAAACAGAGACAATGGTGAGCTAGAGAGGTATAAGGCGAGACTTGTGGCTAATGACACTAATCAGCAGGAGGGTTTTGATTGTGGTGATATATTTAGTCCGGTGATAAAATCGGCTATCATTCGCACAATTCTGAGTATTGCTATGGATAAGTGATGCCCGATTCATCAGTTTGATGTGAAAGAACATATTTCTACATGAAAATCTGAAAAAAATTACTTACATGCATCTGAAAGAATATATTTGAAGATAAGGAGAAAATAAGAGAAAAAGTGTGAGTAGGGATCAAGAACCCATAAAACCGTTGGCGTGACAAAAAAAATCTTCCAAGTTCTTTCTAGAAGCTCTATATCCTGGTAGGAGTGAGCTGGGTTACTCGATTTTATGATCCATTACAAATATTATTTTAGTGGTATAACTCTTTTTATAAAAGATTAATAAAAGGGAAATATAAAAAATCGTTAAATAAAATACTAAAGATTTTTGGAGGATTATTATCTTATTCAAATTATAATTGACATTGTACTCAAGGGTATGACTTATTAGTGATCAATGAAAATCAGTTGAGAACCATAAAAATTTCGATTAAACTTAAGTAGACGTAAAATATTAGGTAATTTCTTCCTATTTACACCACCGATAATGACTAAATTAACTGATATTATACTGGTGGGAAACGTAAATTGGTTGGACACTATAATTATAAAAAATATTGTCATAGATCTTTTCCACCTTAAAATAATGAAATTCTTGACTCTAGCTAGCATATATAAGTGGGGTTTAAATGCTGGATTCTTCACCGACCAGGCTTGCATTTGATGTCAATCCCTGTTTTTGCTTATGTTACAACCTCGTATCCTTGTCCCCAAACAATTTTTAAAGCTATTGATTAGAATAGTTTGTGCACCATTAAAAGAACAGATCACAGATTCGAAATGTATATATGCATTACTTTTTTGCGACACACAATTTTATTAGAGAGTGTTTTTAAAAGTTTAATTAGCACGTCGTGTTCAGTTAGATTACGTCATATTACAAATTGAAATAGAGGAAATAGTAATATATGTATTTCAGTATTTGCTCACTGATTATGTTGTTGTTATAATAGTAGTAATATGTATTTAGTCATGTTAAGAGTCTCACATCGGATATGGAATGAGAACATGAACTCCTTATATGGACTTGAAATGAGTCTAACTCTGATATCATGTAAATAATGGATGTTGGGCCTAACTACTCATATCCAAAATAAATATCGTTTTAGCACATATATACATTAAGAAAATTATTTTAGTTGCATTAACCATAAGGGTTATTATTTGACTAAAACTATCTTTTTTTTGTTTTTTGTTTTTCTTCAGCTAATAAGGGTTCATCACTTCATCTTCAGATAATAAACATATCAAATCCATGCATGAGAAGATCAGAACAACCATGAATGTCATATTGACCTAAATTGGCTAATCAGTCCATGTGATAATCAATTGCTTTTCACAAAAGCGAAAACAAGAAAGGATGAAAAGTTGAGTCTGTGTTCAACATTATAGTCTTTCATATGTTCCTTTTGTTTTATAAAAAAATGATTCCCCGGTTGGAAAAGTGGGATTTAGTGTAAGAAGGAAAAAGTTATTTTAAAAGTAAATTATTTCCAAATGAAGAAATATATCATTTTTTAGAAAAGATTATAAACAAAAATGTGTCACATATATAATCCGCGTAAGAGAAACTATGCATTATCACATAAAGTAGAATCTTACGATATTTGACGGGACAATTATAGAACTCAAAAGAACCTAAATCTTGGTAATAGATCACGTGAAATTTAGTTCGAATGAGAGATTGTTGGATGCGAATCAAATCCCACATTAATTAGTAGTTGAAAAGAAAAGGATGTTATATATAAGGGGTAGGATATACTATTAATATTGTGTGTGGATCATTTGAAAAAATTGTATGTGCCTGAGCCAAAACGAATAATGATACACCATATTAGTAGTAATATTTTTGAGCTGGTCTAACCCTACGCCTATAACAACATATTCAATTACAGTGAGTGTAAATTAAAACTACGTTATCAATGTACATTAGTGAAATCCTGAATTGATATATATGCGTCATAGTTTTATAAAGTTAAAGCAACAATATCATAAAAAAAGAAAATGTAAGCTTTGAAACGTGTTTCGTTAAGCCTTCCATGTGAGTTGCATCTGAGCTCTAAGTCAAACATTTTACAGTACTATCTTATGAAATTATATGGTTATCAATCGATTTCTATCTAAAAGGGAAACCTGACTTGCTATTTTTGTTCACAGTGTTGGGAATAAACAACAACAACAATAATATTATATCCACTGAAACCCACAACGCGGCCCTGAGAGTAGAGCAGACGCAGACCTTACCTCTACTCACAGAGAACTACTGCTTCCGGCACTCGACTCAATACAAAGCACAAGCATAAGCAGAGTAATACAAACAAAACGATTAAGTCATGATAACGAATTCTGAAAAAGAAGCAATAACTAATGCATGTAAATAAGATAAGCAAAATACACAACAACAACAACATACCCAGTAAAACCCCACCACATGGGTCTGGGGAGGGTATAGTGTACACAGACCTTACCTCTACCTTAGTAGGTAAAGCGGCTGTTTTCGGGAGACCCTCGACACATAGCAACATAAATCAAATCAAACAAGTGTAAATATGCATGTGTGCTCGTCGTCCTATTTATTTCCTGCATTTCCCTCGTGATTTTTGATGTGGCGCTCACAATAAAGGGAGGGCCGACGAGGAGGTGATATAATAGGATGGGCAAACTTATGAAGAGAATCCTGCATCTGGATGAGATCAGAGAGGAAAATGAATAGTTTTATAAAGCATTGCACAAGTTCACATAATACACGTGTTTTTGGGCTCGACGATGGTGTACTCCAAGAGACAAATCTATAAGGTCTATTGGGCCAAACCAAAAATATACATGTCATGAACTTGGGTCATTAAATTTGAGATTTACTAATAACATCAATAACTTCTATGTATGTGTCTTCTTTATTTAAATGTTTTACCTATATATAAGATTATATTTGAAATGACCTAAGTCATTTTATAAGAAAATATCGTCCGCCAATAAATCACTTTTTTGGTATATGGTTATCACAAAAAGGAGAAAATAACTTCCCTTACTTATTTTAATTTTTAACTTTATATTACTTACTCTAATTAATCTTTAATACTCAAGTATTTTTATTACTACTATCTTATGAATTTATATGGTATCAATCGTTTTTTATGTGAAAGAGAAACCTAACTTGCTATTTTTGTTGTCAAAAGTGTAATATGCATGTGCTCGTCATCCTATTAATTACCTGCATTTTCCTCGTGACTTTTGAGCTTTAATAATAGCGGCATGAATAACCATAAAAAGGTAGCAACATAACTCTAGATAGTCATATTTTCTTTGTTTATAGTTTTTCCCCATATTATATCAACAAGAACTATTTTTTATAGATAACCTTCCACCTTGTTGATGAGAGTTCATTTTCAACATTGTAATCAGGGGCGGAAGAGACTACATTTATCTGAATTTCTTTCGTGAAAATTAAATCGCACTATATATATATATATATATAAAATTTAAATTATTTTATATAAAAGATGATGATGAAAATCCTGCTTTCGTCACTTCTTGTAATCCTCTCCTCTGTTCCCTCCCTTTTATAGTATAAGCACGCTGAGTTTGGGCGTGGCCTGTACATGATTATTATGTGTATTATTTATTGGTAGTGGGGAAATTAAGAATTTTGTTAAAATTGTTCGAGATTTGATATATATGTATAAAAGTAATATTCCATCATCTCAAAAAGATTGTCTTATTTTTCTTATTAGTTTCCCAAAGAGATTGATACATTTGTATAATTAGAAATAATTTTACTTTATAAGATGATTTACAACCACATTAATATCTGAAAGAATTAATCCCTTGATTATTCATATTGATGAAAAACATATATATACAAGTTAAAATACGAGAATCCTATTCCTACTTTACATCTAAAACCCTATTATATAAGGAGACTAACTATACAATTATGGTAATAATATAAATCTAATTAAGGTACATGACTAATATAATATATACCAAATATATACAACTAAATCACTGTTCACGGAACAGTAATGGGACTGGGCCGCGGCGCTGTGAAGGCTGAGCCGCAGCGCTTGGGCCTCATTTAACACACCCCACAGTCATAGCGGGAGGTCTTCATACGCTGAGACTGTCTCTAAAATCTTCAAAAAGGACCGAGGGAAGACCCTTTGTAAAGATGTCTGCAATCTGATGTCTGGAAGGAATATGACAGACGCGTACTTGTTCTTTAACTATCTTTTCTCAAACAAAGTGAATATCCATCTCTATGTGTTTAGTACGCTGGTGCTGAACTGAATTACCAGAAAAAAAGATGACACTTATATTATCACAATACACCAAGGTAGACATTTCAATAGGACAATGGAGCTCCAGCAGTAGATTACGTAACAAATATGACTCAGAAACCACATTGGCTACCCCTCTATACTCGGTCTCTGCACTTGAGCGTGAAAGCGTGGCTTGACGCTTGACAGACCATGAGACCAATTTATTACCTAAAAACATGCAATAGCGGTGACGTAGACTGGCGGTGTCGTGACAACCACCTCAATTCCAGATCCAGATAGAGACTAGTGTAGACGTCGACGAAGGATACAAATGCAAGTCATACTCAAGTGTTCCCTGAATGTACCTAACAATGCGTTTGAGCACATTCATATGTTCAACTCTAGGATCATGCATAAACAAACACACCTGATGTATGACATATGTAATATCAGGTCGCGTGAACGTCAGATACTGAAGGCGCCTGCAAGAATACGATAGCGGGTCAGATCCTCATAGGGAGAGCCAGTTGCAACACCCAACTTGGGTTTAGTATCAACTGGAGTAGAAGTGGACTTACAGGATGACATCCCAACCCTCTCAATGATCTCTGATGCATACTTCCTCTATGATAAGAACAATCAACCTGCATGACGAGTTACAACATTCCCCAAAAAGTAACTCAATTGGCCCAAGTCCTTCATGACAAACTCAGAACTGAACATTGTCATAATGGACTTTCGCAAAACATCGGAAGAGGCAGTCAAGATAATATCATCAACATATAATATAATATAAGCCATGGAAGATCCCTGACGGTATATGAATAATGAGTTATCAGACCTGTTGTGAGAGAAACCCATAGTCGAAACATAGTCAACAAACCTTTTATACCATGCCCGTGGAGACTGCTTAAACTCATACAAGGACTTCCTCAATAAACAGACATGATTAGGATATCTAGTATCCCTAAACCCCAAGGGCTGATGCATATACACTGTCTCATGAAGATCACTATGTAGGAAAGCATTCTTCACATCTAGCTGATGAATGAGCCATGATTTCGAAAGAGCCAAGCTGAACACAGTGCGAATAGTCGCCAGTTTGACCATCGGGCTAAAAGTCTCACCACAATCCACACCAACTTGCTGAGTCTTACCATCACCTACAAGATGAGTCTTATGCCTTGCAAACGGACCATCAGAATTCTCTTTATGAGCAAAAATCTACATAGACCGAATAATATTAACACCAGATGGACGAGACACCAACTCCCGCGTCTTATTATTAATAAGAGCATTATATTCATCGGTCATGACAATTTTCCAATTAGGGTCATTTAGGACAGACACATGATTACGGGATAAGGGAGACTTAAGAACATTAGAATTTAAATTAAAATGTCTTTTTGGTTTAATAATACCCTGTTGACTGCGAGTAATTGGACCATGAATTGGGGCTGGATGGTGTGAATTTTCGGGAGACGAGACAGACTGGCCAGCAGGCAGTGGGCCTGCTGGCTGAATTTTGGAAATTACCGTCGAATGCGCCGCGGAGCCTGATGAACTGCAGAGCTCTATGAAGTTTGGGCGCCGCGGTGCAACCTCGAAGGGCCGCGGCGCTAACGACATATTTTCTGACAAATGACGTAGAACATAGGGGAGATATCATCATCCAAAAAATCATAAGAACTAGGCACGAGTTTTTCTACTTTAGAAAATGGAAATTGGGATTCATCAAAGAGAATATGACGACTAATGATGATTCGTTTATAGGACAAATCAAAACATTTATAACCACGGTGATTTGACGGATAACCCAAAAACACACACGGGATAGAACGTGCCTGAAGTTTGTTGATTGTGGTGGATAGAAACAGTGGATAACATAAGCATCCAAAGACCCTAAGATGAGAATACGAAGGAGTCTTATTGTATAAAACTTGAAGATGGGAGGAACATGTCAAACCTTTAGAGGGAAGAATATAAAGTAGATCGGTAGCCATTTGTAGCACCTGATGCCAAAACAATTGAAGGAAGGAAGAGTGAAACAATAAAGTGCGGATAATGTTATTAATGGTACGAATTTTTCGTTCAACTTTCCCATTTTGTGAAGACGTATGAGGAAAAGAAAATGAAAATTTATCCCATTTTGAGCACAAAACTCCTTTAACTCCCCATTTTCATACTCTTTACCATTATCACATTGGATGTTATTTATTTTTCGTTTGAATTGGGTTCTTATGAAAGCTCTAAATTTTACGAAGATGGAAAAAACTTATGATTTTTTCGCAATTGGAAACGTCCATAAAAATTTAGAGTAATCATCCAAAAATAAAACATAATATCGATGATCCATAGAATTGAGAACCGTAGATGTCCATAAATTGTTATGAATAATGTCAAATGACATTGAAGTATTAGAATTCGAAGTTACAAATGGTAACTTAATATTTTTTCCTAAAACACATGATTTGACAAAGTGGAGTACTACGCGTACCCTTACATAAAATAAACTTATGTCTATCTAAAGAAGATAAAATAGACGACCCCGGATGACCTAGACGAGCATGCCACAAGGAAGGAACAAGAGCTGCAAAAGTAGAAAACATGACTTGACGCGAGATGCTGAAACTTTGTGTGATTGGATAAAGATCCTCCCTACTGTCACACCTCATGAGAGGACTCCCCGTCTTGAAATCCTTCACAGAAAACCCAAACAGATCAAAATCAATAGAAACCCAATTATCCGTGGTGAATTTACGGACAAACACCAAAATTTTAATCAATTTTTGGGCATGAAGGGTATTTTTCAGGACAAGTGATGGATAAGGAGGGGACAAAGTTTTATTACCATAACCCTTAAATGGAATAGAACTGTCATTACCAACAATTAT
The DNA here is from genome assembly GCA_029844215.1 of Przewalskia tangutica. Lineage (NCBI taxonomy): Eukaryota > Viridiplantae > Streptophyta > Magnoliopsida > Solanales > Solanaceae > Przewalskia > Przewalskia tangutica. The sequence goes on along the minus strand of CM056738.1, from coordinate 458,892 downwards.
ACCACGATTACTACTCAAATTGGAATAAGACGAGAGAGTCCTCGTCGTGTCGTGTGGGTAGTGCACTGTGTCCGTACCAATTAGGGTCCGGTTGAGTCAATCTGCCGCGTCGACGCTGCTTCAATGTCGGTCTGAGTGGGGCCCATTGCGTGGTGGGCCTGAGGGGGGTGAGGTCCAAGTATACCGGATGCTGGGTTGCCATACTGGTCCGAACTCGAGTGCGAACAGGAAGATCTTTGGTCATGGCGCAGACGGCCGAGATTGGCGAGTCGCGCGTCAGAATGTTGAGCCACGGCGCTGGGCACCGACACACCGCCATCGCCCGTGGCTCCCGTGCCGAAACATCGCTGACGGCCGCTTTGTTGTCGCCGCGATTCTTACCATTATTCGATTTTGGCCCTTCTTACCACCCCCTTTGTTGTGATTTTGGGTCACGTTGACTGGATTGAAAGGGGAAAATTGCAAACAGTCATCAGGACGACAGAACTTGCTCCGATTGATGCCCTCTTAGCTAAACCCGCTTCTTCCAAAGTGAGCATGAAGCGGGCTTGATAGAACTCCGACAGGAGATTACTTTGATGAATAACCGAAGCAACTCCTGTATAGGCCTCGGATAGACCGACAACCATTTGAAGAACTAGACGACTATTAGAAACAGGATAACCCACTTTGCGAAGTTGGTCTGCCAAGTCCTTGAGGCGTTTGCAATAAGAAGAAACGTTTGGAAAATTCGCCATAACAACTTGAGAAAATTCCTGCTCAAGGATAACAATGCGAGAATGACTGTTATCTTGGAAGATGTCACACAATCGATTCTACGCCGCCATAGCTGTGGAGTTGGGTTCCATAATCGTCTGTAAAAGATCCAAGGAGATAGTGGCATAAATCCACTGGAGAACCTTGGCATCAAACATGACCCATAAGCCTGGATCTGCTGCTTTGGTGAACACAACCATTGTAGACGTAGACGTCCTATCACCCCCCGTAGGAGTAGTGAGAATGATGATGTGAAGAACTTTATGTGTCATAGCATGAATCTTGAATAATTTTGCCCACGTCCCATATTGGACGCTCTCTAGATCAAGAACGAAAGGAAGAACACTCTTGATGTTAGAAACGGTGAGGGCAGGATGAAAAGTGTTATTATCAGTCATGGTGAATAGAACAAACTTTGGACAAGATTTCGGAGAAGGAAATTTGTGAGAGAGGATTTTCTGGAAGAGAAGGGCGCCGCAACGCTAGAAAAAATCCGAGGGGTTTGGCCGCGACGCTTGGTAAGAAATCCGAGAGGAAGAGAAAAAGTTTTGAGGAGCGGAAGCAGGGTAAAGAGAACCTAGACTCTTGATACCATGAAAGAATTAATCCCTTGATTATTCTTATTGATGAAAGACATATATATACAAGTTACAATAGGAGAATTTTATTCCTACTTTACATCTAAAACCCTATTCTATAAGGAGACTAACTATACAATTATGATAATAATATAAATCTAATTAAGATACAAGACTAATATAATATATACCAAATATATACAACTAAATCATCGCTCACTTTAACAAAGAATGAGACCTGGCCGCACTGTGAATGAGCCGCATGGCTTGGGCCTTTGGGTCTCATTTAACAATATCTAAGGCTTGTTTTGGACCACACATTTTAAAAGTCTTTCTTTATTTTTTAAATTTCGTGTCAAATCAAACTAAGACAATTTTTTTGGAACAAATGAAGTATTTAATTTTTATAGTTTTCGACGAAAGCCGACCATAGCTCCTCCTTTACCTATATATTGGCATTCTCCGTAATTCATTAGCTTTTTCCCCCCTAATTAAACATATATATTTATTGATTTAATGTAAATATTTTGTGTGAGTAATTTTATTTTTAATTATTACATTCTTGGTTTGTAATGGTAATTGTTTAGGTCAAGTATGGTTAAATTCATGACATTTTAAAGGGTGTGTACCATAAAATCTTGAAGTTCTAGTAAAATGTAAATTGACAGCTATGTAATCTAAGAAGGGTATATAGTAGAGAGTAAACAAATTGAAGTCATTGTCTAGGTAGTAGGCCATATAAGATTCATTCGAATAAAAATAATAACGAACATAATACTATAAGTTAAAGTTTACTGATAATATAAAAAGAAATACTCGATTAATATATATAACTTAAATTCTAATTAATTTGGGCAGAAGTTTCAAAAGACAAGGCCAGTTTCTCTTGCAGACAAAGAAAAGCATACTTTTAACTCATTCCCTTATTAACAGATTTCAGAAAATCAGAGCTTTCAATTACCCTATTTAAGAAATAAGAGTATATTTTTTTTACACTTTACATCTAAATACATATACTGTAAATAACTCCTAGATAGAATCATTAGGCTACTCAATATTTGTTGCTTTACCCGGTTAACAACATTCATTTGGATTCAATAATTTTAATTTAAATCTTATTATATATATTTTACAAAATTATTAAATGAGTACAAATAATATATTTCAACCCTAATAAATCAAACAGGTCATAATAGAATTTCATACATTGCTCATAATGTTCAAATTTTAAGCCGCCTCTGCTTATGACTAAATAAGAGAGCGCATATCATTCATCAGTGGCAAATTTACACAAAGAACTGTACCATCAGAATTTATACAAAACGACGTCGTTTCGTACATCTCGCAATTTATTTATATTTGCTACACAAAAAATTATTAGTTCGTATGTTTGCACCATCAGATTTTGTTGTCTGGATCCGTCACTGTCATTGATACATGACTAATTAAGGAGTGGCTAGATTAAGTGCCCGTTTGGTTGGGCTTTTGGATTTGCCAAAAGTGTTTTTGGAAGGCCAAAAACACTTTTAGCCAAAAATTGGAGTGTTTGGTTCAAAATCGAAAAAGTGTTTTTGTCTACAAAAACACTTTTGACCTCTATTTTCAAAGGCTCAAATGTCAAAAACACTTTTGGCCAAAAATTGAAGTGTTTGGTTCAAAATCGAAAAAGTATATTTGGCTACAAAATCACTTTTGGCCTCTATTTCCAAAAGCTCAAATTTTGGGCTTTTGGAAGTAGAGGTTGATTTTGTCCATTTTTAAGCCAAAAATATTTTTTTTATTAACAATCAAACACCTAATCATTTATTGATAAAAAACTCTACTTGAAAAACTTTACTCCTAAAAGTTCTACTTCTAAAATCTCTTTTTAATAAGCTATTTCAAACGAGCCCTAAATGTATGAAAATGACATGCCTACGAGATAATCAACTGATCTTATGTTTCAGAAAAGTTCCGTACGTTTCTAAGATTTAATTTGTAAAATACAGTTTAACAGTTGATCGAACCAAAAAGTGACATGTGGAGAATCAGGACAAATCAGGCCTGACTCAGTAAGAGATATATCGATCTCAACACCTGTGTGTGACCGGTGTGGTTGATCTTATCGGTTGTGGATCCGGAACCACGACTTTGGTCCGCCCAGCTCCGAAGTTGCAAAACTGGGTACTTGACAATATCCGATCAAGATAAGCTCAAATTGCAACTGTTCCCGAGGAATTCATGATTCTCTTCAGCAGTTTTCCATCTATATATATATATATATATATATATATAAAATCTCGAAAAGTTGTCTTAAAACAACGATAAAGTTGTTTCGATTTGATCTATAGGTTAAGAATTTGAGTCGTTAAATCCACTTCTGATGCTTGCATCAGAATAGACTGCTTACATTACACAAGGGGTGGAGCTAGAGTGTCAGCTATACTGATTCAACCGAACTCAATAACTTTGATTCAAATTCTATATTTATCTTAAATTTTTATTGAATTCCACATATTATTAATTTAGAACTGATAACTTAAAAAAATTAGAATCCAGAATTATAAACTTTAAATTCTGACTCCCCTCTAAACTTACGTGAACACGGGCTGTTTCGTGTATTGGAATGCCCTTTTAAACTTTTTATAGTAAACTTAGATCGGTAATCCGTTTAGTAGTTTTTTATATATATATTTGTATTCGGTATTAAAATATGAAATCCAATTCTGTATACTCGGCATAGTAAAACAAAAACTTTGGAAAAGGGCAGGGATCCTGCAATACACATTAGGAAATTAGCTAAAGATGAGCGTATAAGTCTGATTATTGTAGCCTAAGTGGAGTGTGACTAAAGCAATTACGTCAGACACCAAGCAAATAATTATAATACTTTGAGACGAAAATTTTGAGATAATGTGATGGTCCATCTGTTGCTTTTACTAATTTTTCTTGTTTGGATAATACGATTAAATTCGAATTTACGTTGAAAAGTTCCAAATTAGGGTAGACCGTAGACGATTTCTAATTAACAAAGACGATTCTATATCTAGGGCTCGAACCTGAGACTTCACCACTCTACTATAACTCTGGTAAAGGATGAACAAATACTTATCATCCCACCACATCCCTAATCAATTGTTGCCTTCACTAATTAGTTGTGCTTAATCATGTATTATGTCTCACTGATAAAAGGGTTCATCCATTTCCCATTTTTGTACATGAAAATGAATGCTTTGCTTTTTTCCCATTGATTAAGCAGTTAACAAACACACACACGACACAAACACACAACCATTGATTATATTTTAAAGGGAAAAGGGTTATATATGCCCTTAACGTTTGGAAAATGGTTTGTATTTGTCCTTAGTTAATGTTTGAGGTCAAATATGCCCTTAACGTTTATGAAAAAGTTTGTATTTGTCCTTATTTAACAGATTCGCCACGTGTGGCGTCAGTGCCACGTGGACGACACGTGGCAAAATGGGACCCACTGAATTATTTAAAATTATTTTTTCCAAGTGCTACCGTGACATCCGTCGGTGAACAGTGATTCTGGCGGCGAAACAGTGATTCCGGCGACATCACGAATCCAACGACGACGTGTGATATACCAAAAGATTCGTTTCGTCAAGCCCGTCATTTTCATACCAACCACGAACATCGATTCATCCTAAAACGCCGTCAATTTCAGATCGAAAAACACCCCAGTTTTCAGATCGTTTTTTTGGAAATTCCGGCCAATTCCGGTAACGTCGAGACACGGGGGTGGTACCAACAGATTCACCGTCTCCTCCCCGTCATTTCTATACCCACCCAGTTTGTCGATTCCTACTAAATCGTCGAATCACCCAAATTCCAAAACCCGAAACCCTAGCGCCGTCGTTCGAATTTCCGGCTAGCTGGGCTATAATCGACGTTCGTTGTTGGTATGAAAATGACGGGCTTGACGAGACGAATCTTTTGGTATATCACACGTCGCCGTTGGATTCGTGATGTCGCCGGAATCACTGTTCACCGACGGATTTCACGGTAGCACTTGGAAAAAAATAATTTTAAATAATTTAGTAGGTCCCATTTTTCCACGTGTCGTCCACGTGGAACCGACATGGCGTACACGTGGCGAATCTATTAAATAAGGGCAAATACAAACCTTTTCATAAACGTTAAGGACATATTTGACCCCAAACATTAACTGAGCGCAAATACAAATCATTTTCCAAACGTTTTGTCCTTTCCCTATTTTAAATATAAGCTTTAGTCAAGAAAACAACAAAAGTACATTCCTCTCCCCCCACCCCCAAGACAGGACCCAAACACACAAATATGTATGTATATGTGTAAGCAGTTAGATTTTATTGCATTTGAATTGAATCCTACATTCATGATATATTAGTAAAAAAATATTATGGACTGATATAATCAAATTTATTATTTAAATCTAAATAAAAGTACAATTTAATTGGGCTAGCTCACTTAAATAAATAAGCCTATCTTTGGGCTTCAAGTCCAAAAATCTATTAATTTTTGTTGGAGGTTACTCCATCTAAGACCCTAAAATTCATGATGGTCGTAAAAGAATTGAAGACAGATAAATATCAGGAATCTCTCACCAAGCGAATGAATTCCCTTATCCAAAACCTAGATATCTTCCAGAAGATGCATAGGGTTTTTCTCTTTGCAAACTTTAGCTGTCATCTCTCGTTTTGATATTTTTTATCAAGAGATTTACTTGTAATAATTAACAAGTAACCTTGTGAAAATATTTTTTACTCAAATCTCTCATTTTGATAACCTACTTTTACAATGGGGTTAACAAAAAATGTCAAACAAATTGAGACGGAGAAATACTAGTAATGATGTGAATTGATACTCACACTAGTTAGACAAAAAGCCAGAATTTGTTTGAGAAAAAAATATCGTGTCTTTTGATGTGTTAATTTCCACTACTTCATAATCGAATGAGGATTTAGCAATCTAATCTGGTTAATCTAGTAGATAAGACTTCAATTTAGCAGTCCAAGAATGATTTTGTTCATTTCCAATATTATTTTGAAATCTCTTAAACAACAAGATATAAAAAAGGAGGGAGAACTTTTTTTTTTTTTTTTTTTTTTTTTTTTTTTTTTTTTGTTGACGGCATGAATTCTTTCTTTCGACAAGACAGTGTAAACTCTGATCGACGCAGACCGCAAACCACGCCTGCAGTAAACCACACTGCAGCCACGCGATGCGCCAACTAAGCGTTTATGCAGGATCGAACTCGCGACCATGGCCCCGCGCCATCTACACCAATTAATTACCTCATGGTGGAGGAGAACATTTGAGACATAGTTGAATTGTCTTTTTGCAAATTCTTGTAATTTGTTCTGATAATCCATCATGATTTTACAAGATGAATTGTAGTTACTAGTACGTGCTATATTGTACAAATTAAGCACATGCATATGCATGGTTTAATATATGAAGCTACAAAAATGTTGGTTTCACTTCTGCTTCCTCATTAATATGTACTTTAATTTCAACCTTCATCTCTGCATACGCTGGCTACGTTTGTTGGACGTTTCAGTTATTAAACACACACACACAAATTGTGTCACATATATAAAAATGAATGAAATAGTATTTTCACATATATATTTATACTTAAAATAAAAAAGGATAAAGGTTTAAATATACCTTTCAATTTTGCGATTTAAAGCAGATATACCGTTTATTAAAAAAATGGTGTATATATACCCTACCGTTACATAAATGGTGGAAATATACCCCTGTCGTTACACAAATTGTGCAAATATATCTTTTTCGGTGACATATTTAAAAATAAAACTATTTAGCTTATTTTTTATTAAAAAATATCACGTACTTTTAAAATATAAATCTATCTATTTTTTTAAAGTCACGTAATTATTATTTTTTCTTGTGGGTCGGGTCTGATTCGTTTTAAAAAAATCTCGGTGACTTTAAAAAAAATAGGTCTATCCATTTTAGAATGAATCAGTCCCAACCCACCGGAAAAAAATTACCATGTGACTTTAAAAAAATAAATTTTAAAGCCTTGTGATATTTTTTTAAATTTAAATAGAAGCTAAATTATTTTTTTAAATATTTCGTCAGCAAAATAGGTATATTTACATCATTTGTATAACAACAAGATATATATAAATTATTTTTTAACGAGTAATATATTTGATCTAACGACAAAGTTGAGAGATATATAAACAACTTTCTCCACTTTAGTTGTCCCTAAAAGCGGAAGAGACTTGAGAGGAGAAGCTCATGTCAGTCACAATCAAATTTTCTAACAGTTATGGGCTGAAGGGCACCATGTGGTAAGGTTGAAATTTGGGATTGTCTCCAATCTGCCAACTCTTGGTAAAGTTGACAGTCATCTTTAACATATAACCCCCCACCCCCCCACATATCCTGTTTCCTAGTTCTTACCTTCAAAGTCCAACTAGTTTGGCCGTGTAAAAAAACTTGGCTAAACAAGAAAACCATCAAAATGATACTGAGGGTGTATTTGGTATGAAAGGAGAATGTTTTGATAGAAAAATATTTTCCTACAAAATTTCTTGAAAAATAAGTGAAATTTTTATTTATTTTTTAGTATTTGATAATTAAATAGGAATGAAGAGATCTGGGATAAGGTGGAAATGACCTCGATGAAGGACACGATGTGAAAAATGAGGCTAAAATGGTTTGAACATGTGAAGAGGAGATGTGTAGATGTCCTAGTGCGGAGATGTGAGGTTGGCTATGGATGTATTCAGGAGAGACCGACAGAGCCATCCCCAGGAAAAATGATGCCCTAGGCGGTTAAAAACATTTTGCCCCTCACAAAAAAAAATTACAATAAAACATACAAAAGCTTAAAAAATTAACTAATAATTACAACACCTACGTTTACCAAAGTGTTGAAGATGGCATACATTAGTTTCTGCTTTGTAGTATACACTCAGTATACACTAGTATACACTTTCCATATTATTTCAGTCTTTAATTTCTGGTCATTTCAGTTTTAGCATTTGGTTATACTTGTAATGTGGCTAGCCATGCAAAGCCATAACTATAAATAGCCCTCAGGCTATTGAATGATTTTTAGAGAAAATTCCCACAAAATGCTCCTTGCTCTTCTTCTCTCTCGCGATTCCCTTACTCACTGCTCCATCTTTGAAGATGGATGCAGTCACTTACACCTCTAAATTTGTGTGTTTAACATGGTATCAAAGCCATGCAAGATGAATCCAGAGGAAATTCTGTCACATTAAGGACAGGAACCAAGAGATTCAACACTTGCGAGGTTTAATAGTTACGATTCTCCAATTGAGGTCGATTTTGCATTTCCGTTATATTCGCTGTTTGTTTTTGTTTGTATCACTTACGATTTGTCCATTGGTTACCTGACCAAATCAATTTGTGCATTCTCACTGGTTTGGAATCTATATACTATTGTTCGATCTAGATTAGATCCAAATTTTTCGATTGCTTCTTTCTAATTGTTATACAACTGGAGATTGACGATATGGAGAACATAACGACAACACCTTCTGTTGCACTAGAGGAGAGTTCAACCTCTAATATGGATACTATTGATCACAATCATCCCCTGTTTTTAAATGCATCTGATACAGTAGGTTCTATTCAAATTGAAATTCAGTTAGCAGGAATGGAGAACTATACACTTTGGAGCAGAGCTATGCAGTTAGTATTGTTAACGAGAAACAAAATTGGATTTGTTGATGGATCTATAAGGCGCGACACATATGGACCTCATCATGCTAGACAATGGGACAGGTGCAATGCTTTGGTGATGTCGTGGATAATGAGAAGTGTAGATAAGAATTTGTTGAGTGGTATTTTATATCGTACCAGTGCTGCTGCAGTTTGGAAGGATCTTAAGGAGAGGTTTGATAAGATCAATCTCTCAAGAGTCGTCCAACGCAGGAGTCGACAATGCTAGTTGAGGCCGGCCTTACCAGTATCACAGTACTACTCGAGAATGAAAGACTTATGGGATGAGTTAGACTCAATCATACCACCACCTACATGTGAATGCCTAAATCCTAGAGAGTACATCACACATTTAGGAAACCAAAGATTGCTGGAGTTTCTTATGGGGTTAAATGATGGATACAATCAAGCAAGGAGTCACATCTTGCTAATGTCACCTATACCTAGTGTGAACCAAGCATTTGCTATGATAGCACAAGATGAAAGCCAAAAGAGTATCTCATCTCTAGGGAATTCTATTGACAACTTAGCAATGACCAGCAGGGCATCATTTGGAAAGAATAAGAAATTTGCCTTCTGTGATAATTGCAATATGAAGGGACATAGTAGAGAAGGATGCCACAAGTTGCTCTATTTCTGTGATTACTGTAAGAAGCAAGGACATGTTCAGGAGAAATGTTACAAGTTGGTAGGATATCCTTCTGATTACAGAGGAAAGAATAAGGCCAATACTGTCATGGTACCACAGGTGGAGCAGCATGTGCAGGGGTATGGATCCAATTATGGTGGTTATGTAGATGGTGAAATAACTCATAGTGATATCAGCAAAGAACTAACTTACTACTTACCAAAGAAGAAGAACTACGCAGATGGTCGTAACTTGCACTCCGCATAAATCGAGATGACGTCTGCGACCAACCGCAGTAAAGGATCGTGCATGTGCCATATCGCCACGCTACATACCAGTATGGCGGTAAATATAATGAAGGCATTAGTAATCCTTGGATAGTAGATTCAGGAGCTACTAACCACATGGTCAAAAATAAAAGTATGATTGAGACTCCTGCTCCTAACTGGACAACAATGAATTCAGGGCAAGTGCAACTACCAAATGGAGGCAGTGCCCCAATTACACATACTGGGGAATGTAGATTGACAGGAGGTGAACTTATAAAACATGTGTTGTGTGTGCCAAGTTTTCGCTTAATTTACTTTGGTCAAAACCGACGCGAACTCAATTGCAGTGTTAGTTCTTTCCGACTTCTTTGTACGCAGGATCTCTCACCGGAAGCGTGATGGAGATTGGTAGAGAAGTTGGACGGGTCAGATGGCCGGATTCCACAAGTAAGCGGGAAGGATCGATAGCAACTAACATGTCAAAGCTCAAGATAGAGAAGTAAAGGCAACTCGTGGCATAAGAGATCGGGACACGTACTCAACGAGTGTCCTTAGAAAAATAAACGCCAAAGAATAGTCCTAATTTTCTGATTCAACACTGTGATGTATGCCCTATGGCAAGACAAACTAGATTACCTTTTCCTAGTAGTCAAAGTATGAGTATGCTTCCATTTGATATGTTACATCTTGATGTTTGGGGACCATACAAAGTTCCTACTTATAATGGTATGAGATTCTTTCATCGTGGTAGATGACTTTACTAGATGGATACGGGTATTTCTTTTGCACATAAAGTCGATGTTCCTACTATACTCAAGGACTTCGTCCTAATGATCAAAACACAATTTGATTCCAAAGTTAAATGCATAAGGTCGATAATGGGTCGAGTTTGTAACAAATTTCACGTAGGGACTGCTTGCACAACTAGTGGATCATACATCAAACATCACGTCCATATAGCCTCAAAGAAATGGGTAGTTGAGAGAAGACACGTGCACATACTAGAGCTTGCAGAGCCATCAAGTTTCAAAGTTGTTCACCGCCAGTTCGGGGAGAATGTGTTGAGGCGGTGCCTACATTATGAACAGATCGCCTCGCTGGTTCTGGGAATATCTCCCATATGAGAAACTATATAAGAAAGCACCTAGTCCACTTCTAAGAGTGGTTGGTCTATGTTATGCTACAAATCCGTGAAAGTCGATAAGTTTGACACCGTGGCCATCAAGGCGCCCCATCGGGATACTCTTCTGCATGTACGGATATAAGCTCTAAATCTATCTAACAATGTCTTATTTGTAGTTAGGATGTTGCCTTTTCATGAGGATGTATTTCCTTTTAAAATGTAAGGAGCAAGTCGAGTTGATATCGCTTTGAAGCCGCAGGCGAGAGGAGGCGATATTTTCCATTATGAACCCGAGCTCATTGCCAACCATCATCACTGGATCGCACCATATTGAAGAGCCTCGGAGATCGCCATGCAGGGCGACTTCAAGAAAACAATGACATTCATACCACAATTCAGCCAGATGATGTACCAACTGCTGAATCCCCACCACCATTACGAGGTCAGCAGAATAGAAGCAACTCGCTTGGATTTACGACTTTGTTCAAATGCCACAAACAGCAAAGACAGGGGATAGACAAGAGTGTTTGTATCCTATGGCTAACAGTCTAAGCTATGCTGGACTGAGTGCAAGATACAAGAGCTACATTGCAAAGATAGAGCTTGAACATGAGCCAAATTCATACTGCGCAAAGGACACCGGATGGGTCGAGGCTACGGCTTGAAACGAGGCTTTGGAAAGCAACAAGACATGGAAGTGATGATCTTCCCGCCACAAGAAGGCTATTGGATGTAAATGGGTTTATAAGATCAAGTATAAGGCAAATGGTGAAGTAGAAAGGTTTAAAGCAAGGCTTGTGGCCAAGGGCTACAACCAAAAGGAAGGAGTTGATTATCAAGATACCTTCTCACCAGTGGCAAAAATGGTAACTGTAAGGACAGTAATTTCAGTGGCAGCTTCCAGAAATTGGCACATCTACCAAATGGATGTTTATAATGCATTCCTCCAAGGTGATCTTAATGAGGAAGTATACATGACCATGCCTCAAGGATTTGATCAAAAGCAAGGGAAGGTATGCAAACTAGTCAAGTCTCTATATGGACTAAAACAAGCTTCTCGGCAGTGGAATATCAAATTGACCACAGCTTTGCAAGCTTCAGGTTTTTCTCAAAGTCAACTTGATCATTCCTTACTTACCAAGAAGGTTGATGACAAAATAGTGGTGGTACTAGTTTATGTAGATGACTTGCTCATCACTGGGAATGATGAGACTCTTATTCAGGAAACAAAACTGAGTAATTTTAGAATCAAGGACTTGGGTTATCTGAGGTATTTCCTAGGCTTCGAATTTGCTAGGAATACTAGTGGCATAGTAATGCACCAAAGGAAGTACACTGTTGAATTAATCACTGATCTGGGTTATTCGCCGGCAAACCAAATGAGGTCACCATGGAACTTAATGTCAAGTTAACTTCACATTATATGATCATCACTTGCTGAGTCCTCCAATGTCAAAGATACATTGCTGATCCAACCAGCTTATCAAAGGCTCATCGCGTACTACTATACTGACAAACACCAGCCCGACATTTCCTTTGTCAGTCAAAGGTCTCACCAATTTATGCAAAGATCCAAAGACCTCACATCTCGTGGCAAAGACAAATGAGTTGTTCGATATCTAAAATGTGCTCCGGTTTGGGTCCGCATGTCTTCCAAGATCTCTAATGACCTCTCTGTATCGTGACGCTGATTGGGCTTCATGCCCTAACACAAGGAAGTCAGTCACTGGTTACTTGGTATTCTTTGGGAATTCCCTCATTTCCTGGAAATCGAAGAAGCAATCCACTGTTTCCCGGAGCTCAGCTGAGGCAGAGTATCGCAGCTTGGCTTCTGCAGTTGCTGAGGTGATTTGGCTCACTGGTTTGTTCTCGACTCTGACTGTTCCTCTTACTCTTCCCATCCCAGTCCACAGCGATAGTAAATCTGCCTTGCAGATCGCTGCCAACCCTGTGTTTCACGAGAGGACCAAACATATCGATATAGACTGCCATTTCATTCGTGAGAGTTCGCAACAAGGATCGATTTCCACACATTATTTGTCCACCACGAGAAACACGATGTTCTTACCGCGGCTTGACGATCGTCGACATGATTATCTATCATTGTCCAAGCTAGGCTTCACTAACTTGTTTCGTGTTCCTACTGGCGGGGCGTGTTGAAGATGGCATACATTAGTTTCTGCTTTGTAGTATACACTCAGTATACACTAGTATACACTTTCCATATTATTTCAGTCTTTAATTTCTGGTCATTTCAGTTTTAGCATTTGGTTATACTTGTAATGTGGCTAGCCATGCAAAGCCATAACTATAAATAAATTTCAAAGTTATTGAATGATTTTTAGAGAAAATTCCCACAAAATGCTCCTTGCTCTTCTTCTCTCTCGCGATTCCCTTACTCACTGCTCCATCTTTGAAGATGGATGCAGTCACTTACACCTCTAAATTTGTGTGTTTAACACAAAGTGCTACACTAATTCAAATTATAGATTCAGATAACAACATTTACTTTCAAGGTATAATGCAATAGCAAAGAAAATTGACAATTATAGAGATAAAAGAAACATACCCAATATAAATATAAACACTAGAAAGTAGAAAGGTCGTTGAAGAGAAGAAATTTGTTGTAGAATAGTCTTTGCTAGAGAATAAGAGAAGAGTTTATGGAAAGTTTTAGACTTTGAAGAAGTGTTGAATTTGGGGGAGAAGAAATTGGCAGCTGCGCCCTTTCTGTTTTGTTAGAAAAAAAATTAGGTTTTGTCTTATTAAAAGAAGAATAAAAATTGTTTTAGTAAATTGTCTCAAGTAGGTTTCAAACCTGCAATCTACACCTTAATAATAATATAGCTCTTACCAACTGAGCTACTGACTCATTTGTAATATAATTTGTAAAATAAAATATATACTATATAGACAGTACCTCGTTGCGATGTATTACCCTAGACGACCGCCTATGTCGCCTACCCCTAAGGCCGGCCGTGGAGACAGAGATAGGAAGAAAAAGTATTGGGGTGAGGTTATTAGATGCGACATGACGCAGTTACAACTCACCGAGGATGACCTTAGATAGGAGGGTGTGGAGGACACAGATTAATGTGAAGGTTAGTAGGTAGTAGAGCGTTGTCTCGTGTATCCTTCCTTTCTAGCATTCATAGTATTTCAGTTGTAGTTCTTGTCCTTTGATTTTTATTAATATTTGATGTTCCTTAGCTCTTTTCAAAATGTTTTGTCTTCCTTTCTATATTATGTTCTATTTTTTTTTTGCCCTGCTTTGATATGTTTTTTCTTGAGCCAATGGTCTATCGAAAACCACCTCTATATCTCCCAGGTAGAGGTAAGGTCTCCGTACGCTCTACCTCCTCAGACCCCACTTGTGAAATTACACTGAATATATTATTGTTGAGTGTATTGTTGAGTATTTGGTAAGTGGGCAAAAAAAATCCCGAGCATTTTTATATAATCTAACCAAATATTATGAGAGTGGGATGAGTGAGGAGTGGAGCTTATCCCGCCCTATTGTCATCCCTTAGTATGATAGAAAAGGAAAAAGAAGAAGGTACACCCTTTGTTAGAAAGGGATAGTTTTTTTTTCTGTAATCAGCAATTGTAGAGTTGAAAATCTTGTAATTTCATTGAGTTGAAACAAAATTCTTTGATAATTCATTCAAACTTCAAGCAGACTTTGGATGCATTATAAGGTCAGTGGAGCTAAAAAGAGTGAATGAATTTATGTAGTATTTGAAATTCATCTATTAGTAGATGTAGAAAATGTATTTGTGTAATGTTTTTTTTTTAACATTGATATTTAAATCGTTCCCGGTTCCTTCATCAAAGAGGTATGATGGGATGATCGAGATTCTTCCGCCTTAAAGAGTTTTAGTGTCAGGATTTAACATTGATATTGTTAAAGTGCATAAGAAAAGGAGATGAATATTACATTATGGAAGATCGACTGAAAATTTTAAGAAGTATAGGTTACACATTTAGCCTTTTTTATGTTGAAAGATCCAATTCAAGAAAAATTGTCTCCAAAAATACCACTAAAAGAAAGAAAATAAACATTATCACTTTTTCCAAAGAAAGCATTTTATGAAAGTGAATTTACTTGGAAGTTTTTTTTTCATCGTTCTTGTTTTGAAGTTTGATTAATTTGGATTCGCATCACAGAATTTCACTTTGGGAGGTAAAGCGTTCCCTACCAAAAGTGTCTCAATTTTCAGTATTCGAATCCAAAACCTCTAATTTTACTAATCAGTGGTACTTAAAACTAACTGAGCTATGACCAACCATCACATTTAACAAACAAACTGCGTTAAATGTTCGAAAATAATAAGGGATAGCTCAAAATTATAATCCAATGATAAGAGCGTAACACGTGATGTGTGAGTTATCGCACATTATGGGTTCAAACGCTTCTTCAAATAAAATAGTTTTGTACTGTGAGTTACTGACCTTCGAAATTTTTCGATTTAAAACAAAAATTCCTAAGAACTTATCCAAAGTTATGGGAGTTAGGCTGTGTTCTGTCTTTGATGGATACTTCACATTAAAACCCATACCTATGTGAAGTGGATTGCTTTGGGTAGGGAGCCAAATTCCTTTTTCTGTATCCATCCAATGGTTGGCCATTTATGCAAAAGGTTTCAAAAATATCAGAGGAAATCTAAACCTTGAATTCTCATTGGTGGCTAAGAATAGATGTGGCAGATACTTCCACCAAACACTATCTTATCCTACCTCTTGCTTTCATATCTAAAATCACACTTATTATTTTGTCTCAACCCTCAAAAACGTGTTGGAATGGTCGGGATGGGATCCCTCATTCCTTAACATGCTAAATTCAATGTTTATTGTTTTTAGCCGATATATATAGATTATACATCGATTATATATAACTACACACATATTATACATAGATTATACATATATTATATATCTGCCGACTATTTTTAGTTTAGGCGTAGGATGGGCGGCTAAATAGGTTAATTTTCAAACTTTTTTCATAGGAAGCCTTTAGTGGGCTTACCGTGTACAAATCCAAATTAATAAATCCAGTGAGTTTCGGATATCAGATGATTAAAATAAAATTACAAAAAAATATCCAATCCTTACAGCCATCAATTCCACTTGTATATATAAGTGACCAAACCTTTGCCAGTACCAGTAGTTCACAAACTCTCTTTTTCTTATTTCTTCAGCTGACACTTGAACAATCTTCATGGCTCTTCAGGCTGCTGCTCTGCTTCCTTCTACTTTCTCCATTTCCAATGAGGTACTTTAACTAGTGTATAATTTATGTATATTGGTTAGCGGTTGTAAATATTTTTGGCCAAGCGGCCAAATGTGTAGAAATCTGAAGCTATTGTTGATTTTCTTTTGCTCATTTTGTTAATATTGCAGGGGAAAGCTAGTGCAACCTTGAAGAGTTCTAGTCTCTTTGGAGCTTCTCTCTCAGACTATACTAAATCTTATTCTGGTTCATCTTCATTCAAAGTCAAGGTACCAAATGTAGCACATTAATACTCCCACAATTTCATTCTATGTGACTATATATGTATTCACTAAGTTTAATATGTTGATTTGACTTGTATATTACATTAGTAATAATGGAAAGATATTAAAATAGTGAGTGAAAAGTTAGTTTGACAGAGAACATCACATTAACGGTTAAATTTGAGAATAGTCTAATGAATTTGTACAACAACAATTATGCCTCGATCTTCCTAGCAAGGTGGGGCCGGCTATATGAATCCTCCCCACTAACCACATCACCTTAAGCTTGTCACAGACCGATATTGTACTGTCTAATGAATTTGTGTCCTGAACATTTTATGTAAGTTGTATAGAAGTAAAATTGTCAAATATTTTGCCCTCAGGGCTTTGGTTTAGTGGTCGTAGCGCAACAAATTGTGTGATTAGACGCATGTTGCGTGTTCGACTCATACTGCAAATAAAATCCTGATATTTAAGTGGAAAAGGGTAGAGGGGCAGACACATTATCCACTGAATTTAGAGTGCGCCACTAGTCTCTAGATTCTCGGTTATAAAAAAGAATTGTCAAATATTTTGCAATGTCTCAAAATAGGAAAAAGAGCCATGAAGATTGGAATGAAGGGAGTATACTATTCTATGTTAAAGTCAGTGTTGCTCGGACTGTCCAAAAATGCTTCGACATCCGTGTCGAATCCTCCAAGAATGAGGATCTGACATGCACCGTCAACATTTTTGAAGAATCCGAGCAACATAGGTTAAAGTTTCATGCGAGCACTCCTAGAGTCTTTTTGTGGAAATAGGTGAATTTTACTGAGATATGATTTCTTGCAGAGCCAAAGAAGAATGTCCAATGGAGTTGTAAGGGCTACAATGGTTTCTTCTCCAGGTGTCGCCACTAACTCTCCAGCAGGAAAAAAAACACTAAGAAAAGGTTGTGCAATAGTCACTGGAGCCTCATCAGGATTAGGCCTAGCCACAGCAAAAGCTCTATCAGAAACAGGAAAATGGCACGTTATTATGGCATGTAGGGACTTTTTAAAAGCTGAGAAAGCAGCAAAATCAGTAGGCATGCCTAAGGAGAATTACAACATTATGCATTTGGACCTCGCCTCGCTCGACAGCGTCCGCCAGTTCGTCGATAACTTCCGGAGGTCGGGCCGGGCTCTCGACGTATTGGTTGCGAATGCTGCTGTGTACCAACCAACTGC